>OX465295.1:288118032-290958439 GCA_949987735.1 Leucophora obtusa | reverse complement strand
CTGATCATATCTGGCTATAATTATATCTGAACAGAGCTGATCAGATCTAGTCTTTGTTACACGGTGGTGTTATTTAGAGACTAATTCACTTCTCAGAGCCAATGTGGCTTTTGTATAACCCGTTATACTAAAGATATGTTGGCGTTTCATTCAAAACTATAGAGTTGGTCCATATACAGATTTGGAAAAAGCAAAGAAGATGCTCTAGATATTTTAAGGCATTCGATGATATGTTATGGATGTTGTCTTTCATCGAAGAGTACCAAAAGTTTTCCATCTTTCTTCGTCTCTTTTTATTATCTTTCTGATTGAGTTTGTTGGTCAGACTTTTAACTTTATCTACTCTTTCGCTAAGGCAGAAATCTTTGTCATTCATTAATCTTCTTTCGTAGACGAAATATTTGGGTGTCATTCTAAACTTAATTAGAAAAAGATTACTTAGCATGGAAATGGTGAAAAAGTTCTTATGTGCACTCTACAACAGAAGACTGTGTAATAGAGCGTACCACCTTACAGGCAAAAAAAAAGTGCGCCGTACACCCTCCAATTTGAAGTATTTTTGCAAGGAGGATTCAAAAAAATTTTTTTTATTTTTTTATGCCGAACGTAGGGGTCGCCATTTTACATTTTTCGTTATATCTTTGGTATTTACAGTCGGATCTTAAAGTATGATATCTCGAGGAGACCAGTGTTTTGCATTTTGACCTCAAGTATCCCGTTCTAGTAGTTACCCACCAGATCTCAGTTGCTACCACCCTAATGTACCACCCTAATGTCAGAAAATTAAAGCTCGCAAAAAATCATTAAACTTTTGCTAAGGAATTTTTTCGCTAAACCCAGTAGAAATTTTTTTCATATATTGGTTGCCGAACGTAGGGGTCGCCTTTTTAAATTTTTTTAAATTGGATTTTTACTATATTTTTACCTGGAGGCAAAAAAATCGATATATCACACTTTAAAATCCGATTTTAAATGCCAAACCTATAACAAAAAATTTAAAAAATAGGGAGAATAGGGAAATCCCCCCCCCCCCTCAGCGAAATCGAAAAAGAAAAAAAAAAGAAAAAAAAAAGAAAAAAAAAAAGAAAAAAAAAAGAAAAAAAAAAGAAAAAAAAAGAAAAAAAAAAAGAAAAAAAAAGGAAAAAGAGGGAAAAAGGAAAAAGAGGGAAAAAGGAAAAAGAGGAAAAAAGGAGAGAAAAAGAAGAGAAAAAAGGAAAAAGAAGGAAAAAGGAGAGGAGAAAAAAGGATAAAGTGAAAGAAATGCAAATTTGTTATGAATAATAATATGAAATATAAAATTTTTTCCTTATTTTCATTTAACCAGTCGTCATTTAAAAAATCTCAATAGATATTTTAACAAATTCATTAAAAAAACTGATAATTTTGATTATAAAAAAATTAAAGTTTGTGGAGAAATGTAGTTAAAAGATCTAAATTTCAAATTAGATTTTCAAAATTGTATGTCGATCAATTTCGTTTGAAATTTTTCTAATTTCAAATGACAAAAAGAAATTTCATTTTAAAATTTCGCATTTTTTAATACAAAATTCCAATTTTAATTGAAAATTTTTTAAATAAAAATAAACGCCCTTACTATTTAAATTTTCGAAATGTATATTTTTGTTGACTTTAGTTAAAATTTTGGGTGGCAGCATGCTTTGACCTAGTTTATTTTTGGAGCATTCTGATTGGTTAATTTATTTTCAACCAATTGAAATATTTGAAAATGTAAATATTTCTTTAGGATTTTCATATACAAAATGAACAAAGACTTTAAAAGTAAAATACTGTTTGATAGTATAGCACCGTAAGTTGTTCGGATTTCACGTGAAAAAATTGTTATACTCCTCCATATAAAAAAATGATAATTTTCCACGACAATGAATTTCACGTGAAAACTGAGTAGAGATTGTTTTCACGCAAATTTAATGTACAAGACTATTATTTTTCTTGGGGAAAAATCACATTTTTTGTATATTGTGATTGTGTCTTTGATAAAAAATTGAAAAATTGTTCATTTTTATAATTTAAATTAAAATTTGAGTAAAATTAAAGTTCGAGTAAAATTTTTCAACGTGAAAAACCACTTACGGTGCTTTTGGGAAAAAGACTAAATTTTATTTTGAATTTTTTTCATTAAAATTGCAGAACTGAACTTCTAATGGAATTTTCTAAATTTGAAGTGGTAAATGCTACTATATTTTAGAATTTTCTCATTTCGAAATAAAAAATCTAAGTTTCTCTTAAAATTTTATCAATATTGTAAGAAAACAATTAATTACCGTTATTTTTGTTCAGATTTAAGATCAAATTTGGCAAATTCCAAATAGAATTCACAATTAATTTCACTTGAAATTCTCCAAATTTCATTCGGAAAGGTATGGTGGAGTTCTTTTTTAGGTCTTTCCAAAGGATCGTATTGAACTTATTCCAGTCTGTCTTTCGGAAATCCTGAGTATACATGTTGATATCGTAGAGTATATAGTTATGTTCCTGAAATAATTTCTTTTGAAATACTCAATTTTTGATTGCCTGCGAGTAATTGACTAGCGTTAGATCCTGCACTTCCTCCCAACCTGCAAAGTGTTTTAACTTTAAAATACGGAATGTTGGTGTAGCGTCAAAGCAAAATTGGCCAGTAATTATTTTTGTTAATAACGACATCTGACTCCCACAGCTATACCAAAACCGATATGAAAATTAAATTATAGAAAGTTTTCCAAATGTTGATCACGAACCCCTGAGCGTCCCTAATCGCATCCTCGGAGTTCTGCGAAACATTCCGAAAAAATAATTAAAAAACAAGAATTTTTTAAATATTAGAAGTTTTTAGTTAAAATTGATAACTGAAGTATAAAAAATCAGCTTCTAATAAATAAAGTGAATATAAAAATAATGAAAATAATTTCAAAACTTTTTAGGAAATATTAACTTTTTGTATTGTTGTTAAAAAGTAATCTCTGAGTTAAATCCTTGTAATTTTTCGTAAAATTTTCAAAGTTTAATTTAATGAAATCCCACGATTTAAATCGTCATATGTATATCGAAAAATGGATTCTTTAAAATTTCGGAAAAAATATATGCGGTGTGTTCGATTAGTCGAAATTCTTACTACTTTTACTACAATTGGAAAGTTTTGTTTACTTTTTATATTGAAATTTTGCAGCTGTAGTAAAAGTAGTAACTTGTAGTAAGTAAACGAATACGCTTATGTTGTTCCTCATTACATTATTTTTGCCTTTACGAAATCTTATACTGGCACTCTTATTGAGTCTTATTTCATACAAATGCTGAAAAATCGAACTGTTTTTTTATTTAATACTATACTATAACTCAGGAACCAAAAGGAGTACCAAACTGATATTTGACAGTGTCATTGGTAAAAAACTAAGAACTAATACAAAAATATTACAAGACTACTATAAAGTATCCCGAACTGCGTATTAAGATAAAATGGCTTTAGATCTTTGATGACGATAAATGGTTAAAGTTCATTACAAAATAGTAAATATTCACGTGGCTCAATCATGGCTTCAATTATAAAAGGATAATTGTAGAAAAATTCTCAAAAATTTAAATTTTTTTTAATAAATCAGAAATTATCAAATTAAAGAATGAGTTGCAGACCAACTTCAGGTACGCTTTCAGAAGCTTTAAAGTGATATATCAACCAGTCACATAGCTAAAATAATACAAAAGTTAGACCCAAATATGTAAGGAAAGTCTATAGTAAATTTGATAATTTTCCCCAAATTGAACACCAATTTTAGCTATACAAAGTATTCCAAGTTATAGCAAGTTTCATACAATTCAAATAGAGTGCGGAAATTTCAATTGTTGATTTTATATGTTATTTAATATAAACTTTTTTAGGCATTACTAACCCATCCTTGTTGGATGTCAAATACGTATCAAATATTAAAGTTTTTGATGAAAAATATAACTTAGTATTTTCCGTTGGACTTTATATTGTCTTTTATACCTAAAGCGTCGCTCATAAAATCGTTAACCTTGCGCTGCGGAGTCCAAAAACGTCCAACAAGTAGTGTATGGCCAAATCAAAAGGGGTTAAAAAATAATTTTTGTGAAAATTAAAAAAAAAAATTGTTTTTCCAAAATTTCCCCCCTCCAGAGACTTGAGCTGGAGCCACCACTGATATACATATATATGTATATGAAAATATATGTTGTTAATGTTTTGTTTTGGTTATATTTTAGATAAGTTACCCGTCCTAAGAAAACAATGTAATATTTTTTTACTTTTCAAAAAATATACGAAAGAGGCGGATTAAATTCTCGAATTTTATGTAGTAGCAGCACACAATCGACGCGTATTTATGAGCTGATTACGGGAAAATAATAATATATTTTTTGCAACATTGGGCCATAAGTTGTCAGTTACAAGTTTTTGTTAGAATGATTTTAGTCCACGTCTGCAATTCGAATATTTGTTGACAGATTTAAAGTACAACAAGTGCATTTAATACAAAAATTTTAAATTTGGAAATTTTTGAAATTGTACCAAATGGATCGCGGTAGTACCACGGTACCAACGGAGGTCAAAATGTACCAAAAAAAGTACAATTGTACCATGTTTTCCATCCCTGTACTGTAGGAAAAGCAGAGCGAGCAGCATCTACTATGCGAATGATGAAGCAGCAGCGAATTTGATATGTGGAAAGCAGGTTCTTCGTGTTTGTGGACAGTCGATTTCCAACAGTATCTGAAATGAGACTGGGCGTCACAACCGAAGTGGGTTAGTGCAAACCGAATTACGAGTTTGTAGCAATCGAGTCAATTCGGTTGGAAATAAATCGGTTATCGTAATGGAGTTATTAGAGTGAGGAGAAAGAGATTGTGTAACATATACTGTGTAAATGTCCTGGGAGACAGATGTGGCATGTATCCCCTTCCGTCTCGGCATTCTTTTTTTTACTTTTTAAAGCAGGGACCCCAGATCAGGGAAACAAGCCGATCAAAATAATCGGCGGCGGCGGCGATTAAGTTTGAGCCGGATAAAAATCGGCGGCGGCGGCGCAACCAAATAATCGGCGGCGGCGGCGGCTTGATAGAACATTATACACGTAATTAAAGATGTTTAATGTTTTTTCCAAAATATAGCAGTAGAAAATTGTACAAAAAATTTGGAATTATCAAATAAAAAATAATTTTAAGTTAAATTCATCGATAAAAATTACAAATTTTGGATTTTTAGTTTTTGAACGGAGCTAGAAGGAAAGATAGTTGGGCTTTCCAAATATATACATATGTTTATATTTTCAACAAAATTGTGTGGAAATATTTTCAAATAAAACTGATTTTCTTAATTTTTTCTTATTATGTTTAATTTTGACGGCTTTTAATTGCAATATTTTGTTTAAAAATAACTAATTTTTATCTAATTTATTCTTAATTCAGGGTAAAATGAAGTTCTACTTTAATCGCTTTAAAATTGTCAAAGTTATAAATTTTTTTATAAACATGGAATCTCTGCATTTAAAGGGTTTTTCAATAAGAGCGCTACAAAAGTTTTTTTAAATAAAACAAAAACTGTTTTTGATATCAATGAAATTCTTTATTCCTGTGAAAGTACGTTTGATGCCATTATGTATGGGAATCGATCTCTTTTGCAGGGCCACTACGGGCACGCTTGCAGAAGTCCAGACGCTTAACCCAATTTTCGACGGTTTTCAAGCATAAATCGGCCGATATTCGTACGAAGTTCATCAATCGTCGCTGGCTTGTTGGCATAGACCATAGATTTGACGTAGCCCCACAGGAAATATTCCAACGGCGTCAAATCGCACGACCGAGGCGGCCAATCGACTGTACCATTTCGTGAGATAACTTGTTCTCCAAACTTGGTTTGCAATAAATTGATTGTGACATTCGCTGTGTGGCTTGTGGCGCCGTCCTGTTGGAACCACATGTCCTCCAAGTCTATATCATCCAATTGGGGCCAAAAATATTCGGTTATCATTGAACGGTAGCGATTCCCATTCACAGTAACGTGCCGGTCTTGATCATCACGGAAGAAGTACGGCCCAATGACGCCGCCGGCCCATAAACCGCACCAAACCGTAATTTTTTCGGGATGCAGTGATGTCTCATGGAGTACGTGTGGATTGCTGTCTGACCAATAACGCATATTTTGTTTATTGACGAAGCCATTCATTATGACGACCATAAATTGGACGTAGCGCTCTTAACGTTGAGGCCACTGACTCCGAATTTCGGTAGTAAATTTTAATAATTTCGACTCGTTGTTGGCTCGTATATCTTTGCATCATGAAATGGCAAACCTTACTGAAGAGAAATGTCAAAAGAGCGGCAAGAAATATGGCGTCGTTTGCTGTCCCTGTCTTTCTACTTTTGTAGCGTCCCTGTTAAACAACCCTTTATAAGAAAATTGTTAACCTTAATGAGTGTGCAACCAAGAACATCGAGTTGTCTTATAACAGCTGAAATTAAATGTTTAGAAAAATTACGATAACTATTTCAATTTTCAATTAATTTAAACAAAAGAATCTGATTTTACTAAGAACTAAACCCACTTTCAGAATAAATTACAATAGAATTGTTTAAAGCCGTCAAAGTATACAAATTAAAAAAAAAAATAATTTTAATATTTTAAAAAAAATATGACACTGGGTGAGTTTTGAATTCCGAAACTTTTTAATTAGAGTGGTTTTGTAAAATAACACAAAATTCAAAATGTCGGAAAATGACTGTTTCGAACAAATTTCAACATACTGACAAATTTTAACATATTAATTTTTGCAACAAAATATTCGTTTTACTTTCACCAAGCTTTTCCAACACGAAATAAAATGAAGAAAATATTTCGGATGTGGATCACAGAACAGCAAAAAAAATTCGGAATGTTTCACTTTAGAATTTTTTATGTGGATTCGGAACTTAGAAATAAACAAACTCTATTTTCACTCAAAATTAAATGTGTTTTTAGAATAAACTAGAAAAAATTATGGTTCGAAAAAAATTATGCTCGAAAAGATGTCAAAGTTGAAAAACTTTGAAGAAAAGATATTCACCCCTGTTCTTAGTTCCGAAATTTTTTAATTAGAGTTGATTTGTAAAATCACACGGAATTAAAAATTTCGAAAATTTGTTGTTCCCAGCAAAACTTTCTATTACCTGGTAATAAGGTTTGTAAGAAGAAATTAAGGTATGTAACCTCTTACTTTGCTATTCCAACAGCTATTATTTTAACAAGGGCATGTCATTGGAGGTATGTACTTTCCAAAAGAGGGCTAGGTAACAACATAAGAACATGTTACTTTAATGTTACATGTTAGGAGTTACGTAACCACTTACATAACCGATACTGAGCACAATACTACTTACATAACAGCTTAAAGTAAGGCCAAAAAAATGTGTTACAAACAGGTCTGAAATAACACATTAAAATTATGCGCTTACTTACTGTATAAAGATATATACTTACTTCTTACAAAAAAAATTAAAATAAGATGTTATCGTGTTGGTTTTTTATAAATGCTAAAACGAAGCATATTCATATTTAATTAATATTTACTCAGATTAATATAAAGTAAACAAAAAACATAAAAAATATTTCAGTCAATATGTATAAAACATATAAATTATTTGTATCGAATATTTTAAATAGAAAATAACACTCATGTATCGCATTACAAATAACTCCTTATTTTGAGGTATTTGAATACACCATCGGTAATAAGTGGTTATTTCTAATAAGTGATCACGTATCACATTAAAAGTAACTCCTTATTTTTCGATTTTAAAATATCCCATCTGTAATAAGTCGCTGCTATTTTTTAGAACTCATGTTGTGTATTACAAGTAACTCTTTTCATTGACGTGTTTAAATATATCATTAGTAATAAGTTGCTATTACTACCCAGTAGTTATGCAGCACATTATACGTAAGACATTACATTTTAGTTATGAAATAATGCAATGGTAAGGGGTATGGTATTACCAGGTAATGTGTTCTGTAATACCAACATATTACCAAGGTTTTGCTGGGTTTCTACCAAATTTTAATATTCATAGACTAATTTTTAAATAAATTATTATATAATAATTGTCGTTTCACTATCATCAAGCTTTTTCTACACGAAATAAAACGAAAAAAATAACTCGGATGTGGATCACGAAACAGCAAAAAAATTTGGAATGTTTCACTTTAGAATTTTTTTGTGGATTCGGAACTCAGAACAGCGTCGATTATTGTAAATATCTCCCCAATTTTATAAGTCCACCGAGAAATAACTTAACATTTTTTTCGCCCGCAATGTCTTTAAAATGTGTCTTTTGATAATAATTTCAGGTGTACTGTACTGTACTTAACCAAACCTATGACCATAAATTCGAATGAATTAATTCTTTAATTCACTTTTGGACTTTTAATTAAAATTTACTAATATATCATTTGTTTATACCATTCATTATGAATTCATTCACTGGCTTCATTCTTTTAATTTTCATGCATAGTGAATGAATTCTTTCATGAATTCATTCTTTTTATAATGATCTTTCACGTTTCATTCGGTTTGTAAAAGATTAAAACAAATGTTGCGTTTTTAATTATTTTTATGGGTTTTGTATATGATATCAATATTAAATCCCTCAAATAAGCCACATTTTTATTTAATTTGTAATTATATACTAAAGTGTTGTCAGAATCATTAGTATATTCATACCTTAGATCTTTTACTGATTGAATAAAATGACAATTTTGATAAGCCATTTTGTAAAAGATTAGAATTAATGAAAAAATTAATTATTTAAATTGATTTTAATTCTATAAGGAATGTATTCAACATAAGAATACATTACATTTAATATTAAACTTTGGGAATGAAACCTATGAATTAATTACAAAGGAATGGTTTGATGGAATGATATATATTCAATTTCTAAAGCTGAATTCGGTTTTGTGCGAATTAAGCTAAAATTGAATTAATTCTTTCGAAGCTCTGCCTACAATCTACACTTGGTCATTTGAAAAGTATATATATTTTTTATTTTATAACAATGTGTAATTTGTATCCAAAACTATGGGTGCTAAAGACGTGTTCATTTGGATTCTCTCCTCTATTGAATATCCAAATTTCAGCGAAATCTGTCAGAAGTTTTCAAGCAAAACTTCCAACTTAAGAAATATTTATGACAAAAATCCTTCTTAGCTCTGACTATAAAAGTGGTTCTTTTATTTCTTTTGAACTAAAAAAAAATACTCTTGATGGTTCAGGAAATGATGAAGTAGAAAATTTGTTTTAAAAATGACATTTGCTTTTAATTTTTTATTTTGGAAAATTGATACTTCCAGCCGAAATGAGCCGAAAAAAATCGGCGGCGGCGGCTGAGGTAAAAATGACCGGTGGCGGCGGCTTAAACGGCTTACGGCGGCTGGCTTGTTTCTCTGCCCCACATTCGTGAATCTCTGCTTTCTAAATCTTGGACATTCGCAGAGTAGATGCAGCAAAGTCTCTTTTCAAAATGGAATGTGTACCACAGATTAATACCAGATGTGAAACCAATGACAGGTGTCAAAAAAGTATTCTCGAACCGTATGGTTTTGTTTACATGGAAGTCAAGTCAAGAGGGAGATAATAATATAAAATCTCCATACATTTGGTATTGCGCATTTTTTGTATATATCTGTCTCCTTTTAAATTATTGTGCTTTATCTTTTGTTTTTCTTAAATTTTTGGGTTTTGTTTTGCTCATTTTCTGTCGGCCATATTGCCCAAATCAGCTGATTCATATCTGGTATAATTTGTGATGTGTACATTGCATAAGTGAATCTTGTTAAAAGAGTACTCGTTATGATATCTCTTTTGCAAGTGAATTTTAAATTCAAATACGTCAAGATACCGTCTATCCTTGAGGCCTTATAGAGCAGCACAATTAACTTCTAGAAGAGAGGAGCAAGGATGCCAACATACAAAGAAGTTCTCTTCAATTTTAATGAAATTCGGATATGAGGAGAAAAAAAAAATGATTTTTTTAGCGGGCCAATCTCATGTTTAAGGGTTAAAAAGTGGAATCCAAAAGTAAAGTACTAGAGAAAATAAAAATTTTGATACCCATATTGCCCAGTTTCCACTTAAGGTGTGAGATCGAAAAAAACCGACGCACAAAGTTAAATAAAAATTCAACCATTTAATTTAAAATTTTAAAGATAAGTTATAATTTATTGCAATCTTATTTAAATTCATTACAAATAAACATTTTTTGAATATCACTATCAGTTGTACTATAGCAGCATAATGCCAAATCTTGCCAAAAGTATGTGGAGACGTTTTGCTGTTTGAAGTTTGGCAGCAGTCTCTTGTGAAAACACTCTTTAATATATATTTATAAGTTAGAGATTAATCACTACTGGGTCGATTGTCGACCGACGACAGCAAATGTCGTCGCGATTAATTTAAATTCAGCGACAATCGACCGTCGACATTTTTTGACGTTTTGAAAAAAAGGACAAAACAAGAATATAGTAGTTTTAATTGGTTTTGCATTAATTCTTGTTGTTTTACATTTTATTGTATTTAATTTAGCTTTTATGTATTTTTATTTTTGATTATATTTCTGCTGTCAAAAAAATAAATTTTTTGTAAAGAAAGTACGAATTTTTGCAAATCTAATACGAATTTCTACAAATCTGTTCTAATGGCAACCATTAAATAAGTTAAAAATATGGCAACAATTTGACAAATATTTTGAGTGTGTGTTAGTGTAGTGTTAGTGTAGAATAGATTATATTACGACGACAAATCGCCGGACGACATGCGACATTTTGCTTCCCATACAAAATATATGAAAAAGCAATTCTCGTTGTCGTTGTCGACCCAGTTGTGCTGAATCTCTTAATTGAACCATAACTCACAATCGACTGACTTCTTTTTGCCACAACTGCGAATTGCTTGCCATACGAGGAATTTTTTAGGAAAATTTGTTTGCTTTTTCGGTTCTATATTGTTATTCCACATTTCCTCTAGCATCAGCAACATACAGATCGTAATTTTAACTTTTTTGCTCTAGTTTTTGCCTGAGAGTTCTTTGTTGCTGGAACTTTTTGAACTTTAAACGTTTTCATATCTGCATTGGGCTAATCGGGCGGCTTTACGTCCAAATGTATTCGGTGCATTTCTAAGGAGGTTCTCAACTTTTCTGACCTTAACATTATCTTGCGCACTATTTTTCTTTTCTTCTGGATCTATGTCCACTATCAATAGTTAAGTCCTCCTTCGTAAGGTTAATAGCCTTGGAAATAATGCCGGTAAAGTCGGTTACTTTTGAATACTCGATACTACTCGATATTTTTAATTTGGATACTCGATACTACTCGATACTTTTAACGGTTCTTAAATTTGAAATTTTTTTAAAATTTTTGTTTAAATTTATAAGCGTTTATAAACATATTTTTAAACTTGTTTACCAAATATGCAATATGCTTTTCATAGATTTTTAAATATTTGACTTTTGATTTTTTTTTTTTTTTCTTTTAGCAGAGTTGTGTTTTTGCGATAAATATTTTAGCGACGTCACATAATTGTTATAATTATTTTAGCGAAGTCACAGTTTTGTGGTAAATATTTTAGCGGGGTCACATTTTTATATATTTTTTACGTCCAAAATTCAACTCTGAAAATATTGAGTAGTGGTTTAAGTATCGAGTACCCAAAAAAAAATATTTTTACTAGCACTAATTGGAAACAGTATCACGGTTTACTTAAAGAATGGAAATTAAAAGTATAAATTAAATTAATTTAATATCTGACATATTTTTGGAAGGTAATGTGATTTTAAAAAAAATTATTGAATGTGCATAAACAAAGTCATTGGCGAAAATGTGTATCGGGTTTTTTTCGATCTCACTCCTTACTCTCAACCAAGAAGACTTTTTTAGCTTTCATTCTAATTTCTTTAAGTGGGTTATTTTGTAAAACGCAACTCCTTGCGTTGCGTTGATTTACGTGTAAATTGTTATTGTTACAAAAACAACTTGTATGGAAAACAACGCAAGGCGTTGCGTTTTACAAAATAACCCCCTAACCAGTGTTGCCATTTCAGTGCTTTTCGGGTATTTTTTGGTGCTTTTTAGAGATGAGCGATCCGGTGATTTTTGAATAACGCTGCTACCAGTGATCGTGATTTTCAAATCACCGTTCTTTTAAACAGTGACCGTGATCACGGGTTTGTAATAGAGATGGGCGATCTGGCGCTTTTTCAGTAACATTGTTCTCAGTGAATGTGATTTGCAAATCGTTGTTCTTTTAAACTGTGATCGTGATCACGGTTTTTTTATTGGGACTTCGATTTTCTGATAAATAAACGAAATAATATTTATGGCGAGTTTTTAAGATGTCAGTTAAACTTGGTTTAGTTAAACCGAAAACGAATTTTGTCAGCCATTTCAAAGTTTATTAACAAAAATTTGCCGCAAAAACTTTTTCTCGAGTATAATTTATTTCTTTATTAAAATAAAACAAAATAAACCACATTTTAAAAGCAGTATTCCAGTTACAAACTGCGTTAAACTAAGTTTAAAGATAATCCACTTCCTAAAAACTGGGCCTTAAAAGAAGAATAGTTGCGACCGGTAACAAAGACATGATAGAAGGAGACATTTTATTCTGAAGAGTGTGAAAGCAAGTCACTGTTATTGAAAAAAAAACATGTATTACTGTGCACAATGAAGTTTTCAAGAAAGAATAGTACAAAAATATTAAAAGAACGACATTCCGAGTAACTGCGACTTGAAATATTTGATCACTGCCGTTACCAGTGATTTATCAATAACTGTGATTAAATCACCGATATGAAAATATCGCTCATCTCTAGTGCTTTTGTCCTTCCCGTACCCGGTGATTTTTTACAAATACCCGTTTAAAAAAAGCGGGTATTTACAGTGCTTTTTCAGATTTCTGGCAGTGCTTTAGTGCTTTTTGTACAGTTTATATTTTTGGTATTTGTTCTCGTTTTTTTCAATTTTTCTTCAATTTTCTGTCAAAGTCGAAAAAATTATACGAACTATACAAAAAATACAGTTTTTCATAATGTTTGTAGTACAATTTTAAATAGCAACATCGTTATATTTAAACTTGAAAATTTTGAAATATTAATTTGGTGCTTTTTTACCCCTTTTTGGTTATTTTTTGAACACTTTTTACACAATTTTACAAAGCTAAAATGTGTTTTTAAATTCTTGACTTAAATTTTTCAAAAAATTAATATTGTGCTTTTTTACCCCATTTTTGCTAAGTTTTTACACTTTTTACCCGTTTTCACAATGCTCACGGTGATTTCCTGCCTTCAAGAGTTGGCAACACTGCCCCTAACACTATGGGAAAACAATAACCAAGGGTGAAAATAAGTTTTTTTTAAGATATGAAAGTGTATACTAAAACATGCGGCATACATTTACTGTCAGTTCGGAGCAATCTTCGCTGAACTAGCTGCACTTATTTTGACTGCATCATAGGGTGGAATCAGTGTTGCCATCTCAGTGCTTTTCGGGTATTTTTTGGTGCTTTTTTCCTTCCCGTACCCGGTGATTTTTTACAAATACCCGTTTAAAAAAAGCGGGTATTTACGGTGCTTTTTCATATTTCTGGCAGTGCTTTTTGTACTTTTTGTGCTTTTTGTACAGTTTATATTTTTGGTATTTGTTCTCGTTTTTTAAAATTTTTCTTGAATTTTCTGTCAAAATTTAAAAAATAAAACGAACTATACAAGGAAAAAATATGATTTCCTGCCTACATGTTTGCACAATGTTTGTAGTACAATTTTAAATAGCAACTTCGTTACATTTAAACTTAAAAATTTTGAAATATTTTTTTTGATGCTTTTTTACCCATTTTTTGGTTATTTTTTAAACCTTTTTTACACGATTTTTCAAAGTTAAAATGTGTTTTTAAATTCTTGATTTAAATTTTCCAAAAA
Organism: Leucophora obtusa; assembly: GCA_949987735.1. Classification (NCBI taxonomy): domain Eukaryota; kingdom Metazoa; phylum Arthropoda; class Insecta; order Diptera; family Anthomyiidae; genus Leucophora; species Leucophora obtusa. Next base: position 290,944,486 of record OX465295.1, on the reverse strand, counting down.
ATTATACCTATAGTGCTTTTTTACCCCATTTTCGGTAAATGTTTACCCTTTTTACCCGTTTTCATAATGCTCACGGTGCTTTCCTGCCTTCAAGAGTTGGCAACACTGGGTGGAATTATCATCAACTAATGATGGTCTTTGCTACTATTCTCTTCGCTCAGGTTTCAATCAAACTTATCTTATTTTTTTTAGCAATTGTTAGTTTATACGACCTTCTTTATACATGTGTACCATTGCACACCAATCATTCATTTCCCATCTATCCACCCACGTTATACAACAGCTTGAATTTATTAACAACCCCAAAAATAATCTTTTATTTCTTTTTCTATTACTTTTTATTGTATAGTAGAAAGAATATAAATAAATGTATATTGTATTTCTTGGACAACGACATGTTGTTTCCCCCTCTTGTTTTGTAGTATGGTAAAACTTTAATTTTTTTGGCAAGAAATTATACGTCACAAAATGTTCTTTTCCCCCCTAAAAGGAAAAAAGAAACAAGAATCGTCCTTTTAAAACCTTTAAATCAACTTAAAATGTTTGTTCTGTTTAACTTTTATTTTGTTTTGTTGGATGGCTGCAGGATACAAAATTCAAGGGCACCACCATAAAGAATCTCATCTGCCCATACACAGACACATAGAATTTCACACATTTATAAACAGCAGAGAATGTTGCCAGATAAAGGGATTTAAAGAAATTAATTGTGGAATATATATGCTAACGAATTAGTGGATTTTAAACGCACACAGAAAGAAATTCAAAAATAAAGCAAAAACACATTAAATTAAATAAAAATAGCTTTGAAATCAAACTAAGTTTGTTTTTTTACATATTAATTTAGATATTAAACAACGTTAAATGTTTAAAGCAAATCTTCGTTTAACCGATTAAAGTATAAAAAAATAATTAACAGTTGCGGTGGGTCTCATACTGCAGGTTTAAACTTTAGTTAATAGTTAACGCAAAAATTGGTTGTTGTTTTGTGTACATTTTTTTGACATGGGCGCTGTGGTGTAATTGTTAGCGCGTTGGACTGTTACACGTTAGGTTGCGGGTTCGATCCCCAACCAAGGCAACATCAATTTATGAAAAATACTAATATGTATGAGTTTTTTCTATCCCTCCTCAGCGTCCTCCTTCGGTGTTCCCATAGCACTTAACCCCACCGAAGTAAAATAATATAACAGTTTTATGAACTAAAAGGCTTCAACAAAGTTCACCAACTCTTCATCAGATGGTGCGCAACAACTATTCTATAAGATTCAACATCTAGCGCAATTACAGTATTGATATATTTGAAGCCCTTCATGTTTCACCACCTGTCACTTTTTCTCCATCCCCTTTCCAAAGGAGGCAACACGTTAATTAATAGGAAGAATTTCCTGAGTGTTGCTTCTCTTAAAAAAAAAAGGTTAAAGTTAAACCTACAGTATGATACCAACCGTTAGTGTTTAAAATAGTTGCGGTAGAATCGAAAATATGCCAGGAAAACTTTTTTAGGAAGAAATTATAGTAGATTTGAAAATGTATAAACGTTGAGCTTTCAACTTTTATAATTATTCACATTGAAAATCGAAAACACAGCTACAAATCATGAAAATAAACCTGTAAAAATAGCAGAAAAATCTACTCAAAAATGACCTTGCAAAAAAAAAAACTGCTGAAATTTAATTTTTTTTTAATACTACAACATTTCCAACTGTGATTGAGAAAAGAACAATTTAAATTGAGATTTTTCCATTTGAAATTGAGAAAAGTTCATTTGATTTTGAGATTTTCGATTTAATATTGAACAATTGATTTTGAGATTTTCCATATGAAATTGAGAAAAAGCAAATGAAATTAAGATTTTCAATTTAAAATTGAGAAATTAACAAATGAGATAGGATTTTCCAATTCAAATTGAGAAAAGGACATATGTAATTGAGATTTTGTATTTGATATTGGGAAAATAACAATAGATTCTCCAATTGAAATTGAGAAAAGAACAAATAATATTCAGATTTTATATTTGAAATTAAGAAAAACACAAATGAAATTGGGAAGATTATAAATTATATTAAGAAAAGAATAAATGTAATTGAGAAAAAAATCAAATGATTTCGGAAAAAATTTTAAAGAACAAATTTTATTAAACACTAAAAAATAAACAATAAAAACAACAATCAACATACCGGCATATCTTTTACTTGTACGACAGATTAATGGAATGTGAAGGAATGCTGTATGGCTCTGCCGTAGTTACCACAGTTACCAATGTTTTAGCTTTATCAATACGGTTTTTAAGGTACACAATCTCTGCTAGATATCGTTGGGTGGGGAAACTATTGGAATGCCCACGGTGGACTTGACATGGGATTTTTTCCATATTATTTCAATTGTGTTAAGCATGGGGGAACTCCAACCACCAACTCTGAGAGGTCTTGCCACATCTCCTCCCATCTCACGGGAAGATATTTCATCCATTCCCTGGCAGCAGGGAATCCAATTTTTCATCCATTTTAATAACGCCTTCAACATTTGGGCCACGTGATGGTGGGAGTGTTTGGCTAGCGCGAGTTCAAAATCTTGAATAGCCCCGTTTACGACGATAAAACAAGTTTAAATTTGTTTCACCCAGCCAAACTATTTGGTTACCGGCTCTGACGTACCGTTCAGACGAGTAACGTTTTCTGAATATTTAGCCTTCTTAGCAGCTTTATTTATTGTAACCGGTTCTATATGGACGGCTTTTAAGGAATATATCTGGCCGTATGTTTCCAATTTCTTCCATTCTTGTCTCCGTACAACGCTAAATTTCATTCAGAAGAATTTTAATAAATTTCTTAATTACACTCACAATATTTTTTCCTTAAAATCAAACGAATATGTGCATTAAAACAATTGAAAATAAGTTAAAAAAAGGACTACCCACTTTTCGTTCAAAACAATTGTATTTTGTCGTTTATTTTTAATTGTTGATTTATCAACTGGCAAAGTCGGTAAAAATAATAGATTTCTCGTCTATTTTTAAATTAATCGTATTATAACAACTGATTGTTTTTAACAGAAAATTTTGATTGAATATTTTAACTTCTACCGAAGGTCCGTATTTTGTGTATTTTGTTTATTGAATGACTGATATACAAAGTTAAAAATTATATTTCTTTGCAATTTAACTACTTATTCAATTGAAACAACTTTACTGATTTACTTTTTAAACAACTGTTGAACTTTTACGGTAAAGTTATTGTGAGTGTACAATTGAAAATTTCTCAATTTCATTTGTACTTTTCTTAATTTTTTTTTTTCTCAATTTCAAATGTAAAATCTCAATATCATTTATCCTTTTCTCAATTTTAACTGGAAAATTTCAATTTCATTTGTTTTCTTCTTTTTTTTTAAAGTAAAATCTCAATTTCATGCGTTCTTTTCGCAATATCAAATTAAAAATCTCAATTTCATTTGTCCTTTTCTCAATTTTAATTGTAAAATCTCAATATCATTTATTGATTTCTCAATTTTAATTAGAAAATCTGAATTTTATGTGGATTTTTCTCAATATGAAATGGAAAATCTTAATTTCAATTAGTTCTTTCCGATTAACAAATGGAAAATCCCAATTTCAATTCTTTTTTTCTCAATACTACACTCTAAAAACTAAATATAAAATCACTACAATAATATATGTAAATTTGTATGTAAAATAACGCAAAATGCCAATGATTGCAGGCAAAAATCACATGATTCTGCTGGCGTTTTTCCATAGAAAACCCATCAGATACCTGGGACTGTTGCTGAGGAAAACCCCTCCGATTCTGAGCATTTTTTTTTAGAATTTTTTTTTTTTTTTTATTTATTATAGTTATGAAAAATTTGTTGTCAACATTGAAGATTATGAAAAATTTTGCCAGAATATTAAATTTATTTTGTATAGGTAATCCCGAGTAAAAATAGTTATATAGGAAATTATATAATTTAATATGAACTAATATGTTTATATATAGTCAAGTGTAACACTATATCTTTGCGGATATAATTATGTATAGCTTTGAGTTTTTCAAAAATTTCTTATATTGTGTCATATATAGATCAGTATAAATATATATGTATGTCCCCATATATATTAATATGTACCATATCTAGTTACATATGCTATGACAATTTTAATACAGCGTCATATATAATTAAAAATGGCTTTATCGAAAAATATATAAAGTTTTATATAGCTCAATGTTTAAGTATAGCGCAATGTAAAAAAAATTCTATGTTTTTTTCAAATATATTTATGTATGATTTCAAAATATAAAAAGCGTACTCATTATAACTCCTAAATTCCTTGTAGACCTTGTACAAATACAAGCCATATTTTTTATGTATGGAATTTGACATTAAATTAAACTCATAAACATACCAGGTTTACACAGTTTACGGGTAGAATACAAGTTTATATGAAAAGGCTTAAAATGCTTGGTTACAATTATGTACAAGTTCTTCTATATACTTAAATTTTTACTTAAATATTTAATTCTTACCTTAAGGGTGTTATTTTTCAGTACTTTTTGATAGGTTTTGTTTTGATCTTGAAATACGAATTATATCGGGTCAAAATCCGGATAAGATTTTATATGAATAAATATATTTAGATCTTATCCGATATAATTTTATCCACCATTTTTCGGATCATAGCATATCTCCAATTATATTAATTATCATTACATATGGCATCATATTATTTTTTTTACTCGGGCTATTACTTTTTAAAACAACCTCAATCGGTTATGGAAAAAATATTGTTAGTGTAATAAAGTCTCATGCGTCATTGCCCCAAGTTGTCAATGGATTCTGCAGCATACCATTTTTATTTTTCGATTGTTGTAAAACGTGAAGGTAGTATATTCATTTCTTTTAACTGAAAGCTCATATAATAGCTGTATTTTCGCACATACATATCAACGTTAAGTATTTAAAGCAAATCTACGTTTAACCGATTAAAGTATAAAAAAATTATAAACAGTTAATGTTTATAATAGTTGCTTTATAATCGAACGTATGCCAACAAAACCTTTTAGGAAGCAGCGCGACGAAGTTATATTATATGCAAAAATTTATAAACGTTGAGTTTTCAGCGTTGATAACTATCCACATTGCAAGTTAACCTGCATAAGAAAACTGATTTTTTAGTTTTCACTTCAAACACGTTTTCGTGTACTTTGGGGTTTATTCTGAGTTAACGGATATAGTTAAATCGAAAACACAGCTAATGTTAAGTCTTTCGAAAGTCGTTTAAATTCCTTTTTCTTTTGTGTTTGGCAAATAGCATAAACTTGGCCAAAGTTATCACAAATTTCGACTTAGATAACCTGTAACCCGGAGAGATTAAAAAAAACAAATTTATCACTATACTGAGAAAAAAATTGCTTAATTCCAACTGAAATAGGTCTACTGTAATTAGAATCGGTTGCTAAAACTGAATGCAAATTGCTTAAATATGGAACAAAGAACACTAAAGCATTTATTTGTTCTTTGTTCCATTTTTAGTTGCTACAACTAAATTATTCAGTTGTCAAGAAATGCTGCTGTCACAATGAATATGTTTTCTCTGTGTACCCACTAAATTTGGTAATTTTCGTTAGCGCAGGAATATTCTACCCTAAGTAGAATTTCCCTGTAAGAATACATATTTTGGGGATTGTTATACAAAAAAAATTGAGCATAGTAAATTTTAAAATAATCTGGCAACGTCATTACAAATAAAACGCCAAATAATAGCAACAGTCACAAAATCATATTCAGAGTTGCTACAAAAAATTCTTTAAACGAAATAACAATAACAATACCAAACACTAACAACAACAACTAACTTAATACTTTTATAGAAAAATTATTTTCATGCTTTGCTGCAATCGCCAGCATCATCATCATCTGAATGGTATGTTTGTGATGTGAATAAACGAACAGCACAACGAAAGCGACAACACGAACACTACCAAGAACAACAACAACAACATACATGCATCCATACAAACAAGAATGTTGGCGGCGCCTTTAATATTAAAGAGTATTTCAATTTTCTATGTAACAACAGTGGTTTGAGTTGACGACGAGACTCGGCAGCATAGTTGAAGTTTTTATTTCTTTCTTTTTACAGAGAAGTGTGAAAATGTAAGATAAACCATGTATGATGCTATTCTTTTTGTTGCTTTTATATTACACATGCAACTCATGCAGAAACCACAGTATCACGTTGGTGTCTTACATCCGCACATGTAAGAATCAACAACGTAACAAAAGTTTGTAATCTACGAGTACTATGTGAAATGTTTGAATGAATGGTTAACACTTCAAAAAGCAGATTTTTATCAATTTTCGGTTTTTTACGAATTCGTATTTGCTGTCTGTCATACGAGGGATGATAAATTTAGTACAATTGTAATTATGGCGCAATTCGATTCTTAATAGAATCGATAAATTTGGAATAATTCTCACGATTTTGTGTAGAGAAAACGAGACTTTTTGATATTAACAAAATTGATGATTTTGTAACCTCACCCCTGTTTTAGAAAAGTTTCGAGTTTAAATCGAATAAAATTCTGGAATCACACGAAAGGAGTATTTGGGTCTCCCTAATTCACATACGTATTTAATTTTTTCCAAAATGAGTTATAAATAATTTTTAAAACTTCCGAAAGCAGTTTCTTGTTGAAAAATAAAAAACTGCTTTCGGAAGTTTGTTGTTGAAAAATAAAGAAGTTTTTTTTAATATTCAAAGATATGTATAGAATCTCGGGTAAAACTATTTAAGATTTTTTATGCAAATTTTTACAAAAGAATCTGAAGATGCCTTTAAAAATATTTTTTTTACAAAAACGATGTTCTTTCATTCCCGTATAGTTATTTGTTAGCAAAAAGCGCACTGGATTTAATTTTCTCTAGTTTTTTCGCATGTGAATCTTGGAACAGCTAAAAATTCGTAAATTTTTACTAAGAATTATTTAATGTTAAAGTGATTTCTGTGACAAAGTGACTTGTGATATTGGACTCATGATACTGTATGTATGAAGCATCTCTGAATCTGATAGCTTTAAAGTTTACTCTTCCACACTTCTAAAAGAGATGAGGGTTAAGAACCGATACTAAATTATTCTGTATACAGAAATTGATGTTAGTTGCGCTCAGTTGCTATGGGCTCTATGAGGCAAAGTCAGGAAAATGTTAGGAGTGTTCCAAAGCAGTTTTCGGAAATCCTTTTCACCGACCTCAAATGGAAAGTATAACTGACGGAGAACTCGTACCAAAACTTGTTCCAGGTACACTTGTCTTTCCTCCAAAGAAATGCTGAAAAACGTCATAATGGATGAGTGGGGCAAAATAAGCAAAGAGGAAACATTAAAGTTGTTTAAGTCAATGCCAAATCGCCTTGCAGAAATCCTTAATCGTAAGGGATATCCAACAAGTTACTAACTGTAACAATATTTTATTTAGTTTTTTTACATAAATATTTCAAGTGCACAAATGCTTTTTCTTCTGAATTTTTCGATTTTTTTAACCCATTAACGCCTGACCCCATACTCCTTTGTCCGATTTCGATGAAACTTCATGCTGACATTATTTAAGGTATTTGAATTGATATATTATATATATTTTTTTAATCTACCATACCATATAAAACTATTCCTCCATGTTTTTTAAATAAAATAATCTTAATTTTATTTCGCATGTAAAACTTCTCATTTCTATTTAAAAATAAAAAATCAGTGTGTTCGTTTACTCGAATTTCTTACTACTTTTACCGCAATTGGAAAGTTTTGTTTACTTTTTGTATTGAATTTTTCTAGCTGTAGTAAAAGTAGTAACTTGTAAATAAACACGCTTAATATTTCAAGTAAGGGTACTTCAAAAAACTACAAAATGGGCGTTTTAATACCCATATTACAAAATCGTACCTGTACCCCAGGGTAGTAGTCATTGCCAAGTAAATATTTTTTGTGAGATAGAGCACACATTAGACCAGGGGACAGAAACGGAAAATTAATTTTTCTAAAAATTTCTCGCGTGCCACCTAAATTTTAGTTATCTTTTAAGTCCTTGTTTAAAAATTTTTTAAATTTGGAAAATTTCTCTTAAAAATATCATCGCAGATGTAATAATATTAAAACAGTTGGAACATTGGCTGGTATGAATAAAAAACAGATATTACTAATAGGGGGAAATACGGGGTTTTTTAAGCAATTACTTCACAAATCTAGTGTGCTTGGGAGTAGACTAGAAATTTAATTTTTTAATTTTCGGTTACATTTCATGCTATTCTACCAGACAATTGGTAAATTTGGAGTTAAAAGCCATTCCTAAGCCCAAAGTAATTACTTCGAAGTAATTGCTAAGTTTTATTCATATGACCCATTGTTGCCTTTTAATTTTTTTGGGTGTTATTCCATTTTTGGTTGTTATTTCATATTGTTAAAAAAAGTTCAATTATTGGGCTCCATCTTTTATTTAAGTATGTAAGAAACTACCCAATCAGAAATCGCCAGTGGTACAAAAAATCAAGCACTGGCATACCACTGGGTAACCACGGTGTTGAAAATAAATGACTGGGAGAACACTCATTTGTGACGCTTTGCCAGCGTTTGCAAGAATCGTTTTTCCAGTATTTCATAACACCTATTTTCCCTTTAGAAAAAACTTAATTTTTTTAGATCCAATTGTATTACAACTTGTTTTCCATTTTTGTGCAATTTTCTGGTACTTTTTATTTTTCCGAATGTGAGGCATTTTCTCACCGAAACATTTAAACTGCTTTCAACCTAGAATTTGAGAAATTTTCCCAGAATTTTCCGATAATCGAATTTGCACGTTTTGTATTAACCATATTTCTTTAAACAAAAAATGGTGGTAATACAGAGTTTTATTCATTTTAAAAGACGATTTACAAGCTCTATGAAAAATTTCACCATTAACGAGTTAAATCACACATTTTTGTAGCGAAATTTTACATTTAACTGAATTTTTTGCTGGTCTTGTAATAATTTAAATTTTTTGGAAATATCCAACAAAACGTCGCGTGCCACCTAAAATCCACTCGCGTGCCACTACTGACACGCGTGTCACAGTTTTGCCAGCCCTGCCTTAGACTATGAGGCACCAAGAGGATTTTCTTAATTCCCACTTCCCCAATTTTCCAGACCCATTGCATTGCAATTTTGTTGACTTTTGAACCTCTTAATCCCACCCTAGCATTTTTTTAGGAATTCCTATCCTTTCCCTACCTGTATATGAAAACAAATCTGCATTAACTCTTACCTGGATCTAGTTAGATTTTTACTAAGATTACTCTTTTTTGGGTATTTAAATACTCAATAGACAGAAATGGGTTAAAGTTTTTTTCTGTTATTTTTTTTTAACAATAAACTTTAGAGTTAAAAATAGCAAATAAATGACTGAATACTTTATTAAAAAAAATTTGTTGAACAAAAGTGTATTATTTAAAATTTTTTTGGGGTATAAATTTTTTATTTCAAAGTGTACGGATACTTTTTCTAGCAAGTAAATTTTACGTCATTTAATTTACGCGAGGGGATGTTTCGACTCTTTTCGATATTCGCACTGGTTTTAATTTTAGCTGAATTTGCCGGAAGCGTTATTTTTTGTCTATATTTCTTATATTTCAAATTATTTTAATTCATTATTTCTCTCTCCTCTATCACATATCCAGAATACCTTCCCTGGAAGTTTATCTACTTACCACCGTATATTTGCAAAAGAAAATTTTGCTATGAGTTGTCTCTTTCGAATGGTGGAGGCATGAAAAGTTGGCAATATTAAAATCGCCGCAGCTACGATTTAACTAATTGTACAAACCTACCGAATTCTAAAACAAGCGAGATAGTCAAAACGATTATATGTTGAAATTTTTTTAACAAAATGAAATATTGAGTAAGCATCTACTCGTACGAGGGGTACTATTTATATTTCGGGAACTGGCAACACTAATGTCAATAGCTAAAATCTGGCAACTCCATAATAATAAAATTTGACATTTTTTAGCGTAAACATTCTCACAAGGTTTTGATGTACAAGTGCTATATGTTTTGTTTACAGTGAGTTAAAAAAATCAATTTGGCCAAAAAATGAAAATTTCAAGAGAAGGTTTTTCACAACTTTCGATGTGGATTATCTCAACAAGAATGTGTCAATGAACTCAGTTCTTTGTATGGCGATAAAGCAGCATCAAAAACGACAGTATATCGCTGGTATAGTGAATTCATCCGTCCTCGTAGTTCGGTCGCCGACGAATGCCGTGAAGGTCGTCCAAAATCGGTTGTTGTGCCACAAAACATCGATGCAGTGCGTGAACTGATAATGCAAGATCGTCATGTGACATATCGTGAGATAGAGGCATCCTTGCACATTAGTTGAACAATATATTCGATTTTGCATGAACACTTAGTTGTAAAAAAAATTTGCTCTCGTTGGATACCCCATAATTTATCAATCGCTCAAAAAAAGGCTCGCGTCGATTGGTGTAAGGAATGTTTAAAAATTTCGACCGTGGTGCTTCAAAAGACGTGTATAAAATCGTGACAGGTGGCGAATCATAGAGATATGCATATGAGCCGGAAACAAAACCTCAATCGACCGTGTGGGTATTCCAAGACGAGCGAAATCCAACAAAAGTTGTTCGTGGAAGAAGCACAGTGAAGCAAATGGTCGCCTGTTTCTTGGGCCGCATGGGTCATGTGGCCACTATTCCGCTTGAGCAACGTCGGACGGTCAATTATGAGTAGTACACGACCATTTGTTTGCCAGAAGTCTTCGGAGAAATTCGTAAAACTAACCCCCAAAGACGAATGATTCTCCATCATGACAATGCGTGCTTTCACGCATCTTGTCAAACAGGTGCATTGTTGAGCAGTCAAAACATCGAATTGATGACTCATTCTCCGTACAGTCCTGGCTTGGCACCCACTGACTTCTTCTTGTTCCCGAATATCAAACGTAAATTGCGTGGTCAACCATTTACGAGTGCCGAAGAAGCAGTGGAAGCGTTTTGGAAGTGTCTCAAGAGGAATGGAAAAACTGCTATGACAAATGGTTTGAACGAATGCAAAAGTATATTGATCATCAAGGGGAATATTTTGAAAAACAATAAAGCCATTTTTATTTGAAAATGTTTCTTATTACTTGCTATTTCCGAAATATAAATAGTACCCCTCGTAGTACTTAAATAACGATTCCAAATCCTTTTAAATTGTACCACAATAACTCTCGTGACTTAAGCCTTTTAAAAGATATAGACAATTTGGGGTAAGTCAAAATTTGGATTAGTTTGGTTGGTTTTAAATATATAGAACATCACTCACTTAGACCTTTTTCCTATTGGAACAATCAAAACAAGAATTTTTTATTAAATTTTACGAAAAACCTCGCCGGAGTCTGAAGCGTCCACAAAATTTTATTGAGATGATTACCAGGATATAAATCAGAGATTATTTTTTAATTACACAAAGTTTTTATTTCTTGAAAATTTTTCAAATTATTTTCATTATTTTTGTTTATATTCACTTTTTTTACTAGAAGCTGATTTTTTATATTCCAGTTATAAATTTTAACTAAAAACTTCTAATATTAAAAAAATTCTTATTTTTGAATAATTTTTTCGGAATGTTTCGCAGACCTCCTAGGATGCAATTACGGACTCTCAGAGGTTGGAAAGCGTTGTATAATTAAATTTGCATATCGGTTTTGATATAGCAGTGGTAGCCAGCTGCCGTCATTAACAAAAAGAATTACTGGCCAGCGTTGCTTTGACGCAACACCAACACTCCGTCTTTTAAAGTCAAAGGTACAGGTTGGGAGGAAGTACAGGATTTAACGCTAGTCAATTACTCCCATGCAATCAAAAATTGCAGAGTATTTCAGAAGAGATTATTTTAAGAACATAGCTGTATACTCTACGATATCAACATGTATGCTCAGGATTTCCAAAAGAATAAGTTCAATAAGTTCCTTTGAAGACAATTAAAAAAGAACTCCACCATATCTTTCCGAATAAAATTTGGAGAATTTCAAATGAAATTAATTGTGAATTCTATTTGTAATTTGTCATTTTTGATCTTAAAACTGAACAAAATAACACTCATTAATTTTTTTTCTTACAAAACGGAGAAAATTTGAAGATAAATTTTGATTTTTGATTTCGAAATGAGAAAATTCTAAAAGATATTAGCATTTTCCATATCAAAAAATAGAAAACTGCATTAGAAATTCAGTTCTGTAATTTTCAGTTCTGTAAAATTCAAAATAAAATTAAACTTTTTGGCCGACTTTAGATTTAAACATTCAGTTTTGTTCATTTTGTGTATGAAAATCATAAAGAAATATTTTTCAAACAATTTGATTGGTTGAAAATAAATTAACCAATCAGAATGCTCCAAAAATAAACCAGGTCAAAGCATACTGCCACCCAAGATTTTAACTTCCCTATCCCCCCCCCCCGCATCAGGAGCCACGCATGATTGTCCCTTTATATTTTCCACCACTAGATTTTAGCAAAGTACATATGTGAATAGTATTCAATGTGCTCCACTGTACATTCGACAAAAAAAAATTATTGTGTAGGTTGGTAAATATAAGTACGTTCGTGTCGTGTGTAAGTTGGTCGTTCGGAGAATCAACGGGCATGTTATTGTTGTATGAGTTATTGGGCACGTTGTTTTACGTTACAACTTTGTACTTTTTTTTCTTTTTGTTACTGCTTGGTTTGTTCGCTCTTCATCAAAAGTGCACGCGACTTACTATCAGTAACAACGACATCACTACTTTACTTACACATTACAGACTTTCTAAAGAATTTATTCGTTCATTTAGAAGTTTTTAAGAATTTCCGAAATGTGAAATCGACCTTAATAAATGGTATGCCTTAGTAAAGCAGGAAAATATTTAAACTAAAAAATGTATTGGTATACGTTTAATCCGCGATTTTTCAAAATTTAGGATTTGCGATATCTACATCTTGTCTGTCTGGTTGTTGTCCGCACTATAAATGTGTTTTCCAGAACAATTTTGGTAGCAAAGTAAATTAGTAAAAATTTGTTCAAAATTAGTTTAGTGTTAAAAAAAATATAACTAAAACTTTTGCTAAAAAAAACTAGTTTCGAATGAAATCTTTTCATTGAGTGCATGAAATTTTTAATAAATAAAGTGAAGTTTTTCATATAATATATTATTTTATTATTATTGCAGACCTACATTCGTTTTATGGAAAGTTTCAATGGACAAGTTCCAGAGAAACTTCGTTGCTTTAATGCAAAAATTCTTTAGAAACATGCAGATAATTCTCTCAGTGTAGTAAGAAAAATTTGTCAAAAAAAACTTTATCCAACAACAAAATCCTCTCCCAAACCGATTTATTTTAATTTTGTACCACACGCAGAAAAATACAATGCCGACCGAATATATTTCGATCACTCCAAACAACAAACTCAATAGTACAACCATATTCAAATGCGACAAGCAACATTCAGTTGTAGCGACCGATTTTAATCGTAGTTACCGAATTTCAGTTGGAAGTTGACAAAAGTTCTTGCGTGATGAAAAAAATGCATTTCTAAGCTACAATACATAACGCCACCTAAAATGCAAAAGGGCGTAAGTTAAATTCACTTAAAATTTAATTAATTCAAAAGTAAAAGAAATTCGATTTTAAGAGAAATAAGGGAAAAATAATTCATTCTTAGGAGTTCTGAAACAACAAATGATCATGGTGAGATGATGATTATGACAATGATGGCAATGGTGATGATTATTACAATGATAAAGATGATAATTATTGTAATGCAAGTAAGCAAGTGGGCAAATAAAATGTATAAATTGTTGTATTATTTATATTTTACACTCGCATACCAGGAATGATAAAGTTGGTAATATGGTAATTTTTGTGGTACTATTAGGACCTCAAAAGTAACGTATTAAAGGCCTGCATAAATGCATTTAAAACATTCTGTCAAATATTCACTGCACTTTTTGCAATTCAAAAATCATCAATTGAAATTCATAAAATAACAATTAAAATTTAGAATACATAATATCGATCTTATTTCATGATTTCTATATTTTAATTTTCTCTGAATTTCAAATAATGATTTCAGAATTGCAAAAAGTCTAGTGAATATTCTACAGAATGTTTTAAATTCATTCATTCAATCCTTTAGTAAGTACTATGGTACTCTTTTTTATACTAATTTAGTACAATTTTTAATAGAAACAAATTTAAAGAAATATAATTCAACGAAACTGGTTTTAATATTTTACAAAAAAAAAAAATATATAAATTAGGTGAAGTTAAGAGAAAATCCTTAAATTGTTAAGATTTTTGTTTACCACGCTTAAATATATCAAAATTAGCCTTACACCGAAAAATTCTCCACTTGTTTTACACCAAATTCAGTTTTATTTGATTACAAAAATTTATTTCTTCAGTTGACTTTAGTCAATTTAAATTGTAGGGTAACTTCAATTTTAGTATTCACAGAACCAAATTTGTTCATTAAAAATATGAAGGGCTTTAATTGATTTTAGTTCTAATACGTATGAACTTTTCTTTATATTTTTGTAATTAAAAAATATCAAATAGTTTTGAAAACAGAAGAAAAAATGACAACATAAAATTATAATCTCATATATTTAGTTAGAATATTAAAATCAAATATAGAAAGTCCGAAAAAACAATTTTTGTATTTTTTAATGCAAAAATTAAAATAATTGTTATAAAATTATAATTTTATGGGTTTATAAACATAATTTGATTTGCAACTTAAAAATACAGATACTTTATTTCCCTAACCTCGAAGAAAAAAATTGGCAGTACGGCTACCTAAGCTCCAAACTAGTGCTTCAAAATTATAGCGCACTTACAGAGAATATTAAACAAAGGACTTTATATATTGCATATTTCAGTATTTTGGTTTAGATTTATTATTAAGCTTGTTCCCAGGTGGAAATTATGTGTGGTAACTAGGGTTTGGGATTTCCCGGACTTTTTCATTTCCCGGGAAACGGGAATAAAAAAATTTGATTCCCGGGAATACCGGGAATCCCGGGAAATATTTTTGAATAATATTTGTTAAAAAAAACACTATTTCAGTACAAATTCAGTCTGTGTAGTGAGAATTCAAAGTAAAAATATCAGAATGTTGAACATTTGGTTTCACATAAATTACTCTAAGCACTGCCAAATGAATTGCATGATTCCAGCAGAAAGCAGCTACTACTGAATTGTCGGAAACAACCCGTTTCAACACATTCGGCCCATTAGATATGGTGGCCACAATGTTATTTTCCAAAGACAAATAAAACTCTTCTAGTCTTATTTCTACAATTCTTCTTATTTCATCGGCATTCGATCTTCCTGATATATAAACCAACCCCAGGTTATAAAATGAATTATTTCCCTTTATACATATGTTCAAATATCTCTTTTGTGATATTCTTGTCCATTCATCTAAGAATATAGTAAATCTCCTATCGTTAGAAATATTGCTCGATATTTCTTTTATCATGATATCTTTTACATGATTGTAGTAATTTAATATAATGTTCTTTATATCGGTTTCATTTTTTTGCAATGTCAGGTTTTTATTATAAAAACTTTCTCGAATAAACGAAGGTCTAGTTATGGTGCGGATTGACTGCCCTACCATAAAACGTTCAATGCCTATTCAGCTTACACTTTTTTCTTCGGGTACTTTGCTAATTTTAGCTGGAACGTTATTCTTGTTGTTGTTTTCTTCAAGAGAAGTTGCATGACTTTAAATTTTTTTTTTTTTTTTGTGAACCAAATTTAGATGTCGGATAATACCTTCGTTAACCATTAGTCTTTTAGGGCAAATATTGCACTGCGCTGCATTATGCGAAAAATCTTTATTAGTTGAAATGCTCCTAATTACTTGGCAAAGATTTCAAAGAAATTGATTCCCTTTTAAAATATTTTAGCAATAATATTTTGTGTTAGTATGTATTTAAAATGTTTTTTATGACTAAAATTAAAAAATCCTATTACAAACAAAAACAATTTAAAGAATTTAGTATTTTTAAAATTTCCCGTTTTCCCGGGAAAAATATATTATTTTCCCGGGAATTCCCCGGAACCCCAAACCCTAGTGGTAACAAAAAAAGAAGCACTGGCAAAGCGCAAGTAGACCGTGGTCTTACAAAAAGAAGTACTGGCAAAGCACTAAATTTGGACGCCTTCCCAACGCTTTAAAAGGGTGAATTCCCAGCAATTGTTTTCTTATATTATTTTGTTTTTGAAAAAGAAACTCCAAAAGAGTGAATATTTAAATAATTTTTGACTCCACAATACAATAACTCCAAGAATCGTCTATTTTTAGAGTAATTTAAAATTCTTCAGTGATGAGGGCTCATAATTTGGTGGCAGGGAAAACACCTGATTTTTATGTTTCTTGGTGCTATCTCAATACTTTGCAAAGCATTAAATAGATCGGTGTTATAATGTGAGTGTCAGGAAAGCACTTTAATTTTTTTATTTGCGCGTTGGCAAAGATTTGATTTTTACACTCACAATATATTTTCCATAACCGATTGAGGTTTATTTGAAAAGTAATAGGTAAAGTTTGTTTTCAATTGAAGAATCAATTAAAATACATTGAAACATATTGTTTAACTTTTTATATTCGTCAATAAAAAACAAACTACAAGAAATATTTATCGTCTGTAGGAGTTGATATTTTCAGTCAAATAATCTATTTTTAGATTTCTATTTTTAGAAAAAATAATTTCAATAATTTCGTTGTTTTCTGTTTTAAAACAAAAAATTTTAATATTTTCGGTTTTCAGTTAAAAATTGACGATTGTTTTAACATACTTTTCAATTATCCTTTCATTTTTTAATTATGTTTTCAATTAATTTAATATGTATTTTAGGTGGTTTTTAACGATAAAATATTTTAAGTGTATACATAGTTATAGAAAAAATAAAAAAAAAAATTTTTTTGGGATGAGATTTGAACCACCATCCTCAAAAATTGAAATTTTGTCAATGCCTGACCTTCCAGACATCTACACCACAACCGATTTGAAAATTGTATAAATTAAATTTGAATTTAAAATATTTTGAAATATTTATTTATACAACAAAAAGAAATTTAAACAAACAAATGTACCCAACACACAATTTGAATTTATAAAAATAATTTGAATCTATCGCACGACTAGAAAAACTGAACTTCGTTTTATATCTAAATTCTTTTGTTTGTTTTAACTTAAAATAGTTGAATATTAAATAATATGAATTCAATCAGTGTTTACGATAACAAAATTATCGAAATTGATTGCCAAATTTATTTGAATTGTTAGTAAAAATCAAGGTTGGTTACCGAAACGAATAACGGTAAGGGTAACGGTATCAGATTTCGTTTGTTTAGGTAACGGTAAAGGTAACGGTATTTAAGACTGTTTCGGTAACGGTATACCGTTATCGAAACAGCAATACCGGTACGTACCGGTATTAAAAATTATGTTAAAAACATATAAAAACGAGTAAAAAAAAAGGTTAAAGTCGGGCATGCCGACTATACAATACCCTACACCAGTCTGGTGTATTGTTTGGATCCGAAATTCGAATGGGTTAAAATGGGGCTCCTGTCAAAATTTTCTATAATGTGAGTCAGCGCACCAAATTTCATTAAAATATCTTAATATTTGCGACCTGCAGTTTGTAACCAAGCCAATTTTGGGGGGACCCTTATATGGGCACTAGTTCTAAACATGGACCGATGTTCACCAAAATCAATAGGCTTCGTCCTTGAGCCAACATAGGTCTATGTACCAAATTTCATCAAAATATCTTAATATTTGCGACCTGCAGCGTATAAATAATATAATTTTGGGGGGACCCTTATATGGGCACTAGTTCTAAACATGGACCGATGTTCACCAAAATCAATAGGCTTCGTCCTTGGGCCAACATAGGTCTATGTACCAAATTTCATCAAAATATCTTAATATTTGCGACCTGCAGCGTATAAACAGTATAATTTTGGTAGGACCCTTATATGGGCATTAGGTCTAAACATAGACCGATGTTCACCAAAATCAATAGGCTGCGTTATTGCGCCAATATAGGTCTGTGTATCAAATTTCATCAAAATATCTTAATATTTGCGACCTGCAGCGTATAAACATTATAATTTTGGTAGGACCCTTATATGGGCACTAGGTCTAAACATGGACCGATGTTCACCAAAATCAATAGGCTGCGTTATTGGGCCAATATAGGTCTGTGTATCAAATTTCATCAAAATATCTTAATATTTGCGACCTGAAGCGTATAAACATTATAATTTTGGTAGGACCCTTATATGGGAACTAGGTCTAAACATGGACCGATGTTCACCAAAATCAATAGGCTGCATTATTGGGCCAATATAGGTCTGTGTACCAAACTTCATCAAAATATCTTAATAGTTACGACCTGCAGCATATAAACAGTATAATTTTGGTAGGACCCTTATATGGGCACTAGGTCTAAACATGGACCGATGTTCACCAAAATCAATAGGCTGCATTATTGGGCCAATATAGGTCTGTGTACCAAATTTCATCAAAATATCTTAATATTTACGACCTGCAGCATATAAACAGTATAATTTTGGTAGGACCCTTATATGGGCACTAGGTCTAAACATGGACCGATGTTCAAAAAAATCAAACTTGTTCGTCCTTGGGCCAACATAGGTCTGCGTACCAAATTTCATCAAAATATCTTAATAGTTGCGACCTGTAGAGTGCGCACAAGATTGCATGGACAGACAGACAGACGGACGGACGGACGGACAGACATACGGACATCGTTAAATCGAAATAAAAATATTTTTTGGTGTTACAAACATCAGCACAAACTTATAATACCCTGACCGCATAGTGGTGTAGGGTATAACAAGTAAAAACATGGCATATTTTTAATTTTAAGTACTGAAAATACAGATTTTAAGCTATAAATTCAATACTGGTAGTTTTAATAAGTAAAATTATTATCTATAAATTTTTTGTAAAAAAAACACTCAAGATTATAAAATAAAAAATAAAAAAATTGTAATTTTTATATAAAATAATAAATACCGGTAAAATACCGATAACTACCCATAAAAATAACGGTATCGGTAACGATAACGGTATTTAGAAATTTTTTTAGAGGTATCGATAACGGTAACGGTATTCAATTTGAAACGGTATTTTAGCGATAACAGTATTATAACGATAACGGTAACCAACCTTGGTAAAAATGTTTAAATTGATTTGATAATCACGGGGTTGCCGGGTTGTAAAAATGTGAAGAAATCTAGATGATATCAGCTGCTAGCAATAGGGTCGGCATATACGACTAAAATATTTACCATACAAATCGTTATAAAAACTAAAAATATAAAATACTAAAATAAAATTTAAAAACAAGCTTTTTTATAATGCCCTTTGAGGGGAATTTTTTTACAGAGTTTTTATTTTTAATTTTGTGTGGAAGTAAAAACGAAAGATTTTTTAATTTATGAATTTTTTTTTTATTCTCAAAAAGTTTTATGCATGTCAGAAATTAAATAAATACAGGGTTATAAATTTTATTCAAATGAAAATTTAACTTAAAAAATCAAAAAAAGTAAATATAACGCAAGTTCTTCTTAATTAAAATTAAATTTTATAACTGCAGTTAAACACAAAATTCTTGGGACTTTGATTTATATAAATTGGTATTTCTAGTCAGTCGACTAATCTTATTCTCATCTAATTCAGAGAGTATTGTGACTTTTAAGATAAAAACAGGACGATTTTAAAATCTTAAATAATTTTATGATAAAAATATTTTTGTGCAATTTTGCTCCAAAGTTTAATATCGATGGCTTAATAAAGAAAGACGCTACACAGAGAGAATTTTGCTAGACGAGTTTTAGTGAAATTTTTCAGTAAACTGTTGAAGTTTTCTTCACAATATAATTGAAAAATTTGTGAAATTCGATGAAAAAGCTTCGTATATTTTATGAATATAGTTTTAGTGAAACTTTTTCATGGAGCGTATGAAACTTTAAGCAAATAAAATGAAATTTTTGATAATATTTTATGAAAAATTCCATTAATTCAATGAAAAGTATCAATGGACGAGTTCCCGTGAAACTTTATCGATTTTATGCAAAAATTCATTAATATCATGCAGATAATTCTCTCAGTGTACCTTTATTCTTAATTTCTACAGAGGGGAAGGCAATAAAAATATAAAAGCGGTGGAAATATTGTTTCTCAGAATGAAACTTTATATTAATAAGATAAAAAGTATAATCTAAGTTTTTCAGATTTCCATTTCCTCTAATGGAATATTAATTCCAGTTGGGGCCTTTCTGCATTAAGCATTAAATTTATATACCAAAAATTTGAAAAGAGCAGCATGTTCGTTGTTACATTTAGGGCATTTCTTTTAACTATTATATTTATGTGTGATGGGTAATTTGAAATTTAAAAAGATAGATTCAAATAAAATAAAAACAATTTGAATTATAAAAAAATGTTTATGAAACTATTTGTATCAATATAGTTTGGCTCAAGGGGTAAGGCGATGAACTTCTAAACCAAAGGTCGTTGGCTCGAATCGTGTCTGGTGTTGGAACAAAACAAAATTGCTTTGAATTTAAAACGAAAGAAAATTAAATTAAAGAGAAATTAAATAAACAAAGAACGTGTGTGTTATGTGTGCAGTGTTTTGAAAATTGAAACAAAAAAAAAAACTTTCGAATATGAAAAACAAACCAAAAAATCGTTTTTTTTTACGTTTTGTCAGTTAAAAATTGATGATTGTTTTAACAGACTTTTCAGTTATTTTTATTTCTTTTATGGATTGTTTAAACAATGTTTGAAAATAAATAGCAAAATGGTTTGAATATAATGAAAAATCAGTAGTCCTTTTTTAATTGTGTTTTCAATTAATTTGATATGTATTTTAGGTTGTTTTTAACGATAAAATATTGTGAGTGTATGTTTATGGGTGCTTTCCCAGGGCTTGGTAAAACATTGGCACCACCTTGGAACGGTGTTATCATTTGGGAGTTGGAAAAGCGCTGTTAACAATCACTCATACCACCCATTTCAGTGCTTTGCCAGTGCTGGCCCTTTTGTAATTTTCTACCTGGGTTCTTTAAGATGCCTGCCACTTACCAAAAATTTCACAAATATAAAAGTAAGTTTTCTTGCAAAATTAAATATTTGAAAAAATTTTGTGAACTAATTTTTGTTAATTTGATATCAGATCATCTTCACTGTTCGTATACTAGATTTATTTTTAAATTTCAGAAGAAAAAAATCGTGTTGTATCTGGGGTAATATATATATGATTTTATGGCTCTGATATAATGGCTCTGGAATACTATCGTCATATTTTATTGAAAATCAACATCCATTATATCACAATAGTATTGAAAAATGAGTTTATATTAATCTCTGGTACTCGGAACCACTTTTCAAAAACAATATGTTAAATATCATTACCAATCTCGGGGAATAAGATTTATAATCTTATGAAACCAGAGCTTTAAAGCATTAATTCCTTTTTGGAATGAATTCCCAAAAATTTAATTCAATTCTTTAATTCAAGGAATGAATTCATCAATAAGACATAAGCAGGAATTTATACCTGTGAATGAATTCAAAGAATTCAAATTTATAGAATGAATTCCCTGACCAAAGCGTAAAGAATTAAAATTAAAGAATTCATTCACTAAAGAATTCATTCAACACTATTTAATTCAATTTGAAGTCAAGGAATTCATTCAATTCTAGTTAATTCAACTTTTGGCTAAGGAATTCATTCAACTGTGCACTCAATTCAACTTTTGATCAAGGAATTCATTCAATTCTAGTTAATTCAACTTTTGGTCAAGGAATTCATTCAATTCTAGTTAATTCAACTTTTAGTCAAGGAATTCATTCAATTCCAGTTAGTTCAACTTTTAGTCAAGGAATTAAATTTTTTTCGTTTCATTCCCTAGGAATTAAATTTTTTTCGTTTATTTCCCTGAATTAAGTTTCAATTCCTAGGGAATTAAACGAAATAAATTTAATTCCTTGACTAAAAGTTGAATTAACTAGAATTGAATGAATTCATTGACTAAAAGTTGAATTAACTAGAATTGAATGAATTCCTTGACCAAAAGTTGATTTAACTAGAATTGAATGAATTCCTTGACCAAAAGTTGAATTAACTAGAATTGAATGAATTCCTTGATCAAAAGTTGAATTAAGTGCACAGTTGAATGAATTCCTTAGCCAAAAGTTGAATTAACTAGAATTGAATGAATTCCTTTACCAAAAGTTGAATTAACTAGAATTGAATGAATTCCTTGTTGAATGAATTCATAAAATTTTATGAAGGCATTAGAAAAAAATGAATAAATTCGTTTAATATAAATCGAATGAAAAAAAGGAATTCATTCAATTCCTTAAGTTTGGTCAGGGAATTCATTCCCAAAATATAAACTCAGCTCAAAAAAAGGGAATTAGGGAATTAATTCTTCGAAGCTCTGTATGAAACAATACCAAAAATAAAATTAAGGTATAGACGAATGTGAATTAAGAATCAATTACAAAATAATGCAAATAAATTTAAACAAGTATTTTAGTAGGAAATTACTTGTTTTACAATCTTTTTGAGAAAAAATCACTTATAAGTATTTTTTTTTTGCACGAAAAATAAGAGATTTATTTTTAAAATTGTAACAAGTATATACGACATGGGAGGTAAAGATATTGATGTAGAGTAGAGCGGCTAAATATAGAGCTTGAATATGAATTTCGGATGACATTACAATTGCATTTCAATTTTTTAATAAAGTTGGAATATCAGAGATTAACGTAAACCCAATTGCCAATATTTTTGTACTATTTTCGATAAAGATTTTGAATAAAATACGACGACAGTATTTCGAAACCATAACTTCTTAACTATGAAATCCCATATATTAAGCGCGGTACAGCATGATATTTTTCTGAAATTTAAAAATAAATATAGTACACGAACAGTGATGCTCTTCACTGTTCGTATACTATATTTATTTATCAAATTAATAAAAATCATTTTACAAAACTTTTTCACATATTTAATTTAGCAAGAATCTTATTTTTTTTCTGTTTGAAAATTAATAACAGTTTGGTATTTTCCCAAAATTTAAACACAATTTTGTGAAATTTTCGGTAAAAAGTAGATGACGTCTTAAAAAACAAAGTTAGTATTGAATTTGAATCAAAATACTGAAATATTTGGCAATATATAAAGTCTTTCTTTTAATATTCTCTGTAAGTGCGCTATAATTTTTAACCATTCGTTTGGATCTAAGGTAGTATATATCATACATGGGACTAATTAATTAGGTGGACTAATTAATTGATGATTTCATTACCATTGCATTGATATCAATTGTAATGAAATTATTTTCATTACCATTTTTTTAATTAATGGTAATGATTCTAAAAATTAATTTCATTGATTAATGAAAATGATTTTAAATTTCATTACCATTGGTAATAAATAAATTAAAAAAAATAATTGCCATTGACAGAAAAACGTAAAAATGGAGAAAAACTCGCTGAAATCGAAGATGGAATATGCTCATTCCGGCTCAGGCTCATTTGAAATTAAATATTGCTTTCCATTCCATTGTTATTTGCATCCAGGTAAAGTTTAACGGAATTAAATGGATCCTTCTTAAAAAATTATGTTTTATAACTTCCCCGGCCAAACCCGTTGTTCGTTTTCATTTGTCTGAATTTTTTAGTAAACAAATGGTTTTTAATCAATTGTAATTAGTTTTTTTATGCATTAGTGTAATTTTATTACCATTAGTAATGCTTTTTCTAATGAAAAATATTTCATTACCATTAAATGGTAATTAAATTTTTTTCATTGTCATTAGTATGAACTAGAGGCCAGTATGAATGTTTTGCAAGACATTCACAAAACATTTTCTTATACAACACCAAAATATTTTTTTTGTTTTCTGTTTTATTTATTTTTTTTTTTTTGTAATGATCTGAATTTTAACAGCTTGTAAATAACTACAAATAAGTAAAATGGTCAATTTTTGTTATATTTAGTATTAAAAATAGTCAAATCTCTCATCAGCGCATGCAAGAGAATGTCTTGTAAGACATTCATTCAGCCCTCTAGTATGAACTAATGGTAATGAAATTTCAATGGTAATGAAAAATTCCCATGTATGGTATATATATTCCTCTAACTCCCATTGGAGCATAGGGCGCAAGTAGCCTTACTGCCAATTGTTTTGTTAAAAGTAAGAGAAACAAGGAAGTATCTGTATTTTTAAATTGCCAATCATATTGTGTTTATAAACGCAAAAAATTATAATTTTATATTGAACCGTTGGCGAGGTATTCAAGCACAAAGTTACTGTTAATAAGTGCGCTATACTGTTGAGTAATGCTTTATGTAGGTTTTCTGTTAATTTATAATAAAAAATAAAAAATAAATAAAAAATGGGAGTCGAAAAGGACTATTTTTAAGTTGGTTGGTACTATTTTTAAAATCCCATTTATCATCCCAGTCAGAGCTTTAAAGAATTAATTCCTTTTTGGAATGAAATCCCAAAAATTTAATTCAATTCTTTAATTCAAGGAATGAATTCATCAATAACCCATAAGCAGGAATGAATTCAAAGAATTCAAATTTATAGAATGAATTCCCTGACCAAAGCGTAAAGAATTAAAATTAAATAATTCATTCACTAAAGAATTCATTCAACACTATTTAATTCAATTTGAAGTCAAGGAATTGTTTCAATTCTAGTTAATTCAACTTTTGGCTAATGTGCACTTAATTCAACTTTTGATCAAGGAATTCATTCAATTCTAGTTAATTCAACTTTTGGTCAAGGAATTCATTCAATTCTAGTTAATTCAACTTTTGGCCAAGGAATTCATTCAATTCTAGTTAATTAAACTTTTAGTCAAGGAATTAAATTTATTTCGTTTAATTCCCTAAAGAATTAAATTTTTTTCGTTTAATTCCCTAGGAATTAAATTTTTTTGTTTAATTCCCTAGGAATTGAAAACTTAATTCAGGAAATTAAACGAAAAAAATTTAATTCCTAGGGAATTAAACGAAAAGAATTAAACGAAATAAATTTAATTCCTTGACTAAAAGTTTAATTAACTAGAATTGAATGAATTCCTTGACTAAAAGTTGAATTAACTAGAATTGAATGAATTCCTTGACCAAAAGTTGAATTAACTAGAATTGAATGAATTCCTTGACCAAAAGTTGAATTAACTAGAATTGAATAAATTCCTTGACTAAAAGTTGAATTAACTAGAATTGAATGAATTCCTTGGCCAAAAGTTGAATTAACTTGAATGAATTCCTTGACCAAAAGTTGAATTAACTAGAATTGAATGAATTCCTTGACCAAAAGTTGAATTAATTAGAATTGAATGAATTCCTTGACCAAAAGTTGAATTAACTCGAATTGAATGAATTCCTTTACCAAAAGTTGAATTAACTAGAATTGAATGAATTCCTTGTTGAATGAATTCATAAAATGTTATGAAGGCATTAGAAAAAAATTAATGAATTCCTTTAATATAAATCGAATGAAAAAAAGGAATTCATTCAATTCCTTAAGTTTGGTCAGGGAATTCATTCCCAAAATATAAATTCAGTTCAAAAAAAGGGAATTAGGGAATTAATTCTTCGAAGCTCTGATCCCAGTCACATACAAAGAGGGAATTTTGCTGGACGAGTTTTAATGAAATTTTTCAGTAAACTAATGAAGTTTTCTTCACAAACTAAATGAAAAATTTCTTTAATTTTATGAAAAGGTTTCATATATTTTATGAATCTAGTTTTGATGAAACTCTTTCATTGAGTGTATGAAAGTTTTAATAAATAAAATGAAATTTTTTGCAACATTTTATGGAAAACTTTATTAATTCAATTAAAAGTTTCAATGGGCGAGTTACAGTGAAACTTCATTTGTTTATGCAAAAATTCATTAATATCATGCAGATAATTCTCTCAGTGTACACATAAGTACGTACAACACGTACGTATTGTAGTGTCGTCGTTGTGTTGTCATCGTTGCCACCATTAATGGCATTTACTTTCATAAGAACTAGTCCCCCTCCTCTTTTTATATGTTGTTCGCATAGTGGTTTTTAATGAATGGCTAGTCTGTGTTGCCAGGTTTATTGGGCACAAAATCGTCAAAATCATCATTGCATTTTGAAAAATCGCCAATTTAAGATAACCCGTATAAATATGATATAATTAGATGTAATCAGATGCGACATTTCTTTGGATATGGTATCAGATCACATTATATATGACGATATATGGTGTGTCTGGAACTATATACAATTATATCTCGTATCATATACCTAAAAATACCATTCGATTTCCTTTTAAATCGAATGAATTCATATTTAACCAATCACAGGGAATTCATGCGATGGAATTCAGACATAAGAAATTCAATCAATCTCATTCGATTTTATAGATTCAATCATTAGCAACTCATTCGATTTTATAGATTCAATCATTAGAAATGCATTCGATTTCTTCCTGATTTGATTGAAAATTTGGGAATTCAATCGATCATTCGATTTAGTATCACTTGATTGAGCAATTTCGGAATGACTTTCGATTTTCTTCATTCGATTTAAAAAAATGTTTAAATTAACAATTATTTTATTACAATAAAATTAAGGATTTCTTAAAGAAAAAGAGAAAACAAAAAAATATATTGAACTTACAGTTGAATTATAAATTTCAATGAGTTTTTTATTTTTAAAAGATTCCTAAACTTACTCCAAAAGCTGAAATTTCTAAAGTTATGCAAAATGTTGTTAAAATAAATTAATTAAAATGATTGAATAAATCGAATTATGGAAAATGAGTGGCGTTTAAAATTGCACTGAATGAGAAAAATTAAGACTTCATTCGATGTGTAAAATTGCAGTTTGTTAATTCAATCATTGCATAGTCAATCAGAATTGAAAATAGAATGAGGGAATAAAGTCTTTAGAAGCTCTAATCATATATGATATCTGTCACATATACACGCAGAAAAAAACAGGGCGAATATTACCTAAGATTATACAACTACATAATTTTATAGGTAGTTTTACAAATTTCTAGTAAAATATGCAAATTTTTTTGTAAAATATATACAATCCTTGCAAAATATATACAATCCTTGCAAAATACATACATGTGTAGCGGAAAATATCCGAAAAATTACATATATTTTGCTAGAAAATTGTAAAACTTACTTCGAACTTATGTAGTTGTATAATTACATAGCACTTAGATAAAGTTCCACCTGTTTTTTTCTGCGTGTAACAAGATTTGCCATCATATATTATAGTAATATAATCTTATTTCAAATGATGTTCAATAATTTTTTACAAATCTTCCCAGCAAAAAAAAAGATGCCTAAGCAGTAGAAAAAGCACTAAAATTGATGAAAATTAAATTAATTAACTAAAAAAATTAATTTAAACAAAAAAAAAAAGATGCCTAAGCAGTAGAAAAAGCACTAAAATTGATGATCTAGATGTACTTCTTTTTTAACATAAACACTAATGATTTTAACATTGAGTTGTCATAGGAGAGGAGTACTCCCACTTCAACATTTTTTCAATACTTTTTGAACGAGTGCAAAGGAAGCTCTTTTTCACCAATTAAAAGTTAAAAAAAATTCTTCACAAAAATAAATTATATTTTTTTTTTTAAGTTTTTTTTATTGCCGCTACCGGGTATCGAACTTGAGACCTCACGATTGCTAGTACTATTTTTGCAGGTGCATAAAAAGCAAATTCTCACCATTTTTTTATATATACATTTTTTTAAAAATTTCAAAAT
Source organism: Leucophora obtusa (assembly GCA_949987735.1). Classification (NCBI taxonomy): domain Eukaryota; kingdom Metazoa; phylum Arthropoda; class Insecta; order Diptera; family Anthomyiidae; genus Leucophora; species Leucophora obtusa. The sequence goes on along the minus strand of OX465295.1, from coordinate 290,916,570 downwards.
TAAAAAAAATTAATTTAAACAAATTAATTATAAATATAAAAAAAATTAATAGACTAAAAAAATATTTAAAAAAAAATATTGGTCCCGCCGGGAATCGAACCCAGCACCCTCCGTTTGGAAATGCCAAATGATACCAAAATCACTTTTTACGATCACTTTTAGAGCAATTACTCTTTAGAAGCAATACTTAAGTGATTTTTTGGATGTTGTTCAGAAGTAATTCCAAAAAAGCTGTAAAAATATACTGACGGGTACTTTAGAAGCAATGAAAGAAGTGATTTTTTGAAGTTGTTCAGAATAACTTCTAAAAAAGCAGTAAAAGTACACTAACGGATACTTGTGAAGCAGTGAAAGAAGTAGTTTGTAAAGCATTACTTCAATTTTTTTTTACTGGGTTATTAATATTAAAAAGAACGACGTAAATAAGAACTAAGATGAAACTCGATTGACTCGAATTTGATATGAGGATTAAAAACCACAGATACCCCAGACTTACACGCATGAACTGCTTCAAATAAAATGATCCTATAAATTAAGATCAATTAAAATGCAAAGAAATATTCCTAATTTCGGCCATTTAAGGATTTCGTAAACTACAATACGGGCTAAATCGATTGTTTTGTTCAAGTAATATTTAAATCTGTGAATATTTCAAAGCAAATTTAAAAGCAAACTAATGGTTGAATTAATCGACGTAGGCGATTAACTGGTTAGAACATTATTCGAAAATTCAGTTAAATTATTCGGGTCGGTTAATCTACTAAATTGATGATTATTCGTTAATTTTTTTTTAACAATAAAAACAAAAAGAGCTGTTTCTTTATATCAAGTTAAGTCGACTGCAGAAGTGTTATGGTGTTTTCTTTTCTGGAAAAAATGTTGCCTTGTTAAAGTGTAAAATTTTAAAAATGTTACCCTTACCCCAATAAAATGCTACATTTTTCCAATCAGAATAGAACGATAAAATCCTTTATTTGCATTTTTCAAAACACATGTGTATCTATATATTGTTGTTTCATGTATATGCAATATTGTTTACGCTAGCTACTAATATATGATAGCCCAGTGGTTGTGATGCTTGCCTTTCGCTCGGGGTGGCCAGGTTCAAATCCCAGCCAAGGTGAATTAATTTTTATATACTACTCTCTTTTTCTTTTATCAATTTAGAAGTTTTCCTCCATATTAAAAAAAAATTGTATAATTTTTTTTATTTATTGGTAGCGTAAAAACTAGTAAATATTAAATAAAACAGAGCAACGTATTAAAAAACTAAATAAAATTTTATAAAAAAAAAAATTATAAAAAAAATATTATAAAAAAAAAAATTTAAAAAAAAATAAAATTTTATAAAAAAAAAATAAAATTTTATATAAAAAAAAATAAAATAAAAAAAAAATGTTGTGGTCCAACCGGGGTTTGAACCTGCGACCTTCTGCATCAGAAGCCAGGATAGTACCCCCTAGGCCACCAAGTTGCGAGTTTGCTGGCAAACAACATTGCAGTATATATACATAACTTTGATAAAAAGAAAAAAAAAACAGGGCAACGCTCTACCCCGTAAATTTTTTGAGGGCGGAAAATGTTGCACTTTTGCACTTTATTAGACAACATTTTTAGAAAAGAACACGATGCCCTCTCAGAATATTACCCTTAATTTAGAAAAGAACACAAAAAAGGCAATTCAAAAGCAAAGTGCAAAAAAAATGCAACATTTTTGTCAGAAAAGAAAACACCATTAGTTCACATCTTCACTCATACAAATAAATCTGTAAAAATAGCCAAAAACCAACTAAAAATTAGTTAAAAATTACTTTGTAATTAAAACTGCTGAAATTAGCAGAGTTTTTGCTAAATACTAGTAGACTAAGAATATCAAAAATAAGACTATTATATTTACAGAATTTTAGTTATACATACTTAACTTTTATTTAATTGAAAATGACACAGTACAGTACAATTGTAAAATCTGCAGAAAATTTTCCTAAATATTAGTAACTAAGAATAGCAAAACCAAACTGTTATATTTACAAAATTTTTGTTAGTTTTAAGCAAAACTTATTTGAATGCAAATTGCAGTCTATTCGGCTAAAATCAGCAGAAATATTTTTGCTAATAAAACTATAAACTGCTGTTTTCAAAAAACCCGATTTTTATTTTTAAAAAATTGAAAAAAAAAAACATCGAAAATTTTAATTTTTTTTTTGTGATTTGTTAGGCAAAATTTTTGTTGCTAATATATAGCAAAAATAATATGCTAATTTTAGCAGTTTTTTCTGCAAGATAATGTTTAACTAATTTTTAGTAGTTTTAACTAAATTTATTACAGACTTTTTTCTATTAGCGTAGAAAACAATTGCAGTTGTGGTCACCATGCTTGCCAGATACTTTTTTTGTTAGAAAAATATCCCCAAGAAATCCCCAATGAGAAAAAATTAAAAAAGGTAATAGTTTATTTAATTTGCTTAAAATTAATATTATCCGAACAATAAATATAAAAAATACCACTACACTCAACCAAATTTTCAATAGCCATTACAGACTGGCTATTGAAAATTTTGCTGTTATTACGGGAAATTTAACTGTTTTGAGCCCAGCGGTATTTTTTGCTAATTTTAGCAATACATATCTGCCGATCTATAGTACAAAAAAATTAGTAGAAAATTTTAGTAGCTGCTGCTAAATTTTAGCAAAATTGTTGCAAACTGCAATTCAAAATCGATTTGCTAAAATCAGTTAAAAAATTAACTAAATATGAATAACTTTAGTACAATGAAATTAGTATAAATAATTTGTAGACGCTACCAGATTTCAGTAAATTGATGTAAACTGCAATTTAAAATCAGTCTCCTGGAATTAGCAAAAAAGTCTACAAAAAAATAAAGAAACTGTAAAATCTAAAAATAAAAATTAAAATCACATTTAATAAAAACTGTTTTTCTTTTTTCTTTCAATTGTAAAAAAATGTATAATTACTTCAACATACTTGAAATTTGAAGTAAAAATTGTTGGTTCTCCAGTTATTACCTTTTTATGCATTGGAAATACAATAAAATTTTCTGAATTTTATTTCCAAACTCAATATCAATAATAACAAATATAAACTAAACAAGAATTCTAAAAAATCAAAAATTTTGAAATAAAATTTCCTTAAAGTGTCCACTTGTTAAATTAGAATATTTTTCGCTAAATTTAGCACTCGGGTTTGAAAAATTAGTAAAATGTTTTGCTGAAATCAGCCACGAAAATTAGTAAAAAATCCGTAATTTGTAATAAGAGAATAGCTAAAATTATTACTAAAAAAGAAAATTGTACTAAAAATCGGTACAAAAGTAGTAAAGTGCGATTGATAACTGTTTACGATTTTATTACTAACTTTTTTATCTGAGTGTAACAATAAAAACGGATGTAAAAATCTTAGACTGTTTTCGTATAAATGTCTAGAAAAATCCTCAGAATTCAGGAACTTTTACGAAGAAAACCTTATTAAAAAAAAAAAAAACAATCAAACGCTAATCGTTTCTTTTAATTTTCCAAATTTTGAATTGTTTAATACAATAGATTTTTATCCACAACTGATATGACGTTTTCTATAAACAATATACATATTAGATTCTGGGACATTCCGATTGCCTAGTTTTGTAAGGCGTATGCGTTTTTAAGTGTTTTACAGTAAAATCGTTATAACGACTATTTTTGCAATATTTAATGTCAAGTAAGGCTTCTATTTTATTAAAATTGTATTAGCTTCGCCAAGAAAAGTTTATTTTGTGTTAATTTTATTTTATTGATTATGAAAACATTTGATTTGCAGTCGTTTTTACTAAACACGCCAACGCCTTATATAATCAGGGGGAAATGAAAATTTAATTAATTTAATTTGTCTTAAACAGCTTCAAATTAATATGGAAAATGCATAAAAAGGTAAAATTGTACCTCTCTTTGAAATTATGTGAACAAACTTGAGAATAACTAAGTTCCTTAAAATTTATAAAAGATTTTAAATATCATCCAAACAAAATTACGAGAACATTTTTTAAATCCACAAAAAAAAATGAAAGTTTTTGTCCCCAAGACAAAAAATCCCGAAATTTGCCGACAAATCCTCAACTCTAGCCAGTCTGGTGGCCAATGAATTTTTTGTCAATCAAATTCAGGCTGTTACAACTATTAGCATGTTAAATTATATTTTTTAGCCGCAAAAGCCAATATTCAGTTGTATAATTCAATATTATATTCGAAATAAATATTACGTTTCACAAAATGTTATTTGATGTAGTTTTTTTTTAGACTACCCACCCCTCTATCCAGTACACTACTAACACTTACTGATTTCGAATTTACATGTTTTTTTTAGGAAAACAAATATACGTGGTCTTTATGAAATCCCTACCGGAATTGGATTGGAAACGGATTGGATTCTACAAACTGGTTTATAAAAATTAACTTTTTCACTACCTTTGTACACTACAGTGTACCCATCTTTAAAAGAATATATAAAGTTTAACAATGCAAAAAAATCTTTATACTTTTTGTAAATAAGTTTATTAGGCTCTTGGTCTTCAAATAAAAATCATAATATATATAAGCAGTTCAACATGGCAATATAGTCGATTTGGTGTTTCTCATAAACTAATGAAGGTAGATAATTGAAATTTGGCATGTAGCTTCGTTTTATGACGAGCAGAAAACCAACGAAAGGAATTTTGCCTATTCGAATGTTTAAGGGGTAGTACGGGGATAAGAAGTTTAAAAAATCGAATTTCAAATGAAATTTTGGTGGATAGGAGGGAAGAAAATTTGTTACATATTTTTTTCTAATTTGAGGACTCTTAACAAGATTCTGTAGTCAAAATAACTATACATCCGCAAACAAAAAGTCGGTAGTGAAAGGGTTAACGCAAATGGCATTACAATAATGACGTCATACAAGTTTTTGTTTCAGAAAATTTAATAAATATGTGTAACAAATAAATAACTCTAAAAATTCGCTGACAAAATTTGTTAGTTTAAAAAAAAAATATGTTGGATCGGAAATTTCCTCACCAAATCCGTAGAATGGATTTATAGAATTCAACAACTGGAAATTTCCGTAAGAAAAATATAGAAAATTTTCTCATCCTGTTTTTGTACGGAAATTTTTATACTGAAATTTCCGATATTGGATTCTATAAATTATATAATTTTTAATATATATTTTTATTTAGTATTTTGAAACTTAAATATATTAAAGGTTTTATGACGTCATTTTAATGTCATTTCTGTTAATTTTTTTAAGCCTGTTTACAAAATCCAATTCCGTTTCCAATCCAATTAGGGTGGGGATTTAATAAAGAACACGATAGCATAAAATTCGTTTACTAATACCATCATTATTTGCGTCTATAATCAGTAAAATTCACAATTCGGTTGGTTCTACGGAAACATTTATTTAATGCCACATTTAAACAAGATAATCATACTTCTAGTTACCACTTTCGAATTTTGACAATTTTTTAATAAATTTAACAGATTTTCTAGTATACGATATTTACTAACCCGAGTAAAAATAGTTATATAGGAAATTATATAATTTAATATGGACTAATATGTTTATATATAGTCAAATGTGACACTATATCTTTGTGGATATAATTATGTATAGATTTGAGTTTCCCACAAATTTCTTATATAATGTCATATATAGATCAGTATAAATATATATGTCGCCATATATATTAATACACTCACAATATATTTTCCATAACCGATTGAGGTTTATTTAAAAAGTAATAGGTAAAGTTTGTTTTCAATTGAAGAATCAATTAAAATACATTGAAACATATTGTTTAACTTTTTTTGTTAACCAATAAAAAACAAACTACTAAAATATATGTATCGTCTGTAGGAGTTGTTATTTTCAGTCAAATATTCTATTTTTAGATTTCTATTTTTAGAAAAAATAATTTAAATAATTTTGTTGTTTTCTGTTTTAAAACAAAAAAATCAAATATTTTCGGTTTTCTTTTTTGTTAAAATAGTTTGTTTATATACAAAATTATTTCAATTCAAATTACAAGAAATTCTTTACTCATACACACAAACATAGCCGATAAAAATATGAATATGAACGTGTCTGTTGTGTATGGTGTAGTGTTTTGAAAATCTAAACAAAAAAAAAACTTTCAAATGTGAAAAAACAAACCACAAAATCGTTTTTTTTTTACGTTTTGTCAGTTAAAAATTGATAATTGTTTTAATAGACTTTTCAATTATTTGTATTTCTTTTATGGGTTGTTTAAACAATGTTTGAAAATAAATAGCAAAATGGTTTGAATATAATGAAAAATCAGTAGTCCTTTTTTTAATTGTGTTTTCAATTAATTTAGTATGTATTTTAGGTCGTTTTTAAGGATAAAATATTGTGAGTGTATATACCATATTTAGTTACATATGCTATGACAATTTTAATACAGCGTCATATATAATTAAAAATGGATTTATCGGTAAACATATAAAGTCTTATATAGCTCAATGTTAATTTTTTTTCTAAGTTTTAGATATGTTTAAGTATAGCGCATGTAAAAAAAATTCTATGTTTTTCTGAGATATATTTATGTATGTACGATTTCAAACTATAAAATGCGTACTCATTATAACTCCTAAATTCCTTGTAAACCTTGTATAAATACAAGCCATATTTTTTATGTATGGAATTTGACATTAAACTTATAAACATACCAAGATTACACAGTTTACGGGTAGAATACAAGTTTATATTAGAAGGCTTAAAATGCTTGGTTACAATTATGTACAACTTCTTCTAAATACTTATGTGTAAATTCGTAAATGCTTTGTAAAGTTATAGGAGGCTTATGAAACAATTTTGTATGGAAAATTTGTTTTGTAAACCTCCTATAATTTTATAAAACATTTATGAATTTATACATTAAAGTTTTATTTAAATTTTGAATTCTTAACTTAAGGGTGTTATTTTTTAGTAGTTTTTAGTTTTTGTTTTGAGCCTGTAATATAATGCGTTGTATAATTATGTCTTTCTACATCAAATTAGATATGATTATATCGGGTCAAAATCCGGATAAGATTCTATATGATTTAATATATTTAGAACTTATCCGATATAATTTTATCCACCATTTTTCGGATCATAGCATATCTCCAATTATATTAAATTAGATATCATTACATATGACATCATATTATTTTTTTTACTCGGGAAGTTAATGGTTGATTCAACCGTGCACAATTTTTAAACGAATTTTAATTTTAAAGTTGATTGGAATCACCAATAATTGGATAAGATTTTTAGTTCCTTTTGCTCTCTTTTTAATTCTCGCTACAATAGTGTTCCTCTATTAATGGATTATAGGCAGGGTTGGCAACTGATTCATAAGATTAGTGATAATTAATAACGTTATTTCAACAGTATTTCGTTAGGGTATTTTAAGGTTATCGGAATTTTAAATTAATTCGTTGTTCTTTTACAGTTAACCGTATTTAAAGCTATTTTGTTTAGTTATGTTAAGGCTAAAGGTATTCTAAGTTATTTCGTTAGTGGTATGCTAGGGTTAACAAGTCCTTTTTTGAAATTTTTGGCAACTTTACGGACCGCCTCTTTGTAAAAAAAATATTGAATTTCCTGTGATGACGATTTTTGCAGAATTGATGACGAAAATTGTATGCACGTTGTTCAAATTATTTCGCTTTTTAGTCAGTAAAGAAAGTTGTTGATATGATAAAAGCGTTAATTAAAAATTACAGCAAAAAATCAAATAAATTGAACTATCAATTTGACAAAATGTCTTATTGAATTTTTATTGAATTTCAATAAAATTATGTTAATCTGAAAAATAACTTTGACTTGAATAACTTGAATACTATGTTTATTGAAAACAAAAATGTATTCAATTATTTGTTTATCAAATGAATTTTGTTGAGTGTTATTTCTAAATTTTGCATTATTGATAAACACAATGCTAGAAACATATACGAATTGTTATTGGTTTTCACTTTTATATCCAACAAGTGCGATTATTAAATATTTCTCTCATCTATTTTTTGTGTGTATTTCGCAATCGTGAAAATAATGATAAATTGTTAAACCTGGCAACACTAGCAGTAGTAGTAATGGAAGGAAGAAAAAAAACAACAAACTGCATGTGTAAAAACATGTGTGAACTTGTGTTTGTAACAATTTTGTGTACAGCAGTATGTGTGTATAGTGTGCGATATTTAATGAAGAAATCTTATTAGTGCACTTTTATTTTGTTCGTTTCGTATTTTTTCATTTGTGTAAATGTTTGATGTTTATCGTACACAACACACACTACGGCAACTACAACAACAATGCTACACAAAGGGCCAATCATAAACAAGTATGATGAGGTTATAGGGTGGTGTACAAATTAATGTTTTCTTTTTTGTTGTTTTTTCCTTCAGTGGTGTTTCTGGTAGTGGAAGGGGAAAAGGGATAGAAAATATTTGTTGATCTTATTAAATACTTCCTAATGGCGGCTAAACTTATCAATGATTCTTGTTATTTTTTAATGGAAGGAGATGAATAGGAGAAAATACAAGTGAATTTCCTTTTGGTTAATTAAAAAATATTTTTAAAAAATCGATAAGGGTACAAATTTTGATGCTGTGATTAGTTTGATGTTTTAATAGTTTATTTTGTTAAATATATTTTGTTAGGACTTCATTATCATTATTGATGATAAAAATATTCCTTTGTCAGAACATCTGTGATAAACAAATATTATCAGAGAATTATCCTTATAAGGAATGAAAATCATACCACAACTTAACCCTCACTTAGTTTTACCTTTCTTGGTGTCTCTTTAATTAAGAATGCTTTTTGAGCATTTTATTTATTAAAAGTTTCATACAGTCAATGAAAAAGTTTAATTAAAACTGGATTCATAAAATATATGAAGCTTTTTCATAAAATTTAAGAAATTTTTCATTTACTTTGTAACGAAAACTTCATTAGTTCCCTGAAAATATTCATTAACTCTTTCACTACCCTTGTACACTACAGTGTACACATCTTTAAAAGAATATATAAAATTTAATAGTGCAAAAAAAGCTTTATACTTTTTACAAATAAGTTTATTAGGATCTTTGACTTCAAATAAAAATCATTATAAGCAGCTCAACATGACAATATGGTCATGATATTTGTTAATGAAGTGTAATTTTTTTAATAAATCATAATCTCCGTGAAAAGAGGGTTTTGGCATTTCTCCTAAACTAATGAAGATAGATAATTGAAATTTGGCATATAGCTTCGTTTTATGACGAGAAGAAAACCAACCAAAAGATTTTTGGCTACTCGAATGTTTAAGGGGTAAAACGGGGCTCAGAAGTTTGAAAAAATCGATTTTCGACCGTTATTTGTGGTGGGTAGGAGGAGGAGGGGTCAAAATATGTTGCATATTTTTTTCTAATTTGAGGACCCTTAAGAAGAATCTGAAGTCAAAATAACGATACATCCGCAAACAAAAAGTCGATAGTGAAAGGGTTAAAACTCGTCCAGCAAAATTCCCTCTGTGTAGGATCGGAAGGAACACAGAGGGCTATTTTCCTCGTTAATTGTTCACTTTTTTAAAAATTTAAATTCATTTTCTAGATGTATTAAAAAACTTTAAAATTTTAGGACATTCTTCTTGTAAAATTATTTTGTTATTTAAAAGTTGTAATAATTAGGGCCAGTTTTATAGTTAGAACAAAGATTGATTATTTCTTATATATTTTGTTTTCAGATCGATATTTTCTTAAATATTTTTGAAATAAGAAGTTTTCACAGATTCTAAGTGTGACTATAAAACTACCCTTTAAGCACTTTTTCTATATTAAATCTATTAGATTAGGTTCGAAAAACTCTTTGACACTGAAACCTTTTTTATATTCTAGGTTTGATATTTCTTAATTTTTCTTATAAAACTATTACAGACACTGCAAAAAATTTAACAATCTGAGACACATTCCCATTGTCATATTCTGAGAATTTTTTCATATCAGAATCTCGATTGTGTATCCTATGAAAATATTATTTAATTATTAAATGCTTTTTATAAAACAGAACATTAAAATCTTGTGATTATTTTAGTAGAGTAGTTTGCGAATTTAGAGATATTTGCTCTTATAAAAAAAAATTGATAGTTAACAAAGAAATTTGTTGAATATAGAAAAATATATCGTTAAGTTATTTAATAGAAAATTCTCCTAAGTTTATGTTAAGAATTTTTTGGTTAACTCGTACATTTTCGAAACAACTAAAACTCAAATTAATTTTGTTGTTGCTTCTTATAAAAAATTACAGAATAAGTTAGTTGATAAAATCGGTAGCGAAGGCCCCACTAATGAAGTTACTTTTATTAAAAAAAAAAAACTAACTAAACATTCAAAAAATGTCGAAATGGATTTGACAGATTTTCCCGAACCACTTTTTTGGTACTTTTTGGGACAACTTGGCAAACCTATGCTAAAACATCCCAGCAAAATTTTTATGAACTGGTTGCCTTTGAATCTGTTTTAGAATAGGTGTTTTTACCATCGGTTCCGTGGAACAGCTTCTAGAGCTGATTGCTGGAAATCAAAATGGAAGGCCTCACTGCCGCAGAACCAGTTCTATAACTGGTTCTAGAACCGGTTCTAAAGCAACCTGTTCTAGTTTGGAGGAACATAACCTGTTGCTTTTGGGACAAACTCAAACAAAAATCACCGATGATAGAACATAAATTAGAGCAGGTTGCATGCAAGAACAAGTTGTTCTACAACCGGTTCTTTGCATCCGACAATTTTGCTGGGATGTATTAAAACTTCTACTTCTGGCAAGAAGGGTATAAGACTAGGAGATGAAATCGCTATCGGATCGCATATTGGACCGGATATCGGACAGAAAATTATGGCGTTGTCAGACAGTCGATCGAAAAATGAGAAATAAGTGAAAGTAAATTGGCAGATCGGCCCTATGCTCCTTGCAGGAGTAAAAGGAACAAATATATTAATTTGCAGAAACTAAAAATCAAAAATTTTAGAATTAAGAAAAACGATTATCAAACTCATAGATACAACCCAGCAAAATGTCGGATGAAAAGAACCAGTTGTAGAACAACTTGTACTTGCATGCAACCTGTTCTACTTTATGTTCTAACATCGGTGATTTTTGTTTGAGTTTGTCCCAAAAGCAACAGGTTCTTTTCCTCCAAACTAGAACAGCTTGCTTTGGAACCGGTTCTAGAACCAGTTATAGAACTGGTTCTGCGACAGCAGAACCTTACATTTTGACTCTGAGGAACCAGTTCTAGAACCTGTTCCACGGAACCGGTGACAAAAACACCTGTTCTAGAACAGATTCTGTGGTAACCAGTTCAAAAAAATTTTGCTGGGAAGAATTATAGGTAGATTTTTAAAATTCTGGGGTGGGCAAAAAGCAGTCTAGGGTGGTGGGCTTTGCCCAAAAGCAGGAATAAATTTTGTTTGTTCAAGATCAAAATAATACAATTTTGGAGCACTCCCAGCAAAATCTTTCATTACCAAATAAGTGGTTATATAATAGAAATTCATAGCTCCGTACAACTTATTTTTTGGTGTCTAAATTCATTATTTTTGTTTGGTGTGGTCGTTTTTATAAGTAGTCACGCTTACCCGCTCGCTTACGAAAAAATGAGAAATAAGTAGTTATGAGATTTTGAATAATAAGTGGTTACACACATGCTTACAAAAAGTTGAATTATAAGTGGTTATCCGATTGCTTTCTTGATTCTTAAAAATAAGGAGTTAAGCAAATACTATTAGCTTAAGGAAATACATTCAGAAAAATTTAAGTTTTCTCTAGTGTGTAATTTTAGGATTCGTCAAAAAAATGTAAACATAAAACATATTTACATATAATAAATAAAAATGTATAAAATTTAACTGTGTAAAAAGTACTTATTTAAACTATTACGAGTAAGTCATTATTTTACATTTAGAAACAATGAATACAATAGGCCGTTATTAGGAATTTATTATTTTATATTATAAAATAATGCAAAAGGTAATGATATATCATTTTCGGTAATGCAGATAGTAATGAGGTGTCATTACCAATATTTTGCTGGGCTGGACATCAAGTACTTTAAGAGATTTATCTGATTATAAAATGAATTATTACTCAGAAATAAAGTATAGATTACTAGATTAGAATATATTAAAAGATCACAATTTTTACAGTTCATTTAAATTTTGTGACAGCAAAAGGGTTGGTAATTCAAACAACTGTATTATAATTTGAATACAAATTTTGAATAATTTACGTTATGCATGATAAAATGAAGTAAACAATATCAGAATATTTCTATGGAAACCAATTTTAGAATACTTGGTTCTTTTTTATAACTTTTAACTACATTGAAGAGTGCAAAAACACCCGATTTGTTTTCGTTTTAAATGCTATAGAAATTTAAAATAAAGTTTGCAATTCTAATTAGTTGAGTTCATTCTTTTTTTTTTGTTCATAGTACTCGTTGTTGTGGTATTTATAGAAACGAAATATATATAAAAAAAAACATGTTTAATTTGTGTTATCATTAAATTTTATAACAATTTGATATTTTGTTTAATTTTTTTTTCTACAAAATTTTACTTTTATCAATTTGAAAAGAAAACAACAAAAGAAACTTATAATAAGAACGTGAAAATGATAGTGCAACAAGTTGGTTTTTGTTTTTCTGTTTCATTTTATATAAAAAAGTTGATATAAAATAAACAAACATTTGAAGAACTTGACATGCCACTAATCACTGGAATTAATGACTCACTTTTAAAATGATATGAATGAAATACTAAATAAAAATAAATAGAAGACTGATTCCATCATTTTGTGTACGTAAGAGTAAATAAAAATTTATTGCAATAAATGTTGTACAGGATTGAGTTTATTAGGAAGTTTGAGGTGAAATTTGAAAGAAGTTCAACAAAGGATTAACATAAGGCCAGTAACAAAAATGGGGAGGGAGTCCAAATATAGAAGATTATATCTATAGAATCACTAGCAATACTCGTACTTTAGGCTTTCCATGTAACCTAGTGTCTTCACATTTAATAAAACGATAGCAAGCAATTGTCAAAATGCTTTCATTGCACATGAAGAAAATAAATTTCAATGTTATTACTAGGGCAAGGGATTTCATGCACTTAAAAATGGAAAATATGCGGCTAAAAAAGAAAAATATGCACTAAAAATATGCATTTAAAACTATTATTTTTGCAAAAATAATGCACTTTGAAACTTAAAAATATATTTAAGTTAGTTATTTTGCAAACAGACGCAGAACACGAAGATTTTCTGTAGGTCGATAAGGTTTTTAAGAATGTTTATTTTGATTGAATCAAAATATGAAAACGTATCAATTTTTTATATTTTTCTACAAAATAAAAAATGCTCCTAAAATTAAAAACACGAAATATGCATTAAAAAGGCACCAAATATGCATTTAAAGTCAAAATATGCAAAAACATGCATTTTCGACAAAATATGCAAAAATATGCAACTACAAATCGATGCCAATTCGTTCTAAATTTGATGATTCCGATAAATATTTAGTCCATATTAGTTTGGACTATCGAGAAAAAACATGCATTTGCATAGAATTCCTTGCCCTAGTTATGACAATATCATAATATCGTTGACATGAAATCTGCTCTTGCAATAATGTATGCCATCAAATGTCACTTTTGGTTTTCATTTTATTTTAGCAATCAAAAACGACATAAATTTTATTAAACAAGAACGGAAAAAACATAATTTGATGGTAAAATTTTGTGTGTTGGAAGAAAAAACCAGGATATTGCTTAACAAATAAAATGGACAAGTGTTTTCACTAAAGTGTAATTGATATTATTTTGAGGTTTCTCTGCAATCGATTTGACATTTGGTATAATATCGTACATTTATTGCATTTGAAAACACCGGGTAAGGGAGACAGCAATAGTTACACTTTCTACACATAGATTTTTAATTCACGAACCTTTGGTGTATGACTCCGAAGTAAAAGGGTTTCAGAAATCCCCATACAAAGTACTTTTCATAAAGGATAAGGGTAAGCCTAAATCTTGCCTAATAGGTAAAAAACACATTAATATCTTTCTTAGCACTCAGATTAGTACTGCAAATCTTTAGGTAGACATACATTACGCAATACTATTGCAAATATTATTGCCAATAATGTCTTTGTTTTGACCTACATCGTGAAGTAAGATATACATTCGAGGTGTCCAATAGAACGTACCACCTCACAGACAAAAAAAAAGTGCGCCGCACACCCTTTCGTTATATCTTTGGCATTTACAGTCGGATCTTAAAGTATGATACATCCATGTTTTTCTCTCGAGGAGACCAGTGTTTTGCTCTAAGGGTCATTGACCTCAAGTATCCCGTTCTAGTAGTTACCCATCAGATATCAGTTGCTACCACCCTAATGTAAAACCCTAATGTCATAAAATTAAAGCTCGCAAAAAATCATTAAACTTTTGCTAAGGAAGTTTTTCGATAAACCCAGTAGGAATTTTTTTTTTTTTTTTGGTAGCCGAACGTAGGGGTTTTTTCATTGGATTTTACCTTTATAGCAAAACACTGGGCTCCTCGAGGCAACAAAATTGATATATCACACTTTAAAATCTGACTTTAAATGCCGAGGCTATAGCGAAAAATTAAAACAGGCGACCCCTACCGTTCGGCAAAAAAAATTTTTTTTTGAAATTGCCTTGCAAAAATACTTCATATTGGAGGGTGTACTGCGAACTTATTTTTTGCGGTACGGTCTATTGTCCAAGGTTATATGGCAATTTTTTAAAGGGCGAATTTGAAGAGTATCGGGGTCCAGTTTGTTTCCTTTCTATATAAAACAAATAAATATGAAGTTTGGGGGCAATCGAATAAAGAAAAGTCAAGGCGGAAATCGATTGAAAATTTCAAGAGTGTTTACATATATGGGAAAAATATGACTTTTTCAGTTTTTAGGCAAATTTCGTTCTAAAGTTTAATTTTTTCAACCACTTGTGTTATGAATCGATTTTAGTATAAAATTATCTTTTCAAAAAGCTACAATACTTCAAAATCGGTTAAGAACTTGCCAAAAAATAACAAATGCCCCAGACCAATTTTGCCAAAAAACACTAGGTCATGAAATTTGATGGCACTTTTTTAAACTTTCAGAAATTGATTAAAGCCATAATTGTTTTATGCTCTCTATACTTATAAATACTCAGATATGAACCCAAGAAACATTTTTACGAACTCTCCGGCATGTACGGAATCATCAATCCGGCTTTTACGGAACATTATCGGTCCGTAAAACAGGTATCCGTCAAAGCTTGTACGTATATGGAACAATAACGGACCGTACTTTCGGATTTTCGAATATAATACGTTTTGAATCCGTTTTGGGGTATCCGTTTCTGCACCGTTAAATACGGACTTCACCAAATTTCATCAGTTTGAACTCCGGAGATAACGGTGTCGTCTTTCTTCAGTTTATTCGTGAATTTTTGTTCGCAAAATAGAATTATTTAAATAATTTAATACGGGTCGCGCGGTAAAGTCGGTAAAAAAAGTTTCTGAATGTCGCAAAAACGAGCATCCTGTCTTGGCCGTTGCCGCAGTAGCCAAATTACTTTAATTCACATAGAATCATTAAATAGTAAGTGTTTATGAAATTTTATGTTTTTTTCACGATAGTTTGCGAATTGCGTATGAAAAAACTCAATCGTGAATACATTTAATTAAACCTCGATTAATAAATTGTTTCTTTTGCTTGTAGATATATTTTGGATCTAATTATGGGTCAATTTTGCGAATTTTGAGGCCGATTAATGAAGTTAATTGCACCGGCGGTAAACATAGTTTTTAATAAAATTAATAAATTATTTAATAAATCTATTAAAAAACATACAATATTAAAGTTAGTAATGTGTCAATTTAGGTAGATATAAAAGTCCGAAAACGGCATTCTAAAAACGGAGTCACTCCATTTATTACACGACATTACGGTCCGGAAACGGTCCGGTATTGACGGACTTTCAGCGGACTAGTCCGTTTTTTACATGACATAACGGTCCGTAAACGGTCCGTCATTGACGGACTTTAAACGGACTTGTCCGTTTTTAACACGACATAACGGTCCGTAAACGGTCCGTCATTGATGGATTTTTAACGGATTCGAATCAGTTTCGATGTTCCTTATATTCCGTTTTCTAGTCCGTATACGGATCCAGAAAACAGTACGTATACGGAGTTGGATTCCGTTTATGACGTACCGAAAACTGTGCGTAAACGGAACGAATTGTTTGTTGGGAAATGTTGTTTTATTACCTGTATGTTAACCTGTCGTGCAATAAGGCAAAAAACGCATAAATTTGTTGGCATAATTTTCAAAAATCCATTTTCGATTTTTAAAAAATGTTCTTAAACAAATTTAAAAAAAATGGATTTTGCACTTCAAGAGCTTGTTAAATACATCATAGAGATGAAGTATGCCAATTTTGAGGTAAATCCGTCCATGGACCTGGTGGTCGGTGACAAGCTCTTATTTTTGCTGGATTTCAAGAAAAGTGTGATTTTTATAAAAAATTAAGTAAATTTACTCTTTTTAAGTACTTTGTATCAAAAATGAAACAATTTTAAATGTTATATTTTATCTTAATAGCTTAGCGGTTTGGAAAAAAATAATATGACCTCATTAACCCTGTTAGACATGGGGTCACATATGACCCCAAGATAATAAAGGACAATTTATTCAAAAAACGCTAATATTTTGTAATTACTGTTGAATGTTTGGAAGTGATGCTTAAAATATAATAGCCCAATGTGCAGATCTTCCATGCTAAAAATTTGGAATAAATCGAACAACGTTAACCCATTCCTTGCCAGGCCCAAGCTTTGAATTTTTGCATGTTTAAAAATATGACCAACACATTACAAAATATTTTTCACTTTTCATTCTTTGGCAATAATAATCAAATCCGTTTTGATTTTTCGCAATATACTGAACAACCTTCCAATATAGCATACACACTGCAATACCTAAAGTTGCACAAGAATATTGCTCAGTGTACACTGAGAGAATTATCAGCATGATATGAAATGAATTTTTGCATAAAACCAACGAAGTTGCACTGGAACTCGTCCATTGAAACTTTTCATTGAATTTTTCATAAAATGTTGTGAAAAAGTTAATTTTATTTATTAAAAGTTTCATACACTCAATGAAAATGTTTCATTAAAACTAGATGCATAGAATATATGAAGCTTTTTCATCAAATTTAAAAAAAAATTTCATTTACTTTGTGCAGAAAACTTCATTAGTTTACTGAAAAATTTCATTAAAACTCGTGCAGCAAAATTCTCTCTGTGCAGGGACAGCTTTACAGTGGCGAGGATTGAGTTGGTCGGAGGTCGAAATATTTATTTGACCTCATGCTATATGGCTCACAATAGGGACTTTCAAAAGGGGATGTGATACCAATGCTAGGCACACCATATGGGGCAGCAGTGAAGTAAACGACAGAGGTGAGTCTCTTTTGATTTCGTTAATACTAATAACTTAACAATATGCAACTCTGATACTGAATTTGACACTGATCTCAGGCTCCTCCACGCATGCGCTCAGAAATTGGAAAGTATCTGGCAACAGATTCCTTTCCGATCATAACTGCATATTCCTCGACATTGACAGGCATGCTCAGGGAAAGGTATGCTTCAGAAATCCTGGAAGACCTGACTGGATTAAGTTTAATACGGTCCTTTACGAAAAACTGAAGAAGGGACCAGAAACTGGGGATTCGAATAGCGGTCTCGAACATTCGGTGGGAACTCTTGGTAAGGCCATAGATGTGCGAATAAGAGTTACCCTCCATGATTGAGTAAGGAGCTGTATGAGCTAGGCTGGGAATCGCGGAGAACTTTCAATATGAGTTATACAATATCAGTAATCGTGGCAGCCACACCACGATAATTTTAAAGCTTACAAGAAAGACATCTTAGTTGCTAAAAGAAACTCATCGAGGTATTGCTGCCAATCGATCGACAACACTTAACTCATAGAAATAAATCTGTAAAAATAACAGAAAAAGCAACTAAAAATTAGTTAAAAATTACGTTGCAGAAAAAACTGCCGAAATTAGCAGCAAAGAACTGTTAAAATTACAGAATTTTAGTTATATTTAAGTTATCTTTTAATTAATTGAAAATGACAAATTGTACTGTAAAATCTGCAGAAAATTTTGCTAAATATTAGTAGCAGTTTTTTCTGCAAGGTCATTTTTAGTAGCTTTTCTGCTATTTTTACAGGTTTATTTTTATGAGTACATCAGAGAAACAAGCAGATCCAAATAATCGGCGGCGGCTTGATAGAACATTATACAAGTAATTTAAAGATATTTAAGGTTTTTTTCCAAAATATATCAGTAGAAAATTGTACAAAAAATTTGGAATTATCAAATAAAAAATAATTTTAAGTTAAATTCATCGATTAAAATTACAAATTTAGGATTTTTAGTTTTTGAACGGACCTAGAAGGAGAGGGAGATAGTTGGGCTTTCCAAATATATACATACATATGTTTATATATTCAACAAAATTGTGTGGAAATATTTTCAAATAAAACTGATTTTCTTAATTTTTTCTTATTTTGTTTAATTTTGACGGCTTTTAATTGCAATATTTTGTTTAAAAAAAACTAATTTTTATCTAATTTATTCTTAATAATAATAATAGCTTAAATCATTCACAATTGAGCTAATTAGAGGTGTTTTTTACTCTATCTCTAGCAGTTTTCTCTCTCGTGTAGATGTGCCTTAAGAAAATTGAAAATATTAACCTTATTGAGTGTGCAAACCAGAACATCGAGTTGTCTTATAATAGCTGAAATTAAATGTTTAGAAAAATTACGATATCTTTTTCTATTTTAAATTAATTTAAACAAAAGAATCTGATTTTACTAAGAACTAAACCCACTTTCAGAATAAATTACAATAGTAAAGAATTGTTTAATACTGTAAAAAAGCCGTCAAAGTATAAAAATTAAAAAAAGAATTTATTTTAATATTAAAAAAAAAAAAACTGTCAACATATTTCAGTTACAAATAAATAATTCTATATATATTTGGAAAGCTAAATTTTTTGTCTTTCCAAAAATGTTACAAGATTCAAAATCGGTTGAAAAATTGCTGAATTTCACCCACAATGACACTATCACCCCTGTTCTGAATTCCGAAACTTTTTAATTAGAGTGGTTTTGTATAATCACACAAAATTCAAAATGTCGGAAATTGAATGTTTCGAACAAATTTTAGCATCCCAGTTTAGAAAATCATTACCAGATATGTGGTTATGTAACTACATACTTGGTAATGGTAACTAGTTACTTTTGTTATTACATTTCTTATTACCTTTATATGGCGATGTCGCGAAAAATAATGAGTTGTCGTTACACAACAGCATACGAATAATCAAAAAATATATCGTTACCTATGTGCTTACCAGTACTGACAAAAATAATGAGTCTAAAAATAGATTTTCAAAAAAATAAATTATATAAAAAAAATATTTTTTATTGTATTTTTTTTTTAAATAAAATTTGCTGGGTCTACAGATTGCCAGTCAGCTGCTCTACCATCTGAGCTATATCGACATGTAATATTTAATAGATAAAAACATAATTGACCTGCTGCACACAAGTAAGCTTACTCGCCAACATACAAAAAATCAAAAAATATGTGGTTACATACATACAGTTGTGGCCAAGCATTTAAGTCAATTCAAGTTTTGTTCTATTTTTATTGTTGTTGCCTTTATTTTTAATGATCATAATAGTGTCTAAATTCGCCACGAGAGGCAAGGAGATGGTTCAGAAAATTGTACAGAATTTTAGCGTAATGTTTATTTTTTCTTTTTGTCACTTGTTTTAAGTGGGCGTGGCTTTTAACGAAAAATTAGCGATATAAACCTCTTATCAAATCACATAGTAAAATTTAGGCAGTACTGATCGGTTCTGTACATACTGTATATTTTTGGAAATCCTATAAAATTTTCTTAAGTCTTGCATTATCTTTATCTACAAATAGTCACCAGACTTAAAATTGCAGCACTTTAAACGTGACCAAATTTTTATTTGTTTTTAGCGATTTTAAAAGAAAGTTTACAACACTGAAATTTTAACAGGAAATGCTTTTTACTATAACGTAAAAAAAATCTTGACTGATTTACTATATTGTGGTAAGAAAAGCATAAAACTATTCACTTTAAAATTTTAGTGCTGTTAACGATAATAAAAATCGTTAAAAACAAATAAAAATTTGGGCATGTTTAAAGTGCTGCACTTTTAAGTCTGACGACTATTTGTAGATAAAAATAATGCAAGACTTAAGGAAATTTTATAGGATGTCCAAAAATATACAGTTTGTACAGAACCGATCAGTACTGCCTAAATTTTACTATGTAATTTGATTAAAGGTTGATATCACTAATTTTTCGTTAAAAGCCACGCCCACTTAAAACAAGTGACAAAATGAAAAAACAAACATTACGTTAAAATTCTGTACAATTTTCTAAGCCATCTCCGTGCCTTTCGTGGCGAATTTAGATACTATTTTGATCTTTAAAAATAAAGGCAACAACAATAAAAATAGAAGAAAACTTGAAATGACTTAAATGCTTGGCCGCAACTGTATATCCTTATCAGTGTTTAAAAACTATTGAGTCTAAAAATAGATTTCAAAAAATTTTCAAAAAATCTAAAAAATTATTTTCTATTTGAAATAATGATAAAAAATAAGTTATTATCAGTAACTCATTATTATATGTTTTAAAATAATGCAGAAGGTAAGTGGGTGTCATTACTGGTACTCCAAAAAATAATGATATGTCATTACGGTTTCTACACTGGGATACTGACAAATTTTAAAATAAATTTTAACATATTAATTTTTGTAACAAAATATTCGTTTTACTTTCACCAAGCTTTTCCAACACGAAATAAAACGAAGAAAATATTTCGGATGTGGATCACAGAACAGCAAAAAAATTCAGAATGTTTCACTTTACATACTACTTTTGCATATGGGTTTTACACATGCAATGTTTAAAAGGGTTCACACGGCATGTATAAATTTTACAATGTAAAAAGTGACAAGTCATATGACAAATACATATCGTGTAAAACCAGCTTAAGTCTTAAGACTATTTGTAGATAAAAATAATGCAAGACTTAAGGAAATTGTATAGGATTTCCAAAAATATACAGTTTGTACAGAACCGATCAGTACAGCCTAAATTTTACTATGTAATTTGATAAAAGGTTGATATCGCAAATTTTTCGTTAAAAGCCACGCCCACTTAAAACAATTGACAAAATGAAAAACATTACGTTAAAATTCTGTACACTTTTCTGAACCATCTCCTTGCCTTTTGTGGCGAATTTAATCACTATTGTGATCTTTAAAATCAACAACAACAAAATTATAAGGAAACTTGAATTGACTTAAATTCGTGGCCACAACTGTATGTATATTGTTTTTAATTTTTTTATTTTGGAAAATTGATACTTCCAGCCGAAATGGGCGGCAGCGGCTGAGGCAAAAATGACCGGCGGCGGCGGCTTAAACAGCTCACGGCGGCTGGCTTGTTTCTCTCGAGTACATGAATCTGTATGCCGTAGTTCGAAAACGGAAAAATCAAAGTCAACTCAATATTGGGGTTCAGGGCTAAAAATGTGTATAATTAAATATGAAAATAGATGTTGTAACCGCGAGAACTCGATTGGCAACAAATTCGGTGGCAGCAAATGAGACTATTTTCTGGGTGTAGTGTAAAAATTGTTGTTTGCAAAATCTAACAATACACAGAAATAGGTTTATTTTACATAAAACTTGATTAAATAGAAAATTTAGTAATACTCGTACATATATTTGAAATACTTTCACATAACATTTCAGTTTAAATTTCGCTATTGCTGTTTTAAATATACTCTCAAAATCTAATATTATTTTGACGGTAAACGCTTCAGCTCACTCGCCTGCTTTACTCGTAGTGTCCTGCGGCGTTATATAAAACTCTACAGTTATTTGGATTCATCTGCAAATTAAACTTAAAAATAACAAAAATAGGGTTACAAAACGTAATTATTCTACTTTGCCGTCGTTAAACAAAAACCGGATTCTTAATTGAAAACTTGCAATGATAATGTCAAAGATTTCAAAAGGTGTAACCACAACGACAACACAAGCTAAAAGACACAATGAAAACAGAAAAAAAATTAAAACCTCAGCACGTGCTCACCAGAAAGTAAAAAAAAAAAAAAAAATCAAGCCTTACAACAATGACGATACGAAATAATTTCCAGGAAATCATAAACGTACGTCATCATTCAAATATTTTCGAAAATGTTTTTGTTTGACCCAAAATTTCTTTTAATCTTATTTTTGAAAAAAAAACCTTAAAACTTTTTAATCCTCTCGCATAAAAACCCCCTAAAACAGCAGTGTTAAAAAAATCTAAATTAGAATTTCAAAATTAAAAGTCATAAATAAAAACTGGACAAAATACCACTGAGTTAAAATCCTAAAACCTAAAAAATCCAACACTTTAGTCATAAACATCAGCTTTATGATTTTTCTATATCGTATTATAGACAATATAACCAAATACTTAAACAAATTTTCTTAAAATGGCAAGAGCACTAAAAATATTTTTGTGTTAAGATTTTTATAATAAGAATAACACAGAGCTTTGAATGAATTCATTTTATTGTGAATTAATTTAATGAAATTTATTCAAATATGGAACAAACATTCCACATAAATAATATTACGTTCCACATTATTTTATTCGAATTAATTTGTTTTAAATTTTTTCATTGTCGAACCACGGCATACAGATTCATGCACTCATAAAAATAAACCTGTAAAAAATGCAGAAAAAGCTAAACTCAAAAAGAAAAAAAAGTTAGTAAAAAAATTAGTAAAATATCTTGTATATCAAGTATGCTAGTTTTCAGCAACTTTGTTAGAATGTTATTAATTTATTTTTTCTAAGTCATCTATATTTATAAATTTATAGAATTATATATAACTGAGTAACACAAACTATGTTGTCTCATATAGTCAGTCATTTTGTATAGCAGTGTGTGGCTGAGTGAGTTAAGGGATCGACTACAACGCCAGCAATCTTGGTTCAAATCTTGCCGACGACGTTTTTTTTTAATGAAATAAATATTTTTTAAATAATAAATATTTTTTTTAATTTTTTGTGTTATTTTTTAAATTTTATTAAAATTTAAATAATTGCAAATATATCATAGGAAAAATCTCAAATTATCCAATTCGGTCTTTCAAAATTAGCTTATCCGTTTGTATCTAATTGGATCTAAATTAATCCCATAGGATATTTTGGGATCTATCAGGATCTCAATTTTATATTATTGGATATTATTGGATCTCCCAATTTTGAGATCTATTTGGATCTAATTTAATCCTGTAATATATTTGAGGGATCTGATTGGATATTACTGGATACCCCACTTTTGAGATGAACTTGGATAAGATTTAATCTCGATCTATATCAAATGAGATATGACTACATATGCTAGATATAATGTTTTTTTGATCGGGCTGCTAAAATCAGCAAAAAATCACAATAAAATTTCAAATTGTTGAAGTTTTTTACAATTGTTTTTTAATGCAAATAAAAATCGAGCCTTTTGAAAACAGAAAGGCTGCTATTTGCATTCAACTAAATTTAGCTTAAAAATAACAAAAATTTTGTAGATATAACAGCTTGTTTTTGTTTTTGCTATTTTTAGTCTACTAATATTTAGCAAATTTTCTGCAGATTTTACAGTTAATTTGTCATTTTCAATATTATTTAACTTAGATAAAACTAAAATTCTGTAAATTTAAGTTTTATTTTTGCTGTTCTTATTTTACTAGTATTTAGCAAAAAAATCTGCTAATTTAACAGTTTTTTCTGCAGCATCATTTTTAACTAATTTTTAGTTGCTTTTTGTTCTATTTTTACAGATTTTTTTCTAGGAGTGAAGTGAACTGCTGATATCAGAAGGTTAAATTTTTCTTTGCATTAAAAATAATCCAAAAAAGAAAACTTTAAAAAATTGTACACTCAAAAAAAAAAGTCAGTAAAGTCAGCAAAAAATGTTGCTGTGTCAGCAAATTTTTAGTCAGGAGCGTGCTTGCAAAAAAGTTGGTAATTTCAGCAAAAGGTTTGCTGAAAATCAGCGAGCTGATTTTTACCAAAAAAATAGTAATCTTCAGCAAAAGTTTTGCCAACACTTAGTCGATTGCAAATGAAAAAAATTCTTGCTAAAATCACCAAACTTTTTGCTGAATATTAGTAGACTGAAAAAAACTCAAAAAACTTGTAGCGAAATTTTACTTTAGTTAATTTATTTGCTGAAAATTTAAATATAGAATATGTGTAGAGTTGTTTTTCTTTTTTTGTCATCTTGTCTATCTGGTTGTCTCCCACGCTATTAATGCGGTTATCAGCACAATTTTTGTAGCAAAATAAATTAGTAAAACATTAGTTCAAAATTAGTTTAGTGCTAAAAAAATACAACTAAAATTTTTGCTAAAACGGAATTTCAGCAAAAGAATTGCTGAAAACTAGTACACTTGATCTACAAGACGTTTTACTAATTTTTCTACTAACTTATTTTTTTGAGTGTAGTTTCTTGAGATTTTTTAGTCTACAATTTTACTTTTTTAAAAAATTGAGTAAATACAGTAAAAGTAGTGCTAATACTTAGTCGATTGGAAATGAAAAAACCCATTTGAGATTCAAGCTCAGATAGGATATTTCCATGGCTACCCAGGAATAAAAAAGAGATGCAAAAGCAGTAGAAAAAGCACTACAATTAATAACCCAGATGTACTTCTTTTTTAACAGAAACACTAATTTTTAAATGAGTGAAAAGGACTCTTTTTTTGTTAGCGCCACCGGGTATCGACCTTAAGACCTGAGGCCTATTACTCCACCGCTGAGCTATTCTTTGATAAGAACCCCAGTGTAGAAACGGTAATGACATATCATTATTTTTTAGACTACCAGTAATGACACCTACTTACCTTTTGCATTATTTTAAAACATATAATAATGAGTTACTTATAATGACTTATTTTGATCGTTATTTCAAATAGAAAATAATTTTTTAGATTTTTTTGAAAATTTTTTTAAATATATTTTTAGATTCAATATTTTTTAATCACTGGTAAGGATATATGTAACCACATATTTTTTGATTTTTTGTATGTTGGCGAGTAAGCTTACTTGTGTGCAGCAGGTCAATTATGTTTTTATCTATTAAATATTACATGTCGATATAGCTCAGATGGTAGAGCTATTGACTGGCAATCTGTAGACCCACCCAGGTTCGATACAATAAAATATATATTTTTTTTATATAATTTATTTTTTTGAAAATCTATTTTTAGACTCATTATTTTTGTCAGTACTGGTAAGCACATAGGTAACGATATATTTTTTGATTTTTCGTATGCTGGTGCGTAACCATAACTCATTATTTTTCGCGACATCGCCATATAGAGGTAATAAGAAATGTAATAACAAAAGTAACTAGTTACCGTTGCCAAGTATGTAGTTACGTAACCACATATCTGGTAATGATTTTCTACACTGAGACGTTGAGTGGCATAAAAACACCATTCAAATCTATTGGACTCATTTTTAACAAATTTTTAACAATTTAAACAAAGATTTTAGTTATCTTCATTTAACACAATACTAAAAATCTACTTTAACTAATTTTGTGTGTAAATTTTCAAAATTATTTATAACCAATTTTTAAGAATCAGTTTATTCAATTTTACACAATTTATGGCTAAAATACAATATTTTAATAAAACTTTTCCCTTTCATAAAATAGGTCATATATCTCGAAAACTAAGCTAAATAGAGCAAAACGGACAAAATGTTTGCTCCTTCGGAGTATTTATTATGCCCTTAGATGATATGGACTCGGCCCTGGGAGCGCCCCGAGACCCTAAATTCGAACAAATTTAACGACTCAGTATCCCAGTGTAGAAAATCATTACCAGATATGTGGTTATGTAACTACATACTTGGTAATGGTAACTAGTTACTTTTGTTATTACATTTCTTATTACCTTTATATGGCGATGTCGCGAAAAATAATGAGTTGTCTTTACACACCAGCATACGAAAAATCAAAAAATATATCGTTACCTATGTGCTTACCAGTACTGACAAAAATAATGAGTCTAAAAATAGATTTTCAAAAAAATAAATTATATAAAAAAAATATTTTTTATTACATTTTTTTTTTTTTTTAATAAAATTTGCTGGTGCGGGAATCGAACCTGGGTATTCAAATTGCCAGTCAACAGCTCTACCATCCGAGCTATTTCGACATGTAATATTTAATAGATAAAAACATAATTGACTTGCTGCACACAAGTAAGCTTACTCGCCAACATACAAAAAATCAAAAAATATGTGGTTACATATATCCTTACCAGTGTTTAAAAAATATTGAGTCTAAAAATAGAATTCAAAAAATTTTCAAAAAAATCTAAAAAATTATTTTCTATTTGAAATAATGATAAAAATAAGTCATTATCAGTAAATCATTATTATATGTTTTAAAATAATGCAGAAGGTAAGTGGGTGTCATTACTGGTACTCCAAAAAATAATGATATGTCATTACCGTTTCTACACTGGGATAATTACAAATAAAACTGTAGTTTCACTAATTTTTTACTTAAATTCAGATTTGTTAAATTTAATAAAAATTCTTTTAAAATTAACAAATTTTATTTTAATCCAAAAAACAGGAATAAATTTTGTTCAAGTAACAAATTTTTCTGTACAACCAACAAACAAGTTATTATGGAACTTACTGACCTATTTCAACCATTTTCAATAGGGTTCGTCCTTGTATAAATACAAACTTATGTAACAAATTTCCCTCAATTATCTTTAAAATAGCAACCTAAAGTTTGTTTACAATGGTCATTCGAACGGAAATTCCTAAATTGACGCAGCATGTGGTTCTGAGTCGATTGATATACGCCCATTATATTATATGTGGTAGTTGGAAACATCAGCACAAACTCAATATGTATACCCTGTACCTACTATAAAGTGGTGGTGTAGGGCATAAAAGTTAACGCAAAGTCTTACACGCCCTACCCAAATCTCTTTGGCACTAAATTTACGAATTTATTCCTTTCAATATCTGGTCATTTGTTAAGGTGTATCATTTTAAGAGAAGACTAACAAAAAAAAAAAAAAAAAAAAAACAATTCCCCAAATCATAAAAAATTAAAATAAGTAATAAAAATCATTAAATTGCAAAATACTTTAGCAAAAAAAAAATTAACAAAAACAAAGTTCAAAACTAACACAAAAACGCCAACAACAAAACAAAATTAATTAATGTAAAAAAAATTATAGTCTGTCAAGCCCGACTCTCAGATACCCTACATAAACCATATTACAATTTCGTCATATTCCGGGAAGGGATCTTATGAGCGAAAAATTAACGGTGCAATAAATATTGCAAACTTCGAGGTGGGTTTATATGGAGTCTAGGGGTAAATTTGGTACGATTTGCTTTGAATTTGGATTCATGGTTTATGGTTTTAAGACTAACGTGAGATCTGTGGTTCTTAGTTGTGAGTGTATTCCCCTTGTGTCTGTTGTTGTAAAACCACAATAAATTGTATTTCTTAAAATTTTTTGTTTGAAAACTCAAAAAAAAATGAAGACCCTCTCCATATAGTGTAGGGTCTAAAAATAAAAAGAAAGAAATCCCCTGTTGGTTGTTTGTGTTCATAAACAATAGAGGAACGACGATTAAACCAACAGAGTGGAGAACTTGTTTTTCAATGTTTTTTTTTTAATATATTTTTATTTGTTTTTTGTTTTGTATGTTAAAACGAGAATTTATAAAGAAAACACATTGAAATACAAAAATATTCAAATGTTTAAACATTCATAAACTCAAATGAATTTAAGCAGCAACAGAAAAAAAGTGATTTTTTTATTTTAACTGAATCAAAATGACTGAATGGGTGAAATAACACAAATAAGTACAAATCATAACTAATCCAGGGTAAAAAAAAAAGTTATAAGTGGATAACAACTGTCTATTTAATACCCTACATAAAATAACTTTTATATGACAAAGTTACTTTTCTGAGTCTACACAATGGACGAAGGAAAAAAGTGGTTGTGCATTTTGTGCATTTATAATACCTTACCCAGTCATAAAAATATAAACGGGAAAGCGATGGCAAAGTACTTTAACGAGTGGTACAAGTACTGGCAAAAGGTGCTGTCCCATTCCCAAAATGATAACATCATTGACAAAAGGACCAGCTGTTCAAGAAGTGCCGGAAAAGCACTGGAGAAACAAAATTTTTGAACGTTGGCAAAAAGCTGTCAAAACCTGTAAATAGGTGGTCTGGAAATATATTTTCCAAAATAAAATTTAAAAAAAGTTCATATGTATTTTTTTTTTGGTCCTCCACTCATAAAAAAAAAGTTAGTTCAAAAGTCTGTTAAACGCGTTCTGATTAAATTGAACTAATTTTTCTGTTATTTTCTCTAAAAAAGCCCGTACAAATAGGTAAAAACTCTGCTAAAATAACAGGAAATAGTACATGTATTTGCGCCAGCACAATTTTGACCTATCTGTACGGGATTTTTTTTATTAGTGTACCGTGGATTGAACCCAGGCCGTCAGATTGAGACATATAATACTTGGTGGCTAAAGACATAAATGAGTGGTAACAGCTGGACAACTACTGGCTGAGCACAAATTCTAGCATTGGCAAACAGTTTTTTGGAACTAATATGCCAGCGTTGGGAAAGCAAAAAAAAAATTGGTCTTAAAGGAGTTTTTCCACAAACAAATAATTTGATTTTATAAAACAAAAAAAAATTTAAATTAAAAAAATCAAAAAAAAAATTTTTTTGCTGGCAACCGGATTTGAACTCAGAATTATTATCTGACAATTTCTGACTAGGTAGTACTGGATAACCACTGGTTGCAAACCTTGGCATAGCACTCTAAGCCCCTCTTTGCCAGTAGTTTTTTTATAAATCACCGAAATTTTTGTAAAACAAATACTGGGAAAACACTTTTTACAAACGCTGGCAAAGCGTCCCAAATGTGTGTTTTGCCAGTCATTTATTTTTAACACCGTGCTTACCCAGTGGTATGCCAGTGCTTGATTTTTTATACCATTGGCGATTTCTGGCTGGGTACATTCAAAATATTTTGTGAAATGTTAAAAAAAAAAGACCAAAACCATGAAATGTAAAAAAATGGTTTATTTTTATGGTTTTGCAAAAATTTTCGGATGACCCTCGTGTTATTTGAATATCATATATTTACATATATCATACATGGGCAAATGCGCCCCCACGAGCCAGATCAGAATTTCGAAATATACGCTCATAAAAAAGTTAGTACAAAAGTCTGTTAAACGCGTTCTGATTCTATTGAACTAATTTTTTCGTTATTTTGTCTTAAAATTTAGGATTGAACTAATATTTTTTGTAAATCTAATTTAGCATTACAATTACTTTCATCCGCATTTGAACTAACTTTTCATGCTAATTTTAAGTAATTTGTGTTTCTTAACTTTACAAATTTTTCAGCCAATTTAAACCACAATTATATCCTAATTATTATATTTCCGTGTCTCTGCTATCACTATCACATAGAGATGGGGCTATATTTTAATATATTTTTTTTTTTTTGTATACTGGGGAAACTCATAAAAGTATGTAGGGTAAAGGGGGGATCCTTCGCCACTTTTTTTTTAAAGCACTGTCATTTCTTAACAATTAATTATTTTTCAAAAATTACTTTCAAACTGAAGATCTACATATCATAGCTTTAATTTTTATGATTCTTGTTCTATATATTTGTACAACTTCTATTATTTTTTAAAGGTTTTTCAATATAACCCAAATCGGCGAAACAGCCCCAAACTTGGTGGACATTCGCCAAAAGAGCTAGATATAATTTCAACAAAAAAAAATTGTTAATACAGCAAAGTCAATATTTTTTTATTTTAAAATACGTTCTTTAAGATATGTGATTCTTTTTGATTAATAAATATCCACTACATTACAAAAAAAAAAATAATTTAAAACTATATTAAAATGACTCTTCAAAATTACAAAAATTTTAAACATTAATATAAATTTAAAAATGAACACGATTGTCCTAATTTACTGTTAAACATATTTTATGTATATAGAAGAGTCTTATGGAGCATTTTTTTGGCAGTGATGCACCAACACTTTGTAGCCCCAGCGGTCATCTGGTGATTGTGCCCCAGAGCCAAACACTAACATAAAATTAACATTTTTTCACACTTTTTAAGCATTTATAAAAATCAAATTTTTATTATTCGAAAGCTTAGGGTCGTGGATCTAACATAATGAAAAATTATGCTTTTATCGCACGATTTGAAGAAGTTATTGCAAAATGTAGTTGGTTTCAATAATTTTTCTGGCACCCCAAAAAACACACAAACACGTCTTTCTGCTACAACATGTGATGTAAATTCATCAAAGTGGATGTCGAGGAAAGGCAATTGAAAAATGCACAAAAAATTTATTTTTTCCAATTTTTTATTTTTGTTAACATCGGGGAAAAATGGGATTAGTGTATGTGCTCCACTGGCGAAGAATCCCCCCTCTACCCAAACAGAAAAGTTATAACCGTTACAAAAAACCCGTTATTATAAGTTAAGTTTGCTCCTTTACTTTTTGTGTCAAATTCAGTAAAATGAGAGAAAGCACAAAATCATCGCTCTAAATGACGAAATTGTCCAAAAGTTCGGGAACGCACAAAATCACTTTTCTATATCTGTAAGAGCGCAAAAAGGTAAAGGTTTTTGAATCTTTTTAAATATTACAATTCAGAATGGCTAATACCCATAAAAGAAAATTTAATTTTTAACGAATTTTCCAAGTTCTAAACTACAATGTGTTCGTTCACTCGAAATTCTTACTACAGGTGGAAAGTTTTGTTTACTTTCAGTGTGTTCGTTTACTCGAAATTCTTACTACTTTTACTACAATTGGAAAGTTTTGTTTACTTTTTGTAATGAATTTTTCCAGCTGTAGTAAAAGTAGTAACTTGTAGTAAGTAAACGAACACGACTTAAATTATATATTTCAAGTGTAAATTGAATTCTAAATGATTTCAATTTTCAAAAATTTTAGTTTTTTGTCAATATTTAAAATTTTGTGCAATCCGTTTCTGATATCGAGTATGTTGTTTTTACCAATTTTTTGTCAAGCATGGATTCCGCGCAAAGCATTTTTTGGTACAATAAAATCAAATTGAAAACTTAAAGTTTAGTACGCACTTAAAGCGTTAATATTGATAAAAAAAAAACAACTTATTTTTTATATTTTGATAATATAAACTTCTGTGAAGAAATTGCAAAAAATTTTAATAATTTCCTTCGCAATATTCTTAATAATTTTTTACTCTGGTTGCTCAAATTTGTATGCTTCTTTGCAAGTTAAGAGAAAATATCCCATTTTGATATTTAAAAAGACGGATTCATTTTCTGTGTACCTACAGTTTTACAAATACGGAAACCCCCTTGATTCGATCAGTCAATTTATTTTTAAATATTTTTGGAAAAATGTGCTTTGAAGAACAGTCAAAAATTGTTTTTGTAAAATCATTATATGGCAACACTGGAATTAAAATTTTAATAATTGAAAATTTCGAAATAATAATTGAAAAGGTCGAAAAAACAATTTTTTAATAAATTTCTAATTAGTTAATTTTTTATTTTATAAGACAAAAACTCTAACCTAGAAAAAGTTGTTCCGACAAATTTTTGTAATGTTTTATTTTGTCAGCTATTTCCAAGTTTATTAGCAAAAATTGTTCTAAACATTAAGCATTAGTATTTAATATGAATGAAATAATTGATCTCAATAATATTTACTAAAATTTTCTTTGAAAATCTTCATCAAATTATATGTATTCATTAGGGTTTGGGATTTCCCGGACTTTTTATTTCCCGGGAATCCCGGGAAATTTTTTTGAACAAAGTTGTTAATAAAAACCACCTATATAAGTAATTTTTGTTAAAAAAAAAAACACTATTTCAGTACAAATTCAGTCTGTGTTGTGAGAATTCAAAGTAAAAATATCAGAATGTTGAACATTTGATTTCACATAAATTACTCTAAGCACTGCCAAATAAATTGCATGATTCCAGCAGAGAGCACCTACTACTGCACTCTAATAAATTTTTGTTGAAATCTACTCTATTAAAAGGAGGTAACTTGATACCTACTATAAATTGGGCAAAAATAGACACAATGCTTAAAATCCAACTATATAGACACATTGTGTCTAAAAGTAATAGACACAATGTGTGTAAAAGTAAATTTTTAATTGTAGCAAAAAGGTTCAGCAACATTAGAATTTTATTTAAATTTAAGTTTTATGTGCGCAAAGAAGATATTTAAAATGCATAAACCCACATTTAAGATGTTTAGAAACACGCGTACTAATGCGTGCATATACATAAAAAATGTGTCTTTATAAATATTATAATGTCCCTTAAATAAAAATAAAACGAAATGGTATTTATAAAAATAAATTGTTTATTAGCGAAATAAATTTATAAATGTTAAATTTTCGTTAAAATTCTGAATAATAACAATACCAATTAAAGTTACAATTTTCAAATCATTAAAATAGAAAATGGAATAATTTCTGGAAGCTTTTCTTTCTCTTATTTTCCAAAAACCTTTAGCCAGGTTCTGAGGACTTTTTTCTATAAAAAACACTGATATTTTTAGGCGTTTTCCAAAAAAAATTCTCTGGATCAGAGGACTCTTCTAAAGAAAAAGTTTGCAGGATCTCGGGGGTCTTAGGTAAGAAAAGTACTGAAAATTTTCTATAAGATAAAATCCTCAGAATATATATGTTTCGCTATGGAAAAAAGTCCATAGAATCTGGGGATTTCTCAAAGAAAGTACTCCGCAGAATCAGAGGTTTTTTTAAAGTAAAATTTTCTCAGAATCTGATGGTTTTTTAATAGAAAATTCCACATAATCTGAGGATTTTTCATAGGAAAATATCCTCAGAATCTGAGGATTTTGCTGTAGGAAAAAAATGCAATCTGAGTCTTTTTGTAGAAAAACAAGTCCTCGGAATCAAAGTGTTTTTCCATAGAAAAAGTTTTATAAATTTGAGAGTTTTTTGTAGGAAAAAGCCCTTAGAATTTAAAGTGTCCTTCAATATGCAAACTCCTCACACTAGAGTGTTTTTCCACAGAGAGGCTTTTTCGTCTAGAAAAGTCTTCAGAATCTGAGTGTTTTCCTATAGGAAAATTTTAATAATAGAAGTGTTTCTCTTTAATAAATAGTCCTTAGATTCTGAGAGGTTTTCTATAGGAAAAAGTCTTCAGAATCTGAGGGTTTTTTATGAGAAACCCCCTAAGAACCTGAGTGTTCATCCATAGGAAAAAATTCAGAATCTAAGGTTGTTGCTCCGAATCTGAGAGATTCTTATAGGAAATTGAAGAATTTTAAGTTTTTTTTTTATAGAAAAACCCTTGATATTTTATAAATTTTCTATAGCACAAAAACACTCAGAACTTGAGGATTTTCTAAAGAATTCGAGTTTTTATTAATAAGAAAGGGCTTAGAACATAAGGGGTTTCTTTTCAGAAAAGATCTTCTGGATTGGAAAATTAAAAAAAAAATATTTTGAATTGCAGGAGTTTTTGTGAAAAACTGCTCAGAGTCAGAGGGTTAAGTTATTTCGGTAGCTTATTATATTTCGCCAGCAAATTTGATAGTCACGATATTTTCTGCGATCATGAATGTGATCTCCAGACTTACGATATTTTCTGCGATAACGGTTTAATTTCCAAAGTTTTCCATCCGTTTATTTTATAAATACTCGTATTTTTGTAAGTTGTAAGAACTTGTAGCTGATGAACATATTTTTAAAGAAACTTGGACATGGGGTGATTGTTTAAAAATTTGCTAACGAAATAATTTCAAAAACCCATATCCTTAAAATATTCAACCAACATTGCTTAATTTTAATATCTTGTTAACCGCAGCTTTAATTTTCAAATTTGTAGATTCTTTGAACACCATTGGCAAATCTTTCAGCTACGATAATGATAGGAATATCAAGCGAAACAGCTATTCATAATCCAGATGCAGGTTAACACTATAATTTCATCTATTCCTCATTATTGTTTCCGAATTTGTGTGTCCATTTTTCTAAAACATAAAATAGCAATATAATCAAACAATTAAATGTATTTTTCAATATAAATTTTACCTCTATATCCTACATTCTGCACGATTTATTTTTTCGCTTTTATTCGCATTTTTTTATTGTAAATAACAAATTTTCATTCTATATTTTTATTGACAAAATATAGAATGACAATTTCCAGTTTACGCACTTTGTGTCTACAGACTATTTAGTTTTTTGGATTTATGCATTAAATGTGTAATGTTATTAAATAAATGCGTATGTGCTTATAAACATGTTTATCAACACACATATTACTAAGTTTTGTGTGTTATTTTCCAGGTAATGTGTGTAAATAAATTTCTAAGACATTATGTGTGTAAATTCAAGCACTGTGTGAATACTTACACCAAAGTTCACTCACTTTATAGTAGTAATTTTAAAAGCCTTTTTTAGAGTGTGGACTGTCGGAAACAAACCGTTTCATCACACTTGGCCCATTAGATATGGTGGCCACAATGTTATTTTCCAAAGACAAATAAAACTCTTCTAGTCTTATTTCTACATTCTTCTTATTTCATCGGCATTAGATCTTCCTGATATATAAACCAACCCCAGGTTATAAAATGAATTATTTCCCTTTATACATATGTTCAAATATCTCTTTTGTGATATTCTTGTCCATTCATCTAAGAATATAGTAAATCTCCTATCGTTAGAAATATTGCTCGATATTTCTTTTATCATGATATCTTTTACATGATTGTAGTAATTTAATATAATGTTCTTTATATCGGTTTCATTTTTTTGCAATGCCAGGTTTTTATTATAAAAACTTTCTCGAATAAACAAAGGTCTAGTTATGGTGCGGATTGACTGCGGCTAATTTGGAACCATTTCAGGAAATGTTTGCCCTACCATAAAACCTTTAATGCCTATTCAGCTTACACTTTTTTCTTCTGGTATTTTGCTAATTTTAGCTGAAACGTTGTTCTTGTTGTTGTTTTCTTCAAGAGAAGTTGCATGACCATCAATTTTCTTTGTGAACCAAATTTAGAGGTCGGATAACCAAATTTAGATACCACCGTTAACCATTAGTTTTTTCTTTTCATATTTATTAATGAAAACGTTACTTATAAAATTATTGACCCTTAATATAAAGGAGTATTTTAAATTTAAAGTCGACTTTATTTTTAATCAAACGCTTTTGTTCATTTTGTGTATGAAAACCTTACAAAAATATTTATATTTTCAAATATTTTGATTGGTTAAAAATAAATTAACCAATCAGAATGCTCCAAAAATAAACCAAGTCAAGGTATACTGCCACCCAATATTTTAACTAAAGTCGGCTTTACCTAAATTATACATTTGAAAAATTAAGATACTAAGGGC
This sequence comes from Leucophora obtusa, assembly GCA_949987735.1. Lineage (NCBI taxonomy): Eukaryota > Metazoa > Arthropoda > Insecta > Diptera > Anthomyiidae > Leucophora > Leucophora obtusa. Next base: position 290,880,863 of record OX465295.1, on the reverse strand, counting down.
GATTATTTGTAAGAGACAAAGCTATTTTTTCATATTTCTTTTAAACATTTTACCAAGTTTTTAGGTTTTACTACTTAAATTTTGAATAAGTTATGCGAAAAATCTTTATTAGTTGAAATGCTCCTAATTACTTGGCAAAGATTTTATTTCTGTATCAAATAAATGTATTCCCTTTTAAAAGATTTTAACAATGACATTTTTGTTTTGGTATTTAAAATGTTTTTTATGACTAAAATTAAAAAATCCTATTCGAAACAAAAACAATTTAAAAAATTTAATATTTTTAAAATTTCCCGTTTTCCCGGGAAAAATATATTATTTTTCCGGGAATTCCCGGCAAACTTTTCTCGGGATTTCCCGGGAATTCCCGCCCAGGAATTCCCGAACCCCAAACCCTAGTATTTATATATAATTTGATTCAGTTAGATAGACCCATTTTTCGGATCAAATTGTATCGGGTGAGATAACATGCTTATCTCGCTTGATATAATTATATATTCCAATATTCGGATCAAATTAGATATGGACGTATATATGGGTTTATATATGGTGATATATGATTATATAACATCTTTTTTAGTCGGGTTATATGTTTTAAAATAATGCAGAAAGTAAGTCGGTGCCATTACTGGTAGTCCAAAAAATAATGATATGTCATTACCGTTTCTACAGTGGGATGCTTTTTACTGCATTGTTATATCGCCTTCCTGTCAAAATTATGGGCTCTTAAAAGTAGACGTGCTTTTCTAATGTTTAGCAGACAGATTCTGCTGAGTTGAGCTGTTTTTTCAGCAAAAATTTTTAAAGACTTTTTTATTTTATGAACAATTGCTTTGAAAAATTTCTCGAATGAACGAGTGAACTACACCTTTTGCAACTGTAATTCAGAAAATATCAATTGAAATTCAGAATTTCCATTTGAAATTCAGAAAATATCAATTGAAATTCAGAATTTCCATTTGAAATTCAGAAAACATCAATTGAAATTCAGAATTTCCATTTGAAATTCAGAAAACATCAATTGAAATTCAGATTTTCCATTTGAAATTCAGAAAATATCAATTGAAATTCAGAAAATATCATTTGAAATTCATAAAATATCAATTGAAATTCAGAAAATATCATTTGAAATTCAGAAAATATCATTTGAAATTCAGAAAATATCAATTGAAATTCAGAAATCGTCATTTGAAATTCAGAAAATATCAATTAAAATTCAGAAACCGTCATTTGAAATTCAGAAAATATCAATTGAAATTCAGAAAATATCATTTGAAATTCAGAAAATGTCAATTGAAATTCAGAAAATATCATTTGAAATTCAGAAAATATCATTTGAAATTCAGAAATTGTCATTTGAAATTCAGAAAATATCAATTGATATTCAGAAAACATCAATTGAAATTCAGAAAATATCAATTGAAATTCTATTGATATTTTCTGAATTTCAAATGACGATTTCTGAATTTCAATTGATATTTTCTGAATTTCAATTGATGTTTTCTGAATTTCAATTGATATTTTCTGAATTTCAAATGATATTTTCTGAATTTCAAATGATATTTTCTGAATTTCAATTGACATTTTCTGAATTTCAAATGATATTTTCTGAATTTCAATTGATATTTTCTGAATTTCAAATGACGGTTTCTGAATTTCAATTGATATTTTCTGAATTTCAAATGACGATTTCTGAATTTCAATTGATATTTTCTGAATTTCAATTGATATTTTCTGAATTTCAATTGATGTTTTCTGAATAATAATTGATATTTTCTGAATTTCAAATGATATTTTCTGAATTTCAAATGATATTTTCTGAATTTCAATTGATATTTTCTGAATTTCAAATGATATTTTCTGAATTTCAATTGATATTTTCTGAATTTCAAATGGAAAATCTGAATTTCAATTGATGTTTTCTGAATTTCAAATGGAAATTCTGAATTTCAATTGATGTTTTCTGAATTTCAAATGGAAATTCTGAATTTCAATTGATATTTTCTGAATTTCAATTGATATTTTCTGAATTACAATTGCAAAAGGTGTAGAAGAACACACTAGAACAAAAATAAAAATGATTGAAATGAACTATAATGCAAAATTCAAGTTACTTTTATTCCGATTGTTTGTACAAAATGTTTCATTTTGCATTGGATTTATAAAACCCTTCGAGGATTTTTTTTAACAAACGCATTAAAAACAATGAATCTGACCGCGATGATCATTTTGCAAGGTCTTCTACAACCGCAGAATCTATTTTTGTTAAATATACAAATCCGAATTTATATACAGCGGTGAAAATATAATAGGGACATTCAACTTTTTTCTAAATTTTTTCTCGTTGCCTTTATTTTTAAAGTTCAAAATATTGGCTAAATTCGCCCAGAAAAGCGAGGAGATAGATGGTTCAGAAAATTGTGCAGATTTTTAATGAGATGTTTGTTTTTTATTTTGTCAGTTGTTATAAGTGGACGTGGCTTTAAGTTAAAAAAGCGATGTTGACCTTTTATCCAATTACATAGTAAAATTATGCGAGCACTGATCGGATCTATACAAACTATATATTTTCGGAAATCCTATAAAATTTTCTTAAATCTTGCGTTATGTTTATCCGCATAAAGTCTCCAGACTTACTGTGACAGTGCCTTAGACTAGGACAAATTTTTCTTTGTTTTTAGCGATTTTAAAATAAAGTTACCAACACTGAAATTTTAAAGTGAATAGGATTATGCTATACCTTCATCGATATAACAAATAAAGCCTGGATCAGCCAGACGTAAACGTAAACGTATCTCTGCATAGCTGAATTAATAAGTTAAATAAGAACAGAAGATGTGTTGTGTTTTTTGTTTCATTCTTATGCATTCAATATAGAGCAAACGTAAATACACAACGAAAATCTGTTGTGAATAGAATCATAAACACAAAATATTTTAGATTTTGTTTGGTAAATGGGCCTAATTATCTTTGTAAGGAAACTATCGGTCTAATCTACGTTTCATCAAAGAAAAAGGGTTTGTTTTTTATCTACGTATAAAATTTAGATCTTTGCCAACTGGTACAGTACTATTTCCAAAGAGTCACTTAGGAACTGGTTCCGCGAGTGTCACACATAAGTACCAGTTTTGCTCCCTATTTTTTGTCATTAAATTGTAATTTTCAAACTAGTTCTACAACTACACCTTTTGCAATTGTAATTCAGAAAATATCAATTGAAATTCAGAAAATATCAATTGAAATTCAGAATTTCCATTTGAAATTCAGAAAACATCAATTGAAATTCAGAATTTCCATTTGAAATTCAGAAAACATTAATTGAAATTCAGATTTTCCATTTGAAATTCAGAAAATATCAATTGAAATTCAGAAAATATCATTTGAAATTCAGAAAATATCATTTGAAATTCAGAAAATATCAATTATTATTCAGAAAACATCAATTGAAATTCAGAAAATATCAATTGAAATTCAGAAAATATCAATTGAAATTCAGAAATCGTCATTTGAAATTCAGAAAATATCAATTGAAATTCAGAAACCGTCATTTGAAATTCAGAAAATATCAATTGAAATTCAGAAAATATCATTTGAAATTCAGAAAATGTCAATTGAAATTCAGAAATCATCATTTGAAATTCAGAAAATATCATTTGAAATTCAGAAAATATCAATTGAAATTCAGAAAACATCAATTGAAATTCAGAAAATATCAATTGAAATTCAGAAATCGTCATTTGAAATTCAGAAAATATCAATAGAATTTCAATTGATATTTTCTGAATTTCAATTGATGTTTTCTGAATATCAATTGATATTTTCTGAATTTCAATTGACATTTTCTGAATTTCAAATGATATTTTCTGAATTTCAAATGATGATTTCTGAATTTCAATTGACATTTTCTGAATTTCAAATGATATTTTCTGAATTTCAATTGATATTTTCTGAATTTCAAATGACGGTTTCTGAATTTCAATTGATATTTTCTGAATTTCAAATGACGATTTCTGAATTTCAATTGATATTTTCTGAATTTCAATTGATATTTTCTGAATTTCAATTGATGTTTTCTGAATAATAATTGATATTTTCCGAATTTCAAATGATATTTTCTGAATTTCAAATGATATTTTCTGAATTTCAATTGATATTTGCTGAATTTCAAATGATATTTTCTGAATTTCAATTGATATTTTCTGAATTTCAAATGGAAAATCTGAATTTCAATTGATGTTTTCTGAATTTCAAATGGAAATTCTGAATTTCAATTGATGTTTTCTGAATTTCAAATGGAAATTCTGAATTTCAATTGATATTTTCTGAATTTCAAATGGAAATTCTGAATTTCAATTGATATTTTCTGAATTACAGTTGCAAAAGGTGTAGTTGCCTGATTCACATAAACTAGTAAAAAACTGGTTCTGAACAAGTATTTTTTGCTACTGGGTATACAGCTTGTATAGATCCGATCAGTGCACGCTAAATTTTGCTATGTAATTTGCTAGAATTTCGATATCGCTTATTTTTTATTAAAACAAGTGACAAAATAAAAAAACGGGCATCACGCTAAAATTCTGCACAATTTTCTAAACCATCTTCTCGCATTTCGGAGCGAATTTTGCCACTATTTTGATTTTTAAAAATAAAGGCAGCGAGAATAAAATTAGAAAAAGCTTGAATGTCCCTATTATATTTTCCACCACTGTATGTATTTAATTTAGTCACTTCCAGAATAAATTTCTTGTTTCTCCTTAAGTACGCTTTTTAATTAATAATTTTAATTTTAAAAAAATTCAAAAAATTATTATTATTATTATAATGCTTAATTTAGGGTGGAAACAAAATTGTGAAATGTCGAATTATGCCAAATTATCACCCTATACACTCATAGAAATAAATCTGTAAAAATAGCATAAAAAGTTACAAAAAATTAGTTAAAAATGATGCTGCAGAAAAAACTGCTGAAATTAGCAGAATTTTTTGCTAAATACTAGTAAAACAAGAACAGCCAAATTAAAATTGTTAAAGTTACTGAATTTAAGTTATATTTAAGCTAAATTTTAGTTAATTGAAAATAACAAATTGTACTGTAAAATCTGCAGAAAATTTTTCTAAATATTAGTAGACTAAAAATAGCAAAAATAAACTGTTATATCTGCTATATTTAAGGTAAATTTAGTTGAATGCAAATAGCAATCTATACTGCTTAAATCAGCAGAAATATTTGCTAAAAAAAATTGTAAATTGCTATTTTCAAAAGGCTCGATTTTTATTTGTATTTAAAAAAAAATCGAAAAAAAAACTTTGAAAATTATAATTTTTTTTTTTTTTTTATTTTTTAGGTTACAAATTATTTTGCAAAATTTTTTGCTGATTTTAGCAGGTTAATTTGCTATTTTCCATTAACAAAAATTTAGCGCAAACATATCTAAAATTCTGTATATTTAACAGTTTTATTTTTGCTGTTCCTATATTACTAATATATAGCAAAAATAATCTGCTAATTTTAGCAGTTTTTTCTGCAACATCAGTTTAAACTAATTTTTAGTAGTTTTAACTAAATTTTTTACGGACTATTTTCTATTAGTGTAGTAATAGCTTGTGCCTGCAAGCAGGAAACCCGTAATTTTTAAGGGAAACCACTCTGAACCAAAAACAGCTGTGAAATCAACTAAAATCCATATTAAATTGATGAATGGGTGATCACTATACAACTAACAAAACCTGTCCATCAATTTAACGCATTGTTTAGAAGATTTATATTTTGACGTTTAACTATTTTATGTGGTATTATTTTGACAAAATATCGTCAAATTTATCAACAAAATTAACAATTATATTTAATTAAATTGCATAATGATTTTGTTGTTTTACCAATGCATTTTATTAAATTCAACAATGCATTTTATTTAATTAATTAATTTTTTATCGATTTATTATTAATTTTTAGACTTATATTTCATTATTTTTTATATTTCACCAATTTCAAATTTTTATTAAGCAATGTCTTTTTTATAATGAATTTGATAAAATATAAAAAATAATGAAATATAAAATTGAAATTATAATATAGCATATACTAAAAACTCTTTATTTAAAACACATGTATGTGCCATTTTATATACAAAAACATATAACTTTATTTAAATTAATAATTCAAACAAAATAACAAAAAGATAGATATATCAAAATTAATGCCAGAAATTTTAATGTACGATTTAATTGAGAACGTTCAAAATTATATAAATTTATTTAAATTAAAATTAATAAATCTTCAATTAGCAATTCACTTTAAGTCACTGAATTTGTTAATTATCTATACTTTGAAAAACAAAAATACTTAATATCAATTTATTGATATTTCCGACAATTACAAATACACATGCTCTAGCACGAGTAATGACGCTACAAAACTAACTCACTAAACTTTTTTCCACAGATTTAATACTCTTTTTTACAAATTGAAGAAAAACGAGTAAAAAGGTTAAAGGCGGGCATGCCGACTATACAATACCCTACACCAGTCTGGTGTATTGTTTGGATCCGAAATTCGAATGGGTTAAAATGGGGCTTATGTCAAAATTTTCTATAATTTGAGTCAGCGCACCAAATTTCATTAAAATATCTTTATATTTGCGACCTGCAGTTTGTAACCAAGCCAATTTTGGGAGGACCCTTATATGGGCACTAGTTCTAAACATGGACCGATGTTCACCAAAATCAATAGGCTTCGTCCTTGGGCCAACATAGGTCTATGCACCAAATTTCATAAAAATATCTTAATATTTGCGACCTGCAGCGTATAAACAATATAATTTTGGGGGGACCCTTATATGGGCACTAGTTCTAAACATGGACTGATGTTCACCAAAATCAATAGGCTTCGTCCTTGGGCCAACATAGGTCTATGTACCAAATTTCATCAAAATATCTTAATATTTGCGACCTGCAGCGTATAAACAATATAATTTTGGGGGGACCCTTATATGGGCACTAGTTCTAAACATGGACCGATGTTCACCAAAATCAATAGGCTTCGTCCTTGGGCCAGCATAGGTCTATGTACCAAATTTCATCAAAATATCTTAATATTTGCGACCTGCAGCGTATAAACATTATAATTTTGGTAGGACCCTTATATGGGCACTAGGTCTAAACATGGACCGATGTTCACCAAAATCAATAGGCTGCGTTATTGGGCCAATGTAGGTCTGTGTACCAAATTTCATCAAAATATCTTAATATTTACGACCTGCAGCGTATAAACAATATAATTTTGGGGGGACCCTTATATGGGCACTAGGTCTAAACATGGACCGATGTTCACCAAAATCAATAGGCTGCGTTATTGGGCTAACATAGGTCTGTGTACCAAATTTCGTCAAAATATCTTAATATTTACGACCTGCAGCGTATAAACAATATAATTTTGGTAGGACCCTTATATGGGCACTAGGTCTAAACATGGACCGATGTTCACCAAAATCAATAGGCTGCGTTATTGGGCCAATGTAGGTCTGTGTACCAAATTTCATCAAAATATCTTAATATTTGCGACCTGCAGCGTATAAACATTATAATTTTGGTAGGACCCTTATATGGGCACTAGGTCTAAACATGGACCGATGTTCACCAAAATCAATAGGCTGCGTTATTGGGCCAATGTAGGTCTGTGTACCAAATTTCATCAAAATATCTTAATATTTACGACCTGCAGCGTATAAACAATATAATTTTGGGGGGACCCTTATATGGGCACTAGGTCTAAACATGGACCGATGTTCACCAAAATCAATAGGCTGCGTTATTGGGCTAACATAGGTCTGTGTACCAAATTTCGTCAAAATATCTTAATATTTACGACCTGCAGCGTATAAACAATATAATTTTGGTAGGACCCTTATATGAGCACTAGGTCTAAACATGGACCGATGTTCACCAAAATCAATAGGCTTCGTCCTTGGGCCAGCATAGGTCTATGTACCAAATTTCATCAAAATATCTTAATATTTGCGACCTGCAGCGTATAAACATTATAATTTTGGTAGGACCCTTATATGGGCACTAGGTCTAAACATGGACCGATGTTCACCAAAATCAATAGGCTGCGTTATTGGGCCAATGTAGGTCTGTGTACCAAATTTCATCAAAATATCTTAATATTTACGACCTGCAGCGTATAAACAGTATAATTTTGGTAGGGCACTAGGTCTAAACATGGACCGATGTTCACCAAAATCAATAGGCTGCGTTATTGGGCTAACATAGGTCTGTGTACCAAATTTCGTCAAAATATCTTAATATTTACGACCTGCAGCGTATAAACAATATAATTTTGGTAGGACGCTTATATGGGCACTAGGTCTAAACATGGACCGATGTTCACCAAAATCAAACTTGTTCATCCTTGGGCTAACATAGGTCTGCGTACCAAATTTCATCAAAATATCTTAATAGTTGCGACCTGTAGAGTACGCACAAGATTGCATGGACAGACAGACAGACGGACGGACGGACAGACGGACATCGTTAAATCGAAATAAAAAAAAAATTCTGAACCGATCGGTATACTATAAGGTGGGTCTACGACCAATATTTTTTGGTGTTACAAACATCAGCACAAACTTATAATACCCTGACCACATAGTGGTTAGGGTATAATTATATCAAATTTACGTTGCAGCCTTTTTACAAAATTTTTTTAGAGTTAACAAAACAAATTTTGTTAAAAAATGGACAAAAAATTATCAAAACAACAATTGTTTTGTAGAGAATTATTGACGGAAATAAGTATGTTCATTTAAAAAAAAAGTAGTTGATTTAAAAAAAATACACATTAATTTCAATAAAAAATATATTGTTTTAACAATTCGTTTCATCAAAAAGTAACAAAATGTTTGTTGATTTCACTTACGACTTTTGGTTCAGTGCAAAGGTTAGTTTATAAATTTTATGTTTAAATTATAATAAATATGACGAAAAATAAAATAAAACAATAAAAAATAGCCACTTATCAATTAAAAGGTGCGAAAAAATTTTAGTTTCCTATTTGCAGACCTATTTTATAAATTTTTTCTCAGTAAATGAAAGGATTGCATTCTCTTTATTTTCTAACCTCTTTGATTGTGCCTAGCGCACATATTCAGGATTTTTACAAAACCCCCATAAACAAAAACAGTTACTATGGGCACTAAACATCTTAAAAAATAAATATTTTTTATTATATTTTTTAAAAAACATTGTTACTTTCGACGTATTTTGTTACATTTGAAAATTTGTCAAATCATTTCTACATTTTTAAGAATATATAGTTTACTATTAGCACTAACTCGTAACATCGTAAGAATATACAGAACTTAAAATCGGATTCAATTTTAATACTACTCTGCTAAGTGCCTTTAAGTATGAAATATAAAATCGAACCTAATTCGTTTCGCTTCCCAACCATGTTATAATATGGTGTGGCCCCCCGTAAATTTGTAAAATCCCAAAATTGGCACTTCAAGCTATTTATGTAATTATATAATGAAATCTTCATTGAATCTACGAAAAAAAAAATTATATGAAATTGTATCATTAACAACAGGAAAGATAATTCTTTCAGTGAAGTAACACTTCAACTGCCGCACCCTGTAGATTTCTTTTTTATCACATATTCAATTGTTATTGAAATCACACCAGGGATGATAAAGTTAGTACTATAGTACTTTTTGTGGTACTATTGGAACCTCAAAAGTACTATGGTACTGCTCTGACTCATTTAGTACTATTTACACATTTTTTGATTTTTAAATTTTTTGTGCTTTTTTAATTTTCAGAGATATTATCGGAGTTTTAAATAAAAAATACTTATGTTGAAAATATTTAAAATATTAAATTTTACTATTGAAAACTCAAGTTAAACTCAAGTTAAAAAATGTTGTTTCGCATTTTTTTTATTATTAAAATACGTATGTATAAAAAAAATATATTTCATATCTGAATGGTTAAATACCTAAGACCTTTTTCGAAGAATCGAATGAATTCTTAATGCACCTATTGCAATCATAAAATTCATTTGATTAGATTGTCAATCAATTTGTTCATTTGAAAATATTCTTACGACATTACAAGGTGGAATAGACCTTTAAATAACTTTAAAATCATATTCGCTTTAAAACGAAGTTGAATATGATATTCAGGGCACTGTTGGTAAAAGTGGCACAAAAGTGCCATTTGTGGCACTATTGAATGTTCAATGGCACCTTGGCACTCTCCATAGAATTTTGGCACTTTTTACGAAAATTTCTATATAATTTGATAAAAGGTCGATATCGCTGGTTTTTCATTAAAAGCCACGCCTATTAAGAAGGGGTAGCAAAATTAAAAAACAAATGCTACACTAAAAATATCTACAATTTTTTGGACCACCCTCCAGTCCTTCGGGGACAATTTAATCATTATTTTGATATTTAAAAATAAAAGCATAAAAAAATATAAATAATAAAATTAGAAAAACTTAAATTGATTCTATTGTATTATCAAATTTAATTGTAAAATTTTTTGAAAGTCTTGGACCTGCTAACTTATCTTAAAATAACGTAAGTTTAGTGCTTTACTATAGTTAAGAATGGCATTTTTATATGAAAATATTTGTGGTAGGTAATGTTAAACTCGGGTTACTTTTTAGATAAGTTGCCCGCCTTTTTTTTTGTCTTTTTACTTAACCCTTAAATGCATGATCTCTACAATTTTAACCATTTTTTTATATGATTTCTAAAGGCGTGTACATTTCAAGTAAAATACCAAAAAAAAATTGCCAAATAGCTAAATTGTGATTATTTTAACGTGTATGAAAAAAAAGAAACAAAAAAAAATATATGAAATATTAATTATACATTTATTGTTGCCAAAACTAATTTTATTGCGAGAATACCACTTTAAATATTTAAACAAACATTTTTGAATATTGCACTTTTTGTAAAAAAACGCGTGTTTTAGATTTTTCACAAACATACGAAGCAAAACCAAGATTTTTCCTATAACTGTTTAAAAAATCTGAGTTATAGTTTATAAGAGCACTTTGTGCAGAAAGGGCCCCAATGTCCAAAAATTGAGTTTGATGCATCAAGTGGCGTTTTTTATTAAGAAACTGGTATGTTGCCAAATGCATTTAAGGGTTAAAGTAACTAAATGTATAAATATTTGAAATAAAAGCTGAACATATTTTTTTTGAAACATTAAATGTTGCTTAATTTTTTTTTTTTTTGCACTTTTAAAGCTTTTTTGGCACTTTTTTGGCATCATTGAGGCACCAAACGAAAATTCTCAAATACCATCACTGATTCAGGGACTTTAAATCAGAGGTCGGCATCACCTATGCCCATGGGCGCTCTCTTACACCTACATAAGCTCACACATAGAACAAAAAAATAATCAGTCGCATAAAAGATTTCAATGAAGTAGGTTGTCACATCACTTGTTTGCCAGATTTTTTACACTCTGCATAATGTTTATTGATACATTTTTTTGGTAATTTATTTTTAAGTTTTTTTGTTTTTATTTTTTTGTGTTGTTGTTTTTTGATATATGTTTTCGTAGTTGTTGTTTGCTTTTAAATTTTTATATTCCCATTATAAACATTTAAAATTTTTGAATTATTATTAGGGTTTGGGGTTCGGGAATTCCCGGGAAGATTTTGCCGGGAATTCCCGGGAAAATAATATATTTTTCCCGGGAAAACGGGAAATTTGAAAAATATTAAATTATTTTTATTTAGAATAGGATTTTTTAATTTTAGTCATAAAAAACATTTTAAATACCAAAACAAAAATGTTAATGTTAAACTTTTTTAAAAGGGAATCAATTTCTTTGACACACAAAATGAAATTGATTCCCTTAAAGCAAGGTTGGTTACCGAAACGAATAACGGCAAGGGTAACGGTAACGGTATCAGATTTCGTTTGTTTAGGTAACGGTAAAGGTAACGGTATTTAAGACTGCTTCGGTAACGGTATAACGTTATCGAAACAGCAATACCGGTACGTACCGGTATTAAAAATTATGTTAAACACATATAAAAACATGGCATATTTTTAATTTTAAGTACTGAAAATACAGAGTTTAAGCTATAAATTCAATACTGGTAGTTTTAATAAGTAAAATTATTATCCATAAATTTTTTGTAAAAAAAACACTCAAGATTATAAAATAAAAAATAAAAAAATTGTAATTTTTTTATAAAATAATACCGGTAAAATACCGGTAACTACCCATAAAAATAACGGTAACGGTAACGATAACGGTATTTAGAAATTTTTTTAGAGGTATCGATAACGGTAACGGTATTCAATTTGAAACGGTATTTTAGCGATAACGGTATTATAACGATAACGGTAACCAACCTTGCCTTAAAGTAATAAAGATTTTTCGCATAACCAATTCAAAATGTAAGTAGTAAAACCTAAAAATCTGGTAAAATGTTTAAAAGAAATATGAACAAAAAGTTTTGTTTCTTACAAATAATAGCCCTTTTTATCTAAATTTTTTGGGGGCACTGTGGTATAATGGTTAGCGCGTTGGACTGTTACAAGTAAGGTTGCGGGTTCGAGCCCCAACCAAGGCAACATCAATTTATGAAAAATAATAATATGCATGAGTTTTTTCTATCCCTCATACAAATCGCAGCGTCCTCCTTCGGTGTTCCCATAGCACTTAACCCCACCGAAGTAAAATAATATAACAGGGCTATGAACTTAAAAGCTTCAACAAAGTCCGCCAACTCTTCATCAGATGGCGCGCAACTGTTCTAAGATTCAACATCTCGCGCAATTGCAGTGTTGCCATATTTGAAGCCCTTCATCTTTCACCACTTTGCACTTCTCCTCTATCCCCTTTCCAAAGGAAGCAACACGTTAATTAATAGGAAGAATTTCCTGAGTGTTGCTTCTCTTTAACAAAAAAAAAAAAAAATTATATTTTAGTTAAAGACGAATTTAGTTAACATATTGGGTGGCAGTATACCTTGACTTGGTTTATATTTGGAGCATTCTGATTGGTTAATTTATTTTCAACCAATCAAAATATTTGAAAATATAAATATTTTTGTAGGGCTTTCATACACAAAATGAACAAAACCGTATGATTAAAAATAAAGTCGACTTTAAATTTAAAATAATCCTTTATATTAAGGGCCAATAATTTTATAAGTAACGTTTCCATTAATAAAATATTTTCAAGTAAATTTACTTTATTTAATTACACCTGCTTTCAAACTAATATATTATTTTATATTAAATAATAAAATGTCAGGAGCATGAAAATACTTTACAAAAAAGGACAATACAGCGCAGTGCAATATTTGCCCTAAAAGACTAATGGTTAACGGAGGTAGTTTATCCGCCATCTAAATTTGGTTCACAAAAAAAAATTGATATTCATGCAACTTTTCTTGAAGGAAATGAGCCAAATGTGAAAAAGCGGCTTGTTTCCGACAATCCAGTAGTGGTGCTTTCTGCTGGAATCATGCAATTTATTTGGCAGTGCTTAATTAATTTATGTGAAATCAAATGTTCAACATTCTGATATATTTACTTTGAATTCTCACTATACAGACTGCATTTGTACTGAAATAGTGTTTTTTTTAACAAAAATTATTTATATAGGTGGTTTTCATTAACAATTTTGTTAAAAAATATTTCCCGTAATTCCCGGTATTCCCGGGAATTACATTTTTTTATTCCCGTTTCCCGGGAAATAAAAAAGTCCGGGAAATCCCAAACCCTAATTATTATACAAACGTTCTTTGCAGTGTTGCCAACTCCTGAAGGCAGGAAAGCACCGTGAGCATTTTGAAAATGGGTAAAAAGGGTAAAAATTTACCAAAAATGGGGTAAAAAAGCACGATATTAAATTTTTGAAAAATTTAAATCAAGAATTTAAAAACACATTTTAACTTTGAAAAATCGTGTAAAAGAGTTCAAAAAATTACCTAAAAAGGGGTAAAAAAGCACCAAACTAATATTTCAATATTTTGAAGTTTAAATGTAACGAAGTTGCTATTTAAAATTGTACTACAAACATTGAGCAAAAATGTATTTCTTGTATAGTTTGTATTATTTTTTAAATTTTGACAGAAAATTCAAGAAAAATGTAAAAAAACGAGAACAAATACCAAAAATATAAACTGTAAAAAAGCACTAAAAGCACTGCCAGAAATCTGAAAAAGCACCGTAAATACCCGATTTTTTTAAACGGGTATTTGTAAAAAATCACCGGGTACGGGAAGCAAAAAAGCACCAATAAATACCCGAAAAGCACTGAAATGGCAACACTGGTTCTTTGTCAGTGCATTGAGAGTGAGAGGCTGCAACTCACTCATACAAACACAAAATAAGGTTGTATATGTTTGCCGATCCCTGCTTTAAATTGTGAACCATACACTCACAGAAATAAATCTGTAAAAATAGCAGAAAAAGCTACTAAAAATTAAGCAAAAATGGCCTTACAAAAGAAACTGCTGAGATTAGCAGATTTTTTTATATATTTTTACATATTTTTTATATTTAACTTTTAGTTCATTGATGATATTGATATTGATGTATGAGTTAGATATAACAGAACTCTTTATTTTTTATGAGTTTTTATTTGTTAATTTACAATGATAAAAAAAATTAAATGAAAAAAGTTTTGGTACTATAGAGGTCGAAAAAGTACTATTTTTTAAGCTGGTTAGTACTATTTTATAAATTCCATTTATCATCCCTGAATCACACAGTTTAGCTTCGAATACTTTTCTTGTTTGTTGAAAATTGTATTTTTTTTTTATCCAAATCTAAGATGTGCTCATGTGATCACGTTGGGCGAATAAGGATTAAGGTAGTAACCTTTTAACAAATAATATTTCCTATAGGATACAGAAACAAAAGTCAAAAACCAATTGATATTAAACCTTTTTCACTATATGACATAAAAATAAACACAAAACGATTTGAGAAACGAAAGAAATGTATAAAATATGAAAAAATAAAAGTACGATATAAAGTAACCAACAGCAGTAGTAGTGTTGGTAAGTAAGTAAGTTGACTCTGAGACTTACCCAAATCAGCTACTCGTATACCAAAACAATTCATATCCTTATTAAGTGGTTGTGACAAAGGCAATGTTGAGGAACTTGTTAAAGAAGGAGGAGCAGGTGGTGGTGGTACTGTTGTTTCCTGTGGTCTTTTACGTGCCACTGCAATACCAATTGGTACAGTATTATCTGAAATGAAACAAATAATAATAACAATAATCAACAACATCATCATCATCAACATAATGAAAAAAAGTAAAAAAAAAAAGAAAAATAAACAAAATTACCAAAAAAAAAAAAATTACTCAATGAAATCCATAATAAAGAGGAGTAACAACAAAAACAAGAGGCAAATAATTACAAAAGAAAACCAATAAAATCAAAATACCGTCGGCGGATATTGTAACATTTCATTTAATAAACTATTTCTCTTTTATTTTATATTTTGTACAATAATCAAAGTACTTTTTATTTTTTTTTTTTTTGTTTGTAAAGTAGATACTTAACATTTTTCATGTTAAATGAAACAAATGAAATATTCGTTCCTTTTTGTTCAAATATTTTATTTTTTACCCTTATTTTTGTTTTTTTTTTTGCAACTTTGCAAACAAGTGCATTTTTACATACATACATACAGGAAAAAATTGCCGTCGGCAAATTGCACTTTGGTTGCATATGTTTTTTTTTTTTGTACTGTTGGTAGTTTCAATCGTTTATATAAAAAGAAACGATAACAAAAAATATTCATTGGGGGATTTTTGTTATGGTTTTTGCAACGCCTATTATACATAAAAAAAAACTATTGTGGTGTCATACCATAACGCTTTGTCACCAATTTTTTTTTTCACTAAATAAACATTTCTTATATTTCATTTAAAAACGTATGCACAGGGCTTTAGCAAATTTTTACAAAAATTGCATGTAGTTTTTTAAATTTAATTTTTAATGAAAATATTAAACAACAGTCAAAAAGACTTCCTCTTGCAATACATAATTTCAATATAAGTTTAGCACGCTAACACAAATTTTAGAAATCGTATTGTTTTCGAGATATTTCGATTTTCATTACACAGACTACCCAGCAAAATATTGGTAATGACACCTCATTACTATCTGCATTACCCAAAATGATGAATCATTACCTTTTGCATTATTTTATAATTTAAAATAATGACTTCCTAATAAGGGCCTATTGTATTCATTGTTTCTAAATATAAAATAATGACTTACTTGTAATAGTTTAAATAAGTACTTTTTACACAATTAAATTTTATAAAAATTTATGTAAATATGTTTTATGTTTAAATTTGTATGACGTGTCCTAAAACTAAAACTTAAATTTTTCTGAATTTATTTCCTTAAGCTAGTAGTATTTGCCTAACTCCTTATTTTTAAGAATCAAGTAAGCAATCTGATAACCACTTATAATTCAACTTTTTGTAAGCATGTGTGTAACCACTTATTATTCAAAACCTCATAACTACTTATTTCTCATTTTTTCGTAAGCGATCGGGTAAGCGTGACTACTTATAAAAACGGCCACGCCAAACAAAAATAATGAGTTTAGACGCCAAAAAATAAGTTGTGCGGAGCTATGAATTTCTATTATATAACCACTTATTTGGTAATGAAAGATTTTGCTGGGTAGCGCATTTGTAGCTGACTAGCGCATTTGTAGCCAATCGAATGGTTCGATTGTGGTAGCCAACTTTTTCAGTTGTGACAACAGAAAACCAATTGAGATGGAACTAATTTGACTTTGAAAACGGAATCTTAGTTGTATCAAGTCACAACCGAAAATTTATTTTGTTGCAACTGAACAATTCGATTGGCCACAAATTGTGTTGTCAGCATCGAATCTGTTTTCTGGGTGTTGAACACCTTATTTTTGTAGTTTTGCCTCAATTCCGTGTAATTGAAACTTAAGCTGTATTTTATCTCATGCATATCAACGTTAAGTATTTAACCATATAATGCTCTTTCTTCTGATTACCATAATATTTAAACCATATATTTTGCGTTGAAAATCTACTATGAAACAAATATTTAAATTTTAATTTATCGCTTTATTTAGGCGATATAGCACAACAAAGGTTAAGGACGCATCTTGAAACCCAGTAGTCAAATATTTTCGGTTTTTGCTATAAATAACACTATCAATAAAATAAAATTTCGTACCGAAAATTGTTGATCAATTGTTGTTATTTCAAAAGTTATGGCGATTTTCGCTTTTTGAAAATTACGCAATTTGGCGAATTTGTCACTAAACATCAATAAATTTTGACGAAATTAGTTCTGCTTACTACTACCTCCAGGAAAATAATTCGTGTTGAATTTCAAGAAAATCTGTTGGCTAGTTTTTGAGTTAGAGATATTTGTAAAACGTATCCTGGCGTTATCCTGTGAGTCCTGGAGAAAATTTTTTAACTGATTTTACAATTAGAGACTCTTAACTATCTTTGTTATTATCGGTAATGTACACCAGATCGTAAATGTATTTTTGGCAATTTTTCAAATATTTTTTTGTTTTAAAAAGTTAATTTTTCCAAATTTTCTAAATTTTCATTTTACATGCTTCTCGCTTGAAAACAATTTTCAAAAAAAATTTGAAGGCAAAAAAAGTAGGTAGTTAAATTTTCTATTGATATAATACAACTTGTTTAATAAAATATGTTATTTAGCCAAAAACTATTTAAAATCTAAAGATCGCCTTTTGGCGGCCTTGGGCATTAGAGGGTTAAAGCAAGTATACGTCAAACCGAAAGTACACACAGAAAAAATATCAGTTAGATATCGGCTATAAATGCGGTATTTTCATTATTAAATAACTATTTCAGTTGTGTAGGTATAGTTTAGGTAATCCGAAACAATATTTTTTATCTTGTGCTAATTAATATATTTTACCAACGACTAGACTTTTTTGGCAGCAATTAATTCGGTATTCCAACTAATTTTAAAATAAAAAATGGTATGCATGAAACTTCTATCCCTCATGCTTGCAACAGCGTCCTCCTCCGGTGTTCCCATAGCACTTAACCCCACCGAAGTAAATTAAGAACTAATGAAAAGCGTGTGTTGCCTCTCTTTATAAAAAAAAACGAGTAAAAAGGTTAAAGTCGGGCATGCCGACTATACAATATCCTACACCAGTCTGGTTAAAAGCCAACTAATGTTTGGATCCGAAATTCGAATGGGTTAAAATGGGACTTGTGTCAAAATTTTCTATAATGTGAGTCAGCGAACCAAATTTCAATAAAATATCTTAATATTTGCGACCTGCAGTTTGTAACCAAGCCAATTTCGGGGGGACCCTTATATGGGCACTAGGTCTTAACATGGACCGCTTTTAACCAAAATCAATAGGCTTCGTCCTTGGGCTGATATAGGTCGGTGTACCAAATTTCATCAAAATATCTTAATATTTGCGACCTGCAGCGTATAAACAATATAATTTTGGGGGGACCCTTATATATGCACTAGGTCTAAACATGGACCGGTGTTAACCAAAATCAATAGGCTTCGTCCTTGGGCTGACATAGTTCAGTGTACCAAATTTCATCAAAATATCTTAATATTTGCGACCTGCAGCGTATAAACAATATAATTTTGGGGGGACCATTATATGGGCACTAGGTCTAAACATGGACCGATTTCAACCAAAATCAATAGGCGTCGTCCTTGGGACGACATAAGTCGGTGTACCAAGTTTCATCTGTACCAATATCTTAATATTTGCGACCTGTAGAGTGCGCACAAGAATGCATGGACGGATAGACGGGCATCGTTAAATCGAAATAAAAAAAATTCTGAGCCGATCGGTATACTATAAGGTGGGTCTAGGACCAATATTTTTTGGTGTTACAAACATCAGCACAAACTTATAATACCCTGACCACCTAGTGGGGTAGGGTATAAATATGGTTGGCACGACTTCTAGTAGATGCAACGATTTAATGTAATATGAAGAAATCACTACTCCTATTATTTGGTTGATTTAACACTTTCAAAATTTATACGACTGAATATTAGATTGCATCCATTCCATTACTGTCATATATATTACTTTAAAATTACGGAAAATTATTTTGTATTCGTTTTAAAATAAAACATTTGCATTAAAAATTAAATTATTTAATATTAAATTTAAAATAAACATTTGCAAAACATCAAGGCAAATATAAACAGTAAGTATTGATTTTCCAAGACCGCGAAAGTGATTTTAATATATTGTGTTTTGCAGACCTATTTTTCAAAATTCTCTCTTAATCCGTTCAATACAACCCAGTGTAGAAACGGTAATGACATATCATTATTTTTTGAACTACCAGTAATGACACCCGCTTACCTTCTGCGTTATTGTAAAACATATAATAATGAGTTACTGATAATGACTTATTTTTATCATTATTTCAAATAGAAAATAATTTTCTAGATTTTTTTGAAAATTTTTTGAAATCTATTTTTAGAGTCAATATTTTTTAAACACTGGTAAGGATATATGTAACCACATATTTTTAATTTTTTGTATGTTGGTGAGTAAGCTGACTTGTGCGCGGCAGGTCAATTATGTTTTTATCTATCAAATATAACATGTCTACATAGCTCAGATGGTAGAGCTATTGACTGGCAATCTGTAGACCCAGGTTCGGTTCGCGAAGCCAGCAAATTTTATTTAACAAAAAAAAAAATACAATAAAAAATATTTTTTTTTATATACCTACCCGAGTAAAAAAAATTGATCTCGCGCAATATCTAATCATATCCAATTTGATATTGTTTAAGATCTGCTGTAATATCTAGCTGATCCAATTAGATCTGAAAATTGGGTGTATCCAATGATATCGTATTAGGTCCCATTGTATATATGGGGATAAACTAAGATCAAGTTATATCTCAAAATTGGGAGGTCCAATGATATCTTTGGGGATAAACCTAGATCTAATTTGATCCGAAAAATGGCGGATCGAATTAGATCCAGCAATATATTTGTGGATAAACTTAGATCTAATTTGATCCGAAAAATGGCGGATCGAATTAGATAGAGCTATATATTTGTGGATAAACTTAGATCTAATTTGATCTCAATTTTGGCAGATCGAATTAGATCTAGCAATATATTTGTGGATAAACTTAGATCTAATTTGATCCGAAAAAGTGGCAGATCGAATTAGATCCAGCAATATATTTGGGGATAAACTTAGATCTAAATTGATTCGAAAAATGGCAGATGGAATTAGATCCAGCAATATATTTGGGGATTAAGTAATATCTAAATATATCCAAAAAATGACAGATCAAAAATTAGATCCAGTAATATATTTCGGGATTGCGTAAGATCTTAACTTTTCCGATAAATTGCAGATCGAATTAAATCCAGTTATATATTTGGGGATTTGGTAAGATCTTAATTTATCCCATAAATTGCAGATCGAATTAGATCTAGCAATTTATTTCAGTATTAAAATGGCAGATCGAATTAGATCCAGCAATATATTTGGGGATTAAATAAAATCCCAGACAGATATTGACAACAGTTCAAAAAATAATACACTGGCAGAGTACTGATTTTATAAAAATTACAATATTTTGTTAAAATAAGGTTTAAACTCAGAAGGTCTCGAGTTCGATACCGTTCACGGCTATGCATTTTTTTTTATAAAACGATTTTCTTTTTATAAAATTATAATTTTATTTTCTATAAATGTTTTTATAAAATTATATTTTTTTTATTAAATTGAATTTTTAAAAAAAAATAATTTTATTTGCATCTTTTTGATGCTCTACCATTTCCAATTGTATCAATTGTTTTTAAGATTTATCAATTGTATTTCAGAAATAATCAATTGAATTTCAGTTTTATCAATTGTATTTCAGAACTTATCAATTATTTTTCAGATTTATGAATTGTATTTCAGAACTAGTCAATTGAATTTCAGTTTTATCAATTGTATTTCAGAATTTATTAATTTTATTTCCGAAATTCACAACTGTATTTCAGAAATTATCAAACTGTATTCCAGAAATTATCAATTGTATTTCAGAAATTATGAAATGTAATTTAGAAATTTTTCTCTATTAACTATGATAAACAATCAACAAGTTCTGAAATAGATTTGATTATTTCTGAAATACAATTAATAAATTTCTGAAATACATTCCATAATTTCTGATATACATTTAAAATTTTTGAAATACAATTAATAGCTTCTGAAATACAGTTAATATTGTAGTTGCCGATGAGTTACCATATATGACCATTAGGGTGGGTCGATTTAGCAATCGATATTGTGCCATCGATTTTTCGATAGCTTTTGGCATGAGGAAAAAAAATTCCACTACGACATATCAAAAAAATTATTTTCGAGGCGCCCAAATTTCAATATTTTTCAATTTTCAAATAAATGCTAGATTAGCGCCATCTTGCGTTGGCTTTTTGAAACAACTAATGAAGTTGTAAACAATATAACATTACAACCTTTCCAGAAAGGTACTACTTATGAAAATCGGATAAAAAATGTGGCAACTAGCCAAAAGCTATCAAAAAATCAATGACACAATATCAAAAAAATTTTGTCCATACAAATCGCCCCACTCTAATGACCATATATTGTTTAAATTGCACCATATATGGTATGTTCCCTATTAAAGAAAACAATATGGAGCTTTATATGGTAATATATAACTTAGAGTCATCCATGTACCATTTGATCCGAAAAATGGCCCGATAAAATTGTATCAGTTGTTTATCAGCTTTTATGTAATTGCATCATTTTAGATCTGACCTGATTAAATTATGTGTTAATCAGATGAAATTGTATAAGATTTTTCACCTGATACAATTTTATTGGTTTATATCACATGGTATCAGTTTAGGTCCAAATAGATATATTTGTATACAAAATTATATAGTTATATCCCAATTTTGACCTGATATTAGTTTAAAACTTTGATACAATTGTATAAGGTAAATGTCGGATACAATTATATTTTATTTATATAAAATTGAACCAATTACGATCAAACCTGACACCATTACATATAAACCGATAAAATTGTATCAGGTCAAAAATAAGATATAATTTCATCTGATTAACACATAATTTAATCAGGTCAGATCTAAACTGATACAATTAGATAAAAATTGATAAACAATTGATAAAAATATATCGGGCCATTCTTCGGATGCAACTGTATATTTATACAGATATAACTTAATCACATATATATCAAAGTATATGGTACTATATATGGTAGCATATATTATCATATCTGGAACTGTATTAAAAATGTTGTTCATAAGGTACCATATAGGAGCATATATTGTTGAAATGGCACCATATATGATAATATATGGTTTAAATGGCACCATATATAGTAATATATTACTTAAATAACACCATATATAAATATATATGGCACTATATATAGAATCATATATTATCATATCTGGAACTGTATTAAAAATTTTGATCATGAGGTACCATATATGGCCATATATTGTTTAAATCGCACCATATATAATAATATATGATTTAAATGTCACCATATATGCTAATATATTGCTTAAATAACACCATATATAAATATATATGGCACTAGATTTAGTGGCATATATTATCATATCTGCAACTGTATTAAAGATTTTGTTCATGAGGTACCATATATGACCATATATTGTTTAAATGCCACCATATATGATAATATATAGTTTAACTGGCACCATATATAGTTATATATTGTTTAAATGATACCATATATAATTATATATTCTTAAAATGCCGCCATATATATTAAGATATAGCTCTATATACAACTATATATGCAATAAGATCAGCCATGCTATGTAATATATAATCATATATACCATATCTAATATTATAAAGGTCGATATCTAATTAGATGAAATTATATATGGCATAATATAAGGAACAATTTTGGAAAAAGACGTCGTATATAATTATATATGGATATACATAACGACATGTCTAATTATATATTGTAATATATGCCACATATGATTATATATAATTTTTTTTACTCGGGCGGGTAATGATGGCCAATGCTTTCAAGAAATTTATATCGTACCAACACTCTAATTAAATTCTGTTGAAATTTACCCAACTTATAGTAGGAAACTGAACTCCTACTATAAATTGGGTAAATTCACTCTATGTGCGTAATTGAAAAAAAAATACGCACATTGTGTTTAAGTTGGTGCACAAATAATTTGTAATTTTACATTAAAGTGCGTAAAAATTAAATGAAATTTTGAAATTTGTGTGTCAATTTACTAAATTTGTGTGTGAAAAAGCACGTTTCACGTGTAAATGTACGCATAAAATGTGTAAAAATCCACAAAAAATTCGCAAAAATCCACAGAAAGTGCGTAAAAATCCCATAAAATGCGTACATTTACAACAGTTGTGCTATTTTTTAAATAAAATAACAAATTCATTTTTAGTAAGTATTTTATTAATAGTAATATCCGAGTCATTCTCGCGTAATCGTTTATGTCCAAATTAGTCGTTGTGGGATCTTAAGGCATTTGTATAAAATTCATATAAATATTTGTTATAACTATTGAATGGGTGCAATGACTCCTGCTCAACAAAATGCCTTCTTTGAAAGGGAGGCAGTAACCGTCAACAATATCGGGAGAAAACGCCTTAAAAGAGATATGGCCTACGCAGGAACAACTGGGTGCAATGATTCCTGCTCAACAAAATGCTTTCTTTGCAAGTTAGGCAGTACTCAATCAATACTGCCTTTATTGAGCAGGAGTCATTGCACCCAGTTGTTTTGCGTAGGCCGTATCTCTCTTACGGCGTTTTCTCCCGTTATTGTTGACGGTTGTTGGTTGACTGCTTCCTTTGCAAAGAAGGCATTTTATTGAGCAGGAGTCATTGCACCCAGTTTTTCCTGCATAGGCCTTATCTCTCTTACGGCGTTTTCAATTTTGAAATGAGGTTTAGGTTACCACATGCGTTAACAATAATTACCAAAAACAATTTCATGCTTATGTTGCTATTTTCAGACTCTAATGTGTTTGTGGAAATGTTGTAATTCACAAAAAATAATCCATTTTAGCTTTCTCTTTTTCTTTTTATTATTTATAATTTTTTTTTTAATTTTTTCCAATTTGAAATGTCAGAGTATTTATTACTATTACAGGATAGTATATTTACCAACTTTGTGCGTAAAAATTTTATTTAACAAAACAATAGTAATTTTAGGCACAATGTGTTTATTTATAAACACATAATGTCTAAAAATACTTTGTGTGTGTATTATTGTATATGGAAGTGTGTATGAAAAAAGTTTACGCATTTTTTGTTTATATTTACCAAATTTTCGTAAAATTAAACAAAATTTTACCCATTTTATAGTAGTAAATTTACAAACATTTTTTAGAGTGAATGTTTCACAAGATTATTAATAAAATACATACACTCTAATTAAATTCTGTTGAAATTTACCCAACTTATAGTAGGAAACTGAACTCCTACTATAAATTGGGTAAATTTACTCTATGTGCGTAATTGACAAAAAAATACGCACATTATGTTTAAGTTGGTGCACAAATAATTTGTAATTTTACATTGAAAGTGCGTAAAAATTAAATGAAATTTTTAAATTAGTGTGTTAATTTACTAAATTTGTGTGTAAAAAAAGTATGTTTCACGCGTAAATTTACGCATAAAATGCGTAAAAATACACAAAAAATGCGCAAAAACCCACAGAAAGTGCGTAAAAATCCCATAAAATGCGTACATTTACAACAGTTGTGCTAAATTTTTTTTAAATAAAATAACAAATTAATTTTTAGTACGTATTTTATTAATAATAATATCCGAGTTATTCTCGCATAATCGTTTATGTCCAAATTAGTCGTTATGGGATCTTAAGACATTTGTATAAAATTCATATAAAAATTTGTTATAACTATTGAATGGGTGTGATGACTCCTGCTCAACAAAATGCCTTCTTTGAAAGGGAGGCAGTAACCGTCGACAATAACGGGAGAAAACGCTTTAAGACAGATATGGCCTACGCAGGAACAACTGAGTGCAATGACTCCTGCTCAACAAAATGCTTTCTTTGCAAGTTAGGCAGTACTCAATGAATAGTGACTTTGTTGAGCAGGAGTCATTGCACCCAGTTGTTTTACCAAGGCCGTATCTCTCTTACGGCGTTTTCTCCCGTTATTGTTGACGGTTGTTGGTTGACTGCCTCCCTTGCAAAGAAGGCATTTTGTTGAGCAGGAGTCATTGCACCCAGTTGTTCCTGCGTAGGCCGTGTCTCTCTTACGGCGTTTTCAATTTTGAAATGAGGTTTAGACTACCACATGCGTTAGCAATAATTACCAAAAACAATTTCATGCTTATGTTGCTATTTCCAGACTCTAATGTGTTTGTGGAAATGTTGTAATTCACTAAAAGTAATCCGTTTTCGCTTTTGCTTTTTATTATTTATAATATTTTTTCAATTTTTTCCAATTTGAAATGTCAGAGTATTTATTACTATTATAGGATAGTATATTTACCAACTTTGTGCGTAAAAATTTTTTTTAACAAAACAATTGTAATTTTAGGCACAATGTGTTTATTTATAAACACATAATGTCTAAAAATACTTTGTGTGTGTATTATTGTGTATGGAAGTGTGTATGAAAAAAGTTTACGCATTTTTTGTTTATATTTACCGAATTTTCGTAAAATTAAACAAAATTTTACCCATTTTATAGTAGTAAATTTACAAACATTTTTTAGAGTGTACATAAAATTAATTTGTTTTTTTATTTAAAAAAAAAAAAATTTTTTTGGTGGTTTAACTTAAAGCACAGCTGTGGTAAATATACGCATTTTTGGGGAATTTTTACGCACTTTTTGTGGATTTTTGCGCATTTTTCGTGGATCTTTACGCATTTTATGCGTACATTTATTACATTATTTACATGTACACACAAGTTTAGTAAATTCACACACTAATTTTAAAATTTCATTTAACTTTTACGCACTTTCAATGTAAAATTACAAATTATTTGTGCATCAACTTAAACATAATGTGCGTTATTTTTTTTCAATTACACACATAGAGTAAATTTTCCCAATTTATAGTAGGAGTACAGGTTCCTATTATAAGTTTGGTAAATTTCTACAGAATTTAATTAGAGTGTACATATGCTATGACAATTTTAATAGAGCGTCATATATAATTAAAAATGGCTTTGTCGGTAAACATATAAAGTTTTATATACACTCTAAAAAATGCTTGTAAATTCACTACTATAAAATGAGTAAATTTTTGTTTAATTACAATTTTTTTATTTTGTTGATAAATTTATTTTTTACGCACAAATTTTGTAAATTCACTAACTTGTAATAGTAATCAAAATAAATACAGACTGACATTTGAAAAAAATTCAAGAAATTTTTAAATATAAAATAAAAGGTTCTAAATATAAATTGTTTTATAAATTTTTATTAAAATGTGTGATAATGTTATCTGCGGTATCTTTAAATGGTGCCTTGAGAGGTAATGATAATTTTTGTTAGTCTTTCAAAGATTTCGTTTCATATTATTATTTCTAGGCTTGTGGAATTTAAGTTCGGTGAATCCAACATAAATGCATTGGTGCCAAATTGAAACCTATTTATTGATGTGATCAGTTTCAAAAGAATTTGATATAAAAGTAAGAGAATGTATTGATATTTTATGATACAAAAACACTTTTTTCTGTTAGAAAAACTCTGAAGATGTCTCTGATGTTTCTAAAGAAAAAAGAAGAAAATGTGTCCATAATCTAATGTTTTTTATATGCTCAGATTCTAAAGATTTTCAGTAACATTTCGCTTTTTTATTGCATTTTTCCTATTGAAGAAGGCTTCTGGTTCTTAAAACTTTCTTCTGTGAAAAGGTATAAAATCTAAAACTTTGCCTAACGGAACACTTGCTCAGAATCTGAGGCTTTTACTGTAGCAAGGAGAGCCCAGAATCTAACGCTTTTTGAATTGGAGAAGTGTTACCTTAGAAAGAAATATCATGAAATCTTGTGAATTTTGAAAAGTTTTTCCTGTGAGAACTCTGAGAACATTTCATAAAGGAAAAGGCTAAGATTATGATGAATCCTTCCCGTAAAAACCCTGAGATGGTAAGGACTTCTTGCTATAAAAAACTGTTAGATTATAAGTACTTTTTCCTGAAGATAACCCCTCAAAATCTAAACACATTCCTAGAGGAAACTGGTAGATTCTGAGAAAATAAAAATAAATAAAAAGCAACCATTTCTAAGGAGTATTTGCAATAGAAACCCCCTAGATTCCTAAGATGGAATATAAGGTATATCCTATAGAAAAAAGAACTGAGAATATTTATATAGGAAAAAATGCCCGGAATCTAAGGTTTTTATATGAAGAAATCTCCTCAGAATCTGAAGAATGTATTAGGCTTAAATATAATTGTAACATTTTCTATTAATAAAATATTTTAAAAATGAATTTGTTCTTTTATTTTTGGGCGGTATAAGGTATTTTATTGGGTAAACTTACAATAATGGTAATATTACACATAATTTCTGAATTTTTTACGCATTTTCAATGTAAATTTACATATTTGTAGGAGTTCAGTTTCCTACTATAAGTTGGGTAAATTTAAACAAAAATTAATTAGAGTGTAGCTCAATGTTAAATTTTTTCTAAGTTGTTTTAGATATATTTAAGTATAGCGCAATGTAAAAAAATTCTGTTTTTCTATGATTTCAAAATATAAAAGGCGTACTCATTATAACTCGTAAATTCCTTGTAAACCTTGTATAAATACAAGCCATATTTTTTATGTATGGAATTTGACATTAACACTCTAATGCCCAAGGCCGTTAAAAAGCGGTCTTCAGATATTAAATAGTTTTTTTCCTAAATAACATTTTTTCAGGGTTGGCAGGCAATACCGCTGAAATACCGTTACCGATTCAAAACCCTTTCAACTGACTATCGTTACCCCTAAAATACCGTTACCGGAATAACCGAAATACCGTTATCTTTAAAATACCGTTACCGAAATAACTGAAATAGCGTTATCCTTAAAATACCGATACCGAAATAAACGAAATATCGATACCCTTAAAATACCGTTACCGAAATAAGTGAAATGCCGTTTCCCCTAAAATACCGTTACAGTTATTCTTAATTTTCTGATTTTGGTAATTACACGTGGCTATTGAGTATTTTTCGTACTTTAAGTTGGTAAATTGGTTTTGTTTTTAATCTAGTTTGTTTTTTGTAAAAAAAATTGCCGGATGCATCGAAATAACTAACTAACGTTATCCTTAAGATGCCGTTACCGAAATAACTGAAATATCGCTAACCTTAAAATACCGTTACCGAAATAATCAAAATACCGTTATCCTTAAAATACCGTTACCGAAATAACTAAAAAACCGTTATCCTTAAAATAGCAATACCGAAATAAATGAAATAGCGTTACCCTTAAAATACCGTTACCGAAATAATCTAAAATAGCGTTACCCTTACCGATAACCGCATAGTTTCGGTTACCATCCATGCATTTTTTTATTAAACAAGTTATATTATATCAATAGAAAACATAATTACCTACTTTTTTGTCTTCAAACTTTTTTTGTTTAAAGCACCGTAAGTTCTTTGAGTTTCACGTGAAAAAAATAATTTTTCACGACAATGAGTTTCACGTCAAAATTGTGTAGACTTTGTTTTCACGCAAATTTAATGTTCAAGACTATTATTTTTCTTGTGAAAAAGTGTCATTTTGTGTTTATTGTGATTGGATCTTTCTAAAGATTTTCATTTTTAGAATTTAAATTACTATTTAAGGCTTTTAAAGTTTGAGTGAAATTTTTCCACGTGAAAAACAACTTACGATGCTTAAGGAACGATTTTCAAGCGAAAATTTTGTTCGAATCGAGTTACGCGGTAACCCCCCAGGGGCCAGATTCCCGCAGCGTTCGAAATTGTTAAAAATCACGTTTTTAAATTGCAAATAAAACAACACGAACAACTATTGTTACAACATTAACTGATATGCTTCACCTCTAACCTGATTTTAATCTTTGTAATGTTTTAAGTAACAATAATTGCTATCGAATAACACTCGATTACGATTGCGGTAATTTGCCCCCAAGTTTACACAGTTTACGGGTAGAATACAATTTTATACGAGAAGGCTTAAAATGCTTGGTTACAATTATGTACAACTTCTTCTAAATACTTAAATATTTATTTAAATTTTGAATTCTTAAGGGTGTTATTTTTTAGTACTTTTTATTTGTTTTTGTTTTGAGCCTGAAATATAAAGCGTTATATAATTATGTCTCTCTACATCAAATTAGATATGATTATATCGGGTCAAAATCCGGATAAGATTCTGTAAGATTCAATATATTTAGATCTTATCCGATATAAATTTATCCACCATTTTTCGGATCATAGCATATCTCCAATTATATTAAATTAGATATCATTACATATGACATCATATTATTTTTTTTACTCGGGTATCGAAATTTTAGGGTAAAGTTATTGTAAGTGATTGATAGGATTTTTATTTATTTTTTACAGATTTAAAATTATATATAAATGGTCACCTTAAATTTGGTAGCAAGTTATTATATTTTATTACCATTTTCGTTACACATATCCGTTTTGTGTGCCAAATGCAACACAGAAAAATATATGTAAGTTACTTTTATCTAACTGCTAAAAAAAAAGTCAATGCAAAGCCTCATTACATCATATTTCTTTCTTTTTCTTATGCATTCTAAGAATAAAAGTGCAGGAAAGTTCATGTTTAGTGTGACCGCCGATGGTCACACTTCATTTGTTAATGACATGGTTGGGTTAGCGACACGTGGGTCTCCTGTGGTGAAGACTGTATTAACAAAGTGTTTAACTTTTGCCCTGGCCTAAAATCACTCGCTTGACACTTTTGTAATAAAAAAAAAATGTCTCAACAGTATTTTGTTAATTCTATAAAATAATATCGATGATCACAAGTTGATATCTCGTAACTGACAGTTAAATTCCACCTTGGGTTAAGCATGATGAGAACCTAATCTCAAGTGGTAACTTAACCGTACACTGCGCGAATTATCTGCGTGCTATTAATGAATTTTTGCATAAGAACAATGAAGTCTCATTGAATTAACGTTTAAAAAGTTTTCATTGAATTTTCCATAAAATTTTGTGAAAAATATTTAGTAGAATATTGTTCTAGCTCAAGTCTAAATTCTAATATGATATTGTCATATTAGATTTTATTTGTTGTTTCAAAAAGGTTGACCATTTTCATGATAGACAATACAATTATTTCGTGGGCATCTCCGTAACACACAAACCGAGGCATTACATAAGGTACGAAAATTCACTGGGACCGTGGAAAAACGATTAGATTTGATCAAATTAGGTTTGATCCACTTGTATCTATCCATATTAGAGAGAGAATAACATCGTATAAAAGTAAATATGAGTTTATCTGCCATTCCGATTTTCAAAATTTTCTTATTCGTTGCCTTATATAATCATATCTTAAAATATCTTTTCTCTTATATCAATTTATATGCCATATACAAATACATATACTTGATCAAATTATATCTCGTTGAAGAAAAATTTGTATATTGCTTCGAACAACACTTTATAAAACTATTAAATGTGACCCAAGAATATTTTATAAAAAATTATTTACTATTTCGAATCGAACAAAAGAATATTTTAGAAAAAATTATTTACTATCTCGAATCGAACAAAATGTATGTGGATTTAAATACAATTATATACTTAATAATTCAATACAAAATTAAAAAGCTGAGCTTATATATATGTTATGTTGCATCTAGGATTTCTAATGACCCAGATTTTTTTAATTTATGAGATAAATGAGGCCTAACAATGTCGCACTTTTTGAATTATAATATCTAATCTTGAATCTAATGAAAAAATAATAAGAAAAGTAACTACACAGAGAAAAAATTATAGTTAAATCAATTACCATATCAGATTTTAATTAACATTTTATTTTTTACGAACATTTTGTAAAAAAAGTATGAATATTAGGGCCAGTGTTATAGTCATCACTTAATAGGATATTTTATTTAAGTCAGAAACTTGAAAACGAAATTCTATAATTGGTGGCTATAATACTTATCCTTATTAAAGTAAATATGATTCTAGTTAAACTTTTTCATATTTAAGTTAATGTATTTTCCGATTTTAAAAATAAGCAGACAATTTTTTATTAAAAAGAAAAAAAACCTGAGATTTGTGTGATTTCAAAGCTGTTTCTGTATGATTTTAATTTTTGTGTATGATTTTAATTTTTTTTCTTCTGTGTAGGTTCTACTAACAGATAGTGGATTATATAAACCACACAGAGAGAAGTTTGCTGGACCAGTTTTAATGAAATTTTTTAGTAAAATAATAAAGTTTTCTTCACAAGGTAAATGAAAAATTTCTTAAATTTGATGAAAAAGCTTCATATATTTTATGAATTTAGTTTAAATGAAGCTTTTTCATTAAGTGTATGAAACTTTTAATAAATAAAATTAATATTTTGACAACAATTTATCAGAAATTCCATTAATTTAATAAAAAGTTTCAATGGACGGGGCCTAGCGAAACTCATCGGTTTTGTGCAAAAATTTATTAATATCATTCAGATTATTAAATGAGTTAATAAATTGGTTGTTTTCCTACACTATACATATCAAATAAACAAACAAAATTTAATGCAATTGAATAAGACCAAAACTCCGATAAAATTGTATGAAATTATATCAATTCAAATATCTTTTTTATTCGTTTATATACAATTTGATTAATCCATTTTCCGGATAAAATTTTATATAATTTAGTATGATGCCAAAAAAAAAGATATGCTACCGAATAAAATTTTTTCACGGGGGACGAGAATTTTGTACTTTTGTATATTAACTGTATGATTTGGAAAAACCAGTCATAAATCAACACTTTTTGAAAATGGTCAACTTTTTTGAAACAACAAATAAAATCTAATATGAAAACATCATATTAGAATTTGGACTTGAGGTATAACAATATTCTAACTAAATATATGAAAATACTGGTGGCCAAGCCCGCTACGTTTTTAGCATGCCTTAGGCCTAGTTTTTCGGATGTCACTTATACATGGCTTAATTAAACCGAAAACGAAGTTTGACGTATCGGGCAAGCCCGCCAATTTATTAATTAGCACATCTAAAAGTTTAAAATGTAATTTATTTTGGATAGGAAAAATATTCTATGAAAATAAAACATAATAGTTTCCACTACGTGGAAAGGGTATTATGGGTTTGCAATGATGTTTATAAATGTCAAAAATAATGGACTCAGATCGACCTCTCTGTACACCGACCGACTCAGAATAACTTCTTGAGTCGATTTGGTGATTTCCGTCCGTCCATCTGACCGTCTGTCCATGTATCATTATAAAACTACAGGTCCCAAATTTAAGAACAATTAGACGAAATTTGAAATATAAATTTGCATTTGTACAAGTAGACTATTGAAAATGGTTTAAATCGGTCCTTGTTTATACACAGATGCCATAGGAAGTACCTATCTGCATTGCTTAAACGATATTATTATTTGGGTTGTAAATGCAAAACGCTCTCATAAATCCACCGATATTTGTTAAATACACTTTTTCGTCAATTTCATTCAGAGTTTTCTCTATATATTCTGCCTTGTTAATGTTTTTCCCATTTAATAAGTATAGGTCACTTTTTGGAATAACACCCAAATTGTATATGGTTTAGGTTGTCTCGTGTTCGGGCTAGACCGACTACAATTGTTTGACGTGTTAAGTTTAATATTGTATGGGAGCTACCTCGTCCAATCCCGCACATACTTGGCACAGTGTTAATTTTTTTCTAAAATATATGTATGTATGTTGCTCAAATATGTTCAACAGTAGCTGAGTTAGAGGAATTTCATTTATAAGCTGGGTTGGAAACCGAAACGAATTAGGGCTGATTTTAAAGTTCATACTTAAAGGCACTTAGCACCATACCGACTGACGCCGACTTGATCGGATGACGGTATATATTCTTAGGCTGTGCGAATCAGTGTTTATAAGTAACCAAATATTCTTAAATATGTACAATAGAATCTCTGACACTCAAATGTTGATATAAATCTATTAATCTAAACTTATACGTTTCGATTGCCAACCATGATTAAAAGACAAAGTACACATTTGTTTCCGAAATCGTTCAATATGAAAAGAGGAACTGCACTTTAAAAATGTTGGGTTATATGAGATGTGCCACTACCCGTTTTCCAATCCCACCCCCTTTTAAGGTGGTACTTAAAAATTTCCTAAAAAACGCCATGCTAACCTCTGCTCAAATGCCAATGAGCCGAGCTGAAGTGACTTAAATTGTTGGGTTACACGACTCTCATCCCAACTCGCCAACTTTTGGCCTAATGCTTAAAAATCTTGCTAAAGCACTCCATTAAATTTTGAACAAATATGTTCAACATGAGCGGAGGGAAATCGATTTTAAACTTTGGTTTGTATGGGATGTGCCACGCCCCCTCTTCCAAAATCTCGCACTTTTAGATCAGTGCTTAAAAATGTTGTTTAAATACGTTCAATAAGAGCCGAGGTAAAGCAATTCATCATTTTAGGATGTATGGGAGGTGCTATGCCCTTTCTTCCATTCCCGCCTACATTTGAAGAAGTGCTTATGAAAGATTTATAAGACGCCCTACAAAATATAGTTTGAAATCGTACAACAGGCGCAGAGGAACAGTGTTACCAACAAATTTTCAAAATAAATGGCTAGATCAGACCCAAAAATCGCTAGAAAATCACTAGATTTATAAACAGTGCATGAATTTAGCGATTTTATCGCTAGATTGTCGAAAAATGGTATGTACTTAAATGTGTTTTTTACTCAAAAATTTCTTTAATATGTTCATAAGAAGTGTTATATTAAACTTGTAAATAATAATAAAAAAAATTACGATTAAGCTGCAAATAATGAATCCCGATTTTCATTGAATTAATATTAGTATTGAAAATATTCAAAAGAGTGCATTCTTCGGTGAAAAACTACATACCCATATTTTATCCAAATGTGTATTTTTTAGAAAGTTTTTTTACTAAAATCGTTTAAGAAGTTATTTTTTTATAATAAAAGAATATGAATATGCGAATTTTACAATATTTTTCACCATAAAACTAATTTTTATGAAGTATCCCAGTGTAGAAACGGTAATGACATATCATTATTTTTTGGACTACCAGTAATGACACCCACTTACTTTCTGCATTATTTTAAAACATATAATAATGAGTTACTGATAATGACTTATTTTTATCATTATTTCAAATAGAAAATAATTTTCTAGATTTTTTTGAAAATTTTTTGAAATCTATTTTTAGACTCAATATTTTTTAAACACTGGTAAGGATATATGTAACCACATATTTTTTGATTTTTTGTATGTTGGCGAGTAAGCTTACTTGTGTGCAGCAGGTCAATTATGTTTTTATCTATTAAATATTACATGTCGATATAGCTCAGATGGTAGAGCTATTGACTGGCAATCTGTAGACCCAGGTTCGATTCCCGCACCATCAAATTTTATTTAAAAAAATACAATAAAAAATATTTTTTTTATATAATTTATTTTTTTTGAAAATCTATTTTTAGACTCATTATTTTTGTCAGTACTGGTAAGCACATAGGTAACGATATATTTTTTGATTTCTCGTATGCTGGTGTGTAACCATAACTCATTATTTTTCGCGACATCGCCATAAAAAGGTAATAAGAAATTTAATAACAAAAGTAACTAGTTATCATTACCAAGTATGTAGTTACATAACCACATATCTGGTAATGATTTTCTGCACTGGGATATTACGGCTGATAAAAAATCGCTAGATTTTTGGCTAATAGCTATAGGACAATTTTTACCGCTAGGTAAACAGTGTTCTCACTAATATACATTTTCGTTATACAACACATTTCTGACATGTATAACACACTTGTGTGATAATCTAAACGGGGCTTAAGGAATATCATTATTACGTCCCATTTCACGTCCACATTTCGGACAGTGCTTAAAAATATTTTTAAAAAAGCAGTGAAAAAAAATTTGGTTGGGAGGTGGCTCGTCCCCTTGTCATATACCACCCACATTTATCGCATTGTTTACACTCTAAAAAATGTTTGTAAATTTACTACTATAAAATGGGTATAATTTTGTTTAATTTTACGAAAATTCGGTAAATATAAACAAAAAATGCGTAAACTTTTTTCATACACACTTCCATACACAATAATACACACACAAAGTGTATTATTAAACACATTGTGCGTAAAATTACTGTTGTTTTATTAAATAAAATTTTTACGCACAAAGTTGGTAAATATACTATCCTATAATAGTAATAAATACTCTGACATTTCAAATTGGAAAAAATTTAAAAAGAATTATAAATAATAAAAATAAAAAGCGAAAACGGATTATTTTTTGTGAATTACAACATTTCCACAAACACTTAGAGTCTGGAAATAGCAACATAAGCATGAAATTGTTTTTGGTGGTAGTCTAAACCTCATTTCAAAATTGAAAACGCCGTAAGAGAGATACGGCCTACGCAGTAACAACTGGGTGCAATGACTCCTGCTCAACAAAATGCCTTCTTTGCAAGGGAGGCAGTCAACCAACAACCGTCAACAATAACGGGAGAAAACGCCGTAACAGAGATACGGCCTAGGCAAAACAACTGGGTGCAATGACTCCTGCTCAACAAAGTCAGTATTCATTGAGTACTGCCTAACTTGCAAAGGAAGCATTTTGCTGAGCAGGAGTCATTGCATTCAGTTGTTCCTGCGTAGGCCATATCTCTCTTAAGACGTTTTCTCCCGTTATTGTTGACGGTTACTGCCTCCGCAACAACAAAATTTTATATGAATTTTATACAAATGCCTTAACATCCCAAAACGACTAATTGGGACATAAACGATTATGAGAGAAGGACTCGGATATTATTATTATGTTATTTTATTTTAAAAAAAATTTTTGGGTGGTGCTTAAAGTTAGCACAACTGTTGTAAATGTACGCATTTTATTGGATTTTTACGCACTTTCTGTGGATTTTGGCGCATTTTTTGTGGATTTTTACGCATTTTATGCGTACATTTACACGTGAAACGTGCTTTTTTACACACAAATTTAGTAAATTAACACACTAATTCCAAAATTTCAATTAATTTTTACGCACTTTCAATGTAAAATTACAAATTATTTGTGCACCAACTTAAACACAATGTGCGTATTTTTTTTCAATTACGCACATAGAGTAAATTTACCCTATTTATAGTAGGAGTTCAGTTTCCTACTATAAGTTGGGTAAATTTCAACAGAATTTAATTAGAGTGTAGTCTTCCTATTTAAAATAGTCTTTGAATTTTTTTGATAACATATTTTTTACGGATATACCGTTTTTTGATATATCCGTAAAAATATTAAATAAAAATAAAAATATTAAAATAAAATTCTTGGGCAAATACCCAGCAAAACCTATCATTACCATATGTTGAATATAAATTTAAAAAAGTATAAAATTTAAAATAATAATAGGAGCTGGCACGAATTGATCAGCGTACCTCACGGTTGTGAGGCAAACACTCTAAACAATAGACTACGTCATCGCTATGATTTTTAATGCTTTAACGTATACATTTATTATGGCAACTGTTATATGTCTATTTTTCACAAAACTTGTTTGTAAATACTGCTTAATGAACATCAATATTTCTATAAATAATTGTTTAATATAAATAAAAAAAAACACGAAAAACAATGGAAGCAGACACGAATTAATCAGCGAAACTTATGTCTGTCAGGCAAAAACGCTAACCACTAGGCTACGCCATAGTTATGGTTCTTAATGAATTATAACATATATTATTTGTTTCAGCTATTGTGAATTAGTAATGTGTGGGGTAAATTATCGGTAACTCATTACTAGGGCAAGGAATTCCATGCAAATGCATGTTTTTTGTCGATAGTCCTAAACTAATATGGACTAAATATTTATCCGAATCATCAAATTTAGAACAAAATGGCATCGATTTGTAGTTGCATATTTTTGCATATTTTGTCATAAATGCATGTTTTTGCATATTTTGACTTTAAATGCATATTTGGTGCCTTTTTAATGCATATTTTGTGCTTTCTAATGCATATTTGTGCATATTTTTAATTTTTAGAAGGATTTTTTATTTTGTAAAAATATATAAAAAATTCAAATTTTTATATTTTGATTCAATCAAAATAAACATTCTTAACAACCTTATTGAACTATGGAAAATCTTCGAGTTCTGTGTCTGTTTGGCAAATAACTAACTTAAATATATGTTTAAGTTTTAAATTGCATTATTTTTGCAAAAATAATAGTTTTTAGTGCATATTTCTTATGTTTTTAATGCATATTTTTCTTTTTTAGAAGCATATTTTAGGCGCATATTTTCCATTTTTAAGTGCATGAAACTCCTTGCCCTACTCATTACATTCAATTTAAAAGTAATTCAAGGGTAAGGAGATATGAGATCTAAGGAATACATGTAGTAATGACCAGTCATACCAAGCTTTTGCTGGGTACGTTCAACAGGAACCGAGTTAAAGCAATTTTACATTTTGGATAGTTGTTGAGGTGCCATGCCCCTTGTCTTATCTCGCCCATTTTTGAAATAGTACTTACGAATTTAAATGGAAAAGGTCATGTCAAGTTTTGATCATATACGCTTAACAGTAGCCGAGGTGAAGCTATTTAAAATTTCAGGTTGTATGGGATGTTCCATGCCCCTTGCTCTGTTCCGCCCATTTTGGCAGAGCACTTATTTGGAAACAGCATGAAAAGTTTTACTCAAATATGTTCAACATAAGGCAATGTAAAGCAGTCAAGAAATTAGAATTGTATGAGTTCTACGCCTTCTTTTCCTGTAACGCCCACTTTTGCCACAGTACTTAAAAATTTTAGTAAGAAAACTACGTACAAAATTTTGTTTACATACATTCAACAGGAGCAGAGGTGTAATGGTTAGCGTGTTGGACTGTTACACGTGAGGTTGTGGGTTCGAGCCCCAACCAAGGCAACATCAATTTATGAAAAATAATAATATGTATGAGTTTTTTCTATCCCTCATACATATCGCAGCGTCCTCTTTCGGTGTTCCCATAGCACTTGACCCCGCCGAAGTAAAATAATACAACAGGGCTATGAACTAAAAAGCTTCAACAAAGTTCGCCAACTCACCATTATATGGCGCTCAACACCTTTCACTTCTTCTCTATCCCCTTTCCAAAGAAAGCAACACGTTAAATAATAGGAAGAATTTCCTGAGTGCTGCTTCTCTTTATAAAAAAGAGGTAAAGTATGAGAAGTGGCACGCTCAATAGTCCTATCGCGCCCACTTTTGAAACAGAACTATGTTAGAAACCACCCTGCAAGGTTTTGCTCAAATATGTTCGACAGAAGCCTATATAAAGCACATTAACAATTTGTATTGTATGAGTGGTGCCACGCCCCCTTATCATACACCACCCACTTTTGGAATACCACTTAAGAAATTTGAAAGCAGCCTGCCAGGTTTTGCCGAAGCCTACATAAAACGTTTTGGGTTGTATGCCACGCTGCCTTATTATATCCCGCCCACTTTTAGCACAGTGTTTAGGAAACATTTTATAAGATGTTGTGCATAATTTTATTCGAAACAGTTGAACAGGAGTCGAGAAATATCATATCAAAATGTTGGTGTTGTATGGGAGGTGTTACGCTCCTTTGTCCGATCAAGATCTGATATAGACTATTTTAATTTGGAGAGTTGGTAATGGCTGTTCCGACAATTTCAAGAAAATCGATTCAGCCGTTTGGGCCTAATGGCGCCACAAACAGACAGACAGACAAACAATTATATTTATAATATACACCCAGCAAAATCTTTCATTACCAAATAAGTGGTTATATAATAGAAATTCATAGCTCCACACAACTTATTTTTTGGCGTCTAAACTCATTATGTTTGTTTGGCGTGGTCGTTTTTATAAGTAGTCACGCTTACCCACTCGCTTACGATAAAATGAGTAATAAGTAGTTATGAGATTTTGAATAATAAGTGGTTACACACATGCTTACAAAAAGTTTAATTATAAGTGGTTATCCGATTGCTTACTTGATTCTTAAAAATAAGGAGTTAGGCAAATACTATTAGCTTAAGGAAATACATTCAGAAAAATCTAAGTTTTCTCTAGTGTGTAATTTTAGGACTCGTCATAAAAATTTAAACATAAAACATATTTACATACAATAAATAAAAATGTATAAAATTTAACTGTGTAAAAAGTACTTATTTAAAATATTACAAGTAAGTCATTATTTTATATTTAGAAACAATGAATACAATAGGCCGTTATTAGGAAGTCATTATTTTATATTATAAAATAATGCAAAAGGTAATGATATATCATTTTTGGTAATGCAGATAGTAATGAGGTGTCATTACCAATATTTTGCTGGGCATACATATTACTAAGTATAGAAAGTCCGAAAAAACAATTTTTGTATTATTTAAAGCAGAAATTAAAATAATTTTTGTGAAAAATTTCATTTTATTTATTAAAAGTTGTATACACTCTTTTAAAATGTTTCATTAAAAGTAGATTCATAAAATATGTATATGAAGCTCTTTCATAAAATTTTTCATTTACTTTGTAAAGGAAACTTCATTATTTTACTGAAAAACTTAATAAACGTGGAAATGACTGGTAAAATTCGGTTTCGGTTTAACTAAACCAAGTTTAAATAACATCTCAAAAACTCGGCCTAAGTGGTTTTTACGTGGAAAATTTGTTATTGTTATTTTGTTATATAAGACACAAGCACAATAAACACCTATTCCAAAATTAAAAAAAAAATCTATACCGTTATTTGTTTCCAAAGCCCAACTTTATTTCACAGCATTAATGCTGGGTTTCATACTGAGAGTTTATAAGTGTTAACTACATATTAATTAACCCAACAAATTGTAGTTGTTTTGTTTAGAATTTTTTGACATTTTCGATTGTTTAGTAAAGTTAAAGTTAACCCTGCAGTATGAGATCCAGCGTGGAAGTTTAAGTTAACTATTAGTTGTTAACCTAAATTTTTGTTGATTTTTATACAATTATTTGACTTTTACTACCCGGCGTAATTTAAAAATTATTTAACAAACTAGTTAAACATTAGGAAAAAAATATAAGCTTTCCCACTACACTTATCAATCAAGGTTGGCAACCGATACCAATAATGAAACTCTTAATTTTAAAAAATATCGGTATGTTAATAAAATCGTTAAAAGTGAGAATTTTGGAAAACGCTGAAATATGCGTCTACTTACTATCCTACTACTATCAGAATATGCAACTTCTATCAGGATTTTTGTACGTGGTTGGCAAACGATTTAAAACCCTTTGCAATGCCTACCGTTAACCTTAAAATATCTTTAACGAAATAACTTAAAATACCGTTAACCTTAAAATAACCTTTAAATGCCCTTAACGCTTAAATAACTCAACGAACATTTTACAGGAAAGCACAAACACCGTCACTGTTGCTTAGAATTGTTTGTATACTTTTTCTAACAAACTTTAAAAGCGTGTGTTATAAAAAAATTATTGAGAATTTCTTTCCATTGAAAATTTTATTTTTAACAGTCTCTGGAAAAATTACCTCCAAAAAAATTATTTTTTTTGCTTAAAGATAATTTGAAAAAAAACTTTGAAACAATTGTTTGCGATATTGTACATAACTCATTTCGACAAAAGTTGTTTAAGTTTTAAATTTTAAAGATCATTTTTTTTTCAACAGTCTTGCATTATCATTTGATGTGTTAAGTCATAGTTTATTCTGTTTTCCTTAAAGAGTAATAAAAGTTTACGGTTTATTTTTCTTATTTTTTGTTGTTATTGTTTGTTAATAAATAAATATTAAAAAAAAAAGCAAAAACAAAATTAAACGCAATCGAGAAGAAGATGTCGATGCCTGCTCTGGGTATAACATGAATAGAAAAAAAGGCCACAAACAGCTCTCAGAGAGCTAGGAATTCAAATTATTTTGCACCTCTGCAAACTATCGATGATGACGATAATGATGAAACAATTATCGAACCAGCTGTTAAAGTTAACATACCACCAATAACAATCTTAAAATGTAAAATTGAACAAGTTCATGAAATGTGTAGAATATTAAAATTCAAAGATTACTCTATACGTAAAATTTCCATCGGTCTAAAATTGTTTTGCACAAATAACGTAGATTTTACTACCGTTTGCGACTCTCTTACTAAGGAGTTTCAGCTCGAATATTTCACATATGCGGCTAAAAACGAAAAGCCTTATAAGGCTGTACTATTAGGTCTAGATAAAACAGACCCATCAGTTGTTAAGTCCAGACTTTTAGACATGGGCCTTAAATGTATCGATGTTAAAATTGTTACTAGAGCTTATGCTGGAGCTAGGGAGAGTAACAACGAACAAATTATTTTTATTGTCTACTTTGAAAAAAAAGTCAATCACATTAAGAGAATTAAGGCAAAACTACTCGGCCATCAACTACATAAAAGTCAGGTGGGAATACCAAAAACCCAACAAAACAAAACTGACCCAGTGTTATAATTGTCAGATGTATGGACACGGTGCCAGCAGATGCAATGTTAAAACATTTTGTGCCCATTGCGCCGGGAATCACAAAACTGAAGAATGCAAGTCAACCATTGTAAAATGTGCTAATTGTAAAGGTCCCCATAAGGCCATGTCCCCTGACTGCCCTAATAGGGAAACATATAAGCAAATAAGGCAACGTGCTCAATCAAAGAGTACCAGACAAAGAAGCCAACAATACAACAACCAATCAAATTACAACGTTAATTTTCCAAATGCTTAAAATCAGAGCGAAACACCAAATCCATCTAGAACGGGTTATAAACAACCATTCACCCAAAAAATGATAATATTAATTTGTTCTCTTTAGAAGAATTAAATAATCTTACATTTGAATTAATTTCAAATTTAAAAACATGCAGGTCTCGTGAAGAACAATTTGAGATTGTTACAAACCTTGCTTGCAAATTTTTGTACCAATGAACAGCAACATAACGTTATTACAATGGAATGCTCGTAGCATTCGTACTAAAAAAGACGAATTATTCCATTTCTTGGAAAAA
This sequence comes from Leucophora obtusa, assembly GCA_949987735.1. Taxonomy (NCBI): domain Eukaryota; kingdom Metazoa; phylum Arthropoda; class Insecta; order Diptera; family Anthomyiidae; genus Leucophora; species Leucophora obtusa. The sequence goes on along the minus strand of OX465295.1, from coordinate 290,838,540 downwards.
ACCAATATTGACATTTGTTTACTTTGTGAAACCTGGCTAAATAAAAAATTACAATAAAACATCAGAACTTCTACTGCTACAGATACGATCGACAACGTGGTGGAGGAGGTGGAGTAGCTATTTTAATTAAGAAACACATTCAGCATCAACTTATACCTCCTATTAACACAGAACTGATTGAAAATATAGGTGTTAAGGTAAAATCTGGTAATGAGTTTATAAATATTTATTCCTGCTATTATCCTGGTGGGTCAACAAACAGGGACCCTAGAAGAAAACAAACATTTGCGACAGATATTCGTAAACTAACGAGCTCAAATAAATAACTATAAGGAGGAGATTTTAACTGCAGACATAGTTATTGGGGATGTCAAAGAAGTAATGGCTGGGGTAACATACTATATGAGAAACTCCAACTAGACCAAACACAAATAGTATTTCCTCATGAATATACTTATATTCCGGCTGATCCAAGTAAACAACCGTCAACTCTAAATTTTTTTCTAACTAACATATCTCAAAATATGTCCGCAGTAAAAGTTATAAATGACTTGAGTTCTGACCACCTACCAATCATTAGTACAATTAATTTAAATTATGAAATGGTAGACAATTTATACTACGCTTTCAGCAAGGCAAACTGGCCGCATTTTATGAAATTCATAAAAAGGAATCTTCCTGTGGCGGATAGTTTTATTGAAGTAAACAACAGCACTCAAATTGACAATATGATAAACGTTTTTAATAATGTAGTAAAAATGGGAATAGAAGAAAGTGTGCCCAAACGTAGAATAGCACCAACCTCTAAACCCTTACCTAACAACATAAAAATTATGATACAATTAAGGAACGTATTTAAAAGAAACTGGAAGCGTTACAGAGATGTTAATGATGGTCGAGCTATGACACGTTTAAATAAAAATATTACGAATGAAATAAACCACTTCAGAAACAAAACTTGGAATAACATGTTGTCCAATTTGGACAAAGCATCTTCCCCTTTTTGGAAAGTTTCAAAAATATTAAAGAAGAAATCTAGCAATATTCCAATTTTAAAACACAACAATGTAGTATGTTTCACCCAGCAAGAAAAGGCTGAAATTTTTTCACAACTTTAATTTGAACCACTGTATTTCATCATATTTAATTGATACTACTACGATTACTGAGGTTAATGGTGTTGCAAACCGTATTCGTAATATTAACCCAATCCCACAAAACTGTTACTTCACTACTACTGAAAAAGTTGGTGTAATTATAAAAAAACTGAAAAACAAAAAAACTCCAGGTTTAGTAACAAATGTCTAAAAAAATTTACCTAATAAAGGTATCAACTATCTAACGAACATCTTTAATGCTTGCCTTAAATTATGCTAATTCCCCAGTGATTGGAAAATCTCAAAAACCATTCCAATACTCAAGCCAAATAAACCTCCTGATTCTCCACTTTCTTATAGACCAATAAGTCTGCTCTCTTCTATAAGTAAAATCTTGGAAAAAATTATTAAGGAAAATCTTATTAATTTTATCGATGCTAACAATATACTTCCATCGCAACAATTCGGGTTCAGAAGTGAACATAATACGTCTCAACCCCTACTAAAAATTAGAAAATTAGTTAAAAATAATTTTCAAAACGGCAAATCAACTGGAATGATTTTGCTAGACATAAAATCTGCGTTTGACTCCGTTTGGCATAATGGACTTATTTTTAAATTAAAAAAATTCAACTTTCCAATTGAACTCATAAAAATTATTCAAAACTTTCTTCAAAATAGATCGTTCAGCGTTTACTTGGGTAAAACCTGTTCATAACAAGTAAATATCATTGCAGGATGTCCACAAGGTTCTTGCCTGTCTCCAGTTCTTTACAACATCTTTACTGCTGACATTCCAACATTTTCCAATTGCATTACGCCTATATTTGCAGATGATACATCAATTCTTAGTTCTGATGTATATTCAGCGCATATTATTACAAACTTGCAGTCTGCTCTTACTGGGTTGAATAATTATTTTGATAAATGGTAGATTTTGGTTAACCCTGAAAAAACGCAGGCAATTTATTTTACAAGAAAACGTAAGTCTTGTTTTATACCCCAGAGTTTACCTCGTTTCATGAAACATGATATTCCATGGGAAAACAACGTCAAATACTTGGGCGTAATGCTTGATACAAAGCTTAATTTTAATAATCATATTCCCTATGTAGTGGACAAAATTAACAAAATTATTAGAATAATGTACCCAATTATAAACAGAAAGTCGGAAATGAACATAGACAATAAAAAACTCATCATCAAATCTATATTCCACCCCATAATGTTTTACTGTGCTCCAGTTTGGTATACGTCTGCAAAATGTCCCTACGGGAAATTTTAACAAACTGTCACCGAACTGGCCCCTTTATATGAAATAGACTGGTCACTTTTACATGGCGTTGTCATAGGAGGTGGAAATTGACCCCTTGTGACATGTCACAAGACAAATCCCAGGACAGGTCCCTGAAATTGAGAGTTCAGTAACCTGTCCTAGGATTTGTCTTGTGACATGTCACAAGGGGTCAATTTGCACCTCCTATGACAACGCCATGTAAAAGTGACCAGTCTATTTCATATAAAGGGGCCAGTTCGGTGACAGTTTGTTAAAATTTCCCGTAGGGGTCATATAAAAAAACTCCAAGTAGCACAAAATAAGCTACTTAAAATGATATTTAAACTACCATGGCACTATTCCACCCGACGCCTACATAGTCTCGCTGGCTTCGAACTCGTTCTGGATAAAATCGAAAGTTTGACTCTAAATTTTAATGGAAGATGACAACTCTCACAACATGTACATATCAATGAACTCATCTCATCATAATTTTATCTACTTTATTTTTTTTTCTCATTTTTATCTTATAATTCTGCTTCATAAAGGTTTTTGTAAATTTTTTTCCTTCCGTTTAATAATAATGTACATAAATTTCATAAATTAAAAAAATATATTTATATATGGATGAAATCAAAAAATGTGATAAATTTTTGGGCCAAATTTGTGAGAAACAAAAAGTGTTAATATTTCGGTTTTTTCTTAATGGAATCAGTAAGTTTAGTCATTATAAACCTAATTGCAAAAAATCTCTTCTACAAGTTGTCGCAATAACTTTTTTTGCACAATTTTAATTTTTTTTGTTGTAACGGAATTTACATTTCTGCAAGCAAAAGATATAACAAAAAAAATTGCGTACGAATTTTCTTCAATTTATTAGTTTTTCGTATTTGGGTTTTCAACTTGCTTTCCAATGGTATATAATTTGTGTTTATCAAATTGGCGGTTTTGCAAATAAAAATACAATTCATTCCGCGAAAAAATTTTTTATTTTTTTTTAATTTTGTATTTTTGCTTCTTTTAAATGCTTTTCAAAAATATAAAATTTTTTAAAATCCAAACAGCGGTTGCGCAGTTGCAAAATAATATATTAAAAACATAACATTTCACGATCAAAAAATTCTTAAATTGTGTGAAACAAATTTAATTTGTCAAACTAATGTCAGTAACGACTCGAAATATGAAATGCAAAATCAATCGTTTTTCGCTCCAAAAAACTTATAACTTTTTTTGATTTGACGCAAAATTATTAGTTGAATCGTCTTTTGACGCATAAATATTAGTTGAATCACCTCTGTTTATGGTTATTTTAAAATATTTTAAACATTTATTTGAATGAAACCTGATGCAAACAATTGTGGTTACGGAGTTTACATTTGGTTACTTTTTTCGTTTTCTTTCAGAAACGCTTTGTCAGAATTTTTTTTCCGAAACAAAATCGCCTACAAGGTGAATCCAAATATGACATTGTTTTTCTTACTCGTTAAATAGTTTGGTGTAAAAATTAGGAACGGAGTTTACAACATTTTTTCAAATCTTATTAAAGACATCTTTTTTCATCTCGAGAATGTAACATGCTGCGGAAAAGCTTCAAGTCTGTTATACTGGATGATTACTTATAGTCCAACGATCATTTGAGTATAAATAACATTATACTTTTCGCAATATAAATAATAGATAACTCCAAAATTCTGGTATATGCATTTTTATCAAAAATTATGACGAAAAATCGTTACAGAGTTGAAGTCGTGATAGCTAAGATATACGAAAAAGTTTGTAAAATGTATTAATTTTTGTTAAAAACGGCACTTTTCCTCTTCATAAAAATTCTTACAGTTAGTGTTTAGCTGTATTGGTTATTAAAATATAAGCTATTAAAGTTAAAAAACCTTATGAGTTACTTGTTACGGAGTTTACATTTGGCCTATAAAATTGGTCACAAATTTTATGTATTAACCAAAACTTGGTCAGATTGTTATAAATTTTGTAAAACAGGTGACAATGCGCTGATATATATCGAAATATGTAACTCAAATGTAATCCATGCATTAGAAATTCGATGGATACACGGTTTTTATCACATTTTTTGATATCACCCATATCTAAGTAGAAAAGGAACGAAGTTCCTAAACTCTTTGCTTCTAAGTCAAATGTAAATAATATAAATATTATAAGAAATAAATTGAATTGAATTGAAAAATTTTAAAAAATGTAAGAGGTTAAGTAGAAATAATTTGTTTCGTCAAAATGATTAAATATTCCCTTACCCTTGCAAAACTGATTGCACAAGTACAGAAAATAAATGATACAATTTATTACTTTCTTTTCAAAATTGTGTATGGAAAATACCTCTGTAGCGAAAACTCCTAATGCTGCAAATGAATAAGTAGTGGCCGGCCGAACAGTTCGGCCAGAAAATGTATTTTGTCGGTTTTGGTATTTGGTATGTTTAAGCACCCAGGTAGAAATTGCCGACGTTGCAACAAAAATTGTACTGGGAGAGCACTTTTTTCTACGAAATGCCGGTACTACTTAAAACGTGCTTCGGTAGTACTGTTTTCTGAAAATTAACGGACTTTTTTTAATTTATTAAAATTAATAATTTTATAAGTTTTATGTGTTTTTGAACCTATTACAAAATTATTTATGTAAGAGAGACAGCCATTCTTTTCTTGTGAAGTTTCGACAGAATGCATTAAAAATCTGTGAAGTACACTAAAAGGACAGTAAAGTACCAGCAAACTACTAAATTTGTTATTAAATGTACTGGGATAATACCAAAAAAAATAAAATCTCAAGCATGCGCCAACGTTGAGAAATAACTACAGCCAAGCGTTTATTGGTGTTATCATTTCCACAACATGCCAGCACAGTCAAAGTTGAAAATCCGACGCATTGCCAGTACATGCACTACCGTCTTCAATACCGGGTCGACATTGTGCCGTTTGAATTTTTCTACCTGGGCATTATGGACAAATTTTATTATGGAACAATGTTTGTTGCGCCGATTAGAATGCATTTTGAGGGTCAAACTTAAGGAAAAATCAGCAGTTAAGTCCTGTGCCTACAGTTTATCACAAAAAATTGATACTGATTGCATTTGAAAATATTTATATATAAAAAACTAAATGGAATACCACTACTAAACTTTAAGGACATTTCGCGGAAAATTTGTACCTTAGATCGAAAAATAATGAAATTAAAATAAATAAATAAAAAAAAAATAAAGTGCGCCATTGTAATCAGCATGTCCGAAATATGTACAGCTATGGACATATCAATAGGACACTTCATACATAATTATCTTCATGCATTTCTCTTAATAATTATAAAGTAATAATTATATTTCTTTTCTATTATAGTAAACTTTAATCAAGCACCCAGTCAGAAAAATACAAACGGGAAAGCGGTGGCAAAGCACTTTAACAGGTGGTAAAAGTATTGGCAAAAAGTGCTTTCCCATTCCCAAAATGATAACATCATTAGACAAAAGGACCGGCTGCTCAAAAAGCGCCGGAAAAGCACTGGAGGAACAAAATTTTTAAACGTTGGCAAAACGCTTGCAAAACCAATTTATAGGTGATCTGGAAATATATTTTCCAAAATAAAATTAAAAAAAAGTTCATATGTATTTTTTTGACCCTGCCGTGATTTGAACCCAGGCCGTCAGATTGGCAGACGATTGCTCTACCCACTGAGCTAACGAGACATATAATATTTAATGGCTAAACACATAAATGAGTGATAATAGCTGGACAACTACTGGCTGTGCCAAAATGCTAGTACTGGCAAACAATTTTTAGTAACTAGTATGCCAGTGTTTGGAGGGCAAAAAAAAAGTTGGTCTTGAAGGAGCTTTCCCACAAACAAAAAAATTGATTTTATAAAACAAAAAAATTTTAAATTAAAAAAAATCCCAAAAAATTTTTTTGCTTGCAACCGGATTTGAACTGGGAACCTTCCGACTACAAACATTTTTTAACGAAGTGTCAGCATTTTTATAAAATCATTGGTTTTCCAGTGAATTGATTTTTGTACGCCTGGTAGCATTGGCTAGGTAGCACTGGATAACCACTGGTTGCAAACCTTGGCATATCACTCTAAGCCAATTCTTTGCCAGTGGTTTTTTTTTATAAACCACCGAAATTTTTGTAAAAAAAATACTGGTAAAACGCTTTTCGCAAACGCTGGCAAAGCGTCCCAAATGAGTGTTCTGCCAGTCATTTATTTTTAATACCATGGTTACCCAGTGGTATGCCAGTGCTTGATTTTTTGTACCACTGGCGATTTCTGACTGGGTAGTCTCAGATTATATATAATACTTTGCAATATTTAAAACATGCAAATATTTACTACAAAATTACTTTACTTTGTTCATATTTGACTTGGGCATAAAAATAGGGCAATTGCAATAATTGTCAAAATTTTACTCGATGCACTTAGTAATAATTTGCGTTTGAAATAACCCTTTAGAAAAACGTGTAAGGCCACACAATGTAATCGATTTGGTGTACTTCATTTTGTGCGTACTTACGATGTGGGATACATGTGTATAACAATTGTATATGAAACACAAAATATTCGAAAATTTTCAAAAATTTTCAAAAATTTTGTCTAACTTACATGCCACTATACTTGCGCGTACTTACGAAGTATATTGGCTTGTGGGCCATTACAATGCGGCCATACCCTGGGTAAAGTAAGCCAGCTTGTGTGTAGAGTTTGAAAGCATTCGGAGATACTAGTAAGTACACACAAGTATCTCCGAGTATTTTCAAAATCTACACACAAGCTGGCTTACTTTACCCAGGGTATGGCCGCATTGTAATGGCCCACAAGCCAATATACTTCGTAAGTACACACAAGTATAGTGGCATGTAAGTTAGACAAAATTTTTGAAAATTTTCAAAAATTTTGTGTTTCATATACAATTGTTATACACAGGTATCCCATATCGTAAGTACGCACAAAATGAAGTACACCAAATCGATTACATTGTGTGGCCTTACACGTTTTTCTAAAGGGAAGTAAATTCTTTTCTAATTGTACCAATATGGAACGTGGAAAACATTGTAATGCAGAAAAACGAAGACTTATATCTCAATTCCACAATGAGATGAAATCTTCAACTGAAATTGCTAAAATACTAAAGAGTTCGCGAAATATGGTATACAATGATATTCGTTTATGTGCTGCCGACAAGAAATATCATACGCAAAATTAAGAACGTAAGCCAATCGGTCGTAAAACTATAACTTATATGGACAGGACTATAGTACGCAAAAGCAAAATCAACCCTTTTATGTCCTCCCGTCAAATAAATAATGAAATCAGGGAAAAATTCAACGTTCAAGTGTCAGACAGGTTAGTAAGAAGAAGACTGAATGAAGCAAACTTATTTGGACGAATAAGTAGAAAGAAGCCTCTTCATTCAAGAAAAAATATTAAGAAACGTATTGATTTTGCCAAAACCCACAAAGGAAATGAGTTGTCCTTTTGGAAAAATGTGCTTTGGAGCGATGAAACGAAGGTAAATCGAGTCGGACCAGATGGTAGAACATTTGTACATCGCTCAAAAAACCAGGCTTTAAACATTAAGTACACTCATAAGACCTTGAAACACGGTGGGGGTAATATTATGGTATAGGGGGTTTTTTCCTGGCGTGGTGTTGGGCCTATCGTAAAAGTGCAGTACAAAATGGACAGGTTTCAATATTTGAGCATTTTTAAGAATGTTATGGAGCCATTTGCCTATGAAAATATTAAAGTTAAGTGGGCATTTATGCAAGACAATCATCCGAAGCATTCGTCAAACATAGTGAAGGATTGGTTTTTACAAGAACAAATTAAGGTTTTGGACTGGCCAGCCCAAAGTCCGGACCTTAATCCAATAGAAAATATATGGAATGATATAAAAACAAAAGTATCGCAAAAAAAATTACAAAAATTCCACCGAACTTTTGGCTGGTATTCAAGAAGCCTGGTATTCTATATCAAAGGAAAGATGCCAGAGATTAGTTGAGAGTATGAAAACAAGATGCGAAGCGGTTTTGATAATAATAGTGTAATATTAACGCTAAAAAATAATAATTGTTTTAAAAACCCAAAAACTTTACGGTTTTTGTGAAAATATAAAATGTGTCCTATTTAGAAGTCCAGGTCTTTTTATTAGTTTATAAATATTTACTAATATATATAAAATAGTTGAAGGATTTTTATTTAAATAAAGAATGAATTACAATCATCAATAATAACACTTCCCGTATATGAAATAAAAAAATTTATTTTTGTTTAATTTTTCAAAATAAATAATTATGTTTCTTAACACATAAAAGTGTCCTATTTCCATGTGCATAGCTGTATATAGAACTGATATTCAGTTTTCCATTAATTTTTTCTGTGCCATGCAGGGTTAGTAGGTAGCAAGTAAAATCCGAGGAACTGGTTGCAGAACACCTTATACTGCATTCGCAAAGGTTCTAATTTATGTTCTACAGCTAATTCTTTTTGCATGTGCTTTGATCTTTTCTTCCACGTTATAGAACTGGTTCTGGGACAGTGAAAACTTACATTGTGACTTTTACGTATCAGTACTAGAACCGGTTCCATGGAAGCGCTGTTATAAGCACCTGTTCTGGAAGAGATTCAGAGGCAATCGGTTCTAAAAAAAATTTGCTGGGTAATTTTAAAATAATTTCTATCTAAAAGTCCCTTTGGTTTTGAAACACTTATGTAGTGATTTTAAATTATGAGATATTAGGTTCGTTCCTTTACGTTACCGCGGGAACCCGCGGGATCCCAAACTTACCCAAAAAGCGTTCCCGTACTCGAAAATTGGGTAAATGAGAGCATTCAAGAGAGTGCATTTGTGTTTCTCTTTTTACCAAAGTTACCCAAACTTTTTCTTCGGGTAACTTTGGTAAATAGTAAAACTAACAGCTGATGCAATGATAACCAAAAACAACAATTGTAAAAATAAATTGAAAAAATAAATTAAACAAACCAATACGCAAAAGAAATGTGTTATTTATAATAATTAATTGAACAAAATCAATAAGAACTTTTAAATGCAAATAAATATGTGTGTTTATTCTTTTTTGCAAACTAAAATTATACGCATTCTCACATTTTTCTTGGAAATGCATTTTTGGGCTCGAAAAGTGGTTTTGTGCATTCCTTTACTTTTGGGTAATTTTGTCATTTTGTGAGAGGATATTTTGCTTACTCTCATTTTACCGAACTTTACCCAAAAAGTAAAGGAACGCACTTATTATAATATTCATTCTCTTATTATTAAACCATTTTTAAATAATCTTTGTTGAAAACTTACTTGAGCTATTGACAACATTAGCACCACTTTGTGAATTTAAATGTGATTTATCCATTTCATGAACTTTGGGAGATGAAGCCTCTATTTTAACCAAAGTAGTTAATGTCGAAGAAGACATAGTTTTCGAAGCCGCCAAAGAACCAGCCGACGATGAAGATAAGGATGCTAGGGAGGAAGATGACGCTGAAGCCGCAGCTATAGAACCAATAGTATGATGATGATTATTAGTATTGGAAGTAGTTACCTCAGAAACTTGACAAGGTTCACGTTTTATTTGGACAAAAGTATAAGACGAAGAAGAATTAGAGGCTGAATGAGAGCTAAGCGACACGGGATTAGATGTTACAAAGTGTGGAGAGGCGGATAGAAAAGCAGAAGAATCCAATGGCAAGTGGGAAGAAGTAACGGGTACTAAATAGGTGGTGGAAGTAGTACTGCTGCTACGCTCAAAATGTTGCTGTTGATGATGCTGATGCGTCTGCTGTTGCTGATGATGAGGATGTTGTTGTTGATGTTGGTGTAGTTGAAGGTGCTGTTGTTGGTGAAGTTGAGTATTTGAGCCGCCGGCGGCTAATGGGGAACTCAACACATTTGCTACTGTATGATGATTGGTAGTATTATATGATGCCATTTGTTAGCACCTTTTTTCAAAAAAAAAAAAAAATTATTTTATTTCGGACTTTTCTGGAAATTGGTATCGTTTTTTTATCCAATTGTATTATTTTTAAAGGTGTGTATGTAAGGGGATTCTAGTAGAAGACACCCTTTTTTTAGGAGGGGCTCTTTTGTTTTTATAAATTATTTAAACTTTTACATTTTTGTTAGCTTTATATAATTATATTTACACTTTTTTATATTAATTTAAGCAAATTCTTTTGAAATGACACAATTCCGGCCATTTTTGTTTTAGTTTTTAATAAAATTTATGGGCCATTTTATTCTTTGCATGAGATGATGGCGACGGCTTTTAATGGTGGCCGCCAATCAAGCAGACTGGAATTTCGTTAAGTTTTTCTTTTTTTTTAGTTTCACACTATTTGCTGAAATTTTTATTTGTTTAAGTTTACTTTTAGCTTCTTCACATATACACACACATAAATACAATTTTTATTCAACATTTATTCTTTTAAAGAAAGATATTTTATCTTTTTACAAAATTCTAAGAATTTTGTAATGTTTTTTTTGTTATAGAATCCACAAAAAAAAAAATTTTATGTTGCGAAATTTTATTGCGACGGCCCTGCTACTAACACAAAATTAAAACGACGTCAACATACAACCGAAGACGACAACGATATAAAACAAACAAAATAGAGACAACGAATAAATGACGACCACCACTACTACATTAAAAAACAACAACAAAAAAGTAACTTTTCATGTTTTCACTTTTTGTTGTAACAACTTTTTTCTTTTTATGTATTTTCTCCCGTTCGTAAGCTCACGACGACTAAATATTTAACAATTCTTCTTTACTATATATTTTCTCACATTCTTTGTTATTTTACAATTAATCTTAATGCGTACTCCTTTATTCTTTCTATTTTGTTCCATTTCTCGCTATTGCTCGCTATATTCTCAGTTTTTACTTTAAAATTTATATGATTATTCTTCACTCTATTTTTTATTTACTAAACATTTCGTTTGTTTTTATTTCTCGTTTAAATTTTGTATACTTTTTTTCATCCATTTCTTTTCATTCATTGCTTTTGTTTTCCTCTTTGCTGGCTATACGTATTATGTTTCTTTTATTTCTTACTCCTTATTTTCTTTTTTGCACTATTTCCGTTTATCTGTAAAATTGTAATTTTTCTTTCAGTACGGTTGTCTAAAATATTGTTTTTCTACTATTAAATAATCATTTTTCTAATGTATTCTATCACTTTGTTATTAAAAACTTATTAAACTTTTATTTTTTGTATAATTTTGTTATTCATTTTGTGATCTTACTGCACAAATTACTAAATTTCCTTTTATGTCCATCACTCGGCCACCTTTTATTTCGTGGTGTAGTTTTTGAGTGTATAAAAGTTGTACAAGTATTGAAGATTACGGCACTGAGTACCAAATACCGCTTGTTCTACGAGTACTCAACACCCAAAAGTAGATATAATTATTTTCAGAGTTGTATTTTTTCGTAAAAACATAATTTTGCCATAAAATAAATCTATTAAAATATAATTCTATCTAAATGTGATTCTTTAAAAAAGTACTGTGCAATAAATTGAACAAAAATGGCGTTTATCAAAAATGGGGATAAATATTATCAATTATAGTAGCAGCATTTCAACTTATAACTATTGTTAGAAAACTTTGTGAATGATCTTGGTAAAATGATTCTGAGGATACATAATGTCATATAGCCAGAAAAACTTGGTAAAATTGTATACTTTTTTTTTAAGATGCGTTTACATCTGTTTTCAAATCCCGAGATTTCAATGGAAATCTCGACCCGAAATCTTGACCGTTGACATTTGCACTTTATGACAGTAGCGAGATTTCGATTTGACAACTGCATTTTTTTCTAAACAAAGTACCATAAAAAAATATCTTTAAATTATAAATATTTGTAAAGGCACATCTACACGGTATGGAAAACTAATGGGACTTTATGAAAATGCAGCTCTGTGTAAGTCTACGAAATGTAATTTCTAGACCAATGACAAGTGCTGTCATTAACAATTTCGTTAATTAGTAACAATTTTTAAAATGTCTTGTAACATTATTGGACATTTCAGTTTCTTAAATTCACCTTTTGGTATTTTGAGAAAAAAATATTCTTCGAAATACAACAATAAAAACAAATACTTGACAACTAGAGATTAAATTTACGATAAAAATTAGTGCTAACAATATTAGATATTACCTGTGTTATTCAAAAACTTTTAAAATAACCTAATTACAGATATTTAAGCTAATTTGGCAAAAAGAATATTCACAAATGATTAATAAAAAAATTTTATTAAACTCTTAAAGCAGGGTATAGCCTAAAATATCTGTTTGATAAAGTTTGGAAAAAGAAAACCAATGTAAAAAACTAAACAACGTGAATTTACAATGATTAAATGAATTTTTTAAGAGTCATCCACCCAATAATAGATGGAATACAACATGTTGTATCCAACCGAAACAAAAAAACTAAAAATGCCAAGACTAAACTCTTTTTTCGAAAATTTCCCCAAATTTGCATGAAAATAAAATAAAAACAAATTCAATAAAATAGTGATGCATTTATAATAAAACCATATTCGATATTCGATTACTTTCAGTATTCGTAATATAAAAAAATCTTTAACACAATTTGTTCCCATTATTACTTCTCAGTAATGTTTAAAAATCGTTTTTTAATATGTTTTGATTTATAATAAAACATTTAAATTTCTAAAATTTGCAAAACAATATATTTTCCTACAATTACCGAGTCAATCGTTCACTAAATTCATGAATCACTAACAATAAAAAGAGAGAATATACAAAGCACAGATTAATACCAGATGTGAAACTAATGACAGGTGTCAAAAAAGTATTCTCGAACCGTATGGTTTTGTTTACATGGAAGTCAAGTCAAGAGGGAGATAACAATATAAAATCTCCATACATTTGGTATTGCGCATTTTTTGTATATATCTGTCTCTTTCTAGATTATTGTGCTTTATCTTTTGTGTTTTTCTTAAATGTTTGCGTTTTGTTTTTCTCATTTTCTGTCGGCCATATTGCCCAAATCAGCTGATTCATATCTGGTATAATTTGTGATACAAAGTGTTGCCAGTTCCAACAAACAAATCGTTCCGTTTACGTACCGTTTTCGGTCCATCATAAACGGAATCCAACTCCGTTTATGATGGATTCGAATCCGTTGAAAGTTCGTCAATGACCGACATTTTACGGACCGATATGTCGTTTAAAAAACTGACAAGTTCGTTGTAAGTCCGTCATTGACGGACCGTTTACGGACAGTTGTGTCGTGTAAAAAACGGACAAGTCCGTTGAAAGTCCGTCAATGACGGACCATTTACGGACCGTTATGTCGTTTATAAACGGAGTGATTTCGGACCAAAAACGGACTTGTATATCTATCTAAATTGACTAATTTTGAGTAAATTAAATTTACTAATTTTTTTTTTATTTTTAATAGATTTATTAATAACGGTATTATATACATTTACACTATATTCAGTACATCAGTTTACCTTTGAGTTTACCTCTTTCTCTAGCGCATCAATTTACGATAGTCACCCATAATAAAATCGATCATCTACATGCAAAAGAAAAAATAAATTAGTTATGGTTTAATTGATTGTATTTACGATGGTGTTTTACTCGAAACAACAACAATTTACACACAATTTTGGAAAAATTGGGTAGCCGCGTTAACGTACGTGGAACAGAGCTTTTGTTACAAAAACAAACGATCTTACACAAATCATTGTAAAACACGCACTAAATTTTATTATTCTTACCATCTAATATATGTATGCGACTTGAAGTTAGTTAATTGATGATGTGTGGGACCTATTCCAGCTACCACAACCAATTTCTCGTCACAAAAAGTTTTTAAAATAATTTAATTGTTTTTATTTTGAACACAAATTAAAATCAATTAAGTCCGTAATTTACGGTACGGAAACGGAGATAAACCGTATTGTGTTCGAAAATCCGATTACACGGTCCGTTAATGTTCCGCATACGTACAAGCTTTGACGGATACGTGTATTACGGACCGTTAATGTGCCGTAAAAGTTGGATTCATGATTCCGTACGTGCCGGAAGTCCGTAAAAATGTTTCTTGGGTGCTTTAGCAAATTCATGTTTTAAAGCTAAATTAAGAAGTTTTTTTGAATAACAGCGTACAAATTGATTTTCCTCATAACTTTTTTATTTGCAGAGCTACAAATTCAAACTAAGCCTTAAATGAAAGCTTAAGGTCATGACTATAAATATTTGTTTTAATATTTCTATGGTTACATATGGGTTTTTCTTTATAAAACCCGTTTTTCTTAAAAAAGTAAAAAAAAATTAAAATTCTGCTTAAAATCGACAAATCTTATACTTAAGGGACAGCCTACATAAACTAGAAAATTTTCGGCTATAAAACAAAAGTACCTATGTATGTCGTAATTACGTACAAGAAAATGGTTTATTATATGTATTTTAATATTTAAAATAGATACTTTTACGACCACTGTGCTCACATTTATAAATCAATTCGGAATACATTTTGTATGTCATAGATTTTTTTATTATTCCAACCAGCAAAATTATCCTTTTTCGATTCTATGAATCAAAAATTAAACAAAACACATGTTTTAAAATTTTTCCAAAATATGAGCCAACCCTTTTTACGGACTCTCCAGCATGTACGGAATCGTCAGTCCGGCTCTTACGGAACGTTATCGGTGCGTAAAACAGGTATCCGTCAAAGCTTGTACGTATACGGAACAATAACGGACCGTACTTTCGGATTTTCGAATATAATACGTTTTGAATCCGTTTTGGTGTATCCGATTCTGCACCTTTAAATACGGACTTCACCAATTTCCATCAGTTTAAACTCCGGGGCTAACGGTATCGTGTTTCTTCAGTTTATTCGTGAATTTTTGTCGTCAAAATAGAATTATTTAAATAATTTAATACGGGTCGCGCGGCAAAGTCGGTTAAAAAAGTTTCTACACACAGAAAAAAACAGGTGGAACTTTATCTAAGTGCTATGTAATTATACAACTACATAAGTTCGAAGTAAGTTTTACAATTTTCTAGCAAAATATATGCATTTTTTCGGATATTTTCCACTACACATGTATATATTTTGCAAGGGTTGTATATATTTTACAAAAAAATGTGCATACTTTACAAGAACTTTGTAAAACTAACTTGAAAATTATGTAGTTGTATAATTACATAGCACTTAGATATTATTCACCCTGTTTTTTTCTGCGTGTAGATGTCGCAAAAACGAGTATCCTGTCTTGGCCGTTGCACAGTGGGCAAGCATTATCGTATTTTGGCCAAAACTAGAATATTAAGTAAATGAGACTAAAAGATATCACAAAGGGGGGTTTGGTTGTTGCTGATCACGAATTTGAAATAAAGAATATAAAATTCAAAATGGCGGATCCATGATGGCGGCCATTAATTTTTAGTTTTTATTATATTGGACTTAAAATAATCAATTATATGGGTCTAGGATGCGCTGATTAAAAATCTGAAATTAAAATATTGAAATTCAAAATGGCGGATCCAATATGGCGACAAACAATTTTTTTATTAAATTTCTTATGTCGCCAGATTTACTTCAAATTTCCACAAGGGGAAGTTTTTGGGTAGCAGATTACGAATCTGAAATCAAATTTTAAAAATTCAACATGGCGGATCCAATATGGCGGCCATAAATTTAAAATTGTTATGTGTTGGAATATAAATTACACTGTAGAAAAAGAAAAAAGGTTCTGATGACAACTAATTCTGGCAGAGGGACCAAAGAAAAATATAAGTGTATCGGCGTTTTAGAAGTTTTCGTCTGGCCCTATGTTTTTGGGGGGTTAAAATTTCCACTTTTGAAAATGTTTATTGTGAATCGGCATAGGAAACCATGTGAATCTTCCATTTTAGGTTTAGGATATGTTCAGCAAACTTATGTAAAACACTACGAGGGACATTTTTGTGGAATATTTTAACCCTCTAACTCTGCAATTAAAGGGTCTCTTTTGGCCCTTTTTAAAAAGTGTCGAGAAAGACCCATAAGTTGAAGAGTTAGAGAGTTAAAATGTTCCATGAAATTTTGTCATGCAATTCTACTATTAGTGGAATGCTGGAAATCAGCGAGATCTGAAGGTACTTTTTCAGTTAAAGGGCAAAATCTCGAAAGTTTATGAACGGTCGCAAAAACCTACACACAAAAAAATACTAGAGGGCATCTTGCCTTGGCTGGCAAAGGTAGACCATTTCTGTCTAATACTACAGAAAATTGCTTCATTACCTACACTCAGGGAATTATGTAGGTAAAATCAACTGCAAATGACAGTTAAAATAACTGCATTTGCACTTAAAAAGGTGTAGACTACATTTTCAGTTAAATTAACTGCAATATGAAGTTATTTTTAACTGTTAAAAATCAACTGACAAATGTAGTAAAAACAACTACAAATGCAATTGAAACCAGAGCTTTGAAGAATTAATTCCTCAATTCAATTTTTCAATTCTGAATTAAAAATTCGATGAATTAATTCACTAAGCGCCATATATTGAATGGAATTAATTCATATTTGCTTTCGTTCGATTTATTTTGTTACGAATTAATTCAATTGCAATAGTTCTTTTTATTAAATCAAATGAATTAATTCACTGGTGAACACGTTCAATTTTATAAATCGAACGGAAAAAAAGTGAATTAATTCCTTACTGAATTAATTCACCACTGCATTCATTCAATTTCATTTTCATTCAGTGAATTAAAAAAAAAATAAAATTACATTCAGTGAATTAAAAAAAAATAATAAGTTCACTGAATTAAAAAAAAATAATATAAGTTCACTGAATTCAAAGCCTGTTTCTGCCGTTCAGTAGAAGAAAACAATAATGTACAAATAAAATTTTTAAATAAGCAATTTTACAGCGTGTGCTAGTAACAAATTAGAAACCGGATGCTGTTTATCAACCTACATGATTCAAAAATAAAGCCTTTTACTATTAAAAATAAAAACTTTACAGATATAGATAAATTTGGAAAAAAAATATAACTATTAATTTTTCAAACTAGTTATATAGTTATATTTTTTTCCAAATTTATCTATATCTGTAAAGTTTTTATTTTTAATAGTAAAAGGCTTTATTTTTGAATCATGTAGCTTGATAAACAGCATCCGTTTTCTAATTTGTTACTAGCACACGCTGTAAAATTGCTTATTTAAAAATTTTATTTGTACATTATTGTTTTCTTTGAATTCAGTGAACTTATTTTATTTTTTTTAATTCAGTGAACTTATTTATTTTTTTTTCAATTCAGTGAACTTATTATTTTTTTTTAATTCACTGAATGTAATTTTATTTTTTTTAAATTCCCTGAATGAAAATGAAATTGAAAGAATTCAGTGGTGAATTAATTCAGTAAGGAATTAATTCACTTTTTTTTCCGTTCGATTTATAAAATTGAACGCGTTCACCGGTGAATTAATTCATTTGATTTAATAAAAAGAACTATTGCAATTGAATTAATTCTTTGAATTTGTTGTTTGATGATCGCATTCAGTTGAATGAATTCAGTGAATTACTTAAGAAGAGGAATTCATTCAATTCTTGAGAAAATTGAATTCGGTTGGTAGTGAATTCATTCAAAAAGGAATTAATTCTTCAAAGCTGTGATTGAAACAACATACATGCAAATTATTGTAAAACTGTACAAACAACTGCAAATGTAGTTAAAAAACATAAATAAAAATTATTTTAAAAATTATTAATTTAATAAAAAACAAATTTATGTAAACACTCTTAACTTAATTTTATTCTATAATAATTTTAAAATTGAGAAATAAAAATTTACACTTATGTTAATGTCACTTTTATTTTTCACTATTAAGATATTGTTGTAGATGTCCGTCTGTGAGGGATGAAATATGGTGTTGTTTGGCTTCCTTTTTTTCTCCAGGTAGAAAGGGATGAGAATATAAAAGAACTGAAAGAAAATAAATACAACATTTTTAACATTCCCGTAAATAAATTTATATTTTATATAATAAAACTTACCTTATTATTTTAATAATTTAATAAAAAATATATAACCTTTTCCGTATAATGCGTCCTCACTCTTTGGCGTTGTTTTATGACTAAGACAAGAGAAAACATGTTCTTCTCATATTCTTTCAGTAGAAATTTCTATACAAGCGCTTCATACACATGCTTTTCTTTGCTTCGTGTGTATGCACACACACTTGAAAATTTAAGTATTTTTAAAAAAAATTCAAAATAACTGCATAAAATAAATGTTACTACAATGTAGTAGTTTTTGTAGTTTGTTGAAAAAATAATTGTCAAAAACATTGAAAATTTTTGCTCTAAGTAAATTAACTACAATTGTAATTAAAATAACTACAACCGCATTACTATACAAATAACTGTCATGTAGTAACTGCAGAACTTTTCTGAGTGTATGACAATAGGTAATTCATACTGTACTTTTTTACCTATTGCAAAGCAAATTTAACAATTGATAATAGGTAATAAAGGGTTCTTCAACAGGGACGCTACAAAAGTAGAAAGACAGGGACAGCAAACGACGCCATATTTCTTGCCGCTCTTTTCACATTTCTCTTCAGTAAGGTTTGCCATTTCATGATGGAAAGATATACGAGCCAACAACAAGTCGAAATTATTAAAATTTACTACCGATATTCGGAGTCAGTGGCCTCAACGTTAAGAGCGCTACGTCCAATTTATGGTCGTCATAATGAATGGCTTCGTCAATAAACAAAATATGCGTTATTGGTCAGACAGCAATCCACACGTACTCCATGAGTCATCATTGCATCCCGAAAAAATTACGGTTTGGTGCGGTTTATGGGCCGGCGGTAGCGATTCCCATTATGTGAATGGGAATCGCTACCGTTCAATGATAACCGAATATTTTTGGCCCCAATTGGATGATATGGACTTGGAGGACATGTGGTTCCAACAGGACGGCGCCACAAGCCACACAGCGAATGTCACAATCAATTTATTGCAAACCAAGTACGTATATCGGCCGATTTATGCTTGAAAACCGTCGAAAATTGGGTTCAGCGTCTGGACTTCTGCAAGCGTGCCCGTGGTGGCCATGCAAAAGAGATCGATTTCCATACATAATGGCATCGAACGTACTTTCACAGGAATAAAGAATTTCATTGATATTCAAAACCGTTTTTGTTTTATTTAAAAAAAACTTTTGTAGCGCTCTTATTGAAGAACCCTTTACTTCGAAAATTAATTTTGTTGTTTGATTATTTGTTACTGTCATTGAAAATTAGAATTTTTCTTGTTTTTTAATATAATTTATATATTTTTTGATTTTTATGGACCAAACCATGAAAGTTATTTGTAAAAGGTAAATTATTACGAAAATATGTGCAATTTCCTTAACCTTAGCTAATATTTTTCTTTTATTGAAAATTTGAAGCTGAGGTTAAAAGCTTTTAAAAATTTAAAAGAAATAAAGACGGACCTAATGCTTAAAGTGGACCCTGCTATGTATCAAAAGATGGATGGTGAATGTGAGACTTTTGAAGCTATGCTTTTAAATTCACTTGGTTTCTCCCACCGTATTTTAAACCTATTTTACCCATAGATGTGTGTGCTACGAAGAATGCTCCATAAGCTAACATTAACTAATGGAAAATTGAACCAATTTTGGATGCTTATAAACATATGAATTAAGCTGTGATCCGTGCTAATGTACAGTTGATAATTTCATATAAAACTAGAATTGAAATGGGTTTTAAGCAGGAATAAATCCTTAGAATCTGGGAATTTCTAAATAGGAAGTTTTTAGAAAAACTCCTAAGAGCATTTTTCTACAGTAAAAGTTCCTCAATATCTAAGGTCAGATTCTAAAAAGTTCAGATTCTGAAGGCATTTTATAGAAAATCGCTCAGATTAAAAGCACTTTTTCTACAAATGAACTCCTACATTCTTTTTCCATTTTCTATAGAAAAACACGTAGATTCTGGAAACTTTTTCCTGAAGAAAAACCCAGATTCTAAGCACTTTTTCCACAAAAACCACTCAGGTCATGTAAAAATTTTCTACAAAGAAATGGCCATGTGTTTTCCAAAAGAAATTATCAACAGAATCTGAGGGTTTTTCTTTCTGAAGACGTTTTTAAAATCTAATGGATTTTCTGTACGAAAATGTCTTCAGAATCTTTGGGAAAAATTCCTTAAAAATCTAGAAAAAGTTCTCCGATTCTGAAGGATTTTCTGTAGGAAAAATTCTTCAGAATGTGAGTATTTTGCAATAAAAAAAGTAATCAGTACCTGAGGGATTTCCTGTAGGAAAAAGTCCTCACATTCTTAACATTTTTTTATAGGAAAGAACCTCAGATTCCGAGGATTTTTCAATATGAAAAACTCAGATTCTGATGGTTTTTCTAAAAAAGTCTTCAGATTTTAAAAGTTTTTCTACTAGAAAAAATCCTTAGAATTTTAGGCTTTTCTCATATTTGACGGGTTATCATTAGAAAAAAGTCCTTAGATTCTGAGGGGGTTTCTACGGGAAACTGATTCAAATTGTTTTTCTATATAAAAAAGTAGTCGGATTCTGAGGGCTTTCCTAAAGCAAAAAATCCTATTCTTATGATTGCTCTAAATGAGAGCAATCATAAGAAAAGTCATCAGATTCTGATGTCAACCTTCGATTAATATGGAAATCCCCTTGAATTTTGAGGACTTTGTCTTACAGGAAAGCCTTTGGATTCTTAGGACTTTTTTCTATGGAAAAGCCTTTAAATTCTGTGGACTTTTTGTATAGAAAAAATCTCATATTTTAACGACTCCCTCAGATCATAATGACTTTTTCTATAAGAAAATTCCCAGATGTTAAACATTTTTTTGTACAAAAATTTTAGATTCTGAGGTCTTTTCATTCAGGAAATCACTCAGAATCTTAAATAAATGTTATTTAGAGGGCTTTTTGTAACAAAAAAATACCTTATATCAAAGTATTATTACCAATATTTTACCTACGTTAAAATTGGTAATGCACCAATTGTTCTTAAGTTGCGTTTACATCTGTTTTCAAATCCCGAGATTTCAATGTAAATCTCGAACCGAAATCTAGACCGTTTACATTTGCACTTTATGACAGTAGCGAGATTTCGATTTGACAGCTGCACTTTTTTTGTAAACAAAGTACCATAAAAAAATAACCTCAAATTAAAAATATTTCTAAAAACCATTTTATTCATTGGCGGAGTACAATTTACATTATTTTATGTTAAGATCTAACGCTAAATATGTTAGTAAATTTATTTTTTTATAAGGACGACAAGCTAGAACCCAGATTTTGCAATATTTTGGCGGAAGGAAGACATGCACTTCCCAATGCTTTCTTCATAGTTATGCTTCGCGGGAAGCAAAAATTAGGGTCACGCAACACTTCTTATAATCATTAGTACATTTCCATTGGGTCTAAAGTAGTGTTTCCAATTATTCGACGTAGGCGGTTAACCGGTTAATGCATTATTCGAAAAATGCCTAAAATTGATTAACCGGTTATTCGGGTCGGTTAATCGAGAAAATTGGCGATTAATCGATTAATCGTTTAATACAAAATTAATGTATTTCCGTAATTTTTTATCAATAAAAACACAATAAATAAATTAAATATAAACGTAACATACATATAAACTCGCTATATTTAAAACAAGTTTCCATATTCTAAGGTTGAAAAGTTTTGGAATCTGAGGTTTTTTTAAATTAAAATTTTTCTTAGGTCTGCAAAAATTTTGATAAAGCTACTAAAATTTCATTGAAAATGGCAGAAAGAACTGCTGAAACTAGCAGATTTTTGGTTTGGCAAATATTAGTAATTTAAGAATAATAATCAATACTGCCGCAAAAAAATTAATATTGCATTTAAATATATGTTATATCTAAAGTTTTGAAGATTTTATTAAGATTCTTCCTTCTCCCCTGAAGAAATAAAAAACGAGCCCTCGATATAAAAAAAATAGTTGAGTTGAATTTCAGTTAAGTAAATATTAATTTACGCTGCAAAAATTAGAATAACATTTTTCTGATTTTCTCAGTCTCTTTACCGTTTTCTAAGGGCCATTAATAATAAAAAAATAACCTAAAGTTTGAGCGAACTTTCGTCAAACGAGTTTTAATGAAAATTTTCACTAAGCTAATGAAGTTTTCTTCCCAATGTGACAAAGCTTCATAATTTTTATGAAGCTCTTTTTAATAAAACCTTTTTTGGGTATATAAAATTTTTAATAAATAATATGAAATTTTTTATAAAATTATATCTAAAACTGCATCAGTTCAATGAAAACTTTCAATGGACGAATCCCAGCGAAACTTAATTGAATCAATTTAATAGTCAACAGTTCTACAACAGTTGTACAACTATCTGCTGAACGACCTGATCACTAACCGCTCAGTCTGAGCGCTCATGTAGCGCTGTCATATTTTGGTAGCGTAAAAAATATTTGCTACTTTTGATCAATAAGTGATACATTTGTTGTTGTTCATTTACAATAAAAATTGTTTTGTAAGAATGACAAATAAAAACATACAAATATAATTCGAAAACAAAAATTAAAAAAAATAAAAGGAAACTATAGAAAAAGTGTATTAAAAACAAAACAAAGAAAACTTCGTTCAGCAGAGTAAGTAATCACAAATCGCTACAAGTCACCGGTATCAGTTTAAGGTTTCTCTGCCGAATGCTACCAATGTAAAAATTCATAATTAGCATGTACACAATTTTCTCAGTGTGCAGTTATATATGTCAAATTCCATATAAATTAAAATTTTTTAACTTTCATTTTCTGCTTTTTGGTTATTTGTTTTAATTCAAATAAAAATTTAATTTCATTGAAACAAGTTCGGGTTCCATGGTATTCTAGTGGAACATGTCGTAGAATTGATGTGGTTTTGAACCGATTGTACACACTTTCTTGAGAGAAGTAAGAAAAGCTAGAGTTCTTACAGAATTAATATGTCAATTGTGTGACAGAGTTTTAAAACAAATGCAACTTTGTCTTAAGTGACATGGAAATATAATTTATGTAGTTTTAATTTTTAGACGAATTAAAACCGAAAAGAAACATTGTCTATTGTATTTTCTAAAACCTGCCAAACAAAGTTTTGAAAACACCTTTATATGGGCCTTTCGCGATGTTTTTTAAAGCTCTTTTTTACAAATAGAAACTTCGATATTTTATTATAATATTTGCAAACAAATTTTATTAAAATTTATCAGTCTCTTAAAACAGATGAAGTGTCTCGCTGGTGCAATGCCGACTTGCTTAGAGTTCCTTCAAAAAAGATATTTAAAGGCTTAAAGACCTCTTTCTCTGGATTTTATAGTAAATTTTGAATTTGCTGGTATTTTTAGTTAGTATTTGTTTTTCTAATAAGCTTTTCTTGCAATTTTTTAGCCAATGCTAAGAAAATTATGAAATTTTGGGAAAAAATAAAGGAAAAATTCCTTATTAAAAATGTAACCGGTTAATCGACCTATTTTAACCGATTATTCGGGTCGAATAATTATTTGAGTTTTAAATTATTTGTTTCGACATTAACCGAAATAGAGGCGATTAATCGAGGAATCGGTTAATCGATTAACCTAATTGGAAACACTAGTCTAAAGTCATATTTATTAAATTAAAAATAATTTTTTTATTTCATTATTTTGTGTTATTTTTAGGTTATTTTTTTAGTCAGCTGTTGACCATCGTTGCCACTTTTTCATGCAAAAACTCTACAAATTAAGCGAAACACAGTGTTGTATTCTGCAAAAGTCTCCAGATTTGGAAGATTTTCATGAGATTTCTTTGAAATCTCTCAAATTTACGGGATTTTCTTTGTATGGGGAATCTCGGGATTTCACATGAGATTTTCACTGAAATCTCAATTTTAGTCGAAATCTCGGGATTTGGGTACAGATGTA
Source organism: Leucophora obtusa (assembly GCA_949987735.1). Taxonomy (NCBI): domain Eukaryota; kingdom Metazoa; phylum Arthropoda; class Insecta; order Diptera; family Anthomyiidae; genus Leucophora; species Leucophora obtusa. The sequence goes on along the minus strand of OX465295.1, from coordinate 290,814,194 downwards.
AATACAACATTAGTTAGTTTAACAAAAATTAAAGTCAAATTTAAATTACCTATTTTTTATGGTAGTATTGCCGTAAAACATAGCAAACTCTATGTTGCCTTTGAAAATAGGTAATATCACCCTATAGATTTAGGTAATATTACCTTTAGTTTTTTTTTTGGGTGTAGGTAGAAGACATCTTATGGAACACATTGGCATTCAAGTTTTTCAAATATCTCTTGGAACATTTTGGAGCTTTTTTTTTAAATTTTGGATTTTCAAAAAAACCCACATTTTTGAGGTAAAATTAATAATTTTGTTACCTTTTTCGTAAATACTTAACAGGTTTCTATTTTTTTCTTTTGAGAGCTATTTTCAGTTTTATAATTTGAGATTGTTTTTGGAACAAATTATTGTTTATTTATGATTTTTTTATTGTATCATTATAAAATAAAATATATATATATTCGTTCCTTTAGGACAAAATTAATAAACTTTGACTTTGAACTCTCGCCAACTAACAACGAGTAACCACAATGATACAATATTTCACTCACAAAATATACAACAATCCTAGATTTTGAATATATAAACATATTTTCCATTTACCTGAATTGTACTTTTGGCCAAAAAACGGCGAAGCTGGCCAACAGTGCGTTGCCGCAGTAGCTAAATTGCTTTAATTCACATAGAATCATTAAATAGTAAGTAAGGGTTTTCACAAGGGGTGTACTATTTGTTGTATCGTTGTATCGTCCTAACAAAAAACAGACTTGTTAAAAATCAAATTGAAAAAATACAACATTTGAGAATAGCACGATACAACATTTTTACGTATGTTTAGTGTCCTATGTTTGAGTGTGCTAACAGATAGAAAACTGAATAGAAAATCGTTGTTAAATACAAATAAAAATTTTAACAACTCTGTTTTTTGTTAGGACGATACAACGATACAACAGATAGCACACCCCTTATGAACAACCTAAGTGTTTCTTACATTTTATGTTTTTTTCACGATAGTTTGTGTAACCGAATGCAATTAAGCAAATATCATTAAGGGTTTTCACAAGGGGTGTACTATTTGTTGTATCGTTGTATCGTCCTAACAAAAAACAGAGTTGTTAAAAATTAAATTGAAAAAAATACAACATTTGAGAATAGCACGATACAACATTTTTACGTATGTTTACTGTCCTATGTTTGAGTATGTTAACAGATAGAAAACTGAATAGAAAATCGTTATTAAACACAAATAAAAATTTTAACAACTCTGTTTTTTGTTAGGACGATACAACGATACAACAGATAGCACACCCCTTATGAACAACCTAATTATTTTATGGTACTCGTATCCTAAAGCTGGGTTTACATTAACTGATTTTTTTATCTGATTTTACGTCTGATGTGATTGTCAAAAAATCTTGTATATGTGTTTACACCATCAAATTCAACCAAATGAAAAGAGATGTTAACATCGAATTCTTACAATATTATGAAAAATTAAAAAAAAAGCTGCCTCAAAATTTTAATCGGATTCTGTACTTATCAGTCATAATGTGTTTATACCAGTCACGGTCCGTAAAGTTGTCAAAGCGTGCTGCGATTTTTTAAGTAATCAAAATTACGTCTTTAATGTGTGTGTTTTCAGTATCACCTTTTCATGATAGGCTTTAATTAACTTTGTATATTTTTAATTCATATGCCATTTAAATTCTATTTTACGCACACTTTTCTACTTGTTGACAGTGTAAGGGGTGCGCAAATAAATTGCTTACTACATAGAATTTATCAATTAAAAAAGTATAAAATCAATCTGAACTCTGTTTATAGTGGAAAGTGACAGGTCCTTGGAAAATATTCATTATATACGTAATTTTTACATTTTAAAAACGGCAGCACACCTTTGACTTCACGGACCGTCACTGGTTTATACTATATAGAGTACTAGCGGGCGCAGCCCGCTACGTTGTTAGCGTGCCTTAAAGGTTAGTGGGGGGGAGGGCTGCGCCCTCCACAATTTTTATTAAATTCGTTTTTTTATTTAAAGCCTTCACCCAGCCACCACAAATAAATAATTCTGCACAACAATGGGTTTAAAATAAATAAATATTTGATCACTTTTTCTCATGAAAGTGGATTGTTAGTAATGAATCCATAATAAATTGCAATATACGTGTGTATGTTAAGATAATTTGGTGAAGTGCGAACTTAGGTAGATAGACCCGTAAGTAGCTTTGTTCATTTGTGTTTTGAATGAAAATAAATAACGTAAAGCAGGGTTGGAAAGCATTTTGTAATATTAAAAATAGCGGGCAAAGCTACGTTGTTAGCGTGTCTTAAAGTTTTTTTTTAATTCCAGTTTATGTAAAGGTAGACCTGGCAATTCAAGTAAATTCACAAATTCAGTTGGAAAATTTACTGCGTCGGTTTCTTCCACCGGTGCTTCGTTACATGAAGTTTAAATATCGGAATATATAAGTTCCATTCCTTTTCTAAGGTTTTTTCTCTTTCAGAAAATTTGTTTAACTTTTTGGAGAGTATGTTTCAATGCTACATATTCATATTCATATTCCGTGGATAGTGTTTGAACAGGTAATTCCCTCTTCCAATCCATTTGCGTTCTCTATAATTTCAATTCTACTCGTTCAACGTTTATATCCATTTCATTCCACTTGTGTAGTGTTTCATTCCACTCGTTTCCTATTTAGTTTCTTAATTTTAGTGTTTCATATACACTTGTTCTTTAAGTTTTAGGTTTCTAGCTAAAGACGCAGACGTTAAGGGGGGGGGGGCAATTTTCCCCTTTTGAACCACCATTTTTACCACGTTCCTGTCCAAAGTCCTAGAAATGCCTTGTCGATAAGTTAGCCCATACTCCAAGGAAAACATATTATATATTACAGGTTTCTAGCCGAAGGGTTCGGTTAGGCCATCAAGGGGGAGAATTATTCCGTTTTTACCCCTCCCGGTAGGAATTTACAAAAATTCCGTCTTAGAGGACGTCTGCGTTGGAGGAGGAACCTACTACATACATAATTTTAGGTCTCTATATCCAGCAGTTTGGCCAGGCCGTCAAGGGGGAAGTTTTTTCCCTTTTTACCCCTCCCGGTATGAATTTCCAAAAATACCATCTAAGGGGACGTCAACGTTGGAGAAGGAACCCAAATACCGAATTTAAGCTCCCTTGTTCCAGCAGTTTGGCCAGGCCGTTAAGGGGGAGACTTTTCCTGTTTTTGACCCTACCTGTAGAAATTTCCAAAAATCTCATCTTAGCGGATGTCTACAATAGAGGAGGAACTTTAATACCAAATTTTAACTTCCTACCTCCAGCGGTTTGGGCAGGCCTTTAAGCGGCACTTTTCGCTTCATTAATCCCCATTTTTGCAATGTCCCTGTCCAAAAAGCACCTTCCCGGTAAGTGAGCTCATACTCCAAGTAACATATGTTTTACATTTCAGGTTTCTAGCCAACTTTTACTATTTGTGCCCCTCTCGGTAGGAATTTCCGAAAATCCATCGACAGGGAATTTCAGCTTCCTAGTTCCAGCAGCTTGAGCAGGCTGTCAAGGGGGACACTTTTTCTTTTTTTGTCCCTCCCGGATGGAATTAGGCTGGAAGAGGAACCTCAATACCGAATTTCAGCTTCCTAGTTCCAGCAGTTTGGACAGGTCGTTAAGGGGCAACTTTCCCTTTTTGAGCCCCCATTTTATAACGACCCTGTCCAAAATTCAAAAAAGTATCTTTCTAATAAGTTAGCCCTTACTCCAGGGACCCACATTTTAAGCTTCAGGTTTCTAGCCGAAGGGGTTTTTACCGACCCCCAAGGTGAGGCTTTTCTTCTTTTTGCCTCTCCCTTTAGGAATTTACAAAAATTCCATCTTCGCGGCTATCTGCGATGGATGAGGAACATTCATACCAAATTTCAACTGCATTGCCTAAGCGGTTTGGGCAGGCCGTTAGTGGGGACATTTTTCCCTTTCAACCACCATTTTTACTATGTTCCTGTTCCAAAATAGAAAAATTACGTTGCCGGTGAGTTAGTCCTACTCCAAGGAATACATATTTAAAATTTTAGGTTGGCCAAAAGGGATTGGGTAAGCCGTCAGGAGGAGACTTTTACCTTATTTCCCCTCCCGATAGGAATTTCAAAAATTCCGTCTAAGCGGACGCCTACAAAGAAGGAGGAACTCACATACCGAGTTTCCTTTTGGGATATCCTGTAGGGAATTCCAAAAATACAAACTTAGTCGATGTCTACTACAGTGGAGGAACCTTTATACCAAATTTCAACTTCTTACCTCCAGTGGTTTGGGCAGGCACTTTTCCAATTTGTGAGACTGTTTATGGGGAGACTTTCCCCTTTTTGCCCGTTCCGGTAGGAATTTCCAAAAATCCCGACTTACCGCACGTCTATGCCGAATATCAAGAAACCTTGTTTTAGTGGAGATATCCGTGGGGGGAGGAAAAAAAGTAGTTTTTTTGAAATTATATATTATTTTAAATGGTACTTTTTGGAAAAACGAAATTTTTTGGAAAAAGATACTTTGTTTTTACAAAGTACTTTATTTGTACTTTTTTTGGAAAAGGTATTTTTTTTTAAAAAGGTGTTTTTTTTGGAAAAATGTATGTTTTTTGGAAAAAGGTACTTTTTTTGGAAAAGGTACTTCTTTTGGAAAAGGAAAATTTTTTTAGAAAAAGCTACTTTTTTTTGGGAAAAGGTACTTTTTTTTGGAAAAGGTACTTTTTTTTGGAAAAGGTACTTTTTTTGAAAAAGGTATTTTTTTGAAAAAATGTATGTTTTTTGGGAAAAGGAACATTTTTTTAGAAAAAGGTACTTTTTTTGGGAAAAGGTACTTTTTTTGAAAAAGGTATTTTTTTGGAAAAATGTATGTTTTTGGGAAAAGGTACTTTTTTTTGGAAAAGGTACTTTCTTTTTGGAAAAGTTACATTATTTTTAGAAAAAGGTACATTTTTTGGAAAAAGGTACTGTTTTTGGAAAAAGGTACTTTTTTTGAAAAAAGGTAATTTTTTTGGAAAAAGGTACTTTTTTTGGAAAAGGTACTTTTTTTGGAAAAAGGTACTTTTTTTGGAAAAAGGTACTTTTTTTGGAAAAAGGTACTTTTTTTGGAAAAGATACTTTTTTTTTTTGGAAAAGGTACTTTTTTTTTGGAAAAGGTACATTTTTTTAGAAAAAGGTACATTTTTTGGAAAAAGGTACTTTTTTTTGGAAAAGGTACTTTTTTTTTTTGGAAAAGGTACATTTTTTTAGAAAAAGGTACATTTTTTGGAAAAAGGTACTTTTTTTTGGAAAAAGGTACTTTTTTTGGAAAAAGGTAATTTTTTCGGGAAAAGGTACTTTTTTTGGAAAAAGGTACTTTTTTTGAAAAAAGGTACTTTTTTTGAAAAAAGGTACTTTTTTTGGAAAAAGGTACTTTTTTTGGAAAAAAGTACTTTTTTTGGAAAAAGGTACTTTTTTTGGAAAAGGTACTTTTTTTGGAAAAAGGTACTTTTTTTGGAAAAAGGTACTTTTTTTGAAAAAAGGTACTTTTTTTGGAAAAAGGTACTTTTTTTTGGAAAAAGGAATTTTTTTTGGAAAAAGGTACTTTTTTTTGAAAAAGGTACTTTTTTTGGTAAAAGGTACTTTTTTTTGGAAAAAGGTACTTTTTTTTGGAAAAAGGTACTTTTTTTGGAAAAAGGTATTTTTTTTGAAAAAAGGTACTTTTTTTGAAAAAAGGTACTTTTTTTGGAAAAAGGTACTTTTTTTGGAAAAAGGTACTGTTTTTGGAAAAAGGTACTTTTTTTGGAAAAAGGTACTTTTTTTGGAAAAAGGTACTTTTTTTGGGAAAAGGTACTTTTTTTGGAAAAAGGTACTTTTTTTGGAAAAAGGTACTTTTTTTTGGAAAAGGGTACTTTTTTTGGAAATAGGTACTTTTTTTTGGAAAAAGGTACTTTTTTTGGAAAAAGGTACTTTTTTTGGAAAAAGGTACTTTTTTTGGAAAAAGGTACTTTTTTTGGAAAAAGGAATTTTTTTTGGAAAAAGGTACTTTTTTTGAAAAAGGTACTTTTTTTTGGAAAAAGGTACTTTTTTTTGGAAAAAGGTACTTTTTTTGGAAAAAAGTACTTTTTTTGGAAAAAGGTACTTTTTTGGGAAAAGGTACTTTTTTTGGGAAAAGGTACTTTTTTTGGGAAAAGGTACTTTTTTGGAAAAAGGTACTTTTTTTGTCCCCTTTCTGCCCCTCCCGATAAGAATTTCCAAAAATGCCGTCTCAACGGACGTCTACACCGGTCGAGGAACCTACATACCAAATTTCAACTTCATAGCTCCAGCAGTTTGAGCAGGCCGTCAAGGGGGAGACTTTTTCCCCTTTTTGCCCGTCCCTGTAAAATTTTCCAAAACTCCCGTCTTGGTGGATGTCTACGATAGTGGAGGAACCTTTATACCAAATTTCAACTTCCTACCTCCAGCGGTTTGGCAGGCCGTCAAGGGGGGCCTTTTTCCCCTTTTTAACCCCCATTTTTACAACGTCCCTGTCCAAAATTCCAGAAAGTACTTTCCAGAAAAGTTAGCCCATACTCCAAGGAACACATATCTTAAATTTCAGCTTTCTAGCCAAAGGGGTTTTGGCAGGCCGCCAAGGGGGAGACTTTTCCCCTTTTTGCCCGTTCCGGTAGGAATTTCCAAAAATCCCGTCTTAGCGGACGTCTACGCCGAAAGAGGAACCTACATACCAAATTTCAACTTCCTAGCTTCAGCGGTTTGGGCTGGGCGATGTTGAGTCAGTCAGTCAGTCACGTTATTCTTTTATATATAGAGATAGAGTTGTGTCGACGCATGTTGCTAGCGTTACACTGCACGAAATGTTTGACAAAGAATGGGAATTCGATTTCTCATTTACTGAAATTTTTTTTGGTAAACGAAAATAGGTTATTTTTGTTGAAAAAAGAACAATTGGTGTGTTCTATGAACCGAGTTTAATTAACTATAACTTTATCGCCATGCTGAATAGTACAATAAAATTAAAATTTTTAACTGCAACTTTGCCAAGAATTCTAAAACGAGTTTTTCTTTCAAAATCTCATTTTTAAATTATTTTCTATTTTGTTCTATTTTATATTTCTATATTCTAATTGCACATAAATATGAGGAAATTATACAGAAATTTCTTTCAGTGCATTGAGAGAGGGAAAGTTACATCTCACTTATACAAGCACAAAACTAAGATTGTATGCGTTTGGCGATCACTGCTTTAAAAACCACTATACAATTTTGATGTGTTGTGGTTCCAGTAGTACAAATATGGTCCAAATTTAAAATTCTATGGAGGTTTTTTTAAACAATTTTTTAGTCCGATCTTATTAAAATAAACTTAGAAAAATTGAGATTTACATAACCTTTAAGCCGTTTATATATTGCGTTTCGATTTATTGCTTTATCGCAAAGCACATGTAATAGCAACAAAATGAGATTTCGATCATAAAAATCTATTGATTTTTTTCGAATTTATTCACAATTAAGTGAATACCCTCATTTTCACAAAATTTTAGTTTATTGTTTGATATACATAAAACTGAGTAGTTAATGTTCTTCTTTCGATTTATTGAATTTTGAAAACATTTTCCACATGCTATGTAAAAATTTTCACATCGAAAATTCATTACATAGTAACATTTCTCTATTTTTTGTCAAACCGCTACCTAAAATACTGATTCTATTCTTCGGAAAAACATTTGAATTGGATGAGTTTAACTGTATTAAACAGTAGAAAATTTATATTTTATTATTTAAATTTATTATAAGAAATAAAATAAGAAAATAAATAAATAATTATTATAAACTACAAACTCTGGGATTTTCTTTTATTCGATTTTCTATTGTTGAATAACGAAGTGTTACTCTGAATACTCCAGCAAAAATCAGCCGTCATGTGTGCATCTCAGCGATCCTGGTATCGTTCCTCCATTGTCCGGATATCTTGGTGGAATCGTTCGCCCTGTTCCTCACTCAAGTCTCCTAGATTTTCAGGAAAACGATCTAAGTGACTGTGCAGGTAGTGTACTTTGATGCTCATGTTGCATCCAAGATTCTGGAAGTGAGTTAACATACACTCAGGGAATTATGTAGGTAAAATCAACTGCAAATGACAGTTAAAATAACTGCATTTGCACTTAAAAAGGTGTAGACTACATTTGCAGTTAAATTAACTGCAATATGAAGTTATTTTTAACTGTTAAAAATCAACTGACAAATGTAGTAAAAACAACTACAAATGCAATTGAAACAACATACATGCAAATTATTGTAAAACTGTACAAACAACTGCAAATGTAATTAAAAAACATAAATAAAAATTATTTTAAAAATTATTAATTTAATAAAAAACAAATTTATGTAAACACTCCTAACTTAATTTTATTCTATTTAAAATTGAGAAATCAAAATTTACACTAATTTCACATTTTATTTTTCACTAGTAAGATATTGTTGTAGATGTCCGTCTGTGAGGGATGAAATATGGCGTTGTTTGGCTTCCAGGTAGAAAGAGATGAGAATATAAAAGAACTGAAAGAAAATAAATACAATAATTTTTAATAATCCCGTAAATAAATTTATATTATAAAACTTACCTTATTATTTTAATAACTTAATTAAAAATATATAAACTTTTCCGTATTACGCGTCCTCACTCTTTGGCGTTGTTTTATGACTAAGACAAGAGAAAACATGTTCTACTCATATTCTTTCACTAGAAATTTGTAAACAAGCGCGTCATACACATGCTCCTGATTGCTTCGTGTGTGTGCACACACACTTGAAAATATAAGTATTTGTAAAAAAATTTCAAAATAACTGCATAAAATAAATGTTACTACAATGTGGTAGTTTTTGTAGTTAGTTTGAAAAAATAACTGTCAAAAACATTAAAATATTTTGCTCTAAGTAAATTAACTACAATTGTAGTTAAAATAACTACAACCGCATTACTACACAAATAACTGTCATGTAGTAACTGCAAAACTTTTCTGAGTGTATCTTTAACGTGCACAACTTAATCATCATCCTTGTTATTTCCTAAGAAATTTTAAATAACCCATACAAACGAATTTCATGCATTCTTCTCAATTTCTGACATTGAATTGCAAAAATCAGTATCTTTCACCAATTTGCGAATTTGTGGGCCGTTAAATATGCCTGCTTTCAGCTTTTCCATACTCAGATTAGGAAATTTCCTTGAAATATACTGGAAACATTCACTATCTTTGTTAAGTGCTTTAACATTTTGTTTCATCAGACCAAGTTTAATGTGAAGAGGGGGTAATATGATGCGATCTCGGGGCACTAGAGCCACATTTATAACATTTTGCATACCTAGAACCAGTGTTTCCTTAGAAGGCCATTGTCTTCTCTTCCAATATTCTGCTTTAGCTCTGCTGTCCCATAAACATAAAAAGCAAGGATATTTTGTAAAGCCACTTTGTTGACCTAAGAGGAAATTTACCATTTTAAGATCAACACAAATTACCCAGTTATGTTCAGCATACTTTATCTTCTTCATGACCAATGCAATTACTTTGGTTGAATGTGCGATCGGCAAAGAGTGAAATTTATTTCCATTATGCAAAAGGACACACTTCAAGCTGCGTTTTGATGAGTCGATAAATAAACGCCATTCGTTTGAATCGTATCTCTGTAAGCCCATGGCAGTCATCAAACCGGAAATATCTGTGCAGTACAAAAAATCATCCTCTTCAACAAAATAATGAAGTAAGCCTTCTTCTCGAGTACGGTAATACGAAACTTTAGTTTCTTTAGTTATGAGATCTGTTTCTTTCATACGGGACGCAAGTAATTCCGAAGATCTTTTCGACAATCCAAGGTCTCTAATTACATCATTAAGCTGGTCTTGATTCCATGGTCTCGGCGAGAAATTTTTGTGTGGGATGAACTCGTCATTATCATATGTAGATGGTAGTGCTGGATGTGAACTATCTGATTGGCAACACATTCTTGAGGTTGAGTGTCCTGGTGAAGATGAAAGCACTTAACTACAGCTTGGACCCCAACCTTGAGCATGTTTAATTTCTGGTGAATGTAGAATTCAAGTGTAAACCCATCAGCAGACCTCGTGGAGTAAGACCATCGTATATGTTTTCCGAAGCCGGTTTTTGTACTTAAACAAAAATAACAATCGGATTCGTGGCTCGCTGTTTCTCTTAATAGCATAGGCTTCGAAATTTGCAAGTGTCATCTGTAAAATTAAAAAAATTTAAATAACGAATATGAAGAATTCAAAATTTAATTAAGAAATACTTTAAGTATAAAATATTCCAAATGTATTAACCTATACTTACTCTACATTAGAAGACGTCATAGATAAATTCAATCGACATGAAATGCATATATGTAGTACTCCGTGTCCAATGCTGGTTCAAATTGTGCGAATATATATTATAGCAATCTTCATGTGACTTTTGCAATGAAGTTAAGAAGCAGTTCCGTTTTTCTCGGTGATATATTGTCCTCACACATAACAAAATGAATCCGGATTGTTTTTACATAAGAATGTTCTGGCTTTCTTGCTCATTTTGATTAACACTTGTAAATTGTTTTTAACTTGTAAGCTGAATGACTTTTTTATAGGGATAAAATGATGTTTCCGTTATTGCAAACACTTCTTGAATAAAATGGCTCAAGGATAGGGTGACCATTCGTACTGATTTGATCAGTACATGTACTGATCAGCATTTAAAAAAATATTACATTAAAAAAATAGAAGTACATTGTATTTTTCTTTATAGGATAAATTTTTGTGACTGTGAGAGGTTTTCTCTACCAGAAAGCATTCAAAATGATTTTTCTACATGTAAATTTCTTAATCTATTTAATATGTATTTTCATAAACACAGAAGATTCGTAGTGACAACCGAATTTGTCAAATGGTTCCATCGCGATAATAGAAAATCAGTTGATACAACAGTTATTTGACTGTGATAAAAATATTTTAATTATCCGGCTGTCAGAATGATTCTGTTTTCTGAGTTTAGGAAACGACACCAAAAGTTGAAGATTTTTCCGGACAAAAATCATTAAAATCTGAAGAAATGTAGATGGGTATTTCCATGGAAAAATTATCGAATCTATGGGATTTTCAATAGAAAAAAGTACACAAAACCTAAAGATTTTCATTTTTAAAAACGTTACGTGTTTTTGTAGAAAATGTTTTAGCCAAAATGTGAAGTTTTTCTAATTCAGAAAACATGCAGAAATTAGCAAAGAAAAAAAGATTGTTCTTACACCTAAATTTGTAGCCAATCGATTGGTTAGTTTGTATCTACAGAAAATTAGTTTAGACACTGCAATTTGCTCGTGACAATAGAAATTCGTTGGCCTGAATAAAAGTTCGGAAGAATTAACGTTCATACTATCCTGGTGTCATATTTGACTCCATTCGTAGCATGGCTATATTTCATCAATCTGTTACAAAAAAATAAGAAAAGAAATGGTAACAGATCATTGAAATTTCTAAATAATGGATCTGTTTCCTGACTTAAAAAACTGGATTTTTTCATGCGAAAAAAAGCTTTGTCTTGGGTTTTGTATAGGGAGATGGTTAACCGAAAAATTTTGTTGCCTCAACCAAACCATTCGGTTGACAACAAATTAGGTTGGCTGCATAATCAATTTTTTTTTTTAATTTGTACTGATTTGAAGTCAGAAAAAAATGGTCAGCCTACTCAAGGAGCTCTTATAAATACTGATACTCTGGCATGTGATGGAAAACGATCGATTTTGATTTCGATCGATTTGGGTAAAATATCAAAAAATAAATTATGAATAGAAAAGGCAGAGGTTTGAAATTATTTTAAACAGCTGTAGTTGTATCAGGTATATCGATTTACGTCTTCTTATCGCTTTTAAATTAAATATAATACGAAATATTCAGGTTTGAAATTTCGAAAACGATCGATTTGAAACCGATCGATTTTCATCACATCCCAGACTATTATTTGGGATAACCCTCTATGTGGGTACAGTTTGTGTGTTCTGCAAATTTTTTTCTTATTCCCAAGAATCATAAAAACATTAATGAATTTTATGACAAAAAAAAATCATCCGTTACAGGTAGCAAACGGAAAAATTCAGTGTGCACGCACTTTTATGAGCGTTTATTACTTTGCTACCGCAATCGTAATGTCTATTACTTATTTTTTTTATTTCTGAGAATCATAAAAATGTTATAAAGGTTTTTTCAAACAATTTGCTACATGTAAACGGGGTTTGCCAAAATCCGTGTCGTAAAATGCACCTGTGTTTTTATGTTCTGCATTTTCATTATACCATTTTCTACAGTGCTTGTCAATATGCAATACCTTCAATTAATTGTAAATAAAAACGTAAAGCATGCATCGATTTTCATCATCATCTACTTTAATTCACATGATATGTAGTTTCACTACAAATAAATAATAATACTTTTTTAGTTTTCGATTTTTTCAAGATTCTTTTTTTTTTTTAATTTTTGTACCAATTTTTTATTTTTTGCCTAACATATTGTTTCATAACTTTGAAACCATTGATCGCATTGAAAACAATTGTATACATCATTTAAAGATATTGTGAACCAAAATTTTTGTAAATTTAGTTTAACAAAATCGGACACTTATGTTTTTGAGTTATAACAACATAAGTGCAGCAATGTCTCAAAATATTGCCAATTTTACTAAAAAAATTATTTAAAAAAAAAATTTATCCATAGAATTGAAAAATTTTATCATTTTTGTACTTAGGTATCCATTAGACCGTACCTCAAAAAAAAGTTCGCCGTACACCCTCTAAAACGAAGTATTTTTGGAAGGAGATTTCAAAAAAAAAAATTTTTTTTTTGCCGAACGTGGGATCGCCTTTTTTTATTTTTTTGTTGTAGCTTTGGCATTTAAAATCGGATTTTAAAGTCTAATATATCGATTTTTTTGCCTCGAGGAGACCTGTGTTTTGCTATATAGTAAAAATTCAATTAAAAAAAATTTAAAAAGGCGACCCCTACGTTCGGCAACCAATATATGAAAAAAATTTCTACTGGGTTTAGCGAAAAACTTCCTTAGCAAAAGTTTAATGATTTTTTGCGAGCTTTAATTTTCTGACATTAGGGTGGTAGCAACTGAGATCTGGTGGGTAACTACTAGAACGGGATACTTGAGCTCAAAATGCCCTTAGAGCAAAACACTGGTCTCCTCGATAGAAAAACCTCGATGTATCATACTTTAAGATCCGACTGTAAATGCCAAAGATATAACGAAAAATGTGAAATGGCGACCCCTACGTTCGGCAAAAAAAAATAGTTTTTTTTTGAAACCTCCTTGCAAAAATACTTCATATTGGAGGGTGTACGGCGCACTTTTTTTTTTTTTGCCTGTAAGTTGGTACGCTCTAGTATCCATGATGTATCAAATCTATATAGTGGTTATTCAAGCCTTTTTTGCTGTTGACCTGTGTAATTTTCCTCAAAATTTATAACTTATAAGCTTATAAAATGTTGAGGCAAATTATTAAATCCAAAAGATGGTTCAGAGATGAGAAAAATTTAAAGGACACGTATTTTTTTGTTTAGCTGCCCAAACTCATCTTTAAGGGTTTAAAATGGGGTCAAAAAAGGCGTAATTATTTTCGTTTCATTTCATATTTCGTCCAAATTTGGTGTCAAACAATGCCTTTAGTGTCAAACGATGCCTTTTTTATCGGCGTATAAAACATGCTTAAGCATGTTTAATTGTGTATGCCATAACACAAAACATTAAAATGTTAGGTCGTTTTGTATATTGATGTACACAGGGTCAAGGTCAAATTCACATATATTAATCCCTATCATATTTAAGTGAGAGGGTGTTTCGGCTTTTTTCGATATTCGGCCTACTTCGGGTTTTGAACTAATTTTCCAGAAGGTAAATATTTTGAAAGATTTGAGATCCTCTGACTACTTAACATAAGCAATATGGTTATCAAACCGGTTATGTAAAAATAATTTTGAACTTCATAAATTCAGACATGTCGCCATACAAAAAAGTATGAAAATCGAGTTTTCCCAAATATCTTTTTTGGTTGTTATAAATACATACAATATGCCATATTTTTTCGCATCAGCTAATCTAGTTATAAGCTCTCCAGCGATTTATAAAAAAGGGTGATTTTTAAGCCCGATAGAACTTACAAAAGGGTTAACTGTCAAACGAACTGTCATACTGGGTCTCACACTGAAGGTTTAAGAATTAACTAATAGTTAACCCAAGAATTTGGTGTTTTGCATACAATATTTTGACATTTTCTTTTGTTTAATAGTTAAGTTAAAACTATGAGATCCACCGTAATATTTCAAAATATTTATATTTCTGCTTTGAAATTTTATATCTTTTTACTTTTTAAAATTATTTGAAGTAAATAAAAAATATTAATAAGAGCATTTTTTAATCACCTGCACCCCGTTTGTGCATTTCTAGCATTGAAAAAGTTTGCGGAAAAAACACGTGAAATGCAACCTTGCTCTGCTTTATAGAGGGTGAGTCGCAGACAATAAAATATATATGCAACCAAATCAGCTAGTAATACGTCGCATAGTAAGTTATTTCTAATTAAATTAGGTGTTTTACAAAACAACATGTGTCAACAGTTCTTAAAGTTACATTATCTGAACGAATTACAACAAAAACTGCAGTCCATTTTATCACGTCTTTAATCAGCCTGTATAATGCAGGGTGACCATGCATTTCTCGATGCGAAAACTTCTCGCATTAGATACAGAAACGGGGTACTGGATTTAGAATTTTTCATACAGAAAGTGGATTTAATAATTACAAAAAGTTGGATTTATTTATTGGGGTTCACACATAGTAATAAAAATACAAATATATGAAACAGCCTATTAATTTAGAGTCAGAAAAAAATTACGAATAAAAGTTAAAAGAGAAACACAAAAAGTGTAAATCTAGCTAATAAAAGCGTTTTCTTAAAATTTTTTGTATAAAATATGTTTAAAAAAAACTACACTTCTCTAAATACTTACTTTCCATCTTGAAAATGAAGAAATGGAAAATTTTTCACTCTACTGTAAGTAAATTTAATCCAATTGGTGAATATTAAATATTGCAATGGAATATTTTAGTTGGGTAAAAATATAAATTGAAGTGATAAAACTGAAAATTCGGACTGTATATAGAAAGCTGTTTTATATAAAATATTATGAAAAATTAAAAGTTACCGTAAAATCCCTCATCGTAGAATTTGGTATTAAAAATTAGAGCGAAAGAAGTGCCGGATAGAAAGATCTTGTTAAAATTGGTAAAAGCTAACCCCGTCTCTTGAGCACTTTTTGAACTACTTTTAAGATTTATTAAACCCAAGTGATTAAAAAATGCGGCTAATATTTCAAAACTTAAGTACCTAAATAAAATTTAATGGAAAATCACTGATTAAGCCTGTCCATAGAAAAAGGCAGAAACCAGATCTAGTCTGATTTTAAAATTAATGTGTTTATAATTTTTAAAGAAAAACGTATATTTTTTTTTTAACCTCAATTTTACTAAATTAAGCATTAACATTTTTTTAATTAAAAACACTTTTTTAGTAAATAAAATAATATTGCTACTTCAAATTTCCAAATATTAAAAAAAATTTTAAATAAACTTTTATACAGGGGGGTTATCATGTAATTCGATTCAAAGCTGAAATGCTTTCGAACAGAATTTTCACATTGAAAATTTTGGTACTTGATTTGCAGTGTGAAAATTATGTTCCAAAACATTTCTGTTTCCAATCGAATTACATAATAACCCCCAAGCCTGATTGGGATGCAGAGTTGCGCTATTTAATATTTTTAAGTAAATGTAGGTTTATTTCATTAATATGTATATTGATCTTTTGTTAGTTTCTTTATTGTAACTGCACAGATCACTTAAAAGCTAAATAAAAATATATATTTTTTTAATTATGGCGAAAATTATAAAAATCCTATGCTAATAAAAAAAAATAAAATATTTTTATATATATGTACAGTGCTGTGCAATATAATAGGCACATTCAAATTTTTTCTAATTTTATTCTCGTTGCCTTTATTTTTAAAGATCAAAAAGTAAATAAATTCACCCCAAAATGCGAGGAGATTGTTCAGACAATGGTGCAGAATTTTAACGTAATGTCTGTTTTTTTTATTTTCTAACTTGTTTTAAGTAGGCGTGGCTTTTAATGAAAAATAAGCGATATCGACCTTCTATCAAATTACATAGTAAATTTTAGCGAGCACTGATCGGACTATACAAACTGTATATTTTTGGAAATTCTATAAAATTTCCTTAAATCTTGCATTATCTTTATCCACAAATGGTCTCCAGACTTAAAATGACAGCGCCTTAAACATGACCAGATTTTTTTTTTTTTGTGTTTAGCGATTTTAAAATAGAGCTAACAACACTGAAACTTTAAAGTGAATGGCCTTATTCTATACTTACCGCGATAAAACAAATCAGTCAAGCTTTTTTTACGTTATAGTATGTCTGTTCCCGTTCTTTACCGCGGGTACATGCCAACAAGCCAATCTACTCGCATTTTGGGGAGAATTTATCCACTATTTCGATCTTTGAAAATAAAGGCAACGAGAATAAAATTAGAAAAAATTTGAATGTGCCTACTATATTGCACAGCACTGTATATCTAAATTAAATAGTAAAACTTTATATAATTGGAAATGCTTTTAGATAGATATAGAATAGTATATTGTAGACTCTCTGGCAAAGTTTACATATAAATACGTCTTAAATCTTTAGGTGTTGTTATAAGATTACACTGAGGACACAGCTTACGCGCACCCAGAGAACGTAGCCAACATTGTTCACAATGAACATGCCAACAAGCCACAGATATGGCTGGATTACGATAATCGTCGAGACATATAAGACATTTATATTTGCCACCAGGAACATGTTGTTGTTCATGGAGACATAATTTAGCTTTTAGGCAATCAATAATTTGTTGATAATGTGCAGGTGTAAAGGGTTGCCGTTGTGGCTGATCAGTTGATAATGACGATGACGTAGTTGTACACTCGACAGAGTGCTCCACAGCGGGATCATTATTTGTGTGCAGTGATGGATTGACCTGTTCATTAATATTTCTTAAATTAGTTGACAATTGATTAGACGATGTTGAAGATCCTGTTATTAAACTTCTCATATATGAGGTAATATCACTTTCATCTTCATTTAGTATATGAGATGGTATAACATCACTTTCACCATATTGTTCTGGTCCATAGATTTGTGTATCATCTTCGTCGACATTAAGATCTTCATCGTCATCATCTACATTATCTTGATGACCATTTAGACGATTGCCACTACCACCACAGCTACCATTTGTTATTGCTTGACCTATACCAATTGCGGCATAGCCCCCCTGTAGTAAACTGGAAGCACGTATACGTTTTTGCCCTGCCCATTCATATTCCTCATATTCTTCACCGCCATCATCTTCATCATCATTACTGGAATGCTCATCACTGTTACTCCTTCCATTTGCAGTACGATTACTACGCCTTAAACATGCTTCTGCATGTTGTTGTATTTCGTCTTGTGTAAATTGTAAATTGCACACTGGACATGGATGTTCTGGAACAGCTGGACGTTTTCGTGTACGTTGCTAAACGATAATAATAATAGAAATAATTGCAAATATATACATAGAAGAAAAAAAAACAAAAATTTAATAAAATCTATAAAATATCAGACAATTGCTATTTAAGAACAGAATTTGAGAAATTTTCTATAGAAAAAATTATACAGAATTTGACTAAAAGAAAAAAAAAGTCATTTATAAAAATAAATGTGTGATAATCTCTAGAATTTTTCGAAAGAAAAATATCTTGGAACCTGCTAATTTTCTTATCAAAAATTGTCTTTTAATCTGATCATATTACAATAGGACAAATATCTCCAGTACCTTATTTTTTGTACCGTTGGCAATTTCCACCTGGGATGTTTTCCTGTAGATGTTACCAAACGAAATAAAATAAAATAAATAAAAAAAAACTAGATCAACAAGAAAAAATAAAACATTTTTTCCAAAGACAGTTCGGTCGTTAAAGTCAAAATAGTAACGAACAATAAAAAAAAAAGTATACAAACACACAACTACACAACAAAAAAAATGCTATTGCGTGAATTGATTGATGGATGACTGGAGGGAGCGAAACAAGTGCAGCAGCTTTTGTGAAATCGCAGTTTTTTTGAATTTGGCAGAATTCTTATTGTCGAAAGATAAATAACAAAAAAAATATATCAACTATACACAATTACAAACTGTTCAAAATATAAATGATGAGACCACCAAAGCAAAAAAGTGCATTGCAACAAAATGAAGCAAATCATTACCAGCTTTTTATATTATCAACAAGAATAAATCAACAAACCATTACCAAAAATGTTATTACCAACATCAACAATGCTAAATTAATAAATGCTACAATAACAAAAACAGCGATGAATAATATCATCCCCCCCACCACCCACAACAGCAAAAATACCACCACCAATACACACCTAAAATATTTTCAAGCTCAACAATTGCAGCACCAACATTAATATGTTGGTGCTGCAATTGTTAGCTTGAAAATATTTGTTAAATTGTTATCATTTTAATAAAATTTCAACAACAAGGGGTAAAAAATAGTAATGGTCAAATTATTAACATAGTTAAAACTGAAACACCTCAACAAATTAGTAAAAATATTAAAACTATAACAACAACTGCAATATAAATACTTCTTCCACATCTGCACCTCAACAACAACGACAAGAACATCAACGACATCTGCAACAATGTCCAAGTTCCCCATTTATTCTGTG
This sequence comes from Leucophora obtusa, assembly GCA_949987735.1. Classification (NCBI taxonomy): domain Eukaryota; kingdom Metazoa; phylum Arthropoda; class Insecta; order Diptera; family Anthomyiidae; genus Leucophora; species Leucophora obtusa. The sequence continues at coordinate 290,795,331 of OX465295.1, read as the reverse complement.
AGTCCTGGTGGAAGAATTTTAACTGATTTTACGATCAGAGACTCTACAACTGCAAATAAGTATAGTAAGTTATTTTTAACTAAAAAAAAAAAAATAAAAATAAATTTTTTTGATACATAAATTTTTTTTTAAATTAAGAACATTAAATTAATTTTTTTTTTAAATTTTTTCTATAATTTAAGGACAAAAATTGAAAAAACTTTAAAAATCCAAATGAAAAGAAGAAAATTTTTAAATATAGACAAGAGAAAGAAAAAAAGGGAAATTTTTTTTCAAAGAAAAAAAAATAGGAACATAAAATTATACTAACCAGCTGCTAGTAACTCGAGCGGTAATTTTTTTTAATTTTTTATCGACTGGGGTGAATCACAAGTGACCCTCCCACAGTGCGATAAAAATAAAGGCGGTCTTCCAAAAAGAGACGACCGATTTATGCCATAGCAATCAAAATCTGTTTACCTGAAGGTAACGGATAGTGGATGCTATGACATAACTGAAATTTTTTTTATTTTTTTTCCAAATTCTTACTAACCAAAAAAAAAAAATACAATGCCTCAATCGATTGCTGAATTTCTTGGCCTGGCATCGAAACTTTTACCAGATTTCGATGGAAAACCAGAAAACTTACAAAGTTTTCTGGATGCACTGACCCTTTTGGACTCCGTAAAGGATGTCCATGAAATTGTGGCAGTGAACCTGATTAAAACAAAATTAAGGGGCTCAGTCCGTAATTTAATTTCAAATGAGACCACCATTATAGTGACATTGAAGGGAACTGTCAATTATGAATCGGTTGAGGTCATCTCAGCCAAACTGTTGAACATACGTCAGGGTGGCAAAAATGCCAATACCTACATGTCAGAGGTAGATTCACTGACTAAGTCTCTGGAGAGTGCGTACATTACAGACGGACTCCCACAACAGTTGGCGCAAAAGTATTCCACCCAGGCTGCGGTAAAAGCTATCACAAGAAACGCTACGAACGAGAGGGTAAAACTGATCATGGAACCAGGAATCTTCTCGGATATGAATGCTGTGACAGTGAAATTCGTGAACAGCTGTTCTGTATGGGCAACAGAATTCTGTTCTTTTCACTAATTCCAATCAAGGAATTAGAGGTAGACCAGGAAACCGTGGACGCGGTAATTGGCAACGTCGCCCAAATCACGGTAATTACAATAATTATCGTGTCAATGGCCGTGGTAATTGTAATAATGACAATGGCAATGGTAGTTACAACAGAGTAAATTCGAATCGTGGCCAGAACCGTCATAATAATAACGGGAACCGTAACAATGTACGCCACATTACAGATAACGCCTCGGGAAACGAGCTAACACCCCTGATTTAAACTACAAAATATATAACTTGAATTTAAACCTATACAGCTGTCTCTCCTGTAAAACTTTACTTAGTGGAAAAAAGTCCACATTTTTGGTAGATACAGATATTTCTTTAGTAAAGGTTGGACAGATTCTTAACGGACATATAGATGAGACTAAGACAACACAAGTGAGTGGTGTTGGCTAGGGATTAACAACTACCCTTGGTGAAATTCATACTAATCTACAATTTGAGGAACTCCTTATACCACAGGTATTTCATGTGGTTGAGGACGATTTCCCGATTCCTTCCGATGGAATCATCGGTATGGATTTCATTCGTGAGTACAATTGTCTTCTAGATTACCAGGATAACCAGGATTGGATAGTCCTGAGATCTAAAAGATTCCCCCAACACATCGCTATAGAATTGCGTAGTGCTCCACAGATTAACTCAATTTCGCTCCTAGCAAGATCAGAGGTAATCCTGCACATTAGTATGCAAATTGATGAAGAAAGTGTATTGATTCCAAATCAAATTCTTCAAAACGGAGTGTTCATTGCGAGCACCATAGTCTCAGAATCTAGACCAATGGTCAAAATAGTGAACACAACTAACAGAAATGTTGTTATTAAGGATACAAAAATTCAAACAGAAAGTCTTAACGACTACAAAATTGTTCACCCAACCAGAGATCCTCGAAGGGATCAGGAAAAAAATGGAAAGATTATCCAAAAATTTTCTAGAATTCGAAAAATTTAGTCCGGGACGGACTAAAGAACATATGCTCTGAGTATGTTGAAGTTTTTGGATTGGAGTCTGAGAAAATGACTACCAACAACTTTTACAGGGATAACGATCCTATTTATATTAAATCATACAGGATACCACACTCTCATAAAGAAGAGGTGAACATTCAAGTTGATAAACTCATAAGGGATGACTTTGTAGAACCCTCCATTTCTGAATATAACAGCCCAATTTTATTTGTACTGAAAAAATCTCTACCTGGTACAGACCACAAGAGATGGAAATTGGTTTTCGACTATCGAGGGATTAATAAGAAACTCGTAGCGGATAAATTTCCACTCCCTAGAATAGATGATATTCTGGATCAATTGGGCAGGACCAAATTTTTTTCTTGTCTGGATTTAATGTCAGGATTCCATCAAATTGAATTGGAAGAAAACTCTAGGGATGTAACATCTTTCTCCACGGATAACAGTTCATTTCGTTTCAAACGATTACCCTACGGTATCAAAATTGCTCCAAACTCATTTCAGCGAATGATGTCGCTTGCTTTTTCGGGATTATCCCCAGACCAAGCATTTCTTTATATGGATGACGTAGTAGTAATTGGTTGCTCCGAGCAACACATGTTGCGGAATTTAAGAAACTTTTTCGATACGTGTCGAAAATATAACTTGATATTACATCCGGACAAATGTTCTTTTTTCTGTACTGAAGTCACATTTTTGGGACACAAATGTACTGACAAAGGAATATTGCCTGATGACGGTAAATTTTCAGTAATTTTAAATTACCCGAGACCGAAGAATGGTGATGAAGCTAAACGCTTCGTAGCCTTCTGCAACTATTATCGGAGATATATTCCTAATTTTGAGGGACATTCGAGGCACATAACAAAGTTATGTAGGAAGAATATACCATTCGATTGGAATAGTGAATGCGAGAAAGCATTCCACTATCTCAAAAACCAATTATTAAATCCGACTATTTTACAGTATCCTGACTTCGGGAAAGAATTCTGCATAACGACAGATGCAAGCAAATTTGGGTGTGGTGCAGTTTTAAGTCAGAGATACTCTGATCAACAGCTACCTGTGGCTTATGCATCGCGGTCCTTCACGAAAGGCGAAAGTAAGGCCAATTCAATACTTCAGATCACTGGTAGTACTACATGTGATAACTGGTAGCACTACATGTAAATATAATGTTGTGGTTCATGTACTACTGGAATTTCCTACCAGATTCTTCCACCAGAGAAGTAAAACTATAATAATACTGCCACCTGACGAGTAGAGCTAGTTGATTATTAACGTTTGTAAAGTTAGTAGCGCAATAGCGTTTGTGTAGTCAGTTGCATATTAGCCTTTGTATGGTGAGTCGCGCAGTAGTGTTTATATAGTTGCATGTGAGATTGCAAAATAAAAATAACTGAAAGCAATGAAGTTTGAAGAGTTTAAAATGGAAAAGTTCAAGCCAGAATTAAGTAATTTAAAGCTGCCGACAGCATACGAAATGGAGGTATGTACCCGTTCACAGACAAGTAGTATGAGAAAATAGACAAATTGGAAGAAAAAACTCGCTTCGTAGGAAAATGGAAGAAAACTCTCGAAAAATTATGGAGAGAATGGAAGGAATCTCTAGAAAATTATGGAGAAAATGGAAGAAATTAGACAAATAATGATAAAGAGTTCGAGAAACTCTTAGAGACACAAATAAGAAACCTCTAGATGAGGTTCAGAAAATTTCTAGAGACACAAATGAGAAACTTCTAGGTGAAGCTCAGGAAAACTCTAGAGCCACAAATGAGGGACTTCTAGATGAAGTTTGGGAAATTTCTAGAGCCACAAATGAAAAAACAGAAGGAAATCGCAGAGGTCATAAACCAAAGAGTGGATCGTGTACACACACAAAAAATCGTTGCCAAGTACTTTGAACTAATAGTTTTTTTTCGAATAATTTAGTTCATTTTGGCCTTAAAGGGAACAGCAGTAGAAGTACTGGAAGCATACCAATGAGCTGGAGGATTTGTTATGACGACATGACGGCGTACAAACAAAAAACACGACCGAGATGCAAATTTTTATAGAATTCAACGAGGGTAAATTGGTTCCACTTTAAACCCACAACGAAAGAAAGGATTGTCACCTAAATTATAAACTCATTGGGACAGTCTTTAAAGTAGTGTAACGACAGAAGTCGCACCACTCGTTTCTGTCTACACACCTTGCGAATTTTTCAGGATATCACCACTAATAACGAACTCAGCTGCCAAAAAGGGTATAAAAGGCAGCACATCAAAGAAATCTGGATCAGTTGCTGGCAGCCGCCAACGGTTCACAAGGTATTACGAATTATCCTTTCTCTTTCTAGCCCTTGGAGACTGATCCTGACAAGGACATGCCGTGCGTGGGCCACATCCTTTGACATCCTTCGAGGTCCTGTGAATATCTTTCGAGGTCCTGCGAATATCCTTCGAGGTCCTGTTGTTAACTTTATTTTAAAATCGTTAAAAACAAAGAAAAATTTGGTCATGTTTAAGGCACTGTCATTTTAAGTCTGGCGACCATTTGTAGAAACAAATAATGCAAGACTTAAGGAAATTTTATAGGATTAAAACAAGTGACAAAATAAAAAAAAACAGACATCAAGCTAAAATTCTACACAATTTTCTGAACTATCTCCTCGCATTTTGGGGCGAATCTATCCACTATTTTGATCTTTAAAAATAAAGGCAACGAGAAGAAAATCAGAAAAACACTTGAATGGCTCTATTATATTGCACATCACTGTAACTTCGAAAAGTAGACGATAATCGTCTATCGTCTTTAGCGTCTGGGCACAGGCCATTGTACAAGTTGATTTTTTTATTTTTTTTTTTTTTTAAAGAGAAGCAACACTCGGGAAATTCTTCCTATTAATTAACGTGTTGCTTCCTTTGGAAAGGGGATAGAGGCGAAGTGCAAAGTAGTGAAAGATGAAGGGCTTCAAATAGGGCAACACTGCAATTGCGCGAGATGTTGAATCTTAGAACAGTTGTTGCGCGCCATCTGATGAAGAGTTGGCGGGCTTTGTTGAAGCTTTTAAGTTCATAGCCCTGTTATATTATTTTACTTCGGTGCGGTTAAGTGCTATGGGAACACCGAAGGAGGACGCTGCGATATGTATGAGGGATAGAAAAAACTCATGCATATTATTATTTTTCATAAATTGATGTTGCCTTGGTTGGGGCTCGAACCCGCAACCTTACGTGTAACAGTCCAACGCGCTAACCATTACACCACAGCGCCCCCTTGAGTAGTCTATTGGCCGCATTACAGCCACCACCAACCATTTTTCAGGTACTCGAGACGCTGGAGACTATATCAGCCAAGCCTGTTGAAATTAGATTTTTTTTTAATTTCTTTTTGCTGTTCCTGTTCTTGGTTTTTTTTTAATTTTTTTTGCGATATCCTAATATTGCAATAACATTGAAATTGTCTTCACTTGAGATGAAATTATTTTGACAATTTTTAATTATGTAGGTTTGAGGTTAAGAAGAAGAATAAACATTTTTTCAAAGTTATAAACACATTATTAATCTGCAAATAGACAATTGTTTGCTATCATTTTATTGCAACTAAAGACTTGATTTTTAATTTTTTTGTAATGATCATTACTTATTTTCACTACGATTACATATGGGCATTTTCACAGAAAGGTCCACCGTGACCGCAAAATTAAAAGCCGACAAAAAATCCATTCTGACTTCTATTAATAACAAAAAATATTTAAATATTAGTTTCCGACCGAATAGTTTGAAAGCATTGTGGAGAAATTTTCATACTGCTAAAATGTTTGTTGAGCCGATTTAATCAGGGGTATGGCATCACCAAAAAAATAAGTTATAACAAAATCGTTATCACCAGATGGCACTTTGTTAAAAAAATTTACAATTTTCTTTTTTTATTTAAATTTAAATAATAACAAATAACAAAGCAAAAAAACAAACCGATATCTCAAATTTTATTATTTGAATATATTCCGCGCTTGTTTTTTCCTTATTTTGAGCAGTTTTCGAGTTCTTAAATATAGGCTCAGCTGATACTAAATAGTTGCTCAGGTAATACTAAATTACAGCGCCCTCTACCGGTGAGTAGTGTAAGTTTCGATTTCCTATCTCTATAATTAATAGTCTCAGGCAGTGTTGCCAACAAATTTTCAAAATAAATGGCTATATCAGACCCAAAAATCGCTAGAAAATCACTAGATTTATAAACAGTGCAAGAATTTAGCGATTTTATCGCTAGATTGTCGAAAAATGGTACTTAAAGGAGTTTTTTACTCAAAGATTTCTTTAATATGTTCATAAGAAGTGTTATAAACTTGTAAATAATAAAAAAATTTTACGATTAAGCTGCAAATAATGAATCCCGATTTTCATTGCATTAGAAGAAGAATGCGCTCTTTTGAAAATATTCAAAAGAGTGCATTCTACGATGAAAAACCACATACCCATATTTTATCAAATGTGTATTTTTTTAGAAAGTTTGTTTTAATAAAATCGTTTAAGAAGTTGTTTTTTATAATAAAAGAATATCAATATGCGAATTTTACAATATTTTTCAACATAAAACTGATTTTTATAAATTATATTACGGCTGATAAAAAATCGCTAGATTTTTGGCTAATAGCTATAGGACAATTTTTACCGCTAGGGGCGGAATAAAATCGCTAGATCTGACGAGAAGTTTGACCCTCAAAAAGTATTCTAATCGGACCAACAATTTTCCATAAGCAAAATTTGTCCATAATGCTTGAAAATACCAAATACCGACAAAATATATTTTCCGGCCGAACTGTTCGGTCAGACACTAAATATAATTAAGTTATCACCAAAGCTTATCTTACATTATAAAACGGACTACAAATTTGCGTTTAGGTTTTGGTCACCTTCTTCGGTTTTAATAACATTTTCTCTATAATATTTACTTGTTTTAGAGTGATGATTAAAGTGGACTCTTATTTTTGAGTTGTAAGAAGGTTAAATGTACCGTTAAATGGCGCTGTTAACAACAGACATATTGCCAGGTTAAAAACACAATGCGTATTGATACGCAATATAAAAAAACCATGTGATATACAACACAGACGCACAGGAACAGCAACAACACATACACAACCATTGCCTTCACAATGGATGTTAAGCGTAATGAAGTCCTAATACGTAAGAATAAAACAGACGCACAGGAACCACAGCAACACATAAGGCATATGCCTTTCACAATGGGGGCTAAGCGTGATGAAGCTCTAATACGCCCGAAAAGGTTTGCATGTGGTAGGACTCCACAATCCAACGGCATGCTAAGACACGCTTTAGAGTATCGCAAAACTGCGATACTCACGGCGAACTTATAACAAAATATTTCTTATAATAACAATTAACTTTAAGAAAATGAAATGTTAGTAACTCAAAATCAGTAAACGGTGCATTTTTTATTTCCTATCATTGACATTCTATTGGCACATTCACATTCATACCCATCAAATAGGAAATTTATGTCACGAACTCTACGTCACGTTATAAACTATGGGTTGTTAAAAAAATAAAAAAAAAAGTTTTTTTAATTAAGCAAATTGCAAAATAAACTAATAATATTCCTAATCATATTAAAGGTTTTATCAAAAAAGTTCGGCGCAATGCGCAGACTTTTGTGTTTTTGTAAAAAAAGAAATAACTACTTTTGTCTCATTACGTCACCCACTCTAATAGCGTAAGGATCATGCAGTTCGATTGTTTTCTTATCAGTTATAAATATAACCAAAATTTAAAAAATCACAAAACTGCGGCAGTCTGGTGAATCCCTTGTGTTTGTTCAATTTTTAAATAAAAATGTTTTCTTCTTCTTCCTATAAATCAGCTCTAGTTAAAAAAATTAAGTTTTTCCTTATTTTCCATCTCATTGAAACACACCTCTTTCATTTATGTGAGAATGGAAATGCACATAATGGCTCATATGAATAAAAAATAGATATTACTAATAATGGGAAATACAGGGTTTTTTAAGCAATTACTTCACAAATCTAGTCTGCTTGGGAGTAGACTAGAAAATTAATTTTTTAATTTTCGTTTACATTTCATGCTATTCTACCAGCCAATTGGTAAATTTGGAGTGAAAAGCCATTCCTAAGCCCAAAGTAATTACTTCGAAGTAATTGCTAAGTTTTATTCATATGACCCAATATACGTAATTGTAATGAAATATTTTTTTGATTTCCATTACATTTAAGTAATTGTAATGAAATTAATTTTAAGTTGCATTACAAAATTATACATGGATTTTCATTTCCATTACTTTTATACAAAGGTAAATATTTTCCGCTTTCGTGTCTTGCAATTTGAATACATGGTATGCCGATTCGTCCCTCAAAGACCAAATAACGAGTAAGCTTAAATTTTGAAGTCTAAATCTATAAAATGTCCCACAAGTGCTTATCAACCATAATATTGATAACTAGGGCAAGAAATTTCATGCAAATGCATGTTTTTTCTCGATAGTCCAAAACTAATATTAAATGCATATTTCGTGCCTTTTCAATGAATATTTTAAGCTTTTTATTTTAATGCATATTGTACATATTTTTAATTTTTTAGTAACTTTTTTTAAATTTGTTAAAAAAATGAAAAAATTTATAGATTTTATATTTTGGTACAAAAAAAAATTGTTTTTGTGATTTCAAAAGAAAAAAAGCTTTCTTGAAAATCATGATGACCACAGAAAAAGCAATCAACTGGGTGTTTATTTGAAAAATAACTGAATTATATACCTTCACGAGTAAAACGGGTTATATATTATTTTATATTATTTAATACAATTTTGTCTCGTTATATAGTGCTTTGTATGGCACTATATATAATACGACATAATTTTCGTCTTTCGAACAAATTTTATATGACCCAATATCTGAATATATCTCTTTACATATGTTGTCATATTTATTAAAATTTAAATTGTAAGACCAAATATAGCACAGTTTCATGTTTAATTTAAATTTAATATAAGATTTTTATCGAAAACAATTACAATCCTTTTTAATTGGAAAATATTTTTTTACAAAAACAAATTTCAAGTGATTTAAAAAATAATAACATGAAAACGAAAAACCGGCAAAATATATTTGTATAGAATCTGAAAGAGATTATCTGACAGTTACCCATACATTATCGACGTTGAAAATATTATGTTACAAGAGTTAAAACTTAACATACGCAGTCAGACTTTTTATGGGATTTCGTACCACATATGTATAACAACAAAACAAGCCTATTGATTTAAAAAAGCAACATTTTCCCTATATATTCTATTCTTGTTTCAAATGAACTTTTAATATCGTAGTAAATTGAAATTGAAATTCATTTTCATTTAAAATGTTATAAATTTACATCGAAGCAACAGATTCTTATATTTTTAAATTGAATATAGGGTCATATTGATAAAAGTTATTATTTTGGTTTAGGAATAACGTAGCACCAAATTTATCCATTGGCTTAAAGGATACCGTAAAATATAAATGAGAATATAAACAAAAAAAATTGTCACCCGTAAGCAGAATAAAATTGTGTAATAATAACTTAAAAACCCAATAAATAATTCCCCCTATTAGTGAAATCTAGTTTTTTGTTCATACGATACAATAGGGGTTTTCATATAAACTCGTAAATGCCTTGTAAACCTTGTATAAATACAAACCATATTTTTTATGTATGGAGTTTGACATTAAACTCATAAACATACCAGGTTTAAGGCTGACTTACCCAACCGTAAACGTATCTGTAACGAATCAGCTGTTTCGATACCACAAGAAGAAATGTATACGAATGGTTACTAACACGTAAATGTAAACGAACTTGCCGGATCATTCTGTTAAAATCAGAATTTTCTATCCGGCATCGAAACAGCTGACTGATTTTAGTCGGAAAAAATATGAAATGAATAAAGAAAAATGATTCAAACAACAAATAAGGAATAAAAATTAACAAATAAATGGAAAAATTTAGAATAAAATATAAAACCACATGAAATAGATGCTAAATAGTAATGTCGTTTACGATAATCTATAAGTGTACTTTTTAGCTACGGCACGGTACAGTTACATCACATATACGTTTACGGTCACATAATCCGCCCTTTACACAGTTTACGAGTAGAATACGAGTTTATATGAAAACCCCTATTATTTACAAATTTAAAACATTTTTAAACGATTATTTCATGACATTTAATTTTATTAAAAACGGTTTCATGTCAAATTTGTTATCACAATTTTAATGTATTTTTCTCGTTTTAAAATGAATAGCCCAAAAATTAAAGCTTCATTTGAACTTTTCTCACTTTCATATTGAAAATCTCACCTTTAGTGAAAATCCAGTAATGATTTATGGAAACTTATTCGAAAATCATTTTATTTAGAATTTTTTTATTTTATGGATTTTTATGTATGCAGTTTCACATAAACCCTCGCAAACTTACTGGATTTGCTAAGTTTACGTGAAACCTTACCCGGTGTCTTCAAATGCAATAAATTATATGATATGAAATGTCAAAACCAGGGACGTAACAGTTATAACTTTTATTCAAAAAAGTGATTGTTTTACAATTATTTCTTGTTTGAGTATTTTTAATTTTCTGTTTATTTGCTCTGTTTGATTTATATTTTTAATTCAAACAAAAACAATCCAAACACGATTTTTATTTTTTCAAAAATAATAAAAGTTATTTTGTGATTTCTTTTCTTTATCAAAAAATAACAATTAAGAATATAAATCAAAAGCCATGGAACCAATGACTTCACCAATTATAATATCCTGATGATGTCAACTAGTGTTAATAAAAGATTGAACAGTGATTTAAAGTGAGTAAATATGTATATTCCAGCAACTTCCGGCATTCAATTTAGGACAATTTTTAATTTTTATTTTATTATCAAATAAAAAAGTTAGTGCTTAATTTTTTCAAAAAAATCATTCTGTAACTTTTATAAAAAGTTTTAAAATAAAAATCAAAAAACAACAGAAATTTATAGAGTAAAATATAAAAATTGAAAAAATTAAAATCTTTGCCAAACTTTGTGATTTTTTTGTGCAATATGATTTATAAAATATAGTGCATTATTGAAATATTATAATTAATTAAATTTGGGTGGTGACTTTTTTAGAAATATAACAGTTATTTTGGGTCTCTGGTCAAAACCATTGCAGCGAAACGTCAAATTGATATCAATTGCAGAGTGGTGGAGAACACTTGACCATTTCATGGATAAGAAATATCATAGATTTTTCTTCGAAAAACACCAAATTTTATGAAACATTAATGTTTACCGACAAATAATAAAAAAACTAAACACTTTTCCATTCCTTTTTACCAAATTTTTTGTTGTGTTTCTATTACAAAATTAAAATGAAAACTAAAAGTGACATTTGATCTCTGGCATCATTGCAAGATCCGATGGCATGTCAGCGATATCATGATATTGCAATAAAATGGAAATTGAGTGTCTTCACTTGAGATGAGAGCATTTTGACAATTGCTTGCTATCATTTTATTGCATATCAAGACACTAGATTACGTAAATCCCCCATTGTTTTTCAGTACAATATTTAATAAAAACAGAAATTTGAAAATTTTTACCAAATTGAACCTAATTGCATAAAATTTTAAATATTAATATATTATTTAATACAATAATGTCTGGTCAAAATCCGGATTAAATTGTATATAATTTAAAGCAATTAAAACCAATTTGATCCACGTAGATACAATGGTATTCACCATTTTTCGGATTAAATTGTATCTGATTAGTTATTTTATTATATCAAATTAGATGTCACCATATCATCTTTTTAATCGGGTTTTTATGTTTTTAGGGTCTTAATTTTTGAAAAACTAAGTATTTTTCATATGTTTTTAATGCATATTTTTCTTTTTTAACTGCATTTTTTAGGCGCATATTTTCGTTTTTTAAGTGCATGAAATTCCTTGCCCTATTGATAATTTTAACAATAAAGGCGCGACTTAGAAAAAATCATTACATTGATTTTTTTTCATTACATTACAAAAAAGTATTGCATAAAGTAATGGTAACCCGGTTAAAAAAGATGATATTGTTACATATATAATTTGATGAAATACAATAACTAATCAGATACAATTTAATCCGAAAAATGGTGAATACAATTGTATCTACGTGGATCAAATTGGATTTAATTACTTTAAATTATATACAATTTAATACGAATTTTGACCAGACATTATTGTATTTAATAATATCGTAATAGTTAAAATTTGATGCAATTAGGTCCAATTTGATCAAAATTTTGGAATTTTTGTTTTTATTAAATATTGCACTGAAAAACAATGGGGGATTCACGTAAGGTTTCGTGTATTGTGTAAATAAACTAAGCAAATCTAGTAACTTTTAGAGATGTGAAACTGCATACATAAAAAGTATCTACTTATTAATGAGTACTTATATAAAACTAAAAATGAGTACTTATATAGGTACTAAAATAAAAATATTCTAAATAAAATGAAATTTCAAATAATTTTCCATAAAACATTACTGGATTTTTCACTGAAGGTGAGATTTTTATTTTGAAAGTGAGAAAAGTTCAAATGAAGCTTTAATTTTTGGGCTACTCATTTTAAAATGAGAAAAATACATTAAAATTGTGATAACAAATTTGACATGAGTTTTTAATAAAATTAAATGTCTTGAAATAATCGTTTAAAAATTTTTTGTTTTAATTTTTATTTGTATTTCATGATATCCTTCAAGCCTATTAATAAATTTGGTGCTACGTTATTCCTAAACCAAAATAATTACTTCGAAGAATTGGCTAACTTTTATTAAAATGGCCCAATATTCAATTTTCAAATAAAATAATATGTTGTTTCGATGTAAATTTATAACATTTTAAATGAAAATGAATTTCAATTTCAATTTACTAAGATAGATAGATAGATTATATAGGGAAAATAAATGTTTCTTTTTTAAATCAATAGGTTTGTTTTGTTGCTATACATATCTGGTACGAAATCCTATACAAAGTCTGAATGCGTATGTTAAGTATTAACTCTTTTAACATAATATTTTCAACGTCGATAATGTATGGGTCATCTGTCAGATATCACTCAGATTCTACTCAAAAATATTTTACCGGTTTTTCGTTTTCATGTTATTATTTTTTAAATCACTTGATCTTTATATCAAAATTTGTAATTGATTTCGATAAAATCTTAAATGAAATTTAAATTGAACATGAAACTGGGCTATATTTGGTCTTACAATTTAAATTCCAGGGTCGAGATCTGATTATGTAAAAAGATATATTTGGATATTGGGTCATATAAAAATTGTTTGAAAGACGAAAATTACGTCTTATTATATATAGTCCCATACAAAGCAATATATAACGAGATATAATTGTATTAAATAATATAAAATAATGTATAACCCGTTTTACTCGGGATATAGAAGAGAAAACTTTCATTGCTAATACATTAAATAATGCGTTCATATCATATATCTTCGAAAGGAATAAATAAGGTGTTGCAATTAATGTTTGTTGCGTGATACTTGCAGTTATTTTTGTAAATACTTTATAATTTACGTTTTGTTTTTGTATTTGGATTTCATGTTTAGAAACTTTATTCGAAGAAAATTTTAAAAGACGGACAGAAGTCCAATTTATTTATAAATAAATTTTCCGCATTGTTATTAATTTCGTGGTTTTTCGCTTATTTATTCGTGATCAAATAAGATAAGGTTTACCGAAATGGTTTAAAAATTGATAGTGGCCAGACTAAGGCAATTGGCGATTTTTTTTTGTTTAGTCTCAATAAAAAAAAATAAGAAATTACTCCAAAAAGCATTTGACCGGGCTGAGTTTTTTCTCTTTGGTAGGAGCGAAAGCAGCTTTCCTGAGTAGTTTTCTTTTGTAGTTCGACCGTGCTTAGGGGTTTTAACCTCTGGCATATGTCCAACACCGGCTTCGCCAAGCTTCTTAAATTTTCTTTTGCTCTCACTTTAAATGGGCCAAGGCTGAAAAAAAAATTATACCATTCAAATCTGCGTGGGCAAATTAGTCGATGGACAATTTTGTTCCCAATTTCTGAACAATTTTGTTAAATTTTATTTAAGCACTTGGAAAAATATTTTCATTTTTGTAATCGTTCTAAATGTCTTTGATTTAAACGTTTGAGTTAAATTTTTTTTCTCAGAATCTAAGAATTTTCTTTTCAACTAAATACATCTACTATGACATCTACAATGTTGAATTGTAATGACAAACACTTTTATAGAAGCCATACAAAAACCTTCTATTTCTCATATATTGGTTTTTCGGTGAAAACTTTACCTTCATGCGTGACTGCCGATTCCGTTGAACTCTTTGAAATACTGTCCAAGGTTTACGTTTTTCAGAATTTGACTGACCATTTGATGCCGATGAACGTTTTTCAATACTCCCATTATTTTCCCCCTTTAAATCGAGCAGTTTTGTTAGGGTAGGTGGTTGTGTCTGTAGTTCCTTTAAACGTTGCATTTCCTGTTCACAATGCGAGGCCATTTCAAAACGATGTAATTTTTTATCACAACTAGGACATTGAACAATCGCTTCATCCTCAAGAGCTGAACAATTAATATTTGATGACCCTGCTGCTGTTGTTGTTGAAAAATTGGTTATGTTGTGCATTTGTTGTTGTAAACTGGCTGTTGAAGATGGCTCCATTCTTAGGCCATACAATAGAATACGTCAACTTGTGAATACTTCCAGAATTTTATCGATTTATTGTAATAAAAACGTTTCTTTTGATGTGTATAAAAAGCAATTTTTAATTTTTTTATGGATTCTTCAGATTTTTAGAGATATTTATTCTTGTTTTTGTGTTTACTAGAGTTGTAAAAGTATCCCGGTACTGAGCAGTGTTGTCACAAAAGGGGAATTCGCCCCAAATTGGGGATTTCAACTACGGGTTGTGGTCAGATTTTCGTGGGGAGAGATTTTGGGATTTCACAAAATTTTGGGGATTTTAGCCATGTTCTTAAGAATTTTTGGTGATTTCTGTTTTTGTCTTTTTTTTTTGTATATTGTGTATTTCATCTTAATTTAAAATATATAATTTTTCTGATGTATATTACTTTGTTAAACTACTTTTTAAAGTTTGCAATAATAGAAATGTTAAAGAAATGACAGCCATATTATAACCTGTCCGATTTAAATGACTGAATTAATTAATTAAAAAGACTAGTCTGCACATTCCCTAAATTGTGTTTTAACATTAATTTTATGACTCGTGGAGACGTCAAGTAAACCAAAATATGGTTTGTAGACCACTTTAAGCATGGTGCCTTGTACAAAGCATACAAAGTTTACCACACTCTCAATGAAGGACTTTTAATTTTTTTGTGTCCTGTGATTTAACTATTTTTTTTATGATTTATTGAAAAAAGTTTACAGCAAAAAATGGCTTTTTAATAAAAATTCCATTTATTGCAAATATGCGTTTTTTTCAAATCAAGAGTTGCCAAATTTTAGAAATATTCATTACATTTTGTGGTGTAGTGGTTAGCGCGTTGGACTATTACACGTTAGGTTGCGGGTTCGATCCCCAACCAAGGCAACATCAATTTATGAAAAATACTAATATGTATGAGTTTTTCTATCCCTCATACATCGCAGCGTCCTCCTTCGGTGTTCCCATAGCACTAAACACCACCGTCGTAAAATAACATAACAGGGCTATGAACTAAAAAGCTTAACAAAGTTGTCCAACTCTTCATAAGATGGCGCGCAATATCTGTTCTAATATTTGACATCTCGCGCAATTACAGTGTTGGCATATTTGAAGCCCTTCATCTTTCACCACCTTTCACTTCTTCTCTATCCCCTTTCCAAAGGAAGCAACACTTTATTTATTGGGAAAAATTTCGTGAGTGTTACTTCTCTTTAAAAAAAGAATTGTATTCCGTAATTTTTAATTTTTAAAACAGAAATCCAAAGGCGAGACTTTGTCGTGGAATGGTCGATATATATTTTTTTCATAGTAAAAATAAATTTGATAAGTTTTTTCTAAACCAACTAAAATAATGCATACTTAATCTGACTGAATTTGTTCATTGTAATGTTTTTATATTAGTTTAAGACTGTATTAATACTTTCTTGAATTGATTGATTGAAAATCATTATCTCTAATATTATTAAATAAAATTTAATTTTCAGTAAAAATGGGTTTTTATTTCAAATTCGTATTAAAAACAATAGGTTTGTTTTTTTCAAATTTTGTATAAATATTCCATATAAATTTAAGCATTTATAAAACTTTTAAGTAGATATAAATTTAGCTTCTTAAAAATTTAGTAGTTATAAAAATGCTACCAAGTCTTAAAAATTCTTGACTTTTCTCTTTCAAATGTAAACAAAAATATTTGAAATTTTAGAACTGTTGATTTCATAAAATATCTGAAACATTAAAATCTAATAAATGAATTATGCGTTTGTTGGTAAAGGTACAGCAGGGCACACAATATTATTGCTCCACTTTGAGTTCCGGCGAAGTCTTTGTACGAAAACAGCTGTTGTACAAAGGCGACCCCAAATGTTTAAATTTTGTTTGTTTACAAAAAATAAAAGAAAATCAGGTAAGTACGGAAAGTCGTTTTTTTACAAGTCGTTATAGATATAGGTATAAAATTCGAAAAAAACAAACCTAATATTGAGGAAATATGTGGGGATTTCGAAATTTGTTTTGGGGATTTTTGGGGATTTCAATTTGTGAAATGGGGATATGCGCACAAATTTTTCTGGCAACGCTGGTACTGAGCAATACTAATTTGCGGTTACTCAATATTCAGAAGTAACTACTCATTAACTTCAACAGTGTTGCCATAACGGCGATTTTCTCGTCAGATCTAGCGATTTTATTTCGCCCCTAGCGGGAAAAATTGTCCTATAGCTATTAGCCAAAAATCTAGCGATTTTTATCAGCCGTAATATAATTTTTAAAACTCGGTTTTATGTTGAAAAATATAAAATTCGCACATTGATATTCGTTTATTATAAAACACAACTTCTTAAACGATTTTAGTATAAAAAACTTTCTAAAAATACACATTTCGATAAAATATGGCTATGAACTTTTTCACCGTACAACGACCTCTATTGAGTATTTTCAATAATAATATTTATTTAATGAAAATCAGGATTAATTATTTAAAGCTTAATCGTAAAACTGTTCATTATTTAAAAGTTTATAACACTTCTTATTAACATATTAACGAAATTTTTGAGTAAAAACTGCTTTAAGTACCATTTTTCAACAATCTAGCGATAAAATCGCTAAATATTTCAGAGCTTTAAAGAATTAATTCCTCTTTGGAATGAATTCCCAAAAATTTAATTCAATTCTTTAATTCAAGGAATGAATTTATTAATAAAACATAAGCAGGAATTAATTCCTGTGAATGAATTCAAAGAATTCAGATTTATAGAATGAATTCCCTGACCCAAACACTAAGAATTCGATTTAAAGAATTCATTCACTAAAGAATTCATTCAACGCGAGTTAATTCAATTTTAAGTCAAGGAATTCATTCAATTTTAGTTAAGTCAACTTTTGGTCAAGGAATTCATTCAATTCTAGTTAATTCAACTTTTGGTCAAGGAATTCATTCAATTCTAGTTAATTCAGCTTTTGGTCAAGGAATTCATTCAATTCTAGTTAAGTCAACTTTTGGTCAAGGAATTCATTCAATTCTAGTTAATTCAACTTTTGCCCAAGGAATTCATTCAATTCTAGTTAATTCAACTTTTGGTCAAGGAATTCATTCAATTCTAGTTAATTCAACTTTTAGTCAAGGAATTAAATTTATTTCGTTTAATTCCCTAAGGAATTATTTTTTTTCGTTTAATTCCCTAGGAATTAAATTTTAATTCCCTAGGAATTAAATGTTTTTCGTTTAATTCCCTGAATTTAAGTTTTCACTCATTGGCCATCTCTTAATGCTCTATTCTAGTTTTCGAGATACAGGCCATTTTGTAAAATGGCGAGATAGAGCAAAACGGAAATTTTTGCTACTATGGAGTATTAACACACCCCAATAATACAAATAGGCCAGGTTTTGTAACGTTAACGTATCAATTTCTATAATAGTCGCGTGGGTCACCGTGACTGTTCTTAAAAATTGATTCCTGGGAATCGCGCTCCTATTATTCACTTGAAGTGGGTCCGAGAGCAATTTCCAGGAATCAGTTTTTATGAACAGCCACGTTGACCCACGAGACTGTTTTATAGAAATGGATCAATCGGAAGCGTTACAAGACCTGGCCTATTTGTATTATTGGGGTGTGTTAATGCTCCACCGGAGCAAATATTCCGTCCGTTTTGCTCTATCTCGCTTAGTTTTCCAGATACGGGCCATTTTAAAAAATCGCCATTTTACAAAATGGCCTCTATCTCGAAAACTACACCGAAAAAATTTCTCAGTTACTGGCTACTAAATTTTCAACTGAGTCTCAGGTGAAATACCCCTAACTGAAGCTCAGTTATTAAAATTAATTGAAAATAACTAATATTTTTTAAAAATAAATAAAAATAATAGATCAGTTAAAAACAACGAACGTATTAATTATTTTGAAATATCCATGGAATTTAGTTAACAATAACCGACTTAAAGATTTAATAGAAATTTAACATAATGTTTTCATCTAAATTTTAATATTTTGCAATACTTTTTTTTATATTTTGACTTTATAATTTGTTTACACATTCATACAAAATACAAGTTTATTTTTTGTTGTTATTAATTGGATGCTGCGTTCTTCCATCATACTAGTACATATTAACTCTCATATTATTTAATCTTTGATAAAAAAAAACCTACAGATAGTTGCACGTGCACGAATTTATGGACCACAATCTCGATCTAAACAATAACGTATACGTTTTACTAAATTTCAGAAAATATATAACGAATTATCTCACCGTGGACTGAGCAAATTAAATAAACTGGAAATCTATGCTGGAAATGTATTTAAAATTTTGGTTTCTCTTCAAATTTAAAAATATAATTATAAAAATTCTTGACAATTTCAAATTTGCTTATTTGTATTTACAGGGTAACAGAAAAAATAATTTTATTTAACAGAAATATTAGTTGATAGCAATTATTTCAGTTATATTATTTTTTCTGCGTTTTAACTGGGGAATTCTTTAACTGAGCAACTGAGAAATTTTATCGGTGTAAGCGAGATAGAGCAAAACGGACAAATTTTTTGCAAGTTTTGGATGAAGGTACACGGTACATCTGTTCACATGAGATTGCTGCTATCATTTTATTGCATGTCAAGACACTAGGTAATGTTCGTGTTGGCTTTCGTGCAATTCGTGTCACAAAATTTTTTTTCCATACTCAATGTTCCTTAATGTATTCGCCGCTTAAAGCCTGGATCAGCCAGACGTAAACGTAAACGTATCTATGCATAGCTGAGTTAATAAGTTAAATAAGAACAGAAGATGTGATGTGTTTTTTGTTTCATTCTTATTCATTCAATATAGAGCAAACGTAAATACACATCGAAAATCTGTTGTGAATAGATTTTTGTTCTGTATTTACGTTTGATCTATATTGAATGCATAAGAATGAAACAAAAAACACAACACATCTTCTGTTCTTATTTAACTTATTAATTCAGTTATGCAGAGATACGTTTACGTTTACGTCTGGCTGATCCAGGCTTAAGCCCCGTTTAAATTATCACACAAGTGTGTTTACATGTGAGTAATGTATCGATAACAGTCTGAACACTGAAAAGATTTTCTTTTATACTTTTATACTTTTTTTTTTTAATAATAAGTACAGCATTTATTTACTTCAAATTACATAACCAAAGCCCTGGGGGCCATATATGATTAATAAAAGCTACTACAAAAAAAAAATAATTTAAATAAAGATAATAAAAATAAATAATAAAAAAATAAATAATAATAAAAATAAGTAAAAAATACAGTAAAACTATCACATAAAAAAAATACTGAAAACATTATCTTAAATAATATAAATAGAGATTTAAATAAAAATAATACAATCACCAGATTTTCCTAAGTGCAGCAATAATAATAATAATAATAAAAAAAAGAAAAAGTCGAGAGAGATAAAAATGGTAGCACAAACAAAAAGCTATAACTCATGAATAGCTACATAATCCTTAAGCTTTCGCCTAATGGGGTGAAAAAGCAAAACCTCTTAGGTATAGAGGTAGATCGTTCCATATTCTTGAAAGCCTAATCTGAAATGATCGCTCGAACATAGTAGTATGGTTTTTGACAGCCATACAAGTACACGCAAAAAATAAAAAGGGGGAAATCACATAAAACAAGGGTATAAGTTACATAGTTTTAGTATGTATTATAGCTCTACCCAAGTTTTGGGTATAACTTATATAATATGCTTGGTATAAAATAAGAAAACAAAAACTAACAATAACTATACAAAAAAAAAACTTGGTAAATATTTGTTATTCTGTTTTTGGAATTATAAGCACTAATTTATTAAACTTCAGCCATATTTTATTTATTAATTTATGTTAAATTATTTAGCTCTTTCCTTCTCCCTTATTAAAACAATTTGATTAATTTATTTAATTATATATTTTATAATTATTATTGGTATTAATAGTTGGATGTAAATAAAGCAGTTTAATCTTCATTGTTGCTTTAATATCTTAAATTTGGAAAACTATTTAATTACAACATAAAAACTAATTTTTTAATTTGTTACCAATCCGTACAAAGTATTGTCAGCCTGTTTTTAATACTAATTCCTTTTCCAGTCTCAATCGTTGGGCCATATAAATAATAGCCTACAAGCCTAAAACATGTTGATCACCCCTAGCTTGTGGTAGCAACCATGAAAAATAACAATCAGCACATTCTGGATAATCGGCCAACCATTTATAGATGACATCAACTTGTTGAAAACTTAAAATGCAATGCAAATAATAATAAAAGTTATTAACTATTTTATTATTATACTATTATATAATAGTTTTACTAACCGAAAAGTCTTTGGTGAACCCATTGATGAAAATGTGGATGATAAATTTGTAAACGCACCGAGAGTTGCACTCTCTTGCTTTTTTAACTACATTTGCAAGTTGTTTGTACAGTTTTACAATAATTTGCATGTATGTTGTTTCAATTGCATTTGTAGTTGTTTTTACTACATTTGTCAGTTGATTTTTAACAGTTAAAAATTACTTCATATTGCAGTTAATTTAACTGCAAATGTAGTCTACACCTTTTTAAGTGCAAATGCAGTTATTTTAACTGTCCTTTGCAGTTGATTTTACCTACATAATTCCCTGAGTGTGGGTGTTCTTGTAAAAAGAATCAGACGAATTCGTTAACAAATTTGTATGAAAAACACTAATTTGCAAATGTCTTTTTATCAAAATGTTTGCCAAATTTGTTAGGACATCTATGAAGAACAGAACAGGCTAAAAAAGTTTAAAGAAAAATGTTTTTAAGTTTGTGTTTTTCACACAAATGTTTTAACAAATTAGTCTGATTCTTTTTATAAAAACAGGCACTTAATTAAATGTATTCACGATTGAGGGTTTTCATACGATGACAATTCGCAAACTTTTTTACTAAAACTGTTTAAGCGGGGTTTACATTAGCTGCGTTTGTGCGGCATTCCTATCAATGATATCTCGAACAATTTTGACAGTAGAAAGACGGAATACGTTGAAAAACTGTCAAAATCGTTCTTGATAACACTGATGGAGAGTCACACAAACACACGTAAAATCAGATAAAAATCAATAAATGTAAACCCAACTAATTATATTTGCTTAATTGCATTCGCTTACACAAACTATCGTGAAAAAAAATTTTATAAAAACTTACTATTTTATGATTCTATGTGAATTAAAGTAATTTGGCTACTGCAGCAGCGGTGAAGACAGGATGCTCGTTTTTGCGACATCCAGAAACTTTTTTAACCGACTTTACCGCACGACCCGTATTAAATTATTTAAATAATTCCATTTTGACGACAAAAATTCACGAATAAACTGAAGAAAGACGACGCCGTTGGCTCCAGAGTTCAAACTAATGAATTTAACGGTGCAGAAACGGATACAACAAAACGGATTCAAAACGTATTATATTCGAAAATCCGAAAGTACGGTCCGTTATTGTTCCGTATACGTACAAGAAATAAAATTTCTAGAGATAGACCAAAAAACACCCCTAATTAGCTCTATTGTGAATGATTTAAGCTATTTAGAGGTGTTTTTTGCTCTATCTCTAGAAATTTTATCTCTCGTGTAGATGTGCCTTTTGAACGAAAATGACATTGAACGAAGAAGTCAGTGGCGAATTAATTCACCTTTTATCCGTTCGATTAATAAAATTGAAAGGTGCGTTTACAATGACGGAGTACTCCAATCTGTAGCAAATTTTGTTTTTTTCTCTTTCATACTAACACATTTTTGTATTATGCTATCTCTTGTTATTCCACTCCAGAGTAAAACTTGTTTGACTCTGGAGTACAAATATACCCAAAAAAACAAATCTCTAATTTGTTCACATCTCTAATTGTCAACAAATTAAAAAAAAATAATGACAAAATATATTAAATAAATATAAAATTTGTGGTGTTGAAATGTTGAAATAAAAAACGATAAAAATTCTGGGAAAAGAGTGGCGAAAATATAAAGTAAGTACTAAATATCAAATAAGTTTTGAAGTAACTCTGCATTTCGAACAGTTAACATTTTAATCTGTGCTGCAGAGTAGAGTCACTCTACCATTGTGAAAGCACCTGAACGCCTTGACCAGTGAATTAATTCATTTGATTTAATAAAAAGAACTATAGCACTTTATTTCGTACTAAAACAAATCAAACGAAAACAAATATGAATTAATTCCATTCAATATATAGTCTTTTGTGAATTTACCCAACAAACAATTCGTTCCGTTTACGCACCGTTTTCGGTCTGTCATAAACGGAATCCAACTCCGTATACGTACCGTTTTCTGGATCCGTATACGGACCAGAAAACGGAACATAAGGAACATCGAAACTGATTCGAATCCGTTGAAAATCCGTCAATGACGGACCGTTGACTGAACGTTATTTCGTGTTAAAAACGGACAAGTCCGTTTAAAGTCCGTCAATGACGGACCGTTTACGGACCGTTATGTCATGTAAAAAACGGACTAGTCCGCTGAACGTCCGTCATTGCCGGACCGTTTTCGGACCGTTATGTCGTGTGAAAAACTGAGTATTTCCTTGTCCGTATCCTGCACGCAGAAAAAAAAGGTGTAACATTTACAAAAATTAGAGTAAAAGTTTACAAAGTTCCGTGGTATATATACAACTACATAAAATTAACGACAAATTTGTCAAGACGCTTAGGTAAATTTTCAAAGAGATATATATGTAATTAAATCTAAGACTTTGTTTAATATAACAACACGCAAAGGAAAATAAACTTTTTTCTTTTAGTAAAAAAACATGGTTTATTTTTTAAATAAATAAAAGAAAAATTGCAAATCCTGTACTTTTATTTTAGTTTGTTTAATTTTAATTAATTTTATTTATATTTCTAATATGTTTCTTTCTCCTACCTAAATTCCTCTGCGGCCGAACTGTAATTGTATTTACTAACCCTTCATTGCTCTATTCGTCTTTTCCGTTCAACAACAGTATATATAATAATGATGTATATATAAAAACTATTTGTCTAAAAAACAAATGAGAATTATAAGACACATTTTGCAAAAAAAAATTGACTAAATAAAAAATTACTATGTCTGTAAAAGTGTTGAATACCGAGTACTCATTTCCGATTTCTTTTTAGGGTACCCAATGCTGAAAAGTAAATACTCAATACTTTTAGGCTTGTATTTTTTCAACAAGTTAGCAATTTTGACATGAAAATTACAATAAAAATATATTATTTTTGTTTTTATTTGCATTAATATTTTTTATTTTTGTTTGCATTAATAATATTATAAGATACAAACTTGAGAAAATCCAGCATCATTATTCTTTTATATTAGTGACCCTACGGGGAAAGGGACCGGTCCCAAATGACACGCAGGATAGGTCCCAAGGGGGCGGAGACCGGTCGTTGATCGGTCTTTTTGTTTGAAAGAGACATATCACTTTAACATGGCGTTGTCATTGGAAATGACCAATTGCCACAGTTTAGACACATTGTGGCAATAAGGTGGTGTGTCTAAAAATAGCTTTTCAAATAAACTAATAAAAAATTAAGAATTAAAATAAAAATAATCTACTTGGCGTCGAAGTAGGGCTCGATAACACAACCTCCTGCTTGTGAGGCAAACGCTCTACCGTCTGAGCTAATGTTGCTTATGCGTGATGGCTGGCTGATGGCAAAGTTATGTATTTTTCGTTTCTGTTCAAATAAAAAAGAAAAAGAAAAAAAACACTACAAGCAAATAAAAAAAAAATGGAAAATAAAAAAATTGAAAAGAAAACAACATTAACACACACACACATATAGTGGAAGTGCCTTCAGTATGCCCCCGATTGACCAGTCACGGGATAGGTCCCTTAATGGCAGTTGACTTGTTTTTTTTGCGTTGGCCATAATTAAATTAAAAAATCAATTAAAAATTAGAAATTTGCCTCAAAAACTCCGACAATATAAATAAAAATTTAAAAAATTCCCCTTAAGTTAAAAATAAAAATTAAATGAAATACCAATTGTTAAAACTAATACAGCTTTAACATTAAAAAAACGTTGAAAATACAAAACTTAAAATTTCTTAGCAAAACATTATAGAAATTTAAAATAAGAGCTAAAATAAGCAAATCGTGGAAAAATAAAGTTAAAAATAAATAAAAAAGTAAAATAAATAAAAAATATTTTTAAAAATATGCCGCGAATTTTGTTTTTTATTTCGGTATCGGTCAAGTTTTTTTAAAAGCAACAGTGAAAATAACGGATCAGAAAATACTTAGAAAATTAATTCATTTTCTTTTGTTCATATTTGTACTAATTTAGTAATATGCCTTCGGTTGACCGGTCACATCCACCATATTGATTTGCATACGTCAAAGGACATTCTAAGCGCCTTTTGACATTTACCTGTCTAATTAGAAAAATATACTTATTGCTTATTTTGTTTTCAAAATTTGATCAATGCAAATTTTACATAGTACGTTTTTAAACGTTTAATTTAGCAAAAATGCATATCAATTAATTACCAGGAATTTGGGACTTGTATTTTTGAATTAGTTCAATACTATGTATATTTTACATAGCAGGCTTTTTAAAAGATACATCTGTTTTTTTTCTGCGTGTACCGATTTTTTCCACAAAAATAGACCATATGTTTATTATTTAAAATACACAATACTTTTTTCCTTTTTTATAAATTCATTAATAATTATTATTTACAATTACTATTAATAAATTTCTAATTAATATAATTACAATATTTAGCACATCCGGCTCGGTTTACCTATCTATCCAGCGCTTAGGCATCCAGAGTAAAATACAACATCTATATGGAAAAGAGACAATAAATTAGTTACGGTTTAATTGACTGTGTACACGATGCAAATTCTCACGTGTTATACACAAAACAATAACGGTGGGTCTGATACTGCAGGTTTAAACTTAGGTTAATAGTTAACCCAAAAATTTGTTGTTGTTTTGTGTACATTTTCTTGACATTATATTTTGTTTTTAGTTAAGTTAAAGTTAAACCTACAGTATGATACCCACCGTAAGTTATATAAATCTTACCTTGTTACTTGATGTTGTTTGATTAATGGTGTGATGGAAAGAATTCCCTCTATTGCATATTCTCCATATATTCCCGTTATAATAATATTTTTAAAACTATAATTTTTTATTTTGTAAACAAACTGCAACCGATAAAATCCGTATTTAAAGGTACGGAAACAGATACACCAAAACGGAGTTAAAACGTATTGTGTTCGAAAATCCATTTATACGGTCCGTTAATGTTCCGTATACGTACAAGCATTGACGGATACGTACATTACGGACAGTTAACGTGCCGTAAAAGCCGGATTCATGAATCCGTACGTGCCGGAGAGTCCGTAAAAATGTTTCTTGGGTATTCATTAAATATTTTATTTAGAATTCAAAAATTTAATTAAAGAATTAATTCTTCAAAGCTCTGCTACAAGCTAAACAAATATAAGCCGAAACTAGTCGCTCACTTCGGCGGCGGCGGGTTTAAGAAAAGTCGGTGGCGGCAATTAGACTTGCGCCACTCGACTTGTATCTCTGACGACGAATAGGACTGTGAATAGGACGATAAAAATAGACAAATATAATACGGGAGTTTTTATAATTTTTTAAAGCATTTTTTCAGTAAAAAAATTCTTTATTTTTAGTTCTTTTTTTTGTTAGTTTTTAACCAAACAATATTTACGAAATAAGATAACAAAAACTGTGCAGAAATTATAATTCTCAAACGAGAAACTTAAGGCTGAAAAAAGGAAAACTAGAACAAAAAGTTGACGCCATTTTGGTGTATGTGTTGGAGACGTTATAAAGTGAAAACAAAAAATTTGGAAACCAAAAAAAGTGCGTGTGTGTGTGAAAAATAGCAAATAATTTATTTTTTTTGTTGTAAGTGAAATAAGTTTTGTTAAAAAAGAAAAGTTATTAAAATAAATACGAAGTTTCTGAATTTGATAATAGTGAAAAAGAAAACAACAATGGCAAAAATTTATGAAAAATCCATTTCTCAACTTAGCAACAATTCTCTGTTGCAACAACAACAATCCGTATTAAGCAACATACAACAACAACAACCAAATAATAATAATGCCCTTGCAAATGCTAATAATTTTATAGGTGGTTTTAGTTCTTTCGATAGTGATTCTTTACCCGATTATTCTGAATTTGATTCAGAATCTGTAACATTGGATTATTTCAAGGAGAGGTATGATGATGGCTAAAGAAATAGGATTTGTAAATTTTTTAAGTTTAATTTGTTTCGTATTATTTTTATAGTTTTTTTAACGCATAAGGTTTACCGAAATGGTTCTGTAATTTATAAAAGTTTGTGTATGGACTAAACCCATGCTGAGTTTAATGGTGCAATTCTTTTGTCGGCAACGCCTCTTTCAAGTGGGAGTGTGTCAATAAGAATTTTCGACCGGGTTTAAAATTTCCTTTTTTAATGGCTCGCAAAAAAATAAATTCAATAAATTCTGTTGTCACAACATATCTAATTTTAATGTGTTAAGTTTAAAAAAACTTTCCCGCAGTATTGAAAAAAATATTAAGTGCAATATTGAGGAATTGTTTTTATATCAAATTAATTCCAGAAGATCATAAAGCCTTGTTTCAATAGTTGGGATTGCATCTGGTTGGCTTGTAGATTTGACACCTTTTGAAAACAATTCAAATTAAGCAGATTTCTTTTATTCAAAATGGGATAATCATTTTGTTTAGTAAAGTTACATACCTATATGGTCAACATAATAACTAAAGCCTAATTTTTTTTAATGGCTCCCAGTCTAATATTTAAACAACCTCCTAACATAAACCCAATCTTTTTTGCAATGAAGTTAATACTATGTGTTCCTCACGAAAAAAACAAGTTCTCCCTTTAAAAAAATGTGTAAGTCCACACAATGTAATCGATTTCGTGTACTTCACATTGTGTGTACTTACGATATGGGATACTTGTGTATAACAATGTATATGAAACTAAAAACATTTGAAATTTTTCAAAAATTTTGTCTAACTTACATGCTGCTATACTTGTGTGTACTTACGAAGTATATTGGCTTGTTGGCCATTACAATGCGGCCATACCCTTGGTAAAGTAAGCCAGCTTGTGTGTAGATTTTGAAAGCACTCGGGGATTCTAGTAAGTACACACAAGTATCTCCGAGTACTTTCAAACCCTACACACAAGTTGGCTTAATTTACTTAGGGTATGGCCGCATTGTAATGGCCCACAAGCCAATATGCTATACACACAAGTATAGCAGCATGTAAGTTAGACAAAATTTTTGAAAAATTTCAAATGTTTTTAGTTTCATATACAATTGTTATACACAAGTATCCCATATCGTAAGTACACACAATGTGAAGTACACGAAATCGATTACATTGTGTGGACTTACACGTTTTTCTAAAGGGTCTACAACATTTTTATCCTTGCCTACTTTAGGCGATATGGGCCAAAATAGGTTTACAGTGAATCTCGAAAACTAGGCCATAAAAATTACTAGGTTTAAGCATAAATTATTCCTTTTACCAAGATGTAATAACAATAAAAAAATAAAATTTTTTGTGCTGTTAAGAGGATGTAGTAGGGATTTTCGTTTTTCGAAAAATGCGAAATTGAGTCAAAACGCAATACAACTGCAAAGTATATTATTCAAACTTATAAGTCTTGCTACTTATATTAAATATGCATATGCCTTTTACCCAATTTATAAAAAATCCGTCCATTTGTTTTCAAGTTAAGGCGATGTCTTTTAAAGGTATCCTTATGGAATCCTGTGTGTCCTTGGACCAAAGTAAGGAATTGTTTGAATAGCTTAAACTTAAAGCTTACTTTGTGGTAATTTTAAAAATGTTTTTAAGACTTTAAAATACCTATTTGTTTAAAATATTTATTTTTCGAAATTAATAAATTTTGTTTTCTATTTAGAAAGTTTAATTTCTTATAAAGTACTCATTTGGCGAATTTGTGATCGGTTAGAGGCTAATTAAAAAAACATGCCATTTTTAGTAATCATTTAATTCAGTCTTGTTTAAAAAGTAAGAAATCATTAAAAATCCTTTGATAAAATAATAAGTAGATTTAGTAAAAATAAGCAAATCAGTACACAGAAAAAACAAATTCTAATGTTGGTGACTTTTTAAAAAAGTTTGTTTTTGTATTTACAAAAACGGTATGAGAAAGATGATTAATAATATAAATAGAATTTTGTAAATTCTTTCTGTGTATATAATCCAAATTTGATCGTTTAAATTTATTGGTTTTTGTTGAGTTTCGTTAGTAGTCGGTATATCCACCATTATTTTGTATAACATATTTTATTGACTCTATTTGGAATGCCGGCGATAAGATTTCGGCAGGTCTCCATTGGTATTTCAAAACAAGTTTTTTGGACAAAATTCCATAATTGATCCTTATTTTGGAAAATTTTATTACCTATTCTTTGCTTCACCTCTCCTCAAAGATTTTCCATAGGGTTCAAGCCCGAAAATTGACCAGTCAAGCAGAGTCACACGATTGTCTTGGAACCAATGCTATACCAACTTAGAAATGTGCTCGGATCATTATCCTACTGAAATGTCAATTTAAGTGGCATACTTTCCTCAGCATAGGTCAACAAAGTATTTTCAAAGATATTTTTGTAGTAGAATCTGGTCATAATGTTGGTAATTCGATGTATTGGACCGGCATCTAACACCCGATACAAACCCAGACTGTCTACGACGAACCGTGCGCGAAGAGATTACATTTCCAATATCTTATGAAATGGCTATTGAAGACAGAAATGGCTCCTACTTTAACGTCTTTTTTGGTCCTCTGCGAGTTTTAACCAGTTTTTCAGGCTATAAACCATTTTGCAAAAAAAAAACGAAGTCTCGAAGCAATTTTTTTTTGACCCATCAATAGTTTTTTTTTTATTTCGCTATGAATAAATAGCACCAACAATTAAATAAATAGCCTTCCCAAAAAAACGGAGCAGACTGCTAAAATATTAAAGATTCTCGATTCCATCATAAACATGTAAAGCACTTGTTGATTCTATGCCTCATAGATCTTTGTTAGTTATTAAAAAGGGCTTTGCAAAAAATATTGATAAATGCGACCTCTTTGTAAAATTTTTTTTAGTAGAACTTTTTTTTAATGAAACTTTGATATGCCCGACAAATGTTACTGAAATATTTATGTTTTTTATTATTTCTTTTCTTAACTATATAAATAGGATTCGATTAGGATAACTTTAAAGGACAACTATTTAACTTGGAAATAATGGAGGGATTTTTGTGAAATTTGTCGGAAAGAATATATTTTGTATTAGTAGCAAAGCACTTAAGTTTGGACAATATATATTGAAGCAAAAGTGCGTTAACGCTAAATTTAGCATTTTCCAAAAAACGAAAATCGCTACATCGGCATAAACAAATTTATTTCACTTTTGTCATCTTTAAAAATCGTTCATTCTACAAAAAGGCAAAAAAGTAGTCATAAAGTAGTTATGTTAATTACACTGTGCACGAATCGGAGACTTTTTCTCGACAGTTGGGGCACCCAGTGGTAAAACTAATTCGGTTATGCTGAATCTAGTAGTGCTAGCCGTTTTTCTAGATTAGCCTTTAAAAAAAAGATATTTGATTTTTTAATTTGTTTACCGTTAATTTTTAGTTAAGTTGTTTGTTATTCTACCAAAAAGCATTGTGTTAAAAATAATCAAAATCGTTCTTGCGGTTTAAAAGTTGATATTGAAAATGTGAGGACACCTTAAAATTCTTTATTAAAATTTTTTACTTCAATACAAATTTCAGTACATTTAACGAAGCAATAAAATGTACAATTTAGTATAGAAAATTTCGAAGTGTCCCCACATTTTCACGCAAAACTTTTGAACCGCTGCAACGATTTTGATCATTTTTAACCCAAAGTTGACTGGGGGAATAACAAATAACCTGAGTAAAAATAAATGGTAAACAAGTTAGATAAATCGCATTTTTTTAAGTCCTTGGACCCACAATTTTCAAACACAAATATCTTTTTTTCAGGAGCTAGTCTAGCACCACTGTATTCAGCGTACTCGAAATAGGTTTATCCACCGGGTGTGTCCAGATTGTTGCATTTTTCAACTTGCACAGTGTTATCAATGCAATATAAGCCTTAAATAAAAACTGTTGTTTAGCCAAAAACCACTTAAGATCTGAAGACTGATTTTGAAGGCTTGGTCGTTAAATGCTTAAAGGCAGCGGCAAATTCGAAAAAACTGCACCATCCAACTAAGCAAAACGGAGAAAGTTTTATTAATTTCTGAGTCATTTCGAAGTACTTTTTTTAAGCCGTTTTTTCTTCTTTATTTTTGTTTGTTCTTGTTACTTTTTATTGAGTTTATTTGTTTTTGCACTTCTATTTGTTTTGTTTGATATTTTTTATTATTTGGTTAAGTTTTTATTAATTAGTTTGATAAAAAAAAATTAGTTTCTTTCGTTTACTTTTACTCTACATTTTTATCACTTTCACAGCTTCTACTACCCATATTTTTAGATTTTTTCTTCATACACCTATTTACAATCTCATAAAAAGTTTACCTCTACATATATTTTATATTAAAATGCAAGCATGATTCGTCCGTTCCCTTTACCATAGCAATTTTTTGTGATTTTGAGTGAGTTTTGGTTCCGCGCTAACGTACGGGAACATAACTTATAACTGCGTTTGTGTTGATTTTGAGAGTTTTTAATCTATTGCGGATTACTACTGTCAAAATTATTCAACATAACGTTGATAGTAATGCCTCACAAACACAGCTAATATGTAAAACGCCTTTATGGTGGCCTTTTGTTTACGTTTTTATTTTTTCCTTGTTTTATATTTTATTGCTGTTGTGTAGTCGATTTTTTTAAGGGGTTTTAGACTTGGGCATTCTAGTTCGTTTTGGTGAACGCTCTTTCTAGTTCAATTCCTTGTAAAGAACTAGTTCGCTCTTCTAGTTCAATCGATCTTTGACAATTTCGTTCAATCGTTCACAAAACAATTTTTTCGATCGTTCCTTTGGGAATTTTGAATGGGTAGCAAAATCACACGCAGAAAAACAGGGGGAATATTACCTAAGTGCTATGTAATTATACAACTACTTAATTTTTAAGTTAGTTTTAAAAAGTTCTAGTAAAGTATGCACATTTTTTTTATAAAATATATACAATCCTTTCGAAATATATACATGTGTAGAAAATTGTAAAATTTACTTCGAACTTATGTAGTTGTATAATTACATATCACTTAGATATAGTTCCCCCTGTGCATATATAGCTCGTCTTTTAGTTAACAAAGATATAAAATATCAGACAAATAAGAATTTTAAGAAAAAGAAAAATGTTTAGTGTAGAAAATATATTTATTTAATAAAAAGGAATAGAATTATCCCTGGCTAAATGTAATAATATGAACTAGAAGAGCGATTAGTAGTGACCTAGGTCTTTCGATCAATTAAGTGACTAGTTCAATTGAACTAGTTTGTTCACGAACGACACAAGTCTGAGGGGTTTACTTTTTAGAAATAAACGAGTGTAAAATTTAAAGTTGGGCAGGGCGACTTCATACTACCCTACAACAATCTGTTTGAAATGTAACTAATATTTGAATCCGAAATTTGAATAGTTTAAAATAGTGTCAAAATTAGTTTCGAAATAAACTAAAAAAGTAGAAATTTTGAATTTTCCTAATCTTGTTTTAATGGTATATTTAAGAGAAAATTAATTATACCAATATAAATATCTTTATATTTGTAATTTGTGGCGTGAAAAAAACCATAAAAGCCGAAATTTGCGGTACCTTTAGATGGGCAATAGATCTAAACATGTACTGAACTTAACCAAAATCAATAGGATTTTCGGTGGGCCGACAATAGTTAAGTTACCAAATTTCATCAAAATATCCTAATATTTGCTACATGTAGCGTGCGGCCAAGAATACATGAATAGACAGACGGACGGACGAATACACGGACATCGATAAGGCGAACAAAAAGGTTATTATGAGTCGATCGGTGTATTTGGTCGCTCTCTTTCCGCACTTTTACTGTCAGTAGTGGGTAGCTTTTTAAAAACAAGTTAATTTTCCAAACATTTATTATGTAATTGAAAAAATTTCTCCTTTCTACGTCCACAACCTTGATAACGTTTTTTAAATTTTTCAAAAAAATTGTCACTTTTTGTGAATAGTAACTTCTTGTTCATCGCATAAATTAAAGAAATGTTCATTCATTATGTGAAACAAAACATCATAATCATCTTTCTCTTGCAAATAAATTTCTTCGAGATTTTTATAAATAAACTTAGCCATTGCTTTAAATATAATGAATAATTGTAATATTAAATGTCGACTACACCGTTTGAAAAGCTGTAAGTAACTAATTTATTTATTAAAAATATATTTCATAAATACTATACATAACTTTTTTTAAAACTAATCTATACTACCTGCAAGCTATATTTACTATCCTTGTAGGGAATTAAGTCTTAATTTAGGTTTTTTACTGATAACAGATGTAACCATAACCTTTTTCTTGGTTGCTATCTCCCATAGTGATATGCTTTACCTGTATTCATAGCTTTAGTGATTGTTCGTTGAAAACATTCACACATGTGGATTATGTTT
The DNA here is from genome assembly GCA_949987735.1 of Leucophora obtusa. Lineage (NCBI taxonomy): Eukaryota > Metazoa > Arthropoda > Insecta > Diptera > Anthomyiidae > Leucophora > Leucophora obtusa. Next base: position 290,761,819 of record OX465295.1, on the reverse strand, counting down.
ACTTGCATTCCAAAAATTAGGGACATAGTTATAGACATCTGTGTTGGAATTCTCTAACTTTTTAACGATAAAATATTTTCAATATTATCTAGGGTTTGGGGTTCGGGAATTCCCGGGCGGGAATTCCCGGGAAATCCTGAAAAAAGTTTGCCGGGAATTCCCGGGAAAATAATATATTTTTCCCGGGAAAACGGGAAATTTTAAAAATATTAAATTTTTTAAATTGTTTTTGTTTCGAATAGGATTTTTTAATTTTAGTCATAAAAAACATTTTAAATACCCAAACAAAAATGTCATTGTTAAAATCTTTTAAAAGGAAATACATTTATTTGACACACAAATAAAATCTTTGCCAAGTAATAGGGAGCATTTCAACTAATAAAGATTTTTCGCATAACTTATTCAAAATTTAAGTAGTAAAACCTAAAAACTTCGTAAAATGTTTAAAAGAAATATGAAAAAAAGCTTTGTTTCTTACAAATAATCGCCCTTACTATCTAAATTTTTCAAATGCATAATTTAGGTAAAGTCGACTTTAGTTAAAATATTGGGTGGCAGTATACCTTGACTTGGTTTATTTTTGGAGCATTCTGATTGGTTAATTTATTTTCAAACAATCAAAATATTTGAAAATATAAATATTTTTGTAAGGTTTTCATACACAAAATGATCAAAACAGTTTGATTAAAAATAAAGTCGACTTTAAATTTAAAATACGCCTTTATATTAAGGGTCAATAATTTTATAAGTAACGTTTTCATTAATAAATGTGAGAAGAAAAGATAGTAATTAAATTTGGTTATCCGACATCTAAATTTGTTTCACAAAAAAAAAAAAAAATTGATAGTCATGCAACTTCTCTTGAAGAAAACAACAAGAATAACGTTTCAGCTAAAATTAGCAAAGTACCTGAAGAAAAAAGTGTAAGCTGAATAGACATTAAAGGTTTTATGGTAGGGCAAACATTTCCTGAAATGGTATCCAAATTAGCTGCAGTCAATCTGTCCCATAACTAGATCTTCGTTTATTCGAGAAAATTTTTATAATAAAAACCTGGCATTGCAAAAAAATGAAACCGATGTAAAGAACATTATATTAAATTACTACAATCATGTAAAAGATATCATGATAAAAGAAATATCGAGCAATATTTCTAATAATAGGAGATTTACTATAATCTTAGATGAATGGACAAGAATATCACAAAAGAGATATTTGAACATAAGTATAAACGTAAATGATTCATTTTATAACCTGGGGTTAGTTTATATATCAGGAAAATGTAATGCTGATGAAATAAGAAGAATTGTAGAAATAAGACTACAAGAGTTTTATTTGTCTTTGGAAAATAACATTGTGGCCACCATATCTAATGGGCCAAGTGCGATGAAACGGTTTGTTTCCGACAGTCCAGTAGTAGGTGCCTGCTGGAATCATGCAATTCATTTGGCAGTGCTGCGAGTAATTTATGTGAAATCAAATGCTCAACATTCTGATATTTTTTACTTTCAATTCTCACTACACAGACTGCATTTGTACTGAAATAGTGTTTTTATAACAAAAATTACTTATATAGGTGGTTTTCATTAACAATTTTGTTCAAAAATATTTCCCGGGAATCCCGGGAATCAAATTTTTTCATTCCCGTTTCCCGGGAAATAAAAAAGTCCGGGAAATCCCAAACCCTAATATTATCAGATAATTATCAGTATTAAAAACATACCTTATTAAGACAAATTAAATTTTACTGATAGAAAACCAAGTAGTTTAAATTTTAAAGTTTCGATTTGGTGTTCGTTTAATATTTGGAGCTAGGCAGCAATTAATTAATATGCATTTACTTTACTAAATGCTCACCCAAAATTACATTAAAAGGGAGCAAAAATAGAACTTAAAATTATTAACAACAATAAGTGCGTTGTACTTAAATAAACTAGTTTTTAAAACAATTAGAAAACATTAAAAATTATTTAAATTGATACAATGCAGAAAACTAATAATATCTAATGATAATGGGTGTTTAATTTAAAATGTCAAACAATAATACACATAATAAATAAACTTTTATCCCATTAAAAAAAATATTACCAATTTTTAATGCAATATAAAATCAAATTAAAAATAAAAGAGATAAGAGAAGTGTTATAAAAATTTTAAGTTATTTCTGGTATCATAAAAAACACTTTTTTGAGTTTCTAATTAAAATCGTTCATTTTACAATATTTTTCCGAATCTTATCATTAATTGAAGGCGCAATTCTAAATATTTTTTAATATATATTTTATTAAATAACTCTTGGGTTTTATGAGTGCATTAGTGAAGTTTTCATTTTAATAGAGCTCAAAATAAATCCATAGGTTTTTTTGTGGTTGTATCTTTAAAGGTACAGTGAGCATTTAAGTGTTAACCTAAATGTAAAACCGCAACGAAAATAAATAAGCTACTGAAGCTACTCCAAGTAGATTTTTTTCTTTTTTTTTAAATCATTGACTATTCCCAGTCAGAAAAATACAAACGGGAAAGCGGTGGCAAAGCACTTTAACAGGTGGTACAAGTACAGGCAAAAAGTGCTTTCCCATTCCCAAAATGATAACATCATTAGACAAAAGGACCGGCTGTTCAAAAAGCGCCGGAAAAGCACTGGAGGAACAAAATTTTTAAACGTTGGCAAAACGCTGGCAAAACCAATAAATAGGTGGTCAGGAAATATATTTTCCAAAATAAAATTTAAAAAAAATTCATATGTATTTTTTTTGGTCCTGCCGTGATTTGAACCCAGTCCGTCAGATTGGCAGACGATTGCTCTACCCACTGAGCTAACGCGACATATAATATTTGATGGCTAAACACATAAATGTGTGATAATAGCTGGACAACTACTGGCTGTGCCAAAATGCTAGTACTGGCAAATAATTTTTTGTAACTAGTATGCCAGTGTTGGGAGGGCAAAAAAAAAGTTGGTCTTGAAGGAGCTTTCCCACAAACAAAAAAATTGATTTTATAAAACAAAAAAAATTTAAATTAAAAAAATCCAAAAAAATTTTTTTGCTTGCAACCGGATTTGAACTCGGAACCTCCTGACTACAAACATTTTTTACCGAAGCGTCAGCATTTTTATAAAATCATTGGTCTACCAGTGAATTGATTTTTGTACGCCTGGTAGCATTGGCTAGGTAGCACTGGATAACCACTGGTTGCAAACCTTGGCATATCACTCTATGGCAATTCTTTGCCAGTGGTTTTTTTTATAAACCACCAACATTTTTGTAAAACAAATACTGGTAAAACGCTTTTTGCAAACGCTGGCAAAGCGTCCCAAATGAGTGTTCTGCCAGTCATTTATTTTTAACACCGTGGTTACCCATTGGTATGCCAGTGCTTGATTTTTTGTACCACTGGCGATTTCTGACTGGGTTACTACATATAATTTTATTCTTAACATAGCAAATTTCTATGAAATTCGGAAATAACATAAAAAAAATTTAAACTTTTATCAAAAAATGGCTCTAGCTCCTCAGCGTCCGCTTCCGCCCAGAAATATTTGGTATGCACTTTTAGAGGGGAATATGGCCTTTCGGGAAATATGAAATCGGTTTTGATCCCTTTTGATCCACGTTAGTTATGCTCCAATAAAGACGAAAATTTTAGTATTAAAAGCAGAATAAAAAAATGTATACCTGCTAAGAATATATTTAAGGAATAAGTAAACAAAATTTATCCGAAGTTAATATCTCTGAACCAAAAAAATATGAACATTTGAACTGTGGGAAATTCTAAAAAAATTTATAACTTTATGAAAAAACAAAAAAAGGGTATTTTGTATCACCCTTTCACTATGAAAGAGTAAAAATTTAGGCTCGATTTTTTGGCTTTCTAAGGTGTCTATTTTACAATGAGCTAATTGGTTTTAAAATCGGTTACAAAAAACAAATGATTTTTGGCCGCTTTCTCTAAATATGTGCCAGTGTGCGGCGGCGGTAAATGGGTTAATAGTAGACAGTAGTAGTAGACACGCTAAAAATTCTGTATCTTAGTTATTTAATATTTTTGTATTCATTTTTAGTTTTTTCTTTTAATGAAAAGAAAAGAAAAGTATGTCAAAAACTACTCTAATTTCACATTTATGTGAAAAATAAAAATTAAGTATAAAATTTTTATATTTTTTAAAAATTAAAAAAAATAAAAATTATAAAAATAATTTAGGCAATATATTCGGTTACTATTCGGAATTCAGCATAGAATACATTTATTTCATGGATTATTCGGTTAATGAAAAATTTGTATTTTTTTAAACAAAGAGAAAATTATTTTTATGGAATAAATTTTCTCTATTATTAAAAATTAAAAAAAAAAATAAAATTGACGTTGCAGAAAAAACTGCTGAAACTAGCAGATTATTTTTGCTAAATACTAGTAAAATCAGAATAGCAAAAATAAAACTGTTTAATTTACAGAATTTTAGTTGTATTTAAGTTAACTTTCATTGAAAATCACAAATTGTGCTGTAAAATCTGCAGAAAATTTTGCTAAATATTAGTAGAGTCAAAATAGCAAAAACAAACTGTTATATCTACAAAATTTTTTTTATTTTTAAGCTTACTTGAATGCAAAAAGCAGTCTCTCCTGTTAAAATCACCATAAATATTTGGTAAAAAAAATTGTAAATTGCTGTTTTCAAAAAGTCTCAATTTTTATTTGCATTAAAAAATTAAAAAAAAAACTTCGAAAATTTTAATTTTTTTTTGATTAAATTATCCCCGAAGAACTGGAAGATGGTCCAGAAAATTGTAGAAATTTTTAGTGTAGCGTTTGTTTTTAAATTTTGCTACCCGTTCTAATGTAAAATCAGCGATATCGACCTTTTATCAAATTACATAGTAAAATTTATAGAGTACTGTCGGATCTAAACAAACTGAATATTGTTGGAAATTCTATAAAATTACCATAAATTCTACATTATTTTTATTCACAAATGGAGGCCAGATTTAACATGACAGCGCTTTAAATATGAGCAAATTCTTCTTTGTTTTTAGCGATTTTTAAATAAATTTAACAACACTGAAATTTTAATATGAAATGCTTTATACTATAATGTAAAAAATGGCCTGACTGATCTGTTATATCGTGGTAAGTATAGCATAATCCTATTCGGTTTAAAATTGCAGTGTTGTTAACTTTATTTTAAAAACAAAGAAAAAATTTGTTCATGTTTAAAATGTTGTCATGTAAAATCTGGCCACCATTTGTGAATAGAAATGATGCAGGATTTAAGGACATTTTATAGACTTTCCAACAATATTCAGTTTGTATAGATCCGATCAGTACTCTCTAGAGTTTACTATGTAATTTGATAAAAGGTCGATATCGCTGATTTTTCAATAAAAGCCAAGCATACTTAGAACGTTTAGCAAAATTAAAAAACAAATGCTACACTAAAAATTTCTACAATTTTCTGGACCATCATCCAGTTCTTCGGGGACAATTTAATCATTATTTTGATCTTTAAAAGTAAAAGCAACGGGGATAAAATTAGAAAAAAACTTTAATTGATTCTATTGTATTGTCCGTCACTGTATATGATTAATAAAAGCTACTACAAAAAAAATTATTTAAATAAAAATAATAATATAAAAAATACAGTAAAACTATCAATCAGTAAAACTATCAACTATCCTGAAGGCCTAGTCTGAAATGATTGCTCTAACATAGTAGTATGATGTGTTGGATATACCAGTTGGGGGATTCTTTCCAAATTAGACAAAATAAAGTTGTCAACTATATAGTCCGGAAACCCATTCACCATTGCCTTGTAAAAAATATCAATAACCTCATACCTACATAATTGTCGAAAGAGCACCTAAGAGGCCAAAAACATATCTACTAACTGTATTGAAAATCTTGGTAAACCTATTAAATTCACCGCCTGTGGTACCGGAAAATACCTCGACACAACACAATATATGAGGCATCAACAAGGTACCAACTTTTTGCAAGCACGCTCCTGACTAAAAATTTGTTGGCACGCAACATTTTTTGTTGACTCTACCGACTTTTTTTTTGAGTGTACAATCGGTTTTATCATCGATAATTTTACTTGAAATTGTCTTGAACTTCTTCTTGGTTAGTTATACATTTACATTTAAGTTCCGTTGATAAAGTACCCAAAACATTTCCAGAGAATCTGTCCTAGTGGAACTTGTTCTAGTTTAGACAAGCTGGAGAACCGATTCTAAAGTTTCTTTCAGTTGCCTTATTTACTTTTTAAACTTTTCTGAACAAAACTAAAACACGGTCTTAAAATTAAAATTAGATCAGATCATCAACATCATAATCATGACATGCAATTGTATCAAAACCTACTGTTCTGTATGTAGAATTTTGGTCGACGTCATTGTTTTTATTTAAAATTTTTCACACTCGTTAAAAAAATATTGTGTATTAAAACTAAAATTAGCACATAATTTAAACAAAATTGTTTTTTATGCCGACATTGCCACATAGTTTAGTTAGTTTCTCATTATTATTTTGTAATAAATGTTTGAGAAAGTTTAGTTTTAGTTTGTATTTTATTAATGTTTTTTTTCCTTAAGCCTCTTTTTAATTAATTTAATTTTAATTATTTCTCTTATTAATAAAATTTTGTTTTATTGTTGAAAAATATACAGCATAAATATTGAAAACTTTAACCTTCGAATTACTTACTTCTGAGATAAAATTTATTTAAAAAATTTAGTAGGTATAATTTAAAAATATTCTTAAAAAATATAAGTTGTTGTTAACAAAATAATTTAATTCAATATGATTGATAGTTTTTACTGTTAGAATCTTAAGAATTTTAAAAAAGGGAACATAAATTTTGTTGTCTACTACCGCATGCTGTTGTGATTTTATTTAGTTTTATCTCATGTCAAAGATTTCATAATTGAATTTAACTACAAATAATTGTTCTCCCTCCCATACCCACATACAATTAAAATCACTGGTACACATAGTTTTGGCTTTTTATTTTAAAAATATAAATACATACATATTTATTTGACTTTCTACCAATTTTAATGTAATATGAAAATTATCTTAATTGTTGAATGAGGGAAATAGTCTTTTTGAATTAAAACGAACATTTTTTCTTTAGCGTTTTGAGAATCGCTCGCCTGCATGAATGTATTTAAAACATTCTTTGAAACATTCAATACACTTTTTGCAATTCAGAAATCTTTAATTGAAATTCAGAGAATATCAATTGAAATATAAAAATCATAAATTTAGATATTTAGTTTGTTCACAAGGGGTGTGCTATCTGACTCCAGGCCACTAAGGGTTAAATATTTTTTAAACAATTGTAAAGATAATTATAGTCTAACCAAATTTAAGTGATGTTTTTCCGAAAAATGTGTAAAATTTGATGAAAACATTCAAATTTTGTTTAATTTTTAATTTTTGACATTTTTGTAAAATGTCCTGGTCGCTCCAAACACAATCTCGAATTATCATTTTTCCAATTTATTTTTTTTCTTTAATATCAACTATTATGTGGTGCAAATAGTAATCAAGATCTCCAAATTAGGCATTTTAAAAAATCTTTAAAATTAATTAAAAAAAAAAACACGTTTTTGCATTTTTATCAAATTCGTGGGTCATTTTGAATTCCAGGCTAAAGTGAGTTAATGATATCCCATGAAGTCAAAATTCCATGTCTGAATCATTTTGACTATATTAAATGAATAAATGGAATAAAAAATAATTTTTTTTCGAAATTTCGAATTTTGGGAATTTTTAATAGTAATACACTTTTTTCCAAAATTGGCCATTTTCGTGCAACTTTCGGCACGGGTTAATGTTTTCCAAAAAAAAAAACATCGATTTCTTCCATTTGGGACCATTTCCAATAAAACTGGGGGTGTAATAAACGAAAATCGACAAATCGCTAATTTAAGGGACAGTCTAATGAACATACATGATCACACATTGACTAGTATATGATCATACATGGGCATACATGATCATTTACTTTACTACATGTTCAATGTATGACCATACATATAGTTAGCTAAAAACCGAAAAATTTGAAAACCGCGGTTTCGGTTTTCTAAAATTATAAAAACCGCGGTTTCGGTTATTTTTCGGTTTTCTTGTGATATTAATACAATTGTTTTAAAATCCCGACTAAAATAGTTTTCATATAATCTTATATGATTTAATATAATTATAAATGTTTATATGTGTGTAGTAGTGTTATGACTTTTTGATTTTTTTTGCAAATATCAAATTTTACATGCCCTAGCCAAAAAGGCCATAAAAAAATATTAAGAAACGCAATCTTACTTTTTCGCTGCGCTCAAAAAAGTTCCCGCACCAAAAGGGTTGAAATTTGGTCTATATGCTTTTAGTTTAATTAAAATATTTCTCCGAAGTTTTAAACAAATGAGACTCAAACGCTGCTTATTAAAAGCTATTTGCGGTAAAAATTACGAAACCTTTTTGGAGGGACTTTTGGATACATTTTTTGTCGTTTGCAATAATTTTTGTAATAATTCGTTATGTAAGTTAAACAAAATCCCCGAGAAAAAAATATTTTTAGAAATTGCGTTTGGTGCGGAAGGTTTTTTTGCCGAAATGACCCGCAAACACGATTTTTATTATTAATTTAGTATTGCCCATCACGTAGTGATAGGTAAAATTTTTGTTAAAAATGAGTAATAACCCTAGTGTGTAGGGTTTTTCTTTTCCCGGACTTTTTCTTTTCCCGGGACAGCGGGATTTTTTTTAGAATTTCCCGGGATCCCGGGAATTCCCGCTCGTTAGAAAATATATAAATTCAATTAAATTCGTTAAAACATTTTTGTGAAAAATACAAACTTAAAAACATTTATCGTTAAAAATTTTTAGCCGCAGTTGTTCTACATAGAAGTCCTAACAAAATTGTGGAAAATTTTTGAAACAAAAACCTTTTTAAATTAGTTTAAATTTTGCACACAAATGTTTTAACGAATTCATCTTATTCTTTTTACAAAAACACCCAGTTAATATATTCTGAAAAAAGGACTAAATATAAAATATCCATGTCTTCCACTTTTTCTAGATCAATTCATTTAACAATTTAAACCGGGAATTAATATTTAAGTAATATATTTATATGGAAGGCCGTCTTAATTTTAAAAAACTCTTAGAAATATATTAACTAAATAATAATTTCGCAGTTTAAATGGTTAAACGAATTGATATAGAAAAAGTGAGTCACGAGTATTTTATTTTCATCAATATTTATACCCTACACCACTATGTGGTCAGGGTATTATAAGTTTGTGCTGATGTTTGTAACACCAAAAAATATTGGTCGTAGACCCACCTTATAGTATACCGATCGGTTCAGAATTTTTTTTTATTTCGATTTAACGATGTCCGTCTGTCCGTCCGTCCGTCTGTCTGTCTGTCTGTCCATGCAATCTTGTGCGCACTCTACAGGTCGCAACTATTAAGATATTTTGATGAAATTTGGTACGCAGACCTATGTTGGCCCAAGGACGAACAAGTTTGATTTTTTTGAACATCGGTCCATGTTTAGACCTAGTGCCCATATAAGGGTACTACCAAAATTATACTGTTTATATGCTGCAGGTCGTAAATATTAAGATATTTTGATGAAATTTGGTACACAGACCTATGTTAGCCCAATAACGCAGCCTATTGATTTTGGTGAACATCGGCCCATGTTTAGACCTAGTGCCCATATAAGGGTCCTACCAAAATTATACTGTTTATACGCTGCAGGTCGTAAATAGTAAGATATTTTGATGAAATTTGGTACACAGACCTACATTGGCCCAATAACGCAGCCTATTGATTTTGGTGAACATCGGTCCATGTTTAGACCTAGTGCCAATATAAGGGTCCTACCAAAATTATACTGTTTATACGCTGCAGGTCGCAAATATTAAGATATTTTGATGAAATTTGGTACACAGACCTATATTGGCCCAATAACGCAGCCTATTGATTTTGGTGAACATCGGTCCATGTTTAGACCTAGCAGGTCGCAAATACTAAGATATTTTGATGAAATTTGGTACACAGACCTATATTGGCCCAGTAACGTAGCCTATTTATTTTGGTGAACATCGGTCTATGTTTAGACCTAGTGCCCATATAAGGGTCCTACCAAAATTATACTGTTTATACGCTGCAGGTATTAATATTAAGATATTTTGATGAAATTTGGTACATAGACCTATGTTGGCCCAAGGACGAAGCCTATTGATTTTGGCGAACATCGGTCCATGTTTAGAACTAGTGCCCATATAAGGGTCCCCCCAAAATTGGCTTGGTTACAAACTGCAGGTCGCAAATATTAAGATATTTTAATGAAATTTGGTGCGCTGACTCACATTATAGAAAATTTTGACATAAGCCCCATTTTAACCCATTCGAATTACGGATCCAAACAATACACCAGACTGGTGTAGGGTATTGTATAGTCGGCATGCCCGACTTTAACCTTTTTACTCGTTTGAGGATATATTGGAATTGTTAATGGCTGCAAACTTGTGTCCGACCAGTTTTATAGTCAGAACTAAGATAGATTTTTTGCTTAAATATGAAATCCAAAAATTTCTATTTCTAGATATTTTGTTTCTTTCTATGAAGATTTTCAGAAGTATCGGTCTAGAATTATTTTTATAAAAAAGTTTAAAAGTGAGTATTTTTCACACCAATTTTTAGGCAAATACGCCTAAATTGTATTATAAAATTAAACACTAAAATATTATTATATAGTTTCTTAACTTTAATTGATTTTCTTGAATAGAATTTTTTATGAGACAACTTCTTAAAAAGAATTTATCTAATTTTCATAGTTAGTTGCATTTTATATTAACATGTAAAAAAATCCAAAATAATTTGAAAAAAGCATCTTATTATTCTAAAAATAAACAATATTTAATAAATACAAATGAAATAAAGGAATAGCATTTGAACTTCAAATGAAATTATTTGAAGTAAAATAAACTAAAAATATGTATATCAATTGAAAATACGAAAATATTAATAATTTTTTTAATTTTAATGCCTAGTTTTTTGGAGGTATTTGGAACACTATAAGATTTTGGGTACGATTTTACTTTAGTACACATGCAAAATATATAGTAAACCAGCCTATATAAATATTGCTTTATTTGAACAAAGATCATTTTAAAGAAAATTTTTCCGAAGTACTACAATAAAAGTATTTTTGTTGGTAAACTTAGTAATGGCTGATAAATTTTTTTTCTCTTTAACTATACCAAATGCAACTGACATCCAAAAACAATTTGGCCTAATTCAGTTTATTAAATTTTAAATCATATTTTTTAATTTTAAATATTTTTTATTTAAAAAAATTAATGCTTTAAATTTAAATAAAGCTTCCAAAATTGCAATAATACTAAATAAAACTTTTGTAAAAGAATTAAAAAAAAATCCCGGGAAATCCCGCACAAAATTCCCGGGATTGCGGGATCCAAAAAAGGGCGGGATTCCCGGGAATTCCCGGGACGGGTTAAACCCGGGATAAACCCTATATGTGTGGCTTTATATGACCATATACATTTATATTAACACTTTGGTTTTATAAATATGTTTGATATGACATTATATATTAAGAGATATTAAAAGATCTGCAAATATAGTTTATACATAATTATATATAATGGCGTATAAGCTTCTCTAAACAATCTTATATCGAAATATATAACAAAGTGAATATAAAATTGTATTAATTTCATGTATAAATTTATCTGGCATGATATCTAATTATACAAAATTTTATAAAGTTTAATTGCATTATTAATTTAAAAAAAAAACTCCGAAATTGTTTATCTGGTTTTGAATTTTGCACTTTGACATATACATAAATAAATGTTTATAATTGAATTTAATGTATATTTTTCAAATAGTTTGCAAAATACTCTTTATTAAACTAAAAATAATTTTAACCCTTAAATGCATGGTGTGGCCATTTGGTAACATACCGGTTTTTTTAATAAAAAAAAACCCACTTGATGCACAAAACTGCATTTTTGGTCATTGGGGCCCCTTCTGTACATAGTGTTCCTATAGTTTAGAGCAGAATTTTTAAACAGTTAGAGTGAAAATCTTATGTCTAAAACTCGCGTTTTTTTTACAAAAATATTTGTTTAAATATTTAAAGTGGTATTCTCGCAATAAAATTAATTTCGGCGACAATAAATGTATAAATTATAGTTCCCAACTAAAAATCGACATATATGAATACATACAGGTTAAATGTATGTTCATGCATGCTCATAAACATGCATTCATGTCCATACATGGATACATAAATCTCCATATATCCATCATATATGTCCACACATCTGCATTAACGAAATTTGAGGTAATATCTACATGTGTGTACATGTATGAACACACATGGACACGCATGAACACGTATGAACATGCATGATCATGCATGTAGATATTACCTCAAATTTCGTTAATGCACATGTGTGGACATATATGATGCATGTATGGAGATTTATGTATTCATGTATGGACATGAATGCATGTTTATGAGCATGCATGAGCATACATTTAACCTGTATGTATTCATATATGTCGATTTTTAGCTGGGTTTATAGATTTTTTTTTGTTTTTTTTTTTCATATACTTTAAAATAATCACAATTAAGCTATTTGGCAAAAACCATATTTTTCAATAAAAATCACCTTTTTTTTTAAATAATTTTTTTTTGGTATTTTTCTTGACATGTACATCCCTTTAAAAATCATATATAAAAAAATGGTTAAAATCGAAGAGATCATGCATTTAAGGGTTAAAGAAATCTATAAGGGGAAACAATGTTTTTTCATTGTGGAATGAATGCCCGAAATAAATATTTTTACTTTAAATTTAAAAATAAAAATTAAACAAACATATGTTGAAATAAATATAGTTTATTTATTTTTCCGTGAAAAAACAAAATAATTGTGAAAGTTAATTTTTTATTGTATAAGAAAGACACACATTTTGTAAGAAAGACCAAAACTCTAACCTAGAAAAAGTTGATCCGACAAATTTTTAATTTGTTATGTTTTATTTTGTCAGCTATTTCCAAGTTTATTAGCAAAAATTTTTCTAAACATTAAGCATTAGTATTTAATATGAATGAAATAAGTGATCTCAACAATATTTACTAAAATTTTCTTTGAAAATCTTCATCAAATTATATGTATTTATATATAATTTAATGCAGTTAGATAGACCCATTTTTCGGATCAAATTGTATCAGGTGAGATAACATGCTTATCTCGCTTGATATAATTATATATTCCAATATTCGGATCAAATTATATATAGACGTATATATAAGTTTATATATGGTGATATATGATTATATAACATCTTTTTTAGTCGGGATAATTAAATATACAAAAGAATTAAATATTTTAATACGTTCAAGATATTTATTGAAATTCGATTGAGTTTCTCACTCGAATAAAGAAAATTTACTCCGTTTCTAGACCTTTACGAGAGAAGAAAAAAAAAACACGGATTACCGTTATAAATATAATTTTTTTATTCTTTTGTCGGCAACTAAAGCTGTATTTTCAAGAGTTTAAATTTTAGCAAATTGTTTAGAACAATATAAAGTTAAAATTTCACAAATTTCGTGAACTACGAAATAGTATTTTTTTTTAAATACGCTGTGAAAATCTGAACTGAATATATGAAACTCAATATCTCTTAAACTATCTCTTTTTGGTGACTTGACTTAACTTATGTTATCCGTAATAACAAAAAATAAAATATTCTTTAAACTAATATTTAATGGAGAAAATGTTCATTACAATTAAATACAAAATTTTGTAAAATAGGAGCTGAGCCCTTTTCGATATTCAAGATTCAACCAACATTTTCCTGAGCGCTCAGAAATTAGAGATTCTAAAATATGATAATTTTCAGAGTGCTGCAATTTTCGAGTCATAAATGAAACATAATAAACTCGTATTTATGAGTGTATTCGATATTTTTTTTTAATTTTTCCATTACTCTTAAATAACTCATAATAGCTCAGAAAATTCTAAATTTTCCAATAATGCTCATAATTCAGGGTCTTTTATGAGTCGTAAAAGTGCTCTCGGAAAGAGGCTACATCGGTGAAGAAATACTCCCTCATATAGGTGTAATTTCAGAAGGTATTTTTGCTCTTTTATGAGTCTTTTCGGATTCCAATTGCAATTATGGCAAGGAATTCCATGCAAATGCATGTTTTTTGTCAATAGTCCAAAACTAATATGGACTAAATATTTATCCGAATCATCAAATTTAGAAAAAAATTGCATCGATTTGTAGTTGCATATTTTGTCATAAATGCATGTTTTTGCATATTTTGACTTTAAATGCATATTTGGTGCCTTTTTAATTCATATTTTGTGCTTTTTAATGCATATTTTCGCTTATTAGAAGTCTATACAATGGCTCTACTTGTAGAGGCTCTACTTGTAGAGTACTCCACGAGAATAATCTTGGCGGCAGAATAAATATAAATACCGGGGTACGTCAGGGGTGCGTTATGTCACCTCTACTATTTAACATTGTTCTTGATGTAGTGATGAAGACCGCAACAGAATACTCCACCGGAATTCAATGGGGCCTATACAAACGGTTAGGTGACTTAGATTACGCCGATGACTTTTGCCTCATGGCACATACGTTTAACGACATGTCTGAAAAATTAAGACTCCTAGAAGCAGCGACAGCGAAAGCAGGGTTGAAGATAAATTTAGCAAAGACTAAATCCATGCGTGTGAACACCGACAACAGGCAGTCCCTTCAGATGAACGGTACCGTGCTTGAGGATATTAGCAACTTCTGCTACCTCGGTAGCATCATCAATAGCAGTGGAGGATCTAGTGCGGATATCGAAAACCGTATTGATTGTGCCAGACGGTCCTTCGGCCTACTACGTCCTGTACTTCCTATATATCCATAAAAACCAAAATTTGTTTATTCGACTCCAACGTGAAGTCAACTCTTTTGTATGGATGCGAGACATGGAATGCCGCTGCCCGCGATATAAACGCACTTCAAGTTTTTGCCAATAGGTGCCTGAGAAGGATTTTAAAAATATTTTGGCCTAATGTGATGTCCAATAACGACCTATGGGCAGCCACCAATCAAGTTCCTCTGCGCACCGAAATATTGAGGCGTAAGTGGAATTGGCTAGGCCTCACATTACGTAAACCAGCAGATGACATAACACGTGCAGCCATTGACTGGAATCCACAGGGCACCAGAAGAAGAAGAACCGCCCACACTTGGAGAAGACAGTTGGACTCCGAAATAACAATCACAAGGAAGTCCTGGAATGAGATTAAACTAATAGCTTGTAACAGATCTCTATGGAGTACATTTGTAATGGCCCTATTCTCCAACTTGGAACGACGGGAATAAATATATATATATAATGCATATTTTTAATTTTTAGGAGCATTTTTTGTTTTGTAAAAAATATAAAAAATTCAAATTTTTATATTTTGATTCAATCTAAATAAACATTCTTAAAAGCTTTATTTACCTACCCGGGTGAAAATGGTCATATAGGATGATATATGGCTAAATATATGGGTTCATATATGATTCCATATATGTGGCCGTATATGATCACATATGGACATATATGAGTTCATATATGCTCATATACCTACTTTAGCTCATATATAAAAATACGATTTTTTTTATTTTTCAAAAAAAACTTTAGAGAAATTGATAGGTAAAGTAAATTATTAACAATATCATAAATCTGTTTGGGGGCGCTGTGGTGTAATGGTTAGCGCTTTGGACTGTTACAAGTAAGGTTGCGGGTTCGAGCCCCAACCAAGGCAACATCAATTTATGAAAAATAATAATATGCATGAGTTTTTTCTATCCCTCATAAATATCGCAGCGTTCCCATAGCACTTAACCCCACCGAAGTAAAATAATATAACAGGGCTATGAACTAAAAAGCTTCAACAAAGTCCGCCAACTCTTCATCAGATGGCGCGCAATAACTGTTCTAAGATTCAACATCTCGCGCAATTGCAGTGTTGCCATATTTGAAGCCCTTCATCTTTCAGCACTTTGCACTTCTCTATCCCCTTTCCAAAAGAAGCAACACGTTAATTGATAGGAAGAATTTCCTGAGTGTTGCTTTTCTTAAAAAAAAAAATAAAAAAAAAAAAAAATTTAAAGTCCCGGGTGAAAATGGTCATATATGATGATTAGGGCAAGGAATTACATGCACTTAAAAATGGAAAATATGCGCCTAAAATATGCAGTTAAAAAAGAAAAATATGTATTAAAAATATAAGAAATATGCACTAAAAACTATTATTTTTGCAAAAATAATGCACTCTAAAACTTAAAAATGTATTTAAGTTAGTCATTTTGCAAACAGATACAGAACTCGAAGATTTCCCATAGGTCAATAAGGTTTTAAGAATGTTTATTTTGACTGAATCAAAATATGAAAACGTATCAATTTTTTATATTTTTTTACAAAATAAAAAATGGTCCTAAAAATGAAAAATATGCACAAATTTGCATTAAAAACACAAAATATACATTAAAAAAGCACCAAATATGCATTTAAAGTCAAAATATTTTCAAAAACATGCATTTATGACAAAATATGCAAAAATATGCAACTACAAATCGATGCCATTTTGTTCTAAATTTGATGATTCGGATAAATATTTAGTCCATACTAGTTTTGGACTATCCAGAAAAAACATGCATTTGCATGAAATTCCTTGCCCTAATGATGATATATGAATAAATATATAGGTTCATATATGATTCCATAATGCCCGGATCCGTAATTTGAGGGTATATGGCCGTATATGTGAGTTCATATGTGCTCATATACCTACTTTCGCTCATATATAAAAATACGATTTTTTTTATTTTTCAACAAAAACTTTAGAGAAATTGATAGTTAAAGTAAATTATTAACAATGTCATAAATCTGTTTTAATTTAAAGTCTAAATAATTTAAAATCTATCGTATAATAGATCTATTTACACTCTAATAACAATTTAGACATTTTAAACTAAGTTAAGGAATTAATAAACATAAATTATTGTACTTCAAGTAGAGATTATTCGACAACTTTCCAGATTTATCTCATACGTTTTCATTTGCATTTCAAAATGTATCAAATTTTTATAGATTATAATAGGATACTCTGGCCATGCTCTTCATATTGGTTGCAAATGCCAGCTATAATAAAAAATAGTAAATTTTAATACAATTGTTGGAAATTAAATTAAGAGATTTGTATTGTTTTAATTTGTTTGCCCCAACATGTTTTTTCAATGAATGATTTATAAGACTATCTTTTCTTCTGAAAGGAATATATCTGAACAAGAAATTAATTTAAAAATTCCTTATCTTATCTTAATAAACAAAAAGAAAATGTTCTGAATTCAAAATTTTTAAATTGCTTTTAAATGAATTTCAATTTGGTGATCATAATTTATTTATTGCACAGACGTAAAGTCCAATTCATTCAAGAATTCTTGTAAATATCGTTCATTTATACATTCATACCAATTTCCGCTTAAAAATTCATGCGGATTTTAATTCAGTAGGATATGGATAAAAAATAAAAATTTATATGATTCCATATATGGAATCCTGATAATAGGTACGTGACATATATTACCATATATGTAACAATACATGAATACATATATGAAGATGTATGGCATATATGGAGCAATATATGCAAGGTATTATCATATATGGTGTCATACATTTCCATATATGAACTTTTATTTTGGATGCATTTATCCATATATGCTCCCATATATGACAGATATGTTCATATATCATTCATATATGATCATCAGGGCAAGGACTTTCATGGAAATGCATGTTTTTAGTCAGTGGCCCAAAAATGATTTTGACCAAATACTTTTCCGAATCAAAGAATTTGCAAAAAAATGGCATTGATTTGTTGTTGCATATTTTTGCATATTTTGTTATAAATGCATATTTTTGCATATTTTGCTTTTAAGTGCATATTTTATTTGCACATTATTGCATATTTTTTAATATTTTTAAATATGAAATTCGATTTTAGAATTCATACTTTAAAACTAAAAAAAATTCTAAAGAATTAATTATTTGGAAGCTCTGTTGGTAATATAAAACACTAGAAAGAGAAACATATAGTATACAATATGTTGTCATCCACTAACACATTTTTATAGATGTAATTTTAAATTAACGTTTTCGGGTGTTATTGCTCACAAACAGAAAGTTGAACAGTTTTATAAAAATTATTTTAAGGAAACTTGTCCCCGAGCATTAATTTCTGCCACTTTTTTCTCTGAGTTACGAAAGTGAGTACGATTTTATAGTACACATATTTAGGTTCTATTTTATAATAAAGTTTTTTCAGGTAAAATGCCACACACAAAAATATATTTAACTATGTGTATTTGAAGACATATTCAGCGTGTTCGTTTACTCGAATTTCTTACTACTTTTACTAAAATTGCAAAGTTTTGTTTACTTTTTGTATTGAATTTTTCCAGCTGTAGTAAATATTGTAACTTGTAGTAAATAAGCGAACAAGCTTATTGTAACCGATACCCGAATTTTTACGTTTATTTTAGTTTTTAATAAATATAATTGAAAAAAAAAATTTATTTTTAATTGCATATTTTTTGGTTTTTAGTGCATATTTCGTTATAAATGCATATTTAAGTGCATATTTTCCATTTTATAGTGCATATTTTAAGCGCATATTTTCGATTTTTTAGTGCTTGAAAGTCCTTGCCCTGATGATCATACATGAAACAATATATGGCAATATATGAGCATATATGATCATTTTCACCCGGGTATGCAAAATTTTCGAGTTCTGTGTCTGTTTGCAAAATAACTAACTTAAATATATTTTTAACTTTTAAATTGCATTATTTTTGCAAAAATAATAGTTTTTAGTGCATATTTCTTATATTTTTAATGCATATTTTTCTTTTTAAGCCGCATATTTTAGGCGCATATTTTCCATTTTTAAGTGCATGAAATTCCTTGCCCTAATGATCATATATGGCCATATACCTCCATATACGGATCCTAAGATATGTGGAAATATATGAGATGATGTATGGTCATACATTGAACTATGTGTGGACGTATATGATCATGTATGCCCATGTTTGATCATATACAAGTAAATTTGCGGTCATGTATGTTCATATATATTTCAATTTTCAAATGGGTTCTCTAAAAATTATAAACACAGACTAGATCTAGTTTCTGCATTTTTCCTATGGACAGGCTTTGCCATTTCATGATGGAAAGATATACGAGCCAACAACGAGTCGAAATTATTTAAATTTACTACCGAAATTCGGAGTCAGTGGCCTCAACGTTAAGAGCGCTACGTCCAATTTATGGTCGTCATAATGAATGGCTTCGTCAATAAACAAAATATGCGTTATTGGTCAGACAGCAATCCACACGTACTCCATGAGTCATCATTGCATCCCGAAAAAATTACGGTTTGGTGCGGTTTATGGGCCGGTGACGTCATTGGGCCGTACTTCTTCCGTGATGATCAAGACCGGCACGTTACTGTGAATGGGAATCGCTACCGTTTAATGATAACCGAATATTTTTGGCCCCAATTGGATGATATGGACTTGGAGGACATGTGGTTCCAACAGGATGGCGCCACAAGCCACACAGCGAATGTCACTAATCAATTTATTGCAAACCAATTTTGGAGAACGTGTTATCTCACGAAATGGTCCAGTCGATTGGCCGCCTCGGTCGTGCGATTTGACGCCGTTGGACTATTTCCTGTGGGGCTACGTCAAATCTATTGTCTATGCCAACAAGCCAGCGACGATTGATGAACTTCGTACGAATATCGGCCGATTTATGCTTGAAAACCGTCGAAAATTGGGTTCAGCGTCTAGACTTCTGCAAGCGTGCCCGTGGTGGCCATGCAAAAGAGATCGATTTCCATACATAATGGCATCGAACGTACTTTCACAGGAATAAAGAATTTCATTGATATCCAAAACCGTTTTTGTTTTAGCGCTCTTATTGAAGAACCCTTTATTATTGTTTATATTTTACTGTCAGATTGTCTCTAAACGGTGAACACACCAAAATTGCGACACTTAGAAACTAATACCAGAAAAAAACTAGATGGCTTTGAAATAATTTTTTTTTATTCGAATACTTTGAAGTTTAAAGGTACTTAAAATATTAAAATATTAGTTATTATTTGTTCCATATGAAACTGATCGGACTTCTCGTCGCACACGCGAAATCATCTTTTGCACGAGTGCATCATCAACTTTTCGCGACGCCGACAACCATTTGGTTTTGAATTCTGCAATATGTTTAACCAGTTCACCTGTCTTCTTCAATATTCCCTTCACTATTGACCAATATTCCTCAATAGGGCGTAGCTCTGGGGTATTGGGTGGATTGCAGTCGCGATTTTATTTGCATTGTACCACTGCAATGTGTACTTGGCATAGTGGCAGCTTACCAGGTCCTGCCAGAACAGTAGTTTGGTGTTGTGACTCTTAATAAATGGCAGAAGACGCTTTTTGAGGCACTCATCCCGATAAATTTGAGCGTTCATTGTTCCAGATGGCTTATAAAGATTGATAAGTTCATACTATCGAATTTTTGTCCATTTTGCTCTATCTCGCTTAGTTTCCGAGATATATGTAAGCCATTTTGTGATTATACAATAAAAAATTATGAAAATATAGCGCCATCTCTATGTGATATTGATAGCAGAGACACAAAAATATAAACTTTGGGAAATAATTGGGGTTTAAATTAACTGAAAAATTTGTAAAATTAAGAAACATAAATTACTAAAAATTAGGATGCAAAGTTAGTTCAAATACGGATGAAAGTCATTGTTATGCTAAATGGGATTTACAAAAATATTAGTTCAATACTAAATTTTAAGAAAAAATAACAGAAAAAATCAGTTCATTTGCGCCAAAAAGCGTTTAACAGACTTCTGTACTAACTTTTTTTTATAAGTGTACTTAACCCTTAGTAATCCACGATAACCCTTAATTTTTTCATCTGAATCACCCAAAATCAAAACAATATTTTGGCATATCTAATAAGAAAAATTTTCTGCTCTTATCCAATTTGTTATATTTTTTTGTTTAGTCTGCTATTTTTTTTCTTCATCACATTTTTTTCATTCATCCTTCTCATCATATAATGTTAGTGTTGCCAAAAATTTGTCGTTTTTTTTTGTGTGTGATATTTTTGCTTACATTTGCTTCCTTACTGCAAATGCTACATACATATTCATAAATTTTATCTTTTGTCTACACGTTTTTGTACTCTATGAATAGTTTTGCTGTTTGTTGGTCTCGCAAACTATTTTCTAGTTTTTTTTTTTTCGTTTTTGTTTTGTTTGTGGTTGTTGACTTTGCTGTTGTCGCTGTCATCACTACTACAAACATCATTATCATTATGAAATGAAGAAAATTATCATCATGATTCAATATTCATTGATGCGCAACAATGACTAAATGTCTATTCGCAATGATTATTTACATATGCATATATATTTATATTATACTAAATAATAAATATTCATTAATTTATTGCTTACTTATTGCCCAAAAAATTCAACATGTTTACGATGTGTGTGAAAAATTATATTTTATATTTATTTTGTTGTTTATATAAATATTTTGCGGTACTATTTTTTAGTGTAAATATTTTTATTAATGTAAACATATTGACATGCCTGTACTTCAGTTAGAGGTTTCTGTAATACCTGCTAAATATGAATTTCTCCCTCCCAGAAAAAATAAATATCATCGATCGACTCAGAATCCTTCCTGAAAACGAAGAGTTGGAATGGGTTCTCTCCGATACGGGAAGTATAACAAAAACATTTTGGAGGGTACTTATAGACCTCTAATAGCGTTTAGGGTTTGAAATTTCGCGCTAAACATTTTTTTATTTTTTTACAAAATCGGTATAAATTGTTTTGTAAAATTAAGCTTATTAAGAAAAAAAATAAAAAAATTGTGCGCCTCAATTTTGGTCCACAACAGCATTTTTTATTTTAAACGAGTTAAAAGGTTAAAGTCGGGCATGCCGACTATACAATACCCTACACCAGTCTGGTTAAAAGCCAACTAATGTTTGGATCCGAAATTCGAATGGGTTAAAATGGGGCTTGTGTCAAAATTTTCTATAATGTGAGTCAGCGCACCAAATTTCATTAAAATATCTTAATATTTGCGACCTGCAGTTTGTAACCAAGCCAATTTTGGGGGGATCCTTATATGAGCACTAGGTCTATAGGTCTAAACATGGACCGCTGTTCACCAAAATCAATAGGCTTCGTCCTTGGGCCAACAAAATATCTTAATATTTGCGACCTGCAGCGTATAAACAATATAATTTTGGGGGGACCCTCATATGGGCACTAGGTCTAAACATGGACCGGTGTTAACCAAAATCAATAGGCTTCATCCTTGGGCTGACATAGGTCGATGTACCAAATTTCATCAAAATATCTTAATATTTGCGACCTGCAGCGTATAAACAGTATAATTTTGGTAGGACCCTTATATGGGCACTAGGTCTAAACATGGACCGATGTTCACCAAAATCAATAGGCTGCGTTATTGGGACAATATAGGTCTGTGTACCAAATTTCATTAAAATATCTTAAATTTTGGTAGGACCCTTATATGGGCACTAGGTCTAAACATGGACCGATTTTAACCAAAATCAATAGGCGTCGTACCAAGTTTCATCAAAATATCTTAATATTTGCGACCTGTAGAGTGCGCACAAGAATGCATGGACAGACGGGCGGACAGACGGATATCGTTAAATCGAAATAAAAAAAAATTCTGAGCCGATCGGTATACTATAAGGTGGCTCTAGGACCAATATTTTTTGGTGTTACAAACATCAGCACAAACTTATAATACCCTGACCACATAGTGGTGTAGGGTATAAAAAGAGAATTGTTTTAATAACCCTGAAACAATTGATTTTCAAATTAGTACTGATTTATTGCGTATTGTTTTGGCAACTTTAGGCGGCTAATACAGGGTGCGGCTAAAGTAACTAAAGGGTTTTTCAATAAGAGCGCTACAAAAGTTTTTTTAAATAAAACAAAAACGGTTTTGGATATCAATGAAATTCTTTATTCCTGTGAAAGAACGTTCGATGCCATTATGTATGGAAATCGATCTCTTTTGCATGGCCACCACGGGCACGCTTGCAGAAGTCCAGACGCTGAACCCAATTTTCGACGGTTTTCAAGCATAAATCGGCCGATACTGCTGCAATTTAATTTTCGATATTCATACGAAGTTCATCAATCGTCGCTGGCTTGTGGGCATAGACCATAGATTTGACGTAGCCCCACAGGAAATAGTCCAACGGCGTCAAATCGCACGATCGAGGCGGCCAATCGACTGGACCATTTCGTGAGATAACACGTTCTCCAAACTTGGTTTGCAATAAATTGATTGTGACATTCGCTGTGTGGCTTGTGGCGCCGTCCTGTTGGAACCACATGTCCTCCAAGTCCATATCATCCAATTGGAGCCAAAAATATTCGGTTATCATTGAACGGAAGCGATTCCCATTCACAGTAACGTGCCGATCTTGATCATCACGGAAGAAGTACGGCCCAATGACGCCGCCGGCCCATAAACCGCACCAAACCGTAATTTTTTCGGGATGCAATGATGACTCATGGAGTACGTGTGGATTGCCGTCTGACCAATAACGCATATTTTGTTTATTGACGAAGCCATTCAGCCAGAAATGAGCCTCATCGCTGAAGATGATTTTTCGATGAAAATCCGAATCATTTTCAAGTTGTTGCTCAGCCCAATTCACGAACATACGACGCTTCTGGTGGTCAAGCGGCTTCAGTTCTTGCGTCAATTTGATCTTGTAAGGATGTAGCCCAAGATCTTTTCGCAAAATTCGCCACAACGACGTCACAGAGATGCCCAACGCTTGAGAACGACGTGTGAGAGACACATTTGGGCTTTCTTCAACTGAAGCCTCAGGGGCAGCAATATTCTCGACACTACGGGCACTTCTTTGTCTCACTGGCACGGGAACATTTTGTACTGTGCCTGTGGATTCAAATTTTTCCACTAGACGCTCAATTGTTGATCTGCTAGGACGATTATGACGACCGTAAATTGGACGTAGCGCTCTTAACGTTGTTGAAATGTCAAAAGAGCGGCAAGAAATATTGCGTTGTTTGCTGTCCCTCTCTTTCTACTTTTGTAGCGTCCTTGTTGAAAAACGCTTTATATATATGATTTGATTTTTAAATAAATATTGAATGAAATGAAAAAAACAAAAAATTGAATGTTAAAAATAAAGTTTATTTTATGTTATTTTTTTACAGTAATTATGAAAAATAATGTCAGTTAAATGAGAACCGTTTTCTCTAACGCAAAAATGTGCTCTTTTTATAGCATTTTCCATAACTTTGTTGAGTTATTCTTGTTGTATCCGATAAATTTCTTCTTGAAGGTTGTCCTTTAGTTGCTGCAAGTTTTGGGGCTTATTCACATAAATTCTGTCTTTGAGGTAGCCCCACAAGAAAAAATCTGGTGCAGTCAAATCAGGCGATCGTGGTGGCTATCTCAAATCGCCGTTTTTAGAACCATAACCGTTTTACACTATAAAATCTTCTGTATGCACGTTGAGTAAGAACTATCGAACGATTATTTTCAAGGAATAGAAAAACAATCTTATGCCGTTTTCTTTTCTGAAAAAAGTGTTGCCTTTTTTCTGCCCTTTTTTTAAAAAATGTATTTTTGTGCATAGAAATAATAAGTAAATATAGGCATATTAGGTATAAAATTAAAGGTATTTTAAAGACCTATTTAACTATGCTTCAAAAATGTCCAGCAATATTCAGCTTATTTAAAGAAACACCAAAATATAGAAAAATGTGACATTTTGTTAAATGCACGAAAATTAGGGAATAATTAGATATATTTTATACACGGTTAGATTGATATCTGAAATACCTTTAATTTGATACCAAATTTGTCTATGTTTACCTTTTATTACTATACACAAAAAGGCATTTTGTAAAAAAAGGGCAGAAAAAAGGCAACATTTTTTTCAGAAAAGAAAACGCCATTAGTTCTTTGCGCAATTGATGCTTACACATCAAAAAACATATCAATACTGACCAAAATAATGAGTCTTAAAAAAAATTACAAAAAATTTATATTTTTTTATTGTAAATTTTTTTAAAATAAAATGCTCGAACCTGGGACTCCAGATTGTCAGTCGATAGCTTTACCATCTGAGCTATCTCAACATGTTATATTTGATAGATAAAAAAAAAATTAACCTTTTGTGCACGAGTATTTGGTTACATACAGGTGTTGACAACTAATTAGACACGCCTTTTTTTTTTTAAATAATGCTTAAGTTTTTATATAAAACAAAACTAATATTCATTTATTTCATAATATTTTAATTAAATATATTCAATTGTTTACAAATATACAAAAAGAACTTAAAAAGTTATTCATATAAAATTAAAAATATTTTATAAATTTGTTATATTGTTTGAAATATAACAGCGACACTAGAGTGGTCCAAAAAAAAAAGTTGGAATTTTCACGATCCACAACCCTACAAATATGCCACTTTGAAAAAAAATTTGGTCTGATCAAAAAAATCAACAAAAAAGTTTTGTTTAGAGGTAGCACATCGCAATTGAAGTTTCGAGGTTGTACTTGTTCTATTATTTTTAATTAATTAAAAATAATGGAAAAAATGAGAAAAATTAAATATAATTATTATGATCGCGACATATCAAATCTAATATCTTTTTAGGTGTACATTACGAATATGAAATCAAAATTGAAATCGGAGTCGCAGATTTCGCGAAATTTTAAAATTTCAAACAAAAAATGATCAACTTGGATCAGAATGTTTTCTTATATTTACCAATATGAAAATTTCGTTTTTGCATTAATATATATCTGTGGAATGACCTATTATGTGAAATAAGGTTTTTGGTAGCAATAAAATTATAGCAACCTAAATAATAGCGAAATATTAAAAAATGTCAAATTTTAAGTTAATTTGCAAGGATATCTGTTATCCTTTTTAAAATTAAAATCAGTGTTATATATAATGAAGGTCCTTGGTAAGTAAATTGCAAAAGTATAACAAATTGCATTTTTCGATAACACCGTTTACAGGTAATTAGGAAAATATCTCAAAAAACTTGAGTTTTTTTGAAATTTCAAAAACCGCGAATAATTCATAAACCACAAATTTTTTTTAAGTTTCGATTGCTGATTCATAATTTTTGTTAAAATGAAGATCAGATTTAAGAAATTTGCGCATACAAGGTAAAAATAAGTTGAATTTTTAATTACATCTTTTCGGAAAATTTCGAAAATTTGACTAAAATATGTATTTTTTGTATAAATTTAAAAAAAACCGCGAATTACTTAAAAGTTACTTAATTTTTTTAAGTTTTGATTTCAAATTCCTTATATTCACATTAAGACCAGATTTAAAAAAAAAAATGTTAAATAATAGCGTACAGGTTAAGAAATAATTAAATTTAAAGTCAACCCTACTTTTTGTATAAATTACTCTAGAGATAAATTACTAATTCTTAAAAGACAACTTTTTGTGCTACCTCTAAATAACAGCGGATTTAGCTGAAACTTGTCACAGAGAGTTTTTAGACATTAAGGAATAGGGGCAACATTGTGGAGATCGCGAATTCCAACTTTCATGTTTTTTTGGACCACTCTAAGCGACACCTAATTAGAAACGATTTTATATTATTAGAAAAAAAAAACTTATATTAATTTATTTTTCTTACTTTTTCTCAATATTTTGTTGCAAATCCCTTTTGCTTTATCACAGCCTCACTCGGTTGCGCATTGACGTTATTAGACGCCGACATCGCTCTACTGGTATCGCCTCCCATGCTTTCTTAACATCCTCAAAAAGAGTCGCCATATTTATTATATTTTTCAGACCAACGGCTGTTTTTACGTCCCCTCATAGATGTTCTATGGGGTTCAAGTCCTTACCGGATGATTGACATTCCAAAACGTTGATGAAATTATCGTCAAAGAATTTTTTTTGTCAGCCTCGCTGTGTGCTTCGGATCATTACCCTGCTGAAATTGCCGAATAATAGGCAAATTCTCCTCCGACCACGGGAGCATGACAGTATTTGGTATATCAACGTATTTCTCCTTATTTAAGATTCCACAAATTTTATAAATTGGGCCAACACCATTCCAGGAGAAACATCCCCATACCATAATTGACCCTCAACCATGCTTTACTACCCGTGAAACGAAGCGAGGATTAAATTCTTGGTTAATGGGTCATCTAACGTTTCTCCGATCATCTGGACTAAGGCGATTAATCTTTGTTTCATCGCTCCAAATCACATATTTCCATTGATGTGCTGTCCAATTTCAATGGGACTTCGCGAAATCCACACGACGTTTTCTTTGAATCCTACTCCGAAGTGGCTTCTTTCGTGCTGCTCTTCCATGTAGCTCAGCTTCCACCAAACGACGTGCAATAG
Organism: Leucophora obtusa; assembly: GCA_949987735.1. Classification (NCBI taxonomy): domain Eukaryota; kingdom Metazoa; phylum Arthropoda; class Insecta; order Diptera; family Anthomyiidae; genus Leucophora; species Leucophora obtusa. The sequence continues at coordinate 290,734,188 of OX465295.1, read as the reverse complement.
TCCGCTTGGATATCGTGACATTTAAATTTTCTTGAATATCACGTTTGAATTCAGTAGATGACTTTTTTGGGCCGGATTTGGAGATTCGCGTTATCATTCGGTCGGTATGTGCTGATGTGTTTCTGGGTCTCTTCTTTCGCGGAACATTGGCTATGGTCTCATATTTGTTGATATGCTGTAAAACATTAAAAATAATTTTTTTGGAACACTTTAGCTGCTCTGCTATTTCTCTATAAGACTTTCCAGACTTCTAAATTTCAAAAATTGGAGTGCAGCTTTTGCCTTTTCCCATGATAAACTTTAAAAAATTATAATTTCTTATTTGCTATAAAACATTAAATTGGAAACAAATAACCGTAAAATAAATTTTTTTTTATCAAAATAGCTCTTGGCCAAGAAGACTTTAATAAACAATTACGCGTTTCTAATTAGTTGTCGCACTTTCTTAGAATTTTACTAAACAATATGTAAACTATTTTCGGAAATTATAACAGCTTTTAAAATAAACAACAACAAAAATGAGTGTAAATGATAATAAAAAGAGTAATAAATATAATACAATTGTATTAAACAAAAAATGTAACGGTAAATTTTCGAAAATATCAATAATGATCATCAAGCTCTAGTGTAAAAAATGCGTTTCTATTTAGTTGTCAACAGGTGTATATCCTTACCAGTGCTGAAAAAATATTGAGTCTACAAATAGATTTGAAAGAAATTTACAAATAATCTAGGACATCAGTTTATATTTGAAATAATGATAAAAATAAGTCATTATTGGCAACGCATTATTTTTTTTCTTTCGAAATAATAATGAAAACATGTTTAAAATAATGCAAAATGTAAGTCGGTGTCATTACTGGTAGTTAAAAATATAATGTAATGTATGTCATTACCGTTTCTACACTATGATGCTTTATTTTTCAAAACGTTTGAGACCCATTTTGCAAAAGCAAATTTTTTTTTCGCGAAACGTCAAACTTCAAACCCTTGTTGAGGTACTAGGGTACAAGTACTAGGGTATTCAATCGGTTAACCGTTACTCGATGAATTTCTGTCGAGTAGCAAACAATTCAATCAATAAAATAAGTTTTGCATACCGATTCGATCGAAAATTGAATCAGATTTAAAAATCGAATTAAGGAATTATGTTTTCAAAGGTCTGTATTTTATACTGGCGAGATAGTTTTCTCAAAGTCAACTTATAAAAATGAAAGAAAAGTATTTTTGAAAAGTAAAACACCTCAGCTACCAAAAAAGATATGCCTAAGCAGTAGAAAAAGCACTACAATAAATGATCTAGATGTATTTCTTTTTTATAAGAAACACTAATGGTTTTAACATTGAGTTGTCATAGGAGAGGAGTATTCTCACTTAACATTTTTTCGATACTTTTTACGTTGTGCAAAGCAAACTCTTTTTCATCAATTGAAAGTTTAAAAACATTTCCGCAAGAAAAAAAATTATATTTTTGGTATTTCTAAAATTTTTTACTATCTCAAGATTGCTAGTCCTATTCTTTGATATGAATGTTAACTGGCATAAAAACATTACTTTGTTATTGCATTTAATTTTATATATTTTTAAAAATTAACAAAATTAAAAAAAATTAAAAAAAAAATTTAAAAAAAAAATTTAAAAAAAAATTAAAAAAAAAAAAATTAAAAAAAAAAAAAATTAAAAAAAAAAAATTAAAAATAAAAAAAAAATTAAAAAAAAACTGAAAAAGTATTGAACCCGCGATCATCTGTTTGGAAAAACCTGTATCAAAACCGCATTTAAGGACCATTTTTAGAACAATAATGCTTTAGAAGCAATACTTAAGTGATTTTTTGTATGTTGTTCAGAATTACTTTTTAAAAAGCTGTAAAAATATACTGATAGATACGTTGGAAGCAATGAAAGCCCTGATTTTTTTGAAGTTGTTCAGAATTACTTCTAATAAAGCAGTAAAAATACACGTACTTTTAAAGCAATGAAAAAAGCTGGGTATATATGTATATTACTTTCAAAAGCTCATATCAGAATATCTCTTTAATTTTAAATAAAAACATTTAGGAACTGTTTAAATCTTAATAAAATCTGAAAAACTTTGAATCTTAAATTGATGCATTTTTAATAAATTTCATCCACAGAAATTTTATATCCAAAATTTTAAGATTTTATTAAGTTTTTTCCTTCGTGAAATTTTTTTTTACGAACAGCGTATTCGTTCTAAAGTTTTTTTTCGGCTCCTTGGTGCAGTAAGAGCTTTTGGTCATTCTTTAAAAAAGTAAGGGACAATGGTAGTTCAGCTATCCTAACTCCTTTAACAGATGACCAAATATTCACTGACCGGGTTGATAAGGCTAACCTTCTAGCTCAAATGTTTGCAAGAAATGCATTCTTGCGAGAAAGCGATCAACCACTGCCAGAACTCAAAAGAGTATCGTGTACCATGCCTAAGATATTCTTCCGAAACTCGTGCAGTTAAAAGAGTTCTTTCGGATCTCAATGTAAATAAGTCATCGGGGCCCGATGGTATACCAGCACTGGTGCTGAAACTATGCTCTTCGGCGCTATCTCCTCCATTGACTACCTCTTTAGCTCTTGGTACACTCAAAATAATGCGTATGTTGGATGGACAGAAAAATATGTTACTTTAACAAAATCTGTTCAACTAAAAATTTGTTAAAAATTAGTCAAATCAGTTTGACAGATTTTTCTACTGACGTATTATTTTAAGTGTACCTTTGCGTTATTAAAAAGTAATAAAAACTTCCGCCGAAAAGCATTCTTCAAAACATGATAGGGTGAATAATTTTGTGCAAAAGACAAGCTGTAGTCATCAAAACCAAAGGATTTGTGAGCAACTAACCAAACTGCACTTAAAAAATTCAAAAATAATGGCGGAACGCAAAAAAATGCTTTATTGTGAAGCCATTAAATTGATAAAACAAAAATCTCAACTGGATAAAAATAATTATTTTATGTAACGCGATTCACATGGGGTTAATTTTTATACTTTTGGCCAAAAACGCCCCACTAGGAAATTTACAGAATAACATCTTTCATAATTTTCGGAAAAATATCACTTCAAATGGATGAAAAAAATATTTTTTCCATTTGATAAAAATTATTATTTTGTGTAACTTGATCCATATAGGGTTAATGTTTTCACTTTTCGGCAAAAAAAGCCAACTTGGAAATTTTCATAATAACGTCTTTCCAAATAGAAAGCAATAAATGCATAATAAACAAAAGCTTTTAATTAGAATCTAATACGATTACAAAACTAAAATTGCTATTAACATACTTAAAAATTAAAAATAAGATTGGGGCTATAGAGAATTGCGCTTATTCGTTAGTTTTGTACCCTCTATCGCATATCCCAATTTAATAAAAATCTGATAAATGTTATTCTGTAAATTTCCTAGTGGGTCTTTTCTTTTGTGAAAAGTGAGAACGTTAACCCTATATGGATCAAGTTATTCAAAATAATAATTTTTATCAAGTGGACATTTTTTTTTTAATTTTTCAAAGTGATATTTTTCCGAAAATTCTGAAAGGTATTATTCTGTAAATTTCCTAGTGGGGCTTTTTTGGCCAAAAGTTAACCCCATATGGATCACGTTACATAAAATAATTGTTTTTATCCAGATGAGATTTTTTTTTTATCATTTTAATAATGGCTTTACAATCTCGTAGTCATAATTAATATTAAGTTTCATGGGTCTTTTCTGACCCCAGGCCACTAACGGTTAAAGATTTTTTAAACAAATGTAAAGATAATTATAGTCTAACCGAATTTAAGTGATGTTTTTCCGAAAACTGCGTAAAATTTGATGAAAACATTCAAATTTTGTTTAATTTTTAACAAAATGAGCAATTTTTGTACAATGTCCTGGAAAGCAGTCGCTCCAAACACAAACTCGAATTATCATTTTTCCAATTTACTTTTTTTCTTTATTATCAACTATTATGTGGTACAAATAGCAATCGACATCTCCAAATTAGGCATTTTAAAAAATCTTTAAAATTAATTAAAAAACACTTTTTGCATTTTTATCAAATTTGTGGATCATGTTAGATTCCTGGCTAAAGTGGGTTTATCCGATGAAGTCATAATTCCATGTCTGAATCATTTTGACTATATTAAATGAATAAATGGAATAAAAAATATTTTTTTTCGAAATTTAGATTTTTGGGAATTTTTAATAGTAATACACTTTTTTTTCCAAAGTGGGCCATTTTCGTCCAACTATCGGCACGGGTTAACGTTTTCTAAAAAAAAATCGATTTCTTCGAATTGGGATCATTTCCAATAAAACTGGGGGGTGTAATGACAAATCTAAATTTAAGGGACACCCTAATGTCTATACCGCCCAACAGTGCACTCCATGGTATTATATGATTTTTTTTTACAGATTTGAAAGCAAACACCAGAATAGTATCTCCACCATAAAGATAAAACAATACTTTTAAAATTCTATTAATATTTTTGTACTTAGAACAAACGATGAAAAAAACGCTTACGTGCGACTACTTATTTATTTATAAAGATAATGTGAATTTGGTAACTACTTATTTTTTAACCACTACACCTTTTGCAATTGTAATTCAGAAAATATCAATTGAAATTCAGAAAATATCAATTGAAATTCAGAATTTCCATTTGAAATTCAGAAAACATCAATTGAAATTCAGAATTTCCATTTGAAATTCAGAAAACATCAATTGAAATTCAGATTTTCCATTTGAAATTCAGAAAATATCAATTGAAATTCAGAAAATATCATTTGAAATTCAGAAAATATCAATTGAAATTCAGAAAATATCATTTCAAATTCAGAAAATATCATTTGAAATTCAGAAAATATCAATTATTATTCAGAAAACATCAATTGAAATTCAGAAAAGATCAACTGAAATTCAGAAAATATCAATTGAAATTCAGAAATCGTCATTTAAAATTCAGAAAATATCAATTGAAATTCAGAAACCGTCATTTGAAATTCAGAAAATATCAATTGAAATTTAGAAAATATCATTTGAAATTCAGAAAATGTCAATTAAAATTCAGAAAATATCATTTGAAATTCAGAAAATATCATTTGAAATTCAGAAAATATCAATTGAAATTCAGAAAACATCAATTGAAATTCAGAAAATATCAATTGAAATTCAGAAATCGTCATTTGAAATTCAGAAAATATCAATAGAATTTCAATTGACATTTTCTGAATTTCAATTGATGTTTTCTGAATATCAATTGATATTTTCTGAATTTCAAATGACATTTTCTGAATTTCAAATGATATTTTCTGAATTTCAAATGATATTTTCTGAATTTCAATTGACATTTTCTGAATTTCAAATGATTATTTCTGAATTTCAATTGATATTTTCTGAATTTCAAATGACGGTTTCTGAATTTCAATTGATATTTTCTGAATTTCAAATGACGATTTCTGAATTTCAATTGATATTTTCTGAATTTCAATTGATATTTTCTGAATTTCATTTGATGTTTTCTGAATAATAATTGATATTTTCTGAATTTCAAATGATATTTTCTGAATTTCAAATGATATTTTCTGAATTTCAATTGATATTTTCTGAATTTCAAATGATATTTTCTGAATTTCAATTGATATTTTCTGAATTTCAAATGGAAAATCTGAATTTCAATTGATGTTTTCTGAATTTCAAATGGAACGTCTGAATTTCAATTGATGTTTTCTGAATTTCAAATGGAAATTCTGAATTTCAATTGATATTTTCTGAATTTCAAATGGAAATTCTGAATTTCAATTGATATTTTCTGAATTACAGTTGCAAAAGGTGTAGTAAGTATATAAGTCGTATTATTTAAAAACTTGTAACCACCTATTTTTTTACTGCGTATAAGCACACGAATAACTTACTTATTTTGGTAACTACTAATTTTATATCCTTTTGTAATGCAGCAGGTAAGCGCGTTCACAAATTTTGTGCGTTTTTTCATGCAGCGAATATGGACAACTACTTACAAAAACGACCTTGTCGAACAAAAATAATGATTTTTGACACCGAATTATAAGCGTAGACCCTAATTCTACTGCTTATTATTTAGATATTAGTAATGAGCACCCTTTACTGAGATTTTTCTGGGTGGATATAAGTACCCAGACAGAAATTGCCAACTGTACCAAAAACAAAACACTGGCAGAGCACTGATTTTGTAAAAATTACTATGCTTTGTTAAAATAAGGTAGAGTCGGAAGGTATCGGGTTCGATTCCGGTCACGAACATACAATTTTTTGTTTTATTTTTTTTATATTTTTTTTTTATAAAATTACATTTCTTTTTATTAAATTTAATTGTTTTTTTTTATTATTTTTCTTTATTTTTTTTACCATCTATATTTTGGTTTTCCTGACGTTACGCCAACGTAGGCAAGTGAGGTCCAGCAGACGTTATGCCAATGTTTACATATTAGCCATTGTTATCATTCATTTATTACCACCATGTTTTATTTGAAATAAATTTAATTAACATTTTTATTCTAAATAATTTTTTTTCCCCAAAAAAAGGTCTTTTTTTTAAAGTTTTTTTGACCATAAATTTTTTGGTTTTTCCAACATCATTAGGGTTTGGGATTTCCCGGACTTTTTATTTCCCGGGAATCCCGGGAAATTTTTTTGAACAAAGTTGTTAATAAAAACCACCTATATAAGTAATTTTTGTTAAAAAAAAACACTATTTCAGTACAAATTCAGTCTGTGTTGTGAGAATTCAAAGTAAAAATATCAGAATGTTGAACATTTGATTTCACATAAATTACTCTAAGCACTGCCAAATGAATTTTATGATTCCAGCAGAAAGCACACAATGTTATTTTCCAAAGACAAATAAAACTCTTCTAGTCTTTTTTTTACAATTCTTCTTATTTCATCAGCATTACGTTTTCCTGATATATAAAACAACCCCAGGTTATAAAATGAATTATTTCCGTTTATACATATGTTCAAATATCCCTTTTGTGATATTCTTGTCCATTCATCTAAGATTTCAGTAAATCTCCTATGAATGGGGGAAATGTTTTTAGTTGATCTGTTATTTTTTAAGTAAATGAATGTTATTTTAGTTTGACTCAAGATCATAAATTAATATCACTTTCTGTTTAAATTATTTTCAAATCAAAGAAAGATGATACAATTTTTACAAGTAAATTACAAAGAATAAAAATTATTGAAAAAATTCGATAAGACCAGCAAGACAGAATGCGCATTTTCGGCTTTCGCTACAAAGCCATCATCAGTGCCTTTCGCCTTTGAGTGGGTTAATATTTTGATATTCGTCTACTTATATGACTGTTGAAAGCAAATCGAGTTTGTTATCAACAAATCAACTTAGACTAACATCAACGAAATTTAACAATGCTATTTTTATCCTTTTGTTATTATTACTAATTTTTGCTTTGAACCTTAATTCTTAAGATATCTCAGCTGATTCTATTCAACTCTGTGTATGATAAACACAGATGTTTGAATTACAACGAATTTTTGATTTGAAAATAATTTAAACAGAAAGTGATATTAATTTATGATCTTGAGTCAAACTAAAATAACATTCATTTACTTAAAAAATAACAGATCAACTAAAAACATTTCCCCCATTCATCTTAAACACATTGACACGGTGCAAAAATATAATTTAATAACATACATTAAAATTTAAATTTAACGGTTCGTTGTAATTAAAACATCTGTGTTTATCATACACAGAGTTGAATAGAATCAGCTGAGATATCTTAAGAATTAAGGTTCAAAGCAAAAATGAGTAATAATAACAAAAGGATAAAAATAGCATTGTTAAATTTCGTTGATGTTAGTCTAAGTTGATTTGTTGATAACAAACTCGATTTGCTTTCAACAGTCATATAAGTAGACGAATATCAAAATATTAACCCACTCAAAGGCGAAAGGCACTGATGATGGCTTTGTAGCGAAAGCCGAAAATGCGCATTCTGCCTTGCTGGTCTTATCGAATTTTTTCAATAATTGTTATTCTTTGTAATTTACTTGTAAAAATTGTATCATCTTTCTTTGATTTGAAAATAATTTAAACAGAAAGTGATATTAATTTATGATCTTGAGTCAAACTAAAATAACATTCATTTACTTAAATCTCCTAATGTTAGAAATATTGCTCGATATTTCATTTATCATGATATCTTTTACATGATTGTAGTAATTTAATATAATGTTCTTTACAACGGTTTTATTTTTCGGCAATGCCAGGTTTTTATTATAAAAACATTCTCCAATAAACGAAGATCTAGTTTTGGTGCGGATTGATATTCCGTCGACTGCTGCTAATTTGGATACCATTGCAGAAATGTTTGCCCTACTATAAAAACGTTCAATGCCTATTCAGCTTACACTTTTTTCTTCGGGTACTTTGCTAATTTTAGCTGGAACGTTATTCTTGTTGTTGTTTTCTTCAAGCGAATTTTTTTTTGTGAACCAAATTTAGATGTCGGATAACCAAATTTACCCAATAAACCATAAAACGATACAGTATTGTTAACGAATTCATATTAAGTATTATATTTGCTATCGTTTATGATACAAAAATATGAACTCGTAATGATATCATAATTTTTAAAAATAATCGTTAAAGATATCATATATACTTCTTTATTTCGATATCGTTAATGATATCATATTTTCATCGAATAGTGATAAAATAACGACATAAATTTTGCAATATGACGAAAATATTATCGCATTGCTTGATATTTTCGATATCATAACGATATCGTTATTTCATGAAAAAACGATATCATTAACGAATGTGCATTTTTCTTCACAGTACCTATTACTTATGAATCGTTAATGATATCATTCTCGGACAAACGTATCATCGAAATGATATCGTTACGAATTCGAAACGATATCGTTTGGTTTGTTGGGTAGATACCTCCGTTAACCAATGGTCTTTTAGGGCAAATATTGCACTGCGCTGCATTGTCCTTTTTGTGCAGTATTTCCATACTCCTGACATTTTATTCTTTAATTTATAAAAGAATATATTAGTTTGAAAGCAGGTGTATTAAAATAAAGTAAACTTGAAAATGTCACGTTTATTAATGAAAACGTTACTTAGAAAATTATTGGCCCTTAATATAAAGGAGTATTTTAAATTTAAAGTCGACTTTATTTTTAATCATAAGGTTTTGTTAATTTTCTGTATGAAAACCGTACAAAAATATTTATATTTTCAAACATTTTCATTGGTTGAAAATAAATTAACCAATCAGAATGCTCCAAAAATAAACCAAGGCAAGGTATACTGCCACCAAATATTTTAACTAAAGTCGACTTTAACTAAAATATACATTTGAAAAATTTAGATAGTAAGGGCGATTATTTGTAAGAAACAAAACTTTTTTTTCATATTTCTTTTAAACATTTTACCAAGTTTTTAGGTTTTACTACTTAAATTTTGAATAAGTTATGCGATAAATCTTTAGTTGAAATGCTCTTAATTACTTGGCAAATATTTTTTTGAGTGTCAAATAAATTGATTCCCTTTTAAAAGATTTTAACAATGACATGTTTGTTTTGGTATTTAAAATGTTTTTTATGACTAAAATTAAAAAATTCTATTCCAAACAAAAACAATTTAAAAAATTTAATATTTTTAAAATTTCTCGTTTTCCCGGGAAAAATATATTATTTTCCCGGGAATTCCCGGCAAACTTTTCCAGGGATTTCCCCAAACCCTAAACATCATGACAATGTTGGCCGCTTAATGTCAACCAACCTTTTGCCGACGCCTGGGTTCAAAAATACTAAAAAAATTTTTTTTAAATTAAAAAAAAAAATTGTTGAAAATCTATTTTTAGACCGCCTTTTTTGCAATTTTGACAACGTTGTGAAAACTTTGGCAAGTTAGCGCCAACCAACGGTTGGCCGCTGTTATCAATCGGGTAACAGGACAATACTGTCAATATTGTTAATCCCACGTTCTGCCAACGCATAACCGACCATCGCCAACGGTATGCCAACATTGTGCCGATCGTGTTTTTCTGCTTGGGTGGTTATCCTACATTGTGAAATATGTAGTTGGTCATATTGGCAAAAAACTTTTTTACCTTGAAAAATTTTTAGAAGACGTTCGTTGTCACACGAATGAGTGACTACATGTATTTTGTTTTTGTATTGCATGTATTTTGTTATTGTATTTTCGTTCATGTGAAGCAAAACGTCATCTAGAAACACCAGCTAAATCGCACTTATTTAATCAATTACCAGTAAGTGATTACTTTGCAAGAATATATAAGTATTTCTGTAACTTATTATCAGTAAGTCGTTATTTTGTATTTTAAAGTAATGCAAAAGGTAATGTAATGAGACTTAAGGCCTCAGTAGTCTAATCGTAAAGTAAAAAAACGTATCTGTAATCAATTCAATGTATTAAAATAATATAGAAAATATTTGTCTTTTTTCTATGCATTGAAACTGCTGTCAAGTAAAACCGTCAAAAATTTCTATTGAAAATAAAAATTTTCTATTTTGTTACTTGACATTTAATTCTATGCACAAGAAAAAGATAAAAAAACAATATTTTTATTTTTTATACTCTTTTTATTCATTATAAGAGTGCTACGTTACTTTATTTACGATACTTCCAAACTAATTTGGGCTTTAAAGGCAATCCACATTAAGGGGTTAATTTGAAATTAAACTTTCAAAACTAACGGTGGGTCTCATACTGTAGGTTTAACTTTAACTTAACTAAAAACAAAATAAAATGTCAAAAAAATGTACACAAAACAACAAATTTTTGGGTTAACTATTAACCTAAGTTTAAACCTGCAGTATGAGACCCACCGTAATAATTTTATATTAAATCCCAAGTACATAGTTTTCGATATCGAACGTAATTTCTCAAAAAAGTGAATAAACAGAAATAAAAACTTCATTACCTTTTTACCTAAATATCAAATACTCTTTACTCTAATTATATGAACACTTGAGAAATTTGCACGAGTTGGAGTGCAGTTTGTAGTTTAAAGTGTAAATGGATTTTTAAAAGCAACCAAATAAAAATAAAAAAAGTATCAGCAAAACAAAACCACTTCACTCCAATCCACAGATGCCAAACAGCGAAACAAATTAGAAAGCGCCACAACAACATCAACAAAAAACTAACATTTTCAAAATGTAATTAGATAATATCGCAACAATAAAAACAAGTAGGGGTCGTTTGGGTTTGTTAGGGGTCTTCTATTTTTGCTTTTTCTATTAACACAACAACAGCGACAGCAATAACAATTTGACAATGAATAACAACAAACTTGAACAATTTTCATAACAAAAAAAAAAAATCGTTGTGTAAATGAGCTCAAATTTGTAACAGACAAACAAACAAAATAAAATGACTGAAGAACGCCACTTGGTAAACACTAAAACCCCATGTTTTGTCTATATGTCAGAGCTTCTCAAACTAGTAGAACTTTAAGATATCTAGAAAGATAATTACAACACACGTTAACTTCTTAACTTTCTTTTAAAATCGCTAAAAACAAAGAAAAATTTGGTCATGTTTAAAGAAATGCAATTTTAAGTCTGGTGACTATTTGTAGATAAAAATAATGCAAGACTTAAGAAAATTTTATAGGATTTCCAAAATTATACAGTTTGTACAGAACCGATCAGTACTGTCTAAATTTTACTATGTAATTTGATAAAAGGTTGATATCGCTAATTTTTCGTTAAAAGCCACTATTTTAATCTTTAAAAATAAAGGCAACAACAATAAAATTAGAAAAAACTTGAATTGTGTTAAATTCGTGGCCACCACTGTATATTATGTCCTGTGGTTCCTATTGGGAACAAAGGGCCATTACGGATAAAATGCTCAAACCAATGTTCAAATTGATCACATAATTTCATCATTTAACAACATTATTGATTGGGCATCTAATTTGTTAAAGTTAAAAAAATTTTTTTTTAAATTGATTCATAGTATGCTTTAATTGTCTGAAAATTCTATAAGAGTCATGTTTTTTAAAAATTCAATCAGGGTAGGTGACACTTATAGAACTTTTAGTGTATTTCACTCCAAATTAGTGATTTTTTTTATAATTTTCTAATACAAACATCAATAAAAATCATTTGCCACCATTTTTACTTAGTAAATAAAATAAAAAAATGTTTTTAACAAAAATAAAAAAATTGAAGCATTTTAAAAATCGCTTTTGGTGCGGAAGGTTTTTTACTAAATAGATTAAAACAACAGTTTTTATTATCAGGACAATATTGTCTATTCGGGTTCGCCTTGGGAGCTTGCACCCCAAAAAAAAGTTATACCCTTACTGCGCACACGAAAAAAAAAAACAAACGGGGAATATTACCTACACGCAGAGAAAAAACAGGTGGAACTTTATCTAAGTGCTATGTAATTATACAACTACATAAGTTCGAAGTAAGTTTTACAATTTTCTAGCAAAGTATATGTAATTTTTCGGATATTTTCCGCTACACATGTATATATTTTTCAAGGATTGTATATATTTTACAAAAAAATTTGCATATTTTACTAGAACTTTGTAAAACTAACTTGAAAATTATGTAGTTGTATAATTACATAGCTCTTAGGTAATATTCCCCCTGTTTTTTTCTGTGTGTAGGAGCTATGCAATTATACAACTACTACATAATTTCCAAGTTAGTTTTAAAAATTTCTACTGAAACATGTACATTTTTTGTAAAATATGTAAATATATAAATTTAATGAAATAGAGTTTCCTTCGCACTCGTTCAAAAAGTACTGATATAATGTTATAGTGGGAGTACACCCTTCCTATGTCATCTCAATGTCAAAATCTATGTTATGTTAAAATCTTAAAAAGTACTGAAAAATAACACCCTTAAGTTAAGAATTCAAAATTTAATTAAAAGTTTAACCCCTCAATTCATAAACGCTTTGTAAAATTATAGGAGGTTTATTGAACAAATTTTGTATGAAAATTTCGTTTTGTAAACCTCCTATAACTTTACAAAGCGTTTATGAATTGAGGGTAAGTATTTAGAAGAAGTTATACACAATTGAAACCAACCATTTTAAGCCTTCTCATATAAACTTGTATTCTACCCATGCATAAAAAACATGGCTTCTATTAATACAAGGTTTACAAGGAATTTAGGAGTTATAATGAGTACGCCTTTTATATTTTGAAATCATGCATAAATATATCTCAAGAAAACATAGAATTTTTTTTTACATTGCGCTATACTTACATATGTATATCTAAAACAACTTGGAAAACAAATTTACCATTGAGATATATAAAACTATATGTTTCCGATAAAGCCATTTTGAATTATATATGTATTGAGAAATCGGTATTTCGGTATTGAAAATTTTCCAGTACCGAATTTTCGGTATTCATATAAATATTCTTATTTAGCGCGTAAACATAGATATAGCACATCTCAAAATTTCAAAATTGTGTACGAAAATTATTGATTCCAATCAGGCTTAATCTTCTCTCTTGTGTTTCATTCAGAGCTTGAAAAAGATAATTCTTTTTTGAATTACTACGAATAAAATTTTATTCATTTTATGAATCAGTGAATATTTTAAAATAATTATAAATCAATGATTTGATATTGATTAGACTGAATAATTTGCTTTAAGAGATAATTCGCGAATTATAAATCAGATCAGAGCTTTGAGGAATTGATTCAAAATAATTATTTTCAAAGATGATAAAAAATGCTGAGTTATAAATTTGCGAATAAAAAAATATAAAGATAATTCGCACGAATTATTTTTATATTTTTTTGATTCGCGAAGACATATTATTGCGTAAAATTAATTCCCAAATCAAAAAACAATTTTAAATCCTGAATAAAAACAAAAAATTATAATTCGCGAGTATCAAGAAAATCAACATAATCAAACATAATTTTTTTATTATTCTTTTTTAGAAAATTTGGAAAGAAAATTTGGACAAATTTGACAATTCCCATCACCAATACTGGGAAATCGTAGACACAAAAGTGAACAAATGTTTATTAGACTAATTTTTTAATCTTTTGACTTTCTCTCAAGAAAATTTTTAGGAAAAACATTGTTTTTATGTTTGAATTAATTAAGACTCGTGTATATAACCCTTGCAAAAGTCATACTAATTATAAGTAATCAATAGGGCAAGGAATTCCATGCAAATGCATGTTTTTTGTCGATAGTCCAAAACTAATATGGATAAAATTTATCCGAATCATCAAATGTAAAATAAAATGTCATCGATTTGTAGTTGCATATTTTTGCATATTTTGTCATAAATGCATGTTTTTGCATATTTTGACTTTAAATGCCAATTTGGTGCCTTTTTAATGCATATTTTGTGCTTTTTAATGCATATTTGTGCATATTTTTAATTTTTAGGAGCATTTAATATTTTGTAAAAAAATATAAAGAATTCAAATTTTTATATTTTGATTCAATCAAAATAAACATTCTTAAAAACCTTATTAACCTATGGAAAATCTTCGAGTTCTGTGTCTTTTTGCAAAATAACTAACTTAGATATATTTTTAAGTTTTAAATTGCATTGTTTTTAGTGCATATTTCTTATATTTTTAATGCATATTTTTCTTTTTTACCCGCATATTTTAGGCTGGGTTAATTTTAGTTTTTGCGTTGTCCAAAGTTCTAATTAAGTAATAATGCAATATATTCGTATTTATTAATGTTTGCATCCCAGTGTAGAAACGGTAATGACATATCATTATTTTTTGAACTACCAGTAATGACACCCACTTACCTTCTGCATTATTTTAAAACATATAACAATGAGTTACTGATAATGACTTATATTTTATCATTATTTCAAATAGAAAATAATTTTATAGATTTTTTTTTTAATTTTTTGAAATCTATTTTTAGACTCAATATTTTTTAAACACTGGTAGGGATATATGTAACCACATATTTTTTGCTTTTTTGTATGTTGGCGAGTAAGCTTACTTGTGTGCAGCTGGTCAATTATGTTTTTATCTATTAAATATTACATGTCGATATAGCTCAGATGGTAGAGTTATGATCTGTAGACCCAGGGTCGATTCCCGTACCAGCAAATTTTATTAAAAAAATACAATAAAAAAAATTTTTTTTATATAATTTATTTTTTTAAAAATCTATTTTTACTCATTATTTTTGTCAGTACAGGTAAGCACATAGGTAACGATATATTTTTTGATTTTTCGTATGCTAGTGTGTAACCATAACTCATTATTTTTCGCGACATCGCCATATAAAGGTAATAAGAAATGTAATAACAAAAGTAACTAGTTACCATTACCAAGTATGTAGTTACATAATCACATATCTGGTAATGATTTTCTACACTCGGATTTTTAAAATATAAAATTTGTAAAGAATTGCAAACACAAAAACAGAATTATTGCCAAATTTGTTAAAATTTCTCTTAAAAAAGATATAAAATATTAAAATAATAAAAAAAAAAAAATGAATGCAATACCGAAATCGGTATCGTTCTAAAATCGGTATTTCGAATTTGCTAAAATGGCTCGAATTTCGACAATTTCGGTATTACCGAAATCGGTAAACTGGAAAGCCTATACTGATCTATATATGGCATCATATAAGAAATTTTTGAAAAACTCAAAGCTGTACATAATTATATCCGCAAAGATATAGTATCACACTTGATTATATATAAACATATTAGTCCATATTAAATTATATAATTTCCTATATAACTATTTTTACTCGGGTTTAATTAGTAAAGATTATTAGATAAAAATTTATACAATTATATCTGTCCATTTTTCGGATGAGACTGTATATTTACACAGATATAACTTAATCACATTTATATATGACTGTATGTAACTATTTTTACTAGGGTGTGTTAAAAATTAAGTAGATCATTAATTGTAGTGATTTTTCTAGTGGTTTTGATTTTTTGCCGGCGATTCAGTTGTTTTCTTGACGTCTTCACGACACATAATATCAATGTTAAAACACGAATTTTTTTGTAATTAACGTTTTGCATGTATTTTTCGTGTTTTAACATTTTTTTATGTCTCGTGTATGATATTTTTTTAATTACAATTTAAATTCGGACAAACTATTGTACAGCTACACAAAAAGATTTTTTTTGGAGAAGTTTCAAAAAAATCTCTCTGTGAAGCGAAGCGCTTTCTTGCGCTTCGGGTTGTCGTAATATATCCATTTTTATTGCCAGTAATGATTCGATGCAAGAATTACTTCTTTTTATGGTGTTCAAGCAGCATTTAGAACATGGAAATTCGTCTTTCAACGTCTCTGGGCTTCAATTCGTGTGGTACCCAATTTGCTTGCTTTTGGATGAATCCTGCTCGATTAAATATATTTAGGATAAGCATCGGTGAGCAATCAATGTGCTTCAGCTGCACTTTTTTCAAATTGAAGAAGTAAAGCAGAACTTCATGCAATGATGCTTTGTTGGTACAAAATTCGACATTTTCGAAAAAAAAACTTTGTTGTTTACATTATTTCGTTCAATGAGAACAAATGGCAGATGTTTAACCTCCAAAATGCCTTTTAAATGACATATTAAAGACACAGACCATGTGTAAAAGATGCGCCATCTGTTGTGAATCCTTTATTTTTAAGTTATACACCCAATTCTAAAAATTAGTAAAAAAATTTGTTAAGGTAAATTTCTTTTGCTAAAGTTTTTTAGTGCAAATTCGATTAATATTATCGTGGGCGCTGTGGTGTAATGGTTAGCGCGTTGGACTGTTACACGTGAGGTTGCGGGTTCGAGCCCCAACCAATGCAACATCAATTTATGAAAAATAGTAATATGTATGAGTTTTTTCTATCCCTCATACATATCGTAGCGTCCTCTTTCGGTGTTCCCATAGCACTTAACCCCACCGAAGTAAAATAATATAACAGGGCTATGAACGAAATAGCTTCAACAAAGTTCGCCAACTCACCGTCAGATGGCGCGCAACAACTGTTCTAAAATTCAATATCTCGCGCAATTACAGTGTTGCCACATTTGAAGCCCTTCATCTTTCACCACCTTTTACATCTTCTCTATCCCCTTTCCAAAGGAAGCAACACGTTAATTAATAGGAAGAATTTCCTGAGTGTTGTTTCTCTTAAAAAAAAAAAAAAAAAAAAAAAAAATATTAGTTGGTGAGTGAAAATTGACTCAGTCACTTCGTGGTTTATCTTCAATATTTGTACGACCACGTTTAAATTCAGCAACGCAATTTTTTACTGTTGCATATGAAGAAGCACTTTCACCTAATACATTCACCATTTCATTATGAATTTCTTGTCCCGATAAACCTCTCTTATATAAATATATAATCACACCACGAATTTCTAATTTTTCCATTACAAAAAAATCACTGAAGAACCTTTTTTGAATACCTGTTACTATACGAATGAGTTGACAGATCGAAATGAAATTTAACATGTGTTCATATGACGGGTGAAATTCCATTATACAAAGCTTTTTGCTGTTTATACCGCCATTCTATGTCAGGCTAAGAACATTTCGTACTGCCCTCATATAAAAAAAATTGCAAAAGAAATCTAAAAAAGGTTGGCTAATCACTTAATAACTTTAAAGTAATTACTAGGGCAAGGAATTTCATGCAAATGCATGTTTTTTCTCGATAGTCCAAAACTAATATGGACTAAATATTTATCCGAATCATCAAATTTAGAACAAAATGGCATCGATTTGTAGTTGCATATTTTTGCATATTTTGTCATAAATGCATGTTTTTGCATATTTCGACTTTAAATGCATATTTTGTGCCTTTTTAAAGCATATTTTGTGCTTTTCAATGCATATTTGTGCATATTTTGCATTTTTAGGACAATTTTTTATTTTGTAAAAAAATATAAAAAATTGATACATTTTCATATTTTGATTCAATCAAAATGAACATTCTTAAAACCTTATTAACCTATGGGAAATCTTCGAGTTCTGTGTCTGTTTGCAAAATAACTAACTTAAATACATTTTTAAGTTTTAGAGTGCATTATTTTTGTAAAATTAATAGTTTTTAGTGCATATTTCTTATATTTTTAATGCATATTTTTCTTTTTTAACCGCATATTTTAGGCGCATATTTTCCATTTTTAAATGCATGAAATTCCTTGCCCTAGTAATTACATATTAATACTAAAATGCATTAACATTTTGTTGGTTTTTATAACAGTCTTATAAATCAATTTTTTGTTGTTTTCCATGTTAATTTAATTTATAAGATGGTTATAGAAACCAACAAAATGTTAATGCATTTTAGTATAAATATTTATTAAGGTACCAGATATTTGCAAGTGTACCCCAAATTTAATGACACATGAGCAACTCTGCTTCACATATTGAAACAATCCCATATCTGTTAACTCTACTTCAACGAAAATCAACAACCCAGAAATATTTGAGAAGACTGTGTGCAACGAAAAACAATATAAACTTGCACCGACTCGTACTTTACATAAAAATATCAAGTGCTTAATTTTTCTTTATTTGTTTTGTATTGTTTTGTTAATTACAAATTTTATTTGGTTGAATTATTTTTTAAATGATTTTTATTCCTAGATATGTATTTGGGTATGCTGCGTGTATTTTTTTCATTATTATTTTTGAATTTAATGCATACTGTTGTTGCATTTATTGCATGTTGCTGTTGAAAGATGCTTAATACAAATATATTTTTTCCATTTTATCCTAATTGAAATTTAAAACTTTGCTGTCATTTGTCTAATATGTGTAAAACAAATTAAAATCCAGCAGGGATAATGTATGATGTTAGTGCTAATTCTAAAAAGCTTAAAAATAGAGCACCAAATACACTCAAAGAAATTTGATGGTAAAAATAATTAAGAATACGAGTATGTATATGAATTACATATTAATTGCGATCCTTTGAATAAAAGAGAAATTTGAATACCGTGTCAAAAATCGAATATACATGAGCATTATAGTGCACTTAGGCAGAGAAATTAATTTACTTGATTAAAGTTAATCCAAATTTTTAATCTTCATGGTTTACACTTGCATTTTTTGACAGTTAAAACATTAACTTGACAGTTATAACACATCGGCTGAAAAGTCCATACGGATTTTTCAACCGAAGTTTAGCTCTGTCAGTTTAAAATAGTAAATTGGCGTCGATAGCGATCCGGCAAATGATGAACATGGAAAATGTCGGCGTTAGCAACATATTTTTCTACAACATCTTAACATTAATTTTTATCTGACTTTAGTGTGTGTGTTTTTAGTGTTACCAACTGTCACTTTAACAAAAAACAGCGTTGCATCTCTAAACCCTGTTGTAACCAGAATGCCAGAGACCTTTAAAAAAGTAAACTGCGATCTCAAGGTCTAGAGTTTTATTATATTTTGTGGCCCTGTATTATTATTATTAGCCAACAAATTTGTTTGAGTGTATAATTAGAACGTTAAGAACTAGTTAATCATGAAACTACTTTGCAAATTCCCTGCTGGGGAAAATAAAATACCACGTAAATCAACTCATACGTCTTGGTTTAGTTTTCTTTTTTTGTCTTCGTTTTCTTTTTGATTATTTGTTTTAAATTTATGTTAATCCTACACTTTTCTTGTAACAGTTTTAAATACAAATTCCAAAGCTTAAGGTGTTCAAAAGTGCATTAAAACTAAAAAATACATCAAATCTACTAATAAACATTTGTAAAAATCAAACTTCATAAACGCTGAATTAAAAACAATAGCAAAAACAAAAACTTTATCAACAACCAATTAACAACATATTGCATTCCCTTGAAACACACAAAAATAAAATAAATAAAAATTACAAAGACTTTTTTTAAAACTAACGCTAAACTTTTTTTTTTATATAAAACAAAAAACATCAAAGCATTTCCTTTTTTTGTAAATTACAAAAATTAACCAAATAAGCAATTAATTTTACATTTTAAATAATAAGTTAATAGTAAAAAAAAATACTCAAACAACATTTTTTATAACTTAATAACAATATTAAAACTACAAACATTATTTTACAAACTGGTGAGTACTCTTGTTTTTTACTATTTAATATAATCTATTTGTTAAAGTTTCTTTTTCCCAATTTTAGTTCAATTTTGTATTCAAATTTTATTACTTTATTTTATTCGCAATCTCTATAGTTCACGACGTCCATCACCATCGAAAATGGCGCCCACGACGACTATCGAAACCATAACAATCACCCGACCTTTAAAGGTAAGTTTTAAACGGATAAATTAATATGGGCGAGTAATTTATTTCCAACATAACCAAGGTTAAACGTTTACCACAGATATTTTCATATAAATTTGACATTCATAACTATGGTTAAACACTAAACTCAGTTTATTTTAAGATAAGCAGGTCTATGACAAATTATATGACATGATAATCTAGTGGATTCTTGAAAGCCGATATTCAGCATGTTTTTAACAAAAAAAGAATTCACCTCAAACTAGTTCCACGATTGAGATTGAGCTGTATAATCAGTCCATCCCAAGTCATTACAATGAACATAGCAAATTAAAAATTTTGAGGCTTAATACAATCTTGTAGTGCGATTCTCTACCTTTTTAACGACAACAAAAATCAATAGTTATATTGTCAAAATTCGATAATTATCTACCATTGTAGTTAAAACTGATTCCATAACTTTTGCTACAGAATTTTGTAGTTAAACAATATCGTTAACCCATTTCTTACCAATGTGACTTTAAAGTTATATCTACTTTTAAGAGCATATAACTTTTGATAGGAAGGCGATATTACAATGGTGAAGCAAGTATGTGATACTTTGAGACCTTGACTAAAACCAATATTTAAAAAATTTCTTTTTTCTCTCAACAGCCAAAAAAGCATACAAATCTGAGTAATAAATGTTGTCAAACAACAATTTAAAAAAAAAACTTCTAAAAATACCATTTTTTTAAAAAGTTCTTAAAAATATTGCAAAAGAGAGAATTTAAATTTCTTGCCATTTTTTCACAGAAATTTGTATTATCAAAATATAAAAATAATTTTTTGAAAAATTATTAACCATTTATGTGCGTATAGAGCGTCAAAGTTTCGATTTGAATTACTTATACCACCACTAAAGGGCGCGACTTAGCCATAAAAATTACAAAAAATACTTGCTACGAAACCGGCTTCCTTCCTTCCGAAAATTAATGTTAAGTTAACGACAGAAAAAAGTTTTAGATAAGGCAACGAATGAGCAAAAAAATGTGAATAATTGCAAACTGCGTTAAGAGTGTATTTTAGTGCAAATTTAATAAAAATTTACATTAAAAATTAGGAATTCGTGTTCTTAAATTTGATGAAAAAGCTCCATGTATTTTACGAATATAGTTTTAATAGAACATTTTCATTGAGTGTATGAAACTTTTAGTAAATAAAATGTAATTTTTCACACATTTTATGAAAAATTCCATTAATTTAATGAAAAGTTTCAATGGACGAGTTTCAGTGAATTTTCATTGGTTTTATGCCAAAATTCATTAATATCATGCAGATAATTCTCTCAGTGTTGCAAATTTTCAAAATAAATAGCTAGATCATATCCAAAAAATCGCTAGAAAATCACCAGATTTATAGACAGTGCAAAAATTTAGCGATTTTATAGCTAGATTGTTGAAAAATCGTACTTAAAAGGGTTTTTTTTATTTAAAATTGTATTTAATATGTTTTACTTTTAACTTTTAAATTATGAAAATTTTTACGATTAAGCTTCAATTAATGATTTTCATTGAATTAATATTAGTATTGAAAATAATAGAGGAAGTTGTCGAAATGTATAGTTTTTAAAGGGTTTTTTTTTAATAAAATCGTTGAAGTAGTTGTTTTTTATGCGAATTTTATATTTTTCAACGTTATATCAATTTTTAAAAATTATATTACGGCT
Organism: Leucophora obtusa; assembly: GCA_949987735.1. Classification (NCBI taxonomy): domain Eukaryota; kingdom Metazoa; phylum Arthropoda; class Insecta; order Diptera; family Anthomyiidae; genus Leucophora; species Leucophora obtusa. The sequence continues at coordinate 290,712,234 of OX465295.1, read as the reverse complement.
GATAAAAAAATCTCTAGATTTTTGGGTAATAGCTACACTAGAATTTTTTCCGTTAGGGTCAAAATAAAATCGCTAGATCTGACAATGAAATCGCCGTTGCGGCAACAGTGGTCTTGATCAATTGTATCTTCTCCGAAAATTTTACAATTCTAAGGCCGGATAACACAATGCCCTTTAAAATTTAACCTAAAGTTAAATTTAAAATTTATATGGTAAACAAAAACAAATATATCAGTTAAAGTCCCAGTTAGTAGCTAACAGGACATTGTGTTAATGGGGGTAAGTAGCACCGTTACCAATTTAATCAAAATAAACTTATGTACATACACAGATAAAAATATCACCAAATTTTAAGTGACAAAAATAATTGTTAAAATTTAATTTCAATTTCAACAACATTTTTAATTGAATCAATTAAACATTGTGTTGATATGACAACTTTCCAAGTTTTTTTTATTTAAATTTGTTTGTTAAAAATCAACAAACATGTTTATTGAAACTCAATAGGTTCTTTGCTGACTCGGTCATTATCGTCAATTTGTGTCAGTAAAATAGTTGGTTCGACTCATTTTTTTTTTGTTTTGTCATTAAAAAAATAGTTGATTTTGGTAAAATGTTTGTTCATTTTATGAACTTTGACTGGTTTTTCTTAATTTCGAACAAAAATATTATTATTTTAGCCAAATGCACAAAAAAATAATGAAAGCTATTCAAAGTAATCGATTGTGAACTCATACAAAAATTGCATCGTAAGTACGAGTGAACAGGCAATGTGTTTCCAGAGTGGTCAAAAAGTTCAACAAGTACCTAACAATTGAAAGAAAGCCTGGAATGCCAAAGCCAAAAAGGTGGAGACGCTATTGAGGGCGATTCCAAACATAAGTTTTGTGCGCAGAGTTAAAGCTAAAGTTGGACTTACTACATCTAAAGTTCCGGACAGAAATGATAAGAAGAACGTTGATGCCAAAAAACAAGAAAACTCTGTGTAACATTTTTTAGTGGCGCGCTTTTAATAAATAAAAAATATGATTGTACAAGAGAGAATTTTGCTGGACGAGTTTTAATGAAATTTTTCAGTAAAATTTTCTTCACAAAGTAAATGAAAAATTTCATAAATATGATGAAAAAGCTTCATATATTTTATGAATATAATAAAATTAATAAATGAAATGCAATTTTGTACATTTTATGACAAATTCCATTAATTCAATGAAGTTTCAAGGGACGACTTCCAGTGCAACTTCGTTATTTTTATGCAAAAATTCATTAATATCATGCAGATAATTCCCTCAGTGTAAAACAAGTATGTGTTTTTTATTCAAGGCGTTTTTTTAATTAAAAAGTAAATTAAAATCAACAAATTCGATTTTAAAATTTTGTTTTGAATTTCAACAAACTCGTTTTTTGATATGGCAACATCGTTTATTAAAATTTGCTTTGAATTTTAACAAATGCGTTTGTTGGATATTTAATTGAAATAAATTCAACAATCAAGTAACAAACATGTTTTTTGTATTTACAAAATCAATTGTAGGCGCAATTTCAATTAAAAGTTTGTTTGTATTTACAAAAAGTTTAATTGTATTTTTACAAACTATTTTATCTGTGTATTCCTACACAGAGAGACTTTTAATTGAATAAAACTAATGCAATTTTTCAGTAAACTAATTAAACATTTGTCCTCAAAATTAATTAAAAATTGATGAGAAGATTCATACTTTGTATGAAAACTTCTTCATTCAGTGTATAAAACTTTATATAATAAAAAGATATTTTTTCTACAATTTTATATAAAAATTCATTAACTTCAGTGGACGAGTTACAGTGCAATTTCATTGCTTTTATGCAAAAAATCATTAATACACTAAAAAAGTCAGTGAAGTCAGCAAAAAATGTTGCTGTGTCAGCAAATTTCTAGTCAGGAGCGTGGATTTTCAAAAAAAAATAGTAATCTCAGCAAAAGTTTTGCTAATACTTAGTTGATTGCAAATAAAAAAATCCTTGCTAAAATCAATAAAACTTTTTGCGGAATATTAGTAAACTAAAAAACAAACTCAAAATATTTGGAGAGAAATTACACTTAAGTTAATTTATTTGCTAAAAATTTAAATCTAGAAATTGTGTAGAGTTTTTTTTAAATTATCGTTTCCGTTGTCTGTACTATAAGCTGCGACATCTACAACCAGTGTTGCCATTTCAGTGCTTTTCGGGTATTTTTTGGTGCTTTTTTCCTTCCCGTACCCGGTGATTTTTTACAAATATCCTTTTAAAAAAAGCTGGTATTTACAGCGCTTTTTCTGATTTCTGGCAGTACTTTTAGTGCTTTCTGTATAGTTTATATTTTTGGTATTTGTTCTCGTTTTTTTTTTTTAATTTTTCTTGAATTTTCTGTGAAAAAATAATACGAACCATACAAAAAGTACATTTTTAACAATGTTTGTAGCAGAGGCTATTAATTATAGAGATAGGAAATCAAAACTTACACTACTCACCGGTAGGGGGCGCTGATATTTAGTATCACCTGAGCAACTATTTAGTATCACTTTAGTATCAGCTTAGCCTATATTTAAAAACTCAAAAATTGCTGAAAACTGCGCAAAATATGTTCAAATAGTTAAATTTGGGAATTCTTTTTTGTTTTGCTTTTTTGTTTATTATTTCAATTTAAATAAAAAAAGAAAATTGTCAATTTTTTGAACAAAGTGCCATCTAGTGATAACGATGTCGTTATAAATTTTGTTTTTGGTGATGCCATACCCCTGGTTTGTAGTACAATTTTAAATAGCAACTTCGTTATATTTAATATTGAAAATTTTGAAATGTTAGTTTGGTGCTTTTTTACCCCTTTTTTGGTTATTTTTTGAACCTTTTTTATACGATTTTACAAAGCTAAAATGTGTTTATAAATTCTTGACTTAAATTTTTCAAAAAATTAATATCGTGCTTTTTTACCCCATTTTTGGTTAACTTTTACCCTTTTTACCCGTTTTCACAATGCTCACGGTGCTTTCTTGCCTTCAAGAGTTGGCAATACTGTCTACAACTTGTCTATCTGGTTGTTGTTGTAGCAACGCCTCCTACAATAAAATATGTAAGCATATATAAAACAATATAATTAATCTTCTTCTTCCTGTTTTGCTGACTCAGCTAGATCCAGAACCGGGCCGCCTCAAACGGGTGGGTCCATAGTGACGTGGGATCTATGTGAGTCGGGTTTGCCGTGCAGCCAAAGAGGTGGTTTACGTCGTGGGGACCTCTCTGGCATGCGGGACATGTGTTCGGGATGTTGGGCTCAATCCGAGACCAACATGAATTAAGGCGAGAACACCATCCCGAACGCAATTGCGCGTGGAGAACTCTTGCAGATCGTGGGAGAGTCCTCTCCTCGTTCTCCGCAATAGGTGGGGGACGACCTCCAAGAACTATATTCATCCGGTAAGAATTGATGGCGTCATTTACCGTGTCCCGATGAATATCGTTTATACCTGCCCTATAGGATGCTTCGTCCAGCGGATCTCTCATGTAACGCTGGACCGTGCCCTCGTCCACGCTATAAATGAGTTTATCAGCACAATTTTTGTGGCAAAATAAATTAGTAAAACATGCTGCTGAAAAAATATAACTAAAACTTTTGCTGGAAATGGAATTCCAGCAAAAATAAAAATTGCTGAATAAAGACGTTTTACTAATTTTTCTAATTTTTTCTTATTTATTTGAGTTGTAGCCTTCTGAAATCAACAGTTTACTAGTTTTTTTTAGCAAATTTTTCTGTTGATTTTACCAGAAATGACTATTATTTGCATTCAACTAAATTTGACTTACAAATAACAAAATTATTCTAGATATAATAGCAATTTAGTCTTCTAATATTTAGCAAAATTTTCTGCAGATTTTACAGTATAAGTTGTCATTTTAAATAGACTAAAAGTTAACTCAAATATAACTAAAATTGTGTAAATTTAACAGTTTTATTTTTTTGCTGTTCTTATTTTACTACACTCAAAAAAGTCAATAGTCAGCAGAAGAATTGCTAATGTCAGCAAAATTGTTTTGTTGAAAATCATCCAGCTGATTTTTAGAAAGAGAAAGAAATTAAAAATTTAAAGATATTTCGTTAGGGTATTTTAAGGCCAATAGTATTTTAAATAATTTATTTAGGGTATTTTAAGGTTAACGGTATTTTTAAGTTACTTCGTTAGTGGTATTTTGAAGTTAACGATATTAAATTGAAAGGGTTTAAATTGTTATTGGTATTTTAGGGTTAATATTTGCCAACCATGATTTCTATACAATTTTCCGAAAAATGCCCAAAATACCATAAGAATTTTAACTTTGTCCGCTGTGCATCACGGTTTAAAGTTTTCTTTGACAGTTTTTGCCTTTCCCGAAAATGTTTGCAAAACCATAGAAATAAAATAAAAATTTATATATGCCATTATGATCTAGCTTTACACTTTTGCACTCCAGTTTTCGAAGCACTTTTTCCACTCTGAACTTGGTATTTCAAAAACGTATATTTTGAACTTATTGATTGCGTCTTCAGGAGTTTAAATCACAATGCGCACAATTTAACAAATAAACATTGTTGGGGGCCAGGTAGGCTTGCCAGATCGAAATTGGCAAAAAGCTTGACATTCAGAGGAAAAAGCTTGATTTTTCTTAACATTAAAAAAAGGCTTGATTTTTCTTGACAATTTAAAACTCAGTTAAATTACCAAAAAAAATTGTGAAATTGAATTTTTTCTAATTTTATTCTCGATGCCTTTATTTTTAAAGATCAAAATAGTGGAGATTATTCATAAATTGGTGCAAAATTTATCGTAATGTCTGTTGTTTTATTTTGTAATTTGTTTTAAGTAGGCGTGGCTTTTAATGAAAAATAAGCGATATCGATTTTCTATCAAATTACATAGTAAAATTTTGCGAGCACTGATCGGATCTATACAATCTGTATATTTTTGTAAATTCTATAAAATTTCCTTAAATCTTGCATTATCTTTATCCACAAACGGTCCCCAGACTTAAAATGACAGCGCCTTAAACATGACCAGATTTTTCTTTGTTTTTAGCGACTTTAAAATAGAGTTAACAACACTGAAACTTTAAAGTGAATGGCCTTATTCTACACTTACCGCGATATAACGAATCAGTCAAGCTTTTTTTACGTTATAGTATAAAGCATTCCGTGTTTAAATTTCAGTGTTGTTAACTTTATTTTGAAATCGCTAAAAACAAAGAAAAATTTAGTCATGTTTAAGGCACTGCCAGTTTAAGTCTGGCGACCATTTGTAGAAAAAAATAATGTAAGACTTAAGGAAATATTATAGGACTTCCAAAAATATACAGTTTTTACAGAACTGATCAGTACTCGCTAAATTTTTATTATGTAATTTGATAGAAGGTCGATATCGCTTATTTTTCATTAAAAGCCACGCCTACTTCAAACAAGTGACAAAATAAAAAAACAGACGTCACGTTAAAATTCTGCACCATTTTCTGAACAATCTCCTCGCATTTTAGGGTCAATTTATCCACCATTTTGATCTTTAAAAATAAATGCAACGAGAATAAAGTTAGAAAAAATTTGAATGTGCCTATTATATTGCACAGCACTGTATGTTGTCAATGGATATGTCTCTTGGCAATTCTTCAAAAACTTCCCGAAGGCAGCAGTAATCTGCATACAACATATCAGTATTAATTGAATTTGATATTTTTAAAATAAATGGCAGCTCTGCTTAATTATTCCTTAACAACAAAGAGTTTTTTATATTTAAAACATCAATTTGTTAAAAACTGATTTTTCTACAAAATCATATCTTTTTTCTAAGTATTTTACAGCATTTTGTAAAAATTGGTTAACTTCTAACTCAAACGTTTCCTTTTCATTCAAAGAAAGACTTTTTATGCTTTACTACCATGGAAACAGTCATTTATCCGTAAAAATTAGTCATGGTACATTTAAAAACAATTAATTTTTTTTTTTGCTAAAGCACCGTAAATGGTTTTTCACGTGGAAAAATTTCACTCGAACTTTAAATGCCTCAAATTGCAATTTAATTTAAACAAATGAACAATTTTTTAATTTTATAACAAAGACACAATCAAAATAAACACAAAATGTCACTTTTTCCCAAGAAAAATAATAGTCTTGTACATTAAATTTGAGTGAAAACAAACTCTACACAATTTTCACGTGAAACTGATTGTCGTGAAAAATAATTTTTTTTATATGGAGTATAACAGTTTTTTTCACGTGTAACTCAAACAACTTACTTACTGCTTTAAGCACCGTAAGTTGTTTCAATTTCACGTGAGAAAACTGTTATACTCCATATAAAAAAAAAAACAATTTTTCACGACAATGAGTTTCACGTGAAAATTGTGAAGACTTTGTTTTCACGAAAATTTAATGTACAAGACTATAATTTTTCTGGTAAAAAAGTGACATTTTGCGTTCATTGTGACTGTGGCTTTGTTGTAAAATTAAAAAAATTGTTAATTTTTATAACTTAAATTGCAATTAAAAGCATTTAAATTTCGAGTGAAATTTTTCCACGTGAAAAACAACTTGCGGTGCTTAATGCATCAAACCCGATATGAAAATTTTGAAAAGGCTTAACCATTAGAGACATGAGTCTTCTTGTGTAACCGGTTTTATTTTGCCATTTTATCTGTTTAATTTTAAAAGAACTATAAAATACCGAACCACCTATTTATAACGGTATTTCGCAGATATAACAAATATTAAATAATTTTTACCTTTAATCAATTGTTAAAAAGTATTATATTTTATTTCAATAATAACCTTGTAATCTATAATCATCAATCATTTAAATACGAGTATAATATTGGCTCTTTTTATTTCAAATTATACTTACAGGTCATTGCATTTATTTGTGGCGTTATTGTTGTACTACTCATGATTATGGCATTGGCATCTACCGATTGGCTAATGGCTGAAGGTTGGCGTCAAGGTCTATTTGTACATTGTATTGAAGAAGATGTATTGCCCCCACTTCCATTTAATTTACATGATCCTCCAGGCTGTTATCCCAGTCGTGATGTTTGTATGTATCTTATTATATTATGATTTTTGAAATTATCAAATCAATTCTAATTTGTGTCTTTAATTTGTTAATTTTACTTTTATTTAGTTTATATTAGAGCAACTGCTGTTCTGTGTGTCATTACATTAATAACCGATGTTGTTGCTACAATATTAACAGGACTTGGTTTAAAATCACAAAATCATAATTTAAAATATAAATTTTATAGAATTGCGGTATTAGTAATGTTGTTATCATGTAAGTATTAATGAAAACTTTTGCAATAAAATCTGTGAACAATTTTCTCTTTAAGTTCTAACCTCAAACTCTTAAAATTATACAAATTATAGACCTAATTCATGCTATTTATTTTAGAATTAGAAAAAAAACCTTTGTTTAAGAGCGAATTTACGATAAAAATTCTGAACAAAGCATAGGTACGATAGAATTTTTACTCGCCTTAATTTTTTTGAAAATATAAGCTGTGTTTTCGACTTAACTATATTGTCAACTCAGAACAAAACTCACAAGTAAATACACTCAATTACACTCAAATACGAATTATCGGTTTTTATTTGAAAACTTTTTATTAATTTTAGTACACTGCTTCATAGATCTTGAAAATATCTGTCATCTGGCATCCAATTTGTATACATTTCCTTGTAAACACGAACAAAAACCCTAAAAACGAAAAACCGGTTAATTTTTTATCCCACTTTTCAACCCTTAAAAATCAGATTGGACCGCTAAAAAGGTTCACTTGTTTATTTTTCCATCTTCTCTACCACATATACAAATTTAATCCAAATCTGAGTGAGATTTGTAAGCGATTTTGTTAAGCGAAATTAGCTTAAAAGTAATGCAGGCAACTCATACTTCATAAAATTACGTACAATAGACCGTACCTCAAAAAAAAGTTCGCCGCACACCCTCCAATATGAAGTACTTTTGCAAGGCAATTAAAAAAAAATTTTTTTTTTGTTTTTTTTGCCGAACGTAGGGGTCGCCTTTTTCAATTTTTCGTTATAGCTTCGGCACTTAAAGTCGGATTTTAAAGTGTGATATATTGATTTGTTTGCCTCGAGGAGCCCAGTGTATTGCTATAAAGGAAAAATCCAATGAAAAAAAAATTAAAAATGCGAACCCTACGTTCGGCAACCAATATATAAAAAAAATTTATACTGGGTTTATCCAAAAACTTCTTTAGCAAAAGTTTAATGATTTTTTGCGAGCTTTAATTTTTTGACATTAGGGTGGTATATTAGGGTACACTCATAGAAAAAAGTTTGTAGAAAAGTTAGTAAAACTGTTAGTACTTCAACTTAACAAATTTTTAACTAATATTTAGTTAAAATTTAATTTTTAGTTAATTTTTTTGCTACCTCCACATTACTAACTTACAGATTTTTTTGCTATTTTATTTTGCTGAATTTAGTTACTAATTTTTAACAATAAATTTGCTAACTTTACAGTATTTTGCTGAATTTTAGTTACTAATTTTTAACAGAAGATTTGCTAATTTTACAAATTTTTTGTAAACTAAACCACCAATTTATAAACAGAATGTTAAATGACTCATAAAAATTACTGCATATTTTTAACTCGCCAAAAATAATGCAAAAAGTTTTTAAATAAAGCTAAATTGAAATGGCTAAAATTTGTCCTACTCATAAAATATCTAAATTATTAAAATTTATAAGAAAAGTTTCGATTTATCGTAATACATTAATTTTCAAAGATCAAGGTTTATTTTGGACGAACCAATTTAATATGAAAATTGTGATTAAAAGTATCTCTGGGGAGCAAGTGGAGTTTACGGGGAGACCCTAATTTTTTCCCCAATATTGTACTTTTTAAGCTTATTTAAAGAATACGATATTTTTAAACGGCCACACCTTCTTTCCTGTGGGTGAAGCTTTAGAGGTGAAAATGGAAACTAAAATAAATTCGGAAGTACATATCCGATCAGCAAACAATGAAAATCAAAGAAGGGTCTCTGAAATACATTTTCCCTATCAGAAAAATACAAACGGGAAAGAAGTGGTAAAGCACTTAAGCAGGTGGTACAAGTACTGGCAAAAAGTGCTTTCCCATTCGCAAAATGATAACATCATTAGACAAAAGGGCCGGCTGTTGAAAAAAAAACACTGTCAAAACTAATAAATAGGTCGTCTGGAAATATATTTTCCAAAATAAAATTTATAAAAAGTTCATATGTATTTTTTTGGTCCTGCCGTGATTTGAACCCAGGGCGTCAGATTGGCAGACGATTGCTCTACCCAATGAGCTAACGAGACATATAATATTTGATGGCTAAACACATAAATGAGTGATAATAGGTGGACAACTACTGGCTGTGCCAAAAGGCTAGTACTGGCAAACAATTTTTTGTAACTAATGTGCCAGCGTTGGGAGGGCAAAAGAAAAGTTGGTCTTGAAGGAGCTTTCCCACAAACAAAAAATTGATTTTATAAAACAGAAAAAATTTTAAAAATAAAAAAAAAATGTTCCTTGCAACCGGATTTGAACTCGGAACCTTCTGACTACAAACCTTTTTTAATAAAGCGTCAGCATTTGTATAAAATCATGGGTCTACCAGTGAATTCATTTTTATACCACTGGTAGCATTGGCTAGGTAGCACTGTATAACCACTGGTTGCAAACCCTGGCAGATCACTCTAAGCCTATTCTATGTCAGTGGTTTTTTTTATAAACCCCGACATTTTTGTAAAACAAATACTGGCAAAACGCTTTTTGCAAACGCTGGCAAAGCGTCCCAAATGAGAGTTCTGCCAGTCATTTATTTTTAACACCGTGGTTACCCAGTGGTATGCAGTGCTTGATTTTTTGTACCACTGGCGATTTCTGACTGGGTTGTTATGGTTAACATATTATTGGCTATAAATGTTACCACTTTTACAAAAAATCATTCTTGAGAAATTTTCATTGGCATTGAATTATAATTGGCATTACTTTATCTCAATGTCAATGCCAACAAATTTCATCACCATTCAATGCCAATGAAATTTTTTTCAATTTGCATTGATGAAAACAATGGTATTGAAATGTACACATAATTGAAGAAAAAGCATTGTAATATAAAAAAAATATAAGAATTTTTAATTTTTTTTCTTAATTTATTCTTTTATTAAAACATGAAAACAAATACTTCTTTCATAAATTATAAATGGGCATTTAGACATTGAACAATGCCAATTGAAACAATTTCAATTAATTGACACATTCAATAAACTGGTTCGAAGTATGCTTTTAAATACACATTTATTTTTTATTTATTAATTTTCATTTCATTTGCTCCTTTTTTACCTTTTTCCAGTCCACTAGTAATCTTCCAAAGTTTTGTTGATTTCAGAAAATTTTAGCAAAAATTTTGTATTTTTAACAGTTTTTTTTTTTGCTATTTTCATTCTACTATTATTTAGCAATTTTTTTGCTGATTTCATCAAGTTAAATTGTTATTTGCAATTAACAAAAATTTAGCTCAAATATTACTAAAATTCTGTAAATTTAACAGTTTTTTTTTGCTATTTTTATTAAACTACTATTCAGCAATTTTTTTTGCTAATTTTAGCAGGTTAAATTGTTATTTGCAATTAACAACAATTTAGCTCAAATATTACTAAAATTCTGTAAATTTAACAGTTTTTTTTTGCTGTTTTCATTCTATTAATATTTAGCAAACTGATTCTGCTAATATTAGCAGTTTTTTCTGCAGCATCATTTTTAACTAATTTTTAGTAACTTTTTCTGCTATTTTTACGGACTTATTTGTATGAGTGTAGTAGCAACTGAGATCTGGTGGGTAACGAAACTGGTCTCCTCGAGAAAAAAAACATCGATGTATCATAATTTAAGATCCGACTGTAAATGCTTAAGGATATAACGAAAAATGTAAAATGGCGCCCCTACGTTCGGCAAAAAAAACTAAAATTTTTTTTATTGAAACCTAGCAAAAATACTTCATATTGGAGGGTGTACGGCGCACTTTTTTTTACATGTAAGGTGGTATGCTCTAACGTACAATATACAGTTAATTTGTCCAATAATATTCGTTTGTTTAATTAAAAGCATTTTTGCCAACAAATACACACTTGATCCCTTAGATCAAGTGTATTAAAGAAAAGGATTATGTGTATAGGTAATGTCATTTTTCTATTTTTGTCATAGTAAAAAATTACAAGATGAAATACGGATTTTTTTTAAAACGTGGAATAACACCTTACACAATAGTGTTTAAAATTACATAACCAACATTTTTGTATTTAAAATAGGAACTTCAGAAACACTTCTAAGTAAGAGCACAAAATAACAGAAATGAGAAAATACATGTGATGATGCCCAGAAGTTAAAGAAACCTGAAAAAAGAAAAAGTAAAAATTAGTGTAAAGTGATGAGCGCAATATTTGGACCCATCGATAGAAGAAAAATTTTTTATATGTTATTTACTTTCCGAGATAGTAGGGGGTAATAATTTTTAAAGGATCAAGTGTGTCGCACTTCCCCTAACTAAAACTGTAAATTTAGTTTTATTTTTGCTGTTCTTATTTTGCTAGTATTTAGCAATTTTTTCTGCAACATCATTTGAACTAATGTTTAGTTGCTTGTTCTGCTATTTTTACAGATTTATTTCTATAAGTGTACTAACGGATAATATGTACAAATTTTTACTGGATGGCGTTTTTAGCCAATAAGAATTTTCAAACAGAAAAAAACATGATTGTGTCCCTTCGGTTTCAATCACAAACTTTTGAACCTCTAAACCGATTTAGATAATTTTAAACACAGTGTTAAAAAATTAGATTAAGCACCACAGGATTCAGCGTATGCAAATTAGTTTTATCCTTTGGGTACCCCATCTTGTGGGATTTTCAACTAGAAGTGTTACGAAAACCATATTGAAAACAAATTTAAACCCAATTAATATATACTACCAATTAATAGAAGTGTTGCGTGGTCCTAATTTTTTAGTTCTGGCGAAGGAAAAGAATAAATAAGGCTTTTTAATTTTTTAAAGTGTTCTTTATTTGAGGTTATTTTGTTGTTTACAAAAACTGTGGTTGTCAAATTAAAATCTTGCTACTGTCAAAAGATTAAACAGTCAAGATTTCCATTGAAATCTGAGGATTTAAAAAATATGAAATTGCATTATAAGAATCTTGTAATTTCACAGTTTTGAAGAATACAAATTTCTAAAGGAAATACCGTTTCTGCATGTTAAATTAAAATTATGTGGTGTTTTTATTTTTTATTTCAGTATTAGCTGTTTTATCGGCCTTAATTATTTATCCTGTATGTTTTGCTGGTGAATTAAATCTAGGTAAGTTTTATTAAAGTTAAAACCGTTTATAAGAAACTCTTTAAAAAATACAACATAACATCATAATCATGATAAACTTTGGCCCTTCTAACTTGTTTCATTCTTTTATATCCATTTTGTAGCAAATCGACCAATTTGGGAATTTGGTTGGGCCTATGGAGTTGGCTGGGGTGCGGCCATTTTTCTATTTGGAGCTGTTGTTCTTTTATTATGCGATAAAGAATCGGAAGAAATTTACTATAAGGAAAGAAAAATTGTACATGAAAATCAAATGCGCGCCTAGGCCAGGCCGCACGACCTGCCTGACGTCGTTCTTTAGACATATAAGTATACTTTTTGAATTGAAAACGAAACAATTTTATTTATTTTCTTACATTTGCTCCTAACCTCACTTCCCCTCCTCAACAATTTTTCCATACTTCAGATTCTCTCTTCATAGCGAATTGTTTAAAAAAAAACCCCACTTTTAACTCGTACATACGCATTATAAAAAGCAAATCATATTTAACATCATAGACATTTAGAATTGCATATATATTACAAAAAAAAATTAAGAAAATCTTATGAATCATATAAAAAATATATATAAAAATCGTATATAGTCATATTTAGAGCACATATTTATTTAGTATATGTTTTAAACTTATGAATTGGTTTCGATTATCATTATTTTTTTGTTTTGCCGAAAATTATTTAATTTTTTTAGTTTTCCATATTAGATGCGATATATAATCTCATAATAAAATATATATAAAAAATCTTGTCATATAATTGCTTTCATATTAGTTTTAACAATTTCTGCTATTTTCAAAATTTTGACTATAAATATTTGGCTAGTCTAGCTTATGTGTGTAATTGTGTAAAACAAAATTATTAGAACAAAGGAAAAATCTCCCAAAATATTTAATATTGAAAATTATTATAACAAAAATTTTGACAAAACCCCAATTAAGCATAGCTTACAGTTTAGCCCTTTTAATTTATATATAAATTAAAACAAAAATTATTAAAAAGCGTAATATGTAATTAACAAACATGAAATTATAATCTTCATAATCAAATCAAACATTAAACGTATTTAAATTTTATTATAAAAATGAACACAAAAAAACACAACAAAATGATGATCACCCACCCTTCCCTTTTTATAAAAAATATTTAAATATTATTTTTCCATAAATTACGTTAATTTATTAAGTTTTGTTTAAATGGAAATTTTATAGAAATCCGATGAAATTTAATTTCTTAAAATCTCTAATTGCTCAAAGTCAAATTCGTATTATTTTGCCCGAATTTAATGAAAGAATCTTTTGTAAAAATGTCGTTAAGGTTTTGAAGTTGGCGATTGAATACTTTCAAAAAATGTTTTCTTAAGTACATTTTTAGCGTTTCTTAGTAATAAACTTGTCAAACTAAAGACTTAAATGCAAAATTTTAAGCAAATTCTTTTTAGTTTTTATTAAATGTATTTCCAAAATTGAAATTGTTCTCCAAATAAGCTCTGTTTTAAAACACAAGCTGTGTTTTCGACTTAACTATATCCGTTAACTCATAAGAAAACTCGAAGTGCATAAAAACGCGTTTAAGACGAAAAATAACACATAACTTTTCGTATGCACGTTAACTTTCAACACGGATAGTTATCAACGTTGAAAACTCAACGTTTATACATTTTCACATCCAGAGTAACCTTTTCGCATTACTTACTAACACCCGTATTCAAAATGCAAAAGTTTATGCTAACTTACTTCATGCTAACTTTTTTACACACAAATTCCCATAAGGGAAAGCTGACAGCTAGTTAGTTAGCATATGCTTTTTCATTTTGAATACGGGGGTTAATCTTTTGCTGGCGTACGTTCGATTATAACGGAACAATTATAAACATAACCCATTTAAAATTTTTTTATATTACAATCGGTTTAACGTAGATTTGCTTTTAATACTTAACGTTGATAGGCATGGGACAAAATACAGCTACAATTAGATATGTTTTGCAAAACACAATCAATCTACAAAATTTCAAATTTCAAACGCTTATAATTAAGCATCGTTTGAGTACTAGCAGTAAACACTTAATGAATACACACAAAAAATACTAGCTTAAGTCATCTAATTAAAGATTTGTTTAAATTAAAATTGTTTTTAAACAGCTCGTAAAATTGATTGAACGAAAATTAATATGAAAAATTACGTTTTTTTTCTAATCCGTTGAACGAACTGGAGCCATTTTTTTAAACTTTCGACCTTCGAAAAATTAAAAAAAGTCTAAAATCACTTTATTTTAGTTGCTGTCGTTGGCATTACCTAGGGATCATTAAAATTAAAAAAGTCTAAAATCTGCGATAACTGCGTGGAGGTAATAGTACAATATTGAATAATCTTATTTAAAATTTTTAAAATTGCAAAATGTAATTAAAAACAAAAATCGGTTGGTTTTTTATTGTGATCATCCGCGGTATCGTCAGTTTCAAATGGGAATGGAGCATGCGGATTATACAATCCTGTGGGCGCTGTGGTGTAATGGTTAGCGCGTTGAACTGTTACACGTGAGGTTGCGGGTTCGAGCCCCAACCAAGGCAACATCAATTTATGAAAAATAGTAATATGTATGCGTTTTTTCTATCCCTCATACATATCGCAGCGTCCTCCTTCGGTGTTCCCATAGCACTTAACCCCACCGAAGTAAAATAATATAACAGGGCTATGAACTAAAAAGCTTCAACAAAGTTCGCCAACTTACCATCAGATGGCGCGCAACAACTGTTCTAAAATTCAACATCTCGCGCAATTACAGTGTTGCCATATTTGAAGCCCATCATCTTTCACCACCTTTCACTTCTTCTCTATCCCCTTTCCAAAGGAAGCAACACGTTAATTAATAAACATATGCTTTGCTAAGTAGCCAGGCATAAACTTCCTCCTGGGACCTTACGTTGGGATACTTCGTTTGCCATGTGCCCTAAACCCTTCTGTAAAGTTTGTATGTGCTCCAGTGTTCGGATCTTTAAAATGGAGCGGATGGTTGACCTTTAGGTGCTGGAAACCGTGGTCCTCGAGGCAGTCATATGACTTCCAGAAATCACTTTTTACAGTGGTTCCTGGAAGTATATATTGCTGACTGACTGGTAATAAAGTGGCGCCGTCCCATTTTTCAACGGGTACCATAAACGATGCACCACTTCCCTCTCGAAACTGCGAAACAACCATCGGCCTTGCACCCGCTTTCCCCGATGGTATTTGCGTTTACTGAAATTGGATTAGTCTATTTCGACTGTATTTCCAACCCCGCCGATCGGTTTCATATTGATGACAAGGTCAATCAAAAAAAAGCTGGATTTATTTATCTGGTTTTAGACATAACAATAAAAACACAAATATATGAAACATTCTGTTAATTCAATGTCAGAAAAAAATACAAATGAAAGTTAAAAGATAAACAAAAAAATTTTAAAACTACACAGTGTAGAAAATCATTACCAGATATGTGGTTATGTAACTAGTTACTTTTATTATTACATTTCTTATTACCTTTGATGGCGATGTCGCGAAAAATTATGAGTTATGCTTACACTTCAGCATACGAAAAATCTAAAAATATGTCGTTATCTATATGCTTACCAGTACTGACAAAAGGAATTAGTCTAAAAATTGCTTTTCAAAAAAATAAAGTTTCTAAAAAAGAAATAGTTTTTGTCTGAGTCTTAGCTATCTCGACATGTAATGTTTGATAGATAAAAACATAATTGACCTGCTGCACACAAGTCAGCTTCCTCGCCAACATACAAAAAATATGTGGTTACATATTATTCTTACCAGTGTTTAAAAATATTAAGTCTAAAAATAGATTGTAAAAAAATTTACAAAAAATCTAGAAAATTACTTTCTATTTGAAATAATGATAAAAACGAGTAAAAAGGTTAAAGTCGGGCATGCCGACTATAGAATACCCTACACCAGTCTGGGTAAAAGCCAACTAATGTCACCAAAATCAATAGGCTGCGTTATTGGGCCAATATAGGTCTGTGTACCAAATTTCATCAAAATATCTTAATATTTGCGACCTGCAGCGTATAAACAGTATAATTTTGGTAGGACCCTTATATGGGCACTAGGTCTAAACATAGACCGATGTTCACCAAAATCAATAGGCTTCGTCCTTCGGCTGCCATAAGTCGGTGTACCAAATTTCATCAAAATATCTTAATATTTGCGACCTGCAGCGTATAAACAATATAATTTTGGTAGGACCCTTATATGGGCACTAGGTCTAAACATGGACCGATGTTCACCAAAATCAATAGGCTTTGTCCTTGGGCCAACGTAGGTCTGTGTACCAAATTTTATCAAAATATCTTAATATTTGCGACCTGCAGCGTATAAACCATATAATTTTAGTAGGACCCTTATATGGGCACTAGGTCTAAACATGGACCGATGTTCACCAAAATCAATAGGCTGCGTTACTGGGCCAATGTAGGTCTGTATACCAAATTTTATCAAAATATCTTAATATTTACGACCTGCAGCGTATAAAAAGTATAATTTTGGTAGGACCCTTATATGGGCACTAGGTCTAAACATGGACCGATGTTCACCAAAATCAATAGGCTGCGTTATTGGGCCAATATAGGTCTGTGTACCAAATTTCATCAAAATATCTTAATATTTACGACCTGCAGCGTATAAACAGTATAATTTTGGTAGGACCCTTATATGGGCACTAGGTCTAAACATGGACCGATGTTCACCAAAATCAATAGGCTGCGTTATTGGGCCAATATAGGTCTGTGTACCAAATTTCATCAAAATATCTTAATATTTACGACCTGCAGCGTATAAACAATATAATTTTGGTAGGACCCTTATATGGGCACTAGGTCTAAACATGGACCGATGTTCAAAAAAATCAAACTTGTTCGTCCTTGGGCCAACATAGGTCTATGTACCAAATTTCATCGAAATATCTTAATAGGTGCGACCTGTAGAGTGCGTACAAGATTGCATGGACAGACAGACAGACGGACGGACGGAGGGACGGACGGACGGACGGACAGACGGACATCGTTAAATCGAAATAAAAAAAAATTCTGAACCGATCGGTATACTATAAGGTGGGTCTACGACCAATATTTTTTGGTGTTACAAACATCAGCACAAACTTATAATACCCTGACCACATAGTGGTGTAGGGTATAATGAGTCATTATTAGTAACTTATTATTATATGTTTTAAAATAATGCAGAAAAATAATGATATGTAATTACCGTTTCTACACGCTTTTAATTTTTGCGTTTTTTTTGGGCAAAAGAAGTTCACAACAATGGAACCAGGTATCCCTAAAAAAAATATGAGAGAGCCATTGATCATCAATTCTTGACTTGCAATCTCTTTAGGTCATTATCGATTTTGAGTAAAGTTAACAAATTATAAAAAAAATGTTTTAGAGATAAATTCTCAGATGGAAAAACATGTTTTCTATAGAAAAATAAAATTTTTTAGGATTTCATTCTTATGGATTTTTAAAAAATTTTCCTTTAAACAAAACTTTAAAACATAATTTCAGCTTCGTCCGTTAAAAAATCAAAACCTGATAATACAATATTACGCATTTTTCTCTGTACTTATTAATTAAAGCACATTTTATTATATTATTTTTTTATTAAAAAAAGACAAAATCAACTAAATATTTTTATAGTTAAAAACTAATATGCTTTTTTACACAACAACAATTAATACAAACAAATTTTTTCAATTCGTTTCGTTTTTATTCAAATGGTAGTTAAGAAAAACTTGTTCGAATTGTTTAATTATTATCCTTAATATTTATTAATATTTTTCGTCCTTTTTTTAAGCACCCAACCCCGTCTTAGATTAACTGATTTTTAAACTGTTTTTAATATGTATACATAAAATTACTTTTAAGTTTTTTTTTACTTATTGATATTTTTTTTTTAAATTTGTTTTATTATTTCTTACAATTTGGCAACTATTTTATTTTTTATAAATATTTTTTAAAACTTTTTAAATTGGCAACTATTTTAGTTTTATATTAAAAAAATGGCATACATATCATGACTACGAAACAAAAATAATTTGTTATATTCACCCCCTGTTCCAGAAAACATGCAATTTCAATTCGAATGAAATTTTTAAAATACTATTTTCTCACATATTTATATATTTTTTTCAAAATGAGTTAAAAATAAATTTCAGTATCTTAAAAATAGGTTTGTGTAATAATAGTTGAAAAATATAAACATATTTATAATCTTCAAAGTAATATTTTAAATGAAACTATGCAAGAATTTTGACGCAAAATACCAGGGAATTCAAATTTCTTAAAACTATAATTATAAATGAAAAATATTTTAAATTCTAAATAGCAATTGTTTTTCCTAATAACTTATTAAAAACAAAATGCATTAGATTCATTTTCATCTAAAACGAAGAAATGTTCATATGTGAATCTTGGAACAGAAAAAAACTTGTAAATTTTTTTATGTGAAAGTGACGGGGGTGACTTTGTTTTTTTACTTTCTGTATTATTTTTTTTTATGACAATCAATTTCCAAACTTCACAAAAAAATCTGTTAACTTGGTTATTTGATAACTATTTTTTACATATTTTTGAAATATTTATCATCCTCAACACTCGAATATGATTTGTACAATTTTTAATGTAATTATTATTGATTTTTTACTTGTTTGTTCTTTAATAAAAGTTTTTATTTAATAAATTTTATTGGGTTTTATTTTTTATATTATTTTAAAAGTGCATTTTTTAAAGCTGCTGGTGTCCGATAAATTTTCAATTAGATAATTGAAATGTATAAAAGTTTGTCATTCTGTTTATAAAATATCAAAATATGGGTGTAAGAACCCATTTAGTTTATAAATGTTCTTGATCCTTGTAAAATTCTTAGCCGGTGTTGCTGATTTCCAACGAACATGTTTGTCATACTTCTCAGTAGTTTCTTATTACCAGAAAAGACAGAAAAAAGCAAAATCCGATGTGTTTAAAGCAAAAAAAATATCGTAAAAAAGCACGAAAAAGCAAAAGTAAAAAAACTTGGAAAAACAACAGTTTTTTTTTTAAGAAATTCAAAGTTAAATGAAAAAATATTTTTTGTGAGCAAAAAAAAAAGTATTTTTGTGCAAAAAGTCTTAAAAAAAGCAATTCAAAGCTCAAAAATCTTAAGAAAACAAGCAATAAAAATCATAAAAAGCAAAAACAGCAATTTTGTCTTCTCTGGTTATTACTTACTATACGAGTAAATAAGCGAAATCGGTCTAGCGGTTTTGACAGAAAAACTTTTTTGAGAACTGAATATCTGCGATCTTCTAAAAATTTAAGTGGATAATATATAAAAACTTTTATTTTATTTAAAAATTATATTTATTTTACATTTTTTCAAAAAGTATAAATTTTCAGATTACCCAGATAATTAATCAATGGGTACGTTTACCAGACGCTCAACTGTTACTAATCTGCTACTCAACAATCTGGTGAACAACGTGATTACCTAACGCTAAGTCAACATGTTGAGGTAGCGCTACCTTATTTTGTTAGAGTAAAAATTTTACGCTACATGTGAGCAGTTAGTGATACACCAGCTGGCTTTGTTTTTTTATATTTAAAATTATAAAAAAACAAAAGAACCTCTACAAATACTTTAATTTTAAAACAAAAGCTGCACCGTTCACCAGATTAAGGTACTCATAAACGCTACATATATCATTTGCAGCGGCAGCGGATTTTCTGGTAAACCTGCGCAATGACATGCCAAAAAAATTTAGTTTTTTTTACTTTATGGTGATTTGCAGAGTGCGATAGAAATAAAAAAAAAACTCCATATAAATTGTGATTATCGTAAATTTGTACATCTCATTTGATATCCGCCATGTTGTTAAAATCAGATGATTTATATCTGTGTAATCTTTATGTAAATTAAAATAATTGAACAAGAATTATCTACCAGATATCGAAATAATTTTTTTTTTCAATTATTTTTATATAATTTTTTTTTACTATTAAACACTAAATATTAAAATCAACTATTGACAACTCAATGCAACTTTTGTGTTCCAAGCAATTAAAGTTTTCCAATTTTAATATATATAAATTACAAAAAACTATCAAAAAATATTTCAAAACCATCTTTTCACACATTATCGAAAAAACTCTGCTCATTACTATCTTTGAAAACTCATCAAAAATCCATCTTAAGTACTTTTTAACTATTTATTTATCAAATATACAAGCAAAACCAAAAAACGAAAATTTACTAAATAAAGAATTTAAGAATTTTTAACTAAAAAAAGACTGGTAAATTAAAATAACAAACCTATTCATTACCGCGTCGTCAATTCGGAGTAAAATAAAACAAAAACATTTTCTAATAGTTTATTACAATTTTTTCATAAAAAAAAAACAAAAACTAATTCATTTCCAAAATCAGAAGTTCAAAAACTTAATGGATTGGGACTTTTAAGTTCCTATCCCCAATGACTTTTTCTTCTTGTTTGGTTTTTGTTTTAAAAAACAAGTTAATTTTGGGGTACTTTACTGTATTTAAAAAGTTTGTCGGTAGAATCTACTAAAAATGGCAGTTAAAATAGAGGTATGTGCAGTTAAAAAGGCGACAAAATGTATTTGAAATAACGAAAAATGTAGTTGTTTTTAACAAATACATTTAAAATAACTAGTGATGCCGTGAAAATAGCATACAAATTTTTACTACAAAAATTTTAAAACAACTTACAAAATTGGTAAAAACTACTGTTTTTACAGGTAATATTTTCGATATTATGGCCCTGTGCGAGGTGGCTAAATATATTCTTAACTAAATACAAATTGCCTGAAGGGTTTAAAATTTCTTTGCAAAATCTTTGTAAACTTTTTTAAAATTTTATACAAATTTGGATACCTGAATTTAGTTTAGATTTTATTTAGCCAGTTCGCACCCAGCCTATAGAAGTATATTTTAATAAGACAAAAACAATTTTTCCTTCGATTACAAAAACATTTCAAGTAATTACAATATATCAATAACAAATATAAATTAAACAAGAAATTTCGACGAAATTTTTCATTTTTTAAATAACTAACAAAAAAAAAAAACTGTTTAATGTAAAAATACTGCTTTAATAGTTATTTATTATAATATTAAAAATAACTGCTTTAAACAACAGTTACGAAGTGCAGTATTTATCCTTAATTATTTTTTAAGTAACTGTCATAATAGTTGTTCTGCATTTTTTTCATAGAAAAACAACTCTAATTTCAGTTAAAAAAACAACTACTGATTATTAGTGTCCGACCGAAGGAACTTTTTTGGGTCGATGACGGATATTGGCCAAATTTACAGTAATTGACCAAAGCCGAATGTTTTTATTGGTCCCAAAAAGCAGTATACCCCAGAAAAAATAGACATTACCAATTAATTAAGCGAGTGTAAGTAACACGTACAGAGTTTCACTGGTTACCACCAGGCTATTTACTCGCAACATTACTTTTGTCCACGATGTCCAAAAAATTTTTATTACTGTCTCCCTTACAAAAAAAAAAATTAGAATAATGAGTTACCAGCGTGGAAAGAATAAGTATATATATATTTAATCCTTTAATTCCCAGTGGAACATAGGGCCGGAAAGAATAAGTAGTTACTCACAAAGATAGAATACGTAGTTACTCAGAAGTTAAGATATAAGTGGTTACATTACATTGCGAAATATGTAGTTGGTAATATTGGCAAAATAACTTTTTACCTTGGAAAATTTCCTATTTACATAGTTCAAAACAAATTAATAAAACATTAATATAAAAAAGACTAAATCAGCAGTTATTTAATCAATTACCACCACCTAATAAGCACATAAAAATTCAAGTGCTTTAAATTTGGCTTGAAGTAAAGTAGATGACAAATTCTAGCATTTGTATATTTGACAAAAAAAATTTTATTTCTCTTTTGCTGGAGTATGCTATTGAACTAAAATGTAATCAAAGTTGTATTCAATACTTGAAACTGGAAAACAGGGCTGGAATTGAACTTGAATTCCAGTAAAATTGTTTATAGGCCAGTAAGTGATTACTTTGCAAGAATATATAAGTACTTATATAACTTAATATCCGTAAGTCATTATTTTGTATTTCAAAGTAATGGAAAAGGTAATGAGCTATCATGAGCTTGGTAATCCGTATGGTAATGACCTGTCATTACCATGTTTTACAAACTTTTGAGTAGGGGAACGTTTTTGGGTTACCGAAGTAAAGTACACGAAAAAGACATATTTTAAGCAATAATTTATCCTGGCAACTTTAAACGTGTGAAAATTATTGTTGTTTGGGCTGTTTCGGAATGTTTTGATTAATAATCGGTAATCGGCCAAATTATAGACTATTACCGCTTATTGGCCGATTTTGATTTTTTGCCGAAGTCGGTTAATCGGTCGCACACTACTAATTACTACACAAAAAACGATCAAACTTTTTTGTGTGTACTTGGATTGAAAAGTCCTTGTCCTATCAAAGAAATATAAAGTTTTTGGATTCAAAGTCTTTTTGTCTTTTTCTTCAACATAATCTTCTTGAAGTGTAAAATTCTTCTTTGACGGTAGTCTAACAATTTGATTTCCTTAGAATTGTACGATTTGTCAAACTCTTCAAAATATGCCTCCTTTTCGGATGTGACTTCCGCATTCGTATGTCTTTTCCACGAGTCATATTTTCAAGTTGAACAAATAATAGTAGTAGAGAAGCAGTTCCTAATGCAGCGAGTTCAGTTTTCCGTAGCCATTTTCCTAGCTGTTTTTGGTCAAATGTTAAATGAGGTTAAAAACCGACACTTATCGCGCAGAAAACTTTTTCATACCCAAATGCTCATGTAATACGAGGGTGCATCAATAAGTCCGTGACTTTTTGAATGAAACACAATTTTTTTAGCAAAGTTTTTATTTTTCAACATAGTTTCCTTTTAGCTCAATACACTTAATCCAACCTTTCTCCAATTTTTTTATTCCTTCCAACAATAGGATTTCTTTAGGTAATCTTTCGATTACAGAAAAATATGTAATTACTTCATCCTATTTAGCATTTAAAGTAAAAATTAAAACTGTACTCCAATTACACTGTGGAACAAATTCAGGTTAGCAAAAGTTAGGTTGATTCTGAGAGTGAGGAGTGAAAATAGAGGCTAAATTAGAAGACCCGTATCGCGGCGTTTGCTTATGTTAGTTCAATTTTTTCATATTGTTTATATGGTTTTTTGGCTGTAACTCGTCGACTAATTGATATTTTTTAAATCTGTAAAAGCCAAATTATAGCTAGAGACCTGTGCAAAAAACCATATAAAAAATTCGAACTAACATAAGCAAACGCCGCGATACGGGTCTTCTAATTTAGCCTCTATTTTCACCCCTCACTCTCAGAATCGACCTAACTTTTGCTAACCTGAATTTGTTCCACAGTGTTATTATACTTCAATGTGTCCTGCTTCAGCCCTATTTTCACCCGTCATGGGAGAGGGCTTTTAGACCGGTAGTCTTTTCATCAGGTGCACGACAGGGACTTTGAGACAAAGGTTTAAAAAGCTTAATTCTTTCATTCACTTTTTAAAAATTAATGAAATTTGGGTTAAATTTCATTCCTTAATACCATTCTTATGGAATTAATTCGATAGCTTAATTTATATAGCTTTAAATTATATGAATTCATTCTATTTTGATTGAATTCTAACTGAATGAAACCCAATTTACTTGAATTCGTTTAATAAAAAGGTGAATGAAAAATGACTTGTTTTCATTCACTTAATCAAATGAAAAATTTAAATTTGCATGTAATTGCTGAAATATTATCATAATACAATGAAAAACGTTTAAAATTCATCTAACAGAAGTAAATAGTATCGTATGCTTTGTTACAGCTTGTATGCTTTGGTTTTGATTATATGTTAGTTTCAAACTACACTGCACTAAGTGAATGGTAATAAAATTTCTTCATTCAATTAGTAAAATGGTGAATGAACATGCGATTTGAATGATTCAAGTTAGGAATTCATTCAATTCGTATTAAAGCTTTGGGAATGAAGCTTATGAATGAATTATTTACGAATGGTTTAAGGGAATGGTACATGAATATTTTCAAAATCTGAATTTAATTTTTCGTGAATTAAGTTTTTCGAAGCTCTGCTTTGAGACCAGTCCTTTTATCACCAGTCGCGGGACAGGTGACCGGATAGGAACTTCCAGACCGGTCATGAGACTGGTCACAGAATACAACATTACTACAGACCCCTGTTTTCCCACAGAGTAATTTAAGTATTGAGTGCTCGAAAAAACTCAGTATCGAGTACTCAATACCGAAATAGTCAATACTTTTACAGCTCTAATTTAGATAGTATATAATACAGGGGAAAAAATTAGCCAACTTTTTAGGAACATTTCTTGAATTTGCACATTAAACCTTGCCCATGATATTATTACCGTTTTCCATAGCTAACCATAAATTCGTGTCTTACATTTATAATAAAATTGTAGGGGAGAGTAAAAATTGAACATAGTGGCATAGCGTACCTAGACCATTTTTCTGGGGTGGGCAAGGGCCCCATTTATGATTGGCTGTTTATTTGCCCATTATCAGACCCTTAATCTTAAAAAACACTTTCGACATTATGCATGCGATTTTTTCATACAAAAAAAAAGACTTAAAAATAACTCCCTTCTTTTTGATAAAATTTTCAAACGTGTCTTATAGAAAAGTCTGAAAAATGCAACCTTTTTTCTGAAGAAAACCTCATGCAGGGAATGCTATACGCTCAGAATAGTATAAAATTTTGATATTTGATGGAGAAAAGAAATCTAAGACCAACCTGTCTCATATTTTCTTCCACCTCTGACCCCATATTTTGACCACTTAAATTACCGATGTGATCAAAAACTGACATTTTCTTCGTAGAATTTTTGTTTCTACAACATATTGAAATATCCTCAAAAGTATACACTCATAGAAATAAATCTGTAAAAATAGCAGAAAAAGTAACTAAAAATTAGTTAAAAATGATGATGCAGAAGAAACTGTTAAATTAGCAGATTTCTTTTTGCTAAATACAAGTAAAATAAGAACAGCAAAAATAAACCTGTTAAATTTACAGTTTTACAATTTTTTTATAGTAAATATTTCTGCTAATTTAACATTATAGACTGCTATTTGCATATAACTGAATTTAGCTTAAACATAACAAAAAATTATAGATATAACAGTTTGTTTTTTTTTCTATTTTTAGTCTACTAATATTTAGCAAAATTTTCTGTAGATTTTACAATACAAATTGTCATTTCCAATTAACTAAAAGTTAACTTAAATATAACTAAAATTCTGCAAATTTAACAGCTTTATTTTTGCTGTTCTTATTTTACTAGTATTTAGCAAAAAAAAACAGTTCTTTCTGGAGCATCATTTTTAACTAATTTTTAGTTGCTTTTTCTGCTATTTTTACAGATTTATTTCTATGAGTGTAATATTAACTAATTACTCCTTTAAAAAACTATTAAATCCAAGAAATTTTTCTGTTATAGCCAGAACTAAGAAACAACATTTCTTATTTATTTCTTTAAACAACATTTCTTATTTATGAAATATTCAAGACAAAAATCGAGATTAGTTCTGGCTGTAGATTCTAACGGTGGGTCTCATACTGTAGGTTTAACTTTAACTTAACTAAAAACAAAATAAAATGTCAAAAAAATGTACACAAAACAACAACAAATTTTTGGGTTAACTATTAACCTAAGTTTAAACCTGCAGTATGAGACCCACCGTAACAAATTATCTTTCTAGGAAACTAGAAGACATTTTCCCAATCAAAAACACGGGATTAACTGATATTAAAAAAAAAAAAAATAATCATAGAACAAGAATTATAGAGATTTTTTTAAATTCGGGGTGGGCAAAAAGCAGTCTACCACCCCAGACCGGCCTAAGTCCGCCAATGCATAGTGGCGATAGAAGTCAAAATTTATCTGTCCAAAGAACTTAATATTACACATATTCATATTAAAAAAAGCTTAATATACAAATTGTTGATGCCAATAAGACCTAAAAAAGATCTTCATAATAGCTGTGTTCGGGTACTCAACATTGGGATCCCGCGGTATCCCAATTTTACCAAAAAGCGTTTTCTTACTCCACAATTGGGTAAATGAGAGCTGTCATGAGAGAGTAATATTCTTGTTCTCTTACACGAAAAAGCCCAGACTTTTTTTCGTGTAAATTTGGATGAATTGTTTTTATCAACTGTTATATCATCAGTTGGGTTCAACTAGTTCAATTGAACTATTCACTAATTTGAACCAAAGACCCAGTTTACAACTAATAGCTCTTTTAGTTCAATCGCTCATTTCATTCATTCAGAAAATATGTTTATCATTTACAAAAATTAGTATAATAGTTGCAAAAGCCTATCGGTGATTTTACAACTCCATAAAATTACCGACAATTTTTTGAAGACGCTTGTTTAAATGTGTTAAAGAGATAAATATGTAAATAAATCGAAGCTTTTGTTTAATATTAAAATCTTTTCCAAATTTAATAAACTATGTATTCCTTTTTGTAAACAGAAATGCCTAAAAAGGAAATTTTTGATTTAAAAAGGGGTTTAACTAGAAAAGCTATCTAGATTTTTACAACAAATTGAACAAGAACTAGAAAGAGCGCTCACCAAAATGAACTATAATTCATGTACACGTATTTTTTCTGCGGCCCACTCTCATGATTAGGGTTTAAACAGTGGGGTCAAAATGACACGATTTTTCATTTTTAATTTATTTCTTATGATTTCAAAGAAAAATAGTCAAACTAAGTATGAAATGAAATGTTTTTATAATTGGTATAAAATTTTAGAAATTTAATTTTATGTTAAAAATCTGTTAATTTAAAATTGATATTCGGTTAAAAAACTTAAAATTTAAACAAAATGTGTTTGAAAACTCTCTACCTGTAAGTTCAGAATAACATGTTACTGGGCAATAGGTCTTGTAATAGAAAAGCCAGAGCTTACGCCCTTTATTACAAAAAGCTTATTTTTATAACCAAAACTAATAAAAAAAATTTTCAAACTTATTTTTTAAAAATATGTAAATTTTCGTTTAATGCTCAATATAAAACAAATTGAAATTTTAAGAAAAAAACATTATTTTAAGGTTATTTGTAACCTAGAGGTAATAACTAGGTAAGGAGTTACCTCGATGGACAAGCCCTTGTTAAAATAATAGCTTTTGTAATAGAAAAGTAAGGCGTTACCTACAGGGACGTAACATTTATAACTATTATTCAAAAAAGTGATTGTTTTACAATTATTTCTTGTTTGAGTATTTTTAATTTTCTGTTTATTTGCTCTGTTTGATTTCTATTTTTAATTCAAACAAAAACAATCCAAACACGATTTTTATTTTTTCAAAAATAATAAAAGTTATTTTGTGATTTTTTTTCTTTATCAAAAAATAACAATTAAGAATATAAATCAAAAGCCATAGAACCAATGACTTTCACCAATTATAATATCCTGATGATGTCAACTAGTGTTAATAAAAGATTGAACAGTGATTTAAAGTGAGTAAATATGTATATTCAAGCAACTTCCGGCATTCAATTTAGGTAAATTTTTGATTTTTACTTCATTATCAAATAAAAAAGTTAGTGCTTAATTTTTTCAAAAAAATCATTCTGTAACTTTTATAAAAAGTTTTAAAATAAAAATCAAAAAACAACAGAAATTTATAGAGTAAAATATAAAAATTGAAAAAATTAAAATCTTTGTCCAACTTTGTGATTTTTTTGTGCAATATGATTTATAAAATATAGTGCATTATTGAAATATTATAATTAAATAAATTTGGATGGTGACTTGTTTAGAAATATAACAGTTATTTTGGGTCTCTGGTTACCTATCTTTATTTCTTCTAACCAAAGTCATTACCGCAATAGAAGATTTTTCTCGGATGTCCAACTTCTTTTTGTTGTTCAATTACGATATAATTTTTTTTCTCTTTCGAATAGCACTTTTGTATGGGAAATTGTTAATGGTTTTAGCTCAAATTTGCATATAATATATATGTTCCCTCGGTTCCTATAAGGAGCATAGGGCATATAATAATGACCATTTAATTTAAATAGACATTTAGATTACTCACATCTGTTGTATCGTGCCGTCTGTGATATCGTCGTATCGTCCTAACAAAAAACAGAGTTGTTAACATTTTTATTTGACTTTAACAACGATTTTCTATTGGGTTTTCTATCTGTTAGCACACTCAAACATAGGACACTAAACATACGCAAAAATGTTGTATCGTGCTATTCTCAAATGTTGTATTTTTGCAATTTAAATTTTAACAACTCTGTTTTTGTTAGGATGATACAGCAAATAACACGCCCCTTATGAACAACCTTATTATTATATTGTTTCGATATTCATTATCGTTCGGCTCCAGGACGTCTTTTCCCATAGTGCCTTTTTCACCTATATTTCAAATATGTCAAATAAGTGACAACCCTGGGTTCACAACACCCGCAATATGGGTATCAAAATTTTCACTGTCTCGAGTACTCTAACGATGTGTACAAATAAATTAAAATTTCATAAATTTCAGACATGTTTTCATAGGTTAGTTTTTGATCCCACTCTTTAACCCTTAAACATGAGATTGGGCCACTAAAAAATACTTGTCTCTTATATTTTTCTCCTCTATCACATATCCGGCTTTCATTATAATCGGAGAGTACCCACTGGGATACCTTCAATGTAAGTAAGAGTGTTTGCCTAAAGTCCATTGATTTTAAGAATATAATTACATATCATATCGCTAATTTATCAGCTGGAAGATAAAAAGTTGATATCCCTAAATGAACTCCCCGCTACAAAATAAACGATTTTTTTTTTAATAATCAAATTTAACTCTGAAAATGGATATCTGCAATGCATTATCCATTGATAAACAAAATTATTATTCGATATTCATCATGCCCGATATTTTACGCGCCGTAAATCTTGATTTTCCCACAAAGTTTGTTCCCATGTATTTTTCGTTGTTTGTGATTCTTTTTATTTTTTCTTCTTCTTATTTTTTCCAAAATGATTAAAAAATCAACCCAATAAGCATATAGGTTTTAAAAATTCAAGTGCTTTAAATTTTGTTTGAAGTAAAGTATATTTCAAATTCTAGCATTTGTATATTTAAAAAAAATAGTTCAAACTTGAATTTTTGTTTCCCATTTGCTGGAGTATGCTATTGAAATAAAATGTAATTAAAGTTTTATTCAAGCCTTGAAACTGGAAAACAGGGCTGAAATTGGACTTATTTTCAACTTGAATTCCAGTGAAATTGTTTATAGGGAAACAAATTGTCTTTATCTTCCAGACGATAAAAAGGTGATAATACCGTAATATTCTAATAAAAAATATAACAAAAATACAATTTTTGAATTATTTCTTTTTCAAATATCGCTGAATTATTTTCCAATTGATAAAGACGATTTTTAAATACTACTTGATTATTTTCACTCAAATGAAAAATAGAAGATATCGCTTCCCTATTAAAAAAAGATTTTAATAAAATATTGTATAATTTGATATAATTATATATAATCAGCTGTGGTTAATGTGATTTCATATAAAATTGTATATAATTGCATCAAAGTAAATAAATTTATAGGACTTAGATCTAATAACATTGGGTCAATTTCCTTAAATATAACCAATAAAATTTTATACAATTTAATAGGGAAAATGGCCCATTATTATTAGATCTAAGTTATATAATTTTATTTATATTGATTGACATAAACCACACCTGATTATATATAATTATATCAAATTAGATAATATATTAAAACCATTTTTAACCGGGTTTATTATCCTTTTGGAAGACATCTTCCAAATGCTTGCAGAGCAGTCGTCTTCAAGTGTGCTGGTTACATATGAGTGTTATTATTACCCTACGGGAAATTTTAACAAACTGTCACCGAACTGGCCCCTTTATATGAAATAGAGTGGTCACTTTTACATGGCGTTGTCATAGGAGGGGGAAATTGACCCCTTGTGACATGTCACAAGACAAATCCTAGGACAGGTTACTGAACTCTCATAAAAAACAAAGTTCAGGGACCTGGCCTGAGATTTGTCTTGTGACATGTCACAATGGGTCAATTTCCCCCTCCTATGACAAAGCCATGTAAAAGTGACCACTCTATTTCATATAAAGGGGCCTGTTCGGTGACAGTTTGTTGAAATTTCCCGTAGGGTAGACTTGCATCGTTCGTGAACGAACTAGTTCTATTGAACTATTCACTCAATTGAATGAAAGATCTAGTTCATTTCTAATCACTCTTTTAGTTCAATCGTTCATTTTATTAACTTTGGTCCGCGAATTTCTTTTCTTTTTAATTGGTTTGTGGAAAAAATGTTTTTCGCATAAAGCATTTTTCTTATTTTTATATAAATTCTTTATTTTTCTGATATTTAAACACGAACAATATAAATAATTTGCTAAAAAATGTCCAAGCAAATGATTCAATAATTGTTATACGTATGAAAGATTTTCAAAGAGCGATTGAACTAGAAGAGCTAACTACTTCTTTAAAACTAAATGAACTAGAAAGAGCGCTCGTTAAAACGAACTAGAATACCCATGTCTAGTTAGTGTTACCTATGTTGTATTAATAACACACACACTCATAAATGTGTTACTCAAGCTGAAAATATTTCAAATAATTTTTCTAAATTAAGCACCGTTAGTTGTTTTTCACATGGAAAAATTTTACTCGAACTTTAAAGGCTTCCAACTGCAATTTAAATTAGAAAAATGAACAATTTTTTAATTCTATAACAAAGACACAATCACAATATACACAAAATGTCACTTTTTCACCAGAAAAATAATAGTCTTGTACATTAAATTTGCGTGAAAACAAAGTCTACACAATTTTTACGTGAAACTCATTATCGTGAAAAATCATTTTTGTTATATGGAGTATAACAGTTTGTTCACGTGAAACTCAAACAACTTACGGTGCTTTACCGTTAAAAACTATTGAAGATATATAAACACATGATAAAAGGTTTTATTCGATACAATTTCATTTAATCACTCTCATATTAATCTAAATATAAAAAAATTAAAAAAATTCTTGAAAAATTCTTAAACCTAGTTTTGGAGTTTTGCTTGTAACTAAATAATTAATTATATTTTTTATTATCTACATTAAACATAAAAAATAACATAAAATATGTACTTATGCAATTTACATTAGATCAATGCGACAAACAAACAAAAAAAAAACCTTTTAAACAATTTATTTAAAGCATTTATTGGTTTTTTTTATTAAATAATAAAAAAGGATACTTTTTGTTTTAAAAAAATTATATATTTATATGTGAACAAACAACAAAATCGTAGGCAGGAATCGTGCGGTGGTAAAACAGCAAAAAACAAATTATAAATAAAATTAAAAACATAAAATACAATTAATAAGGATACAATTACTGATAAATTAATTAATTATAATATAACAATAAAACAACAAAAGCAAATTATATATTTAAGTAAGTTTAATATTATGAATTTAATTAAACAATGCTAATTATTAAATTAATTATTTTTAACAACAAAATAACATTTAAACACAAGTATTGAATTTGTATTTTTTATTGTACATCATTAACATACAACAACTAAACTAAAAACAAAACAAAAAACTATTCTTTTTTAAGTAACACGACAACAAACGCGATTATATTTATAAA
The DNA here is from genome assembly GCA_949987735.1 of Leucophora obtusa. Classification (NCBI taxonomy): domain Eukaryota; kingdom Metazoa; phylum Arthropoda; class Insecta; order Diptera; family Anthomyiidae; genus Leucophora; species Leucophora obtusa. Next base: position 290,680,047 of record OX465295.1, on the reverse strand, counting down.
AAAAAATATTATTAATTAATATACATAAATTAAGTAACATTTTCTAAAATAACAATAATTATGCACAGCTCTATATAGAATGATTTTCTAAGGTAAATTTACACGCGAGAGAAAACTGCTAGAGATAGAGCAAAAAACACCTCTAAATAGTTCTATTGTCAATGATTTAAGCTATTTAGGGGTGTTTTTTTTGCTCTATCTCTTGCAGTTTTCTCTTGAGCGTAAATGTCTACTATCTACTATAGAATTAAATTTCGGATATTTTAATTTGAAAATTATGGTTTGACCATTAATTTTTGCATAGGTTGTTTGTTATGCTCCGAAGCAGCTTTTTGTCCAACATTTTAAAACTACTAAAAATCCCAGCAAAAAAAAAAACGAATGCATTCTACAAGAATGCATTTTTCATTGCATATAAAGTAGCTATAAATGCTGATTTATTACTTCGAATAAACCTATTTTAAATGACTTCCAAAATGCCATTAATTAAAAACTATAGCTTTAAAATGGATTCGATATTTCTTTTCATACGATTAAAAATATTTAATTTTATAAAATTAAACATACTTTTTTGTATTACTTGTTTGCTAAAATTTATTTTAGAAAAGCTTCAAGCTAGTTATAATTTTTTATTATTATTATTTAGTAAAGAAAACATTGTTTTCTTTTTTCTTTTAAAAAGTACTTTCAGTGAAACGAAGCTTATTGTTGGAATTATGTGTTCGATTGTTGAATAAATCATATATTTACAGCTTACTTGTTGATTTTTAAATTCAATACGTCTTCCCTATACGAAGAATAAATATTAGATCCCATCTTTTTATATTCAGAATATGTAGATACCTTTTTATATTTGGAGGGGATGCATTCTTTAAAACTTCATAGTATCTGCCATTTGGCCTAAGATGTAGGATTGCGTGATTGATATATCCATTAATTTGTTTGAAATTACAGCACTTTTAGATAACGCAACATTTGATAATTGATAACACAACTTCGTTCCTATAATTATAATTGAATATGAACCAGGATATATTTTTAAAATATATTTTTTACTTACAATTAGTTTTTATGCTTCTTTTGCTAATAAAACCAATTTTACATCTTTTGACTATTTTCTGTGATTTTTTTGTTTCGGAACCAAACAAACATATGTTTTTATGATAATTGGTTTCAAAGCATGTCATAAACATCACTTCTTAAATATATATTTGAATGCATTCACAATAAGTTACTTTTCATCTCTCCTTAAACACAGGAAAAATGAATTATTTCCTGTATAAAAAATTATTTTTTAATAGGTTTTAAAGTATGTCATAAAAATCACTTCTTAAATATACATTTGAATGCATTCACAAGAAGTTACTTTTCATCTCTCCTTAGAAAGTAAAAAAAATTAATTGCTTTCCTGTATAAAAAAGAACATCCAAGCACTCATTTTTATGACGTGCAAAGCAGACTTAAAGTAGCATAAACACCTTCTCTCCTATGACAAGCCAATGTTAAAAAAATGCCTTTTTCACCTCAATTTGAACGCATTTGTGCCGAACAATATAGGTGATTTTACGGATCTTGGTCAGGTATTTTTTTGCTGGGATTAGTTAAAAATTATCTTGCTGTTGAAATTAGCAGATTAATTTTGCTAAATATTAGTAAGATATGAACAGAAAAATAAAACTGTTAAATATACAGAATGTTAGTTATATTTTAGTTAAATTTTTTCAAAGGAAATTAACAATTTAAATAATTAGTAGAATAAAAAAATCACAACAAATTTAAAATTTTCAAACATTTTTTCCCCATTTTTTTAACCCTTTGAGTACCATACATTTTCTGCCGAAGCGATTTTGAAGATTTTGCTATTTTCATAATCTCTGACCTAATAATGGTTATGCCAAGAAAAATTGGCTCCGTAGAACCCCTTCTTACCCCTCATTTCGCTTGCCGAAAATATTTGCCATTTGACGACCCTGCCGTTCCGGACGAAGCGATTTTTATAATTAATTTATTTTCGTGATCTGGAACTATATTATGGCTTGCCCTCCGTTTCGCTTGTCAAAGTTTGTGCTTTTTACCCCTTAAATCGAGAATTCTAAAAAAACAATTTCGAGGGCTTACATGGGGAAAGCGACACTTGGTTGGGATTTACCGCCTACTACATTTTTGATCCCCCAATTCTCCTTTATAAATCACCTTTCGAAATATTTACTCTATCTTTTGTCTGGGCAATTATAAGTGCGAAAAACCCTTTGGCAAGCATACTTGCCTATGGTCGTCAAAGGGTTAATGAAAATAAACTAAACTTAACTTAAAAGTAACGAAAAATTTTGTAGATATAACAGTTTGTTTTCGCCATTTTTAGTCTACTAATATTTAATAAAATTTTCTGCAGATTTTGGAGTATAATTTTTGATTTTCAGTTCTACTTTTGCTGTTGTTATTTTACTAGTATTTAGCAAAAAAAATCTTGAAATGTCAGACAGAGCCAGTGAGAAAGCAGTTAACAGAAATTAAGTGACTTGCATAAAGCCTGCTTGAACCAACATAAGTATTTGGCGTAAAAACATAATTAGGGCTTAATACAACAACTTAGATTTTTTACATATGTTTTGTATGGAAAGCAGACCTTTAAAAATATAGTGCCAAGTTTTCAAACAGAACTATAAATGATTTTGGTCTTAAATATTGCTCGCGTCAGAAATTTTGTTTAAAGATTTCGTTCTTAAGTAAAATTTTAGAAAAAATCCATTTTTAGTTCTGATTTTGATTTTAAATCTGATTCAATTTTCAACAAATCGATTTACAAAAACAATTTTGTTGATTGAATTATTTTCCACTTTAGTCTATAAATATCTTAATTGAAGAATCAATAGGAGTTTTTTCATAGAATAAAACAAATTGCAATTTTAAGAAATTATTTTAACTAAAAATGGTTGGCTTTATTTATGGTTTCCGAATTAAATCAGAAAACAAATTATTCAACCAAATCAAAATTGATTCAATATAAATTGAAATAAATCATATCTCTCTTTATTCAATATCAAATCATTGGAGTGAAGTGTTTATGGATTACACTATGACACGAATTTGAGTTTATGGTCTGGGGAGTAGATCAATCCAATACCTAAACCATTAATGCCCGCTACCCGAAATCGTGAACCCAATTTGCTGAAACTTTTTTTTAGTTTAAAGAAAATGGAACAATTGGTTCCGGAGATCTGAGATGGTAAGTTTACTTACCAGTGGGCCGATATGTATAGTGTTTTTGAATTAATATGTAAAGTGGGCTCAAGGTGAAAAACATTATTTTAGTTAAAAATATTTATTGAAAAACAAAAAGTTCATATATAAAAATCTCGTAAAATAAAAATACCTCATTTTAGTTAAATTTTTTAAACGCCTTGTTAATATGTTCGCTTTTAAGTTCTACTGTAAGCAAGTTTGGTAACAGAAAAGATGCGGTTATCGGTAAATGTACCGCTTTTTTACATTATTTCGATAACGGTATTTTAAGTGTAATGCTAAGTTATTTCGGTATCGGTATTTTATGGATAATGGTATTTAAGTTATTTCGGTAATGATACTTTAAGGATAATGGTGTACCGCTGACGGTATTTTACGGACGTGGCGGAGATTCTACAACTATCAAAAAACTGAGAACAGTATCAACTCCAAAGCCAAAGGACTTATCAAACTGCCTTAAATCCAAACCGCCCAGGTAGAAATAATGTGTAGTAACAAAAAACAAGTACTGGCAAAGAGCAAGTAGACCGTGGTCTTACAAAAAGGAGTACTGGCAAACCACTAAATATGGATGCTTTACCAACGCTTGAAAAGGGTGACTTCCCAGTGCTTGATTTCCTAAAACGTTATTTTGTTTTTGAAAAAGAAGCTCCGAAAAAGTGTGGATATTTAAATAATTTTTGACAATAACTTCAAGAATCATCTATTTTTAGAGTTATTTAAATTTCTTCAGTGATGAGGGCTTATAATTTGGTGGCAGGGAAAACACTTGTGTGTTTCTTAGTGGTATCTCAATACTTTGTATTATACAAAGTATTAAATACATAGATCGGTGTTATAATTTGGGTATCAGGAAAGCTCTTGCAAAAACTTCAGTTTATTGGGTTTCGTAAAAAAATATGACCCCACTCTGGAATTAAAAAGGAAAAAAACCGAAATTAATTTTGAGTAGAGCTCGGACCTGGGAGGCCCGTGGGGGGCAAAAAACGGGGAAACATAGTAACATGTAAGTGTGGGTACTCAAATTAAATGAAATTGTCTCACCATGCCAAAAATATTTTTTGTATATCCATAAAACGTTGCCCTAAGAGCTAAAAAAAATTTTCTTTTTTAATTTCAGAGGGAGTAATAATTTTTTTTTTTGAGGGGTGCCCCATAAAGCGTACTTCACCGCTGGACGCGCCTCTAAAAAAGCTTTCATATGGTACCCATATTGAGTATGTTGTCTTCAGATAAAATGCAAAATTCTTACAAAAACTAAAAAAAATACCCTTTTTAAAAATGGTCCAGCTCGTGAGATCTCATTGCTAGAACCGAAATATTTTGGGAATCATCATAAAACAAACCAAGGTTTATTTTAAGGGGGCACTTTTTTTACTTTTTTTCGTGAGTCGGTCTAATATCCAATTTATATTGAGATCTAGGTGTACACCCAAAGATAACTTTCTTGTAGTTTTTAATTGTATTGTATCTGATTTTCCAAAATTTTATCAAAAGTTTATCAAGTTTTTATCAAAAGTTTCTCAAAAAGAATCCGCTTTTATTTGGAGGTAGCAGAAAAAGTTATCTTTTAACGATAGATGGATTGATTGACTGTAGGGTTAACTTTAACTTAACTATTAATCAAAATAAAATGTCAAAAAATGGTATACAAAACAACAACAAATTTTTGGGTTAACTATTAGTTAACTGTTTAACCTTCCATATGAGACCCACCGTAAGAATTAGTAATTTCTTTGTGGAGTTGTTTACTCAAACAGTAGGGTTAATTTGAAATTGAATTATTTCTCAACCTATAACCCATAACGCTATAAATCAACAATTTTTTTTAAGCTAGTCTTAATTAATGTGCAGAAAAGGAATATGATATTACGCCCTAAAAAAATTAAGTAACTTTTAAGTAGTTCGCACCTTTTTTGAAATTATATAAAAAATAAATATTTTCGTTAAAATTTCCCAATTTTCTAAAATATGTAAGTAAAAATCCAATTTGCTCATGCTTTATGTCACCAAATTTATCTGCTATCGATATAAAAAAATTTATTTGGTTACGCGGTTTTTGGAAATTCAAAAAAAACTCAAGTTTTTGAATATTTTCCTAACTACCTGTAAGCGGTGCAATCTGTGACCTCCAAACAATTTTTTTTAGAGATTTTTTTGGCAGACTATATTTATTTTCATAATGGCATATTTAGCGTTATGGAGCGCGAGAATTTCAACTTTTTTTTTGGACTACCTTAATATATATATTATATAAAAATACCCAGTAGCAAATGGTCGAACTAGTTCTAAAAAGTACTAGTTTTTTGACTAGTATTACGAAACTAGTTCTCAAAATTATCATTTTGAACCAGTTGTGTACTACACTGAACCAAAAACAGCTGTGAAATCAACTAAAATCCATATTAAATTGATGAATGGGTGATCACTATATAACTAACAAAACCTGTCCATCAATTTAACGCATTGTTTAGTAGATTTATATTTTGACCTTTAACTATTTTATGTGGAATTATTTTGACAAAATATCGTCAAATGTATTAACAAAAATTAGTTGTCTTAACAATTATATTTAATTAAATTGCATAATGATTTTGTTTTTTACCAATGCATTTTATTAAATTCAACAATGCATTTTATTTAATTAATTAATTTTCTATCGATTTATTATTAATTTTTAGACTTATATTTCATTATATTTTATATTTCACCAATTTCAAATTTTTTTTAAGCAATATACATACAATGTCTTTTTTATAATGAATTTGATAAAATATAAAAAATAATAAAATACAACATTGAAATTATAATATAGCACCCAACAAACAATTCGTTCCGTTTACGCACCGTCTTCGGTCCGTCATAAACGGAATCCAACTCCGTATACGTACCGTTTTCTGGATCCGTATACGGACCAGAAAACGGAACATAAGGAACATCGAAACTGATTCGAATCCGTTGAAAATCCGTCAATGACGGACCGTTTATGGACCGTTATGTCGTGTTAAAAACTGACAAGTCCGTTTAAAGTCCGTCAATCACGGACTGTTTACGGACCGTTATGTAATGTAAAAAACGGACTAGTCGACAATCACATCAGACGTAAAATCAGATAAATAAATCAGTTAATGTAAACCCAGCCTTAGGATACGAGTACCATAAAATAATTATATTTGCTTAATTGCATTCGGTTACACAAACGATCGTGAAATAACATAAAATTTCATAAACACTTACTATTTAATGATTCTATGTGAATTGAAGTAATTTGGCTTCTGCGGCAACGGCCAAGACAGGATGCTCGTTTTTGCGACATCCAGAAACTTTTTTAACCGACATTACCGCACGACCCGTATTAAATTATTTAAATAATTCTATTTTGAACACAAAAATTCACGAATAAACTGAAGAAAGACTACACCGTTAGCTCCGGAGTTCAAACTGATAAAAATTGGTGAAGTCCGTATTTAACGGTGCAGAAACGGATACACGAAAACAGATTCAAAACGTATTATTTTCGAAAATCCGAAAGTACGGTCCGTTATTGTTCCGTATACGTACAAGCTTTGACGGATACCTGTTTCACGGACCGATAATCTTCCGTAAAAGCGGGATTGATGATTCCGTACATGCCGGAGAGTCCGTAAAAATGTTTCTTGGGCACATACTAAAAACTCTTTATTTAAAACACATGTACCATTTTATATACAAAAACATATAACTTTATTTAAATTAATAATTCAAATACATTATATAACATTCATTAATAGTTTGCCTTAAAAAAATAACAATAAGATAGATAATATCAAAATTAATGACAGAAATTTTAATGTACGATTTAATAGAGAACGTTCAAAATTATATAAATTTATTTAAATTAATATTAATAAATCTTCAATTAGCAATTCATTTTAAGTCACTGAATTTGTTAATTATCTATACTTTGAAAAACAAAAACACTTAGAGCCTGTTTATCTATTACGAAAATACTCTAAACGATAGCAATTGACAATTACTTTCGTCAAAAAAATATGGGAAACAAAAACAAATTTTCGTTACTTTGCTTTCGTTTACACCATTTTTGTAATACATAAACAGGGGCTTAATGTCAATTTAATGATATTTCCGACAATTACAAATACACATGCTAGCACGAGTAATGACGCGACAAAACCAAGCTCACTAAACTTTTTTCCACAGATTTAATACTCTTTTTTTCAAATTGAATAAAAATTATATCAAATTTACGTTGCAGCCTTTTTACAAAATTTTTTAGAGTTAACAAATTAAATTTTGTTAAAAAATGGACAAAAAATTATCAAACTAACAATTGTTTTGTAGAGAATTATTGACGGAAATAAGCATGTTCATTTAAAAAAAAAAAATTAGTTGATTTAAAAAAAACATACATTAATTTAAATAAAAAATATATTGTTTTAACAATTCGTTTCATCAAAAAGTAACAAAATTTTTATGTTGATTTCACTTACGACTTTTGGTTCAGTGTAGTTAAATCCCATTTATGTGGGACCAGTTGTGTACTAGTTAAATACCATTTATGTGGGACCCGTTTAAAAAATTACATAAATTAAAATACGAGATTTGAAATTCCTTTTTATTTACATTTGTTTTTAATAAAAAATATAAGACCCAGCTAAAAATCGACATATATGGATCCATTCAGGTTGAATGTATGTACGTGCATGCTCATAAATATTCATTCATGACCATACATTGGATACATAAATCTCCATACATGTTTCATATATGACCATACGTGTGCATTAACGAAATTTGAGGTAATATCTACATGTGTGTACATGCATGAACATACATGAGCACGCATGAACATGCGTGATCACTGATCATACATATAGATATTACCTCAAATTTCGTTAATGCACACGTATTGTCATATATGATTCATGTATGGAGATTTATGTAACCATGTGTGGTCATGAATGCATGTTTATGGCCATGCATGAACATACATTTAACCTGCTTGGATGCATATATGTCGATTTTTAGCTGGGTAGTTTGAAAATAAATATTTCAATTTTTAATTGTGAATTTAATTTAGGTGCAAATCAACTGGTACAGTACTGGTGCCAAAGAGTCACACCAGAAATAGTTTGATAAATTTCTCATAAGTACCAATAAAGCTTTCTGTTTTTCTGTTCTGAACCATATGTGTATTTACTATTTTTATTGAAAGTATGCAGAGACAGAGATTGAATTTAATAAGAGTTTTGAAATTCTAGTTTTGTTTACATTTGTTTTTAATAATAGTTGTGTTTGTGTGGCAAGCTATCAACGTTTACTTATGTCATTCCCATATAAATTTGACATTAACCAACGTTTAGTGTTAATTCTTAACGTTACTAAATAATGTCAAATTTGTATGGGAATGACATACGCCAACGTTGATAGCTTGCCGCACAAATGCAGCTAATATAGTCTGAGTTTTCAAATAAACACTTAACATTTTTTATTGTGATTAGAAATCGTTAACATAAAATATTTTAAATTTCGTTAGGTAAATGGACCTAATGATCTCAGTAAGAGGAAACTATCGGTCTAATCTACGTTTCATCAAAGAAAAATCTTTGATTTCTATATATATTATTCAGGTCTTAACCAACTAGTACAGTACTATTTCCAAAGAGTCACTTTAGAACTGGTTCCGCGAGTGTTACATTAGCACCAGTTTTGCAACTAGTACCAAAGTGGGAGTTTGGTGACAATTGCCCCCATTCCTATGACATCTCCATGTTAAATTCTACAGTTGTTTGTATGGAGAGGCGGTAGAACTCGTACTAGTTGCCTGGTCAAATAAACTAGTACATAACTGGTTCTGGACTAGTATTTTTTGCTACTGGGTATATATAAAATCAGAGTGTTTAAAACTTTTTGCAGAATCACCTCCATTCTGAAAATAAATTCGTTCATTCAATAAAATATTTTATTATAAGAGCTGTGTTATTATTGAAATTGAAAAATAAAATAAATTTAAATGAAAAAATTATCAATTGCTAGTGATTTATAAATACATATATATACATATTAACTTATATAATATTATATTTAATAATTATTTAATAAATAAACAATTAAAAAATACTAATAATAAAAAATTATATATTTACAAACATCTAAAACGAAAAAAGAAAAATGAAAAGGACTTCATGTTTAATATACACTTTTTTTCATATGTTTTATTTAAAATTATTTCAATGCCGTTACATTAGTTGAAATATTCCAAATAATTATTTTGAATTTCCCCATATACATTTATATTAAAAGAAAACTATTAAAATAAATAATTGTAATAGAATTAATTAAATTACAGAAAATACAAAAAATAGTGAAATTGATTAAAACACATGCATTATATATAAATACATTTTATGTCGTCCCAAGGAAAAAAAATGGAAAGAAAATTAATAAAAAAAAATTTTGAATAAAAAAATCAATAATCAAAATAAAGTACTTTTCTTTTGTTACAAAGTACAAGGTAAAGTATAAAATAATTAGTAAACTGCTTATGCATAATATTTGAAAAACTAATAACACGTTTATAAAATTAATTTTCCATGAAAAATTTGGTTTATAAGCCATTAATAAATTTAAAAAATGATTATGTATATGGCCCTAAAAGTTTAAATATGAATTAATAAAGGAATTCACAATTTAAGTGGTAACGTTTAACTCATAGAAAGTTTTCAAATTTACGATAAATGCTAATTTACTATTTTAAATACACTCATAGAAATCAATCTATAAAAGTAGCAGAAAAAGTTACTAAAAATTAGTTAAAAATGATGCTGCAGAAAAACTGCTAAAATTCGCAGATTTTTTTACTAAATACTAGTAAAATGAGAACAGCAAAATTAAAACTGTTAAATTTACAGAATTTAAGTTATATTTAGGCTAACTTTTAGTTAATTGAAAATAAAAAATTGTACTGTAAAATCTGCAGAAAATTTTGCTAAATATTTGTAGACCAAAAATAGGAAAAATAAACTGTTAAAATTTTTGCTATTTTTAAGCTAAATTTAGTTAAATGGAAATAGCAGTCTATTCTGCTAAAATCAGCAGAAATATTTGAAAAAAACTTCGAAAAGTTTTAATTTTTTGGTGATTTTTTGGGCTACTAATTATTCAGCAAAATTTTTTGCTGATTTTAGCAGGTTAATTTGCTATTCTCCATTTACAAAAATTTAGCTCGAATATAACTAAATTTCTGTATATTTAACAGTTTTATTTTTGCTGTTCCTATATTACTAATATGTATATACCCAGCTAAAAATCGACATATATGAATCCATACAGGTTAAATGTATGTGCGTGCATGCTCATAAACATGCATTCATGACCATACATGGATACATAAATCTCCATACATGAATCATATATGACCATGCGTGTGCATTAACGCCTATCAAAAGGCGTTCCCGTACTCGAAAATTGGGTAAATGAGAGCGCGCAAAAGACTGTGTTTGTGTTTCTCTTTTTACTATTAACTTCGGAAAATTGTAAAGGGGACATCTGGTGCAATGATAAACAAATAACACCATTGTAAATAAAATTTTAATAAAGGAAAGGAATACGCAAAATAAAAATTCTATATATAAATATTAATTATGTCTGTGCGATTTTTCAAACTAAAACGGCATTCACACCTAAATCTTAAACACGTGTTTAGCTAAAACACGTATTTTAGCTCTTTATTCTACTACAACAGTTCTCTATTCTTTTACACTCGTTTTAGCTAAACACGTGTTTAAGATTTAAATAAAGTTTTTGGCTAGAAAAGTGATTTTGTACGTTCCTGTACTTTTGGGCAATTTTGCCACCCAAAAAAGCACAATGAGCACATTACTTGCTTGCTGCGGGTTGTATGCGGCCTAACTCTAAACGAACGCTTGGCGAACGGCAGGCTAACGCTAGTGCCATTACTTGCTGGCTGCGGGTTGAATGCGGGCTAACGCTTGGCGAACGCTTAAAAAATAATTCAACCCGGCGAACAAGCCGCAACACTTTCAGTTTGTACTTCCTGGTTTACATGTTCCTTGCTATAACAATTACATGAGATAGGGACAAGCTCTCAATTTTTTTATAAGTCGCGCTACTTTAATATACTATGGCCCCACAGAGGTGACTAACTTTGTGGGTGGTTTTTATACAAATATTTAAGGCGTATTAAAAGAATTTTGTTATTTTTTTATAATAATGAAATACTTTATTTTTTATATAATTTTAAATTATACAAGTATGAATATATACACTATAAACTAAATACAACATGGTATTTTCGCTTTACATGACATGTTAAAGCTAAAAGATCTATTTTATAAGATTTTTTTCTTTTTGTGTATGATGAGAATATATGAGCGCTCAGTTACAATTTAATTATAATGGAACTTCTAAAGTAAAGTTTTATAATAAAAACAAAGGTAAGTAAACTTTTAAAGGAAAAATAATATAGCGTGGATTATTTAACATTTTAACGAATTGAAAATAAGTAAGAGGGTCAGAAAAATAACCAAGTTGCAGCTTAGCTTTTAGGGTGCGAACAAACGAAAGAACATTTTTGAATACAAAATATTATAGAACATTTAAAAACTGGTCATATATTTTAATATTTTCCTTCGTTGACGGACACCAGTAAATAAATTAAATAAAGAGTTTGAGATATTAATATATATATATTTTTTTATAAGTTCTTTTATTAATTTTTTTAGAACAAAGACAGTCTTGTTTTTTTTATTATTTTTTATGTAGATAAATTTAAAATTTATAAATGTTCGTTTTGTTTGTCTTTTTAATAATTAATTAAATATTAAAGTTTATGCAAAGTTAGTTTATATTTTAGGTAGTAATGTTTGTTCCTTTACATTTTTTTGGCCAACAATGAGAGAGATAGAAAAGTGCATTAAAAAAAATAACAGTTTAAATAACAATTAAAACAATAAGATTTTCAAAATAATAATATTCGTTTACACTTTTACAAAACTGAAAATATTTAACAAGTTTTAGTAATAATTTAATGGGGTCTTATAAACCCCCTTTAATTAATAGGAGTTTTCATATAAACTCGTATTCTACTCGTAAACGGTGTAAACCTGGTATGTTTATGAGTTTAATTCAAACTCATACATAAAAAATATGGTTTGTATTTATAAAAGGTTTACAAGGAATTTACGAGTTTATATATATGAAAACCCCTAATGTTTTTGTTCATTTCACATTATAGGACGACATTATCGTATTGAAATTTTTTAAATACGAATAATTAAAAAAAAACTAAATTAATTGTAAAAATTAAAAAGCAAAAATATGTAATACAAAAAATAATTAGTCACAAATATAGTGAAGAATATCATAGTTTAAGTGCTAACATACCATCGTTGTAAAATAATACAAATTTTGAACCATACAAAATTATCTAAAATCACGCTATTTTACTATAGCATGTTAGCACCTAAACAGTGAATTCCTTAATATAAAAAAATAAATAATATCCTTAAAGATTAAAATATGTAATTTACAAAATGAAAACAAAAATAATATAATATATAAAAAAAATAACAAAAAATCATATTGAAATGTCTATAAAACATTTTCTTTATTTTTTCAATAGTGTTTTAATAATATCTGTGGACATTTGACAAAAGAACATAAATGTGTCAAAAACACACATTTTTCAGGAGAGCTAAAAAACATATTTACCGCTGAAGTGCCTTTTAAAAATATAATTTTTTGCATGAAAAAAATCGATGCAATAAAAACGCCTAATGCTAGAAATGAAATTAGTTATTTTGTCAAAACAAAAAAAATTGCAATATGTTGTTTTTAAAAGGTTTCGTATCTTTTAGTGTATAATGTGTACATATATGTATGTGATAATCAGCCAAAAATATAACCCCTCAATTCATAAATGCTTTGTAAAGTTATAGCAGGTTTACAAAACGTAATTTAATACAAAATTTGTTCAATAAACCTCCTATAATTTTACAAATCGTTTATGAATTTAGGGGTAAGTATTTAAATGTTTTATTGACTACAAAAAACTTTGAAAATTTACTCAACTCGACTTAAGTGCTTTTATCAAAAGTCCACAGATATGTATGTACAATAAGCATTTTTTTCTTTATAAATTATTTGCGTAACAACTGTTCAACAATTGTATAATTTTACTCTTCTACCACACTTTAATTTATTGTATTATAACGCAAATTGCTTTCAACGCCTACACCAGGACTATCTGGTTCTGGTCCCAAGTCAGAACTTGATCGTGAAAATTGTCTTCTGGCTGGTAAGACATCGCGTATACTTTCAATTAAACGTTGTTGGAATGTTTTATATTCCATATCGACAGATTGTGTTTCACCAAAATTAAAATCTGCCACTTCAACAGTAAAGCTAAAGCGATAGAGAAAAAAGTAATAAAAATTGTTATAAATTGGAAGTGTTAGGGGGAAAATACAAATTTTGAAATCTTACCGATTGCGACTTTGTAGATAATAGGAGACACCAAATACGACTAAGATTATAGCGATGAGCGTAAATGACACAGGTACTACTACGACGGAAAGTTGAGATTGCCTTTTAGCTGGAAATAGTAAAATAGCAAAAGAATAGTTACTAGCAATTCAATTCAATTTATTTCTTATAATATTTATATTATTTACATTTGACTTAGAAGGAAAGAGTTTAGGAACTTCGTTTCTTTTCTACTTAGATATATAAATATATTTTTTTAATTTATGAAATTTATGTACATTATTATTAAACGGAAGGAAAAAAATTTACAAAAACCTTTATGAAGCAGAGGTATAAGATAAAAATGAGAAAAAAAATAAAGTAGATAAAATTATGATGAGATGAGTTCATTGATATGTACATGTTGTGAGAGTTGGCATCTTCCATTAAAATTTATAGTCAATCTTTCGATTTTATCCAGAACGAGTTCGAAGCCAGTGATAAAATTATGATGAGATCAGTTCATTGATATGTACATGTTGTGAGAGTTGGCATCTTCCATTAAAATTTAGAGTCAATATTTCGATTTAATCCAGAACGAGTTCAAAGCCAGCGAGACTAGGTAGGCGTCGGGTGGAATAGTGCCATGGTAGTTTAAATATCATTTTAAGTAGCTTATTTTGTGCTACTTGGAGTTTTTTTGTATGACATTTTGCAGACGTGTACCAAACTGGAGCACAGTAAAACATTATGGGGTGGAATATAGATTTGATGATGAGTTTTTTATTGTCTATGTTCATTTCCGACTTTCTGTTTATAATTGGGTACATTATTCTAATAATTTTGTTAATTTTGTCCACTACATAGGGAATATGATTATTAAAATTAAGCTTTGTATCAAGCATTACGCCCAAGTATTTGACGTTGTTTTCCCATGGAATATCATGGTTCATGAAACGAGGTAAACTCTGGGGTATAAAACAAGACTTACGTTTTCTTGTAAAATAAATAGCCTGCGTTTTTTCAGGGTTAACCAAAATCTTCCATTTATCAAAATAATTACTCAACCCAGTAAGAGCAGACTGCAAGTTTGTAATAATATCAGCTGAATATACATCAGAACTAAGAATTGATGTATCATCTGCAAATATAGACGTAATGCAATTGGAAAATGTTGGAATGTCAGCAGTAAAGATGTTGTAAAGAACTGGCGACAGGCAAGAACCTTGTCGACATCGTGCAATGATATTTACTTGTTGTGAACAGGTTTTACCCAAGTAAACGCTGAACGATCTATTTTGAAGAAAGTTTTGAATAATTTTTATGAGTTCAATTGGAAAGTTGAATTTTTTTAATTTAAAAATAAGTCCATTATGCCAAACGGAGTCAAACGCAGCTTTTATGTCTAGCAAAATCATTCCAGTTGATTTGCCGTTTTGAAAATTATTTTTAACCAATTTTCTGATTTTTAGTAGGGGTTGAGACGTATTATGTTCACTTCTGAACCCGAGATGGAAGTATATTGTTAGCATCGATAAAATTAATGAGCTTTTCCTTAATAATTTTTTTTCAAGATTTTACTTATAGAAGAGAGCAGACTTATTGGTTATAAGAAATTGGAGAATCAGGAGGTTTATTTGGCTTGAGTATTGGAATGGTTTTTGAGATTTTCCAATCACTGGGGAAGTAGCATAATTTAAGGTAAGCATTAAAGATGTTCGTTAGATAGTTGATACCTTTATTAGGTAAATTTTTTAGACATTTGTTATTAATACCGTCTAAACCTGGAGTTTTTTTGTTTTTCAGTTTTTTTATAATTACACCAACTTTTTCAGTAGTAGTGGAGTAACAGTTTTGTGGGATTGGGTTAATATTACGAATACGGGTTGCAACACCATTAACCTCAGTAATCGTAGTAGTATCAATTAAATATGATGAAATACAGTGGTTCAAATTAAAGTTGTGAAAAAATTTCAGCCTTTTCTTGCTGGGTGAAACATACTACATTGTTGTATTTTAAAATTGGAATATTGCTAGATTTCTTCTTTAACATTTTTGAAACTTTCCAAAAGGGGGAAGATGCTTTGTCCAAATTGGACAACATGTTATTCCAAGTTTGGTTTCTGAAGTGGTTTATTTCATTCGTAATATTTTTATTTAAACGTGTCATAGCTCGACGATCATTAACATCTCTGTAACGCTTCCAGTTTCTTTTAAATACGTTCCTTAATTGTATCATAATTTTTATGTTGTTAGGTAAGGGTTTAGAGGTTGGTGCTATTCTACGTTTGGGCACACTTTCCTCTATTCCCATTTTTACTACATTATTAAAAACGTTTATCATATTGTCAATTTGAGTGCTGTTGTTTACTTCAATAAAACTATCCGCCACAGGAAGATCCTGTTTATGAATTTCATAAAATGCGGCCAGTTTGCCTTGCTGAAAGCGTAGTATAAATTGTCTACCATTTCATAATTTAAATTAATTGTATTAATGATTGGTAGGTGGTCAGAACTCAAGTCAATTTATAACTTTTACTGCGGACATATTTTGAGATATGTTAGTTAGAAAAAAATCTAGAGTTGACGGTTGTTTACTTGGATCAGCCGGAATATAAGTATATTCATGGGGAAATACTATTTGTGTTTGGTTTAGTTGGAGTTTCTCATATAATATATTACCCCAGCCATTACTTCTTTGACATCTCCAATAACTATGTCTGCAGTTAAAATCTCCTCCTAATACGTATTTATTTGAGCTCGTTAGTTTACGAATATCTGTCGCAAATGTTTGTTTTCTTCTAGGGTCCCTGTTTGTTGACCCACCAGGATAATAGCAAGAATAAATATTTATAAAGTCATTACCAGATTTTACCTTAACACCTATATTTTCAATCAGTTCTGTGTTAATAGGCGGTATAAGTTGATGCTGAATGTGTTTCTTAATTAAAATAGCTACTCCACCTCCTCCACCACGTTGTCGATCGTTTCTGTAGCAGTAGAAGTTCTGATGTTTTATTGTAATTTTTTATTTAGCCAGGTTTCACAAAGTAAACAAATGTCAATATTGGTTTTTTCCAAGAAATGGAATAATTCGACTTTTTTAGTACGAATGCTACGAGCATTCCATTGTAATAACGTTATGTGTTTTTTTTCAGACTTTATCCCCAATTTTCAAATTGTTATCCCCAAAAATCCCCAATTTTCAATTTGTTATCCCCAAAAATCCCCAATTTTTATTTTCTGGAAAAAATTCATATCCGTTGAACTTTTTTTTTTTTAAATTAATGTAAAAATACCATATTTATTTAATTTTTTTCGGTACCTTATACACTCAAACTCAATTAATTTTGTAATTCTAACAAATTATAAAAAAGAACAAATAAATTTAAATAACAGCATAAAAAATGGGAGCCAAATTTTTTCGTTTTAAATATTTCAGAATCAAAATTTTTCGATTCATCAGCTTCAGATGCGTATGGTACTGTATAAAAAGGTTTTAATATTTCAGCAGATGGATTGAATTTTTGACAATTGCATAACATGTAAAGTATATATTTAATCTAAGAAGAGCTTCTTATAACTCATATTACATCCGAATAACCTTAAATATTTTGGAACCAAAAGGAATATAATTTTCACCAAAAGGAATTAATCCAGACACAAATTTGTGTAGCCTAAAATCATGCACTATTATCATCATACTTAAAAGAAATATATAAATATTTAGAATTATCAGGGTTAAATTCATAAAAATATAAAAAGGAAATAATATGTTATCCCCAAAAAATCCCCTAAAATTTTGTGTCATCCCCAATCACGGAAATTTTTATCCCCTTTGACGAAAAAAAATCCCCAATTTGGGGATAAATCCCCTAAACTGACAACACTGATGTTGCTGTTCATTGGTACAAAATTTTGCATGCAAGGTTTGTAACAACCTCGAATTGCTCTTCACGAGACCTGCATTTTTTTAAATTTGAAATTAATTCAAACGTAAGATTTTTTAATTCTTCTAAAGAGAACAAATTATTATCGTTATTTTGGGTGAATGGTTGGTTATAACCCGTTCTAGATGGATTTGGTGTTTCGCTCTGATTTAAAGCATTTGGAAAATTAACGTTGTAATTTGATTGATTGTTGAATTGCTGGCTTCTTTGTCTGGTACTCTTTGGTTGAGCACGTTGCCTTATTTGCTTATATATTTTCCCCATTAGGGCAGTCAGGGGACATAGCCTTATGGGGGCCTTTACAATTAGCACATTTTACAATGGTTGACTTGCATTCTTCAGTTTTGTGATTCCCGGCGCAATGGGCACAAAATGTTTTAACATTGCATCTGCTGACACCGTGTCCATACATCTGACAATTATAACATTGGGTCAGTTTTGTTTACAGCCTTATAAGGCTTTTCGTTTTTACCAGCATATGTGAAATATTCGAGCTGAAACTTCTTAGTGAGAGAGTCACAAACGGTAGTAAAATCTACGTTATTTGTGCAAAACAATTTTAGACCGATGGAAATTTTACGTATAGAGTAATCTTTGATTTTTAATATTCTACACATTTCATGAACTTGTTCCATTTTACATTTTAAGATTGTTATTGGTGGTATGTTAACTTTAACAGCTGGTTCGATAATTGTTTCATCATTATCGTCATCATCGATAGTTTGTAGAGGTGCAAAATAATTTGAATTGCTAGCTCTCTGAGAGCTGTTTGTGGCCTTTTTTATATTGGTGTTATACCCAGAGCAGGCATTAACATCTTCTTCTCGATTGCGTTTAATTTTGTTTTTGCTTTGTTTTTAATATTTATATATTGTTAACAAACAATAACAAGAAATAAAGAAAAAATAAACCGTAAACTTTTATTACACTTTAAGGAAACAGAATAAAGACTGTTACTAGCATATTACTTAGCATGATCAGAGAGAGGGTGAGATCGCAGCCCTGAAGCCCCGGTGGTCTGAAAATCCGTTTGGCCTCAGTGGTGAAAAGCATCAGTGGACTAATAATTAATTGATGATTTCATTACCATTGCATTGATATCAATTGTAATGAAATTATTTTCATTACCATTTTTTTAAATAATGGTAATGATTCGAAAATTTAATTTCATTGATTAATGACAATGATTTTAAATTTCATTACCATTGATAATGAATAAATTAAAAAAATTAATTGCCATTGACAGAAAGTCGTAAAAATGGAGTAAAACTCGCTGAAATCGAAGATGGAATATGCTCATTCAGGCTCATTTGAAATTAAATATTACTTTCCATTCCATTGTTATTTGTATCCAGGTAAAGTTTAACGGAATGGAATGGATCCTCCTTAAAAAATTATGTTTTATAACTTCCCCGGCCAAACCCGTTGTTCGTTTTCATTTGTCGGAATTTTTTTGTAAACAAATGGTTTTTAATCAATTGTAATTAGTTTTTTTATACATTAGTGTAATTTCATTACCATTAGTAATGATTTTTCTAATGAAAAATATTTCATTACCATTAAATTGTAATGAAATTTTTTTCATTGTCATTAGTATGAACTAATGGTAATGAAATTTCAATGGTAATGAAAAATTCCCATGTATGATATCACCACATCGTCCGCATAAGCAACGACCTAAACACCCTGATTATCCAACTTAATAAGAACTGAGTTAACAACCAGAAGCCATAAAAGAGGTGAGATCACCACACCTTGGGAAGTTCTTGCTTTGACTTCTCGCTATTACCCCGACGAGCGTTGACAATTCGGGAGTCCGGCATGGTTACCATCCAGTCGCTGATATAAGTCTCCACGCCCAGATCCAAAAGGGCGTTCCGTATCGCATCCGTTCTGACATTGTTCAAAGCACATTCTATACCCAAGACAGCACTCAAGCTATATTGTCCGAATTATAGGGATCCCTCCACTACGCTCACAACCTCAGGGAGCTCAGTTTCCGTTGAGCGGCCCTTGAGATATGCATGTTGACTACCGGAGTGTTGTGGCGATCTCTCTAGCTGTAGTCTAAATAATATGCGCAAAAAAAATAAGAAGGTTCTGACAACTGATTCTGGCAGAGTGGAAAAAAAAATATATACTTGTATCGGCTTTTTAAAAGTTTACGTCTGGCCCTAGGTTTTTTGGGGGGTTAAAGTGTCCCCCTTTTTCAAATGTTTATTGTGAATCGGCAAACCATGTGATTCTTCCATTTTAGGTATAGGAAGTGTTCAGCGAACTTATGTAAAACACTACGAGGAACATTTTTCTGGAACATTTTAACCCTCTAACTCTTCAATAAAAGGACTTTTTTGGCCCCTTTCTAAAAAGGTACAAAAATACCCGTAAGTTGAAGAGCTATAGTGTTAAAATATTCGGCAAAATTATTTGTCTTGAAATTCTACTATAAGTCTCCGAAGACATCAAAGTTAAAAATTTTACTTCAATGCCAAGGGTCAAAATGGCCCAAATTTTTTGTCTTTTCGGTTTATTTCATATTTGTTCCAAAGTAACTATAGGAAATTTTGGTGTCATTTGAAAGACTTATTTAACGGTGTGTAAAATCCCTACGGGGAAAGGGACCGGTCCCAGATGACACGCAGGATAGGTCCCAAGGGGGCGGAGACCGGTCGTTGATCGGTCTTTTTGTTTGAAAGAGACATATCACTTTAACATGGCGTTGTCATTGGAAATGACCAATTGCCACAGTTTAGACACATTGTGGCAGTAAGGTGGTGTGTCTAAAAATAGCTTTTCAAATAAACTAATAAAAAATTAAGAATTAAAAATAATCTACTTGGCGTCGAAGTAGGGCTCGATAACACAACCTTCTGCTTGTAAGGCAAACGCTCTACCGTTTGAGCTAATGTTGCTTATGCGTGATGGCTGGCTGATGGTTAAGTTATATGTTTTCCGTTTCTCTTCAAATAAAAAAGAGAAAGAAAAAACAAACACACACACAGCAAATAAAAAAATCATGGAAAAGAAAAAAATAGAAAAGAAAACAACACTAATTAGGTGGAAGTGCCTTGAATATGCCCCCGATTGACCGGTCATGGGATAGGTCCCTTAATGGCAGTTGACTTGTTTTTTGCGTTGGCCATAATTAAAATTAAAATTAAAATTTCTTACCAAAACATTATAGAAATTTAAAATAAGAGCTAAAATAAGCAAATCGTGAAAAAATAAAGTTAAAAATAAATAAAAGAGTAAAATAAATAAAATATATTTTTAAAAATATGCCGCGAATTTTGTTTTTTATTTCGGTATCGGTCAAGTTTTTTTAAAAGCAACAGTGAAAATAACGGATCAGAAAATACTTAGAAAATTAATTCATTTTCTTTTGTTCATATTTGTACTAATTTAGTAATATGCCTTCGGTTGACCGGTCACGGGATAGGTCCTTGGAGGGCAATTGACTCCTCATTCCCCGTAGGGATATGATAAACATTCTTATTTGCTTATGGCATAACAAACATCAAAATTTTAGGTGGTTTTATAGGGTTAAGGGCCAAATTCACATATGTATATTAATCCTCATAATATTTGAGGGGGTATTTTGGGTTTTTTCGATATTTGGCCTACATCGGGTTTGAGACGAATTTAACCGAAGGTCTATATTTTTAAAGATTTGAGAACCTATGACTACTTAACATAAGCAATGTGATATCAAACTTTTTCTTTTTGAGTGTAAATTTCGGCTATGTAAAAATAACTTTAAATTTCATTAATATCAGATATGTGGCCATACAAAAATTATTAAAATGTAGTTTTCTCCAAATATCTTTTTATATAAAACATGAAATGTTTTTCCGCATTAGCTAATGTAGTTTTCAACAATAGATATTTTATGCATATGTTTGCCATTCGTGTTGTCCTTTATCTTTGATATAGCTAAAGCGGGGTTTACATTATACCATAAGTCATAGGATCTGTCCAAACAGTGAGTCAGATAACCTGAATTCTATAGTATAGACACATTTTGTCTGATACGTACTGAAAATCCGATTGAAATATTGATAGTCAGATTGTTTTTGAAATATTTCATAAAATTATGAGAATCGGATTGTAACAGCTGTTTTCATCTGATAGCACTTGATGGTCATTTCGTAGGAGTTTTAATTTGATTTGTCAGACGTGAAATCAAATGAAAAATCAGATAATGTAAGCCCCGCTTAACGCAAGACAACTGTTGGCTAACTTAGCGTCTTGACGAGACATTGATTTGTTTGCCCAAATACTAATCGTCGGCAGAATAACGGGAAAAATTTCTCTATTTGTTTTGTGTGGACCCAATAAACCATATCAAATTTGCTATCGTTTATGATACAAAAATATGAACTCGTAATGATATCATAATTTTTAAAAATAACGATAAATTTTCTGAAAAAGTGACATTTGCTTGTTCTAATTTAATCGTTAAAGATATCATATATACTTCTTTATTTCGATATAGTTAATGATATATATTTTCATCGAATAGTGATGAAATAACGACAAAAATTTTGCAATATGACGAAAATATCGCATTGCCTGATATTTTCGATATCATAACGATATCGTTATTTAATGAAAAAACGATATCATTAACGAATGTGCACTTTTCTTCACAGTACATATTACTTATGAATCGTTAATGATATCATTCTCGGACAAACGTATCATCGAAATGATATCGTTACGAATCCGAAACGATATCGTTTGGTTTGTTGGGGAGAATACGTAATTACAGACAATTCATTATTTTTTGTTTTTTGTTGGAGTAGGTCACAAACGAAACTATGTATTTTCATGTTTTCAGTGTGTTTTTCACTAATTTGTTTGCAATAATAAAAAGTAAATTGCATTAAATTCAATAATAATGCAATTTAATGCAATTTTTATTGCATTTTCTTAATATTTTCTTTTATTTTCTTTAGTATTTAGTAATGCCACTAAGTAAAAATTAGATCTGGCATCGTGGTTGATGTTGCACATAGTTGTGAGAACAATTGTTTTGACAACTTTGTCTGAACAAGAACAAAACATGAACAAGAGTGGTCCACACGAGACAAATTCATGGGCGAACAAGAAATTGTTCGTTGGTTGAACAAATCGATGTCTCGTCAAGTCGCTAAGTAAGCAACGTAAAGCTTATTTGGTAATTTGTTTTTTATAAGAAAAACCAATAAAATTAAATTGAGTTTTAGTTTTGAAAATGTAAGAGTTAACAAAAAACTGTCAACATAAAGTTAGAAGAATAACACAGCCAGGGGTATGGCATCACCAAAAAAATAAGTAATAAAAAAATCGTTATCACTAGATGGCACTTTGTAAAAATTTTGACAATTTTCTTTTTTTATTTAAATTTAAATAATAACAAACAATAAAGGAAAAAATACAAACAAATATTTCAAATTTTATTATTTGAATATATTCCGCGTTTGTTTCTTCCTTATATTGAGCAGTTTTCAGCAGTTTTTGAGTTTTTAAATATAGGCTCAGCTGATACTAAACTGATACTAAATAGTTGCTCAGGTAATACTAAATTTCAGCGACATCTATCGGCGAGTAGTTTAAGTTTTGATTTCCTATCTCTATAATTAATAGTCTCTGAACACAGCTCTTCCAAATATGACAATATTTATAAGTTGCGCAACTTTGTAGTTGTTTTAGGATAGTTATGGGGTGCTGAACCAGTTTGTTCAAATTGGCTCTAGATAATTTAGTAACTATGGCTTCGGAAAGAAAACGCTTTACACAGTTTAAGGTTAATTACGTGCCCTATTTTTAAAACTTAAGTATGTATCAATATCTCAACAACTTTTCTAAATATAGTGGCTGAAATTCAAAATTTTTTAAGTTTTTTTTCAAAAAAAATTTTAAATATAACACGAAGTCTGATTTTAAATATCAAAGCCAATTTGGAAAGAAAAAGGTCCAAAAATTGTATATGTATATGTCATACTGCATAAATAAATTATGTGCACTTTTAGAACCTTTTGTAATTAAATTTATACTTAAAACGAACAAAGAAAATATTTTACTGTACTAAAAATCTATTGTATTATTACAATTTTTTTTTTTAACATCAGGTTTCATTCACTATTGATACTGGTGCGAATATATTGTGATTTTCAAAGCTCTCCGGAAAAAGTCGCCATATATCCAAATCTAAATAAAACCTTCATATTAGCCGGTAATGAGTTTTGTAAGAAGAAATTAAGGTAGGTAACTTCTTACTTTTCTGTTATAAAATGTATTATTTTAGGAAAGACATATCGGTCGAGGTAATTCCCTACAAAACACTCAATACCCCTACAAAGAGCGAATTTTTTTCTACGAGTTTTAATGAAATTTTTCATTAAACTAATGAAGTTTTCTGAAAAATTTCTTAAAATTTATGAAAAACCATCACATATTTCATGAAAATTTTTCATCGAGTGTATAATAATTTTAATAACTAAAATGATTTTCACAAAATTTTATGAAAAATTTCATTAATTCAATGAAAAGTGAAACTGCATTCGTTTTTTGCAAAACTCATTAATATCCTGCAGATAATTTTCTCAGTGTAGGTTAAAAGTAATGAGATTTCTTTTAATTTCAGTATTTTGTACATACCCAATAAACATCGATTCTAGCCTTGGAGAAATATTTTAGATTTTCGTTTGATATCAAGTGTATTTTTCCAATCATTCTATATAAAATAAAACTAACATTTGAATTGAATTTGAAAAAATATTTTAATTCTATTTGAGAAATATAATAGATTTGTCTTCCAAAAATAGTCCGTTTTAAAACCTGCCTCCAGTGTATTTTTCAAGCCTATTTCGAGTGAAAATTAAAGGTTTGATATTTATCATCGATATTCTCGATTCGCAGTATATTATTTTTTGTTCCTTATATTTTTATTTTTACCTTGGTTAAACAATTTAATAAAAATAAAATTTAATGTGTTTATAACTTTTGAGGAAGGTTTATTCTTCTTAACCTCAAACCTACTAAATTGGAATTAATAAAAATATATATTAATGACAATATTAATTGTATTTGGTCTATACGACGCGTTTGAAAAAACAACACTTTACTATGAAAAATAAAAATGCCATGTTGGCTGTCCGTCTCCAATATACACAAATTGCGTGCACTTGTACGTACACACCATACGTCAATGTGGCAATATTTGTAAAAAGTTGACACGGAGGAGATAAGAAGATAAACAGAGAAAATCTGAAGTAGAATGTTTGTATATGTCTGTTTGATCACTTCTGAAATTATTCATATAGAGACAATCTGACAATAAAAATATAAACAATAATACAATTTAATGGAAGATCACTGATGAAGCCTGTCCATAAAAAGGCAGAAACTGAATCTAGTCTGATTTACAAATTTAATGTGTTTATAACTTTTGAGGAAGGTTTATTCTTCTTCTTAACCTCAAACCTACTAAATTAGAATTAATAAAAATACATATTAATAACAATATTAATTGTATTTGGTCTATACGACGCGTTTGAAAAAACAACACTTTACTATAAAAAATAAACAATGCCCTGTTGGCTGTCCGTCTCCAATATACACAAATTGCTTGCACTTGTAGGTACAAACCATACGTCAATGTGGCAATATTTGTGAAAAGGTGACACGGAGGAAATAAGATAAACAGAGAAAATCTGAATTAGAATGTTTGTATATGTCTGTTGGATCACTTCTGAAATTATTCATATAGAGACAATCTGACAATAAAAATATAAACAATAATACAATTTAATGGAAGATCACTGATGAAGCTTGTCCATAAAAAGGCAGAAACTAGATCTAGTCTGATTTGCAAATTTAATGTGTTTATAACTTTTGATATTAATGTAATTAAACGTAATATTATTTTGTTTTTAAATACCGAGTATTAAAATCAATGTTGATTAATTTATTGATTTTATA
Source organism: Leucophora obtusa (assembly GCA_949987735.1). Taxonomy (NCBI): domain Eukaryota; kingdom Metazoa; phylum Arthropoda; class Insecta; order Diptera; family Anthomyiidae; genus Leucophora; species Leucophora obtusa. The sequence goes on along the minus strand of OX465295.1, from coordinate 290,654,404 downwards.
CTGTATTATATTACATATTATCTATATATATAAAAGAGTGGCGTGAGTGACTGACTGACTGACGATCAACGCCCAGCCTAGACCACTGGACCTAGGAACTGGAAATTTGGCATAAATGTTTCTCCTACAACGTTAACTCCCACTAAGACGGGATTTTTGGATATTCCAACGGAGTGGGCCAGAAAGTGGAAAACTTCCTCCTTCTTGCAAGAAAAGTGGGCTTTTTTTCCAGAAAAAAATTTAATTTTTTCGAAAAAAAAGTACTTATTTCAAAAAAAGGAGTACCTTTTTCAAAAAAAAGTACTTTTTCCAAAAAAAAGTACCTTTTTCAAAAAAAAGTACCTTTTTTTAAAAATGTTCCCTTTTTCAAAAAAAGTACATTTTTCCCAAAAAAATTTACCTTTTTCCAAAAAAAGTACCTTTTCCCAAAAAAAAGTACATTTTCCCAAAAAAAAGTACGTTTTTCCAAAAAAAAGTACATTTTCCCAAAAAAAAGTTCGTTTTTCCAAAAAAGTACCTATTTCCAAAAACAAGTATCTTTTTCGAAAAAATGTACCTTTTTCCCAAAAAAGTATGTTTTTTTCAAAAAAAATACCTTTTTCTAAAAGTTACTTTTTTCCAAAAAAGACCTTTTTCCCAAAAAAGACCTTTTTCCCAAAAGATAATACTTTTTCCATGAAAGTAACTTTTTCCAAAAAAAAAACTTCCAAAAATATCGCTTTTTTAAGCAGAACTGTTTTCTAAAAAAAAAAGTACTTTTCCAGAAACAAACAACATTTTTAGGAAAAGACTGTTTCAAAAAACAGACTTTTTTTCCAAAAAAAAAAAACAGAATTTTGGCATGTAGATTCCTCCTCGGCAGGAGACCTCCACTAGACGCGATTTTTGCAACAGGGGAGGGCTAAAGTTGGAAAACTCTGCTTTTTCAAAAAAAACTATCTTTTTCAAAAAAGTACATTTTCCTTTAAAAAAGAGCCTTTGACAACAAAAAAAGATTATTTGTCCAACAAAAAGCTATTTTTCCAAAAAAAAAAACTTATTATGCTCCGACATAGACCCTCACTAAAACGGGATTTTTCCAAAAAAGTACCTTATCCAAAAACAGTGTAAAATAATTACTTAAAAAAACGTCTTTTTTAAAAATAGCACATTTTCTCAACAAAATACATTTTGCCAAAAAATGAGCACTTTTTTCAACAAAATTACCCTTTCAAAAAAAAAAAACAATATATGTATATATTGACATGCATTTTTTTTGTATTTTTGAATGGGAGGGCCAAAAAGAGGAAAACGTCCTCATTTTTCCAAAAAAAAAACAACCTTTTCACACAAAAAACTACCTTTGTTCAAGAAAGGTATTATATCCAAAAGAGTACTTTTTCAAAAAAGTGCCTTTTTCCAAAACAAAGGATCTTTTTCAAAAAGTATAACTCAAACAAGCATCTTTTGTCCGAAAAGTACATTTTCTAAAAAAAGAAACTGAAAAAATACCATTTTCAAAAAATTCTACTTTTCGAAAAAGTACCTTTTTGAAAAAAATAAAACAAGTACTTTTTTTCCCAGAAGTACTTAATCGAAAAAGTACCTTTTTTTTGAAAGTTTTTTGAACATAAATTTTATGAACAATACCATATCCATGGAAGCGTTGGAACATTCCTAATATTAACTTTTTTAATACTATTCTCTTTATAATTACATATAAGAGTGAATGACTTATTTATTTTACCCTCTAACCAGCCTGTGCTTTTTCACCAAGGTATAAATAAAATCCAAAAATTAAATTTTTTGTGCCTTTCATTAAGAAGATATAACGATTTTCGTTTTTCGGAAACTAACGGGTCTTAATTTTAATAAATATTGGTACTAATACTAAGTTCATTCTATTTGTCAAATTTCATAAAAATTCGTTTTCAATTTAAGACGATGTTCCTTAAAGGTATCCTGATAGAATCCTGTATGTGCTTGGACCAAAGTAATGAATTTTTTTAAAAGCTAAAGCTGTAGTCTTATTTTGTGTGTATTATCAATGGTTTTAAGGTTACTTAAATGTGTTTTTAACATTTTTGAAAATGGTGTTAGTTTCAGAATATTTTTTTTTTAATTTACAAAGTTTTAATTAATTCTCTTTCTATTCTATATACCCCGGCTGGAAGCAGGCTTGCCGGTTAGAGGGTTAGAGGGTTAGAGGGTTAGCATCGCACACACCAAACCCCTGGAGCTTTTAACCTGAAATTTTTCAAGTAGGTTTCTTCTCCGACATAGACATCTATAGACGGGATTTTTTTAACATTTTAACGGAGAGGCTTAGACCTGACTTTTACGACCTGGACAAAAACCCATCGGCTAGAAATCCAAATGTATGTACTTTGCGATGTGGGGTAATTCACAGAAAATATACTTTTCAAAATTTTTATTTCAAGTAGGCGTTAAGTGTCCTTCTTAATTAACTGCAAAACTTTTTGAGCTAAAGATTTGAAACTTAAGATATAGGTTATTTTCAATATGGGCAGATCGGTAAAATATTGGTATAAGTACGATTGGAGAAGGGTCTTTTATATATAAAATTTTTGTTTCTAACAAATTTCCATCTCCTCCTTCCATATCTGTTTATAAATGTTAAAATTACATATCATTTCATAACAATTCATGATTGTAAATAGAATTTTTACAAAGATTAACTGCCTGTTTTTATAAAAAGAATCAGACGAATTCGTTAAAACATTTGTGTGAAAAACACAAACTTGAAAAGATGTATTTTTAAAACTTTTTAGCCGCATTTGTTCTACATAGAAGTCCTAACAAATTTGTGCAAAATTTTTGAAAGAAAAACGTTTTTAAATTAGTGTTTTTAACACAAATTTGTTAACGAATTCGTCTGATTCTTCTTATAAAAACACCCAGTAACTGCCTGTTTTTATAAAAAGAATCAGTCGGATTCGTTAAAACATTTGTGTAAAAAACACAAACTTAAACAGATTTATCTTTAAATTTATTAGCCGCATTTGTTCTACATGGAGTCGTAACAAATTTGTGCAATAATTTTGAAAGAAAAACGTTTTTAAATTAGTATTTTTCACACAAATTTGTTAACTAATTCGTCTGATTCTTTTTATAAAAACACCCAGTAAACCAAGAATTGCTTAAAACTGAAACGTACAAAAATTTCAATATAGACTTAGAATCGGAACATAAAAGTCTTTTAGGACCAAGTATTTTTTAAGCGAGCCAAATTTCATGCTTTTATATAGTTACATTTACTTAGGAGATACCAAAAGTACTAAGTTTTACACCTGCTGTGTTTACGTGTTTACGTCATGTTAAATAGCGAATAAGAGTTTAATTTGCTAAGAAGATACAAAACTTATTATTGCACCCATTTTAATCCCCTTTAAATACTAATTATAAAGTCATAAAAAGTACCATAGTATATACATCAAATTTATGCCTTTTGTATTCTTCATTTCTGAATATCCAAAATTTAATGTAAATACATGTTTAATTGTGAATTTCCAAGCTTATCCGAATTTCAAAAGGTCCTTCTGAAGTTGAGATTCTTTTTATAAAAAACCCTAAACTAAATATAAATTATATCCACTCTTTTCTCGAGAAGCGCTTTTGGATTTTGAAGAGGATTTCATGCAGATATAGAAAAATATTAGATTCAGAAATATAGACGCGGTTAAAAAAAAACAGCATTTAAAATTAATTAGTTTTTAGTAATTTTTCCAAAAGTAATCGGATTCTCTCAAAAATTTTCAATTGCGTGGTTTTGGAGTTGGCAAATAAGAATCCGAATCAAAAATCATATCCGCATTAAAAAGTAAACATTTTTAAAACTAAAACCGATAATTTCAACCTACGCCAAATTTAAAGAAAGGGGTTTTTAGATGCTTAAAATTTTTTGCCAACGCCATATTAAATTTTAAAAACCGCTGCTCATTGAAATTAAAACAAAGAAACTTTCTTCATATTGGATCAAAAATATAGAATTTCAAATCCGCCAATCGGCATTAAAGGTAGTTTTTTAAATGAGTTTTAAAATTAAATAGAACGTTGTCCGGGTTGACAACGAATATATTAGCCGTGTTTTCAACTTAACTATATCCGTTAACTCATAAAAAAATTTAAAGTGCATAAAAACGCGCTTAAGACGAAAATAACATATGACTTTTCGTATGCACGTTACCTTTCAACACGGATAATTATCAACGTTGAAAACTCAACGTTTATACATTTTCACATCTAACGTAACTTATTCGTGTTACTTCCTAAAAACTTTTGCTGAGGTACGTTCGATTATAACGAAACAATTATAAACATAACGTTTTTAAAATTTTTTTGTACCACAATCGGTTTAACGTAGATTTGCTTTAAATACTTAACGTTGATAGTAGGGTTTGGGGTTCGGGAATTCCCGGGCGAGAATTCCCGGGAAATCCCGGGAAAAGTTTGCCGGGAATTCCCGGGAAAATAATATATTTTTCCCGGGAAAACGGGAAATTTTAAAAATATTAAATTTTTTAAATTGTTTTTGTTTCGAATAGGATTTTTTAATTTTAGTCATAAAAAACATTTTAAATACCAAAACAAAAATGTCATTGTTAAAATCTTTTAAAAGGGAATACATTTATTTGACACAGAAATAAAATCTTTGCCAAGTAATTAGGAGCATTTCAAATAATAAAGATTTTTCGCATAACTTATTCAAAATTTAAGTAGTAAAACCCAAAAACTTGGTAAAATTTTTAAAAGAAATATGAAAAAATAGCTTTGTTTCTTACAAATAATCGCCCATACTATCTAAATTTTTCAAATGTATAATTTAGGTAAAGTCGACTTTAGTTAAAATATTGGGTGGCAGTATACCTTGACTTGGTTTATTTTGGAGCATTCTGATTGGTTAATTTATTTTTAACCAATCAAAATATTTGAAAATATAAATATTTTTGTAAGGTTTTCATACACAAAATGAACAAAACCGTTTGATTAAAAATAAAGTCGACTTTAAATTTAAAATACTCCTTTATATTAAGGGTCAATAATTTTATAAGTCACGTTTTCATTAATAAATATGAAAACAAAAGACTAATGGTTAACGGTGGTGTCTAAATTTGGTTATCCGACATCAAAATTTGGTTCACAAAAAAAAAAAATTGATGGTCATGCAACTTCTCTTGAAGAAAACAACAACAAGAATAACGTTTCAGCTAAAATTAGCAAAGTACCCGAAGAAAAAAGTGTAAGCTGAATAGGCATTAAAGGTTTTATGGTAGGGCAAACATTTCCTGAAATGGTCTCCAAATTAGCCGCAGTCAATCCGCGCCATAACTAGATCTTCCTTTATTCGAGAAAGTTTTTATAATAAAAACCTGGCATTGCAAAAAAATTAAACCGATGTAAAGAACATTATATTAAATTACTACAATCATGTAAAAGATATCATGATAAAAGAAATATCGAGCAATATTTCTAACAATAGGAGATTTACTATATTCTTAGATGAATGGACAAGAATATCACAAAAGAGATATTTGAACATGTGTATAAACGGAAATAATTCATTTTATAACCTGGGGTTGGTTTATATATCAGGAAGATGTAATGCTGATAAAATAAGAAGAATTGTAGAAATAAGACTAGAAGAGTTTTATTTGTCTTTGGAAAATAACATTGTGGCCACCATATCTAATGGTCCAAGTGTGATGAAACGGTTTGTTTCCGACAGTCCAGTAGTGGGTGCTTTCTGCTGGAATCATGCAATTCATTTGGCAGTGCTTAGAGTAATTTATGTGAAATCAAATGTTCAATATTCTGATATTTTTACTTTGAATTCTCACTAGACAGAATGAATTTGTACTGAAATAGTGTTTTTTTTAACAAAAATTACTTATATAGGTGGTTTTCATTAATAATTTTGTTCAAAAATATTTCCCGGGATTCCCGGGATTCCCGGGAATCAAATTTTTTCATTCCCGTTTCCCGGGAAATAAAAAAGTCCGGGAAATCCCAAACCCTAGTTGATAGGCATGAGGCAAAATACAGCTATTGTTAAAGTTAGTACAAATTTAAAACAAATCATTTATCTTATTATTTGTTAATTTCTCTTTAAGAATTGATTCAATTTAACAACTTTGGGCCAGTTTTGTAGTCAGCTAAGAACTAATTTTTTTTTAAGATTTTATTTTCAAACAAAGTTTTTAACATAAGAAATATTTACGACAAAAATTGTTCTTAGTTCATACTATAAACTGGCCCTTTTATATTATTCGAAAGTAGAATTTATAGTGATATATGTTTTTTGAATAAAGCAAAAATATGCAATGTAAAAATTTGAATACTGAAAGTTAAACCTGGAAATCTTTTAAGAAAAAAACATATCTATTTTATTTCAACAATGTCGCAATATCTGTTGAGCAATTTGAACTTCATATTCGAATTTTTTATTTTTTTTAGAGAAGCAACACTCATTAAATTCTTCCTATTAATTAACGTGTTACTTTATTTAGAAAGGAAATAAAGAAGAGATAGGGGGTGGTAAAATATGAAAGGCTTCAAATATGGCAACACTATAATTGCGCGAAATGTTGAATTTTAGAACAGTTGTTACGCGCCATTAGATGGTGAGTTGGCAAACTTTAGTTGAGGCTGTTTATTTCATAGCCCTGTTATATTATTTTACTTCGGTGGGGTTAAGTGCTATGGGAATAGGGAAGGAGGACACTGTATTAGGGATAAAAAATCATACACATTATTTTTCCAAATTGATGTTGCGGTCGCTGGGGATCGAACCTGCAACCACATGTGTAACAGTTCAAAGCGCTAACCATTACACCACAGCCCTCACATCGTCATCGTTATTTATTGTTAATTATTAAGTTTGTCTATTTGCTTTTATTTTAACTTAAAAAAGTAGAAAATTAGTTTTAACCTAAGCTTCCTCTGAATAATAATTTTTGCAATTATTTATTTTTTATATAAGCTCCTAATAAGCATTCTCATCGAAGGGGGCTTTTATTTTGAAGATTTTTACATTAATAAAAACATTGTATTTTATTTTCATAAAAATATTAAATTCCTGTCCAAAATAAATTGCATTTTAAACCTTAAGGTACGCTAACAACGTAGCGGGCTTGCCCGATACGACTAAATTCGTTTTCGGTTTAACTGACATCCCAAAAACTAGGCCTAAGGCACGCCGCTAAATCTAGCGGGCTTGCCCGCTAGTTATTCATATAGAGACAATCTGACAATAAAAATATAAACAATAATACAATTTAATGGAAGATCACTGATGAAGCTTGTCCATAAAAAGGCAGAAACTAGATCTAGTCTGATTTGCAAATTTAATGTGTTTATAACTTTTTATGTTAATGTAATTAAACGTAATATTATTTTGTTTTTAAATACCGAGTATTAAAATCAATGTTGATTAATTTATTGATTTTATACTGTATTATATTACATATGTATATAAGTCTGTAAGGATATAAATCCATAGACTTTTAATAAATAAATAAATAAGGTTTAGTCTTCTTCTTAACCTCAAACCTACTAAATTAGAATTAAAAAAAATACATATTAATGACAATATTAATTTTATTTGGTCTATACGACGCGTTTGAAAAAACAACACTACTATAAAAAATAAAAATGCCCTGTACGTACAAACCATACGTCAATGTGGCAATATTTGTGAAAAGGTGACACGGAGGAAATAAGATGATAAACAGAAAATCTGAAGTAGAATGTTTGTATATGTCTGTTTGATCACTTCTGAAATTATTCATATAGAGACAATCTGACAATAAAAATATAAACAATAATACAATTTAATGGAAGATCACTGATGAAGCATGTCCATAAAAAGGCAGAAACTAGATCTAGTCTGATTTGCAATGTGTTTATAACTTTTGAGGAAGGTTTATTCTTCTTCTTAACCTCAAACCTGCTAAATTAGAATTAATAAAAATACATATTATTAATTCTAATTTAGCAGGTTTGAGGTTAAGAAGAAGCAGGTTTGAGGTCTATACGACGCGTTTGAAAAAACAACACTACTATAAAAAATCTTTTATTGTTTACATTTTTTAATTTGTTTTTTATTTGTTTTTAATTTTTATACCCTACACCACTATGTGGTCAGGGTATTATAAGTCTGTGCTGATGTTTGTAACACCAAAAAATATTGGTCGTAGACCCACCTTATAGTATACCGATCGGTTCAGAATTTTTTTTTATTTCGATTTAACGATGTCCGTCTGTCTGTCCGTCCGTCCGTCTGTCTGTCTGTCCATGCAATCTTGTGCGCACTCTACAGGTCGCAAATATTAAGATATTTTGATGAAATTTGGTACGCAGACCTATGTTGGCCCAAGGACGAACAAGTTTGATTTTGGTGAACATCGGTCCATGTTTAGACCTAGTGCCCATATAAGGGTCCTACCAAAATTATACTTTTTATACGCTGCAGGTCGCAAATATTAAGATATTTTGATGAAATTTGGTACACAGACCTATATTGGCCCAATAACGCAGCCTATTGGTTTTGGTGAACATCGGTCCATGTTTAGACCTAGTGCCCATATAAGGGTCCTACCAAAATTATACTGTTTATACGCTGCAGGTCGCAAATATTAAGATATTTTGATGAAATTTGGTACACAGACCTATGTTGGCCCAAGGACGAAGCCTATTGATTTTGGTGAACATCGGTCCATGTTTAGAACTAGTGCCCATATAAGGGTCCCCCCAAAATTGGCTTGGTTACAAACTGCAGGTCGCAAATATTAAGATATTTTAATGAAATTTGGTACATAGACCTATGTTGGCCCAAGGACGAAGCCTATTGATTTTGGTGAACATCGGTCCATGTTTAGACCTAGTGCCCATATAAGGGTCCCACCAAAATTATATTGTGTATACGCTGCAGGTCGCAAATATTAAGATATTTTGATGAAATTTGGTACATAGACCTATGTTGGCCCAAGGACGAAGCCTATTGATTTTGGTGAACATCGGTCCATGTTTAGAACTAGTGCCCATATAAGGGTCCCCCCAAAATTGGCTTGGTTACAAACTACAGGTCGCAAATATTAAGATATTTTAATAAAATTTGGTGCGCTGACTCACATTATATAAAATTTTGACACAAGCCCCATTTTAACCCATTCGAATTTCGGATCCAAACAATACACCATACTGGTGTAGGGTATTGTATAGTCGGCATGCCCGACTTTAACCTTTTTACTCGTTTTATATACATTGATTACTTTTATGGCTTATAAAAAGCCATCAAATACCTGCCTCCAGTGCTGCCAACCCATTTTGTTGAAAAATCGTCAATTTTAGGAGAAAAAATCGTCAAAATCGTCATTTTAGGAATGAGAAATCTTCAAAAAATCGTCAATCCAAAAATCCCTTATATATAGGGTGACCATTTTTTCCTGACTTCAAATCAGTACAAATTTTAAAAAATAACAACCAAAAAAAAATGATTATGCAGACAACCTAATTTGCTGTCAACGGAATGGTTTGGTTGAGGCAACAAAATTTTTCGGTTAACCATTTCACCATCCTAAAAAACCTTACACATTTCTGCCTACACAGACCCCAAGATAAAAATTTTTTTCGCATGAAAAAATCCAGTTTACTTGAAACGGACCCATTATTTAGAAATTTCAATGATTTGTTACCATTCCAGCATGAACGTTAATTCTTCCAAATTTTTATTCTTGCTAAGGAATTTCTGTTGTCACGAGCAAATTGCATTGCCTAAACTAATTTTCTGTAGATACAAACTAACCAATCGATTGGCTACAAATTTAGCTGTCAGAACCAATATTTTTTCTCTTTCGTAATTTCTGCATGATTTCTGAAATAGAAAAACCTTACATTTTGGCTACGTTTTTCTACAAAAACACGCAACGTTTTTAAAAATGAAAATTTTAAGATTTTGTGTCCCTTTTTCCATTGAAAATCCCACATATTCGAAAATTTTTCCATGGAAATACCCACATATATTTCTTCAGATTTTAAGGATTTCTGTACGAAAAAATCTTCAGCTTTTGATATCGTTTCCTACACGCAGAAAACAGAATCATTGTGACAACCGCTCTGATAACCGGATAATTAAAATATTTTTATCACAGTCAAATAACTGTTGTATCAACTGATTATTATTATCGCAATGGAACCATTTGTTAAATTCGGTTGTCACCACGAATCTTCTCTGTATATGAAACTACATATTAAATTAAGAAATTTACATGTATAAAAATCATTTTGAATGCTTTCTGGTAGAGAAAACTTCTCACATTCACAAAAATTTATACTACACTCAACCAAAAAAGTCTGTAATGGCTACTGAAAATGTTGCTGTTATTACGGGAAATTTAACTGTTTTGAGGCCAGCGGTATTTTTTGCTAATTTCAGCAACACATGTATGCTGATCTGTAGTACAATAAAATTAGTAGAAACAATTAGTAGCCGCTACCAAATTTTAGTAAAATTTATGTAAAATGCAATTCAAAATAGATTTGCCAAAATCAGTTAAAAAACTTACTAAATATCATAATTTTAGTACAATGAAATTAGTATAAATAATTAGTTGCAGCTACTAAATTTCAGTAAATTGCTGTAAACTATAATTTAAAATCAATCTGCTGAAATTAGCAAAAAATTGTACTAAAAAATAAAAAAACTGTAAAATATAAAAAAAAAATTTTTCTTTCGATTGTAACGAGCGTATAATTACTTCATTGTACTTGAAATTTGGATTCAAAATTGCAAACGGTTCTCCAGTTATTGCCGTTTTATGCATTGGAGATGAAATAAAATTTTCTGGGTGTTATTTCTAAACTAAGAATATATCAATAGTAACAAATATAAACTAAACAAGAATTGTAAAAAATCAAAAAAAAAAAAATATTTTTAAATAAGTATATTTTTCTGCTAAATTTAGCACTGGGTAATTAGTAAAATGTTTTTCGGAAAACAGCAGCGAAAATTAGTAAAAAATCTGTAATTTGTAATAACAGAATAGCAAAAATGATTACTAAAAATAAAAATTGTATTAATAATCAGTATAAAAATAGTATAGTGCGATTGGAAACTGTTTACAAATTTTTTTCCAAACTTTTTTATCTGAGTGTATAAAAAACTACATTGTACTTGCATTTTGGCCTTTTTTTAAATGCCAAAATTCAGTACAATCAGTACAAATTTTAAAAAATCAGTACATATCAGTACACGACTTTTTCATCAGTCCACGTGACCAAAAATCAGTACATGTACTGATCAAATCAGTACGAATGGTCACCCTACTTATATATCAATAAAAAAGAATAAGTTTACCAAAAACCCAGTTTTTATAATTTGACCTTTCGTAACACAGACCTACAAATAATATACACAGAAAAGAACCAGGGAAAACCTTAACTAACGGGAAAGGTATCCAAATTTAATAAAATTCAGATATATGATAGGAAAAAATTTAAGAAAAAAGTACTTATTACTTATTATGTTAATTCATAATAAGGAAATTGGCCTCGAACTGAATTAATAAATTTCTAATTAATTAATAAAAAGGTCGAAAAAACAATTTTTATTTTTTTGAATAAAAATTAAAACCCAACATTTTGACAACACTCGCAGTACGGAGAAATGTTTTTTGCCCCTTCCTTGTAATTGACAAAGAAGTGGTAAAAATAAAAAAAAAATTTGTATTTTATTTGTACCGATGGTACGAAATACAAAAACAAAAACTTTCATAATATTTCTATTGTTGGTTATGTCTTTGCAGAGACTTCGAAAACATATTTTATTGTTTACTCCATTCTCATTTCGTTGATGTAGTAGACTACGTTTAATATGAAATTTTGATGTTTCAATTTGCATTGCACTATTGCCACCACTTTCTAAAGAAAACTGAAGAAGGGGACTTGGAAAATCCCCGAAGCGATCGTTTTTTCATTCCTGAAAGTGTTAGAGGTTTTTGAAAGCAAAAACTCTGTGAAGTATTTGTTAGGAGAATATCCTGATGAAGAAAAATAGCAGTTTTTGAAAAAAGTACTTATTATGTTAATTCATAATAAGGAAATTGGCTTCGAACTGAATTAATAAATTTCTAATTAATTAATAAAAAGGTCGAAAAAACAATTTTTATTTTTTTGAATAAAAATTAAAACCCAACATTTTGACAACACTCGCAGTACGGAGAAATGTTTTTTGCCCCTTCCTTGTAATTGACAAAGAAGTGGTAAAAATAAAAAAAAAATTTGTATTTTATTTGTACCGATGGTACGAAATACAAAAACAAAAACTTTCATAATATTTCTATTGTTGGTTATGTCTTTGCAGAGACTTCGAAAACATATTTTATTGTTTACTCCATTCTCATTTCGTTGATGTAGTAGACTACGTTTAATATGAAATTTTGATGTTTCAATTTGCATTGCACTATTGCCACCACTTTCTAAAGAAAACTGAAGAAGGGGACTTGGAAAATCCCCGAAACGATCGTCTTTTCATTCCTGAAAGTGTTAGAGGTTTTTGAAAGCAAAAACTCTGTGAAGTATTTGTTAGGAGAATATCCTGATGAAGAAAAATAGCAGTTTTTGAAAAAAGTACTTATTATGTTAATTCATAATAAGGAAATTGGCCTCGAACTGAATTAATAAATTTCTAATTAAAAAATTTAAGAGTTAAAAAGTTGAATCAAAAACTAACCTATTTTTCTATGAAAACATGTCTGAAATTCACGAAATTTAGATATGTTTATACACAGAGTTAAGGTACTCGAGAACACAAACATTAGCTGTGATTGTGCGGCAAGCTATCAACGTTGGCTTATGTCATTCCCATACAAAATTGACATTACTAACGTCCCAGCAAAATCTTTCATTACAAAATAAGTGGTTATATAATAGAAATTCATAGCTCCGCACAACTTATTTTTTGGCGTCTAAACTCATTATTTTTGTTTGGCGTGGTCGTTTTTATAAGTAGTCCCGCTTACCCGCTCGCTTTCGAAAAAATGAGAAATAAGTAGTTATGAGATTTTGAATAATAAGTGGTTACACACATGCTTACAAAAAGTTGAATTATAAGTGGTTATCCGATTGCTTACTTTATTCTTAAAAATAAGGAGTTAGGCAAATAATATTATCTTAAGGAAATACATTCAGAAAAATTTAAGTTTTCTCTACACCATTTTTAATTGAAATTGAGAGCTTTCCGAATGAAATGGGGAGAATTCTAGATGAAATTAAGAACTTCCATATAAAATTGAGAAAATTTCGAAAGAAATTCACAATTTCGATTTTAAATTGAGACAGTTTTGAAAGAAATTGAGATTTTTGATTTCAAATTTAGAAAATTCCATTAGAAATTCAGATCTTGCATTTTAAATTAAGAAAATTTCAAATGAAATTGAGTTCTTTCTTTTCAAATTGAGAAAATTCTATATAAAATTGAGACTTTTTATTTTAATTTGAGAAAATTTTAATTGAAATCGGAATTTTTTATTTGAAATTGCGAAATTTCCAAATGAAATTGTGGGTTTTCATTTGAAATTGGGAAAATTCCATGTTAAATTGTGATTTTCCATATAAACTTGGGAAATTTTAATTTGAAATTGAGATTTTTCACTTGAAATTTAGAAAATTATAAATGAAATTGAGAAAATTACAAATGAAATTGGGATTATAATATTTGTAATTGAGAATTGTAAAATTTCCATTTGAAATTAAGATTTTACGTTTGGAATTTAGAAAACCACTAAGGAGTTATGAGTTCTTAGAGAATATATGAAATAACCCCTGCTGATAGCATAATGTGGATGTATGTAGCAAAAGCATAATGCATTAATGTCACAAAATAATTGTCCAACAACCGCAGAAAGATAATGTAGAAATTTGTTTTAAAACGATTGTAAAAAAATGGAATTAAAGGACAATTGTGGAATTTGTTTGGTCAATTGAATCGTGGTGAAATAAGTCGGCTAATTCCATGTCGCCATTTATTTCACTTCAAGTGTTGCGAAACCTTTAACATACAGTGCCCGTTATGCAGAAGTGAAATTGATGGTAAGTACATTTTCTTCAAATATGTGATAGAATGTTACGTCAATAATGTTTTAACATTTACATATATAAAGATGCAGAAAGAATTGAACGCAAAACGTACAAAAAGTATTCAGCTCAAGATCGTAAGCGGATTCGGGATGCAGCAAATAAAGGAAATTATTGAACGGAGCTCGCTTCTTCATTAAATGTTTGTTATAGTGAAAATGAGTGAAAATGAAATTGATATAATTTTAGCGTGGATCGAGGTGAAGCCAGATTTCACGCTTCGTGAAATTTCATCAAAAATATTTGCGGAATTCAAAAAACGGGTGTGCTTATCGACAGTGTCAAAATCTCTTCACGGACGGATGCACACAATCAAAGCCGTCCACGTGCAGCCGGTGGCAATGAACAGTCACATTAACAAAACAAAGAGAGCATCATATGTCCATCAGCTAAATGAGTACATAAGGGCAGGTAAGCAGGTAGTCTGGGTTGACGAGACCAAATTTAACCATTTCTGTCGTAGAAAATTTGGTTGGTCGAGAGTTGGTTTTCGATCAGTTCAGAGATTGCCTACTTCCCGTGGCCCTAACGTACACCTGATTGGAGCAATTGGAACTTCTGGAGTTCTTCTAATGGATAGACGTAGAGGATCGTTCAAAGTGGATAGTGCAAACGAGTGGGTTCAAAGAAAACTATTAAGGTGGGAAAAATCCAGCAATCAGCTGTAAGAACTTGTTGTAGTATGCGATATCGCACCATGCCATAGTCGTCTCGAAAGTATTTTTGACAATTCTGCTGCTACTCTGCTAAGACTGAGCCCCTACTCACCAATGCTGAATCCCATTGAAATAATTTGTTCCAAAATTAAAAGCGAAGTCAAAGCCAACATGAATGTTCCAATTGTACACCCTCCGAATATAGGAGAACAAAGCCTTGCGTACTTGGAAGGAGTTATTGATAATTCTAAAACTCTAATATCAAGTGGCGATTGTAGTAGAGCTATTCAGCATACCACAACATTTCATCAAGCGGCATTGGCATTGGAAGACATGCCACTCGGAGAATGAAAGGTTGTAATATGTGTTAATTATTATATTTCGTTTTTTTTTATTTCATGTTTGTTGTTTTTTAGTTTTACTTTCTGTAACATTGCGTTTCTTAATTGTTTAAAAAAATTAAATTTTCAGTTTAAAACAAAAATATGAAAATTAAATGGAAGTTCTCAATTTCAAATTGAAAATCCAATTTTCAAATGAAAATTCTGAAATTCATTTGGAAATATCTAAAATTCAAATATACTTTTCTAAATTTCATTTACATTTTTCGTAATCTAATTTAAAACTTTCCCAATTTCAAACGAAAAATCACAATTTCAATAAAAATGTTCTCAATTTCATATAGCAAGTCATAATTTAATTTAGAATTTTCCCAATTTCAAATAAACAGTCTTAATTTTAATTGAATTTTTCCCAATTTAAAATGGAAAATCCCAATTTCAATTGGATTTTTCTCAATATCAAAAGGAAAATTTCAATGTTATTTAGAATTTTCCCAATTTGAAAAAGAAAACCTCAATTTTATTTAGAATTTTCTCATTATAAAATAAAAAATCTAAATTTTATTTGGAATATTCTCAATTTTAAATAAAAAATCACAATTTGATTTGGATTTTTCTTAAAATCAAATATAAAATCGCAATTTCATTTAGAATTTTCTCAATTTTATGTGAAAAATCTGAATTTCATTTGGAATTTTCTCAATTTCAGTCGAAAATGGTGTAGTGTGTAATTTTAGGACTCGTCATAAAAATTTAAACATAAAACTTATTTAAATATAACAAAAAAAATTTACCTGTGTAAAAAGTACTTATTTAAACTAATACGAGTAAGTCATTGTTTTATATTTAGAAACAATGAATACAATAGGCCGTTATAAGGAAGTCATTATTTTATATTATAAAATAATGCAAAAGGTAATGATATATCATTTTTGGTAATGCAGATAGTAATGAGGTGTCATTACCAATATTTTGCTGGGGTTAAGAGTTAACACTAAACGTTGGCTAACGTCAAATTTATATGGGAATGACATAAGCCAACGTTGATAGTTTGTCGCAAAAACACAGCTATTAAATACCCTTATTGTGAGTCCAAGGTTGCCACTTATTTGAAATGTTGAAAAAGGCTCTATGGAACGACAACGAATATCGACACCCCCTATACAAAATTGAATAGAGATAATTCTGTATACATTTGAGCTAAAACCAACAACAATTTCTCATACAAATCTCCTATTCGAAAAAAATAATAACTGAATAAAAAAAATTGGAACTCTTCGGGTATATTTTTTATACCTATAGATACATCTCCAAAAAAGCTTACAATTGTTAACCAATTTGACTTTGAAATTATAAGAAATAAATTAAACAACGGAAAATTGTGTCAGTTCTGACCCTACTTTTAACCCCTAAACATGAGATTGGGCGCGAAAAAATACGTGTACATTAGGGTTATGACTCATTTTTAACAGAAATTTTACCTATCACCACGTGATAGGCAATACTAAATTAATAATAAAAATCGTTTTTGTGGGTCATTTCGGCAATAAAACCTTCCGCACCAAATGAAATTTCCAAAAATAATTTTTTGCTCGGGAATTTTGTTTAATTTACATAACGAAAGATCACAAAAATTATTGTAAACGACAAAAAATGTATCCAAAAGTCCCTCCAAAAAGGTTTCGTAAATAAATAAAATATCTTTTAATAAGCATCGCTTGAGTCTCATTTGTTTAAAACTTCGGAGAAATATTTTAATTAAACTAAAAACATACAGAACAAATTTCAACCCTTTTGGTGCGGGAACTTTTTTGACAGCAGCGAAAAAGTAAGATTGCGTTTCTTAATATTTTTTTATGGCCTTTTTGGCTAGGGCATGTAAAATTTGATATTTGTAAAAAAATCCAAAAAGTCATAACCCTAGTGTACATTATTTTTTTCTTCTATATCACATAGCGTAAGAAATTATTTTGAATATTTTTATTTATGTAGTTTTTAATAAAAATGCAATTTTTTTAACAAAAAATCATGCCATTTTTTTCTTTTGTTGTGCTATATTATGCGAAATAAGATTTATAATAAAGACAATGATAAAAAACGCTCCCAAAAAATTATGAGTACAAATTTAATACATAGAATATTACTTTGTGACTAAAATATATTTTACAAAAAACATGTGTAAATTTTATTTCTTCGAATTTTATACTGATATTTTCTGAGCATATACTGAAGAGTATTCCCTATCCAAATAAAATATAAAAAAAATTCGAAAACAAAATTTTTCCTAGAGTCGATAGCCCCCTTAATTTATAAAAAAAAATTTGCAGCTTTCTATTTTAATTTTAAGTTAAAATTCACTATATCTGGAAAAGATGGACTTTTTTGATACCTAAAAATTAAGGAGTCTGTGACAAATCTTCAATTACAAAACCCAGATAAAACCATTCAGAAATGTAAATCATAAATTTTCTAATCAATTTCACCGAAGTTTTGTATACTTGAGGTGCAAATTCCTAAAAATTAACGATTTTAAAAGTTGCATGTTCAAAAAAGTGTTTTATTTTCTTTTGTCGTAGTAAATACATATAAAATTAATTTGAAATAAAAAAGATATAACATTTTTATTTCAGATTGAATTTTCTGCAAATGTTGATGCAGAAGTTGTGATTCTTTTGATAAAATGCATTTACTAGAATATGAATTTACGTCATGTGTTAAGATCTTGCAAATCGGATTAAGGTATGTTACTACACCTTTTGCAACTGTAATTCAGAAAATATCAATTGAAATTCAGAATTTCCATTTGAAATTCAGAAAATATCAATTGAAATTCAGAATTTCCATTTGAAATTCAGAAAAGATCAATTGAAATTCAGAAAATATCATTTGAAATTCAGAAAATATCAATTGAAATTCAGAAAATATCATTTGAAATTTTGAAAATGTCAATTGAAATTCAGAAAATATCAATTGAAATTCAGAAAATATCATTTGAAATTTAGAAAATATTAATTGAAATTCAGAAAATATCATTTGAAATTCAGAAACCGTGCTTTGAAATTCAGAAAATATCAATTGAAATTCAGAAAATATCATTTGAAATTCAGAAAATGTCAATTGAAATTCAGAAAATATCATTTGAAATTCAGAAAATATCATTTGAAATTCAGAAAATATCAATTGATATTCAGAAAACATCAATTGAAATTCAGAAAATATCAATTTGGAATTCTATTGATATTTTCTGAATTTCAAATGACGATTTCTGAATTTCAATTGATATTTTCTGAATTTCAATTGATGTTTTCTGAACATCAGTTGATATTTTCTGAATTTCAAATGATATTTTCTGAATTTCAAATGATATTTTCTGAATTTCAATTGACATTTTCTGAATTTCAAATGATATTTTCTGAATTTCAATTGATATTTTCTGAATTTCAAATAACGGTTTCTGAATTTCAATTGATATTTTCTGAATTTCAAATGACGATTTCTGAATTTCAATTGATATTTTCTGAATTTCAATTGATATTTTCTGAATTTCAATTGATGTTTTCTGAATAATAATTGATATTTTCTGAATTTCAAATGATATTTTCTGAATTTCAAATGATATTTTCTGAATTTCAATTGATATTTTCTGAATTTCAAATGATATTTTCTGAATTTCAATTGATATTTTCTGAATTTCAAATGGAAAATCTGAATTTCAATTGATGTTTTCTGAATTTCAAATGGAAATTCTGAATTTCAAATGGAAATTCTGAATTTCAATTGATGTGTACTGAATTTCAAATGGAAATTCTGAATTTCAATTGATATTTTCTGAATTACAATTGCAAAAGGTGTAGATTTGAAAAATAAGAAAATAAGTGAAGTTTTTACTTTAATTGCAATTATATCCTAGATACTTTACCTAAGCAAAATAAGTTGATATTGTCCAAAGCCCAAAGTATATACTTTTAAATTATCCGTGGTTTAGTCAAGTATATAAATAAATACGAAATTTTAAAGAAAAAAAAAAATAAAAAAAAAATCAAGCACTGGCATACCACTGGGTAACCACGGTATTAAAAATAAATGACTGGCAGAACACTCATTTGGGACGCTTTCCCCGCGTTTGCGAAAAGCGTTTTACCAGTATTTTTTTTACAAAAATTTCGGTGGTTTATAAAAAAACCACTGGCAAAGAATTGGCTTAGAGTGATATGCCAAGGTTTGCAACCAGTGGTTATCCAGTGCTACCTAGCCAATGCTACCAGGCGTACAAAAATCAATTCACTGGAAAACCAATGATTTTATAAAAATGCTGACGCTTCGTTAAAAAATCTTTGTAGTCGGAAGGTTCCGAGTTCAAATCCGGTTGCAAGCAAAAAATTTTTTTTGGATTTTTTTTTAATTTAAAATTTTTTTTGTTTTATAAAATCATTTTTTTTGTTTGTGGGAAAGCTCCTTCAAGACCAACTTTTTTGTTGCCCTCCCAACACTGGCATACTAGTTACTAAAAATTGTTTGCCAGTACTAGCATTTTGGCACAGCCAGTAGTTGTCCAGCTATTATCACTCATTTATGTGTTTAGCCATCAAATATTATTTGTCTCATTAGCTCAGTGGGTAGATCAATCGTCTGCCAATCTGACGGCCTGGGTTCAAATCACGGCAGGACCAGAAAAAATACATATGAACTTTTTTTTAATTTTATTTTGGAAAATATATTTCCAGACCACCTATTTATTGGTTTTGCCAGCGTTTTGCCAACGTATAAAAAAATTTTTTCTAAAGTGCTTTTCCGGCGCTTTTTGAATACCCGGTCCTTTTGTCTAATGATGTTATCATTTTGGGAATGGGAAAGCACTTTTTGCCAGTACTTGTACCACCTGTTAAAGTGCTTTGCCACCGCTTTCCCGTTTGTATTTTTCTGAGTGGGTATTTTTCTGAAATCAGCAGTTTACTATTTTTTAGCAAATATTTCTCTTGATTTTATCAAGATAGACTGCGGTTTGCATTCAACAACATTTAACTTAAATATAACAAATGTAAATTTCATAGTTTTCATTTTGCTGTTATTTTTTCATTAATATTTAGAAAAACACTGCTGATTTGAGCAGTTTATTCTAATTTTTAGTAGTTTTTTCTGCAATTTTCACAGGTTTATTTCTATGAGTGCACAATTTCAGTATCAAACACCGTTTGGGAATATGCTATAAATCCATTTTTAAAAGCTTTATTAAAGTCATATCCAGTTTGGCGCTGCAGAATTATTAAGAAGTATAATGTATTGAATTGGAATTGGAAGCTACAACCGCGAACTTTTTTCGCGATGATGATAAATTGGTTCTATAATTTCCGTAAATTGTAATAATTTCATATAAAATAATTGCAAATTTCTAAATACCCCGAACTAGGAAAGGAACGGATTTGGAACGGATTCAGTTTGTATGCTTTGGTTCTTTCGCGAACTGTAGAGAAAATGCTAGAGGTAGAGCAATTTGCATAACTAAATATCACTATTGTGAATGATTTGAGCTACTTAGAGATAATTTTGCCGTGATTTTGCTCAATCTCTAGCAGTTTTCCTCATTCATTTTAGTTTTGGGCCTAATAAAGCTGTCTGATCCACAAATATTCTGTTTAGGTATTGATAAAAAATAAACCGCGGGTTCATTCGGACTCTAGAAAATACCCTATGAATAAGCTGTTAAAATCACCATCAATACGAATCAATCATGAATGCCAAACATTAAAATTTAAAATTAAAAACCCGATTCCGTATCTAATATAAGGATTTTTAAGATGTTAGCGGGTTCGTTTTAAATATTTTATGTCAAAAATTATATACAAAACAACAACAAATTTCTGGGTTAACTAATAGTTAACTCAAAAACGTCCGTATGAAACCCAGCGTAAAGGTTCCATAGTTAGCTCTAGTTATGTGAGTTTTAATTTTTAAATAAAACAAAATAATTCGTTAAACTTACCTTCATAAATATTAACAGCAACTTGATTAACCTTTTCTGAGATATCATTACGTATAAAGAATAATACAGTTTTACTATCACCAAAATAACGATTATAGCTAAATTCGCATTTTTCTAAATCTAAATAAAAGTTACAGGTTTCATTGCCAGTCGCATTATAGGGAGCTTAAAGGAAAAGGAAATTAATATATGTATATGAAAGTTGTGAAAATTTAAAAACCTACCACTAAAAACTTTAACACAGTATTTAATTTTAGATGATCCTTTACATTTAATTTCCATATTAAGAAGATCACCATGTTGTAGCCAACTTTTGCCACTGACGGTAATATTGTTAATGGGAGCTAAAATTTAAAATGTCTTAATCATTAACAAATACTTTACGGTATAGAAGTTTTAAAGAATACGAACATTTCGAAACAATAGATCTTTTATAATAACCATAGAATTTCATAGGATCTCTTGCTATTACTGATTTATTTACACAATTAAAGGGTGGTTGGTCATCGTACATTTCAGATGATGTTGGTTTAAGATTATAATGTGTTACTGATGTGGATAATTTTGGATTAACTAATACGGTCGAGATATTGAATGGTGATAAAATGGATGAGTTATTGTTTTTATGTTGTTGCTGTAAAGCCGCTGTAAGATTTAAACCCAATAAAGCTGCATTTGCATGTGCCATTTCAGCCATTTCTTTATCAGCCGCTGAAGTATCACGTTTGGTTTTTCCTGAAGGTTTTGGAGTAGTTGTAGTACTAGTTGTTGTCGTAGGCTTAGGTGTAGTAGTTGTAGGCTTAGGTGTTGTCGTCGTTGTTGTCGTAGTAGTTGTTGTTGTAGTCGTCGTGGTTGTAGTAGTGGTTGTTGTAGTTGTCACCGGATCTGGCATTTTCTGAAATGATACCACTACCAATGCTTCTATTTCATATATTTCTTCTGGTTCTGTATATAATGCTTGATAATTAAGACCATCGGAAACTCCAAGATATGTACAATTTTGGAACCAATATGTTTGTATATATGTGGCATTTTCCATTATATAATTTTCTTCTTCCTGTGGCAATTCTATGGTATGATTAACTATATCTTTAGTGGATACATATTCCTTTTCACGCACATTGCCATTTTGTATTAGTTGCATTTGACCAGCCAATGTATCGGTTATTTCAATGTACCCAGTACCGCTAGCAATTTTTATCCAAAATAGATAATTCTTTTGTACGGTAACATTTATTTCATATTTTCCATATTTGGTTTTATTTTTCGGGTATTCTATGGACCACGTGTTAATTGGTTTTGATGATGAAATTTCCTGAAAAGAAATTGTAAATCAAAATAATTACAAACTTTGTTTCGGAAAAAGACTACACTGAAAAAAATCGTCCGACATTTTACGAAAAACACTTTCGTAGTTATTTTTTCGTAAAATATATTAAACTTTCGTGTATTGTACGCAATCCAGTTTTTACGAAACTAACGAAAACTCTTCGAAATTTTAATGTTGAATTTTAAACGTTTATTATTTTTTTAACGAAATAAACAGCAGTTTTAAATTTTCCAAAATTATTTAAATATAATATTTTGAGTACAAAATGATCTCCGAAATTGTGAACAAAATATTTTATTACACTCAGATAAAAAGTTTAGTAAAAAAATTTGTAAACAGTTTTCAATCGCACTTTACTACACTCATAAAAAAAATCCCGTACAAATAGTTGAAAACTCTGCTGAAATAAGTGAAAGTTATACTCATATTTGCGCCAGCAGAATTTTCAATGATATCGAAAATCATGGTCTGCTGAATTTAGGTAAGTAAAATTTTTTATACTGCTAAATATACAGGCAACTATAGTTTAGCTGAATTCAGCAGAAATTTCCCTAATTTAACCACAAGTTTCTGTTAAAATGTCGCTTAAAATTTCGACATCCCGGGTCTGACCCTAGACAAGCCTATATTTATTATTGGGAGTATAGGTGGCTTATAAAGATTATCTTATAGGTACAGAGTGACGAATTTTTATCCATTTTGCTCTATCTCATTTAGTTTCTGAGATACAAGCTATTTTACGATTATATAATACAACAAAATAGAACACAGCGCCATCTCTATGTGATATTGATAGCGGACACACAAAAAAATAAAATAATTTGGAAATTATTGTGGATGAAATTAGCTGAAAATTTTGTAAAGTTAAGAAACATAAATTACTAATAATTATCATGCAAAGTTAGTTCAAATACCAATGAAGTGATTGTAATTCTAAATTGTATTTACAAAAAATAGTTCAATCCTAAATTTTTGTACAAATTGATTAGCCTTAATAATTATATACTAAACTAATAAAAAATATTACTGACGTGGGACCATATATAAACATATCTCAAATTATATCCCAGCCAAAAACGAAATGCCAAAGCAGTAGAAGAAGCACTACAATTAATGATAAAGATGTACTTCTTATTTAACAGAAATACTTATTGAACGAGTGAAAAGGAAACTCTTATTCATCAATTAAAAGTTTGACTGGCATAAAAACACCACTTTGTTATTCTGAGATATTACTCTTTATTCTCTTCAATAAAAGTAGGGAAAATGCGAGACACTTGATCCCGAAAATTTTGAAGGCGAACATCTTCTAAACTGTTCAATATTTGTTCTTGTTTTAAATTTTGTTTGAAAGCTTTCTGAAATAGGTATCTACTATTCTGAAAAAAATATTCTGGGCTTATAAATTTTTGAGTATTGACTAAAAATAGAAATCGCCATACAAGAATCAAGTGTGTTATACCATGAATACACTTGATCCTTAAACAGAAAACAAATACTAAAAATAGATTTCGATAAAAAAAAAGTTATTAAAAAAAAATTTATTACAAATATTTTTTATTAAACACATAAACGTGGTCACGCTGGGATGCGAACCCGGATCCCTGCTTGTTAGCCGAGAACTCAACCCCCTGAAATATCGACACATAGGATATTTGATTACTTTAAAAGTAAATTAATTGTTTTGTTTCGTATTTTCATTAATGATTTCGGAAATTATACACCTTACCCCCATGCATACAAAAAAAAAAACACAAATTAATGTGTCTAAAAATAGATTTTCAGAAATATTTTAATCATTACTTTTTGGTTTAAAATAATGCAGAAGGTAACGATTTATCACTACAAGGTAATGCGTGAGTATATCGCACCCATTACCAAAGTTCTTTCTGGGATACTAATTTCTACCATGTGTTTTCTTTTTTAAGCCGCTCTGTTGGTTATGGACATTATCACATTTCTGAAATCTAAATGGAAAAGAACCGAATATGATATTGTTGCGATCCAAATACTATTTGGTAAATGTTTTCGAAACTGAAATTGGTCTAAGGTTAAAAACGAAAAACCGGGTAATTTTTTTCCCCTTTTTTAACTTTTAAATATGAGATTGGACAGCTTAAAACTCGCACATGCTTATTTTTTCTGTCTTCTCTATTAAGTATCAAAATTTCATCCAAATCTGGGTAAACCGCACACACAGACCTTTCTTGTAAGCGTTTTTGTTAAGCGAAATTAACTTCAAGACAATGCAGGCAACTAATAAATGTTACAAATTATGTACAATATACAGTTTATTTGTCCAATAATATTTATTTGTTTCATAAAAACCATTTTGCCCAACAAATACACACTTCATCCCTGGGATCAAGTGTATTTAAAAAAGGATCAAGTGTATAGGAAATTTAATTTTTCTATTTTTGTCGTAGTAAAAAATTACAATGAGAAATACGGATTTTTTTTAAAACGTGGAATAACACCTTACATACAGTTGTGGCCAAACATTTAAGTCAATTCTAGTTTTGTTCTATTTTTATTGTTGTTGCCTTTATTTTTAATGATCAAAATAGTGTCTAAATTCGCCACGAGAGGCAAGGAGATGGTTCAGAAAATTGTTCAGAATTTTAGCGTAATGTTTATTTTTTCATTTTGTCACTTGTTTTAAGTGGGCGTGGCTTTTAACGAAAAATTAGCGATATAAACCTCTTATCAAATTACATAGTAAAATTTAGGCAGTACTGATCGGTTCTGTACATACTGTATATTTTTGGAAATCCTATAAAATTTTCTTAAGTCTTGCATTATCTTTATCTACAAATAGTCACCAGACTTAAAATTGCAGCACTTTAAACATGACCAAATTTTTCTTTGTTTTTAGCGATTTTAAAAGAAAGTTAACAACACTGAAATTTTAACAGGAAATGCTTTTTACTATAACGTAAAAAAAATCTTGACTGATTTACTATATTGGGGTAAGAAAAGCATAAAACTATTCACTTTAAAATTTTAGTGCTGTTAACGATATTAAAAATCGTTAAAAACAAATAAAAATTTGGGCATATTTAAAGTGCTGCACTTTTAAGTCTGGCGACTATTTGTAGATAAAAATAATGCAAGACTTAAGGAAATTTTATAGGATGTCCAAAAATATACAGTTTGTACAGAACCGATCAGTACTGCCTAAATTTTACTATGTAATTTGATTAAAGGTTGATATCACTAATTTTTCGTTAAAAGCCACGCCCACTTAAAACAAGTGACAAAATGAAAAAACAAACATTACGTTAAAATTCTGTACAATTTTCTAAACCATCTCCGTGCCTTTCGTGGCGAATTTAGATACTATTTTGATCTTTAAAAATAAAGGCAACAACAATAAAAATAGAAAAAAACTTGAAATGACTTAAATGCTTGGTCACAACTGTATGTGTTTAAAATTACACAACCAACCTTTTTGGAATTAAAATAGAAACTTCAGAAACACTTTCTAAATAAGTTCACAAAATTACAGAAATGAGAAAATACAGGGAATGTTGCCCATGTTATGTACTCTCTGTGATAGTTATGTACTCTCTGAGTTATGTACTCCCTGAGTTATGTACTCCCTGAGTTATGTACTCTCTGAGTTAGTAGGGGGGAACAAGTCTTAAAGGATCAAGTGTGTCGCACTTCCCCTACTTATTAAACAAGTGCAAAAGGTGCACTGCAATTCAGTATTGTTTTCAGTACTATTTTCACAGGTGCAAAAAGCAATTTTTGATCATTTTATTTTTATATATATTTTTAAAAATTGAAATATTAAAAATATTGAATTTAAACAAATTAATTACATATCCCGGGTGAAAATGATCATATATGCTCATATATTGCCATATATTGTTTCATGTATCGTCATATATGAATGATATATGAAATTATCTGACATATATGGGAGCATATATGGATAAATTCATCCAAAATAAAAGTTCATATATGGAAATGTATGACACGATATATGATAATACCTTGCATATATTGCTCCATATATGCCATACATCTTCATTAGGGTTTGGGATTTCCCGGACTTTTTTATTTCCCGGGAAACGGGAATGAAAAAATTTGATTCCCGGGATTCCCGGGAATCCCGGGAAATATTTTTGAACAAAATTGTTAATGAAAACCACCTATATAAGTAATTTTTGTTAAAAAAAAAACTATTTCAGTACAAATGCCGTCTGTGTAGTGAGAATTCAAAGTAAAAAATATCAGAATGTTGAACATTTGATTTCAAATAAATTACTCGCAGCACTGCCAAATGAATTGCATGATTCCAGCAGAAAGCACCTACTACTGGACTGTCGGAAACAAACCGTTTCATCACACTTGGCCCATTAGATATGGTGGCCACAATGTTATTTTCCAAAGACAAATAAAAATCTTCTAGTCTTATTTCTACAATTCTTCTTATTTCATCAGCATTACATCTTCCTAATATATAAACCAACCCAAGGTTATAAAATGAATTATTTCCATTTATACATTGTTGTGATATTCTTGTCCATTCATCTAAGATTATAGTAAATCTTAGAAATAATTGCTCGATATTTCTTTCATCATGATATCTTTTACATGATTGCAGTAATTTAATATAATGTTCTTTACATCGGATTCATTTTTTTGCAATGCCAGGTTATTATTATAAAAACTTTCTCGAATAAACGACGATCTAGTTATGGTGCGGATTAACTGCGGCTAATTTGGATACCATTTCAGGAAATGTTTGCCCTACCATAAAACCTTTAATGCCTATTCAGCTTACACTTTTTTTCTTCGGGTACTTTGCTAATTTTAGCTGAAACGTTATTCCTGTTGTTGTTTTCTTCAAGAGAAGTTGCATGACCATCGATTTTTTTTTTTTTTGTGAACCAAATTTAGATGTCGGATAACCAAATTTAGATACCACTGTTAACCAGTCTTTTCTTTTCACATTTATTAATGAAAACGTTACTTATAAAATTATTGGCCCTTAATATAAAAGAGTATTTTTAATTTAAAGTCGACTATAATTTTAATCAAACAGCTTTGTTCATTTTGTGTATGAAAACCTTACAAAAATATTTATATTTTCAAATATTTTGATTGGTTGAAAATAAATTGACCAATCAGAATGCTTCAAAAATAAACCAAGTCAAGGTATACTGCCACCCAATATTTTAACTAAAGTCGACTTTACCTAAATTATACATTTGAAAAATTTAGATAGTAAGGGCGATTATTTGTAAGAAACAAAGCTTTTTTTCATATTTCTTTTAAACATTTTACCAAGCTTTTAGGTTTTAGTACTTAAATTTTGAATAAGTTATGCGAAAAATCTTTATTAGTTAAAATGCTCCTAATTAATTGGCAAAGATTTTATTTGTGTGTCAAATAAATGTATTCCCTTTTAAAATATTTTATCAATGACATTTTTGTTTTGGTATTTAAAATGTTTTTTATGACTAAAATTAAAAAATCCTATTCGAAACAAAAACAATTTAAAAAATTTAGTATTTTTAAAATTTCCCGTTTTCCCGGGAAAAACATATTATTTTCCCGGGAATTCCCGGCAAACTTTTCCCGGGAATTCCCGGGAACCCCAAACCCTAATCTTCATATATGTATTCATGTATTGTTACATATATGATAATATATGTCACGTACGTCCATATATGGAGTCATATAATTTTTTATTTTTTATCCATATTTTACTGAATTAAAATCCGCATGAATTTTTAAGCGGAAATTGGTGTGAATGTATAAATGAACGATATTTACAAGGATTCTTGAATGAATTGGACTTTACGTCTGTGCAATAAATAAATTATGATCACCAAATTGAAATTCGTTTAAAAGCAATTTAAAAATTTTGAATTCAGAACATTTTCATTTTGTTTATTAAGAGCATGTTATTTAATGGAGTGCGAGCCAATTAAACTATATCCTATTTTGAGATAAGGAGTTTTTTAAATTAATTTCTTGTTCAGACACTGTGCTGCCAACTCTTGAGGGCAGCAAAGCACTGTGAGCATTATGAAAACGGGTAAAAAGGGTAACAGTTTACCGAAAATGGGGTAAAAAAGCACGATATTAATTTTTTTTGCAAAATTTAAATCAAGAATTTAAAATCACATTTTAACTTTGAAAAACCGTGTAAAAAAAGTTCAATAAATATCCAAAAAAAGTAAAAAAGTACCAAAATTTTTGAAATTTAAATGTTGCTATTTAAAATTGTACTACAAACATTGTGCAAAAATGTATTTCTTGTATAGTTCGTACTATTTTTTAAATTTTCACAGAAAATTCAAAGAAAATTAAAAAAAGAGGACAAATACCAAAAATATAAACTGTACAAAAAGCACTAAAAGCACTGCCAGAAATATGAAAAAGCAAATACCCGCTTTTTTTAAACGGGTATTTGTAAAAAATCACCGGGTACGGGAAGGAGAAAATCACCAAAAAAAATACCCGAAAAGCACTGAAATGTCAACACTGTTCAGACATATTCCTTTCAGAAGAAAAGATAAAGTCTTATAAATCATTCATTGAAAAAACATGTTGGGGGAAAACAAATTAAAACAATACAAATCTCTTAATTTAATTTCCAACAATTGTATTAAAATTTACTATTTTTTATTATAGCTGGCATTTGCAACCAATATGAAGAGCATGGCCAGAGTATCCTATTATAATCTACTAGCAGGCGCAGCCTGCTACGTTGTTAGCGTGCCTTAAAGGTTAGAATTAAATTTCTTTTATATAAAATAAAATAAAATATTTGTTGCTAAGGTAAAATAATTGTTAAGCTAAATTTATTATAGATAAGTCGTATTCGTGGTTGTATTCGTGCGCCCCCCCCCCCTGATTTTCTTAAAATTTGCTTTTTTTAAATACAGTTTTTTATAATAAAAACCTTCACTCACCCAGCCACCACAAATAAATAATTCTGACACAACAATAATTCTTGACAATATACGTGTGTATGCCAAGATAATTTGGTAAAGTGCGCACATAGGTAGATGGACCCGTAAATAGTTTTGTTCATTTGTGTTTTGAATGAAAATAAATAAACATTTAAAGCAGGGTTGGTAAGCGATTTATAAAATTAAAGTTAGCGGGCGAAGCCCGCTACGTTGATATATATATTTGTTCCTTTTACTCCTGCAAGGAGTATAGGGCCGCTACGTTGATAGCGTGCCCTAAAGTTTAGAATTAAATTTCTTTTAGATAAAATAAAACACAATATTTGTTATTAAGATAAAATAATTGTTAAGGTAAATTTATTGTAATGTTTAAGTACAAACACTATTTTTTGCCTCTTCATTTTTATATAAATAAATCATTTAGTATACTAACACGTGAGCATGTAACAACTAATTGTCTGTTGTTCAAGCCATCGGCGTAGATAGGTCGTATTCGTGGTTGGGTGGGTAAATTCGCTTTGTTTATTTAAAGTACAGTTTTAATAATAAAAGCCTTCACCCAGCCACTACAAATAAATAATTCTGATACAACAATAGGTTTAAAATAAATAAATATTTGATCACTTTTTTTCATGAAAGTAGATTGTTATTAATGAATCCATTACAAATTGCAATATACGTGTGTATGTCAAGATAATTTGGTAAAGTGCGAACTTAGGTAGATAGACCCGTAAGTAGTTTTGTTCATTTGTGTTTTGACTGAAAATAAATAACGTAAAGCAGGGTTGGCAAGCGATTTATAATATTAAAGATAGCGGGCAAAGCTACGTATCTACGTTGTTAGCGTGCATTGAAGTTTTTTTTAATTCCAGTTTATGTAAAGGTAGACCTGACAATTCTAGTAAACTCACAAATTCAGTTGGAAAATTTACTGCGTCGGTTTCTTCCACCGGTGCTTCGTTACCTGCAGTTTAAATATCAGAATATATAAGTTCCATTCTTTTTCTAAGGTTTTTTCTCTTTGTTTAACTTTTTGGAGAGTATGTTTCAATGCTATATAAGTTTCATATTTCGTGGATAGTGTTTGAACATGGGTTATTCACCCCTTTTTGTTCCTCCCAGTAAAAATCCCAAATATATATAATCTGCCTCAATCGCATGCGAAATTTCAAGTACCAAACTCCGGCAGTTTGAGTCATTCAAATTCCATTCCATTTTGTTTAACAATTTCAGTGTTCCAATGCAACTCCTTCCAAGATTACATTTCGTTCACCATTCCATTGCATTTCGTTCCCATTATTTGTTATTCCAATTCCACTCGTTCCCCGTTTCATTCCATTTCGTTCCTACTGTCCTGTGTATCGATACTGATATCAGTCGCTTCTCTTTCCATTTCTTTGCACTTGCTCCGTTCCATTCTTCTTTTAACTGTAGTGTTTCAATTCCACTCGTTCCCCATTCTATGCCATCTCGCTCCTCATTCCTTTTCGTTCTATAGTCCATTCCTTTTCGTTCCCTCTTCCAATCCATTTCCACTGTCTATAATTTCAATTCCACTCGTTCCACGTTTATATCCATTTCGTTCCACTTGTGTAGTGTTTCAATTCCACTCGTTTCCTATTTAGTTTCTTATATTTAGTGTTCCATATACACTCGTTCTTTAAATTTTAGGTTTCTAGCTAAAGATGCCTTGTCGATAAGTTAGCCCATACTCCAAGGAAAACATATTATAGAATACGGGTTTCTAGCCGAAGGGTTCGGTTAGGCCATCAAGGGGGAGAATTATTCTGTTTTTACCCCTCCCGGTAGGAATTTCCAAAAATTCCGAGAACATCTGCGTTGGAGGAGGAACCTACTACATACATAATTTTAGGTCTCTACATCCAGCAGTTTGCCCAACTCGGCAAGAGGGAAGTTTTTGTCACTTTTTACCCCTCCCGGTATGAGTTTCCAAAAATACAGTCTTAGGGGACGTCTACGTTGGAGAAGGAACCCAAATACGGAATTTAAGCTCCCTAGTTCCAGCAGTTTGGCCAGGCCGTTAGGGGGGAGACTTTTCCTGTTTTTGACCCTACCTGTGGAAATTTCCAAAAATCTCATCTTAGCGGATGCCTACAATAGAGGAGGAACTTTAGTACCAAATTTCAACTTCCTACCTCCAGCAGTTTGGGCAGGCCTTTAAGCGGCACTTTTCGCTTCATTAATCCCCATTTTTGCAATGTCCCTGTCCAAAATTCCACAAAGCACCTTCCCGATAAGTGAGCCCATACTCCAAGGAACATATGTTTTACATTTCAGGTTTCTAGCCAACTTTTACTATTTGTGCCCCTCTGGGTAGGAATTTCCGAAAATCCATCGACAGGGAATTTCAGCTTCCTAGTTCCAGCAGATTGAGCAGGCTGTCAAGTGGGACATTTTTTCTTTTTTGTCCCTCCCGGTTAGAATTAGGCTGGAAGAGGAACCTAAGTACCGAATTTCAGCTTCCTAGTTCCAGTAGTTTGGACAGGTCGTTAAGGGGCCACTTTCCCTTTTTGAGCCCCTATTTTATTACGACCCTGTCCAAAATTCAAAATAGTATCTTTCTAATAATTTAGCCATTACTCCAGGGACCCACATTTTAAATTTCAGGTTTCTGTCCGAAGGGCTTTTTACAGGCCACCAAGGGGGAGGCTTTCTTCTTTTTGCCCCTCCCTTTAGGAATTTACAAAAATTCGATCTTCGCGGCTGTCTGCGATGGATGAGGAACATTCATACCAAATTTCAACTTCATTGCCTCAGCGGTTTGGGCAGGCCGTTATTGGGGACATTTTTCCCTTTCAACCCACATTTTTACTATGTTTCTGTTCCAAAATAGAAAAAAGAACTGTGATTGAGATGGCAAGAACATTTAAGTATTCAAATAAAAGTGCTCAATTTCCAGATGCCATTTGGGCCGAGTTAGTTCGTACTGCCAGATGGTAAAAACCCATATGAATTATGGTATGGAAGAAAGCCAAGAATCAGCCATTTAAGAATTATTGGAAGTGAATGTTTTGTCCATGTTCCAAAAGAAAAAGAGGAAAAAGATGGACTCAAAAGCTGTCAAAGGTTACTTGATTGGCTATGATAATGAAGAACGTTATCGTATTTATATAAAAGAAAATCACAGCTTAATTTTTTCAAGAGATGTTAGATTTAGTGAAGAAATTATACATTGTGATGAAGCTCAAGATGCCAAAAATAATTTTTTCATAAACAACAATGCAACAAAAGTCAAAATATGATAATCAAGATGCCGAAGATGATGTTAATGAAGATGCCGTTAATAATCATAATCAAGATGCTGTCGATGACGAAATGTTTGAAGATGAAAATTCTAATGTAAGTGATTTTTATGGATTCAAATCAAACAAGCGAGAACGATCGTCAAGTAATGAAGATGAAGAGCCAATGAGTAAGCGATTAAGAGATCGTACTTTATTACATAATTCAAAGTTTGATAATTATGTTATGGCTGCTCATGACTTTTTAAGTCAAATTGAAACTCCAACAACATATACAGCAGCAATTAACAGTAAAGAAAAATATCAATGGAAGGAAGCTATGAATTGTGAGCTTGATGTCTTTACAAGAAAATCAAACATGGGTAATGGCAGATCTTCCAAAAGGTTCAAAGGCACTTCCATCAAAGTGGGTATTCAAAATAAAAACTAATCCTGATGGAAGTATAGATAAATTTAAGGCAAGGTTGGTCATTAAAGGCTTTAGACAACGTGAAGGTATAGACTATAATGAAACCTTTAGTCCAGTCGCAAAATTAGGAACAATTAGAGCAATTTTGAGCATAGCTGCTAGTCAAAATATGCATCTTTCTCAGTTCGATGTGTCAACAGCTTTTCTTTATGGTCAACTTGAAGAAAACATTTATATGAAACAACCAGAAGGGTTTGATGATGGTACTAAAAAGGTATGCAAGCTAAAAAGAAGTCTCTATGGTTTAAAACAACCCTACGGGAAATTTTAACAAACTGTCACCGAACTGGCCCCTTTATATGAAATAGACTGGTCACTTTTACATGGCGTTGCCATAGGAGGGGGAAATTGACCCCTTGTGACATGTCACAAGACAAATCCTAGGACAGGTTACTGAACTCTCATAAAGAACAAAGTTCAGGGACATGTCCCAGGATTTGTCTTGTGACATGTCACAAGGGGTCAATTTCCCCCTTCTCAATTTCTCTATAGACAAGCTGTAGGGGCTATTATGTATTTGATGTTGGGAACCAGACCCGATTTAGCCTACA
Organism: Leucophora obtusa; assembly: GCA_949987735.1. Lineage (NCBI taxonomy): Eukaryota > Metazoa > Arthropoda > Insecta > Diptera > Anthomyiidae > Leucophora > Leucophora obtusa. The sequence continues at coordinate 290,620,749 of OX465295.1, read as the reverse complement.
GCATTGGTTTTCTATCCAGAACATTAGAAAATCCTTCAGATCATGATGTATGCGTGTAAAGAGAGTTTTTCGTTACATCGCAGGAACAACAACTTATGGTATATTTTAACTTAAAAAGCCGGATTCATGAATCCGTACGTGCCGGAGAGTCCGTAAAAATGTTTCTTGGGAATTTCTCTAAAGTTTTTGTTGAAAAATAAAAAAAAAAAATCGTATTTTTATATATGAACGAAAGTAGGTATATGAGCATATATGAACTCATATATGTCAATATATGATCATATACGGTCATATATCCTCAAATTACGGATCCGAGCATATATGGAATCATATATGAACCCATATATTTAGTCACATATCATCATATATGACCATTTTCACCCGGGATATTAAAAAAAAGATAAATAAAACAAATTAAATAAAAAATTAAAAAAAAGTAAGAAAAAATTAAGAAAAATATTGGTACCACCGGCAATCGAACCCGCGATCATCTGTTTGAAAATAAACTGTATCAAAATCACTTTTTACGATCATCATTAGAGCAATTATGCTTTAGAAGCAGGGTTGGCAGGCAATACCGCTAAAATACCGTTATCGATTCAAAACCCTTTCAACTGGCTACCGTTAACCCTAAAATACCGTTACCGAAATAAATGAAATACCTTTACTCCTAAAATACCGTTACCGTTATTTTTAATTTACTGCTTGCTTTTGGTAATTGCACGTGGTTATTGAGTATTTTTCGTACTTTAAGTTGGTAAATTGGTTTTGTTTCTAATCTCGTTTGTTTTGTTAACTGACTACCGTTATCCTTAAAATACCGTTACCGAAATAACAAAAAAAACATTATCCTTAAAATGCCGATACCAAAATAAATGAAAAAGCGTTACCTTAAAATACTATTACCGAAATAATCTAAAATAGCGTTACTCTTACCGATAACTGAATCGTTTCGGTTACCATCCATGTTTAGAAGCCATACTTAAGTAATTTTATGCATATTGTTCAGAATTAAAAGTAATTCTGAACAACATCCAGAAAATACTTAAAAAGCTGTACTGTACTAAAAAGCTGTAAAAATATATTAACGGATACTTTGGGAGCAATGAAAGAAGTAATTTTTTTAAGTTGTTCAGAATTACTTCTAAAAAAGCAGTAAAAATACACAAAGCAGTTGTTTGTTATGCATGACTTCCAACTTTTTTTTTGCTGGGTAATTATTACAAAGAAATACTTTCTCTGTTCCATATAATTTCTCATTGACATTAAAGACGTTTTATTTTAAACCAAAGAGCGCACTCTTTTTATATTAGGTACATATTTAGGGCTATATGCATAATAACTTTAAAAATTTATAAAAAAAATTTCCCATACAAAATTCATTTTATAAATGTGTTATAAGATTTTCAAATTATTATGCATAAGCACTTTAAAATGTAAACTCATTCATGAAAAAATGATAAGAATTGTTAATAAATACAATAAAAAAAGCAATATAAACATTTCTATAAAAATAAATTGAATTTAAAAAACTAAATTTGCATGTGAATGAATAACGATTATAAAAGAAAATACAAAAATGTAAAACTTATTTAAATATTGTAATCAAGAGAAAAATGTAATCCGCTTTGTAAATTAATTGAATAAAATTATATATAACTAAAATAAAATTGTTATTTATATTTGTTATTATTTATATAAAGCAGAAATTAAGTAAGGCCCGATTATTGAATGTTCAGTAAGCTGCTAACTGGGACTTTAACTGACACATTTGTTGTTGGTTCCCATATAAAATTTGAATTTAACTGTCGGCTAAATTTTAAATGAACATTTAGTAATCGGGCGTAAATAATATTCAGGTAGATGGTAGAAAATAAATTAGTTTTCACTAATAATCACAAACGACAAATAATGAATAAAATTGTTAAAGTAATTTGAATTGATTTTTTATAAAAAGAAAAAATAGTAACGTAAGTTCCTCATAAAAAATTTCGCTGGAAAACAAGTTGAAATAGTTTGTACAATTTGTTTATTTAAATAAAATAATCCACCAAAAGGGAAACAATTTTGAAACATTTTTGTTACATTTACAAGTACGTTTTTACATTTTTAAAACACTAGTTTATTGTGTTTTGGATTAATTTATATTGTACACAGGAAAATAAAATCGAGTTTCAATTAAAAAATTTGTAATCGCATTTAAAAATTTATTTGAATTTATTCAGAATTCGGTGATATCAATTTAAAATTTAATAAAAAATAATTAAAAGTTTTTAATTACATAAATCAAGTTTTGACGCTTCTGTTAAAAGGCATAATACTGAAAACATTATTAATATATATTTATTAATTTTCTCATGTTTTTGAGTACTGATTTTTGACACACTTATATAAATTTTATATCTGCAATAAAAGTCAAAATATTAATAATAACAAATAATATGATTTTACGCAAAGCATATTAAGTGTTTTCTAACATGTTGTCAATAGCGCCTATCGCAAACTAAAATATTTTTCGATATTATACTCATTTTCAATTAAAATTTAATTGATATGATTAAACTTGTAATTTAAAATGAAGTTAAACCAAATTTTAATTGAAATTTTATTGGCAATATTCTTTTAATATGTATTTAATGTTGGTGACGACTTTTGTTAAATTACAGCATGTGTTCAACTCTGACATAAAAAAAATTTGTAGTAAAAAGTAAGTATGTAAGTAAAATTTGAAGTATGTACTCGGAGACTATTAATTATAGGGATAGAAAATCAGAACTTACACTACTCAGCGGTAGTTAGCGCTGAAATTTAGTATTACCTGAACAACTATTTAGTATCAGTTTAGTAACAGCTGAGCCTATATTTAAAAACTCAAAAACTGCTGAAAACTGCGTAAAATAAAAAAAAAAACAAGCGCGAAATATATCCAAATAATAAAATTTGAGATATCCGTTTGTTTTTTTTTTTGCTTTTTTGTTTGTTATTTAAATTTAAATAAAACAAGCGGGCTAAAGCCCGCTTGATAGTTTGTACCAAAGATTAAATTCGGCTGTTCCGAGTCTTTAGATACCCTCCATCCTGGTGTTTTTATTCGGGGATTCTACTAAGTACAAACAAGTATGAATTATTACCAATTTTGTATTCGGTCAATCCACTGTGCAACAAATGTGTATGATTTTTTCCACCACTACAAGTAAATAGTTCAGTTTAATCTTGTTTAATCTCAGTGCTGCCACAAGCAAGATTCAAAATTCCCAAAAGTGTAGACAAAAAATATGAAATTATAAATGACTTCAATTAAAATATTATTACAATTTGAACTCCGAAAAATAATACTCATCAGTAAACTTAAAAAAAAGTGATTTGGCCATTTCAATTGTCCCATCGTTCTAGGCGTTATATTATTACAAAGAAAATTACCTTAAATATGCAGCATTTATGATGAACTTTTGAGTCTCATATGAATCTTAGAGAAAAATTTAGAGAAAAATTTAACTTTAGAACGAAACACTTGTAAATTAGAGTCAGCTTGTAAATAAGAGTCAGTTATGATCACATTTGAACGATTTAAAAATAATCTTATTTTAGAGTCTTTCAAAAATCAAGTTTTATTTGCGCTTTTTAAATACACACAAAAAAATCTTTGGCAAGCAATTGGGAGCACATCAACTAAAATAATGGTTTTTTGGCATATACAATATAATAAATTATTCGATAAAACTTTATTAGTTGAAATGTTCTTAATTACTTGGTAACGATTTTTTTGTGTACGTTAATAGCTTATTTGTATAACGAAAGAATTTCAAAGCATGTATAGATTAATACACTTTCCTGATGTATCGGTTTAATTCGTGGATGATCAGTCGCTGTGAATCAATTCATTAACTCGTATGAATAAAATAAAAAAAAAAAGATATTGGAATTCTTATGCAAATTTCACAATTTTAGTCAGTTTGCGAGTATTCTAAAATTTTTATTTTTATTAATATTTCATGCTCTTCTACAAGTCAACGGATGAATTAGATGTTGTCATTCATAAGCCAAAAGTAATTACATACATTGAGGCAGGGTTGGTAGGCTCTATCGCTAAAATACTGTTATAGATTCAAATATCGAAACATTTAAAATACCAGTACCGAAATTAATGAAATACCATTATCCTTACAACACCATTATTTTTTAGTCTAAACTTTTTGTAATTCCACGTCGTAATTGTGAATTTTACATACACTTAGTTAATAAATTTATTTTACTTTACTTTGTTTTTTTGTAAAAAATAATTAGCGGAATGCTTTGAAGTAATTGCTAAGTTGCATTCATAGACCCACTATCTATTGGATAGTTTATGAATTAAATTCTTTTTTTATGTATAATATATTTTTTTATTTACAAATTTGATAACTTTCTCAATTCATTCATTTGAATTGAAATTTAAGTGAAAAATAATTTAATAATTGCTATCATCCATGCCCTACCCATAAAGTGGCAACACTGCTTATGTTATTCATATAGATGTGTGCAGACCTTTAAAAATATAATTACTTAATTCGTATTTTAAATCTCAATTTTGCAATAAGTTGATCTAAGTGAATTTTTTTTTTACCCCGATGTAGTACTTTTCAAGCTGATTTGAAAAAAAAATCCTCGGAAAGACCTCTGTAGGGAGTTTATTTCTGTGCAAAGTTTGGAAATGGACTTAGCTATATCTAAGTCATTTATAGTCGGATTGGAACAATATATATATATACCATTGGAAAGATAGTAAAAATATCTTATGGACGACATTTTTGTTTTGTTTGTTTTCCCATTACCGGCGAATGAGATTTATTTTTAAGATTTTTTAAAACAAACCGTTTTTTAAAAACCACCGTACTTTACTTATTAATATATTCTCAAGATTAAAAACTTTTGAGATGTACTTCAAATTTTATCACTTCAAACACCGAAGATATTAGAAGTCAAACCTAATTTTTTGCAGATGGTACAAAAGATACAACTTTGACTCTAACCAACAATTATACTGAATTAACTCATTGGGAATCGAACATATTTTGGGAGTAAACACATTTTAAACCGATTGTCGGTATTGCGATTTTTCATTTGTCAAAAGTTAGCCATACTTTGAAAGAAAAAAAATCTCACGATTTTGACCTCTAATATCTTCGGTGTTTGAAATGATAAAAACTTGATCTATATATCAAATGAAAGCTTTTCGTCTTGATACTAATAAGCACAATTTTTGTTCTTATATAGGTTTTTTATGGAATAAAAACATTAAAAAAACAAAAAAATTAAAATTCCTACGCCGAATCATAATGGGTCAACAAAAAAATGCTATCCTAAAGATATTTTTATTACCTTTCCAGTGGTGTACATATTGTTCCAACCCTATCATAAATGAAGAAAATGTAGTTAAGTTCATTTTTAAACTTTAAACCGAAGTAACTCCCCATACAGGCTTTTCGGTGAAAAAAAAAATTTCTTCGGGCCCCCAAAAGAGAGTTATATCAGTAGTAAAAATTTAGAATCAATCGGTGAGGTTCCTCTAAAGCCAACATACGTCCAAATTATTCAATCGATTCAAAATTGAATCAACATAAATAGGAACAAATCTTATCTCACTTTATTCAATGTCCAATCATTGATTTAAAGGCATTATGAATTATTCAGTAATTTATAAAATGAATCCAATTTTATGCATATAAATTCAAAAAAAGAATTATCTCTTTCAAGGTCTGGGTGTGTATGTATGTATTTTTCTTATTCAGTAACAACAACAACACACAGTTAATATATTTTTTCATGTTAATATGGAAAATTCTAGAGGTGCTTTTACATTTTCATTCATAACTTTTAAACGTCTGGACCAAATATGCCCATTTCCAATACCAAACTGCTTAAGAAATTGGACAAAAATTTTGACTAAAAATTAACATCCTAGCACTACTATTTTGAGCGTGATCGTGATTTCAACAGACAGACAGACGGACACGGCTATATCGGTTTCGCTATTGATAACGATCAAGAATATACATATATTTTTTATGTCCCAGATTTTTTTTTCGATGAGTTACAAACGGAATGACAAAATGATATATACCCTCCTGCATAGTGGAATGGAAGGTATAAAAAGCAATGTGTGTCAATTTTTTTAACAAAGTGCCACCTAGTGATAACAATTTCGTTATAACTTATTTTGTGATACCATACCCCTGACTGTACTGTTCTGTTCGTTGGAAAATCCTACACTAAAAAAAGTCAGTAAAGTAAGCAAAAAAGATTAGAGAGCTGATTTTTAGCGAAAAATTTGTAAATTCAACAAAAGTTGTGCTAACACTTAGTCGATTTTAAATGAAAAATTCTTTGCTAAAATCAACAGAACTTTTTGCCTACATTTAAAATAATACGTCAGTAAAAAAAAACTGTCAAAGAGGTTTCAAATCGATTTGATTAATTTTTAATAAATTTTTAGTTGAAACACTGATTTAAACACAGACTTCCGTTATTTTCGTTTAACACAATACTAAAAATCCTTAGTACTTTAACTAATTTTGAGTGTTAATTTCCAAAATAATTTATAAATTATTTTTTAGAACCAATTTGTTAAATTTTACGCAATTATTTTTTAAAATAGAATATTTTAATGGTTTTTCTATTTCTTTCCCTCCGAGTTTTTAAAATACTGTAGGTTTATTTGTAGATTTGTTAAATTTAACAAAAAATGTGTTAAAAACACAAATTTTATTTTAAAAAACAGGAATAAATTTTGTTACAGTAACAAATTATTGGTTAATTTACTTGCTGAAAATTGAAATCTAGAAATTGTGTTTTTGTTATTCTTTTGAAAATATTTCGAAAACTTTAAAAAATATATAAATGTCCAGATATTGTCAATATTTAATTAAAAATCTAAAAATATATAAAAATATAAACAAAATTGTATCTCAATTACTTATATGTATGCTTATTGTTGGCATTAATATAAATGCTGTAAATAATTCTCAAAAAACAAAATAAGACATTACTAAATATCGCTTTTATATCACTGAAAACCTTTTTCTTTAAAAAGCGAGAAGAAACACACTAAAAATTTCACAATGTTTACGAGTGTCAGCACAATTTTGGTAGCAAAATAAATTAGTAAAACATAGTTCAAAATTAGTTTAGTGAAGAAAAAAATATTACTAAAACTGTTGTTGTAAACACAATTTCAGCAAAAACAATTACTGAAAACTAGTACACTTGATATACAAGCCGTTTTCCTAACTTTTTTTTGCTAATTTTTTTTTTGGGTGTACAGTATATTATGTTTATTTAAACGTTCTTGCCTTATACACAAATAAAAACATTTGATATCGTTGTAATTATTTCCATTGTTATCATTTGAATAATTAGTCATAGTCATTTTTAAATTTAAAAAGAAAAATCAAACAAACATATGTTGTCCAAATATATTTTAAAATTATCTAAAAAGGTTTCAAAATTGTCTAAAATGTTTCAAAATTATCCAAAAATGTTTTAAATTTTTCCAAAAATGTTTTAAATTGTCCAAAAATCATTTAAAATTGTCCAAAAATTTTTTAAAATTGTCGAAAAATCTTTCAAAATTGTCCAAATATTGTTTAAAATTGTATAAAAAAGCCTTTGATTTTTGTCCAATTGCATTTCAATTCAATTCTTTATTGATATAACCGAGCCCAGTGGGCCATATATGATTAAAAAATTCTACATTAAATAATACTATAAATTAGATTAAAATAGTTAACTACAAATAAATTAATTAAAGTTTCTATATAAAAAATAATTGATGCAACTCCAAAAATGTAACAAACATTATAATAATTATAATAAACTTTATAGCAGTGAAATTACAATAAAAAAACGTTAATTATTACCTATAATTTAAATCTCATTTCCTTGGACATGTTCAAAAATTCTTCGTTTAAAATTTTCAAAATATATTTTAAAATTTTTAAAATGTATTTTAGAATTTTCGAAATGTATTTAAGGGGTTATTTTGTAAAACGTTTCTTTCCATACAAATTGTTTTTGTAACAATAACAATTTACACGCAAATCAACGTAACGCAAGGCGTTGCGTTTTACAAAATAACCCATTTAATAATATTCCAAATACATTTAAAAATATTGCATTTGTATTTAGTTTTTTATTAATGTATTCTAAAGTTGTCGAAATTCATTTCAAATCTGTCCATTTATACACGGAGGAAAAAGACGTTTTTGTGTATGTTTGGAGGTAATTATATATATGTTTGCAAACTACCATATATGTATTTGGAGTATGCTTCCAATTATATTGTTTTTATAGTTACTATACATATATTTCCCGGTAAACATGGGTTTGTTTGTAAATTAGTCATATTTTGTCATCTAAGAATACATATTTTTGCATTTTTAACTTTATTATAATTATATTTGTGGGATACAATTACACTGTTGAACAAATTCAGGTTAGCAAAAGTTAGGTCGATTCTGAGAGTGAGGGGTGAAAATAGAGGCTAAATTAGAAGACCCGTATCACGGCGTTTGCTTATGTTAGTTAGAGTTGTTAAATAATACGACTTATATACTTAGTAGTGGTTAAAAAATAAATAGTTACCAAATTCACATTATCTTTATAAATAAGTAAGTATCCGCGCGTAAGCTAGACTGCTTATAAAAACGGCTTCGCCCAACAAAAATAACTAGTACCGACGCCGAATTATAAGTACCCGGTGAAAAATGTTCATCTACGCTGAAACATGTTCATATATGGTTTATGTATGGACACATATGAACAAATATGGATTTTTTATGAACATATATGGATTTTATATGAGCATATATGGAAGTATATGTGATTCCATATATGGAAAAAAAATTCATATACAGACATATATGGAAGCATCTGTTATTTCATATATGGAAATGGCACTCATATATGGACAAATATGAAAGTATATGTTATTCAATTTATGCAAAAGGGACTTGTATATGAACATATTTCGAAGAATACATTTTTCAATATATGTAAAAGGAACTCATATTTTGTTAAATATGGAATTATATTTAATGCCATGAATAAAAAAAGGAACATATGTAGAGCCTAATTTGAATGTCATACATAAATTTATATCTATCGTACAACCCCGGTGAAAAATGTTCGTATATGTTCATATATGGTTTGCACATATATGAAGAAATTCAAAAAATGAGGTAACACCTAAGTATATGTCCATATATGGACATATATGAACAAATACATTTATTAAATATATGCGAATACATGCGAACGTTGCTGTCCTTTATTATAAGGTTGTACGATAGATATAAATTTATGTATGATATTCAAATTAGGCGCTACATATGTTCCTTTTTTATTCATGGCATTAAATATAATTCCATATTTATCCAAATATGAGTTCCTTTTACATATATGGAAAAATGTATTCTTCGAAATATGTTCATATACAAGTCCCTTTTGCATAAATTGAATAACATATATTTTCATATTTGTCCATATATGAGTGCCATTTCCATATATGAAATAACAGATGCTTCCATATATGTCTGTATATGAAATTTTTTCCATATATGGATTCACATATACTTCCATATATGTTCATATAAAATCCATATATGTTCATAAAAAATCCATATTGGTTCATATGTGTCCATACATAAACCATATATGAACATGTTTGAGCGTATATGAACATTTTTCACCGGGTTCATAAAAAATCCATATTTGTTCATATGTGTCCATACATAAACCATATATGAACATGTTTGAGCGTATATGAACATTTTTCACCGGGACCTTATAATAAAGGACAGCAACGTTCGCATGTATTCGCATATATTTAATAAATGTATATGTTCATATATGTCCATATATATGTCCATATATGAACATATACTTAGGTGTTACCTCATTTTTCGGATCCATACATATATGGTTGAACCATAAATGTTCATATATGGACATTTTTCACCGGGTAGTAAAAAATTTTAGTTTCATTATATCACCACTTATTTGGTAATGAAAGATTTTGCTGGGAATGTATTTAATAAAATTCTAAATGCATTTCAAAATTTTCAAAATGTATTTCAAGTGACAAATTTACTTTGGAATTTGTGTGCTCTACAAATTACATATAAAGTAAATTAATTACATTGTCTTATAAGACAGTTATTGAATTATATTTAAAATTATTCAGTTGATATTAAATTGCCGCCAATGATAATGACAGTTTTGGCAGTAGAATTGCTTTGACTTATATTGATGCCTTAGTTAATCGATAATATTATTAATGCTTAATGTGCCAAAAAGGCACACGTATGTGTAGTAGGGAGGGTCGATTTAAAAATCGCCTAAGTGACAAGGAAAATCGTATTCTAGGTATCAAAATAAGAAACTTTGCCCGAGGAACCATACCTCTAAAACGAATTCTGAATCCCCGACTTTTGATGTCCCAAATTTTTAAAAATCCCACTTTGACCCATTTAGAGTGCCCCAATCGAGTCCAAATGTATGACCAACCCCCACTAACTTTGGAGGGCCGACCAACCCATGCCAGTGGCACACCCCCTGGAACCCCCTGGGAAACGGGAATAAAAAAATGTGATTCCCGGGAATCCCGGGAAATATTTTTGAACAAAATTGTTAATGAAAACCACCTATATAAGTAATTTTTGTAAAAAAAAACATTATTTCAGTACAAATTTAGTCTGTGTAGTGAAAATTCAAAGTAAAAATATCAGAATGTTGAACATTTGATTTCACATAAATTACTCTAAACACTGCCAAATGAATTGCATGATTACAGCAGAAAGCACCCACTTCTAGTCTTATTTCTACAATTCTTCTTATTTCATCAGCATTACATCTTCCTGATATATAAACCAAACCCAGGTTATAAAATGATTTATTTCCGTTTATACATATGTTCAATTATCTCTTTTGTGATATTCTTGCCCATACATCTAAGATTATAGTAAATCTCCTATTGTTAAAAGTATTGCTCGATATTTCTTTTATCATGATATCTTTTACATGATTGTAGTAATTTAATATAATGTTCTTTACATCGGTTTCATTTTTTGGCAATGCCAGGTATTTATTATAAAAATTTTCTCGAATAAACGAAGATCTAGTTATGGTGCAGATTGACATTCCGTCGGCTGCGGATAATTTGGATACCATTTCAGGAAATGTTTGCCCTACCATAAAACGTTCAATGCCTATTCAGCTTACACTTTTTTCTTCGGGTACTTTGCTAATTTTAGCAGAAACGTTATTCTTGTTGTTGTTTTCATCAAGAGAAGTTGCATGACCATCAATTTTTTTTTTGTGAACCAAATTTAAATGTAGGATAACCAAATTTAGATGTCGGATAACCAAATTTAGATACTTCCGTTAACCATTAGTCTTTAAGGGCACATGTTGCACTGCACTGCATTGTCCTTTTTTGTGAAGTATTTCCATACTCCTGACATTTTATTCTTTAATATAAAAGAATATATTAGTTTGAAAGCAGGTGTATTAAAATAAAGTAAACTTACTAGAAAATATCACATTTATTAATGAAAACGTTACTTATAAAATTATTGGCCCTTAATATAAAGGAGTATTTTAAATTTAAAGTCGACTTTATTTTTAATCATACGGTTTTGTTCATTTTGTGTATGTTAACCTTACAAAAATATTTATATTTTCAAACATTTTGATTGGTTGAAAATAAATAAACCAATAAGAATGGTCCAAAAATAAACCAAGTCAAGGTATACTGCCACCCAATATTTTAACTAAAGTCGACTTCAACTAAAAAATACACTTGAAAAATTTAGATAGCAAGGGCGATTATTTGTAAAGCACCGTAAGTTGTTTTTCACGTGGAAAATTTTCACTCCAACTTTAAAGGCCTCAAATCATAAAACTTAACAATTTTTAAAATTTATAACAAAGAAACAATCACAATAAACACAAAATGTCACTTTTTCCCAAGAAAAATAATAGTCTTGTACAATAAATTTGCGTGAAAACAAACTCTACACATTTTTCACGTGAAACTCATTGTCGTGAAAAACTATTTTTTTATATGGAGTATAACAGTTTTTTTTTCGTGAAACTCAAACAACTTACGGTGCTTAAGAAACAAAACTTTTTTTTTCATATTTCTTTTAAACATTTTCCAAGTTTTTAGGTTTTACTACTTAAATTTTGAATAAGTTATCCGAAAAATCTTTATTAGTTGAAATGCTCCTAATTCCTTGACAAAGATTTTTTTGTGTGTCAAATAAATTGATTCCCTTTTAAAAGATTTTAACAATGACATTTTTGTTTTGGTTTTTAAAATGTTTTTTATGACTAAAATTAAAAAATCCTATTCCAAACAAAAACAATTTAAAAAATTTACCCCTCAATTCATAAATGCTTTGTAAAGTTATAGCAGCCCGGTGAAAAATGTTCATATACGCTCAAACATGTTCATATATGGTTTATGTATGGACACATATGAAAAAATATGGATTTTTTATGAACATATATGGATTTTATATGAACATATATGGAAGTATATGTGATTCCATATATGGAAAAAATTTCATATACAGACATATATGGAAGCATCTGTTATTTCATATATGGAAATGGCACTCATATATGGACAAATATGAAAGTATATGTTATTCAGTTTATGCAAAAGGGACTTGTATATGAACATATTTCGAAGAATACATTTTTCCATATATGTAAAAGGAACTCATATTTGGATAAATATGGAATTATATTTAATGCCATGAATAAAAACAGGAACATATGTAGCGCCAAATTTGAATGTCATACATAAATTTATATCTATCGTACAATCTTATAATAAAGGACAGCAACGTTCGCATGTATTCGCATATATTTAATGAATGTATTTGTTCATATATGTCCATATATGAACATATACTTAGGTGTTACCTCATTTTTTGAATTTCTTCATATATGTGCAAACCATATATGAACATATACGAACATTTTTCACCGGGAGGTTTACAAAACGTCATTTTCATACAAAATTTGTTCAATAAACCTTCTATAATTTTACAAAGCATTTATGAATTTAGGGGTTAATATTTTTCAAATGTCCCGTTTTCCCGGGAAAAATATATTATTTTCCCGGGAATTCCCCAACCCCGAACCCTAGTAGGGTTTGGGATTTCCCGGACTTTTTTATTTCCCGGGAAACGGGAATAAAAAAATTTGATTCCCGGGAATCCCGGGAAATATTTTTGAACAAAATTGTTAATGAAAACCACCTATATAAATAATTTTTGTTAAAAAAAAAACACTATTTCAGTACAAATTCAGTCTGTGTAGTGAGTATCCACAATGTTATTTTCCAAAGACAAATAAAACTCTTCTAGTCTTATTTCTAAAATTCTTCTTATTTCATCAGCATTACATCTTCCTGATATATAAACCAACCCCAGAATATAAAATAACTTATTTCCGTCTCTTTTGTGATATTCTTGTCCATTCATCTAAGATTATAGTAAATCTCCTATTGTTAAAAATATTGCTCGATATTTCTTTTATCATTTAATATAATGTTCTTTACATCGGTTTAATTTTTTTGCAATGCCAGGTTTTTATTATAAAAACTTTCTCGAATAAACGAAGATCTAGTTATGGTGCGAATTGACATTCCGTCGACTGCGTCTAATTTGTTGTTGTTTTGTTTGATTTTGTATTAAATTTCATTTAATAAAAATTTAGTTTGAAGTCTTAAAATTCAGTTGTTTGTTCTTTATTTAACTTTATGTGTGTTAACATTTTTATGATCTCACTCCTTATTATATAATAATTGTCGTTAAAGAATATATATTCGTTTCACTATCATCCAACTTTTTCTACACGAAATAAAACGAAAAAAAATAACTCGGATGTAGATCACGGAACAGCAAAAAAATTCGGAATGTTTCACTTTAGAATTTTTTTGTGGATTCGGAACTCAGAACAGCGTCGATTATTGTAAATATCTCCCCAATTTTATAAGTCGACCGAGAAATAACTTACTTAACATTTTTTTCGTCCGCAATGTCTTAAAAATGTGTCTTTTGAAAATAATTTCAGGTGTACTGAAATTTCTGAAAAATGTGATGTGATCTACTTAACCAAACCTACGACCATAAATTCGAATGAATTAATTCTTTAATTCACTTTTGGACTTTTAATTAAAATTTACTAATATATCATTCGTTTATACCATTCCTTATGAATTCATTCACAGGCTTCATTCTTTTAATTTTCATGCATAGTGAATGAATTCTTTCATGAATTCATTCTTTTTATAATGATCTTTCACGTTTCATTCAGTTTGTAAATGATTAAAACAAATGTTGCGTTTTTAATTATTTTTATGGGTTTTGTATATGCAGAGACAATTAATTATAGAGATGGGAAATCAAAAATTACACTACTCACCGGTAGGGGGCGCTGAAATTTAGTATTACCTGAGCAACTATTTAGTATCCGCTGAGCTTATATTTCAAAAACAAAAATTGTTGAAAACAGCGCGAAATTAAAAGAAAACACGCGCTTAATATGTTTGACTAAAAAAATTTTATTTGCTTTACTTTTTTTTAAGTTTTTTGTTTGTTTTTATTTAAAATTTGAATAAAAATTAAAAGTGACAGTTTACTGAACAAAGCGCCACCTATTGATAACGATGTTGTTATAACTTATTTTTTTGGTGATGCCATATCCATATCATATTAAATCCCTCAAATAAGCCACATTTTTATTTAATTTGTAATTATAAACTAAAGTGTCCCAGCAAAACTTTCTATTACAAGGTAATAAGGTTTGTAAGAAGAAATTAAGGTATGTAACCTCTTACTTTGCTATTCCATCAGCTATTATTTTAACAAGGGCATGTCATTGAAGGTATGTACTTTCCAAAAGAGGGCCAGGTAACAACATAAGAACATGTTACTTTAATGTTACATGTTAGTAGTTACGTAACCACTTACATAACCGATACTGAGCACAATACTACTTACATAACAGCTTAAAGTAAGGCCAAAAAAATGTGTTGCAAACAGGTCTGAACTAACACATTAAAATTATGCGCTCACTTACTGTATAAAAATATATACTTACTTCTTAAAAAAAAAATTAAAATAAGACGTTATCGTGTTGGTTTTTTATAAATGCTAAAACGAAGCATATTCATATTTAATTAATATTTACTCAGATTAATATAAAGTTAACAAAAAACATAAAAGATATTTCAGTCAAAATACATAAAACATATAAATTATTTGTATCGAATATTTTAAATAGAAAATAACACTCACGTATCGGATTACAAATAACTCCTTATTTTGAGGTATTTGAATACACCATCGGTAATAAGTGGCTATTTCTATTAAGGGATCACGTATCACATTAAAAGTAACTCCTTATTTTACGGTTTTAAAATATCCCATCTGTAATAAGTCGATGCTATTTAGAACTCAAAGTAACTCTTTTCTTTGATGTGTTTAAATATATCATTGGTAATAAGTTGCTATTACTACCCAGTAGTTATGCAGCACATTATACGTAACACATTACATTTTAGTTATGAAATAATGCAATGGTAAGGGGTATGGTATTACCAGGTAATGTGTTCTGTAATACCAACATATTACCAAGGTTTTGCTGGGGTTGTCAGAATCATTAGTATATTCATACCTTAGATCTTTTACTGATTGAATAAAATGACAATTTTGATAAGCCATTTTGTAAAAGATTAGAAGGATGGAATATATATTCACAGCGGTATTCAAAATGAAAATTTAGCATAGAGTTAACATGAGTTTTATTAATAATACTGTTGTTAAACTCATTCTAGTATTGTTGCTAAATTCCTTCTAATGTTCTGTTATCAAACGCCAAAAAACAGAAAATTTCATTCACAATAATAAAAAAGCCTTGTATTTTCAAACACAGGGTTGGTGTTAATCGGTGTGCTAAGAAATCATTTTGAATAAACTCTATTCTAACAAGCTGCTAAAAAACATTCTAGTTAACAGCTCGTTGTGTGCGATGTATAAGAAGCTACTAACTTTTCATTTTGAATACGGGGGTCAATTTCTAAAGCTGAATTCGGTTTTGTGCGAATTAAGCTAAAATTGAATTAATTCTTTCGAAACTCTGCCTACAATCTATACTTGGTCATTTGAAAAGTATATATATTTTTTATTTTGTAACACTGTGTAATTTGTATCCAAAACGATGGGTGCTAAAGACGTTTTCATTTGGATTCTCTCCTCTATTGAATATCCAAATTTCTGCGAAATCTGTCAGAAGTTTTCAAGCAAAACTTCCAACTTAAGAAATATTTATGACAAATAAAACTGACTATAAAACTGGTTCTTTTATTTCTTTTGAACTAAAAAAAAAATACTCTTGATGGTTTAGGAAATGATGAAGTAGAAAATTTGTTTTAAAAATGACATTTGCTTTTAATTTTTTATTTTGAAAAATTGATACTTCCAGCCGAAATGAGCCGAAAAGAATTTGCGGCGGCGGCTGAGGTAAAAATGACCGGCGGCGGCGGCTTAAACGGCTAACGGCGGCTGGCTTGTTTCTCTGCTCCACAATACAATAACTCCAAGAATCATAAATTTTTAGAGTAATTTAAAATTCTTTAGTATTAGGTTTGGGGTCAGGGAAAGCATTAAATAGTTCGGTGTTAGCATTTGGTTGTCAGCATAGCACTTTAATTTTTTATTTGGGCGTTGGCAAAGCATTTGCCTTTTATGTTTCTGGGTGCTTTCCCAGGGCTTTTTAAAGCATTGGAACAACCCTGGGTAAGTGAGGAAACGAATTTTCGGATCGCGATAATTCGGACCCGCCACTATGCATAATACTATAATATTTATATTTTTAATTCTCTATAATAAATATATCGACGTTGGTCCAAGGAGACGCAGCATGTGCAGATTTTAAAAATCTTTCATTGCTGCACCATTTGAAACTCCTACTAGTCATGCATCCACTTCGTTTCGAAGTAAGCAAAATAAGCTCTGTGTAATTTTTCTTTCCTGTGTTTTTCTAATATACGATGGAGTAATTATTTTTATATTAGATTGCTCGTTTTTCAATAAGCTTTTTAGTGATATATGCAATTATGTGACAATAAGGATGCTTGGAATAAAACAAATTAAAAGACTTAAATTAACATGCAAAATTATGGTATACCAAATGGTAAAAAAAATATTTCCATCGGAATATTTTTAATCAACCTTATCGTGATAATAAAAATCGTAGATCGCGTTCTATGGTAAGAAATTTAATTGCAATTAAATTTCCAATGTTTCAATAGGGGATATTCCATTACGGAAAAATATCCTGCATAGAGAGAGCTTTCTGAGTACAATTTCAATGAACTTACTTTACGCATTAATTCATCAATATCATGCAGAAGTTTTTGATTTCCAATGTTCCATTACGGAAAAAAGTTGCATAGCAGAGAAACAAGCCAGCCGCCGTAAGCCGTTTAAGCCGCCGCAGCCGGTCATTTTTGCCTCAGCCGCCGCCGCCGATTATTTTCGGCTCATTTCGGCTGGAAGTATCAATTTTCCAAAATAAAAAAATTAAAAGCAAATGTTATTTTTAAAACAAATTTTCTACTTCAACCATAAAGAGCATTTTTTTTAGTTCAAAAAAAAAATAAAAGAACCAGTTTTATAGTCAGAGCTAGGAAGGGTTTTTGTCATAAATATTTCTTAAGTTGGAAGTTTTGCTTGAAAACTTCTGACAGATTTCGCTGAAATTTGCATATGCAATAGAGGAGAGAATCCAAATGAACACGTCTTTAGCACCCATCGTTTTGGATACAAATTGCACAGTGTTAGAAAATAAAATAAAAAATATACATACATATATCGTTGGCTTAGTCAGCAAACCTTTCAAGTCCGTTTTTTTTAGTTTTTCAGGATAGACAACAAACTGTCTAACTTTTTTTGGGTTAACTTTTTTTAAATCTGTAAACGCAGTTTTCTTCTTTAGTTCATCTTGTTTAACCACAAAAAATCATAGAATTCCAAAATAAAGGTTTGCAGACTTATAGGCTCTTTTTGGACTTAGCAGATTTGCTCTTTATAATTTTCTATTTTAAATGTGGACTTACCAGATTTTCTTTCAACTTTGTGGACTTAGCAGATTTTCTTTTTTTTATTTTATTTTTATTTCTGTCAGCAGAATTCATGACAATCGCCTAATAAAATTTATAAATTAACAATGTTTTTCCTGAAAAAATTTATAAGTAATAGTTACCAAGCCAACATTTTTCTGAGCGCTCAGAAATTATGACTCATAAAAGACTCTGAAAGACGAACATTTTCAGAGTGCTCAAATCTTAGAGTCATAAATGAAACATAATAGACTCTTATTTATGAGCGTATTCAAAATGTTTTTCAATGCTCATAAATTACTCAAAAATTTGTCACAAATGACTCATAAATGGCTCAGAAAATTCAAAATTTTCCAGCAATGCTCATAATTTGGAGTCTTTTATGAGTCATACAAGTGCGCTCAAAAGAGGCTTCATCGGTGAAGAAAAACACCCTCATATATCTATGATTTCAGAAGGTCTAAGGGCTCTTTTATGAGTCTTTTCGGACTCCAATTGTACACTGGGTACCTTAAAAGTTAAAATAACTAAATAATTATTTAGTTAATCTTTAAATAAACAAAAGTCGCATTTAATTCTATTGAAGAAATTTGTTGAAACAAAATGTGTGTTGTTTTCAGCTGGACTTAGCATGTGGTTTTCGATGTTTTGTTTGTTTTTTTTTGGACTTGACTAGGGTTTGGGGTTCGGGAATTCCCGGGAAAAGTTAATTCTTGTTGTTGTTTTCATCAAGAGAAGTTGCATGACCATCAATTTTTTTTTTGTGAACCAAATTTAAATGTAGGATAACCAAATTTAGATGTCGGATAACCAAATTTAGATACTTCCGTTAACCATTAGTCTTTAAGGGCACATGTTGCACTGCACTGCATTGTCCTTTTTTGTGAAGTATTTCCATACTCCTGACATTTTATTCTTTAATATAAAAGAATATATTAGTTTGAAAGCAGGTGTATTAAAATAAAGTAAACTTACTAGAAAATATCACATTTATTAATGAAAACGTTACTTATAAAATTATTGGCCCTTAATATAAAGGAGTATTTTAAATTTAAAGTCGACTTTATTTTTAATCATACGGTTTTGTTCATTTTGTGTATGTTAACCTTACAAAAATATTTATATTTTCAAACATTTTGATTGGTTGAAAATAAATAAACCAATAAGAATGGTCCAAAAATAAACCAAGTCAAGGTATACTGCCACCCAATATTTTAACTAAAGTCGACTTCAACTAAAAAATACACTTGAAAAATTTAGATAGCAAGGGCGATTATTTGTAAAGCACCGTAAGTTGTTTTTCACGTGGAAAATTTTCACTCCAACTTTAAAGGCCTCAAATCATAAAACTTAACAATTTTTAAAATTTATAACAAAGAAACAATCACAATAAACACAAAATGTCACTTTTTCCCAAGAAAAATAATAGTCTTGTACAATAAATTTGCGTGAAAACAAACTCTACACATTTTTCACGTGAAACTCATTGTCGTGAAAAACTATTTTTTTATATGGAGTATAACAGTTTTTTTTTCGTGAAACTCAAACAACTTACGGTGCTTAAGAAACAAAACTTTTTTTTTCATATTTCTTTTAAACATTTTCCAAGTTTTTAGGTTTTACTACTTAAATTTTGAATAAGTTATCCGAAAAATCTTTATTAGTTGAAATGCTCCTAATTCCTTGACAAAGATTTTTTTGTGTGTCAAATAAATTGATTCCCTTTTAAAAGATTTTAACAATGACATTTTTGTTTTGGTTTTTAAAATGTTTTTTATGACTAAAATTAAAAAATCCTATTCCAAACAAAAACAATTTAAAAAATTTACCCCTCAATTCATAAATGCTTTGTAAAGTTATAGCAGCCCGGTGAAAAATGTTCATATACGCTCAAACATGTTCATATATGGTTTATGTATGGACACATATGAAAAAATATGGATTTTTTATGAACATATATGGATTTTATATGAACATATATGGAAGTATATGTGATTCCATATATGGAAAAAATTTCATATACAGACATATATGGAAGCATCTGTTATTTCATATATGGAAATGGCACTCATATATGGACAAATATGAAAGTATATGTTATTCAGTTTATGCAAAAGGGACTTGTATATGAACATATTTCGAAGAATACATTTTTCCATATATGTAAAAGGAACTCATATTTGGATAAATATGGAATTATATTTAATGCCATGAATAAAAACAGGAACATATGTAGCGCCAAATTTGAATGTCATACATAAATTTATATCTATCGTACAATCTTATAATAAAGGACAGCAACGTTCGCATGTATTCGCATATATTTAATGAATGTATTTGTTCATATATGTCCATATATGAACATATACTTAGGTGTTACCTCATTTTTTGAATTTCTTCATATATGTGCAAACCATATATGAACATATACGAACATTTTTCACCGGGAGGTTTACAAAACGTCATTTTCATACAAAATTTGTTCAATAAACCTTCTATAATTTTACAAAGCATTTATGAATTTAGGGGTTAATATTTTTCAAATGTCCCGTTTTCCCGGGAAAAATATATTATTTTCCCGGGAATTCCCCAACCCCGAACCCTAGTAGGGTTTGGGATTTCCCGGACTTTTTTATTTCCCGGGAAACGGGAATAAAAAAATTTGATTCCCGGGAATCCCGGGAAATATTTTTGAACAAAATTGTTAATGAAAACCACCTATATAAATAATTTTTGTTAAAAAAAAAACACTATTTCAGTACAAATTCAGTCTGTGTAGTGAGTATCCACAATGTTATTTTCCAAAGACAAATAAAACTCTTCTAGTCTTATTTCTAAAATTCTTCTTATTTCATCAGCATTACATCTTCCTGATATATAAACCAACCCCAGAATATAAAATAACTTATTTCCGTCTCTTTTGTGATATTCTTGTCCATTCATCTAAGATTATAGTAAATCTCCTATTGTTAAAAATATTGCTCGATATTTCTTTTATCATTTAATATAATGTTCTTTACATCGGTTTAATTTTTTTGCAATGCCAGGTTTTTATTATAAAAACTTTCTCGAATAAACGAAGATCTAGTTATGGTGCGAATTGACATTCCGTCGACTGCGTCTAATTTGTTGTTGTTTTGTTTGATTTTGTATTAAATTTCATTTAATAAAAATTTAGTTTGAAGTCTTAAAATTCAGTTGTTTGTTCTTTATTTAACTTTATGTGTGTTAACATTTTTATGATCTCACTCCTTATTATATAATAATTGTCGTTAAAGAATATATATTCGTTTCACTATCATCCAACTTTTTCTACACGAAATAAAACGAAAAAAAATAACTCGGATGTAGATCACGGAACAGCAAAAAAATTCGGAATGTTTCACTTTAGAATTTTTTTGTGGATTCGGAACTCAGAACAGCGTCGATTATTGTAAATATCTCCCCAATTTTATAAGTCGACCGAGAAATAACTTACTTAACATTTTTTTCGTCCGCAATGTCTTAAAAATGTGTCTTTTGAAAATAATTTCAGGTGTACTGAAATTTCTGAAAAATGTGATGTGATCTACTTAACCAAACCTACGACCATAAATTCGAATGAATTAATTCTTTAATTCACTTTTGGACTTTTAATTAAAATTTACTAATATATCATTCGTTTATACCATTCCTTATGAATTCATTCACAGGCTTCATTCTTTTAATTTTCATGCATAGTGAATGAATTCTTTCATGAATTCATTCTTTTTATAATGATCTTTCACGTTTCATTCAGTTTGTAAATGATTAAAACAAATGTTGCGTTTTTAATTATTTTTATGGGTTTTGTATATGCAGAGACAATTAATTATAGAGATGGGAAATCAAAAATTACACTACTCACCGGTAGGGGGCGCTGAAATTTAGTATTACCTGAGCAACTATTTAGTATCCGCTGAGCTTATATTTCAAAAACAAAAATTGTTGAAAACAGCGCGAAATTAAAAGAAAACACGCGCTTAATATGTTTGACTAAAAAAATTTTATTTGCTTTACTTTTTTTTAAGTTTTTTGTTTGTTTTTATTTAAAATTTGAATAAAAATTAAAAGTGACAGTTTACTGAACAAAGCGCCACCTATTGATAACGATGTTGTTATAACTTATTTTTTTGGTGATGCCATATCCATATCATATTAAATCCCTCAAATAAGCCACATTTTTATTTAATTTGTAATTATAAACTAAAGTGTCCCAGCAAAACTTTCTATTACAAGGTAATAAGGTTTGTAAGAAGAAATTAAGGTATGTAACCTCTTACTTTGCTATTCCATCAGCTATTATTTTAACAAGGGCATGTCATTGAAGGTATGTACTTTCCAAAAGAGGGCCAGGTAACAACATAAGAACATGTTACTTTAATGTTACATGTTAGTAGTTACGTAACCACTTACATAACCGATACTGAGCACAATACTACTTACATAACAGCTTAAAGTAAGGCCAAAAAAATGTGTTGCAAACAGGTCTGAACTAACACATTAAAATTATGCGCTCACTTACTGTATAAAAATATATACTTACTTCTTAAAAAAAAAATTAAAATAAGACGTTATCGTGTTGGTTTTTTATAAATGCTAAAACGAAGCATATTCATATTTAATTAATATTTACTCAGATTAATATAAAGTTAACAAAAAACATAAAAGATATTTCAGTCAAAATACATAAAACATATAAATTATTTGTATCGAATATTTTAAATAGAAAATAACACTCACGTATCGGATTACAAATAACTCCTTATTTTGAGGTATTTGAATACACCATCGGTAATAAGTGGCTATTTCTATTAAGGGATCACGTATCACATTAAAAGTAACTCCTTATTTTACGGTTTTAAAATATCCCATCTGTAATAAGTCGATGCTATTTAGAACTCAAAGTAACTCTTTTCTTTGATGTGTTTAAATATATCATTGGTAATAAGTTGCTATTACTACCCAGTAGTTATGCAGCACATTATACGTAACACATTACATTTTAGTTATGAAATAATGCAATGGTAAGGGGTATGGTATTACCAGGTAATGTGTTCTGTAATACCAACATATTACCAAGGTTTTGCTGGGGTTGTCAGAATCATTAGTATATTCATACCTTAGATCTTTTACTGATTGAATAAAATGACAATTTTGATAAGCCATTTTGTAAAAGATTAGAAGGATGGAATATATATTCACAGCGGTATTCAAAATGAAAATTTAGCATAGAGTTAACATGAGTTTTATTAATAATACTGTTGTTAAACTCATTCTAGTATTGTTGCTAAATTCCTTCTAATGTTCTGTTATCAAACGCCAAAAAACAGAAAATTTCATTCACAATAATAAAAAAGCCTTGTATTTTCAAACACAGGGTTGGTGTTAATCGGTGTGCTAAGAAATCATTTTGAATAAACTCTATTCTAACAAGCTGCTAAAAAACATTCTAGTTAACAGCTCGTTGTGTGCGATGTATAAGAAGCTACTAACTTTTCATTTTGAATACGGGGGTCAATTTCTAAAGCTGAATTCGGTTTTGTGCGAATTAAGCTAAAATTGAATTAATTCTTTCGAAACTCTGCCTACAATCTATACTTGGTCATTTGAAAAGTATATATATTTTTTATTTTGTAACACTGTGTAATTTGTATCCAAAACGATGGGTGCTAAAGACGTTTTCATTTGGATTCTCTCCTCTATTGAATATCCAAATTTCTGCGAAATCTGTCAGAAGTTTTCAAGCAAAACTTCCAACTTAAGAAATATTTATGACAAATAAAACTGACTATAAAACTGGTTCTTTTATTTCTTTTGAACTAAAAAAAAAATACTCTTGATGGTTTAGGAAATGATGAAGTAGAAAATTTGTTTTAAAAATGACATTTGCTTTTAATTTTTTATTTTGAAAAATTGATACTTCCAGCCGAAATGAGCCGAAAAGAATTTGCGGCGGCGGCTGAGGTAAAAATGACCGGCGGCGGCGGCTTAAACGGCTAACGGCGGCTGGCTTGTTTCTCTGCTCCACAATACAATAACTCCAAGAATCATAAATTTTTAGAGTAATTTAAAATTCTTTAGTATTAGGTTTGGGGTCAGGGAAAGCATTAAATAGTTCGGTGTTAGCATTTGGTTGTCAGCATAGCACTTTAATTTTTTATTTGGGCGTTGGCAAAGCATTTGCCTTTTATGTTTCTGGGTGCTTTCCCAGGGCTTTTTAAAGCATTGGAACAACCCTGGGTAAGTGAGGAAACGAATTTTCGGATCGCGATAATTCGGACCCGCCACTATGCATAATACTATAATATTTATATTTTTAATTCTCTATAATAAATATATCGACGTTGGTCCAAGGAGACGCAGCATGTGCAGATTTTAAAAATCTTTCATTGCTGCACCATTTGAAACTCCTACTAGTCATGCATCCACTTCGTTTCGAAGTAAGCAAAATAAGCTCTGTGTAATTTTTCTTTCCTGTGTTTTTCTAATATACGATGGAGTAATTATTTTTATATTAGATTGCTCGTTTTTCAATAAGCTTTTTAGTGATATATGCAATTATGTGACAATAAGGATGCTTGGAATAAAACAAATTAAAAGACTTAAATTAACATGCAAAATTATGGTATACCAAATGGTAAAAAAAATATTTCCATCGGAATATTTTTAATCAACCTTATCGTGATAATAAAAATCGTAGATCGCGTTCTATGGTAAGAAATTTAATTGCAATTAAATTTCCAATGTTTCAATAGGGGATATTCCATTACGGAAAAATATCCTGCATAGAGAGAGCTTTCTGAGTACAATTTCAATGAACTTACTTTACGCATTAATTCATCAATATCATGCAGAAGTTTTTGATTTCCAATGTTCCATTACGGAAAAAAGTTGCATAGCAGAGAAACAAGCCAGCCGCCGTAAGCCGTTTAAGCCGCCGCAGCCGGTCATTTTTGCCTCAGCCGCCGCCGCCGATTATTTTCGGCTCATTTCGGCTGGAAGTATCAATTTTCCAAAATAAAAAAATTAAAAGCAAATGTTATTTTTAAAACAAATTTTCTACTTCAACCATAAAGAGCATTTTTTTTAGTTCAAAAAAAAAATAAAAGAACCAGTTTTATAGTCAGAGCTAGGAAGGGTTTTTGTCATAAATATTTCTTAAGTTGGAAGTTTTGCTTGAAAACTTCTGACAGATTTCGCTGAAATTTGCATATGCAATAGAGGAGAGAATCCAAATGAACACGTCTTTAGCACCCATCGTTTTGGATACAAATTGCACAGTGTTAGAAAATAAAATAAAAAATATACATACATATATCGTTGGCTTAGTCAGCAAACCTTTCAAGTCCGTTTTTTTTAGTTTTTCAGGATAGACAACAAACTGTCTAACTTTTTTTGGGTTAACTTTTTTTAAATCTGTAAACGCAGTTTTCTTCTTTAGTTCATCTTGTTTAACCACAAAAAATCATAGAATTCCAAAATAAAGGTTTGCAGACTTATAGGCTCTTTTTGGACTTAGCAGATTTGCTCTTTATAATTTTCTATTTTAAATGTGGACTTACCAGATTTTCTTTCAACTTTGTGGACTTAGCAGATTTTCTTTTTTTTATTTTATTTTTATTTCTGTCAGCAGAATTCATGACAATCGCCTAATAAAATTTATAAATTAACAATGTTTTTCCTGAAAAAATTTATAAGTAATAGTTACCAAGCCAACATTTTTCTGAGCGCTCAGAAATTATGACTCATAAAAGACTCTGAAAGACGAACATTTTCAGAGTGCTCAAATCTTAGAGTCATAAATGAAACATAATAGACTCTTATTTATGAGCGTATTCAAAATGTTTTTCAATGCTCATAAATTACTCAAAAATTTGTCACAAATGACTCATAAATGGCTCAGAAAATTCAAAATTTTCCAGCAATGCTCATAATTTGGAGTCTTTTATGAGTCATACAAGTGCGCTCAAAAGAGGCTTCATCGGTGAAGAAAAACACCCTCATATATCTATGATTTCAGAAGGTCTAAGGGCTCTTTTATGAGTCTTTTCGGACTCCAATTGTACACTGGGTACCTTAAAAGTTAAAATAACTAAATAATTATTTAGTTAATCTTTAAATAAACAAAAGTCGCATTTAATTCTATTGAAGAAATTTGTTGAAACAAAATGTGTGTTGTTTTCAGCTGGACTTAGCATGTGGTTTTCGATGTTTTGTTTGTTTTTTTTTGGACTTGACTAGGGTTTGGGGTTCGGGAATTCCCGGGAAAAGTTTGCCGGGAATTCCCGGGAAAATAATATATTTTTCCCGGGAAAACGGGAAATTTTAAAAATATTAAATTTTTTAAATTGTTTTTGTTTCGAATAGGATTTTTTAATTTTAGTCATAAAAAACATTTTAAATACCAAAACAAAAATGTCATTGTTAAAATCTTTTAAAAGGGAATACATTTATTTGACACGCAAATAAAATCTTTGCCAAGTAATTAGGAGCATTTCAACTAATAAAGATTTTTCGCATAAATTATTCAAAATTTAAGTAGTAAAACCTAAAAACTTGGTAAAATGTTTAAAAGAAATATGAAAAAAAGCTTTGTTTCTTACAAATAATCGCCCTTACTATCTAAATTTTTCAAATGTATAATTTAGGTAAAGTCGACTTTTTGGTGGCAGTATACCTTGACTTCGTTTATTTTTGAAGCGTTCTGATTGGTTAATTTATTTTCAACCAATCAAAATATTTGAAAATATAAATATTTTTGTAAGGTTTTCATACACAAAATGAACAAAACCGTTTCATTAAAAATAAAGTCGACTTTAAATTTAAAATACTCTTTTATATTAAGGGCCAATAATTTTATAAGTAACGTTTTCATTAATAAATGTGAAAAGAAAAGACTGGTTAACGGTGGTATCTAAATTTGGTTATCCGACATCTAAATTTGGTGCACAAAAAAAAAAAAAAAATGTATGGTCATGCAACTTCTCTTGAAGAAAAGAACAACAAGAATAACGTTTCAGCTAAAATTAGCAAAGTACCCGAAGAAAAAAGTGTAAGCTGAATAGGCATTAAAGGTTTTATGGTAGGGCAAACATTTCCTGAAATTGTATCCAAATTAGCCGCAGTCAATCCGCACCATAACTAGATCTTCGTTTATTCGAGAAAGTTTTTATAATAAAAACATGGCATTGCAAAAAAATGAAACCGATGTAAAGAACATTATATTAAATTAATACAATAATGTAAAAGATATCATGATGAAAGAAATATCGAGCAATATTTCTAACAATAGGAGATTTACTATAATCTTAGATGAATGGACAAGAATATCACAACAATGTATAAATGGAAATAATTCATTTTATAACCTGGGGTTGGTTTATATATCAGGAAGATGTAATGCTGATGAAATAAGAAGAATTGTAGAAATAAGACTAGAAGAGTTTTATTTGTCTTTGGAAAATAACATTGTGGCCACCATATCTAATGGGCCAAGTGTGATGAAACGGTTTGTTTCCTACAGCCCAATCATGCAATTCATTTGGCAGTGCTGCGAGTAATTTATGTGAAATCAAATGTTCAACATTCTGATATTTTTTACTTTGAATTCTCACTACACAGACTGCATTTGTACTGAAATAGTTTTTTTTTTTAACAAAAATTACTTATATAGGTGGTTTTCATTAACAATTTTGTTCAAAAATATTTCCCGGGATTCCCGGGAATTAAATTTTTTCATTCCCGTTTCCCGGGAAATAAAAAAGTCCGGGAAATCCCAAACCCTAGACTTGACAGAATTGCTTACCACTGCATAACAACAAGAAAAAACAACATAATGGCATTTTTTTTGTAAATGATGTGCATACTACATCAAAAACTCAATTTGCATAAAAATTGGACTTGGCAAACCTGTCAAGACTAAGCCAACGATATACTTTTCAAATGACCAAGTGTAGATTGTAGGCAGAGCTTGGAAAGAATTAATTCAATTTTAGCTTAATTCGCTCAAAACCGAATTCAGCTTTAGAAATTGAAAGAATTCATTCACTATGCATGAAAATTAAAAGAATGAAGCCAGTGAATGAATTCATAAGGAATGGTATAAACGTAAGATATATTAGTAAATTTTAATTAAAAGTCCAAAAGTGAATTAAGGAATTAATTCATTCGAATTTATGGTCGTAGGTTTGGTTAAGTAGATCACATCAAATTTTTCAGAAATTTCAGTACACAAATTATTATCAAAAGACACATTTTTAAGACATTGCGGCCGAAAAAAATGTAAAGTTATTTCTCGGTCGACTTATAAAATTGGGGAGATATTTACAATAATGGACGCTGTTCTGAGTTCCGAATTCACAAAAAAATTCTAAAGTGAAACATTCCGAATTTTTTAGCTGTTCCGTGATCCACATCCGAATTATTTTTTTCGTTTTATTTCGTGTAGAAAGAGCTTGATGTTAGTGAAACGAATATATATTTTTTAACAACAATTATTATATAATAATTTATTAAATGAATGTTCTTTAGTTTGACTCTAGATCATAAATTAATATCACTTTCCGTTTAAATTATTTTCAAATTATAGAAAGATGATACAATTTTTACAAGTAAATTACAAAGAATAAAAATTTTTGAAAGAATTCGATAACACCAGCAAGACAGAATACGTACTTTCGCTACAAAGCCATCATCAGTGTCATTCGCTTTTGAATGGATTAATAATTAACAATTGTCTACTTATGTGACAGTTGAAAGCAAATCGAATTTCTTATCAACAACTCAACTTAGACTAATATCAACGAAATCTAACAATGCTATTTATATCTTTTGTTATTATTACTCTTTTTTGCTTTGAACCTTAATTCTTAAGATATCTCAGCTGATTCTATTCAGCTCTGTGTATGATAACCACAGATTTTTTTGAATTACAACGAACCGTTAAATTTAAATATATGTTATTTAAATCATATTTTGCACCGTGTCATTCATAATAATTTATTTTAAAATTAGTCTATGAATATTAAAATTTGGTAGAAACAACAAATTTTCGAAATTTTTAATTCCGTGTGATTTTACAAATCAACTCTAATTAAAAAGTTTCGGAACTAAGAACAGGGGTGAATATCTGAATTTTTTAACTTTTCTTCTAAGTTTTTCAACTTTGACATCTTTTCGATTATAATTTTTTTCGAACCATATTTTTTTCTAGTTTATTCTAAAAACACATTTAATTTTGAGTGAAAATAGAGTTTGTTTATTTCTAAGTTCCGAATCCACATAAAAAATTCTAAAGTGAAACATTCCGAATTTTTTTGCTGTTCTGTGATCCACATCCGAATTATTTTCTTCGTTTTATTTCGTGTTGGAAAAGCTTGGTGAAAGTAAAAGGAATATTTTGTTGCAAAATTTAATATGTTAAAATTAATTTAAAAATTTGTTGAAACAGTCAATTTCCGACATTTTGAATTTTGTGTGATTTTACAAAACCACTCTAATTAAAAAGTTTCGGAATTCAGAACAGGGGTGATAGTGTCAAAACTCTGTTTTTGAGCGATTTCAAGCACCTAACAATTTGAAATTCAGCAATTTTTCAACCGATTTTGAATATTGTTACGTTTTAGGAAAGACGAAAAATTTAGCTTTCCAAATATATATAGAATTATTTATTTGTAACTGAAATATGTTGACAGTTTTTTTAATATTAAAATTAATTTTTTTTAATTTGTATACTTTGACGGCTTTTTTACAGTATTAAACAATTCTTTACTATTGTAATTCATTCTGAAAGTGGGTTTAGTTCTTAGTAAAATCAGATTCTTTTGTTTAAATTAATTGAAAATTGAAAAAGTTATCGTAATTTTTCTAAACATTTAATTTCAGCAACTCGATGTTCTTGTTTGCACAATCATTAAGGTTAATATTTTAAATTTTCTTATAAATGCAGAGATTCCATGTTTATAGAAAAATGTATAACTTTGATAATTTTAAAGCGATTAAAGTAGAACTTCATTTTACCCTGAATAAAGAATAAATTACATAAAAATTAGTTTTTTTAAACAAAATATTGCAATTAAAAGCCGTCAAAATTAAACAAAATAAGAAAAAATTAAGAAAATCAGTTTTATTTGAAAATATTTCCACACAATTTTGTTGAATATATAAACATATGTATGTGGGGTGAAATCAAGAACCTGGCACCGGATAAATCAGAATGGCGAAAATTTGTTAAGGCCCTATGCTCCTTATAGGAACCGAGGGAATATATATATATATATATATATATATATATATATATCTTTTCTGAGGGTGTGACCAATCCAATTCCACTTTCGCCTTCGTACTTCAAGGTCAATTGGTGTTTGTTGTGCGAGTGACCATAACCTTGAGTTAGATATTGCAATGGGCCAGAAAATTCTCAGAATTCTACGTAGACATCTGTTGACAAAGACCTGCATTGCGTTTATGTCAGGAGGTGCTGCATTCCAGGTCTCACATCCATAAAGCATGATAGACTTAACGTTGGATGAATTTAACTTAAAATTCGATGAATTTAACTTAAAATTATTTTTTATTTGATAATTCCAAATTTTTTGTACAATTTTCTACTGCTATATTTTGGAAAAAAACTTAAAAAACCTTACGTGTATAATGTTCTATCAAGCCGATCAAGCCGCCGCCGATTATTTGGTTGCGCCGTCGCAGCCGATTTTTATCCGGCTCAACTTTAATCGCCGCCGATTTTTTGCTTGAGCCGCCGCCGCCGATTATTTTGATCGGCTTGTTTCCCTGTTGTGGAGTCAAAAATTATTTAAATATCCACTCTCTTTTGGAACTTCTTTTTCAAAAACAAAATAATGTTTAAGAAAACAAGCGCTGCGAAGTCACCATTTTCAAGCCTTGGTATAGTGTCCAAATTTAATGGTTTGCCAGTGCTTCTTTTTGTAAGACCGCGGTCTTTTTGTGCTTTGCCAGTGCTTTTTTTTTTTTTTTGTTAATACACATAATTTTTGCCTGGGTAGTCACTTGGCTTTAGAGATATTGCAATTTTTAGTTTAATATTCTCAAATTTAAAAATGTACATTACTGTTAGCGCACTTACACTACACATTCGGGCTGGTCGATTTGTAGGGAGGCAAAAAAATCGCTCAAGTGACAAGGAAAATCGTATTCTAGGGATCAAAATAAGAAACTTTTCCCGAGGAACCATACCTCTAAAACGAATTCTGTTTCCCCGACTTTTGATGTCCCAAATTTTGAAAAATCCCACTTTGACCCATTTAGAGTGCCCCAATCGAGTCCACATGTATGACCAACCCCCACTAACTTTAGAGGGCCGACTACTAAGTATATAAGTCGTATTATTTCACAACTTGTAACCACTTATTTTTTAACTGCGTATAAGCACACGAATAACTACTTATTTTGGTAACTACTTATTTTATATACTTTTGAAATGCAGCGGGTAAGCGGGTGCACAAATTTTGTGCGTTTTTTTATGCAGCGAATATGGACAACTACTTACAAAAACGACCTTGTCGAACAAAAATAATGAGTTTTGACACCGAATTATAAGCAGTATACCCTAATTCTACTGCTTATTATTTAGATATTAGTAATGAGCACCCATTACTGAGATTTTGCTGGGTTTGGATAATTTTAAAATACAAATGGAATTTTTTGAAATATATTTGGAGATTTTTGAAATACATTTGCAAAATTTTTAAATGCAATAAGAATTTTTTAAATACATTTGAATAATTTTGAAATGCAAATTGAAATTTCTGAAATACACGCTGAAAAAAAACGGCCTGTCTGTCTGTCTGTCTGGGTAGTCACTTGGCTTTAGAGATATTGCAATTTTTAGTTTAATATTCTCAAATTTAAAAATGTACGTTACTGTTTGCGCACTTACACTACACATTAGGGCAGGTCGATTTGTAGAGAGGCAAAAAAATCGCTCAAGTGACAAGGAAAATCGTATTCTAGGGATCAAAATAAGAAACTTTTCCCGAGGAAACATACCTCTAAAACGAATTCTGTTTCCCCGACTTTTGATGTCCCAAATTTTGAAAAATCTCACCTTGACCCATTTAGAGTGCCCCAATCGAGTCCACATGTACAACCAATCCTTAAGCTAATAGTATTTGCCTAACTCCTTATTTTTAAGAATCAAGTAAGCAATCTGATAACCACTTATAATTCAACTTTTTGTAAGCATGTGTGTAACCACTTATTATTCAAAACCTCATAACTACTTATTTCTCATTTTTTCGTAAGCGAGCGGGTAAGCGTGACTACTTATAAAAACGACCACGCCAAACAAAAATAATGAGTTTAGACGCCAAAAAATAAGTTGTGCGGAGCTATGAATTTCTATTATATAACCACTTATTTGGTAATGAAAGATTTTGCTGGGCGACTACTAAGTATATAAGTCGTATTATTTCACAACTTGTAACCACTTATTTTTTAACTGCGTATAAGCACACGAATAACTACTTATTTTGGTAACTACTTATTTTATATACTTTTGAAATGCAGCGGGTAAGCGGGTACACAAATTTTGTGCGTTTTTTCATACAGCGAATATGGACAACTACTTACAAAAACGACCTTGTCGAACAAAAATAATGAGTTTTGACACCGAATTATAAGCAGTAGACCCTAATTCTACTGCTTATTATTTAGATATTAGTAATGAGCACCCATTACTGAGATTTTGCTGGGTTTGGATAATTTTAAAATACAAATGGAATTTTTTGAAATATATTTGGAGATTTTTGAAATACATTTGCAAAATTTTTAAATGCAATAAGAATTTTTTAAATACATTTGAATAATTTTGAAATGCAAATTGAAATTTCTGAAATACACGCTGAAAAAAAACGGCCTGTCCCAAACATATTTTTGCTGGTAATATTAATAAATATATATTATATATATTTGGAGAAATTGTTAAACATATTCGCCGTGTTTTTACTAGAAACAATATATATTTGCATGCAAATATATTATGTTTGCCTTGGCTTTGGAGTGTCTGTTTTACGGGGATGTGACCGATGGAATTTTTTGAGTGTAAGATCCGCTAAGTGGACTAGGATTGTGGCTGGGATATGGCGGGGATTGTGGGGTTATTGGACTAGTTTCACGGGATAGGCAGTTTCGTGTTTCTGCCGCTGCTTAGGTACTGATACGGTTGGTATCTTGATTGTGGTTTGGTTTTGGGGCCCTGATCACATAGGGTTTATTTTCTGACAATTTGAAATTATTTTTTGTATTTTTATTTGAATTGTTCTATGTAATATTGTGTTTTTCATTTTTATTCTTCTTGCAATTGCGATTGGCGGGGAGGGTGTATTGTAGTCGTTATGGGAGGCGGAAGGTGTCGCTTGTGGGTGCTGCATGGAATAGATGGGGTGAGTTTTGCATTTGTTTTTTGGTGAATTTATGGGTGGGTTGTTGATGGGCTATTTTTGTTGGTCGAAATGTTATTGTGTGGTTTCGCGAGTGAGTGTTATGGTCCGCGGGTGTTATGGGCAGCGGTTATTAACCCTCGGGCGTGATACTGGAATGGATGGGGTAAGTTTTGAGTTTTTTGATTTATGGTTTTTTGGGATGGGCTGGGATTTATTTTGTTATTCTGGTCTGATTTGGGAATTTTCTTCTGGAGCATATTGTATATGCGTCCCACAGGGGTTCTAAAGAACTAGTAGGTTAATCCTGCTGATGAGTCCCTTTGGCAGGGGACTAAAGCGCTTCGGGAATTGCCCAAGTGCATACACGCCTACATTATTGTACGGGTGGTGGGGTTTTTTCGAATTTTTGTTTTTGTTGTTGATATTGTGTTGTTTCTTTTTCTTTTTGTTAGTAAGGTGTTGCGATGGCTGGTGGAACCAGTAAATATGATAATTTAGGGCTCTTTCGCCTATTTTCTGTTTCCGCAGGATTACCGGATTGTGGATTGGTAGGGTAGATAGATCTTCGATGACCCAAGTGTGGAATCGTCTCTAGGCCCTTTAGGTGTACGTAGGGGTCTGCAATGACACATTGAGTGAGTTATCTGCATGGTATTAATGAACTATCCACATGATGTCGATGAATTATTCCGTAAAGTAAGTTCATTGAAATGTTATTCAGAAAGCTCTCTCTATGCAGCTTTTTTCCGCGTTGGAACATTCCCTATTGAAACATTGGAGTACTTGTACTCGTATTTGAAAATCTTATATTTTTATTTATAACATATCGGCTGAAAAGTCCGTAGGAAGACACATAGGTGACGCCACTAATGAAAAATCCATACGATTTTTTGGAACTACCAACCTTCAGATAATGACAATTCGTTCATTAGTGAACAAGTTACAGCTGTTTTGGTGACGCTACATTTGCGATTTTGAAAACAAAGCAATTTCTTGTGTTGATTTATCATTGCTTTTTAATGGGAAAAACCCCCGTTCAAGCCAAGCCGTTGGAGTTATTGTATCGCTCTTGATGGTGACAAGTAGAGTGCTACAGGGACCTTGAAGCGTTTTAGAAACTCTGTTGATGTTGCCTTAGCCTCTCAAGAAATCCAAAGACCGTCCATTCATGGTGAAGAGCCACATCCGGCTAGAGGTGTTCCTGCTTTCGCAGAACATGGCGGATCTAGAGCGGACACTCGATAAAAACCCGTAATCCCCGGTGTTATCCAACCGTGCCCATGGGATGAATAGCAATACGTTAGTGTGTTTTTGAACGGTGGCCGCCAGGACGAGGCGAACCCTGGTTGTATTAGCCCGCTGGTAGTACAGGGCTCTGCTACCGAACGTACTGTTCTAATCCCTGTTTTTATTTTATTTTTCAGATGGATATAGTTAACCAAGAAACAGAAAAGAAGCAAGAGAAGGTCAGCGCAGACCTATCCTCAGCAGTCAAAGGGGCTTTATGCCCAAATGATGCTAAGGATAAATTAGACATGATTCAGCCAACAGAAGACGTTTCCAGTCTTAACGTGGCTGAACCGATGGAAGTTGGAAACATAACTGAGGACTTCTCGGGTCCAAATATAGCTATCAACACCAATATCCCAACGGATGAAGAGGATGAACTTCTAAGTTCTCAGCCCAAAGTTGCTGAAACAGGATGAGGATGTACCTGGACGAAGGAATTGACCTAGAGGCAGCGCGGAGACTATGTCTGCTACCCATGCGCGAAGCCCGAAAGGAGGTCAAAGAACTCGCAGGTATCAGAAAGAGGGTGCGATCAGATGGCTCAACACCACCTGGCTCCGGACGCCCTGCAAAAAGGACCGCTGAGATGGCTAGTGATGGCACACCTCTAAAGGTTGGTAGTGGCACATTACCAAAGGCTGCCTTGGCAGCCCCGGTAACACAGCAAAGAACAGCGGTAATATCTTACAAGGAAATTGTTGCGACGACGAAAATTGGCGTTATTCCGCCTGATTTCCCGGCAACTAGATGGACTGATGAACAGCTGCAGTCCATCCAAAGAGCTGTTTTGTACAAAATAGCGAAGCTGAGAAAAGGGACCATCAAGCGCTGCTTCTCGAGTTGCTCCTTTAAGCCGGGATAGCTTAGTTTTGTGTGCCGCGATAGAGACACAGTGCCGAAGGCCCAAGTGTTCGTGGGATATTTCCCGGAGAAAGAGGACACGTCCAATGACTTGATTCTTGGACTGGTTGAGGGCCAGAACTGTGAACTTTCGGTTGAGTACTGGAAGGTGCTGAACAGGGTCATCAAGGGTGGAATAGTTGAATTAACCCTATCTATTGACCCGATCTCAGCCGACTTACTCAAACAAAAGAACAACAGGGTGAATTTTAGATATGGAACGGCGCTGGTAAGACCTACAGGAAAACAAGTGGTCGGGCGCGACATATCCAAACAGGTAAAGGCAAGCACCTCAGCAGCTGCGGCTAAATCCGACACAAGAGTCTCTAAGGATTCAAAGTCGGATGAAAAACCGGGCTGCTCGAGGGACCTTGCCAAACCTAGTTCTACTGAGCCCAATGCCAAAAAGTCGGCCAAGCTTATTGCTCCCAGCAGGCGCAAAAAGTGGGAGAGGAACTCGGCAGAGGAAGCTGCTCTGCTGAACACCAATCGAGGCAGAAAGGTGGCAAAGCGTGCTACCAAACTTGCTCGTAGGTAATGACTGCCACAAGGGGCAGAACACCAAAGCACCTCAGGTGCTTGCAAGTGAACATTCACCATGCCAAAGCGGCATCTGATGTTGCCAACAGAAGGTTCACCGTCGACGCTCTGGATGTAATGTTCATTCAGGAGCCGTGGGTGCACAATGGGGCCATTAAGGGGCTGAACGTGAACCATGGTAGGTTGATATATGATTCCGAACATAGTAGGCCTAGAGCGGCCATCCTTGTGAGGAGCAACCTAACATTTCTTCCAATTTCAGAGTTCATATTGGGAGACCTGGTTGCGATCTGGGCAAAAGTGCCTTCCCT
The DNA here is from genome assembly GCA_949987735.1 of Leucophora obtusa. Taxonomy (NCBI): domain Eukaryota; kingdom Metazoa; phylum Arthropoda; class Insecta; order Diptera; family Anthomyiidae; genus Leucophora; species Leucophora obtusa. The sequence goes on along the minus strand of OX465295.1, from coordinate 290,584,093 downwards.
GGCCGGGGAGCATGAGGTGATGTTGGCCTCTGCGTATTTGCCTGGCGACAGCGACGCGGCACCAACCGCGGAAGCCTCGGCCTTCGTGGAATATTGCCGATTGAGGGGTCTGAGTTGGATCCTCTGCTGTGACGCCAATGCTCATCACATAACGTGGGGAAGCACCAATATCAACAATCGGGGTGAGAACCTGCTTGAATTTATATGTAGTAATGGTATAAACATAGCAAATAGGGGCGACGAACCGACGTTTAGGAATGCTATTGGTCAGAGGTCTTGGACCTCACTCTTACTAGTTCTAACCTTTCTTTCGCCATCTCTAACTGGCAGGTATCCAACGAACCATCAATGTCTGATCATCAACACCTGGTCTTTGACGTTGTTAGTGCGCTGGACACGTGCCAGGAATATCGTAATCGCAGATGCACAAACTGGGAGAACTTCCGTTATCATCTGGAAAGCGATGCCAATCTCTCCAACGGGTTGATTCTGAGCCCAGATGAGATTGATTATGAGGCATCAGAAATTCAATCTAGTTTGACTTCTGCTTATTTTGCCAGCTGCCCTCAATGGTGGAACGATGGTCTGGATAAGCTCAAAAGGGAGGCTAGGAGACTATTCAACAGAGCCAAGGAAACAGGTGGCTGGGTCATCTACAAGACGGCTCTTACTGAATATAATAGGGAATTACGTAGATCCAAAAGGTCCACGTGGCGCAGCTACTGTGAGAAGATCTCAGATCTTCCGGAAGCTGCGCGACTTCAGAAGGCTCTTTCACAGGATCACACGAATGGTCTTTGCACTCTCAGGAGACCCGATGGTTCCTACACTGGATCTCCTGAGGAAACCTGTGAACTATTGTCAGACACGCACTTCCCAGGCTGCGTAGCCTCCCGCGGGTCTGTAGCGATTCAAAGAATCCCAAACCTTACGGGAAGGTATTGTGATGGCGACCATTTAATGGGGGGGCCGAATGTTGGGAAAATTGCATTTTATTATGGATGAACTAAATTTTTATTTGAGTGTAAATTTGGAAAACACTTTATTAGAAAATTTTGTTTGAAAACATTTTTTATGTTGTCAAGGAAATTGTAAAATGTTCATTCATACTTTGGAATTTGTGTAGAAAACTTGAATAAAAAAATATATATAAATTTTGGTTTGAGAATTTTAAAAGAAAATTGAAAATTGGTCAGAAAAACGTGTCTGGTAAAAGAAAGAAATTGATTAAATCTGTAAAAGAAGATAAAGAAGTTATCAAGCAGGATTAAGCCTCCCCAACACCATCTCCACTGCAATCATATTCCACAGATACAATATCGTCATCTTCACAGCATTTGGTGGCTCAGCAAGAGCAGAACATCTGACATAACATAAATATCTCATCTTTATCCATAGGCTGTGGAAGTTGGAGCAACAGTAAATCAGAAATATATAATTAAATGACAACTATAATAACGATTTCGGTGTTGATTGAAATTTGCAAAGTAATCATTCTACTGCAATACCGTCATCATCTTCACCACAATAACAACAATCTTTAAATTAAATTTTTCCACTTCGGGTTCGGCTGTTCCATCGAACTCATCCAGACAACAAGCCCAGTTACAACCACCAACAATACTGCCTTGGTTGTGATATCAACAACAGCAACAAACAGAAGAATGTTTGTCCTGCAAATACAGTTATCACAATCCAAATGAATTACAACTACACTCTCATCTTTGTCAATATTCTTGTTTAGTAGGGGTCAATACTTAAATTTTTTTTTGAATTTTTCTAATTTTTTTTTTGTTCTTTTTATTTCCTGTCTCGTGTTATGCGTTTTGCAAATTAATTTAAAGAAATAATTTTTTTTTTTTAAATAATTTAATTCATATTTTTTTTTGCACTAAAAATAATTTACATATTTCATTTGATTTCCCGATTGTTATAAATATTTTTTTAAATTTATTTTTGGTCACCTAATTTTAATTGGTAATTTCAAATTCTCAAACTATTTATTAACACTTTACACAAACTTTCATACATACATTAAACTCACATATATTAAACCCACATACATTAATAGATCATTCCCATACCATTAACTCTTTTACTCACTCAACTAACAGACTAGGATAGATTAATATAACTCATAACTAAGGGCATTTATTCTTCGTCTGCAAGCGCTTGGGGACATCGATGGATATTGCATGTAAGTTTGTTTGATTTTTTATATACACTTGTGCTCACGAAATTAAGTCAATTCAATTTTTTTTTTAATTTTATTGTTGTTGCCTTTATTTTTAAAGATCAAAATAGTGGCTACATTCGCCACGAAAGGCAAGGAGATGGTTCGGAAAATTATACAGAATTTTAACGTAATGTTGGTTTTTTTCATTTTGTCACTTGTTTTAAGTGGGCGTGGCTTTTAACGAAAAATTAGCGATATCAACCTTTTATCAAATTACATAGTAAAATTTAGGCAGTACTGATCGGTTCTGTACAAACCGTATATTTTTGAAATTCCTATAAAATTTCCTTAAGTCTTGCATTATTTTTATCTACAAATAGTCACCAGACTTAAAATTGAAGCACTTTAAACATGACCAAATTTTTCCTTGTTTTTAGCGGTTTTAATAAAGTTAACAGCACTGAAATTTTAAAGTGAATAGTTTTATGCTTTTCTTACCACAATATAACAAATCAGTCAAGATTTTTTTTACGTTATAGTAAAAAGCATTTCATGTTAAAACTTCAGTGTTGCTAACTTTCTTTTAAAATCGCTAAAAACAAAGAAAAACTTGGTCATGTTTAAAGTGCTGTAATTTTAAGTCTGGTGACTATTTGTAGATAAGAATAATGCAAGACTTACGGAAATTTTATAGGATTTCCAAAAATATACAGTTTGTACAAAACCGATCAGTACTGCCTAAATTTTACTATGTAATTTGCTAAAAGTTTGATATCGCTAATTTTTCGTTAAAAGCCACGCCCACTTAAAACAAGTGACAAGATGAAAAAATAAACATTACGTTAAAATTCTGTATAATTTTCTGAACCATCTCCTTGCCTTTCGTTACGAATTTAGCCACTATTTTGAAATTTAAAAATAAAGGCAACAACAATAAAATTTTAAAAAAACTTGAATTGACTTAATTTCGTGAGCACAAGTGTATATCTAAATCCTATTAAGATTTTACACTTGCTCACACATTATACAGAAGAAAAGACAAATAATTCTTTAAAATAAAATAAATTCTTTAAAATTAAAACTATTAACACCCCACACTTTTAAATTAAAAATTAAATTATCTTAATTTAAATCAAACGGAAAAATAAATACAAATATATTGCAAAAAAAATTTTTTTTTGAGTTACAAAAATTTTATTGAACCATTTTTGTTTTAAATACAGTTTGTGTGGAATTCAAAATAAGGTGATCAAATTTTGATTAGATTATATTCCACGATAATTAAATTTTTTTTTTGATTATTTTTCTTTATAATATGTATATTTTTTGTTATTATTCTATTTTAATAAATTATTGTTAGTTGGTTCCTAAAATTAAATTTTGATTTAGTGATTCTTTTGTTACGAAAAGTGGAGTCGTAGGTATATAAAATGTAGGTTTTTTTATTTTTTTTTATCGGGCTGACTGAAACTTACCCTATAGTCAGCAAGGAGGGTGGGCATCGGACAAGTGTAGCAAATTCCTCCATAAGCTACACTTCTATCATCAACATATTTTTTGGTTCATTTTCGGTCTTTTTGCTTTTTGTTTTGTTATTTGTTTATTATTTTATTTTGTTTTAATGTATCGCCCATATTTTTTTAAATTGCTTCCTAAATTTAAAATCGACAGTAAACGATTCAATAAATATAATTTCTTTTGGGAACATAATAAACCCCCCCCCCCCCCCCCATCGACGAGCACAGCCGAACCAGTAGGTAGCCGTTCCCTTTATAAATCAACCCAAGATAAAGAATCGTTACAGTATGTAGGCCTAACTGGTGCCGTCTTTCGAGAGGACAGAGTGAAATGGGCGATTAATGGATTTAAGCCCTTTAAGTCACCGGGACCCGACGGGATCTATCCATGTCTGATGCAGAGGGCGGTGGATATAATAGACCCACAACTGGTTAGGATATTTAGATCCAGTCTTTTGTTGGGTCATGTTCCGACGAATGGGGGGTTAAAGTGGTCTTTATTCCAAAGGCGGGGGGAAATCCGAACAACTGCCTAAATCGTATAGACCAATTAGCCTCAGCTCTTTTCTTCTTAAGACAATGGAATTATTAGGGACCACTTTATTAGGGACACGTATCTCAGGCGTAAGCCGATACACGAGCTTCAGTTCGCGTATCAACGGGGTAAGTCTACCTAAAGTGCTGTCCATCATGCTGTCACGTTGATAGAGAAGGCACTGGAGGCAAAGAACATTGCCCTCTGTGGTTTTATTGATATACAGGGCGCTTTTGACAACACGTCCTACGATGCGATCGGGCTATCTATGATGAGAAAGGGCATATCTCCAATGATTATAAATTGGACATTAGAGATGCTCAACTCAAAGGAGATCACGTTCGGTATAGGCTCTACTAGTAGAACCGTGAATGCGACCAGAGGGTGTCCTCAGGGCGGTGTACTGTCGCCTTTACTGTGGACACTGGTCATTGATGAGTTGCTTGAGGGTCTGGACGACCTTGGCTTCAGGACCTATGGCTACGCCGATGATCTTGTCACATCCGTTGTCGGCTGGGATGACAGGACCATCTCTGATCGTATGCAGCAGGCTCTGAACTTTACTCACTCATGGTGTCGGGAAAAAGGGTTGACTATCAACCCAACGAAGACGATCCTGGTACCTTTCACAAGGAGAAGAAGGGTCAACCTGACCGAACCTGTTGTTGGGGAAAAAACGATAGGCTTCTCGGATAGTGTGAAATATTTAGGGGTGACTCTGAACAAACCGCTTAGGTGGAATGATCATCTAGACACCGTAACCAAGAAGGCCACCAGGGCATATTATGTCTGTCAAAGGCTCTTTGGGAGAACATGGGGTCTAAGACCACAGATGGTCTACTGGTCATTCGACACCATTGTAAAACCTATGATCACTTATGCTGCCTTAGCATGGTGGCCAAAGGTTGAGCAGTCAACGGCAAAGGATACTCTGAAGAAGTTGTATCGGCTGGTGTGTACTGGCATTACGGGGCTGGGGGATCGTGCCCAACGGATGCCATTGGGGCCATGTTGGGTATTCCACCATTGCATATTTCCGTGAAGGAGGCTGCAAGCTTGGGCTCACTTCGTCTCCGGGCGGTCGGGGACATGAGCGGGGACCTAAAGGGTCACATGAAGATCGCCGGGATATTTATAGACGACCCAATCTTAAGGCTCGCGAATAAAATGATCCCAGAGCAGATCTTTGTCAGGTATTTTGACATTATGTCATTTGACAGGCATATGTGGACCAGTCAGACTTGGAAGCCCAAAGAGGGGGCTCACATATGGTTCACTGATGGCTCGAAACAAGCTAATGGTGACACGTCTTCCATTAGCTTGTTCTTTGGGTCTTTGGACCCAAATTCCAACGTGTTCTACCAATGGGCAAGTACCCCTCCGTCTTTCAGGCGGAGATTTTCGCCATCTGCGTATGTGTGAGAGAGTGCCTGCGGAGAGGCACGGTTAGATCCCGCATCCACATCCTTTCTGACATCCAGGCTGCGCTAAAGGCTCTAGGAGCTTACGGGGTATCATCTGGTCTGGTCATGGAGTGTGTGGGAATTCTCAACGAACTTGGTATGAAAAACTCCCTTACACTGGGATGGATTCCTGGTCATGAAGGGCACGAGGGCAACGAAAGGGCTGATTGTCTAGCCAATTGTGGAGCCCGACGACCCTTCATCGGTCCGGAACCATTCTTTGGGATACCTAGAGGGTATGCTAGGGAAAAACTCAGGCAGTGGAGAGAGACTGAGTTTGCAAAACATTGGGAAACTTCTACTGGCCAAAGACAAGCCAAAAGATTTATTTCCCTGTCCAGCGGAGTATCAAGGCGACTATTGTCACTTGACAGGGGTAACCTTAGGGCCCTGACGGGATACTTAACTGGGCACTGTGGGCTCAGGTACCAGCTTCACAAACAGGGCCGGTCAGACACTGATGTCTGCAGGTTTTGTGAGCTGGAAAATGAGACATCGGAGCATGTACTCTGCGAATGTCCGAGACTGTGCGACAGAAGACTCAGATTTCTGGGTGACCGCTTTGTGTCACCTTCGGACGTTTAGGGAAATTCTCCTAACAGGATTATTGGCTTTATTGGTAGCCTGAATCTCCAGGGAACTCTAGGCAGCACAAAAGATCTATATTGGTCGCGGTGCGTAGTGCCTTCGTATCTAATCTAATCTAAAATCGCTCTTGATGGAGACTATGTTGAAGAGTAAAGTCGAATTTTTCCAACAAAAAAAATTGTTGTTTTATTGGTTATCCTACGGACTTTTCAGCCGAAATTGCTTTGAATCCATTCCCAGTCAGAAATCGCCAGTGGTACAAAAAATCAAGCGCTGGCATACCACTGGGTAACCACGGTGTTAAAAATAAATGACTGGCAGAATACTCATTTGGGACGCTTTGCCAGCGTTTGCAAAAAGCGTTTTGCCAGTATTTGTTTTATAAAAATTTCGGTGGTTTATAAAAAAACCACTGGCAAAGAATTGGCTTAGAGTGATATGCCAAGGTTTGCAACCAGAGGTTTCCTGTGCTACCTACCCAATGGTACAAAAATCAATTTACTGGTAGACCAATGATTTTATAAAAATGCTGACACTTCGTTAAAACATGGACCGATGTTAACCAAAATCAATAAGCTTCGTCCTTGGGTCAACATAGGTCTATGTACCAAATTTCATCGTGGAGAGGGTATTATAAGTTTGTGACAATTTTAAACAATACTTGGACAATTTTGAAGGATTTTTGGACAATTGTGAATAATTTTTGGAGAATTTTAAAACATTTTTGGAAAAATTAAAAACATTTTTGAATAATTTTGAAACATTTTATACTGAATTTAGACTGAACAAAAACTACCTGGTTGTGTTATTCAAAAACTTTTAAAATTGCCTAATTACAGATTTTTAAGCTAATTTTGCAAAAAGAATATTCACAAATGTTTAATAAAGAAAAATTTATTAAACGCTTAAAGCAGGGTATATCCTAAAATATCTGTTTGATAAAGTTTGGAAAAAGAAAACCACTGTAAAAAACTAAAAAACGTGAATTTACAATGATTAAATGAATTGTTTAAGAGGCATCCACGCGAAAATAGATGGAATACAACATTTTGTATCCAAAAATTCCAAGACTAAAGTATTTTTTCGCAAATTTTACCCAAATTTGCATGAAAATAAAATAAAAACAAATTCAATAAAATAGTGATGCATTTATAATAAAACCATACTCGATATTCGAATACTTTCAGTATTCGTAATATAAAAAATTCTTTTAACACAATTTGTTCCCATTATTACTTCTCAGTAATGTTTAAAAATCGTTTTTTAATATGTTTTGATTTGTAATAAAATATTTTAATTTCCAAAATTTACAAAACAATATATTTTTTACCTACAATTACAGAGTCAATCGTTCACAAAATTCATGTATCACTAACAATAAAAAGAGAGAATAGGTCCATTCGATTACTTTTCTCAGTCAAGTCCAGTAAGAATTACTCAGTACAAACTTTCGGAGAGTAAGACAAGATTTATTCTCAAAATAAAATTTTCCCAAACATGTACGCGAACAGAAAATTTGCAACAAGTTGCAAGTTTGTACACACAGCTGATCACAACACCAAATATACAAATAAATTTTAACTGGTCGCTATGAAAGAAGACAATTTTTGATGTTAAACCTTAAGCAGAACATTTTTAGAAGGTTTTCTTATCTTTTCCATAATTTATTTTGAAAGTTTTACTGCTTTGCATTTCCATAAAATATTATAATTGGAAAATAATTTTTTTTATTTACCATAAACAATCATATGTTTTCGTAACATATGTTTTTTTGTGCTTGCAAATTCTTACTGGCAAAAATTTATCCAGTAAAAATTTGCTAGAAAAAGAAGAAGACTTAGAAACTCTCAATATAGAACTGTCACTTTATTCTCTCTTTTTTCTTTCTCTTTACTGAGTATTTGTGTTAACGAACGCTATCCAGTAAAAATTTGTACAAATTTGTACAAATTATCCAGTAATCGAATGGACCTAATATACAAAGTGTTGTCAGAATTAAATACAAAATTAATAAACTTTTATTGTATGTTTTTGAATACAATTTTATAATAAAGGTTTAATAGAGATAATGAATGCTTTAGCAAATTCATGTTTTAAAGCTAAATTAAGAAGTTTTTTTGAATAACAGCGTTAAAATATACTTTAAAATTCTGTTTTAAATTTGAAATTTTCAAATTTTGTTTACATTTAGTTTACAAATTTCCTTTTTATTTTTGAAGCACATAGGTAGCGATATATTTTTTGATTTTTCGTATGCTGGTGTGTAACCATAACTTTTGTATGGCGATTTCTCGCAAAATAATGACTTACGCATTTACCTGTAGAACAGCATGGAATACATTTGAACATCGATTATGCGGGCCTCCATTAACCGGGTACATCTGTTAACCGGCATGCTGGTAATTGATTTAATACCTATTTTAACCGTGGTTTACCTCTATTATCCGTGCTTTCAGAAGTTAATAATATCTCAAAAGGTACTTTTGTAGAAATGGCTCATTCAAATACCAAAGATTTTTTAAAAATATATATGTGACCTTCTCCGAGAAAAGGGACCTAGTGTGTCAAAAAACGGGTTTAATAGAGTTTTTTTCTACCTAAAAGGGTACCAGAATCCACTCTTAGAAATGAGTTAGAAAAAAACTTCATTTTCACACTAGGTCCCTTTTCTCGGAGAAGGTCACATATGACTCTTTTAACCGTGTTTTTCGATTATCCCTGTTGATCCTGGTCCCGAACAACCCGGATAATTGAGGTTCGACTGTATAAATAAAAATATAAAAAAATTGTAGTCTACTCGCAAGCAAAGGTGATTATTGCTAATTGCGACGAGTTGTGGCAGTCATAAGACTATTTTTTAAACTGCAAGTCAAAACTTTCCATACAAAACAACAATAAAATTCAAAAAATTCACATTTTATCTGTCATTATGAAATAAATATAATCCCAGCAAGCATGAGAATACGAAAAGATTCCCCGATCATATCGCCTGGAAGAAAACATTTATTGCCGGCAATATCAATTTCGTATTGCTGAAGTTTCTCCTGTCGGGAGCAACTGTTACCCGAAAGCAATACTTCCAGGCAATACGAAAGCAATTCCCCAGGAAGATAAATCGATGATATCGCTAATTTATCACCTGAACTATAAAAAGATGATATCGCTAAACAATTTCCCCGCTACAAAATAAACAATTATTTTTTTCATAATAAAATTTAACTCTGAAAAATAATATCAGCATACATAATCCATGGACCAACACATTTATTATCTTGCTTTCACAATTCCCTACTTTTTCCGCGCCGAAAATCTTGGTTTTTCCACGAATTTGTTTTCCAAATGTCTTTTCTTTGTTTTTGGTACGAATTTTGTTTTAATTTTTTCCAAAATGACAAAAATTTCAAACAAATTGTCTTTATCTTCAAGGTGATATTGCCGCAATATTGTCATAAAAAATTATGACAAAAAATAAAATTTTTGAATTAATTTTTCTAAGTATCGCCGAATTATCTTCCAGTTGATAAAATGAAGACAATTTCAAAATACTACTTGTTTATTTTCATTTAAATGAAAAATATAAGGTATCGCTTTAATATCTTCCAGGAAGATATCTTCCGAATGCTTGCAGGGATTTATTGTTACTTTACAACAACAAACACAAGGGGAATACAATCACAACTAGGATTCACAGACTTTCGTATGAATAGATACGTATAATTTTGAAGTAATTGCTTTAATATCAAAATATTTTCCATATATGTACGACCAATTAGCCTTTTTGGAAAAATAAAAAATCTTCAATTGGGGTATGGGTCATGTTGTCGTATTTGTTTTTACTGAAAATATATATCAGAGATCTTTTCTATGGAGTACATTTCGTCTTAATCGAATAAGTATTTCTGGATTCAGCATATAAAATTCTAGCCGACTCCATTTAAGAGCTCTTTAAATATTATTTAATAAACTTTAATAATTTGCGTCACGGACTTAGATAAGCATCGCTTTTCATCACCGTAATTGTTTTAGTAATGATACGTGGTTATAGTTTTAATTCTTCCTGGATCTTTTCAATTGATAGTTGCCAACCAACCGGAATTGGAAAATTAATCTAGACCGTGTTTTCAAACGCCAAATAATTGCCAATTAAATATTAATGCAACCTTCATTAGTGGCTTAGTATAAATGGAGTAACAAACTTTAATTATAAGTTAAAGCTGTTTCTTTTTTTATTTATTTATTTTACTTATTTTATTAATATCAATACAAAGAAAGCCTTCATGGCCAATTATTTATGTATTGTTAGATTAGATCTTCTAATGTAATCATCTCATGTACCGTAATAATATAATTTAAAAACGAGTAAAAAGGTTAAAGTGGGGCATGCCGACTATACAATACCCTACACCAGTCTCGTTAAAAGCCAACTAATGTTTGGATCCGAAATTCAAATGGGTTAAAATGGGACTTGTGTCAAAATTTTCTATAATGTGAGTCAGCGAACCAAATTTCATTAAAATATCTTTATATTTGCGACCTGCAGTTTGTAACCAAGCCAATTTTGGAGGGACCCTTATATGGGCACTAGGTCTAAACATGGACCGCTGTTAACCAAAATCAATAGGCTTCGTCCTTAGGCTGCCATAGGTCGGTGTACCAAATTTCATCAAAATATCTTAATATTTGCGACCTGCAGCGTAAAACAAATATAATTTTGGTAGGACCCTTATATGGGCACTAGGTCTAAACATGGACCGATGTTCACCAAAATCAACAGGCTTCGTCCTTGGGCCAACGTAGGTCTGTGTGTCAAAGTTCATCAAAATATCTTAATATTTGCGACCTGCAGCGTATGAACCATATAATTTTAGTAGAACCCTTATATGGGCACTAGGTCTAAACATGGACCGATGTTCACCAAAATCAATGAGCTACGTTGTTGGGCCGACATAAGTCGGTGTACCATATTTCATCAAAATATCTTAATATTTGCGACCTGCAGCGTATGAACAATATAATTTTGGTAGGACCCTTAAATGGGCACTAGGTCTAAACATGGACCGATGTTTACCAAAATCAATAGGCGTCGTCCTTGGGCCGACATAAGTCGGTGTACCAAGTTTCATCAAAATATCTTAATATTTGCGACCTGTAGAGTGCGCACAAGAATGCATGGACAGACAGACGGACGGACGGACGGACATCGTTAAATCGAAATAAAAGAAAATTCTGAGCCGATCGGTATACACAAACTTATAATACCCTGACCACATAGTGGTGTAGGGTATAAATATTGAATATATACAAACAACTTTTAATATTCAAGTTATTAGTGGCTCCCCAGCCTTATGAACATTGACAAATTTAATAAAATAAGTACCTATAGCAAGGGACGAGAAACTAAGTAACGGTTTGCATTCCGTTAAAGTAATCGAGCAGTTTACGTTTATATGTTAAAAAGGAATATGAAAAAAGTTTAAGGCTGTTTGGCAAATAATTCCATAATTGATAGAAACATACATACTACAAAAGAGTGATCAAAAATTGCAAGATGTCTAATAGGCACATCAATCTAAATATTCCGTGTAGAATTTATAAATAAAAATTCATTCACTAGAAGTTCCGGTTGTTGTAATTTCATAATCTTATAAAAATGAAGTAAAGTACGTAATTTTAAATAATCTTCAAAACTACACTTTAAAAACTCAAGAACAAGTTCGGTGACAGGATCTTACATAAAATACGTAGCGAACCACTATTCTGACAATTCTCCCAAGAACATTTAAATTGTATAACCAGGACCCAGAGAAGACCTCAAGGCCATAATTAAATTGGGACATAATCAGGGAATGAGCTAAGCAATATCTTACAAGTCTAGGTGTAAATTGTCTCAATGAGTATAATCTTTTTAACGTAAGAAAAATTTTGTTGGAAAGAAAATTTACATGATTATTGAAATTAAGACTAGAATCTAAAATAACTGCAAGACATCGAATAGAATCCACATAGTCAATCACTTGTCCATTTACATATATCCTAGGATGGAAAAAATCACGGTTATGCAAATAACCTTAGGCTTAGTAGAATTAATCTCAAAACAATTTAAAGACATCCAATTGGATATTGAATCCAGATGGTTGTATAAACAGTACTCAAAATCGTTAATTTGACGGGAGTCAGCAGTATACAATAGTACAATATCATCAGTAAATACATACGACCGACAAAAATTGTTGTCCATTAGGGAAATACAATCGTTTAGGTAAATAAGAAATAGAAAACTTGCCCCAAAGGATTTTTTTAATAAATTTTTTAAATTATAAATTTAAAATACATAAATTGACGAAACTATGTACTACTTGTAATTGAAGTAAGAACTTACTGCATAATGTGCTGGATTAGCATTATCCTTCCATATAAAACGATAGTCATCTATTGCAGCAATTTTTCCATCATCATATAAAGTGGCTGTAAAGTTGACAATTGAACCAATCAAAGCAGATTCTGAGCTGTTAATTTGAACGTAATAAGCCTCCACTAATAGGAAAATAAAATATTTGTAAAAAATTACAATACAGGGGCGTTTTTTTAAGTTATTTTAAAAAATCGGAATAATACATACCACCAATCCAAATGACGCAGTATACGAAAATATTTATCAATAAATGCAAACGATGATATGATTGTTTTAAAACATGCATGTTTGGTTACAGTTGTTTTAGGTTTTTGTTGCTATTTGAGATGTTTATGAATGTTTTTATATTATTTTGCTTTGTTAAATTTCGAATTATTTACTTTGACCGGGACACCACTATTGCTTTTATCTTGTTGGAATTTTCCTAATTGACTAGTAAATTCTGTATTTGTTAGCATTTATTTCTTCAGCGGAAGTTAGAAATGGGAAATTTCGATTTTTTATATATTTTTCTATTTTTTAGTAATAATATTTTTTATTATTTCTTTAATCTCTTTCACTTTTTTGTTGTAATAATGAACTAAATTGTTTTATGAAATTTTTTCTTTCATTATATATTTTTCTCTTAACTGGTTACACTTTTAACTTTTGATTTATTCGCTGGAGCGAATGACTATTATTACCATGTTGATTGCGTCTTTTGTATAATTACGTTATAATTTTATAAAATTACAAATAAATTTTTTTATTTTTAAGACAAAAAGTTTTTTTCGTGAACGCAAATATGTTACTCTTCGGTTAATGAAAAACTGGGATGATAAAGTTGGTACTATAGTACATTCTACGGCACTATTTAATCTCCAAAAGTAATATGGCACCACTTAAGGGGCCTTCAGACGATCAAGCATGCTGTCTAGATTGGTTTGATGATTCCATGCTGTGGTTCCACGCATAATATACCACACAGATTATACACAGATATGAATCAGCTGATTTGGGCAATATGAATGATATGAATCAGCTGATTTGGGCAGATATATACAAAAAAAATGAGCAAAACAAAATGTATGGAGATTTTATATTGGTATCTCCCTCTCGACATGACTTCCATGTAAACAAAACCATACGGTTCGAGAATACTTTTTTGACACCTGTCATAAGTTCACATCTGTGTGTTAATCTGTGGTATACTATATATAATACCATACAGGGTATTCACAGTTTAAGTGCTAACGTGCTATTGTTCTAAAATAGCAAGGTTTTTTAAGTTTAACTCATAGAAAATTGTGAAATTTACAACAAATGCTAATTTAGTACTTAGGACATGTGCGGTGTCGCTAAATTTGAACTAAACTAATTTTCCAAAAATGCATACATACCTGGACCTGTGTTCTGTAACTATGTGAGAAGTTACTCACATAAAAATTGCAACTTTACGATGTGTCTACGATATTTCAAACAGGGTGAGTCACAAAATTTCAAACTGGATATCAAGGTTAGTTACCGAAACGAATAACGGTATGGGTAACGGTATTTAATTTTATTTGTTTCGGTAACGGTAAAGGTAACGGTATTTAAGACTGTTTCGGTAACGGTATACCGTTATCGAAACAGCAATTATAAACAATTTGAAAGTTTGAAAAAATTTTAAAAGCATTTGTCAAATATAAATTATTTGTATGTATACATTTATACCAGCAAACAAACTTTTTGGTATAAAAGTACAACTAACCAAAAATAATAATAATTAACAATACACAAATATATTAATATAACACATCACGTCACGTTACGTTTACATATGACTAATTCTACCTTTAAAGCGGCGAATATATTAAAGAACATTGAGTAAGGAACAAAAATTTTGTAAACACGAATTGCACGGATGTCACACGAACATTAACATACACAAATCAACATTCGTAAAAAAATTCCCATTTTTTCGCGAATGTTCCTTAGTGTATTCCCCGCTTTTGGTTCCATTAGCCATAAGTGGACGTAACGTGACGTATTTATTTTATCAGCTGAATCGTCACGTTACGTATGGCCTAAAGACGTAACGAGCCCTGACTTCGTCACAAACGTCCATCCACCAGACTATCAAGCTAGCCCTTAATTTCCGGCGGCGTGTCTTATTTATGACACGCCGCCGGAATGAACGACTATGTTTCGGCGCAACGAAATTGTCGGTTTGAATTTTATTTTAATACTGGGGTTACACGTTAAATTTTTGCCTTTCAAGTTTCAATACTCTCACACTTTTTTACTAACCCACTCACACTGAGTGTGGTAGTAAAAAAATTGAAACTTGAAAGGCAAAAATTGATCGTGTAACCCCTATGTAAGTATCGCGATATCCATATCGCAGAATAGCCTAATATTCTGAAATTCAGATCACGCAATAAATATTGAACGTGTAGCATAGTGCTGCCGTTAGAATTATTAAACGACCAGCACAGCACAAAAATAATGTAAATACTGACGCGATAAATATTGTACATGTAGCATACACGCGCAATATATGTTGAACGTGTAGCATTTTTTAAGTCCGGTGGCCCAGGTAATAAGTTCAGCGGCTTTCTTTTATAGTCGGCTCATATATATTACCATGTATGTTGGGATAGAACATCTCTAATTGATTATTTTCTTTTAAGTAACTCATTTTCCTTGGGCACATCTGGTCAAATGCAATGTCCTGGTGTGTCTCGGCATTCCCTCATTTTTATAGCTGTTGACTTTCAGAATCCGTCTGTAGAGCATTTTATATCGTAATGGAGGATTTACAAGCAGCTGTAAATCTACAACTTGAAATTCTCATGTCGAATATTGAGACCTTACATTCCTTGGTACCAATAGTTCGTCGTAGGGTTGGTTTGGATAGTAATAATTGGTTTAATGACAGAGAAATTTCGTATCACGTTTCTTTGAGGGATTTGTCGTATAATCATTACCTCCGATATAAGGCTCGGTTATGTAATAGAAGAATTAATAAAAAAAAAATCCGATGCGAGAAGGGTTAAATGACGATAGCTATAAACTTGACATCACAAATTATACCAGATATGAATCAGCTGATTTGGGCAATATGGCCGACAGAAAATGAGCAAAACAAAACGCAAAAATTTAATAAAAACAAAAGATAAACCACAATAATCTAAAGAGACAGAAATATACAAAAAATGCGCAATACAACATGTATGGAGATTTTATATTAGCTGTGTTTTCGACTTAACTATATCCGTTAACTCATAAAAAACTTCAAAGTGCATAAAAACGCTTTAAAGACAAAAACTAACACATTACTTTTCGTATGCACGTTAACTTTCAACACGGATAATTATCAACGTTGAAAACTCAACGTTTATACATTTTCACATCTAACGTAACATATTCACGTTACTTCCTAGGAACTCTTGCTGACGTACGTTCGATTATAAAGGAAAAATTATAAACATAACCTGTTTAAAAATTTGTTATACTACAATCGGTTTAACGTAGATTTGCTTTAAGAGTTAACGTTGATAGGCATGAGACAAAATTCAGATATTGTTATCTCCCTCTTTACTTGACTTCCATGTAAACAAAACCATACAGTTCGAGAATACTTTTTTGACACCTGTCATTAGTTTCACATCTGGTATTAATCTGAGTTCGACATAATTGACCGGCGGCGGCGAGTAGCCTAATTTATGTTGGTCGGCTTGGCCTTCTGTTAGCCACTCGTTGCCACGAAAACACGATAGCAAGGCATAGACAGCAAACTTTTTTGATCGCAAAGTTCTGTAAATTTTTATTTCCCTGGATAAAAACTACAATTAAATATCGATGTCTAAAGACGCAAATCCTAAGGATGCCGTAATTAAGGCTGCATACGCGGATGTTAATAAATTTGGGCAGAATGGTGAATTTGATAAAGCAATGAAGGCTGTGAATCGAAGTGAGTACTGGAAAAAAGGGCGACCAGACACAAACATTTTGCAAGATTGCGGTTGGCATTCCAGATGTCGAAAAATTATAAACCAAGAGGTTAATTATGGGCTAAAGTTAAGTTTAGGGGCACCTCACCGATTGACTCCAAATTTGTACCACTGATGGAACTTTTTTTTGGGAGTCCTATGATCCTTTTTTTTCGCGGAAACATGTTGGTAGTTATTTCGGTTCAAACTTTTCCAATGGGCAATATCTTCGTCCTTTATAGTCGGACAATATATACATCATTGGAAAGGTAATAAAAATATCGAACAAATCTTTACTTTACGGGCATAGCTCAAAAAAAATTAGGGGTAAAATAGGTGAGTTCAGAGTTTTTTTTGTCAGCGGCCTATATTTTCCGAATTATGGGTCTCTTAAGTTTGGATATATCATTTAATTTATATATTTTTAACTTCGGAATGCGATATCTGAACGGAACGAAATATATATATATTCCCGTCGTTCCTATACGGAGCATGGGGCCTCATACGGAACGAAATGGCTGTCATTAACCCTCTAACCGGCAAGCCCGCCTCCAGGCGGGGTATATTAAATTGACCAGAAAAGCGCCAAAAGGGTATTTTATAATACGAAATTATGCTTTTTCAACAGAAAACAAAATTTATAAAAATTTTTTGAAGAATTTTTTTGTGTACAATGCACGGTTTGGAAGCGAAAAAGTGTTAAAGATAAAATTTCGTAAAATTTCAAAAATTAAATATTTTAAAACAACCAAAAGTTTCAAAAATCTTAAAAACATATTTAAATTGACTAAAACAATTGATAGTGACCATGAAGTAAGATTGCAGCTTAAGCTATTCAAAAAGTTCCTTACTTTGGTCCAAGGACGCACAGGATTCCATAAGGATACCTTTAAAGGACATCACCTTAACTTCAAAATGTATGGACGGATTTTTCTAAAATTTGGTAAAAAGAATATATTTGGTATAGGTAGCAAAGCTTATAAGTTTGAATAATATATATTGAAGTTTTGGTGCGTTTTCGCTCAATTTCGCTTTTTTCGAAAAACAAAATTCGCTACAACCTCTTAAGTAACAGCACAAAAAATGTAATTTTTTTATTGCAATTACATCTTGGTAAGAGAAATAATTTGTGCCTAAACCTAGTAATTTTTATGCGCTAGTTTTCGAGATTCACCCTTATACTGCATTTAGACTGAGCAAAAACTACATAGTTTCTGTACAAAACTAGTTTTTGTGTGTTTTTTATGCATGCGTTTTGACAAGTAAAAGCTAGCAACGGCCAAAAACTAGGTAGTTGTTGCTCAGTCTAAATGCAGTATTAAACTATTTTGGCCCATATCGCCTAAAGTAGGCAACGAAAAAAAATTTTGTAGAAGAACTTATTGTTTATTTTTCGTGAGGAACACATGGTATAAATTTCATTGCAAAAAAGCTTAGGCCGGTTAGAGGGTTAAATATCTTATACAAGCACCTTTAAGGCTCAATTAGACGTGCCATAACCATAACCATATAAAACAGCTGTTCAAACCAAATCTTATAGGCTACATTGTATTCGATTATAGGTGACATGCCATAACCTTAATTAGACGCGCCATAACCATAACCATATAAAACAGATGTTCAAACCAGTCTTATGGGCTACAATGTATACGATTATTGGTGACATGCCATAACCGTAACTGTAGAAACCAATTGAATTTTGGTTTTCTGCTATGGCGTTATGGTTACGGCTATGGCGATATGGCACGTCTAATTGAACCTATACCAATTGAATTTTGGTTGCCTGTTATGGCGTTATGGTGACGGCTATGGCGTTATGGCACGTCTAATTGAACCTTTAATCCGGCATAAAAAAATGTTCTAAACTATTAACCCATTGCGGCCCAGCACATGATTTTCTGTTTTTGAAATGGAATTTTTACAAGAAAAATGTTGTTTTCTCAATATTTTGCCTATTTAATGTACAAAATAACTATTATTTATTTGTAGATAAGGCTTTAACCTTTAATATAAGGTATAATTTAAGCCTTTTACCCTTCTAACAGCGCAGATATTAAGAGTTAAAATTTTGAACTTTTTGAGTTGATTTGAGTAAACTTTTTTGTGTATTCAGCCCGGCTTAGGGGTTTTTCTTATGTGATATGCAGTTTAGTGGCTTCGCTGAGTAAAGTTTTTCCGTGTAACCGGCCTATGGCCGGGGTTGGGGGTTTTTTCCTTTGTGATAGGCAGTTTAGTGGCTTCGTTGAGCAAAGCTTGTTTGTGTAACCGGCCTCCGGCCGGGCTTAGGGGTTTTTTCCTATGTGGTATGTAGTTAAGTGTGTTCGCTGAGTAAAGCTTTTCTGTGTAATAGGCTTTGACCGGGCTTAGGGGGTACTCCTATGTAGCGTTCGCTTTTTTAATTTCGTAAATATTTGAATCAACAATCTCGCGAGCGAAGCGAACGCGCCGAAAATCAGGCATATCTGTAAAGAAAAAATTGCGCGATTTTTTATTTTTTTCTTTACATATATGCTTGACCACTCGCAGTTGTGGTTTGCAGTGGGTTAATTAATATATTTATTTTAAGAATTTTATGTTTATTTATTTATGTATATAAGCACAAAAATAAAAAAATTAATAAGATATTTAACTGTTAATATCTGCGGTGTTATATGGGTTATAGGTATAAATTATATCTTAAATTAAAGATGAGAGCCTTAACTACAATTAAATAATACTTATTTTGTTGTTGTTGTTGTTGTTGTAGCAACGCCTCCTACAATAAATATGTAAGCATATATAATATTAATCTTCTTCTTCATCTTCTTCTGCTGACTCAGCTAGATCCAGACCCAGGAACCGGGCCGCCTCCACCGGGTGGGTCCATAGTGACGTGGGATCTAGGTGAGTCGGGTTTGCCGTGCAGCCAAAGAGGTGGTTTACGTCGTGGGGACCTCTCTGGCATGCGGGACATGTGTTCGGGATGGTGGGCTCGATCCGAGACCAATAAGAATTAAGGCGTGAACACCATCCCGAACGCAATTGCGCGAGGAGAACTCTCGTAGATCGTGGGAGAGTCCTCTCCTCGTTCTCCGCAATAGGTGGAGGGCGACCTCCAAGAACGATATTCATCCGGTAAGAATTGATGGCGTCATTTACCGTGTCCCGATGAATATCGTTTATACCTGCCCTATAGGATGCTTCATCCAGCGGATCTCTCATATAACGCTGGACCGTGCCCTCAAAGATACGAAGGTCCTTTCTGACATGCCTCGGGGGGGGATCTACCTCCGTAAGATGGTGATTCGGGTGGTTCCTCCGATGACATCCCAGCAGGAATTGCTTCGAGAGCATTTGGCAGTGTTCCTTTACTGTTAGGACCTTCGTTTCCTCGTGAAGATGTTGAACCGAGGACATTTGTAGGCATCCTGTTATTGTCCTGAGGGCAGAGTTTTGGCAGGTTTGGAGCTTTCTCCACTGGGTATCGCTGACTCTAGGCGACCACACTGGCGCAGCATAATTAACCACTGACCGACCAATTGTTTTGTAGGTTGCCAACAAGGTTTCTTTGTCCGTACCCCAAGAGCTGCCGGCTAGCGACTTGAGGACCTTGTTCCTACTCTGCATCTTGTTGCAAATTGCAGTGGTGTGCGCTGAGGACATGAACAGGCTGTCGAATGTAACCCCAAGAATTTTGGGGTGGTTTAGTTTCGGAATTCGTACGCCATCGACTACTACATTCAGTTCCAGCCTTACTTCCTTCGTCCAAGTGGTAAAAAGAGTCGCCGAGGATTTTGCAGGGGAGAGCTGCATATTCCTTCCAGTGAAGAAATTCGTAAGATCATGAAGATAACTGTTCAACCTACCGCATAAGCCATCAATGTCGTGACCCGTCGCCAGTATCGTACAGTCGTCGGCATAAGAAATCAATTCCACCCCTTCTGGTGGTGCCGGGAGTTTCGAAACGTAGAAATTAAACAATATCGGGGAGAGAACTCCACCCTGAGGAACTCCTTGTTTAATCCTACGAGGTTTGGATCTTTTGTTACGAAACTCCACAAACGACTGGCGACCACACAGATAATTCGCTATCCACCTCTTCGTGCCATTTGGGAGACTGGATTCGGCGATGTCTCTGAAGAGGGTCGCGTGGCTGACCGTATCAAATGCCTTCGATAGGTCAAGCGCCACTAGAACCGTCCTTTCGCAAGGGCGGCTCTGATTTAGACCGCTGGTTATCTGTGTGGCAATGGCGGTTAAAGCTGTTGTTGTGCTGTGCTGTTTCCGGAATCCATGCTGGTGCTGGGCAAGCTGAAAATGCCGTGTGAGACTGGGGAGGAGTAGAGCCTCAAGTATCTTTGCGACCGGTGACAGTAGGGAGATTGGTCTGTACGATACTCCCTGGTTCGCATCCTTTCCCGGCTTCAAAAGTGGTACCACCCTGCCCATCTTCCAGACCTCGGGTATTATTAGGGTGGATAGGGAAAGGTTAAAGACCTTTGTCAGGTACTCTACTCCTGGCATCTCCAGTTTTTTGATCATCAGCATGGAAATTCCGTCGGGTCCTAGAGCTCTAGATGGTTTGGCTCTTTTGATGGCTTCGGCAACCTCTGTTGACGTAAAAGCTAATGGCTCGTCATTGACTCGGAGTTCGTGGATTTTCCTCACGACACTCCTTTTCGCCTTGTCTCTCTCGGGGTGCTCTATAAACTGCCGGCTAAAATAGCTCGCGCACCTCTTCGGGTCCGATATCGTCCTGTCGGCAAATGAGATCGATACCCTGTCGTCCCTTTTGGACGGGTTCGAGAGAGCTTTGACCGTTGACCATAGCTTGCTGGCTCCGGTGCTGAGGTTGCATGTTTTCAGATGATCTACCCATTTGTTCCGTTTATGCTCGTTGACCAACTTGGGGTCGCTGGGGTTGGTCGAACGAAGCTCGTCCCGCTCATCTGCGAGTTCTGCCGCTTCGGCTGGGAAATTTGGTCTGATGTTGGCGATCCTTCCAGCCGGAATGAAGCGAGCAGCCGCTGCGTTGACGATTTCACGGAACTTCCTTTCCGCGGAGCGCATATCGGTTGGGGTGGGTAGGTCACTGAATTTGCGGTTGGTGAACTCTCTGAACGCTAACCAGTCAGCTTTCTTGTGGTTAATGTACGTGCGGCGTTCAGAGACGATGAAGTCATTTGGTCTATCAAGCGTGATAACTATAGGAAGGTGGTCTGAGGCCAACGATATAATCGGCCGCCAGGAGGCGTAATTTATCAGACCTGCACTCGAAATTGTTATGTCTGGCGAGCTAGTGCAACTTCCTACAATTCTGGTGGGGGCGTCCTCATTCAGTGTGCAGAATGTGGAGTCATCGACCTGTTCCGCCAAGGCTATCCCTCTCTGGTCTTCCCCCAGATTGGAGTGCCAGAGCTCATGGTGTGCGTTAAAGTCGCCCATCACCATGCGGTTATCACCCACCAGAAGGAATCTGATGTCCGGGTGATATCCTGCGGGGCAGCTGGCCACTGGCGGAATATACACATTGTACAGCTCGATCTCGGCAGCTCCTGACCTTACTGCTATACATTGATGTTCCATGTATATATCACGTACGTTAGGGTCAGGCGAGATCATTCTGTACTGCACGGTGTTGTCCATAATGAATGCGAGGCCCCCGCCTCCGCTCCGTGTGCGGTCCTTGCGCAGAATGTTGTAATTACTACAACTCTGGAGTCTACAGGTGGCATTGAGTTTAGTTTCCTGGACCGCAGCGACCATGACTTTGTGGAGCTGCATGAATCGGGTTATCTCCGTGATCTTACCTTGGAGGCCGTTGCAGTTAAACTGCATAAGTGTTATCACCTCAGGTCGGGGGACAGCCACATGTGGTGTTAGTTGTGGCGTCTGCTGTTGGTGTTGTAGCTGGTGTTGTTGCTGTGGTTGTTGCTGTTGGGACGAGATCGGGGTCACCACGACCGGAGATGTCAAGGCCGACGATGTCGCCGACGTTGACAGCTCCGATGACGATGAGCTGTTACGTTGGCCTATACAGCATGGGGCCACGTAATTACCGTCCCAGTCCCTATGGGTTCTTAACCCACTGCAGTTTCTACTGCTGTCCTTCCTGAGGTGAACCCACTGATTGCAGATGTTACACCTGACGGATGTTCCGCCAGAGTGTAACCGGTCCTGGCAAACCGAGCAGAACCATGGTCCTGGATTTTGTTCGATTCCGGCACGGACCAAAAGGATATGGAGCAAGTTCGCCGGATAAAGTTGCTCCAGGTTAGAAAAAAGAAGAGGGCATACATACGTATTGTTGGTTTGTTGAGTTGGCACTCCTTGGTCGAGGCTTGTTGGGCTCCGAGTCG
This sequence comes from Leucophora obtusa, assembly GCA_949987735.1. Classification (NCBI taxonomy): domain Eukaryota; kingdom Metazoa; phylum Arthropoda; class Insecta; order Diptera; family Anthomyiidae; genus Leucophora; species Leucophora obtusa. The sequence continues at coordinate 290,561,108 of OX465295.1, read as the reverse complement.
TTCCGGTACGAAGAACCGAGTGCCGCGGGAACGTACTTATTTTGTATTTTATATTGGTGAAATATTAAGATAATGGACCTTTTTTCTAAAAAGTATGCATAAAAAACAGACTTTTACGATTTGACGCTTAATGGGTTAATGGATTCGGGAGTATTATATCTCAAATTAAAGGTATTTCAAATTAAAGGTAAATAAATGGCGAAGATACAAAGAATTCAAATTCAAACTTTGGGGGTCCATAATTCGGGAACCATGGGTCGACATGCATTGTTGAACTTGGCATTGAAAGTTCTATCGTCCGTGAAAGCTTGAAACAAATCCGAGTTATGCCCGTAAACTAGAGCTTAGCCAAAATATCTTTAAGGTGGCATTTTTTTAAATTTTTATCCCAAAACGACTCGGCGAAAGAATTTTTCATTTTTCTTTGTTTTTTTTAGAATCTTTTATTTCATAAAAGGGGCTATATAAGAATATTTGCACTTATTGTCAAGACTTATTTGAGATATGTATCAAGTTTTTATCAATTCAAACACGAAAGATATTTTGTCTGAAGTAGTGTTTCCAATTATTCGACATAGGCGGTTAACCGTTTAATGCATTATTCGAAAAATCACTAAAATTGATTAATCGGTTGTTCTTGTTGTAACGGCTTCAAAATGAGAATTTGTAGTTAATAATTCTCATCTAAAGCCGGAGTGGCAATCCTTGCTCTGATAAATTTGAAAATTCGAATACATCCAAACTCACCCATGTCCAAGGTGGACTGTGGGTGAGTTTGGCATTTGGAAATAATGTCCCTTGACCCCCTAATTAATCGGTTATTCCGTTCGGTTAATCGAGAAAATTGGCGATTAATCGATTAATCCTTTAATGCAAAATTAATATATTTCCTTAATTTTTATACCCTACACCACTATGTGGTCAGGGTATTATAAGTTTGTGCTGATGTTTGTAACACCAAAAAATATTGGTCGTAGACCCACCTTATAGTATACCGATCGGTTCAGAATTTTTTTTTATTTCGATTTAACGATGTCCGTCTGTCCGTCCGTCCGTCTGTCTGTCTGTCCATGCAATCTTGTGCGCACTCTACAGGTCGCAACTATTAAGATATTTTGATGAAATTTGGTACGCAGACCTATGTTGGCCCAAGGACGAACAAGTTTGATTTTTTTGAACATCGGTCCATGTTTAGACCTAGTGCCCATATAAGGGTCCTACCAAAATTATACTGTTTATATGCTGCAGGTCGTAAATATTAAGATATTTTGACGAAATTTGGTACACAGACCTATATTGGCCCAATAATGCAGCCTATTCATTTTGGTGAACATCGGTCCATGTTTAGACCTAGTGCCCATATAAGGGTCTTACCAAAATTATACTGTTTATACGCTGCAGGTCGTAAATATTAAGATATTTTGACGAAATTTGGTACACAGACCTATATAGGCCCAATAACGCAGCCTATAGATTTTGGTGAACATCGGTCCATGTTTAGACCTAGTGCCCATATAAGGGTCCTACCAAAATTATACTGTTTATATGCTGCAGGTCGTAAATATTAAGATATTTTGATGAAATTTGGTACACAGACCTACATTGGGCCAATAACGCAGCCTATTGATTTTGGTGAACATCGGTCCATGTTTAGACCTAGTGCCTATATAAGGGTCCTACCAAAATTATAATGTTTATACGCTGCATGTCGCAAATATTAAGATATTTTGATGAAATTTGATACACAGACCTATATTGGCCCAATAACGCAGCCTATTGATTTTGGTGAACATCGGTCTATGTTTAGACCTAGTGCCCATATAAGGGTCCTACCAAAATTATACTGTTTATACGCTGCAGGTCGCAAATATTATGATATTTTGATGAAATTTGGTACATAGACCTATGTTGGCCCAAGGACGAAGCCTATTAATTTTGGTGAACATCGGTCCATGTTTAGAACTAGTGCCCATATAAGGGTCCCCCCAAAATTATATTGTTTATACGCTGCAGGTCGCAAATATTAAGCTATTTTGATGAAATTTGGTACATAGACCTATGTTGGCCCAAGGACGAAGCCTATTGATTTTGGTGAACATCGGTCCATGTTTAGAACTAGTGCCCATATAAGGGTCCCCCCAAAATTGGCTTGGTTACAAACTGCAGGTCGCAAATATTAAGATATTTTAATGAAATTTGGTGCGCTGACTCACATTATAGAAAATTTTGACATAAGCCCCATTTTAACCCATTCGAATTTCGGATCCAAACAATACACCAGACTGGTGTAGGGTATTGTATAGTCGGCATGCCCGACTTTAACCTTTTTACTCGTTTATTAATGTTTTTGTTAAATGAATGCTTCTGTTGCCAAATCCATTAACTACATAAAGAAAAAAGAATGAGTTCTCATTGAGAAAAATCAGAAAATAGTATTGTATATTAGGGTCGGCCGATTTTTAATGACAAACATTTGTCGATATTGTGCCATCGATTTTCCGATAGATTTTGGCATGAGGAAAAAAAGTTCCACTACGACATATCAAAAAAATCATTTTCGATGGGTCCAAATTTCAATTTTTTACAATTTTGTAATAAATGCTAGATTAGCGCCATCTTGCGGTGGCTTTTTGAAACAACTAATGAAAACAATACAACATTACAACCTTTCCAGAAAGGTATTACTTATGAAAATCGGATAAAAATGTGTATCGACTGCTAAATCGACCCACCCTTTTGTATATATTTTTTTTTTTAAATTCTTGTTAAAATATAAATTTTGTCATTTAGCAGTGTCAATATTAGGTTTGTTCCACGTAATTCTGGGTAAAGTCTGGTAAAATGAGAGTAAACAAATAATTATCTCAAAAAATGGTAAAATTGCTCACAATACAGTGAACGCACAAAACCACATTTCAAGCCCAAAAATAAACGTCAAAGTTATTCATATAAATAAAAAGCTATTTTTAACAATAAAATATCGAAGGAAATAAAGAGAAAGTGTTAGAACGTAGTATTTGTTAACGATATTAATTAATGTTTACAACTTTTGTTAATATTTTAATTATTTTTACAAATTTAAAACAGCTTATTTATAAACAACAAGTGATTTGACAGTTTTACCATTTTACCCGAAAAAAAGTGCGGGTAACTTCTGGTAAAATGAGAAACAAATTATTCTCTCATCAACGCTCTCGTTTACCCAATTTTTAATAATAGAAACGCTTTTTGGTAAGATTGGTTTCCCGTGGGTACCCGCGGTAACGTACGTGGAACAACGCTCTTATAAGGCTTTTCGTTTTTAACAGCATATGTGAAATATTCGAGCTGAAACTTCTTAGTGAGAGAGTCAGTAAAATCTACGTTATTTGTGCAAAACAATTTTAGACCGATGGAAATTTTACGTATAGAGTAATCTTTGATTTTTAATATTCTACATATTTCATGAACTTGTTAAATTTTACATTTTAAGATTGTTATTGGTGGTATGTTAACTTTAACAGCTGGTTCGATAATTGTTTCATCATTATCGTCATCATCTATAGTTTGCAGAGGTGCAAAATAATTTGAATTGCTAGCTCTCTGAGAGCTGTTTGTCGCCATTTTTTTCTATTCATGTTATACCCAGAGCAGGCATCAACATCTTCCTCTCGATTGCGTTTAATTTTGGTTTTGCTTTTTTTTTTAATATTTAGATATTGTTAACAAACAATAACAACAAGAAATAAAGAAAAAAATAAACCGTAAACTTTTATTACACTTTAAGGAAACAGAATAAACTATGACTTAACACCCCAGCAAAAAAAACCGAATGCATTCTACAAGAATGCATTTTTCACTGCATATAAAGTAGCTACTATATATGCTGATTTCTTACTTCCAATAAACGTATTTTAAATGACTTCCAAAATGCCATTAATTAAAAAATTTTTTTACTTCCCAGAAAAAAAATACTGACCAAGATGCGTAAAACACCTATACTGTTCGGCACAAATGAGTTCAAATTGAGGTGAAAAACACATTCTTTTAACATCCCAGCAAAAAAAAAAACGAATGCATTCTACAAGAATGCATTTTTCAGTGCATATAAAGTAGCTATATATGCTGATTTATGACTTCAAATAAACCTATTTTAAATGACTTCCAAAATGCCATTAATTAAAAACTATAGCTTTAAAATGGATTCGATATTTCTTTTCATACGATTAAAAATATTTAATTTTATAAAATTAAAAATACTTTTTTGTATTACTTGTTTGCTAAAATTTATTTTAGAAAAGTTTAAAGCTAGTTATAATTTTTTATTATTATTATTTAGTAAAGAAAACATTTTTTGATTTTAAAATTTTTTTAAAAATTTCTTTTAAAAAGGCGGGTCGTGTATCCCGACAAAGTACTTTCAGTGAAACGAATCTTATTTATCAGTGGGTTGGAATTATGTGTTGGATTGGTGATTAAATCATATATTTACAGCTTACTTGTTGATTTTTTAATTCAATACGTCTTCCCTATACGAAGAATAAATATTAGATCCCATCTTTTTAGATTCAGACTATGTAGATACCTTTTTATATTTGGAGGGGATGCATTCTTTAAAACTTCATAGTATCTGCCATTTGGCCAAAGATGTAGGATTGCGTGATTGATATATCCATTAATTTGTTTGAAATTACAGCACTTTTAGATAACGCAACATTTGATAATTCATAACACAACTTCGTTCCTATAATTATAATTAAATATGAACCAGGATATATTTTTAAAATATATTTTTTACTTACAATTAATTTATATGCTTCTTTTGCTAATAAAACCAATTTTACATCTTTATTTATGTTTTAAAAATGTATATGTTTTTTTTAAATATTGATCTCTGAAAAAATTTTGTAAATATTACAAAATTTAAAATCTAATGAAATAATTTGCAAAAATTTACCGTAAACAAACTTTTTGTTCAACACCCCAGCAAAAAAAAAAAAATAACTACTCATACAACCTCGCTGCTTTAAAATAAAAAAAAAATCTTTAATAGCACAACATAATCAGCTCCACATGCACAATAACACTTTCACGATACACAAAAATGTGCAAAGTAGTGCACGAATCAAAAACAAAAAACTTCAATATTTTTCAACAGTATCAGAGTTGTCAGTTGTTTGTTTTTGATTCGTACACTACTTCATTTTACAAGACGTCCCACAAACTCTGTAGAGAATTTCCCCAATTCAGCGTTTTTGTGTATCGTAAAACTGTTATTTTGCACGTGGATCTGTTTATATTATTTATTGGAGAATAGACTTCTTTTTTTGCAGGGGCTTAAATAATAAATGTTTAAAACATACTGACAATCCATTACAATATGTTCTCTTTTTATAAAAAATAATTTAAATTACTTTTAATATGTTACCTGAACTTCATAATTAATGAATTAAAAATGTACTTTATATAACTTTTAAATGTCGATCTCTTTAAGAAAACTTGAATTCCGTATTATTTATTTTATTTTAAATAAAACTAAAATGTAATTAAATGGCTAACCAAATTCTGCGCAACAAAAACGAACGAAACCTTTTTCTAGCTTTCTTTCGATTTAGTTGTGCGGAATGAAATTAATTTTATTTTTTAGAATTATTAAATTCTTTTAATTGGTTTCAAAGCATGTCATAAGCATCACTTCTTAAATATATATTTGAATGAATTCACAATAAGTTACTTTTCATCTCTCCTTAAACACAGGAAAAATGAATTTATTTCCTGTATAAAAAATTATTTTTTAATAGGTTTTAAAGTATGTCATAAAAATCACTTCTTAAATATACATTTGAATGCATTCACAAGAAGTTACTTTTCATCTCTCCTTAGATAGTAAAAAAAATGAATTTCTTTCCTGTATAAAAAAGAACATCCAAGCACTCATTTTTATGACGTGCAAAGCAGACTTAAAGTAGCATAAACACCTTCTCTCCTATGACAAGCCAATGTTAAAAAAATGCCTTTTTCACCTCAATTTGAACGCATTCGTGCCGAACAATATAGGTGATTTTACGGATCTTGGTCAGGTATTTTTTTGCTGGGATTGGCTTGTCATAGGAGAGAAGTCTGCTTTGCACGTCATAAAAATGACTGCTTGGATGTTTTTTTTTATATAGGAAAGCAATTCATTTTTGTTACTATCTAAGGAGAGATGAAAAGTAACTTCTTGGGAATGCATTCAAATATATATATTTAAGAAGTGATATTTATGACTTTTGAATGCATTCCCAAGAAGTTACTTTTCATCTCTCCTTAGATAGTAAAAAAAATGAGTTGCTTTCCTGTATAAAAAATAACATCCAAGCACTCATTTTTATGACGTGCAAAGCAGACTTAAAGTAGCATAAACACCTTCTCTCCTATGACAAGCCAATGTTAAAAAAATTCCTTTTTCACCTCAATCTGAACGCATTCGTGCCGAACAATATAGGTGATTTTATTTTTAAATTGTTGCACAGGTCTCTAGCTATAATTTGGCTTTTACAGATTTAAAAAATATCAATTAGTCGACGAGTTATAGCCAAAAAACCATATAAAAATTCGAACTAACATAATTTAGCCTCTATTTTCACCCCTCACTCTCAGAATCGACCTAACTTTTGCTAACCTGAATTTGTTCAACAGTGTTATTTTTTAAATCAAAATCGGTATTGAGATTACCGATAATATTGTATATTATTTTTATTTCCCAAAAAAATTTTGTCAAAATTACACCGTAGTAATATAATAAAAAGTTCGCTAACAATAATTTTAAAGATTAATAAGGACTATAATTTAAAACAATTTTAATAATGACTATATTTTAAAACAATTTTAATAATAACAATTTTAAAGATTAATAAGTACTATATTTTAAATTTAAAGACGAATAATCACTGGATTTATCCTTGGATCCATTTCACTTTGCCAAATAACGCACACTGCTTTTTAATTTCCATAATTTAATATTTTTACCCAAATCAAATACTTATTCGCTTATTCGCAAACTAAATTAAGGCAAATCCAATACGGATTTATTTATATTATAAATCCATTTTGGATTTAGCCCAATTCAATTCCTGATTCCACATTTTTACAAAATTCAATGATATATACTATCGAACACGTATTGGTCCTGATAAAAACATTAAATTTCTAAAATTAATAACAAAACGTGGACTTTTCAACAAAATAAAATAAATCCAGTGATTATAAAAAAGCATATAATTTTTTTTTAAATTTAATTTAATTATTTAATTTCAACTTAATTCTTAAGGGGTTAATTTTTCATTATAATGGTTGGTAAGTATATATGTAAAAAAAGTTAAGTTTGGTCCAAAAGCGATAAAAACTTGATATATGTATATCTCAAATGAAAGTTTCTATTCTTGACAATATATAAATAAGTACAAATTTTATTCTTACAAAAAAAAAATAAAATTCCCTAGCCGTGTCGTAATGGCTTAATATTTATAAAAAAAAATGTCATCTAAAAGATGTTTCCATTACCTCTGCAATGGTGTATCTATTGTCCCAATCCGACCATAAACGACTAAGATATAGCCAAGTCCATTTTCGACTTTTGCACCGAAATAACTCCCGACATAGGCGTTTCCGCGAAACGTTATAAAATTGTTAATTTTTATAACTTAAATAGCAATTTGAGCCATTTAAAGTTCGAGTGAAATTTTTTCACGTAAAAACAACTTACGGTGCTTAAAAATGGACTAAAATTAGTTCAAAGTTTATTTACGCTATAACTCTTAAAGTAAAGGTTTTACAGAGAAATACTAAATAAGCATATCTACAAGCAATAATGTGGCCAGCATTTTTCTCATACACATGGTGATTTAACCCATATTCTCCTGAATTAAGAAATAATTGTGCCACTTGTTTGAAACTTACATTATTTGCTACACAAAACTGAAGTTGAAATTATTTTGTTTTATATAGATCCTTAGTTATTGCCTGTCGTCATATTACGACGCTAGGAGAATATGTGTACAATTGTTACAAAAAAAAATCCAAAAAATTTTTAAGAAAAACAGAAATATTTATTAAAAACTTCATTTTTCCATTAAAGGTATAGAAAATTAGCATTATTTATCAAAATAAATTCAAATATACTTCAATTTCTTAAATAAACTAACATTATGTCTGTTCCCGTACTTTACCGAAGTTACACAAACTAGCCCAAAGGCGTTCCCGTACACAAAATTGCGTGTAAATTGTTGTTGTTTGGGCTGTTTTGGGTTCCCGCGGTAACGTACAGGAACGCACATATTATTTCATTGAATAGCGAGAGAATATAAAAATTATAACTCTCGTAAGTGGCATATATAAAAAGAAAATTCAGCATCGCATTTGGAACACTCTGCCCGACCCGTCGATTTGATATCGAGGCCCCGACATTGGCTTTGATTATCGTTGTGGCTCTTTTTAGGAAGTGTTCTATTCGACCATAACGTAAAGTATCTACTAGGGGTAGTTTAAGGCTATTTTCCGGTCGGTCTTGGTAGATTCCATACTAAGGTAAGGTACGAAGCTCCAAACCATGTCAGACAGCCCAAAATGACTATATTAAAAAAAAAAAAAAACAAATAAAAATTTTGTACATTTTGTACACATATTCTTCTAGCGTCGTCATATGACTTGGGTGTCGTCATATATATAATTTTTCCAAATTGCGATTAGAACATTGTAGTTTTACCAATATGGAGCAAATTTAGTTTGCATTTAGGAAAACAAAAAAAAAATATATTAATCTAATAAATTAAAATTTTTTTCCTTCTTTATTGAAAGAAATCATAATTTTTGCAATTTTGGAATTTTTGTGATTTTCGGTCCAGAAGCAATAACCAAAGTGGATAAAATAAACACAGAATGAAAATTTGATATTTTTTGTTTACAATTTCTTAACAGAAGTTCTTCCATGTTTAAAGTAACGGTATTATGCACTTTCAAAAAGAGGCCTTTTCATGTCGTCATTAGGGATGCCAATCGGGATTGATATTTGAAAATCCCGGGATTCGGGATTTTGTATGAAATCCCGGGATCCCGATTTCGGGATCCCGGTATTTTCGGGACTACGGGATTTTTCGGGATCCCGGGATTTTACGGGAATTCGAGATTTAAATTTTCCTTTATTTGTAAAAATTTTTATGTTATGTAACTAATTTTTTATAGAATAAAGCGTTTTATAATTATTTAATAGTTGTTAATTATAATGTGGTACATTTTATAATATTGAAACATCTCAGTCAGAAATTGACAGTGGTACAAAAAATCAAGTACCTGCATACCACTTGGTAACCACGACGTATTTTTTGTTTACCAGTATTTGTTTTACAAAACATCACGGCAGGGCCAAAAAAAGATACATATGAACTTTTTTTAAATTTTATTTTGGAAAATATAATTCCAAACCACCTATTTATTGGTTTCGGCAGCGTTTTGCCAAAGTTAAAAATTTTGTTTCTTTTTGAACTGCCGGTCCTTTTGTCTATTGACGTTATCATATTGGAAATGGGAAAGCAATTTTTGTCAGTACTTGTACCACCTGTTAAAATACCTTGCCATCGCTTTCCCGTTTGTATTTTTCAAGCTGTGATAATATATGAAGGCCTGTCATTAAGTACACTTGCGCCCAGTATTTTGTAAGCAGATTTTAAAACAGATTCGTTGCGATAACTTTGCCCACTAAATCGTGTAATTACAGCAACAAAGTTATTTGGTTATCGTTATCAAATGTTTTCATGGAAGGATTCAAACTTACAGTCATAGCCAAAATTAGGTTTCAGAAATCGAATTTCGCTTGGAAGAATAAATCGGTAAAATAACAAACTTGATTTTTCGCATGTATTCCTCAAAAACTTAATAATGTTTACCAAAATTTCAAATTTTTCTGCAAAATCTTTGCATAGTTTACTCGAATAATCTACTTAATTTATAATTTTACCATTATCTTGTCAGTATGAGAAAATTCAAGAAAAAACGTAGGTAATCTAAAATTGTTCACTTTGTTTATTTGCGTTTATATTAATATTAAAAAATAAGAAAATCCCGGGATTTTTGAGAAATAATCCCGGGATTCGGGATTTTGCCAATCCCGAAAATCCCGGGATTTCGGGATTCGGGATTTCCCGTTTGGCATCCCTAGTCGTCATATAACGACGCTAGGATAATATGGGTTAAGTGGTTCAAGTGTTTTAATCCGAGAGGACCAATTTTTGCGTGATATTATTTTATACGTTCAATCTATTGGAAAATGCGTGGGGAGGTGAAAAAATAACATTTTCGCAAATTCATTGTACGTCATGGGTGCTCTACTGTACATTCAGTAATCGGGCCTAAATATAAGTTTTTCACTTAACGCAAAGAAGAACATAACTGTGTTAACGAAGAATATAAAAATGTGGCGATTATAACAAATTCGAAAAAATAAATTTCTTTATTTTTTTCGCCACAATATTCTACTAAAAAAATAACAAAAAATAGTTGGCAACACTATGTTGTGGTAGACATAAAAAAGAATCCTCTTGATTGAAATTCTTAAAAAGTAATCTAATCAGTGAAAAAATAAACTAAATATACTCTAAAATAATAAAAACACATCCATCTTCCCTGGAGATATAAAGTTTCTTTGGAGTTAATTATTTTTTAAACAAAAAATTTTATTTTGCATAGTGTGGTATTGGCTGCTGTTGTATTTTTTTTTCTTATTTCATTTCCATCTTTACTAAATACAAACATACTAAACAATATGTCTGTTCCCGTACTTTACCGAAGTTGTACAAACTAGCCCAAAGGCGTTCCCGTACTCAAAATTGCGTGTAAATTGTTGTTGTTTGGGCTGTTTTGGGTTCCCGCGGGTACCCGCAGTAACGTACGGGAACGTACATAATAACAAATCAAGGAACTAAACATACAGCTGTCTCTTTTATTTTTCAACTGAACCAACAGTTTTTGTGCTGATTAATTCTGCCATTTTATTGAAACTTGATTTTTATTTCATTGTAAACAAATAACTGATATTATACATAATGGCTTATCCTTGTGGAGTTTGTAATTTAGAAACTACTGGCACAAAATGTTTACTATGCAGATCCTGCGACATTTGGTACCACGCTGGTATATGCTGAATAAAAATCGTAATCTGGCATATACCTGCAAGGGATGTATGGATAATTCGCCAAACAATACTGACAACTTTAAAGGAGAAATGCGTAAAGAGTTTGCTGATCTTAAGGATTCCTTGCGTAGCTTTGCTAGCGATATGAAAAATGAACAAGCTGCAATTAAAACTACATTTGAGTCTGTTGTTAGTAGGGTTTGGGATTTCCCGGACTTTTTTATTTCCCGGGAAACGGGAATGAAAAAATTTGATTCCCGGGAATCCCGGGAAATATTTTTAAACAAAATTGTTAATGAAAACCACCTATATAAGTAATTTTTGTTAAAAAAAACACTATTTCAGTACAAATGCAGTCTGTGTAGTGAGAATTCAAAGTAAAAAATATCAGAATGTTGAACTTTTGATTTCACTTAAATTACTCGCAGCACTGCCAAATGAATTGCATGAGTCCAGCAGAAAGCACCTACTACTGGACTGTCGGAAACAAACCGTTTCATCACACTTGGCCCATTAGATATGGTGGCCACAATGTTATTTTCCAAAGACAAACTCTTGTAGTCTTATTTCTACAATTCTACTTATTTCATCAGCATTACATCTTCCTGATATATAAACCAACCCCAGGTTATAAAATTAATTATTTCCGTTTATACATACCCAGCAAAAAAATACCTGACCAAGATCCGTAAAATCACCTATATTGTTCGGCACGAATGCGTTCAAATTGAGGTGAAAAAGGCATTTTTTTAACATTGGCTTGTCATAGGAGAGAAGGTGTTTATGCTACTTTAAGTCTGCTTTGCACGTCATAAAAATGAGTGCTTGGATGTTCTTTTTTATATAGGAAAGCAATTCATTTTTTTTACTATCTAAGGAGAGATGAAAAGTAACTTCTTGGGAATGCATTCAAAAGTCATAAATATCACTTCTTAAATATATATTTTAATGCATTCCCAAGAAGTTACATTTCATCTCTCCTTAGATAGTAACAAAAATGAATTGCTTTCCTATATAAAAAAGAACATCCAAGCATTCATTTTTATGACGTGCAAAGCAGACTTAAAGTAGCATAAACACCTTCTCTCCTATGACAAGCCAATGTTAAAAAAATGCGTTTTTCACCTCAATTTGAACGCATACGTGCCGAACAGTATAGGTGCTTTTACGGATCTTGGTCAGGTATTTTTTTGCTGGGAAGTAAAAAGTTTTTAATTAATGGCATTTTGGAAGTCATTTAAAATACGTTTATTGGAAGTAAGAAATCAGCATATATAGCTACTTTATATGCAGTGAAAAATGCATTCTTGTAGAATGCATTCGGTTTTTTTTTGCTGGGTATGTTCAAATATCTCTTTTGTGGTATTCTTGTCCATTCATCTAAGATTATAGTAAATCTCCTATTGTTAGAAATATTGCTCGATATTTCTTTTATCATGATTGTAGTAATTTAATATAATGTTCTTTACATCGGTTTCATTTTTTTGCAATGCCAGTTTTTTATTATAAAAACTTTCTCGAATAAACGAAGATCTAGTTATGGTGCGGATTGACTGCGGCTAATTTGGATACCATTTCAGGAAATGTTTGCCCTACCATAAAACCTTTAATGCCTATTCAGCTTACACTTTTTTCTTTTCGTACTTTGCTAATTTTAACTGAAACGTTTTTCTTGTTGTTGTTTTCTGACCATAATTTTTTTTTTTTTTTGTGAATCAAATTTAGATGTCGGATAACCAAATTTAGATACCACCGTTAACCATTAGTCTTTTCTTTTCACATTTATTAATGAAAACGTTACTTATAAAATTATTGACCCTTAATATAAAGGAGTATTTTAAATTTAAAGTCGACTTTATTTTTAATCAAACGGTTTTGTTAATTTTGTGTATGAAAACCTTACAAAAATATTTATATTTTCAAATATTTTGATTGGTTGAAAATAAATTAACCAATCACAATGCTCCAAAAATAAACCAAGTGAAGGCATACTGCCACCCAATATTTTAACTAAAGTCGACTTTACCTAAATTATACATTATATAATTTAGATAGTAAGGGCGATTATTTGTAAGAAACAAAGCTTTTTTTCATATTGCTTTTAAACATTTTACCAAGTTTTTAGGTTTTACTACTTAAATTTTGAATAAGTTATGCAAAAAATCTTTATTAGTTGAAATGCTCCTAATTACTTGGCAAAGATTTTATTTGTGTGTCAAATAAATATATTCCCTTTTAAAAGATTTTAACAATGACATTTTTGTTTTGGTATTTAAAATGTTTTTTATGACTAAAATTAAAAAATCCTATTCGAAACAAAAACAATTTAAAAAATTTAATATTTTTAAAATTTCCCGTTTTCCCGGGAAAAATATATTATTTTCCCGGGAATTCCCGAACCCCAAACCCTAGTTGTTAGTGATATTCGAAAAGAACTGTCAAAAAACCTTAAGGAAATCAAAGATGAGGTTGCAAATTGTAAAACTCTAGTTAGTTCAAATGACTTTGCTAACAAAAAGAAATTTTATGAGCTTGAGCTGCAGAATCATGCACTTCAACATCGTCTGAACAGACCGGATATTCTTATCACTGGCCTTGCTCCTAACTTAAAAAATCTTAATGAGACTTTAAATAATTTATGGGCACATTTAAAGGTGGATATTGTTCCGAGTGATATTTTAAATGTTATGTACATTAAAAAGTCAAATTTGGTTTAATTAGTAAGCGTGATAAAGTAATGTCGGAGTATTATAAATCCAAATCGTTAAAAGTGTTTGATGTTGTTGGTGGTTCTGATGGAGGCCGTGTCTATCTTAATGACAATTATTCATCTTTAGCTAACAAATTGTTAAGAAATTGTTGGAAATTGAAAAATGAAGCAAAGATTAAGAGTTATAGCATTGTAAATCGTGAGATATTGAAAACTAAAATAACAATACCAAATGATGTAGTAAAGTTCGTAAACCTGCAGGAATTTATTGATCTTTTTGACTTAAATTTTTAGTAATTTAAGTGCTAATTGTATTCTATTGCTACACTGCCACTTCTGAATTCTTGTCTAAAAAAAATTTTTTTTTCTGTTCTTTTCTGAAATTGTTATGGTAGTATGAGAATCATTAGTTCAACAAAAAAAGTCAGAGCATATTTTTTATTTGCAAAGATAAAAGAATTTTCTGATCTTACAAATTAACTACATAGATTACTGTTTTTTCGAGTTTTTTAAGAGCTTCACACATTGCTTTAGTGCTTTTTTTGTTGGCCTAGTAATTAACAACTCATTGTTTATTTAAAGCTTTTTACATATGTATTTATATATAATTTTTTTTATTTTTTAATAATAAGAATTTTAGTCCTTAATTCTCAATCAAGTAGGATAATTTTTTCTTATAATGAATCATTTGTCCATATTGGATATGTTTTTAATATCTATTGTTTTGGTTATTATTTGGCTCCCCCAAAAATATGAGTATTGGTTTAAATTAGATGATCCATAATTTTAATCTTGGGCCTATAGCTGGGGATAGGTCTGTTTTGAGATCCTCTCTTCATTTTCTGAAAACTTAAACATTGGACATATTAATGCCCAAAGCTTAAGTCCTTCTAATTCAAATACTAAGCTTGAAGAGTTCAAAAGCACATTTAATGAGTCTGGTCTAGATATAATTGGGGTATCGGAAACTTGGTTTAAACCAGATATGCTTTCCCAATCTCTGAGTCTATCTGGTTACAAAATCATCAGGAATGACCGTCCTAGATTGTATAATTCAGGTGAAAATAGTCATCCTGGAAGAGCCGGTGGTGTCTGCCTGTACATATCGGACAAATTACGTTACAAGACAATTTTTTCAGGCAGGCGGTATGGGGTCTGCGAGTCATTGTTCGTTGAAATATTTGGTGATGGCATATCTGTTATAGTTGGGGTAGTGTATTTGCCTCATGGTGATGTTGGCGCGTTTGAAGACCTTCGTGGTGATTTATTTGATCGATATACTAATATTGTTGTTATGGGGGACTTTAATTACGACCTTTTTGATACTATTAAATCGAATAACTTCCGCTCTTTAATTTCAAGATGTGGTCTTACCTGTATTCATAACTGTCTGCCAACTCACCTTAATTTGCGAACTAATACTACCACGTTAATAGACTACTTTCTTCTGAGTGAACCTTCTATTGTTGCTTATTGTAGTCAAGTTCAATATCCATTTTTTTCTTCGTACCACAGCTTTATTATTATTTCTATTAAATTTTCTTCTCTAACTCGCAGTAATTGGATTGAATACAAGGATTACAAGCGGATCAATTATGATGAGTTTTATCAGCATCTAAATCTTTTTGATGTATCTCCTATTTTTTCTACTAATGATGTAGATTTGCAACTTTCTACATTAAATGATTTAGTGGATGGCCTGCATAATTTTGTTCCTACATCTAGGGTTAAATTAAACTCAAATAGTTCTAATTGGATGAATTCTAGGTGTATTGCTGATGCTAGATTGTCAAGAGACCGGTCTTATGGGGCTTATCTTAGTGATCGTACTGAGACTAACTGGAGAGTTTATTGCAGACTAAGAAATAAAACCAAATCTATTATTAGAAAGGCTCGTAGGGATTATGGAAAAAATCTTTTTACTGGTGTGAATAATATACAAATGTGGAATAGGATTCGCGGACTAGGTTGTGTTGGTCGTGAGCATTCTACAATTGACGCTTCTAATGTTGAATCTATAGCAACAAGTTTTTTAAATAATCTGAACTCTAATCACCTTGGTGAATTAAGCTTTGATGAATTCTTTGAAAACTCCAATTCATTTTTTTTTAATCCCATTACTGAATATGACCTTTTGCTCGCTATAAATTTCATTAAGTCTAATGCGACCGGTTATGATAGGGTTCCCATAAAATTCATAAAACTGATTTTCCCGCTTATATCTAGACTTCTTCATCTTGTAAATTCTATTTTTACTACGTCTAAATTTCCGACTACATGGAAGCTGGGTCGTGTTGTGCCAATTATGAAAAGTGGTCATTATGATATTGGTAATTTGTAGGGATGCCAAACGGGAAATCCCGAATCCCGAAATCCCGGGGTTTTCGGGATTGGCAAAATCCTGAATCCCGGGATAATTTCTCAAAAATCCCGGGATTTTCTTTTTTTTTAATATAAACGCAAATAAACAAAGTGAGCAATTTTAGATTACCTACGTTTTTTCTTGATTTTTCTCATATTGACAAGAAATTGATGCCGAGATATTGGTAAAATTATAAATTAAGTAGATTATTCGAGTAAACTATGCAAAGACTTTGCAGAAAAATTTGAAATTTTGGTAAATACATGCGAAAAATCAAGTTTGTTATTTTACCGATTTATTCTTCCAAGTGAAATTCGATTTCTGAAACTGGGACTGTAAGTTTTGGCTGGGACTGTAAGTTTGAATTCTTCCTTGAAAACATTTGATAACGATAACCAAATAACTTTGTTACTGTAATTACACGATTTAGTGGGCAAGGTTATCGCAACGAATCTGTTTTAAAATCTGCTTACAAAATACTGGGCGCAAGTGTACTTAATGACAGGCCTCCATATATTATCCCAGCCAGAATAATACAAACGGGAAAGCGATGGCAAGGTATTTTAACAGGTGGTACAATTACTGACAAAAATTGCTTTCCCATTTCCAATATGATAACGTCAATAGACAAAAAAAACCGGCAGTTCAAAAAGCGCCGGAAAAGTACTGCAGAAACAAAATTTTTAACTTTGACAAAACGCTGCCAAAACCAATAAATAGGTGGTTTGGAATTATATTTTCCAAAATAAAATTTAAAAAAAGTTCATATGTATCTTTTTTTGCCCTGTCGTGATGTTTTGTAAAACAAATACTGGCAAAACGATTTTTGCAAACGCTGGCAAAGCGTCCCAAATGAGTGTTCTGCCAGTCATTTATTTTTAACATCGCGGTAACCCAGTGGTATGCAAGTATGTACTTGATTTTTTGTACCACTGTCAATTTCTGACTGAGATGTTTCAATATTCATAAAATGTACCACATTATTAATTAACAACTATTAAATAATTATAAAACGATTTATTCTATAAAAAAATTAGTTACATAACATAAAAATTTTTAAAAATAAAGGAAAATTTAAATCCCGAAATCCCGGAAAATCCCGGGATCCCGAAAAATCCCGTAGTCCCGAAAATCCCGAATCCCGGGATTTTCAAATATCAATGCCGATTGGCATCCCTAGTAATTTGAGACCGATAACCATTTTACCTGCTCTATCAAAAATTGTTGAAAGTATTATGAAAATGCAAATTTTATCTCATTGTGAGAGTTTCTCATTGATTTATCGGAACCAGATTGCCTTTAGGCGAAATCATAATACGACCTCACTGTTACTTTCTCTTACTGATACTATAAGGAAACGACTTGATGATCATGAATACTGTATTATGGTTTCTCTGGATCTTACAAAGGCATTTGACCGAGTCAACCACAACGTCTTGGTAAAGAAACTTTATGAGAATTTCAATTTTTCGAGATCTGCATGTAAGTTAGTTCACTCTTACCTATTAGAGCGATCTCAGTTTGTTTCAATTAATGGATCAAATTCTACTATTGGTGCAGTAACCTCAGGTGTGCCTCAGGGGTCTGTGCTGGGTCCTATTCTATTTCTTACTTACCTAAATGATTGTATTTCCCTTATGAACAATAATTTTTGTCAGCCATATGTATTTGCTGATGATATTTTGCTATTGTATACTGCAGATTCGAGTCAAATTGACTATTTTGAAACCTATTTAAATAACCATCTCAGTTCAATATCCAATTGGATGTCTCTTAACTGTCTTGAGATTAATTCTGCTAAGACTAAGGCAATGACTTTTCATTTACATAACCGTAATTTTATATATCCTACGATATACACAGATGGACAAGTCATTGACTATGTGGATTCTATTAGGTGTCTCGGTGTTATTTTGGATTCCAGTCTAAATTTTGATAATCATATAAATTTCCTTTCCAATAAAATTTGTCTTATTTTAAGAAGATTATACTCAATAAAACCATACACACCTAGACTTGTAAGATATCGATTAGCTCACTCGCTGATTATGAGTCAATTTAATTATGGCCTTGAGGTCTTCTCTGGGTCTTGGTTGTATAACGTGGATATTCTTGGTGGAATTGTCAGAAAAGTTGTTCGTTATGTTTTTGATGTGAGAGTTCATGAACATGATCGTGTTAGGGAGCTTGTTCCTGAATTTTTGAAATGTAGTTTCGATGATTATTTAAAATTTCGTATTTTACTTCATTTTTATAAAATTATGAAATTACAACAACCGGAACTTCTAGTGAATGGATTTTCTTTTATACATTCAACACGGAATATCCAGATTGATGTGCCTTTAAGACATCTTTCAATATTTGATCGCTCTTTTGTAGTACGCGTCTACCAAGTTTGGAACTATTTGCCAAACAGTCTTAAACTTTTTTCATATTCCTTTTTAACATATAAACGTAAACTACTTGATTATTTTAACGGAATTCTACCTTGACATATTTGGCATAAAACCGTTACGTATTTCTTTTCTTCTTCTTTGTCTCTTGCTATAGGTACTTCTTTCCGTACTTTTTTCCAATATTCATATGGCTGGGGAGCCACTTATAAACTTGAATGGTAATATTTGTATATATATATTAATATATTTAAGTTGTATCTTAACTGTACATAGTTGATTATCTAACAATACATAAATAATTGGCCATGAAGGCTTTCTTTGTATTGATATTAAATAAATAAATAAATAAATAAAAAAAAAAAAAAAATAAAAAAAAAATAAAAAATATACAATTTTGTAGGCTTGAGGTTAAGAAGAATAAACATTTTTTCAAAAGTTATAAACACATTATTAATTTGCAAATCAGACTAGATCTAGTTTCCGCCTTTTTTTATGGACAGGCTTCATCAGAGATTTTCCATTAAATTGTATTATTATTATATTATTGTTTATATTTTATTGTCAGATTGTCTCTATAAAATAATTTTTTTTTACAATTTAAATTTTTTTTTTTTCAAATATCGCTGACTTATTTTTCAATTGATAAAAAGAAGACGATTTTAAAATACTACTTTATTATTTTTATTAAAGTGCAAAATATTTTGCTTTAATAGGTCTATTAGATTACTTTCCTCAGTCAAGTCCAGTAAGAATTACTCAGTACAAACTTACAGAGAGTAGAACAAGATTTACTCTTAAAATAAAATTTTCCCAAACTGTATTTATACAAGCCCAGGTAGAAAAATACAAACGGCAAAACGTTGGCAAATCACTGTATATGGTGGTACAAGCGCTGGCAGACCGTCCGTTTTTCGAAAATTAAAGTACTGGGTCAACCTTAAAATGATAACGTCGATCTTCGGTTGGCCGTTTATCTTTCCGAACGCTGGCAAAGCGGTGGTAACAATAGTAAAATAAGTGCTCTGCCAATCGGTATTTTAGATCAGCTGTTTTTTTATTGAATTCTTCATGAAAAAATCTGTAAAATCCCAATCCCGAAAAAAAAGAGAAACGTAAATTTTAGTATAGCAGCACTGTATCTAATAAGCGAATACATCTCTGCTTAAAACTACAAATTCAATAGATTTTCACACGAATTTTACATTAAGAACAATTTTTCAGTTTTATCAATAGACTTGAAAACTGGTACTTAAATAGGGTGAACATTAAGTGATCAGTTTATGTATTTTTTACATACAGTCATAAGTTTCGTAAAACAAGTATTGGCAAAATCCTTTTTGCAAATGTTGGCAAAGCGCTGCAATCCAATGTGTTGCCAGTAGTATTTTTTCATGTACAGTCGTAAATTTTGTGAAACAAGTACTGGCAAAGTCCTTTTATCAAACGTTGGCAATTCGTTTTATGCCGATGTTTTACCAGTGGTATTTTTTATATACGGTTGTAAATTTTTTAAAACAGGCACTGGCAAAGTCCTTTTACCTAACGTTGGCAAATCGTTTTGAACCGATGTTTTGCCGGTGGTTTTTTTTTCATAAACAGTGGTAAACTTTGTAAAACAAGTATTGGGAAAGCACTCTTTCCCAAGGTTTGCAAAGCGTTCTAAATTAGTGCTTTTGCAATGCTTTTTTTTTGTACCATTGTAAAGCAACGCTTTGCCAGTGCTTTGTTTTTTGTACCGTCGGCAATTTCTACCTGGGAGGTTTACTAGGAATTTACGAGTTATAATGAATCCCCTACTATGTTTTATCTTTTGTTAAATATTTGTGAATTTAAAATTAATCAAGCATGTCACACACTTCAATTTCATTTAAAAGCAGGGTTTGCTGACAATATCGCTAAAATACCGTTATCTATTCAAAACCCTTTAAACTGACTACCGTTACTCCTAAACAGTGTTGCCAGAACTTGGTCATGGAAGATATCGTCCAAGAAGATATTAAAGCGATATCTCCTATTTTTCATTTGAATGAAAATAATCAGGTAGTATTTTGAAATTGTCTTCCTTTCATCATTTGGAAGATAATTCGGCGATATTTGGAAAAAATAATAAAAATAAATAAAAATTGTATTCTTCTGTCATAATTTTTCATTATAATATTGCGGCAATATCACCTTTGTATCATCTGGAAGATAAAGAAAAATGGTTTGATATTATTTTTAAATTAAAACAAAATTTGTACAAAAACAATCAGAAGATATATAGGAAACAAACTCGTGGAAAATCAACATTTAATGGGGGAAAAAATCTGTTATGATGACATCAAGATAATTAACATATTAGTCAATGGATTATGTATGCAGATATTCTTTTTCGGGCTTAAATCCAATAATGAAAAAAAATTAATCGTTTTTTTTGTACAGTTTATTTAGCGATATCACCTTTCCGATATCTTCCAGATGATAAATTAGCGATATCACCGATTTATCATCCTGGTGTATTGCTTTCGTATTGCCTGGAAGTATTGTTTTCGGGTAATAGTTGTTCCCGAAGGAGGAAACCTCTACAATACGAAATAGATATTGCCGGCAATAAACGTTTTCTTCCTGGCGATATGATTGGGAAATCTTCTTCGTATTGCCATGCTTGCTGGGCTTCCATTTGATACCCAATTTGTATACATTTCCTTAAAACAAATATGAAAAAATACATAAGACGAATAACAGACATTTTTGCCCCCACTTTTCAACCCTTAAAAATTAGACTGGGCCGCTTAAAAATTAAACTTGCATGCTTTTGTTTTCAGTCATTTCTATCACATATCCGAATTTCATTCAAATCTGAGGGACCTACCTACGAAGATTTTCCTCGTAAGTCAAATTTGTATGGATATGACATAAGCACAAACACGGCTATCAAAAATGATCAAAATATGTCTCTTCCTCTTTTAAAATTTTGTATTCAATGTTTTTTATATTTTGTCCTTAGTTCTTGGTGTCGATCCCAATGATTCAACTGCTTTACATTGCAAAGTTATTTGTTTGATACAACTTTCCAAATTTGAGGAGGCCGCCAAATTTATTGATAAGAATAAGTTGACAACTCTTACTTTCGAAAAGGCTTATAGTGAATATCGTCTGAATAAGCCAGAAAATGCTTTAAAAACCATCGATGATGCTCGTTTGCCCTCCTTGCCACCCAATCTTAAGGAATTACGCACTCAAGTGTTATATCGTTTGGAACGTTATGATGAATGTTTTGAATCCTACAAGGAAATCATTAAGAATACCAATGATGATTATGAAGATGAAAGACGTACAAATTTAAGTGCCGTGGCGGCTAATTTAGCATTGGATGAAACTAAGGAAATACCGGAAATTCCAGAAGAAACTTATGAACAACATTTCAATGGTTCTTGTATATTGTCCAATCGACAAAAATATGCCGAGGCTGAGAAGAAATTACGAGCAAGTGAAAAATTATGCCGTGAGACATTGGAAGACGATGGTGCTTCGGAGGATGAAATTAGAGAAGAGTTGGATGTAATACGTGTTCAAATTGCCTATTGTATGCAAATGCAAGGAAAATCTAAAGAAGCAGCTGCTGTTTATGCTGAGGTTTTGAAAAATAAGCCTAAAGACCCGGCCTTAGTGGCTGTGGCCAGTAACAATTCGGTGGTTATTAATAAAGATCAGCATGTGTTTGATTCTAAAAAGAAAATACGTTCGGCATTGGCCGATGCTTGTGAACATAAATTAACATCACGTCAAAAGAAAGCTATTGCTTTGAATAATTGTCTTTTGGCTTTGTTCACCAATGCGAGTGATCAGGTACAACAGTTTTCCACTAAACTAGCCAATCAATATCCTGATTTAGTATTCCAATCATTATTGATTAAAGCTTCTCAATTGGCAAAGGATAAGAAACAAAAGGAAGCCGTGGAATTGTTACAAAAACATGCTTCCACTGCAGCAGATAAAGATCAAGCATTTGCTACTAAATTTGCTATTGTACAATTGCTCTTGTCACAAGGAGCTCGCAAAGAAGCCGCAGATGTTTTATTATCTTTGGGAGAAGCTAAATATAAGCCAGGCATTGTTTCTGCTTTGGTTACTCTCTATTTGGGCTTGAATAATAAACCAGCAGCCTCGGAATTGTTAAAAACTGCCGTAGATTGGTATAAGAAAAATAATGTTAGTAGTGCTGATTTATCCGATATGTGGCGCCAAGCTGCAGAATACCATTTGCGTGGCGGTGCCACCGAAACTGCCGCCAGCTCCCTAGAAGAATTGCTTAAACTTAAACCTAATGATATGAAGGTCTTAGCTCAGTTGGTAATAGCATATGCCCAATTTAATCCCAAGAAAGCTTTGGATGTTAGTAAAAAACTACCAAAATTGGAGACTCTTACCACGGCCTCAGAAATTGATGCTTTAGAGGCTGCCAATTGGGTAATGTCAACTAAGGCTGCCAAAAAGTCTGCTAATGCTAAAATTGAACAATCGCCTGGTACTCCGGTGGCTGATCGTAAAAAGAATCGTAAACGTAAACGCAAGGGTAAATTGCCTAAAAATTATAATGCTGAAGTTGCACCAGATCCCGAAAGATGGTTGCCTAAATATGAACGTTCTGGTTTCCGTAAGAAGCGCGATCGTAGAGCTAAGGATATTATAAAAGGCTCCCAAGGCATGTCCACCCAAGCAGCAGAACAATAGTAAGTTTTTTTTTTTTCAAAATTCATTAAAAAAAAGTTTACAATTTTATTTTAAATTTTTTATTATAGTGACATGTCTAATCGTGCTAATTTAGCCAAAAATTCCCCAGTTACTCCAGTTTACCAGGAACCTACTCCAGGACCTCGCCAACAACACCGCAAAGGTGGCCATAAGAAGAAGAAGGGTGGGCGTTTTTAAACATGCATTTTTTGTTGTTGCTTGGTAAACATAACATCGTGTCTGTTTTATTATTTTGTTTTTAATTTACTACTTTTTTGTAACTAAAGTATAAAGAATATAATATGGAATTTATAATTTACTTAGTTTTTCTATTCATCATTATCATCATCTTTATTAGATTTATCTTCGGTAGCTGGATTTTCATCTTTCCTTGTATCGTATGAATGTAAAGGCAGAGTTTCTAACCACTCCAGTAATGGTCTTCGTTCATATTCTGTGCGATAAATGTTTTCAAAAATTTTGTGCTCAATAAATTTTTGTATTTCCGTTTCTTGCTTTTCCCAAGTCAGTGGATTATGTATACCATCCTGACCATAACGATCATTATAACGTTCATAGTGTACAGTGTCTAAGACCAAACCCAAACCGGGTGCCATTGGTAAATCTAAACGTTCTTCGGTTAAAGCTTTTTCCAATGTACTGGCATCAGTGTGACCTTTTACAATAGCTATTGTTAAACCCACCATTTTACGTATTTGATGTAACATGAAGCTTTGTCCTTTCACCTTGATCGTTACAAATTCTACACCTTGTGGACTTAAAAAGGTTTCCGTACAGGTAAAAGACATAATGTAACGTTTAGCCGAAGGATCTAAAAAGTTTCTGTAATTTAAATTAAAATTGTACTCTAAAGATGTTTTAAAATTACACTTACTTTCTACTGGTAAAATTGTGAAAATTTTTAGTTCCTTCAAACATTTGCAAAATTTCCTGGGCTTTTTTAAGTCTCTCCTTTGATAAGCGATATTTTTCATAATTATCTTTTTCATTGGCATCTGCAAATGCTATACTTGGCATGGTATATGTATAAGTACGGGCATTACACTGATCTTTGGCATTAAAACCTTTAGTGACACGTTCTGTAGCAAATAACCGTATCTGTTCGGGTAAATCATTATTTAAAGCTTTAATATCTAACTCTTCGGCTAAAATGAGATAAAAAAAAGTTATATTTTAATCAACACACTAAAATGAGCACATTCTGTATGAAAAACTTTTAGAAATATTTGATAAAAAAACTGATTTTTTCCTAATATATTTTATTTATTTATTAGTTATCTTAACTTTAAGAAAAAAATAGGATAACTTATTTTAAAGCAATGGCTACTAAGCCCTTCACCTTATGTGAAGGGTTCAAAAAATCAAGCACTGGCATACCACTGGGTAACCACGGAGTTAAAAATAAATGACTGGCAGAACACTCATATAAAAAAAAAAACACTTAAATCAAATATATAATTGCATTCCATATATTTTGTTTTTTTAATCTCTACATCTATGATGTATATACCTTTTGTAATATTATTTAAAACTAGTTATAATTATTAATTTTATTATCTGATATCTTCTTAACCCTTAAATGCATGATCTCTTCGATTTTAACCATTTTTTATATATTTTAAATATTTAAACAAATATATTTGTATATTACACTTTTTGTAAAAAAAAACGCGTGTTTTAGATTTTTCACAAATATACAGAGCAAAACCAAAATTTTTACTCTGTTTAAAAATTCTGCGCTAAACTATAGGAACACTATGTACAGAAGGGGCCCCTAATGAAGGTGTGGATCAAGTAAGTTTTTTTTTATTAAAAAACAGGTATGTTGTCGAATTGCTACACCATGCATTTAAGGGTTAAGTTGAAGGCCTTAGTAGCGATTGCTTTAAAATAAGTTATTCTAAATTTTTTCTCTTAAAGTTAAGATAACTAATAAATAAATTAATAATAAAAGATACAAAATATTGGTTTATTACAGATTAGAAACGAAAATATAACAATTTTAATCAATTTTTTTAAATCCAAAAATATTGTGTTAATATTTTTGAATATGTATAATTCCAAAATTAAATTTTTCATTTGAGTAATTTTATTTAAAATTTTACTAAAAGAATTGGGGAAAAGTAGAATTCATTCAAAAGAAAATAAATTCATATAATTTAAAGCTTTTGAAAATTAAGAGGTATATCGAATTAATTCCATAAGAATGATATTAAGGAATGAAATCTTAGTCACATTTTAAAAAGTGAATTAAGAATTAATTTTTTTTAAGTGTTGCTAAGTTGCCTGGACGAATTTGTTGTATGGTGTGCCAATCAATCCAAATACAATGAAAATATCTTTGGTATATAATTAGTAATATGGACGCTTTGTATCAAAACTTATATAATTTTCGTGATATGCTTATTTTAAATTTAGTGGTCCTTATTGTCCTTTTTTATGGAAGGTATGGCCATATTGACTATATGCGAAATAATGGATTAAGTTACCATTCTATAGAGTTATGATAGAGATAGAAAAAAATGTAAGATTTGTTCAGGTTGCCGAAATTTGTCCAAGACATTACGAATGATGTACCCTCATAATTTGTGGTACGTTGGATTGTACGCTATACCCTGGTGTAGTGTTCTTTCTATAAAAAACTGCTCTAAATCTAATATAGTTTTACACAAAAGTCTTTTGTATAGGAAAATTGCCGAATCAGACGTTTTTCTATACGACAGTCCTTTTCTACAAAAAAAAAAAAAAACTTTAGACTTACGCAATTTCATAGAACACACTTGTCTAGCAGCCGACACACCCTTATCTGTTCTGGCCGCTCTTTGAAAAGATGCTAATTGAGCTTGTTCAAACATTTCTTCAGTCACCCATTTATGCTTAAGCATTGCCTTAAACAATTCTTCCTCAATAGTAGCCATGCCGGGATTACGTTGCATACCAAAATAATTGGCACCCGAATATCCCAATAAGATGGCAGTCTTTTTACGTTTAACCCTATCAGCCGGATTAAAAGGTGTCCTCTTAACATCACCCTTTTCTTCATCTTCGGTTTTCCAGTCGATCCATTTCCTCCTTTTCAAATTTCTCTTTATATTTTTAATTTCTTTAGTAGACTCAATGGCTTCTTCTTTTTTCTGTTTTTTAATTTCCTGCTGTTGTTCTAAATTGTCCAATGCTTCTGCCATTGCTGCATTAAATCCTTTACAACGTTTTGCGGGTATGTACAAGTCTGGTGGTTTGAGGGGTAAAGTAAACAAACGTTTCAGACGTTCTGTAGTTTGATATAATTTGTCAATATGAAAGTTAATATATTTACAGATATTTTACCAATATGTCTACCTGCCTTTAAATTTGTTAAAATTCTGTTTAGTAATAGCATTACTTTGAGCTATTTGTTTTATTTAAATTTCTTAAATAATTGAAAATCACACGTGGGATGTAGAGAAACAAGCCGATTAAAAAATTCCGGCGGCAAATTATCGGCTTTGCAACGAGGTTTACCCGGGTAAGAAAAATATTTGGCTGCGCCGAAAGTTATTTATAGAAAATTCAACATCTATAATGTGGCCCCTACATTAAGAAACATACGTGAAAAAATTCCAATTTTTTTGGGAATGTGTTGACACCATGCAATTCGTGTTTACAAAATTTTTTGATATTTTTTGTTCCCTACTCAATGTTCGTTAATGTATGGGCCGCTTAAACTCTCCTTCATTGCTTTTTCAGAGTGGTGAATATCGAAATCTCGTGATTTCAATGGAAACCTCGACCCGAAATCTTGACCATTTATATTAGCCTTTATGACAGTAGCGAGATTTCGATTTGACAACTGCAGTTTTTTTTTTTGTAAACAAAACACCATAAAAAAATAACCTCAAAATAAAAATATTTCTAAAACCCATTTTATACATGTGCAGAGTACAATTTACATTATTTTATATAAATATCTAACGCTAAATATGTTAGTACATTTGTTTTTTTGTAAGGACGATAAGTTAGAAGCCAGATTTTGCAATATTTTGGTGGAAGAAAGACATCCATATTTCAATGCTTTCTTCACAGTTTTGCTTCGCGGGAAGCAAAAATTAGAACCACGCAACACTTTATAATCATTAGTACATTTTCATTAGTACATCGGTTTCCCTAGACCATTTTGAAAACAATAATATTTACGAATTTGCAAATAGGAATAAGAAAATAAAATTCGGCATAAACGACAAATATCTACACTAAAATATTTTTGTTAATTTTTTTTTAAAGAATTGTGAATGATCTGGATTGTGATTGCGATAACTTTAATTGTAATTCAATTTATAGGCTAAACTCTAATTTTTATGAATTCTAAGGGCATATATTAATCTTAAGTGAAGCAAATTCTGTACTAAACATTAAAGTCATAGTCATGGTCATATTTCTGGATTTTTAAATGTCATTGTTCTGGTTAACGTCACAAACAGTACTTGGTAGATGGTATATGCCTCTCACCAAATGAAAAAATTACCCAATAGTACAGGAACGCAAAAAACCACTTTTCTAGCCCAAAACTTTATTTCATAGCTTTTTATGCATTATCAAGTTACCCCTAAATTCATAAACACTTTGTAAAATTATAGGAGGCTTAAAGAACTAATTTGTATGAAAATGAAGTTTTGTAAACCTGCTCTAATTTTACAAAGCATTTATGAATTGAGGGGTTAATATATATGGTTAGTTTTTTAGAGTATTTCTTAATTCAAGAAAAATTCCCGGGAATCGGTAGTGAAGTAGAGGTAGCGCTTTTTTCTGATTTTATATTATTGTAACACTACTCTGCTAGTATGACAGTTTCTTGACAGATTCTTTCAATAAAATTTATTCACATATGACATTTTGTAAAAAATATTTATTTACAATTTTTCGGATTTTTTTTTTTAATTTCTCCAATAAATTTAATAATTTTGAGATTTGAATTAGTAAACAACAATCTATGACTTGCACAACACCGGATTTGAAACAACCTACGTGTCGTATTTGTTTACAAAATAGTGAAATTGAAATGTACTCAATTTTTAAGTTAGATGCTGGAAGCAATAATTTACACATCTATGAAAAACTTGAAGAATGTTCTGGCATTAAGGTAGGTTTTTTTATTTTGCACGAATGTTTAAGAAATTTCATTATATACTTCTTTAAACTAGATAATACGGCATGATAAAATACCCTCCCTAATATGTAGAAATTGTTATGCTTTTTTAACAATATCTTATAAATTTCGCTCAATTTGTCGTAACTCCAATCAATATTTTCAAGAATTCGTGGTCTGTCTTCCACTTGAACATAATTCAGAGTCAGTAGATTGTAAATCAGATATTAAGGAAGGGGATGTTGCAAAGCGAGAAGATCAAAAAACTAAGATTCATAAAATAGAACGACCTTCTTCAGTACCACCAGGTCAAAATGAGGAATTATATGATGAAATGTGGCTTGAAGGAGAACACATTGACGATGCTACTGAAAATTCAAATCATATAGAAATTGTTTCCATTGAAAAAATACTGCACCATGATACAGAGAACGAAAAAGAAACAGTAGAATTTGGTATAACACCCTCAAAAGAGATTGGAATTTCTTCAGATGGTGCTGCTGTAATACGTGACAAAAAACCAATTCAAAAAGGGGAAAGGAAGCCTAAAGAAAAGCAGCCACATATATGTGATATTTGCGGTAATGTCTATAATCTTCGTTATGCTTTGATGTCTCATATGAGAAGGCATCGTAAAGAGAAGCCATTTGCATGCGAGTAAGTATAGAATAGCATTTTTGTTAGGTTTTTGGATTAATTTTTATTTTCAATAAGATGCTCAGAAATAGCATCTCATGTATATAATTCGACTTAAAAAGAAAATGCTTTCGAAAATATTTTCAAATAACAGATATAAAAATGTTTTTTGTGCTAGGTATTCTGTTGGCATTTTTACGATAATATATGTACATATAAAAGAATGATTTTTCACTTGCGTGAAATTGTTGCAATTTAATACAGACGACTATTCGGAAAGTAGCCAAAAAACGACGTTTAGCTTGGTCATGATTGTGGTTTCCTTAGGACTGCAAAATGTTTGTTATTGTTGTAGCTTATAGGTTTAGGGTTTTAAATATTAGCAAAATTTTGTCGCTGCATTGAATAGAGTACGTACTGGGCGTTATAGGTAAAAATGTCAAAAAACGTGTAGACAACGTTGTAGTCAATGTTCAAAGTTAAAAAGAAGCACTTTCAGGAACATATCTTTTTACAACAGTTTTAAAATTTCTTGAATTCGAGCAATATTTTTAAATTAGATTAGATGGGGTTTCTAGAAGACGTTCGTTGTCACACGAATGAGTGACTACATGTATTTTGTTTTTGTATTGCATGTATTTTGTTATTGTATTTTCGTTCGTGTGAAGCAAAACGACATCTCGAAACAGCACCTAAATAATAACAACCCCGTTTTTAACTATACTAATTGCAAGTTAAAAATTAGTCGGCATTGAATACAGAACTCATAAAACTTTTTAAATCTGTTTTTTTCTTATTTTTAGAATTTGTGGCCAAGCATTTCATTGTAATTTTGAATTAACCCGCCATATACGCAAGCATACAGGATCAAGACCATATAGTTGTAGCTACTGCAAAAGAACTTTTGGCGATCGGTCAACACTAACAAAACATGAAAGGTAATATATGTCAGTAATGATTTAACAAATATTTTGGAATTAAAAAAAAAAATCAAACTATTTTTAGAATTCATCGTAACGAACGCCCCTACAAATGTGATACCTGTGGTAAAAGTTTTACCTATTCAAGTGTGCTAAAAAGTCATATTTTAACTCACACTGGAGAAAAACCATATATGTAAGTTTAGTTATTTAATTTGTTTGAAATTTATTTTATTTACTCCTTTTTTAGTTGTGAGCTTTGTGGTAAAAGTTTCTCGCGTTCTCATCACTTGCGAGCTCATTTAGAGACACTACAACATCAAAATGATCCATTGTCGAAAATACTTCTTAAACGTATTAAAAAAGCTGAAGATGGTGGTTTACAAATAAAAGTTTTATCATAAAAAAAAAAATGCATTTTTCAGTTATTACTAAATGTTGTTGTTGTTGTTTTAACGGCTTTAAATTGAGAATTTGTAGTTAATAATTCTCATTTAAAGCCGGAGTGGCAATCCTTGCGCGGATTTATTCGAAAACATCCGAATCGTTCCGGCACATAGTCCGATTGCCGTTGGCACCGGGTTATACCATCCATACTCGTTTGTCAGAGCCTCGTCAGCGTTAGCAGGGGACACCATGGCCAAGGTGGACTGTGGGTGAGGTTGGCATTTAGAAATAATTTCCCTTGACCCCCATTACTAAATGTAATTGTAGCTGGTTTTAAGTCCGACTGAATATTTAGGTACAGAATATACATATACCCAGGTGGAAATTGAAGACGGTACAAAAAACAAAGCGCTGTGAAAGCGTTTGTTGTCAATGGTACAAAAAAAAAAGCATTTTCACAGCGTTGGAAAACATTATTTTGGATTGCTTTTCGAACGTTCACAAACAGTATTTTAGGAGTGCTTTTCATACAAAATTTACAACCATTTGTGAAATAAAAACACTGTTAAAACATTGCTTTAAAGCGTTTTCTAACGTTTGCAAAATGTTCTTTAGCAGTACTTCTTTTAAAGAATATATAACCGATTATTTAAAAACACTGTCAAAACATTGATTTAAAGCTCCTTCGAAAAAGTGCATTCCAAGCACTTTTTTACAACATTGTTTAGAGTTTAAATGTAGGAGAGTATTTAATTTGGAATTTATTTAAAAGGCAGTTAAATCCTATGTCAGAGTACACTTTTTAAAGTGTTTGATCAAAATGATTTTTTATATATATATATATTTTTTATATATATATAATTTTAATTATATGTATATTATTATTTACAGCTGTGTTTT
The DNA here is from genome assembly GCA_949987735.1 of Leucophora obtusa. Classification (NCBI taxonomy): domain Eukaryota; kingdom Metazoa; phylum Arthropoda; class Insecta; order Diptera; family Anthomyiidae; genus Leucophora; species Leucophora obtusa. The sequence goes on along the minus strand of OX465295.1, from coordinate 290,529,798 downwards.
CGACTTAACTATATCCGTTAACTCAGAAAAGATCATTACTTCTTCGCGTTACTTCCCAAAAAGTTTTGCTAGCATGCGTTCGATTATACATAAACTATTATAAACATTAACTGTTTATAATTTTTTTATACTTTAATCGGTTAAAAGTAGATTTACTTTAAATACTTAACATTGATAAGTATGAGCAAAAATACAACTTATATAAAAAGAGTTATAGCAATCATTATTTATGTAAAAGAGTTATAGCAATTGTCTCATTATTTGTGGGGTAAGCCTCATTGCAACCCAGTGCAACATTTTTGCGTGTTTATGATATTAAAGCTTTTCGTTTTGCAGTAGAGTTCCTTTTTTTGCTGGGATGTTTACATATTATTTCTTATTAAAAAATGTTAATATATAAAAATGTTTTAAAAAATTATTCCCATATTTGTATTTAAAACAGAGACCCAAAATAACTGTTATATTTCTTAAAAAGTCACCACCCAAATTTATTTAATTATAACATTTCAATAATGCACTATATTTTATAAATCATATTGCACAAAAAAATCACAAAGTTTAGCAAAGATTTTAATTTTTTCAATTTTTATATTTTACTCTATAAATTTCTGTTGTTTTTTGATTTTTATTTTAAAACTTTTTATAAAAGTTACAGAATGATTTTTTGAAAAAATTAAGCACCAACTTTTTTATTTGATAATAAAATAAAAATTAAAAATTGACCTAAATTGAATGCCGGAAGTTGCTGGAATATACATATTTACTCACTTTAAATCACTGTTCAATATTTTATTAACACTAGTTGACATTATCAGGATATTATACTTGTTGAATTCATTGGTTCTATGGCTTTTGATTTATATTCTTAATTGTTATTTTTTGATAAAGAAAAAAAATCAGAAAATAACTTTTATTATTTTTGAAAAAATAAAAATCGTTTTTGGATTGTTTTTGTTTGAATTAAAAATATAAATCAAACAGAACAAATAAACAGAAAATTAAAAATATTCAAACAAGAAATAATTGTAAAACAATCAGTTTTTTGAATAAAAGTTATAACTGTAACGTCCCTGATTTAAAACTATGGCAAAGTACTTCATTTGTTTATTTTCTAACGATTTGCAAGCGTTAAAATTGGTATATTGTAATAACATTTATAGACCTTGATAAAGTTTAAGGAGGCTTAAAAATAATTTTCCTCCTATAACTTCCCAGTCAGAAAAATACAAACGGGAAAGCGGTGGCAAAGCACTTTAACAGGTGGTACAAGTACCGGCAAAATGTGCTTTCCCATTCCCAAAATGATAACATCATTAGACAAAAGGACCGGCTGTTCAAAAAGCGCCGGAAAAGCACTGGAGGAACAAAATTTTTAAACGTTGGCAAAACGCTGGCAAAACCAATAAATAGGTGGTCTGGAAATATATTGTCCAAAATAAAATTTAAAAAAAGTTCATATGTATTTTTTTTAGTCCTGCCGTGATTTGAACCCAGGCCGTCAGATTGGCAGACGATTGCTCTACCCACTGAGCTAACGAGACATATAATATTTAATGGCTAAACACATAAATGAGTGATAATAGCTGGACAACTACTGGCTGTGCCAAAATGCTAGTACTGGCAAACAATTTTATGTAACTAGTATGCCAGTGTTGGGAGGGCAAAAAAAAAGTTGCTCTTGAAGGAGCTTTCCCACAAAGAAAAAAATTGATTTTATAAAACAAAAAAAATTTTAAATTAAAAAAAAACCAAAAAAATTTTTTTTGCTTGCAACCGGATTTGAACTCGGAACCTCCTGACTACAAACATTTTTTAACGAAGCGTCAGCATTTTTATAAAATCATTGGTCTACCAGTGAATTCATTTTTGTACGCCTGGTAGCATTGGCTAGGTAGCACTGGATAACCACTGGTTGCAAACCTTGGCATATCACTCTATCCCAATTATTTGCCAGTGGTTTTTTTTTTATATAAATTTTGTACCTTTCGTAAAAATAAAAGTTTTAGCAAAAATCTTACTTTTTGAATTTTTATGTGTAGTGTACAAGGTTTAGGATAAAAATAAATTAAAATTTTTATACAGAATTTTTTTTAACAATATTTCAAGGTTGGTTACCGAAACGAATAACGGTAAGGGTAATGGTAACGGTATCGAAATTTGTTTGTTTCGATAACGGTAAAGGTAATGGTATTAACGACCAATACGTACGTACCGGTATAATAAATTATGTTGAAAACATATAAAAACAAGTAGAAATTTAGTCAATTTTTTAATTTTAAGTGTTAAAAATACTGATTATTAGCTTTAAATTAATAAGTAAAATTATTATCTATAATTCTTTTTTGTAAATATAAATATAATTCTTTGTTGAAAAATTTTAATTTTTTATATAAAGTAATAAATACCGGTAACTACCCATAAAAATAACGGTATCGCTAACGATAACGGTATTTGGAATTTTTTTAGAGGTATTGGTAACGGCAACGGCGTTCAATTTGAAACGGTATTTTAGCGATAACGGTATTATAACGATAATGGTAACCAACCTTGCAATATTTGCAAGATTTACGAATTCGAAATTCTTTTCGAATCAAGTTACGCGGTTACCCCCAGAAAAGCTTTAAGGGCGTATATCTTAATAAATAAAGCTTTAAAAATCATTAATTTTTGCAAAAAAAAATTTTTTTTTAATTGCTGTAAAAATACCATGTCAGAAATCGCCAGTGGTACAAAAAATCAAGCACTGGCATACCACTAGGTAACCACGGTGTTATAAATAAGTGACTGGTAGAACACTCATTTGGGAATCTTTGCCAGCGTTTTCAAAAAGCGTTTTGCCAGTATTTGTTTTCGAAAAATTTCGGTGGTTTATACAAAAACCACTGGCAAAGAATTGGCTTAGAGTGATATGCCAAGGTTTGCAACCAGTGGTTATCCAGTGCTACATAGTAAGAAATTGCCAGCGGTACAAAAATCAATTCACTGGTAGACCAATTGTTTTATAAAAATTCTGACGCTTCGTTTAAAAAGTTTGTATTCAGAAGGTTCCAAATTAAAATCCCGTTGCAAGCAAAAACATTTTTTTTTGATTTTTTGTAATTTAAAATTTTTTTTGTTTTATAAAATCAATTTTTTTGTGGAAAAGCTCCTTCAAGACCAACTTTTTTTTTGCTCTCCCAACGCTGGCAAATTAGTTACAAAAAATTATTTGCCAGTACATACTAGCATTTTAGCACAGTTAGTAGTTGTACAATTTAGCCACCAAGTATTATATGCATGGATGGTAACCGAAACGAATACGGGTATCGTTAGGGTGACACTATTTTAGATTATTTCGGTATCGGTATTTTAGGGGTAACGCTATTTCATTTATTTCGGTATCGGTATTTTAAGGATAACGGTATTTGAGTTATTTCGGTAACGGTATTTTAAAGATAACGATATTTGGGTTATTTCGGTAATGGTATTTTAAGGTTAATGGTATTTAAGTTATATCTGTAACGGTATTTTAAGGGTAACGGTAGTCAGTTATTTCGGTGCATACCTCTTTTTTTTTTTTGTAAAAACCAAGCTGAAGTATAAACAAAATTTAAGGTTAACGGTATTTCAATTATTTCCGTTACAGTATTCCGTGTATTTCGGTAACGGTAACAGCCGGTCCTTTTGTCTAATGATGTTATAATTTTGGGAATGGGAAATCACTTTTTGCCAGTACTTATACCACCTGTTAAAGTGCTTTGCCACCGCTTTGCCGTTTGTATTTTTCTGACTGGGTAGCTTCTATAAGGACAAAAAAAGAAATTTGGAATCATAAAATATACCAAAAACTTATTTTTATATTAAACTAGCGGGCGCACCCGCTACGTTGTTAGCGTGCCTTAAAGGTAAAGGGGGGGGGGCTGCGCCCTCCCCCACAATTTTTATTAAATTCGTTTTTTTATTTAAAGTTTTTTTATTTAAAGCCTTCACCCAGCCACCAAAAATAAATAATTCTGCACAACAATGGGTTTAAAATAAATAAATATTTGATCACTTTTTCTCATGAAAGTGGATTGTTAGTAATGAATCCATAATAAATAGCAATATACGTGTGTATGTTAAGATAATTTGGTAAAGTGCGAACTTAGGTAGATAGACCCGTAAGTAGTTTTGTTCATTTGTGTTTTGAATGAAAATAAATAACGTAAAGCAGGGTTGTTAGCGTGCTTTAAAGTTTTTTTTTTTAATTCCAGTTTATGTAAAGGTAGACCTGGCAATTCAAGTGAATTCACAAATTCAGTTGGAAAATTTACTGCGTCGGTTTCCTCCACCGGTGCTTCGTTACATGAAGTTTAAATATCGGAATATATAAGTTCCATTCCTTTTCTAAGGTTTTTTCTCTTTTAGAAAATTTGTTTAACTTTTTGGAGAGTAAGTTTCAATGCTACATAAGTTTCATATTCCGTGGATAGTCTTTGAACAGGTAATTCCCTCTTCCAATCCATTTGCATTCTCTATAATTTCAATTCTACTCGTTCAACGTTTATATCCATTTCATTCCACTTGTGTAGTGTTTCATTCCACTCGTTTCCTATTTAGTTTCTTAATTTTAGTGTTTTATATACACTTGTTCTTTAAGTTTTAGGTTTCTAGCTAAAGACGCAGACGTTAAGGGGGGGGGGGCAATTTTCCACTTTTGAACCACCATTTTTACCACGTTCCTGTCCAAAGTCCTAGAAATGCCTTGTCGATAAGTTAGCCCATACTCCAAGGAAAACATATATATTACAGGTTTCTAGCCGAAGGGTTCGGTTAGGCCATCAAGGGGGAGAATTATTCCGTCTTTACCCCTACCGGTAGGAATTTCCAAAAATTCCATCTTAGAGGACGTCTGCGTTGGAGGAGGAACCTACTACATACATAATTTTAGGTCTCTATATCCAGCAGTTTGGCCAGGCCGTCAAGGGGGAAATTTTTTCCCTTTTTACCCCTCCCGGTATGAATTTCCAAAAATACCATCTTAGGGGACGTCAACGTTGGAGAAGGAACCCAAATACCGAATTTAAGCTCCCTTGTTCCAGCAGTTTGGCCAGGCCGTTAAGGGGGAGACTTTTCCTGTTTTTGACCCTACATGTAGAAATTTCCAAAAATCTCATCTTAGCGGATGTCTACAATAGAGGAGGAACTTTAATACCAAATTTCAACTTCCTACCTCCAGCGGTTTGGGCAGGCCTCTTTAAGCGGCACTTTTCGCTTCATTAATCCCCATTTTTGCAATGTCCCTGTCCAAAAAGCACCTTCCCGGTCCAAAAAGCCCATACTCCAAGTAACATATGTTTTACATTTCAGGTTTCTAGCCAACTTTCACTATTTGTGCCCCTCTCGGTAGGAATTTCCGAAAATCCATCGACAGGGAATTTCAGCTTCCTAGTTCCAGCAGTTTGAGCAGGCTGTCAAGGGGGACACTTTTTCTTTTTTTGTACCTCCCGGTTGGAATTAGGCTGGAAGAGGAACCTAAGTACCGAATTTCAGCTTCCTAGTTCCAGCAGTTTGGACAGGTCGTTAAGGGGCAACTTTCCCTTTTTGAGCCCCCATTTTATAACGACCCTGTCCAAAATTCAAAAAAGTATCTTTCTAATAAGTTAGCCCTTACTCCAGGGACCCACATTTTAATCTTCAGGTTTCTAGCCGAAGGGGTTTTTACTGGACCCCAAGGTGAGGCTTTTCTTCTTTTTGCCCCTCCCTTTAGCAATTTACAAAAATTCCATCTTCGCGGCTATCTGCGATGGATGAGGAACATTCATACCAAATTTCAACTGCATTGCCTAAGCGGTTTGGGCAGGCCGTTAGTGGGGACATTTTTCCCTTTCAACCACCATTTTCACTATGTTCCTGTTCCAAAATAGAAAAATTACGTTGCCGGTGAGTTAGTCCTACTCCAAGGAATACATATTTAAAATTTTAGGTTGGCCAAAAGGGATTGGGCAAGCCGTCAGGAGGAGACTTTTACCTTATTTCCCCTCCCGATAGGAATTTCAAAAATTCCGTCTAAGCGGACGCCTACACAGAAGGAGGAACTCACATACCGAGTTTCCTTTTGGGATATCCTGTAGGGAATTCCAAAAATACAAACTTAGTCGATGTCTACTACAGTGGAGGAACCTTTATACCAAATTTCAACTTCTTACCTCCAGTGGTTTGGGCAGGCACTTTTCCAATTTGTGAGACTGTTTATGTGGAGACTTTTCCCCTTTTTGTCCGTTCCGGTAGGAATTTCCAAAAGTCCCGTCTTAGCGCACGTCTATGCCGAATATCAAGAAACCTTGTTTTAGTGGAGATATCCGTGGGGGGGGGGGGGGGGAAGTAGTTTTTTTGAAATTATACATATATTATTTTAAATGGTACTTTTTGGAAAAACGAAATTTTTTGGAAAAAGATACTTTGTTTTTACAAAGTACTTTATTTGTACTTTTTTTGGAAAAGGTAATTTTTTAATAAGGTGTTTTTTTGGAAAAATGTATGTTTTTTGGAAAAAGGTACTTTTTTTGGAAAAGGTACTTCTTTTGAAAAGGAAAATTTTTTTAGAAAAAGGTACTTTTTTTTGGGAAAAGGTACTTTTTTTTGGAAAAGGTATTTTTTTTGAAAAAGGTATTTTTTTGAAAAAATGTATGTTTTTTGGGAATAGGAAAATTTTTTTAGAAAAAGCTACTTTTTTTGGGAAAATGTACTTTTTTTGGGAAAAGGTACTTTTTTTTGAAAAAGGTATTTTTTTTGGAAAAATGTATGTTTTTTGAGAAAAGGTACTTTTTTTTTGGAAAAGGTTCATTTTTTTAGAAAAAGGTACATTTTTTGGAAAAAGGTACTTTTTTTAAAAAAGGTACTTTTTTTAAAAAAGGTACTTTTTTTAAAAAAGGTACTTTTTTTTGGAAAAAGGAACTTTTTTTGGAAAAAGGTACTTTTTTCGGGAAAAGGTACTTTTTTTGGAAAAAGATACTTATTTTGAAAAAAGGTACTTTTTTTGGAAAAAGGTACTTTTTTTGGAAAAAGGTACTTTTTTTGGAAAAAGGTACTTTTTTTGGAAAAAGGTACTTTTTTAGGGAAAAGGTACATTTTTTGGAAAAAGGTATATTTTTTGGAAAAGGTATTCGGAACCTCCTGACTACAAACATTTTTTAACGAAGCGTCAGCATTTTTATAAAATCATTGGTCTACCAGTGAATTCATTTTTGTACGCCTGGTAGCATTGGCTAGGTAGCACTGGATAACCACTGGTTGCAAACCTTGGCATATCACTCTATCCCAATTATTTGCCAGTGGTTTTTTTTTATATAAATTTTGTACCTTTCGTAAAAATAAAAGTTTTAGCAAAAATCTTACTTTTTGAATTTTTATGTGTAGTGTACAAGGTTTAGGATAAAAATAAATTAAAATTTTTATACAGAATTTTTTTTAACAATATTTCAAGGTTGGTTACCGAAACGAATAACGGTAAGGGTAATGGTAACGGTATCGAAATTTGTTTGTTTCGATAACGGTAAAGGTAATGGTATTAACGACCAATACGTACGTACCGGTATAATAAATTATGTTGAAAACATATAAAAACAAGTAGAAATTTAGTCAATTTTTTAATTTTAAGTGTTAAAAATACTGATTATTAGCTTTAAATTAATAAGTAAAATTATTATCTATAATTCTTTTTTGTAAATATAAATATAATTCTTTGTTGAAAAATTTTAATTTTTTATATAAAGTAATAAATACCGGTAACTACCCATAAAAATAACGGTATCGCTAACGATAACGGTATTTGGAATTTTTTTAGAGGTATTGGTAACGGCAACGGCGTTCAATTTGAAACGGTATTTTAGCGATAACGGTATTATAACGATAATGGTAACCAACCTTGCAATATTTGCAAGATTTACGAATTCGAAATTCTTTTCGAATCAAGTTACGCGGTTACCCCCAGAAAAGCTTTAAGGGCGTATATCTTAATAAATAAAGCTTTAAAAATCATTAATTTTTGCAAAAAAAAATTTTTTTTTAATTGCTGTAAAAATACCATGTCAGAAATCGCCAGTGGTACAAAAAATCAAGCACTGGCATACCACTAGGTAACCACGGTGTTATAAATAAGTGACTGGTAGAACACTCATTTGGGAATCTTTGCCAGCGTTTTCAAAAAGCGTTTTGCCAGTATTTGTTTTCGAAAAATTTCGGTGGTTTATACAAAAACCACTGGCAAAGAATTGGCTTAGAGTGATATGCCAAGGTTTGCAACCAGTGGTTATCCAGTGCTACATAGTAAGAAATTGCCAGCGGTACAAAAATCAATTCACTGGTAGACCAATTGTTTTATAAAAATTCTGACGCTTCGTTTAAAAAGTTTGTATTCAGAAGGTTCCAAATTAAAATCCCGTTGCAAGCAAAAACATTTTTTTTTGATTTTTTGTAATTTAAAATTTTTTTTGTTTTATAAAATCAATTTTTTTGTGGAAAAGCTCCTTCAAGACCAACTTTTTTTTTGCTCTCCCAACGCTGGCAAATTAGTTACAAAAAATTATTTGCCAGTACATACTAGCATTTTAGCACAGTTAGTAGTTGTACAATTTAGCCACCAAGTATTATATGCATGGATGGTAACCGAAACGAATACGGGTATCGTTAGGGTGACACTATTTTAGATTATTTCGGTATCGGTATTTTAGGGGTAACGCTATTTCATTTATTTCGGTATCGGTATTTTAAGGATAACGGTATTTGAGTTATTTCGGTAACGGTATTTTAAAGATAACGATATTTGGGTTATTTCGGTAATGGTATTTTAAGGTTAATGGTATTTAAGTTATATCTGTAACGGTATTTTAAGGGTAACGGTAGTCAGTTATTTCGGTGCATACCTCTTTTTTTTTTTTGTAAAAACCAAGCTGAAGTATAAACAAAATTTAAGGTTAACGGTATTTCAATTATTTCCGTTACAGTATTCCGTGTATTTCGGTAACGGTAACAGCCGGTCCTTTTGTCTAATGATGTTATAATTTTGGGAATGGGAAATCACTTTTTGCCAGTACTTATACCACCTGTTAAAGTGCTTTGCCACCGCTTTGCCGTTTGTATTTTTCTGACTGGGTAGCTTCTATAAGGACAAAAAAAGAAATTTGGAATCATAAAATATACCAAAAACTTATTTTTATATTAAACTAGCGGGCGCACCCGCTACGTTGTTAGCGTGCCTTAAAGGTAAAGGGGGGGGGGGCTGCGCCCTCCCCCACAATTTTTATTAAATTCGTTTTTTTATTTAAAGTTTTTTTATTTAAAGCCTTCACCCAGCCACCAAAAATAAATAATTCTGCACAACAATGGGTTTAAAATAAATAAATATTTGATCACTTTTTCTCATGAAAGTGGATTGTTAGTAATGAATCCATAATAAATAGCAATATACGTGTGTATGTTAAGATAATTTGGTAAAGTGCGAACTTAGGTAGATAGACCCGTAAGTAGTTTTGTTCATTTGTGTTTTGAATGAAAATAAATAACGTAAAGCAGGGTTGTTAGCGTGCTTTAAAGTTTTTTTTTTTAATTCCAGTTTATGTAAAGGTAGACCTGGCAATTCAAGTGAATTCACAAATTCAGTTGGAAAATTTACTGCGTCGGTTTCCTCCACCGGTGCTTCGTTACATGAAGTTTAAATATCGGAATATATAAGTTCCATTCCTTTTCTAAGGTTTTTTCTCTTTTAGAAAATTTGTTTAACTTTTTGGAGAGTAAGTTTCAATGCTACATAAGTTTCATATTCCGTGGATAGTCTTTGAACAGGTAATTCCCTCTTCCAATCCATTTGCATTCTCTATAATTTCAATTCTACTCGTTCAACGTTTATATCCATTTCATTCCACTTGTGTAGTGTTTCATTCCACTCGTTTCCTATTTAGTTTCTTAATTTTAGTGTTTTATATACACTTGTTCTTTAAGTTTTAGGTTTCTAGCTAAAGACGCAGACGTTAAGGGGGGGGGGCAATTTTCCACTTTTGAACCACCATTTTTACCACGTTCCTGTCCAAAGTCCTAGAAATGCCTTGTCGATAAGTTAGCCCATACTCCAAGGAAAACATATATATTACAGGTTTCTAGCCGAAGGGTTCGGTTAGGCCATCAAGGGGGAGAATTATTCCGTCTTTACCCCTACCGGTAGGAATTTCCAAAAATTCCATCTTAGAGGACGTCTGCGTTGGAGGAGGAACCTACTACATACATAATTTTAGGTCTCTATATCCAGCAGTTTGGCCAGGCCGTCAAGGGGGAAATTTTTTCCCTTTTTACCCCTCCCGGTATGAATTTCCAAAAATACCATCTTAGGGGACGTCAACGTTGGAGAAGGAACCCAAATACCGAATTTAAGCTCCCTTGTTCCAGCAGTTTGGCCAGGCCGTTAAGGGGGAGACTTTTCCTGTTTTTGACCCTACATGTAGAAATTTCCAAAAATCTCATCTTAGCGGATGTCTACAATAGAGGAGGAACTTTAATACCAAATTTCAACTTCCTACCTCCAGCGGTTTGGGCAGGCCTCTTTAAGCGGCACTTTTCGCTTCATTAATCCCCATTTTTGCAATGTCCCTGTCCAAAAAGCACCTTCCCGGTCCAAAAAGCCCATACTCCAAGTAACATATGTTTTACATTTCAGGTTTCTAGCCAACTTTCACTATTTGTGCCCCTCTCGGTAGGAATTTCCGAAAATCCATCGACAGGGAATTTCAGCTTCCTAGTTCCAGCAGTTTGAGCAGGCTGTCAAGGGGGACACTTTTTCTTTTTTTGTACCTCCCGGTTGGAATTAGGCTGGAAGAGGAACCTAAGTACCGAATTTCAGCTTCCTAGTTCCAGCAGTTTGGACAGGTCGTTAAGGGGCAACTTTCCCTTTTTGAGCCCCCATTTTATAACGACCCTGTCCAAAATTCAAAAAAGTATCTTTCTAATAAGTTAGCCCTTACTCCAGGGACCCACATTTTAATCTTCAGGTTTCTAGCCGAAGGGGTTTTTACTGGACCCCAAGGTGAGGCTTTTCTTCTTTTTGCCCCTCCCTTTAGCAATTTACAAAAATTCCATCTTCGCGGCTATCTGCGATGGATGAGGAACATTCATACCAAATTTCAACTGCATTGCCTAAGCGGTTTGGGCAGGCCGTTAGTGGGGACATTTTTCCCTTTCAACCACCATTTTCACTATGTTCCTGTTCCAAAATAGAAAAATTACGTTGCCGGTGAGTTAGTCCTACTCCAAGGAATACATATTTAAAATTTTAGGTTGGCCAAAAGGGATTGGGCAAGCCGTCAGGAGGAGACTTTTACCTTATTTCCCCTCCCGATAGGAATTTCAAAAATTCCGTCTAAGCGGACGCCTACACAGAAGGAGGAACTCACATACCGAGTTTCCTTTTGGGATATCCTGTAGGGAATTCCAAAAATACAAACTTAGTCGATGTCTACTACAGTGGAGGAACCTTTATACCAAATTTCAACTTCTTACCTCCAGTGGTTTGGGCAGGCACTTTTCCAATTTGTGAGACTGTTTATGTGGAGACTTTTCCCCTTTTTGTCCGTTCCGGTAGGAATTTCCAAAAGTCCCGTCTTAGCGCACGTCTATGCCGAATATCAAGAAACCTTGTTTTAGTGGAGATATCCGTGGGGGGGGGGGGGGGAAGTAGTTTTTTTGAAATTATACATATATTATTTTAAATGGTACTTTTTGGAAAAACGAAATTTTTTGGAAAAAGATACTTTGTTTTTACAAAGTACTTTATTTGTACTTTTTTTGGAAAAGGTAATTTTTTAATAAGGTGTTTTTTTGGAAAAATGTATGTTTTTTGGAAAAAGGTACTTTTTTTGGAAAAGGTACTTCTTTTGAAAAGGAAAATTTTTTTAGAAAAAGGTACTTTTTTTTGGGAAAAGGTACTTTTTTTTGGAAAAGGTATTTTTTTTGAAAAAGGTATTTTTTTGAAAAAATGTATGTTTTTTGGGAATAGGAAAATTTTTTTAGAAAAAGCTACTTTTTTTGGGAAAATGTACTTTTTTTGGGAAAAGGTACTTTTTTTTGAAAAAGGTATTTTTTTTGGAAAAATGTATGTTTTTTGAGAAAAGGTACTTTTTTTTTGGAAAAGGTTCATTTTTTTAGAAAAAGGTACATTTTTTGGAAAAAGGTACTTTTTTTAAAAAAGGTACTTTTTTTAAAAAAGGTACTTTTTTTAAAAAAGGTACTTTTTTTTGGAAAAAGGAACTTTTTTTGGAAAAAGGTACTTTTTTCGGGAAAAGGTACTTTTTTTGGAAAAAGATACTTATTTTGAAAAAAGGTACTTTTTTTGGAAAAAGGTACTTTTTTTGGAAAAAGGTACTTTTTTTGGAAAAAGGTACTTTTTTTGGAAAAAGGTACTTTTTTAGGGAAAAGGTACATTTTTTGGAAAAAGGTATATTTTTTGGAAAAGGTATTTTTTTTAATAAGGTGTTTTTTTTGGAAAAATGTATGTTTTTTGGAAAAAGGTACTTTTTTTGGAAAAGGTACTTCTTTTGGAAAAGGAACATTTTTTTAGAAAAAGGTACTTTTTTTTGGGAAAAGGTACTTTTTTTTGGAAAGGTACTTTTTTTGAAAAAGGTATTTTTTTGAAAAAATTTATGTTTTTTGGGAAAAGGAACATTTTTTTAGAAAAAGGGACTTTTTTTGGGAAAAGGTACTTTTTTTTGGAAAAGGTACCTTTTTTTGAAAACAGTACTTTTTTTGGAAAAAGGTACTTTTTTTGGAAAAAGGTACTTTTTTTGGAAAAGGTACTTTTTTTTGGAAAAGGTAAATTTTTTTAGAAAAAGGTAAATTTTTTGGAAAAAGGTACTTTTTTTTGGAAAAAGGTACTTTTTTTGGAAAAAGGTACTTTTTTCGGGAAAAGGTACTTTTTTCGGGAAAAAGGTACTTTTTTTGGAAAAAGGTACTTTTTTTGGAAAAAGGTACTTTTTTTTGGAAAAAGGTACTTTTTTTGGAAAAAGGTACTTTTTTTGGAAAAAGGAATTTTTTTTGGAAAAAGGTACTTTTTTTTGAAAAAGGTACTTTTTTTGGAAAAAGGTACTTTTTTTGGAAAAAGGTACTTTTTTTGGAAAAAGGTACTTTTTTCGGAAAAAGATACTTTTTGGAAAAAGGTACTTTTTTGGAAAAAGGTACTTTTTTTGGAAAAAGGTACTTTTTTGGGAAAAAGGTACTTTTTTTGGGAAAAGGTACTTTTTTTGGGAAAAGGTACTTTTTTGGAAAAAGGTACTTTTTTTGTCCCCTTTTTGCCCCTCCCGATAAGAATTTCCAAAAATGCCGTCTCAACGGACGTCTACACCGGTCGAGGAACCTACATACCAAATTTCAACTTCATAGCTCCAGCAGTTTGAGCAGGCCGTCAAGGGGGAGACTTTTTCCCCTTTTTGCCCGTCCCTGTAAAAATTTCCAAAACTCCCGTCTTGGTGGATGTCAACGATAGTAGAGGAACCTTTATACCAAATTTCAACTTCCTACCTCCAGCGGTTTGGGCAGGGCGTCAAAGGGGGCCTTTTTCCCCTTTTTAACCCCCATTTTTACAACGTCCCTGTCCAAAATTCCAGAAAGTACTTTCCAGAAAAGTTAGCCCATACTCCAAGGAACACATATCTTAAATTTCAGCTTTCTAGCGAAAGGGGTTTTGGCAGGCCGCCAAGGGAGAGACTTTTCCCCTTTTTGCCCGTTCCGGTAGGAATTTCCAAAAATCCCGTCTTAGCGGACGTCTACGCCGAAAGAGGAACCTACATACCAAATTTTAACTTCCTAGCTTCAGCGGTTTGGGCTGGGCGATGTTGAGTCAGTCAGTCAGTCAGTCAGTCACGTTATTCTTTTATATATAGAGATAACTAGTAACTCTTCAAAATAGGTAAAAATAACACTTAGAGAAAAAAGGGACAATATATGAAATCACGTATAAATTTGACAAAAAAAATTTAAAAATGTTTAGCCTTAAGCACAAACCACATAGTGAAAGTGCCAGTGCTGTCAAACTTTCTTCCTGAATTTCGCGAAAACGATTTAATATTTTTAAAATGTTCTTGTGTTTTGTTTAAAAACAGCTCTTGTTTATTTAGAAACTTTTCTAATTTCTCGGCAGTGACAAATACAGAAGCACAGATTAATACCAGATGTGAAACCAATGACAGGTGTCAAAAAAGTATTCTCGAACCGTATGGTTTTGTTTACATGGAAGTCAAGTCAAGAGGGAGATAACCATATAAAATCTCCATACATTTTGTATTGCGCATTTTTTGTATATATCTGTCTCTTTTTAGATTATTGTGCTTTATCTTTTGTGTTTTTCTTAAATTTTTACGTTTTGCTTTGCTCATTTTCTGTCGGCCATATTGCCCAAATCAGCTGATTCATATCTGGTATAATTTGTGTAGAGAAGATACAAAAAACTGCTTTATCGACAAAACGTCGCACTGCGGTCGATACTGCGTTTATGTGGTTTAGGCTTTACAATCTATATTTTTCAAAAGAATATTTTTGTTAAGTCGACTTTATTTTAAAGCAAAAGCCAAACCACATAAACGCAGTGTCGACCGCAGTGCGACGTTTTGTCGATAAAGCAGTTTTTGTATCTTCTCTGTTTGTCACTGCCGAGAAATTAGTAAAGTTTCTAAATAAACAAGAGCTGTTTTTAAACAAAACGCGATAAGAAATTTTTAAAAATATTAAATCGTTTTCACGAAATTCAAGAACAAAGTTTGACAGCACTGCCACTGTCCACTGGCACTTTCACTATGTGGTTTGGGCTAAAGGTTTGTTTTAACCGTACTATGCAAAATATTTAAAATAGAACTTTTAAAATAATGCCAAACATTTGCATTCAAAAATTTTTTTTATTTTTTATTGAAAATCAAAAAAAAATATTCAAAAATAAAAAGCAAATTTGTAAATAAATGTAAATAAAATTTGAAAACAATAAATAAATATAAAATAAAAACAAATGGAAACTTCAAATTTAAAACAGAATTTTAAGGTACATTTTAAATATTTTGTATGGTAAGAAATTTAAAATGATAGTCGACTTTTGTGATTTAAAATCTACTTTTTCTTTTTTATAGTAAAGGTGAATAAATTTAAAGGGTCCGAGTTTGTTATCACTTATAAAAAAACTATATTATAAATATTAGAGTTCGTCAGAAATATATAAAATTTAATTGATTTTGGGATATCATCATTTTTTTTATTAGTTTTTGAACAATATTTTTTTGCGTTTCCTAAATACAGCGATAGTCATTAGAGTGGTCTAAAAATCCACTTTTTTCAAAAATTTCAAAAAAGTTACTTTTTTATTACACACAATGAAAATGTATTCCTCGCTGAGAACATTGGTACAAAAATTGTTGATATACCGCTTGAGTTCTCCCGGTTGAGTTCGCCGATCCTGGGGTCGCTGGGATTGGTTGAATGAAACTCATCTGCGAGTTCTGCCGCTTCAGCTGGGAAATTTGGCCTGAGGATGAGATCCCTCCAGCTGGAATGAAGAAAGCAGCCGCTGCGTTGACGATTTTACGGAACTTCCTTTCCGCGGAGCGCACTTCGGTTGGGATGGGTAGGTCATTACATTTGCGGTTGGTGAACTCTCTGAACGCTAACCAGTTTACTTTTTTGTGCGGCGTTCAGAGACGATTAAGTCACTTGGTCTGTCGAGCTAGAGTTGTCAAAACTGGTTTCCGAATTATTCGATAAACCGGTTTTTTCTAATTTCCGAGTTTTTTAAACCGGTTTTTGAAAAGGGGCATTTTTCGAATTATTGGAAAAACCAGTTTTTTCGTGTCGAATTATTCGACATTTTGAATATTTTGAAGTTGAAAATTTCAAATAAGTTTTATCCATTTTCAGAGCCTATTAATTATAGAGATAGGAAATCAAAACTTACACTACTCACCGGTAGAGGGCGCTGAAATTTAGTTTTACCTGAGCAACTATTTAGTATCAGCTGAGGTTATCACCCAGATTGGGGACAGCCACGTGTGGTGTTAGTTGTGGTGTCTGCTGTTGGTGTTGTAGCTGTTGTGGTTGCCGTAGTTGTTGCTGTTGGGACGGAATGGGGGTCATCGTAACCGATGACGTCAGAGCCGACGATGTTGCCGACTACGATAACGATGGGTTGATCCATGCTAGAAAAAATAAGGCATACTTACGTTTTGTAGGTTTGTTGGGTTGGCATTCCTTGGTCGGGGTTTGTTGGGCTCCGACTCGTTCCGGTACATAGTTGTTTCGTTATGATTGGCTTTTGGTTATGCTGTGACCAATAGGGACTTAACTTATAGCCCTGTTTTTTTACATTTCTAGTAAAAACTAGTAAACTTAGAAAGTGCCGAAGAATTACCAAAACAGATTTTCTTTTTAAGTGAAATTAAAAAAATGGTATCCCTGTGTAGAAACGGTAATGACATACCATTATTTTTTGGACTACCAGTAATGACACCCACTTACTTTCTGCATTATTTTAAAACATATAAAAATGAGTTACTGATAATGACTTATTTTTGTCATTATTTCAAATAGAAAATAATTTTCTAGATTTTTTTGAAAATTTTTTGAAATCTATTTTTAGACTCAATATTTTTTAAACACTACTAAGGATATATGTAACCACATATTTTTTGATTTTTTGTATGTTGGCGAGTAAGCTTACTTGTGTGCAGCAGGTCAATTATGTTTTTATCTATTAAATATTACATATCGATATAGCTCAGATGGTAGAGCTATTGACTGGAAATCTGTAGACCCAGGTTCGATTCCCGCACCAGCAAATTTTATTTAAAAAAAATTACAATAAAAACAATTTTTTTTATATAAATTATTTTTTTGAAAATCTAATTTTAGTCATGATTTTTGTCAGTATTGGTAAGAACATAGGTAACGATATATTTTTTGATTTTTTGTATGCTGGTGTGTAACCATCAGGCATGTCACAGGTTTTTTACGGAATTGATTTGATTTCGCAATTTTACTTCCGCAATTTTTTTCCTACAGTGATCGAAAACAATTTTTTTCCTTCTGAATTTGCAGTTTAGGGTGCTACGGATAATTTTGTATTGAAAATGAAACGTTCTGGTAAGTATCGAGTATGCTACAGGCTTAATAGTGGTACTTAAAACGTTAAAAGTTTCTCCACAAAACGTAAAACGAAAAAAATATCGTTTTCATTCCACTTTCAAAAACCAAAATGGAATTGATATTTAGAGCAGCTTCAACTCATAAAAGCTTTTCAATAGTGCTTGGTATGAATTCCTTAAAGTGTTGTTAACTATTTCACTTAAAAAAATTTACATTTAAAACGCTTTTTGTTGGTAAATTCAATAATTTTCTTATAGATTAGAAAAACGTAATTTTTTCTAAAAAATTCAAATTTTAAATTTTGATCGGCGATCTTCTCTTTTTTAACTTCAAATGGCAACTTATATAAAAATTTAGCAGTTGGAACAAGAATTTACCACAAAAAGTCTTTTTTTAACATTTCAACATTTACGAAAATGCAAAAAACCTGAAGAAGCTAAAGTAAAACGTTACGAAATTGTACATCGAAATCATATTAATTTTATGCGAAATATGTGTTAAAACCTTAAATGTGCCCTCTAACAAAAAATTTTTTAAGTGAAATTATTAAAAACAGGATTCTTAACTTATAATTGATTATGTTTAGCTGTTATATTTGGTCTATATATGCAAAAATAGCATTTACTTCTGGAGAAGCAATTTGCGTTTTCAATTTCACTTTCAAGTGAAATTGAAGTCTGTGACATGCCTGCATAACTCATTATTTTTCGCGACATCGCCATATAAAGGTAATAAGAAATGTAATAACAAAAGTAACTAGCTACCATTACCAAGTATGTAGTTACATAACCACATATCTGGTAATGATTTTCTACACTGGGATCAAAAGTAGTAATTAGAAGCCACTGAATTTAAAAATTTGCACATTTCACGATAAAAACGAATTTATAAGAAAAAACTAGTAAAAATAGTAAAAACGAGTAAAAAGGTTAAAGTCGGGCATGCCGACTATACAATACCCTACACCAGTCTGGTTAAAAGCCAACTAATGTTTGGATCTGAAATTCGAATGGGTTAAAATGGGACTTGTGTCAAAATTTTCTATAATGTGAGTAAGCGAACCAAATTTCATTAAAATATCTTAATATTTGCGACCTGCAGTTTGTAACCAAGCCAATTTTTAAGGGAACCCTTATATGGGCACTAGGTCTAAACATGGACCGGTGTTAACCAAAATCAATAGGCTTCGTCCTTGGGCTGATATAGGTTGGTATATGTACCAAATTTCATCAAAATATCTTAATATTTGCGACCTGCAGCGTATAAACAATATAATTTTGGGGGACCCTTATATGGGCACTAGGTCTAAACATGGACCGGTGTTAACCAAAATCAATTGGCTTCGTCCTTGGGCCGACATAAGTCGGTGTACCAAATTTCATCAAAATATCTTAATATTTGCGACCTGCAGCGTATAAACAATATAATTTTGCGGGGACCCCTATATGGGCACTAGGTCTAAACATGGACCGGTGGTAACCAAAATCAATAGGCTTCGTCCTTGGGCTGTCATAGGTCGGTGTACCAAATTTCATCAAAATATCTTAATATTTGCGACCTGCATCGTATAAACAATATAATTTTGGTAGGACCCTTATACCGTCCTTGGGCCGACATAAGTCGGTGTACCGAGTTTCATCAAAATATCTTAATATTTGCGACCTGTAGAGTGCGCACAAGAATGTATGGACAGACAGACAGACGGACGGACGGACGGACAGACGGATATCGTTAAATCGAAATAAAAAAAATTCTGAGTCGATCGGTATACTATAAGGTGGGTCTGGGACCAATATTTTTTGGTGTTACAAACATCAGCACAAACTTATAATACCCTGACCACATAGTGGTGTAGGGTATAGCTAGCATGTAAACAAACAGACATTATGATGGTGTTGTTTGTGCTTAGCCAGGTCCAAGAATTTGGAACATACTATTTGAAACATTAACCCTCTTTCTTCTGATTACAATAATATTTAAACCACATATTTGGCGTTGAAAATCCACTATGGAACAAATATTAAAATTTTAATTTATCGCTTTATTTAGGCGATATAGCACAACAAAAGTTGAAGACGTATCTTGAAACCCAGTAGTCAAATAATTTTGGTTTTTGCTGTAAATAACACTATCAATAAAATAAAATTACGTACCAAAAATTGTTGATCGATTGTTATTATTTCAAAAGTTATGGTGATTTTCGCTTTTTGAAAATTATGAAATTTGGCGAATTTGACATTAAAAATCAACAAATGTTGACGATTTTTTGAAATTAGTTCTGCTCACTACTACCTCTGAGTATATAATCTGTGTTTAATTTCAAGAAAATCCTGTTTGTCCTGGAGAAATTTTTTTTAACTGATTTTACAATTAGAGGCTCTAAACTAGCTTTGTTATTATCGGTAATGTACGCCAGATCGTAAATGTATTTTTGGCAATTTTTCAAATATTTTTTTCTGTTTTAAAAAGTTCATTTTTTAAAATTTTCTAAATTTTCACTTTACATGCTTCTCGCTTGAAAACCGTTCCCTAGACATAAAAAGTTTGAAGGCAAAAATAGTAGGCGGTTAAGTTTTCTATGAATATAATACAACTTATTTAATAAAATATTGTTATTTAACCAAAAACTATTTAAAATCTGAAGACCGCCAAAAGGCGCCTTGTGCATTAGAGGGTTAAATAATTAGTATATTTCCTATCATAATCCTGTTTTAGGAACTTTTTTCTTAATATGCGATTTTTTACATATAATATAAGAAATTTTGTAGATATAAATATTGTAAATAAATAAATAAAAAAAAATGTATACAAAATTTTCAACAAAGTTCGCAAAATTTATATAATTTATTAAATTTAATTGAGCCAGTTTTTTTTTTGTTTAAAATAATAAGAAAATATGTTTATATGCATATGAAATTATAATTAGGTTGTTCACAAGGTGTGTGCTATCTGTTGTATCGTTCTAATAAAAAACAGAGTTGTTAAAATTTTTATTTGACTTTAACAACGATTTTCTGTTGGGTTTTCTATCTGTTAGCACACTCAAACATAGGACACTAAACATACGTAAAAATGTTGTATCGTACTATTCTTAAATGTTGTATTTTTTCAATTTAAATTCTAACAACTGTTTTTTTGTTAGAACGATACAACAAATAGCACACCCCTTGTGAAAAAACCTTAATTTTATTACATAAAAAAAACTTTATTGAGGAACAAATAAATAACAATTTTAAAAAAGAACTTAGAAAAAACATTAAGCTTGGTCTGATTAAAAAAAAAAACAAAATTTAAAAGGTGTTAATTTGTAAGATTACATTATACATAAAATTATTTTCTTTTAACTAGAACTATATTTTATATTTGATTGCAAATATTAATAATAAGAAGCGTTAAAAAAATATTTGCACAGCAAAAAACTAAATAAAACCTATAAATTTTGTATATATGAATGAACCGATATTTTATACCCATAAAAAGTATATAATTTATGTTTATTTTTTGTTTTTAATAAAAAAGAAACAGTATTTTTCACAAACAAGGCCGATTAATTATGTACCTATTTACTTAATAACATGCGTATTTTATCTTTTAATAGATTTCGTAATTCGGTAACCATAAACTCGTGGGATTCTTTAAATGTTGAAGCAACATCACCAATTAAAGTAGCCTCTACTTCAGGTTTTAAAGACATATCAGCCATAAAGGAATTTAAATTTCTGGGCAGTGCAGGTGTTTTCCAATTTACTAGAATTTAAAATAAAATATAATTGAGTAAAAGTTTTATTGATGCCTGTCAACTTATATCAAAATAACCAGAGCTTTGTGCTTAACAATAGTTACGAATGCCAAATTTTGAATGGAGTTAATTGTGTTTAGCTTTTAACTTTGGTTATTTTATCGTTAAGTTAGAAAAGTATCAAAATATTTACTTAATAATTTATCACAACGTTGAATTTCTAATTTCAATTGACGCATTAATTCTATGATTAGTTGACAACGTTCCTTTTCACTAATGACTTTTTCGCCTTCAGCATTGGATTTTCTCTTTTGTTTAGTTTTTGAGGAAGCTTGTAGTTTTTCATAAATAGCTTGGAGTATAAAAGCATAAAGGGCAATGATCTGTAAAGAGTAACAAGATGAAGTTTTAGATTCATGTTTTAACGTGGTAATTTAAAGAGAAAATTTAACGTTTTTCTGAACTAACCTCTAAACAAACAGCTACTTTACTTTGCCATTCACGCCTTCGCCATAAACCATCTTGGGCAGCTTCATTACTTTCCTTAATCGTTGACTCGCACAAATTTACTAACCCCACAACATTATCACTAAGCAATTTACATTGTAAAGGTAAATTGATATCACCTAAATACAATTGTTTAACCAAACCCGCCAAATCACTAAAGAATTTTTCATATGGCATTTCGAGTAATAAATGCAAACGTGTTGGTAATAAATTGACTAGAAAACGATTGTGTAATGGCTTAATATCTAGCGAACGTAAACGTTTAAATAGCTGCAACCACGAGTCACATAACGACTCAACAACGGCAATTTCATTGGCAGGTGTGACAATAGAGTTTCGACAATCTTTAGCATTTTGAGCAATCGCTCTACAGTATTTAGCACTCAATGTGGGATGAAATAGATCAACAAATGATGCAAATAAACGTAATTGTAATGAACGTATATGTAATACTTCAGTTTCTTGGTAAAACGACTCCTTACGCTGTTCCTCGACATCAACTAAATGCACTGGATCCCAACGTATGAGAGCACTTAAATCACGATTATCACTTAATTCATTCCATGATATACGATCCTCAGCCGGATCAATTGACATAACCATATAGGTGTTTAGATTTTGTTGAACATTACCATACAACATAACCAAATCACATAATTGAGCCTCTACCGAGCTGGCCACATAGTGTAAACTATTGGTTAAACGTTCTTTGAAATTCATAAATTCTTCCAATTTTGAAAATGTACAAAAGCGATAAGTTAACGCTATATATTCTAATCGTTCTTTATAGCTATTGGTGAAAAATTTCAATGTCGAATCAAATATTGAACGAGACATAGAAAAACGTCCAGATAATACTAAGGGTTTACAGTGAGCGTAGCCCATTGAATCTAATTGTATTTGTTTGATTTCCAAGTAATCGTACATTTCTTGGGCACCCAAATGACAACCCAACATATGATAGATTTTTAAACTTAATAACTTTACATGAAAATTACTAGAGCTATTGCGTAAAACATATTGCAGCAGGCAAAGAGCTTCAAATACACGATCTGATTTTTGTTCTTGTTGACTAATATCATACATAACATTAGCTAAAATGAGAAATTTTGATATAAACAAATAATTAGTTTAAAAATAGAATGGAAAAATTGTTAAATTTTCTTTGAATTGAACGTTATTAAAGACTGCGTTCGATGAAATTAGTGCTCGAATAAATTCAAATAACTTTTGAACAAGTTGACATATGGGCAAATCTACGGAACCGGGCGATTCCATGTAACTCAGGATTTAAACCATTTTAATAACAATCTCTATATATAAAAGAATAACGTTACTGACTGACTGACTCAACATCGCCCAGCCCAAACCGCTGAAGCTAGGAAGTTGAAATTTGGTATGTAGGTTCCTCTTTCGGCGTAGACTTCCGCTAAGACGTGATTTTTGGAAATTCCTACCGGAACGGGCAAAAAGGGGAAAAGTCTCTCCCTTGGCGGCCTGCCAAAACCCCTTTGGCTAGAAAGCTGAAATTTAAGATATGTGTTCCTTGGAGTATGGGCTAACTTTTCTGGAAAGTACATTCTGGAATTTTGGACAGGGACGTTGTAAAAATGGGGGTTAAAAAGGGGAAAAAGGCCCCCCTTGACGGCCTGCCCAAACCGTTGGAGGTAGGAAGTTGAAATTTGGTATAAAGGTTCCTCCGCTATCGTAGACATCAAAAAAAGTACCTTTTTCCAAAAAAGTACCTTTTCCCAAAAAAAGTACGTTTTCCCAAAAAAAGTACCTTTTTCCAAAAAAAGTACATTTTTCCAAAAAAGTACCTTTTCCCAAAAAAAGTACCTTTTTCCAAAAAAAGTACCTTTTTCCAAAAAAAGTACCTTTTTCCAAAAAAAAGTAACTTTTTCCAAAAAAGTACCTTTTACCAAAAAAAGTACCTTTTTCCAAAAAAGTACCTTTTCCAAAAAAAGTACCTTTTTCCAAAAAAAGTACCTTTTTCCAAAAAAAGTATCTTTTTCCAAAAAAGTAACTTTTTCCCAAAAAAGTAACTTTTTCCCAAAAAAGTACCTTTTTCCAAAAAAGTACCTTTATCCAAAAAAAGCACCTTTTTCCAAAAAAGTACCTTTTTCTAAAAAAAGTACCTTTTTCCAAAAAAAAGTACCTTTCTCCAAAAAAAAGTACCATTTTCAAAAAAAGGTACCGTTTTCCAAAAAAAAGTACCTTTTTCAGAAAAAAGTATTTTTTTCCAAAACAAAGTACCCTTTTCCAAAATAAATACCTTCTTCCAAAAAAGCACATTTTTCCAAAAAAAAGTACCTTTTCCAAAAAAGTACCTGTTTCCAAAAAAAGTACCTTTTTCTAAAAAAATGTAACTTTGCCAAAAAAAAGTACTCTTTTCCAAAAAACATAAATTTTTCCAAAAAAATACCTTTTTCAAAAAAAGTACCTTTTCCAAAAAAGTACCTGTTTCCAAAAAAATATATTTTTCCAAAAAAATACATTTTTCCAAAAAAGTACAAATAAAGTACTTTGTAAAAACAAAGTATCTTTTTCCAAAAAATTTCGCTTTTTCCAAAAAGTACCATTTAAAAAAATACCATTTAAAAAAATATATAATTTCAAAAAAAGTACCAAGGTTTCTTGATATTCGGCATAGACATGCGCTAAGACGGGATTTTTGGAAATTCCTACCGGAACGGGCAAAAAGGGGAAAAGTCTCCCCATAAACAGTCTCACAAATTGGAAAAGTGCCTGCCCAAACCCCTGGAGGTAAGAAGTTGAAATTTGGTATAAAGGTTCCTCCACTGTAGTAGACATCGACTAAGTTTGTATTTTTGGAATTCTACAGGATATCCCAAAAGAAAATTCGGTATGTGAGTTCCTCCTTCTGTGTAGGCATCCGCTTAGACGGAATTTTTGAAATTCCTATCGGGAGGGGAAATAAGGGGGCCAACCTAAAATTTTAAATATGTATTCCTTGGAGTAGGACTAACTCACCGGCAACGTAATTTTTCTATTTTGGAACAGGAACATGAACATGGTGGTTGAAAGGGATAAATGTCCCCAATAACGGCCTGCCCAAACCGCTGAGGCAATGAAGTTGAAATTTGGTATGAATGTTCCTCATCCTTCGCAGATAGCCGCGAAGATGAAATTTTTGTAAATTCCTAAAGGGAGGGGCAAAAATAAGAAAAGGCCCCCTTGGTGGCCTGTAAAAACCCCTTCGGCTAGAAATCTGAAATTTAAAATGTGGGTCCCTGGAGTAAGGGCTAATTTATTAGAAAGATACTTTTTTGAATTTTGGACAGGGTCGTTATAAAATGGGGGCTCAAAAAGGGAAAGTGGCCCCTTAACGACCTGTCCAAACTGCTGGAACTAGGAAGCTGAAATTCGGTACTTAGGTTCTTCTTCCAGCCTAATTCCAACCGGGAGGGACAAAAAAGAAAAAGTGTCCTCCTTGACAGCCTGCTCAAACTGCTGGAACTAACTAACTGAAATTTCCTGTCGATGGATTTTCGGAAATTCCTACCGAGAGGGGCACAATAGTAAGTTGGCTAGAAACCTGAAATGTAAAACATATGTTCCATGGAGTATGGGCTCACTTATCGGGAAGGTGCTTTTTGGAATTTTGGACAGGGACATTGCAAAAATGGAGATTAATGAAGCGAAAAGTGCCGCTTAAAGGTCTGCCCAAACCGCTGGAGGTAGGAGGTTGAAATTTGGTCTTAAAGTTCCTCCTCTATTGTAGACATCCGCTAAGATGAGATTTTTGGAAATTTCTACAGGTAGGGTCAAAAACAGGAAAAGTCTCCCCCTTAACGGCCTGGCCAAACTGCTGGAACTAGGGAGCTTAAATTCGGTATTTGGGTTCCTTCTCCAACGTTGAAGTCCCCTAAGATGGTATTTTTGGAAATTCATACCGGGAGGGGTAAAAAGGGAAAAAACTTCCCCCTTGACGGCCTGGCCAAACTGCTGGATATAGAGACCTAAAAGTATGTATGTAGTAGGTTCCTCCTCCAACGCAGACGTCCTCTAAGACGGAATTTTTGGAAATTCCTACCGGGAGGGGTAAAAACGGAATAATTCTCCCCCTTGATGGCCTAACCGAACCCTTCGGCTAGAAACCTGTAATCTATAATATGTTTTCCTTGGGGTATGGGCTAACTTATCGACAAGGCATTTTTAGGACTTTAGACAGGATCGTGGTAAAAATAGTGGTTCAAAATCCACGGAATATGAAACTTATGTAGCATTGAAACATACTCTCCAAAAAGTTAAACAAATTTTCTAAAAGAGAAAAAACCTTAGAAAAAGAATGGAACTTATATATTCTGATATTTAAACTGCAGGTAACGAAGCACCGGCGGAAGAAACCGACGCAGTAAATTTTCCAACTGAATTTACGAATTTACTTGAATTGCCAGGTCTACCTTTACATAAACTGGAATTAAAAAAAACTTCAATGCACGCTAACAACGTTGATACGTAGCTTTGCCCGATATCTTTAATATTATAAATCGCTTGCCAACCCTGCTTTACGTTATTTATTTTCATTCAAAACACAAATGAATAAAACTACTTACGGGTCTATCTACCTAAGTTCGCACTTTACCAAATTATCCTGACATACACACGTATATTGCAATTTATAATGCATTCATTACTAACAATCCACTTTCATGAGAAAAAGTCATCAAATATTTATTTTAAACCCATTGTTGTATCAGAATTATTTATTTGTGGTGGCTGGGTGAAGGCTTTTATTATAAAAACTGTACTTTAAATAAAAAAGCGAATACGAACTATCTACGCCGATGGTTGAACAACAGACAATTAGTTGTTACATGCTCAGGTGTTGGTATACTAAATGATTTATTTATAAAAAAATTAAGAGGCAAAAAATAGTGTTTGTACTTAAACATTACAATAAATTTACCTTAACAATTATTTTACCTTAACAACAAATATTGTGTTTTATTTTATCTAAAAGAAATTTAATTCTAAAATTTAAGGCACGCTAACAACGTAGCGGGCTGCGCCCGCTAGTATATAATATTTTTGATGGTATGAGCACTTTCGGGGCACCGAATTTAATCAGGCGAAGATCTTAAATTTTAATATTTATACTGCTAATGTCCTCTACTCATTTAAAAACTACCCTAATTTACCCTAATTTTGCTTGTAACTTTCAAGAGTTTTTCAACTCTTTTGGTTATAACTTTTTCAGCATAAAAGGAAATCGCCCAAAACCTTTGGTGGATAATAATTATGATGTTACAAAATCTCCCACTTGTTGAAAAAAATAGGTGCCCTCAATTAGGAACAAATGGTAGTTCTTTATAACCTGTAACTCTGTTTTTTGAATAAAGAGCAATTTCAAACATTTTTAATTTTTGAGCTTTCAGCCTCAATGTAATTGAAAATTTTTTGATACTGACATATAACTGACAAGTAAACAAAAAAATTGAGATAAAAAAAATAAAGAAAATATGACAATAATAATCTCTTCACCTCTATGCGTGAACAACTTGAAATTTGATATTTTTTGAAGGGCACATCCGCAGTTTGAGAAATAATTAGTTGCAGTCCTGCGTGATCGGTATATATCGGTGATACTATTATTGTGTGTAAGTGCTAAATGGATCGTACTATTAGTTTGGTGTCCAGACCCATTTTAGGTTAAATTTTGTAGCTTTTCATAGATTTTGGAGCTAAAAGTGATGTAGAAACCAAACGGATAATCCGATCGTTTTAGCACTTACACACAACAATATTAATTGCTATATATCATGTAAGCCAGATTTCAGCCATTAATTCTTTTATCTGTGGATGTGCTAGTCAATTTAAAGTTGGATTTTTAGTGTATTGTACAGCGAAAATTTATGTAAATCCTAAAAATCCGATCTGTTTAGCACTTTCACATAATGACAGCTATGATAAGATCTACCGTTCCAGATAGATTGGACTCCATAATTCTTAAAACTGTGGATGTGCCTTCAATTTGAATTTAACCTTTTAGCGAATTTTGGAGAAAGATATGAATACGAAATTCATCCGATCCGTTTAGCACTTTTAGATAATAATAGTAATGAAGATATGTACCATTCAAGACATATTTGATACCATAATTCTTTAAACCGTGGATGTGCCATTCAATTTTGTGCTGCAGTTTTGAGGGAAATTTATATGGGCAGAAGTCCAAACATAGACCGATTTAAACCAAAATCAATAGACTTCGTCATTGGGCCGATGTAAATCGGTCTACCAAATTTTATCAAAAAATCTTAATATTTGCGACCTGTAGCGTGCGCACAAGAATACATGGAGAGACAGACGGACGGACGGAAAAATTAAAAAACATTACTTATAATTAGGGTTTGGGATTTCCCGGACTTTTTTATTTCCCGGGAAACGGGAATGAAAAAATTTGATTCCCGGGAAATATTTTTGAACAAAATTGTTAATGAAAACCACCTATATAAGTAATTTTTGTTAAAAAAAAACACTATTTCAAAACAAATGCAGTCTGTGTAGTGAGAATTCAAAGTAAAAAATATCAGAATGTTGAACATTTGATTTCACATAAATTACTCGCAGCACTGCCAAATGAATTGCATGATTCCAGCAGAAAGCACCTACTACTGGACTGTCGGAAACAAGCCGTTTCATCACACTTGGCCCATTAGATATGGTGGCCACAATGTTATTTTCCAAAGACAAATAAAACTCTTCTAGTCTTATTTCTACAATTCTTCTTATTTCATCAGCATTACATCTTCCTGATATATAAACCAACCCCAGGTTATAAAATGAATTATTTCCGATTATACATATGTTCAAATATCTCTTTTGTGATATTCTTGTCCATTCGTCTAAGATTATAGTAAATCTCCTATTGTTAGAAATATTGCTCGATATCTTCTTTTATCCTGACATCTTTTACATGATTGTAGTAATTTAATATAATGTTCTTTACATCGGTTTCATTTTTTTGCAATGCCAGGTTTTTATTATAAAAACTTTCTCGAATAAACGAAGATCTAGTTATGGTGCGGATTGACTGCGGCTAATTTGGATACCATTTCAGGAAATGTTTGCCCTACCATAAAACATTTAATGCCTATTCAGCTTACACTTTTTTCTTCGGGTACTTTGCTAATTTTAGCTGAAACGTTATTCTTGTTGTTGTTTTCTTCAAGAGAAGTTGCATGACCATCAATTTTTTTTTTTTTTGTGATCCAAATTTAGATGTCGGATAACCAAATTTAGATACCACCGTTAACCATTAGTCTTTTCTTTTCACATTTATTAATGTAAACGTTACTTATAAAATTATTGACCCTTAATATAAAGGAGTATTTTAAATTTAAAGTCGACTTTATTTTTAATCAAACGGTTTTGTTCATTTTGTGTATGAAAACCTTACAAAAATATTTATATTTTCAAATATTTTGATTGGTTGAAAATAAATGAACCATTCAGAATGCTCCAAAAATAAACTAAGTCAAGGTATACTGCCACCCAATATTTTAACTAAAGTCGACTTTACCTAAATTATACATTTGAAAAATTTAGATAGTAAGAAACAAAGCTTTTTTTCATATTTCTTTTAAACATTTTACCAAGTTTTTAGGTTTTACTACTTACATTTTGAATAAGTTATGCGAAAAATCTTTATTAGTTGAAATGCTCCTAATTACTTGGCAAAGATTTTTGTGTGTCAAATAAATGTATTCCCTTTTAAAAGATTCTAACAATGACATTTTTGTTTTGTTTTTTATGACTAAAATTAAAAAATCCTATTCGAAACAAAAACAATTTAAAAAATTTAATATTTTTAAAATTTCCCGTTTTCCCGGGAAAAATATATTATTTTCCCGGGAATTCCCGGCAAACTTTCCCGCCCGGGAATTCCCGAACCCCAAACCGTACTTATAATCAATAATGGAAATATAGCGCAACTATGAATTTTCGAATAAAATTACCGTGATGATTGAAAAATCTGTGTCATCTTTCTTCATTAAATCGAGGTAAAAGTGTGTAAAAACAACTCAAAAATAGCAAAAAAAAAAGGTTTTTGGCAGTGTTGCCACCAGTAAAACAAAAAAATACACAGCTGTAGGTCAAAAATTATCCAAAACCCTATAAAATTACACAAAAAATATATTTTTCATATTATTTCAAAATAAACTCTCCTGGGCACAGTGCAGAAAAATACAAATCTTTTGGGAAGAATTTCGCAATTTCTTACCGACTGATATGAAATTTCACACTGTAAGTTTCGACTCCAAAGTTTTGCCATTTTTCTATTTACAAACCGATTTTTAAGGACGTAACATTTCTATCATCTACAAAGTGCAAAAGTTATTTGCATTTTAAAACTAAAATTTAGTATTTTTGCTATAACCTGTCCGTGTTTTTGCATTCTGCAAAAGCAAATCCAGGCCAATTTCTCTAAAAATATTATAACAAATTATTCTATTAACAATTATTAGCAATATCTTTTTCAGGATTAAAATAGCGTGTTTTTAAATTTGAATATTAAAAAAATGGTATTTTATCCATATTAAAAGTTTCTTTCAGAACAAAGTATTTATGTTTTTTCAGAAAGGCTACTTCATTCAGATACATTGCATGCAAAAATATTACTTGCTAATTATTCTCTCCCATACTCCTCAAGTAAACCAAGAGTAGACTTGGAGTAGATCCTCCAAGGCGTCCGTAATGTGATGGCATAAGCTAGCATTGTATAATGGCATAAGCTTAATGGTAGCAAGGCAGACCTTAACATGAAATTTCTTTGCAGTATGTGTATCAACAAATTTTCTTTTAAAAAATATAACATTTTTTTTTTCAAAATTATGAAATTTTTCTGTTGAAATCTGAATTCTAAAATATTCTGATTCTGCTCCACCTTGCTGCGTTAACAAAAATTGTGTCTGGTCAAAGCCCGGTATCATAAGTAATAACTACAGCAAAAAATTTTCACACATTAGAAAGTCACAATCATAACAAAGTCAAACTTTCCCACTCTCTCGCTGAATTTTTAAAAGAAGCTTGACAATTATTTTCGCTAAAAATATACAAAAGGTGGTGCTTTTAACAAAACAAAAAATACATAGCACCATTTTTGATTTCTTCTAAATTGGGTTTAATGTTGAAAAAATTTACAAAAGTAATTCACCAGAAAATGGAGATTTGTGGTAAATGTTTCACTGACAAACTCGTTTTGTCTTAATATCGACTAATTTTTATTAATTTATTAAAAAGCTCCGGGACTTTTCAAAATTTACTGGAATTTCTATAAAAAGTGAAATTACACAAAAACTATACAAAAATGTCATTATTCAAAAATTATCCAACGAATGTGTAAACAGTCCCGTTTTTGAATAATTATTCAAAAATGGCAACACTGGTTTTTGGAAACTTTGACCTCAATTTGCTCAAAAACGAGATGTGCTGGAAAAATCTGGAAACCAAATTCGGGCTCAGCACGGAGAAGTTACTTGAAAATGTGTGGTGGCATGCCCGAAAAATCCAAAAATTTAAAAATATTTCTTAGCGAAAATGTGTGCGGTTTTTTGTTTATAACTTTTTCAGCACTCAAAAAAATTTATTCACGCAAACAGATTACTTCTTTTTAATGTATTTTAAATAAGTTAATTTAGAAAAAAATGTGTGCCAGTAATTTAAAATTTTTCATTCATTTTTAAAATCTGAAATCGACCTGTTTCGTAGATTTTCCCATATACAAAAGAAAAGAAGGTTTTATTAACAGAAATCTTATTCATGTTTACATTTAATAAAAAAATATTACACATTAGTGGTTTTTAATGAAAAATTAAATTTTTTCTGAAATTCCTCCCATTAAACTCCACATGGAATTCTAACCACTACAAACAAAGTTATCCACTTTTTCCGGAAACCCTACCATTAAGGCTTTTATGGTAGTTTCTGTCACCTTTGTAGAGCAGGTGGTCCATCTACGTTTGAAATCTTGCATGTCCTGGGAGACCTTTTTTGTGCCCTTAATTGTCTTTTACCAAGAGCCCAATATCTCTCCACTGGCCTGAGCTCCGGGCAGTTTGGTGGATTTGCCGCTGTTGGTACAAAAACCACATTATTATCATTATACCACTCCAGCGCTTTCTTGCTGTAGTGACAAGATGCTAAATCGGGGCAAAAGTAAGTGGATACATTGTGCTGACTCAAAAATGGAAGAAGTCTCTTCTGCAAACACTCCTTGATATAAATTTCGCTGTTTATAGAGCCAGATGTCACAAATGACTGGCTTCTTTGGCAGCAGCTACATATGGCTTGCCATACTAGGAATTTTTTTAGGAAATTTCGTTTGTTTTTCGACCTACATTTTTCCGCAACATTTCCTCGAACATCGGAAACATAAAATTATTGACCAGGGAGCTGCGAAAAATCAGCCAGGACATAAGTTTCGTCGTCCATTACACAACAGATGTATTTTTGTATAAAATTTGATTTCAATTTTCGAGCTCTGGTTTTGGCCTCCAAATTTTTAAAAGCGTTTCTATCGGGAACTTTTTGAACTTTGTAGGACTTTAGTCCTGCCTTACGTTTCACTATGCGTACAAAAAAGTCCGAGCATTGGGCTAACCGAACTGTTTTTCTGCCAGATGTGTTAGGAGCTCTCTTAAGGATGCTTTTAACTTTATATGCCTTAACAATGTTACGATAACCAGTCGTTGTTCCTGTTCCCGGCTTCCTTTAAATTGTTAGGTGTTCCAGATACCTTTTTACCACTTTTGAAACTGTTTGGCAGCATACATTAGTTTCTTTGCAATTTTTTGTATGTCCATGTTTGGTTTTGTTGAAAATATTTAATTATTTTTGAACGCACTTTTCTTTCATCGTCCATTCTGTAAAAAAATGCTAATTAAAACTCATGATGTAAATCAATTTATTAACTGACATATTTTTAAAATGTAAATTGCCACAAAAAAAAAAAAAAAATATGAGAAGCTTTAAACCAAAGTTATATGCAAAAATGTGTGTTAACATTTTTATGATCGCACTCCTTAATTTTTTATGATCTATAATATAACAGTATAAACTTACAAAAAAAGGAAAAAAAATATCTAATTTTATATAATTTTTTTTTTGTACTTCATCAAACTTAAGTAATTAAGTAAGTAAACCGATGTTGACGACCCAACGGAACTTAGAGTTCATAAAAACCAGATATAAACTTTAATTGCACAAGTTACACGGAAATCATCAATTTGAATGATATAAATAACATATTTGAACCACTATTCACGCGAAGCATTCCGTACGATAAATTGAAAGAATATTTAAATCAAGATGATCCACCGTTTAATGATCCAAAAATTCCATCACACACATAGTTACAAAAGTATAAATACGGGAAACAAATTTCTGTTTTCTTGAAGAAAATATGATTTTACTTTCTTTTTACTTGCATTTTTTATTTAAAGTAAAACATAAACCATTTTTATCATATTCTAGAAAACTTTTGTTGTTTTTGTTAGCAAATAACTACATACAAAAAACATATAATTTGTCATTTTTTAAAGTTACATAAGTATACATACCAGAGATCAGCAATGAATCGATTTTTTGCTATCCATACTCACTCATGAAATTTAAAGTATAAGTGAGTAGGAATCATTGACATTCAACCACTCTGACGCATTCATACTCACAATGAAGTTGCAGTAAATATGAATCCAACGTCGTCATCATACTCATACCACCGCAAATCTGTTTGACTCATCCAATCTATTCATTATATTTAATAATTTTAGAAAAATACTTATAATACTCACTATTGACTTAAATCATTTAGCTCATTCAACTCATCCATGTATAAACACATATATAGTATAGTAAACACATACATATATAGTAAACACATCTATCCCTGCAAGCATTTGGAAGATATCTTCCAAGAAGATATTAAAGCGATATCTTCTATTTTTCATTTGAATGAAAATAATCAAGTAGTATTTTAAAACTGTCTTCCTTTTATTATTTGGAAGATAATTTGGTGATATTTGGAAAAAAAATAATTCAAAAATTTAATTTTTTGTCATAGGTTTTTATGATGATATTGCGGCAATATTACCTTCTTATCATCCGGAAGATAAAGAAAATTTGTTTGAAATTCTTTGTGATTTTGAAAAAAATTAAAACAAAATTTGTATAAAAACAATCAACAAACACATAGGAAAGAAATTCCTTGAAAAAATCAAGATCTAATGCGAGGAAAAAATCGGCTACGTTGAAATTAAGATAATTAATGTGTTGGTCAATGGATTATATATGCAGATCTTCTTTTTCATGCTTAAATTTAATAATTAAAAATTAAAACCTTTACATTGTACCGGGGAGTTTATTTGGCGATATCACCTTTTTATCTTCCAGATGATAACTTAGCGATATCGCCGATTTATCTTCCTGGGGTATTGCTTTCGTGTTGCCTGAAAGTATTGATTTCGGGTAACAGTTATTCCCGACGGAAGAAACTTCAGCAATACGAAATTGATATTGCCGGCAATAAATGTTTTCTTCCTGGCAATATGATCGGGGAATCTTCTTCGTATTGCCATGCTTGCTGGGTATATAGTAAACACATACATCAGGGATGATAAAGTTAGTACTATAGTACTTTTTGTGGTACTACTGGAACCTCAAAAGTACTATGGTTCTCCTCTGACTCATTTAGTACTATTTTAAAAATCCTATTTACATATCATCCCTGACATGCAAAGTATTTTAATGTTCGTATTCGAGTCATGCCGATTTTGAATCGTGCATACACATGAGTGAAGCAGAGTCGAAATCAGCAACGTCATAAATGTTGAGTAAGTATGAGTTTCGACAACATTTCAATACGTATAAATGCGTATAAGTACAATAAATCATGATTCAACTCTACTCACTTTTTTACTACTCATTGCTGATCTCTGATACTGTCTGGTCGGAAACAGAAATTTCCAGATCTGCTTTTAATTTTCGATTCAGTTCGACTACATTTTGCTTAGGATTTTCTTGAACGGAACGAATAACGGCCCGTTCTGTTCGGTTGTCGAGAAAACGAGGGCGGACAAAACGTGCCTTACTTCCAAAATTTCCATTTTCTTTGAAATTTTTTATTATTGTTTGTACTGTGGCCTTTTTTAAGTTTAATAAATTTCCAATTTCATTAAGAGACTTACCATAATTCCGCAATTTAATGACGGTTTTTCGAATTGGTTCCGAAATTTCTTTGCCTTTGCCCCTTTTGCTCCACTACTGACACGTTATGATTTTTATTTTCCAAATATGATCACTATTTGTGAAAGTACAAGCTCTACTAATGAATTGTACCATATCATCATAAAATTTGTAGTGTCACTTGTAACGATACATAATTTTTTATAGGGGGTATGTATACTTATGTAACTTTAAAAAATGACAAATTATATGTTTTTTGTATGTAGTTATTTGCTAACAAAACAACAAAAGTTTTCTAGAATATGATAAAAATGGTTTGTGTTTTACTTTAAATAAAAAATGCAAGTAAAAAGAAAGTAAAATCATATTTTCTTCAAGAAAACAGAAATTTGTTTCCCGTATGTATACTTTTGTAACTATGTGTACAAGGAACGGAACGACACGTTCAATTGCTAACTGGCGTTTCCAAACGAGTTATACCGGAAAATGTAGAGGCTGTTATGGCGACGACATTAGAGAGCCGTGCGAAATTGCCCAGACTTGAAAGCAAAAAAGACTTCAAACAATCATTTTTTTTAGTTTCTTTTCTATTGCTAAGTTAAATTCATTTTTTCATTTAAATATGTTCTGACTAAATAAATTTCTAAAGAGAAAAAATTTTTCTGAAAAATAAACTCCAAAAAGAAAAAACAGCCATTTCACTGATTTTTTCATGTAAAGTGCCAAAAATGGTGATTTTTTGAAATGTTTGTATGGGGAACCCCCCAGGAGGTTCCAGGGGGTGTGCCACTGGCATGGGTGGGTCGGCCTTCCAAAGTTAGTGGGGGTCGGTCATACATTTGGACTCGATTGGGGCACTCTAAATGGGCCAAAGTCGGATTTTTCAAAATTTGATCTTACGGGTCAAAAGTAGGGACATCAGAATTCATTTTAGAGGTATAGTTCCTCGGGCAAAGTTTCTTATTTTGATCCCTAGAATACGATTTTCCTTGTCACATGGGCGATTTTTAAACCGACCCGCTCTAATGTGCATACAGTTGCGAGCATAAAAAATGCAACGCTACGATAAATCATCTAAGTATGCTTTGATTTCTTCTAATGGGTTTTTATTTGCGCTTATCTTTTGTTAATATATTCGTTGATGTGTATTTTCCCATTTTAAGTCGTTTGATTTGCATTTATTTATGTGAATTAGTTTTTAGGAACTTTTTTATGAAACTAGTGCCCATTTTGTGCGAGCAAAAAGAATGCAACTTTTATGTATTTTACATTTAATCGATTTTATTAGTTAAAAAATTTATCATATTAATTAGATTTTTATTATTTAGTGGAATAGCCATTATTTTTAATAACTCCTTTTATTCGTGAAGGCATATAATCCACGAGCGCAACCAATTTTTTGAAGGTATGGGTTGCTACACCTGTTTCGCAACAATTTCGAAATCCCTTAAATTTTAACGTTTTTTCTTTCGTATTTCGATGTCTACAAGCTCCCATAGATTCTTTATGGGGTTTAAATCGGGTGAGTGTGCTGGCCACTGTAAAACTTCCACACCGTTGTTACTTAGAAATTGCCTAGCTAAGCGAACGGTTTGCTTAAGGTCATTGTCGTATTGGAATATGCTTCCAGCAGCCATTTTTTCCTACATGTGAGGAAGCATGTGCTCTTGTAGTAACCCTCTGTGTTTATTCTGTCCTCAATTTTGACTTCTGGTCCAACACAATCACGGGAGAATGCACCTCAAAATAAAAATTTAAACAAGTGTGTTATATTTAATACAACGATTTCATACCCCACAGTATAAGGGATCCTCCGCCGCGGCGCGCCGTATTTAAAGCATTGTTAATAGTATCTAGGAGATTACCGTTTATTTGATGGTCTGCGGATGAACTTCAATCCGTCGGATCTAAATAAATTTGATTTTGTTTCGTCACTAAATAAAACCTTTGCCCATTGTTCTTTTGCCCAGTGCCTATGGCGCTTTCCAAAATCGAGACGCTTCTTTGTATTCACTTTACTTATGAAGGGTTTCTTTTCTGGACGTCTTGCTAACACGTTTGCTTCTTTTAAGCGTCTATGTGCGGTATGAACTCCGACGGTTGCGCCCAAATTTTCTGAATCATACTGCATAATATCTGCGGCGGTCTTATTGGGATCGCTTTAACAATAGAGATCATATTTCTGTCCTGCCTTTTAATTGTTTTTCGGGGTCTTCCACTTCCTATTTTCCTATGAATATAACCGCGAGCCTAATGCCGAGTTGTAATTCGTGATACAGTGGACTTGTTTCCTTGAAAGATAGTTCCGATTTCAAGTACTGGTTATCTTTCCCCAAGCGCTGTAATAATAGCAGCACGGCTATCACTTGATAGTTTTTTTTTGTAAAAAATAAGCAATTTAGTTAATTTTGGTTAATTCAGTTCAAATTTCGTGAATAAAATTTTTATACTTACCTGATGATACTATTATTCTTTCGTTGCATTTTTTTTGCTCGCACAAAATACTCAGTAGTTTCATAAAAAAGTTCGTAAAAACTAATTCACATAAATAAATGCAAATTAAACGACTTAAAATATGAAAATACACATCAACGAATATATAAACAAAAGATAAGCGTAAATAAAAAACCATTAGAAGAAATCAAAGCATCCCAGCAAAAAAAAAAACGAATGCATTCTACAAGAATGCATTTTTCAGTGCATATAAAGTAGCTATATATGCTGATTCATGACTTCAAATAAACCTATTTTAAATGACTTCCAAAATGCCATTAATTAAAAACTATAGCTTTAAAATGGATTCGATATTTCTTTTCATACGATTAAAAATATTTAATTTTATATAATTAAAAATACTTTTTTGTATTACTTGTTTGCTAAAATTTATTTTAGAAAAGTTTAAAGCTAGTTATAATTTTTTATTATTATTATTTAGTAAAGAAAACATTTTTTTATTTTAAAATTTTTTTAAAAATTTCTTTTAAAAAGGCGGAACGTGTATCCCGACAAAGTACTTTCAGTGAAACGAAGCTTATTTATCAGTGGGTTGGAATTATGTGTTGGATTGGTGATTAAATCATATATTTACAGCTTACTTGTTGATTTTTTAATTCAATACGTCTTCCCTATACGAAGAATAAATATTAGATCCCATCTTTTTAGATTCAGACTATGTAGATACCTTTTTATATTTGGAGGGGATGCATTCTTTAAAACTTCATAGTATCTGCAATTTGGCCAAAGATGTAGGATTGCGTGATTGATATATCCATTAATTTGTTTGAAATTACAGCACTTTTAGATAACGCAACATTTCCCAGCAAAAAAAAACCGAATGTATTCTACAAGAATGCATTTTTCACTGCATATAAAGTAGCTATATATGCTGATTTCTTACTTCCAATAAACGTATTTTAAATGACTTCCAAAATGCCATTAATTAAAAACTTTTTTTACTTCCCAGAAAAAAAATACCTGACCAAGATCCGTAAAATCACCTATTTTGTTCGGCACGAATGCGTTCAAATTGAGGTGAAAAACGCATTCTTTTAACATTGGCTTGTCATAGGAGAGAAGGTGTTTATGCTACTTTAAGTCTGCTTTGCACGTCATAAAAATGAGTGCTTGGATGTTCTTTCTTATATAGGAAAGCAATTAATTTTTGTTACTATCTAAGGAGAGATGAAAAGTAACTTCTTGGGAATGCATTCAAATATATATTTAAGAAGTGATATTTATGACTTTTGAATGCATTCCCAAGAAGGTACTTTTCATCTCTCCTTAGATAGTAAAAAAAATGAATTGCTTTCCTATATAAAAAAGAACATCCAAGCACTCATTTTTATGACGTGCAAAGCAGACTTAAAGTAGCATAAACACCTTCTCTCCTATGACAAGCCAATGTTAAAAAAATGCCTTTTTCACCTCAATTTGAACGCATTCGTGCCGAACAAAATAGGTGATTTTACGGATCTTGGTCAGGTATTTTTTTGCTGGGATACTTAGATGATTTAGCGTAGCGTTGCATTTTTTATGCTCGCAACTGTATATGGCCCTAGAATTTTAAAATTAGCTATAGTTTAAGAAATATTTGCAAAACCGTATTAGGAAAATTCATTTTTGTAATAAATTTGTTGCAACAAAATACAAAATTTAAAGTAAAAACGTAATTTTGTCAACATTTTAATAGGATGAAATATGCTCTCTAATTTGATATATTGCACGTTTTGATTGCTGCGATAATATTCCCTAACATAAAGTTAAAATTTCTCTATTTTCACGATTAATATCCAATATTTGAATTTATACCAGGGTTGGCAGGAAATACCGCTAAAATACCGTTATCGATTCAAAACCCTTTCACTAAACTAACGTTACCGAAATAACCGAAATACCGTTATCCTTTAAAATACCGTCGCCGAAATAAATGAAATACCGTTATTAGGGTGGGGCGATTTGTACATCTTAATTGGCGCTTCGCGTTTCTGATTCTTGGGATTGTACTGAGCAAAAAAGTCCACTACGACATATCAAAAAAATCATTTTCGAGGCGCCCAAATTTCAATTTTTTGCAATTTTTAAATAAATGCTAGATTAGCGCCATCTTGCGTTGGCTTTTTGAAACAACTAATGAAATTATAAACAATATAACATTACAACCTTTCCAGAAAGGTATTCCTTATGAAAATCGGCAATGTGGCAACTAGAGGTAAAAGTATATAAGTAAAATTATTTTCTGCTTGATGATGAAATGATGATAATGATATTGAAATTATGATGATGTTGATGAAAACAAGCAGAAAATAATTTTACTTATATACTTTTACCTCTAGTTGCCACACTTTTTATCCGATTTTCATAAGTAATACCTTTCTGGCAAGGTTGTAATGTTATATTGTTTACAACTTCATTAGTTGTTTCAAAAAGCCACCGCAAGATGGCGCTAATCTAGCATTTATTAGAAAATTGTAAAAAAATTAAATTTGGGCGCCTCGAAAATGATTTCTCTGATATGTCGTAGTGGAACTTTTTTTTTCCTCATGCCAAAATCTATCGAAAAATACAATAAAACAAAAAAATACACAATATCAAAAAATTTTTGTCCATACAAATCGCCCCACTCTAACCGTTATCCTTAAAATGCCGATACCAAAATAAATGTAATATCGAAATACCGTTACCGAAATAATTGAAATACCGTTAACCTTAAATTACCGTTACCGAAATAATCAAAATACCGTTATCCTTAAAATACCGATACCGAAATAAATGAAATAGCGTTACCCTTAAAATACAGTTACTAAAATAATCTAAAATAGCGTTACCCTTACCGATAACCGCATCGTTTCGGTTACCATCCATGATTTATACCTTCTAGAAAACAATTGATTTTTATTTAGTAACAACAACATGCAATTTTGTTGTGGATTCGTTTTCCCAAAAACCTCTGAATGTTTTGTTATAAATAATATATATTGACATTTGACTGGATAGAAATTTCAAGAGGTCATAAAATAAAATAGATTTCAAGAAGTCATAAAATAAAGAGGCCATAACATATAAATTCAAGCTAACTTGGCAAAACCCTTTGGGGATTTTGTTTGTTGGATGGCGATGACCCAAACTCTGTTACACAGTATAATTTATTATAAAAGTATTATATATAATGGTTTTAAATTTACCTGCTAATAAAGCATAAGGATCTGAAGGACCCATATCGGTTGGTAATAAATTTTTACCAAATGTACTTAAACCATGTTCATAATGCAGCTTTAAGGCGGTATAAAAAGCTAAACGATGATCGATTTCTAAATCCAAATGTGAACCACACATACGCGAAACTTGTAAAGCACATATATGTTTTTGCATTTGTTCTTTCTAAAAAAAATAGAAAATTAACACAAAATTCATTTTATATCCACGTCAAGTAAATCGTTAATCTGATTACTTACATTTTGGGGCAAAGTTGTAGAATTTATACCGCTTTCCAATAATAACTTATTCGCCAATTCTTGACGATCTTTCATGGAGATAGATGGTAAAAACAATGCTATATCATGTGTACAACAGGGTTTATCACCAAATAAACGAAAATATTCTGTAACTAATTCAGCAAAATCACCCAATAACTTTTGAGCATCCAAATTTAATGCACGCATACGTTTATGTAATTCTAAGCGGGCTAAATATGGACCACGAACTTTTTTCTCTTCTGATTCAATAAGCTAGAAAGGAAGCATTATAGTTGCAAAGGAGTTCGATTTGAAAATAGCTGGATAAATTATTTGCTTTTACCTGACATAAAAAGTCGTGACACTCATCTAAAGATGTTAGAGCAGATTTTTCTTTTTCTTCATCAGATTTTTCTGTATCATTTTCAATTTGTTGTAATTTTAACAACTCAAAACATGTTGTAAGATAATCTTGATAATAATCCCAACGATCATGTCTAAAAAAATAATATTAATAATATTAAATATGTTATTTAAGAAAAGCTGCAATTTAAATTAACTTACTCATCTTTTAACAAATCTTTAAGTAAAATATTACAATCTTGCCACATATTTAGTTCTTTAAGCAAATTAATTTTCATATATATAGGAGCTCCAGGGTATAATTTTTCACACACAGGACCATTAAGAAATTCTAAAGCCTCTTTGAATTTGTCCTGTAATTTGAGTATATGTAAATACAAAAACACTTCCTGTTCCGATTCTAATTTATTTTCCTGAATCATTTTATCAACCATACGTTGAGCCAGAGATAAATATATTTTACGTTTAGCAGCATTTTGACTTTCAGGACCGCGAATACCCTAAAGAAATTTCAAAACTTTATTTACAAAATATGTACATTCAAACAAGTAAAATAAATTACCTGCAGCACAACACTCATAACAGCCCAAAAATAATAGGCATTTTTTGGCTGAGCCTTGTACATTTGTAAAGCCACAGATTGTTGTGATTTAAAATCTTCCAAACGAACATGAGATATAAAGAGATGTGCCAATAATTCTTCGTTATTGGGTGATTGTTTAACCGCATAATTATAAATTTCCACAATTTTATCCACTAAAATAAAGCACGAAAATAATTATCATTTTGAAATTTTGAAATATGTATTAAATAAAAAATTAATATTCATCTTTACTCTTCTAAGATTTAAATTTAAATGATTTTTTTAATTTGCACAATTTTGAGTAATATGTTCTTATCTCTTAATTGTTTAGCATAATTTTTAAAAAACGACAGCTGTTTAAAAACATTTAAATTAATTTCATTTCGAATTTAATAATTTTCTGCATTTATGTATATCTATTTTTTGATTAATTACCCACGTACATTGCTCTAATTCTTTGTAACAAAATGACAGCACTTGCAATGTGGCATCATCCACTGGCTTTTCATCGGCAACTGCTTGCAAAAAGCCATGACTTTCCTCGTATCGTCCCAGACGTAATAGCGCCAGACCTTTGAGTGCTTTGGCACACAATAGACTTGGATGTTTTTTTAAAACTTTTTCGGTCTCTTGCAATGCTTTGCGATTATTGCCAACCTCTAAATTATCTACAAGAAGAAAAAAATACAAAAAGAATTTAAATACTTTTAGTAATTTTATTATATGAGGGAATTTTGTTTTTAAAAGAAAATTAATTAAGGTGATCTTTTTGCTTATGTTTAAATGAATAATGAAATGGGTATAGTTACTAATTAATGAAAATATAAATTTGAATAAATTTTAAAACAAATTTGTTGTAATTAAAATTTGTTTGCATAGAAACATATTAAAAATATTGTAACGACCCGGTGAAAAATGTTCATATACGCTCAAACATGTTCATATATGGTTTATGTATGGACACATATGAACAAATATGGATTTTTTATGAACATATATGGATTTTATATGAACATATATGGAAGTATATGTGATTCCATATATGGAAAAAATTTCATATACAGACATATATGGAAGCATCTGTTATTTCATATATGGAAATGACACTCATATATGGACAAATATGAAAGTATATGTTATTCAATTTATGCAAAAGGGACTTGTATATGAACATATTTCGAAGAATAAATTTTTCCATATACAGTGGTGGCAAATTTAATAGGAACGATTCAAATTTTTTCTAATTTTTTTTTCGTTGCTTTATTTTTTAAAATTAAAATAATGGCTAAATTCGCCCCGGGAGGCAAATATGTGGTTTAGAATATTGTGCAGAATTTTAACGTAATGTCTGTTTTTTTTATTTTGTCACTTGTTTTAAGTGGGTGTGACTTTCAATGAAAAATTAGCGATATCGACCTGTTATCAAATTATAGAGTAAAATTTAGCGAGTACTGATCGGATCTATACAAACTGTATATTTTTGGAAATCCTACAAAATTTCCTTAACTTCTGCATTATTTTTATCTAGAAATAATCGCCAGATTTGAAATGACAGTGCCTTAAACATAAAACATTTTCTTTGTTTTTAGCGATTTTATAGTAAAGTTAACCACACTGAAATTTTAATGGGAAATTCTTTATACTTAACATAGAAAAAAACTTGACTTTTTTATTATATCGTAGCAAGTATAGCATAAAACTATTCGCTTTAAAATTTCAGTGTTGTTAACTTTATTTTAAAAATGCTAAAAACAAAGAAATTTTTTTTCATGTTTAACACATTGTCATTTTAAGTCTGGCGACCATTTCTGGATAAAAATAATGCAAGACTTAAGGAAATTTTATAGAATTTCCAAAAATATACAGTTTGTATAGATCCCATCAGTACTCGTTAAATTTTACTCTGTAATTTGATAGCAGGTCGATATCGCAAATTTTTCATTGAAAGTCACGCCCACTTAAAACAAATGACAAACTAAAAATACAGACATTATGTTAAAATTCTGCATAATATTCTAAACCACATATTTGCCTCCCGGAGCGAATTTAGCCACTATTTTGATTTTTAAAAATAAAGGCAACAAAAAAAAATTAGAAAAAACTTGAATCGTTCCTATTAAATTTTCCACCACTGTATATAAAAGGAACTCATATTTGGATAAATATGGAATTATATTTAATGCCATGAATAAAAAAAGGAACATATGTAGCGCCTAATTTGAATGTCATACATAAATTTATATCTATAGTACAACCTTATAATAACGGACAGCAACGTTCGCATGTATTCGCATATATTTAATAAATGTATATGTTCATATATGTCCATATATGAACATATACTTAGGTGTTACCTCATTTTTCGGATCCATACATATATGATTGAACCATAAATGTTCATATATGGACATTTTTCACCGGGTAATTAATAAAATATAAATGTGTATTTAAAAACATACTTGGGACCAGTTTATTGAATGTGTCAATTAA
Source organism: Leucophora obtusa (assembly GCA_949987735.1). Taxonomy (NCBI): domain Eukaryota; kingdom Metazoa; phylum Arthropoda; class Insecta; order Diptera; family Anthomyiidae; genus Leucophora; species Leucophora obtusa. The sequence goes on along the minus strand of OX465295.1, from coordinate 290,485,838 downwards.
TTGAAATTTTTTCAATTGGCATTGTTCAATGCCTAAATGCCCATTTATAATTGATGAAAGAAGTATTTGTTTTAATAAAAGAATAAATTAAGAAAAAAAATTAAAAATTCGGGTATTTCTTATATTTTCTTTTATATTACAATGCTTTTTCTTCAATTATGTGTACATTTCATTACCATTGTTTTCATCAATGCAAATTGAAAAAATTTCATTGGCATTGAATGGTGATGAAATTTGTTGGCATTGACATTGAGATAAAGTAATGCCAATTATATTTCAATGCCAATGCAAATTTCCCAAGAATGATTTTTTGTAAAAGTGGTAATATTTATAGACAATAATATGTTAACCATAACAAACCAGTCAGAAATCGCCAGTGGTACAAAAAATCAAGCACTGGCATACCACTGGGTAACTACGGTGTTAAAAATAAATGACTGGCAGAACACTCATTTGGGACGCTTTGCCAGCGTTTGCAAAAAGCGTTTTGTCAGTATTTGTTTTGCAAAAATTTCGGGGGTTTATAAAAAAATCCACTGGCATAGAATTGGCTTAGAGTCAATTCACTGGTAGACCAATGATTTTATACAAATGCTGACGCTTTGTTAAAAAAGGTTTGTAGTCAGAAGGTTCCGAGTTCAAATCCGGTTGCAAGGAAATTTTTTTTTGATTTTTTTTAATTTAATTTTTTTTTGTTTTATAAAATCAATTTTTTTTGTGGGAAAGCTCCTTCAAGACCAACTTTTCTTTTGCGCTCCCAAAGCTGGCATATTAGTTACAAAAAATTGTTTGCCATTACTAGCCTTTTGGCACAGCCAGTAGTTGTCCAGCTATTATCACTCATTTATATGTTTAGCCATCAAATATTATATGTCTCGTTAGCTCAGTGGGTAGAGCAATCGTCTGCCATTCTGAAGCCCTGGGTTCAAATCACGGCAGGACCAAAAAAATATATATGAACTTTTTTTAAATTTTATTTTGGAAAATATATTTCCAGACCACCTATTTATTAGTTTTGCCAGTGTTTTGCCAACGTTCATAAATTTTGTTCCTCCAGTGATTTTCCGGCGCTTTTTGAACAGCCGGTCCTTTTGTCTAATGATGTTATCATTTTGGGAATGGGAAATCACTTTTTGCCAGTACTTGTATCACCTGTTAAAGTGCTTTACCACCGCTTTCCCGTTTATATTTTTCTGATTGGAAAAACGTATTTCAGAGACCCTTATTCTGATTTTCATTGTTTGCTGATCGGATATGTACTTCCGAATTTACTGCAGTTTCCATTTTCACCTCTAAAGCTCCACCCACAGGAAAGAAGGTGTGGCCGATTAAAAATATCGTATTCTTTAAATACCCAGCAAAATATTGGTAACGACACTTCATTACTATCTGCATTACAAAAATTAGATATCTTTACCTTTTGCATTATTTTACAATATAAAATAAATTAATATAATATAATTTAAATTTTTATGACGAGTCCTAAAATCACGCACTAGAAAAACTTAAATTTTTGTGAATGTATTTCTTTAAACTAATAGTATTTGTGTAACTCCTTGTTTTTAAGAATCAAGTAAGCAATCGGATATACAGTGGTGGCCACGAATTTAACACAATTCAAGTTTTTTCTAATTTTAATGTTGTTGTCTTTATTTTTAAAGATTAAAATAGTGGCTAAATTTGCCAAGAAAGACAAGGAGATGGATCAGAAAATTGTACAGAATTTTAACGTAATGTTTGTTTTTTCATTTTATCACTTATTTTAAGTGGGCGTGGCTTTTACCGAAAAATTAGCGATAATAACCTTTTATCAAATTACATAGTAAAATTTAGGCAGTACTGATGGGTTCTGTACAAACTGTATATTTTTGGAAATCCCATAAAATTTCCTTAAGTCTTGCATTATTTTTATCTACAAATATTCACCAGACTTAAAATTGCACGACTTTAAACATGACCAATTTTTCTTCGTTTTTAGCGATTTTTAATAAAGTTAACAGCACTGAAATTTTAAAGTGAATAGTTTTATGCTTTTCTTACCACAATATAACAAATGAGTCAAGATTTTTTTTTACGTTATAGTAAAAAGCATTTAATGTTAAAATTTCAGTGTTGTTAACTTTCTTTTAAAATCGCTAAAAACGAAGAAAAATTGGTCATGTTTAAAGTGGTGCAATTTTAAGTCTGGTGACTATTTGTAGATAAAAATAATGCAAGACTTAAAGAAATTTTATAGGATTTCCAAAAATATACAGTTTGTACAGAACCGATTAGTACTGCCTAAATTTTACTATGTAATTTGATAAAAGGTTGATATCGCTAATTTTTCGTTAAAAGCCACGCCCACTTAAAAGAAGTGACAAAATGAGAAAACAAACATTATGTTAAAATTCTGTACAATTTTCTGAACCATTTCCTTGCCTTTCGTGGCGAATTTAGCCACTATTTTAATCTTTAAAAATAAAGGCAACAACAATAAAATTAGAAAAAACTTGAATTGTGTTAAATTCGTGGCCACCACTGTATATATATTTGTTCCTTTTACTCCTGCAAGGAGCATAGGGCCGCAACAAGATTATCCCAATACGGTCGATCTGATGCACGGTGTTTGATTTCATTCCAATGAAGGTGTAAGTTGGATATTTCGGTTTCAATTTGCCGTTTCCAGGTGTGTGCTGGTCTTCCTATACGTCGACTGCCTTGCGGGTTCCAGTCTATAGCTTGTTTAGCAATATCATTGGGTTGTTTACGTAATGTATGTCCAATCCAATTCCATTTGCGGATTTCAATTTGGATAGGTTGTTGACCAGTTTCTCACCAGAGTCGGCAATTTGAAATTATTCTAGGCCAGAATATGTGCAGAATCTTCCTTAAGCATTTATTCACAAAAACTTGTATGGAATGTATGTCGCGAGGTGCTGCATTCCACGTCTCGCATCCATACAACAGTGTGGATTTTATATTGAAGTTGAATATCCTTAGCTTCGTCCTTCTTGATATATGTGAAGAGTTCCACACTGACTTGAGTTGGACGAAAGCTTGCCGGGCTTTGTTTATAAGGTTAGATATATCGGCTTTGGATCCGGCACTTTTGTCCAATATGCTTCCCAGGTAACAGAATGATTCTACTTCATCAAGCGATTGATTCTGAACGGTTAATGTTTGCTCGTTATTTACATTTACTCGCATTATTTTTGTTTTGCCGATATTTATTTTTAAGCCAACATGTGATGTAGTTTCCTGGTCTATTGATAACTTAGATTGCATGTCTGAAAAGGTGTGGGTAAGGAGACAAATGTCATCAGCATAGTCAAGGTCCTCCAGTCTGCCTTGGAGACCCCAAGTAATTCCTCTTCTATGGGATGTTGCCTTATTCATTACTACGTCAAGCACACAGTGAAAAAGCAATGGTGATAATACAACCCTTGACGTACACCGGAGTTAATGTTCATTTTATTTCTAAGTTGTCCTTCGTGAAGAATTCGACAGGTAGCGTTTTCATATAGACCCTTAATAAGTCTTATTAGCTTGGTAGGTATACCTTTACATTCCAACGCGTCCCATATGGCTGCGTGATTTAGGTTGTCAAAAGCCTTCTCGAAGTCTATAAACGTTAGGTACAAAGGTGATCTCCATTCTACAGATTGCTCTATGATCACTCTTAAGCTGTTAATATGATCGACACAGGATTTATGAGTACGGAAACCGGCTCGTTCCTTTCTAAGCTCAGGAAGAAGAGAGCTTGACAGTCTTTTATTTAATATATGTGCGATCACCTTGTTGATCATACTCAAAAGCGTAATGCCTCTCCAATTTTTACGAGCTGTTAGGTCCCTTTTTTTGGTAAATTTACAATAACACCTTCAGAAAGCTACTCTGGGAGGATCTCCATACACCAGAACTGGTTTATAATAGGCGTGAGTAAATGGGCACTCGTTGTTGCGTCAATTTTCAACAACTCTGGGGATATTTGTCTACACCAGGCGATTTGTTTTTCTTTAATGCTCTTATTGCTGCACAAATTTCAATAATATTGGGGCAATCGGTGGAGATATTTGTGTTTATAGTGTGTGATTCATAGTTGCATATTGTCTGCTGTGTTGGTAGAGACGGCGATAGCATAGTCGCATAGAACTCTTCCCAAAGTTTCAGTTGTTGTTGTTTGGATGTAATGAGTTCTCCAGCATCGTTTTTCAATGGTTTAACAGTGGGTTTTGAACTATTAGTTAATTTCTTAGCCGCTCTATAGAGATCTCCCATACGATACGTTTCGGCAGCAGCCTGTGCCTCTTTGGCGATGTTGTTAACCCAGTTTCGTTTGTCACGCCGGGCACTGCGCTTGACTTCTCGATTGAGGCGATTGTGCAACTGTTGACACAATGCTTTGGTCGAACGCGTTCTGCTATTGTTAATTGCTGCTTTGGCTTCCTTTCTCTCCAACACCAGTCTCCAGGTTTCATCACTAATCCACTCTTTACGGGAGCTGTTCTTATATCCCAGGTGTTGGTCTGCAGCTTGTGTTAATATATTCTTTGTTTCCTCCCAACAACGATCTATATTATTATTATTCTGAATTGATGTTTTGATTGTTAACGTGAAGGAGTTTGCAACTGTTGAATCTTTGAGTTTATCAACGTTATATCTTCTTTGGGAAGTTTGTGTGTTCTTTCTAATAGCGGCAATTTTTATGCGGATTGTTGCGATTACCAAATGATGATCACTTGCAACATCGGCTCCTCTTTTATTACGAACATCTAAAAGCGAACCTCGCCATTTTCTACTAATAGCGATGTGTTTTTGTTTTTTATAATAACTAAATTATTTTAGTGGGAGCGAGCCTTTTTAGCGGCTCGATTTAAAAAAAACTCGATTAAATTTCGTTAAAGAGCTGCTCAATGAAAAAAGCTCTATGAAATTTTTTATACGAGCTGCTCGATTTAAAAAACTCTATTCAGTTTTGTAAACGAGCCTTTTCATTTTTATAAGCTCTTTATTTTTTTAGTTGCGAGCTTTCTTTATTTGAGCAGCTCTTTTAATTTTGGCTTCCGAGCTTTTTAAAAAAATGTATATATTTTTGGCTCGCTCCGAGCCTTTTTTCCATCCCTGCTATTAACACAGAACTGATTGAAAACATAGGTGTTAAGGTAAAATCTGGTAATGACTTTATAAATATTTATTCTTGCTATTATCCTGGTGGGTCAACAAACAGGGACCCCAGAAGAAAACAAACATTTGCGACAGATATTCGTAAACTAACGAGCTCAAATAAATACATATTAGGTGGAGATTTTAACTGCAGATATAGTTATTGGGGATGTCAAAGAAGTAATGGCTGGGGTAACATATTATATGAGAAACTCCAACTAAACCAAACACAAATAGTGTTTCCCCATGAATATAATTATTCCGGCTGATCCAAGTAAACAACCGTCAACTCTAGATTTTTTCTAACTAACATATCTCAAAATATGTCCGCAGTTAAAGTTATAAATGACTTCAGTTCTGACCACCTACCAATCATTAGTACAATTAATTTAAATTATGAAATGGTAGACAATTTATGCTACGCTTTCAGCAAAGCAAACTGGCCGCATTTTATGAAATTCATAAATAGGAATCTTCCTGTGGCGGATAGCTTTAATGAAATAAACAACAGCACTCAAATTGACAACATGATGAATGTTTTTAATAATGTAGTAAAAATGGGAATAGATGAAAGTGTGCCCAAACGTAGAATTGCACCAACCTCTAAACCCTTACCAAACAACGTAAAAATTATGATACAATTAAGGAACGTATTTAAAAGAAACTGGAAGCGTTACAGAGATGTTAATGATCGTCGAGCTATGACACGTTTAAATAAAAATATTACGAATGAAATAAACCACTTCAGAAATCAAACTTGGAATAACATGTTGTCCAATTTGGACAAAGCATCTTCCCCTTTTTGGAAAGTTTCAAAAATGTTAAAGAAGAAATCTAGCAATATTCCAATTTTAAAACAAAACAATGTAGTATGTTTCACCCAGCAAGAAAAGGCGGAAATTTTGGCTCACAACTTTAATTTGAACCACTGTATTTCATAAAATTTAAGTGATACTACTACGATTACTGAGGTTAATGGTGTTTCAAACCTTGTTCGTAATATTAACCGAATCCCACAAAACTGTTACTTCACTACTACTGAAAAAGTTGCTGTAATTATTAAAAAATTTAAAAACAAAAAAACTCCAGGTTTAGACGGTATTAGGTCCATTCGATTACTGGATAATTTGTATAAATTTGTACAAATTTTTACTGGATGGCGTTCGTTTACACAAATACTCAGTAAACAGAAAGAAAAAAGAGAGAATAAAGTGACAGTTCTATGTTGAGAGTTTTTAAGTCTTCTTCTTTTTCTTGCAAATATTTACTGAACAAATATTTGCTGGTAAGAATTTGCAAGCAGAAAAAAACATATGTTTCGAAAACATATGCTTGTTTATTGTAAATAAAAAAAATTTTTTTCCAATTATGTTATTTTATGGAAATGCAAAGCAGTAAAACTTTCAAAATAAATAATGGAAAAGATAAGAAAACCTTCTAAAAATGTTCTGATTAAGGTTTAACATCAAAAATTCTCTTCTTTCATAGCGACCAGTTAAAATTTATTTGTATATTTGGTGTTGTAATTAGCTGTGTCTACAAACTTGCAAATTGTTGCAAATTTTCTGTTCGCGTACATGTTTGGGAAAATTTTATTTTGAGAGTAAATCTTGTCTTACTCTCTGTAAGTTTGTACTGAGTAATTCTTACTGGACTTGACTGAGAAAAGTAATCGAATGGACCTATTAATAACAAATGTCTAAAAAATTTACCTAATAAAGGTATCAACTATCTAACGAACATCTTTAATGCTTACCTTAAATTATGTTACTTCCCCAGTGATTGGAAAATCTCAAAAACCATTCCAATACTCAAGCCAAATAAACCTCCTGATTCTCCACTTTCTTATAGACCAATAAGTCTGCTCTCTTCTATAAGTAAAATCTTGGAAAAAATTATTAAGGAAAAGTTTAATAATTTTATCGATGCTAACAATATACTTCCATCGCAACAATTCTGGTTCAGAAGTGAACATAATACGTTTCAACCCCTACTAAAAATCAGAAAATTAGTTAAAAATAATTTTCAAAACGGCAAATCAACTGGAATGATATTGCTAGACATAAAAGCTGCGTTTGACTCCGTTTGGCATAATGGTCTTATTTTTAAATTGAAAAAATTCAACTTTCCAATTGAACTCATAAAAATTATTCAAAACTTTCTTCAAAATAGATCGTTCAGCGTTTACTTGGGTAAAACCTGTTCACAACAAGTTAATATCATTGCAGGATGTCCACAAGGTTCTTGCCTGTCGCCAGTTCATTACAACATCTTTACTGCTGACATTGCAAAATTTTCCAATTGCATTACGTCTATATTTGCAGATGATACATCAATTCTTAGTTCTGATGTTTATTCAGCTGATATTATTACAAACTTGCAGTCTGCTCTTACTGGGTTGAGTAATTATTTTGATAAATGGAAGATTTTGGTTAACCCTGGAAAAACGCAGGCTATTTATTTTACAAGAAAACGTAAGTCTTGTTTTATACCCCAGAGTTTACCTCGTTTCATGAACCATGATATTCCATGGGAAAACAACGTCAAATACTTGGGCGTAATGCTTGATACAAAGCTTAATTTGAATAATCTTATTCCCTATGTAGTGGACAAAATTAACAAAATTATTAGAATAATGTACCCAATTATAAACAGAAAGTCGGAAATGAACATAGACAATAAAAAACTCATCATCAAATCTATATTCCACCCCCATATATAAATAATATAAATAAATATATTTATATATCTAAGTAGAAAAGGAACGAAGTTCCTAAACTTTTTGCTTCTAAGTCAAATGTAAATAATATAAATATTATAAGAAATAAATTGAATTGACGATAATGGTCTATCGTCTTATAGAATCTGGGCACTGCTTTAGGGTTTAAATTTCTCAATGCAAAGCATTTGATTTTGTTATTTATTTATATGTATATATTTTTTTAATTCAAACAATCATTTTTCTCCAAATACCAAAAAGTGTACATATTTAATAAAGTGAAATGTTCAATAATATACATACACACATAAAAAAACCGGGGGAATATTACCTAAGAGCTATGTAATTATACAACTACATAATTTTAAAGTTAGTTTTACAAAGTTCTAGTAAAATATCCAAATTTTTTTGTAAAATATATACAATCTTTGCAAAATATATACATGCGTAGTGGAAAATATCCGAAAAATTCCATATATTTTGTTGGAAATTTGTAAAACTTACTTCGAACTAATGTAGTTGTATAATTACATAGCACTTAGATAAAGTTCCAACTGTTTTTTTTTTCTGCGTGTATGATAGCAAAAGATTTTAAAAATTTGTGCCAATTAAAGAAATTTTGTGTGACTGTCAGTAATCTAGAGATTATGTTTCGTAGTCTCCGATATTTGTAAATATCGGAGCTCGATTCCGTTTAATACGAACCGAAAACGGTACCTAAACGGAACGAATTTCTTGTTGGGAAATCCCTCGTACCTTTTAATCGTTGATGATCGAAATTTTTATTATAGGCCCCCATGTGCCAACATAATATGGTTCATAAAACATAACGCATTTTTGAAATCCTGAGGAAATTTATTTTCATTTAAGAACCCATGTTAACAGCGCTTTCCCAACGCCCAAATGATAACATCGTTCCCCGGTGGTGCCAACCCAGGTAGAAATTGCCGACGTTGCAAAAAAAAAACTGTACTGGGAGATCACTTTTTTCTACGAAATGCCGGTACTACTTAAAACGTGGTTCGCCAGTACTGTTTTCTGAAAATTAACGAGCTTTTTTTAATTTATTAAAATTAATAATTTTATAAGTTTTATGTGTTTTTGCACCTATTACAAAATTATTTATGTAAGAGAGACATAGCCATTCTTTTCTTGTGAAGTTTCGACAGAATGCATTAAAAATCTGTGATGTACACTAAAAGGACAGTAAAGTACCAGCAAACTACTAAATTTGTTATTAAATGTACTGGGATAATACCAAAAAAATAAAATCCCAAGCATGCGCCAACGTTGAGAAATAGCTACGGCCAAGTGTTTATTGAAAATCCGACGCATTGCCAGTACATGTACTACCGTATCCAATACCGGGCCGACATTGTGCCGTTTGTATTTTTCTACCTGGGAATGTTTTACCAAGCCCTGGGAAAGCACCCATAAACATAAAAATCAAATGCTTTGCCAACGCTCAAATAAAAAAATTAAAGTGCTTTCCTGACACTCACATGATAACACCGATCTATTTAATGTTGTGCAAAGTATTGAGATAGCACCAAGAAACATAAAAATCAGGTGTTTTCCCTGCCACCAAATTATGAGCCCTCATCACTGAAGAATTTTAAATTACTCTAAAAATAGACGATTCTTGGAGTTATTGTATTGTGGAGTCAAAAATTATTTAAATATTCACTCTTTTGGAGTTTCTTTTTCAAAAACAAAATAATGTTATAGGAAAACAAGTGCTGGGAATTCACCCTTTTAAATCGTTGGGAAGGCTTCCAAATTTAGTGCTTTGCCAGTACTTCTTTTTGTAAGACCGCGGTCTACTTGCGCTTTGCCAGTGCTTCTTTTTTGTTACCACACATAATTTCCACCTGGGTAATGGTGTAGGCAAAATGTATCAGAATGAGGGTACTCAAGTTGGTATTTTGCACACAATGCAAAAAAGCACTGTTTACATTTGGTGTGTTTCTTTACGCACTTAATAGTTGTGTTCGGGTACTCAACATTGGGATCCCGCGGGATCCCAATTTTACCAAAAAGCGTTTTCTTACTACACAATTGGGTAAATGAGAGCTGTCATGAGAGAGTAATATTCTTGTTCTTCTTGCACGAGAAAGCCCAGACTTTTTTTTTTGTGTAAATTTGGGTAAATTGTTTTTATCAGCTGTTATATCATCAGTTGGGTTCAACTAGTTCAATTGAACTATGCACTAATTTGAACCAAAGTCCTAGTTCCCAACTAATACCTAGCTCTTTTAGTTCAATCGCTCATTTAATTCATTCAGAAAATATGTTTATCATTTACAAAACTTAGTATAAAAGTTGCAAAAGTTTATCGGTTATGTTACAACTCCATAAAATTACCGACAATTTTTTGAAGACGCTTGTTTAAATGTGTTAAAGAGATAAATATGTAAATAAATCGAAGATTTTGTTTAATATTAAAATCTTTTCCAAATTTAATAAAGTACGTATTCCTTTTTGTATATAAGAATACCTGAGAAGAAAATGTTCATTAAAATTTTTGATTTAAAAAGGGGTTTAACTAGAAAATCTATCTAGATTTTTACAACAAATTGAACAAGAACTATTAAGAGCGCTCAACAAAACAAACTATAATGCACAAATCTATTGACGTTTGTTTTTCGGGCTTCAAATATGGTTTTTCGCGTTCGTTTACTTTTGGGCATTTTTGTCACTTCGTGAGAGTATTTCTTGTTAACTCTCATTTTACCGAACTTTACCCAAAAAGTAAAGAAACTCACCTATTAGCTGTGTTCGGGTATTCAACATTGGGATCCCGCGGGATCCCAATTTTACCAAAAAGAGCTGAGAGCTGTCATGAGAGAGTAATATTCTTGTTCTTCTTGCACGAAAAAGCCCAGACTTTTTTCGTGTAAATTTGGGTAAATTGTTTTTATCAGCTGTTATATCATCAGTTGGCTTCAACTAGTTCAATTGAACTATTCACTAATTTGAACCAAAGACCTAGTTCAAAACTAATAGCTCTCTTAGTTCAATCTATCATTTTATTCATTCAGAAAATATGTTTATCATTTACAAAAATTAGTATAATAGTTGCAAAAGCCTATCGGTGATTTTATAACTCCATAAAATTACCGACAATTTTTTGAAGATGCTTGTTTAAATGTGTTAAAGAGATAAATATGTAAATAAATTTAAGTTTTTGTTTAATATTAAAATCTTTTCCAAATTTAATAAACTATGTATTCCTTTTTGTAAATAGAAATGCCTAAAAAGGAAATTTTTATTAAATTTTTGATTTGAAAAGGGTTTTAACTAGAAAAGCTATTTAGATTTTTACATCAAATTGAACAAGAACTAGAAAGAGCGCTCACCAAAACGAACTATAATGCACAAATCTATTGACGTTTGTTTTTCGGGCTTCAAATATGGTTTTTCGCGTTCGTTTACTTTTGTGTATATTTGTCATTTCGTGAGAGTATTTCTTGTTAACTCTCATTTTACCGAACTTCACCCAAAAAGTAAAGAAACAGACCTATTGTCATAACTGCTCAAGGCTGAGAAAATGCAAATAACAGTCTGAGTTTTTTTTTCATCGTGTGCAAATCGTGAATACCCTCAATAATTTTTTCTATACAGATAAACATCCCATCATCAGCCTCGAAAAAGCATATATTGGATAATATATTCTATAGTTATCCTTTCGGGTAAAAATAATTACACAGCGGTGTGATTTTTTATTTATAATTAGAATAAAAAATTGGTTTTATTTTACAACAATAGAAAACGGAATTACCAAATTATTTTTCTTTTTTCAAACAAAAATATCAAACATAAAATCATTACAAAAATATTTTAAAAAGTGTTTTTCATACAAGTAGAATTAACATTTTGTCCAACACCCCTTCTCTATTTGGAAAATAGTGAATTAAGACCAATAATTTTTCGAAATTTTGATATCTTGATATTTTGCAAAGGCTTTGTTAAGAGATCTGCCAGCATTTCTTCAGTAAAACAATATTCAAATTTGACTTCATTGGATTGCTTGACTTCACGAATAAAATAATATTTAACATCTATGTGCTTAGTACGAGGATTTATTTTCTCAATATCTAAAAGCTTCAAACAACTTTGATTGTCCTCCTTTAGCGTAATATCAGTAATATTGGGATTTAAGTCTTTAAATAGCATTCTTAACCATAGAAGCTCTTGAGTAGCCTCCGATAGTGATACAAATTCTGCTTCTGTTGAAGACAATGTGACATGCTTTTGTTTCCTACTAGCATATGAAATTGTTGCACCACCAAGTTGAAATACGTATCCACTTGTTGATTTTCTTCCACTTATGTCACCAGCAAAATCCGCATCAGCATATCCAACTAGCTTCATGTCTTTACAATCAATACACAGCTTACAATTTTTCCTACCAATCAGATATTTGAACACTCGTTTAACTTCATTCCAGTCTCTTTGTGTAGGAGATGATACCTTGCGACTAAGAATTGAAACAGCAACAGTTATATCCGGTCATGTATTATTTGAAAAGTATAATAATGACCCAACAGCACGTCTATATAATTCGTTGGATTCCAACTGATCATCTGATGATAAATCTTCTTTTATATAACCAACGTCTAATGGGATTTTAGATACTTTAGAATTTATCATATAGTAGTTTTCTAAAATCTTGTTTATGTAATTTTGTTGATGTATGTATAACTTGCCATCTATGTTTTCAACCTCTATCCCCAAATACAGTTTTAAAGCACTTTAGTTTGTGATGTTGAATGATTTTGAAATATTCGTTAAGATTTCATCTTAAAATTTTCGATCTTTTGTAAAGATTAGAATGTCATCTACATAAACCAGCAAATATATAATTTTATCATAAGTTCCTTTAATATAAAGACAGCAGTCAGATTCTCCCCTTCTGAATCCTAAACTTATTAAAGTTTCATTCAGTTTTTGATTCCAACATCTTGCTGACTGTTTTAATCCATAAATACTTTTGTTTAGCTTGCAAACTAAATTTTGTTTTGTTGTCACTTCGAATTCGGTAGGTTGTTTCAAATACATTTCGTTGTCCAGATTAATAATCAAGAAAGCAGTCTTGATATCAATGTGATTAACTAGCATATTTTTAAAAGATACAACTGCCAAAACAGTTCTAAATGTTGATTGCTTTACTACTGGCGCAAATACCCCATCATAATCTTGACCATATTTTTGTGAGCATCCCTTGGCCACAAGACGAGCTTTGTATTTTGTAGAACCATCTGCTGTTTTGATTTTGTAAACCCATTTGCACCCATCAGCTTCAGTTCCACCAAATCCCAAGTATTATTTTCATGCATAGATTGGATTTCCACTTCCATGGCACTAATCCAATTATCACGATCACGACTTTCAATAGCTTCCTTGTATGTAGTAGGTTCAAATGTGGCAGTTGCTTTATTATTATCATTTATTATTATTTATTAGTAGTATTATTAATACTTTTTAAAAAGCATTTTACAAAATTATCAAATACATTATTATTAAGCTCTATTTATATTATGATTTTTTATAAAAGTTACAATACTTCTTCTGAAAATATTTTGGTTTCTTCCATTTTTAACGTTATTTGGCATCATGTTGTATATTTGCAGTCCTTTGTAAAATAGTGATCATTGTATAGCACTAGTGTTTGCACGTTGTATTCTGAAGTCCTGAGCATTTCTTAGACTATATGGTTGAACATCCCCAACATATGTTAAATGTTCTATCAAGTAATCTGGTGCATCTCCCATTTTCATTTTCTGTATAATATTAATCGTATTGAATTCTAATCTTTGGTGTATGTTCATCCATTGTAGCGTATCCAGCATAAGTTTTGAGGAAAATCGATTGTATTTTAGTATTGACCGCATCGCTTTATTTTACAATTTTTGTAGTCTCATTATTTGTTGATCTGAACAGCATGTGTATATCACGGTTAATCCGTATAACTATATTTTGCAGGTGGTTTACCCTTGTTACATCTTGAAGATTTTCTAATAGAAGTTCGAGTTTCAGTATTATCCAGCTCTTGATCGTTTTCAGAAGAATCATCAGTAAGTATACTATTAGTTAAAAAATCTGTTCCATCTCCAATTTCGCTATCAGCAGTATCATAACCTTCTTGGTTATCGCGAACCTCACTTACGGGAGTAGTATTTTCCGAATCTTCTTGCAAAAAATTTGATAAAATTATGGGAATCAAATTGGAATCAGAATCATTTTTAGTAGTATTATCATGATCATAATTAAATTTTTCAATAAATTTAATATCTCTTGAGATAATTATCTTATTTGTATCTTCATCTAGGATTCTATAAGCTTTAGATTCAACACAAAATCTGACAAATAATCCATTCTTGGATACATTGTCAAGTTTTTGACGAAGCTTTTTATTTATATGATAATACACTTTACATCCAAACGTTCTAATATGTTTCATGGTTGGTTGTTTAGAATACCATAATTCATATGGAGTTTTAATAATTGATTTTAAGGGTAGCCTATTCTGAAAATAGTTTGCAATATTTACAGCCGCAGCCCAATATTTTATATCTAAACCCGACTGTATAAGCATGCAGCGAGTCATCTCTATTATGCTTCTATTTTTTCCCTCAGCTACACCGTTTTGTTAAGGTGTATATGGTGCTGTGAACTGCTGACTAATACCCTTACTTTTCATAAAATTGATCAAAGTTTTGTTCTTAAGTTCTCCTCCTCTATCTGTGCTTAAAAGTTTGATTCGTTTTTGAAATAAATTTTCAACATATTGGACGTATTCTTTAATCTTTTCAAGAGCCTGGCTTTTATTTTATTTTATATTTATTTCCACTTGGTGTAACCTCTTGCATGGGTCCACATAAATCAGCATGTACCAAATCTAAAATTCCTTGTGCTCGGTTTTGCGTCGCCTTAGGAAATTCTTGCTTTGTCATTTTACCTTTACAACATGCATCACAAACGTCAGAGCATTCACATTTTTGCAACTTCACGCTTGAAATCAAATTATTTTCAACAGCATATTTAATAGTTTTCATATCACGATGACCAAATCTCCGATGAAATGTATGGATACATTCAACTTCATTTGCTTTGATTAAATTCGCTTGATGATCTTGTTGAAGAACATACAAATTGTTGACCAGTTTAGCCTTTACTAAAATTTCTTCACCTCTCGAAACTACACATCTGTTGTCTATAAATAAAACTTGCAATTCGGTTTTTAACCATTTTTGATACAGAGAGTAAATTGCCATCCAGTTCAGGAACAAAAAAACATTCTTAATTGTAAATTTCTTACCATGACTCTAGATAAAACCTTCACCAGAACCTTCAGCAGATATTCTTTTACCATTTGCTAGGTAAATATCACCACGAACATCAGTATTAAGAGTTGTAAAGAAATCCTTATTGCTGCTCATGTGAGAACTTGCACCAGAATCTACGTACCATTCATTTTGAAATAATTCATCACGAGCATTCAAACAATATTCCTTATCTTTTCCATCATTAGAATTTTCAGAAGTTTTCTTGGCTTTAAATTTCGATGATTTATTGTCCAGAGTCTTCTTATAACGACAATCACGCAAGATGTTCCCAGCTTTACCACAACCATAACACTTTTTAGTGGATGAACTTTGTAACTTCAGCGCTAGATTTGAGGAGATTGATTCTTGATCATTATCTTGTTTACGCTTATATTCTTGTATCAGCTTCTCCTTTACAAGATCTAATGTTAACTCATCATCCGATCTAACTTCCAAAGCGGTAATTATAGCACTGTATTCATCCGGCAAGCTTCCAAGTAAAAATGCGACTTGAAGATGATTAGCTAATTGCTCACCTAAACCATTCAGTCTATTGACTGTTTCAAGCATTTTTGATATGTGTGCTTCCATATCTTGGCCATTCTTCAACTGCAATCGACATAATTTCTTCAACAGCATGACTTTGTTTGATAATGTTGACTTTTCATGCACTTTTCTCAACGTTTCCCAGTATTCATGTGCAGTTTTTAAATTGCAAAGATGTACCAGTTGAGAATCTTCCACCAAAAGTCCAATGGTAGCACGAGCTTTACCATCCTTTGTAGCCCAAAATGCATTTGGAGTTTCGGGTTTATCATTGGAAACTATTTCCCACAAGTCCTCTTTTATCAATATTCCATCTTGTATTTCCAAATCTGATAATTTTCCCCATTCAATTTCTTGACACACGATTTCACGCCATCCATGTTCCACAAAAATTTTAGACACAATAATCAGTAATTCACAATCACAAACGGACAATGGCCCATAAACTATTGGATAATATATTCTATAGTTATCCTTTCGGATTAAAATAATTACACAGCGGTGTGATTTTTTATATATAATTAGAATAAAAAATTGTGTTTATTTTACAAAAATAGAAAACGGAATTATCAAAATTAATTTTTCTTTTTTCAAACAAAAATATCAAACATAAAATGATTACAAAAATATTTTACAAAGTGTTTTTCATACAAGTAGAATTAACATTTTGTCCAACAGCATATGCTAACTAACTAGCAGCCAGCTAACCCTTTTATGGGAATTTCTGTATAAAAAAGTTAGCAGCGAGTTAGTTGGCATACACTTTGTCAATTTGAAATACGCGTCTATGATACGAGTATTTACATAATTCTACATTCACACTAACCAAAAACACTTAATTTTTGAAAACTACTTGTATTATTAAATTTCATACAAATTTTGAATCAAAAATTAAGTTTTTAAAAACCAAGAGTTTTTGTTTGTAGTGTAACTTGGCTTAATAGAAAATTCAAATCATTATTATTCAAGTAAATTATACTTTGATGTACTTACCATAAATAGGACGCAAACGCCTCTCAGATACAGCGGGATCTTGCACGTGTTGCGCCATCACTTTTTGTTTGTTAAATTTTACAATTAAACACTTTTTAGACTCAAAATCAAATTAAAGATAGAGGTTTATTTTTTAATAAACTTTTATTTTCTAATGCACTTGCTAAATGTATTGAAATGCTATCAGTAAAATAAGAATTACACACTATTTATTTTGCAGCTATAGACAGACATGCACTTAGCTCATACAATTGAATATTCCTTCTCTATGTTGGGGTATAAATTAGTTAATTGTAAAATATTTTATCACTTTTTTTAAACTGAAAATGCAGTTGCCAATCAAACTAAAAGCAAATTTGTTTTTTAATTTATTTATAAAAAATATACTTGTATATATATAATTGAAGAATTTCTTTTATAGATCACTACTAAAAGTGGTGTTCTATTTTTGCATAGATTTTTTGCGACCGGCCTGTGTCTAGTCTACCTCGTTGCACGCGTAACTTTTAATTATTTCGTCAATTCTTTATGATGAATAAAAGCAACTGTATTTATTTATATTATGAATTTAGTGTTATTTTAGATTTTATATTTCAGTTAAACTTCTCTATTTTTCTAAAATTTTCAATGAAATTTATAAATTATTTAAGAGCTGTAATAAAAAAATATTCTATCCGATGAAAAGACGGCACAAACTGCAAAATTTGTTAAATGTCACATGAAAAGGGAATGTGAAAACAGCATGAGTTTCACACTTGCAAATTATGTTACTCATAAATACACTGAGATAAATGTAACTTATCGTCGCCGCCAGACCATAGACAACAGTACCCCGTTTCTGTATCTAATGCGAGAAGTTTTCGCATCGAGAAATGCATGGTCACCCTGCATTATACAGGCTGATTAAAGACGTGATAAAATGGACTGCAGTTTTTGTTGTAATTCGTTCAGAAACTTTAAGAACTGTTGACACATGTTGTTTTGTAAAACACCTAATTTAATTAGAAATAACTTACTATGCAACGTATTACTAGCGGATTTGGTTTCATATATATTTTATTGTCTGCGACTCATCCTATATAAAGCAGAGCAGGGTTGCATTTCACATGTTTTTTCCGCAAACTTTTTCGATGCGAGAAATACAGAAACGGGGTGCAGATAACAGAAAACCACAGTCTACACTAGTCTGGAAACAGAATTGAATTTCTGGTATTTTAGAATATGGCAGTATCAACTCAGTGTTCGAATCACAGAACGCTAAATCTCTTGTATTTGCTGAATGATATGTATTTGACATCCCACCGTGGGATGTCACAATCCACAAATTATACCAGATATGAATCAGCTGATTTGGGCAATATGGCCGACAGAAAATGAGCAAAACAAAACCAAAAATTTAAGAAAAACACAAAAGATAAAGCACAATAATCTAAAAAGAGACAGAAAAATGCGCAATGCAAAATGTATGGAGATTTTATATTGTTATCTCCCTCTTGACTTGACTTCCATGTAAACAAAACCATACGGTTCGAGAATACTTTTTTGACACCTCTCATTAGTTTCACATCTGGTATTAATCTGTGTCACAATCCATAGAAAGGGCAAAGGCAACTCTGTTTCAAAACTAATGGTGGTATAGTACACTAGATAATAGGATAACTTGGTTGCACTAACCACGTACATGAAACGGTTTAACTTTTGACGTATACAAAATACATAGTAAAACAGCAACAACACGACAACACGCCGTTTCAGAGACGATAGCAAAAGTCGTCGCGAAAAATTTAAATTCCGCGACAATCGACCGTCGACGTTTAGAAAGAAAGGAAAGCCAAACAGGAATATGGTTGTATTTGTTTCACCACAATTCTTCATCAATTGAATTGGTTTTGCATTAATTCTTGTTGTTATACATTTTATTGTATTTAGGCCCAGTGCGTGGTGGCTAAATAAATTCTAAATTAAATACAAACTACAAAAGGGTTTAAAATTTCTAAAAAATTTTTTGAAAATATTTTCAAATTTCATAGAAATTTGGAAACCTGAATTTAGCCAGTTCACACCCACCCTTAATTCTGCTTTTTTGCGGTAAATTATGTATTTTTATTTTCAATTAGATTTCTTCTGTCAAAAAAATAAATTTTTTGTAAACAAAGTTCGAATTCTTGCAACTCTATAATACGATTTTCTAAAACTGCGTTCTAATGGCAAGCATTAAACAAGTTAAAAATATGGCAAACTTTTTGTTTTATACGAATAAAAAATTTAATGTGTTTATAACTTTTGAGGAAGGTTTATTCTTCTTCTTAACCTCAAACCTGCTAAATTAAAAACAAAATTGTTTTTCTAATAAAATCTAAATTTTAAACTTTTTTTTAATTAGGAGCGATTGGGGCAAGATTAAACATGCAATTCGTCGATTCGACGAAGAAGGTTTAATTAATAGCCGAAACTCTTCGGCGGCGGCTAAAACATGAAAATAAATTAGAGCCGGCTATGAATCGCTCGACTTCGTTCTCTGGTACTCATACAGTACTGATGGAAAACAAATGAGGACTTAATTCCAACAAATAAATAAATCCGAAAACAATAAAACAAATTGGGACCAAAGGCAGCTACAATAGCAACAAAATAATAGATTGGCCAAAACAAACCTACTACAAATTTAGATAAAAAGTGTGCTAACCAAAAAAGTTCCTGTAAATTTTTTTTATTTCCTCTTTTTTTTTTACTATTTTTGGTTTGTGATTTTTTTTTTGTATCTGTTTTAACAATCACAGCTTTGTAAAAGTGACAAAATTCTAATTGGATTTGAAAAATCTGCTTATCAAGGCAAGAATAAAATTTTCAAAAATTGTAACAAGAGCAAAGATCGAGTAGCAGAAAAAAAGGAAGGGAAGAGATTGAAAATTTTGCTATACAATTTTTTTGCCATGAAATGAATGTGTCTTGGTTGAATGCTGTCATTGGTTCGATCATCAATACGACTGTGACAACTTGTGGCTCAGCCAGTAGCCAAATTTACAACGCCTATCAACTACAGCGCCAGCAATTGCTAGGGAATTCTTCTGTGTCCAGTGTGTTGGTAGATACTGTTGCTGCTCTACATCCCCGGTCTGTTTATACCCGCATTGTAAATACTTCAGCCGAAGCCCTGGAGCACTTGATTTACGCCATTGTGGTATACTTATTAGTATGCCTTTCCATCTATACCTTAATCTTCCGTTACAAAGGTCTTGGCAATATGCGTTTGCCATGGCCTGCCTCAAAAACTGCCAAAAGAGTATTGTTTGTCACATCACATCCCGACGATGAGTGTATGTTCTTTGGTCCCTTGCTTTATACGCTGGCCCAATATAGACAATTTCAAGTTTATTTGCTATGTCTGTCGAATGGTGAGTTATAATTTTGGAAATATGGTCCGAGATTCCCATTCTGTCATAAGATGTTTATTGAAATGGACTATCACTTCAATGAAAAACTTATGAATGAAATGTCATAATTTGTTATTTATGAGTTTATGACAGAACATGAATCTGGCATCTGGTTTTTAACAATTTATTTGTTTTAAAGGCAACTTTGAAAAGGAATCGTCCAAGCGTCGCGAGGAATTGTGGCAAGCTTGTACCCTTTTGGGTATACCCGAGGGCAATATAATACTAGTCAATGCTACCAATTTACCCGATGACCCAAATGTCGATTGGAAAACTGATGCAGTGGCTAATATTATTTTGCATACTGTGGAATCGTTGGGTATTCAAGCCATATTTACATTTGATCGTGATGGTGTCAGTCAACATCCTAATCATTGTGCTGTTTATTATGCCGCCGCATCTTTATGTCTAGCTAATTTATTACCAAAAGGTAAGTCGGAATAAAATCAAATTCGGTTTCTATTAGTTTTATAAATTAATTGCAATTAAAATTGTGTTTCATGTACTTTAAATACGTATTACAAATTTAAAAATTGCAATTATTATTTAAACTGACCGAAGAGTCATCACGGTCAGTTTTTACTTCCTGGTTTCCATGATCCTAATCTAAATTATAGATAGAATTTACAAAAACATAAAAATCCTATTTTGTATAATTTTAATTTGCTTATTACCGATACAATACAGTTATCGGTACCGATAACCCTGTTTTATTATTTTGGAAACGGTGTTTTATTACTTCGGTAATCAGTGTTATCGTTGTGGGGGGTTCCTCCATCGGACAATAACCAGACAGACAAGATTTTTGAACCTGTGTTTCATACATAAAACAAAAGGACGCCAAAAGATTGCATATTCATAAAAATATAATACAAAAAGATAAAATAGTTTAGGAAGAAAATTTAAATGCGGCCAGCACTGGCAAAGCACCGAAATGGGTGGTGTGAGCGCTTATTAACAGTGCTTTCGCAGCGCACAAATGATAGCACCGTTCCACTATGCCAATGCTTCACAAAGCAATGGGAAAGCACCCAGATCGCAAATTCCCTGGCCAAAAATTTGGAAAACGTGTCACAACTTTCAAACTTGTTAGTACAACAATTACACTTAAAATATTTCTTTTCTACAAGTGTTGCGAGTAATATTCACATACATCATTTTTACGTACACACAAAGCCGCAAGCGGAACTCAAGAACAAAACAATCTTTAAAAAGGAAAATCCATTTTTTTACATTTTTTAATTTTGGGCGTTTAGAACTATTGAACGAAAATACTTCCAAGCCCTAGTTTTTGCAGGTTGCTTGGCTATATTGTTAGCAACGACTGTTAATTAATATTTAGTATTTCCAGTCCGTGTATAAGAAAAAATAAATAAATTCAAAAAATACCAACGATGTTAAAAATTTCTAAGAATTGCTCATATGCTGATGATATTGTTTTACTATCAGATATTAGCCGTGTTCGGGTACTCAACATTGGGATCCCGCGGGATCCCAATTTTACCAAAAAGCGTCTTCTTACTACGCAATTGGGTAAATGAGAGCTGTCATGAGAGAGTAATATTCTTGGTCTTGCACGAAAAAGCCCAGACTTTTCATGTAAATTTGGGTAAATTGTTTTTATCAGCTGTTATATCATCAGTTGGCTTCAACTAGTTCAATTGAACTATTCACTAATTTGAACCAAAGACCTAGTTCAAAACTAATAGCTCTTTTAGTTCAATCGCTCATTTCATTTATTCAGAAAATATGTTTATCATTTACAAAAATTAGTATAATAGTTGCAAAAGCCTATCGGTGATTTTATAACTCCATAAAATTACTGACAATTTTTTGAAGACGCTTGTTTAAATGTGTTAAAGAGATAAATATGTAAATAAATTGAAGTTTTTGTTTCATATTAAAATCTTTTCCAAATTTAATAAACTACCCAGTCAGAAAAATACAAACGGGAAAGCGGTGGCAAAGCACTTTAACAGGTGGTACAAGTACTTGAAAAAAGTGCTTTCCCATTCCTAAAATGATAACATCATTAGATAAAAGGACCGGCTGTTCAAAAAGCGCCGGAAAAGCACTGGAGGAACAAAATTTTTAAACGTTGGCAAAACGCTGGCAAAACCACTAAATAGGTGGTCTGGAAATATATTTTCCAAAATAAAATTTAAAAAAGTTCATATGTATTTTTTTTGGTCCTGCCGTGATTTGAACCCAGATTGGCAGACGATTGCTCTACCCACTGAGCTAACGAGACATATTAATATTTGATAGCTAAACACATAAATGAGTGATAATAGCTGGACAACTACTGGCTGTGCCAAAATGCTAGTACTGGCAAACAATTTTTTGTAACTAGTATGCCAGTGTTGGGAGGGCAAAAAACAAGTTGGTCTTGAAAGAGCTTTCTTACAAACAAAAAAATTGATTTTATAGAACAAAAAAAATTTTAAATTAAAAAAAATCAAAAAAAAATTTTTTGCTTGCAACCGGATTTGAACTAGGAAACTCCTGACTACAAACATTTTTTAACGAAGCGTCAGCATTTTTATAAAATCATTGGTCTACCAGTGAATTAATTTTTGTACGTGTGGTAGCATTGGCTAGGTAGCACTGGATAACCACTGGTTGCAAACCTTGGCATATCACTCTAAGCCAATTCTTTGCCAGTGGTTTTTTTATAAACCACCGAAATTTTTGTAAAACAAATGCTGGAAAAACGCTTTTTGCAAGCGCTGGCAAAGCGTCCCAAATGAATGTTCTCCTAGTCATTTACTTTCAACACCATGGTTACCCAGTGGTATGCCAGTGCTTGATTTTTTGTACCACTGGCGATTTCTGATTGGGTTGCATTGTTTCTTTCTATACTAGGTGTGTTTCTTTACTTTTTGGGTAAAGTTCGGTAAAATGGGAGTTAACAAGAAATACTCTCACGAAATGACAAAAATGCACAAAAATAAACGAACGCGAAAAACCATGTGGATAAATACCAGGTGGAAAAATACGATCGTGAAAACGTTTTAAAAGCATTTTAAAAGGTGGTACAAATGTTTTCAGAATATACCGATTTACAAGTTTAAAGCGTTTTGACAACGTCCCAAATGATAACCATGATTTACGGTGTGAGGGTGGTATTTTATAACGTTTCCAAAACGTTGCAGAAAAATAACTTTAAAATGCTTTTTCAACCGTCAAACTAGCATATGTAGAACATTCTGGTTTACAATTTCAGAGCGTTGTGAAAACGACCCAAATGATAACCATGATTTACGGTCTCAGGGTGGTATTTTATATCGTTGTCAAACCGTTCCAAAAACAAATTTTAAAGTACTTTCTCGACGGTCTATAAACGTTATTACAACATACCAATTTTAACGCTGTCAAATCGTTAGAAAATAAACAAATGAAGTACTTTGCCATCGTGTTAAATACAAATATGGTATAATTTTTTAAAACATTTTTATACCCAGCAAAAAAATACCTGACCAAGATCCGTAAAATCACCTATATTGTTCGGCACGAATGCGTTCAAATTGAGGTGAAAAAGGCATTTTTTTAACATTGGCTTGTCATAGGAGAGAAGGTGTTTATGCTACTTTAAGTCTGCTTTGCACGTCATAAAAATGAGTGCTTGGATGTTCTTTTTTATATAGGAAAGTAATTCATTTTTTTTACTATCTAAGGTGAGATGAAAAGTAACTTCTTGGGAATGCATTCAAAAGTCATAAATATCACTTCTTAAATATATATTTGAATGCATTCCCAAGAAGTTACTTTTCATCTCTCCTTAGATAGTAACAAAAATGAATTGCTTTCCTATATAAAAAAGAACATCCAAGCACTCATTTTTATGACGTGCAAAGCAGACTTAAAGTAGCATAAACACCTTCTCTCCTATGACAAGCCAATATTAAAAGAATGCGTTTTTCACCTCAATTTGAACGCATTTGTACCGAACAGTATAGGTGCTTTTACGGATCTTGGTCAGGTATTTTTTTTCTGGGAAGTAAAAAAAGTTTTTAATTAATGGCATTTTGGAAGTCATTTAAAATACGTTTATTGGAAGTAAGAAATCAGCATATATAGCTACTTTATATGCAGTGAAAAATGCATTCTTGTAGAATGCATTCGGTTTTTTTTTGCTGGGTATGTTAGTAAATTACAGAATAGCATTGCAATCTAAATTGTTATTAACAGCTCATTGAATTTGCATATTTCTACAATAAAGTATATGGAATTATCCGCAAAATTAAGTGAATTATTTTTGTAAAATTAACTTACCTTGGGTATATTCATAATCTAAGTGGGTGTGAGGTTTTCGATCCTCCAAATGGCAAGTCTCTTGTAGTAAAACTATAAAATGATTTATTTTATATCCCAGCAAAAAAATACCTGACCAAGATCCGTAAAATCACCTATTTTGTTCGGCACGAATGCGTTCAAATTGAGGTGAAAAAGGCATTTTTTTAACATTGGCTTGTCATAGGAGAGAAGGTGTTTATGCTACTTTAAGTCTGCTTTGCACGTCATAAAAATGAGTGCTTGGATGTTCTTTTTTATATAGGAAAGCAAGTCATTTTTTTACTATCTAAGGAGAGATGAAAAGTACCTTCTTGGGAATGCATTCAAAAGTCATAAATATCACTTCTTAAATATATATTTGAATGCATTCCCAAGAAGTTACTTTTCATCTCTCCTTAGATAGTAACAAAAATGAATTGCTTTCCTATATAAAAAAAGAACATCCAAGCACTCATTTTTGTGACGTGCAAAGCAGACTTAAAGTAGCATAAACACCTTCTCTCCTATGACAAGCCAATGTTAAAAGAATGCGTTTTTCACCTCAAATTGAACGCATTTGTGCCGAACAGTATAGATGCTTTTACGGATCTTGGTCAGGTATTTTTTTTCTGGGAAGTAAAAAAAGTTTTTAATTAATGGCATTTTGGAAGTCATTTAAAATACGTTTATTGGAAGTAAGAAATCAGCACATATAGCTACTTTATATGCAGTGAAAAATGCATTCTTGTAGAATGCATTCGGTTTTTTTTTGCTGGGTATATTAACATTTTTTAATAAATTTTATTTTATTGAATTTGAATTAAAATTTATTGTAAAGCTATGAAAACTACACTTAAGCCCGATTAATGAATGTACAATTAATCGCTTTAAAGCAATGTTTTAACAGTGTTTTTATTTCACAAACGGTTATAAATTTTGTATGAAAATCACTCCTAAAATACTGTTTGTGAACGTTCTAAAAGCAATACAAAATAATGTTTTTCAACGCTGTGAAAATGCTTTTTTTTGTACCATTGACAACAAACGCTTTCAAAGCGCTTTGTTTTTTGTACCGCCTCCAATTTCCTCCTGGGTGGTCTAAGAGTGATATGCCAAGGTTTGCAACCAGTGGTTATCCAGTGCTACCTAGCCAATGCTACCAGTGGTACAAAAACCAATTCACTGGTAGAGCAATGATTTTATAAAAATGCTGACGCTTCGTTAAAAAAGGTTTGTAGTCAGGAGGTTCCGAGTTCAAATCCGGTTTTTTTAGTTTAACATTTTTTTTTGTTCTATAAAATCAATTTTTATGTTTGTGATAAAGCTCCTTTAAGACCAACTTTTTTTTGCTCTCCCAACGCTGGCATATTAGTTCCAAAAAACTGTTTGCCAGTGCTAGCTTTTTCGCACAGCCAGTAGTTGTCCAGCGATTATCACTTATTTATGTGTTTAGCTATCAAATATTATATGTCTCGTTAGCTCAGTGGGTAGAGCAATCCTCTGCCAATCTGAAGGCCTGGGTTCAAATCACGGCAGGACCAAAAAAATATATATGAACTTTTTTTAAATTTTATTTTGGAAAATATATTTCCAGACCACCTATTTATTGGTTTTGCCAGCGTTTTGCCAACGTTCAATAATTTTGTTTCTCCAGTGCTTTTCCGTCGCTTTTTGAACAGGCGGTCCTTTTGTCTAATGATGTTATCATTTTGGAAATGGGAAAGCACTTTTTGCCAGTACTTGTACCACCTGTTAAAGTGCTTTACCATCGCTTTCCCGTTTGTTATTTTCTGATTGGGAAGTTTTGGTGAATAAATTGAAAATTTATTGCTACAAATGGAATATGGAAGTAAATATGTGTAAGTCAGAATATCAACAAGAGAAAATTTATTATACAAAAATCAAGCTATAACAATAGGTGCATTCGATTACTTTTCTCAGTCAAGTCCAGTAAGAATTAATCAGTACAAACTTACAGAGAGTAAGACAAGATTTACTCTCAAAATAAAATTTTCCAAAACATGTACGCGAACAGAAAAGTTGCAACAATTTGCAAGTTTGTAGACAGAGCTGATTACAATACCAAATATACAAATAAATTTTAACTGATCGCTATGGAAGAAGAGAATTTTTGATATTAAATATTAAGCAGACAATTTTTAGAAGGTGTTCTTATCTTTTCCATAATTTGTTTTGAAAGTTTTCCTGCTTTGCATTTTAATAAAATAACATAATTGGAAAATATTTTTTTTTATTTACAATAAACAAACGTGTGTTTTTGAAACATGTTTTTTCTGCTTGCAAATTCTTACTGGCAAAAATTTATCCAGTAAAAATTTTCAAGAAAAAGACGAAGACTTAAAAACTCTCATCATAGATATATATATTCGTTCCTTTTACTCCTGCAAGGAGCATAGGGCCGTTTATTACGGTTTCAGTAATCAGGTATGGTTTAAGATGAATGGCTGATTGGGCCAAAGCATCCGATCCCGGTGTTGGGGCTGCCAACATTGCCTCCACGCCTGCAATGTTTGCGCAAGGATTCTATCCAAGCGCCAATAGGGTTATACCGCCCATGGTCGGTTGGGATATTGGTTTTGTTGGTTGGCGCCAATTGCTCGCCACAACGTTACAAGGATCACAAGCAAACTCGGGACTTAGTGGGAGCTCGAAAGACCCTCCGAGACTCTCCCCTTGTAACCGCTGACTGTCCGCCGCTGCCATTGGCAGCTATTCCACATTTCTGCAGAATCACTATCCGCAACGTGTGACGCGTCCGGTAGCACTCAGCTGTGCTTCCCATAAGCAAAAAAATATATCATACATCGTCATAAAAATGACAAGGTGTAATATATTATTCGCAAGGGCGGATCATAGAACTGTCACTTTATTCTCTCTCTTTTTTCTTTCTGTCTACTGAGTATTTGTGTAAACGAACGCCATCCAGTAAAAATTTGTACAAATTATCCAGTAATCGAATGGACCTAATAGTGAATGAGTACTCCTATTTATTTTTATTTATTTTTTTATTTTGCTTTATTTATTGTAATATCAAAGCCACAAAAGGCCAATAAATATATTACAAAGTTTAATACAGCATTTCGTTTACTATAAATAAGCTTAGAATTATTAATTCTTTTTTCTGTTGGCCCCCAGCCATAATAATCAGGAAAAAAAAATTATGCAAATACTATATGTGTTCCATGTTATTGACAATTTTTATCTTAAAACTTCAACAAACAAATATAAAATCATGTATAAAGAGTCAATCAAAATATTCTAAAGCCCAATTTACACTACAGCAAAAAACTATTAGCATTTTAAAAACTTTTACTTTTCAATTCAAAATTTGTATGGAGTTTGACAAGTAAAGTAAAATAGTTTTCAAAAACTACCAGTCCCTGGTTAATTATAAAATCCTATCTATACTATATAGATCCGTTCCTTTACGTTACCGCGGGAACCCGCAGGATCCCAAACTTACGTTACCGTACTCGAAAATTGGGTAAATGAGAGCATTCCAGAGAGTGCATTTGTGTTTCTCTTTTTACCAAAGTTACCCAAACTTTTTCTTTGGGTAACTTTGGTAAATTGTAAAATTAACAGCTGATGCAATGATAACCAAAAACAACAATTGTAAAAATAAATTGAAAAATTAAATTAAACAAACCAATACGCAAAAGAAATGTGTTATTTATAATAATTAATTGAACAAAATCAAAAAGAACTTTTAAATGCAAATACATTTGTGTGTTTATTCAATTTTTCAAACTAAAATTATACGCATTTTCACATTTTTCTTTGAAATGCATTTTTGAGCTCGAAAAGTGGTTTTGTGCGTTCCTTTACTTTTGGGTAATTTTGTCATTTTCTGAGAGGATTTTTTGCTTACTCTCATTTTACCGAACTTTATAAAATCCTATCTATAGGACTTTTTTAGGGGCATAGTTTACGTCAGTGATAAACTCTTGCGAGAAATATTGTTTATATTCTTCCAAAAAAAAAATCACTCGCATTGCCACATTTTTCATCGCTTGCTATGAAACGTCCACAAACATTACAAAAATGGTCCATT
Source organism: Leucophora obtusa (assembly GCA_949987735.1). Classification (NCBI taxonomy): domain Eukaryota; kingdom Metazoa; phylum Arthropoda; class Insecta; order Diptera; family Anthomyiidae; genus Leucophora; species Leucophora obtusa. Next base: position 290,457,323 of record OX465295.1, on the reverse strand, counting down.
TTACATTTTGGTTCCGACATTTTTAATACAATATATATTATACAATGTTTTTTTTGTTACTTTTATGAAACCGATGCACTTAACTTAAATCACTCACAAAATGAAATAAGTTCCAAAAAAATTAATAGCAAATTTTATCACGACCGAGCGAAAATTAAAAGACATCAGCTTCGGCTGAGTTCCGAGTCTTAACTGAACCTTTATTTTTGAAACTAGTTCGCTTGTACGAAATAAAAAAAAATCGATGCCTGTGCGGTGGTTGAAAACAAAAAAGTGGTTTTGTTGGCATAAAACCACCTTTGAAGAAGAGGAAGACGAGGAAAAAGAGGAAGAAGGGGAAGACAAAGAAGAAACTGAGAAGCATATTATAGATCAAACAGAAAGCAAAAAAGACTTAGTTTTGTGGAAAATATTTTCAAAAAGCATGAAAAAAAAATAATTTTTCCAACATTTTGCTTTATAAGCACCACAAAAATTTTCTAAATCAATTTTTTAAAAAAATTTAATTGTTGCACAGGTCTCTAGCAATAATTTGGCTTTTACAGATTTTAAAATATCAATTAGTCGACGAGTTATAGCCAAAAAACTATATAAACAATATGCTGAAAATCGGCATTTGACTGCAAAGTTCGAAGGTCGATTAAAAAAAATTCGAACTAACATAAACAAACGCCGCGATACGGGTCTTCTAATTTAGCCTCTATTTTCACCCCTCACTCTCAGAATCGGCCTAACTTTTGCTAACCTTAATTTGTTCCACAGTGTTATTGTTGCTGCTTATTTTACCAATTTTCGGTCTGTTTTAATTATAAAGGTTACCCGATTCAGTACAATAATAGCTCTCTTCCACGTACGTTACCGCGGGTACCCGCGGGAACCCAATCTTACCAAAAAGCGTTTCTATTGTTAAAAATTGGGTAAATGAGAGCGTTGATGAGAGAATAATTTGTTTCTCTTTTTACAAGAAGTTACCCGTACTTTTTTTGCGGGTAAAATGGTAAAACTGTCAAATCACTAGTTGTTTGTAAATCAGCTGTTTTAAATTTGTAAAAATAATTTAAATATTAACAAAACTTGTAAACAATAATTAATATCGTTAACAAATACCACGTTCTAACATTTTTTTTTTATTCCCTTCGATATTTTATTCTTAAAAATAGCTTTTGTTAATATGAATAACTTTGACGTTAATTTTTGGGCTTGAAATGTGGTTTTGTGCGTTCCAGGTATTGTGAGCAATTTTACCATTTTTTGAGATAATTATTTGTTTACTCTCATTTTACCAGACTTTACCCAGAATTACGTGGAACAAACCTAATATTTACGAAAACACATATTTACGAAAACACAAAATTTTAATTAACATATTAATTAAAATTTTGATACCAATATTGCCCTGTTTACAAAAAAACAATAAAATTTCTGGTAAAACGCGAATTTCAAAAAAATCTGAAACACGTATTCTATTAAATCGACTACACTAAAAAAAAGTCGGTAAAGTAAGCAAAAAATGTTGCTGTCCCAGCTAAAAATCGACATATATAAATACATACAGGTTAAATGTATTTATTGCATGCTCATAAACATACATTCTTGTCCATACATGGATACATAAATCTCCATAAATGCATCATATATGTCCACACATCTGCATTAACGAAATTTGAGGTAATATCTACATGCATGATCATGCAAAAAATATTGGCTTTTCTAACCAATATTGAAAAAATACTAACTTCTACATTACCTTCAATACCAACAACCACCAATTTATCGAAGATTTAGTCATTTGAATAAAATATCGGCAGTAAAAATCTAGTATCAGTTGTGTTTCAATAAAATCGATCGCTCTATCCAAAGTATTATTTAGTTTAATTAAAAGAATATGATTTATTGTTTCTTTTGTAAGTCTCGACCGTTGTTTGGTTAAAACCAGTGACAAGTAGCTAAACTCTCTCTCGACCGAATTCTGAGTAGGCGGTACTGCAAGCATAACATTTGCAAGGTTTGCCATTTCTTCGTTCCTTATTTTATTAATTTTCCAGTAATTGAGTATGTTCAAATGGAACTCTGTCACTGTAGCTAAGTCTTTCCAAATTTTACTTCAAAGATTTATGAACTGAAACACCTCCTGGAGTGGCTGATTTAAAAACTTTTTCTTATAATTTTACATATTTTCCAGTTGAACATAACGGTGCGTTCTGCTGATTCTCTGGCATAAAGCACTCAGATATATGCTGTTTAATATTTAAAGCCAGTTGACGTTGTTTTTGAAATTAACCTATAAATGCATGCTGTAGCCATTTGGCATGCGCGGCTCCAGGGGGGGCGGGGGGAATAGGGAAATCCACCCCCCTCAGCGAAATCGAAAAAGAAAAAAAAAGGAAAAAAGGGGAAAAAAAAAGGAAAAAGAAGGAAAAAGGAGAGACAAAGGAGAGAAAAAGAAGAGAAAAAAGGAAAAAGAGCGAAAAAGGAGAGAAAAAAGAGGAGAAAAAAGGATAAAGTGAAATAAATACAAATTTGTTATGAATAATAATATGAAATATAAAATTTTTTCCTTATTTTCATTTAACCAGTCATCATTTAAAAAATCTCAATAGATATTTTAACAAATTCATTAAAAAACTGATAATTTTGATTATAAAAAAATTAAAGTTTGTGGAGAAATGTAGTTAAAAGATCTAAATTTCAAATTAGATTTTCAAAATTGTATGTAGATCAATTTCGTTTGAAATTTTTCTAATTTCAAATGACAAAAAGAAATTTCATTTTAAAATTTCGAATTTTTTAATACAAAATTCCAATTTTAATTGAAAATTTTTTAAATAAAAATAAACGCCCTTACTATTAAAATTTTCCAAATGTTTATTTTTGTTGACTTTAGTTAAAATTTTGGGTGGCAGCATGCTTTGACCTAGTTTATTTTTGGAGCATTCTGATTGGTTAATTTATTTTCAACCATTTAAAATATTTGAAAATGTAAATATTTTCAATTTTCATACACACAGTGAACAAAGCCGTTTAAATATAAAGTCGACTTTAAAAGTAAAATGCTGTTTGATAGTAAAGCACCGTTGTTGTTCTAATTTCACGTGAAAAAATTGTTATACTCCTCCATATAAAAAAATTTATAATTTTCCACGACAATGAATTTCACTTGAAAACTAAGTAGAGATTGTTTTCACGCAAATTTAATGTACAAGACTATTATTTTTCTTGGGGAAAAATCACATTTTTTGTATATTGTGATTGTGTCTTTGATATAAAATTGAAAAATTGTTCATTTTTATAATTTAAATTAAAATTTGAGTAAAATTAAAGTTCGAGTAAAATTTTTCCACGTGAAAAACCACTTACGATGCTTTTGGGAAAAATACTAAATTTTATTTTGAATTTTTTTCATTAAAATTGCAGAACTGAACTTCTAATGGAATTTTCTAAATTTGAAGTGGTAAATGCTACTATATTTTAGAATTTTCTCATTTCGAAATTTCTCTTAAAATTTTCTCAATATTGTAAGAAAACAATTAATTACCGTTATTTTTGTTCAGATTTAAGATCAAATTTGACAAATTCCAAATAGAATTCACAATTAATTTCACTTGAAATTCTCCAAATTTCATTCGGAAAGATATGGTGGAGTTCTTTTTTAGGTCTTTTCAAAGGATCGTATTGAACTTATTCCAGTCTGTCTTTCGGAAATCCTGAGTATACATGTTGATATCGTAGAGTATATAGTTATGTTTCTGAAATAATTTCCTTTGAAATACTCAATTTTTGATTGCCTGCGAGTAATTGACTAGCGTTAGATCCTGCACTTCCTCCCAACCTGCAAAGTGTTTTAACTTTAAAATACTGAATGTTGGTGTAGCGTCAAAGCAAAATTGGCCAGTAATTCTTTTTGTTAATAACGACATCTGACTCCCACAGCTATACCAAAACCGATATGAAAATTTAATTATACAAAGTTTTCCAAATGTTGATCACGAACCCCTTAGCGTCCCTAATCGCATCCTAGGAGGTCTGCGAAAAAATAATTAAAAAACAAGAATTTTTTAAATATTAGAAGTTTTTAGTTAAAATTTATAACTGAAGTATAAAAAATCAGCTTCTAATAAATAAAGTGAATATAAAAATAATGAAAATAATTTCAAAACTTTTCAGGAAATATTAACTTTTTGTATTGTTGTTAAAAAGTAATCTCTGAGTTAAATCCTTGTAATCATCTCAATCAAATTTAGAGGACTTTTCAGACTCTGGCGACGTTTTTCGTAAAATTTTCAAAGTTTAATTTAATGAAATCCGCGATTTAAATCGTCATATGTATATCGAAAAATGGATTCTTTAAAATTTCTGAAAAAATATATGCGATGTGTTCGATTAGTCGAAATTCTTACTTCTTTTACTACAATTGGAAAGTGTTGTTTACTTTTTATATTGAAATTTTGCAGCTGTAGTAAAAGTAGTAACTTGTAGTAAGTAAACGAACACGCTTATGTTGTTCCTCATTAATTTATTTTTGCCTTTACGAAATCTTATACTGGCACTCTTATTGGGTATTTTTTCATACAAATGCTGAAAAATCGAACTGTTTTTTTTATTTAATACACTCAAAAAAATAAGTTAGTAGAAAAATTAGTAAAACGTCTTGTATATCAAGTGTACTAGTTTTCAGCAATTTTTTTGCTGAAATTCCGTTTTCAGCAAAATTTTTAGTTATATTTTTTTAGCACTAAACTTATTTTGAACTAATGTTTTACTAATTTATTTTGCTACAAAAATTGTGCTGATAACCGCATTCATAGCGTGGACGACAACCAGATAGACAAGATGTAGATGTCGCAGCTTGTCTGGAAACGGAAATGACAAAAAAAGAAAAACAACTACACATATTCTATATTTAAATTTTCAGCAAATAAATTAACTAAAGTAAAATTTCGCTACAAGTTTTTTGAGTTTTTTTCAGTCTACTAATATTCAGCAAAAAGTTTAGTGATTTTAGCAAGAATTTTTTTCATTTGCAGTCGACTAAGTGTTAGCAAAACTTTTGCTGAAGATAACTATTTTTTTGTTAAAAATCAGCTCGCTGATTTTCAGCAAACCTTTTGCTGAAATTACCAACTTTTTTGCAAGCACGCTCCTGACTAAAAATTTGCTGACACAGCAACATTTTTTGCTGACTTTACTGACCTTTTTTTTTTTGAGTGTACAAACTGTATACTTTTGGAAATTCTATAAAATTTCCTTAAATCCTGCATTATCTTTAGCCACAAATGGTCGCCAGACTTAAAATAACACTGCCTTAAACATGACTAGATTTTTGTATGTTTTTAGCGATTTTAAAATAAAGTTTGATAGAAGGTCGGTATCACTTATTTTTCATTAAAAGCCACGCCTACTTAAAACAAGAAACAAAATAAAAAAAAAACAGACGTCACGTTAAAATTCTACATAATTTTCTGAACTATCTCCTCTCTCTCCTTTATCCACTATTTTGATCTTTAAAAATAAAGGCAACGAGAATAAAATTAGAAAAAAACTTGAATGGCTCTATTTTATGGCACATCACTGTAGATAACGGAAATGGTAATTAAAAAAAAAACAACTCTACACAATTTCTGTATTTAAATTTTCAGCAAATAAATTAATTAAAATAAAATTTCTCTACAAGTTTTTTGAGTTTTTTTCAGTCTACTAATATTCAGCAAAAAGTTTAGTGATTTTAGCAAGGATTTTTTTCATTTGCAATGGACTAAGTGTTAGCAAAACTTTTGCTGAGATTACTATTTTTTTGGTAAAAATCAGCTCGCTGATTTTCAGCAAGTCTTTTGCTGAAATTACCAACTTTTTTGCCAGCACGCTCCTGACTAAAAATTTGCTGACACAGCAACATTTTTTGCTAACTTTACTGACTTTTTTTTTAGTGTACAGTATGAGACCCACAGTTGGAGTTTATATTCAGGTCGTAAGCACTTTCATTTGGACCAATAATTTTTTTAAAGTATTTTTATCGTCAAATATTTTGAATGGCAAACTTTTAACAGTAACGAGGCCTACACAACACTTGAGAAACTCAAACTTTGATAACGAGTTTTTTGATGTCCATCCACGAACTTTTTGGCAATTCTGCCCATTATACCGAAAATTGTGGGTTTTTGATTTAGTTTTGTTAATTATATGTGAAAAACATTGGTTTTTCTCATTTTTATCGATTTTCCCAAGTTCGCGTTTTTTGACACACTAGGTCCCTTTTCTCGGAGAAGATCACATATATTTTTTTTTGTAATTTATTTGAAGTTTATTTTTTATATGAAACTTCATAAAATTCAATTTATTTTTCATTTCAGATTTTTTCAGTAGAGATTTTTATTTTTAAAATTCTTTATTGAATTCAAAAAGAAAACAGAAAAAATTTTATTTAAAACTCGTAAAGTATTTTTTTCAAAAAACTACTTTATGAATTTTATCACTAAAGAATTTTAACTATTAAGTTTTTTCTTTGTCTGATTTAAAGGTCAATGAATTATGTAAATCCAATATTTAAATAAAATATAAGAAATTTAAATCTTGTAATAATAGGCAAAATATATCAGCTAAAAACCCGGGATTCCCCTAGTTTTATTTTGTATTTTTCAAGTTTTCCTAGAAGTAGTCACGCTGTATGTAGACTTCGTTCCCACTTATAATTATGTTTATGGCTTATAATTATACCCTACACCACTATGTGGTCAGGGTATTATAAGTTTGTGCTGATGTTTGTAACACCAAAAAATATTGGTCCTAGACCCACCTTATAGTATACCGATCGGCTCAGAATTTTTTTTTATTTCGATTTAACGATGTCCGTCCGTCCGTCTGTCTGTCTGTCCATCAGAGAAACAAGCCAGCCGCCGTGAGCCGTTTAAGCCGCCGCCGCCGGTCATTTTTGCCTCAGCCGCCGCCGCCGATTTTTTCGGCTCATTTCGGCTGGAAGTATCAATTTTACAAAATAAAAAAATTAAAAACAAATGTCATTTTTAAAACAAATTTTCTACTTCATCATTTCCTGAACCATCAAGAGTATTTTTTTAGTTCAAAAGAAATAAAAGAACCAGTTTTATAGTCAGAGCTAAAAAGGATTTTTGTCATAAATATTTCTTAAGTTGGAAGTTTTGCTTGAAAACTTCTGACATATTTCGCTGAAATTAGGATATGCAATTTTAGCTTAATTCGCACTCAAACCGCCGCCGATTATTTGCTTGCGCCGCCGCCGCCGATTATTTTGATCGGCTTGTTTCTCTGCTGTCCATGCATTCTTGTGCGCACTCTACAGGTCGCAAATATTAAGATATTTTGATGAAACTTGGTATACCGACTTATGTCGGCCCTATTGAATTTGGTGAACATTGGTCCATGTTTAGACCTAGTGCCCATATAAGGGTCCTACTAAAATTATATGGTTTATACGCTGCAGGTCGCAAATATTAATATATTTGGTACACCGACCTATGGCAGCCTAAGGACGAAGCCTATTAATTTTGGTTAAAATCGGTCCATATTTAGACCTAGTGCCCATATAAGGGTCCTACCAAAATTAATTTGTTTATACGCTGCAGGTCGCAAATATTAAGATATTTTGATGAAATATAGTACACCGACCTACGTTGGCCCAAGGACGAAGCCTATTGATTTTGGTGAACATCGGTCCATGTTTAGACCTAGTGCCCATATAAGGGTCCTACCAAAATTATATTGTTTATACGCTGCAGGTCGCAAATATTAAGATATTTTGATGAAATTTGGTAAACCGACTTATGTCGGCCCAAGGACGAAGCCTATTGATTTTGGTGAACATCGGTCCATGTTTAGACCTAGTGCCCATATAAGGGTCCTACCAAAATTATATTGTTTATACGCTGCAGGTCGCAAATATTAAGATATTTTGATGAAATATAGTACACCGACCTACGTTGGCCCAAGGACGAAGCCTATTGATTTTGGTGAACATCGGTCCATGTTTAGACCTAGTGCCCATATAAGGGTCCTACCAAAATTATATTGTTTATACGCTGCAGGTCGCAAATATTAAGATATTTTGATGAAATTTGGTAAACCGACTTATGTCGGCCCAAGGACGAAGCCTATTGATTTTGGTGAACATCGGTCCATGTTTATACCTAGTGCCCATATAAGGGTCCTTCTAAAATTATATTATATACTAGCGGGCGCAGCCCGCTACGTTGTTAGCGTGCCTTAAAGGTTAAGGGGGGGGGGAGGGCTACGCCCTCCCCCCCGGGGGGCTGCGCCCCCCACAATTTTTATTAAATTCGTTTTTTTATTTAAAGCCTTCACCCAGCCACCACAAATAAATAATTCTGCACAACAATGGGTTTAAAATAAATAAATATTTGATCACTTTTGCTCATGAGAGTGGAGTGTTAGTAATGAATCCATAATAATTTGCAATATACGTGTATATGTCAAGATAATTTGGTAAAGTGCGAACTTAGGTAGATAGACCCGTAAGTAGTTTTGTTCATTTGTGTTTTGAATGAAAATAAATAACGTAAAGCAGGGTTGAAAAGCATTTTATAATATTAAAAATAGCGGGCAAAGCTACGTTGTTAGCGTGTCTTAAAGTTTTTTTTTTAATTCCAGTTTATGTAAAGGTAGACCTGGCAATTCAAGTAAATTCACAAATTCAGTTGGAAAATTTACTGCGTCGGTTTCTTCCACTGGTGCTTCGTTACATGAAGTTTAAATATCGGAATATATAAGTTCCATTCCTTTTCTAAGGTTTTTTCTCTTTCAGAAAATTTGTTTAACTTTTTGGAGAGTATGTTTCAATGCTACATAAGTTTCATATTCCGTTGATAGTGTTTGAACAGGTAATTCCCTCTTCCAATCCATTTGCAATGTCTATAATTTCAATTCCACTCGTTCAACGTTTATATCCATTTCATTCCACTTGTGTAGTGTTTCAATCCCACTCGTTTCCTATTTAGTTTCTTAATTTTAGTGTTTCATATACACTTGTTCTTTAAGTTTTAGGTTTCTAGCTAAAGACGCAGACGTTAAGGGGGGGGGGCAATTTTCCCCTTTTGAACCACCATTTTTACCACGTTCCTGTCCAAAGTCCTAGAAATGCCTTGTCGATAAGTTAGCCCATACTCCAAGGAAAACATATTATATATTACAGGTTTCTAGCCCTTTCTAGTTAGAAGGGTTCGGTTAGGCCATCAAGGGGGAGAATTATTCCGTTTTTACCCCTCCCGGTAGGAATTTCCAAAAATTCCGTCTTAGAGGACGTCTGCGTTGGAGGAGGAACCTACTACATACATAATTTTAGGTCTCTATATCCAGCAGTTTGGCCAGGCCGTCAAGGGGGAAGTTTTTTCCCTTTTTACCTCTCCCGGTATGAATTTACAAAAATACCATCTTAGGGGACGTCAACGTTGGAGAAGGAACCCAAATACCGAATTTAAGATCCCTTGTTCCAGCAGTTTGGCCAGGCCGTTAAGGGGGAGACTTTTCCTGTTTTTGACCCTACCTGTAGAAATTTCCAAAAATCTCATCTTAGCGGATGTCTACAATAGAGGAGGAACTTTAATACCAAATTTCAACTTCCTACCTCCAGCGGTTTGGGCAGGCCTTTAAGCGGCACTTTTCGCTTCATTAATCCCCATTTTTGCAATGTCCCTGTCCAAAAAGCACCTTCTCGGTAAGTGAGCACATAATCCAAGTAACATATGTTTTACATTTCAGGTTTCTAGCCAACTTTTACTATTTGTGCCCCTCTCGGTAGGAATTTCCGAAAATCCATCGACAGGGAATTCCAGCTTCCTAGTTCCAGCAGTTTGAGCAGGCTGAGAGGAACTTAAGTACCGAATTTCGGCTTCCTAGTTCCAGCAGTTTGGACAGGTCGTTAAGGGGCAACTTTCCCTTTTTGAGCCCCCATTTTATAACGACCCTGTCCAAAATTCAAAAAAGTATCTTTCTAATAAGTTAGCCCTCACTCCAGGGACCCACATTTTAAGCTTCAGGTTTCTAGCCGAAGGGGTTTTTACCGGCCCCCAAGGTGAGGCTTTTCTTCTTTTTGCCCCTCCCTTTAGGAATTTACAAAAATTCCATCTTCGCGGCTATCTGCGATGGATGAGGAACATTCATACCAAATTTCAACTGCATTGCCTAAGCGGTTTGGGCAGGCCGTTAGTGGGGACATTTTTCCCTTTCAACCACCATTTTTACTATGTTCCTGTTCCAAAATAGAAAAATTACGTTGCCGGTGAGTTAGTCCTACTCCAAGGAATACATATTTAAAATTTTAGGTTGGCCAAAAGGGATTGGGCAAGCCGTGAGGAGGAGACTTTTACCTTATTTCCCCTCCCGATAGGAATTTCAAAAATTCCGTCTAAGCGGACGCCTACACAGAAGGAGGAACTCACATACCGAGTTTCCTTTTGGGATATCCTGTAGGGAATTCCAAAAATACAAACTTAGTCGATGTCTACTACAGTGGAGGAACCTTTATACCAAATTTCAACTTCTTACCTCCAGTGGTTTGGGCAGGCACTTTTCCAATTTGTGAGACTGTTTATGGGGAGACTTTTCCCCTTTTTGCCCGTTCCGGTTGGAATTTCCAAAAATCCCGTCTTAGCGCACGTCTATGCCGAATATCAAGAAACCTTGTTTTAGTGGAGATATCCGTGGGGGGAGGAAAAAAAGTAGTTTTTTTGAAATTATATACTATTTTAAATGGTACTTTTTTGGAAAAACGAAATTTTTTGGAAAAAGATACTTTGTTTTTACAAAGTACTTTATTTGTACTTTTTTTGGAAAAGGTATTTTTTTTTAAAAAGGTGTTTTTTTTTTTTGGAAAAATGTATGTTTTTTGGAAAAAGGTACTTTTTTGGAAAAGGTACTTCTTTTGGTACTTTTTTTTTTAGGAAAAGGTACTTTTTTTTAGAAAAGGTACTTTTTTTTGAAAAAGGTATTTTTTTGAAAAAATGTATGTTTTTTGGGAAAAGGAACATTTTTTTAGAAAAAGGTACTTTTTTTGGGAAAAGGTACTTTTTTTGGAAAATTTACTTTTTTTGAAAAAGTTATTTTTTTGGAAAAATGTATGTTTTTTGGGAAACGGTACTTTTTTTTAAAAAGGTACATTTTTTTAGAAAAAGGTACATTTTTTGGAAAAAGGTACTTTTTTTAAAAAAGGTACTTTTTTTGGAAAAAGGTACATTTTTTGGAAAAAGGAATTTTTTTTGGAAAAAGGTACTTTTTTTGGAAAAAGATACTTTTTTTGGAAAAAGATACTTTTTTTTGGAAAAAGGTACTTTTTTGGAAAAAGGTACTTTTTTTGGAAAAAGGTACTTTTTTTTGGAAAAAGGTACTTTTTTTGGAAAAAGGTACTTTTTTTGAAAAAAGGTACTTTTTTTGAAAAAAGGTACTTTTTTTGGAAAAAGGTACTTTTTTTTTGGAAAAGGGTACTTTTTTTTGGAAAAAGGTACTTTTTTTGGAAAAAGGTACTTTTTTTTGGAATAAGGTACTTTTTTTGGAAAAAGGTACTTTTTTTTGGAAAAAGGTACTTTTTTCGGAAAAAGGTACTTTTTTTGGAAAAAGGTACTTTTTTTGGAAAAGGTACTTTTTTTGGAAAAAGGTACTTTATTTTGAAAAAGGTACTTTTTTTGGAAAAAGGTACTTTTTTTTGAAAAAAGGTACTTTTTTTGGAAAAAGGTACTTTTTTTTGGAAAAAGGTACTTTTTTCGGAAAAAGGTACTTTTTTTGGAAAAAGGTACTTTTTTTGGAAAAAGGTACTTTTTTTGGAAAAAGGTACTTTTTTTTGGAAAAAGGTACTTTTTTCGGAAAAAGGTACTTTTTTGGAAAAAGGTACTTTTTTTGGAAAAAGGTACTTTTTTTGGAAAAAGGTACTTTTTTTGGAAAAAGGTACTTTTTTTGGAAAAAGGTACTTTTTTTTGAAAAAGGTACTTTTTTTGGAAAAAGGTACTTTTTTGGGAAAATGGTACTTTTTTTGGGAAAAGGTACTTTTTTTGGGAAAAGGTACTTTTTTGGAAGAAGGTACTTTTTTTGTCCCCTTTTTGCCCCTCCCGATAAGAATTTCCAAAAATGCCGTCTCAACGGACGTCTACACCGGTCGAGGAATCTACATACCAAATTTCAACTTCATAGCTCCAGCAGTTTGAGCAGGCCCTCAAGGGGGAGACTTTTTCCCCTTTTTGCCCGTCCCTGTAAAAATTTCCAAAACTCCCGTCTTGGCGGATGTCTACGATAGTGGAGGAACCTTTATACCAAATTTCAACTTCCTACCTCCAGCGGTTTGGGCAGGCCGTCAAGGGGGGCCTTTTTCCCCCCCATTTTTACAACGTCCCTGTCCAAAATTCTAGAAAGTACTTTCCAGAAAAGTTAGCCCCTACTCCAAGGAACACATATCTTAAATTTCAGCTTTCTAGCCAAAGGGGTTTTGGCAGGCCGTCAAGGGGGACACTTTCCCCCTTTTTGCCCGTTCCGATAGGAATTTCCAAAAATCCCGTCTTAGTGGACGTCTACCCCGAAAGAGGAACCTACATACCAAATTTCAACTTCCTAGCTTCAGCGGTTTGGGCTGGGCGATGTTGAGTCAGTCAGTCAGTCAGTCAGTCAGTCAGTCACGTTATTCTTTTATATATAGAGATAAAATTATATGGTATTATATTATATGGCAAATATTAATATATTTTGATGAAATTTGGTACACCGACCTATGGCAGCCCAAGGACGAAGCCTATTGATTTTGGTTAAAATCGGTCCATGTTTAGACCTAGTGCCCATATAAGGGTCCCCCCAAAATTGGCTTGGTTACAAACTGCAGGTCGCAAATATTAAGATATTTAAATGAAATTTGGTTCGCTGACTCACATTATAGGAAATTTTGACACAAGTCCCATTTTAACCCATTCGAATTTCAGATCCAAACATTAGTTGGCTTTTACCCAGACTGGTGTAGGGTATTGTATAGTCGGCATGCCCGACTTTAACCTTTTTACTCGTTTTTAAGTTATGTTCTTTTAAAAATTTTACAAATAACCTTATTTAATAGTGCCTTAATTATTGACGTAAAAATATTTTTCATGATCGTTACAATTTCTCCACTATCATGAAATAGTGGGGTGTATGTAGACTTTAGTCCTTAACTGTACATTTTGTGAACTAAATTATCTAAATTTTTTGTTGTTCTTATTTTCAGATTGTAAATTCTATGCTTTGGATTCAATAAATATTTTAAGGAAATATTTGTCTATTTTTGATATAATATGTACATGTTTTATGTCTAAACATTGGTAAGTTTGAATGTTACGTTAAAATCAGAAATAAATCATAAAAATTGAGATACGGATTCATTTTTTTTTATTTTCAAATTTTCTGAAACGAAGTTAAAAATTACTGAATACTTTTTCGACGGGTTTTATTCTAAAATTTACTCTGTATATCAACTCATATACTCATATAATTTAACTTTAAAAAATTAATGCTTTTTCCATTTTGTTAGAGGCTATAAACAGCTCTTGAATGAGCACATAAGCCTTTCTTTTTTGCATTTATTGATTTAAGTTTTTATAGTTTGAATTATCTAAAGGAAATAAATATACTTTCACAAAATTAGAATGTTAAGTTTTAATCAAGTCGGCCATGATTTTGCCGCAACTGTCATTATTATAAAAGTTTATTGTTTTATTTATTCAAATTGTGATCCACATTAAATAAATCGGTTTATTTGTGCAAAGAAGAAGAATTTGGAAAAATAAAGGCGTAAACTGCGAAATTGCCAGGAGGTTGGAAAGGTGCGATGTGTGAGTAGAAAATGTCATAAGAATGGGTTCCAGTTATGGCAGGACGTCCACCATCACTAAGTGATAGACAAAATCAAGATGTTCTTTGAAAAGTAGGAATGTATCATCCAGAGACTATTAATTATAGAAATAGGAAATCAAAACTTACACTACTCAGCCGATAGAAGGCGCTGAAATTTAGTATTACCTGAGCAACTATTTAGTATCAGTTTAGTATCAGCTGAGCTTATATTTAAAAACTCAAAAACTGCTCAAAATAAGGAAAAAACAAGCGCGGAATATATTCAAATAACTAGGGATGCCAAACGAGATTGATATTTTCAAAATCCCGATCCCGGAATCGTGGGATTTTCGGGACTACGGGATTTTTCGGGATCCCGGGATTTTACGGGATTTTAGGATTTTTCCGGGATTTAAATTTTCCCTTATTTATAAAAATTTTTATGGTATGTTAAATTTTTTTATAGAATAAAGCGTTTTATAATTATTTAATAGTTGTTAATTAATAATGTGGTACATTTTATGAATATTGAAACATCTCAGTCAGAAATAGCCTGTGGTACAAAAAATCAAGTACCGGCACAGCACTCGGTAACCACGGTGTTAAAAACAAATGACTGGCAGAACACTCATTTGGGACACTTTGCCAAAGTTTGCATAAAGCGTTTTGCTAGCATTTGTTTTGCAAAAATTTCAGTGGTTTATAAAAAAAAACCAGTGCTACTCATAGATCAATTACCAATTACTTTGTGACATTAACCAGAACAAAAAAGTTTCAAAATCCAGAAATATGACCATGGTCGACTTTAATGTTCAGTACAGAACTTGCCTCACTTAAGATTGGTATATGCTCTTTACGATTCATAAAAATTGGGTTTTAGCCTATAAATTGAATTACAATTAAAGTTCTCGCAATCACAAAGCAGAATATTCAAAATTCTTTTACATTTTTTGAACAAAAATATTTTAGTGTAAACATTTGTCGTTTATGCCGAATTTTATTTGCTTATTCCTTTTTGAAAATTCGTAAATATTATTGTTTTCATTGTCGTCAAAATGGTATAGGTCAACCGAAAAAAACATCGATGTAGCTAACCTTTTATAATTAAACCATGGTGTTACCTAGTAAAAAAATTGCAGCGGTACAAAAATCAATTCATTGGTAAAGCAATGATTTTATAAAAATGACGCTTCGTTAAAAAAGGTTTGTAGTGAGAAGGTTTCAAATTCAAATCTGGTTACAAGCCAAAAAATTTTTTTTATGTTTTTAATTTAAATTTTGTTTTGTTTTATGACATCAAATTTTTTGTATGTGGAACTGAGACCAACTTTTTTTTTTTTGGTTTGGTTTTCCAATGCTGGCATATTAGTTCCAAAAAACTTTTTGTCAGTGCTAGCATTTTAGTACAGCCAATAGTTGTCCAGCTATTATCATTCATTTACGTTTTTAGCCACCAAGTATTACATGTCTAGTTAGCTCAGTGGGTAGAGCTGTCAGCTGTCAAAAGCAAACGCATACAGAGTCTGGCAGTAAAAATATCTAGACCCCTATCCTCAGATATTCCACTCTAATAATTGTTGGTTGAAATCTTGATTATCCAAACGTAACAATTATTCTCCGAGAATAAATTATCTTGGGATGGTTCCCAAAGAATTTTCCGATAAGTATATCAGTGCCAATTATTATTTAATTATATGTTAATTTCCCAAATGATGAAGTCCGAATACTTGGGTTCAATTGTTAACACAAAACAAAATGGTGGTAATATAAGTTGGTTTACGATATTGTAAAACTTTTCCAAATCAAAGCTAGACACCAAACATTAATGTTACACTTTCAAAGTCACACTTTAAATAAATCTATACAGCGTGTTTTACACTTTGCTTTACCCATATCATTCATAAAATCATAACACTAGAACTAACGGAACGATCGTACGTTTTAATTCAGTCATCTCATTGATAAATTGCTATTGAGAAATAAATTACCCACAGTAATAGGAATTCACTAGAAAGAAACGATTAGTGGCAGAATAAACATAAAAGGTATAGAGCTCAAGTGTTGGTAATTTATCACATTGCAAGTAGTGATGGTACACCGTGATTAACATAGCATCTACATCATAATACAAAATAAAATTTCTAACCGTCACAACGAATAATCTACATAATTTATAATTTAACTAATATCTTGGCATCAATTTCTTGTGAATATTAGAAAATTCAAGAAAAACGTCGATAATCTAAAATTGCTCACTATGTTTATTTGCGTTAATATTTATAAATAAGAAAATCCCGGGATTCGGGATTTTTCCAATCCCGAAAATCCCGGAATTTCAGGATTTCCCGTTTGGCATCCCTAGTATACACTCACCCATTTACTCTGGGACCATGAATGGTAAAAAGTCATATTTAATCACGAAAAGAAATTCACCTTGGACGGTCCTGACGGATATAATAAGAAGATCTGGCATGATACGCGAAATTAAAAACCAATTAAGCTGCATCGAATTTTGGCGGTGCAAACCTTATGATTTTGACTGACTTCTGCAATCAACAAAAGACTCCTATTTGTTTTGTATCTAGTAAAATGAATACCGAAAATTACATTGATCTTCTAGAGAACGTTTTAGTAACATATCTTGATGAAATTGAGCTGTCACATCCCATTTTTCAACATGACAATGCACCAATCCATAGAGCTCGAGTTATTTCCGGGTGGGTTTCTCAAAACAACAGCAAACAATGAAATGCCAGCGCTCAGTCCGGATCTTAACCCTCTTCAAAACATATACTTTCCAACAGGATTTACAGTCATGGACATCAATTTAACAATTTAAAAGAGTTAAAAGAATAAATCACTCGGGTATGGAATTATATCGACATTTCCGTGTGAATTGTATGTAAACCCAGTCAGAAATCGCCAGTGGTACAAAAAATCAAGCACTGGCATACCACTGGGTAACCACGGTATTAAAAATAAATGACTGGCAGAACACTTATTTGGGACGCTTTCCCAGCGTTTGCGAAAAGCGTTTTACCAGTATTTGTTTTACAAAAATTTCGGTGGTTTATAAAAAAAACCACTGGCAAAGAATTGGCTTAGAGTGATATGTCAAGGTTTGCAACCAGTGGTTATCCAGTGCTACCTAGCCAATGCTACCAGGCGTGCAAAAATCAATTCACTGGAAAACCAATGATTTTATAAACATGCTGACGCTTCGTTAAAAAATGTTTGTAGTCGGAAGGTTCCGAGTTCAAATCCGGTTGCAAGCAAAAATTTTTTTTGGATTTTTTTTAATTTAAAATTTATTTTGTTTTATAAAATCAATTTTTTTGTTTGTGGGAAAGCTCCTTCAAGACCAACTTTTTTTTTGCCCTCCCAACACTGGCATACTAGTTACAAAAAATTGTTTGCCAGTACAGTAGACGCTCGCAAATTAGAACCTCTTTGTTTTTGAGGCAATTCTAATTTCTGAATTATTCTAATTTCTGGACGTTTTTTTTCGAAAAAAAATTGAGTAAATTTACTTCCAAAAACTTAAATAAAACTCTTTTTAATATTTTTTAATTCAATTTTATTTGATAGAAACAAGAAAACAAAACACAACAATTCAGTCCAATACATCAAATGTATTTTTTCAAATTAAAGATATGAATATAAAAAAAGAACGAATGGCAACAAAACATAGCAATGCTGCAGTCCAATTACATCACATGTATTTTTTTTTAATTAAAAACTAAAAAACTGTATTTAAAAAAAATTAAACAATTAAAATTAAACAATGGCCAAGTTAACAACTAATCTTTGTTTGATATATAATCAGTTATATTTGTTTGTTTTTTTTGGTTTCTTTAAATCCGAAATATCATTACGGAGAGCCAAAAGATTACTTATGTGCTTAGTTGAAAACAATTCACTGTTATTGCACCATTTTATTAAATTATTTACGCTTTCAATGGCTGTAGTATTAGAGACAACTGATGATACTGCAACAACGTCGTCTTCGCTGCTATCTCAGACTCACCATCGCTACTGAGGACATAAACAGATCCGTCATCAAACATATCTTCATTCCATCTGTCGATGTCTTCTATACCGATGCAATCGTTGGGAGCTATTTCTTTTAAAAGAGCTTGAGTTATCTGAATAACTTCGTTGCAGTCCTGATCTATTTGCAACAATTGTGCTATTGGCACGTCATCGTCGCTGTCGTATTGGTTAGAGTCCCAATTGGACAACTTTGACCAAGATTTCTTCATAACACTTTGTGGTACCGCATCCCAAGCTTGTTTCAGTAATAATATAGCATTGCGGATCGAATGGGATTTCAAATGATTCTTCAGTTCACCACCTTCAGCAATTAACTGAGAAAGAAACATACTTCTGTAATTGAGCTTTGTTAACTTAATAGGGTTTTGATCCATTGGTTGTAAAGCTGCTGTCACATTTGGTGGAAAGAATAATGCAACTATGTTTCCATCGTCACTTTTAAGTTTCTCAATGGGTGTATGAGCGGAGCAATTATCTATAAGCAAAATGGCTTTCGGAGGCAAATTATTTTCCTGAGAAAAGCGGATCACCTGTGAATTGAAAAAAATTTTAAAATTATGTACTGAACCTGAAATCAATATTTTTGTTTACCTCTTTAATAAATATTCGGTGAAACCATTCGTGAAAAATCCGAGAATTCATCCAAGCATTTTTTAAAAGTTGTAATACAGAGGATTATTGAAATTTTTAAAACACCTGGGTTTTTTTGCTTTTCCAATTACCAATGGAACTAATTTGTGTGATCCATCAGAGTTTGCACCAAGTAGGACTGAAATTCTGTCTTTTTGAATTTTATGTCCAGGGGCGTTTTTTTTTCAAAAGCAGAGACATAGGTTCTGTCTGGTAGGCAACGAAAAAATAATCCGGTTTCGTCGACATTATATATTTGTGACTCCATTAAACCCATCTCAGCGATCTTTGCACGATATCGATGAATAAAAGGAGTGACTGAAGCAACATCACTGGAAAGAATCTCGCCACAAATTTTTAAAAAACGGATACCGTGTCGCTTCTTAAATTTGGTAAACCATCCATCACTTGCCCGGAATGCATTTTCATCTTTATCGGGATATTCCTCTCTAAATATTTGTTAAGCTTTCTCTTTTAATATTGGCCCAGTCAATGTACACTTTTTTTCTCGTTGATTTAAAAACCACTCATACAGACGACTTTCCATTTTTGGATATTCAGCGCTGTGCAAAGATTTATTGTTTGCCTCCTGATATGTGTTTGAAACAGCATTTAATATTCCTGTTCTATGTGATTTGATGTAGCTGATTGAAGATGTTGTCACATTAAAATCTAGGGCTAACCGGTTCCCTTGAACGCCTTTGTCAAGCTTTTCTAATATTTTGACTTTAGTTTCCAATGATAAAGTGTTTTTTTACGTTTATTTAACATTTTAAATGATACACTTTCACTATTTAATAGAGACTGCCAAATAATATGTTCACGCGTATCAAATTTCACAAATAAACTAACCAAAAATGTACATAAATGCGACATAAAAAAACAAATAGCGAAAAACATATATAATTTGGTGATTCCCCTTTTTAGTTTTACTTTATTTAAACAGAATAAAAATAAATTGGGGATTTCCTGTGTATTACCCATTGAGCTAACGAGACATATAATATTTGATGGCTAAACACATAAATGAGTGATAATAGCTGGACAACTACTGGCTGTGCTAAAATGCTAGCACTGGCAAACAGTTTTTTGGAACTAATATGCCAGCGTTGGGAGAGCAAAAAAAAAGTTGGTCTTAAAGGAGCTTTTCTACAAACAAAAAAATTGATTTTATAGAACAAAAAAATTTTTAAATTAAAAAAAATCGAAAAAAAATTTTTTGCTTGCAACCTGATTTGAACTCGGAACCTCCTGACTAAAAACCTTTTTTTATCGAAGCGTCAGTATTTTTATAAAAGCATTGCTCTACCAGTGAATTGGTTTTTGTACCACTGTTAGCATTGGCTAGGTAGCACTGGATAACCATTGGTTGCAAACCTTGGCATATCACTCTTAGACCATTCTTTGCCAGTGGTTTTTTTATAAACCACCGAAATTTTTGTAAAACAAATACTGGAAAAACGCTTTTTGCAAACGCTGGCAAAGCGTCCCAAATAAGTGTTTTCCCAGTCATTTATTTTCAACACCGTGGTTACCCAGTGGTATGCCAGTGCTTGATTTTTTGTACCACTGGCGATTTCTGATTGGGTTGTATTCATGTTTAGTTTCCTGTTTTTCTTTTACATAAAAGTAAAAAAACAAAACAATAGTTGGAAGTATATTTCCTTCCTTAAGCGTATTAAACAAAAGAAAATGACGAATTTATGGGCGTTGTGGTGTAATGGTTAGTGCGTTGGACTGTTACACATAAGGTTGCGGGTTCGATCCCTAGCAACGGTAACATCAATTTAGAAAAATTCTATTAATACACAACAAAAAAGTTTGACAGTTACTACATGACAGTTGTTTGTGTAGTAATCAGTAGTTGTTGTTTTTTTAACAGTAATTACGGTTGTTTTTCTATAGAAAAATGCAAAAGAACTATTATGAGGGTTATTTAAGAAAACAACGAAAAGTACTGTAATATCGTAACAGTTTAAAACAGTTATTTTTAATGTCATAATAAACAACTACCAAAACAGTAATTTTACAGTAAACAGTTATTTTTGGTAGTTATTTAAAAATTAAAAATTTCGTTGAATTTTAAAAATTCTTGTTTAGTTTATATTTGTTATTATTGATATATTTCTAGTTTGCAAATAAAAATCAGAAACTTGTATTGTATCTCCAATGCATAAAAGCATAATAACTGGAGAGCGCTTTGGAATTTTTACTTCGAATTATAAATAGGCTGAAGTAATAATACATATTTTTGTAATCGAAAGAAAAAAAAAATATTTTTTTTATTAAAATATACTTCTATAAACAAAAAGAATTGACTGTAAAAAACAGTAGTTTTTACCGATTTTGTCAGTTTTAAAACTTTTGTAGCAAAAATTTATCACTTAATTTTACGACATTGGTAGTTATTTTTAATGCATTTTTTGTTAGTTATTTTTCAACAGTTAAAAATAACAAAAGTTTTAGTTTTTTTAAAGGTAAATAAATACCTTTGTCGCCTTTTTAACTGCATATATCTTTGTTTTAACTGTTATTTTCAGTAGATTTTACCGACAAACTTTTGTGAGTGTATGAGTTTTCTAACCTTCATATGTACTCCCATAGCATTTAACCCCTCCGAAGTAAAATAACATAAGAGGGCTATGAATTAAAAGGCTTCGCCAACTCACTATCAGATGGCGCGCAACAACTGTGTTATAATTAAATATATCGCGCAATTAGAGTGTTGCCATATTTGAAGCCCTTCAAGAGGTAAAAGCTCGTTATATGCGATGCATAAGCAGCTAAACTTTCATTATGAATATGGGGGCTAATAACTGGAGAACCGTGCGGAATTGTGACTACAAATTTTAAGTAGGACGAAGAAATAACACCTTTTTGTAAGCCAAAGAAAAAAATAGTTTGTTTTCTTATTAAAATATATTTTTATGATATTAAAAAATTAACTGTAAACCCATTAACTGCAATTTAACTTCTTGAAATGTCAGACAGAGCCAATGAGAGAGCGCGTAACAATAGGTTAACTAATATATGTAAATGTTTTTCTCTAGAACAATAAATCAATCTTTAAATTGTGGTATGACTTTTGTTAATTATATGATTGGGTCAATTTGGCCCAACAAACATGAGAGTATAGGGGTATAATTTAAAAAATTTGTTTTCTAAATAACTTTCATAATAGGCTTTGTATTTTGCATAGAAAAAGTACTGTAATTACAGTTAAACACAACAATCACTTATTACTACACAAACAACTGTTATGTAGTAGCTGTTTTGAATGCATTAGTTAACCCAAAAACTTGATGTAATTTTGTAATAATTTTTTGGCATTTTGTTTAGTTAAGTTAAAGTTGACCGAGTTTGTCGAATTCAAATAACAGCTTTTGAAAAAAGGCAACGCCATAACTCCATATCCAAAATTTTGTAATTTGATTTTTTTTTTAATATTTCAGGTGCATTTTAAGTTGGCAGCAAGCATCAATTATACGCAGTGCCATGAGAAAACATGAATCCCAAATGAAATGGTTTCGTTGGATTTATATTATATTTTCGCGTTATATGTTTATAAATTCAATGCGTGAAGTTAATCTGTATGATGTTGAATTGGAAATGCAAATACATGATAATTGAAACAAATTGAAAAAGCCGATTCACTAGAAAATCAAACTACCAATGATAATGATTAATACTGAAACCAAATAAGTCAATAAAAATAAAATGAAAAGCTGGAAATTAAACCAATTTTATAAACCGAACTACCTTCAGAAAAATAAAAATCCAAAATCCTATTAAGTATTTGACACGATTTTTAGCTACGTTGAGATGGATGGAACAAAGTAATTGTGTAATAATGCTGAAGAACCAAATTTTGATGATGACGACAAAATAAGCAAGAATGCGATGATTCTATTTACTTTGAAAAACCTAAAAACGCTTTTTACACATATAAATATGTTTATTATATTTTTTTTTGTTAATATACGTAATGTATAGATTACTATTATTTTTTATTTCAGGTTTAGCTTGTAAATTCAAAAAGGAGTTTTTATTTTATATATTTAAGTTTTTGTGCATCAAAACAAAATCAAAACTCCTTTTTCCACTACTTTTTTTTAGATACAAATATAAGAAGATCTTTTTTAAGGCCTTGGTACATATCCGAACCACTTTCAATAGAGCTTGTGATTTATTTTTTAATAAAACGTAATAATTTCAATTTTAATCTAATATACAAAATTTAGCTAATTTTTGTTAGATATTTTTTTTCGTGTTTAGTTTTCCAACACAGCTCCAATTATGTTTTGTAAATGTAATATGTTTTGTTTTACATTTGTATAGAACTTTTTTTTTATATAAATAATTGCAATTTATAGCTTTTAAAGAAAACAAAAAATAGTGTAATATTGTAATATCAAGTATGTTGTGTTTTTTAATTATAAAATCTTTTAGCCATAGCAAAGTATTTGTAAGCTTAGGATGTACTTTAATATTTGTATAACGGCAGCGAAGCGATGAAGACAAAATGTTTTAATATCTTTTAATTTTTTTGTATGATAAAAAAGTGCAATTTATATAAATAAAAATGCAAATAATTTTTCTGTTAATTTAAAAAAATATAATTTTTTTTGTTAATTATTATTATTATAAAATTATTTCTTCTTTCAATGAGATAGGTACACCAATTCCACTTAAAAATGAGAACATTTCAAATAAAGTGGAAAGAAGTACCTATAAAATTGAGCTTTTGCAACTTCCAATAGAAAAGCTAAATTACATTATATTTTTTTTACAATTTTATATTAGTTTATGAATTTTATTTGGAATTTTCTCAATGTCGAATGGAAAATCGCAGATATAGCGGACACAACACTTAAATTCCAAGGTTGTCAGATTAGAAGCTACTGAGAACGAGATCTACTTCGCGTATATTCCGCTGCATCGTTTACTTTCCACTAGCCTGCAGTGTCACCGGTAATCAGACATTAAGTCCTACCACGAACTCTCACTTTAATCTTGGTGAGAACCAGTGGGGCAGAACAGATATAAAGATGCATGTCCTAGATTTTGAATGACGACGCAACGTACCAAACTAAATCAAAAGTGGGCTCTACAGTTATTATTAACTCTATCACTACCCTCGTACACTACAGTGTACACATTTTTAAAAGAATATATAAAATTTGATAATGAAAAAAAAAACTTTATACTTTTTGTAAATAAATTTATTAGGATCTTGGCCTTCAAATAAAAATCATTATATATATGAGCAGTTCAACATGGATATATGATCGCGATATTTGTCAATGTAGTCTAATTTTTTGAATATATCAGAATCTCCAAAAAAAGGGGGTTTTGGTGTTTCTCCTAAATCGATTTTCGAACGTTAGTTTTGGCGGGTAGGTGGGAAAGGGGGCAAAATATTTTACATATTTTTTTTTAATTTGAGGACTCTTAACAAGAATCTGAAGTCAAAACAACGATACATCCGCAAAAAAAGTCGGTAGTGAAAGGGTTAATATTTAACAGAAAGAGATATTTATATATGGGCATTTCCATCATGTCGAACGGGACCGTCGTACACCTTTAAAGTGAAAAAAAGTCAAAATAAAACGGATTTTTATTTTGACAATAGGCTTTACTTATATCTTTTTATTAGCCCTACAATTGGTGCTGAGGTTGATTTTTAGCAATTTTTCGTTTTCAAGATAATTGTAAAAAAACAAGGCATTCGCACGGGACAAAAACAGAAGTGGTTTTCGCGGCTAACAATTAAAATGCCGATTTCAGCGAAACCTGAAGCAATATTTCAATGTGACTAATTTTACACTGTTGTGCATTGATGTCCTTTAAAAATGGTTGTAATTTTACCCAAAAACGATTCATATTATTTTTTTAATTTAATTTTATTCACTGTCGCACGTGACATGTCGCACGGGACATTTTTTTCCATCATGAGATTTATGTTGTTTCTGTTGCTGTTTTTACGAAATTATATATAAACAAGCTTAGTAAAAATGTTTTTAAATCGACAGAAGTATTCAAGGTATTTATTTTAATATAATAACCAAAAACAAACTTAAAAGAAATATGTAGTATGAATTAACCCAGCAAAATTGTCGGATGGAAAGAACCCATTGTAGAACAACTTGTACGTGCATGCAACCTGTTATAATTTATGTTCTATCATCGGTGATTTTTGTTTGAGTTTGTCCCAAAAGCAACAGGTTCTTTTCCTCCAAACTAGAACAGGTTACTTTGGAACCGGTTCTAGAACCAGTTATAGAACTGGTTCCGCGACAGTGAAACCTTCCATTTTGACTCCCAGGAATCAGTTCTAGAACCTGTTCCACGTAACCGGTGGTAAAAACACCTGTTCTAGAACAGATTCAGAGGAAACCAGTTCAAAAAACTTTTGCTGGGAAGTATTTATTTATATGAAAATATAAAACACAGTTTTTTTTTTGCTTTTACTTCTTGACCATGGTGCATGCCAATTTTAAAAAAATTTAAAAGTATGTATTTATATAAATAAATCATTTACATAAGAAAAAAAATTTAAAATTTTTAAATTTCACACTTACGATGTCGCACGTGACCAACTGTGTATAAGTACCAAGATCACAATTCTTCTTATTTTTCGGGTAGGTTTTTTTTATTTTAATTGTATAAAAAATCTCTGTTTGTAATCAATATTTGATGAGCTTTCTGCGTGTACTTTCGACGCACTGATAACAAATGTTGTTTTTCAATGTCGCACGGGACATCGAAATATGCGACAATGCAAATCAAAAACTTACAGTTATTTTCAATCGCATTGTTTATTATGCATTCTTTTATGACTCTTTGTACCTTTAGAAATATTTTAGAAAGCAAAAGTCAATGCATAACGTCTCTGTTTAAAAACTTTTATCAAAACAAAATGTGCAATAGAAATATCCAAATAAGAAAAGATGCGCTTGTGCGACTTTGCATTCGAATACCTCGAAATGGGTTATGAATAAATACGAAATCTTTTTACGTTATTTAAATTTGATTGTTTCCCTATGAAAATATGATAAAACAAAGTGTTTTCAAGAACTTTTAATATTTTAGTCTCGGTGGACCTTTCGGTGGAAATGCCCATATACATTTTTTTGATATTTAGCGTTTTTTTTAATCACCTGGATTTAGAATTTTTCATACAAAAAGGGGATTTATTAAATCCAAAAAAAGCTGGATTTAATAAATCCATAATAAAAGCACAAATATATGAAACATCCTATTTATTTAATGTCAGAAAAAATACGAATGAAAATTAAAAGAGAAACAAAAAAATTGAAAAACGAGTAAAAAGGTTAAAGTCGGGCATGCCGAATATACAATACCCTACACCAGTCTGGTTAAAAGCCAACTAATGTTTGGATCCGAAATTCGAATGGGTTAAAATGGGACTTGTGTCAAAATTTTCTATAATGTGAGTCAGAGAACCAATTTCATCAAAATATCTTAATATTTGCGACCTGCAGTTTGTAAGCAAGCCAATTTTGGGGGGACCCTTATATGGGCACTAGGTCTAAACATAAACCGATGTTCACCAAAATCAATAGGCTTCGTCCTTGGGCCAACATAGGTCTGTGTACCAAATTTCATTAAAATATCTTAATATTTGCGACCTGCAGCCAGAGCTTTAAAGAATTAATTCCTTTTTGGAATGAATTCCCAAAAATTTAATTCAATTGTTTAATTCAAGGAATGAATTCATCAATAAGACATAAGCAGGAATTAATTCATGTGAATGAATTCAAAGAATTCAAATTTATAGAATGAATTCCCTGACCAAAGCGTAAAGAATTAAAATTAAATAATTCATTCACTAAAGAATTCATTAAACACTATTTAATTCAATTTGAAGTCAAGGAATTCATTCAATTCTAGTTAATTCAACTTTTGGCTAAGGAATTCATTCAACTATGCACTTAATTCAACTTTTGATCAAGGAATCCATTCAATTCTAGTTAATTCAACTTTTGGTCAAGGAATTCATTCAATGCTAGTTAATTCAACTTTTGGTCAAGGAATTCATTCAATTCTAGTTAATTCAACTTTTAGTCAAGGAATTAAATTTATTTCGTTTAATTCCCTTAGGAATTAAATTGTTTTCGTTTAATTCCCTAAGAATTAAATTTGTTTGTTTAATTCCCTAGGAATTGAAAACTTAATTCAGGAAATTAAACGAAAAAAATTTAATTCCTAGGGAATTAAACGAAAAAAATTTAATTCCTTAGGGAATTAAACGAAATAAATTTAATTCCTTGACTAAAAGTTGAATTAACTAGAATTGAATGAATTCCTTGACTAAAAGTTGAATTAACTAGAATTGAATGAATTCCTTGACCAAAAGTTGAATTAACTTGAATGAACTCCTTGACCAAAAGTTGAATTAACTAGAATTGAATGAATTCCTTGACCAAAAGTTGAATTAACTCGAATTGAATGAATTCCTTGACCAAAAGTTGAATTAACTAGAATTGAATGAATTCCTTTACCAAAAGTTGAACTAACTAGAATTGAATGAATTCCTTGTTGAATGAATTCATAAAATTTTATGAAGGCATTAGAAAAAAATGTGTTAATTCCTTTAATATAAATCGAATGAAAAAAAGGAATTCATTCAATTCCTTAAGTTTGGTCAGGGAATTCATTACCAAAATATAAATTCAGTTCAAAAAAAGGGAATTAGGGAGCTCTGCCTCCAGCGTATAAACAATATAATTTTGGTAGGACCCTTATATGGGCACTAGGTCTAAGCATGGACCGATGTTCACCAAAATCAATAGGCTTCGTCCTTGGGCCAACATAGGTCTGTATACCATATAAACAATATGTGCAGCGTATAAACAATATAATTTTGGTGGGACCCTTATATGGGCACTAGGTCTAAACATGGATCGATTTTTACCAAAATCATAAGTCGGTGTACCAAGTTTCATCAAAATATCTTAATATTTGCGACCTGTAGAGTGCGCACAAGAATGCATAGACAGACGGACGGAGGGACGGACAGACGGAGGGACGGGCAGACGGAGGGACGGACATCGTTAAATCGAAATAAAAAAATTCTGAGCCGATCGGTATACTATAAGGTGGGTCTAGGGCCAATATTTTTTGGTGTTACAAACATCAGCACAAACTTATAATACCCTGACCACGTAGTGGTGTAGGGTATAAACATTCATTTATTTACCAGATAAAAGATCAACTATACATATAAAAATTGAAACTAATGTAAATTATATTTCCCTGTCCTTTAAGACAAGATTGCATTTGTTTTAAAACTGTGTCACAAAATTGACATTAATTCTGTAAGAACTCTAACTTCTCTTCTCCCAAGAAAGTGTGTAAAATCGATTCAAACTCACATCAATTCTACAACATGTTCCACTAGAATACCATGGAACTCGAACCTATTTCACTGAATTTAAATTTTTATTCGAATTAAAACAAATAACCTAAAAGCACAGAATGAAAGTTAAACATTTAAATTCATTATAGACAGCATCGTGCAGTGCAGAATGATCTCGCCTCACCCAAAAGTACGTGACAATTACCTAAAACGCCAAGTTATAGCGATAAGGTCAGGAGCTGCCGATATCGAATTATACAATGATGATGATGATTCCACATTCTGTACACTGAATGAGGATACCCCCACCAGAATTGCAGAAAGTTGCACTAGCTCGCCAGACATAACAATTTCGAGTACATGTCTCATAAATTACGCCACCTGGCGATCGATTATATCGTTGGCCTCAGACCACCTTCCTATAATTATCACGCTCGGCAGACCAAACGACTTCATCTTCAACCATAAAAAGGCAGACTGGTTACCGTTCAGAGAGTTCACCAACTGCAAATTCAATGACCTACCCATCCCAACCGATGTGCGCTCCGCGGAAAGGCAGTTCCGTGAAATCGTCAACGCAGCTGCTGCTCGCTTCATTCCGGTCAACGAACATCAGGCCAAATTTCCCAGCCAAAGCGGCAGATGAGCGGGACGAGCTCCGTTCGACAAACCCCAGCAATCCCAGGATCGGCCAACTCAACAGGGAGATCAGCAAGTTGATCAACGAGCACAAGCGGAACGAATGGGTAGATCACTTGAAGTCATACAACCTCAGCACCGGAGCCAAGAAGCTATGATCTACGGTCAAATCTCTCTCGAACCCTCGAAAGCTGGCAATTTATAGATCACCCCAAGAGAGCCAAGGCGAAAAGGAGTATCGTAAGGAAACTGCACGAAGTCCAAGTCAGTGACGAGCCAATAGCTGTTACATCATTAGAGGTTGCCGAAGCCCTCAAAAGAGCCAAGCCATCTTGAGCTCTAGGACCCGATGGAATTTCCATGCTGGTGATCAAGCAACTGGGTATGTCAGGGGTCGAGTACTGAAAAAGGTCTTTAACCTTTCCTTACCCACTCTAATTGTGCCCAAAGTCTGGAAAATGGGCAGGGTGGTACCGATTTTAAAGGTGGAAAAGGCCCCGAAACAGCAAGCATCATACAGACCCATCTCCCTATTGTCACCAGTCGCGAAGAAACTTGAGGTATTACTCCTCCCCAGCCTTACACAGCATTTTCAGCTTGCTCAGCACTAGCAAGGATTCCGTAAGCAACATAGTACAACAACAGCTTTAACCGTTGCCACATAGATAACTAACGGTTTAAATCAGAGCCGCCCTTGCCAAGCGACGGATCTAGTGGTGCTTGACCTATTCAATGCATTTGATACGGTCAGCCACGCAACCCTCTTCAGAGACATTGCCGAATCTAGTTTCCCAAATGGTACGAAGAAGTATAGTAGATTATCTGTGCAGTCGACAGTCGTTTGTGGAGTTTCGAAAGAGAAAGTCCCGTAGAATTAAACAAGGAGTCCCTCAAGGTGGAATTCTCTCCCCGATATTTTTTAATTTCTACGTCTTGAAACCCCCGGCGCCACCAGGAGTGGAATAATTTATTTCATACGCCGACGACTGTACGATACTGGCGACGGGTCATGACATCGGTGGCTTATGCGGTAAGTTTTAACAGTTATCTTCAAGATCTTACGAATTTCTTCACTGGAAGGAATATGCAGCTCTCCCCTGCTAAATCTTCGGCGACTCTTTTTACCACTTGGACGAAAGAAGTAAGGCTGGAACTGAATGTAGTAGTCGATTGCGTACAAATTCCGACGCTTTACAACGCCAAAATTCTTGGGATCACATTCGACAGCCTGTTCATGTCATTGTGGTCGCCTAGAGCCAGCGATTCCCAGTGAAGAAAACTTCAAACCTGCCAAAACGGCGCTCTCAGGACAATTCTGGATGCGTACAGATATCCTCAATACAACATCTTCATGAGGAAACGAAGGTCCTTACAGTAAAGGAACACTGCCAAATGCTCTATTTTTTTATTTATTTATTTATTTAGTTAAGTCTCTGTATTTTAAATCCTTACAGACTATATTATTTAAATTAATTACAAACAATATTATTTAATTTAATTACAAACAATATTATAAGGCTATGTATTTAAAAACAAGATAATACTACGTTTAATGACACTAACACTCAAAGAAAAGTCAATAAAATTATACATCTCATTAAAATCTCTGCATATTCTACGAAAAGGATCAGAATTTGCGTAATTTCTAGAAGCAGTTCCTGCTGGGATGTCATCAGAGGGCCACCTAATCACCATCTTACGGAGGTGGATCGCCCCCCCCCCCAGGACATGTCACAAAGGACCTTCGTACCTTTGAGGGCACAGTCCAGCATTATATGAGAGATCCGCTGTACGAAGCATCCTATAGAACAGGTCTCAACGATATTCATCGGGACACGGTAAATGACGCCATCAATTCTTACCGGATGAATATTGTTGGTGGAGGTCGTCCCCCGCCGATTGCAGAAGACGAGGAGAAAACTCTGCCGCGGAGAACGAGAGTTGTCCCCGCACAGCTGCGTTCGGGATGATGTTCGTGCCTCAACTCTTATAGTCTCGGATCGAGCCCACCATCCGGAACACGTGTCCTGTATGCCAAAGTAGTCCGCATGACGTAAACCACCTCTTTCGCTGCGCGGCAATCTCGACTCGTTTAGATCCCACGTCATTATGGACTAACCCGATTGAGGCGGCCCGGTTTCTGGGTCTGGATTTAGACGAGTCAGCAGAACTTGAAGAAGACTAATCGAACGTATCCATACATATTTTACAGGTGCAGTTGCCACAACAACAACCAGTTAATAAATTTTGGGGATTTTTCGAATAATGCATTTACCGGTTAACCGCCTACGTCGAATAATTGGAAATACTAGAATCAGAATTTAATCAATATAAATTAGATAATTCAAATCTCATTTTATACCTCATTCATACTGAATGCAAAAGAAGTAGTTTTCAAATTTATTTTGTTTTCGATTGTCAAATCCCATACAAATTTCAAATCAAAAACTTAAAAAAACGAAAACTTCTAATTTTGGATTCAGTATGAATGAGGCTTTATTCAATTTCAAATCATTGACTTAAACGGTGGGTCTCATACTGCAGGTTTAAATTTTAGTTAATAGTTAACCCAAAAATTTGTTGTTGTTTTGTGTTAATTTTTTGACATTTTCTTTTGTTTATAGTTAAGTTAAAGCTAAACCTACAGTATGAGACCCACCGTAAGTAATTATAAATTATATAAATGTGCGAGTTCGTTTAAAAAAGCATCATTTTTAATTTCATTAATTTTTCAAGCTATGGTGCCAAATGTTATCTTTTCAAGCAATTATAATCTTCATAAGCGTCAAAATAGACAGTGTAAACGATCAGCATTATAAAAAAGATTGAAAGCTGGCTAGGGATTCTATAAAAAATTTACGATTATCATCCATTTTTCGAAGTTAAATTGTTAACAGTTTAAAGATGTTAGTTACGAAAATGTTGAAATATATTATGCAAAATTTCTGTCTTTTACCAAATTTGTTACAAATATTTTAAAAATTGTGTGTAATATCTATTGGAATACAGATAATTATTACAACTAGTTTTATAAATACCTTCTAATCGGCGCTGTTCTCAGTTCCGAATCCACATAAAGAAATTCTAAAGTGGAACATTCCGAACATTTTTGCTGTTTTGTGATTCACATCCACAAAATTTTTTGTGAAATATTCCGTGTATAAAAAGCTGGGTGGAAGTAAAAACGAATGCACTTTTTTTCTATGAAATATTTATTAAATTATTAAAAAAACATTTTTGAACAAAATTTTGATTGGTTTTCTTTGTATTTTCACTAAAATATTGAAATTTGTAGAACATTTAATACATAAAAAGATTATTTTAAAAACTGTCTATAAATTTTAACATTTTCTTGCGGAATCAAAAAAAGAGGAAGAAGAAGATAAAATGATTTAATCAAAATTTCAAATTTATTTTCACAATTGTTTTTTGTTTATATTTACATCAGCTGTGTTACCAAAGTTTACCCGAAAAAAAAGTCTGGGTAAATTTTGGTAAAAAGAGAAACACTAATACCCTCTCATTAGCGCTCTCATTTACCCAATTTTCGAGCACGGGAACGCTTTCGGGTAAATTTCGGTAACTTTGGGTAAATTTCGTTAACTTTGGGTACGTACGGGAATGCACTTAATATGTGAATACCAAAACAGCAAATTTCCGAATATTTTAATTCCATGTGCTTTTGGAAATCCATTCTAAATCAAAACCCTCTAAACTTAGAACAGCAGTGAATATTTTATATTGTGAATCTAAGAAGTTTTGGAATTTGTTATTAATTAAAATTGAAAATATTTTTCTGTCAGTTCTCAATAAAACATAAAATATTTTCTACAGGTTATGGGCTCTAAAAATTAGAAATTTTTAAAAAAAATTTTCGAGAGATGAAATAAAATCTACCGTCACCAATCTAAATGCAGCAAATTATTCAATCAAAGAATATCTGTGGGATGTGGTTTCAATACCAAGACCTACAGAGCCGAATGCCATATGGTTAAAGAAGGATGGGCAAGCAAGAGCATGTATTGGGCTCATGGTAGAAGACGAACAACTGATTCATTTTAAAGATGCGACAAATGCAAGCGATTATTGGAAACGTTTGAAGGATCATTATGAAAAACCAATTTGTAAAATGCAGCTTAGAGATGATGAGAAAATGGAAGCTCACATTAATGAGATGATGCGATACATTGATCAACTAGTCTTCATTGGGGATCCGTTAAGTGAATCATGGACAGTGGCAATGTTGTTAAGAAGTCTTCCAGAATCGTATGATCCTCTCATTGTTGCTTTGGAAGCGCGTAGTGATGAAAATTTAAATCTGGCGTTTGTGAAAGGAAAACTTATCGAAGAATCCACACGTAAGACACATAAAAGGTCATCATCAGCTGCGGCAGTAATGAAGATATACAAAGGAAAACTACAAAAGATCAACAGAACAACGCTAGGAAGTGTTTTTATTGCGACAAGGTTGGTCCTTTCAAAAAGAATTGTAAATTTTACAAAGATGCGATGTCAAAGAAAAATAAAGTTAACATGACAGGAATTTGTGATGTTCAAAACAACAATGAAGAACGTTGTTTTTGGCTCGGTAAGTGTGGAAAAGTTGATTGGTTTATTGATTCTGGCGCCACGTGCCATATAGCAAATCATAAATCATTTTTTGAAAATATAAATGAAAACCACATTGAGTCAGTTAACGTTGCAAATGGCTATCAACTCAACTCACAAGGTAAAGATTCTGGATACATTGAAGTTGTAAAAGAAGACAACACAAGTGAAAAGATTTTAGTCAAAGGTGTTCTTTACATACCGTCGATTGAATGTAATCTACTTTCTGTCAGGAAGTTGACTGAAAAAGGCTACGATGTACTTTTCAAAAACAAAATATGCAAAGTTATGAAAAACAACCAGACTATTGCCCTTGCCGGTTCGGTGAATGATCTCTACAGGCTAAGGGTAAGACACAATAAAATCGATATAGTAAATGACAGCAACAAACACAATGGGTGCGTGCACGAATGGAATAGAAAGATGATCCATCGTGATTTAAATGTTGTAAAAAAGATGCTAAAAAATGCTAATATCAAGGTTAATGACTGTGCTGATGAACCCGAATGCGAAATATGCTTTAGTGGTAAGATGTCTAAAAAATCGTTTCTTCAAAAATCAGGTGAGCAATCTAAAAGTATTCTCGATTTGGTGCATACTGATGTAGCAGTGATGAATGAGACTACTCCCAGTGGTTATCGTTACTTTGTGACGTTTATCGACGATTACAGTCGATATTGTGTGATTTATTTGTTGAGAAACAAGAGTGATGTTTCTGAAAAGCTAAAGGAGTACTTTCATTTTGTTAAAACTAAATTTAATAAAGTTCCTAAAATTTTAAGATCAGGTCGTGGGGGTGAATACCTTGGTAATAACGTTAAATGTTTTCTAAAACTAATGGGTACACAACAACAATTATTGCATCATAAACCCCGCAACAAAATGGTGTTGCAGAAAGGAGAAATCGTTATCTGGTTGAAATGGTAAGATGTATGCTTGCAGATGCCAATCTGTCGTGTAAACTTTGGAGAAAAGCAGTATTAACAGCGAATTTTATACAAAATCGAATCGAAACAAGATCCAACAACAATATTCCCTTTGAAATCTGGGAAGGGAAGAAGGTCGATAATAATCAGTTTGAGTTGTTTGGATCGGAAGCTCATGTTTTAATACCTGGTCAGAAGCGGAAGAAATTAGATCAGAAATCAGAAGTGTGGCTCTTTATGGGATATTCGGAGGAATCAAAAGCTCTGCGTTTTTTAAACAAAGAGAAAATGAAAATTGTTATAAGTCGGGACTACAAAATAGTAAAATCAAAACCAAAAACAATCGAATGATATTAAGATACCAAGACATATTTCAAGAAGTATCGAGTGTTTGCAAAATAAGAACGAAAATGTCGAAGTCAGTTTAAGCAAAAATGAATTAGAAGAAATTTATGAAATTTCAATATTTAACGAAATACCTATATTTAATGATGATGAATATTATTCCGCTGATGATGAAGTTCTAATTCAAATTGAAGACGAAGATAACATATATGTATCTAGTGATAGTAGTGACATAACAGTAATTCCACTATTATCTGAAACTAATGATTTAACACTCATTGCAGATGAACAAATTCCTCTGAGAAGATCTAATCGTCCGAACTTGGGGGTGCTTCCTCAACGATATGTTAATTTGGTAAAAGTTGTTGAACCAACTACTTTTAAACAAGCTCTGGAATGTACTAATAGAGGAAATTGGATCGAAGCTATGAAAGAAGAAATGAAATCGTTAAATAGCAACAAAACTTGGAAGGTGGTGCCACTCCCTGAAGGTCGAAAAGCTATTGGGTGTAAGTGGATTTAGAAAATTAAACTTAATGCAAATGGTAAAATTGTGAAGTACAAAGCACGGTTGGTTGCACAGGGCTTTAGCCAAAATTATGGTGTAGATTACGACGAAGTGTTTGCTCCGGTTGTCAGACAATCTACTTTACGTATGTTTCTTACAATATCAGTACCGGTGTTCTGTAACTATGTGAGAAGTTTTTCACATAAAAATTGCAACTCTGCTATATTTAAAACAGAGTGAGTATCATAATGTCAAATTTAGCTAGAGGCATGTAAAAAAATTTACTTATATTCAGTTTGAAATTTTGTGACTCACCCTGTTTTAAATATCGTAGACACATCGTAGAGTTGCAATTTTTATGTGAGTAACTTCTCACATAGTTACAGAACACCGGTACAGGTTCCAAGAACTACAAAGTCAAACATTATGACATTAAAACTGCATTTCTTAATGGTGAGCTTGAAGAGATTATATACATGCGACAGCCACCTGTACCAGTGTTCTGTAACTATGTGAGAAGTTTCTCACATAAAAATTGCAACTCTGCCATATTTAAAACAGGGTGAGTAGCAAATTTTGCTAGAGTTATGTAAAAAATTATTTATGTTCAGTTTGAAATTATGTGACTCATCCTGTTTTAAATATGTCAGAGTTGCAATTTTTATGTGAGAAACTTCTCACATAGTTACAGAACACCGGTACTGGATATGAAATTAAAAACAATAAAAATGAAGAGCTCGTATGCAAGCTACAAAAAAGTTTGTATGGTCTCAAGCAAGCAGTGCGATGCTGGAATTC
Organism: Leucophora obtusa; assembly: GCA_949987735.1. Taxonomy (NCBI): domain Eukaryota; kingdom Metazoa; phylum Arthropoda; class Insecta; order Diptera; family Anthomyiidae; genus Leucophora; species Leucophora obtusa. The sequence goes on along the minus strand of OX465295.1, from coordinate 290,421,610 downwards.
AAAACTTTTTGATGTACTCAAACGGGAAGGGTTTGTACAGGGATTTTCTGATCCTTGTCTACTAAAGCTACAAATTGATAAATGGTCACGTTTTTATTCTTGTTTATGTGGTTGATATCTTGGTAACAGCAAAGAACGATAAAAATTTTGAAATGATGGAGAAAATTCTGCAAAACAATTTTGACCTTACAAATTTGGGAGAAGTCAATTTCTATCTACTCTCAAAAAAATAAGTTGGCAGAAAAATTAGTAAAACGTCTTGTATATCAAGTGTACTAGTTTTTAGCAATTTTTATGCTGAAATTCCGTTTTCAGCAAAAATTTTAGTTATTTTTTTTTAGCACTAAACTAATTTTGAACTAATGTTTTACTAATTTATTTTGCTACAAAAATTGTGCTGATAACCGCATTCATAGCGTGGACGACAACCAGATAGACACTCAACCAAAACCAAAAAAGTCTGTAATGGCTACTGAAAATTTTGCTGTTATTACGGGAAATTTAACTGTTTTGATGCCAGCGGTATTTTTTGCTAATTTTAGCAACACATGTCTGTTGATCTGTAGTACAATAAAATTAGTAGAAAAAATTAGTAGCCGGTACTAAATTTTAGTAAAATTTATGTAAAATGCAATTCAAAATCGATTTGCTAAAATCAGTTAAAAAACTTACTAAATATCATAATTTTAGTACAATGAAATTAGTATAAATAATTAATTGCAGCTACTTAATTTCAGTAAATTGCTGTAAACTGTAATTTAAAATCAATCTGCTGAAATTAGCAAAAAATTGTACTAAAAAATAAAAAAATTGTAAAATCTAAAAAAAAAATTTTTTTCTTTCGATTGTAACAAGCGTATAATTACTTAATCGTACTTGAAATTTGGAGTCAAAATTGCAAACGGTTCTCCAGTTATTGCCGTTTTATGCATTGGAGATGCAATAAAATTTTCTGGGTGTTATTTCTAAACTAAGAATATATCAATAGTAACAAATATAAACTAAACAAGAATTGTAAAAATTCAAAAAAAAATATTTTTAAATTAGTATATTTTTCTGCTAAATTTAGCACTCGGTTTTGAAAAATTTGTCAAATGTTTTTCTGAAATCAGCAGCGAAAATTAGTAAAAAAAAAATCCGTAATTTGTACGTAATAATAGAATAGCAAAAATGATTACTAAAAATAAAAATTGTACTAATAATCAGTATAAAAATAGTATAGTGCGATTGGAAACTGTTTACAAACTTTTTTATCTGAGTGTAGATGTCGCAGCTTGTCTGCAAACGGAAATGACAAAAAAGAAAAACAACTCTACACTCAACCAAAAAAGTCTGTAATGGCTACTGAAACTTTTGCTGTTATTACGGAAAATTTAACTGTTTTGAGGCCAGCGGTATTTTTTGCTAATTTTAGCAACACATGTCTGCTGATCTGTAGTACAATAAAATTAGTAGAAAAAATTAGTAGCCGCTACTAAATTTTAGTAAAATTTATGTAAAATGCAATTCAAAATCGATTTGCTAAAATCAGTTAAAAAACTTACTAAATATCATAATTTTAGTACAATGTAATTAGTATAAATAATTAGTTGCAGCTACTAAATTTCAGTAAATTGCTGTAAACTGTAATTTAAAATCAATCTGCTGAAATTAGCAAAAAATTGTACTAAAAAATAAAAAGACTGTAAAATCTAAAAAAAAAATTTTCTTTCGATTGTAACAAGCGTATAAAAATTGCAATCGGTTCTCCAGTTATTGCCGTTTTATGCATTGGAGATGCAATAAAATTTTCTTCGTGTTATTTCGAAACTAAGAATATATCAATAGTAACAAATATAAACTAAACAAGAATTGTAAAAAATCAAAAAAAAAATATTTTTAAATTAGTATATTTTTCTGCTAAATTTAGCACTCGGTTTTGAAAAATTAGTAAAATGTTTTTCTGAAATCAGCAGCGAAAATTAGTAAAAAAATCCGTAATTTGTAATAAGAGAATAGCAAAAATGATTACTAAAAATAAAAATTGTACTAATAATCAGTAAAAAATATAGTAAAGTGCGATTGGAAACTGTTTACAAAATTTTTTACAAACTTTTTTATCTGAGTGTACACATATTGTATATTTAAATTTTCAGCAAATAAATTAACTAAAGTAAAATTTCGCTACAAGTTTTTTGAGTTTTTTTCAGTCTACTAATATTCAGCAAAAAGTTTAGTGATTTTAGCAAGGATTTTTTCATTTGCAGTCGACTAAATGTTAGCAAAATTTTTGCTGAAGATTACTATTTTTTTGCTAAAAATCAGCTCGCTGATTTTCAGCAAACCTTTTACTGAAATTACCAACTTTTTTGAAAGCACGCTCCTGACTAAAAATTTGCTGACACAGCAACATGTTTTGCTGACTTTACGGACTTTTTTTTTGAGTGTAGGAGTCAAAATTGAGAGGGCGAATGATGGTTTCTACAATATCAATCAAAGTCATTACATCGATTTTATAGTTTCAAGAGCAGGTTTGAAGGACAGCAAAATGTTTGATATACACGCAAAAAATTAGCGTATGTTATATTATACAAACATGCTTGATAAAAATGATTTCCTACAGAAAAAAATACTTTTCATTAGCTTAGTTTAAATCAAACCCTTAAATTTTTATATAAATTACTTAAAAATATAACTTTTTATTGGTACATTATAAATTCTTTTGTACATTGTGTTAAAATCACTTTCTTTTCTTATCTATTTAAAAATTGTCATTATTTAGTTACATTATGGGAAAATGAAAAAAATTTCATGTACGCGACCCAAAATAAACTTAGGTAGTTTTACAATTCATTTATTTGTTGCCAGATGTTTGTAAAATGTGTATAATTCCTAAAAATGGCATTAAAATTGCCAAAATTGAAAATTGTTAAAAAAAAAAAATAAAGATAAAACAATATGGCGATAAGTAGATGCCAAAAGTGAAAAAAGTTAAAAAAAAAATATAAAATAATATAAAATTTTATGCTAAATGTCATATGAAATTGTCGGTGGGTAATGCTAATGGACAATCTTAAACGGATATGGCTTTATATTCACATAAGATATATTTATCGGTGCGTTTACAAATTTATCTTCCACATTTTCATCAATGGGTTCACCTAAAACTTTTCGGTTAGTAAAACTACACTCAAAAAAATAAGTTAGTAGATAAATTAGTAAAACGTCTTGTATATCAAGTGTACTAGTTTTCAGCAATTTTTTTGCTGAAATTCCGTTTTCATCAAAAATTTTAGTTATATTTTTTTAACACTAAACTAATTTTGAACTAATGTTTTACTAATTTATTTTGCTACAAAAATTGTGCTGATAACCGCAGGCATAGCGTGGACGACAATCAGATAGACAAGATGTAGATGTCGCAGCTTGTGTGGAAACGGAAATGACAAGAAAAGAAAAACAACTCTACACATATTTTATATTTAAATTTTCAGCAAATAAATTAACTAAAGTAAAATTTCGCTACAAGTTTTTTGAGTTTTTTTCAGTCTACTAATATTCAACAAAAAGTTTAGTGATTTTAGCAAGGATTTTTTTCATTTGCAGTCGACTAAATGTCAGCAAAACTTTTGTTGAAGATTACTATTTTTTGGTAAAAATCAGCTCGCTGATTTTCAGCAAACCTTTTGCTGAAATTACCAACTTTTTTGCAAGCACGCTCCTGACTAAAAATTTGCTGACACAGCAACATTTTTTGCTGACTTTACTGACTTTTTTTTGAGTGTATTATATAATCAAATTAAAATAGTTAATAAGTTTCATTTTTATTTGCATTGCAGTTTAAGTTTTTAACAAGTTGATGCCATCTGGAAATGGTTGGCTGATTATCCAGAATATGCTGATTGTCATTTTTCATAGTTGCAGTCACAAGCTAGGGTTGATCAACATGTTTTAGACTTGAAGGCTGTTATTTATATGGCCCAACGATTGAGACTGGAAAAGGAATTAGTATAACAATAGGACAGGCTGACAATGCTTTGTTTGGAATGTTAACCAATTAAAAAATTTGTTTTTATATTGTAATTAAATAGTTTTCCAAATTTAATATTTTAAACAAAAATGAAGATTATAATAATTTAATTTGTATCCAACTACTAATACCAGTAATAATTATAAAATAAATAATTAAATAAATTAATCAAATTGTTTTAATAAGGGAGAAGGAAAGAGCTAAATAATTTAACGTAAATTAATAAATAAAATATGGCTTATTTTATTTAATAAATTAGTGCTAACAATTCCAAAACCAGAATAAGAAATATTTACCAAGTTTTTTTTGTATAGTTATTGTTAGTTTTTGTTTTCTTATTTTATACCAAGCATATTATATAAGTTATACCCAAAACTTGGGTAGAGCTATAATACATACTAAAACTAGGTAATTTATACCCTTATTTTATGTAATTTCCCCCTTTTTATTTTCTGCGTGTACCTATCTGTCAACAGCCGTCCTGATATTTCAGCAGCTGTTTCAATTCTAAGTCAACATATCAGTCAGCCTACAGGACAAGATTGGGTAGAGCTAAAACGTTTAATAAAATATATAAAAGGTACAAAAGATATGACGTTAAAACTTGGCGGTAACTGATACGAAAAGCTTATCGGCTACGTAGATGCTGATTGGGCCCAAAATCGAGTTGACAGAAAATCGAATATTGGTTACGGTTTCAAATATAATGGAGGTTGTGTAAGCTGGTCCTGTCGTAAACAACAATGTGTATCACTTTCGTCTACTGAAGCTGAATACATTGCTTTTGCTGAAGCAGTACAAGAAGCAGTGTGGTTAAGAAAACTTGTGGAAGATTTTGGTGTTAAACCAGGCGGTTTTCATCGCCTCTTTCGAACATTAACATTTTGTATCGAAAAATGTTAGCCTTTACAGACATGTGTAATTCATATGGTAACATTTTTCGATACAAAATAAGAAGAGAGTGATTTAACAGAAGTTGTGTGAGTTGGTAGCTCTTTTAATTATATGCTCGTTGATTCAGACACATGATAACTATGTTCAGGTATAATAGTCTTTCTACCCCTTGGGGATAACGCAAATTGAATAATTTCAAAAAGATATAAAGGATTTTTTGTATAAATGATTTTGTGATAAAACAAAAGTACTCGAATTTTTAGAAGACTTTCAAAAGATACTCCATACAGTTTTATGGCAAATGATGAAATTCGCTCAAATCTCGTTAGTCCATAAACATATCTGACAATATTATTGTACAAAACGGTTAATTTGCGTTTGCAAGTCGTGTCACAATTCCCAAAAAGCTCACAACCATAGATTAAACCGAGGATTAGGTATGTTTTAGCAAGTGGAATTCTTACTTTTAAAGGAGTAAAAAATTGTTTTGACCAAAGAGACCTTAACTTGGCGTAAGTTTGACCAACAAGTGAATTGATATGGTCTGTCCAAGTTAAATGTTTGTTGAAAACGATGCCAAGGTTTTTAGCTGCTTCAACGAACTCAATTATTCCTCCATACAAAAATTTTATTCAAATCAGAGTTAATCCTACTAATATTTTCCGTAATTAATTGCATTGGACTGCTCAAATATAATTGCACATCATCCGCATACATATGTATTTTGCAATACGAATTGTTACAATTGTATTAATTAAGGAATGTCATTGGAATACAGATAATTATTACAACTTGTTTTATAAATACTTTCTAATATTTTATATTGTGAATCTAAGAAGTTTTGGAATTTGTTATAAATTAAAATTCAAAATATTTTGCTGTCAGTTCTCAATAAAACATAAAATAATTTCTACAATATCGTAGATATTAAATTTTGAAAAGTGGACGATAATCGTCTAGCACAGGCACAGGTTTTAAACTCAATGTAAATACCCTATTTGTTCACATTTTCCATCCGTTGAAAAAAAGCGCAAGATCAACTGGGAAAGCCAAGTTGGCAGCATTGTGTCTTAACTTTGGACAACAGGGATGGCAAATTTAAATTTTGAAATGGTACTGAGTATTAGCACCCCAGTACTTTTTCTGTACCACATAGTACATACAAGCCTTGCAAAATATATACATGTGTAGCGGAAAATATCCGAAAAATTACATATATTTTGCTAGAAAATTGTAAAACTTACTTCGAACTTATGTAGTTGTATAATTACATAGCATTTAGATAAAGTTCCACCAGTTTTTTTCAGCGTGTAGGCAATATAGAAAATATAACTTTTGTGAAATTCCTCATTTTTATAAAATATTAACAAAATAAAATTTAACTAATCATACAAATGATTCGTTAAATCAATATAAACGCAGTTCTATATATTATGTAAATAGAAAATATTGATCAACCAGAAACTGATTTAAATTAAAAAAAATCCAGCAATGGAATTTTTGATTGTAAACACTCTATTTGAAACTTTTCTATTTTTTCAAAGGTTTTTCTTAAAAAATAAAAATTTTTGAAACATGAAATTGTTAGAAATTAAATTTATAATTACTACCTAAAATTCTGTCATACTTTTCTCTGTGTATTCGAAGGAAATAAATATATTTGGATGGATTCTTTCGAAAAACTTATATCCTTACGAATTTTTATATGAACAATTTTCGCGATTAACCTTAATTTTGGTACAAAATTGACATTTTAACTTTTGCGTCTATTTTCCAAATATTTTAGTTGAAAGTTAATGTGACAGGGTGATTTAATAACCGCTGCACTCAAAAATTTTCAGTGTGCGTTAACTTTTGATTGTTTTGTAAATATAAAGGCACTTTTACATGCAAGAGAAAAATTCTAAAGATAGATAAAAACACCGATAAATAGCAGTACTGTGAATGATTTAAGCTATTTAGGGTTGCTTTTTGTTCTATCTCTAGCAAATGTTCGCGTGTACATGTGTCTTAAAGACACTTTTACACGCGAGAGAAAACTGCTAGAGATAGCGCAAAAAGCAGCCCTAAAACCTTAAATCATTTACAGTAGAGCTGTTTAGAATTGTTTTTGCTCTATTTCTAGCAAAATCCCATTTGCAAAAATCCCGCAATTGCACATCGGTTTATTGCCTCTAAGGGACTTATGAGGTCCATGTGCTGTGACATTTTAATTTCGTTTTTTTCGGTTTTTTACACACGCAGAAAAAAAGGGGAACTTTATCTAAGTGCTATGTAATTATACAACTACATAAGTTCGAAGTAAGTTTTACAATTTTCTACCAAAATATATGTATTATTTCTTAAAAAATAAAAATTTTTGAAACATGAAATTGTTAGAAATTAAATTTATAATTACTACCTAAAATTCTGTCATACTTTTCTCTGTGTATTCGAAGGAAATAAATATATTTGGATGGATTCTTTCGAAAAACTTATATCCTTACGAATTTTTATATGAACAATTTTCGCGATTAACCTTAATTTTGGTACAAAATTGACATTTTAACTTTTGCGTCTATTTTCCAAATATTTTAGTTGAAAGTTAATGTGACAGGGTGATTTAATAACCGCTGCACTCAAAAATTTTCAGTGTGCGTTAACTTTTGATTGTTTTGTAAATATAAAGGCACTTTTACATGCAAGAGAAAAATTCTAAAGATAGATAAAAACACCGATAAATAGCAGTACTGTGAATGATTTAAGCTATTTAGGGTTGCTTTTTGTTCTATCTCTAGCAAATGTTCGCGTGTACATGTGTCTTAAAGACACTTTTACACGCGAGAGAAAACTGCTAGAGATAGCGCAAAAAGCAGCCTTAAAACCTTAAATCATTTACAGTAGAGCTGTTTAGAATTGTTTTTGCTCTATTTCTAGCAAAATCCCATTTGCAAAAATCCCGCAATTGCACATCGGTTTATTGCCTCTAAGGGACTTATGAGGTCCATGTGCTGTGACATTTTAATTTCGTTTTTTTCGGTTTTTTACACACGCAGAAAAAAAGGGGAACTTTATCTAAGTGCTATGTAATTATACAACTACATAAGTTCGAAGTAAGTTTTACAATTTTCTACCAAAATATATGTATTATTTCGGATATTTTCCGCTACACATGTATATATTTTGAAAGAATTGTATATATTTTACAAAAAAATGCGCATATTTTACTAAAACTTTGTAAAACTATCTTGAAAATTAAATAGTTGTATAATTACATTGTTCTTAAGCGGGGAATACACTAAGAAACATCCGTAAAATTTGGCCATTTTTTTACGAATGTTGATTTGTGTATGTTAATGTTCGTGTTGACATTCGTGCAATTCGTGTTTACAAAATTTTTTGATATTTTTTGTACCCTACTCAATGTTCCTTAATGTATTGGCCGCTTTAGTCACTATTCCCCCTGTTTTTTCTGTGTGCATGTATTTTATTTTTCTTACGCCCGATAAAGGGCAGTTTAGACCAAAATTTTTCTTAATTTCATTAAACTTTAGTTAAGCCGAAAAAACAATATTATAAGTAAAACTAAGAAGATTTAAAAAATTTAAGTTTTATTTGTAAAAGGTACTAAATCGGTTAGTTTGGTACTACGTACCCTGTACAAGTAAAATAGTACTTAAAAAGATACTGAGGTACTGAAATTTCCCACTCTGTTACACAATGTTGCAGTATTTTTCTCTTTCGTGACATTGTTGGATGGATTTTTCGAGCGGCTGCAAATACACGTAAAAAGTTACGGTTGTAATTGGTAGAAAAAAGTAATTTAATTTCCAATAAATTAAAATTGATTACAAATTATTAAATAAAAAATTATTAATGAAATCATAGTGTAAAGAAAATCATCTTGAAAAAAGTGAGATTATATATAAAGAATTACAAAAAATTGCTTGGAAGCCATCAATAAAAACTGAAAAGGAGGACGTCATCAAAGAAACATTGGAGACGGTTATGTGTGCGGAATAGATAAAAAATTCAATATCTTATTTTAGTTTTGCAAATTCTCTAGTGTTTTAGTATCAAAAAAAGTTATTAAAAATTTTAAGCTATATGCTGGGAAATTTTTAATAAAAAAGTGTAGTTTTTATTAAATCTTAAATAAAATTAAATTTAATGAAAAAATTTTTTTACATACACTTTCATTTGCCAGCTCAGAGCCACGACCTTCTCTCCCCGTTACGACGACAACGGTGTTCTCCTTCGATATTTGTTTCCCCCTTTTTTATATTTTTTCCCACTTCATCACACCATTCAACAACACAAACTCACATAATCCTACAACAATAATACAAAAAAAAGTGATTGCTGCTGCTGCTATCAGTGTCAAATTGAAACACCAACTACAGTAACAACAAAAAATAATTGTGCAAAAAGTTGTTAATAATTCCATAAAACAAATTAATTTTAAACTGGTTAAATAAATTGATAGTTTCTGTATATTCCATTTAAAGGAAACAAATTACCGAAAAAATGCTGATTAAAGAATTGTAAGTATAAACTTTTTATAAATTTTTTTATTTGTTTAGTGTCCTTTTTATTATCCCATCATTGAATTGCAACAACAAAGTCAATTTTAGTAATTCCTCTTAAAAAATGCTCTTTTTTATATCTTCGTTCTCTTTCAGTATCAAATGAAATTTTTAGAAAAATGTTAATCCTGTTTTGCATAATAATTGCAAATAAATTTAATTTTTATAGAATTTATTTACTAGAAATTGTAGTTTATAATATAAATTTTGTTACTTTTATTAAAAAAAACAAAATGCGGCAAATATATTTTTTTTGGTGACAAATCGATTATCTTGTTCTCTTTTTTTTTTTTTTTCTTAATAAGGTGATAAAAGAACACATGTGTTTTCTTAAAATTGCGTGACATTCAGTGCTACCAGAATATCCGATTTTTTGTTAACAAATGAGCAAAACGCCGAATTGCCGATTTTTTTGTTAAAAACTTAAAACCATGCAATTTTAATTGTTAAGCGGCCTATAAATTAAGGAACTCTGAGTAGGGAACAAAAAATATCAAAAAATTTTGTAAACACGAATGTCAATACGAACATTAACATACACAAATCAACCTACGTAAAAAAATTTCCATTTTTTCACGAATGTTCCTTAACCCCTTGTCGACCGACGGTACTTAAAAGTACCATTACACTTACGAGCTCATAAAATCTTAAAAAAAGTTTTTTTTGGAAAAAAATATAACTATGTATATAACTATTAATAGTTATATTTTTTTCCAAATTTATCTATATCTGTAAAGTTTTTATTTTTAATAGTAAACGGCTTTATTTTTGAATCATGTAGCTTGATAAACAGCATCCGGTTTCTAATTTGTTTATTTTTACTAGCACAAGCTGTAAAATTGCTTATTTAAAAATTTTATTTGTACATTATTGTTTTCTTCTACTGAACGGCAGAAAACAGGCTTTGAATTCAGTGAACTTATTTTATTTTTTTTTTCAAATCAGTGAACTTATTTTATTTTTTTTCAATTCAGTGAACTTATTTTATTTTTTTTTTCAATTCAGTGAACTTATTTTTTTTTAATTCACTGAACGTAATTTTATTTTTTTTAATTCACTGAACGTAATTTTATTTTTTTTTTAATTCACTGAACGAAAATGAAATTGAACGATTTCAGTAAGGAATTAATTCACTTTTTTATCGTTCGATCTATAAAATTGAACGTGTTTACTAGTGAATTAATTAATTTGATTTAATAAAAAAAACTATTGCAATTGAATTAATTCGTAACAAAATAAATCGAACGAAAGCATATATGAATTAATTCCATTCAATATATGGTGCTTAATGAATTAATTCATCGAATTTTTAATTCAGAATTGAAAAATGAATTAAGGAATTAATTCTTCAAAGCTCTGCTCAGAATAACGGTAATTGGAAATGTAATTCAGCCACGCGCGGTTTCAAGGAGGGGGAAATGGGAAATTCCCCCTCCCCCCAAACCGAAATCGGAAACGAAAAAAAAAGGAAAGAAGAAAAAAAGGGGAAAGAAGAAAAAAAGGGGAAAGAAAAGAAAAAAGGAAAAGGAAAAAAAAAAATTAAAACACGAAGTAACATACAAACAAAGTGTTTCCAAAATCCAAAACTGCTCTAAAGTAATTTAACAAAAATCTGCCCTATACTCTAATTTTTAGATCCTGAAGATAATCAGAAAATAATAAAATACGAAAAAAAGAATACACAAATGAGGATGTACTTACGAAAGTAAATACTTTTTTTATGCAATTTTCCATTAAGAAAAAACCTGAAAATGAATATGATTATGTACATTTTCCAAAAGAAAATTTGAGATGTTTTTCTTTCGGGAACTTTTTTTATGACAAGTTTATCAAACTGTAAAAAGAATATTTTTTTAGGAATAAACTTTAATTAAATATCAGTTGTGATATTGTTTTCGGAAGAACATTTTTTATAAAATGTTATATAAGGTGTGTTTGGGTACTTTTCCAGTAAAGTCCAGTAAAAATTACTCAGTAACAAATTTACAGAGAGTAAGGCAAAACTTACTCTCAAAAAGAAAAATATCTGAAAATGTACGCAAACAGAAAAATTGTAAGAATTAGTAAAATACTGCTGCCAACTTCCTTCCTAAAAATATCGCTAAATCAAACTAAAAAATCATTAGAAAATATCTCAATTATAAAAAAAAATAAAAAAGCGATAAATCCCTAAATTTCACGAACTTTTTAGGTCCTGTTGAAAAATTTCACAAAAATAGCTATATTTTTCAAACTTCTTAAAACTTTCTTAAAAAATTATTGATACATCGCCCAACTTTTCGAACTTTTTTGTTTTCCATAAAAATTTAACGATAAATCGCTGAATAATAATGATTCAAAAATTTTGTCAAGAAAATAAATGTAAAAAAATGCTAAGAAAATGTCTAGACTGTCTTAAAAAGAAAAATCGTTAGTTTTCCCGCTAATAGCTAAATTATATTTTATCCCGCTAAACGAGTTGAAATATCGCTAGATTTGCCGAGAAAATAGCTAAATTGGCAACAGTTATTAATATAGCTGATTGCGAAATAAACCTATTCAAATTATTGGATTAATAAATAAAACCTAATAAAATGATCACTTACTTACTCCTTCCATCCTAAATAAGCTTATATTTAAATATCTTTTATTTTTACAAAAAATTATTTCAAAATTATTTAGAAAAATATTTTGTTTCTTCAATCATATGTTTTCAATCATATGTTTTTTTTTCTTACAAATTCTTACTAGCAAAAATTCATCCAGTAAAAACTTGTAAGTTCTCTGGTATTGAACTGTCACTTTACTCTCTATTTTTCCTCTCTCCTTACTGAGTAAAGGCTTCATTAGTCTAATCGTAAAGTAAAAAAACGTATCTGTAATCAATTCAATGTGTTAAAATAATATAGAAATATATTTTTATCTTTTTTCTATGCATTGAAACTGTTGTCAAGTAAAATCGTAAAGAAGTTCTGTTGAAAATAGAAATTTTATATTTTATTACTTGACATTTAATTCTATGCACAAGAAAAGGATAAAAAATACAATATTTTTATTTTTTATACTCTTTTTATTCATTATGAGAATGATGTTACTTTTTTACGATACTTCCAAACTAATTTGGGCTTAATTGTGTAAACAAACACCTTCCAGTAAAAACTTGTACAAATTTGTACGAATTTGTACAAATTTTTGGGTACCCAAACACACTTATAGTTGTAAAAATTAAAGATTCCATATTTAGTGCGAACTCTTAAAAACCTTCATATTTACAGGAACCTTAGAAATTTGTTCCCCTTTTCCTATAAAAACATTCGCTCGAACTTGAACTTTAAATATCTGAAATGGTTATTTAAATCGTGAATGAAACCATTTTTTATTTTATAAGAAATATAGATACATTTTTTTAATGAGAATTTGATCGAGATCTGAGTATTTTCTACACATAAAAAAATTTAATTAAAACTCAATGAGGTAGAATTTAACTATAAAATGTTAAAAATTATTTACGGTCTTGGAATCTACCGAGGTTAAGCATTCAAGTATAATAACACAGTACAACAAAATAAGAAAAATTTGATGCATCGGGATTGCGATACATCATTTCTAATAGACATTGTGACGTAGATCACGAATATGGCCTCAGAATTTTAAAGTTAGCTATAGTTTAATATAAGAAATATTTACAAAACCGTATTTGCAGAAAATTTCAATTTTGTAATAAACTTTTTGCAAAAAAAATGCAAAATTAAAATTATGAACGCCACTCTTTGCGAAATTTTAATTGGATGAAATATGCCCTTTAATTTGATATATCGCACGTTTTGACAGCTGCGATTATATTCACTACATATGCATTTAAATTTGAAATTTCTCTAATTAATCTGCGATGAAAGGAATATCCAATTTTTTAATTTATACCATTACTAAACATCTCATGTTACTTAATTTATGGAAAAAAATTTGGCACTATATTTTAATTTTAAGTAAAAATTGGCTAAATCTGAAAAATATTGTTTTTTTTAATACCTACAAATTAAGGAGTCTGTGACGAATCTAAAATTAAAAAACTCAGATAGAACCATTGAAATATGTTGTACACATATTTTCTAATCAATTTCAACAAAGTTTTAGATAATTTAAGTGCAAATTCCTAAAAAATAACGATTTTAAAATATGCATGTTCAAAAAAGTACTATAAAAGAGCATTTTAAATTTAGTCCGTTTTATTGTTAAACATACGGTTTTGTTCATTTTGTGTATGAAAACCCTACAAAAATATTTATATTTTAAAACATTTTGATTGGTTGAAAATAAATTAACCAATCAGAATGCTCCAAAAATAAACCAAGTCAAAGCATACTGCCACCCAAAATTTTAAATGAAATCGACTTTAACAAAAATATACATTTTTGGAAATTGGCGATAAAATTTGTGTTTCAGATTGAATTTCGGAAAATGTTGATGCAAAAGTTGTGATTTTTTTGACAAAAATAATTTAGTGGAATATGAATTTATATCATGTGTTAAGACTTTGCAAATACGATTAAGGGATTTACTTGATTTGCAAAATAGGAAAGTAAGTGAATTTTTCATTTGAATTGCAATTATATCCTAGATCCTTTATCTTACAAAAATAAGTTGGTATAGTTCTAAAAGCCCAAAGTCTATACTTTTAAACCATATTAAAAATGATCCGTAGTTTAGTCAGGTATATGAATAAATAAAAACGAAAAAACTGACTTTTTGCTAAAAGTTAAATTTGCGAATATTTCAAAAACTAGAGTTAATTTAAAAATTTGGTGTTCACATTCATGGTACTCATCCTAAAATCTATCAGAATTGATATGTCGCATGCCCGATGCATTTTTAGTGTTGTACTGTGTAATATATTTTTATTTACAAAGATTTTTTCAGGATTCAAAAAGTACTCATATTTTAGTTTAGTCACCATTTTCACAATTTTACATTATCCAAAAGTAGATACTATAATGAACAATATTTTGTATGAAAATAGCAAAACAAAATTTCAACCAAACTTTACATTTAAAACAGTGTTTTAACAGTTAACAACAGTTTTTCATGCACTAATAGAAATAAATTTGTAAAAATAGCAGAAATAATTCACTAAAAATTGGTTCAAAATGGTGTTGCAGAAAAAACTGCTGAAATTAGCAGATTTTTTATCTAAATACTAGTAAAATAAGAACAGCAAAAATAAAACTACAGAATTTTAGTTATATTTAAGTTAACTTTTAGTTAATTGACAATGACAAATTGTACTGTAAAATCTGCAGAAAATTTTGCTAAATATTAGTAGACTGAAAATAACAAAAACTGGTATATCTACAAAAGTTTTGCTTTTCCACCTAAATTTAGTTGAATGCAAGTAGCAGTCTATCCTGCTAAAATCAACAGAAATATTTGCTAAAAAATTGTAAACTGCTGTTTAAAAAAATTGAAAGAAAACTTCGAACATTTTACATTTTTTTTTGGATTTTTAAGGCTACTAATAATTTGGAAAAATTTTTTCTAATTTTAGCAGGTTAATTTGTTATTTTCTATTAACAAAAATCTAACTCAAATATTAGTAAAATTTTGTATATTTACAGTTTTATTTTTGGTGTTCCTATCTTATTTTTATGTTTTAGTTTATATTGCAAAAGTAATCTGCAACATCATTTTTCCGCAACATCATTTTTAACTAATTTTTAGTAGTTTTAACTAAATTTGTTACAGACTTTTTCTGTTAGTGTATAAAGGAATCATTAAAATTTATGTAAAAATTTCGATTTGTTTTTAAATATTTTAGTGCATATCCAATGTTTACACAATTTTGATGTAAAATATTGTTCACTAAAGACAAAATATAAACCCACAATTCAAGAAAAGTAATAGTCTTGAATAATAAATTTGCGCGAAAAGAAATTCTACCCAATTTTTAAAGAAATTGTTTTTTGTGAAAAATATTTTTCTTTTTATGAAGCACAACAGTTGCTTCACATGAAACACGAACCAGTTGCCGAAAAAAATCTATATGCGGTAACCACTCGACAATCTGAATACCGTTCGTACTTCAGATCTTTAATTAATTCCACGGTTCTCGAAGTTGGTGCTTAAACCAGTGTTGTCTCAAAAAATTACATATGAAAACTCTCAGTTAATTTTAATTCGAAAAAGTTCTAAAAAGCCTCGTTGTTCCTATAACAAAAACTCTTTAGATAAAGCATTTATTCTAAACAGAGAGAAATTTAAGTTTTAATGAAAATTTTTATTAAAGTAAAGAAATTTTTCACGAAGTGAAGGAAAAATTTCTTAAATTTTATGAAAATCTTCATAATTTTTATGAAACTCTTTTTAATGAAACTTTTTCATTAGGCGTATGAAACTTTTTTTATAAATAATATGAAATTGCTGTTAAAACTTTATACAAAACTGCATTAAATCAATGAAAAGTTTCAATGTACGAATACCAGCAAAATTGGATTGATTCAATGTAGAAATTCATAGAGGGTTTTTATATTGGAAAATGTATTTTAAGAATCAGGATGATTTGCTATACGGTAAAGTTGCCAGAATTAAACGACTTCTGTGAAATAAATATCGTTGAAAGTGATTTTCTAAGGAAGAGTCCTCACAATTCGTGTAATATCCCTACGGGAAATTTTAACAAACTGTCACCGAACTGGCCCCTTTATATGAAATAGAGTGGTCACTTTTACATGGCGTTGTCGTAGGAGGGGGAAATTGATCCCTTGTGATATGTCACAAGACAAATCCCAGAACAGGTCTCTGAACTTTGTTTTTTTATGAGAGTTCAGTAACCTGTCCTAGGATTTGTCTTGTGACATGTCACAAGGGGTCAATTTCCCCCTCCTACGACAACGCCATGTAAAAGTGACCACTCTATTTCATATAAAGGGGCCAGTTCGGTGACAGTTTGTTAAAAGTTCCAGTAGGCATATAATATAATCGTACGTTTCCATTAAGTATACACACAGGAAAAAAATTGCCAACCGAATTGTTAAGCCTATTTTGGTTGCTACAATCAATAAATTCGGTTGGTGAAACCATATTGCAATGTGATTGCTAAATATTTTGAGTATCGCAACTAAAATTCAGTTGTATAAACAGAATTTTGTTGTCAAGTATTCGACCTATTTGAAAAACCGGGTTTCGAATACTTCTAAAACCCGCCTTTTTGAAAACCCGGTTTTCGGTTTTTTTAATTTAAAACCGGTTTGAATAACCGGTTTTTCTAATTTTCTTATAAAACTTGCAAAGAATTGCTAAAAATCTAGAAACTTACTATTTTCTTCCTTTCTTGAAAGCAATTCGCAGGGTAAATTATTCCATTAGTGCGAATCCACCTTTAAAACTAAAAGTTATTATTTCTAAAGAGGCTGGTTGTGTTTTTTTTGTTTCTAAATAAAAACAATTTCGGATTGCAATTAATGTGAAACAATTTGTGACTTTTGTTTCGAACAAATAAATTATTTTGATAATAGTCCACTATTGTAACTCATAGCAACGGCAAAGTGAATAAACCCTACCTAAGGGAGGGATTCAAACATTTAGATCCATATGCACAATCACTTTGAAAATTTTTTCCATACAAAATTCATTTTATACATGTGTTATAAGATTTTCAAATTATTATGCATAGGCACTTAAATATTTTGCATACTTATTGAACAAATGAAGAAAATTTATTAGAAATTCGAAAATGTCGAATTATTCGACACGAAAAAACCGGTTTAAAAATCCCGCAAATATAGAAAAAAACCGGTTTATCGAATAATTCGGAAATCGGTTTTGACAACTCTACTCATATATATGTATATATACACTTGTGCTCACTAAATTAAGTCAATTCAATTTTTTTTAAATTTTATTGTGGCCTTTATTTTTAAAGATCAAAATAGTGGCTAAATTCGCCACGAAAGGCAAAGAGATGGTTCAGAAAACTGTACAGAATTTTAACGTAATATTTATTTTTTAATTTTGTCACTTGTTTTAAGTGGGCGTGGCTTTTAACGAAAAATTAGCGATATCAACCTTTTATCAAATTACATAGTAAAATTTAGGCAGTACTGATCGGTTCTGTACAAACTGTATATTTTTTAAATTCCTATAAAATTTCCTTAAGTCTTGCTTATTTTTATCTACAAATAGTCGCGAGACTTAAAATTGCAGCAAATTTTTCCTTGTTTTTTTTTTTTAGCTATTTTTAATAAAGTTAACAGCACTGAAATTTTAAAGTGAATAATTTTATGTTTTCTTACCACAATATAACAAATCAGTCAAGATTTTTTTTACGTTATAGTAAAAAGCATTTCATGTTAAAATTTCAGTGTTGTTAACTTACTTTTAAAATCGCTAAAAACAAAAAAAATCTTGGTCATGTTTAAAGTGCTGCAATTTTAAGTCTAGTGACTATTTTTAGATAAGAATAATGCAAGACTTACGGAAATTTTATAGGATTTCCAAAAATATACAGTTTGTACAGAACCGATCAGTACTGCCTAAATTTCACTATATAATTTGATAAAAGGTTGATGTCGCTAATGATGACAAAATGAAAAAACAAACATTACGTTAAAATTCTGTATAATTTTCTGAACCATCTCCTTGCCTTTCGTGGCGAATTTAGCCTCTATTTTGATCTTTAAAAATAAAGGGAACAACAATAAAATTAAAAAAAAAAAAATTGAATTGACTTAATTTCGTGAGCACAAGTGTATATATATAATCCTTTGGTTCCTAGGAGGAACATAGGGCCGCAACGAGTGAGTTCCATCTAACTCTGTACTGCGCAATAGCCTTCAACTGATCCCAAGTAATATTTTCGCCACGTAGTTCTTTTTGGACGTTACGTCTCCATGTGTTGTTTGGCCGCCCTATTCGTGTGCTACCTTGAGGGTTGAAATCTATAGCCCGTCTGGTTAGATCGTTAACCGGTTTCCGCAGAGTGTAACCAATCCAACCGTATTTACGATTTTTTATCGTCTCTATTATCATAGGTTGCCGTGTTCTGTACCATAGTTCTTCGTTACTGATGACATTTGGCAAAAATACTTTCAGGTTGCGGCGTAAGCATCTATTTACAAACGATTGAATGCTTTGAATATCCTGGTTTGAGAGGTTCCAGGTAGCACACCCATATATAACTGTTGATTTGACGTTCGAATTGAATAGCTTAATTTTGGTGCGTAGGGAGATGTTCGATGTTCTCCATACTTTGTTCAAAATGCCAAACGACTGCCTCGCTTTGTTAATACGGTTCAGTATATCAGCGGGACTACCACCAGATTTGTCAGCCTGAAGGGGTGTGTATTGTTGTAGTTAAGGCGCATTGCTTTCGTCTTTCGTATATTGATTTTAAGACCAACTTTGGCTGTATTGGTTCCTATCATATTCAATCCATGTTGTAGTTCGTGGAAATTCTGAGAGATTAAGCAAATATCGTCGGCGTAGTCGAGATCATTTAGCTTGGTATGGAGATCGAGGTTTATACCATTTCCTGTTGAGACGGATTGCCTCATTACTGCATCTAGCACCAGATTAAAGAGGAGGGGATATAATATACAACCCTGTCTTACACCAGTCTTAACATCAATGTGGTTACTTTTTAAGCCCTCATGCAGAACATGACATCGGGCATCGTCGTAGAGCGCCTTTATCAGACGGATAATTTTATCTAGGACGCCATTACATTTAAGGATATTCCAAATTGCCATTTGATCTAGGGAGTCAAAAGCCCGTTCAAAGTCAATAAATATTAAGTATAGTGTCGACCTCATTTCAGCAGATTGTTCCACAATGACACGGATACTATTTATGTGATCGATGCAGGATCTATTTGGTCGGAATCCGGCTTGTTCCGTGCGCATATTTTTCTCAAGAGCTTTAAAGATTCGATGGTGAAGTACTTGGGCTATTACTTTGTTAATTATATTTAAAAGAGTTATTCCTCTCCAATTGGAGCACTCCGTTAGATTGCCTTTTTTTGGCAATTTTAATAATAAGGCCTTCCTTTATTGAGGTGGGAAGGTTTTCGGAGTTCCAGAAGCATTGCAGGATGGGTCCAATTGTTCTGGCAGAGAGTTGTTTATTAAATTTAAAAAGCTCTAAAGGTATGTTATCGGTACCACTAGCCTTGTGGTCCTTAAGTGCAGCAATAGCATCCTCAATTTCCCCTTCCCTGGGTGGATCCGTAACAATAGGGAGGCTTGCGTTATGGTTGTTGCAGTTGCACGATAAATGGTTGTTGTTGTCGTTGTTCCAAGACAGCAGATTCTGGTAGTAGTTCTGCCACACTTCTAGTTGTTCATCCTTAGAATACTTCATTTCGCCATTTGCATCTTTAAGCGGTTTGTTGCTCGAATGATTTCTTCCTGCTATTAGTTTTGTAATTTTATAGAGGTCTCTCGTACGATTTGTTTCGCTCGCGGCTTGTGCTTCTTGCGCTAGGTTGTCCACCCATTTTCTTTTATCTGACCTGGCACTACGTTTTACTCTCTTATCCATCATGTTGTAAGATTGTTGTATACCTTGTTTGCGCTGTCTGGTCTTTGCGTTGTTCAGCGAGTGTTTAAGCTCCTTCCGTTCTTCTATCAGTTCCCATGTTCTTGCAGATATCCAAGGCTGGTTTTGTTTTTTTTACGAGACCAATACATTTTTCAGCTGCATCTATGTAGATGTTCCTTAGGGTATTCCAATATGGTTGAGTTACATCATTTCTCAATTGTGAGGTTTTGCGTGCGATTTCCTGGCTTAGTTGTTGTTTGTAGTTGTCATACTTCAGCTTATCTGTGTCATACTTGTTCTTCTGATTGTGTTTTTACGATTTACAGCTTTCAATTTAAATTGCAACTCGCCGATTAAAAGGTGATGATCACTCGCCATATCTGCTCCACGCTTGCTGCGGACGTCGAGTTGAGAGTGGCGCCACATTTTGCTGATACAGATGTGATCGATCTGATTTTGAGTTACGTGATCTGGCGAGACCCACGTTATTTTGTGGATTTTCCTATGAGGAAAAATGGTTCCACCTATTACTAGGTTGTAGTTCGTGCACGCCTCAACTAGAAGTTCACCATTTTCGGTCATGCGGCCTAGCCCGTGTCTTCCCATAATAGACACTTTGCCGAAGTTGTCCTGCCCAAGCTGTGCATTAAAATCGCCCAAGAGAATTTTTATATCCCCATGGCTTATTTGACTCATGACGTTCGACAATTTGTCGTAAAAGTTTTCCTTGTTTTCCCTATCTGATGTTTCAGTAGGGGTGTAACACTGGATGCATTTGACGTTTCTAGCTTTTGTTCTGAATCTGGCCAGAATAATTCTGTCGCCATGGGCCTCCACTCAATTAGAGCTGCTTTGGCAGTTTTCGAAAGTAGGCAGCCTACTCCACCAAATTTCGGTTGATCTCTGGGTTTGCCAGAATATATTAACGTTGACCCGTTATCAGTCTGGTACTCGCCGCTATCACTCCACCTCACTTCACTTAACCCAACAAACAGAAGATTGTATCTGTTACGCTCTTTCTCAAGTTGCTCGAGCTTCGTTACATCAGTTAAAGTTCTCACATTTTATGTTTCAAATCGTGTCCGTTGTTTAATGCCAATGGTCGTCAACTGGGATGGGGTTCGATTTAATTCATTTGATGCGGTTTCAGTAATCTTGAGGAATTCAGACGAGTGAATGATTGGTCCACAGCGTTCTAGACTGGTACTGGGGCTACCAGTTTTAAGTCACCAGTCTGACTTTTTCATGGTTGGCATTGGTTTTGTAATGGCGCCAATATTGAATTCGCCACGTCGATTAGAGCCTCATCGGCACTCAGAAATTTAAAGGTTACATGGTGCCACGCATGTCTTTCTGAGACCCTCTTCACTAACCCGCTGAATTGTCCGCCACTGCTTATTTAATTCGCAGTTACCCCTCATACTACATGATGGGGTTTTTCACTATCCGCAACCTGTGGAGGCGTCCCGTAGTACTTCAGCCGTGCTTCCCTAAAGGCCTTTCATATTCCGTCCCTCTGGAAGGATACCAGAGCGGTGAAATATAAATCTCATACAACTTTCAAATTAATAACTGTTCTTTTAGTTATCCAGCAAACAAAGATGACCATTAATGACTCAGAAATAAGCTCCAAAAACATAAACATTTTTTAACTTTTTCCTATGAAAATGGTCCGTCCAAAAAATTCCCCCGTGTACTCAGAAATGACTCAGAAAAAAGAACATATAAAATCGAAATTTTCTTCATAAATTTAAATAATTTTGGAATCTTCTTTGAGTCCGAAAAATGAACCCTCAATTTGAGACAGCTTTTTAGATTGTAAAGACAACTTTTGGGATTGTTTTCTGAGGGTTCATATTTTCTACCAAAAAAAGTGTTTTCAAAAAAACAATCATTTCTATGATCTATTTAAGAATCTTATTTATGAGCGCTCCGAAATTGCTGCCTGGGTATTGTAATTTTGGTAAAAAATTACTAAATTAGCGTTAATTTATATATTGAACATAAAAAATTACCAAAATTGCAAATTTCACAAAAGTGGTAAGTGCTGAAAAATCCAAAGAGCAATTTTGGCATCAGGATATCAAAATTTATAAGACCCATCCAATAATTTTATAGGGAGGATTTCAATGTCAATCAAGATAACGAACAATATACATAAGTTTGGACAAAAAATTGTTGTGAAGTAAATAGAAACTAATGAATACTATGAAACCCCAACGCTAACTAATTTTTTTTTCATAATGGACTCATTCCGAAATTCGGAATAAGTAGTGCAGTTCACTGTAAAAAGTTTATGGAAAATTTGTTTAATCTTTTTTTTAAATTAAATTTTGTTTATCTTTTGTTTAAAGATTGGCCTCGAATATGCGTATTATTATAAAAAAAAACAAATTTTAATTGTATGTACGTACCTACCTACATTTTTTGTAATTGTTTATGTTCAGTGACATTTGTTTTAATGCTTTCATTAAAAACATACACATAAATACAGTTAGACCTTTCAATATTATTTTTTCTGGAAATATGTATGATAAAATCCCTTGTATTTACTCGTATTACCCTTATTAACTTTATAGATTACCAAGTAATGAAAGGTCGTTACCCTTTGTCGTTACATTAAAATGCAAAATAATTACTTACTTAAAATGAGTTATAGAAGTACTTATATATTCTATTAAAATAATTACTTATTCTATTTTAATACATTTATTAATTGGTTTTACAAGTAAGAGCGAATAGCTTATTTCCAACATATCCAAGGTAAAAAGTTAACCACAGATATTTCCATTTAAATTTGACATTCATAACTATGGTTAAGCACTAAACTTAGTTTATTTTAAGATAAGTTAGCAGGTCTAAATTGAAAATTTTTACAATTAAATAGAAAATTTTCCAAGGCAAAAATTGATTTACAAAAATCTAAAGATTTTAAAGCGTTTCTAGATATTTTTATTTATTTTTACATTCATTTATTTAAAGAGTTAAAAGCATATTTCTCCACGGAGTTGTAGCAACAATTTATTATTTTATTTATTTTAGAATGTAGAGTAACCACTTATGCCCTAACTTCTGGGTAACCACTTATTTCCTAACCTTTGGGTAATCATTAATTCTTTCCCTGTGGGTAACCATGCTGTTAACTCGTTATTCGTCCTTTTTTTGTAAGTGAGAGGGAAATGACCACCGATGAATTTTGGGACATCGCGAACAAAAGTAATTAAGCGAATAAATAGCTTGGTGAGTAGTGCAACCTGTAGTGTGCTACTTACCCGCTTAATTACTTGATAAATTTCTCTCGTTTTCTCCGAAAATTTCTTTTACGTTAATGATGTAAATTCTTTTTTGGAAAGTAGGGCTACAATTTTTAATATAACAACAGTATATACACTGATAAGAAAATCTTGATTTTTAATAATGAACATCCCAGCAAAAAAATTTGGAAGTAATGCTTTACAAACTACTTCTTTCACTGCTTCACAAGTATCCGTTAGTGTATTTTTACAGCTTTTTTAGAAGTAATTCTGAATCACTTTAAAAAATCACTTCTTTCATTGCTTCCAAAGTATCCGTTAGTATATTTTACAGCTTTTTTAGAATTACTTCTGAACTACTTTCAAAAAATCACTTAAGTATTGCTTCTAAAGCATAATTGCTCTAAAAGTGATCATACATAGTGATTTTAGTATCATTTGGCATTTTCAAACAGAGGGTCGCGGGTTCGCTTCCCGGCGGGACGCAAATTTTAAAAATTTTTTTTTTGACATTTTTATTTAAATTTTTTTTTATTAATTTTTTTTATTAATTTTTTTTTTTATATTTATAATTAATTTGTTTAAATTCGATATTTTTTAATTCTTAAAAATATGTATATATAAAAAAAACTGAAAACAATATTGAATTGGAGTGCACCTTTTGCACTTGTTTAATAAGTACTTTTATTGAAGAGAATAAGGAACAATATCTCGCAGTAACAAAGTGGTGTTTTTATGCCAGTCAACTCTCAGCGGTAGAGTGCTAGACTAGCAATCGTGAGGCCGCAAGTGCGGTACCCGGTGGCGGCAATAAAAAAATTTTGTAAAATAAAAAATATAATTTTTTTTGCGATGAATTTTTTTATAATTTTAATTGGTGAAAAAGAGCTTCCTTTGCACTCGTTCAAAAAGTACTGAAAAAATGCTGAAGTGGGAGTATTCCTCTCCTATGACAACTCAATGTTAAAATCATTAGTGTTTATGTTAAAAAATAAGTACATCTAGATCATCAATTGCAGAACTTTTTCTACTGCTTCGGCATCTCTTTTTAGCTGCGATGTTGACAGTTTATTTTCAATTGATTTTTTTTTATTTCATGATTAAGAACTTTTAAATAAGGCGTTGTTATTGTAACTAAAACTTTACCTATATAATTCTTGAGCGACAGATACCGGAAAATTTAAAAGGAATTCCGTTCTCCCGCGAAATGAAAAAGTCCGGGAGAACGGGACACAACAAATTATTCAGTTTAGATTCATTAACCCTCCCAATGGCGGACACCTTCAGATAACTAAAGGTGTATAGGAAGCTGTCAGGCCGTCGCTGTCAGTTATTGTGTGGTTTCTCTGTATATAGTTTTATTTATTTTTTTGTAAAAACATTTCATTCAACAAAGTGCAGCAGCAGTATGTTTCTGGATTTGATTTTCGTTTTATATGTTATTTTTTCTCATATCGTAATAACATGAACAATTTTACGAAAATAATTTTTATTATAGTTTTGTAATTGTTGGGATTGTTTTTAAAAGGAGGTGTTTTAATAGAAACTAATTCTTTTCGCTTTAAATTTGAAATTTATGATTTCCGTTATTTAAACACTTTGTGCGTTTTCTTGTATTGAGGTGCGTATGATAAATATTTTGTGAATTAATATTTTTTCCCAGTATAGAAAATCATTACCAAATAACGGGTTCTGTAGCCCATTACCTGATAATTTTAATCAGTTACTTTTTTTTATTACATTTCATATTACATTTGTATGGGGATGTCGAGCAAAATAATGAGTTATTCTTACGCATCAGCATACGAAAATTAAAAAAAATATATGATACTAAAGCACTCAACAAAAAAGTTACACTCTAAAAAATGTTTGGAAATTTACTACTGGGTAAAATACACTCATAGAAATAAATCTGTAAAAATAGCAGAAAAAGTTACTAAAAATTAGTTAAAAATGATGCTGCAGGAAAAACTGCTAAAATTAGCAGATTTTTTTACTAAATACTAGTAAAATAATAACAGCAAAACTAAAACTGTTAAATTTACATAATTTTAGTTATATTTGAGTTAACTTTTAGTTAATTGAAAATGGCAAATTTTACTGTAAAATCTGCAGAAAATTTTGCTAAATATTTGTAGACTAAAAATAGCAAAAATAAACTGTTATATCTACAAAATTTTTGCTATTTTTAAGCTAAATTTAGTAGAATGCAAATAGCATTCTATCCTGCTAAAATCAGCAGAAATATTTGCAAAAAAAATGTTAACTGCTGTTTTCAAAAGGCTTGATTTTTATTTGCATTTAAAAAGAAAAATCTAAAAAAAAACTTCGAAAATTAAAAATTTTTTGTGATTTTTTAGGCTACAAATTATTTAACAAAATTTTTTGCTAATTTTAGCAGGTTAATTTGTTATTTTCCATTAAGAAAAATTTAACTCAAATATAACTGAAATTCTGTATATTTTAGAGTTTTATTTTTGCTGTTCTTATATTACTAATATATAACAAAAATAATCTGCTAATTTTAGCAGTTTTTTCTGTAGCATCATTTTTAACTGATTTTTAGTAGTTTTTAACTAAATTTTTTACAGACTTTTTTCTATTTGTGTATTAAAGGATGTCTACATAGACTTTATTAAAATCCGTTTTATTTAAACCAATTATACAAATTATCGGAAGAGCTGAAAAATAAAGAAAAAATGTTTACTCTACTTTAAGTGAAAACTTAAATTCAGGGAATTAAACGAAAAAGTTAATTCTTTAGGGAATTGAACGAAAAAGTTAATTCCTTAGGGAATTAAAAGAAAACGTTAATTCCTTAGGGAATAAACGAAAAAGTTAATTCCTTCAGGGAATTAAAAGAAAACGTTAATTCCATAGGGAATTGAATGAAAAAGTTAATTCCTTCAGGGAATTAAAAGAAAACGTTAATTCCTTATGGAATTAAAAGAAAAAGTTAATTCCTTCAGGGAATTAAATGTACAGGGAATGAATTCCTTGACTAAAAATTGAATTAACTCGTGTTGAATGAATTCGTTAGTGAATGAATTCTTTAAGTTTAGTGTTTAGTGCCCTGGTCAGGGAATTTTCATTCTATAAATTTGAGTTCTTTGAATTCATTCACAGGAATTAATTTCTACTTATTTCTTTTTAATGAATTCATTTCTTGAATTAAAAAATTTAATTAAATTGTTAAGAAATTATAGTTGACCTTTATTGTTGTTGTGCAATGGGGTTCTTATATATTCGGCTTGAGGTCATAAGTATAAAAATAAAAACAGATTTTTCGTTTTATTTTTAAAAATGGCTTACTTTTATTCAATATTTCGAAACAGCTTCGCTGTTCATCTTCAGGAAAAAATTTAATTATCTGGCGATAAAGCGCGGAGTTGAAAGCGTCCTCCTTGTTTACGTTACTTAATCAAAAAATTTTTTTTTTTATATGAAATTATAACTTTAATGGTTAATAGTGGAAATAAAGCACATATAAAAAGTTTTTTTTTTGTGTTTTTTTCTTTTTGGCTTTTGCTAGTTTTTAATTTTTTAATAAAGTTAGTAAAATGCCTTGTATATCAATTGTAGTAGTTTTCAGCAAGGGTTTTAGTAATATTTTTTCAGCACTAAACTTATTTGGAACTAATGTTTTACTAATTTATTTTGCTACCAAATTGTGCTGATAAACACATTGGGAAATTTTTTTGTGTTCTCTTGCGCTTTTTTTAAAAAAGGGTTGTGATATATAAATAATATTTTGTTGTTTCCTTTTTTGTTTTTTTAGAACTATATCTACAGCATTTATATTCAATGCCAACAATAAGCACATACAAAAGTAATCAAGATACAATTTTGTTTATATTTTATTTACAATTATTTTTATATATTTTGCAATTCTTAAAAAATCATGTCGACAGTTTGAAAGTATGGACATTTTTATGTTTCACAAAGTCTTCTAAATAATTTCAAAATACTCACAAAATCACAATTTGTTGATTTAAACTTTCAGCAAATAAATAAATTAACTCAATTATATTTTCCCTACAAATTTTTTGACTTTTTGTTCAGTCTCCTAATATTTAACAAAAAGTTTTATTTATTTTATCAAGAATATTTTTCATTTGCATTCAGCTAAGTGTTAACACAACTTTTGCTGAATTTACTATATTTTTGCTAACATTAGCAATTTTTCTGGTGGCATCCTATTGACTAAAATTATTGTTTAGTCAGCAAACATTTTTGCAGAGCAGAGTCGCATTTTTGTAATAATCACTTGCTGCTAATTGATTAAAGAAGTGCCGATTTAGTATTTTTTGTTTTAATATTATATTTATTAATTTGTTTTGAAAAATTTTACTACGAAATAGACAATGTTGGCAACTTTTTTCTTCAAAATATCGCTAAAGCACTAAAAAATATCTAGATTATGAAAAACTTTTCAAATTCTGTTAAAAAAATTTGTAAAAATAGTTAAACTTTTCGAAATTTTTAAAATTCTCCTAAAAAATTTACGATAAATCGCTAAATAATAACAACTTAATGATTTTGATATATAAAAAACGCTAAGAAAACGTCAAAATTGACTTTAAAAAAATCGCTAGTTTCCCCTATAACAGATAACCACTTATTTCCTAATTTCTGGCTAACCACTTATTTTTTCACTATGAGTAAACATGCAGGTAACTCATTGTTCTCACTTCTTTGTAAGCGAAAAATATTGGTCGTAGACCCACCTTATAGTATACCGATCGGTTCAGAATTTTTTTTATTTCGATTTAACGATGTCCGTCTGTCCGTCCGTCCGTCCGTCTGTCTGTCTGTCCATGCAATCTTGTGCGCACTCTACAGGTCGCAACTATTAAGATATTTTGATGAAATTTGGTACGCAGACCTATGTTGGCCCAAGGACGAACAAGTTTGATTTTGGTGAACATCGGTCCATGTTTAGACCTAGTGCCCATATAAGGGTCCTACCAAAATTATACTGTTTATACGCTGCAGGTCGTAAATATTAAGATATTTTGATAAAATTTGGTACACAGACCTATATTGGCCCAATAACGCAGCCTATTGATTTTGGTGAACATCGTTCCATGTTTAGACCTAGTGCCCATATAAGGGTCCTACCAAAATTATACTGTTTATACGCTGCAGGTCGTAAATATTAAGATATTTTGATGAAACTTGGTACACAGAACTTTGTTAGCCCAATAACGCAGCCTATTGATTTTGGTGAACATCGGTCCATGTTTAGACCTAGTGCCCATATAAGGGTCCTACCAAAATTATACTGTTTATACGCTGCAGGTCGTAAATATTAAGATATTTTGATAAAATTTGGTACACAGACCTATATTGGCCCAATAACGCAGCCTATTGATTTTGGTGAACATCGGTCCATGTTTAGACCTAGTGCCCATATAAGGGTCCTACCAAAATTATACTGTTTATACGCTGCAGGTCGTAAATATTAAGATATTTTGATGAAATTTGGTACACAGACCTACATTGGCCCAATAACGCAGCCTATTGATTTTGGATAACATCGGTCCATGTTTAGACCTAGTGCCCATATAAGGGTCCTACCAAAATTATAATGTTTATACGCTGCAGGTCGCAAATATTAAGATATTTTGATGAAATTTGGTACACAGACCTATATTAGCCCAATAACGCAGCCTATTGATTTTAGTGAACATCGGTCTATGTTTAGACCTAGTGCCCATATAAGGGTCCTACCAAAATTATACTGTTTATACGCTGCAGGTCGCAAATATTAAGATATTTTGATGAAATTTGGTACATAGACTTATGTTGGCCCAAGGACGAAGCCTATTGATTTTGGTGAACATCGGTCCATGTTTAGAACTACGACCCATATAAGGGTCCCCCCAAAATTATATTGTTTATACGCTGCAGGTCGCAAATATTAAGATATTTTGATGAAATTTGGTACATAGACCTATGTTGGCCCAAGGACGAAGCCTATTGATTTTGGTGAACATCGGTCCATGTTTAGAACTAGTGCCCATATAAGGGTCCCCCCAAAATTGGCTTGGTTACAAACTGCAGGTCGCAAATATTAAGATATTTTAATGAAATTTGGTGCGCTGACTCACATTATAGTAAATTTTGACATAAGCCCCATTTTAACCCATTCGAATTTCGGATCCAAACAATACACCAGACTGGTGTAGGGTATTGTATAGTCGGCATGCCCGACTTTAACCTTTTTACTCGTTTTATTTAAATTTAAATAATAACAAACAATAAAGCAAAAAACAAACAGATATCTCAAATTTTATTATTTGAATATATTCCGCGCTTGTTTTTTCCTTATTTTGAGCAGTTTTCAGCAGTTTTTGAGTTTTTAAGTATAGGCTCAGCTGATACTAAATAGCTGCTCAGGTAATACTAAATTACAGCGCCCTTTATCGGTGAGTAGTGTAAGTTTTGATTTCCAATCTCTATAATTAATAGTCCCTGGTAACAAAAAGAATTTCTTTAGAAATAACGCAACACTTCACCGAATTGTTTTAGAAAATAATCCTTTAACACTCGTATAATCCTTTAACACTCGTATAATCCTTTAACACTCGTATCAAACAATTTTATGTATGTATTGAAAATTTACCATATACTGAAATTAATTGTTCGAAAGAAAAAGTTTAAAAAAAAAATCGTATCGAAAAAACTTTAGATTTTAATGTACTTAATCTAGAGATATTTCACAGGTACCTACTAAAGAATTTACATGAAAAAAGAGTCCGATATGTGATATACATCCCTTCGAAAAACACGTTAAATTTATTAGTGACTTAGGAAAACTATTTTAAATAAAAATATTTACCAGATTCTGTGTAAGTTTTCCTACAAAAAAACATCAGATTCTAAAATGACTACCTTAAATAAAAAATTTATTATGATAAATATTTATAAATTATCTGAATAAATTTTCAAATTTATTGATTTAGATAATGGAAAACTAACGTATTTGTGAACAATTGTTGCTATATTTCCTATTGAGAAAAATCGTCATTTTGAGGAGGAAAATCGTCAAATCGTCATTTGGCTTTTCTCGATAATAAAAATCGTCAAAATTACGATAAATCGTCAAAACTGGCAACATTGCCCACGAATTTTGTGACATCACGGACAAAAGTAATTAAGCGAGTAAATTGCCTGGTAACTAGTGAAAATGTTTCTGTTTGCAGATTGCAGATACACTTTTTGCATATTGCAGATGAAATCTAAAGACACTTTTTATAAGTGTGTTCCTTTACTTTTTGGATAAAGTTCGGTAAAATGAGAGTAGGGGAAAGTCGTGTACCTTGGATCGCGTGTACCTTGGAACTTTACATTTTTCTCTTATTTGTTAATGTTTTACTGTAAAGTCTTCTTCTATGAAGTTTTTTATTTTGCCCAATGATCATTTTAAACTACTCAGAGTTTCAGATAAGTTTATAGGAGACCCTAAAATTGGGTGCGTGTACCTTGGATCGACAAAAGTAAATTTTTGAAAAAAATTTAAACTAATTTTTTAAAAATAATCAACCAGTAGCAGTTAACTTAACTATATTGTACAAATAAGAAAAAAATTATCTTTTTCGCAAAAATTAAAATGCGTGTACCTTGGAACTTTTGGAATATTTCCTCTTCTGTGTGTTCAACAAATTCCAGTACATGATTAATTGAAGCTCCACAGGCTAATTGTACTTTTTGAATTTTATTCGCTACAAAATAAACTTTGATTTAAAATTTTCGCCATTTTTTAAAAATGATGTTTTTATGCAAATATTAAATAGCATTGTTTCATTTCAAGTAGATATCAACTCTATTGCAAATAATGCAACAATATTCATTATGGGGTAATCTTTTTTTTAAGAAATTACCTTAATTTTTTACAAGTTCTAAGGTAGACGCCAATTTGTAATTTTGAAACTATTTCGCTTTTCTAAAAAAATTGCAATTTCTTAAAATGCATACGAATTATTAAAGTTTTTATTATTTGCAATCTATAACAACACCAACACTAATATTTCTGCATTTAAAGATTTTTCGCATCTATCTTAATCTTAGAGATATTGCCACATAATTTTCAAAAGTACCAAGGTCACCAAATGACAAATTTAGCCAATAGTACGGGAACGCAAAAAACCACTTTTCTAGCCCAAAAATTTATTTCAAAGAATAATGTGAGAATGTGTATAATTTCAGTTTGCATATTTATTTGCATTTAACAGTTCTTCTTGATTTTATTCAATTAATTCTTATAACAAAATAAGTTTCTTTTGCGTATTTCTTTATTTAATTAAAATTTTTAATTTATTTTCACAATTGTTTTTTGTTTATCTTTGCAACAGCTGTTCGTTTTATAAGTTACCAAAGATTACACAAAGAAAAAGTCTGGGTAATACTACGTTCACAGTACGATTGTTAAACACGTTTATGTAAAAGTTAAACATATCAGTTCACACTTAAAAATGAAGTGTGTAAGTTAAACATCTCGAACAGCAGTTCCTTAACAATTAAAAAAAAAAAAATACAAAAATTTGACAAAATTTCCAAAAAAGTTATTTTTCTTCGGCCGGAGGCAATAATTAATAATTTTCGGGGCGGCATGAAATGAGGCCCCAAGAAATTTGGCCCTAATCGGAAAATGAAAATATGCCCCATATTTTGGGGCTTAATTTCGTTGTGAAAAGTAACCCCAAAAATTTTAAGAAAAATCGCCCCAACACAATGAAAATTGGCCCCAAATTTAATTTTGGGGCGTATTTTCATTTTTGATTTTGGGACTTTTATTCATTATACAAAATAGCCCCAATTGTTAGATATGAAAAATGACCCCAAATTTATCAAAGTTATGAAAAATGGCCCTAAAAAAAAGACATTTTTTTATTTTTGTGACGCACGCAGGAAAACTTTATTCAGCGAAGCCACCTGCCGCGTCCTACTGGAGGAGAAAACCCTTAAGCGCGGCCGCAGGCCGCCACGCGGAAAAAGTTTATTCTGCGAAACCCAATCGTTTATTTGGCCCCTGTGGCGTTTAGAGAGGCTAAAAAACTAGTCGGCTTTGCAGAATAAGGTTTTTCTGCATGGCGGCCTGCGGCCGCGCTTGAGGGTTTTCTCCTCCAGTAGGACGCGGCAGGTGGCTTCGCTGAATAAAGTTTTCCTGCGTGCGTCACAAAAATAAGAAACGTTTAAAAAAAAAAAAAAAAAAATAGCGCGATATAAAATATAAAAACAATAATAAAATGAAAATGTTTTACCAAAAACCGCGCGATTTTTTACACAAATTGGGGCCTTTTTTCATATTCAAAAATTGGGCCTAAATTGCATAATGCAGTTTGACCCCATATGCAAAAAAGAATTTTTGCCCCAAAATTTTGGGGCTATTCTGCATTTTTTTTGTGGGGCATTATTTCATTTCTTCTAAATGAAAAATGGCCCCCCAAAAAATGAAAATTCGCCCCATTTTTTTTTGGGGCCATTTTTCATTCCTTACTTTGGGGCCAAATTTCTTGGGGCCTCGTTTCATGGCGCCAATTTTCGGCATTATCCAATCTTATAATTGCTATAAAAAGTGAAATAACATTATCCGCCCCAATCGGAAACAAGATTTTTCAATTTTTAGTTAAGGGACAACATCATGGCTGTTTTTGGATTTTTCGTTCACCGGAAGCAAAGTTTAATTAATTGTTTTGTTCATCTATCACTTTAATAAGAAAAAACACATTTTAACTGGTTTTTATTTAAATTTAGTTTATTTTATTCAATTTTATTTTTTTTATTTTTCTTTTTGTGTCTTCTTCTGCTTCAAACTTGTCATTCAACACCAATTGATATCAATTTTATCGTGTTTAACAACGTGTTTAAAAATTAAACACGATAATTTAGCGTGTTTAAGGGTAGAAAAAATGTACTGTAAAACATCTCACTTAAACATGTTTAACGCTTAAACACGTCAAATAGAGTTAAACACGTATATGTGAACGCCGCATAAGTTTTGGTGAAAAGAGATACACAAATACATTCTCATCAGCGCTCCCATTTACCCAATTTTCGAGTACGGGAACGCTTTTGGGTAAATTTCGGTAACTTTGGGTACGTACGGGAATGCACTTTATATTTTTCAAATAAAAATTAAATATGTTTAAGAAATATCTGCAACAACAAACAATCCCAGATACATTTACAATTGAATCAAATATATCGCGCTGTAGAAAAATTATCGATATATGAAAAAAAACATCTAAAAATAATGCAGTATATAAAAAAATAACGACAAAAAAACCAACAAATTGGAACTAATAAATCAATGAAAAAGAAGTGCCATTAAACAGATGACGATAAGAAGAAAAAACAACAAAAACAACATAGAATATGATATCATAAAAATTTAATTTGCCAATAAATACAAGAGGTACAAACATACTTTTTTATTTCTGCTTCGTTTTCTTCTTCACTGGAAAAAATTGTGTACAAAAAATCTAACAGGCAGAAAAAAAGGAAATTATGAAATACTGCACCATTTACACACACTAACAAATTTGACTTAGACCGAGGTTTTTCGATTATCAGTTGACCCATTTTTGTCTGCCATTACCAAGTTTATAAACAAGAATTTGTGGGAGAACCTTCTTTCTTGCATTCAGTTTATAATGATCTTTATTGAAATAAAACAAAATAACCACTTCTATCTCAAACTCACATCCAACCTCGGCCTTAATAGCTCTTTTTGACAGCGAAATTAATCTACATAATTAGAGTTAATCCAACGATTTACGGTGGGTCTCATACTGTAGGTTTAACTTTAACTTAACTAAAAACAAAAAAATGTCAAAAAAAATGTACACAAAACAACAACAAATTTTTGGGTTAACTATTAACTAAAGCTTAAACCAGAAGTATGAGACCCACCGTTAATCTTCACCGGTTACATATGCATTTTGTGACAGTTGAAAGATTAACTTGACAGTTAAAAGTTTACCTCTGTCAGTTTAATGTACCAAGGTGGCGCCGGTAGCTTTCCGGCACATGATGCACATGGAAAATATTTGTCAACAGCGCCAAAGTATTTTTGCGGCAGCTTCTTAGCGTTAATTTTTATTCGACTTTGTGTGTGTGTACTTTTTAGTGTTGCCAACCGTCATTGTAACAAAAAACAGCGTTGCATGCAATTAGTAGTATGAAAACAGAATCGTTGAGAAATAGTAACCAGATTAATCCAAGAGATTAAAACATGGTTTAATCGACTTAATTTTATTATAGTTTTTGCTTTGGGCGAGAATTAGTAAAAAATGTAAAGGAAATTCCTGGAAATGGTGTAAAAATCAATTATAAAAAACTTGCATATCAACTGTTAAAATATCAAATAAAAAACATGTCAAACTGTAAGACGTCCTAAATGATTAGATTAAAAATACTGACTGTCCTGACTGGCTAAATAAAAATTTCGTTAAAATGCAGTTTAATAATCCGCACACTCAAAAGACACGTAAACTATTGTTGTTGGAATGAGTGTTGCCACCAGTACGAGTATAACAAAAAATTACACAGCTGTAGGTCAAAAATTATCCAAGACCGTATGAAATTAAACAAAAAACGAGTAAAAACGTTAAAGTCTGGCATGCCGACTATATAATACCCTACACCAGTCTGGTTAAAAGCGAACTAATGTTTGGATCCGAAATTCGAATGGATTAAAATCGGACTTGCGTCAAAATTTTCTATAAAATGATAAAAGAAGGGAAAATAGAAAATATAGCTCATATGATCGATAGGTCCAAATATGGACCGATCCTATCTAGAATCAATAGGCTTTGTCCTTGGGACCATGTGAGTCAGCGAACCAAATTTCATTGAAATATCTTCGTTTATGCGACCTGCAGCGTGTAACCAAGCCAATTTTGGGGGGACCCTTATATGGGCACTAGGTCTAAACATGGGCCGATTTTAACCAAAATCAATAGGCTTCATCCTTGGGCCGACATAGGTCTGTGAAATATCTTCGTATTTTCGACCTGCAGCGTATAAAAAAGCCAATTTTGGGCACTAGTTCTAAACATCGACCGATTTTAATCAAAATCAATAGGCTTCGTCCTTGGGCCGACATAGGTCTGTGCACCAAATTTGATTGAAATATCTTTGTATTTGCAAACTGCAGCGTGTAACCAAGCTAATTTTGGGGGGACCCTTATATGAGCACTAGGTCTAAACATTTACCGATTTTAACCAAAATCATTAGGCGTCGTCCTTGGGCCGACATAAGTCGGTATACCAAATTTCATCAAAATATCTTAATATTTGCGACCTGTAGAGTGCGCACAAGGATGCAGGACAGACAGACGGATATCGTTAAATCGAAATAAAAAGTGATGCTGAGCCGATCGGTATACTATAAGGTGGGTCTAGGTCCAATATTTTTTGGTGTTACAAACATCAGCACAAACTTATTATACCATCTCCCCGTTGTGGAGAAGAATAAAAATATTTTGGAAAAATTTTCGCGATTTCTTACCGACTGATATGAAATTTCGACTGTCATTTTTCTATTTACATACACTCACAATATATTTATCATAACCGATTGAGATTTATTTGAAAAGTAATAGGTAAAGTTTGTTTTCAATTGAAGAATCAATTAAAATACATGGAAACATATTATTTAACATTTTTTATAAGTCAATAAAACACAAGCTACAAAAAATACGTATCGTCTGTAGGAGTTGATATTTTCAGTCAAATGTTCTGCTTTTAGTTTTCTATTTTTAGAAAAAAAATTTAAATAATTTCGTTGTTTTCAGTTTTAAAATAAAAAATTCAAATATTTTCGGTTTTCTTTTTTGTTAAAATAGTTTGTTTATATACAAAATTATTTCAATTCAAATTAGAAGACATTCTTTACTCATACACACAAACATAGCCAATAACGAGTAAACAGGTTAAAGTCGGGCATGCCGACTATACAATACCCTACACCAGTCTGGTTAAAAGCCAACTAATGTTTGGATCCGAAATTCGAATGGGTTAAAATGGGACTTGTGTCAAAATTTTCTATAATGTGAGTCAGCGAACCAAATTTCATTAAAATATCTTAATATTTGCGACCTGCAGTTTGTAACCAAGCCAATTTTGGGGGGACCCTTATATGGGCACTAGGTCTAAACATGGACCGGTGTTAACCAAAATCAATAGGCTTCGTCTTTGGGCTGATATAGGTCGGTATACCAAATTTCATCAAAATATCTTAATATTTGCGACCTGCAGTTTGTAACCAAGCCAATTTTGGGGGGACCCTTATATGGGCACTAGGTCTAAACATGGACCGGTGTTAACCAAAATCAATAGGCTTCGTCCTTGCGCTGATATAGGTCGGTATACCAAATTTCATCAAAATATCTTAATATTTGCGACCTGCAGCGTATAAACAATATAATTTTGGTAGGACCCTTATATGGGCACTAGGTCTAAACAAGGACCGATGTTCACCAAAATCTATAGGCTTCGTCCTTGGGCCGACATAAGTCGGTGTACCAAATTTCATCGAAATATCTTAATATTTGCGACCTGAAGCGTATAAACAATATAATTTTGGTAGGACCCTTATATGGGCACTAGGTCTAAACAAGGACTGATGTTCACTAAAATCAATAGGCTTCGTCCTTTGGCCGACATAAGTAGGTGTACCAAATTTCATCGAAATATCTTAATATTTGCGACCTGCAGCGTATAAACAATATAATTTTGGTAGGACCCTTATATGGGCACTAGGTCTAAACATGGACCGATGTTCACCAAAATCAACAGGCTTCGTCCTTGGGCGGACATAAGTCGGTGTACCAAATTTCATCAAAATATCTTAATATTTGCGACCTGTAGAGTGCGCACAAGAATGCATGGACAGACAGACAGACGGACGGACAGACGGACATCGTTAAATCGAAATAAAAAAAAATTCTGAGCCGATCGGTATACTATAAGGTGGGTCTAGGACCAATATTTTTTGGTGTTACAAACATCAGCACAAACTTATAAAACCCTGACCACATAGTGGTGTAGGGTATAATTACCACATAGT
Source organism: Leucophora obtusa (assembly GCA_949987735.1). NCBI lineage: Eukaryota > Metazoa > Arthropoda > Insecta > Diptera > Anthomyiidae > Leucophora > Leucophora obtusa. The sequence continues at coordinate 290,384,302 of OX465295.1, read as the reverse complement.
GGTGTAGGGTATAAAAATATGAACGTGTGTTTTGTGTGGGTAGTGTTTTGAAAATTCAAAAAAAAAAAAAAACTCAAATATGAAAAAACAAACTACATAATCGTTTTTTAACGTTTTGTCAGTTAAAAATTTAAGATTTTTTTTAACAGACTTTTCAATTATTTTTATTTCTTTTATAGATTGTTTAAACAATGTTTCTAATTGTGTTTTCAATTAATTTAATATGTATTTTAGGTTCTTTTTAAGGATAAAATATTGTGAGTGTATAAACCTTTTAAAGACTTAGCATTTTTGTCATCTGCAAAGTGCAAAAGTTATTTGCATTTTTAAACTAAAATTTTGCATTTTTGCAATAACCTGGGTGGTAAACGCGTAACTTAAATTCGCAAATCTTGGAAATATTATCTGTATTTTGTCTATCAACGTTAAGTATTTAAAGCAAATCTACGTTAAACAAACTGCAGTATAAAAAAATTTTAAACACGTTATGTTTATAACACTATGGAACATTTTTGGGATTATTGTCTGGGGGGTGAGAAATTCCAAGTCAGGGTGATGGTACTAGGTCAGTATAGTAAAACCCTCAAAGGGTTTGGCGTTCGTATGTGTCATTTTTTTTTATGACCTTTTAAATTTTTTCCTTATCTTGATGTTTTTTCGCTTAGTTGTAACTCGAGAACCACTTGTCCGATTTTGATGAAACAAATTTAGAAAAATTTAGAATTACAATTTCTTTAATCCGTTCATATAACATTTTTCTTTATAATCAACAGTTTTGCCGGTAAAAATAAATTTGTGGAGAAAAAAAAATATTTTTTTGCCTAAAAATTAAAATTTTTTTATGAATTATGAATTTTATGAATTTAAAAAAAATAAATTTGTGGAGAAAAAAAAATATTTTTTTGCCTAAAAATTAAAATTTTTTTATGAATTTAAAAAAAAAAATTTTAATTTTTAGGCAAAAAAATATTTTTTTTTCTCCACAAATTTATTTTTACCGGCAAAACTGTTGATTATAAAGAAAAATGTTATATGAACGGATTAAAGAAATTGTAATTCTAAACTTTTCTAAATTTGTTTCATCAAAATCGGACAAGTGGTTCTCGAGTTACAACTAAGCGAAAAAACATCAAGATAAGGAAAAAATTTAAAAGGTCATAAAAAAAATGACACATACGAACGCCAAACCCTTTGAGAGTTTTACTATACTGACCTAGTACCATCACCCTGACTTGGAATTTCTCACCCCCCAGATTGGCTGTTGTACTGTGTAATTGTTCCGTTATAATCGAACGTACGTCAGCAAAATTTTTTAGGAAGTAACGCGAATAAGTTACGTTAGATGTGAAAATGTATAAACGTTGAGTTTTCAACGTTGATAATTATCCGTGTTGAAAGTTAACGTGCATACGAAAAGTAATGTGTTAGTTTTTGTCTTAAACGCGTTTTTATGCACTTTGAATTTTTTTATGAGTTAACGGATATAGTTAAGTCGAAATTACAGCTATTGTTAAAAATATAATTCTGTTCAAAAATTATACTTTTTAATTTATGTTTATCCTAAAACTTGTACACTACACATACAAATTCAAAAAGTAAGATTTTTGCTAAAACTTTTCTTTTTACGAAAGGTACAAAATTTACGAATTCGAAATTTTTTTTTTCGAATCGAGTTACGCGGTAACCCCCCTGGTCCGAACAAAAGCCTTCTGCAAGAGCAAATCCAGGCCAATTTTTCTGAAAAATATAACAAATTATTCTATTAACTACAGTGAATTTCAATGCAATATCCCTTTCAGGCTTAAAATGGTGTGCTTTTAAATTATAATATTAAACAAATGGTATTTTACCCACTTTATGTTAAAAGTTCCTTTCAGAACAAAGTATTTATGTTTTTCAGCAAGGCTACTTCATTCAGATGCGTTGCATGCAAAAATATTACCTGCTTGCTAATTATTATTGAGGGGTATGCCTCAAATTTTAACCGTTTTTATTTAAATTTAACCAATTTTTCTCTTAGTTCAAAGCTGGGATTTAAAAACAAAAAGCTGGAGTAGATTCTCCAAGGCATTCCTACACCGAAAAAATTGTTTCCCAAATATTAGGTCATTTGAACTAAATTTAAAGAAATTTGGGAATGATTTGGCTCCAAGGAAATTTTAACTTAAATCGAGTACACAATTTTTTTAAAATAAAGTTAAAACAATTAACTTAAATTAAGTACATTTTTTCTGAGATTTAGTAAATACTGTTTTAATTTTTCTGAAAATTTTATTAAAATTTAGTATGTATTTTACTTAAATTTAGTTAAACTTGTTCTGAAATTTAGTATACATGTCTTAAAATCAAGTCAATTGTTCTTAAATTTAAAGATGCTTTGAACTTGTGCTAACGCAGAATAAACTTATTTTTAGTTCATATGTTATGCTCGTATTAAGAATATCCAAAAAAAAAAAAAATGCAAAAAATTGCAGGTATTATTTATTAATTTTTAATTCTCACTAGGTATAAATATTCAAATATATAAGTATTTTAGTTTCACTACCAAAAATCTAAGTAATCAATTTCATATATTTTTTTTACGAAAGTATTGACGAAAATAATTTTAATATTTTTTTCGTTAATATAAATTTGTGTGAAATTTATTACTTAAATTTTCTTCACAACACTAAAATACTTATATGTATAATACAAACCACTGTTGGTAAAAGTGGCACAAAAGTGCCATTTGTGGCACTATTGAATGTTCAATGGCACTTTGGCACTCTTCATAGAATTTTGGCACTTTTTAAGAAAATTTCTATATAATTTGATAAAAGGTCGATATCGCTGGTTTTTCATTAAAAGAGACGTCTACTTAGAACGGGTAGCAAAATTAAAAAACAAACGCCACACTAAAAATTTCTACAATTTTCTGGACCACCTTCCAGTTCTTTGGGGACAATTTAATCATTATTTTGATCTTTAAAAATAAAAGCAATTGGGATGAAATTAGAAAAACTTTAATTGATTCTATTGTATTGTCCGTCACTGGAATTTTTCAAAAATTTGTTATGGTATTCTAGTTTTTTTATGACAAGCAAAATTTTTAAAAATTTCACCATACAATGGTGAAAGCTTTTTCTGCCAAAAATAAAATAAAATGATCAAAAACTGTAATTTGTGAAAAATTACGATTTTTTCGATAATTTTATGAAATCTTAAATGGAATGAAAACTTAAAAAAAATTTCCAGGAACCGCAGAACACGAGAGAACTAGTTCTAAGCACTTGGAGTTTCCTTTAAATTTTAGCATAAAGTATTTTGAGCTTATTCCTAACAACTTTAGCCCCAAAAATCCCATGTTACTACGTAATCTTTTGGAGGAATTTGCAGGAATTTTAGAATCGGTAAAAGGTTCGATGCATCTTAAAATAATATCTCAAAATATGAATGAGGTATTTCGTATTATATTTCTGTGAAAAAAAAATTATAAAATTCTTCAAAAGAAAATAAAACTTAAATTTTAAATTGTTGACAAATGAAAATATATGTGCTTTTTATTACATGACAATTTTGTCAAGGTTTTGCTGTGACAATTTTTCTTAGAATACCAAAATTATAATAATTTCCATTCACACCAGTTTTGTGACAATTTTGTTATTGTTATAAAGTTTATAATAAGGGTGTAAAGGTATAAATATTTGAAATAAAAGCTGAACATATTTTTTGAAACATTTGCATTTTGCAAAATTTTTTTTTTGGCACTTTTAAAGCTTTTTTGGCACTTTTTTGGCATCATTTAGGCACCAAACGAAAATTCTCAAATACCATCACTGATACAAACTACAAACCAAATAAGAATTCCATAGGTTATAAAATATTTTCAGGAATAGGAAAGAAAATCTTTACTAGAATTTAAGAAGTTTATACTTGGTTTAAAGAAGTTAAAATGTTTAAACTAAATTTAAGGAAGTTCATTATTTGAATTTAGTTTTTCATACAATTTTAAATTTCATAATTTTTAGTTCAACCAAATTCTTAACATTTAAGATTTTTAACTAAAAATAAATACATTTTTCAACAGTTTTAAGAAATTTTAACCTAATTCAAGAAAATAAATTTAAGGAAAACGTTTTATTATTTTTGAGTTAATACGAATTTTGGATAAACTAAAATCAAATAAAATTTGCATTATTTGAAAGCAATTTTACTTATTGGAAAGAAATTTAACTAATTTTTATTAATAACTCATATACATTGTTTTAATAAAATGTAACCTTAATTTTAGTTCATATAATTTTTTGAGTGTAATGTGATGACATAAGCCCTGTTGAATCCTGGCTTTAAATATCGGCAAGATAGCAAAAATTGTAAAAATTCCATATTTGTAAATTCATGTCAACGACAGCAAACAAAAATTTCGGAGATTAGAAAGTAACAATCACAACAAACCCAAAATTTCCCACTCTTTCGCTGCATTTTTATATGGTCTTTCAAACCAAGAGGATTTTTAAAAGAAACTTGACAAATATTTTAGAAAAAAATAAACAAAAAACTACTTTAAACAAAACAAAAAAATACATAGCACCATTTTTGATTTCTTCTAAATTGGGTTTAGTGTTGAAAAAATTTACAAAAGTAATTCCCATAAACTGGATATTTGTGGTAAATGTTTCATAGACAAACTCGTTTCGTCTAAATATCGACTAATTTTTATTAACTTTTAAAAATTTACGGAAATTTCTGTAAAAAGTAAAATTACACAAAAATGTAATTTTTGAAAAATTATCCAACGAATGTGTAAACAGTCCCGTTTTTGAATAATTATTCAAAAAGTGGCAACACTGCTTAAATATTGATCAGCTTGTGATTGTTTCAATTCAATTTTGTTTATTGGTATTCAATTAACGATTTATTACATATGTATATAAAAATTTATTAATAAAAATATGAGGTAAATTCGAATGTAACTAATGATTCACTAGTTATTTTTTATGTTTTATGATGAGAAAAACATTGTTAATTTTTGATAGAAAAAAATCTGAATAAACACCCAATCAGAAAAATACAAACGGGAGAGCGGTGGCAAAGCACTTTAACAGGTGGTACAAGTACTGGTAAAAAGTGCTTTCACATTCCAAAAATGATAACATCATTAGACAAAAGGACCGGCTGTTTAAAAAGCGCCGGAAAAGCACTGGAGGAACAAAATTTTTGAACATTGGCAAAACGCTGGCAAAACCAATAAATAGGTGGTCTGGAAATATATTTTCCAAAATAAAATTTAAAAAAAGTTTATATGTATTTTTTTTGGTCCTGCCGTAATTTCAACCCAGGCCGTCAGATGGGCATACGATTGCTCTAGCCACTGACCTAAAGAGACATATAATATTTGCTGGCTAAACACATAAATGAATGATAATAGCTGGACAACTACTGGCTGTGCCGAAATGCTAGTACTGGCAAACAATTTTTGTAACTAGTATGCCAGCGTTGGGAGGGCAAAAAAAAAGTTGGTCTTGAAGGAGCTTTCCCACAACCAAAAAAATTGATTTTATAAAACAAACAAAATTTCAAATTAAAAAAATCAAACAAAAAATTTTTTGCCTGCAACCGGATTTGAACTCGGAACCTTCTGACTACAAACTTTTTTTAACGAAGCGTCAGCATTTTTATAAAATCATTGGTCTACCAGTGAATTGATTTTTGTACCCTTGGTAGCATTGGCTAGGTAGCACTGGATAACCACTGGTTGCAAACCCTGGCATATCACTCTAAGCCAATTTTTTGCCAGTGTGTTTTTTTATAACCACCGAAATTTTTGTAAAACAAATACTGGCAAAACGCTTTTTGCAAACGCTGGCAAAGCGTCCCAAATGATTGTTCGGCCAGTCATTTATTTTTAACACCGTTGTTACCCAGTGGTATGCCAGTGCTTGATTTTTTGTACCACTGGCGATTTCTGACTGGGCAGCTATCGTAAAAGAACCGAATATACAATATTTTAATCCATGGATGAATTTTGAAAGTATTTTTAATTTTGTAATAAAAAATGAGGTAATGTGAGGGAACAACACTATGTACGATAATAATAATAAAAAAAACACTTAGGTTGACTTACAGATAAGATATCCAATAGGATTCTCTTCGATTTTAAAAAACATTCGGGTATGTGAAAGAGAAGAAAAAAATAATGTAGACTTTTTAGTTGCCCAACCTCATGTTTATGGATTAAAAAGTGGTGTAAAAAATGCCGCAATTTTCATTTTTTAAATTAAATGCCAATAATTTCAAAAAATAAAGTAGACAAAGTGGATATCAAATGAAAGCTTTTTTGGAGTTACACATAAACATGTCCAACTTTTTTTGTTATTCAATTAACCCTTCAATGGCAACCCTTGTTCCACAACATGGACAATATGGGTATATATTTTTTTATATTCTCGAGTACTTTAACGCTGTGTACAAATAAATCCAAATTTAGTAAATTTCACACCTGTTTTCATTAAAAAATTTATTAGTTTTTAATCCTACCTTTTAACCCTTAAACGTGAGATTGGATCACTAAAAAAACTAGGTTTCTCTTATTTTTTCCTCCATCACATAACCAAATTTCATTAAAATCAGAGAGAACCCATTAGGATACCTTCCTTGTTAGTTTTGGTGTGATAAATACATTTAGTTTGTTACACGTAATTTACTATAAGTTTGGAATTCATCCATACATTTTCTTAAAATACATCTTGTTTTCTTTGTTTTTCTCTACGATTTCTATTTTTGCCCCTACTGAACTGATAAACCAGAATATATATAAAAAACATAGTGGGATTTAGTGACCAAAATATTTGTAAATAAGTGTTATTTATAATTCTTGATGATACTACATTTGTGGCTGGTTTTTCTTTGACAACTCGTTAAATGTCTGCTCTAATAATTTGATTAAGTTTTTCATTTTCAATCAGTTCTAATGATTTCCTTAAAAAACTTTTTATTTATGGCATAATTTCCTGTTTAATAAAAATCTTATTAATATTTTATCATTCAAAATTGGGGTGCAATTGAATTTGTCAATAGTTTTCGACAAAATTCATTTACGGCTAACACACACCACCCACTCACTTACTGGCTTTCACACTCATACACAGCAAAAAACCAAAATCGAGTTTTAATTAAAAAAATTTGTATATTCAATGTAAATTTAATTTGAATTTTGAACAATTAATCAATTTATTGTATCATTTTTTTTTTTAATTAAATCTTTAATCGTATCAGTTAAAAGTTTGATTGAAAACTTTCAAATATTTCAATTAAAATTTTAATTATATCAATTAAATTGAAGATTAATTTAATTGAAGATTAAAAAAAAAAACTGAAAATTTGGGAAAAATCAACGATACGTTATATTTATGTCTTACAAGAACTGCTAATGTGTGTATTATTATTTCTTAACTTTCTACTCGTGTGCATTTACGCTTATGTTTTTCTATTTAACCATACACTTAAAGTAAAAAGATTATGAAAATTTCATGCTTTGTAAAAAATGTATCTAAACAATGTGAAATCTATTTAAATTTTGAATTAAAATTTTAATTGAAAAATATAAATATTTAATTTATTATGCGGTGAATATATTTCAGCTTAAGGTCATTGGTTATTTGAAAATTCTCTTTGTTAAATAATTTTTTTTGTAAATAAATAAAAACGCAAGTTTTTTGAAATTTTCTTTAAATTTTTATATAACAATGTTAACTCCAATATATTTCTATCAACTTTGTTGATCATCATCAGGGATTTTAAAACAAATTATTAATTTGTTTGCGTCACAACTTTTCTTCTCACGGGTAATTGTCAACTTAATTTATTTTTTAAATAGTTATTGATTTTTTAAATATCAAATATCATCAATTAAAAATTGTTAAAAACCATAATTTTTGTAAAACGTATCCTTTAATTAATTATTTTTGGGTGATATTTTTACTGTATACCATCAACAATATGTTACCAGTTGACGAATTCATTAACACCACCACACTGTAATGAAATTGTATATGTATGTATGTATTTTCTATTGAATTATTAAATTCAAATATCACGATGAAAAGAAACAAAAAAAAAACATACACTCAGGGAACTTCTGGAGTCAGAATTTGTTAGTTGTTTAAGTAGTATTTCAGTTTAAATATTTTAAGTGAAAAAAACATTCATTTGTAGAAGATATATAAATTTTAACTACATTCGTAAGTCATTTAAAAAAGAAACAACATAAATTACTGAGAATTCATAACATTAAATTTATTCAGTCATTTTGGTTTCTCAAAAAAAAAAAAAACCAAAAATAATATACTTATGTAAGTAATTTTTGTTCGTTGTTTTGACTAATTTGTGGTTCATTTTATTAATAGTAAAAAACAAAGGAAAATATAAGTTCAAATTTCAATTGAAATTTAATTTGTTTTTAATTATGAATACATATAAACAATTAATACAATTTAATGGAAAATCACTGAAGAATTCTGTCCATAGAAAAAGCCTAGAACTACACAGGAAAATTTTCTGTGCCAAAGAATCGGTTGTAGAATACTTACCAATATTTTCTGTTGCAAAGAATCGGATGTAGAATAGTTACTTTTCTTTACAACATCTTCTACTGTCAATTTTAACACCGATGATTTTTGTTTGAAACTGTCCCAAAAGCAACCGCTTCTGTGGCTCCAAAGTGGAACCGGTTGCCCTACAATTCGTTCTGGAACTAGTTTTAGAACTGATTCTACGTCAGTCATACCTTTCAATACATATGATCCGTGAAACTGGTTCCGGAACCAGTTCCATTGAATCTGTTTTAGTAGAACTGGTTGTAGAATAGATGTGGTTGGCAACCGATTGTAAAAAAAATTTCTGGGATGCTTATATATTTTAAAGGAAAACGTTTATTAAAAAATATTTCTATTAAACTACAAATTAAAAACTACATAATATTCTGAGTGTAAACTAACACTAAGTATTTGAATTTAATTGATTTTGGCATTATTATATTGAAAAAAAGAATTGCTTTAAACAAATTGTTAAACGTTTTAGTAAAACTTCAATTGGTGTCAATTTTTTTTTAATTATAAATGGTCAACAAGTCAGCCGTTCAACTTTACTGGACTATTGACCTTTCGATTAAAAAATGCTTGAATTTCGTGCGTGTTTTCATTGGATGTACATATATTTATTAAAAGTAGAATAGCCGTAAAATACAGTGGCTGCAAAAAGAAGAGGGACACACAATCCAGTTTCAGATTTATTCTACACATTTTGCCACTGCAATTCAGAAAATATCAATTGAAAATAAGAATTTCCATTTGAAATTCCGAAAATATCATTTGAAATTCAAGTGTGTTATTTTAAATTTAAATAATTTAGAAAATTATAATTTAAAATTCAGAAAATATCAATTAAAATCCTGAAAACCATCAAGTGTAATTAAAAAATGATCATGCGAAATTCAAAAATAAGCAATTGGAATTCCGAAAATTTCAATTAAAATTCAGAATACATAACATGAAATTCAATTCGTGATTTCTTAATTTCAATTGATATTTTCTGATTTTCAATTGGTATTTTCTGAATTTAAAATGATAATTTCCGAATTTCATTTCATATTTTCTGAATTTTAATTGATATTTTCTGAATTTCAAATGATATTTTCTAAATTTAAAAGAATATTTTTTTGCATTTGAGTGGAAAATCTGAATTTCAGTTGATGTTGTTTTAATTTCAAATGGAAATCCTGAATTTTAATTGATGTTTTCTGAATTTAAAATGGACATACTGAATATCAATTGATATTTTGCAAGGTTGGTTACCGTTATCGTTATAATACCGTTATCGCTAAAATACCGTTTCAAATTGAATACCGTTACCGTTAACAATACCTCTAAAAAAATGTCCCAATACCGTTATCGTTGCAGATACCATTATTTTTATGGGTATACCCACTAACTATAGTTAGCGATATTTTACCGGTGTTTATTAATTTATATAAAAAATGCCAATTTGATATTGTTTAAGATCTGCTGTAATATCTAGCTGATCCAATTAGATCTCAAAATTGGGTGTATCCAATGATATCGTATTAGATCCCATTGTATATATGGGGATAGACTAAGATCAAGTTATATCTCAAAATTGGGAGGTCCAATGATATCTTTGGGGATAAACCTAGATCTAATTTGATCCGAAAAATGGAGGATCGAATTAGATCCAGTTATATATTTGTGGATAAACTTAGATCTAATTTGATGCGAAAAATAGCGGATCGAATTAGATAGAGCTATATATTTGTGGATAAACTTAGATCAAATTTGATCTCAATTTTGGCAGATCGGATTAGATCTAGCAATATATTTGTGGATAAACTTAGATCTAATTTGATCCGAAAAAGTGGCAGATCGAATTAGATCCAGCAATATATTTGGGGATAAACTTAGATCTAAATTGATCCGAAAAATGGCAGATGGAATTAGATCCAGAAATATATTTGTGGATAAACTTAGATTTAATTTGATCCGAAAAATGGCAGATCGAATTAGATCCAGCAAAATATTTGGGGATTAAGTAAGATCTAAATTTATCCAAAAAATGACAGATCAAATTAGATCCAGTAATATATTTCGGGATTGCGTAAGATCTTAACTTTTCAGATAAATTGCAGATCGAATTAAATCCAGTGATATATTTGGGGATTTGGTAGGATCTTAATTTATCCCATAAATTGCAGATCGAATTAGATCCAACAATTTATTTCGGTATTAAAATGGCAGATCGAATTAGAAACAGCAATATATTTGGGGATTGACATCTAAAACTATCCAGAAAAATGACAGATAAAATTAGATCCCGCATTATATTTGGGTACTACGTAAGATCTCCATTTATTTGGGATTAAATAAGATCCCAGATAGATATTGACAACAGTTCAAAAAATAATACACTGGCAGAGCAGATTTTCTAAAAATTACAATATTTTGTTAAAATAAGGTTTAAACTCAGAAGGCTATGCATTTTTTTTTTTATAAAAAGAATTTCTTTTTATAAAATTATAATTTTATTTTCTATAAATGTTTTTATAAAATTATATTTTTTTTTTATTAAATTGAATTAAAAAAAAAAATAATTTTATTTACATCTTTTTAACGCTCTACACCATTTCCAATTGTATCAATTGTTTTTAAGATTTATCAATTGTATTTCAGAAATAATCAATTGAATTTCAGTTTTATCAATTGTATTTCAGAACTTATCAATTATTTTTCAGATTTATGAATTGTATTTCAGAACTAGTCAATTGAATTTCAGTTTTATCAATTGTATTTCAGAAATTATTAATTGTATTTTCGAAATTCACAACTGTGTTTCAGAAATTATCAAACTGTATTTCAGAAATTATCAATTGTATTTCAGAAATTATGAAATGTATTTTAGAAATTATGAAATGTATTTCAGAAATTTTTCTCTATTAATTATGAAATACAATCAACAAGTTCTGAAATAGATTTGATTATTTTGAAATTTCTGAAATACAATTAATAGCTTCTGAAATACAGTTAATATTGTAGTTGCTGATGAGTTACCATATATGACCATATATTGTTTAAATGGCATCATATATCATAATGTATGGTTTCAAGGTCACCACATATGGTAATATATTCTTTAAATGATACCCAATATATATTGCACTATATATAGTAGTATATATTATTATATCTGGAACTGTATTGAAAATGTTGTTCATGAGGTCCCATATACGAATATCTATTGTTGAAATGGCACCATATATGATAATATATGGTTTAAATGGCACCATATATAGTAATATATTACTTAAATAACACCATATATAAATATATATGGCACTATATATAGAATCATATATTATATCTGGAACTGTATTAAAAATTTTGATCATGAGGTACCATATATGGCCAAATATTGTTTAAATGGTACCATATATAATAATATATGGTTTAAATGGCACCATATATGCTAAAATATTGCTTAAATAACACCATATATAAATATATATGGCACTATATTTAGTAGCATATATTATCATATCTGCAACTGTATTAAAGGTTTTGTTCATGAGGTACCATATATGACCATATATTGTTTAAATGCCACCATATATGATAATATATAGTTTAACTGGCACCATATATAGTTATATATTGTTTAAATGATACCATATATAATTATATATTCCTAAAATGCCGCCATATATATTAAGATATAGCTCTATATACAACTATATATGCAATAAGATCAGCCATGCTATGTAATATATAATCATATATACCATATCTAATATTATAAAGGCCGATATCTAATGAGATGAAATTATATATGGCATAATATAAGGAAACATTTTGGAAAAAGACGTCATATATAATTATATATGGATATACATAACGACATGTCTAATTATATATTGTAATTAGGGTTTATGTTTATATTATCCCGTCCCGGGAATTCCCGGGAATCCCGCCCTTTTTCGGATCCCGCAATCCCGGGAATTTTGTGCAGGATTTCCCTGGATTTTTTTTTATTCTTTTACAGAAGTTTTAGCTTATATTATTGCAATTTTGGAAGCTTTATTTAAATTTAAAGCATTTTTTTTTTGAAATTAATTTGATCAAAAAATATTTAAAATTAAAAAAAATACGATTTAAAATTTAATAAACTGAATTAGGCCAAATTGTTTTTAGATGCCAGTTGAATTTGGTTTAGTTAAACCGAAAAAATTTTATCAGCCAATACCAAGTTTACCAACAAAAATTCTTGTATGTACTTCGGAAATTTTTTTTTCTTTAAAATGATCTTTGTTCGAATAAAGAAATATTTGTATAGGCTGGTTTACACTATATTTTCGGAAAAATTCTGCAAACTTGCCTATATGTTTTGCATGTGTACTAAAGTAAAATCGTACCGAAAATCTTATAGTGTAAACCAGCCTTATTCAACATTCCAACATCATTATTTCAGTTCCAAATACCTCCAAAAAACTAGACACTAAAATTAAAAAATTCGTGATGTTTTCATATTTTCAATTGACAAGTATTTTGAGTTTCTTTTATTTAAAATAATTTAATTTTAAGTTCAATTGTTATTCCTTTATTTCAATTGTATTTTTTAAATATTATTTGTTTTCAAAATAATCCATCAGATGCTTTTTAAAATTATTTTGGATTTTTTATATGTTAATTTAAAATGCAACTAAATACGAAAATTAAATAATTTATTTTTAAGTAGCTGTGGCATAAAAAATGTCTATTCAAGAAAACCAATTAAAGTTAAGAAACTATTTAATAATGTTGTAGTGTCTTTTTTTATAAAACGATTTAGGCGAATTTGCCTAAAAATTTATGTGAAAATTACTCACTTTTAAACTTTTTTATAAAAATAATTCTAGACGGATACTTTTGAAAATCTGCATAGAAAGGTATATATAAAATATCTAGAAATAGAAATTTTTTGATTTCATATTTAAGAAATATTTTAGCAACAAATCTATCTTATTTCTGACTATAAAACTGGTCCGACACAATTTTGCACCTATTAACAATTCCAATATATTCTGAAAAAGGGTTAAACAATTGGTTAAACCGTTTAAACGGCGAATTAATATTTAATTAATATATTTCTAAGAGTTTTTTAAAATTAAGACGGCCTTCCATATAAATATATAACCTAAATATTAATTCACGATTTAAATTGTTAAACGAATTGATCCAGAAAAGTGGAAGACATGGATATTTTATATTTAGCCATCCTATCAGAATATATTAAGTGCATTTTCTCATGGGTACAACCAAAAGATGAACTTTGTCGGACGGTGTTTGAACAGTAATCGAGTTTTTCAAGTCCAACATATGTCGAACTTATATATTTTCTAACGAGCGGGAATTCCCGGGATCCCGGGAAATTATGAAAAAAATCCCGCTGTCCCGGGAAATGAAAAAGTCCGGGAAAAGAAAAACCCTAATTGTAATATATGCCACATATGATTATATATCATTTTTTTTACTCGGGGAGTCCGATTTCTTGTTTGGATCACTCTACTATATTTTTCAAAATTTTATTCTACATCTTTTAACCTTAAACATTAGCAAATGTTCTGTCTCACAATTAAAATTTTAATAAAAATGTGAATTATTTAAATAATCTAAAGGAAAAAATATTTAAATTAAATACATATCGTCAGCTAAAATGCAAAAGGGCTTAAGTAACAAAATTTTCAAAACCAGTTTTATTGGTAATTATGATTCATTTGACTCAACTGCATGCCTAGTAGGAAATGAAAATTGCCAAAAGAAAATTGTTGTATTTTTATTGCGTGTTTATACACGCAGAAAAAAATACATTGCTGAAGATGTTTACAGGCAATAATAAAAATATATGTTTACAAACTACCATATATGTAAATGTTTGAAGTATTTTATTTTTATCGTTATTATGCAAAAATTGTAATGTTTGTATGTGAGTTATATTTTCCCACCTAAACAAAGATATACAGGGTCCGCCATCTAACGTTTTTTTTTCAACTAGTGCTTATTTCATGAATGGTAACACTTAGCTCATGTCTGATTTGACAGATAATTAGTTTTATCCTTCCGCTGAACGAATATGGTTGTGTATACGCTTGAACAACGCTGGTCCAGAGGCATAATTGGGCCATTTTTCTTCGAAAATGAGCAAGGAGTGGCCGTTACAGTCAATGGCGATCGTTATCGGGCCATGTTGAACGAATTTTTGTTCACAAAAATTGAAGAGGAGGATATTGGCAACATTTGGTTTCAACAGGACGGCGATACGTGCCACACAGCCGAAGCTACACTCGATGTTTTGCGCCCTGTTTTTGAAGATCGCAATATCAGCCGCAGAGCTGATGTCGTTTGGCCACCTCGGAGCTGCGATTTGACACCGTTGGACTATTATTTGTGGCGTGCCGTCAAAGATAAGTGTTACGCCGACAAGCCAGAGACAATTGACGCTTTAAAGGACAATATTCGTGAAGCCATTGGTGAAATACAGCTGCACACAATCGATAATGTGCTTAAAAATTGGGCCGATCGTGTAGGCTACTTGCATGGCCAGCCGAGGCAGCCATATGAATGAAATTATTTTCCATTATTAACCGGAAGGATTGTACTTTCAAATAAAAAAAGAAATTTGAGAAAATATTCAGTAGTTTTTTTTTATAGCATTTTCAAACAAAAGTTATTTGGCGGACCCTGTATTTGCAATTTTAATTTTATCATTATTATATTTGTGGAAAAATAATAATAAAGCCCGTATGACACTAGCTTGATTTTGTATTGATAAATTTTTTGAGAACAGTGCAAATGTATAGTCATAGGAAAATTACATAAGTGCAAACAGTACAACCATACTTACATATCAGGGATATCATTTCATTTCATCAATCAAATAACAAGTCAATACAAAATTAAGCAAGTGTCATACGGGCTTAAGCATAGTATATAGTATGGCAAATATAATAGAAACAAAGTTTTTTCTAATTTTACTCTCGTTGCCTTTATTTTTAAATATCAAAATAGTGGCTAAATTCGCCCCGAAAGGCGGCAAGATGATCCAGAAAATTGTGCAGACTTTTAACGTAATGTCTGTTTTTTTTTATTTTGTTACTTGTTCTAAGTGGGCGCGGCTTTTAACGAGAAAGAGATATCGCTATTTCTCAAATTAAATAGTATGCTAAAAATTAGCCAGTACTGACCGGATCTATACAACTGTATACCGTTGGAAATATTATAAAATTTCCTTAAATCTTGCATTATTTTTATCGACAAATGGTAGCCAGATTTACCATGACAATGCCTTAAAAATGAAGAAATTTTTCTTTTTTTTTTGTTTTAAGCGATTTTAAAATAAAGTAACCAACACTGAAAAATATATATCTAACTTTCTAAAATTTTAAATATCGTTAATTAGTGCATTTTTAGTGTTTTTTAGGTTTCTTTGTGTATTATTGGATTACTTTTTATTCAACACCTATAAAATTCAAATGAAAGATTTGACAATTTAAGTGATAAAAATAACGTTCTGGTGATTTACAAAATTTACTTTTTCATACAATTTTGTTTGAAAACTACGTAAGTCAACAAAGATAGTCACCGTTTATCACCGTGTTTTAAAAATACAAAATTGTAAAAAAATAGGTGAAGTGAGGAGTTGTCTTTTGAGAAATTAGGCTATTAATCAAAAAACGGCCGCTTTCGCACATCAAGGTAGTTTGTCAGCTTATTACTGGTTTGACCCATATGAAAGGAAGTCTTTATCGAGAAAAACCATAAAAGTTAAAATTTTTTCATTTTGTACATAGGAAAAAAAATATTAGACATGTATTTTGTAAAGGTTAAAGGTCACGTTTAAAGGTTAAAAAGTGGGGTTAAAAATGACAAAGGTTTTGTATTAAAGCATATCTGGAATTCATTAAACACACATTACCCACGTCTAGGACCCAGGTTTAACAGTTTTTTCTGCAACATAATTTTTAAAAAATTTTTAGTATATTTTACTGCTATTTTTACAGATTTATTTCTATGAGTGTACCCATACTCTCTATGTTTTGTTAACAGAGTCGCTAACTTTTGAGAAAAGCAAAGTGCTTCCGAAAGTTTCGGAAACTCTGCTTGCAAAACATAGAAAATATGGTTGTCAAACTTCATATTTTTAAGAGTGCGAATAATAATTTCCAAAAATTAATTAGCGCATTTTTTGGATTTTTTCATACAAAAAGTGGATTTATTAAATCCAAAAAAAAATTGAATTTATTTATCTGTGTTTACACATAACAATAAAAACACTAATATATGAAACATTCTGTTAATTTAATATCAGAAAAAATACGAATGAAAATTAAAAGAGAAAGTTAGAATATTCTTCCACCTCAAGTCCAAATTCTAATATGATATTGTCATATTAGATTTTTATTTGTTGTTTCAAAAAGGGGTTGATCATTTTCATGATAGACAATACAATTGTTTCGTAGACATCACTCTACTCTTCAGTTGTCCGCAATAAGAAAATGATAACTTTCTTACTCAAACCGAGACATTACATAAGGTACAAAAAATCAACGGGACGAGAATTTTGTACTTTCGTATATGAACTGTCTGATTTGGTATAAATCAACTCCTTTTTGAAAGCAACAATTACATAAAAGTACCCTTTGGGTACTATTTATATGTATGTCTGTTGTCAATACATTTTGTAAAAACAACTAATTTTAAACTCAAAACAAAATAAATATTTGAATGAGATTTTAGCCGTGGTGTGCTTATTTTCAACAATTATTTTAATTTTTGCATTAAAAAATACAAAAATTGTTTTTTCGGACTTTCTATATTTTCATATATTTAGTTAGAATATTCTTCCACCTCAAGTCCAAATTCTAATATGATATTGTCATATTAGATTTTTGCATTAAAAAATACGGAAAAACAATTTTTGTATTTTTTAATGCAAAAATTAAAATAATTGTTAAAAGAGAAACAAAAAATTGTAAAACTAGAAAACAAAAGCATTTTCGTTAAATTGTTTGTATTAAATATGTTTAGAAAAAAAACTGCACTTCTGTAAATACTTATTTTCCATCTTGGACATGGAGAAATAGCTGAAATAGAAATGGCACTTTTTCACGCTACGCTAAGTAATTTAATTGAATCCAATTTGTGAGTATTAAACATTGCAGTGGAATATTTTAATTGTGTAGAAATATAAATTGAAGTGATGAAACTAAAAAGTATTTCTTGCTGTTTTATATAAATTATAATAAAGAATTTCAAGTTACAATAAAAGCCTGCATCATTGTATTTATTATTAAAAATTAGGGTGAAAAAAGGTGGGAAAGAAAAATTCTGTTAAAATAGGTGTAAATAGGGTAAAACCAAAAATTGAATTTTGTCGGACGGTGTTATAATATATTTTTCATTATACCAAATCTGATACAAAATTATTATACAATAATTTATTTGGATTTTAGACATGTTTTTGTTTTTCCTATTCCCCAAGTCATTACAGCATTTAATTTGAATGATGTTTTACTTTTTCTACTCTATTGTTATGTATTTTGTTATATATTTTTTATGTATTTGATTTTTTACATACATTTGACATCAATATTATAGATAACAGAATTCTAATTTATTTTTAAATGTTATATTGCTTTAATTACTCATACTCATGTTACTATCAAAGTATCTATCATTTAAGTTTCCCATCATGTAGGTTAGGGCGGGTCAAAGAATTCTAAGCAACTTTGCCCTAGAAACCATAGGTCTAAAATGGATTTCGAGCTTGCGGAAATTCCAAAATATGTTGTAAGTGGTGCTTTATGAGTTTGAATAATGAGTTTTATTAAATATACCCTACACCAGTACATGGACAGGGTATAATAAATTTGTGCTGATGTTTATAATTCCAAAAAATATTGAAACTAACCACCTTTAAGTATACCGATTGACCCAGAATAACATTTTGTTTCGATATAACGATATCCATCTGTCCGTCCGTCCGTCCGTATGTATATCCACATATTTTTGTGCGCAAATATTAAGATATTTCTACAAAATTTGGTATACCGACTAATTTCGGTCCAAGGACAAAGCCTATTGATTTTGGTTCATATCGGTCCATGGTTAGACCTAGTGCCTATATAAAGGTTCCACAAAATTATATTGTTTGCACACTACAGCTCGCAAATACGAAGATATTTTAATGAAATTTTATACACGGATTCAAATGGGCTCATGAATAATGGCTATTGATTTTATATGGAATCGGTCCATGTTTAGATCTAGTGCCCGTATAAAGGTCCCCCAAAAATGGGCATATTCGCTCGCTAAAGGTCGCAAATATTAAGATACTTTGATCAAATTTGGTACACAGACTTATATCGGCCCAAGGACGAAGCTGTTTGGCTCTCAACCAGACTAGTGTAGGGTATCGTATAGTCGGCATGCACTAAGCCTAAAAATTTACCAATTGTAAAAAAATCAAAAGGCTTTGTCTTTATGTTTATGTGAAATAGCGTACCTAATTTCATTAAAATATATTCGTATTTGAGACCTGTAGTATGCAAAAAACATTTTTGGGAGGAACCTTTATATGGGCACTAGGTCTAAACATGGACAGTAGAGTGGTCCAAAAAAACATGAAAGTTGGAATGCGCGATCTCCACAATATTGCCCCTATTCCTTAATGTCTAAAAACTCTCTGTGCCAAGTTTCAGCTAAATCCGCTGTTATTTAGAAGTAGCACAAAAAGTTGTCTTTTAAGAGTTAGTAATTTATCTCTAGAGTAATTTATACAAAAAGAAGGGTTGACTTTAAATTTAATTATTTCTTAACCTTTACGCTATTATTTAAAAATTTTTTTTAAATCTGGTCTTAATTAATGTGAATATAAGGAATTTGAAATCAAAACTTAAAAAAATTAAGTTACTTTTAAGTAATTCGCGGTTTTTTTTAAATTTATACAAAAAAATACATATTTTAGTCAAATTTTCGAAATTTTCCGAAAAGATGTAATTAAAAATTCAACTTGTTTTTGCCTTGTATGCGCAAATTTCTCAAATCTGATCTTTATTTTAACGCAGATTATGAATCAGCAATCGAAACTTAAAAAAAATTTGTGGTTTATGAATTATTCGCGGTTTTTGAAAATTCAAAAAAACTCAAGTTTTTTGAGATATTTTCCCAATTACCTGTAAATGGTGTTATCGAAAAATGCAATTTGTTATACTTTTGCAATTTACTTACCAAGGACCTTCATTATATATAACACTGATTTTAATTTTAAAAAGGATAACAGATATCCTTGCAAATTAAGTTAAAATTTGACATTTTTTAATATTTCGCTATTATTTAGATTGCTATAATTTTATTGCTACCAAAAACCCTATCCCACATAATAGGACATTTAGCAGATATATATTAATGCAAAAACGAAATTTTCATATTGGTAAATATAAGGAAACATCCTGATCGAAGTTGGTCCTTTTTTGTATGAAATTTTCAAATTTCGCGAAATCCGCGACTCCGATTTCAATTTTGATTTCATATTCGTAATGTACACCTAAGAATATATTAGATTTGATATGTCGCGATCATAATAATTATATTTAATTTTTCTCATTTTTTCCATTATTTTTAATTAATTAAAAATAATAGAACAAGTACAACCTCGAAACTTCAATTGCGATGTGCTACCTCTAAACAAAACTTTTTTGGTGATTTTTTTGATCAGACTACATTTTTTTTCAAAGTGGCATATTTGTAGGGTTGTGGAGTGTGAAAATTCCAACTTTTTTTTTTTTTGGACCACTCTAATGGACAGATATTAACCATAATGAACAAACTTCGACTTTGGGCAGATATAAGTCGATGAACCGAATTTCATTAACTTCGTATTTGTAACCTGTAGCGTGCGAAAAACCAGTTTTGGGGGTACTTTATATGGGCACTAAGTCCAAACGTGCACCGATTTCAACCAAAATTATTATGCTTCGTCCCTGGGATGATATAAATCGGTATACCGAATTTTATTAAAATATCTTAACATACCAACCTGTAGCGTGCGCTCATTTTTAGGCTGATTTATGTCATCAGCTTAGCAGTTTAGTCAAAAATAAAAAAAAAATTTGAGATTTTTTTTCTTAGAATAAGGAAAGCCGATGAAGACTATCTAAAAAGTCCAGAACTATTATCCTGGTTAACAACCCGAGTAAAAAAATTGATCTCGCGCAATATCTAATTATATCCAATTTGATATTGTTTAAGATCTGCTGTAATATCTAGCTGATCCAATTAGATCTCAAAATTGGGTGTATCCAATCATATCGTATTAGATCCCATTGTATATATGGGGATAAACTAAGATCAAGTTATATCTCAAAATTGGGAGGTCCAGTGATATCTTTGGGGATAAACCTAGATCTATTTTGATCCGAAAATTGGCGGATCCAGCTATATATTTGCGGATATTTTTAGATCTAATTTGATCCGAAAAATGGCGGATCCAATTAGATCCAGCTATATATTTGGGGATAAACTTAGATCTAATTTGATCTCAATTTTGGCAGATCAAATTAGATCTGGCAATATATTTGTGGATAAACGTATATCTAATTTGATCCGAAAAAGTGGCAGATCGAATTAGATCTAGCTATATATTTGGGGATAAACTTAGATCTAATTTGATCCGAAAAATGGCACATCGAATTAGATCCAGCAATATATTTGTGGATAAACTTAGATATAAATTGATCTGAAAAATGGCAGATCAAATTAGATCCAGCAATATATTTGGGGATAAACTTGGATCTAAATTTATCAGAAAAATGGCAGATCGAATTAGATCCAGCAATTTATTTCGGTATTAAAATGGCAGATCGAATTAGAAACAGCAATATATTTGGGGATTGACATCTAAAAGTATCCATAAAAATGACTGATAAAATTAGATGCCGGATTATATTTGGGTACTACGTAAGATCTCCATTTATTTGGGATTAAATAAGATCCCAGACATATATTGCCAACTGTTCAAAAAATAATAGACTGGCAGAGCACTGATTGTATAAAAATTACAATATTTTGTTAAAATAAGGTTTAAACTCAGAAGGGCTCGAGTTCAATATGCATTTCTTTTACAAAATGAATTTCTTTTTATAAAATTAAAATTTTTTTTCTATAAATTTTTTTATAAAATTATATATTTATTTTTTATTAAATTGAAATCTTTGAATAAAATAATTTTATTTACATCTTTTTGACGCTCTACACCATTTCCAATTGTATTAATTGTTTTAAGATTTATCAATTGTATTTCAGAAATAATCAATTGAATTTCAGTTTTATCAATTGTGTTTCAGAACACATCAATTATTTTTCACATTTATGAATTGTATTTCAGAACTAGTCAATTGAAGTTCAGTTTTATCAATTGTGTTTCAGAAATTATTAATTGTATTTCCGAAATTCACAACTGTATTTCAGAAATTATCAAACTGTATTTCAGAAATTATCAATCGTATTTCCGAAATTATGAAATGTATTTGAGAAATTTTTCTCTATTAGCTATGAAATTCTGAAATAGATTTCATTATTTCTGGACACAACTAAATAAATAATTAAATTTGCGTAATATTGTAGTTTCTGAAGTGCAAATAATATTTTGTGATATACAATTAAAATTTTCTAAAATACATTTAATAATTTCTGGAATACCTTTTTTCGATGCTTATAAGTTAGCTCGAAATGCTTTTATCATTCATTTAATTTTTAGCTATCACACATCTATACAAGTCTCGTTAGATTAGAGTGTAGAGGTCTTGGCTGACAATCTGGTGGACTGGGTTAAATTTCATGATTTTAAAAGCAAATATTAAAAAAGTTTTCTCAATTTTTTGAAAAATGTTTTTTGAAATCTATTTTTTTGCCAAGATAGTTAATTCAACGTTCTGCCAACGCATAACCGACCATCGCCAACGGTTTGCCAGCATTGTGCCGATTATATTTTTCTGTCTGGGATGTTAAACTTAAACCTATTGTATATTAACATTAATTACAACTATATTTTTATTTTTAGGAAATACATTTTTATTTTATTATAAGTTAACATTAAATTAAATTTTAGATAATGGCACCAATTTGTAGTTGTAATTATTATATATTAAATCATATATTCATAAACATTCTATACAGTTAGACGAGGTTTATGGAACTATTTAACTTTATAAAGTGTTTATAAATTATAACTTAAATGTACATATATATATGTTAAATGTACGTGAACAAATTGTTGATATGGACCCACAAATTGTATCTCAACTGATATTGGAATTATTGTACCATTACCATACATCAATATATATTAAATGATATACATATATTACAATATATGACACTGTATTATAAATATTGTTAATAAAGTAACATATCTGATAATATTTTTTATAGCGCCATACATAGTTTTACATTATTCAAATTAAACCATATATGGAATTGTATTCAAAATGTTGATGTGGTACCAAATTTGACCATATATTGTTTAAATTGTGCCATATATGACAATATATTGTTTAAATGATACCATATATGTCTATATATTAATATTGTTTAAATGACACCATATATCAATATATATGGGACTATATATGGTAGCATATATTATCATATCTGCATCTGTATTAAAAATGTCGTTCATCAGGTACCATATATGAGCATATATTGTTGAAATGGCACCATATATGACAATATATGGTTTAAATGGCACCATATATGGTAATATATTGCTTAAATAACACCATATATAAATATATATGGCACTATATATGGTAGCATATATTATCATATGTGGAACTGTATTAAAAATATTGTTCATGAGGTACCATATATGGGCATATATTGTTGAAATTGCACCATATATGATAATATATGGTTTAAATGGTACCATATATGATAATATATGGTTTGAATGGCACCATATATGATAATATATTGTTTGAATGGCACCATATATGATAATATATAGCTTAAATAACACCATATATAAATATATATAGTACCATATATTATCATATTTGGAACTGAATTAAAGATTTGGTTTATGAGGTACCATATATGACCATATATTGTTTAAATGGCACCATATATGATAATATCTAGTTTAACTGTCACCATATATAATTATATATTGCTTAAATGATACCATATATAATTATATATTGCTAAAATGACATATATATTATATATATATATTAAGATATAGTTCTATATATAACTATATATGCAATAAGATCAACCATGTTATGTAATATATAATTATATATGCCATATCTAATATTATGAAGGCCGATATCTAATTAGATGAAATTATATATGGCATAATATAAGGAAAATTTTTCGGAAAAAACCTCATATATAATTATATATGGATATACATAACCACATGTCTAATTATATATTGTAATATATGCCACATATGATTATATATAATTTTTTTTACTCGGGAATGCTTACATGTTAACGAAAATTTTACACAAACATTGCAGTGAAGCACTACTCACTACATATTTTTGAATTTCCGCAAGCTCGAAATCCATTTTAGACCTATGGTTTCTAGGGCAAAGTTGCTTAGAATTCTTCGTAGAATCATTTCCCCCCATACGAATTTTATTTTTTTTTGCCACCATACAAATTGACCCGCCCTAATGTAGGTATATACACAGAGAGAATATTTCATTAAATTTTAGTCAATAAAAACATTTTT
The DNA here is from genome assembly GCA_949987735.1 of Leucophora obtusa. Lineage (NCBI taxonomy): Eukaryota > Metazoa > Arthropoda > Insecta > Diptera > Anthomyiidae > Leucophora > Leucophora obtusa. The sequence goes on along the minus strand of OX465295.1, from coordinate 290,359,981 downwards.
GCACATTAAAGCATCCTCTAAAATGAAATTACAAAGCGTGATGTTCTGTAAAAAAATCTTGGTTACCCTGTTAAAAATCGATTATACATGAGCACATAATATAATTCATACATGCCCATATGCATCAATATACAATATTATTTATGTGTGTGGATAAATTATTCATATGTGCTCATATGAATACACATATGGTAAAAAAAATAAGTACATTTGCTTATTATTTCTTTATGTTTAATTATAGTTAATTTAACTGACAATTATTTTTTATTTAAATAATTTTAATATGACAATGCATTTAAAAGTAAAAAAAGGACCTCGTTCTTCCCCGTTGTTTTTTTAACTGTGTGTCAGTTTTGTATAGGTCTGTTTCCAGTACTTGGTCGAAATAATTAATACATTATTGAATTTTTAAATATTTTAGCAGTATGATCCGTTTTTTTTTTGGTATGGCTATTTATTTTATTTTTGTTTCTTTTTATTCAAAAGCCGGTTGAAAATCGCAGAAGACAAAAAAAGACATCAAAAACAACAAATATCCGTATTGTTACCTCTTGCGAAGAAGGACCCATTTTTATTTTCAAGAGCCCTTTCAGCAGATATTGGAAATGTAATCTCCTCACGCACGTTTTTAACGTGACCCAAACTGCTTTTAGATGTACTATTTAACCCTAACCGTAACCGCATAAAAAACGTGCGTGATTATACATTTAAATCCAGAGTTTTGTAAGAGTTCAGTATTAAAATTTTGAACATTTAAAAAAGAAAAATATTAAAATACATGCAATTTTTTTATATAAATTTCAAACATTATATTTTGTTTTATAAATTTGGTCTAAAAAATTACAAAATTGTTAAAATTTTATAAATTAATTAGAAATTTATTAATTTAGTTCGAGGCCAATTTCCTTATTATGAATTAACATAATAAGTATTTTTTTCGAAAAACTGCTATTTTTCTTCATCAGGATACTCTCCTGACAAATACTTCACAGAGTTTTTGCTTTCTAAAACCTCTACACTTTTAGGAATGAAAAGTCGATCGTTTCGGGGATTTTCCAGGTCCCCTTCATCAATTTTCTTTAGAAAGTGGTGGCGTAGTGCAATGCAAATTAAAAGCATCAAAATCTCATATTAAATCTAGTCTGCTACATCAACAAAATGGGAATTGAGCAAACAATAAAATATGTTTTCGAAGCCTTCTGCAAAGCATAACCAACAATAGAAATATTCTGAAAGTTTTTTGTTTTTGTATTTTATACCAATGGCATAAATAAATACAAATTTTTATTTTTACCTTACTTCTTTGTTAATACAAGAAGAGGTAAAACATTTTTTTTCCTGTACTATGAGTGTTGTCAAAATGTTGGTTTTTAATTTTTTTTCAACCCTTTTAATTGATTAATTGGAAATTTATTAATTTAGTTCGAGGCCGATTTTGATTGTGCTTGCGGAAGACTTCGAAAACATATTTTATTGTTTAACATATATATACTTAACGTTGATAGGCATGAGACAAAATACAGCTATTAATAATTTTTTGTAATATTTTTTTTTTTTTTTAAATAAATCAAATTAATCAAAAGTTTAATTGACTTAATTTTAATAAAACTTTAACAACTTTCTGTAAGTATTCATTAATATCAGAGAGATAATACTCTCAGTGTACGTATAAGAACCCGTTATACTTACCACATGGTCTCACATGCTACAAACTCACACATACATACCCTAGCTGAAATGCAAAAGGGCGTAACTAACATTTTTATTTTATTTTTATTGCAGCAAAAGAAAAATGATTAGAAATGATAAACTTAGTGGGGAAATGTATATAGTTCAATAGAGGGCTTCGTAATCACTCAACGCCACTTCAATTTTTTTCAGGGCAAGCAAAAAACACGGAGAATTAAAAACATTTCAGATTCAAAATTTTGTTCATAAAATCGTTTTTTGAAAATTGTGCTAGTTACGCCCTCTTGAATTTAAGCTCAAGATATACAGTAGTGGACTAAAGTGGATACATATTTGAATATTTTTAAATCTGTATTAATAACTTTTGTTCAATTTGTGATATCCAAGTGTAGCTTTTCCAGTTTTTGAAGTGGCCAGGTCAGAGCCCCTATTTGAATCCCATCGAGAATTGGTGGGCAATTGTCAAAAGAAGATTCTCCCAATACGAACGAGCACCGACCAACTTAGATGATCTTTGGTCAGGAGTTTCAGCGGAATGGACTTATATTCTACCTCATCAAACTATTAAAAATCTCGGGGAAAGCATGCCTTCTCGCATAAAATCTGTTTTAAAGCACAAAGGACTTTGGACAAAATATTAAAGAAAGAACTTGCCGAAAATTTCAAATATGAACAATACTGGATAAAATCGGTCACAATTTGCAATTGTTTTTTTATTAACTTCTTAGTGATATTGTCTACTGTATTTAGGTTTTTATTGAAGTAGAACGTTTTAATTTTATGCTTAAAAAAAAAAAATCATTTAAGTTTCTATAATAAAATAAAAATTATAACAAATTTCGAAAAATGTTCAGTTAATGTATCCATTTTAGTCCACTACTGTACATTAGGGTGTGCCTTAAAAACAGATTTGTCATTACACCCCCCCCCCCCCATCCCCCCCCCCCAGTTTTATTGGCCTAACCAAATTTAAGTGATATTTTTCCGAAAACTATGTAAAATTTGATGAAAACATTCAAATTTTGTTAAATTTTTGACAAAATAAGCAATTTTTATAAAATGTCCTGGAAAGCAGTCGCTCCAAACATAAACTCGAATTATTATTTGTTCAATATATGTTTTTTTCTTTAATATCAACTATTATTTGCTACAAATAGCAATCGACGTCTCCAAATTAGGCATTTTAAAAAATCTTTAAAATTAATAAAAAAAAAAACACTTTTTTGAATTTTTATCTAATTTGTGGGTCATTTTGGATGCCAGGCTAAAGTGGGTTAATGATATCCGATGAAGTCAAAATTCCATATCTCAATCGTTTTGACTATATTAAATGAATAAGTGAAATAAAAAGTGATTTTTTTCAAAATTTCGAATTTTGTGATTTTTAATAGTAATACACCTTTTTCCAAAATGGGCCATTTTCGTCCAACTTTCGGCACGGGTTAACGTTTTCCAAAAAAAAAAATAAAAATCGATTTCTTCCATTTGGGACCGTTTCCAATAAAACTGGGGGGAGTAATGGACGAAAATCCACAAATCACTATTTTAAGGGACATCCTAATATACATATTTCGTAATATTAACTAACAATATATATTTAATAGTATAGTTTCGTTAAATTTCTATCCCTATGTATTATCTTTAAGGTAAATAATACAAAAAAAAATGTCATTACATGAAATGCTAACCTTGTATTTTGAACTTTTAATATACAGTGGTGGCCACGAATTTAAGGACATTCAAGTTTTTTTTTTTAATTTTATTGTTGTTGGCTTTATTTTTAAAGATCAAAATAGTAGCTAAATTCGCCACGAAAGGCAAGGACATGGTTCAGAAAATTGTACAGAATTTTAACGTAATGTTTGTTTTTTCATTTTGTCACTTGCTTTAAGTGGGCGTGGCTTTTAATGAAAAATTCCTTCTCTCTCTACTCCTTCTATTTTTGTCCAATCGTTATATGGGATAAAAGCACTGTGCGACGTGCTCACTATAAATAAAGTAATAAATTAATTTTTGTCCAGCGGTGGTTTAAGGAAAAATTGTAGTATTTTAATAAATGGAGCTTTTGGATATTGACTTTTCTATTTTTTTACAACGATCTTTGGTGTGATTTTTGTCTACCACGTGTTTTAGGATGTTTATTATTTACCCAGTGTAGAAAATCATTATCAGATATTATTATTACATTTCTTATTACCTTTGTATGGCGATGTCGCGAAAAATAATGAGTTACACACCAGCAAACGAAAAATCAAAAAATATGTCGTTACCTATGTGCTTACCAGTATTGACTGAAATAATGATTCTAAAAATAGATTTTCAAAAAAATAGGTTTTATAAAAAAAATATTTTAATCAGAACTTTATTAATTAAGTTCGAGGCCAATTTCCTTATTATGAATTAACATAATAAGTACTTTTTTTCAAAAACTGCTATTTTTCCTCATCATGATACTCTCCTGACAAATACTTCACAGAGTTTTTGCTTACATCTCAAAATTGGGGACAAATTTGAGGTCTAATTAGATCTGATCAGATCTAGGCATATCTGGCGCAATTGCCCAGATCACTTTAGATTTGAACAGATTTGGCACTAGATCTGATCAGATCTTGCCATAAGGTATTATCACATATGCCATATCTGATGATATTTGATGAGATCTGGTACAGGATCTAATAAGATTCAATCATATCTATTTAGATCCAATGAGATCTGATCAGATCTAAACTTTTTACACGGGTAATCACAAATCGCTACAAGTCACCGGTATCAGTTAAAGGTTTCTCTGCCGAATGCTACCAATGTCAATTGTTTCATAAAATTTCAGAATTTTTTGATTTTAATTGCGTAAGTCGAAGTTTTAATTATTATAAAAAGACAAAATAAATATATCCCTTTTTTAATTTAGTAGAATATTTAGCTAATTTTACCAACACGATTTTCAAAATTTTGTAAAATATTTTTTGAAATCAGCAACGAAAATAAGGTACAAATTCAGTAATTTGTATAATGAGAATAACAAAAATCTTTACTTAATAATATACTTTTACTAACAATTAGTATAAAAATAAAGTGAAATTGAAAACCGTTTCAAATTTTTTATTAAATTTTTTTTCTGAGTGTATCTTTGAAAAATTTCAAAAGTTTTATTTCAAATATTTTGTATGGTACGGTAAAAGCAAAACCTTTGCTTTAAAATAAAGTCGACTGTAACCACAATATAGATTTGGAAAATATAACTTTTGAATAATTTTACAATTGGATTTACTATAGCACTCAGATTTGAAAAAATCCATCATCAGAGTTTAATTTCTTTATAATTTCCATTATATACAAAATCATTTTATATGGAGTCAAAAATTTCGACTACAAATTCAACACTCGTACACTCAGATAAAAAAGCTAGTAAAAAATTTGTAAACAGTTTCCAATCGCACTTTACTATTTTTATACTGCATTTTAGTAAAATTTTTTTTAGTAATCATTTTTGCTATTCTCTTATTACAAATACGGATTTTTGGACTAATTTTCGCTGCTGATTTCAGCAAAACATTTTACTAATTTTTCAAAACCGATTGCTAAATTTAACAGAAAAATATACTAATTTAAACAATTTTTATAGTAAAGTGTTGTTTTTTTAAACGCGTCGTATAGACCAAATACAATTAATATTGTCATTAATATGTATTTTTATTTTTGATTTTTTACAATTCTTGTTTAGTTTATATTTGTTACTATTGATGCATAAAAAGGTAATAACTGGAGAACCGTTTGCAATTTTGACTCCAAATTTCAAGTACGATGAAGTAATTATACGCTTCCCAGTGTAGAAAATCATTACCAGATATGTGGTTATGCAACTACATATGTACTTGGTAATGGTAACTAGTTACTTTTCTTATTACCTTTGTATGGCGATGTCACGAAAAATAATGAGTTATGCATACAAACCAGCATACGAAAAATCTAAAAATATGACATTACTAGGGCAAGGAATTCCATGCAAATGCATGTTATTCCTCGATAATCCAAAACTAATATGGACTAAACATTTATCGGACTCATCAAATTTAGAACAAACTGGCATCGATTTGTAGTTGCATATTTTTGCATATTTTGACATAAATGCATGTTTTTGCATATTTCGACTTTAAATGCATATTTCGTGGCTTTTTAATGCATATTTAGTGCTTTTTAATGCATATTTGTGTATATTTTTCATTTTTAGTAGCATTTTTTATTGTGTAAAAAATATAAAAAATTGATACGTTTTCATATTTTGATTCAATCAAAATAAACATTTTTAAAACTTTATTGACCTATGGGAAATCTTCGAGTTCTGTGTCTGTTTGCAAAATAACTAACTTAAATATATTTTTAAGTTTTAAAGTGCATTATTTTTGCAAAAATTATAGTTTTTAGTGCATATTTCTTATATTGTTAGTGCATATTTTTCTTTTTTAACCGCATATTTTAGGCGCATATTTTTAATTTTTAAGTGCATGAAATTCCTTGCCCTAGTCATTACCTATATGCTTACCAGTACTGACAAAAAGAATGAGTCTAAAAATAGATTTAAAAAAAAATAAGTTTTATAAAAAAAATATTTTTTTTTATAAAAATTTTTTTTTTTATAAAATTTTCTAGTGCGGGAATCGAACCTCCAGGACTCCAGGTTGCCAGTCAAAAGCTCTACCATCTGAGCTATATCGACATTTAATGTTTGATAGATAAAAACATAATTGACCTGCTGCACACAAGACAGCTCACTCGCCAACATACAAAAAAACAAAAAAAATGTGGTTACATTTATCCTTACCAGTGTTGAAAAAATATTGAGTCTAAAAATAGATTTAAAAAAATTTTCAAAAAAATCTAGAAAATTACTTTCTATTTAAAATAATGTAAAAAATAAGTCATTATCAGTAACTCATTATTATATGTTTTAAAATAATGCAGAATATAAGTGGTTGTCATTACTGGTAGTCCAAAAAATAATGATATGTCATTACGGTTTCTACACTGTTTTCTCTACAGTTTACAATAATTTACTGAAATTTAGTAGCTGCAACTAATTATTTATACTAATTTCATTGTACTAAAATTATTGATATATAGTAAGTTTTTTAACTGATTTTAGCAAATCGATTTTGAATTTACAACAATTTTGCTAAAATTAAGTAGCGATTACTAATTTTTTATACTAATTTTGTTGTACTACAGATCAGCAGACAGGTGTTGCTAAAATTAGCATAAAATACCGCTGGGTTCAAAACAGTTAAATTTCCCGTAATAACAGCAAAATTTTCAGTAGCCATTACAGACTTTTTTGGTTGAGTGTAATCCGGCCGAATAATTGTTTGTTTATATGCTATTTTTTATATTTTTACTAGTTTTTTTTCTCTTAAATTCGTTTTTGACTTGAAATTTGCTAACTTTTTAATTCACTAGTTTCTATTTACCACTTTTTTTTCACTTGAAAAGAAAATCAGTTTTTTTAATTCTTCCGCACTTTCTAAATTTATTTGTTTTTACTGAAAATGCAAACAATCAGACTTATTGATAGTGAGGCTGAAAAAAACAAAAAAAATGTATATAATTTTTGTTGTTTTGACTAATTTGTGGTCAGTAAAAACAGTCAAAAACAAAAGGAAATGTAAGTTGAATTTAATGAAATGTTAGTGGTTCTGTTTTTAAGTGAAATTTCATTTGTTTTTAAATGTCGTTACATATAAAATATTTTAGGTGTAGTGTTCAAATTTCATAGCACAGTTATTTTATTTAATATCGTTTTTTGACGCAATATTTGGCGGTTTCTTTTTTTTAAAGTTATTATAACAAATCTGCTAACAATTTTTTGCTGTTTTAGTTTTGTAAATGAAATTCAAATATTTGTTTTCAAGAAATTATTTTTTTGTATCTCATTTTTTGCTTTGTAATATTTCATTTCGCCGTTTTATGTATATTGTCTGTGTTCTAAAAACATGTGGCAAAATATTTATGAAATTTAATTTCATTTATCTTTCCATTTTAGTTATTTTTGAATTACTAACAAGGGAATTCGCCCAACATTCATATGCAATAGAGAATCCAATTCCAAAATTGACCTTTAAGCCTGGGTTTGCTAGACGTAAACGTATCTCTGCGTAGCTGAATTAATGAGTTAAATAAGAACAGAAGATGTGTTGTGTTTTTTTTTCATTCTTATGCATTAAATATAGAGCAAACGTAAATGCAGAGCGAAAATCTATAAACAACAGATTTTTGTTGTGTATTTACGTTTTCTATATTTTCAATGCATAAGAATGAATTCAGCTACGCAGGGATATGGTATTTTAAGGATAACGGTATTTCAGTTATTTCGGTAAGGGTATTTTAGGCATAACAGTAGTCAGTTGAAAGGGTTTTGATCGATCGATATACACAGAGCAGAGAAACAAGCCAGCCGCCGTGAGCCGTTTAAGCCGCCGCCGCCGGTCATTTTTGCCTCAGCCGCCGCCGCCGATTTTTTTCGGCTCATTTCGGCTGGAAGTATCAATTTTCCAAAATAAAAAAATTAAAAACAAATGTCATTTTTAAAACAAATTTTCTACTTCATCATTTCCTGAACCATCAAGAGTATTTTTTTTAGTTCACAAGAAATAAAAGAACCAGTTTTATAGTCAGAGCTAAGAAGGATTTTTGTCATAAATATTTCTTAAGTTGGAAGTTTTGCTTGAAAACTTCTGACATATTTCGCTGAAATTAGGATATGCAATTTTAGCTTAATTCGCACAAAACCGAATTCAGAAATTGAATATATATCATTCCATCAAACCATTCCTTTATAATTAATTCATATGTTTCATTTCCAAAGTTTAATATTAAATAGAATGCATTCTTATGTTGAATACATTCCTTATAGAATTACAATCAATTTAAATAATTAATTTTTTCGAGTTTATTTTGTGACCAATACTTTATTTATAGAATTTTCTATCCACGGGCTAATTATGGTCAATTAAATGCTAAAATGAAATAAAAATCAAATTATTTCATCCTTTTCACTCGACGTTTCGTTGACGGTATTTCAACTTCTTCTGGAGTGCGAATTTTATTAATTGATTTTATTTATTTACATTGTCAAGTATTTTATTTAAAATTTAATAAAAATTGGACATCACAACACGCAATTTAATAAAAACTTTAACGGTGGGTCTCATACTGCAGGTTTAAACTTAGGTTAATAGTTAACCCAAAAATTTGTTGTTGTTTTGTGTACATTTTTTTGACATTTTATTTTGTTTTTAGTTAAGTTAAAGTTAAACGTACAGTATGAGACCCACCGTAAATAAATAATTACAACTTAAATAAATCACAGTTTAACCTAACGACTAGTATCACAGAATTTTCCTATTTTTTTTTTTTTTTTTTTTTTTCATTAATTCTAGTCTTTTACAAAATGGCTTATCAATCAAGTAATTTCATTCAATCCGTAAAAGACTAAGGTATGAATATACTAATGATTCTGACAACACTTTAGTTTATAATTACAAATTAAATAAAAATGTGTCTTATTTTAGGGATTTAATATTGATATCAAATAATAAAAATAATGAAGGTAATTAACCAAAATTTAAAAACGCAAACATTTGTTTTAATATTTTACAAACCGAATAAAACGTGAAAGATAATTATAAAAATAATGAATTCATTAAAGAATTCATTCACTATGCATGAAAATTAAAAGAATGATGCCAGTGAATGAATTCATAAGGAATGGTATAAACGAATGATATATTAAATTTTAATTAAAAATCCTTTCATTCATTCATTCGAATCTATGGTCGTAGGTTTGGTTAAGTAGATCACATCACATTTTTCAGAAATTTCAGTACACCTAAAATTATTATCAAAAGACACATTTTTAAGACATTGCGGACGAAAAAAATGTTAAGTAAGTTATTTCTCGGTCGACTTATAAAATTGGGGAGATATTTACAATAATCGACGCTATTCTGAGTTCCGAATCCACAAAAAAATTCTAAAGTGAAACATTCCGGATTTTTTTGCTGTTCCGTGATCCACATCCGAGTTATTTTTTTGATTTGTTTCGTGTAGAAAAAGCTTGATGATAGTGAAACGAATATATATTTTTTAACAACAATTATTATATAATAATTTATTTTAAAATTAAAATTTTAATATTCATAGAAAATTTGGTAGGAACAGCAAATTTTCGAAATTTTTAATTCCGTGTGATTTTACAAATCAACTCTAATTAAAAAGTTTCGGGACTCAGAACAGGGGTGAATATCTGAATGTTTTTACTTTTCTTTTAAGTTTTTCAACTTTGACATCTTTTTGAGCATAATTTTTTTCGAACCATTTTTTTCTAGTTTATTCTAAAAACACATTTAATTTTGAGTGAAAATAGAGTTTGTTTATTTCTAAGTTCCGAATCCACATAAAAAAATTCTAAAGTGAAACATTCCGAATTTTTTTGCTCTTCTGTGATCCACATCCGAATTATTTTCTTCGTTTTATTTATATTTTGGTGAAAGTAAAATGAATATTTTGTTGCAAAAATTGATATGTTAAAATTTATTTTAAAATTTTTCAGTATGCTAAAATTTGTTCGAAACAGTCAATTTCCGACATTTTGAATTTTGTGTGATTTTACAAAACTACTCTAATTAAAAAGTTTTGGAATTCAGAACAGGGGTGATAGTGTCAAAACTCTGTTTTTGAGCGACTTCAAGCACTTAACAATTTTAAATTCAGCAATTTTTCAACCGATTTTGAATCTTGGAACGTTTTTGGAAAGACAAAAAATTTAGCTTTCCAAATATATGTATGTATGTATATATAATTATTTATTTGTAACTGAAATATGTTGAAAGATTTTTAGAAAAATATTGACGGCTTTTTTACAGTATTAAAAAATTCTTTACTATTGTAATTTATTCTGAAAGTGGGTTTAGTTTTTAGTAAAATCAGATTCTTTTGTTTAAATTAATTGAAAATTGAAAAAGTTATCGTAATTTTTCTAAACATTTAATTTCAGCTATTATAAGACATCTCGATGTTCTTGTTTGCACACCCATTAAGGTAAACTTTTTCAATTTTCTTATAAATGCAGAGATTCCATGTTTATAAATAAATGTATAACTTTGACAATTTTAAAGCAAGGTTGGTTACCGAAACGAATAACGGTAAGGGTAACGGTAACGGTATTGAATTTTATTAGTTTCGGTAACGGTAAAGGTAACGGTATTTAAGACTGTTTCGGTAACGGTATACCGTTATCGAAACAGCAATACCAGTACGTACCGGTATTAAAAATTACGTCAAAAATATATATATAAACCAGTAAAAACATAGCATATTCTTATTTTTAAGTCATAAAAATACGGATTATAATCTACAAATTCAATGCTGGTAGTTTTAATAATTAAAAATATTATCTATAAATTTTTTTTATAAAAATAACTCAGGATTATAAAACAAAAAAGTTAAAAAAATTGGCATTTTTATATAAATTAATAAATACCGGTAAAATACCGGTAACTACCCATAAAAATAACGTTATCGGTAACGTTAAAGGTATTGGTAACGATAACGGTATTCAATTTGAAACGGTATTTTAGCGATAACGGTTTTATAACGATAACGGTTTTATAACGATAACGGTAACCAACCTTGTTTTAAAGCGATTAAAGTAGAACTTCATTTTACTCTGAATTAAGAATAACAAATTTTTTAACAAAATATTGTAATTAAAAGCCGTCAAAATTAAACAAAATAAGAAAAACTTAAAAAAAATCAGTTTTATTTGAAAATATTTCCACACAATTTTGTTGAATATATAAACATATGTACATATATATTTGGAAAGCCCAACTATCTCTCCTTCTAGGTCCGTTCAAAAACTAAAAATCCTAAATTTGCAATTTTTATCGATGAATTTAACTTAAAATTATTTTTTATTTGATAATTCCAAATTTTTTGTACAATTTTCTACTGCTATATTTTGGAAAAAACCTTTAAATTACGTGTATAATGTTCTATCAAGCCGATCAAGCCGCCGCCGCCGCCGATTATTTGGTTGCGCCGCCGCCGCCGATTTTTATCCGGCTCAACCTTAATCGCCGCCGCCGCCGCCGATTTTTTGCTTACGCCGCCGCCGCCGATTATTTTGATCGGCTTGTTTCTCTGACACAGAGACAATTTTCTTGGACTAGTTTTAATGAAATTTTTCATAAGACCAATGAAGTTATCTTCACAAAGTAAATGAAAAATTTCTTAATTTTTAAGAAAAACTTCATAATTTCTATGAAACTGTTCCTTTGGGTGTTTGAAAGTTTAAACAAAAATTTTCATAAAATTTTATGAAGAACTTTATTAATTTAGTGACAAGTTTCAATAGATGAAATCCAGCGAAACTTCATTGAAATAATGTAAAAAATAAATCTCTCTTATCCATGGATGGTAACCGAAACGAATGCGGTTATCGTTAGGGTAAAGATATTTTATGTTATTTCGGTAACGGTATTTTAAGGGTAACGCTATTTCATTTATTTCGGTATCGGCATTTTAAGGATAATGGTATTTGAGTTATTTCGGTAACGGTATTTTAAAGATAACGATATTTGGGTTATTTCGGTAACGGTATTTTAAGGTTAACGGTATTTCAGTTATATCGGTAACGGTATTTTAAGAATAACGGTAGTCAGTTATTTCGATGCATCCCGCAATTTTTTTTTTACAAAAAAACAAACGAGATTAAAAACATAACCAATTTATCAACTTAATGTTCAAAAAATACTCAATAACCACGTGAAATTACCAAAAGCAGAAAATTAAAAATAACGGTAACGGTATTTTAGAGATAATGCTACTTCATTTATTTCGGTAACGGTATTTTAAGGGTATCGATATTTCACTTATTTCGGTATCGGTATTTCAATTATTTCGGTAACGGTATTTTAAGGATAACGGTATTCCGGGTATTTCGGTAGCGGTATTTTAGGGGTAACGGTAGTCAGTTGAAAGGGTTTTGAATCGATAACGGTATTTCAGCGGTATTGCCTGCCAACCCTGCTCTTATCACATAATTATATATCCGAGTTTTATCGAAATTGACATGTAAGCGTTGGGTAGATTCCCTTGTAAGTTTTTACTTTTTTGCTTTCGTCCTCCTCACTTCCATTTACCGCTCTAAACCTTCCTCCCTCTATCGAATGTTAAATATACAATTATTTTTCATATTTTTTCGTCGTTTTGGTCGTTTTTTAGTCCACCACTTATCTACGCCACTTAACTTATCTTTGTTTTCAATAAAAAACCATACCAATAATACATACAGCAGACATTTTCTATACGCTAACTTGGTTAAAATAAAAGTTAAACATAAAATATTAAAAAAAACAAAGCTGTCTACAAATATTTAACAAAAAATTATTTATTAAAATTATTAAAAAGTATTTAGTTATTGCAAATAAATACTAGCTTATTCAAAAATACTAACAATGAATCATATTTTGTTATATTTTGAGGAAAAAAATCTCTTAAATGTGTCTGATGTGGTTTTTGACCTACATGATTTTTTTTTAGTTGAATGGGTTAATAGATGGAAGAGCACTTGAAAAACGACATGTTTTTTTTTTGTAGTTTATCTGTTTACACGAATATTCGTTGAAAAAATATATTTTTTTTAAACTAATACTTCAACACACGTGTAGCCAAGACATTCGTCAGCTTATTATTGGTTTGACCTACTGACCATTTTGGAGAAAATTGAGACTTAGGAATGAATTACATATAATGTAAATATCCTCGTTCTGATTTCCATTTGTATATCTTGTATCATATCTAAGATATCCAGTATCGAATTTCGTATACTTGCCCATTTTACATACAAAAATTAAAAAAATCGAAACCTTCTTTATCGTTTTTCTCCATAACGACTTTTTGGCGTACGGGTCTTATCACACACAGAAAAAAAAATTGCCAACCGAATTGCTAAGTTTATTTTAGTTGTTACAACCAATAAATTTGGTTGGTGAAACCACATTGAAATTTGATTACTAAATATTTTGGGTATTGCAACTAAAATTCAGTTGTATTAACCAAATTTTGTTGTGATAACCAATATTCAGTTGTACCAACCTATTTTAGTAGATGTAACCGAATTTCAGTTGGAAAATGGCAAATTTTTTCTCTGTGTGCATTTAGTGAAAAGAAAGTACAGTTTGGATCTTATAGTGCGTTTACACCAGAGAAACAAGCCGATCAAAATAATCGGCGGCGGCGGCTCAACCAAATAATCAGCGGCGGCTTGATCGGCTTGATAGAACATTATAACCGTAATTTAAAGATGTTTAAGGTTTTTTGCAAAATGTAGCAGTAGAAAATTGTACAAAAACTTGGAATTATCAGATAAAAAAATAATTTTAAGTTAAATTCATCGATAAAAATTACCAATTTAGGATTTTTAGTTTTTGAACGGACCTAGAAGGAGAGAAATTTGGGCTTTCCAAATATGTTCAACAAAATTGTGTGGAAATATTATCAAATAAAGCTAATTTTCTTAATTCTTCTTATTTTGGATAATTTTGAAAAAAATCGGTATATTTTTAAAAATTGATTCATTTCAAAAATAAAAATATTTTTATCGGCTGATCTTTATTATCATAAAAGTATTTTTTTACTTTGGAACAAAAAAAAATATTTTTCCTATTAAAAAATAAAGACATGCTTTCACGGGCTCTGTGGTAAGTAGCGCCATCTTGTTGAATCCAAATTTCCGATATCATGGCGCGATAACCAAACCTTTTGTCTGGATGCAATGGCAGCTCTTAATCTTCTACGAGTAGTTCTTTAATCCAAATACGACAATTTGATTTATTGACGTACACTCAAAAAAAAAAGTCAGTAAAGTCAGCAAAAAATTTTGCTGTGTCAGCAAATTTTTAGTCAGGAGCGTGCTTGCAAAAAAGTTGGTAATTTCAGCAAAAGGTTTGCTGAAAATCAGCGAGCTGATTTTTACCAGAAAAATAGTAATCTTCAGCAAAAGTTTTGCTAACATTTAGTCGACTGCAAATGAAAAAAATCCTTGCTAAAATCACTAAACTTTTTGCTGAATATTAGTAGACTGAAAAAAAACTCAAAAAACTTGTAGCGAAATTTTACTTAAGTTAATTTATTTGCTGAAAATTTAAATATAGAATATGTGTAGAGTTGTTTTTCTTTTTTTGTCATTTCCGTTTCCAGACAAGCTGCGACATCTACATCTTGTCTATCTGGTTGTCGTCCACGCCATACATGCGGTTATCAGCACAATTTTGGTAGCAAAATAAATTAGTAAAACATTAGTTCAAAATTAGTTTAGTGCTAAAAAAATATAACTAAATTTTTTGCTGAAAACGGAATTTCAGCAAAAAAATTGCTGAAAACTAGTACACTTGATATACAAGACGTTTTACTAATTTTTCTACTAACTTATTTTTTTGAGTGCAATAATAATAATTTTCCAAGTCAGCTCATATTGAAGCTTAGATATTCTAAAGGATCAAGTATTTTTTAATAAGGATTTTTTTGACATAACGAGTGAGTCGTGTCAAACTCTCATGATATTTTTATGCAGTATTGTTTGACATTCCATTGTGGAAAGACAAAGCCGGTATACAAATTATTTAGCTTTGAGTAAAATTTTGTTCAGTTATGAGGCACATTTCTGGCTTTGTTGGCTACACTCATAGAAAAAAGTTTGTAGAAAAGTTAGTAAAACTGTTAGTACTTCAACTTAACAAATTTTTAACAAATTTTTAGTTAAAATTTAATTTTTAGTTAATTTTTTTGCTACCTACTAACTTACAAATTTTTTTGCTATTTTTTTTGCTGAATTTAGTTACTAATTTTTAACAATAAATTTGCTAATTTTACAGTATTTTGCTGAATTTTAGTTACTAATTTTTAACAGAAGATTTGCTAATTTTACAAATTTTTTGTAAACTAAACCACCAATTTTGGAGCGCTTATAAACAGAATGTTAAATGACTCATAAAAATTACTGCATATTTTTAACTCGCCAAAAATAATGCGAAGTTTTTAAATAAAGCTAAATTGAAATGGTTGAAAATTTGTCCTACTCATAAAATATCTAAATTATTAAAATTTATGAGAAAAGTTTCTATTTATCGTAAAACATTAATTTTCAAAGATGAAGGTTTATTTTGGACGAACGATTTCAATATGAAAATTGTGATTAAAAGTATCTCTGGGAGCAAGTGGAGTTTACGGGGATGACCCTAATTTTTTTCCCCCAATATTGTACTTTTTAAGCTTATTTAAAGAATACAATATTTTTAATCGGCCACACCTTCTTTCCTGTGGGTGGAGATTTAGAGGTGAAAATGGAAACTCAAATAAATTCGGAAATACATATCCGATCAGAAAACAATGAAAATCAAAAGAAGGGTCTCTGAAATACATTTTGTTATGGTTAACATATTATTGTCTATAAATATTACCACTTTTACAAAAAATCACTCTTGGGAAATTTTCATTGGCATTGAAATATAATTGGCATTACTTTATCTCAATGTCAATGCCAACAAATTTCATCACCATTCAATGCCAATGAAATATTTTTTTAATTTTTTTTCTTAATTTATTCTTTTATTAAAACATGAAAACAAATACTTCTTTAATTGGGCATTAAGGCATTGAACAATGCCAATTGAAAAAATTTCAATCAATTGACACATTCAATAAACTGGTCCCAAGTATGTTTTTAAATACACATTTATGTTTTATTTATTAATTTTCATTTCATTTGCTCCTTTTTTACCTTTTTCCAGTCCACTAGTAATCTGCAAAAGTTTTGTTGATTTCAGAAAATTTTAGCAAAATTTTTGTAGAGTTAACAGTTTTTTTGCTATTATCATTCTACTATTATTAAGCAATTTTTTTTGCTGATTTCAGCAAGTTAAATTGTTATTTGCGATTAACAAAAATTTAGCTCAAATATTACTAAAATTCTGTAAATTTAACAGCTTTTTTTCCTATTTTTATTAAACTACTATTTAGCAATTTTTTTTTTGTTAATTTTAGCAGGTTAAATTGTTATTTGCAATTAACAACAATTTAGCTCAAATATTACTAAAATTCTGTAAATTTAACAGTTTTTTTTGCTGTTTTTATTTTATTAAAATTCAGCAAACTGATTCTGCTAATATTAGCAGTTTCTTCTGCAGCATTATTTTTAACTAATTTTTAGTAACTTTTTCTGCTATTTTTACGGACTTATTTGTATGAGTGTTAGTCAAAAAGATTAAAAGAGGGTTTTTACTTTCAGAAGTGATCAAACAGACACAAACATTCTACTTTAGATTTTTTGTTTATCTTCTAATCTCCTCCGTGTCACCTTTCTCGCAAATATTGCCATACTGACGTATGTATGGATTTTACTCATTAAAAATTTTAATTTTTAAATATTGAATAAGAATTAACTGTTTATTCCAAAAATACTGTTTTGGTAATTCTCGTCGAACCCCGATTTGTGACCCCTTTTAGGGACTGACGTAAATCGGTAAATCAGTTGCATAAATTTAGGATAAAAACTTCAAACGATGCTTTAAAAAATTAAAAATATTTTCCTGATTTCAAAGCATACGGGACAGACGACCCGATTTACTGAGTGGTGTAAATCGGGGTTCGACAGTACGAGGAGTACTATTTATATTTCGGGAACTGGCAACACTAATGTCAATTGCTAAAATCTGGCAACACCATAATAAAATTTGACACTTTTTAGCATAAACATACTCACAAGGTTTTGATGTACAAGTGCTATTTGTTTTGTTTACAGTGAGTTAAGAAAATCAATTTGGCAAAAAAATGAAAATTTCAAGAGAATGTTTTCGTTGGATTATTTTCCACAACTTTCGACGTGGATTATCTCAACAAGAATATGTCGATGAACTCAGTTCTGCGTATGGCGATAAATCACCATCAAAAACCACAGTATATCGCTGGTATAGTGAATTGAAAAAAAATATCGATGAAGTGCGTGAACTGATAATGCAAGATCGTCGTCATGTGACATATCGTGAGATAGAGGCAACCTTGCACATTAGTTCCACTTCAATACATTCGATTTTGCATGAACACTTAGTTGTAAAGAAAATTAGCTCTCCCCATAATTTATCAATCGCTCAAAAAAGGCTCGCATCGATTGGTGTAAGGGAATGATTAAAAAGTTCGACCGTTGTGCTTCACAAGACGTGTATAAAATCGTGACAGGTGGATATATGCCTATGAGCCGGAAACGAAACAGCAAAAGTTGTTCGTGGAAGAATCACAGCGAAGCAAATGGTCGCCTGTTTCTTCGGCCGAATGGGTCATGTGGCCACTGTTCCACTTGAGCAACGTATGACGTTCAATTCTGAGTGGTACACGACCATTTGTTTGCCGGAAGTCTTCGGAGAAATTCGTAAAACCAACGGCCAAAAACGAATCATTCTCCATCATGACAATGCGAGCTCTCACACACCTCGTCAAATAAGTGTAATTTTGAGCAGTCAAAACATCGAATTGATGACTTATCCTCCGTGCAGTTCTGATTTGGCACCCAATGACTTCTTCTTGTTCCCGAAAATCAAAGGTAAACTGCGTGGTCTACCATGTACGAGTGCCGAAGAAGCAGTTGACGCGTTCAAAAACCATGTTTTGGAGGAATGGAAAAACTGTTATGACAAATGGTTTGAACGAATGCAAATGTGTATTGATCATCAAGGGGAATATTTGGAAAAAAGAATGAAAATGGCTTTTCATTTAAAAATGTTTGTTATTATTAGCTAAACAACTGTTAAGAAATACATTACTTTTCGCTAGTTGTGCTTTAGAATAACTTGGATAAGTTTAGTATTTGTTCATAGAGAAACAAATGTTGTTAAAGTTAAAAACAACAACTACTGGTTACACACAAAAAAATAAAAACTAATTTCAATCATGAAAACCGCCTATTCAATAAATTTTGTCGTTGAAATTCCTCCAATCACGAAAATTGTTCATTCAATTAAAAATTTGTAGCACTTTAATTGAATAAATTTTCAATAAAATAGTGATACATTTGATTAGGATTTTTATTGGTTTTTATATGAGTTTGATTAAAAATTAATTCATTGGATTAAAAATTGATCAATATTGTAGAACTTCTAAATAAACTATCAGCTGGATAAAGTGGCAGTTGCCAGTCAACTATAAAAAATATACTTCTTTATTTTTAGCTTGAATGTCATAAAAATAAAAGATGCATTCAATTTTCATTCAGTTGATAGATTTATTTATACTTATGTGAAAAGTTCTCTCTTAGAAATTAGTTTTCTTCTTTTTTCTGAAGCTAAGGCCTCTGTTAAAATTTTTTGAAAACTAAAGAAAAATATAATTTGATTTAAAATAATTTTTAATTTATTTATTTTTTAAACAAAATTTCAAATTTAAAATTTTTTTGAATTTGTTATAAAATTTTTTTTTTAAATTAAATTAAATATATTTGTTTTAAAATAATTTTTAATTTTTTAGAATTTTTGTTTAAAAAAATTTTAAATTTTTAAACAAAAATTTTCAAAAATTAAATTTTTTGTTTACAAAAATTTTAAATTTTTTAAACAAAAAAGTTTAAAAATTACATTACTATATTATAGTAATGTTTTAGAATAAATGAATATTCAGATTTAATATGGCAAAATTGAAATATTTAACTAAATAAAATAATAAACTCAACGAGAATTTATAAAATTTTATAAAAAATAATTTAAAATACTAGTTACTAATCAGGGATGATAAATGGGACTTTCAAAATAGTACCAACCTGCTTAAAATATAGTACTTTTTCGACCCGCAAAGTACTTTTTTTTAATTTTTTATTATAAATTAACAAAAAAAACGTACATATATGAAAATGCTTTTGTATATTAAAACAAGGTTCAAAATATAATATAGATCCACTTCACGCTGTATAGTGTATTTCGTTCTTTCTTCTTCCCAATTACCTTTTTTATATTATTCTATCGCTTTTGTTCTTGCATCCAATCTTCAGCGTTGACTATTATTTTGACGTCCCAGTCTCATCTTTAATATTTAAAAAGCGGGGTCAAAAATTATAAAATTTTAATCTTTTTTTAAATTTATTTCTTATAATTAAAAAAACTATATATGGATTGGGTATTAAAACAAACAACATGCCCGAACATGTCCAATTTACTAAAAATTAAGTTACCGCACAATTTAAATTAACTAATATCAATTCAGAAAACTAAATCAAATAAAACTAAACAAAAAACACAATAATTTAAAGATTTTCTCTTAAATTCAAATAAATGTTTAATATTTTTTGCAAAATTTTAGAAACCTTTCCTTTGAATTACGTTTCTTACGATTTTTTACTATTTATTTTGAATAATTTAAAATGGTATCAAATAATGCTAAGGAGCAACATAGTACTTTTGAGGTTCTAATAGTACCATAAAAAGTACCAACTTGATCATATAGTACCAACTTTATCATTCCTGTTACTAATACATTAACATTTATAAAAACAACTACATAAATAAAGCAAACGAAAAACAACAACAATATGCTGATGTTTTTCTCTTGTTTTATGAAATGCTTTTGCGTGGTAGAATAAAAAAAAATGTCAAGCAAAGTGCAGTTTTGAGCAATTATTTAATTCATTGGATTAATTTTTAATTGACACCTTTTGAAATAATTTAACAAATCGTTTTAATTGAAAAAAGTTGAACAATATTTTTTTGTGTGTACTACACAATCAACACAAACAACTGTCACATAAAAACTGACACACTTTTTTGAGTGCACTCATCTACACTTCCTTCCCAACATGTGTAAAAAGTTTAACACATTTGTTAATCAATTGTTACATACTCTGAATTTCATTTTCTCTTTCCTGTTGTTAAGATTTTCTCAAACTTTCCTTCTCCACGTTTAAAAACAAATTTAATTGTTGAGTTTTTATTGAAAAAAGTTTAAGTTTCTTTAGCATCCAAATAGTTGCCGCATGAATAACTAACCGAGTTTATTAAGATAATAACAGCAACAGCAGCAACAACAGCAACAACAAAAAACTGTTGTAGTTGTCAAACTAATATGGAACAACAAGAAGCATGTCTCTTTTTTCAGAATAATACAAATATCGATCAACGTTTAAAGTGTTTCTTTAGCAAAATTGTACACATGCCACACATAATGCTATTGCTACTGCCACACTTGTACTACATAGGTTTCCAAGGTTTTTAGAATTTTTATAACACAGAAAAACTAAAGAAAAAGTTGAAACCCATCACAAGGATGGCTTTGTATAATTGTTATAAAAACAACAACACCTATCAAAAGAAGTTGTAAATTGCTCTACCAACAAGTTTGAAGTGGAGAAAATTGAAAGTAATAAAAGACTTTTTGTACTTTGTAGTATGGAAAAGTTAGAAAAAAAAAATGTCAGTAGAATTGAACGAAAATTGGCGTTGTAGTGTGAAGTTATTGCTGTTTTCATTTATTTTGATTATTGTTTTACTTAAGCCTATTTGTGCAATTCACTAATAGAAACAAGTCTGTAACAATTTCTGCTACTTTTGACGTAAAACTTGCAGAAAAAACTACTGAAACCAGCAGAATCTTAAATTTACAAAATGATTGTTACATTTTAATTAATTGCAAATGACAATTTATCCAGCTAAAATCAGCAAAAAAAAATATTATTAGAGTAAAAACATCACAATCACAATTTTATTCTGACAGCAGCAGAAATTAGTAAGTATTTTTGCTATTTTAAGTCTACTAATATTCAGTAAATATTTCTGCTAATTTAATAACGATAGATCATTTTCTGCATTTAACTAAATTTTAATCAAATATAACTAAACTTTATCAATAGATAACTTGCGAGCCCATTGCTTCGTTTTATATAGCGGAATATATAAATTGCCTTCTTTTTCTGCGGTATGATTCAATGCTAAGTTTCTGACTTAAAGGGATTGCATAGGTAATTAAAGGAAATCCCTTACCCTATTTTACCCCACAAAAGGTTAAAGGTAAAGTCACATGTAAAAATTCAAGTACCAAATTCCAGCGGTTTGAGTCGTTCAAATTCCATTCCATTTCGTCCCAGTTATCTAATGTTTCAATTCCACTCGTTGTATTCCATATCGTTCCACATTCCATTTCTCTTATCTATTGTTTCAATTCCACTCGTTGCCAGATCCATTCCATTGCGTTCATCTTTCCATTGCATTTCGTTCCCATTGTCTAGTGTTTCAATTCAACTCGTTCCTTGTTCCTTTCTATTTCGTTTCCCAACTTAAGCGTTCCAATTCCACTCGTTCCTCGTTTCATTTCATTTCGTTCCCCTGTCTTGTGTGTCAATCTCAATCGTTCCTCTTTCCAATTTTCCCCTTTTGAACCCCCATTTTTACCACGTTCCAATCCAAAGTTACAAAAAGTACCTTGTCGATAAGTTAGTCCGTACTCACACACATTACAACTTTCAGCTTTCTAGCCATAGGGGTTCCTGCAGGCCGTCAAGGGGAAGACTATTCTTCTTTTTGCCACTTCCGTTAGCAAATTAAGGTAAATAGGAATTTTAGATATATCGGAAAAAAACGGGCGTAGAAGTGGGCGTGAACAATTTTTCTTTCCCTAACAACCTTATTCGGAGTATTACTAACATTGAAAACATAGGATAATTAGAACATTGGGTTATCTGATCAGATATAATCTTTTTTGCACGAATAAACAAATTTATAAAATTTTGCTAATTTTTTTAATACAAGAAATTTTAGAATTTTATTAAAATCATATTTGAGAAGGTAAACGATATTTTTCTAATACTCGTAACATTGTAAACGCAACGAATCTCATTTTATTTACTACAGTGACTTTATTTTAAGGTTAATGGTATTTCATTTAACCGATATTTAAAAAAAAATTAGAAATAATAGAATTATTCTCTTAATTCATCAATCAAAACATATCTGACCTCTTTTAATCCATAAAAATAAGGCCCAATTGATTCTAATATTGACTGCAAATTAATACTATAATTTGCAATTAAAAAAATAGAGTACACAGATAAAAATTGTTGGTAAATACAATTAAACTGTTTGTAAATACAATTAAACTTTTAATTGAAATTGCGCCTACAATTGATTTTATAAATACAAACAACAGTTTGTTACTTGATTGTTGAATTTATTTAAAATTTTAGCAAACGTGTTGCCATATCAAAAAACGATTTTTTTAAAATTCAAAGCAGAATTGAAAAATGGGATTTGTTGATTTTAATTTATTTTTTAATTAAAAAACACGCCTTGAATAAAAAATACATATGGGTGAAATCAAAAAATGTGATAAATTTTTGGGCCAAATTTGTGAGAAGCAAAAAGTGTTAATATTTCGGTTTTTTCTTAATGGAATCTGTAAGTTTAGTCATTATAAACCTAATTGCAAAAAACCTCTTCTACAAGTTGTCGCAATAACTTTTTTTGCACAATTTTAATTTTTTTTGTTGTAACGGAGTTTACATTTCTGCAAGCAAAAGATATAACAAAAAAATTGCGTACGGATTTTCTTCAATCTATTAGTTTTACGTATTTGGGTTTTCAACTTTTTTTTAATTTTGTATTTTTGGTCTTTTTAAATGCTTTTCAAAAATATAAAATTTTTTAAAATCCAAACAGCGGTTGCGCAGTTACAAAATAATATATTAAAAACATAACATTTCGCGATCAAAAAATTCTTAAATTGTGTGAAACAAATTTAATTTGTCAAACTAATGTCAGTAATGACTCGAAATATCGATTCAAAACCAATGAAATGCAAAATCAATCGTTTTTCGCTCCAGCAGCTTAGGGTAAAAAACTGATAAATTTTTTTGATTTGACGTAAAATTATTAGGTGAATCGTCTTTTGACGCATAAATATTAGTTGAATCACCTCTGTTTATGGTTATTTTAAAATATTTTAAACATTTATCTACATTTATTTGAATGAAATCTGATGCAAACAATTGTGGTTACGGAGTTTACAGTTACGGAGTTGCATTGCACTATTGCCACCACTTTCTAAAGAAAACTGAAGAAGGGGACTTGGAAAATCCCCGAAACGATCGTCTTTTCATTCCTGAAAGTGTTAGAGGTTTTTGAAAGCAAAAACTCTGTGAAGTATTTGTTAGGAGAATATCCTGATGAAGAAAAATAGCAGTTTTTGAAAAAAGTACTTATTATGTTAATTCATAATAAGGAAATTGGCCTCGAACTGAATTAATAAATTTCTAATTAGTTTACATTTGGTTACTTTTTTGGTTTTCTTTCAGAAACGCTTTGTCAGAATTTTTTTTCCGAAACAAAATCGCATGATGCCTACAAGGTTAATCCAATTATGACATTGTTTTTCTTACTCGTTAAATACTTTGGTGTAAAAATTAGGAATGGAGTTTACAACATTTTTTCAAATCTTATTAAAGACATCCTTTTTTATCTCGAGAATGTTACATGCTGCCGAAAAGCTTCAAGTCTGTTATACTGGATGATTACTTACAGTTCAACGATGATTTGAGTATAAATAACATTATACTTTTCGCAATATAAATAATAGATAACTCCAAAATTCTGGTATATGCATTTTTATCAAAAATTATGACGAAAAATCGTTACAGAGTTGAAGTCGTGATAGCTAAGATATACGAAAAAGTTTGTAAAATGTATTAATTTTTATTAAAAACGGCACTTTTCCTCTTCATAAAAATTCTTACAGTTAGTGTTTAGCTTTATTGGTTATTAATATATAAGCTATTAAAATTAAAAAACCTTATGAGTTACTTGTTACGGAGTTTACATTTGGCCTATAAAATTGGTCACAAATTTTATGTATTAACCAAAAATTGGTCAGAATGTTATAAATTTTGTAAAACAGGTGACAATGCGCTGATATATATCGAAATATGTAACTCAAATGTAATCCATGCATTAGAAATTAGGTGGTTACACGGTTTTTATCACATTTTTTGATATCACCCATATTTGTTTTACAATCATATTTTTTATTTATTGAAAGTGCACCACTAAAAAATCAAATACAGATTTTTGCTTGTTTTTTGGCATCAACGTTCTTCTTAGCATTTCTGTCCGGAACTTTAGATGTATTAAGTCCAACTTTACTTTCCGAAAATTGGACGAACCGTGCCACTTCAAAAATGTTTGGAATCGCCCTCGGTAGCGTCTCCCCCTTTTTAGCTTTGCTTTTTTTCTGGGTCCTTTGCTTTACCCATTCCAGGCGTTCTTTCAATTGTTTGGTACTTCTTGTTGAACCTTTTGACCACTCTGGAAACGCATTGCCTGGTCACGCGTACTTATTTTGCAATTTTTGTATGAGTCCACAATCGATTACTTTTAATAGTTTCACTTGACTTTGATTCTAACTGATAAATTTTTGAGTCATTTATGAGTGTTGAAAAAATTTTCAAAAATTTTTGAATACAGTCATAAATAAGAGTCTATTAAATATTTTTCATTTCTTCTTACTCTAAAATTTGACCACTCTGAAAATGCTCGTATTTAAGCGTCTTTTATGAGTCATAATTTCTGAGCGCTCAGAAAAATGTTGGCTGAGATTTATCTTTAAAATTTTTTAGCCGCATTTGTTCTACATAGAAGTCCTAACAAATTTGTTGAACATTTTTTAAACAAAAACGTTTTTAAATTAGTGTTTTTCACACAAATGTTTTACGGATTCGTCTGATTCTTTTTACAAAAACACCCAGTTTATTTACCCGTGAGTATAATAGAGTTCTTGAACGAACTACATAGTTCAATTAATCATTCAATTTTAATGATATGAACTGAGCATCATTGTTCGATCTTGCAAAAATTGTTTGTATCTATTTTCAATAAATTGTTTGAAACTGAAAAGGGGATTTTTAGAAAATATTAATATTTTTGTTCGAAATTAAGAAAAACCAATTTTTTTTTATTTATAACCACAAAAAAAATAATGATTTGAATCAACTATAGTTCACTGACTCGAATTGGCGATAATGACCGAGTCAGCAAAGAACCTATTGAGTTTCAACAAACACGTTTGTTGATTTTTAACAAAAAAATTTTAATTGTAAAAAAAAATTTGGAAACTTGTCATATCAACAAAATATTTAATTGATTCAGTTAAAAATGTTGTTGAAATGGAATTTAATTTTTTGTCACTTAAAATTTGGTGATATTTTTATCTGTGTAGTATTTTTAATTGTGCATTTTTTTCTATGAAAATAACATTAAAACCAATGCATTCATTACATTAAAAAAAGTTTTCTAATTAAAATTTAATTTTTTCTTTCTTCTTTTTTATTTCATTGCAGCCGAGTCACCTTGCCATTAACTGTTGATGAGGTTTGTATCGATAATAGAAAAAAAAAATATATAATACGCATACAATGACAATTTACACATTCATCCATACATACAAACGTAATACATTTTCTTCCAACCATAAACTTTAACAACAACAGGGTCATCCATAATAAATTTATTAAGAAGTTAAATTAATTATTGTAAATTACAAGAAAAGGATTTTTTACAAGAGCATACATAAATGACTGTTTCCTGAATTAAAATCACATGAAAGTAGTGACATTGATATACCATAATTAAATAGTGCACTCACAAGGAAACTGCTTTAGGCCGAACTGTCGGATTTTGGTGAAATTTTGATATGTGGTAAAACGGTTAAAACTTACAAACATGCACCCCTTTTTATTTAGCGGCTCAATCTCATAGAGCAGGGCTGGCAAAACTATGACACGCGTGTCAGTAGTGGCACGCGAGAGGATTTTAGGTGGCACGCGACGATTTGTTGGATATTTTCAAACAATTTAAACTGTTAGAAGATCAGCAAAAAATTCAGTTAAATGTTAAATTTCGGTACAAAAATGTGTGATTTAACTCCATAATGGTGAAATTTTTCATAGAGCTTGTAAATCGTCTTTTCAAATTAATAAAACTCTGCATTGCCACCATTTTTTGTTTAAAGAAATATGTTTAATACAGAACTCGCAAATTCGATTATCAGAAAATTCTGGGAAAATTTCTAAAATTCTAGATTGCAAGAAGTTTAAATGTTTCGGTGAGAAATAGCCTCATAATCGGAGAAATAAAAAGTACCAGAAAATTGCACAAAAATGGAAAACAACTTGCATTAAAATTGGATCTAAAAAATTAAGTTTTTTTTAAAGGGAAAATAGGTGCTACAAAATAACCCTTAATGAAATACTGAACATGAGTTTCATAATAAAATAACCCCCTTTGTTGGATTTTGAAATTGGGTTTTGATCGTGTTTGGCAGAGCCATTTCATCTGAAATAGAAAGTTCTCTGTTCAAATCCATAATATTCGCTTTTTATTCATAAAAACCACGCGATTTACTTTAACAAAATCAAATTTTTGCCTGAAGCATATTTTTCAACTGTTTTTCTTACGTACTTAAATAATTAATGGCGCCCAATAATTTAACTTTTTTTTAACAAAATAAAATAACCACCAAAAATGGATTTTTTCATAATGAAATCTCAATATTTAAAGATTAAATAAACCCCCAAAAATTAAATAACCGTCAAACGTTTTTACGTCATATCTTGGATGTTATTTAAATTTTCCCTTTGGGTGTTATTTCCTGGGGTTATCCGTAGCGCTAATAAATATGTACATCTGCGATGATATTTTTAAGAGAAATTTCCCAAATTTTTACAATTTTTTAAAAAGGACTTTTAAAAGGCAACTAAAATTAACGAAGCACGCGAGAAAGCGAGAAATTTTTACAAAAAAAATTTGTCCGTTTCTGGCACGAAGCAAAAAAAATCTTGCCACCCCTGTCATAGAGGGTAAAAGATCTTGTTCATATTTTAATACAGTAGTGTTCAAAACATTTAAAACTGAGATCGCATTTGAGTTTAATTATTTTCTTTAAATGCCTCTTCGTTACTATTTATTTTTTTTCTCAACTTCAATTGTTGTTTTTGTTAAACAAATAAAAAAAAAAAAACGATTCCGTTAAACTACAACAACAAAAAATTTATAATTATGCAAATAGTTGAAATTTAAGATTTCAAAACATTCTGTCATTTCCTCTACTCCTAACGAAGTAATTGACACTAAAAAATGCTTAGATATGTATATTAGACTGTCCCTTAAAATAGCGATTTGTCGATTTTCGTTCATTACACCCCCCAGTTTTATTGGAAATGGTCCCAAATGGAAGAAATCGATTTTTGTTTTTTTTTTTTTTTTTTTGGAAAACGTTAACCTGTGCCGAAAGTTGGACGAAAATGGCCCATTTTGGAAAAAAAAGTTTATTACTATTAAAAATTCACAAAATTCGAAATTTCGAAAAAAATTATATTTTATTCCATTTATTCATTTAATATAGTCAAAATGATTCGGACGTGGAATTTTGACTTCATCGGATATCATTAACCCACTTTAGCCTGGAATCCAAAATGACCCACGAATTTGATAAAAATGCAAAAACGTGTTTTTTTTATTAATTTTAAAGATTTTTTAAAATGCCTAATTTGGAAATGTCGATTGCTATTTGCACCACATAATAGTTGATATTAAAGAAAAAAATAAATTGGAAAAATGATAATTCGAGTTTTGTGTTTTGTTTTACAAAAATTGCTCATTTTGTCAAAAATTAAATAAAATTTGAATGTTTTCATCAAATTTTCCACAGTTTTCGGAAAAGCAACACTTAAATTTGGTTAAACTATAATTATCTTTACATTTGCTTAAAAAATCTTTAACCTTTAGTTGCTTGGGTTCAGAAAAGACCCATGAAACTTAATATTAATTATGACTACGAGATTGTAAAGCCATTAAATTGATAAAAAAAAAATATCAACTGGATAAAAATAATTATTTTATGTAAAGTGATCCAGATGGGGTTCATTTTTATACTTTTGGCCAAAAACGCCCCACTAAGAAATTTACAGAATAACATCTTTCATAATTTTCGGAAAAATATCACTTCAAATGGATCAAAAAAATGGTTTTTCCATTTGATAAAACTATTATTTTGTGTAACATATAGGGTTAAAGTTTTCACTTTTCGGCAAAAAATACCCACTTGGAAATTTACACAAAAACGTCTTTCCAAATAGAAAACAATAAATGCATAATAAACAAAGCTTTTAATTAAAATCTAATACGATTACACAACTAAAATTGCTATTAACATACGGACACTTTTGACCCCACATTTTTAACGCTTAAAAATAAGATTGGGGCTATAGTGAATTGCGCTTGTTCGTTAGTTTTGTACCCTCTATCGCATACTCCAATTTAATAAAAATCTGATAAATGTTATTCTGTAAATTTCCTAGTGGGTCTTTTTTGTGAAAAGTGAGAACATTAACCCTACTCGGTTGTAGAATAGTAACTTTTCCTTTACAACCCTTTGTTCTGTCAATTCTAACACCGATTATTTTCGTTTGAAATTGTCTCAAAAGCAACTACTTCTATATCTCCAAATTGGAACCGGTTGCCGTAGAATGAGTTCTGGAACTAGTTCTAGTTCATATTTTTTTTTGTTACGAAACCCCATAAACTGCAGTTTTCCAACAAAATCTTTTGTAAGCTCAATTTCAATTAAAAATTCAATTACGTTTACAAAATGTTTAATTGTATTTACAAACAGTTTTTATCTGTGTAGATGTGCTTGTTTTTAACAGAAACACTAATGATTTTAACATTGAGTTATTTATTATAAGAGGGTAGTAGTCCCACTTCAACATTTGCTCAGTACTTTTTGAACGAGTTCAAAGGAAACTCTATTTCATCAATTGAAAGCAAAAAAAAAAAATATTTGGAAAAACAAGAATATATTTTCATATTAACAGATAGTTTGGAAGCAATGAAAGAAGTGCTTTTTTGGATATTGTTCAGAATTAGTGATTCAGAAAGAAGTGATTTCTTTGAAGTTGTTTAGAAGCAGTAAAAATAAAGCATGACTTCTAATTTTTTTGTTTGTATTTATCACTTGTCAAAAAAAGCAATATGTATAAAAATTTTTAGAAGTTTCTTTTCCTTTTTAAGAAATATCTGTATTTTTATCATTCAGAATACATTCTTAGCTTTATACGTGTTCAGTATTTTACAGTTTTATTACTCTTAGACACCATAAACACTTTAAACTTTTAAAGTTTATGGACGAATGAAAAATGACAAACTTTTTACCATAAAGTCCTTTATTTTAAAATTTGCCATTACAGGTGCTTACTATTTAAAATTAAAGTGTTTATAATTTTTAGAGAAAAAGGTTTATTCTTCTTCTTAACCTCAAACCTACTAAATTAAAATTTAATTGTTGCTTAATAATTGAGAAAAATTAAATACTCGTACGATTCATACACAGGGTGATACATATATGTTCAAAGTATTCGTTACATACATATGTATATATATGTAACGCCATCCATTAAAGGGTTAAAATCAACGAATTTAGTTGTTGAGGATGTTATAGCGGTTGACTCTTTGTCGAATTCAATATTGCTATTATGCGTAAAAATTACAATTTAACGAGTTATTATTACAAGATAACGTGTTAATATATCGCACCTATCACTAAAGTTTTGCTGGGTATTATATGAGACGTAAATAAAAATTGAATTAAAATACTGTTTATATATTTTTTTAAATATAAACAAAATACGACACGTTTGTTTACTTTTGCAATAATAATCATACAAAAACAAAACAAACACTCGGATGTAGATAGACGAAATACCGCTATTGTTAAATGAGTCATTCGAATATGGTTTATATGACGCAAAGGTTACCGTTTTTTTTTCTACAAAGTTTGAAGTTTAATTTCGTTCATGGATTTCCGTAAAGGGTCCTATATACGACCAAGCATGCTGGACGGCTGTTGTGAATTTGATTAAGCAATTAAGCAAAAAAAAAATTCATAGAAAAAAACTAATAAAAATAATTTCGTCATTATCATCCGCTGTGTTGATTTTGTGTTTTTGAAGTCAAATTTTACAGCATGCTTGTATTCCAAAAACCATTTTCTGTTTTTCCAACAATCTGGTCACCATGCCGAGTGCTGAATGTCCAGTTAAAATTTAGCCGAGAGTGTAAATTAAAATTTTATATGAGAAACAACAACAAATGTGTCAGTTAAAAACCCAGTTAGTAGCTCACTGAACAATCAGTAATCAGACCTTAATAGATAAAAGTCATTTTATTTCAAATTTATTTTCATCGGGATAAACAATAATTGCATTAAATGAAATAAATGTGCTAAAATCCCAAAACTTATTTGGCAAATTGTGAAAAATAATCTGTCGCAGGCATTTCCCTATCCGGAGTTCATTCTTGCCTAAGGAAATCGTCAGGGGACGACGTTTTAGAATTTCTATAAATATTTATTAGGTTCAATCACAAACTCAATGAGAATTTCTTGTTCTCGTCTAGAAGCGTCATTTAACATTTAAAATATCAAAGAAAAAACAAAAACAACAAAAAAAATTTACCACTGTTTGCTTTGTCATCTTCCAAAATACTACTCTGTTGTTTTGACAGATCTAGCAATCTAGTGACATCTATTATGAAATAAATGAAAATCATATGTTGTCTATAATTGGCAATTACGTTTAAATTTGTACAAGCACTTGCATATTCGTTATTTCAAATTTATTTTCATCGGGATAAACAATAATTGCATTAAATGAATTAAATGTGCTAAAATTCCAAAACTTATTTTGCGAATTGTCAAAAATAATCTGTTGCAGGCATGTCTCTATCCGGATTTCATTCTTGCCTAAGGAAATCGTCAGGGGACGACGTTTGAATACAAAGCAAGATATTAATTTTTTTAATAACCCAAGTAAAAAGTTTTGATATTGTCATATATTATCATATAAAAGTTTGTATAATTATGTATTGGAACATATATACCAAGATATTATATAAAATTTTACGAAATTATATCCTAAATACATAACTATATCTTGTTATATATTGCACAATATATAGCGCAACATATTACAATATCCAATTATATATAAACCGATATATAGTTACATATGCCTCATATAATTATGTATAATTGTATCGAATTAGATACCATTATATCTTGTTGGATATGATTATATTATATTTGATACATTTGGATGAGGACAAAATCCGGATAAAATTATCAAAAGTATCAAACCATATCTTATTCCATCAAATTAGATCTAATTTTGTCAAATTAGATCTAATATGATCATAATACGATCTAATTTGATACAGTTAGATGTTCTCATTTTTCGGATATTATTATATATAATATCAAAAGACATAATTTTTTTAGTAGGAAACATAAAAGTTAAAAATAATAGATTAATTTAGGAAAGGGGATAGAGAATAAATGAAAGGTGGTGAAAGATGAAGGGCTTCAAATATGGCAACACTGTAATTGCGCGAGTTGCTGAATTTTAGAACAGTTGTTGCGCGCCATCTGATGGTGAGTTGGCGAATTTTGTTGAAGCTTTTTAGTTCATAGCCCTTTTATATTATTTTACTTCGGTGGGGTTAAGTGCTATGGGAACACCAAAGGAGGACGCTGCGATATGTATGAGGGATAGAAAAAACTCATACATATTACTATTTTTCATAAATTGATGTTGCCTTGGTTGGGGCTCGAACCCGCAACCTCACGTGTAACAGTCCAACGCGCTAACCATTACACCACAGCGCCCACAAATTACAAATTACAGATAGAAATAAAAATATCACAATTTCATGCAATTTTTTTAAAACAAAAAATAATAAAAAATATTTTTAATTCGCTCATAAAATAAAAATTAAGTTAAATTTGTATATTTGCATATTATACATACACTTATAAAAAAAAGTTAGTACAAAAGTCTGTTAAACGCGTTCTGGCGCAAATGAACTGATTTTTTATGTTATTTTGTCTTAAAATTTAGGACTGAACTAATATTTTTAAAATTCCCATTTAGCATAACAATTACTTTTGTCCGTATTTGAACTAACTTTGCATCCTAATTTTTAGTAATTTATGTTTCTTAATTTACAAATTTTTCAGCTAATTTAAACCCCAATTATTTCCCAAAGTTTATATTTTTGTGTCTCTGCTATCAATATCACATAGAGATGGCGCTATATTTCCATAATTTTTTATTGTGATTTTACAAAATGGCTTATACCTCGGAAACTAAGCCAGATAGAGCAAAATGGACAAAAATTCGATACAATGAACTTATCAATCTTTATAAGCCACCTATACTCCCAAAAATAAATATGGGCCTGTCTCGGGACAGATCCGTAGAGCCTAAAAACCAAGACTGTAAGCGACATTTTAGCAGAAATTTTCAGTTAAATCAGGTAATGTTTCTGTTGAATTTAGCTCAAATTTCTTAGCTAAGTTAACTAGAATTGTCTGTGTATTTAGCAGTGTGTAAATTTAGCTTGCCTAAATTTAGCAGCCCATAATTCTCAACTTCATTGAAAATTCTGCTGGCGCAAATACAGGTACTATTTCCTGTTATTTTAGCAGAATTTTTAACTATTTGTACGGGCTTTTTTTATGAGTGTTGTTGCAAAATTTAAAGCTAAATATTGGAATATATATTGGAATATATTGGTTTATATATAAATGTTCCGTGTTCGACCAAAGTTTCGCCGAACATCGAACTTGGCCAAACATCAGTTTTTAGCCGAACTTCGAAGTCGAAGCCGAATACTCGGTCGGACACTACCCAGGTAGAAATTGCCGACGTTACAACAAAAATTGTACTGGGAAAGCACTGTTTTTTACTAAATGCCGTTACTACTGAAAATTTGCTTTGCCAGTACTGTTTTTTGAAAATTAACGAGCTTTTTTTAATTTAATAAAATTAACAATTTTATAAATTTTACGTATTTTTACATATATTACACAATTATGTATGCAAGAGAAACATCGCCATTCTTTTCTTGTGAAGTTTCGAAAGAATACATTAAAAATCTGTGATGTACACTAAGATAACAGTAAATTACTAGCAAACTACTAAATGTGTTATTAAATGTACTGGGATAATACCAAAAAATATAAAATCTGAAGCCTGCGCCAACATTGGGATATAACTACGGCCAAGCGTTTATTGGTGTTATCATTTCGACAACATGCCGGTACAATGAAAGTTGAAAATCCGACGAATTGGCAGTACATGTATTACCGTCTCCAATACCGGGCCGACATTGTGCCGTTTGTATTTTTCTACCTGGGTACTTATGTTGATGTTGCCATCTACTGTTGATTTTGAATATGTGGTACTGTCTTTGGCATCTTTGGCGACTTTTTTGTTGCCCTAATTTCTCTTTTGACCAAAGCCTAGTCTCTTTCAATTGACCTGAGTTTTGGACATTTTGGTAGATTTGCTTCTCGAGGCACCAAAAGCACATTATTATTTAAGTACCACTCCAAGCCCGCTTTGCTGTTTCGATAACGGTATACCGTAATCGAAACATTCTTAAATATCGTTACTTTTACCGTTACTGAAACAAACGAAATTCGGTACCGTTACCGCTACTCTTTCATTATTCGTTTCGGTAACCAACCTTGGTAAATTTGAACGAAAACCAACAACAATTTCCCATACTCTCAAAAAAATAAAAATTAGTAGAAAAATTAGTAAAACGTCTTGTATATCAAGTGTATGGAAATTTTCTTTCAAATCTGGAAATTTTGTAAGAAAAAAACAACAACTAAATAAATAGTTATTTTCACTTTTATTATTATGTCTGATAAATAAGTGTATTAAAAGTATATAAGAACAAAAAAATATCCATTTCATTTTGTGGTCCACTCCGATCTTAGCTTTATTCCGAATGCCCTCCATTAAGTTTTTGACAGTGCTGTCTGTTATTGCTTTGGATACAACTTTCCACTTTTTTTCAAAATCTTTTATATAATTAGCAGTCTGTTTGGTCTTCTTTAACTTCGCTTTTATTAGAGTCCAATACCTTTCAATGGGTCGACATAGTGGAACATTTGGTGGGTTCATGTCTTTTTCAACAAATTTAATATTATTAGCTCTGAGTAGATTTAAGGTAATTGAAGCATAGTGAGCTGAGCCAAATCAGGCCAGAATAGAGTAGATATACCGTGTTTTTTTAGAAAAGGTATTAATCTTATTTTTAGGCGCTCTTCCCTGTACACATCTCCGTTAATTGTACCTGTTGTTATATATGATGATGTCTTTTCGCCGCATTGGCAAATTCCACGCCAAATGGGATACTTCAAACCCAACTTTTCAATGCCGATAGATGTTTCAAAATAACGTTTTAGGACTGGATCTACCGTACTTCTTGCCATTTTCAAATCTTTTGAAATAAAATGTACTGCTCGGTATGGATTTTCATTCCATTTGTCGATAATTAATTTTCGTCGTTCCAATTGATTCATAATTGCTGAAAAAGTATCACTCAAAAGAATCATAATGTTATGTTGACACAATTTTATGAAGTTACTGAATATTTTCTTATAAAGTTTTTCATTTTAGTTTTAATGATTTGGAGCATAGCCTACTTTAAAATTTCCAGATTTGAAAGATTACACTCCTTACCTACTAGTAGTTTTCATAAATTTTTTTCGCTGAAATTCCGTTTTCAGCACGAAACTAATTTTGAACTAATGTTTTACAAATTTATTTTGCTACAAAAATTGTGCTGATAACCGCATTTATAGCGTGGACGACAACCAGATCGACAAGATGTAGATGTCGCAGCTTGTCCAGATGTAGTACAGACAGCGGAAATGATAATTAAAAAAACAACTCTACACAATTTCTATATTTAAATTTTCAGCAAATAAATTAACTAAAGTAAATTTTCTCTACACATTTTTTGAGTTTTTTTCCGTCTACTAATATTCAGCAAAAAGTTTAGTGATTTTAGCAAGAATTTTTTTCATTTGCAGTCGACTGAGTGTTAGCAAAACTTTTGCTGAGATTACTATTTTTTTGGTAAAAATCAGTTTGCTGATTTTCAGCAAACACCTTTTGCTGAAATTACCAACTTTTTTTGCAAGCACGCTTCTGAATAAAAAATTTGCTGACATAGCAACATTTTTTGCTGACTTTTTTTGAGTGTATGTAGTGTAGACGTCAAGTAAAACGCAAAGTTTTTCAGTATTTTGTTTTCGTTTATTTTGTTAATTATATCTCCACGATTTAAGAATCCTTTTCCGCTTATTCTCTCAAAAAGATAATGTCATACAAAATCGTATTTTTACATTTGGATGACCCTGTTTAATATTTACCAACAGCAACTTTGTTTAAAAGTGTCCACTAGCACCCAACTACAATAGTTTCTATGCAAACAATGTAAGCCATCCTTACATTTGATTGCTTTGTTTCCAATCGCATCACATTCACATACATACATATTCAAAACAAATGAAATCACTTTATTTTTATAAAACTTTTTGTTCTTTCATTTATACAAACGGACACCATTTCCAATGGTATTATAGAAATAAACAATTGAAAACTATTTGAAACAATAAAATATTCATTCAAAACGCAGAAAATATGAATAAAAATTCGAAAAATTTATTTGTATATAAAATTATGCAGAATTTACATTTTTTTTGTATTTATAGATAAACTTTAAGAATCAAAAGACTTTTTGTGCAAGAAATTTTTAAGAATATGAGAATTTTTTCCTAAATTTCACGAAATTTCAGCACTTTTTCCTAAGGAAATACGCGCAATTAAAATTTTTGAAACCAATGGGTATTTTATAAATTTAATTTTTCAATATTATTTAAAAACCCATTTTGTTTGACTTCATATACACAATAAATTTCCCAACTGAAAGTTTATAAACAAATTTCCATAAATTTATAATGTTTTCTGAATCCTAAATTAAGTTTTTTTAAATACCTACACAAAAAAATAAAAATCCAAATCCAAAAATTAAATTAAATTTATTGTTGAATAATAAAGCCATTGATTTTCAAATTAATTCAGTAACTGATTCAATTAAAAAAAAAATATCAATATCAAAGCTTTATGAAAATTGGTTTCAGTTAAACTTTTTAATTTATTAAATTTTATTTTTTTTTATTACAAAAAAAAAAAAAATAATTGTATTGATTAAACAATTGATTGAAACTAGTTTTTTTTCTAACAAATCTTTGATTGATACTCATTGGGTAATATTTGGACATTAATAATTTCTATTTCGTACTATTGGAAACGTTGTCTTGAATTTTATTTATTATTGTTCTAAATTCTAAAAATTTTTCCATCTTTTTTTTAATTCAAACAGTATCAAGTTGCACAACTTTATTCAGTTGCTGAGGCATCGAAAAATGAAACTGGTGGTGGTGAAGGTATTGAAGTATTAAAAAATGAACCCTTTAGTAATCATCCGTTATTGGGTAAATATATTTCCTTTTTTCTGTTAATCAATATTTTATTTAAATATTTGCTAATCCAATATTTGTGTTTGATTATTCTCCGTAGGTGGCAAATACAGT
The DNA here is from genome assembly GCA_949987735.1 of Leucophora obtusa. Classification (NCBI taxonomy): domain Eukaryota; kingdom Metazoa; phylum Arthropoda; class Insecta; order Diptera; family Anthomyiidae; genus Leucophora; species Leucophora obtusa. The sequence continues at coordinate 290,322,712 of OX465295.1, read as the reverse complement.
TCCGGTCAGTATACATATAAAATTTATCATTTGGCATCAAAAGTTCCAACATTTATAAGACTATTGGCACCAAAGGGCTCCTTAGAAATACATGAAGAAGCATGGAATGCTTATCCATATTGTAAAACAGTAATTACGGTAGGTTGCAGAGAAAAAAACTATATTTTTATAGAAAAATGTGCTTTAAATGCAGAGAATTATGTATGTATAATTAACAACATATTTAAATATCGACTTCTTGTAATACATACTTGAATGGGACAATGCGAGGGTGTACCTTCTCAGTAGCAAAAAATACTAGTAAAAACTTAGTTATGTGCTATTTAGTTTATTTAAACCGCCTCTCCATACCAACAGCTATAGAATTTAATATGGAGATTTCAAAAGGTTGGCTTCAAATGCCCCCAAACTGCAACTTTGGATCTCGTTGCAGAACTAGTATGAAAATTACAATTTAAGTACGAAATAAAGTTAGCAAAACTGGTAATAATGTAACACCCCATGTGAAAATCGAAATATATATGAGCATACATGATCATACATTGGCTCGTATGTGATCATGCATGGGCATATATAGTCATATACGTACATGCATAGTTCAATATATGACCATACATGATCTCATATATTTCCATATACCTTTGGATCCGAAATTTGAGGGTATATGGAGGTATATGACCATATATGATCATATATGAGTATACATGAATCATATGTGAGCATATATAGTCATATATGAACATGTACGGTCATATACCCTCAAATTTCGGATCCAAAGATATATGGAAATATATGAGATCATGTATGGTCATACATTGAACTATGCATGTACGTATATGACAATGTATGCCCATGCATGATCATATACAAGTCAATGCATGATCATGTGTGTTCATATATATTTCGATTTTCACATGGGACTCTTAGAATCAGTGCGGAAATGATTCTTTACCATCAGTAGCAGTTGGTTAAGATCTGAATTGTGTATATAAAAAAATTTTTTTTTTGCTTTGTTGGACCAAAGGTTGTCCTAAGAAATTCCTCTTAAATGGTATTTAAAAGAGTTTGTGCTTATTATTTCTAATCACAATAAAAAATTAAAGTGGTTTTATGCGAACTCAGTTTACTTTATTAATTCAAACCTCCATATACCCTAAAATTTCGGATGCAAAGGTATGTATATGGAAATATATGAGATCATGTGTGTTCATACATTGAACTATGCATGGACGTATATGACTATGAATGCCCATGCATGATCATATACATGTCAATGTATGATCATGTGTGTTCATATATATTCCGATTTTCACATGGGTGGTTAATAGCAAAGTTATATTTTTCGATTTTCTGTTCAAATACAAAAGAGAGAAAAAAATAAAAGAATGTAAAAATAATGCAGAAACCACAATAAAAATTCAATAAAAATGTTTGACAATGACATTAAAATAATCAGATAATATAAATTACAATTAAAAAAAATCCGCCTAAATTAAAATTAAAAAATTATTAAAAATGCAATTTTTAGTGGAAATCATGTCGCAACAACCCGAAAACTACATGTCCCATGATATATATAAATATTTTAATCAGCGATTTACATTATGCAAACAAATATATTGATGCAAAAATTTCCTTTTTGCTAACTTTATTTTTCGTGTTTTTTTTTTCAACTAGCCATCAAAATTTGTTTTATGAAATGTGTATTATAGTCCCTACCCCCAAAAATTGTTAAATCTGCTTGTATTTTTATTGCTAACTTACAAAAAATACAGTGTGGCAATATTTGCGAAAAAGGAGACACGGAGGAGATTGGAAGATAAACAAAACTCTAAAAGTAGAATGTTTGTATGTGTCTGTTTGATCACTTCTGAAAGAAAAAAAAAAATAACAAAAAGATGAATAGGAAAGAAAAACTATGAATTAGCTACGATGCATTCAAAGCCTTACTTGGGTCAGATGGCTAAGCTGTCGCACCTTTGTGTGGATAGTTACGTTTGCAATGTAGGATAGGCACTTTTGAATTTGTATTTTACCTAAGTACTTCGATAACACAGCTCTACAAAAAAAAGGTGAATGTTATTGCAGTGGTTTTAGTATAATTAGGGGCTGCTGATTTCGAATCTGCAACCAGTTTATTCAAATTGGCTCTAGGTTTCGCGCAATTTTTTAAATTTTTTAGTCGATTTTGTCAAAAAAAATTTATAATTTAGTAACTATAGCTTCGGAAAGAAAACGCTTTACATAGTTTAAGCTTAATTCCGTGCCCTATTTCTCAAACTTAAGTGTATCAATATCTCAATAACTTTTCTAAATATAGTCGTTGAAGGTCAAAATTTCAAAATTTTTTAAGGTTTTTTTTAAACAAAAAAATTTAAGTATAAGACGAAGTCCGATTTTAAATATCAAAACCAATTTGGAAAGAAAAATATCCAAAATTTATATATGTGTCACCGACCTATGTCAGCCCAAGGACGAAGCCTATTGATTTTGGTTAAAATCGGTCCATGTTTAGACCTACGATTTTCTCTTTTATCATTTTATAAAAAATTTTGACACCAGTCCCATTTTAACCCATTCGAATTTCGGATCCAAACATTAGTTGGCTTTTAACCAGACTGGTGTAGGTTATTGTATAGTCGGCATGCCTGAATTTAACTTTTTTACTCGTTTTTAATTGCTTTTTCTGATATTTTTGCATATTTATTTCTATGAGCGTAATACATGATCAATTAATTTCTCAATTAGATGTTTCCTGTTTTTAATCCTATTGTTATCTCCTTTTTCACAAGTAATTATCACATTATGATGCGCTTTATTCGCATTCAGTAGTTGGAAACTAAGTTTTGATCTGAGATGTCGTTGCCGCTGGGCAAATTTTACATTGTTTTGGAGTAAACCGTTTGTATGAAAATTTCATGATAATCGAATTGGGGTTCGGATGAAAGGTCTGTCGAAGACCTATCCAACAGAATTAATTTTAAGCTCCTACTTTGCCTATTTCCCAAGTTATTGCCGTTTGAGCTTGGGAAGTACAGAATTTATACTTTTTATATCTTCAAAGTGTCCCCAAGCTAAACATTTGTTCCACGAATAATTTTTTTTTAGCAGGCTGGAACCTTTGAATAATGATTTATCTGATTTGGCAAAAACAAAGCACAAGAAAAAAAAATTTAAAAATTTTATGTTTCATAACCTGATTTTTTTTAATAAAATCCATTTCAGCAACCCGGTGCCCCCTTCAAAAATCTAAAAAAATTCTCAAAAATCTTTTGGACCCTAGTATCCATACATACAGAATTATATCCCCGAGAGGGGATTAAAATTACAAAAAAATAATTGAGAATTTTAATAAATTTCAATTTGATTAACATTTTTTTAAATTTATTTTTTATTTACTAATTTTTATCTAAATAAATTTTATACTAAATTTAAATCTAAACATTTTCTAGAATCCTAAATTTATGAAAGATGGTTTTAAAGTAATCATAGATTCTCTGCATTTGTCCGGTACTGATGAGGAATCTGAGAATGTAAGTTTAAACAAAAGTTCTAAATATAATTAATGGTGTTTTTTTCTTTCTCTTTCTTTTTCTTATATCATCTAAATGTTACTTATAATCATGCTTAAAAAAAAAATAACAAAAATATAAAAATGGTGTTGGATTATTTTATGTTAATTTATTAAACAATTGTTTTTAACCATAAAAACTAATAACAATAAAAATAATATTTTATGGCAATGAACTCTATCTATATGTGACATGTGTGTATAATTGTGCTTTTTAATTAATAATATAATAAATAACTACGCATTTTCAACAATTATAAAAATAAAAATATTCTTTGAATGAAAATCTTTAAAAAAAACCAGAATCCTGGCTACATGAAAGATAATTTTATTATAATCATTGAATCTCATCATATTGCTGATATAGGAGATCAGGAAAATGTGAGTTATTAAAGCCAACAGTAACAACATTGTAGTAACTAAAATGTAACTTAATATAATAGGGGTATTCACGATACGAATTGTAATCTTTTAAGATATATAAAATTGCAGAAATTTCACACAAAAATGATTATTTCTTATAAATTCGCTCTTTTTAAAAGAAAATATTTAATAAACAATTTTACAACTACAATACTCCCAATTTGCACCCACTTCTGTGAACAATTTAAATTGGATTTTAAAGCGTGCAAATCGAGGGTCGACTGTATATGTAAACTTATTTCGCACATTTTAATCCTTTAGAAAATCTGATGAATACCTAAAGGTTTTATATTAAATTAGCACATTTAAAATTGCATCTGCTATCATGAATACCTCTAATATAGTTTTTATTTAATTATTTTTAGTGTATTGTGTAAAAATATATTAGTCTTTTTGTTTAATTTTTCTTTAAATAATTGGTTTTTAGTAGAGTTTGCTGTCTTATCATTTCGATTTATAAATTTCCCTAATATGTTCTCCATTAACATTCCTTATTTTCTAATTTTTATTAATCAATTTAGGTCCATGAACTGCCTCCCGAGAAATTAAAAATACGTGAAATTGTTCATATTGATATTGCCAATGATCCTGTTCAGCCTGCGGATTTTAAAGCTGATGAGGATCCCACAAAGTATTTTCACATTAAGAAATCTCAGATTTGTTTCAGTAGTTTTAATTGAATTTTTATTTTATTTTTGTTTGTTTTAGATTCAAATCAGAAAAGACCGGTCGTGGGCCTTTAGTTGGTGCTGATTGGAAGAAAAAAGTCGATCCTGTTATGACTTGTTATAAATTAGTCACTTGTGAGTTCAAATGGTTTGGTCTACAATCCAAAATAGAAAATTTTATACAAAAATCGGAAAGAAGATTATTTACAAACTTCCATCGGTAAGTAAAAAATAAACTTTTGCAATTTCGAAATAGAACCTGAATAAAAATAGTGTATTTTCAAAAAGAGAAAGTTTGATGTAGAAAAAAAAGCAAGGAAATAAGCTGAAATGAAAGAAATCCATAAAAAATAATTGTAAAAATTACAATTTTTACTGAAAATTACAATTTTTACTGAAAATTTGTAAAATAAAAATTGCATAGTAAATTTTTTTACTAATTTTTTTCTGAATTTTTAAAAAAAATAGAGTAAACCCCTCAGCTGTCATTTTGAGTAGATTCTACTGACAAACTTTTTTGTGTGTACGTTACCGCGAGATCAGTGCCGCCAACCCATTTGGATAAAAAATTGACGTATTTGTTGACAAAAATCGTCAAAATCGTCGTTTTCTTTGAGAAATCCTCAAAAATCGTCAATAAAAAACTCCTTATATATGTATGTATATGAATGAAAGATGGCAATGTAGGAAACCTCCGGTTGCTCTGGGTTTGAAGCTGGGATAGCTCAGCTAGTCCAGGGTCCTAACATTAAATTTATAAAAAAAACACTTTGTTTTATATTTTGATTCACTCTGGGTTTTATTTAACCCTTTAATTTTTTTTTTTACAATTTAATTTAAATTTCTTACGTTCTCTTGGTGGTTTAGTTTAGTTTGCTGCTCCTCTAGGCTGCGAAGTGTGAAACCACTAACACCCCTGTCTTTTTTTCCCTGATGTTGTATATTCGGATGTAATCCAATTGTTAGATGGAAATCTAACTGTGGGGGATGGTAATCCGCACCTAAACCTGCGTTGAATGAATATCCAACCTCTTCGTCCTGGTTGTAAAACCAGGAGCCTTCTCACTAGTCTCAGCTGGATGTAAATCCGGCGGTGTATGGATGTAATCCGCTTCTAAGCTGGTTGAATGGAAATCTAACTCCCTAAAACTTTACACTTGCGATCTCTTACCACTTCAGGTGTTGTCCCATGTCAACCAGGATAGTGCAAACGCGAGCTCCCGAGCCAGTCGTCGAGCCAGAAAAACCTCCTCATGCACCTAGATTGGGAGGATAAGGAGGATTGGGAGTTGTGTATTTCTTATCAAGGTCCCCCTGTTTTATTAGAGGAAATACTTAAAATAATTAGTTTTAAGTATTTTTTGTTACAAAAACAAATTAGCAAATCTGTAAATTTGATACCACAGATTTCAAATTGGGCTTAAATTTAGTGGCATCTTAAATCTATACTTTCTTATTATTTAGTCAATTTATTATATAAATTAAAGAAATTATAATGCTAATTTTAGCAATAACTAAACAAAAACTTTAAACACATTTCGCGGAAAATCTGTACATTAGATCGAAAAATAAAGTACGCCATTGTAATCAGTGCTTTGAAGAATTAATTCCTTAGCAAATCTGTAAATTTGATACCACAGATTTCAAATTGGGCTTAAATTTAGTGGCATCTTAAATCTATACTTTCTTATTATTTAGTCAATTTATTATATAAATTAAAGAAATTATAATGCTAATTTTAGCAATAACTATACAAAAACTTTAAACACATTTCGCGGAAAATCTGTACATTAGATCGAAAAATAAAGTACGCCATTGTAATCAGAGCTTTGAAGAATTAATTCCTTAATTCAATTTTCCAATTCTGAATTAAAAATTCGATGAATTAATTCACAAAGCACCATATATTGAATGGAATTAATTCATATTTGTTTTCGTTCGATTTATTATGTTGCGAATTAATTCAATTGCTATAGTTCTTTTTTAATTCAGTGAACGTATTTTTTTCTTTTTTAATTCACTGAACGTAATTTAACTTTTTTAATTCACTGAACGAAAATGAAATTGAACGAATTCTGTAGTGAATTAATTAATTAAGGAATTAATTCACTTTTTTTTCCGTTCGATTTATAAAATTGACCGCGTTCACCAGTGCATTAATTCATTTGATTTAATAAAGAGAACTATTGCAATGGAATTAATTTATTGTTTGATGAACGCGTTCAGTTGAACGAATTCAGTGAATTACTTAAGAAAAGCTCTGATTGTAATCAGCATGTCCGAAATATATGGAATTAATGGTCAGAAGTCTATTTTTCTGTGTCATGCAGCGTTATTATCAGTGTGTTCGTTTACTCGAATTTCTCACTACTTTTGCTACAATTGGAAAGTTTTGTTTACTTTTTGTATTGAATTTTTCCAGCTGTACACTCAAAAAAAAGTCAGTAAAGTCGGCAAAAAATGTTGTTGTGTCAGCAAATTTTTAGTGAGGAGCGTGCTTGCAAAAAAGTTGGTAATTTCAGCAAAAGGTTTGCTGAAAATCAGCGAGCTGATTTTTACCAAAAAATAGTAATCTTCAGCAAAAGTTTTGCTAACACTTAGTCGATTGTAAATGAAAAAATCTTTGCTAAAATCACCAAACTTGTTGCTGAATATTAGTAGAGTGAAAAAAACTCAAAAAACTTGTAGCGAAATTTTATTTTAGTTAATTTATTTGCTGAAAATTTAAATTTAGAAATTGTGTAGAGTTGTTTTTCTTTTTTGTTGTTGTCTGTACATCCAGATAAGCTGCGACATCTACATCTTATCTATCTGGTTGTCGTCCACGCTATAAATGCTACAATTTTTGTAGCAAAATAAATTAGTAAAACATTAGTTCAAAATTTAGTTTAGTGCTCAAAAAATATAACTAAAACTTTTGCTGAAAACGGAATTTCAGCAAAGAAAATTGCTGAAAACTAGTACACTTGATATACAAGACGTTTTACTAATTTTTCTACTAACTTATTTTTTTGAGTATAGTAAAAGTAGTAACTTGTAGTAAGTAAACGAACATGCTTTTTAATTACTGCTTTTTTTTCAAAAAGCAAATTTGCTTAAGAAATTTTTGTTGGTTGGATTAAGATCTTAGATTTTTCCGTTATTCGTCATTCCACCTATATTTCAAAGTGGCAACTTGGATCCACGACATAAGTAATATTTTTACATCGAGTGCTTTAGCTCTGTGCATAAATCAATCTAAAGTTCTTAATATTTAGACAAGTTTCATACAAAAACGACTTCGTTTCTAACCCCTAAACATGAGATTGGGCCCTCTAAGAAAATATGTGTATCTGAGACATATCGGAATTACATACAGATCAGTGGGGGAACCCATTTGAAAAGCTCCTTTGTGAGTCTCAGTTGACCCAAATAAGAAAAAGCATATTTCAACTTCAAATTATTTGATATTAACTGAAAATTTATTAAAATTTTGAAAGTAAAAATTAAGTTGCCCTACAATTTAAATTAATTAAGGTCAACTGAATGAAAGAATTTAAATAAAATAAAACTCAGTGAGGTGTAGATCAACTAGGAATTTTTTTGGTGTAGAGCTAAGTTCAATATAAGCGTGATGTACAAAATCACAACAATTTATAAATTTTCTTTTGAAAATTCAAAAAAAAAAAATAAAAATAAAAAAGCCCTTCTGAAAAAAATTCCTGGCTACTTGCCTGATTACAGACATTATTAGGTATATTCAAATCACACAGAAAGAATTTACAAAATTCTAATTAAATTGCTAAACACTTTTCTCATACCAAATTTGTAAATACAAAAAAAAACTTTTTAAAAAGGCACCAACAAAGAAATTTGTAAATCGAAAAAAAAATTCTATTGTTTTTTGTAACTTTGAATTTTTATTTTTAAACAATTTTTATATGAAAGATAACAATTTACAAACGAGTTACAAATATTTCAAACAAAAAATTGTTGGAAATAAAATTTCAATTTAAAAGAAAATGTGATTGCTTTACAAATTCGCATTGTTGGTGCCTACTGTTTTTTCTGTGCACAAGCTGATTTTTTTCTAGACTGGAGGAAAAAACTAAATTTTTAGTAAAAATCCCAAATTCGCACCACATAACTTGTAAAACTAATGTACAACAATACGAACAATAAATAGAAAACAAATTTTCCCCAATAAAAAAAAAATGCCGCTCTAATGGACAGGGATAGATGACATGTGAATTAATCTTATACCCTTATTCTAGTAAAATGTGACAATTTGTTTTGTTATTGAAACTGTCATGTTTCTTGTTCTAGAACTTTTTCAAAAATTTGTTATGGTAATCTATTTTTTTATGACAAGCAAAAGTTTTAAAAATTTCAACACACTATGGTGAAAGCTTTTTCTGTTAAAATAAAAATTAAAATGATCAAAAAATTGTAATTTGTCAAAAATTAAGAAAATGAGATCTAAAAAAATGCCCAGAAACCGGAGAACACGAGAGGATTACTTGTACGAGGGCAGTACGAAATATTCTTAGCCTGACATAGAGATGGCGGTATAAACAGCAAATAGATTTGTATAATGGAAACTTTCATCTGTCATATGAACACATGTTAAATTTCATTTCGATCTGTCACTCAATCGTATAGTAACAGGTGGTAAAAAAAGGCGCTTCAGTGATTGTTTTTTAATGGAAAAATTAGAAATTCGTGGTGTGATTAAATATTTACATAAGAAAGATTTGTCGGGACAAGAAATTCATAATGATATGTGACCTTCTCCGAGAAAAAGGGACCTAGTGTGTCAAAAACTTGGGAAAATCGACAAAAATGAGAAAAACATTAAAATTTTAATGTTTAATTTAAAACTTCATTTTCACACACTAGGAGAAGGTCACATATGGTGAATGTGTTAGATGAAAGTGCTCCTTCATATGCAACAATAAAAAATTGGGTTGATGAATTAAAACGTGGTCGTACAAGCATTGAAGATGAACCACGAAGTGGACGTCCAGAGACTGCAGCAATGCCAGAAATCATAGCTAAAGTTTATGATATGGTATTAGATGATCGACGAAATATGTAATGCCATAGGTATCTCAAATGATCGAATACATTTTATTTTGCATCAAGAATTACAGACGAAAAAGCTTTCGGCAAAATGGGTGCCGCATTTGTTAACAGTTGACAAAAAATGAATTAGAATAAAAATTTCTCAAGCTTGTTTGGATCGATTTAAGCGAAATAAAATGGATTTTAAGCATCGTTTTATAACTGTTGATGAAACATGTATCCATCACTATACACTAGAGAAAAAAGAACAATCGAAACAATGGACTAAAGATGGTGCACCAAGGAAGACAAAAATGGTTCAATCGGCTGGTAAGGTCATGGCAACATTTTTCTGGGATTACAAAGGTATTTTATTGATACCTTCAAAAAAGCAAAACAATAAATTCGGAATATTATTGTAACCTTTTGAATAAATTGAATTTGAAAATTCGAGAAAAATGACCTGGCGTAGAACACAAAAAAATTATTTTTCATTAAGACAACGCCCCATCCCAGAACAGTGTCTTAATAATGGCAAAATTCAACGAATTGAAATACGAATTGCTTGACCACCCAACTTTTTCTCCTGATTTAGCTCCCACTGACTTCTACCTGTTCCCAAATCTTAAAAAAAATTCCTTGCTGGCAAACGTTTTACCTCAATTGAAGATGCAATGGGAGCTGTAAACGATTATTTTGAGGAGCTTCAGGAAAATTATTTTAATCAAGGGATAGAATTGCTAGAAAAACGTTGGATTATTTAAGTGTATTGAAGTTTCAGCAGATTATATTGAAAAATAAAATAATTTTAAAAATCTAGCTTTTGTTTTTCATTGTTAGGCTAAGAACATTTCGAACTGCTCTTGTAAGCACTTCGAGTTTTCTTTAAACCAAGCACCCTGAGCTTATTGCTAACAACTTTACCCCCAAATCCCATGTTAATATGTAATCTTTTTGAGGAATTTTAGATTCGCTTAAAGGTTTGACGCGAACTTCTCAAAAGAGGAATGAGGTATTTCATATTTTATTTCTGTGAAGAAAAATTACAAAATTCTTCAAAAGAAAAAAAAAAAAATTTTTTTTTATATAACTTTGAAAAAATGTTTATTCTTCTTCTTAACTTCAAACCTACTTAATTAAAATTAATAAAAATGCATATAAATTACAAAATTAATTGCATTTGGTCTATATGACGCGTTTGAAAAAACAACACTATACTAGAAAAATAAAAATGCCCTGCTGGCAGTCCGTCTCCGATATACACAAATTGTCTGCACTTGTACGTAAAAACCATACGTCAGTGTGGCAACATTTGTGAAAAAGGTGACAAAGAGCAGATAAGAAGATAAACAAAAAATTTAAAGTAGAATGTTTGTATGTCTGTTTGATCACTTCTGAGAGTAAATTATCATATAGAGACAATCTGACTATAGAATATGAACAATAATACAATTTAATGGAAAATCACTGATGAAGCCTGTCCATAAAAAAGGCAGAAACTAGATCTAGTCTGATTTACAAATTAATAATGTGTCTATAACTTTGAAAAAATATTTATTCTTCTTCTTAACCTCAAACCTACTTTTATATTTTAATTTGTTGACAAATGAAAATATTTGTTTGTTATGTGCTTTTTATTACATGATAATTTTCTCAAGGTTTTACCAAATTTATAACAATTTCCATTCACCTAAGTTTTGTCACTATTTTTTATTGTCATAAAGTTTAGAATAAGGGTGTTAATACTAACTTTATTTTTTATACTGAAATTCTCTTCCTTTTATTCTTTTTCAAATTTTTTTTATTTTCTACATTTCAGCCAAGTATTCTGTTGGATGGATCGCTGGCACGGTCTAACAATGGAAGATATTCGTGCGATTGAAGATAAAGTCAAGGAAGAACTCGATAAACAACGTCAAGAAGGGGAAGTTCGTGGCACTAAGGCCGATAGTGATTAGGAACAACATTTTTAAAAAATCTAAAACAAAAGAAGAAAGCAGCAACAATTGTAAAAAATATTGCAAAAATGTTACAAATAACATTAAAGAAGAAATATAAAGTCGTATTAACAAACAAACAAACAAAACAAGAAAAGAACAATAGAAATATAATTCACACAATACGAAATTATATAAAATGGGCACTATATTCCTTCCTCCAATTATTCCTTACAACAACATTTCTTTACATCAATCAACAACTAAATCTACTACTACAACAACATACTTATTGCTGAAAATGCCTGGCTCTCTCTTTTTTCCAACTATATTTCCTTCTACTATATACTTTTATAAGAACAAACTTAACTATTTTTTTTAAGTGTAATTCTTTGACTTTCATTAAGCTAAAGTTTTTTTTTTTTGTATAGAATTATTTCTTTAATTAATTTCAGCTTTACTTATACGTCACTTATAATTCAGCTTTAACACTATTAATGTTAAATATTTCATGATTTTTTTTTTTTTTTTCAATATAAATGTTGAGTTTATACAAATTTAATCTTTCTTCACTATTGTTTAAATAAAAAATTTAGTTAAAAAATACAACACCAATATTAAAAAAAAAATGCAAGATAAATTATATAAAATACCAAGCAATATTTTAAGTTAATAAATACTTAACACAACACTAATATAAAAAAACAAAACAAATTTCAAAACACTTTGGGCCGGTATTATGGTCAGCACTAAGTACGAATTTTTGTTAAAGTTTTACTTAAGTAAAACAATTTCAAACAAAAATTTCTTACCTAAACAAAATTTGTGTAAAAATCGCTCTTAAGTTGCGTTTACACTTGCATTGCACCACTGCGAAAAGACAATGAAGAAGAGCTTATAGACGTTAAATGTTTAGAGAATGTATTTATTAGAGCTTACTATGTGTGTTTTATTCAAAATTAAACACCTATACGCTTTATTTATTTATTTTTTTTAGAGTGGTGAAATCGAAATCTCGGAATTTCGATGCAAGTGTAAACGCAACTTTAGTGTTGACTATAAAACTGGTGCTTTATTTAATATTTAAAGAAAAAACTAGAAGAGACAAATATTCTTAAATACAAAATAGTGATGGGAAATATATGTATATGTATCGTATACTAATTAAATAATTTATAAAAAACCTTTAAAGGATGCTACACTTTTTAGTTAATAAATTTGTTAAGAAACAGGCGATTATTTGATTAGTTGAAATTGTGATAAATCAACAATTTAATTGATCAAGATAGTGATTATGAAATTAATTGGTATTTGATATAAAGTTTGGTTAATTAGAAATTTGCAGACTAAATATATTGTTTGATCAATTCTGCTAATTACTAATTAATCATAATATTTAAATTAGGATTATTTATTAAAAATATTTACTTATCAAGATTAAGGCCAATTAATTGAATGCTGAGTTTATAATTTATAATTAAAGAAAGATTTAAAAAATAAATCAAAATTTTAATTTATCAATAATCATAATTTTGATTAATACAAATTTTCCATTTTTCGTTGTATTGATTAATTTTTAATTAATCAATTAATCGCTTTGTCCTGTAAAATAATAAAGTTTAGTTACAACTACAAATTACCATCAGTTAGTTCATCTTATTAGATCAGTTTTTCTAATCAGTTCAATCAACAATCATTTTTTTAAAATTATTTTTCTATAATTATTTTTTCATATACATATTTCTATATTTTTTTACCAAAATTCAGAGCACTTAAAACAACCGTAAACATATTGTGTTATTGTAATTGTTAGCTTAGTTTATAAGCAAATTAAAGTTGAAAGTCCAATTATTAAAAAAAAAAACATTTTTAATATTTATTTCACCTTGAAATTAATTATTAAACAAGAAAATATATAGTGAAATAAAGAAAACAAAAATTAAGATGGTAATAAAGCGAAAAATAAGATTTAAAATTCCAATTTAATTTTTTATTATTTTCTTCTTTAGTTTTTTTTCATATTAGAACTTTTTTCTTATTTACGACTCTAACACAGTGGTGTTTAGTTAAATAGTGCATTGTTTTTGGATGTCTATGTATTTTGTAATTAATTTGGAATGAGGTTTCCTTAAATTCATGATTTTGGGTTCAATAGTGCTTAGAAAAACTAAAAGAACTGGGGCCGAATTATAGCATTCGTAAAATTGTTCGAAAACTATTTTTGATGAGTTAAAACATAAAATCTAACATCTGATAAAATAATGTTTTATTGTTATATCCAATCCTGGCCCAAAAAATTTCATTCAATTCCATCATTTTGCGAAATAAAAAACTGATTTCGAACGAAAAATTTCGATAACGAATATCGTAATTCGACCCCAGAAAACATCGGTAATACGAAGTTTCAAAAATATTAGGCATTTTTTTTAATCACTGGATTTATTTTTGGATTAATTTTATTTTGTTAAAAAATCCACATTTTTTTTTTTTTAATTTTCAAAACTTAATATTTTTATCTAAATGTAACACTTATTCGCTAATATAATGTGAAAGAAAAAATTAAAATTTGGCGAATATAAAATTTATAAATCCTTTTTGGATTTCGCTTAATTCAATTCCTGTGTTCACAGTTGTACCAAATTTAATGGTTTTCTTTCACATCATATTAGCGAGCAAGTATTAGATTTTGATAAAAATATTAGATTTTGTTAAAAATATTAAATTTTGAAAATTAAAAAACAAAATGTGGATTTTTTTAACAAAATAAAATAAATTTAATGATTAAAAAAAGGCCAATTATTATTAGAGTTTACAGCAACCCGCATTTTGTCCTATCAATCAAATGTATTTCCTTAAATAATCATAATTGTTGGCACTCACTCTATAAAAAGAGTAAATTAAGTTAAGCCATTTTGTATTCACTTTTTGCTCACTGTTCGGAGCCGGTTCTCTGAGATCGTTTTTCTAACAATATCGTATTAAAGTCGATTTAAGTTTTTAATTTAATTTTATAGAATTTTTTACGATTGATTTTCCTTTGTAGTGCCAACGATCTTATATCCCCATTTTTCGATTGCCCAAAATAGTTTTCAAAATATGTACTGAATTATATGAAACAAAATTTCAAATCGTGTCGACAATTTCAGAATTTTCAGCAAAATTGCATTTAAATTATGCAAAATATTTTACAAAACTGAACACCCCTTTTCTGCACGTGTGCACTCGTGTTTAGGAGGTAGTCGTCTTCCGACTTGGTTATAGGTTTGGCGAACTCTTCGGCGGCGGAGTCGCATACACGCCCGATCACCTTGGCGGTGGTGATCAAATATAATAGACCGCGAGGGCTGTAAAGTAAAAACAGTCCGCGAAGGCTGTAAAATAAAAGCAGAACGCGAAGGGTATCTACCAAGCTATTGGTAGATCGGTCATTAGTTATGGAGTAGTGGAGATTAATTCCAGTTGCTCAAAATGCTGGCCTTCGTATTATCACTGGTTGCCATCGCATGGCTCATGAATACCATATTTACGATGAGACAACGATGCCAAAGGTTAACCAATTTCTTTTCTCCTGTTACTTTCACGATCACCCTAGCTACCGTTGCTTTCTACAATATGTTGATCGATTGAGAATCCATACGTCATTGGAAAACCAAACTATAAACTAGCACTTAAAAGCATCCATCAAGATTTTGCATCAAGCGCCATCCAAAGACGTATAGACAATATAGTTCACCCCAGCGAAATTCTATTGGCCAGTTGTACGCATCCACCCCCAGCGCAACTAATATCAGGCTGGTCCAGGATGCTAACCAATATTTAAATCGCATAGACAATAATATTGTCGATACTTGTGGATCCTCACTGAGTGATACTAGACATGAGGTGGTGAGGATCCACAATTTCATGATTTCCGACAAGCCCTACACCCGTGTTATTGTGGACACAACAAGTAGTAATGTTTAATTCCCTTAGATTTGTGAGCAGCAGATACATCAGCTGTCGTTTATTTTTTTGTATATTTTTTTTAAAGAATAACAAACATATGGGCACATCTACGGAACCGGGCGATTCCATGTAACTCGTGATTTAAACCATTTTAATAACAATAAATAATATTTTTGATGGTATCAGCATTTTCCAGCCAACGAATTTAATCAGGCGAACATCTTAAATTTTAATATTTGTACTGCTAATATGCTCTACTCAATTAAAAACCACCCTAGTTTACCCTAATTTTGCTGGTAACTTTCAAGAGTTTTTCAACTCTTTTGCTTATAACTTTTTCAGCATAAAAGAAAGTCGTCCAAAACCTTTGATGGATAATAATTATGATGTCAGAAAATCTCCCACTTGTTGAAAAAATAGCTGCCCTCAATTAGGAACAAATGGTAGTGCTTTAAAATCTGTAACTCGGTTTTTTGAATAAAGAGTAATTTCAGACATTTTTAATTTTTGCGCTTTCAGCCTCAATGGAATTGAAAATTTTTTGATACTGACATATAACTGACAAGTAAACAAAAAAATTGAGATCAAACTAATAAGTGTGCCTTCAAAAATAAAGAAAATATGACAATAATAATCTATTCACCTCTATGCGTGAACAACTTGAAATTTAATATTTTTTGAAGGGCACATCCGCAGTATGAGAAATAATTAGTTGCAGTCCTGCGTGATCGGTATATATCGGTGATATTATTATTGTGTGTAAGTGCTAAATGGATCATACTATTAATTTGGTGTCTAGACCCATTTTAGGTTATATTTTGTAACTTTTCATAGATGTTTGGAGCTAAAAGTAATGTAGAAACCAAACGGATAATCCGATAATTTTAGCACTTACACACAACAATATTAATTGCGATATATATCATATAAGCTAGATTTCGGCCATTAATTCTTTTATCTGTGGATGTGATAGTCAATTTAAAGTTGGATTTTTAGCGTATTGTACAGCGAAAATTCATGTAGAGCCTAAAAATAAAACCCGATCTGTTTAGCACTTTCACATAATGACAGATATGATGAGATCTACCGTTCCAGATAGATTGGACTCCATGATTCTTAAAACTGTGGATGTGCCTTCAATTTGAATTTAACCTTTTAGCGAATTTTGGAGAAAGATATGTTGTAGAGAATACGAAATTCGTCCGATCCGTTTAGCACTTTCAGATAATAATAGTAATGAAGTTATGTACCATTCAAGACATATTTGATCCCATAATTCTTTAAACCGTGGATGTGTCATTCAATTTTGTGCTGCAGTTTTGAGGGAAATTTATATGGGCACAAGTCCAAACATAGAACAATTTAAACCAAGATCAATAGACTTCGTCCTTGGGCCGATATAAATCGGTCTACCAAATTTTATCAAAAAATCTTAATATTTGCGACCTGTAGCGTGCGTACAAAAATACATGGAGACACAGACGGACGGACGGAAAAATTAAAAAAACAACATTACTTATAATCAATAATGGATATATAGCGCGACTATGCATTTTCGAATAAAATTTCCGTGATGATTGAAAAATTTGTGTTATCTTTTTTCATTAAATCGAGGTAAAAGTGTGTAAAAACCACTCAAAAATAGCCAAAAAAGGTTTTTGGTAATTTTGACCTCAATTTGCTCAAAAACCAGATGTGCTGGAAAAATTTGGAAACCAAATTCGGACTCAGCACGGAAAAGTTACTTGAAAATGTGTGGTCGCATGCCCGAAAAATCCAAAAATTTTAAAATATTTACTAGCTAAAATGTGTGCGGTTTTTTGTTTATAACTTTTTCAGCAATCAAAAAAATTGATTCACGCGAACAGACTACTTCTTTTCAATGGATTTTAAATAAGTTAATCTAGAAAAAAATGTGTGCCACTAATTTGAAATTTTTCATTTTTAAAATCTGAAATCGACCTGTTTCGTAGATTTTCCCATATACAAATATAATTATAAAGGAAAAAAAAAATTCAAAAAAATCAATGAAACATATACGAATATTTGTATTTTAAAACAAAAACAAAAGTAGCATCGTTCACCAGATTAAGGTAAAGTGCTACATATCAATTGTAGCGGTAGCGGGTTCATCTGGTAAACGTGCCCATTGTTTAAGTCAAATAAAAATTTTTACAACTCTGTTTTCTATTAGGACGATACAACAGATAGCACACCCCTTGTGAACAACCTATATATTTCGATAAGAATCGTGTAACATACACTTTGTGTAGAAAACAGTAGTTGTTTTAACTGTAATTGCAATTGTTTTTCTATGGAAAAATACAAAACAAATAACAAAAATCTACCAAAAAAGTATTTTTCCATTAAACAGTTATTTTTGTTAGTTATACCTTACACCACTACGTGGACAGGGTGTAGTAAGTTTGTTGTGATGTTTGCAACACTAACAAATATTGCATCTATACCCACCTTTTAGTATAATGATCGACTCAGAATCAGTTTTTGGTTCGTTTTAACGATTTTCATGTATTTTTGTGCGAACGCTGCAGTTTGCAAATTAAATCGGCCCTAGAACGAGTCCTATTGACTTTGGTTCAAATCGGTCCATGTTTAGACCTAGTGCCCATATAAAAGTACTCCCAAAAATTAATTGTTTGCACGTTACAGGTCCCAAATACGAAGATATTTTAATGAAATTTGGTACACTGATTCACATGGGGCCAATAATAATACCCCTGGATTAAATATTCTAGGATTGGATCGCTTCATATTTGGACCTACCGATTTTCTCTTAAATATACATAACATTAGGTAAAATCAAAATTTCTTACCGTTTTTCTAATGTTTTATCATTTTATTTATAGACAAATTTTGACACATGTTCATTTTAACCCATTCGAATTTCGGATGAAAACATTTGTTGGCTTTCAACTAGACTGGTGTAGGGTATCATATGGTCGGCATGCCCGACTAAATTTCTTGTGTAGTTTCTTTAAAAATTATAAAACTGCTTAACCGGTTTTCGATTTTGAATATTTTACTGGGGAGTATTGAACAATTTTAATAAAAGTTAAAATTTTTAGAGTCATAATAAGAGTCAAATATGTTAAATTTATGCCTCTAAAATTTGAGCGCTCTGAAATTTATCATATTTTAGAGTCTTTCAAGAGTCATAATTTTTGAGCGGTCAGAAATATGTTGGCTGGGTTCTAGACAGCATTTGTAAAGCATTTAACAAGTAAATCATCGCTAAAGCCCTGTTTAGATTATAACACAAGTGTGTTATACATGTCAGAAATGTGTTATATAACGAAAATGTATAATATTGTGAACACTGTTCGTTACACACATGTCAAAATGGGTGCACAAATTTTAAAATACGCTCACACTTTTTTGACAAGATTTTTTTTTTGAAATATTTTATAATGTTACCACAAGTGTTGTGTTATTCACAATTAAATTTAAACAAAGGTTAAAAACAACTAGTGGTGAAAAAAAGTAATAATAGAAGAAAAAATAACTGTTTTAATTTATTTGTTGTGTGTGTCGATAACAGTCTGAACACTGAAAAGATTTTCTTTTACACTTTTTTGACAACCAGACAATTTCAGCATACTTTTTGTCATACTTGTGTGAAGAAAAGTATAAGCACTTGTGTGATAATGTAAACGGGGCTTAAGTGAATATAGTTTGGAGTTTTTCAAATTTCATATATTTTGCACGGTGTTCTGGACCAAATTTTGCAATCTGCATTTGAATTCAATATCTAATTGATGTAAGATAAAAATGCAACTAAACAGAAAAAAATTAAGACGCGCTTTTTTGGCGGAATAACTTTTTATCTCGAAAAAAAAAACATTTTATAAAATTTTAATAATAATTTAAATTCTAAATAAATAAATTAAATTTCTAGTAGATGTAAGTATAAAAATGAAACTTAACAGAAAAAAACCCAACACACGCTTTTTTGGCGGAATATATTTTTTTTGTGCAAAAATTATTATAAAATTTTATTTAGGATCCGCCTATATTTCTATATTTTTCTTAAAAAAATTACAGACACGCGTATTTCAATAAAAATTTTTAGGGGGTTTCATATAAACTTGTAAATTTCTTGTAAACTTTGTATAAATACAAACCATATTTTTTATGTATGGAGTTTGACATTAAACTCTTAAACATACCAGGTTTATACCGTTTACGAGTAGAATACTAGTTTATATGAAAACCCCTTTTATTTAACAATAAACCTACAAAAAAATTTCAAAAATTTGTTTTTATTGAATTGAGGTAACTCAAAAATTTTATGAAAATTTGGTATTAAATTTGCAAAATTCTAAACTATATCCACTCAGCGATGATGTCAAAAGGAAATTTTTGGTATCCATGTTGCCCTATTTGTTTCCACCACATTGAATTTCCGATAAAATGCGAATAATGGCGAATTTCAAAAAAAAATCTGAAAAACCTGTTCATTTAAATCGACTCTACATTATGATATGTAAAGCGGCCTATATACGAACAAGCATGCTGTCCAGCTTGTTTGACAAACAAAAAATGGTTTTTGGAATACACGGCCAATCATGCTGTAAAATTTGACTTCAAAACCACAAAATCAACACAGCGGATGATAATGATAAAATTATTTTTATTAATTTTTTTCTTGGAATTTCATTTTTGAATTTATGTTTTTGCATTTTTTAGTTTATTTATTAACGTTATCCCTTTCTTGTCACAAAATTACTTATTAAAAATGTAAAATTCTCCAATGTTTGATGATTTTTTTCATTAGTCGGTAATCAAAAAAGTTTGTTTTTCGTCCAACATGCTTGACAAACCGTCAAATTAGACATTACATGGTCAAATTCATACAGCCGTCCAGCATGCTTGGTCGTATATAGGCGGCTTAAGTTAGGTTATGATAAGTAAGTAATAGGGATGGATGCCAATCGGTATTGATATTTGAAAATCCCGGGATTCGGGATTTTGTATGAAATTCGGGACTACGGGATTTTTCGGGATCCCGGGATTTTACGAGATTTCGGGATTTAAATTTTCCTTTATTTGTAAAAATTTTTATGTTATGTAACTAAATTTTTTATAGAATAAAGCGTTTTATAATTATTTAGTAGTTAATTAATAATGTAGTACATTTTATGAATATTGAAACATCTCAGTCAGAAATTAACAGCGGTACAAAAAATCAAGTACCTGCATACCACTGGGTAACCGCGATGTTAAAAATAAATGACTGGTAGAACACTTATTTGGGACGCTTTGCAAGCGTTTGCAAAAATCGTTTTGCCAGTATTTGTTTTACAAAACATCACGGCAGGGCCAAAAAAAGATACATATGAAGTTTTTTTAAATTTTATTTTGGAAAATACAAAACCATACCACCTATTTATTGGTTTTGGCAATGTTTTGCCAAAGTTAAAAATTCTGTTTCTCCATTGCTTTTCTGCCGGTCCTTTTGTCTATTAACGTCATCATATTGGAAATGGTAAAGCAATTATTGTCAGTACCTGTACCAACCGTTAAAATACCTTGCCATCGCTTTCCCGTTTGTATTTTTCTGGCTGGGAAAAGCCTGCCATTAAGTACACTTGCGCCCAGTATTTTGTAAGCAGATTTTAAAACAGATTCGTTGCGACGACCTTGCCCACTAGATCGTGTAATTACAGCAACAAAGTTATTTGGTTATCGTTATCAAATGTTTTCATGTATGAATTCAAACTTACAGTCCCAGTGAAAATTAGGTTTCAGAAATCGAATTTCGCTTGGAAGAATAAACCGGTAAAATAACAAACAAACTTGATTTTTCACATGAATTACTCAAAAACTTAATATTGTTTACCAAACTAAAATTTTTCTGCAAAGTCTTTGCATAGTTTACTCGAATAATCTACTTAATTAATAATTTTACCAATATCTTGGCATCAATTTCTTGTCAATGTGAGAAAATTCAAGAAAAAACGTAGGTAATCTAAAATTGCTCACTTTGTTTATTTGCGTTTATATTAATAGGTTTGTTCCACGTAATTCTGGGTAAAGTCTGGTAAAATGAGAGTAAACAAATAATTATCTCAAAAAATGGTAAAATTGCTCACAATACCTGGAACGCACAAAACCACATTTCAAGCCCAAAAATTAACGTCAAAGTTATTCATATAAACAAAAGCTATTTTTTAGAATAAAATAGCTTTTGCCCAGACTTTTTTTTCGTGTAAATTTGGGTAAATTGTTTTAATCAGCTGTTATATCATCAATTGGGTGCAACTAGTTCAATTGAACTCTTCACTGATTTGAACCAAAGACCTAGTTCACAATTAATAGCTCATTTCGTTCAAGCGATCATTTCATTCATTCAGAAAATATGTTTATAATTTACAAAAATCAGTATAATAGTTGCAAAAGCCTATCGGTAATTTTACAACTCCATAAAATTACCGACAATTTTGTGAAGACGCTTGTTTAAATGTTTTAAAGAGTTAAATATGTAAATAAATCGAAGCTTTTGTTTAATATTAAAATCTTTTCCAAATTTAATAAACTACCCTACGGGAAATTTTAGCAAACTGTCACCGAACTGGCCCCTTTATATGAAATAGACTGGTCACTTTTACATGGCGTTGTCATAGGAGGTGCAAATTGACCCCTTGTGACATGTCACAAGACAAATCCTAGGACAGGTTACTGAACTCTCAATTTCAATTTCAATCGCGTTCGTTTACTTTTGTGCATTTTTGTTATTTCGGGAGAGTATTTCTTGTTAGATCTCATTTTACCGAACTTTACCCAAAAAGTAAAGAAACAGAGCTATTAAAAAATAAGAAAATCCCGGGATTTTTGAGAAATAATCCCGGGATTCGGGATTTTGCCAATCCCGAAAATCCCGGAATTTCGGGATTCGGTATTTCCCGTTTGGCATCCCTAGTAAGTAATAGTGCATTTAGATTGAGGGAAAACTACCTAGTTTTTGGCTCTTGGTAGTTTTTAATTGTCAAAACGCATATATAAAAAACAAGCAAAAACTAGTTTTGTACAAAAACTAGTTAGTTTTTGCTCAGTATAAATTCAGTATAAGACAAAAATTTGTTTTTTTTTATAGAATATCGTTGAAAATAGGACATGTCTGGATATGCTTGAACATGTTATATCTATCGCTGGACGCGCCTCAAAAAAACCTTTTATATGATACCCATTTTGAGTATGTTGTTTTCAGATAAAATGCACAATTTTTACAAAAACTAAAAAAAGACTTTTTAAAAATGGTCCAGCTCGTGAGCTCCCATTGCTAGACCCGAAATATTTTGATAATCATCATGGAATAAACCAAGGTGTATTTAGAGGGGGGCACTTTTTTTACTTTTTTCTGTCCATATAAGGTGAGTTGCTCTAATGTGGAGTCAATTAGAAACTTCCATTGTGTTTGCTTCACATACGGTAAACAGGCAAAAAGGAAAATGGCAGGATTAACAACACGTTTGTCTCTGTTTATTTTACAAAATTTATATATTCCTAATAGGCCGTAGAGCAGGGACGTGCGGTGAAGTTCTTAATTGGGTGTTCTCCACAAATATTTGAGAACAGTGCAAAGCTATGGTCATAGGAAAATTACACAAGTGCAAAAAGTACAACCATACTTGCATATCAGGGAAATCAATGAAAGAAATCAGGGAAATCGGTAAAAAAAATTTAAAAATTTTAACTTTAATGCTGCGTTCATTTATATTTTTAAATCCCGAGATTTCAATGGAAATCTCGACCGGAATTCTTGAATAATTCGTGAATAAAGTACCATAAAAAATAACCTTAAATTAAAAATATTACTAAAAACCATTTTATTCATTGGCGGAGTACAATTTACATTATTTTATGTAAAAATCTAACGCCAATTATGTTAGTAAATTCGTTTTTTTTTGTAAGGACGACAAGCTCGATGCCAGATTTTTCAATATTTTGAT
Source organism: Leucophora obtusa (assembly GCA_949987735.1). Classification (NCBI taxonomy): domain Eukaryota; kingdom Metazoa; phylum Arthropoda; class Insecta; order Diptera; family Anthomyiidae; genus Leucophora; species Leucophora obtusa. The sequence continues at coordinate 290,299,155 of OX465295.1, read as the reverse complement.
GGAAGAAAGACATGCACGCAGTATTGTATTATATGTAACTCTAAACATTTGTGAGATTTCTTACATATCTTGCGAATTTACGGAATTTCATTTGTATGGGGAATCTCGGGATTTCACATGAGATTTTGATTGAAGTATAAATTTTAGTCGAAATCTCGGGATTTTGGTGCAGATGTAAATGCAACTTAAAATTATATTTACCCCCTTGTTTTTATAAAGCGAGCGGAATAATTCCGACAGAGGAATTATTGTAACAAAAATAAAATACATTCCGCTGGAAGAATATTTCCTTTCGCTTGAGAAAAACAGGGGATCAGTAATTGATTGTTGAGAATATTGTAAATTTTATAAGTTTTTCTCTGTTTCTAGCGTTTTTTCCGTGTTTGTAACGATTTATAATAATTTTTAGCGATTTTCCGTTCGAAACAACTTTGTTTATAAATTATATTTTTTACTCTATCTAATATTTATTGTTTCATTTCATCAATCCTATATCCATTCAATACAAAATTAAGCAAGTGTCATACGGGTTTAAATAAGTCTATTCTTGGTTTCTTCCAATACCAATACCAGATCATTATAGATGGGGTGCCGTTTTTTTGTTCTTCTTTTAATTTATTTTTATTGTTTTGTTTTATTTTTACCTTTCATTTTTTATGCTTTTTAATTAATTATTTTTAAATTGTCATTATCTTTTTTTACATTACAAAAAGTACGATTTTTTAATGAAATTTTTAAAATTGAAAACCTGCAATTCATAAAATTCTAAAGCTACCGTTTGAAATTCAAGAAATATCAAATAAAATTTAAAGGTAAAAACTACCAAATAAAGCCAAAATATTCCAATTGACATGAAAAAAAAATCGAAATAAAGCTCAAAAAATACCAAATTAAATTCAGTTTACATTTATTTAATTTCAATTGATATTTTTTTATTTCATTTTGTATGTTTGGAATTTAAGCCCTTGTTTATGTATTACGAAAATACTCTAAACGAAAGCAAAGTAACGAAAATTTGTTTTTGTTTCCCATATATTTTTGAAGAGAGTGATTGTCAATTCCTTTCGTTTAGACTATTTTCGTAATAGATAAACATGCCCTTAATTTTTACTTTTTAATTTATTTGGTATTTTTGAATTGCAATTGATATTCTTCTATTTCATTTGGTTTTTTGCTTTTTAATTGATATATTTTTTCTAATTTCAATTGGTATTTTTTAATAGCAAATCGTGTTTTTTAATTTCGAAATTTTTAATATTAAATGGTATTGGTATTTTTTATTTCATAAAATTTTGTGAATAACAATTTGTATTTTTTAAATTTCATTTGTGTTTTTTATTCCGTATTTTTTTTAATTTCAAATGGTGTTTTTTGAATTTGAAATAATATTTTTTAATTTCAATTTGGTATTTTTTTAACATCAAAAAACATTTTTTCATTTAAAATTGCTAGTTACAAAATACAAAAGCTGTTCTTTGGTTATTATGTATATTTTATTAATTTCAAATAAAGCTTTAAAAAGAAATTGCAATTTTTTAATTTGCAGAAAGAATCATTTGAGTTTGATTTACATTTTTAAATTAATTGTTATTTTTTGGTTAACAAGTAGTGTATTATTTTTAGGTTTTTTCAGTTACAATAGAACAGAGATGAAAAATTATGAAGTTAATTTTTGTTTGAAATATTTCCTTTTATTTAATTCTTAAGTATTTAGCATTTACTTTTCCGCAAAATGGAGAACATTTTTTAAAAAATTAAATTAATTAATAACAAATAAATAGCAAAAATTTCATCTCTGCAATGAGGCAATACTATTTAATTTGTTTGCTATTTTTAATAGGAATTTTGTAGTCAGATTTTTCCCGAATCGGAATTACAAAAATATGTGGTAATTTTTCCAAAATTGTAACCCTGCTGATATTTTTAAACCGGTTTTGTTAAATATAATTTTACAGTGTACTTAGGCTGAACAAAAACTAGTAGTTTTTGGACATTTTTGGTTTTTGAGCCGAAAACTACAAATTAATTTAGTTTTTCCATGAAATTTTCATACAAACTGAAAACCAGATTCTACCTGGTTTTGCCAAAAACCATGTAAACATATCTGGAACGTGCATTTTTGATGCCCCAAGTATCATTTACAACACTGCATGACACTCAAAAAATTAATGGAGATCTGACCATCAGTTCTATATATTTCGGACATACTGATTACTAGGGCAACCAAAAAAAAGCTCTAAAGGCACATCTACACGAGATAGAAAATTGCTAGAGATAGAGCAAAAAACACCTCTAAATAGCTTAAATCATTCACAATAAAGCTAATTAGAGGTGTTTTTTGCTCTATCTCTAGAAGTTTTCTCTCTCGTGCAGATGTGCCTTAATAGAAATGTTTTAAGCTCTTAAAAGAAGCTCCAAAAACATTAAAATAAGCAGTTAAAATGCAAAAATAAGCCCTTAAACTTCATTATTTCTTCATTAAAATCCTCATAAAATAGAAATTTTTTAATTATTACAATGCTATATTTCTTGGAACTTCAGCAAACAGACAAAGTTGTCACATTCTTAAATTTAAAGGAATTAACTAAGCTAAAATCCCAAAAATTATTTAAAAAATTGTGAAAAATAAACTGTTGAAGGCATGTCCCTATCCGGATTTCATTTTTGCCTAAGGAAATCGTCATTGTCAATTTGTACTATTACAATTCAGGCTGGAAAAATTAAAAGTTTATTTTAACAAAAAAATTTTTTTATTTAAAATAAATGTTAAAAACAAATTTTAAATAGAAAAATTTATGTCGACTTAAAATAATTTTTAAAACTACTGATTTTATGAAAAAAGCAAAAATATGCTCTATTTTCGCATAAAAAAGCTCAAATAAGCTTAATTTTTAAAGAAAATAGCAAAAATAAGTCAATATCTACAAAATAAGCAAAAACAAGCAAATTTAGATGAAATAAGCAGAAAAAAGCTCTAACAAATATGGCTTAAAATTCTTATATTTTTAAGATCAGAACTTGTATTTAATCTAACTTGTTCTATCTTAAAAAAAAAAACATGCTCTGGCTTCTTTTTGGTTGGCCTACTGATTACGATGACGTACTTTATTTTTCGATCAATGGTACAGATTTTTCGCTAAATGTCGTTCAAAGTTTGGGGGTTGTCCATTCAGTTTTTAATATAAAAAATTTTTCAAATTAAATTAATATGCATTTTTTTGTGTTAAAATGTAAGCCCAGGACCTGTGGCCATATATACGATATAAATGAGATGTGGTAATCTTGATATTTAAACCACTATTTAACGTTTTATATAGATTTTTAGGGTTTTTTGCTATTTCAGCGACTTTATTCGCCGAATGTACAATCGACCTCAATAAATGTAATGCCTTAGTAAGGAAGCAATGAAAATGAAAATAATTCAATATTCAAAAAATGTATTCATCTATAGTGGCCTATATGTTAAAATCGCGACTTTTCGAAAATTTTATATGGCAGCATAGCTTTCCAAGATGTATCCAAAGTCCAAGTTTTAGTATAATATGGGGTATTTTTTTAATTTAATTTTTATCAGTTTAAATTCCGTAGAAATACCCCAGCAAAAAAAGAGATGCCGAAGCAGTAGAAAAAGCACTACAATTGATAATCTATATGTACTTATTTTTTAACACATGATTTTAACATTGAGTTGTCATAGGAGAGGAGTGCTCCCACTTCAACATTTTTTCAGTACTTTTTGAACGAGTGCAAATGAAGCTCTTTTTCACCAATTAAAATTTAAAAAAAAAATTCATCGCAAAAAAAAATATATTTTTTTTATTTTACAAAAGTTTTTTTTATTGCCGCCACCGGGTATCGAACTTGCGACCCCACGACTGTTAGCCTAGTGCTCTACCGCTGAGCTATTCTTTGATATGAAAGTTGGCTGGCATAAAAACACCAATTTGTTACTGCGAGATATTAGCTGTGTTTGTGTGACTCTCTATCAGTGTTATCAAGAACGATTTTGACAGTTTTTTAACGTATTCCGGCTTTCTACTGTCAAAATTGTTCGAGATATCATTGATAGAAATGCCGCACAAACGCAGCTATTGTTCCTTTTCTCTTCAATAAAAGTACTTACACACAAAAAACAATTAGCTTAAATCATCTAATTAAAGATTTGTTTAAAATAAAATCTGTTTTTAAAAAAACATTTAATTGAATTAATTAAATCTTGTGAATTCTTTAATTGATTCAATTAATCGTATACAATTTTTAGTAATTGATAGTATCATTTGCGTGGTAGGTGCAAAAACAGAGAAAATAGTAATTGTCTGGAACAATTTGATAATTAAACATGGTTTTTACTTTTTTGTGTGTGTTAAGCAAGTGTAAAAGGTGCACTCCAATTCAATATTGTTTTCAGTACTATTTTTACAGGGGCATAAAAAGCAATTTCTCAGCATTTTTTTATATATACATATGTATTTTTAAAAATTAAAAAATTAAAAAAATATTGAATTTAAACAAATTAATTACAAATATTAAAAAAAAATTAATAGAAAAAAATATTAAAAAAAAAAAATATATTGGTCCCGCTGTGAATCGAACCCGGGACCCTCTGTTTGGAAATACCAAATGATACCAAAATCGCTTTTTACGATCACTTTTAGAGCAATTACTCTTTCGAAGCAATACCTAAGTTGTTTTTTGGATGTTGTTCAGAAGTAATTCTAAAACAGCTGTAAAAATATACTAACGGATACTTGTAAAGTAGTGAAAGAAGTAGTTTTTAAAGCATTACTTCCAATTTTTTTTTGCTGGGACACTATTAGAAATATTTACGATGTGAAATTATTTTTTAATGTTTGTTTATTTACAAAAAATTGTCGCTGTCAAATCGAAATCTCGGATAGTATTTCGGAAGTAATTTCCAATTCAGTGTTAACAAACCTTAGTTTAAAATTTCGTCCATTTCGCAATTTTTCGAAAAGCAAGTTAACGAAATAGAATTTCCTTTATAGCAGAAAGACAAATATATGATATTTTTAAAATAATGTAATTAAGAACCGATTTTTTGTGATTTCCATCAATGAAAACTGTTCTTACCTAATACCCGTTTGGCGTAAAAGACAGTTAAAACTGAATTTTACACGTTGTAGCAGGTAAATATAAAATTTAAAATTAAATCGACATCTTTTTAAGACACATTTACACACAAGAGATAACTGCTAGAGATAAAGCAAAAAACACCCCTAATATGCTTAAATCATTCACAATAGAGCTATTTAGAGGTGTATGTTGTTCTAACAGTTCTCGCGTGTAAATGTGCCTTTATAACTAGATTTTGATAATATCGTTCTGTACAATATAATATAGTGTCACATGATCAGAAGCCTGTTTTAACCAGATTTTGTTTTTTAATGTAAATGGGATATAAGAAAGCATTTACATTGAACGTGAAATCATATTTAAAACGTGAAATCAAAATACATGTTGTACTATTTAACTAGCCACCTCTGCAATTTCTTAAACTGTTTACAGGTATTATTGCACTAACATAAAAAAATACATGAAAATTGAACACCATTATAAAACAAAACAACAACATACATTGCTAAGCATTGAAACAACATAAAAAATTTATATAAAAAACTCAAAGAAATGTTAATGTTTATTCCAAAAAAAAAAAAAAAAATATATTAGAACAAATAATTATTTTAAAAAATAAAACAAAAGAGTTAATATTCTAATAAAAAATAAATATTTATAATAAATTGCTTAAAATAAAAAAAAAAAATATTTTATTAAAAATATAATTAAAACATATTTTAATTGTACTAAAAAGATGTATAAATTTATTTTGTTTAATTCAGTTTTTTTTTTAAATAAACAAATTCATATTTCAGTATAGTAGTTAAAACTACAAAAACAAACAAAACAACAAATTAAAATCAACCCTCAACATTATATATAACAAAATTTAAATATATAAAAAATGCATACAAAAACTAAATTATAAATTACAAACAGAAACGTATTAATTGTCATTTTAATTAACAAGAAAAAAAGAAAATAAACAATTTATTTAAATTAATTGAAAATATAGATAAATAAAATTAACAACAAAACAAATGAAAACTAAAATTGCAATTATTTATCAATGAAGTCGGTAAAACCAGAGACCATTTATTATAGAGATGGGAAATCAAAACTTACACTACTCACCGGAAGGGAGCGCTGAAATTTAGTATAACCTGAGCAACTATTTAGTATCACTTTACTATCAGCTAAACCTATATTTAAAAACTCAAAAATTGCTGAAATCTGTGCAAAATAAGAAAAAATCAAGCGCAAAATACGTTCAAATAATAAGATTTGAGAATTCCTTTTTTTTATTTGCTTATTTTGTTTGTTATTATTTCAATTTAAATAAAAAAAGAAAATTGTCAATTTTTTGAACAAAGTGCCATCTGGTGATAACGATGTCGTTATAACTTTTGTTTTTGGTGATGCCATACCCCTGGGTAAAACTCGACTAAATCAATTTCTGTGATGCGTCCAAATCTCGAAATATCGACTTAAATTGATATACCAATGGAAATATCGTGTTAAATGCCGAAATTCTGTGTACATTCTGCCGAGATTGTGGGCGCTGTTGTGTAATGTTTAGCGCGTTGGACTGTTACACATAAAGTTGTGGGTTCGATCCCCAACCAAGGCAACATCAATTTATGAAAAATAATAATATGTATGAGTTTTTTCTATCCCTCATACATAACGCAGCGTCGTCCTTCCCATAGCACTTAACCCCACCGAAGTAAAATAATATAACAGGGCTATGAGATAAAAAGCTGCAACAAAGTTCAGATAGCGGGCAACAACTGTTATAAAATTCTACATCTCGCGCAATTACAGTGTTGCCATAATTGAAGCCCTACATCTTTCACCACCTTTCACTTCTTCTCTATCCCCTTTCCAAAGGAAGCAACACGTTAATTAATAGGAAGAATTTCCTGAGTGTTGCTTCTCTTTAAAAAAAAAAAATGAAATCCCTCAAATTTTCGAGAATTGTAAGAAAATCTCATGAAAATCTCATAAATGTGGGGCTTTTAAAGAAACAACACTGTCAGTGATATTGCAACTCTGTCTTCGTTTGTTAAAACCACCATTTAGCTGCAGATGCGAAAAGAGAGCAACATATGTTTTTGATAGTTTATCAGAGGTTTTATAGAAATATTTTTATTTAAAATTTAAATAAAAATTCATTAATTTAACTTTAGGCTCGTTTTGTTCCTATAAAATTGTTGATTTTTATAAATTAATTTGCAATTTGAGGCCTTTAAAATTGGAGTGATATTTTTGCACGTGAAAAAGAGCTTACGGTGCTTAATGGTGAAAATTTTCATTGAGATTGTCAATCGTCTTTTAAAATGATTAAAACTCTGTATTGAAACTATTTTTTGTTTACAGAAATATGGTTAATATCGAATTTACACTATGATCGAAATCGAGTTAAAAGTAGATTTCGATAGATTTCGACGGAAATCCAATAAAAAATTGGGATTTCAAACAGATTTCCCATAGGAAATGAAATCATAATTTAATTTGGATTTCAGCGAAATCACATCGAAATCCAATTTTTCTCCCATATTTGCAGAAAGTAGGGAAGTCTGGGGGGTTACCGCGTAACTCGATTCGAAAAAAATTTTCGAATTCGTAAATTTTGTAGCTTTCGTAAAAAGAAAAGTTTTAGCAAAAATCTTACTTTTTGAATTTTTATGTGTAGTGGACAAGGTTTGGGATAAAAATAAATTAAAAAGTATAATTTTTATATAGAATTATATTTTTTACAATATTTGCAAGATTTACGAATTCGAAATTTTTTTTCGAATCGAGTTACGCGGTTACCCCCCTGCAGAAAAAGTGACAACATTTAGCAGCTGTTCATGTCATAAAAATTTAATAAATAATAAATTTTAATAACTTTAAAAAATTAAGGAATAACATAATAAAGTCTGTTATTTTTAATTGAAAGAAATATTTAAAGTTGAAAACAGCTATTTTATTCTATCCGACGCACATTGGTGTGAACAGTACCAAAAACGAGGATTAATTAAAAAAATGAAGTTAGTTTTTCGTATAAGTATTTGGTACCATATAAAAGTTGATAAAATTTAACACCAATATCTATGTTGTTTACTTTTACTTTTTTTGTTAAGTGGGCCATACATTTGTATGTGAATCAAAACACTTTTGATTTTATATTGGACAACTTGAAATATTGCATAATCTATTGGCAACACTGTGCAATTTTAATTTTGCGCTGTTTATGTTTGTGTGCATTTTGAGGTTATGATGAATTCATATATTGCATAAAATATTGTGGCGATCTTTTATTACATATACGTTGCAATTTATTGTATGGTGTGTGGCAAAACGAGAAAAATACTGTGCCATTATATTGGACATAATATTGCAAATGTATGGGGGTCTTTATACGCTTTCAAAGTTGAATAATATTTGCTAATTTGGCAATACTTTTTAAAAAGTGAAAATCAAGATATTTTAATTGCGATTTGTGCAAATTGTTTCTTAGAAAACACAATTTTTTAAAATGGATCCATCAACTTCAGATATTTGAATAATTTATTAATAAATTTTTGTAAAGAAGAATATTGCGATGAAGAGAAACTATGAAAAATCATCCGATGGCGCCGGCAAGACCACTGACAAAACATTGAATATTTTAGCTTTCTACTAATCATCCCTATACTTAGACACATTTATTAGCAAATATAACATTGGGTCATATGAATAAAACTTAGCAATTACTTCGAAGTAATTACTTTGGGCTTAGGAATGTCTTTTAACTCCAAATTTACCAATTGGCTGGTAGAATAGCATGAAATGTAAACGAAAATTAAAAAATAAAATTTCTAGTCTACTCCCAAGCAGACTAGATTTGTGAAGTAATTGCGTAAAAAACCCTGTATTTCCCCCTATTAGTAATATCAATTTTTTATTCATATGAGCCATTGTATCTTTCAAAATATTAATGATTTTTGTCTTCCGTCATTAAATAAACTGGTTTTTAGAAAATCTTTTAATTTTGGTTATTTTTTAAGGTTAGTTTGTTTACAGAAAAAATTGTTGTTGGCCGATCGAAATCCCATTCATCTGTCAAATATTCTAATGTAAACAATATAGATTTCGAATTGGATTTCAAAACAAAATCTAGTGAACATTTTAACAATGTAAATTCGCTATAATACAGAACTCGCAAATTCGTTCATCAGAAAATTTTACCGCGGTTAGAGTACTGCCAAATTAAAAAAGGTGAAATTTTTTGTAAAAAAATTCTGAGAAAATTTACAAAATTCTAGATAGAAAGAAGTTTAAATGTTTCAATGAGAAAATGCCGGACTTTACCCTTACCAGACTTTACCCAGAATTACGTGGAACAAACCTAATTACTCAGTAAGGAGAGAGAAAAATATGATTGAAAAAACAAAACTTTTGTCTAAATAATTATACCCTACACCACTACGTGGAGAGGGTATTATAAGTTTGTGTTGATGTTTGTAACACAAAAAATAATGGTCGTAGACCCACCTTATAGTATACCGATCGGCTCAGAATATTTTTTACATCGATTTAACCATGTCCGTCTGTCCATGCATTCTTGTGCGCACTCTACAGGTCGCAAATATTAACACATTTTGATGAAATTTTGTACACCGACTTATTTCGGCCCAAGAACAACGCCTATTGATTTTAGTTGAAATCAGTCTATGTTTAGACCTAGTGCCCATATAAGGGTCCCCCCAAAATTGGCTTGGTTGCACCCTGCAGGTCGCAAATTTTAAGATATTTTAACGAAATTTGGTTTGCTGACTCACATGGTCCAGAGAAAAAAGCCGATAGATTCTAGATAGTATCGGTCCATATTTGGACCTATCGCCCATATGGGCTATATTTACGATATTCTCTTTTATAATTTTATAGAAAATTTTGATACAAGTCCCGTTTTAACCCATCCGAATTTCGGATCCAAACATTAGTTGGCTCTTAACCAGACTGGTGTAGGGTATTGTATAGTCGGCATGCCCGACTTTAACCTCTTTACTCGTTTTTAAATAATTTTTTGTGAAAATATTTGAATATAAGCTTATTTACGATGAAAGAAGTAAGTAATTATGTTTTATTTCTTAATCCAATAATTTGAATAGGTTTATTTCGCAATCAGCTATTTTAATAACTGCTGCCAATTAGCTATATTTCATATAGCTAATTGGCATATCTAGCTATATTTCAACTCGTTTAGCGGGATAAAATATAATTTAGCTATTGGCGGGAAAACTAGCGATTTTTTTAAGTCAGTCTTGACATTTTCTTAGCATTTTTTTACATTTCGTCGACCGGTCTGCAAAATAAAATGTCACATGTGTTTTTTAATAGATTTTCAGGAGAGCGGAAAAACTGTTATAAAATCTTCTTTTAAGATATTTTATTGGCATCATATGTCTTAATGATTCACGACCTCATTTAGTAAAATCATCATTAAGGCATACGATGCCAATAAAATATCACAGTTTTATCGCTCTCCTGAAAATGTATTAAAAAATACATGTGACATTTTGCAGGCCGGTCGACGATTTATTTCTTTGACAGAATTTTTGAATCATTATTATTAAGCGATTTATCGCTAAATTTTCATGGAAAACTTGAAAGTTCGAAAAATATGGTCATGTATCGAGATTTTTTTTAAGAATGTTTGAAAAATATAGCTATTTTTGTGAAATTTTTCAATAGAACCTGAAAAGTCGTGGAATTTAGCGATTTATCGCTAACTTTTTTAAGTTTTTTATAATTTAGATTTTTTAATTTGATTTAGCGATATTTTTAGGAAAGAAGTTGGAGGCAGTATTTTACTAATTGCTATAATTTTTCTGTTTGCGTACATTTTTAGTTATTTTTCTTTTTGAGAGTAAATTTTACCTTACTCTCTGTAAATTTGTTACTGAGTAATTTTTACTAGACTTTATTGGAAAAGTAACCAAACACACCTATTGTTGTACTATCAAGTATTTAAAAGTTATATGGTTTGAATGTTGGCACCACATTTTTAAAACTTTAAAATTTTTGCAGTTTTTTGACAAGAAAATTTGTGACCCTTCATGTAATAAAAAAATTAACACATTTTTTTATACCTTGTCGAAAATAAGCAGCGTTTGAGATACATATACATATCACGATAATGTGGCCGAAACAGAGATATAGTAGGAGCACGACAAACGCTAATACAGAAACTGTAAAAGTCTTCAAAAACCCACATTATCGTGAGGAACACTAATATTATTACATCTAATTGGTCAGTGTATTGCGTGATCATAATATTTTTCTGTTTCACATAGTATAATCGATGTTACAATATTGAATTACAAAAATTTTATGGACTTTTTGAAAAAATTGCAAAATCTACGTTTTTTGTTTTTGCATTGAATGGTAACTGAAGGTAATTTTATTTAAGCTAAGGCACACCCAAAGCCCAATAGAAATAAGAACCAAACGAAAGCATTAACCATGCTTTATCCAATTTTCTTCGAGAAATCTTTGTTTGTAATTAAATCCATAGTTGAGTTGCTGATATTTAAAAAACTAAGTTGATACCAACTAAATAAATTTAACTATTTATTAGTTAGGGGTATTTCACCTATAAGATAGTTGAAAGTTTAGTTACAATCAATTCCATTATTCAAAGTTTATAATTCTCTAAATAATAAAATACAAAAAGTTTTTACATATGAGATCTCAGCCTGTTAAAGGAACATTTATCTGACATTTGACTACACTAAACAGCAATAACTAAATAAATATACGTATTTATTCTTTTAAGGCACATGTTCACGCTAGCGATAAAGCAAAAAGCAACTCTAAATAGATTAAATCATGCACAAAAGAGAAAATTTAGAGGTGTTTTTTGCTCTATCTCTAGAAGTTTTCTCTCGCGTGTGAATGTGCCTTTATGGATGTTACATAAATTCAGGTAATTCATCGAGGAATTTGAATGTTGAAATTTATATTTTTCTCTAAAAATTATTCACTTTAATCGGCCAACCAAAAGAAGTTACGTATTTCTTCTTCATTCGAGGGACGGCAATGAGGTGGACCTTCGTCGGGTGCTCCTTCAGCTATAAGTGACATGCGTAAGGTACGCATAGCTAACGTATTACGTTTCGAAGCCACAGTCAAATCAATTAAACGTTCCGGATAATGAACGCCAATTAAACAATCCGATTGTTTTTGAATATCCAAAGACATACGCCAGGGTTCGTGACTGCAAAAAAGAAAAATCAAGAAGTTAATAACTTTAAAAATGTATTTCAAATTATCCAAAAATACTCACATATATTCTTGAGGAACTTTGGCTAACTGCGGTATATAGTGTTTTATATATTGACCCATAGGATCTAATCTTTTAGCTAAAGCTATGGGACATGTAACCAAAGACGAGTCAAGCAAACTTTCAAATGCCGAAGAACTAACCCACATCCAATTGCCGGCACATACGGACCAATCGGCATCTAAAAGATGTTTTAAGAAATATTGCAAACCATGTTGCCAATTTTGCCAAAGACCTCCTCGTGTCAGAAATGTAGCCACGGTATTACGCAGAGTGTGGTGTAACCATCCCTCGGCCAATAACTGACGCATAGCAGCATCAATTAATGGAAATCCGGTTTGACCCATAGTCCAACGATTCAATTGTTCATGATTTGTGGGTGCCCATGGTATACTTAAACATATTTCATTTTGCTCCATACGATCATAGTTTGGATTATTCACTGACATTGTATAGAAATATTCACGCCATATCAATTGACCCGTTATATGGGCACCACCAGACGTTTGAAGACCAGCTTCAAGCTGGACATTTTTGAAAAGATCATGTACGTCCCAATAAAATTTTCGCACCGATAGGCAACCAAATCTTAAGTGAGCACTCACTGATTTGGGTGATTCCAAGATATTCGGTTTAGCTTGATTGGGCAGATAAAAGCCGCATTTGAAAGCATTCTCTTCAACTTTGAGACGTTGTTCTAAATGTAATAAAGCCTCTGTTTCACCTCCCATCCATTTGACTTTAGCCAAATAACTCATGTGGTCAAGATGTACATTAAAATCTTCCGGAGTGGGAAACTTAAAAAATTAAATTAAGAATTAATAAGATGAATTTATATTTAAGGGTATAAGTAGTAATTGTCAAAATGAGATCGTGATATAAAAATTAATTTACTGAGACCCGATTACTGACGGTGGGTCGTTTCATACTGAGAGTTTTACCGTTAACTAATAGTTAACCCGATAATTTGTTGTTGTTTTGTATACAATTCTTTGACATTTTCCTTTGTTTAATAGCACTGCATGACACTCAAAAAATTAATGGAGATCATCAGTTCTATATATTTCGGACATGCTGATTACAATGGCGTACTTTATTTTTCGATCAATGGTACAGATTTTTTAGCCAATTGAATCGCTGAAAGAAAAATCGGCTTTAATAAATGATATGGCTTAGTAAAGAAGTAATTAAAAGGAAAATATTTAGACCTTTAGACCTTTCCATTGATCAACTTTAACCATTTTCAGTAGGGTTCGTCCTTAGGGTAATAAATACGTACGCTAAGAGAATTATGGCGGTAATAATATCTGCATGTAGAGTTAAAAAAGTTTACACTGCAATTGCATTTAAAGTTAACGGATTAAAGTTTAAAGTTATTTAAACTACAATTGTAGTTACAAATAACTGCAATTGTAGTTAGTTCAAATGCAATTGCAGTGTACACTTTTTTAACAGCAATTTAAGTGAATTTTTCTGACATAATTCTCTTAGCGAGTACACAGAAAATAAATTGGTTGGAGTTCTATCGGAAGCAACGAAATTTCTTTGTTATTCAATAATTTTAATTGCAATTATTTAAAATTCACCATTAGAAAAGTTAAATTTAATTACGAAAAGAAAACGTATAAGATGGACCAAAACATTCCCAGTCAGAAATCGCCAGTGGTACAAAATATCAAGCACTGGCATACCACTGGGTAACCACGGTGTTAAAAATAAATGACTGGGAGAACACTCATTTGGTTCGCATTGCCAGAGTTTGCAAAAAGCGTTTTGCCAGTGTTTGTTTTACAAAAATTTCGGTGCTTTATAAAAAAAAAACCACTTGCAAAGAATGGGCTTAGAGTACTATGCCAACGTTTGCAACCAGTGGTTATCCAGTGCTACCTAGTAAGAAATTGCAGCTGTACAATGCAGCAATGATTTTTTAAAAATGATAATGCTTCGTTAAAAAAGATTTGTAGTCACGAGGTTCGAGTTCAAATGCGGTTGCAGGGAAAAATTTTTTTTTGATTTTTTTTAATATAAAAATTTTTTTGTTTTATAAAATCAATTTTTTTGTTTGTGGGACAAACTTTTTTTCTCCCAACGCTGGCATATTAGTTCCAAAAAACTGTTTGCCAGTGCTAGCATTTTCTCACCGCCAGTAGTTGACCAGCTGTTATCACCAGAGAAGACAGAAAAAAGCAAAATCCGATGTGTTTAAAACAAAAAAATTATTGTAAAAGAGCAAGAAACAAGCAAAAGTTAAAAAAGTTGAAAAAAGAACAGTTTTAAAAAAATTCAAAGTTAAGCACCGTAAGTTGTTTTTCACGTAGAAAATTTTCACTTGATCTTTATTTATTTATTTGCTGTTCTACACACAAGACTAAGAGTCTCATATTACAGTATAGAACTGAGTATTTGTAAAGGTAAAAAAACGTTAATATAATAATAAAAAAAAAACTTTTAACTTAAAAACTAATTACAAAAAGAAGAAAAAAAAAAATCATTACAAATCATAAGGACATCAAACTAATTTTAAACATTTTCTTATCAAATCATTGTGAGAAGAAATTAATAATATTTTTCTTGAACTGTTGTGCGTTACATAAAAGTTGAATGTCATGAGGAAGTGAATTCCAGAGAGGAATGACATGAACATAAAACTGCCATTTGGACATTAGGCTATTATATTCAATTGATAATAGATGTTTAGGTTGGTGGGTATAGATGATTTTATGTAGGAATATTAAAACCCGCGTTTTGAGCAAGTTTTCGAAACTAATGCTGTATAATTTAAACAGAAAACATTGGTACCCTCGCACGTCTTTTTAAACCAAAAACATAGCAAGTAATATTGTTAAAAACAACTTTTAATTTCGAACTACTTATTTCGTCACAGCCAGCAAAGAGTTCACACCCGTACAGTAAAATCGGTACCAAATAAGTTTTGGCAAGTAACATTCTTATTCTAAATGGAGTGCAATATTGAGTTCTCCAAAGTGATCTTATCATCGAGAATGTACGACCACAAGCATTATTAATATGATCTGACCATGTAAGTGAATTATTAAAATGAATACCTAGGTTCTTGGCTGATTTCACAATTTCTATTTGCTGATTGTTGATAGATATATAAGGTGTCAAATTGATTTTAAATAATCGCTTTTGGACAACAATACATTTAAGGCCTCAAATTGCAATTTTAATTATAAAAATAAACAATTTTTTTATTTTATAACAAAGACACAATCATAATATACACAAAATGTCACTTTTTCACCAGAAAATAATAGTCTTGTACATTAAATTTTAGTGAAAACAAACTCTACACACTTTTCACGTGAAACTGATTATCGTGAAAAATATTTTTTTTTTATATGGATTTTAACAGTTTTTTCACGTGAAATCGAAACAACTTACGGTGCTTTAAGAAAAAAAAATAAATTTTTGTACCTAAGCAAAATAAGTATTTTTGGACAAAAAGTCTTAAAAAAAGCAATTCAAAGCTCAAAAATCTTAAGAAAAAGCTATTTTAGAGCTAAAAAACGGAAAATCCAAAAAAAGCAAAAAGAAGTGAAATATAAGTGAAACAAGCAATAAAAAGCATAAAAAGCAAAAATAGCAATTTTGTCTTCTCTGGTTATCACTCATTTATGTGTTTAGTAGGGTTTGGGATTTCCCGGACTAAGTAATTTTTGTTAAAAAAAACACTATTTCAGTACAAATGCAGTCTGTATAGTGAGAATTCAAAGTAAAAATATCAGAATGTTGAACATTTGATTTCACATAAATTACTCTAAGCACTGCCAAATAAATTGCATGATTCCAGCAGAAAGCACCCACTACTGGACTGTCGGAAACAAACCGCTTTATTACATTTGGCTCATTAGATATGTTGGCCACAATGTTATTTTCCAAAGACAAATAAAACTCTCCTAGTCTTATTTTTACAATTCTTCTTATTTCACCAGCATTACATCTTCCTGATATATTAACCAACCCCAGGTTATAAAATGAATTTGTGATATTCTTGTTCATCCATCTAAGATTATAGTAAATTTCCTATTGTTAGATATATGGCTCGATATTTCTTTTAACATGATATCTTTTACATGATTGTAGTAATTTAATATAATGTTCTTTACATCGGTTTCATTTTTTGGCAATACCAGGTTTTTATTATAAAAACTTTCTGGAATAAACGCAGATCTAGTTATGGTGCGGATTGACATTCCGCCGACTGCGGCTAATTTGGATACCATTTCAGGAAATGTTTGCCCTACCATAAAACTTTCAATGCCAATTCGCTTACACTTTTTTCTTCGGGTACTTTGCTAATTTTAGCTAGAACGTTATTCTTGTTGTTGTTTTCTTCAAGAAAAGTTGCATGAATATCAATTTTTTTTGTGAACCAAATTTAGATGTCGGATAAACTACCTCCGTTAACCATTAGTCTTTTAGGGCAAATATTGCACTGCGCTGTATTGCCCTTTTTTGTAAAGTATTTCCATACTCCTGACATTTTATTATTTAATATAAAATAATATATTAGTTTGAAAGCAGGTGTAATTAAATAAAGTAAATTTACTTGAAAATATTTTATTAATGGAAACGTTACTTATAAAATTATTGGCCCTTAATATAAAGGATTATTTTAAATTTAAAGTCGACTTTATTTTTAATCATACGGTTTTATTCATTTTGTGTATGAAAACCCTACAAAAATATTTATATTTTCAAATATTTTGATTGGTTGAAAATAAGTTAACCATTCAGAATGCTCCAAATATAAACCAAGTCAAGGTATACTGCCACCCAATATGTTAACTAAAGTCGTCCTTAACTAAAATATACAATTGAAAAATTTAGATAAAAAGGGCGATTATTTGTAAGAATCAAAACTTTTTGTTCATATTTCTTTTAAATATTTTACCAGATTTTTAGGTTTTACTACTTAAATTTTGAATAAGTTATGCGAAAAATATTTATTACTTGGCAACGATTTTTTTTTGTGTGTCAAAGAAAAATTTTAACAATAACATTTTGTTTTGGTATTTAAAATGTTTTTTATGACTAAAATTAAAAAATCCTATTCTAAATAAAAAGAATTTAATATTTTTAAAACTTCCCGTTTTCCCGGGAAAAATATATTATTTTCCCGGGAATTCCCGGCAAACTTTTCTCGGGATATCCCGGGAATTCCCGAACCCCAAACCCTAGTGTTTAGCCACCAAGTATTATATGTCTCATTAGCTCAGTGGGTAAAAAGCAATCGTCTGCCAATCTGACGGCCTGGGTTCAAATCACGGCAGGACCAAAAAAAAATACATATGAACTTTTTCAAATTTTATTTTGGAACATATATTTCCAGACCACCTATTTATTTTGTTTGCCAGCGTTTTGCCAACGTTAAAAAATTTTGTTCCTCCACTGCTTTTCCGGCGCTTTTTGGACAGCCGGTCCTTTTGTCTAATGATGTTATCATTTTGGAAATGGGAAAGCACTTTTTGCCAGTAAATGTACCACTTGTTAAAGTGCTTTGTCATCGCTTTCCCGTTTGTATTTTTCTGATTGGGTTGTCACGTTATCCAAAATATTAGCTTTCTAATCGATATTGAAAAAATACTAACTTCTACTATTACCTTCACTACCAACAATCAATTTATCGAAGATTTAGTCATTTCATACATGGGACTAATTAATTAGGTGGACTAATTAATTGATGATTTCATTACCATTACATTGATATCAATTGTAATGAAATTATTTTTATTACCATTTTTTTAATTAATGGTAATGATTCTAAAATTTAATTTCATTGATTAATGACAATGATTTTCAATTTCATTACCATTGATAATGAATAAATTAAAAAAATAATAATTGCCATTGACAGAAAAACGTAAAAATGGAGTAAAACTCGCTGAAATCGAAGATGGAATATGCTCATTCAGGCTCATGTTCATTTGAAATTAAATATTACTTTCCATTTTATTGTTATTTGTATCCAGGTAAAGTTTAACGGAATTAAATGGATCCTCCTTAATAAATTATGATTTATAAATTCCCTGACCAAACCAGTTGTTCGTTTCCATTTGTCTGAATTTTTTTGTAACAAATGGTTTTTAATCAATTGTAATTAGTTTTTTTATACATTAGTGTAATTTCATTACCATTAGTAATGATTTTTCTAATGAAAAATATTTCATTACCATTAAATGGTAATGACATTTTTTTCATTGTCATTAGTATGAACTAATGGTAATGAAAATTCAATGGTAATGAACAATTCCCATGTATGAGTCATTTGAATAAAATGTTGGCAGCAAATATCTAGTATCAGTTTTGTTTCAGTAAAATCTATCACTCTATCAAAAGTATTAGTTTTTTCAACCAATTGAAAATGTTTTTTTTATCAGTAAACCATTAATTTCCACATTTGGTTCACAACAAAGGCAAATATGGGTATTAAAATTTTTATCTTCTCGAATCCTTTAACGCTGTGTAAAAATAAGTCTAAATTTCGTTAATTTTCATATAAAAATATGTTTTCATATAAAAATACGTGAGTTTTTGATCCCGTTTTTTAAAAGTTAAACGTGAGATTATGCCGCTGAAATAATACGTCTCTTATTTTTTTTCTCTTCTATCACATATCCGAATTTTATTAAAAGCGAAGAGAACCCATTTGGATACCTTCCTTGTCAGTCCCAGCAAAAAATACTGCTTGCTTGGAAGCAGGTTCATCTGAGAAGGTAAAGAGTGCAGCGCTTCCATTATTGGTGATATAAGGCATGATTTTTGTTCGAGATAGCTCGCGTGAATGCACTTGTTTCGATATCCGATATGCGCTTCTCTCATAGCTCCTAATAATGGCATGAAATCAAAGCTTTTAGCAATTAAATTCGGTTATCATTGTCATTCTTTCGTGCTTTCTTAGAGCGATAAAGTGTGGTAAACAAAAATCTATTGCCTTTTTAACACATTACTGCAAGCTATAAATCTTTGGAAGCAGTAGAGGAAGCATAAAAGAAGCACTAAATATGTTTACCGCTTCCAAATTTCTACTGGGGTGGTAGTGTGTGCAACGTACGTTGTATGTTCAATCCCTGATGCCTAAATAGCGAGACGAATGTGAGGGATTTCGGCTAATGCTGGTAAGGTAAAATAAATAGCGAGACGAATTCGGGAGATCTTCCAGCTAGGTCAATAAGGAATAGCCATAGTTTTTTGAATTTACTAACCAATTGATCCAATAGGGTGACCTCAACATCCAAAAATTATAATTTTTTAATACAAATTTTTTTAAATATTATGAATTATATGAGATAAAACTTTTTGGTAAGAAATATATCAGAAATATTATGATTTTGTAATTGATTTATTTTCCTTTTTACCAGACGTTAATATTAAGGTCAAGGAAGAAAATGTGGAGGTCAGAGGTAAAAGCCACCGGACGGTAGTTGTTTGACGTTCCAGTAACGTTACCATTTCCGCTTGAATCGGCTGAGCAGACTAAAAATTGGATAATTTGAAAAATGAACTTATTAAATCTTAAATAAACGGGTTAGTCCAAAAGCTGCAGTGTGAACGTAGAGGGTAACGGGCAGAAAGCATGTAATCAATTTCTATACAGCCTTATCGATCCCCAACAATTAAGTTAGCTTTGGAGTTTACTCAAAGATGCTGGGACTTTGCCTGGCTCAAAAACAATCAGCCTCATACAGTGTCTATCAGACAGAGGTGCTGAATGTGAAGGAGGTCACGATTGATTTCGACGCAATATCTTTTCCGCGACATTGTATATATTAGGGTGGCAAAGAAAATTCAACTTTGGATTTCGGCTGATACCCGGGCGAAATAAAACTGATTTGCTGAAAACTTTAGTCAAATCGGATAATTCTAAGCCTTGAATCTTTGAGGTAAAAGTTTCGGAATTGTGAAAAAAATGTACTAATGTCTTGTAACACAACGTTTCTAATAAAAGTTAGTATGTTGATATGAAAACGTTATTGAAATCACTAGAGGAATTTCCGAGACATCATTTTAAGCAAAACATTTTTCCCCAAATATTTTATTGCCACCCTAATATGAATATACTATATTCTGACAGTCAGACCGCAGCGAAACCCATGGTATCAATGTTCCTAACAACAGGAAGAGCCCATAACTGCGACACGGGCTTAAATGAAATGTCCAAGTAGTATGATATTAGACGGATATTCCGGGGAAATGTTATAGGACTGGGAACCAGCTTATAGACTACAGAACTGGAATATTTTGGTACGCCTCTAGCTACTTGCAGGCAAAGTTTTCAACTTAATGCTATGGATAGAACTAATCGGTGGTTTAACAGCACGATTTGTACAATAGCAAGACAAACTAGCCTGCTCTGATTCGGGCCCGCACACGTGTACTGCTCTCGCTTCCTAAGTAGTACGTTTTAAATCTGGTTACGTATTAGCTGAACACTAATAGGGAGGGACGCGAAACGACTAAATGCCTTATTTAAGGAGGAGAGTATTTAACATTTTGTTTGTTCTTGTCCCGTTCTGTCTAGGTTTTTGTCACTTGGATCAGCGTATTTTTATGATCTATTTAAACTCGGATGCTGAATTTTAGCATTTTTTTAGCTTTATAAAAATCTGAAGTGGTTCAGTGGTGGGGATGAAACGGGAAGATCCATTACTCTCTTGTCATCACAGTGGAGCTTAGAGTATATGAGCGGTAGTGCACACAGTGCAGACTAGGGATGCCAAACGGGAAATCCCGAAATCCCGGGATTTTCGGGATTGGCAAAATCCCGAATCCCGGGATTATTTCTCAAAAATCCCGGGATTTTCTTATTTTTTAATATTAATATAAACGCAAATAAACAAAGTGAGCAATTTTAGATTGCCTACGTTTTTTCTTGAATTTTCTCAAGAAATTGATTCCAAGATATTGGTAAAATTATAAATTAAGTAGATTATTCGAGTAAACTATGCAAAGACTTTGCAGAAAAATTTGAAATTTTGGTAAACAATATTAAGTTTTTGAGTAATACATGCGAAAAATCAAGTTTGTTTGTTATTTTACCGATTTATTCTTCCAAGCGAAATTCGATTTCTGAAACTGGGACTGTAAGTTTTGGCTGAGACTGTAAGTTTGAATTCTTCCATGAAAACATTTGATAACGATAACCAAATAACTTTGTTGCTGTAAATTCACGATTTAGTGGGCAAGGTTATCGAACGATTTTTGCAAACGCTGGCAAAGCGTCCCAAATCAGTGTTCTGGCAGTTATTTATTTTTAACATCGCGGTTACCCAGTGGTATGCAAGTACTTGATTTTTTGTACCACTGTCAATTTCTGACTGAGATGTTTCAATATTCATAAAATGTACCACATTATTAATTAACAACTATTAAATAATTATAAAACGCTTTATTCTATAAAAAAATTAGTTACATAACATAAAAATTTTTACAAATAAAGGAAAATTAAAATCCCGAAATCCCGTAAAATCCCGGGATTCCGTAGTCCCGAAAATCCCGGGATCCCGAGATCGGGATCCCGGGATTTTATACAAAATCCCGAATCCCGGGATTTTCAAATATCAATCCCGATTGGCATCCCTAGTGCAGACTGCTAATTTAACCTAACCTAACACCAGTTTGTAAATATTTTCATCCAGTCAAAATTTATGGTCTAAAGTCCTAAAAAGGGAACTAATTTTAATATACATAATCTTATGAATTTTGTTCATGGTCTACTCAAAACTTTTGAATCAGTAAACCGATGCTGTTAAAAATTGCTACGATCAGAAAAGTCAAAATTTGTCTTTAATTTTACCTGCACGCCTTTCCGGAAGTCTATGATCTATCTATAAGTTTTGTAAAACTTACCTGTAAGAATACACCGAGTTCAGTTAAAATTTTTTCACTGAGTCTAAGAAATTTAACATTTTTCCAATCAGGATCCGGAACTGGTCGAGGTGGTAAACCAATAATTTGTACAGTATGCTGAAAAAATTTTAAAATATATAAAATTTTAATTGAAATTCTATTTAGAGATGTGGATTTCAAATACTAAGTTAATAAATTACCAAAAACATTTGATAGGTTAATGGTGGTATGCCACCATTAGTATCAATAACATGTTTCGGATCCCATAAGGTATGAGAAATTCGTTCGATGCAAGTAATACCCAAATTATGGCACAATTCCTTAACCGAATTATCACGTCTATTCCAAATAGGTTCACAGTCCTGTTCGAAACATAATTTCTTAATGCCAAAATGCTCATGAAGCCGACGAAATATATTAACCGGATTTCCTTGTAGGATATAAAGTCTACCAAGACTTAAACTAAGAGTCCGCAATTGATCATTAATATCTTTTAAAGAATCCAAGAGGAACCTTAACCGATTGTAACCAACAGATTTTGTGCCTGTTAAAGAAAACAGAAGAATATTAAATTTAGAGATACAATTGGTCGACAAAAATATGTCCACAGAGGTTAAAAACAAATTTTTTTAACTAATCAAACTAATAAAAGTTTACTTAACAAAGTGAATAAAAAAACCTCTTAATGTATTTGGATTCAAAAATGCTATATATTAGTTTTCCCGAATTAACCCATTTTTCACCAAAGTGTCTTTAAAGACACGTCTACTTTTAAGAAAGCAGTAGAAATCGTGTGATGCTCTGAAACTTTGAATATAAATCAGGGATCGGCAAACACATACAACCCTAGTTTTGTGCTTGCATGAGTGAGATGTAACTTTCCCTCTCTCAATGCACTGAAAGAAATTTCTGTATAATTTTCTCATACTTATTTATGTGCAATTAAAATATAAAAATAAAATAGAACAAAACAGAAAATAATTTAAAAATTAAATTTTGAAAGAAAAACACGTTTTAGAATTTTTGACAAAGTTGCAGTTAAAAATTTTAATTTTATTGTGCTATTCAGCATGGCAATAAAGGTATATATATACACGGGCCGCATGCGGCCCCGCCAACCAATTTCGTGTGGCCCTTCATTAATTTTAAAACAATCAAACATTTTTTTAAATTTTAAGCACAATTTAAAAAAAACTAAATTCAGAATTTAAAAATATACGTAACTCAGTACAACAAAAGAAGAAAAATTTTATGCATCGGGATTGCGACACAACATTTCTAATAGACATTGGGACGTAGATCACAAATATGGTCTTAGAATTTTAAAGTTAGCTATAGTTTAAGAAATATTTACAAATCCGTATTTCCAGAAAATTTCAATTTTGTAATAAACTTTTTTCAAAAAAATGCAAAATTAAAAGTATGAACGCCACTCTTTGCAAAATTTTAATAGGATGAAATATGCCCTTTAATTTGATATATCGCACGTTTTGACAGCTGCGATTATATTCACTACATTCGCATTTAAATTTGAAATTTCTCTTTTTTCACGATTTCATTAATAATTAATTTGCGATGAAAGGAATATCCAATTTTTTATTTTATACCATTACTAAACATCTCATGTTACTTAATTCATCAAAAAAATTTCGCACTTTATAATTTTCATTTTAAGTAAAAATTGGCTAAAGCTGAAAAAGATTGTTTTTTTAATACCATAGTCTGCGACGGATCTGAACTTAAAAAACTCAGATAAAACCATTGAAATATGTTAAACACATATTTCTAATCAATTTCAACAAAGTTTTAGATAATTTAAGTGCAAATTCCTAAAAAATAACGATTTTAAAATATGCATGTTCAAAAAAGTACTATAAAAGAGCATTTTAAATTTAGTCCGTTTTATTGCTAAACATACGGTTTTGTTCATTCCCTGCGAAAATCTTTCGCAATCGTATCGCCTGGAAGAAAAACTTTATTGCGGCAATAATCAAATTCTTATTGCGAAAGATCCCCCTTTCGGGAGCAAATGACCTCTCTATAGCGATACTCCCAAGCAATACGAAAGCGATACTTCTCATTGATAAATCGGCGATATCGCTAATTTATCACCTGGAAGATAGAAAGTTGATATCGCTAAATTAACTCCTCGAAACAAACTAAACGATTTATATTTTTCATTATTAAATTTAACTCTGAAAAAGAATATCTGCATACATAATCCATTAACAAAAACATTTATTATCTTTTTGCCATTATACCCAGTTTTTCGCGCGGACTAATCCTCTTTTTTCAAAGAATTTGTTTCCCATATTTCTTATAAATGTTTTTTGTACAAATTTTGTATTATTTTTTCCAACATTTTCAAAAATTTGAAACGAATTGTGTTTATCTTCTAAATGATAAAAAGGTGATATTGCCGCAATATTATCATAAAAATTATGACAAAAAACATAATTTTGGAATTGGTTTTTCCAAATATCTCCAAAATATCTTCCAAATGATAAAAGGAAGACAATTTCAAAATACTACTTTATTATTTGCAATCAAATGAAAAATAGAAGATAGCGCTTTATTATCTTCTTGGAAGATATCTTCCAAATGTTTGCAGGGTTTTGTCTATGAAAACCCTACAAAAATATTTATATTTCAAAACCTTTTGATTGGTAGAAAATTAAGTAACCAATCAGAATGCTTCAAAAATAAACCAAGTCAAAGCATACTGCCACCCAAAATTTTAAATGAAATCGATTTTTACAAAAATAAACATTTATGTAAATTGGCGATAAAATTTGTATTTCAGATTGAATTTTGGAAAATGTTGATGCAAAAGTTGTGATTTTTTGACAAAAAGAATTTAGTGGAATATGAATTTACGTCATATGTTAAGACTTAGCAAATCCGATTAAGGGATTTTAGTTGATTTGCAAAATAGCAAAGTAAGTGAAGTTTTCATTTAAATTGAAATTATATCCTAGATACTTTATCGAACAAAAATAAGTTGGTATGATTCTAAAAGCCCAAAATCTATACTTTTAAACCATATTAAAAATTATCCGTAGTTTAGTCAGGTATATGAATAAATAAGAAATTTTAACGAAAAAACTGACTATTTGCTAAAAGTTAAATTTGGGAATATTTCAAAAACTAGAGCTAATTTTAAAATTTGGTGTTCAGATTCGTGATACTCATCCTAAAATCTATCAGAATTGATATGTCGCATGCCCTATGCATTTTTGGTGTTGTACTGTGTAATATAGAAAACAGCGGTAACGACATAAACATTCAACGGAGCCTTAAAAAAATTACACCGATCAACAAATATCGACTTTTTTGAACAGAGTTCCTCTAAAATTTTTTAAAGCATTTTCGCCTCCTACATACGAATATTAATTGAAAAATTTATTCTTCTTTATTTAAACCTTAAGCCTGGGAAAAATAATTTATGGCTAAATATGACATAGAAATACTTAGAAGTTTCTTATTTTGTATGAGTTTGAATTCAAATAAATTACCTTTAATTTTAGGAATTGTTTAAGTCTGTTCTAAGGACCTCTAAGGATCTCTAAAATCTAATTTTGAGAATAGTCTTTGAAGCAACTAAATTTGGTAAAACTGTTAGACACAATAAAATTTTATTCATACACTTTTAGAAATAAACCTGTGATAATAGCAAAATAATGCTTATCTTTTTTTTGCTATTTTTACAGGTTTAATATTTAAAGGTGACTTTGCAGAAAAATTTTCGCCGATGTTTGCTAAATATTAGTAAGATTAGAAGAGCTAAAATAAACTGTTAAATATAATAATAGTCATGCTGCTAAAATTAACAGCAATATGTGATGAAAAATAGACTGCTGATTTCACAAAAATTGATTTTTGTTCTCTTAAAACAATTTAAATTTTTTTGGGTTTTTTTATTGTACAAATATAATATAATGAATTTTTAACAACAACTAAAATTCTGTACATTTAAGAGCTTTATTTTTGCTATTCTTATCTTACTAATATTGAACAAAGAAAATGTGCTTATTTCAGCAGTTTTTTTATGCAAGGTAATTTTTAGCAGCTTTAGCAAAACCTTTTACAGTCTTTTTTCTATTAGTGTACTTAACCATCCCGCTTTAGACGGAATTATACCGCTTTTTAAAGGCTTGTGTCGCCTTGAACTTTTTACCCCGCTTTTAAAGGAAACAATTCAGCCTTATCCCAATTTTTTAATAAGTATGTTCAACTTTTGAATAAAGTTTTCATAATTTAATTTCCCAGCCAGCAAACGAGCCCAAAACTGAATCAGAAAAGTGCTCAAAATATTTTATTAAACTTTCACTTGTATAAAAGTGGCGCGTCCAAAAGAGCCTTTTGTTATTTAAAAATGACTCAAAGAAATATTTTGAAAAATTTTTTAGGCTAAAAAATTTATCTTTTTTTGAGTCATTTTTGATTTGTTCACAAAATATTAAAATTTATTTACATTTCTGAGTCATTGCTGAATCATCTTGGGATTTAAAAAATTTGCCTTAAAAGTTTTTGCCTTCATTCATTTTACTAAGACTAATATTTTCGTCCGAAAAATGCGCAGTTTTTGACAAATAGGCTTAAAATATAAAAAAAAAAAATTTGTGCTTTGTTTGAATAATTTTTGACTTACTGAATAAAAGTATACAAATTTTCATAAAAGTATACAAATTTTCTGGCTGGGTTATCAATCTTGTGATTGAATTTTTAAAATTAAAGAATTAATTTAATGCAATCAGAGCGTGAGAGGTTTCATATTTGTTATACATTTTCAATACGAAAATGTTGTAGTCCTATGACTTTTAAATTTCCTTTACATTCACATTTTCTATAAAAATTATATTTTTCCACATTTTGTATCAAAGTTCCGTTCATCACGTAATTCATGTTACAAATAAATAAAACAAGGGATCAAAATCCATTAAGTAAATCTAAAAATATTTGAAAAATTTGTAAAAACCTTAAACCAATTTTTTGAAACAACGAAAACTATATTTTCGAAAATTAATTCGACAAAATTTTTTGACTTCAGATTCGTATTAAGGACGGCAAAAAATTTTAAAACATTTATTGAGTCTGTGCATACATTTTTAAATATATTTCGATCAAAAATATTAAAAATCATAAAATAAAGGCTATTCAATGGACGTTTTTTTGACTTTAGGTCCGGGCTTAAGAATCCAAAATACTCAAAAAAAGTTTTATCAGAAGGCTGTACAAAAACTTTGATTTTGTTGAGTAATGTATTAATTGGTGTGGTCCTCAGTAAGTTTGTGAAATTCCAAATTTGGCCCTTCAATGAATTTATGTGCCCATAACTCCTTTTTTCACTGCATATACCTTTGTTTTAACTATAATTTTCAGTAGATTCTATTCACAAACTTTTTGGAGTGAAACATCAACAAATTTGTGGGTTAACTAACAGTTAACTTATAAACCATCAGTATGGTACATTTTTTTTTAACTTTTTATTATTACTTACCCGCACTTTCACCATCGAATATAAATATCGGCAAGAGTTGTATACCTTTATCTTTGTCAGCTATAGCTTCCAAAAGTGCTGGATTATCGTGAAGTCTTAGACCATGGCGAAACCAAATAATATTTACCGACATATTAAATGTTTTAATTGTTACTTTTTGTTTGAAATTAAAAATTACGTTGTTTATTAAACTTATACCGGTATATCGTATTATTTTTACAAAATCTATACTAGACGTATGAATTAATTTTATTTATTTCTGTTCCGCCTTCGGTCTTAACACGATAACGTTTGGATGGCAAATGCGCTTACTGCAGCTAGAATTTTTAGCCAAGTAAGCTTAGTTGTCGTTAGTCTCACAATAGTTGTTTTATTCATTACTTGATGTTACTCGTATACTTAACATGACCAACAATCACGTGTAAGGCCGGATTATAACCATGGATGGTAACCGAAACGATGCGGTTATCGGTAAGGGTAACGCTATTTTAGATTATTTCGGTAACGGTATTTTAAGGGTAACGCTATTTCATTTATTTCGGTATCGGTATTTTAAGGATAACTGTTTTTAAGTTATTTCGGTAACGGTATTTTAAGGATAAGGGTATTTTGATTATTTAGGTAACGGTATTTTATTTCAGTTATTTCTATATTTTATTTCAGTTATTTCGATGCATCCCGAAATTTTTTTAATAAAAAACAAACGAAATTAAAAACAAAACCAATTTACCAACTTAAAGTACGAATATATTCAAAACCCACATGCACTTATCAAAAGCAGAACATTAAAATAACGGTAATGGTATTTTAGGGGTAACGGTATTTCATTTATTTCGGTATCGGTATTTTAAGGATAACGGTATTTCAGTTATTTCGGTAACGGTATTTTAAGGATAACGGTATTTCGGTAACGGCATTTTAGGGGTAACGGTACACTCAAAAAAATAAGTTAGTAGAAAAATTAGTAAAACGTCTTGTATATCAAGTGTACTAGTTTTCAGCAATTTTTTTGCTGAAATTCCGTTTTCAGCAAAAATTTTAGTTATATTTCTTTAGCACTAAACTAATTTTGAACTAATGTTTTATTAATTTATTTTGCTACAAAAATTGTGCTGATAACAGCATTCACAGCTGATAACACATTCATAGATGTCGCAGCTTGTCTGGAAACGGAAATGACAAGAAAAGGAAAACAACTCTACACATATTCTATATTTAAATTTTCAGCAAATAAATTAACTAAAGTAAAATTTCTCTACAAGTTTTTTGAGTTTTTTTCAGTCTACTAATATTCAGCAAAAAGTTTAATGATTTTAGCAAGGATTTTTTTCATTTGCAGTCGACTAAGTGTTAGCAAAACTTTTGCTGAAGATTACTATTTTTTTGGTAAAAATCAGCTCGCCGATTTTCAGCAAACCTTTTGCTGACATTACCAACTTTTTTGCAAGCACGCTCCTGACTAAAAATTTGCTGACACAGCAACATTTTTTGCTGACTTTACTGACTTTTTTTTTGAGTGTAGTCAGTTGAAAGGGTTTTGAATCGATAGCGGTATTGTCTGCCAACCGTGATTATAACACATTCTAACTAGCTGATGATTTAAAAACAAAATGAGATTTTTGGTTCGATTTTTTTCAAAATCATAGAAAATTTTAAATCAACATTCTCATCTTAAGAAAACAGTGTTTAGACTCCGCTAGTTTTTATGAAGATTATTTCTTGTAGTTATCATAGGATTTGTCAATATAGGCAGTTTTTCGAAATAAGAAAATTTTCTGTAAACAAAAGTTATATTAAACATTCAATTACACTATGCGACAGTCAAAATCGGGATGGGATGAAACCAACGGGAAATGTTATATCGGTCAAAAACAAGTTATACGTGTCCCGGCGTTTCGCCGGGTCACCCCTAGGAATCGAGATATATCTTTTTTTTGACATAACTCGAGAACCACTAGTCCGATTTTGCTTAAACAATTTTAAAAAAATTAAAAATTACAATTCCTTTAATCTGCTCATATAACGTTTTTCTATATACTCAACAGTTTTGCCGGTAAAAATAAATGTTTGTTACCGCTACCATAAAAATCAATAACCTTTTGTTTATTACTTTTTTTTAATATTTTAGGCAAAAAATATTTTTTTCTTCATACATTAATTTTTACCGGCAAAACTGTTGAGTATATAGAAACACGTTATATGAACAGATTAAAGGAATTGTAATTTTTAATTTTCTTAAAATTGTTTGAGCAAAATCGGACTAGTGGTTCTCGAGTTATGTCAAAAAAAAAGACCACCAAAGGTCAAATCGATATATCTAGATTCCTAGGGGTGACCCAGCGAAACGCCGGGACACGTATAACTTCTTTTTTACCGATATAACTTTCCCCGGTAGTTTGAATCCTTCCCGATCACTGACCCCTACCATTTGTCTCACAGTGTTATTATCCCCCTTTTGAAACAAAAATACCGTTTCTCATATTATAGCAGTTCTACATACCCAGAAAAAACTAAAAACGAGTTTTAATTACGAAACTAATTATATCAATTAAAATTTTAATTCATTTTGCACCTATCACTATCAATTGAAACAATTAAAATAATGATTGATATTTTTTTAAAATTTATTTTTATCGGGATATACATTAATTATGTATATTAAAGGAATAAAATATGCTAAAATTCAAAACGTATTTGAAATTGTGAAAAATAATACGTTGTAGACATATCGCTATCCGGATTTCATTCTTGCCTAAGGAAATCATCAGGGGACGACGTTTTTAGAATTTCTGGAAATATTTGTTAAGTTAAATTACAAACTTAATGAGAATTTATATATAATATAATTAAATATTTGATTGAAAACAGGTTTTATTTTTATCATATGTTTAATTCGATATTTTAGGTTAAGTATTTTTTATATGTAGTACATTTTTTCTACAAACATTCTCATTGAGTTTGTAATTTAACTTAACAAATATTTCCAGAAATTCTAAAAACGTCGTCCCCTGACTTAGTAGGTTTGAGGTCAAGAAGAAGAATAAACCTTCCTCAAAAGTTATAAACACATTAAATTTGCAAATCAGACTAGATCTAGTTTCTGCCTTTTTATGGACACGCTTCATCAGTGATCTTCCATTAAATTGTATTATTGTTTATATTTTTATTGTCAGATTGTCTCTATATGAATAATTTCAGAAGTGATCAAATGACATATACAAACATTCTACTTCAGATTTTCTCTGTTTATCTTCTTATTTTCTCCGTGTCACCTTTTCACAAATATTGCCACATTGACGTATGGTTTGTATGTACAAGTGTAGGCAATTTGTGTATATTGGAGACTGACGATTTCCTTAGACAAGAATGAAATCCGGATAAGGACATGCCAACAACGGATTATTTTTCACAATTTGTTAAATACGTTTGGGCTTTTAGCATATTTAATTCCTTTAATGCATTCAGTGTTTTGTTTTAAGAACTTTTAAATAAAGTTTTTTTTTTAATGTAAAATCATCAGCACTTTAGGGTTTCGGTGGAAACGCTCTCTTCGATTAAAGGCTGAGTTACCCAACCGTAAACGTATCTGTAACGAATCAGCTGTTTCGAAACCACAAGAAGAAATGTATACGAATGGTTACTAACACGTAAATGTAAACGTACTTGCCGGATCATTCTGTTGAAATCAGAATTTTCTATCCAGCATCGAAACAGCTGAATGCTTTTAGTCGGAAAAAATATGAAATGAATTAAGAAAATTGATGCAAACAACAAATAAGGAATATAAATTAACAAATAAATGGAAAAATTTAGAATAAAATATAAAATCACATGAAATATATGCTAGTTAGTAATGTCGTTTACGGTAATCTATAAGTGTACTTTTTAGCTACGGCGCGGTACAGTTACATCACATTTACGTTTACGGTCCCATAATCCGCCCTTAAGAATTCTGTTGAGATTATAATTTCTGCATGTTTTGAAAGGAAAATTGTTTTTCAATAAACTTTTTTATTGAAATTGTGAATTTTCTATAACAAAAATGATTTTTTCGGAATTTGGGGATTTTTCTTTACCCAGCAAAATCTTTCATTACCAAATAAGTGGTTATATAATAGAAATTCATAGCTCCGCACAACTTATTTTTTGACGTCTAAACTCATTATTTTTGTTTGGCGTGGTCGTTTTTATAAGTAGTCACGCTTACCCGCTCGCTTACGAAAAAGTGAGAAATAAGTAGTTATGAGATTTTGAATAATAAGTGGTTACACACATGCTTACAAAAAGTTGAATTATAAGTGGTTATCCGATTGCTTACTTGATTCTTAAAAATAAGGAGTTAAGCAGTTACTATTAGGAAATACATACATTCAGAAAAATTTAAGTTTTCTCTAGTGTGTAGTTTTAGGACTCGTCATAAAAATTTAAACATAAAACATATTTACATATAATAAATAAAAATGTATAAAATTTAACTGTGTAAAAAGTACTTATTTAAACTATTACGAGTAAGTCATTATTTTATATTTAGAAACAATGAATACAATAGGCCGTTATTAGAAAGTCATTATTTTATATTATAAAATAATGCAAAAGATAATGATATATCGTTTTTGGTAATGCAGATAGTAATGAGGTATCATTACCAATATTTTGCTGGGTAGGTCTGGGATCTAGGTCTGCTAATTTTCCTATATAACATGGATTACTCTTAATTTCAAATTTTAAAGAAAATTTTTATTTGTTTGTCAATCCAAGATTTTCTTTAAACCTTTTTGGAGTGAAATTACAAATTTGGCCAAATCTGGACTATCACAAAAAAAACAAGGTTTATTACTTTAGCATAATCCCGCTTTAGGATGAAAAACAGTTGGTCCTGGCACTCCTACCTGGATATGACATGCCAACCCTTGTTTAAAATGTTTCTCTGTTTTTCATTTCATTAATTTTCTACTTATTGCAAACAAGGGTATCCCGTTGTTATACAATATCCATGTTTTCCCTTCCAGATTATGTTTACTAAGAAACTAAATCACTCTCAAGCCAAAACATCTCATTCATATATATTATCATTATGGCAAGGAATTTCATGCAAATGCATGTTTTTCGTCGATAGTCCAAAACTAATATGGACTATATATTTATCCGAATCTTCAAATTTAGAACAAAATGGCATCGATTTGTAGTTGCATATTTTTGCATATTTTGTCATAAATGCATATTTTTGCATATTTTGACTTTAAATGCATATTTGGTGCCTTTTTAATGCATATTTCGTGCTTTTCAATGCATATTTGTTCATATTTTTAATTTTTAGGAGCATTTCTAGGAGCATTTTTTATTTTGTAAAAAAATAATAAATATTAAAAATTTTATATTTTGATTCAATCAAAATAAACATTCTTAAAACCGTTATTGACCTATGGAAAATCTTCGAGTTCTGTGTCTGTTTGCAAAAAAAACTAACTTAGTTATTTTTTTAAGTTTTAAATTACATTAGTTTTGCAAAAATAATAGTTTTTAGTGCATATTTCTTATGCATATTTTTCTTTTTTAGCCGCATATTTTGGGCGCATATTTTCCATTTTTAAGTGCATGAAATTCCTTGCCCTAATTATCATGTAATGATAGGTTATAAGAAAATACACAAAGTAATTTTCTTTCGGGGCGAGATGTTATAGCGGGCAAAAGTTGTTGACCACCAGAAAGTTTTTGACTTTCGATAAACTTTACCTACTTGGGAACGGCATGTAAGATTTCTGAGTTAAAAATTAAAGGAAAGTTCAGTCTAAGAATTCGTCTCTATGGCATCACCAAATTTAATAAAATGGATGTTTAAGAGTGTTTGGTTATTTTCGTTGTTAAATAGTATCCTCTTAAAATATCACATTTTCTATTATAATTGAAACAACTGTTACGCAATTTGAAAACCCTATTTCAATATTATTTGAGGGGGGTAATTTTTTAACACACTTCGGTGAAGTGTTGCGTTATTTCTATAGAAATTGAAAGTTCTCTTCACTTTACCCTAGTGTTTTACGAAATTAAGTATTAAGAGTTCATATAGTAACACTCAAAAAAGTTTGACAGTTACTACGTGGCAGTTGTTTGTGTAGTAATCAGTAGTTGTTGTTTTTAACTGTAATTACAGTTGTTTTTCCATAGTAAAAATACAAAACAACTGTTATGACAGTTATGTAATAAAATAACTAACGGAAAATACTGTAATTTCGCAACAGTTGTTTCAAGCAGTTATTTTTAAAATTAGAAAAAACAACTACCAAAATAAAGTAAACAGTTATTTTTGTTAGTTTTTTAAAAAATAAAAAATTTTATTGATTCTTTAAAATTCTTGTTTAGTCGTCTTCTTGTAAATACATATATTTGTGGTTAATGATATAGAAGTATTCTTAGTTTGCCTAAAAACGTCTTAACTGAAAAACGGTTTGGATTTTTTACTTAAAATTTCAAGTACAATGAAGTAATTACATATTTTTTTATAATCGAAAGTTAAAAATTATTTTTTTTTATTAAAATATGCTTTTATATGCTAATGTAAAAAAACTAATAGTAGTAAAACAGAAGTTTTTACCTATTTTGTTAGTTGCTTTAACATTTTTGTGGTTCAAAATTTTTCGTTAATTTTACGTTAATTTTAATTTTTCGTTAATTTTACGACAGTTAAAAATAACTGAATTTTTTGTTTTTTTAGTCGTTTTAACTTCATAAAGCTTTGTTTTAACTGTCATTTCCAATAGATTCTACCGACAAACATTTCTGAGTGAACGCTGGGTGTGATAGTCGGGCCCGATTACTGAATGTCTAGTTTACTACTAATTGTGACTTTAACTGACACATTTTTGTTGTTTCCCATATAAAATTTGAATTTAGCTGTCGACTAAATTTTAAATTCGCATTCAGTAATCGGGCCTCAGTGGTTAACTTCAACTTAACTATTAAACAAAAAAGAAAATCAAAAAATTATGTATAAAACGACAACAAATTTTTGGGTTAAAAAATAGTAAACTCATAATCCGTCAGTACGAAAGCCAGCGTAAGAGAGTAACATCATAAACAGAGTGCACTTATTATCCCAGAAAATCATTACCAGATATATGGTTATGTAAGTACATACTTGGTAATAGTAACTAGTTACTTTTGTTATTATATTTCTTATTACCTTTGTATGGCGATGTCGCGAAAAATAATGAGTTATGGTTACACACCAGCATACGAAAAATCAAAAAATATATCGTTACCTATGTGCTTACCACAACTGACAAAAATAATGAGTCTAAAAATAGATTTTCAAAAAAATAAATTACAAAAAAAAATATTTTTTATTGTATTTTTTTTTTTTTTATAAAATTTGCTGGTGCGGGAATCGAACCTGGGTCTACAGATTGCCAGTCAATAGCTCTACCATCTGAGCTATATCGACATGGAATATTTAATAGATGAAAACATAATTGACCTACTGCACACAAGTAAGCTTGCTCGCCAACATACAAAAAACAAAAAATATGTGGTTACATATATCCTTACCAGTGTTTAAAAAATATTGAGTCTAAAAATAGATTTTAAAAAAATCTAGAAAATTATTTTTAAATAGGCTGAAGTATGTAATAACACATATTTTTGTAATCGAAAGAAAAAAAATAATTTTTTTTATTAAAATATACTTTTAAAAACAAAAAGAATTGACTCTAAAAAACAGTAGTTTTTACCGATTTTGTCAGTGGTTTTGAAATTTTTGTAGTAAAAATTTATTAGTTAATTTTACGATATTGGTAGTTATTTTTAAGCATTTGTTAGTTTTCAACACTTAAAAATAACAACAATTTCTTTTTTTTTTTTTTTTTTTTTTTTTTAAATAGAAGCAACACTCAGGAAATTCTTCCTATTAATTAACGTGTTGCTTCCTTTGGAAAGGGGATACAGAAGGAGTGAAAGGTGGTGAAAGATGAAGGGCTTCAAATATGGCAACACTGTAATTGCGCGAGATGTTTAATTTTAGAACATATGTTGCGCACCATCTGATGGTGAGTTGGCGAACTTTGTTGAAGCTTTTTAGTTCATAGCCCTGTTATATTATTTTACTTGATGTTGCCTTGGTTGGGGCTCGAACCCGCAACAGTACAACGCGCTAACCATTACACCACAGGTAAAGGTAAATACCTTTGTCGCCTTTTTAACTGCATATACCTTTGTTTTAACTCTCATTTTCAGTAGATTCTACCGACAAACTTTTGTACACTCACAAAAGAAAAACCTAAAATTTAATCTGAACCTTCAGCACTACACTAAGAGATATTTAATGAAAAATATTTCGGATTCTGAGGATTGCTTCATAATAAAATCTCTTAAAATTTCTTTAAAAAATTTTAGGATTCTAACAGCAATTTATTACGATAACTTTAAGATTTTGAGAAATTCATCCCTTACATTTAAAAGACTCTTTTATAGAAATATTACTCGAATAGTGAGGACTCTTCCATAGAAAACCATTTAGATTTCCAGGATATTTATTTTACAGAACTCGTTTAATTCTGGGAACTTTGCCATACAGGAAATCCTCCTGATTCTTAAAATAGATATTCCTATATACATAAAAATCCTCTATGAATTTCTACATTTAATTAATGGAGTTTCACTGGAATTCGTCCATTGAAACTTTTAATTGATTTAGGGCGAGTAACTTATTTCCAACATAACCAAGGTTAAACATTAACTACCGATATTTCCATATATATTTGAAATTCATAACTTTGGTTAAGAACTAAATTTAGTTTATTTTAAGATAATTTAGCACGTCTTAATGCAGTTTTTCATAAAGTTTTAACAGCAATTTCATATCATTTATGAAAAATATCATACACCCAATGACAAAGTTTCATTTAAAAGAGTTTCATTAAAATCATGAACCTTTTAATAAAATTTAAAAATTTTTCCTTCACTTTATGAGAAAAACTTCGAGAATCAGGAAATTAATTAGAGATCTGGAGCACATGACGTTCGGATTAACGGCATTGCGATTGTCGAGTTACTGTATATAGAATTTTTTTTTGGAAAGTGGTTCGTGTTTTATGTGAAACAACTGTTACGCTCCTTAAAACGAAAATTATTTTTTCACAATAATCAATGGGTTTATATTTTGTCTTTAGTGAACAATATTTTGTATTAAAATTGTGTACCTAAACATTGGATATGCTCTAAAATATTTGAATAACAAATCGAAATTTTAACATAAATTTTAATGATTCTTTTATATGAAAAAACTGTTTTAACTGTTAAAAAAAACACTGTTTTTCATCTAAGAAAAACTTTAACTTCCATGAAAAGTTTGGTTGAAATAAATAAAATAAAAATAAAAATAAAAATGCAACTATGAAAATATCGAGTAGTAGTTTTGAGTATCGAGTACCCAAAAAAAAAGACGACTACTCGATACCCACTACTCATATCTTTACCAGCACTATACCGAAGGAAAAAAATTAAAAATTATCATATTTTGAAGTTTTAACATACATTCGATAGTTTCAAAAGGGAAACAATTCTAGAGTCTGCGCAATAAGAAAAAAATTGATTTGCAAAATCGTTTCCGCAATAAATTGTTCAAAATTTCTTATTTTAAGTAAATGAATGTTATTTTAGTTTGACTCAAGATCATAAATTAATATCACTTTCTGTTTAAATTATTTTCAAATCAAAGAAAGATGATACAATTTTTACAAGTAAATTACATAATTAAATTAAATAATTTAAACAGAAAGTGATATTAATTTATGATCTTGAGTCAAACTAAAATAACATTCATTTACTTAAAATAACAGATCAACTAAAAACATTTCCCCCATTTCTTATTTTAAGCTCAGTAAGTTGTTTTTCATATAAGCAAAGTGTTTTTCAAGATAACCCAGCAACATTTTTCATTACCAAATAAGTGGTTATATAATAGAAATTCATAGCTCCGCACAACTTATTTTTTGGCGTCTAAACTCATTATTTTGTTTGGCGTGGTCGTTTTTATAAGTAGTCACGCTTACCCGCTCGCTTACGAAAAAATGAGAAATAAGTAGTTATGAGATTTTGAATAATAAGTGGTTACACACATGCTTACAAAAAGTTGAATTATAAGCGGTTATCCGATTGCTTACTTGATTCTTAAAAATAAGGAGTTAAGCAAATACTATTAGCTTAAGGAAATACATTCAGAAAAATTTAAGTTTTTTTTAGTGTGTAATTTTAGGACTCATCATAAAAATTTAAACATTAAACATATTTACATATAATAAATAAAAATGTATAAAATTTAACTGTGTAAAAAGTACTTATTTAAACTATTACGAGTAAGTCATTATTTTATATTTAGAAACAATGAATACAATAGGCCGTTATTAGGAAGTCATTATTTTATATTATAAAATAATGCAAAAGGTAATGATATATCATTTTTGGTAATGCAGATAGTAATGAGGTGTCATTACCAATATTTTGCTGGGAAGTGTTTCATTTGTTTTTCAGCAAATTTAATATTATTTATATGGTAACAACATCTTTACTATGAAATACAAAATGTTTTCATTCACAATTTAAACAACCATTTGATGCCTTTAGAGTTCTCAAGTTCAAGCCAAGTTCGAGAAAATTTTTTTGAAGGGAAAAGGGGAACAAATTTCTAAGGTTACTGTAAAAATGTAGTTTTTAAAGCCTTCGCCCTAAATATAGATTCTTTCTTATATAATTTTATATAAAAAAAATTTTTGAAAATGTTTTTTTCCAAATGAAATATAGCCAGAAATAAAATTTTTTAATTTAAAAATTTTAATCTTGGTAATTGCTTATATTCTATTTAAATAACTGCTTTAAACAAATGTTAGGAAATACAGTACTTCTTATAAGTTGTTTTTTCTAAATAACTGTCATATTAGTTGTCGTCTATTTTCCCCTAGAAAAACTACTGTAATTGCAGTTGAAAGCAAGAACTACTGATTATTACACAAACAACTGTCATATAGTAACTGTTGGAACGCAATGGAGTTTTTTGGCCTGGTGGTTTTCTCCATTTGGTTTTTTTATAAAATATTTTTTTTAATAATAACACATTGTTATTAATTTTTTTTTTAAATACACTTTTTATTAAATTAAAATCTAAAATTTGAAATAAAAAACTTATACGGTGGGTCTCATACTGCAGGTTTAAACTTTGGTTAATAGTTAACCCAAAAATTTGTTGTTGTTTTGCGTACATTTTTTTGACATTTTCTTTTGTTTATAGTTAAATTAAAGTTAAACCTACAGTATGAGGCCCACCGTAATGTCTTAATATGAATTTATATAGACATAATATTTGCTATAAAGGATATAATAACCTTTGGCAATCCTCGTTTTAATGAATTTGCTCACAATGGGTCATATGACTAAAACTTAGCAATTACTTCGAAGTAATTACTTTGGGCTTAGGAATAGTTTTTACTCCAAATTTTCCAATTGACTGGTAGAATAGAATAGAAATGTAAACGAAAATTAAAAAAATTAATTTCTAGTCTATTCCCAAACAGACTAGATTTGTGAAGTAATTGCTTAAAAAAACCCTGTATTTCCCCCTATTAGTAATATCTATTTTTTTTTTTCATATGAGCCAATGTTAATTGTAACGGTATTGCTGAGAAGAAAGAAAAAACACAATAAGAAGAAATATATACAACTAAATATAATTGAATTTTTATATACCAACCTACAAGACGCGTTTTTATTTAATAATAAGGGGAGTTCGCTGAAATTTTTAAATTTGCCCACCATTTGTTTAGTGATTAAATTTAGATTTTTTTTAATTTAATAAATCCTTAAAAACTATTAAGGAATACAGTAACTGTTAAAATTTTTAAAAAGGTGATTTTTATTGAAAAATATGTTTTTTTGCCAAATAGCTAAATTGTGATTATTTTAGCGTGTAAAAAAAAAAAAACAAAACAAAAAAAATTCTATAAACTATAATTTATACATTTGTTGTCGCCAAAATGAATTTTATTGCGAGAATACCACTTTAAATATTTAAACAAATATTTTTGAACATTACACTTTTTGTAAAAAAACGCGCGTTTTAGATTTTTCACAAATATACAGAGCAAAACCAAGATTTTTACTCTAACTTTTTAAAAATTCTGCGCTAAACTATAGGAACACTACCCAAGAAACATTTTTACGGACTCTCCGGCACGTACGGATTCATGAATCCGGCTTTTACGGCACGTTAACTGTCCGTAATGCACGTATCCGTCAACGCTTGTACGTATACGGAACATTAACGGACCGTATAAATGGATTTTCGAACACAATACGTTTTAACTCCGTTTTGGTGTATCCGTTTTCGTACCGGTTAAAACGGACTTCACCTGTGTTTGTTTTTAAAATAAAAGTTCAAGAAGCAAAAGATTTTCGCTTAAATTTTTTATAATTTTAACGATCCTAAATGGATGGTAATTTTTGGCAAAGTTCTCATTCGCAACAATGGATTCTAGATCGTCAAGACAGCGAAGAAAAATATCAAAAAGTATTCATATTGTTTGCCAAGATTTTGGGTGAACAATTAAAGCTACGCCAGCAGATTATTACCACCGGACGGATGTTTGTGTGTTATATCCATCATATCAGATTGCTATTGCCTGTTTACAAATTGCTTGTGTTATCCTACAAAAATATTCAACGAAATAGTGGTTTGCTGAATTAAATGTGGACTTGGATAAGGTGCAAGAAATAGTATGAGCCATAGTTAACCTCTTTGAGTTATGAAAAGATTGGAAAGGAAAAGATTAAATACAAAATTTGCTGGCGAAAATTCCTAAACCAAAACCAGCACCACAGCGTTAAATACAAAGAGGTATATATATTTTGGACCATTAAATTTTATAATTATTTAAAAAAAGTCATTGAATTCTATTATAGGCCACTATCGACGCATTGGATAGAGGCGTAACCCGCACCAGATGTAAATATAGTATAAATTTAAATAATCAATGTTAATATTAATAAATCTAAAGAATAAAAATACTACTCATAATATAAAAAATAGGGTGAATTTATGTAGATATAAAGTCCGGTTTTTGTTTAAAAAATCGGTATGGATACGGACCGGAAACGGAGTGACTCCGTTTTTACACGACATAACGGTCCGTAAACGGTCCGTCATTGACGGACTTTAAACGGACTTGTGCGTTTTTTACACGACATAACGGTCCGGAAACGGTCCGTCATTGACGGACTTTTAACGGACTCATGTCCGTTTTTTACACGATATAACGGTCCGTAAACGGTCCGTCATTGACGGACTTTCAACGGATTCGAATCAGATTCGATATTCCTTATGTTCCGTTTTCTGGTCCGTATACGGATCCAGAAAACGGTGCGTAAACGGAGTAGGATTCCGTTTACGACGGACAGAAAATGGTACGTAAACGGAACGTATTGTTTGTTGGGTATGTACAGAAGGGGCCCCTAATGCCCAAAAAGCAGTTTTGTGCACCAAGTGGGTTATTTTATTAAAAAACCGGTATGTTGCCAAATGGCTACACCATGCATTTAAGGGTTAAAGTAAAGTTTTATCTGACTTTCCCCCATTAACACAATGTCCTGTTACACACAACAAAAAAAATTGCCAACCGAATTGTTAAGCCTATTTTGGTTGCTACAACCAATAAATTCGGTTGGTGAAACCACATTGGAATGTGATTCGTAAATATTTTGGTTATTGCAACTAAAATTCAGTTGTATAAACCGAATTTTGTTGTGATAACCAATATTCAGTTGTACCAACCTGATGCAACCGAATTTCAGTTAGAAAATTTCTCTGTGTGTAGCTACTAACTGGGACTTTAACTGGCACATTTGTTGTTGTTTACCACATAAATTATAAATTTAACTTTAGGTTAAATTTTAACGGGACATTGTGCTATCCGGCCTTAATCGACTTGTTCAGTGCTGGGTTAAGCAGTTAATCCAACTTTTACCAGATTAACTTTTCTGTGTGAATTGGGTATAAGATACTTTAAATTGAATACTGCTATTCAACACACAATTTATATTTAACAACTTTTTCAAAGTAGTCAATCGTTTTTCCTTAAAACTTTTTTATTTAAAGTTAAAAGCTTTGCTTTTTACTCAATATCACATATGTTGGAGTAGCATTTCAAAAAAGGAAAAAAGGCAACTGACGTAAATGCGGAAGTGGAAAAAGGCATCAAAATACCCAGAAGTAGGTAAACTTTTAGTTTTATGAAATTTCAAAGCACGTGTAAATTTAACATGTGCATAAGAGTATCAATGGTGTTTGCTTGGATATAAAGAGAGTATAATTTTCCATAGTTGAAACGTGAGTTATAAAAGAATTGCTTAACTTTAATACGAATCACATTTTTGCAGGTCCTTGATAATGAACCTGACATTATACATATAAATAAAAATATTTAATACATAACTGTAATTTAAAAGGCATCTATATGTGTTTGTAAAACTTAACTATATACGCCATAAATGAACATGATGGAAAATTGCATTAAAATAAATTATTTCAAAGTAAGAGAACCAACTTTTTAGATTTTTCTTTTGAATGGTACAAGTGCTTTGTATTCATTTTGTTGTAACGCTTATTAGTGATAAAGGCATAACACTGATTACTGTTTAATCGAATCAGCAACAAAGTGGGTGGTCGGCGTTTGTATTGTTGCAGGAATATCGTGTTGAACTCTCTGTATTGCTATAAAAGGTAGATTTCGCATAGAATGCTAATCCACAGGATTTTCATATACCTGATTATCGCCTACTATCCCTCTTTAGTTTCCAACGGGGCCTTGTAGTGTACATTCATGACAATGTTGTGTACTAGTCTCAGCAACGCCTACACTGCAATGATACGGAATTTAACTCACTTTTGGTCAAATTCCAGATTAGGACACTCATACTGCACTTCGGTTTCTTATATAGGAGCCCAAATATGGAAAAGGTGAACACCCTTAATGGGTTTGACGCCCTTTCCGATTCAATTACTAGAATTTTGTATTGTTCACCTTCCGCGCGTTGAAGGTGAAATACTCTCGACCTTTTCCTCACTTCACACCCTGACAAGTATGAATTGAGAACATTTGCACCTCTTGGTAATTCATATCATTGTACCATTTCCGCAACTTTTCGTTCTCTGAACTGCACGGTGTCTCAACATCAGCTAAGAAGCATTCGGTTTTTATATACGAAAAAGGACGTTCTGCCGGGCTCAATGACGTTTTCTGCCATTTTCCAACAAAAACCGTTTCCTTCATTTCAACAAAAAGGAAAATTTGGCGTGATAACAAAAATGTTAATTCTGAACTTCTGCGCAAACAGGCGAGAACCGAGTGTTCCAAAGTACTAAGACGTGAAAAATTTCTTTACGAACAGCGTCTTTCTGCTCCTTGGGGCAGAAACAGCTTTTGGCCGTTCGTTAAAAGAGTAGGGGACAATTGTAGTTCAGCTATCCAAACTCTTTTGACAGATGACCAAATATTCACTGACCCGGTTGATAAGGCTAACCTTCTAATTGAAATATTTGCAAGAACTTCATTCTTGCTGGAAAGTAACCAACTACTGTCTAAACTCGAAAGAGTATCGTGTACTATGCCTAAGATATTCTTCCGAGCCCGTGAAGTTTAAAGGGTTCTTGCGGGTTCAATGTAAATAAGTCACCGGGTCTGGTGGTAAAGCAGTACTGGTGCTGAAACAGTGTTCTTCGACGCTAGCTCGTTCATTGGCTAACATTATTAGCTCTTCGTACCGTCTTTCCCTCATACTGGAGGTTGCCAATCTTCAGCCAATCCCTACGAAGGGTGCGTCTAATAACCCTTAAAACTACCGCCAAATCGCAATTAGCTCAGCGCTCTCGAAGGTGATGGAGAGCATGGTTAATTACTACCTTGTCAACTATCTAGAGTCCAATTCGCTTTTAAGTGACAGTATGGCTTTCATAGAGGACGGTTAACGGGAGACCTATTAGCGTGC
Organism: Leucophora obtusa; assembly: GCA_949987735.1. Taxonomy (NCBI): domain Eukaryota; kingdom Metazoa; phylum Arthropoda; class Insecta; order Diptera; family Anthomyiidae; genus Leucophora; species Leucophora obtusa. The sequence goes on along the minus strand of OX465295.1, from coordinate 290,255,368 downwards.
CTTTTGGAGCTTTGGAGTGAAACCATTCACCAGTTTGGTGAAAGTAAAGTGGTTGCTCTGAATATTTCCAAGACATGGCACGACGCACTGGTACCAAATTGCTTTTGGTGTCGGTTATGAATTCTCTCGATTTATTTCGAGCTTTGTCAGAGCTCGCACTATACGTGTTGTTATAGATGGGTCCAATGAGTTTCAGCTTAAAATAGGGGTACTTCAAGATTCGGTTCTTTCTCCCTCCCTTTTTCTCATCTTTATCAATGATCTTCTCGATCAAACTTTCAATCCTATCTACTATTTCGCTGATGAAAGCAATATTTTTCATTCGTTTTCATTTGATTTTAGACCAAGCCTTTTGGAGGTTGGGGCAAAATATGGAAGATACACTCAATCGGGACCTCCCGACAATCTCTGAGTGGGGCTTGCGATTTCAGTGCACGTAAGACCCAATGTTGCATGTTGACCCATAGGTCTGTGGGGTCTTCAATGTCATCCATCTATATGGGTGATATCGATATTCAGGAATCGGATTCTCTTGATGTTCTGTTCATGCAAATTCAGTGTGATGTCCGTTGGAATAAACACGTATTAGAAGTGTCGAAAGAAGCATTCAAGTGTCTTGGTTTCTTGGAACGGTGTAAGAAATATTTCACTCCATCCGATCTTCTTACTATTTATACCACCTATATCCGACCGAAGATGGAATACAACCCCCATGTATGGGCAGGAGCTTCAAAGTTTGTTTTGAAGCTTTTGGACTGTGTTCTAGGAGAGCCTCGGAGCTCATCAATGACAGTATGATATACAGCTCTATTGACTCATTGGAGCATCGTTGGAATATGGGTTGTGCATCACTATTCTATCAATATTATCATTGGAAATGTTCTGCCGAGATTAGTGAACTGATTTCTAAGCCCAGGGTTTTTGTTCGGAATAATCATTTGCCAAGTAGAGCACATCTATTTGTAGTCGATTGTCCCGTGGATCGCACAGCGCATTACAGGGGGAATTCGTTTATCAGTCGTACAAGCCGTAGGTTGAACAAACTCCCCGCGGAAGTCTTCCCAGTCACTTACAATATAGAGAAATTCAAGTCATATATCCACACTACTCGTTCTTTCCCCATTTCCTTAACCTATTTTCCTAATTCCGACACCATGCACTCGCATTAAGAGGGGCCATCCCCTGAGTGTAAAGCTGTAACCACAATTGACTTACCGTTTGTTAAGTTTGTTCGGAATTTGGTTTAATTTTTCTCCAAATTAAAGAGCGTCCATATTTGCTTTACAAAAATTTGAAAATTTTCGCTAGATTTGCGAATTTATTTTTTGTATGGTTATTTGTTTTACTTATTTGATATTTTTTAATTTGTTTTGTTTGTATATCAAGAGATGGAACTCTACGAAAGCTGACTTAAGCAATCGCTGTTTCCCATAATTCAACTTCGCTGAATATAGTTGGGCCTTTAGTCTATCGTAAAAAAAATGAGTAAAAAAGTTAAAGTCGGGCATACCGACTATACGATACCATACAACAGTCTGGTTGAAAGCCAACTAATGTTTAGATCAGAAAATCGAATGGCTTGAAATAGACTTGCGTCAAATGATAAAAATTTGTAAAAACATTAGAAAAACGGTAAGAAATTTTTTTAGATGTTTTTAAGAAATATCGGAAATACAGTTCATATCGGCGATAGACCCAAATATGGACCGATTCTATCTAAAATCAATAGGCTTTGTACTTGGGCCCAGGTGAGTCAGTGCACCAAATTTCATTAAAATATCTTCGTAAATCCGACCGGTAGCGAGCGAACAAGCCCATTTTTGGGGAGCTTTATACGGGCACTAGGTCTACACATGGACCGATTCTAAACAAAATTGACGGAATTTGCTCGTAGACCCATGTGAATCAATGTGACGAATTTCATTAAAATTGTCCATTTGCGACCTGTAGCGTGCGTAGGAGCCAATTTCAAAGCACGTTTGAAAGAATGTACAAAGCAACTACGAAAACTACTGGACACTCAGAGAGTAGCATAACTAAATAGATAACTTGAAAATCTGAATTCAACATTAAGAACTAACTACTCATTATGACGGGCTGCAAAAAATCTTAAAAAGTCTGTCATAAGGAAGCCCCCTTTTGTAAATCAAACGGAGATTGGACAATAAATGATATTGAAAAAGGAGAACTGTTTGTTGAATATTTAAAAAATGTATTTACTCCAAATATATCAAATACTATAGAAGAATTGCCTCCTGCACAGCAGAACCTAACCCCCAAATTTTCAACCTGTACAGTTGATCGGTAACTAACCGCTTAGTAGTCGTCGTCCACCGGAAAATAGAGGCATAAGTGAGTAGTATTGGCCGTAAGATTACCGTTGCCTTCCTAACCCTGTGCTCAATGTGGTACGCCCAATCATTTTAGCGGTTGTGTATATTTGTAAACAAGCTGACTGTGGTACTCTACGATTGTCTAATGACGAGCGCAAACGCTACGATCATGTACAGTGCTTTCAACACATACCCTTCCTTGTAGTAGCTGAGGATTTTCTTCGGTGTGCAACCCGAATACGCTTCGTTCCTTGTAGATTTGCATCTTTGGCTTTTGTTTGTTTTTGTTGCTAACTCACATGATAGTTGAGTTTGGGTTCGTATCTCACAATCGTAGCAAACCTAATTCGGGTTGTGTATATAAACACCTACACTAATTGGAGAGGTAGCGTATGTGTTTTTTCTGTAAGGAATATGTTTGTTTGTGTACTGTGTTCGAAGATGTGCGGTACGAAACGCTAGAGTACGGTTTGTAAGTATTTATTTTCCTACTCTGGTTTTGAGTCCAATACAATGCCAAGTTACCCAGCATGTTTGGAGAGGGTGACTTCGTAGGTAGGCTGGAGTTCAATTTCGAGCTAGTGGTGAAAGATAGCAGTTCTTTTTTACTCGGATTCACTTCCAGACCACAGCTAGTGGTCCACTTACTGAAAGTATTCAGAGTGTTAGTTACTATGTCACTAATTACATCCAGAAACATTCCTGACAGTAGTATCACCACATCGTCCGCATAACATCCTGACTATACATACTCTATTTTGCGAAGTTCCTCTCGTAACTTGCTTTGACTTCTCGCTATTACCCAGACAAACGTTCACAATTCCACAGCCCAACATGGTTACTATCTAGTATGACTTTGCAACTAAATGACCTCTCTTGCCAATCTACCACCTTAACCCTCCTTCGGCTGACAGGCACGTAACTAAGAGAGAGAGATACGAGCAATATTTGTATATCTCAGCAGCTAGGGAGTGATCAGAATCTGAGCAATCTGTAACATTACCTGAAGAATGCCAGCCAGAAGCTGGCAATCATTCCCAGCCTCATTGTAAACCTCTCATGTTAGGCAGTGTGGTCCATTTTCCAAAGTGTTTTTCTTTCAACATTTTGATTATTTTGCGTATGGTGTATGGACTCTGTAGGCTGGATTTCAATTCCCTTATACTTAAGAAGTTTAAGATAGTATTGGCAGTTTGGAATATTGTTTAGAGCTTTGGTAATCATCTAAACTCCTTCATGGGTCAAGGTTTAATTGTAGTAACTTCTATGAGTTGGTTACTATTTGTTTTAACATTATTTTTATCATTGTTTTGTGTTTCTTAATCATTATTATCGTGATCGTCATCGATTGAAGAGACTAACTTAATCAGTATGCTGTTAAAGCCTTTTTTTTTAGCTGTATTTGTGTTTTATTATTTTCTGTTGTTGTTCGCATTGTTAGGATTATTGAGGGATAATCCTAACAATGCAAACAACAATAAAATAAAAATTTTACTCACAGTTTCTGATCTAGAAGAACTAAATATTTATTTTACGGGGAGAATTTTAAAACCATTCAACTAAAAGTATCTTCAATTCAATATATCTTTGTATAAAAATTTAATAAAATCTCAATTTAATATTTGCACGTGTCCTTCATATTCAAACATTCAAATACGTACAATATGCATGTATTTGTTTTGTTTTTGGTTTTTTTTATTTCCGTACTACAATAAAAAAGTACATTTGGCTGAAATGCATTGGACCATGACTGTGTAATGAAACGTGATTCAATGAATAGATTCTCACAGGCTTTAACTAGAATTCACACAAACTCATACAGAGGCACAGATTCAGTGTGGAATGTGTATGAAATAAACCAATTTTATTTAAACGAGTGTTATTGGCTTTATAGGCAAGGAGTATTAAGCACTGCTACACTCACAAAAAAAGGTTCGTACAAATAGTTGAAAACTATTGTAGGTTTACTGAAAAAAGTACCAACACGGAATAAATTTAAATCAGTAAATACAAAAGTAAATTAAGTGAAATAGAAATAGGTTTGAAATCAAGCTAAGATTGTTTTCTTTTCAATTAAAATATGTTTCTACTTTCTCTTGAAATGTGAAAAATCTGAAGTGTAGACATATATTGACATATTAAGAGATAGGAAAAGGTTAGTTTCAATTAGAATCATATTTGCTTTAATAATATTCATACTTAATTCAAAAATAAAATAAAAATAATTGATTTAACTATGATTTTGTTATCTATGAATATTTGCGTCTCCAGAAATTTCGTTTAATATAGTTAAGAATCACGATTGGTTAAATGCATTGAAAACTTTTAAGTTAGATTACTTAATTAATTAATTTTGCTCCACCAAACGAATTTTGAGCTAAATTTAATTGAAATTTTTCTTGACGTAACCAATTTGTATGCTAAAATGTCGCTTCAAACCTGGGTCGAGCCTGGAATTGACCTATATTTATTATGGGGAATATGGATGGTTATTAAGGGCTAATTTATATGCATAAGTAACGAGTTTTTATCCATTTTGCTACACTCGTAGTATTTTATCATTAAAAACATCCTAAAATACATATTAAATTAACTGAAAACGCAATTAAAAAAAGTACTACTGATTTTTCATTATATTCAAACCATTTTGCTATTTATTTTCAAACATTGTTTAAACTCTCTGCTGCGTAAGACGTATATATACGTCCTGCTAACCAGGCACCAGAAAACGTTTTTTTTTTTGTTTTTATCAAAAATAAATATCACTAAAGTTCAAAATGTTTTTATTTCTCAATCGAAAACAAAAAATTTCAAATGTACTTTAAAACAAAAATATCCCTCAAGTTGAAATTCGAAAAATATCTTTAGGTATAAATATCAAAGATAAAAAAATTGATAAAAAATAAAACTTTTTAAAACGTTTTAAAAAACTTTTTTTTTTGTTTTTCATCTTTGTACTAAGTACAAAAATATGAATAGAATTTTAAAATTTTTGTTTTATTTTTATGGTGGAGATACTATTATGGTTTTTGTTTTCAAATCTGTAGAAAATCATATAATACCCTGGAGTGAACTGTTGAGCGGTATATACATACAAACATATATTGCAAATATTTTTTTTTTTTGCTAAAATGTTTGCCAATTGACCAGCATTTTGCACTAAAATTATTCATTTTCGGAATGAAATCGCTGTATAAGTTTTCTAATTAAATTTTTGCACCATGAAACCTTTTTCGCATTCCGCCATTAATTCGCAATTTTTTAAGTGCAGATTTTTAAAATTTATAACCTAGGGACCATAATACCCATATCTCATACCAAAGTTTGGTAATTAGTTCGCAAAAAAAAAATTGCCAAAAAAAATTTGCAAAAAAAATTTTTTTTCCATTAATGTATTCTTTTGCAGAATATAAATTGCTGATTAGGTTTCTTAACTATTTTTTTGTATCATAAAGGCTTTTTTCGCATTCCGCCAATATTTGCAATTTTTTGAGTGCGGTTTTTTTAAATTTTTAACCTTAGGACAATAATTCCCATATCTTATGCCGAAGTTTGGTGGTTAGTATGCAAAAAGTTTCGCGAAAAAAAATTTAGCAAAAAGGAAGATTTTTCCATCAACATATTCATTTGAAGAATGTAAATCGCTGACTGAGTTTTTTAATTTATTTTTTGTACCACAAAGCTTTTTTTCGCGTTCCGCCATTATTTTGCAAATTTTTAAGCGCGGTTTTTTTTTAACTCACAACCTAGGGACTATAATACCTATATCCTATACCAAAATTATCTGGTTAGATTGCAAAAACAAAAAAAATTGGGAAAAAATTTTTACAAAAAGGAATAGTTTTGCATCAATATACATATGTATATGTATGTAACATATGTATAGCAGAATGTTAATCGCTGATTAAGTTTAAAAAATTTTGAGTGCGGTTTTTTAAAATTCATAAATTTGGGACTATTATACCCATATCTTATGCCAAAGTTTGGTAGTTCGTACGCAAAAAATTTCGCGAAAAATAAATTTTGCAAAAAGGAAAATTTCTGCATCAACATATTCGTTTGCAGAATGTAAATCGCTGACTGAGTTTTTAAATTTATTTTTTGTACCAAAAAGCTTTTTTTCGCGTTCCGCGATTTTTTTGCAATTTTTTAAGTGCGGATTTTTAAAATTCATAATCTTGGGACTATAATACCAATATTCTCATATCAAAGTTTGGTGGTTAGTTTGCAAAAAAAATTCGCAAAAAAAATCTTACAAAAAGAAAATTTTTTGCATCCGTGTATTTGTTTGCAGAATGTAAATTTCTGATAACAATTTTTAATTCATTTTTTGTACCATAAAGTTTTTTTTTCGCGTTCCGCCATTGGTTTGCAATTTTTTAAGTGGGGTTCTTTAAAATCCATAATCTAGGGACTATAATACATATATCCTATACCAAAATTAGCTAGTTAGATTGCAAAAACAAAAAATCACGACAAAAAATTTTGCCAAAAGGAATAGTTTTGCATCAATATATTTGCTTGCAGAATGTTAATCGCTAATTATCATGCTTTGTAGAAGTCTTTTCGGCGGAAATTTTTATTACTTTTTAATAACGCAAAGGGGTATATCATTGGATGCAGAAATGTGTCTATATGAAAATGTTGTTTTAAGAATTTTTACAAAATTTATATGTAATTGTAATCAGAAAAAACTAAAAAAAACGTTTTATTTTGTTTTTTCCTCAATACAAAAAAAACGTTTTTTTTTTGTTTTTTCCTCAGTACAAAAATAAAAATAATTCTCAACTTTCCTGAAAATATCAGTACGGATATTTTTAAAATTTTGTTTTCGAATAGAAAACAAAAAATAAAAAAATTGATGAAAACAAAATATCCATCAAGAAAAATAAATTCATTTGTACACAAGTGATTTTTTTTTATTGAGGAAAAAGCAAAATAAAACGTTTTAAAAGTATTAATATCGGGTGCCTGCTGCTAACATAAGTGCAACGGTTGTATTTTTTATATTTCTTAGAAGAGTTGTGTTTTTAGTATCATTTTTTTTGTCCGTACTACATCTGGACAACCTGAGATATCTACATTTTATCTAACTGTTTATTTGTCGCACTATAAATATGTTTATCAGCACAATTTCGACACAACAAGCGAAGTTTTTTAAACTTAACTACGCAGTTGAGTGGTTAAACAATCCATAAAAGAAATAAAAATAATTGAAGTCTGTTAAAACAATTATCAATTTTTAACTGACAAAACGTAAAAAAACCGATTTTGTGTTTTATTTTTTCATATTTAAAAGTTTTTTTTGTTTGAATTTTCAAACCACTACCACACAAGACACACTTTATTATTTTTATTGGCTATGTTTGTGTGTATGAGTAAAGAATTTCTTGTAATTTGAATTGAAATAATTTTGAATATAAAGAAACTATTTTAACAAAAAAGGAAACTGAAAATATTTGAATTTTTTGTTTTAAAACAGAAAACAACGAAATTATTTAAATTATTTTTCTAAAAATAGAAAACTAAATATAGAACATTTGACTGAAAATAACAACTCCTACATACGATACATAATTTTTTGGAGTTTGTTTTTTATTGACTGATAAAAAAAGTTAAACAATATATTTCAATGTATTTTAATTGATTCTTCAATTGAAAACAATCTTAGGCTATTCAATGATTATTAATGTTTTTCCAATAGGGATGGGTAGATTTTGTTGGATTTAAATTACTAGATTTAGGACGATACCAATCCACACAAGGTCCAGCAAATGGCAATGCATCCATAGGAAGTCAGTAATATGAGCTAATAGGATCTAATTTCACACAATTAGGTGTTTTAATTTTTCTGATATAATTATATATTGGGTATCCAAGTTAATAATGTCGTTTTGGACAACATATGGCATAACTGTCACATAGAGTTTGTGTGAATAATAACAAATATGGTATTTTGGTGGGTAAACACCTGTCATTATAATTCAGTATTCGATAGACGCCAAAGTGTAAACACACATTTTTTCAATCGCTATAATAATGTCGAATTTTGTGCCTAAAAAATATGTTTTGCCGGGAAGGCTGATAACCTTCTTTCGACACAGAAGACAAGGAGAGTCGTGGTCAGCCGAAAAAGTTTGAAGATGAGGAATTGGAAGCATTACTCCACGAAGATTGTTGTCAAACTCAAGAAGAACTTGCATTATCATTGGAAGTCACACAACAAGCAATTTCCCTACGTTTAAAAGCATTGGAACTCATTCAAAAGCAAGGAAAGTGGGTCTCATATGAATTGAAGCCGAGAGACGTGAAAAGGCGATTTTGCATGTCGGAAATGCTGCTTGAACGATACAAAAAGCATTTTTGCATCGTATTGTTACTGGTGATGAAAAATGAATAAATTACGTTAACCCCAAGTGCAAAAAGTCATATGTAAAGCCCGCCCAACCAGCCAAATCAACGCCGAAGCCGAATATCCATTGCGGCAAGGTAATGCTATGTATTTGGAGGGATCAGAAGGGTGTTTTGTATTATGAGCTGTTAAAGTCGGGTCAGACGATCACAGAGGACCCGTACCGAACATAATTCATTCGTTTGAAGAGAGCAATCAACGAAAAACGACCAGAATATGCGACCAAACATGAGTCAATAATCTTCCATCATGACAACGCTCGGCCACATTTTGCAAGACCGGTCAAAACCTATTTGGGAAACAGTGGTTGGGAAGTTTTGGCTCACCCGCATTATATCCCAGACCTTGCCCCTTCTGATTACCATTTGTTTGGATCGATGCAGAACGCCCTTACTGGAATACGCTTCACTTCAGAACAGGGTATCAGAAATTGGCTTGATTCATTTTTTACCTCAAAACCGGCATCGGCGCGGAATCCATATGCTACCACAAAGATGGGAAAAAGTAGTGGCTAACGATGGACAATCACTTCATTTTGTTATTATAATAAATGAAAAGGTACATAAGAGCTTATATGAAAACCGCTGATACTTTTTGAGCCTACACAAAATTTATTTTTTCTGAGTCCTTTGCATGTGACAACTTCAGTATTTGGAAAATAGAAAATTTTTTGATTAATTATTGAGCTTGGTTGCTTTTCATTATTTCAAGATATATAAATATTTGGAGAACATTTCTTCAATATTTCAAATATTTTGTAGAAATTTTTAAATTCTTTAACAGACCTAATTTGATCGACTTTAATTTGATATAATGCGGATATAATTTATACCAAAATTCTTCTTATTTTGGGCCTAAAACCAAATCTTTTAAAATTTACAAATTTTTTAATCTGTCCCCAAAACGAAGTCGAAATCCCTAATTTGGGCCCAAATCCCATTACCTAACAACTCTGTAAAACCTTATTTGACATAAAAAATTCCTCCAGTGAGAAAATTTCCCAAAATAAAATCCTCCTTTGACAAAATTTCCCACTTGCTAGCGACAACTACAATTTGTTTACAAAATTATCGATGTTGCATCTCTATATACGTGCTCGCTTCATTTGACGTGAAGCAATTTGTCTTCTTTCTTCACTTATTTGAAATATACTATTTAATATGTAACAAAACTATCTTAAGTATTAATTTAAGATAATTTAACACCCACTAACTCTAAGACTTATTACTTATTAGAAATTTTTACACAGGTTTATTGAATTAATTGAGGTATAAGAAAACACCTATCTACCCACCATATTGGAAAATCCTTTACAGTAAAAAAAGATAAAAGTAGCGCCATATATTTAAGTGCTTATGCATAATAATTTGATAACCTTACAACACGTTTATAAAATGAGTTTTGTATGAAAAATTGGTTTCATAAACCATTTATAAATTCAAAAAGTGATTATGCATATGCCCCTTAATGATCTGAAAACAATTGTGGTCTCAATTAGCTGGCATATTTTTTAAATACAAATTCTCTCATTGTACCAAATCTAATTAGATCTCAAAATTTGAGACATATTTTCAATAAAAATTTTTATATACAATTTTATTTTGGAGTCTTTGAAAACGGCAAAGATTTTCGTCAAAGAGATATGAACAGATCTGTTACCAGATATTATCCTATATGACCAGAAGGCCATAAAAATCGCAAAATTTTTTAGATCCCTTTAGATGTGAATATATATGGAACTCTGACCAGATCTGACAACAAAGTGTAACACATATGCCATATCTTATCATATATAATCAGATCTCGCACCATATATAATTAGATGAAATTATATCGAATTAGATCCAAACATATCTGATCAGTTCTAATCGGTTTTGCACGGTTACCGAAAATTAGCATTCAAAATTAGTTTATATACGGATGAAGTTATTTGTTAATTACATTTTATTACAAAGTCACAGAAAAAATTATTTAAACCTTAAATTTTAAGATAAAGTTACACAAAAATTAGTTTAACTGAATCAGAATTGGTTTTACAGATTTTTGTACTGATTGTTTTTTATTGGTGTATATATTTGTATGTATGCCACTGTGTACCGTAGTCGTAATACCAACTAATGTCAGTACATTGGTATGACACATTGATAAATATTTACATTATATGTATGTAAGTATTAAGTCTAAGAAGTGCATGGATTTGTTATCACAAAAAAATTAACTTAAAACAAATAAAAAAGAAATCCGTAAAGCATGGCGCGGGTCCAAGAGGAGGGGCGGTAATTGGGACATTTCTTGCCCGAAAAGAAAATTTTCAAAGAAAATTATTCAGAATATGGAAAAGTTAATCGAGTTACTTTAACTTGTCTTCTCAAAACCTTTTCCTAGATTGGCATCTGGCACATACCATGAGTTTTTGCATTTACATATCTTCGATTATAGTGATGTAATTTTAAAGATAGATGGATAAAGAAGGTTAATTATATTTATGAAAAACTTTTTCAATATTAGTCCAATTAAGCTTTTATCCATATTAATGAAACGTTGTGCGCCATTAATCTTCTGCTCAAAAATATTGAGAAATGTTACAAAATGCATACAATATTGTTTAAAATTCATTATAGTTTTTAAGCAAAGTGTATGTGTGTTAGTTGTATGCAGTGTTGCCAATTTAGCATATTTAATGCTAGATTTAGCATTTTTTTAATTCATTTAGCATGAAAAAAATGTATCTAGCATATGGCATTTTTTCAGCATTTTTCCAACAAAATTTAGCATATTTTTAACATTTTTTACAGTTTTATTTTCTGTTTTTTCTTAGAATATTCTACATTAATTTGAATTTAAATGTAATATGATAATATGATAATACTAGGAACTATTTTTATACGTACACATTAATTACATTGTGCAGTCGCAAATTTTAACAAGCTGGGAACCGTACTGGTAAAGCTAATTCGAGTACGCTGAATTCAATGGTGATAGCAGTTTTTAAAAGTTAGCGCTCGTATTCGCGATATTCGCAATTAAAAATTTTGACGGGTACCAAAAAAATTTTATTTTTATATTTCTGGGATCATTTTTAATTATAAATTTATCAAATTTGATTAAATATGTAAAACATTAAGGAAGTTGTCATTTTATTCACTAAATTTTTTTTATAGATTTTTTTCGCAAAAATTTCGCAAAAAAATTTTTTTCTGCAAATAAAAAGTATATGTTATGTTATTTTGTGTATTTTCAATAGGGTTAAGAAAAATATTTAATAGAGTTAAGAAAAAAAATTTCTTTCGAAAAAAAACAAAAATCGCAAAAAAACAAAAATCGCGAAAAAAAAATGTTTCTGGGGAGAAAAATAGCGAAAAATTGTATTTAACAGGGTTGGATTGATTGAAATTCAAAAAAGATCCCAAAAGTATAAAAATATTGCTTTATGGTACTTTAATATTAAAATTTTAAATCGGCATGCCCGGCTTTAACTTTTTACTCGTTTTACTTTTTTTGTTGGTATGGTGTGTTGTTAGGAGTGATTTTGCACAAAAATACTGCAAATTTTGGTAAAAAAAATATAATAATGATTTAAAGAATAGAGTTTAAAATAGAAATAATAGAATTGCAAAATGTTGATAAGGTTCGTTTTTAATCTTTGCAATTTTTATTGATTTTTTTTAGGTTTGTGTTTGTGATAAATTCCTATCCTTGAAGAATTTCAGTGAATTTTGTTTTTTTTTTCCTGTAACACCTGTACCTTTTTCATTTAATCATACCAAAAATCTTACAACGTCAACCAACATCACAAAAAGTTTAACCCTGATCGCGATAATAATTTTTTTAAAGCATTTCATCCAGGTAAGCCCAAAGATGCAGAAATTTGAAAACGGTAAACAGAGTGTGCAATAAAAACCATTAAATTAAATTGGATTAGATAAATTAAGGCTGAATGGGAAATTCATACACTCATAAAAAAAAGTTAGTACAAAATTATGTTAAACGCGTTCTAATTCAGTTAAACTAATATTTCCTGTTGTTTTCGTTTAAATCCGTTGTTTAGCTAAAGTTGTTAGTTATCCAATTTTACCACAAAAACATATTTCTGCTGTACTTGAACTAATTTTTCTTCCTGATATTTAGCAATTTTTTTATAAATGATTTTGACAATGTTATCAGCCAAATATAGATAAATTTATTGGCAACTTTTTTAATATTTGTGTTTTCAAAAGAAAACGATAGGGGCGCTAGTGTATAGTGATTGAAGGTGCTTGATGATGAAGTGTGTGTTTGTGAGTTTGCCGACCAATACAAATTAGAAAATTTCTAGTAAGTGTATTTTAATGTGTGTGATGAGTAGGGTTTATGTCCCGGGAATTTCCGGGAATCCCGCCCTTTTTTCAATCCCGCAATCCCGGGAATTTAGTGCGGGATTTCCCGGGATTTTTTTTATTATTTTACAGAAGTTTTAGCTAGAAAATTAATATTTTGGAAGCTTTATTTCAATTCAATTTCAACAATGATTGTTTTAAAAATAATTTAAATAAAAAATATTTAAAATTAAAAAATGCGATTTAGAATTTAATAATATAATATATAATATAAAAAAATATTATTCAGGCCGAATTTTTTGGGTTTAGTTTAAATACCAACAAAAATACTCGTACCTCGGAAATTCTATATTTTTTAATGATGGTCTTTGTTCAAATAAAGCAATATATATGGGTGAAATCAAAAAATGTGATAAATTTTTGGGCCAAATTTGTGAGAAGCAAAAAGTGTTAATATTTCGGTTTTTTCTTAATGGAATCAGTAAGTTTAGTCATTATAAACCTAATTGCAAAAAATCTCATCTACAAGTTGTCGCAATAACTTTTTTTTGCACAATTTTATTTTTTTTTGTTGTAACGGAGTTTATATTTCTGCAAGCAAAAGATATAATAAAAAAAATTGCGTACGAATTTTCTCAATTTATTAGTTTTTCGTATTTGGGTTTTCAATTTGCTTTCCAATGATATATAATTTGTGTTTATCAAATTGGCGGTTTCGCGAATAAAAATACAATTCATTCCGCGAAAAAAATTTTTAATTTTTTTTTAATTTTGTATTTTTGGTCCTTTTAAATGCTTTTCAAAAAAATAAAATTTTTTAAAATCCCAACAGCGGTTGCGCAGTTACAAAATAATATATTAAAAACATAACATTTCGCGATCAAAAAATTCTTAAATTGTGTGAAACAAATTTAATTTGTCAAACTAATGTCAGTAATGACTCGAAATATCGATTCAAAACCAATGAAATGCAAAATCAATCGTTTTTCGCTCCAGCAGCTTAGGGTAATAAACTGATAACTTTTTTTGATTTGACGCAAAATTATTAGTTGAATCGTCTTTTGACGCATAAATATTAGTTGAATCACCTCTGTTTATGGTTATTTTAAAATATTTTAAACATTTATCTACATTTATTTGAATGAAATCTGATGCAAACAATTGTGGTTACGGAGTTTACAGTTACGGAGTCTACATTTGGTTACTTTTTTCGTTTTCTTTCAGAAACGCTTTGTCAGAATTTTTTTCCGAAACAAAATCGCATGATGCCTACAAGGTGAATCCAAATATGACATTGTTTTTCTTACTCGTTAAATAGTTTGGTATAAAAATTAGGAACGGAGTTTACAACATTTTTTCAAATCTTATTAAAGACATCCTTTTTCATCTCGAGAATGTTACATGCTGCAGAAAAGCTTCAAGTCTGTTATACTGGATGATTACTTACAGTCCAACGATCATTTGAGTATAAATAACATTATACTTTTCGCAATATAAATAATAGATAACTCCAAAATTCTGGTATATGCATTTTTATCAAAAATTATGACGAAAAATCGTTACAGAGTTGAAGTCGTGATAGCTAAGATATACGAAAAAGTTTGTAAAATGTATTAATTTTTATTAAAAACGGCACTTTTCCTCTTCATAAAAATTCTTACAGTTAGTGTTTAGCTTTATTGGTTATTAAAATATAAGCTATTAAAGTTAAAAAACCTTATGAGTTACTTGTTACGGAGTTTACATTTGGCCTATAAAATTGGTCACAAATTTTATGTATTAACCAAAAGTTGGTCAGATTGTTATAAATTTTGTAAAACAGGTGACAATGCGCTGATATATATCGAAATATGTAACTCAAATGTAATCCATGCATTAGAAATTAGGTGGTTACACGGTTTTTATCACATTTTTTGATATCACCCATATACACAACATTTCAACATCAATATTTCAGCTCCAAATACCTCCAAAAAAAAACTCGGCATTAAAATTAAAAAAAAAACAAAATGATAATATTTTCGTATTTTCAATTGATGTAAGTGTTTTGAGTTTTTATTACCTACTTCAAATAATTTCATTTAAATTTCAATTGCTATTCCTTTATTTCAGTTTTATTTTTCAAATTTTATGTTTATGTTAGATTAAATATTATTGACATTTGGTGTTGTTATATAAAAATCAGAAAATTTGTATTTTATTTTTCAATATTTTATTTTTTAATTTTCATCCGATATTTCGATTTGCATCGCAAATCATCCTCTGGGATATTTAAAAAATACAATATTGTAAAAAATATATTTTTTGAACTGGACTGAGTTGAAAACTTCTCGCTGCACTTAAAGCTTACTATTATTTTTAAAATAATGCATCAGATGCTTTTTCAAATTATTTTGGATTTTTTATATGTTAATTTCAAAAAAAATGCAACAATGAAAATTAAATAATTTTTTTTTAGTTGTGCCATAAAAAATTTCTATTAAAAAAATAGCAATTAAAGTTATAAAACTATTTAATAATATTTTAGTGTCTATTTTTATAAAAAGATTTAGACGATTTACCTAAAAATTTGTGTGAAAAATACTCACTTTTAAACTTTTTAATAAAAATAGACGAATACTTCTGAAAATCTGCATAGACACAAAATATCTAGAAATAGAAACTTTTGGATTCCATATTTAATCAAAAAATCGATCTTAGTTCTGATTCTAAAGCTGGTCCGATACAAATTTGTCCCCATTAACAATTCCAT
Organism: Leucophora obtusa; assembly: GCA_949987735.1. Taxonomy (NCBI): domain Eukaryota; kingdom Metazoa; phylum Arthropoda; class Insecta; order Diptera; family Anthomyiidae; genus Leucophora; species Leucophora obtusa. The sequence continues at coordinate 290,239,555 of OX465295.1, read as the reverse complement.
TATATCCTGAAAGAATTTATGATTCAATTTGTTTAACCGTTTAAACCGCGAATTAATATTTAATTAATGTATTTCTAAGAGTTGTTTTAAAATTAAGACGGCCTTCCACACAAATATATTACCTGCATATTAGTTCGCTATTTAAACTGTTAAACAAATTGATCTCGAAAAAGTGGAAGATATGGATATTTTATATTAAGCCCTTATTTCAGAATATATTAAGTAGATTTTCTCATGACTGCAACCAAAAGATGAACTTTGTCGTAAGTTTTTTTTAATAGATACCGAGTTTTTCAAGTAAACTTACGCCGGATATATTCATTTTCTATCGAGCGGGAATTCCCGGGATCCCGGGAAATTCACAAAAAAATCCCGCTGTCCCGGGAAATGAAAAAGTCCGGGAAAAGAAAAACCCTAGTGATGAGTCATCACTGATGACGCTTACCAATACAAATAAAAATAATATGCCGCTTGTTAAGAAAGTTCTAGTAAATAAAATAATATGATACGAGCATGTTTTCTCTTGTTTCTGTTAGTCAGCAAAGGAACGCAAAAGAAAACGGAGGTATGCTGGACATTAACATTTCGCAATTAAAATTGTATTTAAAAAATAAAATAATAGAGGTTTGTTTTATAATATAAACTATATTTATTTAAGGGAATACTATTAAATATGTTATTTTTTTCTTTTATTTCAGCCCTTTAATATTTTCATCTAAATTCGACCCGCAGGTAGACGAAAAAAAGGAACCAAATAATACAACTCCAGCGGAAGTTTAACATATTGGCAAGAAAATAAAAGTGATATATAGTGCAAATAGTGTTTTTGGATTGTGTAATTTATTCAAAAATAAAATTACAAATATTTACATTAATTTGTTTTTATTTAATTAATAACAAAAAGTGATTGTAATTTTAGCAGCATGTTTTGCAGATTTCAACTGACCCACTTTCATTTCTATTAAACGAAAATTCTTCTGAATTTTTGAATGTTAACTGAATTTTTTACCTGTTTATAACCAACTAAAATTTAGCAGAAAACATGTGCTGTTTTCAGCTGAGTAATTTTCATTTCCATTAAACAACATTTCTTATAAATTATTGTATTTGAACTAACGTTTTTACCTAAAATTTAGGTCACCTAAATTTAGCAGACCATGATTCTCAACATCATTGAAATTTCTGCTGGCGCAGATTCAGGTACTATTTCCTGTTATTTTAGCAGAATTTTTAACTATTTGTACGGGCTTTTTTTATGAGTGTATTACACGCCCAAGTATTCCACATTACCACCTATTTTAGAAATAAAACATTTTAAAGTACTTTTGTTTATCCGCCTTTAACTTTTTGAGATAACATATTTTCAGTGATACAGTTGGGAAATCAAATAATAATAAATTTATTTTAAAGGATTTTTGAACTTTTTTACAAGAATTACTTTTGAGTTGTTTCTAATTTTTCTTTTTTAAAAAAATGGAGGTTTTGGCAACACTGGTTGTATGTAATAATAGCATGGATGTTCTATATTTAATACGCATGAATGCAATAATCATGCATATGAATATTTGAGTTTTTGTTTTGTTTACACATAAAAATATACATACTATGAGTGGTAGTTACGATATCATAGCTTTTGTTGCCGTAATACACATATATTTTTATGTGAATACATTCATTAATACATATAACAATTATTAAATTTTCAATTTGATATTCGATCAGATTTAAAAGTTTAAAATATATGTAAAACCTATTTAAAACTATTTTAAAGAATTGGTTCTCCTTATAAAATTCAAGATTGCAAGTTGTGCTACTATATCGGGTCCCAAAAAGTTCGGCTTGTAAGTGACAGTAGTGCTCGATATTTAGTAACTTGGACCTAAGAATTCCAAATAGCATCTATTCACAAAATATTAAAGAATATATGAGGTTTTAAAATTTAAATCGCAATTTATTAAAAAACAGTCACTTATGCAAAAATTGCCGTACTTAAAGAACATTTGGAAAAGATATCTTGGTAGTATTGGCAACAGAAATTTAAACAACCGTAATTCGTAATAGTTAGGGAAAAACTTTCTTTTTAGAATATTTATTTAGGTTCAGTTCATTTAAGAAAAAAAAAAATAAGAGCAGTGTTGAATTTTCAATCGCGAGTTTCGACAAAAAGGTGATATGCTGGAAAATAAAAAAAAAAACTGATTTGTATTCAGGAATCCCGAATTTACACTGCTCAGATATTTTAATTCAGGGTAAAGAAACTTTGTGGATATGTGGGTCAGATCATTAGGTGGTGTTTTCAGATCACGTTTTGTCTCAGATGAACAAAAATAAAATAACAAAACACATGGAGTCGCTCATTCGTCTCACAACGAAAGTCTTCTAGAAAACCCATATTAAGTTTACTGAGCGGCATTAAAATCCTCTACAGAGATATATTATTAGGTCCTTAGAGATTTTATTCAGTCAACATAAAAACTAACAGCATATTAACACCGATTTTATCTTTTTTTACAACTTGGTGCTAGAGTAACCAGTAGGTATGACATTTGGTGGATCTGGTAGTGGGACAAATCCGACGATGCTTCACAAGAAAGTGATGAAAGTGGTGGTAGTTGGCTGAGGAAGCCCCTAAAATGATAATTGAATAAAGTCGGGTGGGCTAAGATGAAAAATTAGGGATGTGCGATTAATCGATTAATCAAACTTCCTGATTAATCAAAACCATGATTAATCAATTAATCGATTATTCAACAATTTTGATTAATCAAAAACATGATTAATCGATTAATCACTTATTTCGATTATTCAAAATAATGATTAATTGATTAATCATTGTTTTGATTAATCAAATTTATGAATAATTTAATAATATCTTAATTTTCTTCGTTGAAGACGCCTTTTAACTCCAGTTTATTAAAGAAACATGAAATTTAAGAATGGACATTAGTAAACTCTGACCAGTGAGCAAACAATTTCTCCGATTTTCTTTATTCAGAGCTTTATAAAGAATCGCCACAAAACAAAGATAAAATTTCCATAATTTTTCTTTTTCAAACATTTTTCAATGTTAATTAAAATTATTCAGGTTTTGATTAATCAAAATTCAAATTATTCGATTAATCATAATTCTGATTAATCAAAATTTCAATTAATCGATTAATTGATTAATCAAAGTTCTGATTCATACTGTTTGATTAATCGATTAATCGCACATCCCTAAGAAAAATACAAGAGACTAATCTTAATATGAAGAATTGAAAAAAGACTAAAATTTTTAAAAGGAAGAAAACAAAAGACAAATCTAATTTGTAATGTTAAGTGTATTTATATTTTAAAAATTCCGTTAAAAATGCTATAATTTGTTTAGTTTTTTTGTAATATGAGAAATTCGTAATTTCGGTATAGGAATACAAAAGCATTTTCTTTGCATTTTTGCGCACTTAGGGTAGAGATACACATACAGTACGTGTACATAAACACATGTAAAGAAAATGTGAACACGATTAAAAAAAATTGAGATGGGGCTTTATATACTTATTAGAGTTCGTCACAAAAATTTGATTTTCAGATATCATCACTTTTTTTTAAGTTTTTGCATAGAAAAAAAGAATGGCGTTTTTTTATTTCAACTCCTTCCCCTGGCGCAAGTCGGCCAAAAACTCTAATTTTAAGATCCTTTTCCTCCAGAGCAAAAACAGCTACATTTATAGGAAATCTGATTTTACCATTCGATTCTACAACAAAATTTAATACACAAAACTTTTTTTTTGCATTTTCAAAATACACCAGATAGCCATTAGAGTGGTTCGAAAACCCGCTTTTTTGAAAAACTTCTAAAAAAGTAATTTTTTTATTACACACAATGAAAATATATTTCCGGCGGAGTACATGGGTACAAAAATTTTGGATATACCGCGAACCGTTAAAAAGTTATTAGCTAATCAAATTTGGATTTTTTTTTAATTCAATGAAAAAGTATTTGAGCTAATTAAAATACAGCTTTCAATACTCGCTACCGCATTATAAATTTATTTTTTAGTAATGACAAAATAATTTGTAAGTTTTGTAATGTTTATTACAAAGATTTTTTATACCCTACACCACTATGTGGTCAGGGTATTATAAGTTTGTGCTGATGTTTGAAACACCAAAAAATATTGGTCCTAGACCCACCTTATAGTATACCGATCGGCTTAGAATTTTTTTTATTTCGTTTTAACGATGTCCGTCTGTCCGTCCGTCCGTCTGTCTGTCTGTCCATGCATTCTTGTGCGCACTCTACAGGTCACAAATATTAAGATATTTTGATGAAATTTGGTACACAGGCCTACGTTGGCCCAAGGACGAAGCCTATTGATTTTGGTGAACACGGGTCCATGTTTAGACCTAGTGCCCATATAAGGGTCCTCCCAAAATTATATTGTTTATACGCTGCAGGTCGCAAATATTAAGCTATTTTGATGAAATTTGGTATACAGACCTATGTTGGCCCAAGGACGAAGCCTATTGATTTTGGTGAACACGGGTCCATGTTTAGACCTAGTGCCCATATAAGGGTCCCCTCAAAATTATATTGTTTATACGCAGCAGGTCGCAAATATTAAGATATTTTGATGAAATTTGGTATACCGACCTATATCAGCCCAAAGACGAAGCCTATTGATTTTGGTTAACACCGGTCCATGTTTAGACCTAGTGCCCATACAAGGGTCCCCCCAAAATTGGCTTGGTTACAAACTGCAGGTCGCAAATATTAAGATATTTTAATGAAATTTGGTTCGCTGACTCACATTATAGAAAATTTTGACACAAGTCCCATTTTAACCCATTCGAATTTCGGATCCAAACATTAGTTGGTTTTTAACCAGACTGGTGTAGGGTATTGTATAGTCGGCATGCCCGACTTTAACCTTTTTACTCGTTTATATTAATTTTTGTTGTCGAATCGAATGGTAAAGTCAGATTTCCCAGAAATGCAGCCGTTTTTGCTCTGCAGAAAATGGGACTGCAAATCAGCGTTTTTGGCCGACTTGCGCCAGTGGAAGGAGTTGAAATAAAAAAGAAAAAAAACGCCATTATTTTTTTCTATGCAAAAACTTTAAAAAAAGTGATGATATCCGAAAATCAAATAAATTTTTTTTTTTGACGAACCCTAATACTTACAGTTGTGGACACGTCTTTAAGTCAATTCAAGTTTTTTTCTAATTTTATTGTTGTTGTCTTTATTTTTAAAGATCAAAATAGTGGCTAAATTCGCCACAAAAGGCAAGGAGATGGTTCGGAAAATTATACAGAATTTTAGCGTAATGTTTGTTTTTTAATTTTGTCACTTGTTTTAAGTGGGCGTGGCTTTAACGAAAAATTAGCGATATCAATCTTTTATCAAATTACATAGTAAAATTTGGGCAGCACTCTAGTAATCTATTTGTAGCAATATTGTGAAATCACATTAAAATTACCATATTAATATTTTTCCATTTATTCCATCTTAACTCACAGTTGAGTATATGTGACAGCGCATAGAGAAAGGGACCTAAGGGTAAAAAAATCAATTTTTTTTTTTTTTGTGGACAACATCTGAGCATCGAATGAGACCGATTCCATGCTTTCCTGACCTTAGGTCCCTTTCTATCCTTAGGTCCCTTTCTATTTTGCGCGTCACATATATATCTTGCAGAGTACACAATGAAATTAATTATTTTTTGTTTCTATCCTATATTGAGAGTAGTTGTTGGTAATATATTACCAATATCTATTATTAGTACTCCTCAGATAGCACCGAATTCAAAAAGTGTAGAATTTAATTTAACTCTCCCCGACAATAATATCCTAAAAATAAATATATAATTTGTAATGTTGAAAGAAAGTCCACCATTGGAGACCAGGGATAATGATTACACAGTACAACAGCCAATCTGGGGGGTGAGAAATTCCAAGTCAGGGTGATGGTACTAGGTCAGTATAGTAAAACCCTAAAAGGGTTTGGCGTTCGTATGTGTCATTTTTTTTATGACCTTTTAAATTTTTTCCTTATCTTGATGTTTTTTCGCTTAGTTGTAACTCGAGAACCACTTGTCCGATTTTGATGAAACAAATTTAGAAAAATTTAGAATTACAATTTCTTTAATCCGTTCATATAACATTTTTCTTTATAATCAACAGTTTTGCCGGTAAAAATAAATTTGTGGAGAAAAAAAAATATTTTTTTGCCTAAAAATTAAAATTTTTTTTTTTAAATTCATAAAAAATTTGAATTTTTAGGCAAAAAAATATTTTTTTTTCTCCACAAATGACACATACGAACGCCAAACCCTTTGAGGGTTTTACTATACTGACCTAGTACCATCATCCTGACTTGGAGTTTCTCACCCCCCAGACAATAATCCCAAAAATGTTCCATAGTGTTATCAATTGGATGATGAAAAGATATCATCAATAGAAGAGAAATCAAAAAATGATGTTAATAGTAATCAACCGTTTTATAAATATTTTAATTATAATTTCACAACAACAACAACTAATGCTCCAATTACCACAGATGAACCACAACTATTTCAAAAATTGTTTATAGTAGATGATGCGATTGTAAACAATTTTGGTGGTATACTAGATTCTAAGCAATCATTTTATCGATATTTTAATCTTCAATATGATAATGTTGATGTATCTATTCGTTGTACCTATGATAGTATATTTGAGAAACGATACTTGAAAATTAGTTGTTATGAATATCGTGAAACTGAACAGGAACGAATTTTAAGTAATGGTGAAATTGAAAAAATTCGTATTGCTGATGTATCACATAAATTAAATAACATTAAAATTATTCGCCCTTACTATCTAAATTTTTCAAATGAATATTTTAGTTAAAGTCGACTTTAGTTAAAATATTGGGTGGCAGTATGCCATGACTTGGTTTATTTTTGGAGCACTTTGATTGGTTAATTTATTTTCAACCAATCAAAATGTTTGAAAATATAAAAATTTTTGTAGGGTTTTCATACACAAAATGAACAAGACCGTATGATTAAAAATAAAGTCGACTTTAAATTTAAAATACTCTTTTATAGTAAGAGCCATTGATGTTAGAGCCCAGTGTAGAAACGGTAATGACATATCATTACTTTTTGGACTACCAGTAATGACACCCACATAATTTCTGCATTATTTTAAAACATATAATAATGAGTTGCTGATAATGATTTATTTTTATCATTATTTTAAATAGAACGTAATTATACCTTACACCACTATGTGGTCATTATACCCTACACCACTGTGTGGTCAGGGTATTATAAGTTTGTGCTGATGTTTGTAACACCAAAAAATATTGGTCCTAGACCCACCTTATAGTATACCGATCGGCTCAGAATTTTTTATTATTTCGATTTAACGATGTCCGTCCGTCCGTCTGTCTGTCTGTCCATGCATCCTTGTGCGCACTCTACAGGTCGCAAATATTAAGATATTTTGATGAAACTTGGTATACCGACTTATATCGGCCCAAGCACGACGCCTATTGATTTTGGTTCAAATCGGTCCATGTTTAGACCTAGTGCCCATATAAGGGTCCTACCAAAATTATATTGTTTATACGCTGTAGGTCGTAAATATTAAGATATTTTGATGAAATTTGGTACACAGACCTACGTTAGCCCAATAACGCAGCCTATTGATTTTGGTTCAAATCGGTCCATGTTTAGACCTAGTGCCCATATAAGGGTCCTACCAAAATTATATTGTTTATACGCTGCAGGTCGTAAATATTAAGATATTTTGATGAAATTTGGTACACAGACCTACGTTAGCCCAATAACGCAGCCTATTGATTTTGGTGAACATCGGTCCATGTTTAGACCTAGTGCCCATATAAGGGTCCTACCAAAATTATATTCTTTATACGCTGCAGGTCGCAAATATTAAGATATTTTGATGAAATTTGGTACACAGACCTATGTTGGTCCAAGGACTAAGCCTATTGATTTTGGTGAACATCAGTCCATGTTTAGACCTAGTGTCCATATAAGGGTCCCCCCAAAATAAGCTTGGTTACAAACTGCAGGTCGCAAATATTAAGATATTTTAATGAAATTTGGTGGGTTGACTCACATTATAGAAAATTTTGACACAAGCCCCATTATAACCTATTCCAATTTCGGATCCAAACATTAGTTGGCTTTTAACTAGATTGGTGTAGGGTATTGTATAGTCGGCATGCCCGACTTTAACCTTTTTACTCGTTTTCTAGATTTTTTTGAAATCTATTTTTAGACTCAATATTTTTTCGACACTGGTAAGGATATATGTAACCACATATTTTTTGATTTTGTATGTTGGCGAGTAAGGTGACTTGTGTGCAGCAGGTCAATTAAGTTTTTATCTACCAAACATAACATGTCGAGATAGCTCAAATGGTAGAGCTATTGACTGGTAACCTGGAGTCCCAGGTTCGATGCCCGCACTAGAAAATTTAATTTAAAAAAAAATTTTACAATAAAAAAATATTTTTTTTATAAAATTTATTTTTTTTAAATCAATTTTTAGACTCGTTCTTTTTGTCCGTACTGGTAAGCATATAAGTAATGACATATTTTTAGATTTTTCGTATGCTGATTTGTAAGCATAACTCATTATATTTTGCGACATCGCCATACAAAGGTAATAAGAAATGTAATAACAAAAGTAACTAGTTACCATTACCAAGTATGTAGTTACATAACCACATATCTGGTAATGATTTTCTACACTGGGTACTTAAGAGGTAAAAATTTGCTGAAGAGAGAAAAGCAATATGTCGAATAGTTCACGAGATATAGACTTAAGAATCATTTTAGTTAAAGTCGACTTTACACCCAGAAAACAGTCTCAGTTGTGGCCACCGAATTTGTTGCCAATCGAATTCGTACGGTTACGACAACTATCTTTATATGAAATTATATTTCTCGTCGTGAATGCCAATATTCGGTTGTCTAATTCAATATTATATTCCACATAAATATAATTATGTTCCACAAAATTTTATTGAAATTAAAAAACTTTTTTTCAATTCTTTGGTATTGAACCCGGTCATTCTGATTAATAATCCACACTCTTACCCATTGCACCACAACTACTTTTAATTTTCTTAGCCATATTTACTTTTTATACTTAAGAATATTTTATTTTTATTAAAAAAAACAACATCTAAATTTTTGTCTTTTCCGGGATTCGAACCCGGAAATCTGGCGTACTAGGCCAACTCCTCACCCACTAAATCACAAACACTTATTCATTTTAATGTCTAATTTTGAATTTATATGATTAGTTTGGAAAACAAATATAGCATAAACTTCGTTTACCAATACCAATTAATAGTTGAGTGTGTTATCAATACAATCCACAATTCGGTTGGTTCTACAGAAACTCGACTTTAAAGTCTTATTTGATTAGGATACCCGTATTTGTAGGTACCACCTTCGAATATTGAAATTTTTTTAATAAAGGTGATAGATAACACCAATTTTCTTGTATATTCACTAAATAAATGGTTGCTTCTACTGCATAGAATTACTAAACTGATACTAATTTTAAAATTGATTGGAGATACCAATAATTTGTTAAAAGGGTTGTTTTTAGTTTGCTTTCCCTATTTTTAATACCTAGTAAAATATTTTTGGTGTAGTATTCAATTATAGGTAACTCCAAATAAAATAACGTCCTGGCAAATTCATTTTAATAGTTCTGATCGAATTCCAACCAATCTTTTTCCTGGGTGTACATGTTCTTTGAAAAATGTACTAAAATCCTCCTTCCAGTCGAAAACTTCAAAAATGAATTTAAAAAAAAACCTTAGCTAATAATTCAAAACCCAGCTAGGGTTTTCTTCTACTATCATAAGCTTTCAGATTTTGGGGGTCTCAATTGGTTCAAGATTTTGAAGTTGAAAAATGCGCTACTGTGTAATCAGGAAAAAAAGTATGCAAATACTATAAATTTAAATTTTTTTACGTTAATAATTTGCGATTAATGTCTATTAACCCCTCCCCATTGCACCTCGGTTCAAAATATAGTGCAGCCTTCATATAATAATGATGATAATAATAGTGTAGCTGATATGGAAATTGAATTGATTTTGCGGTTAATATACATTAACCCCATAGTACACATCGATTATTTAAACCCCCCTCACCCCTCTTACCCACAAAAAAGAAATATTGGGTCATAAAAGATCCACATTGGCAGTGAAGGGATTTCTTGCGGTTAATTCAGGGATGATTAATGGAATTTTCAAAATAGTACCAACCTGCTTAAAAAATAGTACTTTTTCGACCTCCATAGTACCAAAAAATATTTTTTATATTCTACTGTGTTGGTGCTTATGATGTCGGTTCGTCTGTCCATATAAAATGAACGATCCTTATAATCAAACTACAGGTCGCACTTTAAAATTTAATTTGACGAAATTTGATATATAAGTTTGTATTGCATCAAGGACTAACGTTACGGTAAATGGTCCATATTTTGACCCAGTAATCATGAAAAGGTCCTCTCAGTTATTGAATGTATTGATATTTAATGGTATAACCAAATCAAAGCGATTTTAGACGTTTATTTTATTCGTTAATGAGGTAGTGATCATTCTGGGAAAATACCCATGCTCAAATTTTGGCTTAGTTTGACTTACAGCGTTTTGTTTTCCATTGCTTTTTCGTGGTTTTTTATTCTTTGCTATTTATTCGCTATCTAGACTTTAACTGTTAGACTGTATCTACATTCATAAAAAAGCTTATACAAATAGTTCAAAATTCTGCTAAAATAACAGGAAATAGCTGAATTTTCAGTGAAGTTGAGAATTATGGTCTGCTAAATTTAGGAAAGCTAAATTTTACACATTGCTAAATACACAGAATTTTTGTTCATTTTGCTTAGAACTTTGAGCTAAATTCAGCAGAAAATTAACCTGATTGAACAGAAAATTTTTGCTAAAATGTCGCTTACAATCAGCGTTTCGGGAATATCCGGATCTGTCCCGAAACAGGCCCATATTTATTGTTGGAAGAGTAATGAGTTTTTGTCCATTTCGCTCTATCTCGCTTAGTTTCCGAAATATAAGCCATTTTATAATTATAGAATAAAAAATATGAAAATATAGCGTCATCTCTATGTGATATTGACAGTAGAGACAAAAAAAATTCTAAATTTAAGAAACACAAATTACTAGAAATTAGTTTGCAAAGTTAGTTTAAATACTGATGAAAATAATTACTATGCGAAATTGGAATTAAAAAAATCCTAAATTTTAAGACGAAATAGGAGAAAAATTAGTTCAATTGAATCAGAACGCGTTTAACAGACTTTTGTAATCACTTTTTTTTATGAGTGGAGGTGTATGACCCGGCTAGAAATCTAGATCATCATTTTGGCTTTATCTCACTAACTGCCAAGCCGATATTGACAATTCGGAAACTAGAATATCAGACGTAGTAGATAGCATAAGCCCAGAAATCCGATCCCTTCAATTACACTGTGAGATAAATGGTAGGGGTCAGTGATCGGGAAGGGTTCAAACTACCGGGGAAAGTTATATCGGTAAAAAAGAAGTTATACGTGGCCCGGCGTTTCGCTGGGTCAACCCCTAGAAATCGAGATATATCGATTTGAAGTAAGTACCTATCATATAGGGGAAATTGTCACCTTTGGTGGTGTTTTTTTTTGACATAACTCGAGAACCACTAGTCCGATTTTGCTCAAACAATTTAAAAAAAATTAAAAATTACAATTCCTTTAATCTGTTCATATAACGTTTTTCTATATACTCAACAGTTTTGCCGGTAAAAATAAATGTATGAAGAAAAAAATGTATGAAGCCTAAAATATTAAAAAAAAAGTAATAAACAAAAGGTTATTTGATTTTTATGGTAGCGGTAACAAACTAAAAAACGGTCATATATGTGCGTGGACAATTAAAAGGAAAAAAGGAAAGTGCACTTTTTTAATTATTTGGGTTTCCGTTGGCTACCTGCATGATTTTGTTAAACAAATTGCACCCACATTTATGAGTGGTCATGTTTTAGAACGTTTCTAAAAATTTAAAACGCACACGAATCAGGTATATAGCCACCCTTAAAAGATGCGCCAATTCATAAGTACCTCTCAGTAAAATATTGAAACTTACGTAGTTTTTATAGGTGTTCATTGATCGATTTTTGTCATTCAACAAGTGTCTCCGAACGCGTACAGTACGATTTTTTTAAAGTGACGAAAAAGTAAGAAAAGTATAAAACCGAAATGAGTGCAAATTGTCCAGAAAATATCAATTTATTTTGTTACATTTGTGGCAAAAGAGCTTTTTCAACAAATACTGCATTACTCACTGAGCAAGTGGAGCGTGCTTTTAAACTTTATTTTGATTCCGAAATAATTCGCGCCGTTTCGTGGGCCCCAGACAAAATTTGTAAAACGTGCTACAATGCTCTTAACATGTGGATCGAAGGGAAACGCAGTTCACTTTCTTTTGGTGTACCAATGATTTGGACTGATCCAGGAGAGCACAATTCCGATAACTGTTACGCTTGCGCAAACAAAATATGTGGAGTAAATCGTAAAGGCCTTAAACGAAGAGTTTACATATCTGTTAGAAGTGCACAAATACCTCTACCGCATTCGGATGAAATACCAATTCCACCGCTTCCAAGTCCTGACAGAGAAACTTCTTTTTCTATTGAAACAATGGATCAATCGGATTTCACCTATAAACCAACACCAGAAGCCGGCCCATCGAACAAAATAATTCCAATATCACAAGCAAGAATGGACAAGATTGTTGCAGAATTAAACCTTTCTCAACGTGAAGCAGAAAAACTTGCCCAGCTTTTGAAAGAAGGCAACAATTTGGAGCCTAATGTCAAAGTCACCGGATATCGAAGACGACAATTGCTATTCCAACGGTACTACACACTCAACGAAGGGAACACATTTGTTTACTGCCACGATATAAAGGGACTGATGGAGGCGATGGCCATTAATTATGTCGCAGCTGATTGGCGAATGTTCATCGATTCTTCGAAATCAAGCCTGAAAGTCGTTTTGCTGCATAAATATAATAAAAAACCAAGCATTCCCATTGTCTACAGCACAGACATGAGCGAAACATACGATTCGATGAAAATAATTTTGGATAAAGTTTGCTACACTGATCACATGTGGCGGATCAGTTGTGATCTGAAAGTCGTGGCGATGCTAAGAGGTCTCCAAGGAGGTTATACGAAAAACATGTGTTTCTTGTGTCCTTGGGATACCCGATTTAAAGGAAACCAATACGAAACGCATGACTGGCTTCCTCGAGATCCAACGGAGAAAGGACACAACTGCGTAAGTGATCCACTGGTGCCAATGGAGAACGTCCTCATGCCTCCTCTCATATCAAACTGGGAATCGTAAAAAATTTCATCAAGGCCATTGTGAAGCAACCGAAAATTCTTGATTGTTTGAATAATATTTTCCCACGAATCAGCGAAGCAAAATTGAAGGAAGGTGTTTTGAATGGGCCGGATATACGAAAGCTCATGAAAACAAAGGAATTTAAAGGTGCTTTAGACGGTAATGATTACTTTGCGTGGAGGGCAGTGAAGAAAGTCATACGATATTTTTTGGGAAGTACGCGAGCACACAATTACCCCGCTCTTGTGACCAAGATGTTGCACTACTTCCAGAAAATTGGAGTGAATATGTCCCTCAAAATTCACTTCTTGCATCACCATCTTGAATACTTCAGCAAGCAGCTAGCCTCAGAGTCGGATGAACATGGCGAGCGCTTCCATCAAGTGGCAATGCCAATGGAAACGCGATATAAAGGCAAAAGGCTCGATTCGCTGCTGGCTGAAATTTGTTGGTGGTCGCAAAAGACGTACGATCCCGACAATGAAGAAGAAGAATATACAACCCTCGGGAGTTTCCTCCGAGGGTAAGTCACAAAAATGAAGTTAACTGACTGATTAAAAACAATTGATTTTTTCCAGATGAAGACAGATCCTCATCCGATACAGACTCTGAACAAGTGGGCGAACCACCACGCAAGAAAGTAAAGGGCGCAAACAAATGAAAATAAGTTTTGCGTTCATCGATTTTTATAACCTATGTATCTATGTAATAACCTAATAATTACCTGTAATAATTTTTAATTTTACGTGTTAATAATAAATAATATATAATAAATATTATCCAAACTCATTGAAACATAAAATCAATATTCTTGTCAAAATGAGATACCTTCACTTAATTGTGAATAAAAGCGAAACGCGTCCATCGATTTTCATGATCTATGTCTCATTTTGTTTAAAGGTTATGTGACTTTGCGTGAAAGTAATACGACTTGCCGTTTTGGATTTTTTATGAATTTAAAAAATAAAAAAATTTAATATTTTAGGCAAAAAATATTTTTTTTCTTCATACATTTATTTTTACCGGCAAAACTGTTGAGTATATAGAAAAACGTTATATGAACAGATTAAAGGAATTGTAATTTTTAGTTTTTTAAAATTGTTTGAACAAAATCGGACTAGTGGTTCTCGAGTTATGTCAAAAAAAAGACCACCAAAGGTGACAATTTCCCCTATATGATAGTTACTAACTTCAAATCGATATATCTCGATTCCTAGACGTAACCCAGCGAAACGCCGGGACACGTATAACTTGTTTTTGACCGATATAACATTTCCCGTTGGTTTCATCCCATCCCGATTCATATGACTGTCGCATAGTGTTATAGGAAAAATCGTTATTTGAACTTGTTAAACGCGTTTCTATAGAATTATACCATGAACTATATTGCATGGACTATAATAAATATGTGCTGACGTTTGATTCATTTTTATTTGAATGAAGTCCCTTAAAATCGTATTCAATTTCGTTTAAAGGTGAAAATTATTTTAAAGGGATTTAATCAATTTAGCTCATTTGATTTATTCAACCATTAAATTAAGTACCACCTCAATTAATTCTTGGTTATCACAACAATTAAAAGTTGCTATTATTAAGGATTTTTTTAAAATAGAAAATACGAAATTTTCAAAAAATTTAAATTCGCCTTATTTTTATTATTTTTGTATACATATTTTAATAATTTGTTTCATTTAATTACGTTTCTCTCAAATTTTAAATCTTTTACTTGGGTTTTTCAACACATTTTTTATTTTAAACTCCGATAGTTAAGTTCTTCACAAAGATAATACTTGGTATGAAAATTAAGAAAAAAAATAAAATATGAAAATTTGTAAATAGTACTAAGTGGGTCATAGGAGTACCATAGTACTTTTGAGGTTATAATAGTACCATAAAAAGTACTATAGTACCAACTTTATCATCCCTGGGTTAATTACTAAATTAACCCTTTAATACACGTCAGTGTTTTAACCCCCCCCCTCACCGCTCTTACCCACAAAAAAGAAAAATTGGGGTCATAAAAGACCCCACACGGGCAGTGAAGTGTTATGCACATCGGTTTGTATGGAAAAACTGATCCAGAACATACATAAACATACTACTGTAGTGAGAAAGAATTATTTTATATTAGAAATTATATAAGTCTAATTATATAGTATTTTTAAAAATTGAATAAACTAAAACTAATTTTTAGACTAAAGAGCTTGTATTTCAAAAAAAAAATAAAGAAATAAAAAAAATTAATATAGAAAATAATTTTAGAAAATTGGAAAAAAATTAAAAATTATGGGAACAAATTTTAACTTACATGAAAATTTTTAAAAATCAATGACAAATTTGTCTTTTATTCTGTACAGAATAAGTGCGATTCAAAATTTTTTATACCAACACTATTTGAGTGGTTTTAAGAGGCACTGAAAGGAACTTAAAAAGTTTGATCAAGTACACAAATTAATCAGTGTGTTCGTTAACTCGAAAATCTTACTACTTTTACTCAATCATTGTTTTGGTTACTCTTTGAATTTTTCCAGTTGTGGTAAAAGTAACAAATTGTAGTAAGTACACTCATACAAATAAGTCCGTAAAAATAGCAGAAAAAGTTACTAAAAATTAGTTAAAAACGAGTAAAAAGGTTAAAGTCCGGCATGCCGACTATACAATACCCTACACCAGTCTGGTTAAAAGCGAGCTAATGTTTGGATCCGCAACTCGAATGGGTTAAAATGGGACTTGTGTTAAAATTTTCTATAATGTGAGTCAGCAAACCAAATTTCATTAAAATATCTTAATATTTGAGACTTGCAGTTTGTAACCAAGCCAATTTTGGGGGACCCTTATATGGGCACTAGATCTAAACATGGACCGATTTTCACCAAAATCAGTAGGCTACGCCCTTGGGCCAACATAAATCTGTGTACCAAGTTTAATCCAAATATGTATGTACTTGGGACCAGTTTATTGAATGTGTCAATTAATTGAAATTTTTTCAATTGGAATTGTTCAATGCCTAAATGCCCATTTATAATTGATGAAAGAAGTATTTGTGTTTATATTTTAATAAAAGAATAAATTAAGAAACAAAATTAAAAATTCGCGTATTTCTTATGCTTTTTCTTCAATTATGTGTACATTTCATTACCATTGTTTTCATCAATGCAAATTGAAAAAAATTTCATTGGCATTGAATGGTGATGAAATTTGTTGGCATTGACATTGAGATAAAGTAATGCCAATTATATTTCAATGCCAATGAAAATTTCCCAAGAATGATTTTTTTTTAAAGTGGTAATATTTATAGACAATAATATGTTAACCATAACAAAATGTATTTCAGAGACCCTTCTTGTGATTTTCATTGTTTGCTGATCGGATATGTACTTCCGAATTTATTTGAGTTTCCATTTTCACCTCTAAAGCTCCACCCACAGGAAAGAAGGTGTGGCCGATTAAAAATATTGTATTCTTTAAATAAGCTTAAAAAGTACAATATTGGGGGAAAAAAATTAGGGTCATCCCCCTGAACTCCACTTGCTCCCCAGAGATACTTTTAATCACAATTTTCATATTAAAATGGTTCGTCCAAAATAAACTTTTATCTTTGAAAATTAATGTATTACGATAAATAGAAACTTTTCTCATAAATTTTAATAATTGAAATATTTTATGAGTAGGACAAATTTTCAACCATTTCAAATTAGCTTTATTTAAAAAGTTTTTGCATTATTTTTGGCGAGTTAAAAATATGCAGTAATTTGTATGAGTCCCCAGTGTAGAAAATCATTACCAGATATGTGGTTATGTAACTACATACTTGGTAATGGTAACTAGTTACTTTTGTTATTACATTTCTTATTATGTATGGCGATGTCGCGAAAAATAATGAGTTGTCGTTACACACCAGCCTACGAAAAATCAAAAAATATATCGTTACCTATGTGCTTACCAGTACTGACAAAAATAATGAGTCTAAAAATAGATTTTCAAAAAAATAAATTATATAAAAAAAAAAAATATTTTTATTGTATTTTTTTTTTAAATAAAATTTGCTGGTACGGGAATCGAACCTGGGTCTACAGATTGCCAGTCAACAACTCTACCATCTGAGCTATATCGACATGTAATATTTAATAGATAAAAACATAATTGACCTGCTGCACACAAGTAAGCTTACTCGCCAACATACAAAAAATCAAAAAATATGTGGTTACATATATCCTTACCAGTGTTTAAAAAATATAGAGTCTAAAAATAGATTTAAAAAAAATCTAGAAAATTATTTTCTATTTGAAATAATGATAAAAATAAGTCATTATCAGTAACTCATTATTATATGTTTTAAAATAATGCAGAAGGTAAGTAGGTGTCATTACTGGTAGTCCAAAAAATAATGATATGTCATTACCATTTCTACACTGGGTCATTTAACATTCTGTTTATAAGCGCTCCAAAATTGGTGGTTTAGTTTACAAAAAATTTGCAAAATTAGCAAATCGCCTGTTAAAAATTAGTAACTAAAATTCAGCAAAATACTGTCGAGTTAGCAAATTTATTGTTAATAATTAGTAACTAAATTGAGCAAAAAAAAAATAGCAAAAAAATTTCTAAGTTAGTAATGTGGAGGTAGCAAAACAATTGACTAAAAATTAAATTTTAACTAAAAATTAGTTAAAAATTTGTTTGAAGTACTAACAGTTTTACTAACTTTTCTACAAACTTTTTTCTATGAGTGTAAACAAACAAGCCTAATGTAAAATGTTTACTACTTTCAAAAGATTGGAAAATTTTGCATAAGAAAATTTAAAATAATTAACTTGATTATTTTAAATTGCAATTTTTAAAATTCTGGGATTCCCGGTCCAAATTCCCGGGAATGCGGGAACTGAAAAGTGCTTAATTTCCCGGGAATCCCGTGACGGGAAATCCCGGGATGCATTCCCTAAATGTTATACTCTGTTTTAATTTCTACACTCATAGAAATAAATCTGTAAAAATAGCAGGAAAAAATACTAAAAATTAGTTAAAAATGATGCTGCAGAAAAAACAACTAAAATTAGCAGATTTTTTTTACTAAATACTAGTAAAATGAGAACAGCAAAATTAAAACTGTTAAATTTAAAGAATTTTAGTATTATTTTGGCTAGTTAATTGAAAATAGCAAATTGTACTGTAAAATCTGCAGAAAATTTTGCTAAATATTTGTAGACTAAAAATAGCAAAAATAAACTGTTAAATTTACAATAATGTTGCTATTTTTGAGCTGAATTTAGTTGAATGCAAATAGCAATTTATTTTGCTAAAATCAGCAGAAATATTTGCTAAAAAATAGTAAACTGCTGTTTTCAAAAGGCTCGATTTTTATTTGCATTTAAAAAAAAAATCAAAAAAAAAACTTAGAAAATTTTTAATTTTTTGGTGATTTTTAGGCTACTAATTATTTACGAAAATTTTTTCCTGATTTTAGCAGGTTAATTTGCTATTCTCCATTTACAAAAATTTAGCTCAAATATAACTAAAATTCTGTATATTTAACAGTTTTATTTTTGCTGTTCCCATATTACTAATATATAGCAAAAATAAACTGCTAATTTAGCAGTTTTTTCTGCAGCATCATTTTTAACTAATTTTTAGTAGTTTTAACTAAATTTTTTACGGACGAGTTCTATTAGTGTAAGATCCACAAGTAAACGGATATAAATTTTTGTCTCTCTTGGGTTATGATCACCTAGTCCCAGGTATGGCCAAAGATGGGATTTTTTTATAAATTTGCAAAATTTGTGAAATGAAAAAAGTGATATTTGACATGAAAATCGACATAAAAACTTTCAATTAGGCGTTTTCTACAAAAAAAAATCAAAATTAAGCTGTTTGAGAGCACGGTGTCAAACTAACCCATTTTTAATGTTAAATAACGCGGGCTGTCTGAAAAAGTTATGTAGAAACCATAAATTGTTGTTTAAGAAATGTGAAGACAGGAGTTAATTTAGATTTTTTTATGATTTCTACATACATTTTCCAGTCAACCAGCGTTATTTAACATAAAAAATGGGTTATTTTGACACCGTGCTCTCAAATAGGTTAATTTTGATTTATTTTTTTTTATAAAATGCTTAATTAAAGGTTTTTATATCGATTTTCATGTCAAATCATATTTTTTTATTTTTTTTTATTTTTATTTTATCGGGATATACATTAATTGCATTAAAGGAATTAAATATGCTAAAATCCCAAACGTATTTAACAAATTGTCAAAAATAATCCGTTGCAGGCATGTCCCTATCCAGATTTACATTTTAAAAATTTGGAGTCATTTCGACACCATGTGCCTATAAGGGTTAGTTTTATTACTACCCTATTAAAAAAAATTAATATGGAGCTTTATATGGTAATATATAATTTAATGTGATCCATATACCATTTCATCCGAAAAATGGCCCGATATAATTGTGTCAGTTGGTTATCACTTTTTATCTCATTGCATCAGTTTAGATCTTAACTGATTAGATTATATATTAAACAGATGAAATTTTATCTGATTTTTGACCTGATACAAGTTTATGGGTTTATGTCGCATGGTATTAGTTTAGATCCAAATAGATACATTTCTATACAAGCTTATATAGTTATATCTGAATTTTGACCTGATGCAATTATATCTGCTTTAAAACTTTGATACAATTATATAAGGCAAATGTCGGATACAAATATATTTTATTTATATAAAATTGTACCAACTACGATCTAAACATATACCAATAGATATAAAACGTTAAAATTGTATCAGGTCAAAAATCGGATATAATTTCATCTGATTAATGTATAATTTTATTAGTTGAGATCTAAACTGATACAATTATATAAAAACTGATAAACAACTGATACAATTACATCGGGCCATTTTTCGGATGAAACAGTATATTTATACAGATATAACTTAATCGCATTTTATACGAATATATGTAACTATTTTTACTCGGGTATGTATAAAATTTGGTGCTATTAGAGTTCTTTGGACAACTTTCACCAAATTCCCCAAGAAACAACACATTGTTTTGATATAGGTACGTCCAGGAAAAATCGAAAAATTTCACATTTGACCTTCGTAAAGAAACGGTTAACGTTGTCGGAGTTTTACAAAATTTTCAAAAAATAATATCTTGCATCAGAGTTAAAAGAAAATTATTGGCCAAAATCACAGTTTTCTCTAAAATTAAAAGCGGGATATGTGTAATTTTCAGTAGATTTGTTCGTGATGTCCAAAAATTCAAGGGTGGTCATTACCTTCTCGCTTACTCACAAGTTAGGAAATAAGTAGTTACCCCGCATTGTGAAATAGTTGACCATGTTGGAAATATAAATTTTTACCACGGAAAAAATGTTCGAAACAATTTAATAAATAAAATATTAATATAAAAGAGACTAAATCAGTACTTATTAAATCAACTACCAGTAAGTGCAAGAATATATAAGTACTTCTATAACTTATTATCAGTAAGTCATTATTTTGTATTTTAAAGTAATGCAAAAAGTAATGCCCTATCATTACTTTGTAATCCGTATGGTAATGACCTGTCATACAAACATTTTAAAAAATCACCATTTTTGGCACTTTATTTTATTATTTTTTATTTATTTTATTTATTTTTATTATTTTATTTATTTTTTCTCCTTAGAAATTTATTTAGTCAGAACATATGTAAATGAAAAAATTAATTTAACTTAGTAATAGAAAAGAAAAAATGCCCAGACTTGAAAGCAAAAAAGACTTCAAACAGTAATTTTTTTTATTTTCTTTTCTATTACTAAGTTAAATTAATTTTTTCATTTACATATGTTCTGACTAAATAAATTTCTAAAGAGAAAAAATAAATAAAATAATAAAAATAAATAAAATAAATAAAAAATAATAAAATAAAGTGCCAAAAATGGTGATTTTTTAAAATGTTTGTATGGGGAACCCCCCAGGGGAGTTCCAGGGGGTGTGCCACTGGCATGGGTGGATCGGCCCTCCAAAGTTAGTGGGGGTCGGTCATACATTTGGACTCGATTGGGGCACTCTAAATGGGTCAAAGTGGGATTTTTCAAAACTTGACCCTACGGGACAAAAGTCAACAGTTGGGGGTAGTAGAATTCGTTTTAGAGGTATGGTTCCTTCGGCAAAGTTTCTTATTTTGATCCCTAGAATACGATTTTCCCTGAGCCATGGGCGATTATTAAATCGACCCGCCCTATTATACATTATACATTACCATAAAGGTAATTCAGTCTAGATTATGATTCTATTTACATAATCTAAAAACACAGTTATTTGAGAGCCAGTATTTTCAAAAAAATTCAAAAAAGTGATTTTTTCGCCTTGTAAATTGTTTTTTAAACTTCAGGGCCGATGCGGCACATGTTCCCAATATACGATCACCTTAATTTTTTGCATGGTGTATTTTTATACCCAAAGGCACATTTATAGAGGAGGTAGGGACGGGTCATAGGTCGCCATTTTTTCGTCCATATAACGAAGGCCACCCTAAGGAACAAGATAAAATGTATGGAAGGTACCCAAACAGCTACATCAGTGTACGACCAAAATGAGTTCGTCGGCGTTACCCGTGTGTCGAAATCAACAAAAATAGCAAGCGAAATAACAACAATTTTGTACGTTGACTTTCGATTTTCTTTGATTGAGAGTCTGAAATACTAAATTATTTCTGTTAAATTTGCAGGCAGCAGGTTTTGCATATTATTATAAGCCTTTGATATAAAACAATGGTTCCCAAACTTTTTTGTGCTATGTCCAACTTTAAACTTTCATAAACTTCTATTTCCCCCTCTCATGAGTTGGGGTTGAGTTGGCTGTATACGCAGAAAGACAAAAGTATGGCTCTGAGAAAAAAAATTGTCCATTGTATCATAATATCCCCAGAAAAATTTTTGACAATCGGTAGCCAACCACACCCATTCTACAACTGGTTCCACTGCAACCGATTCCATGGAACTGGTTCCGGAACAAGTTCCTGGGATCCTATA
This sequence comes from Leucophora obtusa, assembly GCA_949987735.1. Taxonomy (NCBI): domain Eukaryota; kingdom Metazoa; phylum Arthropoda; class Insecta; order Diptera; family Anthomyiidae; genus Leucophora; species Leucophora obtusa. The sequence goes on along the minus strand of OX465295.1, from coordinate 290,217,118 downwards.
TGGAAGGTGTGAGTGACGTAGTATCAGTTCCAGAACTAGTTCCAGAACTGATTCTAGAGCAACCGGTTCCACTTTGTAGCTATAGAAGGGGTTGCTCTTGGGACAATTTCAAACAAAAAGAATTGGTGTTAAAATCGACAGTAGAAGGGGTTTTGAATGTAAAGTAGCTATTCTACAACCGATTCTGTGGAACAGAAAATTTTCCTGGGTTGTCTTATGATCATCGATATACAGATGATCATAAGTCGATATCTCTCCTACGGGAAATTTTAACAAACTGTCACCGAACTGGCCCCTTTATATGAAATAGTCTGGTCACTTTTACATGGCGTTGTCATAGGAGGGGGAAATTGATGCCTTGTGACATGTCACCAGACAAATCCCAGGACAGGTCCCTGAACTTTGTTTTTTATGAGAGTTTAGTAACCTGTCCTAGGATTTGTCTTGTGACATGTCACAAGGGGTCAATTTCCCCCTCCTATGACAACGCCATGTAAAAGTGACCAGTCTATTTCATATAAAGGGGCCAGTTCGGTGACAGTTTGTTAAAATTTCCCGTAGGGTCGTAACTGAAGATTAGTGAGATCTTTGACCACCATATGAGGTCATTTTCTCAATTAAACTCTCAGATTTGTAATAAATTTGAATATGTGATACAGAAAAGAAATCTAAGAACACCCTGTCTTATTTTTTTGGTTCAGGAGCATGTCTAAATCTTACGATTTTCGAAATCAAAACTGCATAACAGACATGTGTTATTAAAATGAGAATATTTATGTTTTAAGACAAGGTTACCAAGTTGTTCCAAAAGATATAAAAAATGGCTGCGGCAAATTCGTTAAAACGCGCAATATAACGAATATAAAAAAATAATAGAATAACGGCTGCTTAAATTAAAAAGGGAATAAAATATAAGAATTCTCAAGACAGTAGTTCCTTCTCCATATAAATACCCTATAGAACTTTATAACAACTTATAAACATTTGCATATAATTTTTAGGTGTGATTTCTATATGCAAAAAATCAAAAAAGGGCCGACTTTTGAACCTCATTTGGAGCACTTAAATTCCTGAGGTAGCCCAAAAGCTGAGGTAAGTCGATTTTCGATTTGTTTCTACAACATATTTTCCGCAACATATTCCTTCAACATCAGAGTGTAAAGCTTGAAACTTCCATGTCAGAGAGATCTGGAAACGATTTTTAGATTAAGTACTAATTTTGTCAATTACTTAATAAATCATTCATTTGATTTTTCACTCTTGACATACTGAGTACTTTTTTCTGCCTCCGTCCCGTAATTGTATTTTTACGTGGCAACTAGAGTGAGTCTCCATTTATAAAAGTTTTTGGTTCTATATCATGCCATGCAGTATCAAGAGGAGCTTTTAAGATTGGAAAATTACAAATATGTTTTTTAACATTGTAAAATTACAAATATGTTTTTTAACATATTTGTAATTTTACAATTCTAAAAGCTCCTCTTGATACTGCATGGCATGATATAGAACCAAAAACTTTTATAAATGGAGATTCACTCTAGTTGCCAACATTTTCTTTTACAGTCAGGGATACAAGTTACCCAATATATTTTCTGACAGTCAGAACTGCAATGAAATTTATCAACAAAATTGTGTTTTTATTTATCATTATAATTTGAATCAAGAATTTACGAACTGACACTCTAAACTATTGAAATTGCCTCCAGTGGAGCGAGCACCTCACGTTGGGAACCACGGCTATAAAATATATACTTGACTTAAATAGTTTTATTAAGTGTTACTGTTTGGAATAAAATACAGAAGTTTTTCTTTTTCTAAATATTGCAACCATCCATTAAAGTTTTTAGTTAAGCATCTATAAATACCACTCTTCTAAACTCTCTTTATGCACCAAATATTATTCTAGCATCTTTGTTGGTCATCTAAAGAAACTTCAAAGGAATACGTACACAAAGAGATTATAATAAATATAAATTAAAGCGCCTCACATTGCTGCAGTTCCCATATAAATTATTCACACATTAATCACATTTGTTTTGGATAATATGGGAACAAATAATTTCTAAAAAACTAAAAGATCTGCTTTGTTATATGAAAGGGACCTGTCACTCTTATAGGGTGTTCTCATGTGAGGTACAAATTGACCCTTTTAGAAATTTCACACAACTATGTTAAGACCAGTTACTTAACTCTTCTAAGAGATACAGTTCGGTCGCTTATCTTACCTTATGTTACAGATCTGAACTACTGTGTGCCACTACAATTTGTTAAAGGAAACAGTTTTGTTACATGAAGCTGAGTCACATACTTCCTATGGGGAGGTGGAAATTCAATTAATACTTATGAATTTCCGCCAGGGCCAAAATATTTATTCTATGCGGTTAATCCTTTATTTTCATAATGGGTATTTTCCATTACTTTTACTCTGGAACTTATTTGTTTTTTGTTTGGCTGTTCATCAGCAACAAATTGCAAGATATTTTAAGGTCATCATAAACAGAAGACCATCAGTGGGACAATGCTCTAACTTTTTAACGGCAAAATTCGGTAGATACAAATAATTATTTTTTATAAATTTTCTGAGAAGTTAAAGTGGATTTCATGCTGCAGGCATCTTAGTCAACTAATGGTAATGAAATTTCAGTGCCAATGAAAAAATCGCAAGTATGTCCTATACGCTAGCATTTCAGCCAGCGATATATGCTTAACTGAGTATTATTACGAGGGTGGATCAATAAACCCGTGACTTTTTAAGTGAAAGACAGTTGTTTTAGAAAAACAAATATTCCATATCACAGTCTTCTTTTAGCTCAATACACTTGGTCCAACGTTTCTAGAATTTTTTTTCTTTCCAAAAAATACGATTTCTCGAGGTCATCCAAATAGGCATTTCATCGTTGGAGCAAAATCTCTTTCCACCCAGCCATTTATTTAGGTTTGGAAATAGAAAATAGATACTGGGGAATATATCAGTATATCCGGGGGCTAAATCCGCTTTGCGATTGCGTTTATGGTCAATTGTAAGCAAACGCGGCACCCATTTTGAGAAAAGCTTTTTGAAACCCAACTGATCATTTAAAATCAAAACCACAGTGCCATTCGTAATGCCTATAACATCAAAAATTTCACGTACTTTCACTATCTGATTGGCCAACAACATATTGTGAATTTTTCGATATTTTCGGGTGTATTGGCCGTCCAGAAAGTTCAGCGTCAGTAGTGAATAGAATAAACAATTGCTCAAAACTGCAATTTGCTTGCCATTTTTCTTTATTCTATCGCTCAAAAGCATTTCATAAAACAAGAGAAAAACATCAGCATATTGTCGTTGTTTTTCGTTTTTTATACCCTACACCACTATGTGGTCAGGGTATTATAAGTTTGTGCTGATGTTTGTAACACCAAAAAATATTGGTCCTAGACCCACCTTATAGTATACCGTTCGGCTCAGAATTTTTTTTATTTCGATTTAACGATGTCCGTCCGTCAGTCTGTCTGTCTGTCCATGCATTCTTGTGCGCACTCTACAGGTCGCAAATATTAAGATATTTTGATGAAACTTGGTACACCTACTTATGTCGGCCCAAGGACGAAGCCTATTGTTTTCTGTTGAAATCGGTCCATGTTTAGACCTAGTGCCCATATAAGGGTCCTACCAAAATTATATTGTTTATACGCTGCATGTCGTAAATATTGGGATATATTGATGAAATTTGGTACCCAGACCTATGTTAGCCCAGTTACGCAGCCTATTGATTTTGGTGAACATCGGTCCATGTTTAGACCTAGTGCCCATATAAGGGTCCTACCAAAATTATATTGTTTATACGCTGCAGGTCGCAAATATTAAGATATTTTGATTAAATTTGGTACACCGACTTATGTCAGCCCTAGGACGAAGCCTATTGATTTTGGTTAACACTGGTCCATGTTTAGACCTAGTGTCCATATAAGAGTTCCCCCAAAATTATATTGTTTATACGCTGCAGGTCGCAAATATTAAGATATTTTGATGAAATTTGGTACACAGACCTACGTTGGCACAGGGACGAAGCCTGTTGATTTTGTTGAACATCGGTCCATATTTAGACCTAGTGCCCATATAAGGGTCCCCCCAAAATTGGCTTGGTTACAAACTGCAGGTCGCAAATCTTAAGATATTTTAATGAAATTTGGTGCGCTGACTCACATTATAGAAAATTTTGACACAAGCCCCCTTTTAACCCATTCGAATTTCGGATCCAAACATTAGTTGGCTTTTACTACTGTTTCCAATTATTCGACATAGGCGGTTAACCGGTTATTGCATTATTCGAAAAATCACTAAAACTGATTAACCGGTTATTCGGGTCGGTTATTCGAGAAAATTGGCGATTAATCGATTAATCGTTTAAAACAAAATTAATGTATTTTCTTAACTTTTTATCAACAAAAACACTTACAGCTTCCTGTTTTTGTTAAATATCAACATGACACATGAATACGATGTATTTAAAAAAAATTTAAATTAAAAAAGCACATCTACACTAGAGAGAAAATGCTAGAGATAAAACAAAAATCACCTCTATTTTAATTGAGTTTAGCTATTTTGGAGTGTTTTTGGTCCATCTCTAGCAGTTTTCTCTCGCGTGTAAATGTACCTTAAGGTTCAAAAGTTTCGGAATCTGAGATTATCTAAATTGAAACATTTCTTATACTAATAGAAAAATTTATGTAAATATAGCTGAAGCTATTAAAAATTAGTTAAAAATGGCAAAAGAAAAACTGCTGAAACTAGGAGATTTTTTTCTAAATATTAGTAAGTAAAACTTTGGATACAAAATTTCTTTGAATACAAATTTAATCAATACTACAATAAATATAATATTGCATTTAAAAAAATTATTATCCAAAGTTCTTCCTCCTCCGCTGAAGAAATAAAAAAAAATTTAGTTCCATTTGAGTAAAATATTAGTTATGTGAAAATACCAATTTACTCTACAAAAATTTACAAAAAAAGTTCTGAATAGTAGAGTTAGTAGACTAAAGAATATCATAAACAATTGTTAAAATTCTCATTATTTTTTTCCGCTTTTAAGGGCTATTGACAATAAACAAAATTATCCAAAGTTTGAGTTAACATTCCCTTGTGTATTTATGTATGTATTTAATAAAATTCTAATAGAATTTCAAATTTTTCCAAATGTATTTCAGAAATTTCTATTTTTATTTTAAAAGCATTTATTCAAACATACAGTGGGGAGCGTTATTGAGTACATGTCAGTACTTGAGGAAACTTACAAGTGCAGACATAAAAATATCAGTCAAGGGGACTAAAGTATACTTTTCTGAAAGCAAAAGGTTCGCTTAATCTAAATCTGGCCTCAGAAATGACCTTCCTTATCAGACTTTAGAGCTATATAAATGGGAAAAACTTAACTTTTCTTCAAAATATTTCGAATCGTATATTTTCTTGAAAAATATTTTTAACAAGATTCGTAACGGCATCTGAATATACTACTCTTCCTCTTTAAAATGATTTTTGAATTCTTTTGATAACGTATTTTTTTACGGATATATCGTTTATTGAAATTTGGGCCTTCACCGCAGTTTTAAAGTAAAATTGTAAAAAAAAATAAAAGACCCAAATTTCAAAAAACGATATATCCGTAAAAAAATATGTTATCAAAAGAATTCAAAAACTATTTTAAAGAGGAAGAGTAGTATATTCAGATGCCGTTACAAATCTTGTTAAAAATATTTTTCGAGGAAACATACGATTCGAAATATTTTGAAGAAAAGTAAAGTTTTTCCCATTTATATAGCTCGAAAGTCTGATATGGAAGGTCATTTCTCAGGCCAGATTTAGATTAAGCGAACCTTTTGCTTTCTGAAAAGCATACTTTAGTCCCCTTGTCCGATATTTTTATGCCTGCATTTGTAAGTTTCCTCAAGTGCTGACATGTACTCAATAATGCTCCTCACTGTACATGCTTTCTCTTTCTCTTAAGTCTTATAATTCCTATAAAATTTTCATTATGAAAGAGAAGACATGTATGTTTGTAAAAATGCTTTTAAAATAAAAAAAGAAATTTCTGAAATACTTTAAGAAAAATTTGAAATGCAATTGGAATTTTATTAAATACATTTGGAAAATTTTGGAATACAAATAGAGTCTTTTTCAATACATTTGGAAATTTCTGAAATGCATTTGGAGAATTTTGAAATACAAATGGAATTATTTTGAATGCAATTTTACAATTCTGATATACAGATTTAAAATTTTTAAGTGCAAGTGAATAATTTTGAAATGTATTTGAACAATTTTAAAATACAAATAGAATTTTCTTAAATACAAATAAAATATATTTGTAATATTTTTAAATATATTTGTATAATTTTGAAATATATTTTGAAAATTTTAAAACACATTTGGGCAATTTTGAAATGTTGGACAAATATCAAAGTTTTTTAGACAATTTTAAACAATATTTGGACAATTTTGGAAGATTTTTGGATAATTCTAAAACATTTTTAAACAATACAATTTTGAGTGATTTTTGGACAATTTTAAAACATTTTTGGAAGAATTTAAAAAATTTCTGGATAATTTTGAAATATTTTAGACAATTTTTAAACCTTTTTGAGTGATTTTTGGACAATTTTAAAACATTTTTGGAAGAATTTAAAAAATTTCTGGATAATTTTGAAATATTTTAGACAATTTTGAAACCTTTTTAGATAATTTTAAAATATATCATATATGATCAACCCTTTTTGAAACAACAAATAAAAATCTAATATGACAATATCATATTAGAATTTGGACTTGAGGTGGAAGAATATTCTAACTAAATATATGAATATATTTGGATAATTTTAAAACATTTTTAAACAATTTTGAAATAAAACTGAAAATGGTGTAGTTGGACATGTTGTAGAATTGATGTGGTTTTGAATCGATAATACACACTTTCTTTGGAGATGTGAGAAAAGGTAGCGTTTCTACAGAATTAAGATGCCAGTTGACAGTTGTGGGACACATATTTGAAAAAAATGCAATCTTGCCTTGAATGACATGGAAATATAATGTACATTAGTTTTAATTTTTAAAAGAACAGAATCAAAAATCGCTTACTGTATTGAATAAGCCTATAGAGCACTTCGACGCTGATCCAGCCAGACACTTCGTGTATTTTGGGTAGTTTTAGAAACACCTTTATTTTGATTAAAAAAGCTATCTAAAGGCTTAACGACCTTCTTCACTCAATTTTTTAAGCTTTTCTTGTAATTTTTTAGCCAAAGTTAAGAAAATTATGAAGTTTTGGGAAAAAAATAAGGGAAAAATTCTACATTAAAATTGTAACCGGTTAATCGAAATGTTTTAACCGATTATTCGGATCGAATAATTATTTGAGTTTTAAATTATTTGTTTCGACATTAACCGAAATAGAGGCGATTAATCGAGGAATCGGTTAATCGATTAACCGAATTGGAAACACTAGCTTTTACCCAGACTGGTGTAGGGTATTGTATAGTCGGCATGCCCGACTTTAACCTTTTTACTCGTTTATTTATGTAGTTGGTTTTATAAATGTTTCTGATATTTAAAATTATTTTTTATAAATTTTCGTTGAGTTTATTATTTTATTTAGTTAAATATTTTAATTTTGCCATATTAAATATGAATATTTATTTATTCTGGAACATTACTGTAAAATAGTAATGTAATTTTTAAAATTTTGTTTAAAAAATTAAAAATTTTTTTAAACAAAGAAATCGCAAAAAATAAATTAAAAATTATTTTAAATAAAATATATTTTAATTAGTTTTCAAAAAAATTTTCAACAGAGTCCTTATGCTTCAGAAAAAAGAAGAAAACTAATTTCTGCGATAGAATTTTTTACATAAGTATAAATAAATCTATCAACTGAATGAAAATTGCATGCATGTTTTATTTTAATAAAATTCAAGCTACGAAATATATATTTTTTTACAGTTGGCATGGCAACTACCGCTTTATCCAGCTGATTAGAGTCTTATTTAGAAGTTATACAATATGGAATAATTTTTAATCCAATGGATTAATTTTTAATCAAATTCATATAATGTGTTATTTAGAAGGTATGCCATATTGATCAATTTTTAATCCAATGAATTAATTTTTAATCAAACTCATATAAAAACACAATAAAAATCCTAATCAAGTGTATCACTATTTTATTAAAAATTTATTCAATTAAAGAGCTACAAATTTTTAATTGAATTCACCATTTTCATGATTGGAGGAATTTCAACGATAAAATTTATTGAATATGCGATTTTTATGATTGAAATTAGGTTTTATTTTTTTGTGTGTAATCTATGGTCAGTAGTGCTTGTGCGACTGCAACGAAACTCAGTAAACCACTTTTTATACCCTACACCACTATGTGGTCAGGGTATTATAAGTTTGTGCTGATGTTTGTAACACCAAAAAATATTGGTCGTAGACCCATCTTATAGTATACCGATCGGTTCAGAATTTATTTTTATTTCGATTTAACGATGTCCGTCTGTCCGTCCGTCCGTCCGTCTGTCTGTCTGTCCATGCAATCTTGTGCGCACTCTACAGGTCGCACCTATAAAGATATTTTGATGAAATTTGGTACGCAGACCTATGTTGGCCCAAGGACGAACAAGTTTGATTTTTCTGAACATCGGTCCATGTTTAGACCTAGTGCCCATATAAGGGTCCTACCAAAATTATACTGTTTATATGCTGCAGGTCGTAAATATTAAGATATTTTGATGAAATTTGGTACACAGACCTATATTGGCCCAATAATGCAGCCTATTGATTTTGGTGAACATCGGTCCATGTTTAGACCTAGTGCCCATATAAGGGTCCTACCAAAATTATACTGTTTATACGCTGCAGGTCGCAAATATTAAGATATTTTGACGAAATTTGGTACACAGACCTATATTGGCCCAATAACGCAGCCTATTGATTTTGGTGAATATCGGTCCATGTTTAGACCTAGTGCCCATAAAAGGGTCCTACCAAAATTATACTGTTTATATGCTGCAGGTCGTAAATATTAAGATATTTTGATGAAATTTGGTACACAGACCTATATTGGCCCAATAATGCAGCCTATTGATTTTGGTGAACATCGGTCCATGTTTAGACCTAGTGCCCATATAAGGGTCCTATCAAAATTATACTGTTTATACGCTGCAGGTCGTAAATATTAAGATATTTTGATGAAATTTGGTACACAGACCTACATTGGGCCAATAACGCAGCCTATTGATTTTGGTAAACATCGGTGCATGTTTAGACCTAGTGCCCATATAAGGGTCCTACCAAAATTATAATGTTTATACGCTGCAGGTCGCAAATATTAAGATATTTTGATGAAATTTGATACACAGACCTATATTGGCCCAATAACGCAGCCTATTGATTTTGGTGAACATCGGTCTATGTTTAGACCTAGTGCCCATATAAGGGTCCTACCAAAATTATAATGTTTATACGCTGCAGGTCGCAAATATTATGATATTTTGATGAAATTTGGTACATAGACCTATGTTGGCCCAAGGACGAAGCCTATTGATTTTGGTGAACATCGGTCCATGTTTAGAACTAGTGCCCATATAAGGGTCCCCCCAAAATTGGCTTGGTTACAAACTGCAGGTCGCAAATATTAAGATATTTTAATGAAATTTGGTGCGCTGACTCACATTATAGAAAATTTTGACATAAGCCCCATTTTAACCCATTCGAATTTCGGATCCAAACAATACACCAAACTGGTGTAGGGTATTGTATAGTCGGCATGCCCGACTTTAACCTTTTTACTCGTTTACCATTGAAGTTGATAGTGCAGAGTCCCCATAGTACTTTTCCAGCTTTTCCTTGGTTTAATGTACGTCAGTAGAAAAATCTGTCAAACCGGTTTCAAATCGACTTGACTAATTTTTAACAAATTTTTAGTTGAAACACTGATTTAAGCAAAGATTCTAGTTATCTTCATTTAATACGATACTAAAAATCCTCAGCGCTTTAACTAATTTTGAGTGTTAATTTTCAAAATTATTTAAAACTAATTCTTGAGAACCCATTCGTTAAATTTTACAAAATTTATTGTTAAAATATAATATTTTCATGTTACTGTTATTACCCGGTAGATGTCGCTACCAATGTATCCGAAGTTTTAAAGATGGCGCTATTTCTTTCCCTCCCGATTTTTTAAAATGGCGCATATCTCGAAACCTAAGAGGGATAGAGCAAAATTTATGAAAATTTCGACTACGCCTAACCGTATAATACCCCAGCGAAAGGGGTTATCTCTATCCAAAAATGTATCTTGGCGGGCCCTTGGACCATCGGAAATTTTTAATAAAAATTTTCCGCTTCATAAAATGGCCACATATCTCGAAAACTAAGCGAGATAGAGCAAAACGGACAAAATGTTTGCTCCAATGGAGTACCCTTATACACAGAAAGAATTTACAAAATTCTAAGTAAATTTTTAAACACCTTTCTCATACCAAATTGTTAAATATAAAAAAACTTTTTAAAAAGGCACCAACAAAGAAATTTGTGAATTCAAAAAAAATTTCCTTATTTTTTGTAACATTGAAGTTTTATTTTTAAGCAATTTTTATATGAAAGATAACAATTAACAAACGAGTTACAAATAATTCAAACAAAAAAATTGTTGGGAATAAAATTTCAATTTAAAAGAAAATGTGATTGCTTTTACAAATTCCCATTGTTGGTGCCTACACTCATAGAAATAAATCTGTAAAAATATCAGAAAAAGTTACTAAAAATTAGTTAAAAATGATGCTGCAGAAAAAACTGCTAAAATTAGCAGATTTTTTTTACTAAATACTAGTTAAATGAGAACAGCAAAATTAAAACTGTTAAATTTACAGAATTTCAGTTATATTTAGGTTAACTTTTAGTTAATTGAAAATAGCAAATTGTACTGTAAAATTTGCAGAAAATTTTGCTAAATATTTGTAAACTAAAAATAGCAAAAATAAACTGTTAAGTCTACAACATTTTTGCTATTTTTAAGCTAAATTTAGTTGAATGCAAATAGCAGTCTATTCTGCTAAAATCAGCAGAAATATTTGCTGAAAAATTGTAAACTGCTATTTTCAAAAGGCTCGATTTTTATTTGTATTTAAAAAAAATGGAAAAAAAATTTAGAAAATTTTAAATTTTTTGGTGATTTTTTAGGCTACTAATTATTTAGCAAAATTTTTTGCTGATTTTAGCAGGTTAATTTGCTATTCTCCATTTACAAAAATTTAGCTCAAATATTACTAAAATTCTGTATATTTAACAGTTTTATTTTTGCTGTTCCTATATTACTAATATATGTATAACAAAAATAATCTGCTAATTTAGCAGTTTTTTTCTGCAGCATAATTTTAAACTAATTTTTAGTAGTTTTAACTAAATGTTTTACGGACTTTTTTCTATTAGTGTACTGGTTTTTCTGTGTATGCTCTGACATGATATGGGCTAGGCCCCGGGAGGGTCCCGAGACCCTAAATTTGGATTACAGATAAAACTGTAGTTTTAAATTTTTTTTACTTATAATTAGATTTGTTAAATTTAACAAAAAAAAGTATTAAAATCAACAAATTTTATTTTAAGCCAAAAAAACAGGAATAAATTTTGTTAAAGTAGTTACTTTTTCTGTTCGGCCAACAGTCTTATTATTTTGAGTGTACTTGACAGGAGCAGAGCTTTGAAGAATTAATTCCTTAATTCAATTTTTCAATTCTGAATTAAAAATTCGATGAATTAATTCACTAAGCACCATATATTGAATGGAATTAATTCATATTTGCTTTCGTTCGATTTATTTTGTTACGAATTAATTCAATTGCAATTGTTCTTTTTATTAAATCAAACGAATTAATTCATCCGGTTTCTAATTTGTTACTAGCACACGCTGTAAAATTGCTTATTTAAAACTTTTATTTGTACATTATTGTTTTCTTCTACTGAACGGCAGAAAACAGGCTTTGAATTCAGTGAACTTATTTTATTTTTTTTCAATTCAGTGAACTTATTATTTTTTTTTTAATTCACTGAATGTAATTTTATTTTGTTATAATTCACTGAATGAAAATGAAATTGAATGAATTCAGTGGTGAATTAATTCAGTAAGGAATTAATTCACTTTTTTTCCGTTCGATTTATAAAATTGAACGCGTTCACCGGTGAATTAATTCATTTGATTTAATAAAAAGAACTATTGCAATTGAATTAATTCTTTGAATTTGTTGTTTGATGAACGCATTCAGTTGAATGAATTCAGTGAATTACTTAAGAAAAGGAATTCATTCACTTCTAGAGAAAATTGAATTCGATTGGTAGTGAATTCATTCAAAAAGGAATTAATTCTTCAAAGCTCTGGACAGGAGCAGTGTTGAATTTCATGTAACTATTATTGAAGTTCCGCCCTCGTAATATCTTACATAAAAAATAAACATAATTTTTTTTCTAAAAACGTATTTTTTCAAAAAATGCAAATTAGCTCTTTTGCAGAATTTGGGCGGCATTTTTGGATTCGTTATAAAATTCTATCCCATAATCATGTACTACAATTATACCTTGGCCACCATTTTATTCTTCAAATCTCAAGAACAAAATAAAAGTGTAAAAAAGTTAAAGTCGGGCATGCCGACTATAAAATACCCTACTCCAGTCTGGTTAAAAGCCAACTAATGTTTGGATCTGAAATTCGAATGGGTTAAAACGGACTTGTGTAAAAATTTGCTATAAAATGATAAAAAAAGAGAAAATCAAAAATATAGCCCATATGGGCGATAGGTCCAAATATGGACCGATCCTATCTGGAATCAATAGGCTTTTTCCTTGGGACCATGTGCTTTAGCGAACCAGATTTCATTGAAATATCTTCGTGTTTGCGACCTGCAGCGTGTAAACAAACCAATTTTGGGAGGGACCCTTATATGGGCACTAGGTCTAAACAGGGACTGATTTTAACCAAAATCAATAGGCTTCAAAATATCTTAATATTTGCGATCTGTAGAGTGCGCACAGTCAGACGGACGGACGGACAGACGGACATCGTTAAATCGAAATAAAAAGTGATTCAGAGTCCAATATTTTTTGGTGTTACAGACATCAGCACAAACTTATTATACCCTCTCCACGTAGTGGTGTAGGGTATAAAAATCTAAAAAATTTAGGCTAAACTGCAGTTTATGGGGTTTCGTCAAAAAGATATTAAATTAAAAAAGAAAAAAACCGAAATTAATTTTGGGGGGCTCGGCCCGGGAGGCCCGTGGGGGGAAAACGGGGGGACATAGTAACATGTAAGTGTGGGTATTCAAATTAAAGGAAATTGTCTCACAATTTCAAAAATGTTATATTTTTTTATCCATAAAACGTAGCCCTAACTAGAGCCATTTTAGTCTCTTAAGAGGGGGACTGAAAATTATGAAATTTTTTTGTATGGTAAAATGTTACTCAAATGATAGAAAATGTCCCCACGACTTCAAAAACTATTTTTTTTTCAATAATCGATAAACGCATTAAAAATTTATACATTTACAAAAAAAAAAAAAAATTTCCTGCAGCGCAATTCAACTATATCAGTTCTGAAATTTCATTTCTCATCAATAAAAATTTGACTCCTTTTGTCATTTCCACTTCCAACTGCCTTTTGTGTTCCAAATTTTTAAAATAAACAACAAAAAATGGACATTTATAGGGTTTTACCAAAACTAAAATAATGTGATTTTAGACTTTTTTAATTTCTAAAATCTAAAATTTAACAAAATGCCTCTAATTCGATTCACGTCCAACGGATTAGTAAAACAAACCTCATTTTTGAAATCGTGAGAAAATTTCCATCCATTTTCGTTCATATTAATATTTTACTTTTTTCGACCCCCCCCCCCCCCCCCCCCCCCTTATTGGTCGAAAAATGGCTCTACTTAGGGCTACGTTTTATGGATATAAAAAAAATAACAAATAAACAAATAAATAAATGTTTAGTAAATCCCGTTTCTTGTGATATTTTTCTTCTAAAATCCTAGAATTTTCTATACTACCTTAATCCAATTTCGTAACAATATTGATTGCGCTTTATATACATATTTATATGAAATTTATTTATTTAATAATATTTATACAAGACATTTAAAATTTAACATTTTTAAAGGAGTATTTTTTGTATGTTTGAGTATTGCAGTAATTTAATAACTTAAACATAATATCACTATAAAATTTCACACTTCTTAAAAAAAGAAATATTGCTAAAAGTTTTAAATACAATGGTTAATTTGTTTTTTGTTTTGTTTAATAATTCCAAAGGACGGTTAACAAATTGTGAAGAAAATATGTAGAAAAATATTTACAAAATTAATTATTGTAAATTGAACAAAATATATACTTAATTTAGTGAAACGATTTAAAAGAGATATGTTTGAGATTTATAAAGACAATGACATACACTGAGAGGAATATTGATAATAAAATAGAAAAATATCTTAAGTTAAAATTCCGTATGAAAACTTTGAGCGGTGTCAATCATTTTAGAGGTTAAGAATATTTCAGCATTGGTAAATAACTGTAAAACAATAAAATAAAGAATTATTAAATAAGGTGTTGTGTAAGAATCTTAATCAAAGTTATTACCTCTCTTAATGTCAATTTGCTATCACGATTTTCATCACATAAACTAAATAATGTAGCTGCTTCTTGTAATGCATATCTTGGAGTCTTAGGATTAACATAATTCAATAATTCTTCACGATCTGCTTTGCCATCTAGATTTTTATCGATAATTCTTTTAAATTCCTCCCTTCTTTCCACCACCGTTTTAGATATCAATGATTTACGTATTAAATCATCATCATCGTCTACATTTACTTCGGAAAATTCTTCTACGCTCAATTGATCATCACCATCCTGATCAAATTGTCTCAGTAAATCATCTACCAATTCTAATAGATTGGATATACTGGACTCAGGATGTCGAAATGATAAATATTCATCTATGGTTAAGGTGAAAAGATCCGTTCTTGCAGCTTCTGACCATCGTGCCTTATCGCGCATCATATCTTCTCGGGCTTTACGATTTAAGGCCGTGTGTTTAATTTCATTGTGTTCATCGATATCAGCTTCGGTCATACCATGTTCTTTTAGGAAAAATCGATGATATTCTTCCCAAGTTATAAGGCCATCGGCTGGTGCTATATCGACTCTACGAAATTGACGAGCATTTAATTCTATTGCTTCATCTATATGGTCCACAATGTTTTTATTGATATATTGTCCTAATTCCTTAATAGTTAAGTAATTATCATGATTTCTATCAGCTCTGAAAATAAAGAAATATTTAAAAAATAAACTTGTTAGTGAGAATATATAATTAACTTCCAAAAATCGGTTTGTAATCCCCCAGGAATATTTTCTGCTCCAAAGAAGCGGTTGTAGAATAGCTTCTAGCAGTTTCATGGAATCGGTTGCATTGGAACGAGTTGCAGAATTGGTGTGGTTGGCTACCGATTGTAAAAAATTTTCCTGGGCCCTTTTACTGTCGATTCTAGCCCCGATGATTTTCGTTTGAAATTGTCCCAAAAGAAACCACTTATATCGCTCCAAATTGAAACCGGTTGGACTAGAATCAATTCTGAAACTAACTCCAGAACTCATTCTCCTCTCTCAGTTGGAACGGGTTTTTGAACTTGTTCCAGGGAATCGGTGCTAATTGAATCAGTTACTGAATTAGTGTGTCTAGCAACATTAAAAAAAACAAGTTCCTGAATCGATTCCGATTGACGGGGAAATAGTTCTAGAACTAGTCCTAGAACTGATTCTAAAGGAATCGGGTCACCCCCAGAAATATTAATTTCGATGTTAATGACTTTCTTTAATTTTCTCAAAAATGTTGATATTTTAAATCGCATTCGAATCAAAAAGTTTGAAAATTCATAATCGGTATTTCTATTAAAGCAAGAAAAACTTAAATCGGCGAAAAACAACTAAATTATTACAATTTCCCCCGGGCAACTGATGTGTTGTGTTAATCAAGAAATTCGAACCAAAATTTTTAAATAATCCACTACAAAAACATTTTTTTATTCTACTAATTTCGAGATACCCAGATAAGAATTATTTTTCATCTTGTATTAAAGCTAATGCCAAAAAAAAGTCGGAATATTTAAACACTGTTTAAAGAAATTTCGAAAAATCAACTATTGGACTATAAGGACATATAAGGGATTAAAATTTTAAAATTTTTCATTTGGCTAGTGTAGCGATTTTATTTCAGCGGACTTTGGGAAAACTGCGATTTTTGTCACTTATTTACCTCTAAGGCAAGGATTTTTCTTTTCTTTTTAAATTCCATATATTTTTGGTCGGAATATTACAGCATAAGATAAAATACTTCAACCCTCTAAATTAGAGTAAAATGGTGATCCAATAACCATCCGCTGTTTAAAGTCAAAGGTAAAATTTTAGTATACCTAGAAAATGGATTCAGTTCTGATAACCCCATTTGTAGTCAATCGCGACAAGACTAATTTGACTGTGACAATGGAATTTCAGTTGAATGAAGAATAACTCGGTAGCCGCAAACGAAAAATTCATTTGATGCTACTGAACCATTCGATTGGCAACAAATGGAGTTGTCAGCACCGAATCTGTTTTCTGGGTGTAGATTTTAATTTTTTTAAACTTTAATCTAACAGAGCTTTCTGAGCGGGTATTGATGAAACTGTTGGCTATATGAGGGGCGGTGTGCCCCTCTCCAGAGAAAAGGTTGTGGTCTGTGTATTCCTCAATTTGCAGAGCTTTAAAGAAAAATCCGAAAATAAATATTAGTCTATTTTCAATCTCGTGATTTGGGAACAAGTATCAACGCGACGATCTTTACTAGCCAAACTGGCCGGGATGTTAGAATGTAGATCGTCTTTAAACTTAGCACCTAGAAAACAGCTTCGGTACTGACAACCGCATTTGTAGCCAAGCAAATGTGACAACGGAATTTCAGTTACATCAAGAATAATTCGGTGGTCGCAACCGAAAAACTCATTTGATGCAACTGAACCATTTGATTTGAAATAAATTGTGTTGTCAGCACCAAAGCTGTTTTCTGGGTGAGTTTAATGGAGCTTTTAATTGGAACACTGATTTTTTTTGAAATGTGGTCTCTGTTTACATCTGCATGCGAATCAAGAGATTCTGTTATTCATCACTGCGAAAAAACGTGGGTACATACGAAGCATAGTGGCTTGTATCCTCACAATGCTTCCATACCCTGGGTAAAGTCAGCCAGCTTGTATGCGGGGTTTGAAAGTACACTCATAGAAATAAATCTGTAAAAATAGCAGAAAAAGTTACTAAAAATTATGTTGCAGAAAAACTGCTAAAATTAGCAGATTTTTTTTACTAAATACTAGTAAAATGAGAACAGCAAAATTAAAACTGTTAAATTTACAGAATTTTATTTATATTTAGGCTAACTTTTAGTTAATTGAAAATAGCTAATTGTACTGTAAAATCTGGAGAAAATTTTGCTAAATATTAGTAGACTAAAAATTGCAAAAATAAACTGTTATATCTACAAAATTTTTGGTATTTTTAAGCTAAATTTAGTTGAATGCAAATAGCAGTCAATTCTGCTAAACTCAGCAGAAATATTTGCTAAACAATTGTAAACTGCTGTTTTCAAAAGGCTCGATTTTCCTTTGCATTTAAAAAAAAAAATCGAAAAAAACTTCGAAATTTTAAATGTTTTAGTGATTTTTTAGGCTACTAATTATTTAGCAAAATTTTTTGCTGATTTTGGCAGGTTAATTTGCTATTCTCCTTTTACAAAAATTTAGCTCAAATATAACTAAAATTCTGTATATTTAACAGTTATATTTTTGCTGTTCCTATATTACTAATATATAGCAAAAATTATCTGCTAATTTAGTAGGTTTTTTCTGCAGCATCATTTTTAACTAATTTTTAGTAGTTTTAACTAAATTTTTTACGGACTTTTTTCTATTAGTGTACCCTTTGTCGTTGCATTTTTAGACCTATTGCTTGCATAAAGGTTCCCGAAAACGGGGCATGTTCGCACGCCACAGGTCGCAATTATTCAGATATTGTGATAAAATTTCGTTCCCCGACTTATATCGGACTTATAAGATGAAATTTTAATGAAACTTGGTACATTGTTCCCACTTTTACTCAATGGACAGGTTGGCACACTACAGGTTGCAAATATTAAGGTGTTCTGATGAAATTTGGTATACCGACTAATATCGGCCCAAGGACGAAACCTATGGATTTGTGTAGAATCGGTCCATGTTTCGATCTAGTGCCCATATAAAGGCCCCTTCCAAAATTGGCTTTTTGAACGCTATATGTCGCAAATACGATGATATTTTAATGAAAATTGGTACGCTGACTCACATGTGCCCAAGAAAAAAGCCAATTGCTGCTGGATAGAAGAGTATATTTCGTCATATTGCCCATATTGACTATATTTTCGATTTTCTTGTAAATAACCCTAACATTAGGTAGAATCATTTGTTCTATTTTTTTTTTATAATTTTATCCCATTTAAACCCATTCGAACTTCGGATCCAAAGATTGGTTGGCTTTAGAGTTGTGTCATTCATGAACAAACTAGTTATTTTGAACGGTTCAGTTCATTGAACGACATGACATCGTTCACCATTAGTCGTTCATTTCGTTATTTTTTTTATTCATAGAAAATTTGTATCTCTTTCTTATTAATTTTTTAAAGAATTAAATGTTTTTCTTAATAATCTCAAATTTGTAATTTTATGATACTACACTCAAAATAATACGTCTGTTGACTGGACAGAAAAATTTATTACTTTAATAAAATTTATCCCTGTTTTTTGGGTTAAAATAAAATTTGTTGATTTAAAAAAAAATCACAAATGCGAATAAAAATTTAATTTCAATGAAACTGTTACGGGTTCCCTTGTATTCTACACCTTTTTCAGTTTTATTTCAGAAAATATATTTGCATGATTGTTTAAAAATGTTCTAAAATTCTCCAAAAATGTTTTTAAATTGTCCAAAAATGTTTTAAAATTGTCCAAATATTTTAAATTTTTACAAAAATGTTTTAAATTTGTCCAAAAATCATTCAAAATTGTCCAAAAATGTTTTAAAATTGTTCAAAAAATTTTCAAAATTGTCCAAACACTGTTTAAAATTGTATAAAAACGTTTCAAAATTCATTTCAAAATTGTCAAAATGCATTTCAAATAATTCTATTTGTATTTCAAAATTCTCTAAATGTATTTCAAAAATTTACAAATGAATTTAAAAAAACTATATTTGTATTCCAAAATTTTCCAAATGTATTTAATAAAATTCTAATTTCATTTCAAATTTTTCCAAATGTATTTCAGAAATTTCTATTTTTATTTTTTGTAACCGATTATTTGAGTTTTGAATTATTTGTTTCGACATTAACCGAAATAGAGGCGATTAAAAGAGGAATCGGTTAATCGATTAACCGAATTGGAAACACTAACGAAAACCCCTTGTACTTTTTGAGCCTACACAAAATGTATTTTTTCTGAATTATTTTGTTAAATTTAACAAATCTAAATTTAAGTAAGAAATTAGTAAAACTATAGTTTTATCTGTAATTATACTGAGTCGTAGAATTTATCCAAATTTAGGATCTCGGGACCCTCCCCGGGCCTAGTCCTTATCATGTGAGGGCATATAAGAGCACTCCCTTGGAGCAAACATTTTGTTCGCTTTGCTCTATCTTGCTTAGATTTCGAGATATGGGCCATTTTATGAAGTGGAAAATTTTTATTAAAAATTTCCGAGGGTCCAAGGCCCCGCCAAGGTCCATTTTTGGATAGAGATAACCCCTTTCGCCCCTTTATACGGTTAGGGGTAGTCGAAATTTTAATCAATTTTGCTCTATCTCTCTTAGTTTTCGAGATATGGGCCATTTTAAAAAATTCGGGAGGAAATTAAATAGCGCCATCTTCGATACATTGGTGGCGCCGTCTACCGGGTAATAACAGTAACATGAAAATATTATATTTTAACAATAAATTTTGTTAAACTTAACGATTGGGTTCTTAAAAATTAGTTTTAAATAATTTTGAAAATTAACACACAAAATTAGTTAAATTACTGAGGATTTTTAGTATTGTGTTAAATGAAGAACTAAAATCTTTGCTTAAATCAGTATTTCAATTAAAAATTTTTTAAAAATAAGTTAAATCGATTTGAAACCGGTTTCACAGATTTTTCTACTGACGTATAATTTTAAGTGTATTAGTCTATGTACAATAAAATAAATGTAAACATGTAACATGTAGTGCGTCAATAAATTGACAAACGAACGACACAGTTCACGAATAACTGTTCAGACACAACTCATGACAAAAAAGAACGATAACAAAAAAGGACGATTGAACGATTTCAACGAACTAGTTCAATGAATTGTATTGAACGATATGACCGAGTCACCAAAAAGAACGATTAAGCCCAACTCTAATTGGCTTTTAACCAGACTGGTGTATCATATAGTCGGCATGACCGACTTTAGCATAATGTGCACAAAATTTATTGTTTTCATTTAAATCTATTGATAAAGTTGTAGAGAAAAAGACGAAGCAATTAACTTTTCAACCGAATTTTTAAATTCAATCACATTTAAAATTTTGTTCACTAAGAAACCCAATTATTTCGCTAAGAAACCCAAATGCATTAAAACTCAGTAATCGAACAAGTTTTTGGTAGTTTAAAAAAAAATAGGAAATAGGATTGATGCAACAATTAAATAAACTGTGCACGAATCGGAGATATCGGAGACATCGGAGACGCTGAGTGGTGCTAGCCGTTTTTCTAGGTTAGCTCCTAAAAAAAGTTATTTTAATTTGAAAATTATGGCCCCAAAGCCCCAGTTTAAACGATTTTTTAATTTGTTTACGATTAAGTTTTAGTTAGGTTGTTTTTTACTCTACACTCACATAAAAAAGTTAGTAAAAAAATTTGTAAAAAGTTTCCAATCGCACTTTACTATTTTTATACTGATTTTTAGTATAATTTTTTTTAATAATCTTATTACAAATTACGGATTTCTTTACTAATTTTTGCTGCTGATTTCAGCAAAACATTTTACAAATTTTTCAAAACCGAATACTGAGTTTACCAGAAAAATTTTTTTATTTTTTTATTTTTTAAAATTCTTGTTTAGTTTATATTTGTTACTATTGATATATTCTTAGTTTAAAAAAAACACTCAAAAAATTTTATTGTATCTCCAATGCATAAAAATGTAAAAACTGGAGAACCGTTTGCAATATTGACTTCAAATTTCAAATGCGATGAAGTAATTATACGCTTGTTACAATCGAGAGAAAAGTTTTTTTTTATAATTTTTTTTTATATTTTACAGTTTTTTTTTATTTTTTAGTACACTTTTTTGCTAATTTCATCAGATTGATTTTAAATTACAGTTAACAATAATTTACTGAAATTTAGTAGCTGCAACTAATTATTTATACTAATTTCATTGTAGTAAAATTATAGATATTTAGTAAGCTTTTTAACTGATTTTAGCAAATCGATTTTGAATTGCAGTTTACAACAATTTTGCTAAAATTTAGTAGCGGCTACTAATTTTATTGTGCTACAGATCAGCAGACATATGTTGCTAAAATTAGCAAAAAATACCGCTGGGCTCAAAACAGTTAAATTTTCCGTAATAACATCAAAATTTTCAGTAGCCATTACAAACTTTTTTGGTTGAGTGTACTATATCCAGTAACAGCAATGCTATCAGTACATAACACTTCTTTTTCGCATTTAATACGGTCTGATAACAAGGCAAGAAAAAATTTTGAAATGTGACTACAGTAGACGCTCGCAAATTAGAGCTTTCAGTAATTCGAACGTCCAGAAATTAGAATCAATGTTTGCAATACATTAAACGCTCTGAAATTCGAATTTAAAATTCTAATTTCTGAGCGTTTTTTTTTTTTTTTGGTTATTTGAATACACAGGAAATCCCCAATTTATTTTTATTCTGTTTGAATAAAGTAAAACTAAAAAGGGGAATCACCAAATTATATATATTTTTCCCCATTTGTTTTTTTTTGTCGCATTTATGTACATTTTTGGCTAGTTTATTTGTGAAATTTGATACGCGTGTACATATTATTTGGCAGTCTCTATTAAATAGTGAAATTGTATCATTTAAAATGTTAAATAAACGTAAAAAAAACACTTTATCATTGGAAACTAAAGTCAAAATATTAGAAAAGCTTGACAAAGGCGTTCAAGGGAACCGGTTAGCCCTAGATTTTAATGTGAGAACATCTTCAATCACCTATATCAAATCACATAGAACAGCAATATTAAATGCTGTTTCAAACACATATCAGGAGGCAAACAATAAATCTTTGCACAGCGCTGAATATCCAAAAATGGAAAGTCGTCTGTATGAGTGGTTTTTAAGTCAACGAGAAAAAAAGTGTACATTGACTGGGCCAATATTAAAAGAGAAAGCTAAACAAATATTTAGAGAGGAATATCCCGATAAAGATGAAAATGCATTCCGGGCAAGTGATGGATGGTTTACCAAATTTAAGAAGCGACACGGTATCGGTTTTTTAAAAATTTGTGGCGAGATTCTTTCCAGTGATGTTGCTTCAGTCACTCCTTTTATTCATCGATATCGTGCAAAGATCGCTGAGATGGGTTTAATGGAGTCACAAATATATGTATAATGTCGAAACCGGATTATTTTTTCGTTGCCTACCAGACAGAACCTATGTCTCTGCTTTTGAAAAAACGCCCCTGGACATAAAATTCAAAAAGACAGAATTTCAGTCCTACTTGGTGCAAACTCTGATGGATCACACAAATTTTTTCCATTGGTAATTGGAAAAGCAAAAAAACCCAGGTGTTTTAAAAATTTCAATAATCCTCTGCATTACAACTTTTCAAAAAATGCTTGGATGACTTCTCGGTTTTCACGGAATATTTATTAAAGAGGTAAACAAAAATATTGATTTCAGGTTCAGTATACATAATTTTAAAATTTTTTTCAAATCACAGGTGATCCGCTTTTCTCAGGAAAATAATTTGCCTCCGAAAGCCATTTTGCTTATAGATAATTTCTCCGCTCATACACCCATTGAGAAACTTAAAAGTGACGATGGAAACATAGTTGCATTATTCTTTCCACCAAATGTGACAGCAGCTTTACAACCAATGGATCAAAACCCTATTAAGTTACCAAAGCTCAATTACAGAAGTATGTTTCTTTCTCAGTTAATTGCTGAAGGTGGTGAACTGAAGAATCAGTTGAAACCCCATTCGATCCGCAATGCTATATTATTACTGAAACAAGCTTGGGATGCGGTACCACAAAGTGTTATGAAGAAATCTTGGTCAAAGTTGTCCAATTGGGACTCTAACCAATACGACAGCGACGATGATGTGCCAATAGCACAATTGTTGCAAATAGATCAGGACTGCAACGAAGTTATTCAGATAACTCAAGCTCTTTTAAAAGAAATAGCTCCCAACGATTGCATCGGTATAGAAGACATCGACACATGGAATGAAGATATGTTTGATGACGGATCTGTTTATGTTCTCAGTAGCGATGGTGAGTCTTCAGATAGCAGCGAAGACGACGTTGTTGCAGTATCGTCAGTTGTCTCTAATACTACAGCCCAATGGCGTAAATAATTTAATAAAATGGTGCCATAACAGTGAATTGTTTTCAACTAAGCACATAAGTAATCTTTTGGCTCTCCGTAATGATATTTCGGATTTAAAGAAACCAAAAAAACAAACAAATATAACTGATTATATGTCAAACAAAGATTAGTTGTTAACTTGGCCATTGTTTAATTTTAATTGTTTAATTTTTTTTAAATACAGTTTTTTAGTTTTTAATTAAAAAAAATACATGTGATGTAATTGGACTGCATTGCTATGTTTTGTTGCCATTCGTTTTTTTTTTTATATTCATATTTTTAATTTAAAAAAATACATTTGATGTATTGGACTGAATTGTTGTGTTTTGTTTTTATCAAATAAAATTGAATTAAAAAATATTAAAAAGAGTTTTATTTAAATTTTTGGAAGTAAATTTACTCAATTTTTTTTTCGAAAAAAAACGTCCAGAAATTAGAATAATTCAGAAATTAGAATTGTCTCAAAAACAAAGCGGTTCTAATCTGCGAGCGTCTACTGTATTTACAAATTTTTGACTTAAGTTTCACTCAAATTTCGTTAATTTATCTTCGACAACAAGTGCCACAATATGATCAGCATCTGCCTGATGCATTAAGAAGGGCATCGACAGTCTTGTTTCGACAAACTGGACTTCAGACTTCGATTGGTTCTAAAACTACACCAAGGTCTTTTTATGGACGGCCACCAGGGTTCACACTCCTCTATGAAAGATTAATGTTTTCACTCATGCTGCTGTCATTTTCATGGATGATATACATTTTTTCTATGGTTTGGCGCCATTCTTGGTTAGAAATTGCGAATAAAAAAGAATAATACAATTTTATTGCAAATATCACCTTACACTCAGCCAAAAAGTCTGTGATTTTGCTGTTATTACGGGAAATTTAACTGTTTTGAGCCCAGCAGTATTTTTTTCTAATTTTAGCAACACATGTTTGCTGATCTGTAGTACAACAAAACTGTTGTAAACTGCAATTCAAAATTGATTTGCTAAAATCAGCTACAAAATTTACTAAATATCAATAATTTTAGTAGAATGAAATTGGTATAAATAAATAGTAACCGCTACTAAATTTCAGTAAATTGTTGTAAACTCCAATTTAAAACCAATCTGCTGAAATCAGCAAAAAAGTGTACTAAAAAATAAAAAAAACTGTAAAATCTATAAAAAAAAAAAGAAATTAATAAACAAAAATTTTTTTTCTTTTTTCGATTGTAAAAAATGTACAATTACTTCATCGTACTTGAAATTTGGAGTCAAAATTGCAAAGGGCTTTCCAGTTATTACCTTTTTATGGATTGGAGATACAATAGAATTTTACGAGTGTTATTTCCAAACTAATACATTAAACACATAGACGACTGCAGCTACACGACTACAGCCTGTCAAAAATAAAATACACACGTTTATATGAAAACGATTATTTTGACACCAACACAGCTACACGGCTCAGAGACTATTAATTATAGAGATAGGAAATCAAAACTTAAACTGATATCTACATGTATGATCATGCATGCTCATGCGTGTTAATGCGTGTTCATGATGTTCATGCATGTACACACATGTAGATATTACCTCAAATTTCGTTAATGCACACGTATGGTCATATATGATTCATGTATGGAGATTTATGTATCCATGTATGGTCATGAATGCATGTTTATGAGCCTGCACGCACATACATTTAACCTGTATGGATCCATATATGTCGATTTTTAGCTGGGTAATTTATATTTGGAAATAATTTTATTGTGATGTTTTGTACACTCATAGAAAAATGTTTGTAGAAAAGTTAGTAAAACTGTTAGTACTTCAACTTAACAAACTTTTAACTAATTTTTAGTTAAAATTTAATTTTTAGTTAATTTTTTTGCTACCTCTACATTACTAACTTTATTATTAATATTTAATATATACATTACTAAACTTTTTTGCTATTTTTTTTTGCTGAATTTAGTTACTAATTTTTAACAATAAATTTGCTAACTTTACAGTATTTTGCTGAATTTTAGTTACTAATTTTTAACAGAAGATTTGCTAATTTTACAAATTTTTTGTAAAATAAACCACCAATTTTGGAGCGCTTATAAACAGAATGTTAAATGACTCATAAAAATTACTGCATATTTTTAACTTGACAAAAATAATGAAAAAGTTTTTAATTAAAGCTAAATTGAAATGGTTGAAAGTTTGTCCTACTCATAAAATATCTAAATTATTAAATTTATGAGAAAAGTTTCTATTTATCGTAATACATTAATTTTCAAAGATCAAGGTTTATTTTCGACGAACCATTTTAATATGAAAATTGTGATTAAAAGTATCTCGGGGAGCAAGTGGAGTTTACCGCGATGACCCTAATTTTTTCCCCCAATATTGTACTTTTTAAGCTTATTTAAAGAATACAATATTTTTAATCGGCCACACCTTCGTTCCTGTGGGTGGAGCCTTAGAGGTAACAATGGAAATTCAAATAAATTCGGAAGTACATATCCGATCAGCAAACAATAAAAATCAAAAGAAGGGTCTCTGAAATACATTTTGTTATGGTTAACATCATGATACAACCAAACTAGGTAGATGCATTAGGGAGAGTATGACAGTTCAGGGTTTTATTATCACATTTCAGGGATTTTTTCGTATGCTTTTGCTATGTATCAAAAGTAGCCGATTACATTTTTTGTTGTTGTTTGTTGTTCTAATGCATCTACCTAGTATGGTTGTATCATGGGTTAACATATTATTGTCTATAAATATTACCACTTTTACAAAAAAGCATTCTTGGGAAATTTTCATTGGCATTGAAATATAATTGGCATTACTTTATCTCAATGTCAATGCCAACAAATTTCATCACCATTCAATGCTAATGAAATTTTTTTCAATTTGCATTGATGAAAACAATGGTAATGAAATGTAGTTATTCTTTTATTAAAACATGAAAACAAATACTTCTTTCATCAATTATAAATGGGCATTTAGGCATTGAACTATGCCAATTGAAAAAAATTTCAATTAATTGACACATTCAACAAACTGGTCCCAAGTATGGTTTTAAATACACATTTATTTTTTATTTATTAATTTTCATTTCATTTGCTCCTTTTTTACCTTTTTCCAGTCCACTAGTAATCTGCAAAAGTTTTGTTGATTTCAGAAAATTTTAGCAAAAATTTTGTAGATTTAACAGTTTTTTTGCTATTTTCATTTTACTATTATTTAGCAATTTTTTTTGCTGATTTCAGCAAGTTAAATTGTTATTTGCAATTAACAAAAATTTAGCTCAAATATTACTAAAATTCTGTAAATTTAACAGTTTTTTTTGCTATTTTTATTATACTATTATTCATCAAATTTTTTTTGCTAAGTTTAGCAGGTTAAATAGTTATTTGCAATTAATTAGCTCAAATATAACTAAAATTATGTAAATTTAACAGTTTTTTTGCTGTTTTCATTTTATTAATATTTAGCAATCTGATTCTGCTAATATTAGCAGTTTTTTCTACAGCATCATTTTTAACTAATTTTTAGTAACTTTTTCTGCTATTTTTACGGACTTATTTGTATGAGTGTAAAAAAAATGGATCTTACAAAATTAACAAAATATTCCTCAGCCATTATTTTAGAAGCACAAAACAAAAAAGATTAATATTTATCAAAACGTCAAATTTTTTGGATCAGCTGTTTACTAGAGTTGTGGTGTTCATGAACGAACTAGTTCATTTGAACGGTTCATTTCATTGAACGATATGACTTCGTTCACTATTATTCGTTCTTTTCGTTCGATCGTTCATTTCGTTGAACGAATGACACCGTTCAGGAATCACTGTTCAGACACAGCTCATGACAAAAAAGAACGATACCAAAAAAGAACGATTGAACGATTTGAACGAACTAGTTCAATGAATTTTATTGAACGATAAAACTGAGTCACCAAAAAGAACGATTAAGCCCAACTCTACTGTTTACTATGTTGCTGTCGTTAAAAAAAAAATAAGTAGCTGACTTGCAGCCAGCAGCATTTGTAGTCGGGTAGTCGAGTAGCGGCATTCGTCTATGTGTTTAATGCATAAGAATATATCAATAGTAACAAATATAAACTAAACAAGAATTGTAAAATTTTGTTAAATTAGTATATTTTTCTGCTAAGTTTAGCACTCGGTTTTGAAAAATTAGTATAATGTTTTGCTGAAATCAGCAGCGAAAATTAGTAAAAAAATGCGTAATTTGTAATAAGAGAATAGCAAAAATACTTGCTAAAAAAAATTTGTACTAAAAATCAGTATAAAAATAGTAAAGTGCGATTGGCAACTGTTAATAAATTTTTTTACTAACTTTTTTATCTGAGTGTACTAAAAAATATGTTGATAAAGTACTTATAGCTACACTTAAAATAATATGCCAGTAGAAAAATCTGTCAAACCGGTTTTAAATCGTTAAAATAATTACAATTTAGCTATTTGGCAAAAATTTATATTTTTCAATAAAAATCACCTTTTTTTTTAAATTAATTGTTTTTGGTATTTTTCTTGAAATGTACACGCCTTTATATAAAAAAATGGTTAAAATCGAAGAGATCATACATTTAAGGGCTAAAAAACATAAAATGTCAAATAACGTAGTATTGTAAAAGAGTGAAATGAAACTGTAAACATCAACAAACGTGTACAGTTTCTTTTGGCGCTCACAGTATGTAGATACATTTTCATACTTAGCTTTTTTCATATGAAAGGACTTGTGACTAGTTAATTTTGGTTTGCTTTTCCATGACCTAAATACTTGTGTCATTAAGATTTCGATAATAAATTAATGAAACATGTTCATAGTCATGGCAAAACATGTTTAGTATGTACAAATATGTATTTTTATTAGGGGTATAACCAAAATTCGACCCCATCACCACAAGGTGGCAAATGTTATATTAATTAGGAACACTGTTTACTTTAATCATTTGGAAAAAAAAACCTGTGGCATAAAGTTGAAACATGATTCAATATTTACATGATTGGTTGGTACTTCACCCGTGTGCTTTAACTGGGTTTAACCGTTCAGTGGAGAAAAACTATAATGAATTTTTTTGCAATGTTAAGACATGTTAGTAAAATCTGAAGTATTACCATAAAACAATGAATTGATTTTTAAATTTTTATTTGTGTTCAGTATAGCAATATTTATTAGAAACGATGTACATATTCATATTTTTCATGCTCTATACGATAAGGATAGAACCGATTGGATATTTTCAAAAATTGTTCAATAGTTTTACCCCGTATGTGTATATGTGTGCTCCATAGTAGCTACGAATTGTATATATGAACACATAACTATACATTTAGCTATTTATAATGCATAGAGAAGGCAGGCCTTGTTTTTGTGAATATATTCTCATATATGAGATTATCAATTTGAAAAGACAATAGGATTATTAATATTTAAAAATTTATCATATGTTAAGTAATGTTAATATCGGCTATATTCGGCATTATCCTGATAAAAAGCTTAATAACAAATCATTAAATGCAATACGATAAAATAAGATACTAATATAAAATATAAATGTTATTAAATATTTAATAAAACCATTAATTGCATTAAAGGAATTAAATATGCTAAAATCCCAAACGTATTTAAAAAATTGTGAAAAATAATCCGTTGTAGGCATGTCCCTATCCGGATTTCATTCAGACCAATGATTCAATAAAAATGCTGACGTTTCGTTAAAAAAAGTTTGCAGTCAGAAGGTTTCGAGTTCAAATCCGGTTGCAAACCAAAAATTTTTTTCTAATTTTTTTTAATTTAAAATTTTTTTATTTTATGAAATCATTTTTGTTTCTTTGTGGAAAAGCTCCTTTAAGTCTGCCAATCTGACGGCCTGGGTTCAATCACGTCAGGATTGTATTTTGGAAAATGTATTTCCAGACCACCTATTTATTGGTTGCAGCGTTTTGCCGAATTTCTTGCCAGCGCAATTGTTATGTTGCAGCAATCGAATTATTTGGTTATTTCAATCAAATTCATTTCTTACACAATTAAAATATATTGTTCCAACCGAAATTCTGCTGCCTGGCACAATGAATCTGTTTTCTCTGTGCATAAACGAAGTCCCCAAATATTTAATTACCAGGTCAAGTTTTTTTTCGCATGGTAATGCCATTTTTGCATTAATGGTAAATGCCATTTTTGCCGTGTTTTCACTTATTTTCTAAAAATTGCATTTTAGCACTTTAACTGTGAATTCCTTTATTATTGTTTTATGTTAAAAATATTTAAAAGGAACACTTAAATCAACTAGTATATTTTTAAATTCTTGGAATAAGCGTGCAATTTTTGCTTCTTTTCTTGACAATTTTGCTATTTTTGCGAGCCAGTTTCAACTTTTTTGTGTCATTTTAAACTTGCCCTATTAATTACTATAGTTTTCAGAAAATTTTTGTTCGGTTTGCTTGACCATAATTTTTTTGTTTTTAAATATGTACGTATACTGTTTGCGTGTGCTAAATACATTTTATAATTTCTTATAATTTAATGTGCAATATTTAATTGATTTTTAAATAATGAAATACAATTAAATTAATTCTGAAATAAACATATAGTTTAAATATGTATGAAACACCCGCAATCACAATGACATGGCTATAATGAAATAATGGTTAAATACAAATACCAATTTTAAAAACAAATAAAAGCCACAATTGTTGACCACAAAATACTCAAAGCATAATTATTTCAATAATATGGGAACGATTTTAGTTGAAAAGATTTAATGGATTTAGCAGTTATAATTTAGCATACATTGGCTGTGGGAAATCAGGGGTCAGTTGACAGAAGTAGAAATATGCTAGAGAAAGAGT
This sequence comes from Leucophora obtusa, assembly GCA_949987735.1. Classification (NCBI taxonomy): domain Eukaryota; kingdom Metazoa; phylum Arthropoda; class Insecta; order Diptera; family Anthomyiidae; genus Leucophora; species Leucophora obtusa. The sequence goes on along the minus strand of OX465295.1, from coordinate 290,186,514 downwards.
GAATTATATTTTTCTCCTCTATCACATATCCGAATCTCATTAAGACTGGAGAGAACCCATTGGTATAACTTCCTTGTAAGACGAGGTTTTTGTTGAGTTTAGCGCACCTTTTGTTTTTATTCAAATTTATTTAATTTTTATTCGATTTGATTTCTTAAGTGCAATGTATATAGTGTTTATTAGACCGTACCGCAAAGAAAAAAGTTCGCCGTACACCGTCGAATATAAATTATTTTTGCAAGGAGATTTGTAATTTTTTTTTCCATTTTAAAATGTTTCGTTGTATCTTTGGCGTTTACAGTCGGATCTTAAAGTATGATACATCGATGTTTTATTTCGAGGGGACAATGTTTTGCTCTTTGGGTCATTGACCCTAAGTATCCCGTTCTAGTATTTACCCACCAGATCTCAGTTCCTACCACCCTAATGTACGACCCCAATGCCAGAAAATTAAAGCCCGCAAAAAATCATTAAACTTTTCCTAAGGAAGTTTTTCGATAGTTTTTTGCCGAACCTAGGGGTCGGTTTTTTTAAATTTTTTTCCATTGGATTTTTTCTTTATAGCAAAACGTTGGTCTCCTGGAGGGGAAAAAATCGATATATCATACTCAGGGGTATGGCATCACCAAAAAAAAATAAGTTATAACAAAATCGTTATAACAAGATGGCACTTTTTAAAAAAAATTGACAATTTTCTTTTTTTTATTTAAATTTAAATAATAACAAACAACAAAACAAACGGATTTATCAAATTCTATTATTTGAATATATTCCGCGTTTGTTTTTTCATTATTTCGAGCAGTTGTCAACAGTTTTTGAGTTTTTAATTATAGGCTCAGCTGATACTAAACTGGTACTAAATACAATAGTTGCTCAGGTAATACTAAACCCTCTACCGGTGAGTAGTGTAAGTTTTGATTTCATATCTCTATAATTAATAGTCTCTGATCACACCGTAGATATAACGAAAAATTAAAAAAAAGTGACCCCACGTTCGTCAGAAAAAAAAAATCGAAATTGCCCTGCAAAAATTCTTTATATATGAAGGTGTACCGCACTTTTTTTTCCCTGCAAAGTGGTACGGTGTAGTGTTTATAAAGGGTTCTTCAATAAGAGCGCTACAAAAGTTTTTTTAAATAAAACAAAAACGGTTTTGGATATCAATGAAATTCTTTATTCCTGTGAAAGTACGTTCGATGCTATTATGTATGGAAATCGATCGCTTTTGCATGGCCACCACGGGCACGCTTGCAGAAGTCCAGACGCTGAACCCAATTTTCGACGGTTTTCAAGCATAAATCGGCCGATATTCGTACGAAGTTCATTAATCATTAATCTGGCTTGTTGGCATAGACCGTAGATTTGACGTAGCCCCACAGGAAATAGTCCAACGGCGTCAAATCGCACGACCGAGGCGGCCAATCGACTGGACCATTTCGTGAGATAACACGTTCTCCAAACTTGGTTTGCAATAAATTGATTGTGACATTCGCTGTGTGGCTTGTGGCGCCGTCCTGTTGGAACCACATGTCCTCCAAGTCCATATCATCCAATTGGGGTCAAAAATATTCGGTTATCACTGAACGGTAGCGATTCCCATTCACAGTAACGTGCCGGTCTTGATCATCACGGAAGAAGTATGGCCCAATGACGCCGCCGGCCCATAAACCGCACCAAACCGTAATTTTTTCGGGATGCAATGATGACTCATGGAGTACGTGTGGATTGCTGTCTGACCAATAACGCATATTTTGTTTATTGACGAAGCCATTCATTATGACGACCATAAATTGGACGTAGCGCTCTTAACGTTGAGGCCACTGACTCCGAATTTCGGTAGTAAATTTAAATAATTTCGACTCGTTGTTGCCTCGTATATCTTTCCGTCATGAAATGACAAACCTTACTGATGAGAAATGTCAAAAGAGTGGCAAGAAATATGACGTCGTTTGCTGTCCCTGTCTTTCTACTTTTATAGCGTCCTTATTGAAGAATCCTTTATTAACCCCTGACTTCAAATACGGTTTCAATACAATTTCAATTAAAATTTGGTTTGATTTCAAATTCATTTTCAATTAAAAAACGCTTAATAGGGGTTTTCATATAAACTCGTAAATTCGTTGTAAACCTTGCATAAATACAAACCATATATTTATGTATGGAGTTTGACATTATATTCATAAACATAGCAGGTTTACACCGTTTACGAGTAGAATACGAGTTTTTATGAAAACCCCTAATATTTTGTGTCATTCATATTTTGTTATATGTACCCAATCAAAACTCGCCAGTGGTACAAAAAATCAAGCACTGGTATACCACTGGGTAACCATGGTGTTGAAAATAAATGACTGGGAGAGCACTCATTTGGAACGCTTTGTCAGCGCTTGAAAAAAGCGTTTTTCCAGCATTTGTTTTACAAAAATTTCGGTGGTTTATAAAAAAAAAACACTGGCAAAGAATGGTCTAAGAGTGATATACCAAGGTTTGCAACCAGTGGTTATCCGGTGCTACCTAGCCAATGCTACCAGTGGTACAAAAACCAATTCACTGGTAGAGCAATGATTTTTATAAAAATGCTGACGCTTCATTAAAAAAGATTTGTAGTCTGGAGGTTCCGAGTTCAAAACTGGTTGTAAGGAACAAATTTTTTTTGGTTTTTTTTTATTTTTAAAATTTTTTTTGTTCTATAAAATCAATTTTTTTGTTTGTGGAAAAGCTCCTTCAAGACCAACTTATTTTTTGCTCTCGCAACGCTGGTATATTAGTTCCAAAAAACTGTTTGCCAGTGCTAGCTTTTTCGCACAGCCAGTAGTTGTCCAGAAATTATCACTCACTTATGTGTTTAGCTATCAAATATTATATGTCTCGTTTGCGCAGTGGGTAGAGCAATCGTCTGCCAATCTGACGGCTTGGGTTCAAATCACGGCAGAACCAAAAAAAAATACATATGAACTTTTTTTAAATTTTATTTTGGAAAATATATTTCCAGACCACCTATTTATTGGTTTTGCCAGCGTTTTGCCAACGTTCAAAAATTTTGTTGCTCCAATGCTTTTCCGGCGCTTTTTGAACAGCCGGTCCTTTTGTCTAATGATATTATTATTTTGGGAACGGGAAAGCACTTTTTGCCAGTACTTGTGCCACCTGTTAAAGTGCTTTGCCATCGCTTTCCCGTTTGTATTTTTCTGACTGGGGTATATATACTCGCAATACCGGTTTTTAATGTTACAGATGGCACTGACCAGAGACATATACACCTGCGGTCACGCACATCTTGCCACATAATTTTTCGCAGTATGTTTTAAATTTCTCAGCTTGTGTTTGGGTCACATCCAAAATTTTTAAACATGGATTTTATAAATAAAAATACGGTTTTTAACAAAATTTCATTGATTTCGAAACTGTTTTTTCTTTTTTTCCAAAAGGATAATTTTAATTTTCATATATTTATCCTGGTTTTCAAAATATTTTCAATATTAAACAATAAAAAAAAATTGCTTGTTGTTTACTTGAATATTAGATAAAATATTATTATAATCTCAAGTCTAATAAGATGTCGACCCCCCTCTGGAGGCTATAACAGCTTCGATTCGGGATGGCATTGACTCAACAAGTTTTTGCAATTCACTGTTTGAAATCTCATTTTCCCAGACATTTTCTAAAATTCTTTTTAGCCCTCGTTTACTCTGTGGCTTGTGCTGAGCCACTTTACGTTTCATAACGTGCCATAAATTTTTGATAGGATTTAAATCCGGAGAGTTTCCAACCCAACCCATGTACTGAATACCGAGGTCCTTGAATGTTTTTTGTACCTGTAAAAAATATTTAAAAGACTATTTTATAATTTTTAGCTACAAACATGCGAATAAAATGATACCACATATTTGTAATCAAAACTTACCGATTTTGCACGGCAACATGGTGCGGAGTCATCCTGAAAGATAGCCTCACTAGAATGCCCGTATTGCTCCTCCACAATAGGCACCACAAGTCCCGTTATAACTTCGCCATATTTTTATCCGTTCATAATTCCATACACACACAAACAACAAAAGACTCCGTACATAATAAGAAAAACATCTCCAGATCATTTGACTCTGAGGAAGCTTGACCGTTCTAATTACACACGTGTCCTTAAGTATTCCTCCTGGGAAACGTGGCACGTACGGAAGATTGTCGGCACAGTAAAAAGTTAAACTTGCTCTCATCAGACCATATAACGTTTCGCCATTGGTCGAGAGTCCAATTGCGGCCCACTACAACCGTTTAGCTCTAATGTTTAGTGTTAGGAGGGGTTTTTTTGCTGGTCTACTGCCACAAAGTCCGAATTCCCTGAGTCGTCTGCGAACCGTTTCCTCACTAATGCTAACTTGGTGGTCTTTTTAGAGATATTTTCCTATTTCGACGGCACTTTTAAAACAATTCTTTATGTTTATTTGGTGTATAACGATATCTGTTCGATCAGATGTCTTTATCCTAGTTATTTTCCTGCTGCTGCTCTCTAATCGGTCATCCTGGTTCTTTTTTTTTTCAGCAAATTTATCACGGTTGGATGACTACAGCCTAGCCGTCTAGCAATTTCGCGGCAAGGTACTCCTTCTTCCTCCAATGTAAAAATAATGACCTTTTCGTCTTAAGTCAACCGCTTATATTTTGGACTCATTTTTGAGGTCTATCTGTTTAATATGCCACTACTAATTTATAAATGATTTTTTTCACAATATTCCGTATTTATTTTTAGTTTGAAGTTTCTTGCACAGATATATTGATATAATTGCGATACAGCAAAAAATACATGTCCCTATTCGGATTTCATTCCTGCCTAAGGAAATCGTCAGGGGACGACGTTTTAGAATTTTTGTAAATATTTATTAGGTTAAATCACAAACTCAATGAGAATTTCTTGTTCTCATCCAGGAGCGTCATTAAGCATTTAAGATATCAAAGAAAAAACAAAAAACAACAAAAAGTTTGACCACAATTTGCTTTGTCATCTTCCAAAATACTACTCTGTTGTTTTCACAGATCTAGCAATGTAGTGACATCTATTTATGTATAACCAATAAAGGAAAATCGCATGTTTTCTATATTTGGAAGTTACGTTTAAATTTGCACAGGCACTTGCATATTCGTTATTTCAAATTTATTTTTATCGGGACAAACAATAATTGTATTAAAGGAATTAAATGTGCTAAAATTCAAATTTTTGAATCTGTACCCAAACCGAAGCCCAAATCCCCTTACCTGACAATTCTGTTAAAACTTCATTTGACAAAATAGAATCCTCCCTTGACAAAATTTCCCACATGCTAGCGACATCTACAGCTAGTTTAAAAAATTATCGATGTTGCATCTCTATAGTATATGTCTCTACGTATAACCAGAAATTGCAACTGCGTTTTTAACCAAATTTTTAAAGTCTGTAGTAAAATTGGGATTGAAGTCTGTCAATTGCAACTATTTTTTTTTATTAGTTTTAATGTAAATAAAAAACTAATTGAAATCATCAATTAATTAGTCCAAATAATTAATTAGTTCCATTTATGGTTAATATATTTTTATGGTCATAATATGATCGATAATTTTTCTTATAAAATTGTTCGTCGCCAAAACCAAAATCAGTTTATATGCAAATTTTACAAATTGCATTAATTTTTATAGTTTCCACTTTAAAATAAATTACATACTGTTATGTCGTTAATCTGCCCACGTGTTTATGCATATTACTGTAATGTGCTATTGTCCTATGGAAATATTAAAATGCGTTAAAATAACATTTAAAAATGTGAAATTAATTGTCTTTTTTATTGTATTATGACCCACAATTAAAACCGCCAATAGAATGTAATTTTAAATGTAATTATTTTTAAAAGTTGGTGAGAAAACATAACTGCATCATGAACTCACTACATCCGCCCACCCACCCAAACACACACACCCACATACTGCCACATCATGAAAACAAATTCACTAAAAATTATACTCGTATAACGCCCCAATAATTGTGCAATTAAGAACACAGGACTAACCGAATAATTTATATAGAGAGAACCTCAACTCAACAGCAACAACTATCACATCGTCATTGCAGTTGGTAATGGTACATAAAGGAAGAGGAAATGGTAGTTAAAGCTTAAATACTCGTAGTAGCATGTTTCAGTGCATATTTTCTTGCAATGTGTGGCTGTGGGGTGAAGTAAGGAATGAAACTGTAACATGGAGTGTATAAGGGCAACAATTTTAATAGTGGATGTACATAGGTGGAAAAATAATATCTTTGAATCAGTGCTGAATTATGCTGATTTTATTAAATTTCATATTACATATTTAAAAAAGGACTAAGTTCTGATCAATAATCAATTCAGATTTAAACCCAATTCCCAGTTTATATACTAATTTAAAAGCATTTCAGAAATCAACTTTAAAGAAGATTCATTTTAAAGCATTTACATTTTTGGCCTTCACTGTTCGCCAGATACTGTTTTTATTTAAACAGTGTAAAGGGAGCAAAGAGACACTGAATAAAATTAAAGTTTTTCTGTGCATAAAATTAATAACATTTAAATGCAAAAGCGAAAGAAGAAGCTGTAGCTGAGGCAAAAGGATAATGAAAAGTTGCAGAATTTAATGTTGAAAATAAATATATATAACATATATGTATATGTATAAGTGTTTTATAAAGTGTTTTTAATGGCTGAGTGAGTGGATGTGTGCGTTTTGAATAAAATTTCTAAAATTTTGTTTGCATCGTATGAAAGAACGGAAAAACGGAAGTTAAATCTACATAAACATACAGATATTTCCATTTTATGTTTGTAAATAAATGTATGTATAGATGTACCTATGAATTTCATACACGGGGCTTATTCATGGAGTGGACTAAGTAATATATTGATGATTTCAATAGCATTGCATTGATATCAATTGATAAGTTATAATAAAAAATAATTACATTTTACAGATATCATTAAGAAAGAACATCATTTAAATTGAGAAAAATTGCAGCAATTAGGAAAAATCAATGAAAAATATTCTCAATTCCATCTAATTCACTGAAAATAAAAAAAATCCACATATGATTTTTGCGCTCGAATAAAACAATTAAATTGAATTTAATAACTCGACAGGACACGAGCAAAATTTGGGAACCAGTAATAAATTAGTATTTTTGTTGATTTTTCAGACGGATTCTATTTGGACTTTTATACGAAGTTCTACACAGAAATCTTACTGAGCAGATGCAATTTTTCAAGCTTAAATGTGGAATAGTTTAACTAATTTGAGCTGTTGACCCACCTCATAGTGCACCGATCGTTTCATATTCACTTGCTAAATCGATTAACCGATATACATTCGTCTGTCCATATAAAATATACGACCTTCCAGTGTTGCCATTTTAGCATATTTTCTGATAGATTTAGCAGATTGAGTTCGAAAATTGCATATATTTTTTTTTTTTTGAAAAATTTGCTAAATGCTTTTTAGCATATTTCGTTTGACAAGAGCAGATTTTTAGCATATTTTTGTCCACGCAAGTTTCAATTTTTATTATTTTTCAACAATGATTACCAGGGCAAGTTTAAAATGTCACAAAAAAAGTTGAAATTGGCAGGCAAAATGGCACGAAAAAATGGTAAAATTGGCACATAAAACGCAAAAATGGCACGTTATTCCAAAAATTTTAAAGTGTAATAATTTATTAAAGTGTCTTTCTGAATGTTTTTAACAAAAATACAATAATGAAGGAATTTACCGTTGAACTGCTAAAGTTCATTCGCCGTATATTATTTAGTATGATTTAAAAAAAAAAATCTGGAATTTTAGTAAATATTAAATATGATTCCCTTGTGTTTGTTAAATTTTTCAATAAAAAATGTTTTCTTCTTCTTCTTCCTATAAAATCAACTCTAAAAAAAATAACGTTTTTTTTAAATTTTTTTCCAAAAAATATTTACAAAGACTGAGTTTTTACTGAATTTTATAGCATTTTTATAATGAAAAAGCTTTTTTTTTGGCAAGGATTTGTAAAAATGGAATTTTTACAAAATAAGTGAAAACATGGCAATAATGGCATTTAATGGCAAATGCCAAAAACACTTGCCCTGATGATTACAATTAAAACAAACTGTCAAAAATATTTATCTAATACGAAAACTTAACAAAAACGGCTAGTAGAGTAAAAATTGCAATCTTTTTAATGCAGCAGATTTTTAGAATATTTTTGCATGTTGTAATTTAGTAGATTTTTATCATATGTTTCCTTTTTCACGATTTGGCAGAATTTAGCATATTTTTTTCGCTGATTTAGCATATTTGGAACGAAAGTTTCTGGCAATACTCCTACGGGGAAAGGAATCGGTCCAAAGTGACACGCAGGATAGGACCCAAGGGGGCAGAGACCGATCCTTGATCGGTCTTTTTGTTTGAAAGAGGCACGTCACTTTAACATGGCGTTGTGATTGAAAGGGACCAATTGCCACAGTTAAGACACCTTGTGATACGTAAGGTGGTGTGTCTAAAAATATTTATTCAAATAAATTAATAAAAAATTAAGAGTTAAAAAGAAATCTACTTGGCGTCAAGTAGGGCTCGATAACACAATCTTCTGCTTCGAAGGCAAACGCTATACCGTCTCAGCTAGTGTTGCTTGTGCATAATGCCTGGCTGATGGTAAATTTATATATTTTTCCTTTCTGTTCAAATAAAAAAGAAAAACAAACACTACAAGCAAATAAAAAAAAGACTGGAAAAGAAAAAATAGAAAAGAAAACAACATTAACACTAGGGTATTCAATTAATCGGCTTTTTATTTTAATCGATTAATCGTGCCAATAATTATTCGGGTTTTTTACTTAACCGGTTAATCGAACACAATTTTAAAATTAATCGATTAATCTAAAAAATTTTCTGTAAAATAATATACATACACTTGTTGTGTTTTTAATAATTTTATTTAAAAAAACGAACAAAAATAAAGTCAGTAACTCTTCTGAAAATCATAAAAACAAAAAAAAAAATGTAATAATTGAAATCAGATTTTGTCAATATTATTATTTTTTCTTTCCCCTCTTTCACAAATCAAAATTTTATACAAATCGGGGAGAACCACACCCAAAAGAAGAATATAAAACCCCGTACATTTTCAACCGATTCTAACAAACAAGGACTCGATTTACTCATTAGTAAACGTGCTTTCAAATAAAAATAAGAAAAAATAGGGTTTCAAATAAAGTATTAGAAAATAAAGGCGCCAAAGTTGAAAAAATTAAAAAAAAATTTTAAATTTGAAATGTTTTGGATAATACTTTTACATGAGTTTGTTAAAAGTATAAACATTAGGGCGGGTCAAATTGTATGGATAAAAATTTTTTGATATTGCGTACTCGATTTTTCGAAAGCTTTTAGCATGGGGGAAAAAAAAGTTCCACTACGACATATCAAAAAAATCATTTTCGATGCTCCCAAATTTAAATTTTTTGCAATTTTCTAATAAATCTAGATTAGCGCCATCTTGAGGTGGCTTTTTGAAACAACTAATAAAGTTGTAAACAATATAGCATTACAACCTTTCCAGAAAGGTATTACTTATGAAAATCGGATAAAAAATGTGGCAACTAGAGGTAAAATTATATAAGTAAAATTATTTTCTCCTTGTTGTCATCAACATCATTATCATCATTTCTCATCATTATCATCATTTCATCATCAAGCAGAAAATAATTTTCCTTATATACTTTTACCTCTAGTTGCCACATTTTTTATCCGATTTTCATAAGTAATACCTTTCTGGAAAGGTTGTAATGTTATATTGTTTACAACTTTATTAGTTGTTTCAAAAAGCCACCTCAAGATGGCGCTAATCTAGCATTTATTAGAAAATTGCAAAAAATTTAAATTTAATTTAATTTTTTTTTGTTATGTCGTAGAGGAACTTTTTTTTCCCCATGCTAAAAGCTTTCGAAAAATCGAGTACGCAATATCGATTGCTAAATCGACCCACTCTAATAAACATGTATGTATATATATTTGGAAAGGCTAACTATTCATCTTTCTGAAACAGTTCGAAAATTGAAAATCGGTTCAAAAGTGATTTAGTTAAAAATATTTCGGTCCGTGAAGTTTTGAAAAAAAACGTTTTTTGCGATAACTTCAGATTTTGAGGGTATATTCAAAATTCTGAAAATTGAAAAGTGATTTACTCAACCAGGCCTACAACCTATACTAGGTCATTTTACAAGTATATTAAATTTTTTCTATTTTGTAACACCGTGTTATTAATGCTTTCATTTAATAACAACGTTTAAAAAGTCATAAAAAATAATTAAAAATTTATTATACGTAAATAGATAACACTACTTTGCTAGATAAGTCACAACAACAGGATAGTAATTTGGAAGATGACAAAGCAAAATGTGATAATTATATATTGTTTTTGATTTTTCTTTGGGATTTAAGATGTTTATTAACGCTCCTACTTGGAAACATGAAATTCTCATTGAATTAAAGCTAACAAATATTTCTAGAAATTTTAAAAGGTCGTCCCTTAATTATTTTCTTAGGCCAGAATGAATACAGCAAATTATTTGTCTCAATTTTTTTAAAAAAAAAGTTTGGGATTCTAGCACATTTACTTTAATAAAAAATTTTTTTTAAACATTTTTGTGATTTTCTACTAATTTCGATTACTCGATTAATCGTATGAAATTATTCGAATTATTCGTTATTCGAAATTTGGACATTTTAAATTATTCGAACAATTCTTGAGAAAAATTGTTCGATTAATCGATTGAATACCCTAATTAACACACACACACAAATATAGTGGAAGTGCCTTGAATATGCCCCCGATTGACCGGTCATGGGATAGGTCCTTTATGGGCAGTTGACTCGTTTTTTCGTTGGCCATAAATAAATTAAAAATCAATTAAAAATTAGAAAATTACCTCAAAAACTCTGATAATATAAACAAAAATCTTAAAAATTCCCCTTAAGTTAAAAAAAAAGTTAAATGAAATACGAATTGTTAAAAACTTAAAATTTCTTAGCAAAAAATTATAGAAACTTAAAATAAGAGCTAAAATAAGCAAATCGTACAATAAAAAAATAAAGTTAAAAATAAATAAAAGAGTAAAATAAATAAAAAAATATTTTTAAAAATATGCCGCGAATTTTGTTTTTTATTTCGGTGTCGGTCAAGTTTTTTAACAGCAACAGTGAAAATAACGGATCAGGAAATACTTAGAAAATTAATTCATTCTATTTTGTTCATATTTGTATTAATTTAGTAATTAATTATTAATTTGACCGCTCACGGAATAGGTCCTTGGAGGGCAGTTGACGCCTCATTCCCCGTAGGGACTGTTCTTCGTATTTATCAGCGTGTCGCTTTCTTTGTAAAGGGGAAAGAGAAGAGATAAAAGGCAGTGAAAGATATGGCAACACTTTAAATATGATAACAATGTAATTACGTGAGATTTTGAATCTTAAAATAGCTGTTGCGCGCCATCTAATGAAGAATTGGCGTACTTTGGAGAAGCTTTTTAGTTTATATCCCTGTTATTTTATTTTACTTCACTGTGGTTAAGTGCTATGAGAACACCGAATGAGAACGCTGCGATATATGTATATGAGGGATAGGCAACTCATATATATTATTTTTTTAAATTCATGTTGCCGTCGCTGGACCAAGGGAAAGCTCTGTAAATATTATGGCACATCTATTCCATCGAAAACCTACGAAATTAGAATTAATAAAAATACAGATTAATGACAATATTAATTGTATTTGGTCTATACGACGCGTTTGAAAAAACAACACTTTACTATAAAAAATAACAATGCCCTGTTGGCTGTCCGTCTCCAATATACACAAATTGCCTGCACTTGTACGTACAAACTATACGTCCATGTGGCAATATTTGTGAAAAGGTGACACGGAGGAAATAAGAAGATGAACGAAAAATCTGAAGTAGAATGTTTGCATATGTCTGTTTGATCACTTCTGAAATTATTCATATAGAGACAATCTGACAATAAAAATATAAACAATGATACAATTTAATGGAAAATCACTGATGAAGCCTGTCCATAAAAAGGCAGAAACTAGATCTAGTCTGATTTGCAAATTTAATGTGTTTATAACTTTTAAGGAAAAGGTTTATTCTTCTTCTTAACCTCAAACCTACTAGAAAACAATTGTAGTTTATTGGTTTACAGAAATTAGACGTGGTCGAACATACAAAATTAATAAACATCGTTCAGTTCGACCAAAAGGAGCGACAATCCTAGAAATTACTGAAAATATTCGTGATATCGTTTTAAAAGATAACCAAGTGAATGTGTGTGATATAGCTGACATCGTAAACATCTCACAAGGCAGTTTCGATTACATTTTGCATGAACATTTGCATATGAAAAAGCTATAAAGAAGATGGGTGCCGCTCCCAGGTAGAAATTATGTGTGGTAACAAAAAAGAAGCACTGGCAAAGCCCAAGTAGACCGCGGTCTTACAAAAGAAATACTGGCAAACCACTAAATTTGGAAGTTTTACCAATACGTGAAAAGGGTGAATTCGCAGCGGTTGTTTTCCAAAAACATTATTTTGTTTTTGAAAAAGAAGCTCCAAAAATAGGGGATATTTCAATAATTTTTGACTCCAAAATACAATAACTCTAAGAATCATCTATTTTTAGGGTAATTCAAAATTCTTCAGTGATGAGGGCTCATAATTTGTTGGCAGGGAAAACACTTGATTTTTGTGTTTCTTGGTGCTATCTCAATACTTTGCAAAGCATTTAATATATCGGTGTTATCATTTGTGTGTCGGTACAGCATTTTAATTTTTTTATTTGGGCGTTGGGAAAGCATTTGATTTTTATGTTTCGGGGTGCTTTATCAGGGCTTTGTAAAGCATTGACACCACCATGGACGGTGTTTTAATTTGGGCATTGGGAAAGCACTCCTACCACCCATTTCGGTGCTTGGCCAGTGCTGGCCCCTTTGTAATTTTCTAGCTAGGTTGATGAAACGAGGATTTACCACCACACTACTGAAGCAAAAGAACATTCAAATGTAAAATATTTTTTCAAATTGCATTACTTTCAATTTTCAATAGTAATGAAAAATTCCCAACTATACAGTAAATACACAAGTGAAAATAAAATTGTTGTTAATTATGCACTTGTTTTTAATGTAATATCAACAACAATGGAATACACTTTCAAAAATAATCCTAATCCCTTAACAATCCCATAGTTTGAACGTTACTATAAATTTAGTGAAGGGCCAAACTATGTTCCGATTAAACTGACAACGAACGAACGAACTCAACGAACTTTTGTCCCAGCTGGAATGAACTTCATATTAAGTTGTTTCGATAAACACTTTTGCGGAAAGAAATAATAAACCATTGAAATGGCATTTTTCATCTTTATTATACACGGTTGGCAAACCCTTTCAAATGACTACACTTAAAATAATACGTCAGTAGGGAAAATCTATCAAACCGGTTTCAAATCGATTTGACTAATTTTTAACAAATTTTTCGTTAAAACTCTGATATAAGCAAAGATTTTAGTTATCTTCATTCAACACAATATTCAAAACCCTCAATAATTTAACTAATTTTGTGTGTTAATTTTCAAAATTAATTAAAACTAATTTTTAAGAACCCATAGATGGCGCCACCAATGTATATGAAGTTTTAAAGATGACACAATTTCGTTCCCTCCCGATTTTCTAAAATGGCCCATATCTCGAAAACTAAGAGAGCAAATTTGATGAAAAATTCGACCACCCCTAACCGCACAATACCCCAGCGAGGGGGTATCTCAATCCAAAAAGGGACCTTGGCGGGACCTTGGACCCTCGGAAATTTTTAATAATTTTCCACCTCATAAAATGGCCCATATCTCGAAAACTAAGCGAGATAGAGCAAAACGGACAAAATTTTTGCTCCGCGGGAGCGCCCTTATATGCCCTGACATGATATGGTCTAGGCCCGGGGAGGGTCCCGAGAACCTAAATTTAGATAAATTCTACGACTCAGTATAATTACAGATAAAACTTTAGTTTTACAAATTTTTTACTTAAATTTAGATTTGTTAAATTTAACAAAAGAATTTGTTAAAATCAACTAATTTTATTTTAAGCCAAAAAACAGGAATAAATTTTGTTAAAATTTCTGTCCAGCCAACAGACTTATTATTTAGAGTGTACCATTAACCTTAAAATACATCTATCGATATAATTTAAAATACCATTAACCTTAAATTAACCAAGCGAAATAACTTTTAACACCGTTAACCCTAAAATAACTGAACGGAGTACCTGAAAATAGCGACAAAACAACATTTAACTATTTTAAATGCCCTAATGAAGTACTGTTGAAATAACGTTACCCATTATCACTAAACTTATGAATCGGTTGCCAACCCTGGTATTATAATATTTAATTTTTAATCTACTGTGTTTATTTTAACCGAGTTTTTCATAGTTTTTACTATTTGTGTCAAAAACTTTTAAATCTAAATAACAGAACTTTTAAAAAATTAAAATTTTAAAATATATTAAAAAATTTTGAGCTTGAGCTCATATCTACATAACAAAACTATTATTTAAAGTTAAAGTCCGTTTTCAAATTCACTTTAAGTTATTTCATTTTAAATTTTCAATTGTTATTTTTTACGAAAAACATTTGTGAGTGTACTATGTTTGTAAGGATTCAGTAACTAAATGCATGCAAGCCGCAAGCAAAATTTTTAATAATGCAAAGTTTATCTTGGTTTTTTAAATGTTGGTAGTTTTACTTTTAAAGGGGTGTGGTCTAAGGATAAGTCCGAACAAAACATTTTATATGTGTCACTATAACATTACCATTACTCTAGGAAACCACAAGGGAATGATGTTAATACAACTATATTAATAGGAGTTGTTATTGTTTTGTAAATAGGCACAAATATAAAAACAAGGAGACAAACAAAGTTGAGGCGTTTTATAATTGTGAACTATGAGGTAAAATGTGCATATTTTTTTATCCAAGCTAAGCAGTCGGGTTTTTATCAGAATTATTTGTGTTGTAGAAAAAAAATTGTAAGATCGGCCTGTCTCGGGATACTTAGGTTGTTGAAATAGGGTTAAAAATTCGGTTGTTTTTTTTGGTTTTTTTCTTCTTATGGCATTTTATGCAAATATGGTATTGTTGGAAATGGATTTTTAATAGCTATTCTGTGGTATCTTTTATGAGAGTGTTGTTTTTTTTAAGTGTTATAAAAAATTTATAATATGTTTACAACTTTATTTCACAAAATCTTGAACAAGACTGACGCTAACTGATAGATGGCGGTCTTAAAAAAATATACTGATCATCTGATGGTTGTTGAAACTATACCAATGATTGTGAACATGATATCTCTCAATTCAGATACTAATATGTTTGTGATTCGTAGAGAGGAATATAATTGTCCACACCCAGAAAAGAGTCTCAGTTATCACCACTGAATTTCTTGCCAAACGAATTCGTGCGGTTACAAACTATCTTTATTTTAAATTACATTTTTCGTCGAGAAAGCCAATATTTGGTTGTCTAATTCAATATTATGTTCCACCTAAATATTATTATGTTCCACATAAATATTATTATGTTCCACATAAATATTATTATGATCCACATAAATATTATTACGTTCCACAAAATTTTATTTAAATAAAAAAACTTTTTTTGAATTTTCTGGTATTGAACCCGGCCATTCATGTTAATAGTTCACACTCTTAGCCACTGCACCAGAACTACTTTTAATTTTCTTTGCCATATTTACTGTTTATACATACACAGAGAAAACAGATTCGTGCTTACAACCGAATTTGTTGATTATCGAATGGTTCGATTGCCGTGACCGAATTTTTCAGTTGTGTAAGTCATTTGATAATGGCAACAGAATTTCTATTGTCTCAACAATATGAAAAATTCTGTAGTTACAACCGAAGCATTCGATTGGCAATAAATTCGGTTGTAAGCACGAATCTGTTTTCTGGGTGTATGAATATTTTATTTTAATTAACTCTTTCACTACCATTGTACACTACAGTATACACATCTTTAAACGAATATATAAAATTTGATAATGCAGAAAAAAGTTTATGTAGGCAACCATATCATTTGTAAAGTGGGATTAAATGATTAATACATTAATAATTTGATTGCAACAACCATGTATGGCAATAGCGACCTTAGTTTGGTAGCAGTGATCATATTGCAACCATATCTTTTCTCTGTGTGTAGGGTTGATGCCATAAGTTTGACAGTTTCGAAATAAATCCAAAACGATATTCGTGAATTAGTCGTACTTTTTCGGTTTTTTTGGCGTCTCTTACACGTCAAAACTTTGGCTTTCTAGCCAGAAGCCTTGATTTCTAATCTCTTAATTGTCACGATTTATTTAACAATTTTCTAACAAAGAATGACAAAAACTATGGAAGAATAAAAACAAAATCGTAATTTCTCAAAATTTACGATCTTTCAAATACAGTAAAAACTGGGAGCAATTGAGCCAAAGTTGAACCTGCATTTTTCCCCAAAAAGAGCATTATCTGATTCACGAATAAAATTATACAGGTCCCGTGCAAGAAATCGCTTAAATAATCTGTTTAGTCTGGTAGCACCATTTAAGCTCAATACATTCAAGCTCGAAAAGGACCTTTCTATGATGACTAGATCAAAAGATGGACCGTTTTTATACAAATTAAGACATGCTTCTATACAAAGTTATTAAAAAAATATTATTTCGATATTTAAAAGACGCATCTTGAAAAAATTAAAAACACGGGTATAGTAAAGAAATCTGTCAAACCAGTTTCAAATCGATTTGACTAATTTTTAAAAAATTTTTAGTTAAAATACATTTAAACAAAGATTTTAGTTATCTTCATTCAACACAATACTAAAAATCCTCCGTACTTTAACTAATTTTGAGTGTTAATTTTCAAAATTATTTATAACTAAATTCTAAAAACCCATTTGTTAAATTTTACACAATTTATTGTTAAAATATAAAACTTTAATGTTTCTGCTACTGCCCGGTAGATGCTGCCACCTGTGTTTTCATAGTTTGAAAGATGTCGTATTTCTTTTCCTCTTGATTTTTTTAAATCGCCCATATCTCGAAAACTATGAGAGATAGAGCTAATTTGACGAAAATGTCGAATACCCCTTACAATATTATAGGTTATCTCTTTCCGAAAATAGATTTTGTTGGGATCTTGCTCCCTCGGAAATTTTGAATTATAATTTTCCATTTCATAAAATGACCCATATCTCGAAAGCTAAGCGACAAAAAAACGGACAAATACATACATAGCCCTAGATGATATGGACCAGGTCCGGGGACAAATTTTACGCTCAGTATATTTACAAATGAAACTGTAGTTTTAATAATTTTTTGCTTAAATTTGGATTTGTTAAATTTAACAAAAAATGTATTAAAATCAACAAAAATTTAATTTTAAGCCAAAAAAGGAATATATTTTGTTAAAGTAACAAATTTTTCTGTTGAGCGAACAGACATATTATTTTGACTGTATTCTTAAAACATTTTGAAAGACCGCTGCAAATGTATGTGAAAACAAATTAAGTTTCACTTAAAACGAGTAAAAAAGTTAAAGTCGGGAATGCTTAATATATATTACCCCACAAAAGTCTGGTTAAAAGCCAACTAATGTTTGGATCTGAAATTGTAATGGGTTAACATGGACTTGTGTGAAAATTTTCTATAAAATGATAAAAGAAGAGAAAATCATAAATATAGCCCATATGGGCGATAGGTCCAAATATGGACCGATCCTATCTATAGGCTTTGTCGTTGGGACCATGTGAGTCACCGACCCAATTTCATTGAAATATCTACGTATTTGCTACATGCAGCGTGTAAACAAGCCAATTTTTGGGGAGACCTTTATATGGCCACTAGGTCTAAACATAGACAGATTTTAACCAAAATCGTCCCTGGGCCGACATAGGTCTGTGTACCAAATTTTATTAAAATATCTTAATATTTGCGACAGACAGACGGTCGGACATCGTTAAATCGAAATAAAAAGTGATTCTGAGTCGATCGCAATATTAAAAGGTGGGTCTAGGTCCAATATTTGTTGGTGTTACAAAATAACTAAAGAATTATTTAGTTAATCTTTAAATAAACAAAAGTCGCATTTAATTCTATTGAAGAAATTTGTTGAAACAAAATGTGTGTTATTTTGAGCTGGACTTAGCATGTGGTTTTCTATGTTTTGTTTGTTTTTTTGGACTTGACAGAATTGCTTACCACTGAACAAGAAAAAACAACATAATGACATTTTTTTTTTGTAAATGATGTGTTTTGAGTTACACTAGCATACTACATCAAAAACTCAATTTGCATAAAAATTGGACTTGACAGGTTTGCCGACTAAGCCAACGATATATCTAGTTGGATGGGATTATATTATAATTAATACATTTGTATGAGGACAAAATCCGGATAAAACTATATCAAACCATACCTTATTACATCAAATTAGATCTAATTGTGTCAAATAATATACAATATGATATATAATTATATAATATAATAATATATATAATTTTTTTTAATATTTCCCTGCAAACATTACAATACGAAAATGTTTCGCAATCGTATCGCCTGGAAGAAAAACTTTATTGCGGCAATAATCATATTCTTATTGCAGAAGATTCCCCTTTCGGGAGTAAATGTAAATTATCACCTGGAAGATAAAAAGGTGATATCGCCAAATTAACTCCTCGAAACAAACTAAACGATTTATAATTTTCATTATTAAATTTAACTCTGAAAAAGAATATCTGCATACATAATCCATTGACAAAAATATTAATTATATTGTTGCCATCATATCCGGTTTTGTCTGCGCACTAAATCTTAATTTTTCAATGAATTTGCTTCCCATATTTTTATAATTGTTTTTTGTACAAATTACGTATTATTTTTTGCAACATCCCGTGTAAAAAAGATCAGATCTGGCCAGATCTCAGTAGAATTTGGCCCCAATTTTGAGATCTAATTAGTTCTGATCAGATCTAGGCATATCTGGCCAGATCTTAGTAGATATTACCAGATCTAGGCATATCTGGCGCATTGTACAGATCACTTTAGATTTGAACAGATTTGTCACTAGATCTGATCAGATCTTGCCATAAGGTATTATCACATATGCCATATCTGATCATATTTAATGAGATCTGGTACAGGATTTAATCAGATTCAATCATATCTATTTAGATCCAAAAAGATCTGATAATGATTTAAACTTTTTTACACGGGATTTTCAAAATTTTTAAACAAATTGTGTTTATCATCCACATGATAAAAAGGTGATATTGCCGCAATATTATCGTAAAAAAAATTATGACAAAAATTTGAATTGGTTTGAATTTTCCAAATATCTTCCAAATGATAAAAGGAAGACAATTTCAAAATACTACTTGATTATTCATTTAAATGAAATATAGAAGATATCGCTTTATTATTTTCTTGGAAGATACCTTCCAAATGTTTGCAGGATTCTTACTAAAAACATTAATAAGGAAAATTCACATTTAAAGTGCTATCCTCATATGTACCTAATTATGATTGTTAGGGCAATTAATAAGCTAAATAACTATAGTTTAAGCTAACTTATAGTTATAGATGTGAAACTCATTAATAATTTGAATGTTTTAATTTTAAATTCCATTAACAATAAAAAACCTAAAGTTAACACAAACTTAAAATTAAAAACTTTTATTTTATTGAATTTGACATCTATAACTGTAAGTAAGTTCAAGCTTTAGGTTAATATGTTTATTGATTATGGCACTTAAAGTTTAAAATTTGCAATTAAAGAACACATGCGCGGCTCCAGCAATTAATATAAGGGAAAAATCATACGCCACAGTGCCCAACTCAATGTGTCTGTCTACAGTGATTTCCCCCCTTATATTAATTGCTGGAGCCGCGCATGAAGAAGATATTCAATAATTATCAAAATATAATTTTATTTCAGTTTCTTTAAAAATTATGCTACTCAACAATTCCAACATTTTTCTAGAACCTGTTTTTGTAATACATCTTTTCTCAGATACGATTAATCCAAATCTGATAAAAGAATGATTTCTACTTGCTGTTTCGTATGAGTCGTGGATTTATTCGCAAATAAATCCTTTTTCCAATAAATAAAACCGCAGCTCTATTTAATTAATTAATATAAAATAATTTCTTTATTTAATACTAATAACATTATTTTAACCAAGGTTGGTTACCGAAAGGAATAACGGTAAGGGTAACGGTAACGGTATCAGATTTCGTTTGTTTAGGTAACGGTAAGGGTAACGGTATTTAAGACTGTTTCGGTAACGGTATACCGTTATCGAAACAGCAATACCGGTACGTACCGGTATTAAAAATTATGTTAAAAACATATAAAAACAAGTAAAAACATGGCATATTTTTAATTTTAAGTACTGAAAATACAGATTTTAAGCTATAAATTCAATACTGGTAGTTTTAATAAGTACAATTATTATCTATAAATTTTTTGTAAAAAAAAAACACTCAAGATTATAAAATAAAAAATAAAAAAATTGTAATTTTTATATAAAATAATAAATACCGGTAAAATACCGGTAACTACCCATAAAAATAACGGTAACGGTAACGATAACGGTATTTAGAAATTTGTTTAGAGGTATCGATAACGGTAACGGTATTCAATTTGAAACGGTATTTTAGCGATAACGGTATTATTACGATAACGGTAACCAACCCTGCTTTTAACTATCTGCTGCACGTAGTGTTACCATATATTTTTTTAGAAAAACTGTAAAAAAAACTGTTTCTTTATAGAAAAACTGCTTTTCGAAAAAATTTTAAAAATCAAAAAAAATTCTGGGATTTCGAAGTATCTTCGGACTAAAATATTATTCTAGGGTCTCAATTTTCAAAATATCGAGATTTCAATAATTTATGCCTAAATAGTAGGCATTTATAGTAATCGACTTTTTGCACAGCTTCTTAATTAAAGTTTTTTTTTAAAGAATTTTGGTCTCCTAGGCCTGAATCTGAAGTTAAAAAAAGTTCATTGAATCCGAGATGTGAACCTTTTCAAATTTCAGCATTTTTTGATAAGACATTGTTTTAAAAATTTTTTCAAAAAAATATAAATTTCTAAATTATCCTTCATTTAGAAGTGATCTGAAAAGTTCGGCTAAAAATGTCCGTCGGATCTATGACGTGTCAGATATGGTTTAGCCAATTTTATTCCGTACTAATTTTTGATGAAATTAGTTATAACAATTTTTCAATTTTCCATTTATGTTTCGATTTGTACCAAATTTTTTATCATAAAACAAATTCAACAAATTCAGATTATTATGCATAAGCACTTTTATATTTTAATTCTTAAATTTTAGTTAAAAAAATAATAAAAAAAATTGTAAATGAAACAAATGTGCCGATTTAATATGAAAAAACTGTAGAAAATCCATGAATTAAAAAAAAAAACTGTTTTTTACATGAAGAAACTGGAAAACTGTTAGGCATCCCAAAAAACTGTAAAAAGCAGTTAAAACTGGCTACCTGGCAACACTGGCTGCACGGCAGATGTTTAAGCTAAAAGAGTTTATGCAGCACGGCAGAGACAATATAAATCAACGATCAATAGACTACTAACTATATATAATTCGCAAACGACAGTTTGCACAAAATAATAACATAATTTCTTTAGGTAATATTAAGCAATAACTAATAAATACAGGAAAACTGGTTTTGAGTGAGAGTATGACTTTAATTAACTCTCACTTAGAACTTATTCAAAGTAAGCAAAAGAAATGTAACAAACGATAATAATGCAAGAACTTTAAGCACTGTGACTGACAAAACTAAACAAATACAATGAATAACGAAAGTTAACACTCAAAGTTAATAAAGTTATTGAAATTAATGAAAATTAATGTAAATGCTTAAATTACTTAATAAATTCATGAAACCAAATATTTTAATTCAAAATGACAAGAAATATATAAAAAATATTCAAATATTCTCCAACACTAGCAGTTTCTGAAATATCGCGGTTGTCATATTTACATTATATACCCCACTTTTTCGTGTTCCTTGTTAATTTTTTCAGAACTGGACCTTAAAATAATAAAGTTTTTTTAAACAGTATAAGGTAATCATTCCTACTTGTGACGAGTTGTGACTGTCATAAGACTGTTTTTAAGGCTGATAGTTACAACTTTCCGTACAAAATAACAATGAAATTAAAAAAAAAACTAATTTTTGTCCTATCTCGGTTAATTATCGAGATTTCGGTCAAAATGTTTGGGAAATTCAACTAAGGACCACACTCTAATAAAACAAATTATGTAGGACGGGGAGGTGCCAGATGTATTCACTTTTATGAAACAGACATAGGGTGATTAATTTATTTTTTTGTACCATTTTATGTGATAGTAGAAATTTAAATACTCTGATATTACATATATGCCTTTATTTCCACGTTTGATTCCATCCGTTCCAATTTTAGTACTTTCCCTTTACATTCCATTTCGTACCGATTTGGTCCAATTTTCGATATCAAAGTATGTTAATTTGTATTATCATAACAATTGTTACAACAACGAATGAAGAAGTTAGTCGGGCATGCCGACTATACTCCTATGATACCCTAAACCTTGGTCCGTCAATCTGGTTGAAGGTCAACAAATGTTTTTATTCGAAAATGGTAAAAAAAATTATAAAAATAAAACAAACATTCTATATGAATGTTAATAATACTGCAATAATACAGCATACTAAATTTAATTAGAAACAATCGCTAGACATAATTATAACATAATATTATTTTTTTGAAATTTTTAAAAAATTCCGTAATTTTGACTTCATTTTATATTTAATATTTGCAACCTTTAACATGCCAACAAGCGTAAGAGCCAGTTTTTGGGGGCATTTATATGGGCACAAGGTCTATATATGGATTAATTTTAACTAAAATCAATAGGCTTCATGATTTCGGACCAAGTGTGGTATATCAAAGGAATTTTAAATTATTTCGAAGGCGTATGGTGAATATTAGTTTTTATTAATTATTACGTATACGCATTGTAGTGCCGAAAAAATTATTAACCCATATTCTCCTGAATTAAGAAATCGTGTTAATCTTTTTAACGAAAATGAATATGGTCAGACCTTTGTACCCAAATAAGACTTTTCTGCATTTTTTATTGTCGCACCACACTCTCTAGCGGAGCTATTTGCAACGAAACTCGAAACTTTAACCTGCTAACATTATTCAGTGGATTTAGTTTTTTCTTAAGTTATATTTTTAATTTGTTCTCTTAATTCATATTTTCATAAATACTCAGGATTGTTTTAAAGAAAAATGTATATCTACTCAGTTTTTTTTGGAATATTTTTCTTAATTTTTAAACAGACAGAAGGACGGATGGACGGACAAAGCTAAATTGAATCAAACGGTGATTCAGTATCGATTATTGTACAAAGTCCCTAAAGTAAAAAAAAAAATATTTTCTTAAAAAAAATAATCGCCAAATACTTAAAAAAAATATGCTCTTGAAATATGATTTTGTTTTAAAATATGCAAAAATATGTTCTTTTTTCTTCTTTTTATGATCAAAATTGATACCACAACTCGACGATTGAGTACACAGCAAAGAAGAAATGCAGAAGGAAAAGCACTACAATTAATGAACTATGTAAATGTACTTCTTTTTTTAACAGAAACTCTAATGATTTTAACATTGAGTTATAACAGGAAGAGAGAACTCTTATCCTGGTTTACTAAAATCTATCCCCTTGAGACCCACCATACACGATTGTGAGATGTGATGTTTTCTCTTAAAATTACAAATATTTACAATACTAAAAGGTTTATTTAGATAAAAAAATTTCAATTATACTTCTACCTAAATTATATTTTAGAAAATATGAATTGAGATGGGGAAATTTTAATAGTTTTAATATCATTTTATCTTAAAGTAATAAAATTAATACGTTTTTGCAAGCTGCTTGGGTCTGAAAGGGCTATATGTTTTCTTATAACGTGCACTTTTCTTTATATAAAGCGGTTTTTTCTGCAATTAAGGTTGTAATTGTAGAAAAACACGCGGTTTTTTATACAATGCGTTGTTTTTGTGTTTCGTGTACTCTCACTGCTACATTTTTCATTAACTTTTTTAACTAATGCAAAGAAAACTCTATTTAATCAATAGAAAGTAAAAAAAATAGCAAAAACAATAATATATATTTTTTTTATTAACAAAAAAAAATTTATTGGCATCACCGGATATCGAGTTTGCGACCTCAAGATTATTTATCTAGCCCTCTGCCGCTAACCTATTCTTTGATATGAATGTTGACTGGAATGAAAACACTATCGTGTCATTGTAATGGTAGAGTGACTCTACTCTGCAGCACAGATTGAAATGTTAACTGTTCAAAATGCAGAGTAGAGTTACTTCAAAAATTTATGACACTTTTATACTTACATTATATTTTGTCGCAGGCCATGTCTCCACCGCAATTTATTTTTGTTTTTAATTTTTTTATTAGGACTTTTATGTCGTTCCTTTTCAAAAATTCCATTTTATTTTCCATATTTTTAAAAAATTGTTTTTAATTTGGTGACAATTAGAGAAGGTAAGAAATTAGTGATGTGCTTTTTTAGGTATTTTTGTCATGTTAAATAGTTAACAGATCAATGTTAACTCTTAGAGTGCAACAAATCCGTACTCCATAGTCAAACAACTTTGACTCTGGAGTGGAATAAAAAAAGATGGCAAAATACAAAAATGTATTAGTAAGAAAGAGAAAAGAACTAAATTTTCTACAGATTGGAGTACTCCATCATTGTAAACGCACCTTTATTCTCTTCAATTAAAGTACTTATTAAGCAAGTGCAAAAGGTGCACTGTCATTTAATATTTCTTTAGTACTTTTTCACAAGTGCATGAAAGAAATTGTTCATAATTTTTATTTTATTTTTAAAAATTGAAAAACTAAAAATTCAAAATAAACAGAAATGCATTAATTAAACATCAAAATGCATTAATTGTCAATCATTGTTTCCAGGAAAGTTTTTTTTCTCTATTTGGTGTAAAATAAATTTTGAATTCTATTTGAAATTTGCCATATTTGATCTTTAAGCCGAATAAAAATACCACCCATTCCAACAAAATTATAATATTAAAAAAATTTAATCAAAATTATAAAAATAATATTCCTTTCAGGATGACAACCTGCGATTATCTGTTTTTAAATCAACTGTATCCAACTCACTTCTAGGATCAGTTTTAAAGCAATAATGCTTTAGGAGCAATATTTAAGTGATTTTTTTTTTTGGATATTTGTCTGAATTACTTCTAAAAAAGCTGTAAAATATACTAAAGGATTCTTAGGAAGCAGTAAAAGGAGTGATTTCTTCAAAGTTGTTCAGAATTACAGTAAAAATACAATAACGGATACTTTTGAAGCAATGAAGGATGTGTTTTGTAAAGCATGACTGGCAGTGTTGCCACTTTTTGTATAATTATTCAAAAACGGGACTGTTTACACATTCGTTGGATAATTTTTGAATAATGACATTTTTGTGTAATTTCACTTTAAACAGAAATTTCCGTAAATTTTTAAAAGTTAATAAAAATTAGTCGATAGTTGACGAAACGAGTTTGTCTGTGAAACATTTACCACAAATATCCAATTTTTGTTTTGTTTAAAACACCGTCTTTTGTTTATTTCTTGCGAAAATAATTGTCAAGCTTCCTTTAAAAATTATCTTGGTTTGCAAGACTATTTAAAAATGCAGCGAAAAAGTAGGAAAATTTGAGTTTGTTATGATTGTTACTTTCTAATCTCTGATTTTTTTTGCTGTAGTTAACATGATACTGGGCTTTGACCAGACAAAAATTTTATTAACGCAGCAAGTTAAAGCAGAATCAAAATATTTTAGAATTCTGTATATCCAACATGTTCAAGATTTCAACAGAATCGTATGAAATTAAAAAAAAATATCGGGAATTTTTTGTGAAAATGTTATATTTTTATTTGCCAAAAGAAAATTCGTTGATGTACATACTGCAAAGAAATGTCATGCCGTGGAATTAAGGAAAACAAGCAAATTTTTACAAACATGGCATTTTTACAATTTCTGCTGTCTTGCCGACATTTAAAGATAGGATTGAACAGAACTTATTATATATTATATATATTTTTCATAAAAAATTGGTCTGAATTTGCTTTTGTAGAAGACAAAAACCCGGATCAGGTTATTGCAAAAATGCAAAATTTTAGTTCTAAAATGCAAATAACTTTTGCACTTTGCAGGTGGCAAAAATGCTGTGTTTAAAAATCATTTCATAAATAGAAAAGTGGCAAAACTTTGGAGTCGAAATTTACAGTGTGAAATTTCATATAAGTTCTAAATATTTTTATTCTTACCCACTGTGCTCAGGAGAGTTTATTTTGAAATAATATAAGATATTATAATTTTTTGTGTAATTTCATACGGTTTTGGATAATTTTTGACCAACAGCTGTTTAATTTTTTATTTTACTGCTGGCAACACTGATGACTGGGTATCTTATTATTGTAATTTTTTTTGTACTACAATGCGTATACGTAATATTTAATAAAAACTAATATTCATCATACGCCTTCGGAATACTTTAAAATTTATTATACCACACCTGGTGTGCAATGATGAGTCGACAAAGAAAGTACTCCACGGAAAGCAAGTATAGGGTTTTAAAGTTTATTTAAAAGTAAAACAATTAAGAGAAAATCGGTACGACTAATTTAATTGAATTTTAAATTGATTTTTTTTCTTTTTTCAATAAAATCAGAGTAGGGGTTTGTAAGATATCACAATTCAAAGAATTTTTAATAAAGCAAAATACACTCTCAATTTTAATTTAAAACTGCCATATCTCTTAAATGTCCACCATGATTGTTATCGAAATAGTTTTTTTGAAAGTTGGAATAAAGTGCTTTTAAAACCCATACTCACTTTTAGGATAAACATTCAAAAACAACTTAAAACTGCCACAGGTGTCTCTTAAATTGCTGAAATTTAGGAAATACATAGCTTTAATGTTTTCTGACTTGTATAGTCAAGAGCTATGTATTGGGTATAACTCGCCATATTCCCAACCTTTAACAAAACTATTTTCAAAAAACTCTAATGCGTATTTAAGGTTTAAAACTATGATTAAACTTTAATTTTGCTCTATTAAACCCACCTTACTGGGATTTTATTGAAAAAACTTGACTTAAAAGCTGAAACAAAGTTCTTTAATACACTGTGATGTCGATTTATTCAACGACAAAATTTTGTTAGGTGTATGTAATTTCAAAACACTTTTGAAATTCAGATTACTATCGAAATTATTTCCATTTTAAGTTAGCTTTTCAAAATATTTCGACATAAATTTTGGAAAGCTGTTAAAAGAGGAAAAATATTCTGTAATTTTTTTGTAGACTTTTGGATTATTTTATTCAGTCGTCTGAATAAATTTTCTTTTCTCTACAATTGGATAATTTTTCGAAATCCTGGTAAGATATTTTATAGAAAGAAAAAGAAAAGGAAAGGAAATTTGTTTTCTAATCAATCTTTCCTTTATTCAGGCTGATAATTAAAAGGGGTTATTTCAATTTGCTTTAATTATTGTATGTGGGTTTATTGAAATGTTTGAAGGTATTGGAGTGCCATTTATCATACCATTAAAACAATTACGTTGGTAATCATTCTTTATGTGAATTTTCCTATGACACAACATATACATATGTACATCAGATGAATTGGTTGTCTCGAACCTTATTGTTAATTAATGGAATTTTGAACACCACTATTTGGCGCATATTGTATGGTGATATATGTATGCAGGAGAAATTATTTTCTAGAGAAGAGTGAGTTTAACATATAGAGGAGGTGTAGTTTTTTTTTTTTTTTTTATATTCAATACGACAATACAATCGAAATTATCAAAGTGAATAATAGTAGTGTGGATCGCGAATTTTGATTTGAAAAAGAAAAAAGAGAAAAAGGAAAGAAGAGAAAGAATAAAAATTTTGTGATTTCTTATTCAACGCATATAAAAGAAAAGAAAACTAAAGACACATTAACGTAACGTTTATTATTTAATTTTAAAATTTTTTTGTTTGGCAAAGGCGTTTTTAATTAATTTATTTAAATACTTATTAATTCTTTTCTTTTAATAATTAACCTTCGGTTTTAATCGGTTATAATAATTTTCGTGATATAAGTTGATATTAATTTTTGTTTTGATTTTTTTAAATTAAATTTTATTTAATATTTATTATCACCGAGTCACCCTAACACATTTATTAATTCATTCATACATAACTATCATATTAACTTTTATACACTCTATTAACATCTAATTCATTTCCACATTTGATCTACATTCATTTCAAACCTAACATTTCCATTTAAACTTTTAATTTCCGCCATAATGATTTCCGCTCTCTGAGGAGAAATCAAAACAAACACACATACAAATAAAATTATTTAGTAAAGCAATATACGCAACGAATTCTTCATCGTCTCCAGGCGCCAGCAGACAGTGAGTGAGTAAACGTAAGTGCAAATGTTTTTATACTAATTTTATTATATACATACACACACATGTTTAACACACATTTAAATAAATCTATTAATTTTCGAAGTTAAACTTCATAATTTCCCCTTTGTGTTAATACCAAATGTAAAATTTTCAAATTATTTCCCCACTTTGTTATAATAATCATGTGTTAAATTCAAATTCAAATTTTTATTTTCTTTATTTTTTTTACTAACACCACTACATATTTTTATTTCATTCATAAAACTAATTTTGTATTAGTTTTTTAAAAATATTGTACTATAATTATATTATAGAGTTGCCATCGAGTAATTCGTTGAATAACTAATGGGAAATTCCGCAGTGGGAATTTGGATTTAAATTAGTAAAGATTAAGAATATATTACCCAATTTTGATGTTTTATGAATGAAATAATATATCTTCAATTTTATTTTGACACTTTTCAATTAATTATAATAATTAACCAAATTATTTAATTGGTGACAACACTTGTTCTTAACTAACAAATTTTAAATATTTGTATTTCTTAAATTAGATTAATTTTAAATTGTTATTATTTCAAATTAAATTTTGTAATTTATTTTATTGATTTTTTTTAATGGTTTTAATAAAATTTATAATTATTCGTTTGTAAATTTAAAATGAAATTTTAAAATTTTTTTTTATTTACGAAAAGTGAAGTCCTAGGCAGATAGATTAGAGTACATTTTTGGGTTGGCTATAAAAACTATGCGCAATAGCCAACATGGTAGGGTGGGTTTAGACGCCGGTTAGTATGAATATCTATTGCTAATCAAAATTGACCATCGACAAGTTTAGTTTCTAGGAATATATTTTATTTTTGTTCGTTTTAGTTTTATAATCTTGCTACCTAAATTAAAATTCTTTGTCTTCGATTCGAAAATATCAGCGATGGGACAAGAACACACTCCCAACGACGAGCACGGCCGGAACTAATAGGTAGCCCTGTCCCTTAGCTGGTAGCCTGACTGGTCGGGAATCGTTACAACACCCTAATTTAATGTTTGAACAGACAGGCAAAAAAACAACTAAAAAACCGTGGTATCCCTTAAATTAGTGCTACGATTTTTTTTAAAACAGTTTAATTTGATTACTGCCCAAGAAATTCGTCGGGTCGTAACAGTTATAACTTTTATTCAGAAAACTGATTGTTTTCTGATTTTCTGTTTATTTGCTATGTTTGATTTTTATTTTTAATTCAAACAAAAACAATCCAAACACGATTTTTATTTTTTCAAAAATAATAAAAGTTATTTTGTGATTTTTTTTCTTTATCAAAAAATAACAATTAAGAATTTAAATCAAAAGCCATAGAACCAATGACTTCAACAATTATAATATCCTGATAATGTCTACTAGTGGTAACAAGAGATTGAACAGTGATTTAACGTGAGTAAATATGTATATTCCAGCAACTTCCGGCATTCAATTTCCCAGCAAGCATGGCAATACGAAGAAGATTCCCCGATCATATTGCCAGGAAGAAAACACTTATTGCCGGCAATATCAATTTCGTATTGCGGAAGTTTCTTCCGTCGGGAATAACTGTTACCCGAAAGCAATACTTCCAGGTAACATGAAAGCAATACTCCAGGAAGATAAATTGGCGATATCGCTAAGTTATCATCTGGAAGATAAAAAGGTGATATCGCCAAATAAACTCCCCGGTACAATATAAAGGTTTTATTTTTTCATTATTAAATTTAAGCCTGAAAAAGAACATCTGCATACATAATCCATTGACCAACACATTAATTATTTTGATTTTATCGTAGCCGATTTTTTCCGCGCATTAAATCTTGATTTTTTCGACGAATTTCTTTCCTATGTGTTTGTTGTTCGTTTTTATAACAAATTTTGCTTTAATTTTTTCCAAAATGACAAAGAATTTCAAACAAATTTTCTTTATCTTCCGGATGAAAAGAAGGTAATACTGCCGCAATATAATCATAAAAACCTATGACAAAAAATCCAATTTTTTAATTTTTTTTTTTGCAAATATTACCAAATTATCTTCCAAATAATAAAAGGAAGACAATTTTAAAATACTACTTGATTATTTTCATTCAAATGAAAAATAGAAGATATCGCTTTAATATCTTCTTGGAAGATATCTTCCAAATGCTTGCAGGGTTAGGTCAATTTTTAATTTTTATATTATTATCAAACAAAAAAGTTAGTGCTTAATTTTTTCAAAAAGATCATTTTGTAACTTTTATAAAAAGTTTTAAAATAAAAATCAAAAAACAACATAAATTTATAGAGTAAAATATAAAAATTGAAAAAATTAAAATCTTTGCCAAACTTTGTGATTTTTTGTGCAATATGATTTATAAAATATGGTACATTATTGAAATATTATAATTAAATAAATTTGGGTGGTGACTTTTTAAGAAATGTAACAGTTTTTTTGGATCTCTGTTCGTAAGGTTAAATTACAAACTCAATGAGAATTTCCTGTTCTCAGCTAGGACCACTTTTCAGCATTGTACCACCTGTTAAATTGCCTTGCCATCGCTTTCCCGTTTGTATTTTTCTGGTGTTATTAGTAACTCATTATTATATGTTTAAAAGTAATGCAGAAAGTAGGTAGGTGCCATTACTGGTAGTCCAAAAAATAGTAACATATCATTACCAGGTCTAGATATCTTTAGATATATATAGCCTTTCTTTTTCTGCAAATATAATGTTCTTGTGCATTAATGCAATTTAATTTTCTAACTCTAAGTTTTAAATCTTGTAAATAAAATGTTCTTAAGTACCCACTTTTTGTTAACATAGTATATTTTCTTGAAAAGTTTAGCACTCGGTTTTGAAAAACTAGTAAAATATTTTGTTGAAATCAGCAACACAAATCAGAAAAAAAATAGTAATTTGTAATAAGAGAATAGCAAAAACTATTGCTAAAAGCTAGCAAAAAATTAGTAAAGTGCGACTGAAAACTGTTTACAAATTTTTGTACTAACTTTTTTTCTGAGTGTACAGATTCATATAGGAGGAACAACTGCAAGAGCAAATAGAAAAATAAAGAAGTTTTTGTCAGAAAAAAAAATCGGAAAGCTAAGATAAGTCAAAATTTAACCTCCGGAGATCAGATGGAAGAGCCAATGTACGACAACCTCAAAGCGAAAATTTTAATCCCACACCCAGAAAACAGATTCGTTGTAGCAACCGAATTTGTTGCCAATCGAATTTATGCGGTCCCATGTACTACCACAAAATTATGTAGCACTTTCTTTTGTTACTACCGAATTTTTTATAGAACCAACTGACTTTTAGTACTTGCTTCGGTGGTTTTGCCTAAATATATTAGTTGAAGTGATTGAAAATTAAAAACGATTTCGGTTGTAGGAATGGAAAAAAAGGAATGACCACCTATTGATTATTCATTAGTCCTAACAATAAAATTGAATAAAAAAATATATTTATAAATGTTTTAACATATTTATTATTTAATTTAAAAACATCATATTTTTCAGTTTATGTTTCAAAATTGATTAAAATCAATTCTTAAATTTAATGTACAAGTAATTAAAGTTTTTCGCACATTATCCTAAAAGAATAAAAGTTACCATTTAAATAAGAAAAAAAGGAAATTGTATCGACATTAGTTTAAAAACTTCATCTTTGATAAACAATGTACAAATTAGATTTTCTGTGTAGTTATTTTTGCAACCAACTTTTAATTTTTTATATATTTTAACAAACCATCCAGATAAGCATCAATATTGGAATTATTGTAATTTCTTAATTAATTTTAAGAAAAACCACTAAAAGATCGTATTGAATTTATAAATTTTAAGGCCGAGAGAAGAACATTGTTTAGATTTAATTTTATTCATTTCTGTTTTTATTTCTAGCATATTATTTTTACAAAAATTGTGGATTAGAAACGAAATCTTGAATTTACAATAACAAATCTTTCAACTTTTCTCTGATGCAACAACATATCTGAAATATTTAACACACACATTCATACCCAAAGAATTACTTTAGAACCATTAATAATAGACTGAGATCAACGGCAATTTGAAGTGAAGCACCACATCGATGACCAGATGTAAATCACACATTTAAAATTACTTTTTGGTCACCTAAGTTCTTTGTTTTTTGTTTTTATATTTTAATCGAAATACTTCTGTTTTCAAAAATATTTTTTATTATAAAAAATTATTTGTAAATTATTTTGACAATTTTTAAAATGCCAATAACCGAGTGGTTGCAATAAGTATTTGGTTCATCCAATTTCATTTCGGTTCAGAAACCCAACCCAAGTTAAAAATTAGTTTTTATGTTATTACCACCGAAAAATAATTATAATACAATTTTTTTGGTTTATCTTAAGAACCGACAATTGATAGTAATAACTGAAAACACATATTTGGTTTCAAATATGTTATTATAAATATTTTTGTGGTTGTTATCATCAACATTTGGGATCAAACAATATTCTACCTTATTAAATTTGGTTCTATACATGGAATTAGTTTATTAGTTTATAAAAATACTAAGGTTGGTAAAAGGAACTAATTTTTCTGCTGTATACACTTCCAATTCATTACAGTTTTGTTATTGTAGTTATTTATGTAGAAAGTCTATTGCAATTTCAAATATTTTAGAATTGCAATAACAATTCGTATTAGCATATTGATATTTCTTAGGGGTAACCGATTACCAATCAATATTTTTTCTGTGTGCAGATATAAAACCGCCACAGTAAAACATGGAGGTGGAAATACCAAGTGTGATTTCAGTTGCACATGTTGTATGTAGTATTTATAATTTTTATTTGCTAAACCGTTCTTAACAAAACCAACACTGAAAATGTAATTTTGAAAATTCACCGAAAATTAATGACAATTTGGGAATAATGAATTTTTTTTATGATCATTACATATCTCCATTTTCATAACCATTACATTTACTTAATTGTAATGAAAATTTTTTTTCATTTCCATTGCATTTAAGTAGTTGAAATGAAATTAATTTTAATATTCATTACAAAATTAGACATAGATTTTCATTACCATTACTTTTATACAAAGGTAAATAGTTTTCTGTTTTCGGGTCCTTCAATTCGAATTCATGGTAGGTTGGTGCATCATTTAAGCCCCAAATAATGAATGAGATTAAATTTTGAGGTCCGAAGCTATAAACTGTCCCACAAGTGCTTCTCAACCACAATATTTTATATGAAAATTGATAACTCTGCCAATAAAGGCACGACTATACCCAGCAGAAATTACTGCTTGCTTGGAAACAGTTTTGTCAGGGAAAGTTGAGCAGTGAAGCGATTGCATTATTGATGATATCATGCCTGATTTTTGTTCGAGATAGCTCGCGTGAAAGCACTTGTTTCGAGATCCGAAAAGGCATGAATTCACCGCTTTTAATTCGTGCTCCTGTTTTTCTTTTAAAATGTCGATAATTCATGCCTTCTCGAAAGTGCATATTATAAAGCATTTCAACTATTTAAAATCATGCCTTCTCAAAAGCACAATATTCCTGCATATTTTTCCGTGAAGAAAAAATGCCTCTTATTTTTAGTAAAACCTCTTATTTTCATTAAAATAACTTTTTTCCGCATTTTAAAAAATTTTGATAGAAAAACCGCAAAAATATTTAAGCAACCAAAATGTATTGCTCATTTCATGCCTTTTTGAAAAGCACAGCAAAAAGCGATGTAAACAATTAATCAACTTAGGCCTTTCATTAGTGCTGTTTACGAAGCTATACAATTTTAGAAGCGGTAAAAGTAGCAATAAGGAAGCAGTCAACGTTTTTACTGCTTCTACATTTTTGCTGGGTAGAAAAAATGGCTTAAATGCAGTTTATGGGCTTTGGTAAAAAAAAAATAAAAATATGATCCCCTCTAGAATTAAAAAAGAAAAAACCCGAAATTAATTTTGGGAGGCGCTCGGACCTGGGAGGCCCCACCGCAATAAAACTACATCTCTTCTGAAATTGTTTTTTTCATCAAAAAGTTTCATTTTTATATCATCGACAAAAGTTTGGATATACATAGGTAACATTAAAAAATTAAATTTTTTTTGGAAGAATCGCGCGATTTTTCCAAAAAAAAAAAATTTCGTGCAGCGCAATTAAACTATATCAGTTCTGAAATTGCATTTTTCATCAATTAAAAGTTGATTCTTTTTGTGATTTCCATTTCCAACTGCCTTTTATGTTCCAAATTTTCAAAATAAACAACAAAAAATGGTCATTTACAGAGTTTTAATAAATCTAAAATAACGTCATTTTAGGATTTTTTAATTTTTCGAAGGTCTAAAATTTAACAAAATGCCTGTAATTCGATTCACGCCCAACGGATTATTAAAAAAAATCATTTTTGAAATCGTGAAAAAATTTCCTTTCATTTGAGAACGAAAATCATAATAATTTTTTACTTTTTTCAAGGGCTAGGTTGTATGGATATAAAAAAATTTACATTTTTGGAATCGTGAGACAATTTTCTTTAATTTGATTACCCTCACTTGCATGTTACCCCATAATAATAAGTCTGTTGGCTGAGCAGAAAAATTTGTTACTTTAACAAAATATATTCCGGTTTATTGGGTTAAAATAAAATTTGTTGATTTAAAATATTTTTGTTAAATTTAACAAATGTAAATTTTAGTAAAAAATAAGTAAAACTACAGTTTTATTTGTAATTATACTGAGTCGTAAAATTTGTGCAAATTTAGGGTCTCCGAGGGTCCAAGTCCCCACCATGATCCATTTCTGGATAGAGATAACCTTTTCACGGGGTATTACATGGTTAGGGGGTAGTCGAAATTTTCATTAATTTCGCTCTATCTCTCTCTTAGTTTTCGAGATATGGGCCATTTTAAAAAATCGGGAGGGAATGAAATAACGCCATCTTTAAAACTTCGGATACATTGGTGGCGCCATCTATCGGGTAATAACAGAAGCATGAAAATATTATATTTTAACAATAAATTGTGTAAAATTTAACGAACGGGTTCTTAAAAATTAGTTATAAATACACTCACAATATTTTATCGTTAAAAACAACATAAAATACATATTAAATTAAAAAAATAAAAGAAAAAAAAAATAAATTAAAAAAAAAATGCTGACAAGCCATAGGCTTAGCAGTTTTTAACATTAAGAATGAAGTTTTATGTTATTAAAATTAAATAAATGAAATTAATTAAAAAAAAAAAAGTGAAAACACAACTAAAAGAAGGACTACTGATTTTTCATTATATTCAAACCATTTTGCTATTTATTTTCAAACATTGTTTAAACAATCCATAAAAGAAATAAAAATAATTGAAAAGTCTGTTAAAATAATCATCAATTTTTAACTGACAAAACGTAAAAAAATGATTTTGTGGTTTATTTTTTCATATTTGAAAGTTTTTTTTTGTTTGAATTTTCAAAACACTCAACACACAACCACACGTTCATATTTTTATTGGCTATGTTTGTGTGTATGAGTAAAGAATTTCTTGTAATTTGAATTGAAATAATTTTGTATATAAACAAACTAGTTTAACAAAAAAGAAAACCGAAAATATTTCAATTTTTTGTTTTAAAACAGAAAACAACGAAATTTTTAAAATTATTTTTCGAAAAATGGAAAACTAAAAATAAAACATTTGTCTGAAAATATCTACAGATGATACATATTTTTTTGTGGTTTGTTTTTTATTGACTGATAAAACTTTACCTATTACTTTTCAAATAAACCTCAATCGGTTATGGAAAATAAATTTTGAGTGTAGTTTTGAAAATTAACACCCAAAATTAGTTAAAGTACTGAGGATTTTTAGTATAGTGTAAAATGAAGATAACTAAAATCTTTGTTTAAATCAGCGTTTCAACTAAAAATTTGTTAAAAATTTGTCAAATCGATTTGAAACCTATTTGACAGATTTTTCTGCTGACGTATTATTTTAGGTGTACCTATATGCATATAACCTTAAGATTTTAATATTAAAAATATTTAAAAAATGTGTATCTGTGATACAAATAAAAAATATATTGCAAATTAAACATGTATTATTTCTGCCTACAATAATATTGAATTTTGACGGAACAACTTGAAGCCCCCAGTGGGTCTAATACACTGTTTGAAGCTTAAGGAGGTGCATTCCAAATGCTTCTGTAAATTTTGAAAATATATTGATTACTTCAAAATGATTTTTGTAACGAAAAAAGTCAAAAGGCCCCACCGTGCACCGAAGAGCGCTACCAACCGATGATAACGTTTTTTTTCTGCATGATATGGATGTGAACGACATGTGCTTACAGCAGTACTGCCCTACGAGCTATACATAATATCACTGATAGGGCTTTCAAATAAAACAAAAAATACGCAACCTGTTTTATTAGATGGTTTTGATGATTAGATTTAGATTTACCCATTATTCCTCCAAAATTATTTCCTCATTTTATAAAACACTCCTATTTTTCACAGAATTTTGGTTCCCTTCACAAAACTCGATTTCTAACAAAATCGGTTATTAGCACGAATTTTTTTTATGGTTGTATTTTTACTTTAATACGAGGGCGGTCTCAGAAGTACCCGACTTGACCTGAAAAACTACTTTGGTGAAAAGTAGCAACCTTATAAAATATATGTTGTAAGTTTTAAGGCGCCACGGTATTTAGTATTTTTTTTTTGATCCATCAATATTAAACGATTTCAGTGAATTTGTAAAGGCGAAAAAGAAAGTGTTGTTTCATTAACCCTTTGGCGAGTGCACAGAGAGAATTTTGCTGGACGAGTTTTAATGAAAATTTTCAGTAAACTAATGAAGTTTTCTTCACAAGGTAAATGAAAAATTTCATAAATATGATGAAAAAGCTTCATATATTTTATGAAACTAGTTTTAATGAAACTTTTTCATTGAGTGTATGAAAGTTTTAATAAATGAAATGAAATTTTGTACAACATTTTATGAAAAATTCCATTAATTCAATGAAAAGTTTCAATGGACGAGTTCCAGTGCAACTTCGTTATTTTTATGCAAAAATTCATTAATATCATGCAGATAATTCTCTCAGTGTGGCATACATTATAATGTACTTCGATTTCATCAACTCATCACTGATTTGAATTTTAGCCAACGCGCTACTCATTTACTGCTATCTTACTCAAATTTAAAGCAGGCTGTAAAATTTCAAAACAACATATGTAATAGTGTATTTAGACTGGGCAAAAACTAGTAGTTTTTGGGCATTTTTAGTTTTTGAGGCGAAAACTACAAAATTTATTTAGTTTTTCCATACAATTTTCATACAAACTGAAAACCAGATTCTACCTGGTTTTTGCCAAAAACCACATAAAAATATCTGAAATATGCATTCTTGATACAATATATGGGTGATATCAAAAAATGTGATAAAAACCGTGTAACCACCGAATTTCTAATGCATGGATTCCATTTGAGTTACATATTTCGATATATATCAGCGCGTTTCACCTGTTTTACAAAATTTATAACAATCTGTCCAATTTTTGGTTAACACATAAAATTTGTGACCAATTTTATAGGCCAAATGTAAACTCCGTAACAAGTAATTCATAAGGTTTTTTAACTTTAATAGCTTATATTTTAATAACCAATAAAGCTAAACACTAACTGTTAGAATTTTTATGAAGAAGAAAAGTGCCGATTTTAATAAAAATTAATACATTTCACAAACTTTTTCGTATATCTTAGCTATCACGACTTCAACTCTGTAACGATTTTTCGTCATAATTTTTGATAAAAATGCATATACCAGAATTTTGGAGTTATCTATTATTTATATTGCGAAGAGTATAATGTTATTTATACTCAAATGATCGTTGGACTGTAAGTAATCATCCAGTATAACAGACTTGAAGCTTTTCCGCAGCATGTAACATTCTCGAGATGAAAAAAGATATCTTTAATAAGATTTGAAAAAATGTTGTAAACTCCGTTCGTAATTTTTACACCAAACTATTTAACGAGTAAGAAAAACAATGTCAGATTTGGATTCACCTTGTAGGAATCATGCGATTTTGTTTCGGAAAAAAATTCTGACAAAGCGTTTCTGAAAGAAAACGAAAAAAGTAACCAAATGTAAACTCCGTAACTGTAAACTCCGTAACCACAATTGTTTGCATCAGATTTCATTCAAATAAATTTAGATAAATGTTTAAAATATTTTAAAATAACCATAAACAGAGATGATTCATCTAATATTTATGCGTGAAAAGACGATTCAACTAATAATTTTGCGTCAAATCAAAAAAAGTTATCAGTTTCTTACCCTAAGCTGCTGGAGCGAAAAACGATTGATTTTGCATTTCATTGGTTTTGAATCGATATTTCGAGTCATTACTGACATTAGTTTGACAAATTAAATTTGTTTCACACAATTAAAGAATTTTTTGATCGTGAAATGTTATGTTTTTAATATAATATTTTGTAACTGCGCAACCGCTGTTTGGATTTTAAAAAATTTTATATTTTTAAAAAGCATTTAAAAGGACCAAAAATACAAAATTAAAAAAAAACTTAAATTTTTTTTCGCGGAATGAATTGTATTTTTATTCGCGAAACCGCCAATTTGATAAACACAAATTATATATCATTGGAAAGCAAGTTGAAAACCCAAATACGAAAAACTAATAAATTGAAGAAAATTCGTACTCAATTTTTTTGTTATATCTTTTGCTTGAACAAATGTAAACTCCGTTACAACAAAAAAAATTAAAATTGTGCAAAAAAAATTATTGCGACAACTTGTAGAAGAGATTTTTTGCAATTAGGTTTATAATGACTAAACTTGCTGATTCCATTAAGAAAAAACCTAAATATTAACACTTTTTGCTTCTCACAAATTTGGCCCAAAAATTTATCACATTTTTTGATTTCATCCATATATCGAATATCAAGCAAGTGTCAAAAAAATATTTTTTAATTTTTTAAAAATATTTCTGTTTTAATTTGCAATTATGTGTTGTTATTCTTTTTAAATGTATTAATAATTTTTCTACATTAATTTGATAATAAAAAAGAAAGAAAAGCGTGTAATAAAAAAGTGTTGTGACAAAGAAAAACTAAATAACCAGTGTAAATGACTTGGATTTTGCAATTTAGTTTTGTACAAAAACCAACTGGTTTTTGCTCAGTCTAAGATCAGAAGAGTGCGTTTTGTCTGTGATTACGAATTAACGCTGCTGGGAATATGTTAAAAGTTAAAAGAAAAAAAAACCGCTAACATTTAGTCTCAAAAATTGTGTGATGAATAAAATTCAAAAACTCTAATAAAGATTTTACGTAGAGCTTAGTAACAGAAAAAATATAAAACTATAATTTAAAAAAAAATTTAACCAACTCGGAATCGGCAGCGTGTTAATGTTTGAACTTTAATTATAAATATCATCGCTAGGGGGCGCTGCAAATCCATCGAAGTAATAAATAATATTTCTTGGGCATAGATCTACATTTCCACGAAGTTTGGTCGGAAAATTCCGAGCCATTAAAATTCCCGTGTCAAAGGGTTAAGACAATACACCAGTTTACACATTCAGTATTTCGATGGCCAAAATCAATGATCTAAAGTTCGAGTTACTTCATCACGCACTATCATTTACCAGATTTAGCTCCCTTGGATAAATTTTTGTAAAAATGGTAAAAGATTTGCCAACAGTGAAGAGGTGGAGTCTGCGGTTCTTGGCTATTGTGAGGAGCTAGACATTTCTTACTATAAACAGGATACCGAAGCTATTGAAAATCAATGGAAAAAGTGTATCGAGATAAAAGGTGACTATGTTATGAAATAGAGAAAATTTTCCCCAAATTTTTTTTTGTGTTTTCTATGTTAGGGCCCGTTAACATATCTCAATTTATACCCTGGTTAAGACCTCTACTAGCCTTAACCACTGGTAAACATATTTTTTGAATAACTTATCTAAATTTTAACCAAGCATTTCTTCTAACCAATGCTAAAATTTAACCATAGAAATTTCTGTGGTTAAGAAACTTAACCAAGGCTATTTTAGAATAATTCACCCTACATAAGATATTTTAATACATTAGACTTGTAATGATGATTATTAAAAAAATTTAAAGCACAGCTTTAACCAAACTTTGACTAAGAATAGTTTATGACACATGTAAGAATTTCGATGTGCATTTCCCCCACTTTACCAAAACTTATAAAAATTGCATCAGTACTTAAAATCGTGCACAAATTTTTGCTATTTAGGATTTAGGTTTCTGTGATAGCTTACAGAAATTGGCCTCATATAAGGAAATAGGAAAAATTTATTTTTTTATTGGTTCAGGGAGCCAAAATCTGTCTTGAATAATTAAAACCAAAAATGGTGACCAATATTACAACAATTTGACACGAATTATACACCTCTACAAAATGAAAAGTCGCTGTTGGTAGAAGCTTGATACATACCCAGCAAAATATTGGTAATCACACCTCATTACTATGCATTACCGAAAATGATATATCATTACCTTTTGCATTATTATATAATATAAAATAATGACTTCCTAATAACGGCCTATTGTATTCATTGCTTTTAAATATAAAATAATGACTTACTCACAATAGTTTAAATAAGTACTTTTTACAAAGTTAAATTTTATACATTTATATTTATTACTTGTAAATATGTTTTGTGTTAAAATTTTTATGACGAGTCCTAAAATTACACACTAGAGAAAACTAAAATTTTTCTGAATGTATTTCCTTAAGCTAATACTATTTGCTTAACTCCTTATTTTTAAGAATCAAGTAAGCAATCGGATAACGACTTATAATTCAACTTTTTGTAAGCATGAGTGTAACCACTTATTATTCAAAATCTCATAACTACTTATTTCTAATTTTTTCGTAAGCGAGCCGGTAAGCGTGACTACTTATAAAAACGACCACGCCAAACAAAAATAATGAGTTTAGACGCCAAAAAATAAGTTGTGCGGAGCTATGAATTTCTATTATATAACCACTTATTTGGTAATGAAAGATTTTGCTGGGTACTGTTAGTATTTTACTTGCTGATTCCAAATCTCTATTCCGAATTCTCTATCACCTCTCAATTTTGAGAAAATCGTGATTAAAAATGCGAAAAATAGCTTTCTACGAATTTTAAAATACTATACAATACGAATTCAAATAGCTTAAGACTTTTTGTTACGATGGTAGTAAAGAATGAATTTTGTTCTCTAAAATACATAGGACAACATTTTCTTAATTTGTGTACCATTATAGGAAAAAATTCTTTTGAAAACCACTCTCAGACAAACAATTGTTCCATCAATTTTGGGTAACTTACATTTAAGAATTTGGAATCAGCGTATCAAATTCAAAATGAATCATGTATCAAAGCTCAAGACTACTGAATGAAGTACAAGACTACTGAATTTAGTTCTTAAATATAAAAAATCGCATTGAAATCACTCTCAAATTTATTAAATGCGAACCAATCATGTTTAAAATATTTTAAAAGTATGTGAGGAACCCCTGGACAACCCACAGTTTTGACTCGCAATTACAAAAAGATACAAAATCATGCATAGCGATTATTTTTCTACTCACTTTGATGTGCTGATCACATAAATTGCCTTAATTTAATAATCTATCACAAAATTTCCACTATTTTTTTTTTAATTTTATGCGCGAATCTTTCCGCAGTTGTCTCGATTAGCACGAAATACTTATTAATAGTTACAATAATCCACTTTTATTTTATAGACTTACAAAATGGATTTAATTAAATCACCTCTCGTAGTATTCAAAAAAACACAATCATTTTATAACATTTAGCGACCGCGAATTTAAAAAAAAAACGACGTATTGGAAAAAAAAATTTTTTGATATTAATTATAGTTTTTCTTTTTGTTTTTATTCTGACATTTCATACTAAGGTTAACTACCCAGAGTTAAAATATTGATAAGTTATTATGGTTAAATTTTCGTAGGGATAAATATTTAGTATTGGTTAGTTACCCATGGTTAAGGTAAAGTTAACTTCTCGAGAAAAGTTAATGGGCCTAGGTCGTATAGTTCAGGGACTGCCCTCGTATAAATTTAAATTTATGTATATGCTGTATACATTATATGTATGCAGTAATTTTGTGTAACTTACCGTTTAAAAGCCTTTTCTAAAATTTGTTTTTCACTAGCGGAACTTGCAACCAGAATAACAGTTTCCGGTGATGATGCAGAACTTTTCCTTTGCTGTTGTTGTTGTTGTTTGTTGGCATAATTTCCTATACCACCCGCTACTGATGATGACGCAGCAATTGCGGCTGCTGATAATGATGATGATGATGATGACGATGATGACGATGCGACGCCAGTTGCTTTTGATGTTTTTTTCCCATCCGTATCTGATGCTGGCAAAACATTCCGGTTTCCTGTTGCATGCTGTGATCTCCATTTTTCACTCCATTGTAAAGTATGTTGTTGCATGAAATTGCTGGATTGTTGATGCTGTTGTTGTTGTTCGAGTGTAGTTGGGTGATTTTTAAGTGAATGTTGTAATTTATATGTGGTCGAATGTAGTATCAGGCCAATGAAAAACATATAAAATACAATGGTAAATACGGTGGACCATCGCAACCAACGTAATTTTTTACTTAATTTATTTAACAATGACATGATGTTGCCTGTTCGCAGGCTGCTTCTTTATAATGTTGTTGTAGCTGGCGCTATATAAAAAGGTGTAAATGAAGGGTTCAGATTTTAAATGCTTTTTATTCACTTCTTTTGGAATTGTTTTTTTTTTTTGTTTTTTCTGTTCTTTTGGGTGTTAATATGACAGTGATGTTTTGTATACTCCTGCTTTTTAGTAGAACTCTGGCTACTTTTTAATTTATATTGTTCTTTGGGATGCTGTTGCTTGTGTTACTACTAATTGGCTTTTAGCTGTTTCTGTCGCAAACAAAGTTTCTTTTAGGTTTTTTTCGTTTTAAAGAACGGTTTATGAGAAATCTGGATACACTGTAGATATCAACTTAGTTGTTGTTTGAAATTTGTACAATATTTTCTCTCAAACAACGACCGAAGAAACTTATGATAAGAATTTATATCGACAGAGCCGTTCACTTTGCATTAAAGGCAGCTGTAACTATAGTCAATTCTAACTGTGACACCCAGAAAACAGATTCGGTGCTCCCAACCTCATTTGTAGCCAATCGAATGGTTCAGTTGTGGTAGACGAGTTTTTCAGTTGTGACAAGAGGAGACCATTTGAGAGAGGACCAATTTGACCGTGAGATCGGAAATTGAGTTGTATCAAGAATAATTCGGTAGTCGCTACCGAAAAATCCTTTCGATACAACTGAACCATTCGATTAGCAACAAATTGAGTTGTCAGCACCGAATCTGTTTTCTGGGTGGATGATTTTTGAATATGTCCTAAAAGCAACCACTTATATTGGTCCAAAGCAGAACCGGTTGCCCCAAAAACAGTCATTGAACTAGGTGCAGAACTGATGCTCTTTCAGTTATATCTTACATATAAAATCCTTGGAAAGGGAACCCTTCTAGGAACTCTACCCATTTTCCACATTTAACTTTTCAGCAAATAAGTTAAGTAGAGTGTAATTTCTATAAAAAATTTTATAGTCTTTTTCAGTCTGCTAATATTCAGCAGAAAGATTTATTGATTTTAGCAAGGATTTTTATTCATTTGCAATCGACTAAGAGTTACCACAACTTTTACTCGATTTACAATTTTTTTGAAAAGCAGACAGATAGAATTCAGCTGCACGAGTTGTGATAAAATGAAAAATTTCTTAAATTCGATGAAAAAGCTTTATATATTTTATCAATCCTGTTTTAATGAAGCTTTTTCATTGAGGGTATGAAACTTTTTATAAATTAAATGAAATTTTTCACATTTTTTGAAAAGTTGCATTAATTAAATGGAAATTTGCAGTGAAACTTCATTTTATGTAAATATTTATTAATATCATGCCGATAATTCTTTCAGTGCACCCTCCTGACTAAAAATTAGCTGAAACAGCAAATTTTGTCTCTGAATTTACTGACTTTTGGTTTCGCAAATAACTAGTTGTAGCATCGCATGTCAAATCTGATTTATTTTGCGCAAATGTTTACGGTCATCTTTCAACTGCTCCTAAAACTTGGAGCTGCCTTATAGGAAGTTACGTCTTACAAAAAAGCGTTTATCTTACGAAGAAGAGAAAAGCATTTTCAGCAAATAAATTAACTAAAGTACAATTTCTCTAAAATTTTTTTCAGTTTTGTTCATTCTGCTAATATTCAGCAAAAAGTTTTATTGATTTAGCAAGGATTTT
Source organism: Leucophora obtusa (assembly GCA_949987735.1). Lineage (NCBI taxonomy): Eukaryota > Metazoa > Arthropoda > Insecta > Diptera > Anthomyiidae > Leucophora > Leucophora obtusa. Next base: position 290,141,533 of record OX465295.1, on the reverse strand, counting down.
TTTTATCTGCAATCGACCAAGTGTTAGCAAAACTTTTGTTGAGATTACTATTTTTTTTGGTAAAAATCAGCCCAACTTTTTTGCAAGCACGCTCCTGACTAAAAATTTGCTGACACATCAACATTTTTTGCTGACTTTGCTGACTTTTTTTTGAGTGTACTTGGTTGAAACTGTGCCCTATAAAGGCCCATTTTGATTAACCCTAATGCATAGTGCCGAAGTTTTTTCACAGGCCTACCTATTTGTTCCAAAAAGTAGCAAAAAATGGCTTTAAAAAAGAGTCGATAAGTGTCGAGTTAGCACGAATATCGAAAAGATTCGTGTTCCCTGCAAACAGAGAAAACAGCTTCATTGCGACTACAGAATATTTCGTCAACTGAATATTTTAGCCACTACATATTTTTGCGGTTATTGCAACCAAATTATTCAATTGATAATTAATTCGGGTGTCACAGTGAATCTGTTTTACCTGTTTATATAAAGTATCAAAAAATGTTATATATTTTTCCAACACACACATATGCATTTAAGACAACAAAAATATCGGGAAAGGGTACCAGTGACTGGAAATTAAAAATCCCTTTAATAACAATACAATATATAAATATAGTTCCTTTGGATGAAGGATGAACGGATACCCAGTAATGATAGGTCATTGCCTTTTGCATTAATTTTATATAAAAAATAATGACTTACTGCTAATAAGTTAACTGGTAATTGATTAAATACGTACCGATTTAGCCTTTATAATGTCTGTCTCCGTACTTTACCGTGTTTTCCTACACTAGCCCAAAAGCGTTCCCGTACTCAAAATTTCGATTAAATTGTTGGCAAAGTATATTAATTTGTTTGAATATTTTTATTTTGCCAATATGACCAACTGTTTAACAGTGTAGGGTAACCACTTATTTCCTAACTTCTGGGTAAATACTTTTTCTATATTTTTGAGTACTTATTCTTTCACTGTAAGTAACCATTATGATAACTCATTATTCTAGCTTTTTTGTAAGCGAGGTGGTAATGACCACCCATGAATTTTGAGACATCGCGAACAAAAGTAATTTAGCCGGTAAATAGCCTGGTTACCCTTGGTATGCTACTTACTCGCTTAATTACTTGGTAATGCCTGTTTTCGCCGTTTCGTTTAATCCAAGACTAGTCGATCTTAGTGTTTTTTTCTTCAACATAACCAAGTTATTAGGAAATCGACGTGACTGGCTTGAATTACCTAAAAAAAAAAACAGCTCTGTATGAGGGCAATAAATTAAGCGGCCTAATTACTCAGAAAGAATTTACAAAATTCTAATTAAATTTTTAAACACCTTTCTCACACCAAATTTGTAAATATAAAAAACCAAAACTTTTTCAATAGGCACCAACAAAGAACTTTGTAAATCCAAAAAAAATTTTCTTTTTTTTTTGTAACTTTGAATTTTTATTTTTAAACAATTTTTATATGAAAGATAACAATTTACAAACAATTGTTGGCAATAAAATTTCAATTTAAAAGAAAATGTGATTGCTTTTACAAATTCCCATTGTTGGTGCCTACAGTTTTTTCGGTTTAGTTTCAATTCAATAAACTTGGTCTAGTGACTCACAATTATACAGGGAAATTTTTTAAATTCACATGATTTCTTAAAAAACTGTATTCCTTCAAACTACTGAAATATTTTTTATGCATCCAGATTTGGCTTAAACCCTTCTTTACGTTTTACATATTTTTGTTTCCTGACAAAGATAATGAATGCTGTTTTGTTTTGTGTGTATTTTTGTTTTTGTTATTACTACAGCTGTCGTTGCTCTTGTTGTTTGTTAATTGTTGGCGTACACTTCACTTTCATGCATTTATGCACTCATTGTTTGTCGCAATGTTGTTACGTTGACTTGTCTTGTCGTTTTCCCTTTTTCCGTTAAAGTTTTTTTTTTTTGTTATTCCAACTCTATTCTTAAACTGAGTACATGAAACTCTGACGACTGACTGACACACTGACTATAAAATGTTTATGAATAGTTTACAACTGTCTTGTTTGTGTGCGCCTCATTCATCTTTGTAAAGAATTACAGAGTTACAATAAAATAAAAAAAGAGCAAAGGAAAAAAAGAGTTTAAAACTTTTGTTAAAGAAATGACAAAACAAAAAGCAAACTTTTATTCTTTTGCAAATGTTGCACAGTGGAATGATTTGAGCAAAGATTACATAGATCTCTTACTCTTTACAAAAAATATTCGAATGTGTTTTTTGACAAAAGAAGAAGAGTAAAATATCTATGTAATCTATGGATTTGAGATTGTTTTTATACATGAAGTTTACCGACAATAAACTAAGAGAATAATATCGGTAAAATTAACAGCAATCGCAGTTAAAAAGGTGTACAGTGTAATTGCATTTAAAATTAACTGCCATTGTAGTTATTTCAACTACAATTTCGATGAAAAATAAATGCAATAGCAGTTAATTTAAACTCAATTTTAGTTAATTTTACTGGCATATTTCTCTGAGTGTACTTTATAATTGTCAGACCTGTTAAAATATTTCCATTGAAAGCACGCTTTAAAAAAATATAATATCTCGTATTAAAAAGGTAACTGAGATCTTTATATTATTTTCTATCGCTAAACCCAGAATCAAAATAGGTTAATTTAAGAAAATTACTCGATATCTATAAAAATCATTTCATAGATTTTTATATTAGATAGTGTGGTCGTACCACTGTGCATCTATTTTTAATATTCGTACTACTTGAGCTTATGTATTGCTGTTGCTGCTGTTGATAATATATTTCTTCTCCTCTTTTTATGTTGTGTTTGTAACTCTAGTTGTTCACGTTTAACCCAGTTGTTGAACAAGTTAAATTGCTTGCTGTTGTTGCTGTTGCTATTTTTATTTAAACCAGTTCAGCATCTTAACTAAATACTCGTACATTTGCCATTTACTTGAAACAAAATATTTCTTCGCTTTAATGTCTTTGACTCTATCGTCGACTAATTCTCCATTGCCGCTGCACTACGTAGCTTGTTTATCCACCAATAATTTGTTAACGTTATTTTGCGATTGCATCAATACTTGGATTGTGTTTTTGTTTTTTTTTGTTAGCATGTCCATAAATTCACGCTAATAATGTCATCCACACTGTTAAGTTGTTAACTTTTTTTTTGCTAACTTTACTTTTGCTATCGTTTACTAGTTGGTAGTAGTATTTTTTGTTTCTTTTTCTTAATTATTTTCGATTACATATTTTGCAGTTTATCTTGTGTTAATGTCAATTAACAATTTTGTTTTCTTGCTTCAATTGGATTGTTGTTAAATCGTCAGTTTCGTGTTTAATGAATTAAACCAGATTTTGTATTAAAATGCCGCAATATCACAGTGAATTTGAACTGGAATAAAAAAAGACTAAAATTATTATTATATTGCAAATAAAGAGATGATGGGTCTGTTCGGAAATGCAACACTGCTCTTTGTATTTACAATTGCAATATATTCTCCGTTACCGATCGAAGTTTACTTAAAAAGTAATAATTTGTTTCAAATGTAGAATCAATTTAAAAACAAAGAAATATATTTTTTAACTTTTTGTATCAGTCATTAAACAAAAACCATAAAAAATACGTACTTTCAGTAGGAACTAGGGACGGCAAACGGGAAATCCTGAATCCCGGGATTATTTCTCGAAAATCCCGGGATTTTCTTATTTATTAATATTAATATGAACGCAAATAAAAAAAATTGAGCAATTTAAGATTACCGACGTTTTTTCTTGAATTTTTTCATATTTACAAGAAATTGATACCAAGATATTGGTAAAAATAGAAAGAATCTGTTTAAAAACTGCTTACAAGATACTGGGCGCACGTATACCTAAGTGCAGGCCTTCATATGTATATTATCCCAGTCAGAAAAATATAAACGGGAAAGCGATGGCAAGGTACTTTAAAAGGTGGTGGCAAAAATTGCTTTCCCATTGCCAAAATGATAACGTCATTAGCTGGATTACTGGAGAAACAATGTGGCAATATTTGTGAAAAGGTGACACGGTGGAAATAAGAAGATAAACAGAGAAAATCTGAAATAGAATGTTTGTATATGTCTGTTTGATCACTTCTGAAATTATTCATATAGAGACAATCTGACAATAAAAATATAAACAATAATACAATTTAATGAAGATCACTGCTGAAGCCTGTCCATAAAAAGGCAGAAACTAGATCTAGTCTGATTTGCAAATTTAATGTGTTTATAACTTTTGAGGAGGGTTTATTCTTCTTCTTAACCTCAAACCTACTAAAGTAAAATTTCTAACGTTGGCAAAACGCTGGCAGAACCAATAAATAGGTGGTCTGGAATTATATTTTCCAAAATAAAATTTAAAAAAGTTCATATGTATCAGGCCGTCATATTGGCAGACGACAGCTCTACCCACTGAGCTAACTCTACATATAATAATTGGTGGCTAAAAACTTAAATGAATGATAACAGCTGGACAACTACTGGCTGTACTAAAATGTTAGCACTCGCAAAAAGTTTTTGGGAAAATTTTAAATTAAAAAAAAAAAATTTTTTTGCTTGAAACCAGATTGAATTCGGAACCTTCTTATTACAAACTTTTTTTTAACGAAGCGTCATTTTTATAAAATCATTGCTCTACCAGGAATTAATTTTTGTACCGCTGCAATTTTTGACTAGGTAGTAGCACTGGATAACCATTTGTTGCTAAAGTTGCATAGCACTCTAAACCCATTCATTGCCAGTTTTTTTTTTTTTTTTAATAAACCACCGCTGACAAAGCGTTCCAAATGAGTGTTGTCCCAATCATTTATTTTTAACACCGCGGTTTTCCAGTGGTATGTATGTACTTGATTTTTTGTACCATTGGCAATTTCTGACTGGGATGTTTCAATATTCATAAAATGTACCATACCATTAAAAATATAACTATAACATAAAATTTTTATAAATAAAGGAAAATTTAAATCCCGGATTCCCTTAGTCTCGAAAATCGCGGGATCCCTGGATTCGGGATCCCGACTGGCATCCCGATTCAATCCCGATTGGCATCCTTCGTAGGAACATACACTAATAGAAAAAAGTCTGTAAAAAATTTAGTTAAAACAACTGCAAATTAGTTAAAAATAATGTTGTAGAAAAAACTGCTAAATTAGCAGATTATTTTTGCTATATATTAGTAAGATAGGAACAGAAAAAATAAAACTGTTAAATATATAGAATTTTAGTTATATTTGCGTTAAATTTTTGTTAATAGAAAATAAAATTTTTTATCGATAAAGAATGTGTGGCATATCCCAATAAAAATGAATGAAAACATAAAGCTAAATAAAAGCATCAGCACGCACACGATAACATTTCTAAACTTTGTGTACATACTTTGAAAAACTCAAAAATAAACATCTTAATGTATGAAATTTAAAAGTATTTTTGAAGCAATTAAATGGTTTACAAAATTAAAAATTCGTAAATGTGTTTATTTCACACAAACACTATAAAAAATATTGTTATGCTTAAAAATTAAGTTTTTCTTAAAAATTGTGTACATTCAAAAAAGTTTGACAGTTACTACATGACAGTTGTTTGTGTAGTAATCAGCAGATGTTGTTTTTAACAGTAATTACAGTTGTTTTTTTTATGAAAAAATAGGAAATAACTTTTATGGCGGTTATTTAAGAAAATAACTAACGAAAATTATTGTAATTCCGTAACAGTTGCTTAAATCGGTTATTTTTAATATAATAATAAACAACTGCCAAAACAGTATTTTACAGAAAACAATTGTTTTTGTGGTACCCTGAAATATCTCCCAAATGAAGTAAGTTCCAATGAAATAACTCCCAATGAAATAAGCCGAAACAAAAATTAAATAACTCTTACACTGAGAGAATTATCCTTCATGATATTAATGATATAATTTCATAGAATTTTTTTTATGAAATTCTTCAATACTATTTACTTTTTCTTAATATTTTTTATAAAATATCGTCATTTCCTGAGAGAATAATCTTTTATGATTTTTATTTTTTTTAAATTAATTTTTATTATTAATTTTCGATTACGAAATTTTTTTATAAATCATATGTATTCATTTTTTCGAACCTTTTTTAATGAAACTTTTTAATTTAATGAATTCTTTCTTTACCCGAGTAAAAAAAATTATATATAATCATATGTGGCATATTTTACAATATATAATTAGACATGTGGTTATGTATATCCATATATAATTATATATGAGGTTTTTTCCGAAAAATTTTCCTTATATTATGCCATATATAATTTCATCTAATTAGATATCGGCCTTCATAATATTAGATATGGCATATATAATTATATATTACATAACATGGTTGATCTTATTGCATACATAGTTATATATAGAACTATATCTTAATATATATGGTGGCATTTTAGCAATATATAATAATATATGGTATCATTTAAACAATATATAATTATATATGGTGACAGTTAAACTAGATATTATCATATATGGTGCCATTTAAACAATATATGGTCATATATGGTACCTCATAAACCAAATCTTTAATTCAGTTCCAGATATGATAATATATGGTACTATATATAGTGCGATATATATTTATATATGGTGTTATTTAAGCTATATATTATCATATATGGTGCCATTCAAACCATATATTATCATATATGGTGCCATTCAAACCATATATTATCATATATGGTACCATTTAAACCATATATTATTATATATGTTGCCATTTAAACAATATATGTTCATATATGGTAACTCATGATCAAAATTTTTAATACAGTTCCAGATATGATAATATATGATACTATATATAGTGCAATATATATTTATACATGGTGTTATTTAAGTAATATATTACTATATATGGTGCCATTTAAACCATATGTTATCATATATGGTGCCATTTCAACAATATATGCTCATATATGGGACCTCATGAACAACAATTTTAATACAGTTTCAGATATAATAATATATGCTACTATATATGGTGCAATATATATTGATATATGGTATCACTTAAACAATATATTACCATATGTGGTGACATTTAAACCATACATTATGATATATGGTGCCATTTCAACAACATTTTTAATACAGTTCCAGATATGATAATATATGCTACCATATATAGTACCATATACTTTGATATATCGTATCATTTAAACAACCCGAATAAAAATAGTTACATATAGTCATATATGTGATTAAGTTATATCTGTATAAATATACAGTTTCATCCGAAGAATGGCCCGATATATTTTTATCGATTGTTTTTAAATTTTTATCTAATTGTATCAGTTTAGATCAGACCTGATTAAATTATGTGTTAATCAGATGAAATTGTATCCGATTTTTGACTTGATGCAATTTTATCGGTTTATATGTAATGGTGTCAGGTTTGATCGAAATTGGTTCAATTTTATATAAATAAAATATAATTGTATCCGACATTTACCTTATACAATTGTATTAAAGTTTTAAACTGATATCAGGTCAAAATTGGGATATAAATATATAATTTTGTATACAAATATATCTATTTGGACCTAAACTGATACCATGTGATATAAACCAATAAAATTGTATCAGGTCAAAAATCAGATACAATTTCATCTGATTAACACATAATTTAATCAGGTCAGATCTAAACTGATACAATAAGTTAAAAACTGATAAACAACTGATACAATTTTATCGGGCCATTTTTCGGATCAAATGGTACATGGATGACTCTAAGTTATATATTACCATATAAAGCTCCATATTATTTTTTTTAATAGGGAACATACCATATATGGTGCCATTTAAACAGTATATTGTCATATAAGGTGCCATTTAAGCAATATATGGTCATAAATGGTAACTCAACTACAATATTAACTGTATTTCAGAAGCTATTAATCGCATTTCACAAATTTTAAATGTATTTCAGAAATTATGGAATGTATTTCAGAAATTATTAATTGTATTTCAGAAATAATCAAATCTATTTCAAAACTTGTTGATTGTTTATCATAGTTAATAGAGAAAAATTTCTAAATTACATTTCATAATTTCTGAAATACAATTGATAATTTCTGAAATACAGTGTGATAATTTCGGAAATACAATTAATAATTTCTGAAACAGAATTGATAAAACTGAACTTCAATTGACTAGTTCTGAAATACAATTCATAAATCTGAAAAATAATTGATAAGTTCTGAAATACAATTGATAAAACTGAAATTCAATTGATTATTTCTGAAATACAATTAATAAATCTTAAAAACAATTAATACAATTGAAATGGTGTAGAGCGTTAAAAAGATGTAAATAAAATTATTTTATTCAAAGATTTAAATTTAATAAAAAAATAAATATATAATTTTATAAAAAAATTTATAGAAAAAAAATTTTAATTTTATAAAAAGAAATTCATTTTGTAAAAAAAATGCATATCGAACTCGAGACCTTCTGAGTTTAAACCTTATTTTAACAAAATATTGTAATTTTTATAAAATCAGTGCTCTGCCAGTGTATTATTTTTTGAACAGTTGGCAATATATGTCTGGGATCTTATTTAATCCCAAATAAATGGAGATCTTACGTAGTACCAAATATAATGCGGCATCTAATTTTATCTGTCATTTTTATGGATAGTTTTAGATGTCAATCCCCAAATATATTGCTGTTTCTAATTCTATCTGCCATTTTAATACCTAAATAAATTGCTGGATCTAATTCGATCTGCAATTTATGGGAAAATTTAAGATTTTACCAAATCACTAAATATATCACTGGATTCAATTCGATCTGCAACTTATTGAAAAAGTTAAGATCTTACGCAATCCCGAAATATATTACTGGATCTAATTTCATCTGTTATTTTTTTCATAAATTTAGATCTTACGTAATCCCCAAATATAATCCTCGATCTTATTCGATCTGCCGTTTTCCAGATAAAGTTAGATACAACTTAATCCTGAAATATATATGTGACCTTCTCCGAGAAAAGTGACCTAGTGTGTGAAAATTAAGTTTTGAGAAGAACGCATTTAAAGTTTCATAACGCATTATCACTTTAAACACACCTTCAGTTGGGAGATTCGATTTGGTATGGTTAGGTGCCTCCTAATCACTCTTAAGTCCAAACCCGTTTTTTGACATACTAGGTCCCTAGATCTACTTTTTCGCATAAATTTAGATCCAAGTTTATCCCCATCTATATTGCTGGATCTAATTCGATCTGCCATTTTTCTGATAAATTTAGATCCAAGTTTATCCCCAAATATATTGCTGGATCTAATTTGATCTGCCATTTTTCAGATCAATTTATATCTAAGTTTATCTACAAATATATTGCTGGATCTAATTCGATGTGCCATTTTTCAGATCAAATTAGATCTAAATTTATCCCCAAATATATAGCTAGATCTAATTCGATCTGCCACTTTTTCGGATCAAATTATATATACGTTTATCCATAAATATATTGCCGGATCTAATTTGATCTGCCAAAATTGAGATCAAATTAGATCTAAGTTTATCCCCAAATATATAGCTGGATCTAATTGGATCCGCCATTTTTCGGATCAAATTATATCTAAAAATATCCGCAAATATATAGCTGGATCCGCCAATTTTCGGATCAAAATAGATCTAGGTTTATCCCCAAAGATATCACTGGACCTCCCAATTTTGAGATATAACTTGATCTTAGTTTATCCCCATATATACAATGGGATCTAATACGATATGATTGGATACCCGAGTAAAAAAAATTATATATAATCATATGTGGCATATATTACAATATATAATTAGACATGTGGTTATGTATATCCATATATAATTATATATGACGTTTTTTCCGAAAATTTTTCCTTATATTATGCTATATATAATTTCATCTAATTAGATATCGGCCTTCATAATATTAGATATGGCATATATAATTATATATTACATAACATGGTTGATCTTATTGCATATATAGTTATATATAGAACTATATCTTAATATATATGGTGGCATTTTAGCAATATATAATTATATATGGTATCATTTAAACAATATATAATTATATATGGTGACAGTTAAACTAGATATTATCATATATGGTGCCATTTAAACAATATATGGTCATATATGGTACCTCATAAACAAAATCTTTAATTCAGTTCCAGATATGATAATATATGGTACTATATATAGTGCGATATATATTTATATATGGTGTTATTTAAGCTATATATTATCATATATGGTGCCATTCAAACCATATATTATCATATATGGTGCCATTGAAACCATATATTATCATATTTGGTGCCATTTAAACCATATATTGTCATATATGGTGCCATTTCAACAATATATGCTCATATATGGTACCTGATGAACGACATTTTTAATACAGATGCAGATATGATAATATATGCTACCATATATAGTACCATATACTTTGATATATCGTATCATTTAAACAACCCGAGGAAAAATAGTTACATATAGTCATATATGTGATTAAGTTATATCTGTATATATAGTTTCATCCGAAGAATGGCCCGATATATTTTTATCAATTGTTTATCAATTTTTATCTAAATGTAACAGTTTAGATCTGACCTGATTAAATTATATGTTAATCAGATGAAATTGTATCAGATTTTTGACCTGATACAATTCTATCGGTTTGATCGTAATTGGTTCAATTTTACATACCCGAGTAAAAACAGTTACATATAGTCGTATAAAATGCGATTAAGTTATATCTGTCTAAATATACTGTTTCATCCGAAAAATGGCCCGATGTAATTGTATCAGTTGTTTATCAGTTTTTATCTAATTGTATAAGTTTAGATCTCAACTAATAAAATTATACATTATTCAGATGAAACTATATCCAATTTTTGACCTGATACAATTTTAGCGCTTTATATCTAATGGTATCTGTTTAGATCGTGGTTGGTACAATTTTATATAAATAAAATATATTTGTATACGACATTTGCCTTATATAATTGTATCAAAGTTTTAAAGCAGATCTAATTGCATCAGGTCAAAATTCAGATATAACTATATAAGTTTGTATAGTAATGTATCAATTTGGATCTAAACTAATACCATGCGACATAAACCCATAAAATTGTATCAGGTCAAAAATCAGATAAAATTTCATATGCTTAATATATAATCTAATCAGTTGAGATCTAAACTGATACAATTAGATAAAAAGTGATAACCAACTGACACAATTATATCAGGCCATTTTTCGGATGAAATGGTATATGGATCACATTAAGTTAAATATTACCATATAAAGCTCCATATTAATTTTTTTTAATAGGGTAAATAAAATATAATTGTATCCGACATTTACCTTATACAATTGTATCAAAGTTTTAAACTGATATCAGGTCAAAATTGGGATATAACTATATAATTTTGTATACAAATATATCTATTTGGACCTAAACTGATACCATGTAATATAAACCAATAAAATTGTATCAGGTCAAAAATCTGATACAATTTCATCTGATTAACACATAATTTAATCAGGTCAGATCTAAACTGATGCAATTAGATAACAACTGATACAAATAAGAACTGATACAATTTTAGCGGGCCATTTTTCGGATCAAATGGTATATGGATGAATCTAAGTTATATATTACCATATAAAGCTCCATATTGGTGCCATTTAAACAATATATTGTCATATATGGTGCCATCATATATGGTAACTCATCAGCAACTACAATATTAACTGTATTTCAGAAGCTATTAAATGTATTTCAGAAATTTTAAATGTATTTTAGAAATTATGGAATGTATTTCAGAAATTTATTAATTGTATTTCAGAAATAATCAAATCTATTTCAGAACTTGTTGATGGTTTATCATAGTTAATAGAGAAAAATTTCTAAATTACATTTCATAATTTCTGAAATACAATTGATAATTTCTGAAATACAGTTTGATAATTTCTGAAATACAGTTGTTAATTTCGGAAATACAATTAATAATTTCTGAAATACAATTGATAAAACTGAAATTCAATTGACTAGTTCTGAAATAAATTCATAAATCTGAAAAATAATTGATAAGTTCTGAAATACAATTGATAAAACGGAAATTCAATTGATTATTTCTGAAATACAATTGATAAATTTTAAAAACAATTGATACAATTGGAAATGGTGTAGAGCGTTAAAAATATGTAAATAAAATTGTTTTTTAAAAAAAATTCCATTTAATAAAAAAAATATAATTTTATAAAAACATTTACAGAAAATAAAATTATAATTTTATAAAAAGAAATTCTTTTGAATGGGGGAAATGTTTTTAGTTGATCTGTTATTTTTAAGTAAATGAATGTTATTTTAGTTTGACTCAAGATCATAAATTAATATCACTTTCTGTTTAAATTATTTTCAAATCACAGAAAGATGATACAATTTTTACAAGTAAATTACAAAGAATAAAAATTATTGAAAAAATTTCGATAAGACCAGCAAGGAGAATGCGCATTTTTATAAAAAAATGCATAGCCGTGAAAGGTATCGAACTCGAGATCTTCTGATTTTAAACCTTATTTTAACAAAATATTTTAATTTTTATAAAATCAGTGATCTTCCACTGTATTATTTTTTGAACTATTGTCAATATCTGTCTGGGATCTTATTTAATCCCAAATAAATGGAGATCTTACGTAGTACCCAAATATAATGCGGGATCTAATTTTAGCTGTCATTTTTCTGGATAGTTCTAGATGTCAATCTCCAAATATATTGCTGTTTCTAATTCGATCTGCAATTTATGGGATAAATTAAGATCCTACCAAATCCCCAAATATATCACTGGATTTAATTCGATCTGCAATTTATCGGAAAAGTTAAGATCTTACGCAATCCCGAAGTATATTACTGGATCTAATTTTATCTGTAATTTTTTGGATAAATTTAGATCTTACTTAATCCCCAAATATATTGCTGGATCTAATTCGATCTTCCATTTTTCGGATCAAATTAGATCTAAGTTTATCCACAAATATATTGCTAGATCTAATTAGATCTGCCAAAATTGAGATCAAATTAGATCTATATTTATCCCTAAATATATTGCTGGATCTAATTCGATCTGCCACTTTTTCGGATCAAATTAGATCTAAGTTTATCCACAAATATATTGCTGGATCTAATTCGATGTGCCATTTTTTGGATCAAATTATATCTAAGTTTATCCCCAAATATATAGCTACATCTAATTCGATCTGCCACTTTTTCGGATCAAATTAGATATACGTTTATCCACAAATATATTGCGGGATCTAATTTGATCTGCCAAAATTGAGATCAAATTAGATCTAAGTTTATCCCCAAATATATAGCTGGATCTAATTGGATCCGCCATTTTTCGGATCAAATTAGATCTAAAAATATCCGCAAATATATAGCTGGATCCGCCAATTTTCGGATCAAAATAGATCTAGGTTTATCCCCAAAGATATCACTGGACCTCCCAATTTTGAGATATAACTTGATCTTAGTTTATCCCCATATATACAATGGGATCTAATACGATATGATTGGATACACCCAATTTTGAGATCTAATTGGATCAGCTAGATATTACAGCAGATCTTAAACAATATCAAATTGGATATAATTAGATATTGCGCGAGATCAATTTTTTTTACTTGGGTACATACCAATTTTGAGATCTAATTGGATCAGCTAGATATTACAGCAGATCTTAAACAATATCAAATTGGATATAATTAGATATTGCGCGAGATCAATTTTTTTTACTCGGGTAGATATATTTTGTACATCCGTAAAATATGCTAAGATTTTATTACGCCTTTTCCATTTGCTAAGTACTTGTTATTTATCATACATAAGACTAATTAATTATTTGGACAAATTAATTGGTGATTTCATTACCATTAAATTGAAACTATTGGCATTATTATTACCTGGACTAATGCTAATCCTTTGAAATACATCGATTTCATTACTAATGCCAATTGTATAGTAAATTCATTACGATTACTATTGCCTCAATTATAAGAAAGAATTGGCATTTGTAAGCGTCATTTTATAGATTTCAAATTCATTTCTGAGTTTGCAAATGCGGAATGCGAAAAGGGTTTAGTGGTATAAAAAATTAATTAAAATACTTAATCAGCGATTTACATTGTGCAAAGGAATATATTGATGGAAGAATTTTACTTTTTGTAGAATTATTTTCGCAAACTTTTTTTTCAAACTAACCACCACTCTTTGGTACGAGTTATGGGTATTATAGTAACCAGATTCTAATTTTACAAAAACCACACTTAAAAAATTGAAAATAATGGCGGAACGCGAAAAAAAAAGTTTTATGTTACAAAAACTTTATCAGCGATTTTCATTCTGCAAATAAATATTTATACTGATGTCAGAATTTTCCTTTTTGCAAATTTTTTTTCCGCGACATTTTTTCGCGATTTTTTTTTTCCACTAGCTACCGAACTATGTTCTATGAAATGGGTGTTATAGTGCCTAGATTATAAATTTAAAAACCCGCACTTAAAAAATTGCAAAATAATCGCGAAACGCGAAAAAAGGCTTTATAGTACAAAATTTGAATTAAAAAACTAAATCAGCGATTTTCATCCTGTAAACAAACATACTGATGTAAGAATTTTCCTTTTTGGAAATTTTTTTTCCGCGACTTTTTTCGCGATTTCTTTTTTCAATTAATCACAGAACTTTGTTCTATGAATTGGGTATTATAGTCCCTAGATTATAAATTTTAAAAAACCACACTTAAAAAATTGCAAAATAACCGCGGACCGCGAAAAAAGACTTTATGGTGCAAAAGTTGAATTAAAAAACTAAATCAGCGATTTTTATTCTGCAAACAAACATACTGATGTAAGAATTTTCCTTTTTGTAAAATTTTTTACGCGACTTTTTTCGCGATTTCTTTTTTCAATTTATCACAGAACTTTGTTCTATGGATTGGGTATTATAGTCCCTAGGTTATAAATTTTAAAAAACCACACTGAAAAAATTGCAAAATAATCGCGGAACGCGAAAAAAGACTATGGTACAAAAGTTGCATTTTTGTTTGCAGACTGTTAATCGCTGATTAAGTTTTTTATATATTTTTGTGAAATAAAGCCTTTTTTCGCGTCCGCGATTATTTTTCAATTTATTACTTGTGGTTATTTAGAAGCATAACCTAGGGTCTATAAGCTCAATTCATAGAATAAAGTTCGGTGGCTAGTTGCAAAAAATACCGCAAAAAAATGCCGCGCAAAAGAAATTTTGCAAAAAGGAAAATTCTTACATCAGTATATTTGTTCGCAGAATGAAAATCGCTGATTAAGTTTTTTAATTAAAATTTTGTACCATAAAGTCTTTTTTCGTGTTCCGCGATTATTTTGCAATTTTTTTAGTGTGGTTTTTTAAAATTGATAATCTAGGAACTATAATACCCAATTCATAGAACAAAGTTCGGTGATTAATTGAAAAAAGAAATCGCGAAAAAAGTCGCGGAAAAAAAATTTCCGAAAGGAAAATTCTTACATCAGTATGTTTGTTTGCAGAATGAAAATCGCTGATTAATTTTTCTAATTAAATTTTTGTACCATAAAGACTTTTTTCGTGTTCCACGATTATTTTGCAATTTTTTAAGTGCGGTTTTTAAATTTTATAATCTAGGGACTATAACACCCATTTCATAGAACAAAGTTCGGTGGCTAGTTGAAAAAAAGCAATCTATCCATCCCCCTTTTTTTTGTAAACAAATACTTTTTTTAATCAATTGTTCATAGTTTTTAAGGCATTAGTGTGATTTCATTAGCATTAGTATTACAAATTCTTATGCCAGAAAATTTCAGTACCATTAAATGGTAATGAAATTTTTTGCCATTAGCATTAGTCAACTAATGATAATGAAATTTCAATGCCAATGAAAAAATCCCAAGTATGTTATTTATACACTCCAGCTTAGCAATGACAACAACCAACTATAATAAAGAATAGTAAATTGAATTGCTTCATAGATTTTATGAAGCTCTTCATTGGCTGAATGATTTATTCATTGGACGAGTGGCCTATTAATTTTATAAAGAGTTTCATTAATTTTATGAACTTTTCATAAACATTGACTTTTATGAAACCTGTTTCATAGATTCTATGAAAAGTTTTAAATGGACGAGTTCCAGTGACAATTTTCATTGAAACTATGAAGAAATTCATTACTGAAGTGATGAAAATTCTCTCAGTGCAATTTTCAAAAATAAAATAACTCCCAAAGAGGAAAATGAAATAAGTCCCAATATTTGGGAGTTATTTCCTAAAGTAAAATAAATAACTTCCAATGAAATAAGTTCCAATAGAAATGAAATAATTCCTAATTAAAAAATATCGAATACTTTGGCTCTAAAGGCACATCTACACGAGATAGAAAATTGCTAGAGATAGAGCAAAATCGACCTCTAAATAGCTTAAATCATTCACAATAAAGCTAATTAGAGGTGTTTTTGCTCTATCTCTAGGAGTTTTCTCTCTCGTGTAGATGTGTCTTAATGCATAAACTTTTCTTAATATTGCGTTAAGGTATACAATTGTTAATGTATTCATTTTCCTTATTAAACGTTTATTAAAAAATGTTATGCATAATCGTTAAATAACAGTTTATTAATGTCTCCACTTTCAAATAAATTGTTAGTGATTCATTAAATTAGTAAACGATTGGCTCTAGTGCTGGTAAAAATATGAGTAGTGGGTATCGAGTATTTGTCGTTTTTTTGGGTACTCGATACTCAAAACTACTACTTGATATTTTCAGAGTTGCATTTTGGACTGACAGAATATATAAAAATGTGACTCCGCTAAAATATTTACCACAAAAATGTGACTCTGCGAAAATATTTGTCACAAAACTACAACTCTGCTAAAAAAAAATCCGAAGTAAAATATTTAAAATTTTATGTTAAAAAACTACGAAAAACGCAATAAATAGTTGATGAAAAAGTTTAATAATATTTTTATAAATTTAAATATTGAATTACCATAAATATTTTGAAAGAATTTAACAAAAAATTTTAAAAAATTTAAAATTTAAAAACCGTTAAAATTATTGAGTAGTATCGAGTATCCAAATCAAAAATAGCGAGTAGTATCGAGTATTGAAAAGTAACCGAATTTACCAGCACTAATTGGCTCGTTAATCGTAGATGAATAATACTGTTTTGAAGATTTTAACAATAAAAATAATTTATAATAAATCAAAACATGATAAAAAAAAATGTTTATGCATAACGAAGAAGTAATAATGGAAAACTAATATTTTAAAGAGAGTTTAAGCTTAAAAACGTGCAATTAAACTGTTTATAAACTTCATCAAAAATATTTGTAAATTCGCTGTTATAAAGTTTAATAAAATTTTGTGTAACGTTACGCAAAATGCTTAAATTTAGACATCAAATTTGTAAAAATCTTGTGTACACATTTTTGCCCACAAAAATACACATTTATTGTAAAATAGGCACTCTTTATTTAGAATTACAGATATTGTTTGTGCAATTCAAATTTGATGCTTAAACACGAAAATTTTCGAAATCGAGTTAATCTTTAAAATTAAAAAAAAAAATTGTAAATGAATATCACAGATTACCCAGATAGGAAACGGCTGTTTTTAGAAAAATGGCAATGACAATGGTAACCCAAAACAGAAATAATTAAATGTCAAAACTTAAGTGATTTGCAGGGAGGGACAAATATATAAAAAATATATCGATTTCTTTCATTTATTTAGGGATGAAAAATTCAATCCTTGAGTACATTTTTGAGTACTTTTTAACTTGCAAAAGTACCGCTACCGATTTATTACTTTTTGGAAGATAAAAAACTAATCAGAAATTTAAAAAAAATTTATTTAATTTTTTAGTGGCCAAAATCTTTTAAAATCCGAACGATAAGAAGAGTCCTAGAGTATTTTAAAGTCATAAAAAATGAGGAGTATATTGATAAAAAAAAATTGTACGAATATAGCATTTCAATGGAAAATTTCAATAGAACTCTTTTTGCAATAAATCACGGAGTTATGAACAAGTCAAATTTTGAACTTTGATCCCAAATAACTCCCGAAAAAGGTCCAACCGAAAAAACCAAGTTTTTCTGGAAGCCCAATTAAAAGTTTTACCTGTGGTAAAAATTTGGACCCGACTGGACCTGTGCCCCTAAACTCAACTTTAACATTTTTTATATTCTTTAAGGATTATATTTAATATATATATACATATATAGTTGTTTACCATATGGATTGAACCAATGGCCCTGCAAATCGCTCAATACTTTTTGTGAAACAAAATATTATGTGCCTTCAAACAGGAACGAACAAAGATTTGTTAATCAGGAATGGAAAAGCTCGCTCGTTCGGTTTTTTGAAATTCATAATCCAATATCTTATACCAAAAATTTATGGGTAGTTTGCAAATAAAAAAAATTACGGAAAAAATTTTCGGCAAACGAAAAATTTTGCATCATTAATATTTGTTTGCACAATGGTAATCGCTGATTAAGTATCTTAATTCATTTTCTGCGGCACAAATTGTTTTTTCCTACTCCGCTATTATTTTGAATTTTTTTAATTGTGGTATATTTTCAATCATAATCCAAAGACTATAATACCTATATCTTAAACCAATTTTTGGTAGTTAGGTTGCAAAAAAAGAAATGCAAAAAAAATTTGCAAAAATTAAAATTTGTGAAAATTTTATCAATATATTTGTTTGCAGAATGTCAATCGCTGATTAGCTCTTTAAGTCATTTTCTGCACCATAAAGACCTTTTTCGCATTCCGCTGTTATTTTGAAATTTTTTAAGTGCGATTTCTTAAAATCTATAAATTAGGGACTATAATACGCAATTCATACAATAAAGTTTTGTGGTGGGTTGAAAAAAAAAAAATTGCGAAAAGAATTAGCAAAAAGGAAAATTTTTGCATTAACATGTATATTTGTTTATAGAATGTAAATCGCTGATTAAGTTTTTTAAATTAATTTTTGTACCATAAAGTCTTTTCGCGTTCCGCTATTATTTTGCAATTTTTTAGTGTGGTTTTTAAAATTGAATACATATTATATAAAACAAAGTTTGGTGGCTAATTGCAAGTAAAAAAAAAATCGCGGAAAAAAATTTTCAATAAGCAAAATTCTTACATCAGTATATGTGACGCGCAAAATAGAAAGGGACCTAAGGGTAAAAAAAGGGTTTTGTTCAGGAGAGCCATTTTAAAGATTTAAATACGTGTATCTTTGGTGTAACAAAAAAAAAAATTGATTTTTTTACCCTTAGGTCCCTTTCTCTATGCGCTGTCACATATTCGTTTGCAGAATGTAAATCGCTGATTAAGTTTTTTAATTTATATTTTGCCACATAAAGCCTTTTTTGCATCCTGCTATTTTTTAAGTGTGTTTTTTTTAAATTCATCACTCATAGAAATAAATCTATAAAAATAGCAGAAAAAGTTACTAAAAATTGGTTAAAAATTATGCTGCAGAAAAAACTGCTGAAATTAGCAGATTTTTTTGCTAAATTCTAGTAAAGTAAGAACAGCAAAATTAAAGCTGTTAAATTTAAATTTGGAAGATGACAAAGCAAATTGTGGACAAATTTTTGTTGTTGTTTTTGTTTTTTCTTTGATATTTTAAATATTTAATAACACTCCTAGACGAGAACAAGAAATTCTCATTGAGTTTGTAATTTAACTTAACAAATATTTCCAGAAATTCTAAAAACGTCGTCCCCTGACGATTTCTTTAGGCAAAAATTAAATCCGGATAGGGACATACCTACAACGGATTATTTTTCACAATTTGTTAAATACGTTTGGGATTTTAGCATATTTAATTCCTTGAATTACAGAATTTTAGTTATATTTAAGTTAAGTTTTAGTTAATTGAAAATAACAAATTGTACTGTGGAATCTGCAGAAAATTTTGCCAAATATTGCCAGAGACTAAAAATAGCAAAAATAAACAGTTGTATCTACAAAATTTTTGCTATTTTTAAGCTAAATTTATTTGAAATCAAATAGAAGTCTATCCTGCCAAAATCACAAGAAATATTTGCTAAAAAAATTTTAAACCGCTGTTTTTAAATGGCGCGATTTTTATTTGCATTTAAAAAAATCTAAAAAAAAACTTTGAAAATTTTAAAACTTTTTGTGATTTTTTAGGCTACAAATTATTTAGCAGAATTTTTTGCTGATTTTAGCAGGTTAATTTGCTATTTTCCATTAACAAAAATTCAAATCAAATATAACTAAAATTCTTTCCCCTAAATAAACGCTTTGTAAAATTATAGGAGGTTTATTGAACAAATTTTGTATGAAAATGACGTTTTGTAAAACTTTACAAAGCATTTATGAATTGAGGGGTTTATATTTAGCAGTTTAATTTTGCTGTTCTCATTTTACTAGTATTTAGCAAAAAAATCCGCTAATTTCAGTAGTTTTTTCTGCAGCATCATTCTTAACTAATTTTTAGTAACTTTTTCTGATGTTTTTACAGATTTATTTCTAAGAGTGTAGTTACTATAATACCAATTTCTACACCAAAGTTTGGTTCTTAATGTGCAAAAAAAAAAAACAAAAAAAATCAGGAAAAAAACTTTTGAAAACTGGAAATTTTAAAATTTTTAAATTCATAATTTAGGGCTGTTTAATATAATGTAATTAAGGTTCTATTCTTGATTTTTAAATTAACTAAATCATTTTGGTTGGCTCGCCCAAGTGTTTTTTCCATCCCTCGTTACAATTGATATTTGAGTCTTACAAAGACAGCAAGTAATGATGTTTGAGTATGTTTCTGTTTGAAGACACATTATAGAATAAAATATTTCTCACTAATAGAGCGTCCAACAATCTCTTTATAAACTATATACTCTTTGCTTTATTTTAAATAAATTAAATTGAAAATATTCTCATTCCAATCAATAAATATTGCTACACATTGAAACTTTTTTCTTATTGACCAGTCTGGCATCGAGTTATATTTATAATACTCTATTATATGCAAAAAAAACTTGTAACAACATTCAAAAGAATACCAATTAAAAGTTTATCTACTGGATAGAACAGATACAATTTTTAAAACTTTAGCAAATAGTTCACAATTTATTATTTCTAAAAGTTCTGAGTATCCTATATTAAAGAATCTGCAAAAAAGAGTTATTATAGTTTCTTTGAATCACAAAAAAAATTAAAGAAACTGTAAAAAAAATTATTATACTTAAGTAGCACCTTGAATCACAGTAAAAAATATAATTTTTTTACATAATTACCAAATGCAACAATTTATTTTCTTATTAATTTTGGACTGGTAAACTTGAAAACCGATTGGAATTCCAGATTTTGTATATTAAGTGTTTTCATTTTAAGTTTTTTTAAGCAGAGGCTCATCAACTAGATCTCGAATTTAACATTATCCCTATGTTGATAAAATATACACGCTACAAGATGCCTGTATATTTTATCAACAGATCAAAATAGCTGTAGACTAGTGTAATGTTCTATAATAGAACGTATGATGATGTACTAAGCTAAATGTTTGAATTTATTTTTTGCTAAAAAAACGAATCCTTATAATTTTAATATTGTTTACAATAGTATAATAAAAATAATAATGTTGCAAATTTTTAATAAAGTTTTACAACTGCCTCTGTTACAATTTTGAGCATGTATTTATGGTTCAAACAAAGTTTTGCTGCAAAAATAAAAAATGCACATGCATAAATAACCCCAATAATACTTTTTATATGAGTATCAGTTGCGGATACAGCTCTTATGTTTGGGGGAGGAAAATTAAATATCCTTAGGAAATTCCATGGTTTTTGATCATTTCTGTTGTTTATATGTATTCTTCTTTTACTTTCAATACATTTGTATATTTTTCATGAATTCTGAGTTGTTATATTACTAGAATTATTTGCTTTTTTATCCCAGCAAATTTTTGTGTTGTAAAATTTTTGTTTGAAATCGTTTCTCAAAAGCAACCGATTCTTTCGAACTAAAAGTGGTTCTTTTATAATCAGTGCCGTAACTTATTTTCGGTCATTTATACCTTATATTTTAGTTCCGTGCTATGGGTTGTGAAAGTAATTATATGGAATCGGTTATAGAGGAACCAGTTCTGGAATATATGTGATTGGGGATCCTTTTTAATAATAATTTTTTTGGGATACGTTAAAATTTTTATAGATTATAAGTAACTTTTTATGTTTTTGGTTTTGCTTTGAAGGGGGGAATATCTACTCCCTCGCTTGAATCCACACCTGCTGAGTAGTCTCACACTTACTCACACATAAATATGTACTATATGTACTCCCTGATATATACAAGACCTTTGAAGTAGTAGTAATTGAACATGTTAGTATATGAAATACAACAGTGGTACGAGTACAATTGGTGTTTCATGTAACTATTCGTACTATAAAACTCATACAAACTACGTACGAGTATGTAGAACTTACAACAACGGCATTATTCTTTTTTTTAACACACATGCAGTCAAGCAATATTGCAGTTTTTAAAAGTTGTATGGATTAAGAAAAAAGTATTTTCGAATTAATATCGTATAGCTTAAATCTGGTAATAAACCGCTACATTAAATGGTTCTTTTTTCAGTATAGTTAAGTGTTTAAAATTCACAAAGCTCAATGATTTGTTAAACGAATAACATACAAAATAATACATTCGATCTATTTCTTACTTTTCAATCTTCCTATTCAGATTAATGCACCACTTACCCATTCTTGTTCTAATTACTGCGGACTTTGAAGTGTTTTCGAATTCTAAATTTTTAATTACAAAAGGACCGATAGTTACACCGAGGAGTTTCTATAGTAGGAGTACGAGGACCTGCCAAACACGACAGAAGACTAACCATTTAACAAAACATTTCGTAGTCAAGGTCAGGTTGCCGGATTTAACACAGTAGAATGAAAAACAACTATAAAGTGGAAACAAATATTGAAATTGTAAGTTAACGATAAAAATTCAAAAATACCGTAAAATTATAAAAAAGCATGATCCAAAATAATAAAAATAAAAAATTTTTGGAACCAGTTCTAAAATTACTAGTTCCGGAACTACTTCCCAAGGAGTAACTACATATTCTCCAATAGCACCCATGGAACTAGTGATGGTGCAACTAGTTCTAGAATCCATGCAAAGGAGTCATATTTACTATTTTAGCTATTTCTTTAGTATGTTTTGGGAACTAGTGATTTAGAATCCAGGATCTGATACTAGTTCCAAAACAGTTCCGTAGAGCTATTTGAAAAACTAAGAAAATGTTGAATATTTCTTCCTTCTTAAATTAACAAAACATGCTCTAAAATTTTTTCCTATCAAAATAGAAAACAGCACAAGAACTATGTATGAAAATAACCGTTAAAGAAAGAATTTATGTTTTTCGGTTGGTACTTTTTCGAAATTAATACTTAGATATTCTCTGATACAATAGGTCTGTTCCGTATATCTTGGAATATATTTCCTCGAAATACTATTAACTAACAAATCAATGTACATTAGACCGTACCGCAAAAAAAGTTCGCCGTACACCCTCCAATATAAAGTATTTCTGCAAGGCAATTCCAAAAAAAAAAAAATATTTTGCCGAACATAGGGGTCGCCTTTTTTAATTTATCGCTATAGCTTCGGCATTTAAAATCAGATTTTAAAGTGCCCGTGTAAAAAAGTTTGGATCTGATCGGATCTTTTTGGATGTAAATAGATATGATTGAATCTAATTAGATCCTGTACCAGATCTCATCAAATATTATCAGATGTGGCATATGTGAGAATACCTTATGGCATGTTCAAATCTAAAGTGATCTGAACAATTGCGCCAGATATGCCTAGATATGATTAGATCTATTTAGATCTCAAATTTGTCCCCAATTTTGAGATCTAATTAGATCTGGCAAGATATGCATACATCTGATCAGATCTCATTAGATCCCAAATTGTCCCCAATTTTGAGATCTAATTAGATCTAGTAAGATCTACTGCGATCTGGCCAGATCTGATCTTTTTTATACGGGTGAGACATATCAATGTTTTTGCCTCGAGGAGAACAGTGTTTTGCTATAAAGGTAAAAACTAATGAAAAAAAATTAAAAAGGCGACCCCTACGTTCGGCAACCAACAAAAATAAAAAAATTTCTACTGGGTGTATCGAAAAACTTCCTTAGCAAAAGTTTAATGATTTTTTGCAAACTTTAATTTTCTGACATTAGGGTGGTAGCAACTGAGATTTGGTGGGTAACTTCTAGAACGGGATACTTGAGGTCTATGGCCCTTAGAGCAAAACACTGGTCTCCTCGAAAAACATCGATGTATCATACTTTAAGATCCGACTGTAAATGCCAAAGATATAACGAAAAATGTAAAATGGCGACCCCTACGTTCGACAAAAAATTTTTTTTTTGATATTGCCTTGCAAAAATACTTTATGTTGGAGGGTGTACTTTTTTTTGCATATAAGGCGGTACGATCTAATGTACATACATAAACGAATCTCTATAAAAATTTATTAAAAAAAAGTGGTTTCGGCAAATCTTTCAGTATATAGAGAGAAATTTGCCGGACGAGTTTTAATGACATTTTTCAGTAAACTGAAGTTTTGTTCACAAAGAAAATGAAAAATTTATTAGATTTTATGAAAAAGCTTCATACATTCATAAAACTTCTTCACTGAGTGTTGGAAAATTCCAATAAATTTAATTTTTCACAACATTTAATGAAAAATTCCATTAATTCAGTGAAAAGATTCAATCGACGAGTTCCAGTGAATTTTCTTTGGTTTTATGGAAAAATTCTTTAAAATCATGCAGATAATTCTCTGAATGTATGATTAAAAATATTAGTTTTAAAACCGATCTACCTAAGGGGTTAATACCCCCTGATGGCTTTTTGGAACTGGTTCCTAGCGTGACAAATTCATACAAAATTCAAAGATTTAAGAATATGTTCTAGAACCGTTCCGTATAACTAGTACCTCTTCGTCAAACGATTCCCTAGAACTAGTTCTAAGGGTGACAATTTCAAATAATAAAAATCATGGGTAACAGGGCCAAAGTAGAACTAGTACTGGCTCAAAAGAACTACACTCAGGGAACTATGTAGGTAAAATCAACGTCAAATGACAGTTAAAATAACTGCATTTGCAGTTAAAAAGGTGTAGACTCAATTTGCATTTAAATCAACTGCAATGTGAAGTTATTTTTTTACTGTTAAAAATCAACTGACAAATGTAGTAAACACAAATTGAAATGCAATTAAAACAACGTGCATGCAAATTATTTTAAAACTGTACAAATAACTGAAAATGTAGTTAAATTAACATAAATAAAAATTATTTTAAAAATTATTAATTTAATAAAAAACAAATTTATGTAAATATTCTTAAATTAATTTTATTCCATAGTAAATTTAAAATTGTGAGGGATGAAATATTGTTTGGCTAAATTTATATTTTATATTATAAAACTTACCTTATTATTTTAATAATTCAATAAAATAAATAACCTTTTCCTTTTGTTTAAGACGCGTACTTTACTCTTTAGCATTGTTTTATCACTAATACGGCGTTCACATATACGTGTTTAACTCGATTTGACGTGTTTAAGCGTTAAACATGTTTAAGTGAGATGTTTTACAGTACATTTTTTATACCCTTAAACACGCTAAATTATCGTGTTTAATTTTTAAACACGTTGTTAAACACGATAAAATTGATATCAATTGGTATCGAATGACAAGTTTGAAGCAGAAGAAGACACAACAAGAAAAATAAAAAAATTTAAATTGAATAAAATAAACTAAATTTAAATAAAAACCAATTAAAATGTGCTTTTTTCTTATTAAAGTGATAGATGAAACAAGCAATTAATTAAACTTTGCTTCCGGTGAACGAAAAATCCAAAAACAGCCATGAAGTTGTCCCTTAACTAAAAATTGAAAACCCTTGTTTCCGACTGGGCGGATAGTGTTATTTCACTTTTTATAGCAATTATAATATTGGATAATGCCGAAAATTATTAATTATTGCCTCCGGCCGAAGAAAAAATAAATTTTTGGGAAATTTTATCAAATTTTTGTATTTTTTTTTTTAATTGGTTAACTTCATTTTTAAGTGTGAACTGACATGTTTAACTTTTACATAAACGTGTTTAACTATCGTACTGTGAACGTAGTATAAGACATGGTCTTCTCATATTTTTTCACTAGAAAATTCTAAACAAATGCTTCGTACACACATGACGTCGTACACATATACAAAATTGAAATATTTGTAACTAAATTCAAAATAACTGCATAAAATAAATGTTACTACAATGTAGTAGTTTTTGAAGTTTGTTTAAAAAAAAACTATCAAAAACATTAAAAAATTTTGCTCTACACTGAAAGAATTATCCTTCATGATATTAATGATATAATTTCATACATTGTTTTTCGTAGAATCAATGAAAAATTTCATTATGTATATAATACTTAATAATTATTATGAAATTTTTCATAACTTTTATTTCATAAAATTTCATAATTTCTTTAAAAAAATTCATTGAATTTCATAAATTAGATCTTCATAAATTTAATGAAAATGTTCTTTATACATATATATGAAATTGTTCAAATATTCTCATTTCATTAATTTTTAAAAATTTTCATTAAATTTTTGCAAAATTTCAAGCAAAACAGTTTCCATTTGCAAAAGTTATCGCAATAAATACATTTTTTACTAAGGTTAGTATCGTACTAAAGTACAAAATTCGCGATTTTAACGTATATGCCGCTACAGATGAATACATTGTTTTGTTGAAATATTTTCCTTTTAATTGCTTCTTTACTAAGCCATAGCATTTACTAAAGCCGATTTTGCTTTCAGTGATTTAATTGGCTAAAACCTTAAAAAACCGTAAAAATCCATATAGAACGCGAACAGTAGTTTTAATATTAAGTTTTATGCATCAGATTTTAAGCTGAAATATGAATACATATCCTGTGCCTACATTTCACCACAAAAAAATTATATTGATTGCATTTGAAAATTTTTGTTTATAAAAAACTAAATAAAAACCGGCAAACTTTAAAGACATTCAGCGAAAAATCTGTACCTTATATCGAAAAATAAGTACGCCATTGTAATCAGCATATCCTAAATATATAGAATTGGTGGTCAGAGCTCTATTCATTTTTAAAAGTCAAGATTGTGTCAAGCAGTGTTATGTTTATTTGTGAAAATTCAAAAAACTTTGTTAAAAAATAGCGTTTTTCTTTTGAATCCATTGGCGAAAAAAAAAAGAAAATTAAAGATGGGTTTTTTGAGATATTTGCAAATTAAGGATATTTTTCAAATTGTATTATCCTTTTTGCATTCAACAATTTATTTTTGGAATTTATTATAGTACATAAGTACACGAAATGTTATCTCTAGGCCATTTACAATTGCTGTCATACGTAATTTCTTTAATTAGTAACAATTTTTAAGATGTCTTGTAACATTATTGAACATTTCAGTTTATTAAATGCACCTTTTGGTATTTGGAGAAAAAATTATTCTTTAAAATAAAAACATTTTAATAAAAACAAAGACTTGACAACTAGAGATGGCACTTTTGCGATAAAAATTAGTGCCAACAAAATTAGAGATGACAAATTTAATGCAAACTCTACGAGATTTCTATCCCGTGTAGATGTGCCTTTAAAAATATTTGGGTTAATATATAAAATGCTCTTTATCCGATTCTTCCCAAATTTGTTGCATATGTAGAAAACTGCGAGGTATAAATTTTGTTCATACAAAGTGTTTTGAAATTTTGATGTTTTCTTAGCGTAAAATTAATTTTAAACTTTAAACGCGTTTTCCCACAACCCTGAGTTCAAAATCGGCTGCCACTGTACAGCCAAGACGGGTTAGCCGATTTTGATCCGGTTTTTTTTCGCAGGCAACAAAAAACTTTAGTCCTCATTGTGGCCCTTTTTTTAATTTTGGTCAAATAAATTTTATATCCCCGAGAAAATGTGTTTTTTCTTGCCTTTTTTGTAATTTTTAAGTTTGTGTGGCAACTTTGTTAAAAGAAAATTTTAAAAATAAACATTGGGCCACGATAAGGACTAGAGAATTTATCTGGGATTATGAATCACTTTACGTTTTTCTTTTCCGATAATTAAAGAAGTCTGCACAGTGGCA
Source organism: Leucophora obtusa (assembly GCA_949987735.1). Classification (NCBI taxonomy): domain Eukaryota; kingdom Metazoa; phylum Arthropoda; class Insecta; order Diptera; family Anthomyiidae; genus Leucophora; species Leucophora obtusa. The sequence continues at coordinate 290,113,258 of OX465295.1, read as the reverse complement.
GCCGATTTGGCCTTTTTTCAAAAAGGCCAGTAATGAAGTGGCAACTCTGGCGAGTTTGGCTGGGGAAATATAAAACTGATATTTTTTGAAAATACTACAATAACATTTTTTTTAAATAAATTCTTTCAAATATATTTTTATTCTTTGTAATTTATTTGTAAAAATTGTATCATCTTTTCTTTGATTTGAAAATAATTTAAACAGAAAGTTATATTAATATAAATTAATCTAGAGTCAAACTAAAAAGAACATTAATTTACTTAAAAAATAAGAGATCAACTAAATATTCCCCCATTCAAAAAAATGAAATATTAAAAATATTGTTAATTGAATTTTTGACAACCGTGCAAATATGTCCTTTAAAATGCTGTTGTTACAGTATTTAACACGCTTAATGAATTTTTGCATAAAACCATATAAGTTTCACTGGAACACGTCGATTGAAACTTTTCATTGAATTAATGGAATTTTTCAATAGATGTTGCGAAAATTTTAATTTTATTTATTAAAAGTTACATACACTCAATGAAAAAGTTTCATTAGACCTGGATTCACAAAATGTTTGAACAAATTACTAAGTATAGCGTGTTATTTGAATTCGTTGAAAGATAAATTACACTGTGAGACAAATGGTAGGGGTCAGTGATCGGGAAGGGTTCAAACTACCGGGGAAAGTTATATCGGTAAAAAAGAAGTTATACGTGTCCCGGCGTTTCGCTGGGTCACCCCTAGGATTCGAGATATATCTATTTGACCTTTGGTGGTCTTTTTTTTGACATAACTCGAGAACCACTAGTCCGATTTTGCTCAAACAATTTTAAAAAAATTAAAAATTACAATTCCTTTAATCTGTTCATATAACGTTTTTCTATATACTCAACAGTTTTGCCGGTAAAAATAAATGTATGAAGAAAAAAATATTTTTTTCCTAAAATATTAAAAAAAAGTAATAAACAAAAGGTTATTGATTTTTATGGTAGCGGTAACAAACATTTATTTTTACCGGCAAAACTGTTGAGTATATAGAAAAACGTTATATGAACAGATTAAAGGAATTGTAATTTTTAATTTTTTTAAAATTGTTTGAGCAAAATCGGACTAGTGGTTCTCGAGTTATGTCAAAAAAAAGATATATCTCGATTCCTAGGGGTGACCCAGCGAAACGCCGGTACGCGTATAACTTGTTTTTGACCGATATAACATTTCCCGTTGGTTTCATCCCATCCCGATTTTTACTGTCGCATAGTGTTAAGCACTGAATGTTTTTGTCTATTTCAAATATTGAATAACAATTCAAACAGTTGTTCTATTATCTGCTAGTACCACAGTGCGTATGATAAACATCATACGAGTATTCATCATACGCAGTGCGGTTCTACTTATAGAACAAGTGATTGGTTGTTCCTTGCATAGACATACTATTTACTGTTAAAATTTTCTCTAACCCGAAGCCGAGTAAAACGCTAAAACTTTCCAAATCGATGGAAAGACATCTGAAAAAAAGTTTAGGCTGATTTTTAGATAAATTGTTGATAAATTCCTGTTAGAAATCGGAATATGTATATGGGCATAACTGAATATGATTCATGTATGCCCATATACATCAATATATGTGACGCGCAAAATAGAAAGAGACCTAAGGATAGAAAGGGACCTAAGGTCAGGAGAGCATGGGATCGGTCTCAGTCGATGCTCAGATGTTGTCCACAAAAAAAAAAAAAAAAAATTGATTTTTTTACCCTTTCTCTATGCGCTGTTAATATGTATGCATAAATGATTCATATAGTCTCATACGAATGTCCACATATATTCATAACAGAGAGTACTAACTTAATAGAGAGACTACTTTACTCACGCTTTGTGTTTGCTTTCTGACAAATTTTAATTAAGCATTTTCTATAAAAAATTAAAAATTTACCTGTTTGAGAGCTTAGTGTAAAAATTACCCAATTCTTTTTAATATTAAGGCCCTGTGCGAGGTGGCTAAATAAATTCTAAACTAAATAAAAATTGACAAAAGGGTTTAAAGTTTCTTTGAAAATTTTTTGAAAACCTTTTCAAATTTCATAGAAATTTGGAAACCTGAATTTAGTTTAGATTTTATTTAGCCAGTTCGCACCCACCCTATATAATGTTGGACGGCTCAAAAATTTGTGTATAAACCGCAAATTATTGTTAAAAAATGTGAGAAATGGGTTAATTTAAATTTTTTCTACATAAATTTTTGAGCCAAAAAAATGTGTAATTTTGACACCATGTTCTCAACCAGGTTAATTTTGATTGCTTTTCTAAAATATGTCTAAAGTTTATATCGATTTTCATGTCAAATGGTAGTTTTTCTACATTTTAATCATTTCGAACCCAAGTGCATTAAGTTTTTGTTACTATATATAAAATTTGCTGTTAACAGAGTTATTTGCACAACTTTCACCATATTCCTCAAGACACAATACATTGTTTTGATATACTTTCAGGAAAAACCGAAAATTTTCATAAATTTCACCTTTGATCTTGGTCAAGAAAGGGTTAACGTTGTCGGAGTTTTACAAAACAATCACGTTTATCTCAGTTAAAAAAAAATCGGAAGTAATTATTTTACAGCTAGCCAAAAAACAAAAATGAAAAATATTATCTAAATTATTGGCCAAAATCCCACTTTTCTTTAAAAGTTTTCAAATTTAAAACGCCGTCACTACTAAGTTAAAAGAGGGATATGTGTAATTTTCAGTAGAATTATTCTTTGAGGTGTAGCTAAAAAAAAACTATGCGTTGACCACTTTTTTTTATATTTTGTTAAACAAAATTTTAAAAAACTCAAAATTAGAGTTTTGCAAATTTACAAAAAAAAGTCCCATTTTTGCCAATACCCGGGACTAGGTTAGCATACACCAGAAGACATAACAATTTATATTTGAATATTTATAGATCTATAGGGTTAACATATTCCACAAAAATGTTCCTCATAGTGTTTTACATAAGTTAGCTGAACACATCATATACCTCAAATGGAAGATTCAAATGGTTTCCTATGCCGATTCACAATAAACATTTGCAAAAGGAGGTTAGCTTTAAATTTTGACTTATTTCTAGCATTGAAGTTAAATTTTCAACTTTAATGTCTTCCAGAAACTTAAAGTGGAATTTCATGACAAATATTTTTGTGAAGTATTTTAACCCCCTAAGTCTTCAATTAAAGGGACTTTTTTGTCCCTTTTTAAAAAGGGGACAAATAGTCCCTTTAATTGAAGAGTTAGGGGCAGGGACGTAGCAGTTATAACTTTTATTCAAAAAAACTTATTTCTTGTTTGAGTATTTTTAATTTTCTGTTTATTTGCTCTGTTTGATTTTTATTTTTAATTCAAACAAAAACAATCCAAACACGATTTTTATTTTTTCAAAAATAATAAAAGTTATTTTATTATTTTTTTTTCTTTATCAAAAAATAACAACTAACGCTGTTATTCAAAAAAAACTTATTAATTTAGCTTTAAAACATAAATTTGCTAAAGCATTCATTATCTCTATTAAACCTTTATTAAAAAATTGTATTCAAAAACATACAATAAAAGTTTATTAATTTTGTTTTTAATTCTGGCAACACTTTCTATATTCTCTCTTTTTATTGTTAGTGATACATGAATTTAGTGAACGATTGACTAGGTAATTGTAGGTAAATATATTGTTTTGTTTATTTTGGAAATTGAAATGTTTTATTACAAATCAACACATATTCAAAAACGATTTTTAAACATTACTGAGAAGTAATAATGGGAACAAAATGTGTTAAAGAATTTTTTATATTACGAATACTGAAAGTATTCGAATATCGGGTATGGTTTTATTATAAATGCATAACTATTTTATAGAATTTGTTTTTAATTTATTTTCATGCAAATTTGAGAAAATTTTGGAAAAAAAAGAGTTAAGTCTTGGAATTTTTGCAGTTTTTTTTGTTTCGGTTGGATACAAAATGTTGTATTCCATCTATTCTTGGGTGGACGACAATTAAACAATTCATTTAATCTTTGTAAATTCACTTTTTTTAGTTTTTTACAGTGGTTTTGTTTTTCCAAACTTTATCAAACAGATATTTTAGGCTATACCCTGCTTTAAGCGTTCAATAAATTTTTCTTTATTAATCATTTGTGAATATTCTTTTTGCCAAATTTGCTTAAAAATCTGTAATTAGGCTATTTTAAAAGTTTTTGAATAACACAGTAAGAATAAAAATCAAAAGCCATACAACCAATGACTTCAACAATTATAATATCCTGATGATGTCAACTAGTGTTACTAAAAGATTGAACAGTGATTTAAAGTGAGTAAATATGTATATTCCAGCAACTTCCGGCATTCAAATTAGGTAAATTTTTAATTATTATTTTATTATCAAATAAAAAATTAATGCATAATTTTTTCAAAAAAATCATTCTGTAACTTTTATAAAAAGTTTTAAAATAAAAATCAAAAAACAACAGAAATTTATAGAGTAAAATATAAAAATTGAAAAAATTAAAATCTTTGCCAAACTTTGTGATTTTTTTGTGCAATATGATTTATAAAATATAGTGCATTATTGAAATATTATAAGTAAATAAATTTGGGTGGTGACTTTTTTTTAGAAATATAACAGTTATTTTGGGTCTCTGGTTAGGGGGTTAAAATGTTCCACAAAAATTTGCAATAGCGCAGAAACCAAAAAGCATAAGGCCAGACGTAGACTTTTAAAACGCCGATACACATGTATTTTCTTTTTCCTTCTTCCTTTTTCCTTCTGCCAGAATCAGTTGTCAGAATGTTGTTATTTTTTTTTATGTTGTACAGTGTAACAAATGAATTCCTGACAAATAAAAAAAAATATACTCTTTTTAAGTTTTTAAAAAAATTAAGTTTTTTATTCCGTAGAACCAATAGAAGAACGAGATGTGTTAAAGGTGTGTTACTAATGCAAAATATATTATGAAATTTTTTTTTCTCCCATCCAATACATTTCAATATTTAAAACTTACTGCAGTAATTTTTCTTTGTTCATCTCTACAAAGCAAAGTTTCATCTATTCATCCATTCATTTACTTAAAAGTCAGTCAACGACAGCAATAACAACAACAATAATCATAACAATTGTAATATAGATTACGTGTATGTTGTTTGGTATTTTTGTTGTAAAATGCACATATGTCGATGGTCATAAGTTGAGCAGTCTTAAGCGGTAATTACACTTTTGTTCAGATTACTATTTCTTTTTTTTTTGGTAATTTCTTTTTGTTTTTATATAATTTTATTATTTTTATGTTCATATTTGTAAATTTTTTTTTTGCTTTGATATACAAGATGAATTAGATACATTGCATTCAAGGCCTTACTTGGGTGTGATGGCTAAGCGGTCGCACCTTAGTATAGTTAGGTTTGTAATATTTGAATAGGCACATGTTCGAATCCTACAGCCGACGGGTTGTTGAAAATTTTCATATAGAGACAATCTGACAATAAAAATATAAACAATAATATAATTTAATGGAAAATCACTGACGAAGCCTGTCAATAGAAAAAAGAAGAAACTAGATCTAGTCAGATTTGAAAATTAATGTGTTTAATTTTTAGAGAAAAAGGTTTATTCTTCTTCTTTACCTTAAACCTAATAAATTAAAATTAATAAAACGAATATCAATTACAATATTAACTACAGCTGTCTATATGACGTTAAAACAGAACTGTACTAATATACAAGATGGTTTATTAATTTTTCTACTAACTTAGTTTTTGGGTATAAAAATAGTTTTGCAAGAAAAAATAAATTTAAAAATTGTCGAAATTAATAGAGAAGGAACTTTTTAAAACTTGATCTAAGCTAAATATAGATACTTCAGCATATTTATTTGGAATTGTTCTTTTCAAAAATTCGACTTCGCTTAACCCTTTCGACCTAGGAATTTAATGGCTGGCAATTTTCCGACCAAATTTCGTGAAAATGTAGATCTATCTGTGCCAAAGAAATATTTTTGTTACGTTGATTCTTATAGGCACATATTATCTACACACAGAGAAAAAATATGCCATTTTCCAACTGAAATTCGGTTATATCTACTAAAATAGGTTGGCACAACTGAATATTGGTTATCACAACAAAATTCGATTTATATAACTGAATTTTAGTTGCACTATCCAAGATATTTGGGAATCACATTCCAATATGGTTTCACCAAACGAATTTATTAATTATAGCAACCAAAAAAGGCTTAGCAATTCGGTTGGAAATTTTTTTTCCTGTGTGTTCGTTCCAAGTAGTTGAGTCTTCAAATGTGTACTTTGTACAAAGTAATATTATGTTGCCAAATGACTTTTGTATGATTTGATAAATCTCTTGGCGTGATTATCTCAAACTGACGTTTTTATAAGTGTGTGATCAACATATGACCATATTTAATATGTGTAGTAAATAAGTAGTAGTTATGTTGTTGATATTGGTAGCAGAAACAAAAACAAATTTTTCAAAGTTCATCACCATGATTGTATGTTATTTTGCAGTTGTTTGCATGCATGAGTATGTGAACTTGTGTGTATGTGTGTATTTGTATGTGTGTGAGACAACTTGAGGCAATGCAGTAAAATGCACAAAACAACAAAAAACAAATGTGCAACTAATGGTACTTGGTTAGAAAAAAAAACACATTCACTCAAATGAAACACAAACTCTTTTAAAAGTGAATTGACGGCTAGGCAAGTTGGTAACAAAAGATGATGATTATGATGATGTGTTTGCGCCATGTTAATGCAACATTGGTACGTGCACACATACTTAATATTTTGCATGTTATTTATGATTATGAATATCAGTGGTGGCACTAAATGTTTTATGATGAATTATAATTGGGTAACGGATACTTGGAGTTAGCATGGTATAAATATGTATATGACACATACATACATTATTTATGTTAATTTTTTGGGTAGGTCAGTAATCTTAACTCTATTGGTAATTGATTAATGATGCAAAGGTAACAAGATATGATAGTCAGCGGAGCATATGATATATAGATAAAAATATTGAGATATTTGCAAATATGAGTAACATTCGAAGGATAAGATATTTCAAGAAACAGAGAAAGGAAATTGATAAATACCCACAATATTTGGTTTCTTTCAAAATCCGTAATTGAACTATGATATGCTAAGACATTAATATCCTTCAAAGACCACGATTGAATAATGGTTTGTTGAGTCGTTAGCCGCTTTAAAACCCCCCGATATAGACTTTGGTCATTTCACAATCTCTTGAGACATTTTCATTATCTCTTGTAACTTGTGTTCATAGATGCTAGCTGCAGGCTACAGCCGCTTTAGAGTACAGGCACAACCTTACGAATGCGGATTCCGCTGCGAATACTACTTGACTGACTGCGGTTGTTTTAATTACAATAATTCATTCACATTTTCTTTACATGTATGTATGTGTGTACATTAGACCGTACGACAAAAATAAGTTCGCCGTACACCGGCGTAAAGTATTTTTTCAAGGAAGTTTCGAAAATCTATTTTTGCCGAACGTAGGGTTCGCTTTTTTAATTTTTCGTTATATCTTTGGCATTTACGGTCGGATCTTAAAGTATGATACATCGATGATTTTGTCTCGAGGGGACCAATGTTTTTCTCTAAGGGTCATTGACCTCAAGTATCCGCTTCTAGTATTTACCCACCAGATCGCAGTTGCGCCCTAATGTACACCCTAATGTGAAAAAATTTAAGCTCGCAAAAAATCAGAAAATTAAATTAAAAATCTAGCATTCTGAAATCAGCAGTTTATTAATTTTTAGCAAATATTGACTGCTATTTGCATTCAAATAAATTTAACTTAAAAAAAATAACAAAATTTTTTTAGATATAATAGTTTATTTTTGCTATTTTTAGTCTACTACTATTTTGGAAAATTTTGTGCAGATTTTTCAGCATAATTTGCAATTTTTAATTAATTGAAAGTTTACTCAAATATAACTACAACTAGAGATACCGATCCTTAAATCCCGATCCCGAAAATCCCGGGATTTCCGATTTCATTATTTGGCATATTTTATCTCTTTTTGTATTTCTTTTTATTGTTATATTCGACCTAAATGGCATAAATATAATATCTTTTAAGAGCTGTTAACTTATCTCAAACTAAACTGAGTTTAGTGCTTAACCATGGTTATGAATGTCAAATTTATATGAAAATATCTGTGGTTAAAATTTAACCATGGTTATGTTGGAAATAAAAGAACTAATTTTATTAAAGAACTAATTTTTCCCCTTCATAAATGAATACTTAACTTTCCAAATCGATTAACTCCATAATGAAAACTGAATGAGTCTCAATGAGAAAAATAGTAAATAATGTTTTTTTGTTAAATTATAAATTTTGTTATTTAGTAGTAATAAGTTACAGTTAGGGGTCACTAAAGTGTTTTGAAATTAAAGTTTTATCAAATTCTGAGAGTGGAGTTAATCGATTTGGCAAGTGAAACATTCATATAATAGATTAAAATATTCAGCTGTGAAACTTTTGGAAATCGTAATTCAGCTTTATTTAATCCTTCAACGGACTGATTTGCTAAAATATGTATGTGCTTAATTTTTTATGTTAGTTAAGAATATTTCTTATATTTCGGAAATTTAAAAATTATTTAGCAAACAAGTTCTGCTGATTTCAGTAGTTTTAATCGCGGAACCTTTTTTGTTAATTTTTAGTAGCTTTTTCTGCTATTTTTACATACTTATTTCTATGAGTGTAGTTTCTGTTTAAAGCCAGATTCACAATGCTGTAATACTCCACTCTGAGTGGATTTTGTTCCTTTCTTTTTTGCACTTTCATATTTTTTTGTATCAAGCTATCTCAATTTTATACACTCCCTCTGCAGCGTGGAGTGTATAAAATAGAGGTATATACTTTTACCTCTAGTTGCCACATTTTTTATCCGATTTTCATAAGTAATACCTTTCTGGAAAGGTTGTAATGTTATATTGTTTACAACTTTATTAGTTGTTTCAAAAAGCTACCTCAAGATGGCACTAATCTAGATTTATTAGAAAATTGCAAAAAATTTAAATTTGGGAGCCTCGAAAATGATTTTTTTGATATGTCGTAGTGGAACTTTTTTTTCCCCATGCTAAAAGCTTTCGAAAAATCGAGTACGCAATATCAAAAAATTTGTATCCATACAATTTGACCCGCCCTGATATACATACATACAGCTCGAAAGTTGTCGAATGCTGTCTCTATTTGAAGTACAATAATTTATGTTTATTAATTTCTGAACTTAGTTTAAAATGAGTAAATTGTTAGTAGCGCGTAAATAGATGTATTATACTATATATTTTGTATTATTTAGACTTTAAATTAAAACGAATATATGATATTGTTAATAATTTACTATAAATATCAATTTCTTTAACGTTTCTGTTGATAAATACAAAAAAAAAATCGTATGAGCGTAAGTATGATGATACACGGTCATATACCCTCAAATTACGGATCCGAGCATATACGGAATCATATATGAACCCACTTATTCGATCATATATCATCATATATGGCCATTTTCACCCGGGCGGTTTTTAGGTCCAAGTTCATTATTTTCGCTTTAAATCCATATCAAATTTGATCTGATTGTATATGGTGCGCCAAATCTGATTACATCTAATTAGATCTCAAATTTGTCCCTAATTTTTAAATCTAATTAGATGTGGTAAATCTAGGGTTGCCATTTCCATTTTGAGAAAAAGAAGACGTCAACCTCAAAAAAAGAGGACAATTTTTTTTAATAAATTAATTTTAGAAATATCAAACAACGCGATAAAATATACAAATAAAAATTTGTTTTATAATTTATTTTATTTCGGCTAAAAACATTCACACAAAACAAAAAAAAATCATTCTGAACTTTAAATTAGTGGTACATAAATAAACAAAAAACAACAATTAACCAATTCATTGCATACATTTTCAGAAATGTACATTTCTATAATTTCTTGATACGAATTGTCAAGATTTTCTTGAATGTATTTCAATGCTTCCAACTTGAATTAGTATGGTATTGTCGCATTTCTTCAAATATTCATAAAACTCTTGAAAATTCATATTAAAATTTTATTTGACTCTAATAATATCAGAAATAGAACTAGAAAAAGTTTCTGGATTAAATTTTTTTCTGGCCTTGATTAAAAAAAAAACTCCACAAAAAAAGACAAAAAATCATTCTGAACTTAAAATTAGTAGTATCTGAATAAACAAAAAAAAAACGCAGTGGACGCCAAAAAGAAATAAATTGAATCCAGAAACTATTTATTAAATATTATTAGAAGCTGTGTTTTCGACTTAACTATATCCGTTAACTCATAAAAAAAACACAAGTGTATAAAAACGCGTTTAAGACGAAAACTAACACATAACTTTTCGTATGCACGTTAACTTTCAACACGGATAATTATCAACGCTGAAAACTCAACGTTTATACATTTTTACATCTAACATAACTTATTCGCGTTACTTCCTAAAAACTTTTGCTGACGAACGTTCGATTATAACGGAAAAATTATAAACATAACCTGTTTAAAACTTTTTAATACGACAATCGGTTTAACGTATATTTGCTTAAAATAATTTACGTCGCGGCTATATGTGCCTACTCTGTGAAATTCTAGCACTGAAAGAGTTGCGACTCAGATATCTGGCGGCGCAGGAGTCCTGCCGGACATTTAGAGAGAATCCGTATGGTTTTAGGTCATGATTTCTATGTAGGGCATACTAAAGCATTATTTTTTCATATATATAGATAATGAGCAATAGCAATGCTTTAGTCTCAATTGTGTCGTGGGGACTTCAAGAAACTGCACTGGGCTGCATGGAATCCGAGTATACCCGCATATTATTTTGGCGGGCTTCCATTCAATCTAATCTGAAACATATAATTTAACTGTAATTAGTTAAAACTTCGGACCCTTAAAAACCCACGATTGAACTATGACTTGTTGAGAATTTGGTTGATTTAAAACCCACAATAAAAGTGGGAATGCCTGAGATATTGGTCACCATAAAAACCAACGAAAACTCACTACTTTCTTAAACGATTCTAGGAATTAAGCAACAAAACCAGGGTTTCAACTAATTACCAGTCTAAATATTTACTCGCTTAATTACATTTGTTCGCAATGTCCCAGAAGTAATGGGTAGTTATTATTTTCTGTTGTTGTGAGAAGGTAATGACTACCCATTGCTTTTTTGTAAGTGAAAAGGTAATGATTACCCATTACTTTTGGGATACCGCGAACAAAAGTAATAGGCTGGTAAGTAGTTGAAACCCTACTTTTGGTGGGTAATTCCCTAGGTGCCTTTGAATTAAATTTTAGTTTCTCCGAATTATTAGTCTACAAATGTTTCATGATTTTCTAAAATATTATACTTTTTAAAACAATAAAAAGTGGACTAGGGAAAATATAAGTGAAGTAATAAGTTAATGGGGCAATTACCAAGTTTTCCCTCATTGAATACTGTTATTGGAAATTAACAATAGGTATAATTTCATTCAACTGCTGTTCCGAGCATAAAATCACTAATAGATCTACTAATCCCTGATTACGCCTCTGTTTTTACTTTTGCAGTACTTTTGAGGTTTAAAATAGTATAATTGTTATTTGATTCTCAGCTGTGGGTCGGATGGCATTTGAAAAAATTCATTTGCCAAACAGGTTTGTTATTTTTCTTCATATTTTGTTTACTTGATATAAACAAAATTGAAAGCATGCATAGACTCGTCCGACATTAGAGAGCCAACCAGTCACCGCTGTGTATAAGAGTATGAACACACTTGTATACGTTCCATAAGTAGAAATATGAAAGTGAAAGTGTATAACAAACTCAAACCTACATAATACAATAGAAGACGTAATAGATATGGAAAACAACAACAAAAATTGTACCATAAGCAACAGTAGCAACAACCACAACAATAATGTAGGAGTGTGGGTCATAACAAAAATAATAAAATAAAAAAAGAGACAAAAATTTTATAAAAATGAACATTCGTAAATAGCCTGACTGTATGGTCTCGCAACATGCAGAATATGAGTTTAAATACGTGGTGTGGTAAACTTCGAAGTGTTAAGTAGAACTTTAAAAGAATTAAATCTTTTAAATTGTAATTCTTTCATATACCAAGATTGTGAATTCTTTATTTAGTTCTATTTCTCAGTAATCAAAAAAGAAAGAAGAGATCAAATCGGGCTTCGATTTTAAATCGAATATATCGCTTTTAGGTACTTTGAATACTGCTAGAGAGCCTTAGAATATACCCATGCCCGGCTCCAGCAATTAATATAAGGGGGAAAATCATACGTCACGGTGCCCAAGTCAGTGTGTTTGTTATTTTTTGTCTACGGTGGCGTATGATTTTTCCCTTATATTAATTGCTGAAGCCTCGCATGATATAACCTGAGCAGTTTTTGGTATTTTCTTAGAAATTATCTTACAAAAATTAGAATTGTCCACAAAATAAAGTGTCTATCTCTCATTTTATTCAAGAAATAGCTCCACCCATGAAAGCGACTCTAACTTTCTTTCATTATTGCTGAGGCTATATCCCTGCCTTTTTATTGAGGAAAGAACCCTGCTTTAATCACAATTATGTGAAGGTATAGAAAAATATTTAACCCAGATTTGGATTCGGGGGATAAAAATCTACATAAATCACTTTTTGGCAAGGGTGATAACCGAAATGAATAACGGTATTGGTATAGATTTTTTTATTTTGGTATCGGTATTACAGTTACCGAAACAGAAATACAGGTACGTACCAGACACCGAAATTAAAAATTATTGTACTAATTACCGTACTTCAAGATAACAATACGATTTTTTAATAACAATTGTTGGTTATTCACAAACAGATGTCACTTTATTGCTAGATCTGTCAAAATAACAAAGTAGCATTTTGGGAGATAAAAAAGCAAATTTTGGTAAATTTTTTGCTTTTTTTCCTTTTTGCTTTTCCTTTAATACATATTTTAAATATTGAATAAAGCTCCTAGACGAGGACAAGAAATTCTAATTGATTTTGTAATCTAAACTAACAAATATTTATAGAAATTCTAAAAACTCGTCCCCTGACGATGTCTTCAAGCAGTAACCACAATTGACTTAAATAACTTTTGTAAAATGTGCACAAAATTTTACTTAATTTTTCTTCTAACTTCAGAACACCCATAATTGACTTATTTAAATTTGAAAATTTAACCCATTTTTTCGTATTTACGAACTTATTTCATTTTTTGTCTGTTTTATTTTTTTTTTGTAATTTTTGAATCCAATTTTGTTTATTTGATTTGGTTTTAATTTGACTAAGTGGGATACGACGAGCAACAGGTCAGATTAGTGTATTATGTAAAATGACACAAATTGTAAATCTTTATAAAAAAATGTAACAACAGGTAGTTTTTCTTTTAATTTTAACTTACTCCAGTCATTTTTTATTTACCGATTTTTACCCGTAGGTGTGAATAGGTTAAAAAAGCAATGCATTTGTTTCAAAATGAAATTGAATCCTATTTGAAGAAAATTCACTCAAAATTTAATTCATCTCTCACAGCCGTGAGTAACACCTTGTGACTTGAAATACATTAAAACTCTGTTAATACGAACTCCAGGGGAGCAAAGAAATTAATTCGTCTTAAGCGAAGTTCGTATTAACCAAGGTGAAGTTTGTCTAACATATTTATTCACAAAATAATTTAGATTTTTAATGCAATTGAAAATTTGAATAACAAATTGTTTGAGACTTTCATTGCATTTTCTATAGTAAATTATTTTTAATGCATTATAACTGTCTTGAAAATTTAGGATTTGTCAAATTGAAAAATATTTATAGGGAATATTCCCAGGTTTTTAGAAGTTCGTACTAAACATGAAGAATGATGTGAAATTTAGGGTGTGGGACTATCACAAACAATTCGGTTAAACCGAGGGTTCGTTTTAAACGAGTTCGTATTAACAGATGTTTTTATATGAAAAATTATGCCAAAACGTCGGGACTTTCAAATTGGTTCGTATTAACCGAGAATTCGTCTTAACCGAGTTCGTATTAAACGAGTTTTACTGTTGACTTTTTCAAAAAATAATTACAATATTTAATTATTGAACTAAAACTTAAACTATAGAATTAGTTATTTTAAAGCTCGAATGTTAACGATATCATTTGTAGTAGTATATGAATTGTGTGGCATAGGTTGATTGTGTGAATATAAAGAAATTCTCTGCATAATCCCTGCAAACATTTGGAAGATATATTGCGAAGAAGTTACTTATTGCGCTAATTTCATTCTTTTCTCTTCATAATAAATGTTTAAAGGTGCTTCGGATTTATCTTCCCGGCAATAATTTTTTATTAAACAAAATTTCTTAAAATGACACGGACGATAATTTGGCAATAAAAAATGTCTTAAAATCAGAGCTTTGAAGAATTAATTCTGTAATTCAGTTTTTGAATTCTGAATTAAAAATTCAATGAAATAATTCACAAAAGACTATATATTGAATGGAATTAATTCATATTTATTTTCGTTCGATTTCTTTTGTTACGAATTAATTCAATTGCTATAGTTCTTTTTATTAAATCAAATGAATTAATTCACTGGTGCACGCGTTCAATTTTATAAATCCAGCGGATACAAAGTGAATTAATTCCCTGCTGTATTAATTCACCACTGAATTCGTTCAATTTCATTTTCGTTCAGTGAATAAAAAAAAAAACCTTTAAGTGAATTGAAAAAAAAATCACTTTCACTGAATTCAAAGGCTGTTTTCTGCCGTTCAGTATACAGTGGAGTGTTTTCAAAATATCTTGGAAATAATTCAGCCATTATTGGTTTGTCGGTATGAGATGAAACTTCGCACGCCCATAGCAAGACTCTTGCCTCCAGATTAAAAATTTCTTAAAGAACACATATAGTATTTATATTTTTCTGAAAGCTTACTTCTTTAAGATGGGCCTAACGGAAAAATATTCTCCATTTGTCAATTTTTCTTCCCACAGACTATTCCGAATTCAAGTACAAAATCCCATTTTTTTTAATTTTCAGTGTTTTGGGAGTTGTGGGATTTTTTTCATTTTCTCTCAATTTTTTTTTTATCCACTGTTTACTGAACGGTAGAAAACAGCTTTTGAATTCAGTGAACGTAATTTTTCATTTTTTTAATTCAGTGAACGTAATTTTTTGTTTTTTAATTCAGTAAATTAATTTTTTTTTTAATTCACTGAACTCATTTTTTTTAATTCACTGGATGAAAATTGTATTGAACGAATTCTGTTGTGAATTAATTCAGTAAGAAATTAATTCATTTGGTTTAATAAAAAGAACTACAGCAAGTGAATTAATTCTTTGAATTTGTTTTTTGCTGAACGCCTTCAGTTGAACGAATTCAGTGAATTACTTAAGAAAAGGAGTTCATTAAATTTCAAAGAAAATTGATTCAAAAACGAATTAATTCTTCAAAGCTCGAATTAATTCTTCAAATATGCAGAGGATTTATCTTCCCGGCGATAATTTGGCGATAATAAATGTGTTAAAATATCGGAGATTTACCTTCCTGTTGCTCCCAATAAATGTTTCCTTCCAGGCAATATGATCGGGGCATCTTCTTTGTATTGCCATGTTTGCTGCGTATGAAATGTTTTTATGTGTCTGTATGTATATTTGTATAAAATCAAAAGTGAGCCAAAGCCAAAAAATACAAATAGTATACAATAAACACTGCAGAGCGTCAAAGCAGAATATATAAGTCAAACAAAAACCAAAAAGCCAAAAGTTGCCAAACAAACGAACAACCGACAAAAAATTAAACAAAACCAAAAAAATTCAACTTAACAACAAACAGCAGTTAGTTAAAAAGCTACATAAACAAACAAATGAATAAGGAAACTAACAATAAACTTAAACATGGTCATAAATAACAAGATACAGACGTTCTACCACATAAAACCAAAAATTCTAGTGCTACTATGTGCATAATTGTAAAGGATATAAACATATCAAAAATGACTTTAACTAGTCCAGTTATGGTAGTCTTTATTTAAATATGTCTGTGTTTTGTTTTTCTTTTATAGACTCAAAAAAAAAGAGTCTATAAAAAGATGCAAAGGAAAGGGCCATGAACAAAATTTAGTTTCTATAAGCTGTAAGGAATTGTAAACATTTAATAAGGCCTATTTTTACAACACAGAAATCTTTTGTTAACTGTAGAGTTTACCCCCTCCCCCCTTGTTGTCATGTTTGTTTTTTGTTAACACACAATTGATTTTTCTTGTACATATTTATTTGTCAAAAAGAGTTGCCAATAACAAAATAATTACAATTTTAATTGTTAAGATTCAAATTCTCTAAAATAACCAAAATTTTCAGATGTCTCATTTTCATAATATACAGTTAGTAGCTACTGGTACTTTAACAGACACATTTGTTGTTATTTCCATTATAAAAGTTGAATTTAATTGTTGGCTAAATTTTAACTCAACATTCAGTAATCGGACTGTAATATATGGGTGTGTTGTAGAGGCATAGAACTTTTTCATAATTTTATATAATATTTCAAAAACTGTCTGTAGGTATCAGACAAAATGTGTTTACACTATATGCTATATTTTTTGACAGATCCTATGACTTATGGTATAATGTAAACCCCGCTTCAGCAGTGTGTAAAACACTGTGGCACAAAAGTGCCATTTGTATAAAATTCTTTAATAGAAAATAAAATTTTTATATTTTAAATTGTTGACAAATGAAAATATTTCTTTATGTGCTTTTTATTACATGACAATTTTGCCAAGGTTTTGCTGTGACAATTTTTCTTAGAACACCAAAATTATAATAATTTCCATTCACCCCAGTTTTGTGACAATTTTGTTATTGTTATAAAGTTTAGAATGAGGGTGTAAATGTATGAATATTTGAAATAAAAGCTGAACATATTTTTTGAAACATTAAATGTTGCTCAATTTGTTTTTTGGCACTTTTAAAGCTTTTTTGGCATCATTTAGGCACCAAACGAAAATTCTCAAATACCATCACTGGTCTAAAATTTGGCTTACCTAAATTGAGCACACCATGATTCTCTACTTTATTGAAAATTCTGCAGACGCAAATACAATTACTATTTCCTGTTAGCAGAATTAGTTACTATTTATACGGGCTTTAGTGTAGAGGTGAAAATACCCCCAGACCCCTATTTTTTCTACTCGGTAAAAGTGAGAGGAAAAAATATTGGGTGTATAACTTAAAAATGCGGGATTCACAACAGATGGCATATCTTATACATATGGTTTGTGTCTTTAAAATAACTTTTTATTTATTTAGTCTATGGATTAATTCTTACAGACTGAGCATTTACAGACGGCATTTTGGAGGGAAAATATCAGTCCTTTATTCTCACTTAGTGTTTATTCTCACAAAATAGTGTAAAAAACAAAGTTGTTTTTGCTTCGAAAATGTCGAATTTTGTTCAAACAAAGCATAATTTGCGGGAAGTTTTGCTTTACTTATTCAATTTGGAAAAAAGGGCAGTTGAAGCACATTGATTGCTCACCGAAGCCTATACTGAATATGCGCCATCGATCTCAACATGCGAGAGATGGTTTGTGCGGTTTAGAAGTAATGATTGCGACACAAAGTCAAAGAAGACAAAGACCGCCCAGGTCAGCCTAAAAAGATCGAAAATGATGAATTGGAGTCATTACTCGATGATGATTGTTGTCAAACTCAAGAAGAACTTACAAAGTCATTGGGAGCCACTCAAGCAACAATTTCAAAATGTTTTCAAGCAGCAGGATTCATTAAAAAGCAAGGAAATTGGGCACCACACGAGTTGAAGCCAAGAGACATTGAAAGACGATTTTGGGTGTACGAAATGCTGCTTGAACGCCATAAAAAAGAAGTAATTTTTACATCGAATTATTACTGGCGAAGAAAATGGATCCATTACAACAACCCAAAGCGCCAGAATTCGTATGTGAAGCCCCGCCAACCAGCCAAATCAACTTCAAAGCCAAATATGCTATGGCGCCAAGGTAATGCTACACTCAAAAAAATAAGTTAGTAGAAAAATTAGTAAAACGTCTTGTATATCAAGTGTACTAGTTTTCAGCAATTTTTTTGCTGAAATTCCGTTTTCAGCAAAAATTTTAGTTATATTTTTTTAGCACTAAACTAATTTTGACCTAATGTTTTACTAATTTATTTTGCTATAAAAATTGTGCTGATAACCGCATTCATAGCGTGGACGACAACCAGATAGACAAGATGTAGATGTCGCAGCTTGTCTGGAAACGGAAATGACAAAAAAAGAAAAACAACTCTACACATATTCTATATTTAAATTTTCAGCAAATAATTAAAAAAAAAAAAAAATAGCTACAAGTTTTTTTGAGTTTTTCTCAGTCTACTAATATTCAGGAAAAAGTTTAGTGATTTTAGCAAGGATTTTTTTCATTTGGAGTCGACTAAGTGTTAGCAAAACTTTTGCTGAAAATTACTAGTTTTTTGGAAAAAATCAGCGCGCTGATTTTCAGTAAACCTTTTGCTGAAATTACCAACTTTTTTGCAAGCACGCTCCTGACTAAAAATTTGCTGACACAGCAACATTTTTTGCTGACTTTACTGACTTTTTTTTTGAGTGTACACTCAACCAAAAAAGTCTGTAGGTAATGGCTACTGAAAATTTTGCTGTTATTATGAGAAATTTAACTGTTTTGAGCCCAGCGGTATTTTTTGCTAATTTTAGCAACATATATCTGCTGATCTGTAGTACAATAAAATTAGTAGTCGCTACTAAATTTTAGCAAAATTGTTGTAAACTGCAATTCAAAATCGATTTGCTAAAATCAGTTAAAAAAACTTACTAAATATCAATAATTTTAGTACAATGAAAATAGTGTAAATAATTAGTTGCAGCTACTAAATTTCAGTAAATTTTTGTAAACTGTAATTTAAAATCAATCTGCTGAAATTAGCAAAAAAGGGTATTAAAACAAACTGTAAAATCTAAAAAAAAATAATAGAAAAAAAACTTTTTTCTTTCGATTGTAACAAGCGTATAATTACGTCATCGTACACTCATAAAAAAAGTAAGTTCAAAAGTCTATTAAACGCGTTCTGATTAAATTGAACTAATTTTTCTGTTATTTGTTCCAAAAAAACCCGTACAATCAAAAAAAAAAGTCAGTAAAGTCCGCAAAAAAAGTCAGCAAATTTTTAGTTGGGAGCGTGCTTGCAAAAAAGTTGGTAATTTCAGCAAAAGCGAGCTAATTTTTACCAAATAAATAGTAATTTTCAGCAAAAGTTTTGCTAACACTTAGTCGACTGCAAATGAAAAAATCCTTGCTAAAATCACTAAACTTTTTGCTGAATATTAGTAGACTGAAAAAAACTCAAAAAACTTGTAGCGAAATTTTACTTTAGTTAATTTATTTGCTGAAAATTTAAATATAGAATATGTGTAGAGTTGTTTTTCTTTTTTTGTCATTTCCGTTTCCAGACAAGCTGCGACATCTACATCTTGTCTATCTGGTTGTCGTCCACGCTATGAATGCGGTTATCAACACAATTTTTGTAGCAAAATAAATTAGTAAAACATTAGTTCAAAATTAGTTTAGTGCTAAAAAAATATAACTAAAAATTTTGCTGAAAACGGAATTTCAGCAAAAAAATTGCTGAAAACTAGAGTTCTATAAGTCGACTTTCGACTAATCAATTAATCGACTTTTTCCGAAAATTTTCGACTTTTTGAAAGTCGACTTTGTTGTGATGCAAAAGTCGAAAAGTCAACTTTTGCTTTCGACTTTTTTACTTATTACCATGTGGCTAAGAAGTAAATTTTGTTTTCGCTGATATAACACAATAGAAAAAATTAAGCAAGTGTTACTAATCTATTGGAAAACAAAACAGTGAAATATGACATAAAAAACTCTAAAATGTCTACGACACACAGTGGTTTTAAACTGAGAGAAGTGGTAATACATACACAACTTCTAAACTAATCGTCCGATTTGGACAAAGTTTATAGAATATAGTAGAGTATGAATAAGGCTTTTGGTCAACCTGTTTTATTAATAGGGCATTTATTTAGCACCAGCGTGGAAAGTAGACCACCTCGAGTGATAACAAGCTTTCAGAACCCTTGGCTTCTTAAATTGTCAGTCGATTTCAATGAATTAAGACTTTTTGAATTATACTTAGGGCAAGTAACGTTTTTCCAATGTAACCATGGTTAAACGTTAACCCCAGATATTTTCATATAAATTTGAGATTCAAAACTATGGTTAAGCACTAAACTCAGTTTATTTTGGGATAAGTTAGCAGGTCTTAATAACAATTTTTCAACAAAACTTTTCGTTAATTTCAGCAGGATAGAATATTATTGGCATTTAACTAAGTTTAACTTTTAACAAAAAATTTATAGAAATAACAGTTTTTTCATTGTGTTTTGTCTACTATTGAGATAATTGTTTTGCTAATATGAGAAGGGTAGTTTTATCTAACTAAAATTTACTAAACAGATTCGGCAGTTATTTTCTGCAGGGCCATTTTTATCCATATTATCTGCTATTTGCACAGATTTATTTCTATCAGTGTATTAGTATTACTGGAGTAAGTCATAAAATCAAAGTGAAATTTAAACAAAATGTAAGCCTTGACTTTGATTGCACTTAAATTTTTGTAGCGCTTATTGGGTAAAGCTTAAAGCAGAACTTGTCAGAATAGGTATCTGCCGATAGCACTGATGATCATAATGAAAACAGAGGAACCAAAAATTTAAAAGGCTATAGCCCCCCTAGAAAAATGGTCTACCTACGACGGTGTATGCAATCTACGCTCATCATTTGTTGAAAGCGAGCAAATTTTTGAACTTAATTTTAAGTTTTCACAGGTGCGTAAAATATAGCTCCCCAATTTTTTTAGACAGAGAAATTATTGTAAATACTTGATTACAATTAATTCAACCTTTTAACCTACATCGTTTAAACATGCTTTTTTCGTCAGTTAAGAAATTAACTGGACAGTTAAAAGTTTAACTCTTAACTTAACTTAACTTAACTTAAAATACCAAGGTGATGCTCAAAAAACTAAAAGAACACTGTCTATAGAAGGGGCTCCAAAGCCCAAAAATGCAGTTTTATGCATCAAGTGGGGGTTTTTATTAAAAAAAACTGGTATGTTGCCATATGGCTACACCATGCATTTAAATGTATAAGAATAAGGGGGTAATTTTCTAAAACACTTCGGTGAAGTGTTGCGTTATTTCTATAGAAATTGTTTTTGTTACAAAAACAAGTTTTGTGCTACATTTTATGTTTAAAACCACTGTGCGATGATAAAAAACAAGGAAAACTTTTATTTTATATGCATAAAAGTCGAATTTATGCTCATTATCAACAAGGTGCAATTCTACGTTTCGAATCTAGTTAACTGACCCCCAAATAAGCTAAAAAATATGATTTTTTGCTATTTAGAAATTGATTGAAATATGATTTTTTGCTACATTGAAAGTTCCCTTCACTTCACCCAAGTGTTTTACGAAATTAAGTAGTTAAATAAGCCTTAATGTATATAAGTTTTGTGCTACATTTTATGTTTAAAACCACTGTGCGATGATAAAAAACAAGGAAAAATTTTATTTTATATGCATAAAAGTCGAATTTATGCTCATTATCAACAAGGTGCAATTCTACGTTTCGAATCTAGTTAACTGATCCCCAAATAAGCTAAAAAATATGATTTTTTGCTATTTATAAATTTTCATATTAATTAATCGACTTTTACCTATAAGAAGTCGGAAAGTCGAAAAGTCGACTTTTCAAAATTTGAAAAAAGTCAAAAAGTCGAAAAGTCGACTTTTTGTTGCAACTATATAACCCTACTGAAAACTAGTACACTTGATATACAAAATGTTTTACTAACTTATTTTTTTGAGTGTACAAATAAGTAAAAATTCTGCTAAAATAACAGGAAATAGTACATGTATTTGCGCCAGCACAATTTTGACCTATTTGTACGGGATACTTTTTATTACCTTTTTATGCATTGGAGATATGATAAAATTTTCTGAGTATTATTTCCAAACTTACCCCTCAATTCATAAATGCTTTGTAAAGTTATAGCAGGTTTACAAAACGTCATTTTCATACAAAATTTGTTCATTAAACCTCCTATAATTTTACAAAGTGTTTATGAATTTAGGGGTAAGAATATATCAATAGTAATAAATATAAACTAAATAAGAATTGTAAAAATCAACGAATTCTTGTAAATAAAATAATAAAAATTTTATAAATTAGTATATTTTTCTGCTAAATTTAGCACTCGGTTTTGAAGAATTAGTAAAATGGTTTGCTGAAATCATCAACGAAAATCAGTAAAAAAAAATCCGTAATTTGTAATAAGAGAATAGCAAAAATGATTACTAAAAAAATTGTGCTAAAAATCAGTATAAAAATAGTAAAGTGCGATTGGAAACTGTTTACAAATTTTTTCTACTAAGTTTTTTATCTCCCATCTACTATGAGCTGCTGAAATTGGGCCAGACGATCACAGGAGACCTGTACCGAACATAATTGATTCGTTTAAAGCCAGTGGAATATGCGACCAGACATGAAGCCGTAATATTCCATAATGAGAACTCTCAACCACATGTTGCAAGACCGGTTAAAAACTATTTAAAAAAGAGTGGTTGGGAAGTTTTCCTCACCCGCCTTATAGTCCAGACCTTGCCCTGTCCGACTACCATTTGCGCTGAATCCATATGTTACCAGGAAGATAGGAAAAGGTCATAGCTAACGATGGCCAATACTTTGATTAAATTTATATTGTATCAATGGGTGCGTTCGGCAGATACAATTTAATAGTCAACAGTTCTACAACAGTTGTATAACTATCAGCTGAATAACCTGATCACTAACCGCTCAGTCTGAGCACTCTGGTAGCGCTGTCATATTTTGGTAGCGTAAAAATGTTTGCTACTTTTGATCAATAACGGTGGGTCTCATACTGTAGGTTTAACAACAAATTTTTGGGTTAACTATTAACTTAAGTTTAAACCTGCAGTATGAGACCCACCGTAAGTGATACATTTGTTGTTTTTCATTTACAATAAAAATTGTATGGTAAGAATCACAAATAAAAACATACAAATATAATTCGAAAACAAAAATTCTAAAAAATAAAAGGAAACTATAGAAAAAGTGTATTTAAAAACAAAACAATAAAAACATCGTTCAGCAGAGTAAGTAATCACAAATCGCTACAAGTCACCGGTAACAGTTTACGGTTTCTCTGCCGAATGCTACCAATGTTTCACAATAAACCAAAATTTGACAAAAATTCAGCATTTTTAAATTAAGTTGTCTGAATTATGGAAAATTCAGATTGTTTTGAAAACAATCACTTGAGAAAATAAAAGTTTTTAATCCAATATTGTGTATGTTTTGGAGACATTGTAGCCATCTGTTGGAATTATTGGATATACATATGAAAAAAGGACTTTAGGAAAAGTTAAAGAAAACTTGAAATATATGCTCACATTCGTTTTCATTGGACGGATTTTTCGTGTTATGTGAGACCGAGGAATGATCCAAATGATTTCCATTAGTGCTGGTGAAAATATGAGTAGTGGGTATCGGGTATCGAGTATTTGTCTTTTTTTTTGGGTACTCGATACTCAAAACTACTACTCGATATTTTCAGAGTTGCATTTTGGACAGACAAAATATATAAAAATGTGACTCCGCTAAAATATTTACCACAAAAATGTGACTACGCTAAAAGAAAAAAAATCAGAACTAAACTATTTAAGAGTATACATATGTTAAAAAACTATGAAAAACGCAATGCATAGTTGGTGAAAAAGTTTAAAAATATGTTTGTAAATTTAAATATTGAATTAACGTAAACATTTTCAAAGATTTTTTCTAAAAAAATTTCAAATTTAAAAACCGTTAAAAGTATCGAGTATCCAAATCAAAAGTATCGAGTAGTATCGAGTATTGAAAAGTAACCGAATTTACCAGCACTGATTTCTATATACCTGTTTATTACCGTCTATCCCTATTAATTTTTCATAGGGGCCTAGTAATGTACATATATTCTCGACGATATTATGTACCATTTAATAAATTTTGGACTCAATGAATAAAAAAAAAATTTTATTTGATATCCAATAACTATGCATGCTTTGAAAGAAAATAAATGTTGTTAAAAACGATTTTAATGCCTCTTTTCCCGCCCCTTTCACGATCTAAATATGAGATTGGGAGATTGGGAAAACAAAACAGGTTGAATATCCCGTTAGCTAACTTGTCTCAAAATAACCACAGTTCTCCTACACTGAGAGAATTAT
This sequence comes from Leucophora obtusa, assembly GCA_949987735.1. Taxonomy (NCBI): domain Eukaryota; kingdom Metazoa; phylum Arthropoda; class Insecta; order Diptera; family Anthomyiidae; genus Leucophora; species Leucophora obtusa. The sequence continues at coordinate 290,088,852 of OX465295.1, read as the reverse complement.
CTGCATGATATCAATGGATTTTTGCATTAGATCTATGAATTGTCACTGGAATTCCTCCATTGAAACTTTTCATTAAATTAATGCAATTTTTCATAAAAGTTAATGAAAAATTTCATATTATTTATTAAATATTTAATACGACCAATGAAAAAGTTTCATTAAAAATATTTTCATTAAAATTATGAAGCTTTTTCATAGAGTTTAAATTTTTTTTAATTCCTATAGTGAAGAACACTTCATTAGTTTGGTGAAAAAATTTCATTAAAACTCGTCCAAGGAATTCTCTCTGTGTATGACAACACTGATTACAACAACAAAATGTAAACAATTCAAACTGTTAAAAACACAACACAAATTGTTTTTTTTGCCATGATTTGGCTTCCTGCATCCAAAACTTTTGTTAAATTTTTCTTATCACGTACCCCACTGTTACTCAATTTATAGTTAACGGTAAAAAATATGACTCCAATAAACTGGATCCGAAGATTACAAAAGTGGTATGTTTCCCTCGAATCGTTACGCTTTAATGACGAATCACGTGTGCCATAAAAATAATCCAAATATAATTCAGTGAGTACTATCATGAAAACTATTAGCATTTTTCAAAAATGATCATACCATCCTATTGAGGAAAAATCAAGTATGTACTGCTGTATTTCAATAATGCTCATAATTATGAGTCTTTTATTAGTCATAAAAGAACGCTCAGAAAGAGGCTTCATCGGTAAAGAAGCCTTCATATAGCTATGATTTCAGAAAGTCCAAGGGCTCTTTTATGAGTCTCACTCTAATTGTACACTGGGAATACAAAAACTTAAATATACATTATAACATAGAGAGGACCCCATAAAGACAATCTGATGATAGTGTTTGGTAGTACTTGAAAATGCATTAACTCTTTCCGGGCCGCTGGTATGAAAACTATAACACTTATTCAGATACTTTTCAAACATTTTATGCGCACGGGAATGATTAAGATACCATTTTACAAGTAAGCTTAAGGTTATATTTTATAAAAAAATTTGTATCAAGTGCGAGAAAGAAAAATATATATTGTAGTCCAATAAGGACCATAATTAATAAAAGCAAATAAAAATTTTGTTTATTTTTACCGTGCGCCGGAAAGATTTTATTTAAGCTTTTCTCTATTTGTTTGTAAAATAAATTGTGAATTCTATTTGAAATTTGTCATATTTGATCTCAAAACAGAACAAAAATAACACTTATTGTAACAATCTTCAGAACAGCTATAAATCTACGGTAAAATTTTCAAAATAGAGCTTGCTTTCAAAAGTAAAATGTAAATGCAAAACTACAATCCAAATTTTACCATTACGTATCGTTTCCGAAAAAGTCTCTATTGAAAATTCAAATTCATCTATTACTGAGTGACATTGAAATTTAGCAAACAGTTAAATTTCAATATTATGCGGCAACCAACAAGAATTGTGTCAGTTAAAATTTCAGTTAGGAACTAACGTAATACTGAATTTAGACTGAGCAAAAACCAGATGGTTTTTGTACAAAACTAAATTACAAAAGCCAATTCATTTACACTGAATTTTTAGTTTTTCTTTGTCACATCACTTTTTTATTAAGCACTTTTGTTTATGTTTTTATGGTTAAATTAAATTAAAAAAATTATTAACATATTTAAAAATGTATAACAACACAAAGTTTTAAACTAAAACTGAAATATTTAAAAACAATAAAAAAAAATATTTTTGACACTTGCTTTAATTCTATATTCATTGTAACAGGGTGTATCGAAAATTAGTTATAAAAGACATCGGGTGTATCAAAAATACAAATTTCAGATATTTTTACTTGGTTTTTAGCAAAAACCAGGTAGAATCTGGTTTTCAGTTTGTATGAAAATTGTATGGAAAAACTAAATTAATTTTATAGTTTTCGGCTCAAAACCTAAAAATTACCAAAAACTACTAGTTTTTGCCCAGTCTAAATGTACTATAACATTTCGAAATTACGGACTTGTGTCTTGCCAAGCATTATACAAATTTTGTAAGCCGAATAACAGAATAACACAAAAATATTAAAAACAGATCACAGATCAGAATTCAAAACGGTGAATCCAAAATGGCGGCATTGAATTTTAAAAAGTTTATATTTCGGATCTAAAAGATACATTTGAAAATTTAGAATATAAAATGCCAATCCAATACGGCGGTAAACCTTTTGCAAAAAATTGCTAATATGCCTCGAAAAATACTTCGCTTTTCAAATTTAAAGGTTCATATCAAATTCTATTCTTCAAAAAGGCGGAGGAAATCCTTAAGAGTAGTTTAAAAACACTACTTCTTGAAATTATATTACGAATTTCGTAAGAGTTTTACGAATTTCTCGAAAATTTTTAAAATATATTTCAGTAAGATTCAGACATTCTTTTAACAAGAAGGATTTTGGTGTGGACCAATGTGCTGTAGTGTGACAGAGAACTAGATCTAAATTTAAAATATGTTTTCAACACTGAAAACTGAAAAAAACCTTTCCAAATTCAATTTCATATTCCCAGTTAAAACGAGAATATTATTCTGTGGAAACATACACCAATATAAAATGCCTGAAAAAACAGGATAACAATTTTTAACAAAAGGACATAAAATGAATACTGTATGCGTGTGTATGTGTCACAAACATTGTATAAGTTAGTGTATATGTATGTTTTTTTTTTTGTTATTATGATATTACCTCAGGTGTCACTTGTCAAGTAACGACAAAACGAGTCCATAGGCAGGATTGGCAGTACTACTATATATAGCTGTAACAGCAGAATATATGAACATATATAACATGACAAACGCCCCTTTTAATTTATCATAAAACTTACAACTCATACGAAACGGCACACAAGGCAAGAAAAACACAAAAATATATACATATATATATTTGTTGTAACAAAAATAAATTTTAAAATATTCGCAAGTTACATTCTACATTATACACTCACAGTCACTTATAAATGCAAATCATAAAATTTTTATTTTCTCTTAAAAAAAAACTAATTTTATTTTCCCTAAAGAAAATCTAAACAAATATTTAAATTGCTTCCGTTTTAACTAAAACTAATTCTTTTAATTTTGTTTTTTTATTACCGTTATATTTTTAATTACACTTTATTCCCTTTTGGTTTTATGGTTTTTTTCTTGTATTATTTTTTTTACATGTTTATTTTTTGGTTTTTAATATTCGTCAACTTTTTCTTTCGTTAAAATACCGGTAACGTGTTCATTACTATGGCTTACAACCGAAACTGTGATGAAATGTTAGTTGTTTCAAGTTAATGTTTTTACCACTTCCATAACAACTCGTTTAAACATGGTTAACATTGTCTTCCTCTCTAACTGTATAATGTGTGGAAGCACACAAGTTAAAACAATGCTCTATTAAAATTACATACAAATTCTCACACTTTTTTTTAACGGATTTTGTTTACTGTTCTCTTCTTCTCTTTTTAAGTGTTGCCAGATTAATAGAGAATTTTAAACATAGTTCTGTACCCTACATATCACTAACGTGAACAGACAGACTTGGATAAATAGCGAACTTCAGTGTGCAAGAAATTTTTGATTATCGCGACCATTTCGACCATCGGTTCCAATCAAGGTCGGTTACCGTTATTGTTATAATACCGTTTCAGATTGAATACCGTTACCAATTTACATATACCGGTATCGTTACCGATACCGTTATTTTTATGGGTAGTTACCGGTATTTTACCGGTATTTATTAATTTATATAAAAAATTACAATTTTAAACTTTTTTGTTTTATAATCTTGAATTTTTTTTACAAAAAAATGTATAGGTAATAATTTAACATATTAAAACTACACACAGAGAATAAGTTAGTTGGAAATCGGTTGAAGATACTAAAAATCATTTGCTTAGCAATAAATTTAGTACCAAATACATTCTTTTCTTTATTAAAACGATTAAAATATTCTCAGAATCAATGTTTTTGTAGTACAACCAAATATGTGCTGCAGTACTTTAATAATCGGTAACAGCAACCAATATTGAAACAAAATTTTAATTCTGATAATAATCAGTAGACCCAACCATAACAAAATATTTAAATTAGTACTTGAAACTATCAATGTGTAATAACAAAAGATTTTCCATTTTCACAGCTTAATAAAATGTCAATCAAAAAATAAAAAATAAAAGAATAAAACTAAATAAATTCAACTAAATCAACAAGGAAAAAGCTGAAGAGTTAGGCACAAGGAAAGAAAATAATTGTTCAGGTAAGTAAAACTATAAACAAAAGAATAATTCCAATTTCTAACAAAAGCTTTTCGTCTTCTTTGTTTAGCAAACTCCCATATAAAATTAAATATTGTTTATAAATGGAAACAAATTTGGAGCTCCAGGATATTTGAATACAAGAAGGAAAAATTAAGAAACTGTAAAAATCTGTGATTTCGTTAAAACAAGCTCGACACTTCTCGTCGTAATTTATTTTTTTGGCTACATGAATATGTATTATTTGGTGTTTTTAATGTTTATATTTTTGTTTGTTTTTGTAACTTATATAAATTTGTTTTTATTTTTGTAAACACAAAACAGAAAAAAAAAACTATAAAATTGGAAACAGTGTTTTATTTAGTTCCATAGGCTCTCTAAATGAAATTCGGTCAAATGTACTGAATATGATTTTCTGATATGGTGGGCACAACTGCCAATGTCGGTAGCTGCAACCGAATAATGTGATAGTACATGTAACTACCTAAATTCGGTTGGCAACAAATTCGGTTGTCACAACGAATCTGTTCTCTGTGTGTACCAGCATCTAATTTATAGTTAATAATCAGTATTTTTAACACTTAAAATTAGTGGGCATTGTGGTGTAATTGTTAGCGCGTTGGACTGTTGCACGTAAGGTCGCTGGTTCGAGCCCCAACCAAGGCAACATCAATTTATGAAAAATAATAATATGTATGAGTTCCCAGTCAGAAATCGCCAGTGGTACAAAAAATCAAGCACTGGCATACCACTGGGTAACCACGGTGTTAAAAATAAATGACTGGCAGAACACTCCTTTGGGACGCTTTGCCAGCGTTTGCAAAAAGCGTTTTACCAGTATTTATTTTACAAAAATTTCGGTGGTTTATATAAAAACTACTGGCAAATAATTGGTTTAGAGTGATATTCCAAGGTTTGCAACCAGTGGTTATCCAGTGCTACCTAGCCAATGCTACCAGGCGTACAAAAATCAATTCACTGGTAGACCAATGATTTTATAAAAATGCTGACGCTTCGTTAAAAAATGTTTGTAGTCAGAAGGTTCCGAGTTCAAATCCGGGTGAAAGTAAAAATTTTTTTGGATTTTTTTTTAATATAAAATTTTTTTTGTTTTATAAAATCAATTTTTTTGTTTGTGGGAAAGCTCCTTCAAGACCAACTTTTTTTTTTGCCCTTCCAACACTGGCATACTAGTTACAAAAAATTGTTTGCCTGTACTAGCATTTTGGCACAGCCAGTAGTTGTCCAGCTATTATCACTCATTTATGTGTTTAGCCATGAAATATTATATGTCTCGTTAGCTCAGTGGGTAGAGCAATCGTCTGCCAATCTGACGGCCTGGGTTCAAATCATATGAACATACATATGAACTTTTTTTAAATTTTATTTTGGAAAATACAATACCGCCTATTTATTGGTTTTGCCAGCGTTTTGCCAACGTTTAAAAATTGTGTTCCTGCAGTGCTTTTTCGGCGCTTTTTGAACAGCCGGTCCTTTTGGGAATGGGAAAACACTTTTTGCCAGTACTTGTAGCACCTATTAAAGTGCGTCCTCCTTCGGTGTTCCCATAGCACTTAACCCCACCGAAGTAAAATAATATAACATGGCTATGAACTAAAAAGCTTCAACAAAGTTCTCCAACTCATCGTGAGATGGCGCGCAACAACTGTTCTAAGATTCATCATCTCGCTCAATTACAGTGTTGCCATATTTGAAGCCCTTCATCTTTTACCACCTTTCATTTCTTCTCTATCCCCTTTCCAAATGCGGCCGTTAAAACTTTTCATTAAATTAATGCAGTTTTTTTTATAAAATTTTATGAAAAATTGCTTATTATTTATTAAAAATTTCATACCATAAACGAAAAGCTTTCGTTAAAAATAGTTTGACTGAAAAATAGTTTTATTGAAATTTGTCCATTAAAACTTTTAATTAAATTTTACGAAAAATTGTGTACTATTTATTAAAAACTTCCCTAAATGAAACAGTTTTATTAAAAATAGTTTTATTGAAATTATAAATGGATAAGTAAAAATGTTTGAATTTACTTCTCAAATGCATTTCTTTGAAATTTAACATATAAATACTAAAATCTACTCTATAGCCTAGAGAGGACCCCATAAATACAATCTGATGATAGTGATGTGGTGTCACTTGAAAATGCATTAATTGTCAACCATTGGTTCTAGGAAAGTTTTTTTTCATAAGTTTTTTTCTATTGGTTGTAAAATAAAAATTGTAAATTCTATTTAGAATTTGTAATATTTGATCTTAAACCGAACAAAAATAACACACATTGTAACAATCTTCAGATCAACTAAAAATCTACAATAAAATTATAAAGCATTTTCAAAAAATTTAAGAGAATTTCATTAACTTTGTAAAGAAAACTTCATTAGTTTATTGAAAAAATTTCGTCGAAGAAAATTTTCTCTGTATAGCATTTTGAATGGAAATTTAAGAGGTGTCCTTGGATTTTCACTCACAATTTTTGAGCCGATAGACCTGTATTGCGTTTTTGTGTTTCCAAATACCGCCGTCATCAATAACCTAGCCTGTACTAAAGTCGATATGTCAAATTAAAGGCCTATGTGAAGGTTTTCGAAATAATACTCATAATAATTCTTCTTATACACTCGCAAATGAATTTGGTTGTGATCACTGTTGACTATCACATTGTATCTGCTGACCGCAATCAATGTCCAATGTTATTGCACTTGACTGCCAAGTTGTTCAAAAAAGTTGAATAAAAGGTCTTTGCACAAAACTCAATAAAATTCGAACAAGCACGGATACCATAAAAGAAAAAACGAGTATGCCGTCTATGCGTTCGTCCGAAATTGTAAAGGGGTAAAGTATAATTGTGTCAAAACTTGCCTATAAAATGATAAAAAATTAGAAAAACCGTAATAATGTATTTAGACAGGGCAAAAACTAGTAGTTTATTAATATACTTTTTCCATACAATTTTCAACAAACTGAAAACCAGATTCCACCTGGTTTTGTCAAAAACCAAGTAAAAATATCTGAAATGTGCATTTTTGATACACCCGGTATCATTTATAATTATTTTTTGATACACCATGTTACAACGAATATAGGAGTAAAGCAAGTGTCAAAAAAATATTTTTTAATTTTTTAAGAATATTTCTAGTTTAGTTTGAAATTGTGTGTTGTTATTCTTTTTTAAATGTATTAAAATTTTTTTTACAATAATTTAACAATAAAAAAAGAAAGAAAAGAGTGTAGTAAAAAAGTGTTGTGACAAAGAAAAACAAAATAATCAGTGTAAATGACTTGGCTTTCGTAATTTAGTTTTGTACAAAACCCATCTGGTTTTTGCTGGATCTAAATTCAGTATTAGAAATTTTGACTTTAAATAAACACACTAAGCAACAACAAATTTATTTTCGTTGTTGTTGCTTTGTGTGCTATTTTCAAAATTTGTTTGCACATTTCATTGCATTTGCAGACACTCGGTATAGGACGTATGTCCAACACAATCTCCTGAGATACGTCCACTGACACCGAATGTCTGATAAAATATTTGATAAAATATATGAAATTTTTGCTCTAAAAACTATTCACTGTTATAAAATTATTTATTTATTTTATTTTTATTTATTTATTTATTTATTTATTTAGTCTATGGAATTAATCCTTACAGACAATAACATTAAGAATTACCTAATTTTAAAAGATATTACAAGAGAACTATGTGTTGAGAATTAAAAAACACAGTTGGCGCTGTGGTGTAATGGTTAGCGCGTTGGACTGTTACACGTGAGGTTGCGGATTCGAGCCCCAACCAAGGCAACATCAATTTATGAAAAATAATAATATGTATGAGTTTTTTCTATCCCTCATACATATCGCAGCGTCTTCCTTCGGTGTTGCCATAGCACTTAACCCCACCGAAGTAAAATAATATAACAGGGCTATGAACTAAAAAGCTTCAACAAAGTTCGCCAACTCACCATCAGATGGCGCGCAACAACTGTTCTAAAATTCAATATCTCGCGCAGTTACAGTGTTGCCATATTTGAAGCCCTTCATCTTTCACCACCTTTCACTTCTTCTCTATCCCCTTTCCAAAGGAAGCAACACATTAATTAATAGGAAGAAATTCGGAAAAGCGGAATATATAGCGGACTGTAGTACCTCGCTGGACGTTGAGGAACATTAAACACCAGGTTACTGACAAGAAATTCAGAGCATATATCACCATTAATCAGCTTCAATAAAAACGTAACATTCATCATTTTTCTTCCAAGGTAGTTAACTTGATGCGAGCCCGTCTGGTCGAATAGGATGGAAGTTCGGCCGCATGCCCCAAATGCAAGCTCCGCAAACATAAGAACAAAAATTGTTTTTGGACGGATTTAATCAACTGGACACGAACATTTTGATAATGGAACCATATTCCAAAAGTGGCCCCACAAGGGCAGTATAAAGTTGCTTTGTGACATTCGGTTCGGTTTTGCCCACCGTTTAATGAAAGAAAGTACACCACGAGCTTTATTTACAGTCAAAGTAATATGTTGTATAAAAGTAAATTTGGCATCCAAAAGAACACCAAGATCATGAATTGTATCAACTAACTCCAACTTGTAGCCATCCAAAGAGTAGTAATCAGGAACACAAAACTTTCTAGAAATTCGAATGTATTTTAGAAACTTTTCTAATTTCTCTGCAGTGACAAATAGAGAAGATATAAAAACTGCTTTATCGACAAACCGTCGCACAGCGGTAGTTGCAAAGAAGTCGGCAAACATGTCACTTATAATCAAATCATCGCTAATCATTGTTATAATCATTGTTAAATATTTTATGGCAGCTGGATATCCACTGGATTTCCTCTTTGAATTTACAAATTTATAAAAAGTTTTCGGATCACGTTTAAAATTTAGTTTCACGTTGTTTAGGTAGTCATTATATAAATTCATGTTGAGTAAATTATATTCAGCACGTACAATAGAATATTTGCCATAATCACCGAGTGAACCAGATCTATTATAATCTTTATATCGTTTGTTTTTTAGATTTTTTAGCCTGGATAATTGTTTAGAGCTCCACAGAGGACCAGAGTGTTTACGTACAGAGTATTCTTCCATATAGTTCAAAATTGTTGCATAAAAAGTGGTATTTATACTCTGGTCAAAAACTATTTAGCCAAATAAATTCTGTAGCGAAAGGCATAAGAATTACAATTTTTTTTCAAATTCATTGCATTTATACGGTATAATAACAATTTGAAATCTGGTAACTCCATCTGACTAAACCGTTTCTTATATTGTTGTTGCTATAAATACATACATATATCCATATCGAGCCATGACCGCCAAAAAAGCTTAAGCGACTTGATTTTCGATTGTAGTTTTTTGATAAAAATCTAGAGCTCTTAATCAATTGCATCATATCCAAAAATTTTGTAGCTCTGGGAAGTACCGTTACGAATTTAAGCAAAACGCAAAAATATCTTAAGTGCCAACTCCTATGCACAAACTACAGTTTGTTTACATTTTTCGTGAACGCAAAGTGTCGCTTAAGCTTTTTTTTTTCTTTATTGAATAACTTAAAAACTTAGACACGCTCGGGCATGTATTAGCATCTTTGGATGCGTCGTTCAAATTTCTTTCATTTGACACCTAATATGTTTATAAATTTTTGAACCCAACATGAAAAAACGGGAAAATTTAAATTTGGGTAATTTTTGACCCCACCTTTTTAACCCCTAAAAGTGAGATTGGGCAGCTTAAAAGTAAAAACTACTTCTTATTTTTTTTATCCTGTATAACATATCCAAATTTCATCAAAATCGGTCTTGTGTAAGACTAAAACCAAAAATTATAAAACTCTTTCCCCTGTAAAATGTTAGTTTTGTCACTTAAGCTTTTTTAGCTTTCATGACTCGATATGTTGCAATGTTTTTAATTCGCACATATTTTAGTTATGATTTTCTTAACTGGTTTGTTTTTATTACTTCATTCATGTCAATATTAATGATTTATCGTGTTTTTATACCAACTCGTATTTATGAACTCAAGCTCTCAATATTTTTTCTCTTCCTTACTCTCTCTCTCTGTTGGATTATGCGCTGTTAAAATAATCCATTATATTACTGTACAATTAACATTATGTTAAATAGTGTTAAGTTTATTATTATGCAACTAGTGTTACCTGACATTCAGTGCAATGCAACTTTATTACTTTTAATACACAAACACAAGCATGCATAGATTCATTCATACACATGTACATATACTCATGCATACTCATGCATTTGTAAACAAGAGCATACTTACACATACATATTCATATTCTGCCATTATAAATCAACAAAGTCAACCTCGATTGTAGTTGTGTACAAGCTGTCTATGCCTTTTGGGATTCTTTATGTTCAAGGTAAAGTTATGACTTTTGTTGTAGTTGTTTTTGTGGTTTTTGTTAGAAGTTTATTTAACAGTTTAAACCCCCCGGAGGAATTGTATTTTTTTTGTGGTATATGCATGTGTGTGTTTTAAGTTTATGAATACTTAATAAAGAAAAAAAGTTTTCTGAATCTGTTAAAAGAAATAAAATTACTAGTTTGCATTTAAAAACAGTTTCTTAGACTACCCAGCAAAATATTGGTAATGACACCTCATTACTATCTGCATTACCAAAAATGATATATCATTACCTTTTGCATTATTTTATAATATAAAATAATGACTTCCTAATAACGGCCTATTGTATTCATTGTTTCTAAATATAAAATAATGACTTACTCGTAATAGTTTAAATAAGTACTTTTTACACAGTTAAATTTTATACATTTTTATTTATTATATGTAAATATATTTAATGTTTAAATTTTTATGACGAGTCCTAAAATTACACACTAGAAAAAACTAAAATTTTTCTGAATGTATTTCCTTAAGCTAATAGTATTTGCTTAACTCCTTATTTTTAAGAATCAAGTAAGCAATCGGATAACCGCTTATAATTCAACTTTTTGTAAGCATGTGTGTAACCACTTATTATTCAAAATCTCATAACTACTTATTTCTCATTTTTTCGTAAGCGAGCGGGTAAGCGTGACTACTTATAAAAACGACCACGCCAAACAAAAATAATGAGTTTAGACGACAAAAAATAAGTTGTGCGGCGCTATGAATTTCTATTATATAACCACTTATTTGGTAATGAAAGATTTTGCTGGGTATATTCACACTATCCGCAAAACTAATAGTTTTCGGATCTAATGACACTCTCTGAGACGGGTCGCATGAACAGGGTCGATTTTAATGTAATGTCCGTTGGAAGAATATGTCGAAAGAAGCATTTAAATGTCTTGGCTTTCTTAACCGGTGAAAGAGCCACTTACGACGTTACAGGAGTCGCAAATTGCCACTTCAATTTGGCTACTTACATAATTACAATTTCAATGGACGACTGATGTTTATTTAATATTTGCAAGAATATTTGCTTTGACGCGGTGCGAATGCAGCATGTGTATTGCTTTTTTGCTTTAAGTGGTTAGTTTCTGTGGGTGTTCTCAAGAACCTGCATGCATCTCTACTAGGGATACCGATCCCGATCCCGAAAATCCCGGGATCCCGAAAATCCCGGGATTTTCGGGATTTAGAAATCCCGAAATCCCGGGATTGCTCTTGAAAAAATCCCGGGATTTCCGATTTCATTCTCTTTCTGTATTTTTTTATTGTTATATTCGACCTAAATCACATAAATGTAATATCTTATTAAGTATTATTAAAGAACTAATTTTTCCCATTCATAAATGAATGCTTCACTTGCCAAATCGATTAACTCCATTTTCTGAACTTTATAAAATTTTAATTTCAAACCCCTTTATTGACTAACTGTGAAATATTCAAAACAAATTTCTCTGATAAGAAATATTAACACTACTAAATTACAAAATCTATAATTTAACGGGAATTTTAAAAAACAGTATATAATATTTTTTTCATTTTTCTCACTAATACTCATATATTTTTCTATATGGAGTTAATCGATTTGGCAATTGAATCATTCAAATAATAGATTACGGATTAAATAAAATTGAATAAAAACATTAATAATTTAACAAACTTTTATTCAGCTGTGAAACTTTTGAAAATCATAGTTCAGGTTTATTTAAAGGACATGTTTTTATTTATTTTATTGATGATTTGTTAAAATCATAACTTCATGCAAAATAATTTTGCCGACTAAAAACAGCAAATTCTTGTTAAATTAGAAAAATCTAACAATCTGCCTTTCTGAAATCAGCAGAGGTATGTGCTTAATATTTTATGTTAGTTGATTAAAAAAAACTAATAGTCACTAAATATTTCTGATGATTTCAGCAGAGTAGTTTGTATTTGCATTCAATTAATTTTAGCCAAATATCACTAAAAATTTGCAGTGTTTTAGTAAAAACTTTTAGTTAAAAAGTTTCTTCAGAGGTAAATTGTGATTTGAAATTTGCTTAAATTTAACTCATAAGTATAGTTTTAATCGCGGAACTTTTTTGCTTATTTTTAGTAGCTTTTTCTGCTATTTTTACATACTTATTTCTATGAGTGTAGTTCTGTTTAAAGCCATATTCACAATGCTGTAGTACTCCACTCTGAGTGGATTTTGTTCCTTTCTTTTTTGCACTTACTTAGTTTTTATCTCTATTTTACACACTGCACTCTGCAGCGTTGGGTATTCCAGCATTGTGAATCCGGCTTAATTTGTTTATTTCTTCATACTGCAAGAAATAATAAGTACATTTTAAATGAATTATTTTAATTTGTAGGATTTATTTTAGCTATTTATTTTTAAAATTAAAAATATGATGAAACAAAAAAATCCCGAAACCCCGAAAAATCCCGAAATTCCGAAAAATCCCGGTATCCCGATAAATCCCGGGATCCCGAAAAATCCCGGGATTTCAATTTTCAAAATCCCGAATCCCGGAATTTGTAAAAACCAGTCCCGTTCGGCATCCCTAATCTCTACACTCACAATATCTTTACCGTAAAAATTCAACAGTTGTTTAAAAAGTAAATCAGTAATGTGGTTTCAATTGAATAAGTAGTTAAATTGCAAAGAATTATATTTTTTAACTTTTTCTATCAGTTATTCAATAAACAAAATATACAAAATACGGACTTTCGGTAGAAATTAAAATATTCAATCAACATTTTCTGTTAAAAACTATCAGTTATTATAATACGATTAATTTTAAAATAAACGAGAAATCTATTATTTTTACCGACTTTGCCAGTTAATAAATTAAATATTAAAAATAAACGACAAAATACAATTGTTTTGAACGAATAGTGGGTAGCAGAGAAACAAGCCAGCCGCCGTGAGCCGTTTAAGCCGCCGCCGCCGGTCAGTTTTGCCTCAGCCGCCGCCGCCAATTTTTTTCGGCTTATTTCGGCTGGGAGTATCAATTTTCCAAAATAAAAAATTAAAAACTAATGCCATTTTTAAAACGAATTTTCTACTCCATCATTTCAGCAATTTTTTAAATTTTTAGCTTTTCAAATATGTATAGAATTATTTATTTGTAACTGAAATATGTTGACATTTTTTTAAAAATATTGAAATTAAAAAACATATTTTTTAATTTGTATACTTTGACGGCTTTTTTTTACAGTATTTAAAAAAAAAACATTTCTTTCCTATTGTAATTATTCTGAAAATGGGTTAGTGCTAAGTAAAATGAGATTATTTTGTTTAAATTAACTGAGAAAGTTATCGGACTTTTTCCATACAATTAATTTCAGCTGTTATAAGACAACTCGATGTTCTTGTTTCCACACTCATTAAGGTTAACATCAATTTTCTTATAAATGCAGAGATTCCATGTTTATAAAAAAAGCCATTCAAATAAAAAAAAACTTCATTTTATTCTGAATTAAACCCAGTTTAAGAATGAATTAGATAAAAATTAATTTTTTTATACAAAATGTTGCAATTAAAAGCCGTCGAAATAAAAAAATTAGGAAAATCAGTTTTATTTGAAAATATTTTCACACAATTTTGTGAAACATATAAACATATGTACACCTACAAAAAATTGTTGTTGTCGCAACCGAATTTGGTTCCAACCGAATCGTTCGGTTGCTGCAACCGATAAATCGGTTATCACAGCCCTATATCTGTTGTTCCAACTGAACTAGGGTTGTTGCAACCCAAATAGGGTTGTGATAACCGAAATAGTGTTGAAACAACCAAATTTTCGGTTGCAGCAACCGAACGATTCGGTTGGAACCAAATTCGGTTGGGACTACAAATGTTTTTTGTAGGTGTATATATTTGGAAAGCCTAACTATCACTCCTTCTAGGTCTGTTCAAAAACTAAAAATTGTAAATTTGACTTTAAATTCTTTTTTATCTGATAATTCTAACTTTTTTGTACAATTTTCTACTGCTACGTTTTGGGAAAAAACATTAAACATCTTTAAATTACAAGAATAACGTTCTATCCAGCCGATCAAGCCGCCGCCGCCGCCGATTATTTGCTTGCGCCGCCGCCGCCGATTATTTTGGTCGGCTTGTTTCTCTGGTGGGTAGTCCTTTTTTTAACTTATTTTCAATTGTTTTAATGTACATTTTCGGTTGATTTTAAGGAAAAAATATTGTGAGTGTACCTCTGTTAACTGGCTCTGTCCGATATTTGAAGAAGTTTTAATAGCAGGTGTTAGGTTAAGTTTTAATAAATAACAAATTTTTTCTCATCAAATATACAAAATTGGAAAAAAATATACAGGGTGGTCCAACCAAAACGCACGATGTTAATTGTAAATTATTTTTTCAGAGAATTATTTTAATATTTTTTATTATACCTCTATCCGATGGTCAATATTTTCAATGACTCTGAGACATAATTGAGGTTTAATGTCGTTAATGTGCCGATTTATCTCATCCTTTAGCTCTTGAATTGATCTTGGCTTATTGACGTACACTTTTTCTTTTAAATATCCCCAAAGAAAGATCGACGGTGAAAGAGCCATTGCTTCATTGGCTGTGTGGCAAGTGGCACCATCCTGTTGGAAGCACATATCGTCCAGGTCCATATCCTCAATTTATGGCCACAAGCAGTCTGTTATCACCTCGTGATAGCGAACACCGACGACGAGTCGAGGTTGACGGCTCTTTTGCTACACTATCGCGAACTACAGTAATGTTTTTCGCAGAACAAACTGGGTGAGCATGCACAGGTCTTTTCACATTTCCTACAGACCCAGTTTGCTGAAATTTGCGCACAATTCTCTCGATTGTGGACAAATTTGGTCGATTATGCTGACCAAAGAAGTGCACGAAATGCATTTTGATTTGAACGCCCATTCTTGTAAAAGGCTTCAACAATCTTAACGCGCTGCTCAATTATGTACCTCTCGATGGTTGAATTTGTCAAACACTGAAACAAAGAAATGTCAAATTAAGTTGGGCAAAAAACTTGACATTAAGGTGTGACTCACAATTAACATCGTGCGTTATGGTTGGACCACCCTTTATAATAAAAGAACTGAACCCCTTCATTGTAATAACTTCTTCAAATGTCAGACAGAGCCATTAGAGGGAGTTTAACAGTAGGTGAGCGAATTTCATTAAAGGGTTTATAAAATAAAAAGTATGTATTTCTCTCAGTTAATGAAAATTATAGAAAATATAGCTGCAAATAGGAAATTGATTTTTTTGTGCATTTTTAAAGAAGAAATTGTACTTTTATTGTCCCTACTAAAAGATTTCGTCATATTTATTATAATTTAAGCATACAATTTATTAAATCAGCTTTGGTTTTTCTAGAAACCAACCCTTTTCCTGCTTGCAGGCATAAACTATTAACATAGTCAGAGAATTACATAGGCATTGCTTGCCTAGAGTCAGGTGTGTGTTAAAGCATACTAGCAGGCAGTTTTCAACTCCCTTTTTCGAAGATTGACATGTATCGAAAAATGTTAGCCTTTGCAGATATGTGTAATTCTTATGGCAACATTTTTCGATACAAATTAAGAAGAGAGTGATTTAACAGAGGTTGGGAGAGTTGGTACCTCTTTTAATGGTATGCTCGTTGCTACTAGTTATCCATTCTATATTTTTTATTTTTGTGCTTTAATTCAAATACGAAATTCGGCTTTGTAGTTACTTGAGAGAGTGGTTGGCCCGTACTACAGTGGGGGTTCATCGGAGCTACTATAGTGGTTGATGCGAGCTACTATACCCCGATACTAGCAGTTGCCGAGCAGCCTACGCGGTCCGTTTTAATATCAAAGCCTTACCTATCTGTTCTAATATTTTTCATTTCTTTATTTTATAAAGTCTATGGATAACAATGATCCTTACAGACTACTAGCTAAAAATAAAATTAGAAAATTAATGCAAATTATTTAAGTAAAGTTTAAACATATCTTTTGAATAACTAAAATCTAAAACAGTATTATTCTCTAATTTATTAAAATTTGAAGCAATTGTGGATTGATGTTACACTTGATGTTGATCTAACGGCTTTTTCTGAAAAAACTGAAAAGGATGTATTCTAATGTCAGAGGTCCACAACTCAGGTTTAAACAGATTTTCATACAATTCAGCTGAAATTCCAAGTTTAAAATTAACAAATTTTAAATCAGATAACGAAGCATCTTTTTTTACAAGTTTGTAGCATGTCATGCGGGACTTAGCAATATTAAGACGTTTTGCCACATATGATAAAATGTTTTCTTCTGAAACTGTTGTCCTAAATGACGATAAGTGGATCCATTTCATTTTTTGTACCACATCTAATTCAGAATTATCACTATCACCAGTTATGAAATCATGTTTTTTAGGTTTTTTCTTCCTATTTATAACATTACTCCAATTTGATGAACTTTACGTTATTTTGATTAAAAACCTCCAAATTAGCAATACTGTTACTAACAGATCCATTTAAATTAACTGAGGAATTTGAGTTAACAGGTACTTTAATTACATCAGAAACTTTAACAGCAGAAGCTTTAATAGCAATATCATTAACAGCAGCAGCAGCTTTAACAGCAGTGGTAGCCTTAACAGCAGAAGCTTTACTATTAGTAACCATTAAAGCTTTTGTACTTACAGAAGGCAACTAATGATCAGGTGTAGCAATAGCAGTACTACGAACAGTGTTTAGATTTTTGTATACAACTTTGGCATCAACAGAAGCTTTTTTTGTTGATTGTAAAACATTAGCAAAAGGCAAACCAGAGCTTAAACCTGTTTTGAGCGCGGGTAAACTACAATGATTCTTGTTGTTATTATTATTATCCAAAAAATTTGCAACAACATCAGACTGCAAATTAGAGTCAGTTTGTTTAATAAGAGCATCATCCGAATAGGAGTTATTAGCATGTAAATTAAAGGAAGATTGAGAAGTAACATTTGCACATCCATATTTAACGTTCCTTAAGAGATCGATTACCACCAATTGTAACTCTTTAACTTCAATAGACAAAGCAGAAACCGTTGAAATTAACCAGGCACTATCCACGGCTCTCATCTGAAAAACTGAACTGGTTTTAAGAGAGTTTCAATGTAAAATAACAAAAAACGTGAAAAAGTGGTATTTTTAATTAATTATTTTTATTGTTTTTAAGCAATTTTAATTAAATTGTAAAGTGCACTTGTGTTGTTTGATATGTTCTCTGCATTAGTTTTGCATAATTAGCACAAAATTTTGCTTATTAATATTAAAAAATAAGCGTTAAAAAAACACTAAAAACTGTTTCCCTTAAAACCAGTTTGCATATAAAATTAAAGAGACTTTTTAACAGCAGTTGAGGCTGGTGGTTTGTCTTTAGTCTATATAGTCGTTGAATTAACTCATTAGAAGAAATTAAACATTTATTACAATTGAATACAATGTTTTTATTAGAAATTAATGATTTTAAAACGTATTCATCTTTCAAATTTATACAAATATTATGAAAGTGGCGTTTACAAAGAGCACAAGTAATTAATTCTTGTTGTGAAATATTATGAAAACAGAACGAACAAATAGAATCTAGATCCGACATTATAAACGCGTCTTACTCAATCAAGAGTACACTGTTAACTGAGTACACTGTTACCGCTCTGTTCTAATATCACAGCCTTAACGGGCTATTCTAATACTGATCACCAACGCCGGGATGACTTCCTGCTGAACTCTTAACCGAGTCGGAATATGTATACTTTCCCAACGACTACCGGCCGAACCTACACCCGAATCTGAAGACGGCTATCTACCAAAATTATACCAGAGTCAAAATATGACCACCTTTCCGAACTTGTAGAGTAAATGTCTTGCGATAAGAGTGAACTCGACCGAAGAAAAGGGGTTGGGGCCCTTTGTGAAATACATTGGCTCATATGAATAAAAAATAGATATTACTAATAGGGAGAAATACAGGGTTTTTTAAGCAATTACTTCACAAATCTAGTCTGCTTGGGAGTAGACTAGAAATTTATTTTTTTAATTTTCGTTTACATTTCATGCTATTCTATCAGCCAATTGGTAAATTTGGAGTTAAAAGCCATTCCTAAGCCCAAAGTAATTACTTCGAAGTAATTGCTAAGTTTTATTCATATGACCCATTGTATTTGAATTTAATTACTAAATAAGAATAGTTTTATAATATTATACAGGCAGAGGCTTCGGAATGTGGGTTCTATATTCTATCGGTACTAGACTGTCCAGTGAAGTGCACAAAACATTGCAGAAAATATTCGTTCTTAAGTCGAACCCCACGTATGTGGAGTACATTTCTTGCAGATGTCTTTCCTGATACTTGCAATTTAGAGAAATTAAAGTCAAACATCCACAAACACTGCTCTTTATTTCCACCTTCCCAAAATAAACTAACGAAGCACAAATTTCAGATGAGGTTTTAGGCGAATAAGTTATATTTTGGAGCAAAGAACCGGTTGCATTTAAGACAATTTCAAACGAAAATTATCAGTATAAGAACCGACAGAAAAATGGTCCTAAAACCGATTTTTTGGAGGAGAGAATTTTACTGGGTAATACGCTGTTTACTGGAGTGCTATTCTCTAAACGTGCAAAGTTTAGAAATAAATTCTATGAGAGACTAATATACCCGATGATATCATTTTATGTTTTTCCGATATCATCATGAACAATTAAGGTCGTATGTTGGATGCCCAGTAGTCCGTACATTCAACGAGGGGCTAACATAATAAAGGGTTCTTCAACAGGGACGCTACAAAAGTTGAAAGACAGGGACAGCAAACGACGCCATATTTCTTGCCGCTCTTTTGACATTTCTTTTCAGTAAGGTTTGCCATTTCGTGATGGAAAGATATACGAGCCAACAACGAGTCGAAATTATTAAAATTTCCTACCGAAATTCGGAGTCAGTGGCCTCAACGATAAGAGCGCTACGTCCAATTTATGGTCGTCATAATGAATGGCTTCGTCAATAAACAAAATATGCGTTATTGGTCAGACAGCAATCCACACGTACTCCATGAGTCATCATTGCATCCCGGAAAAATTACGGTTTGGTGCGGTTTATGGGCCGGCGGCGTCATTAGGCCGTACTTCTTCCGTAATGATCAAGACCGGCACGTTACTGTGAATGGGATTCACTACCGTTCAGTGATAACCGCATATTTTTGGCCCCAATTGGATGATACGGACTTGGAGGACATGTGGTTCCAACAGGACGGCGCCACAAGCCACACAGCGAATGTCACAATCAATTTATTGCAAACCAAGTTTGGAGAACGTGTTATCTCATGAAATTGTCCAGTCGATTGGCCGCCTCGGTCGTGCGATTTGACGCCGTTGGACTATTTCCTGTGGGGCTACGTCAAATCTATGGTATATGCCAACAAGCCAGCGACGATTGATGAACTTCGTACGAATATCGGCCGATTTATGCTTGAACACCGTCGAAAATTGGGTTCAGCGTCTGGACTTCTGCAAGCGTGGCCATGCAAAAGAGATCGATTTCCATACATAATGGCATCGAACGTACTTTCACAGGAATAAAGAATTTCATTGATGTCCAAAACCGTCTTTGTTTTATTTAAAAAAACTTTTGTAGCGCTCTTATTGAAGAGCACTTTATGTACTTATCTTCTAGTGTATCCCAGTTAATGCATTTTACGTTTCTCTCAAGTCAGACTCTATAGACATTTATATTTATTAGCAAATTACCAATAAACACTGACTTTAGACACGAAATCTCTGATATTACAGAGGAAATATTCAATGCAGAACGTGCCCTTGACAACTCGTCTGTCTGTTTATTCCTCTAGAAGACCCTAAGGCCCAGCACGCATGCCAGAGCTTTCTCAGGAATGTGGTGTACTAGTTCATGAACATAAATACTGACTGGATTTTGACAAAGACTGCTGTGGTTTCCTGAACCTCAACCGTCAACTTCCCATATGCCAGAATCTCAGTCTGAAAGAATTGAATGTCGAATCACGCTGTTGGATCACCCTCTCACAATTATTTCGGGAAGGGAATATGACCCTTAATGACTTTCTGAAATATATCCCAGAATTATAGTTGTCTGGAATAGAGTAGAAAAATAAACTGTTCCCAACAAGCACGGTACGCCCAAGGAACATATATCCTATCAATCATTTTAGCGGTTGTGTATTAGTACGCAAACCGAATGCGGTGCACTATGATTGTTTGATGATGAACGCAAACGCTACGATAATGTACTGTGCTTTTAGCACATACCTTTGCTCGTAGTAGTTGTGGATTTTCTCCTATGCACAACCCGAATATGCTTCATTTCTTATTGATTTGCATCTTTGGTTTTTTTTTTGATTTTTGTTGCTAGCTCACATGATCGTTGAGTTTGAGTTCGTCAGCGCACAATCGTAGCGTACAGAATTCGAGTTGTGTGTATAAACACAAACACTAATTGAGAGATAGTGTGTGTGCTTTTTCTGTATGGAATGTGTTTGCATTGGACGATGTGCGGAACGGGCACGAACCGCTAAAGTGCTGTTCGTTGGTGTTTATTTTCCTACTCTGGTCTGGAATGCGGTGCAGAAAATCAAGTAGTTTAAAATTCAAAAATTCTGGCCATCGACTCTAGCAGTACTGCTTGCATAAGCATTGCATAGAGGGGATCAGAGTGGCCACTTCTTAGTACCCTAGTAACTCCAATTAAAGTCAAGCGTTTAACCTTATAAATTTAGTAACTACACGTTTGATACTTCCGCAAAGTGGTGCTGAGTATAAAAACCAGAGTTATGTAGACACTTAAGCTCGTAGGACAATGGTTTTATTTTGTATTAACGAAAAATTTTCTTAGGGGAAAGTAACGTGTAAAGAGTTTAACTATTTAAATAAATGAGTATATGTATGTCGAATGGATATCGGTAAAGCAGTGCTGTACTATGATCTGGATCGCTACCAATGTAAATTCTATATTATTTCAATATGAAATAAAGCAAGTTTCATAAGGGTTCTAAAAGTATCAAGGGAAACCAATTCGAACTTGATTCCCAAAAATATGCAACGAATCATAATTTTTTAAGATGTAGTTGATTTCTCTATTTAAAGGAGATTCGCATTGTGTTAATTTTTGGTACGAGGGCGCTTGCAGAACTACCGACCTAACATAGAGAAGATAACAAATTTGGGAAAATTTCTCTTTATTTCTCAACATTGACTTTGGCACACTTTTCCCAGCGATTTTTAATAGCTTCGTAACCCTGTTTACAGTAAGAACTGCCTAGCTCCAAAAAACAACCATCAACCACAGACGCCACCCACCTCATCATTGTTGGCACATCTTTTACCACCGAAAAATTTTTTCAAGTGTGGAAAAAAAAATAAATCTGCTTAATAAGGTGCGTGATGTAGTAGTTCGAACTTGGAATCATTGATTTTGGCCATCGCAATATTGGATGTGTGAAGTAGTGCATTGTCTTGATGAAACAACACTTTCCTTTTGGCCAAATGATGCCCTTCTTCCTTAATTTCATCACTTAAATGCTGCAAGAAGTTCGAATAATACTCGCCGTTGGTTGTTTTTCCTTTTTCAAGAAAATCAGTAAAAATTATACCACGCGCATCCCAAAAAATAAACACCATAACCTTGACTGCAGATGGAACCGTCTCCGACTTCCTTAGACACAATTCTCCCATTTCAGTCTACTGTTTTGACTATTCCTTTACCTCATCCATTTGGGTGGATCCATGTTTCATCCATGGTTACGAATCGACGCAAAATCTCGGCTTTATTATAATGAAACATCGCCAAACACTCTATTAATACATCCTCACGAGATTCTTTTCATTCTATTGTGAGCAAACGCTGCACCCATCTTGCACACAGCTTTCTCATCTTCTAATTATCGGTCAAGATGCGATGTATAGCACTTTTTGAAATACCTAACATTTAGATCACCACCTTCAGCCGACGATTATCCAACGCCATTTTGTGGATTTTCTTAACCGCTGCTGGCATGGCCACTTCAATTGGTCTTTGCAGCTCGTGCGGCCTCAATTAATCTCTGCCATCCATTATTTTGTAGCCATCAACCTTGGAGAGCAGACCTCCAGAGAAGAATCTTGCTCAGCTTTAATATTTTTTAGACTAAGACCTTTGAAATGAAAGTATTGAATTACAACGGTGACCATTTTTTGCCCTGTATACAAATTCACTGAGATCGTGTACTGTTGATGGCTCCAAAAAAAAATACTAAACAATGAGGCGCCTTCAAACTTAAAACATGTGTTTTATAAGTTTGCCAATTTTCGCCAAAGTATTATTTTTTTTTCAAATTACTGCCTCTATTTTTAAGTCAAGATAGCTTAAACCATTGAACTTCTAATGGGTACTCACTTTCCGAGTTTGCAGAGATTTCCCATGGATGCGCTCTCATCAATCGCAGTTTAGATAACTGAGTACATTTGGTCAAGGGTAGACGAACGCAAATTCGCTTAGGCGAAACAATTTTCAATCCCTACAAATCACCAGGCCCGGATGGCATTTTCCTAACGCTCTTGCGGGAGTCTCTTGATGTTATTATTAAATGGCTGCTTTGTACATTTACTGTTAGTCTTGCATCTGGGTGATGGAGTGAGGTCAAAGAGATCTTTATTCCCAAAGCAGGAAAAATAAATCACAGAACCGCTAAGGATGAAAGACCTATTAGCCTGGAATCGATTTTATTGAAAACACTGGAAAGACTAGTAGATGTCGATGTTAGAAGCACCCTCTCGGCAGGTAATTTCAGTAGTGCCGCACTCTTCATGACGGTGAATATATGTTGGCATCTTTCCTGGAGGTGGAAGACGCTTCCAACAATGTGAATATATCATCGATCATTGTTACCTCGGATAGTATTAGCACTGATTCGCAGATAAACTTGTAGATGGGCAACATGATCAGAATCAGGGCGATAAATCCTAATACAGGGGATGGCACTTCACAAGGGGTTGTCATATCTCATTTCTCCTCTTCTCTTCCCAGTGTAGAAAATCATTACCAGATATGTGGTTATGTAACTACATACTTAGTAATGGTAACTAGTTACATTTCTTATTACCTTTATAAGGCGATGTCGCGAAAAATAATGAGTTATGGTTACACACCAGCATACCAAAAATCAAAAAATATATCGTTATCTATGTGCTTACCAGTACTGACAAAAATAATGAGTCTTAAAACTAGATTTTCAAAAAAATAAATTATATAAAAAAAAATATTTTTTATTGTATTTTTTTTGCGGGAATCGAACCTGGGTCTACAGATTGCCAGTCAATAGCTCTACCATCTGAGCTATATCGACATGTAATATTTAATAGATAAAAACACAATTGACCTGCTGCACACAAGTAAGCTTACTCGCCAACATACAAAAAATCAAAAAATATGTGGTTACATATATCCTTACCACTGCTTAAAAAATATTGAGTCTAAAAATACCCAGTCAGAAAAATACAAACGGGAAAGCGGTGGCAAAGCACTTTAACAGGTGGTACAAGTACTGGCAAAAAGTGCTTTCCCATTCCCAAAATGATAACATCATTAGACAAAAGGACTGGCTGTTCAAAAAGCGCCGGAAAAGCACTGGAGGAACAAAAATTTTAAACGTTGGCAAAACGCTGGCAAAACCAATGAATAAGTGGTCTGGAAATATATTTTCCAAAATTTTGTAGTCGGAACCTTCCGACTACAAACATTTTTTAACGAAGCGTCAACATTTTTATAAAATCATTGGTTTTCCAGTGAATTGATTTTTGTACGCCTGGTAGCATTGGCTAGGTAGCACTGGATAACCACTGGTTGCAAACCTTGGCATATCACTCTAAGCCAATTCTTTGCCAGTGGTTTTTTTTTATAAACCACCGAAATTTTTGTAAAACAATTACTGGTAAAACGCTTTTCGCAAACGCTGGCAAAGCGTCCCAAATGAGTGTTCTGCCAGTCATTTATTTTTAATACCGTGGTTACCCAGTGGTATGCCAGTGCTTGATTTTTTGTACCACTGGCGATTTCTGACTGGGTAGATTTCAAAAAATTTTAAAAAAAATCTAGAAAATTATTTTCTTTTTGAAATAATGATAAAAATAAGTCATTATCAGTAACACATGATTATATGTTTTAAAATAATGCAGAATGTAAGTGGGTGTCGTTACTGGTAGTCCAAAAAATAATGATATGTTATTACCGTTTCTACACTGGGTTGTAATCAATGCAATCCTCGACTCGATTGTGAGATCGGGGACGAAGGCTGTGACATAGGCTGACGAAGTTAAGTAGGAGAAAATTTCTGTAAACAATTAATACCTTCATGAAATCAGTGCTTGTAAGACTATCTATATGGACAAAAGACAATGGTCTGGGAGTCAATCCCGCGAAAACCAAGCTTGTTTTGTTCACAGGGGAATATGATCTGGACTCTGGACAAGTTTAATATCCCTATAAAGAAGGGTGCTACTCCTCAACTCTCGAGGAAGGCAAAGTATCTAGGTGCCTGTGGCGGTCGGTAATCAAATTTCTTAAATAATTATTTATAAAAAATTGTCCTTTATTTTCAAGATGTGTATGGAGTATGAAAAAACCTTATGTGCTTATGTCAGCAAAAGTGAGCAGCGCAGCGTTTCCATTACTGTTGATATAAGGCATGATTTTTTTTCCAGATAGCTCGCGTAAAATTACTTGTTTCGATAGCCAATATGCGATTCTATCACTGCTCTAAATAATAGGAATAAAATCACTACTTTTAACAATTAGATTTTGTTATAGCGATAAATTGCGGTAAACAAATCTCTACTAAACAGTTAAACCTTCAAAAGCATCTGAAGCACGCAAAAAATTAGCAGTAACAATCTTTACCACTTCCGAATTTCGGCAGAATATGTACTATTTTGATTCAAAAAAATGCATAGATTTTTAATTCCACTTCAACGGAATACTAGGACATACCAAAAGATATGATATGTGCACTATAATATGATAATATTCGATTCATTTTGGAATAATATTGTGAGAATTTAAGGAGCAACTATTAAATTACCCGAAAATATATGACAATGCTCTTCGAATATGATAATTTGTTCTTTGCGAATATCAAGATAAAATCAAGATAGTTTTAAAATCGAGTGTTTTTTTTTGGAATAATGCATTAAACACATAGACGACTGCAGCTACACGACTACACGACTACAAATGCTGCTGGCTGCAATTGTAGTCGTGTAGTCAGCTACTTAATTTTTTTGAAAACGACAGCAACATGTAAACAGATAATCCTAAATATTTGACATTTTGATAAATATTAATCTTTTTTGGTTTGTGCTAAAATAATGGCTGAGGAATATTTTGTTAATTTTGTAAGATCCATTTTTTTTTACAAAACATCACAATAAAGTTATTTCCAAATATAAATTAATGAAACCTTCAAACAATTGTAAAATATAAACAGCTGTTTCTTCAGTGTTCCCAAAACGGTGATTTTCTAGTCAGAACTAGCGATTTAAAAAAAAAAATTGTCCTGTTTTACATATTTTGTTATATTGTCAACACTATTTTTGTTTTGTAGCCAACAAAAATAGAAATTATCCTAAGTTGACTACAGCGGCAAAAGTAGTCGTGTAGCCGTGTAGCTGTGTTGGTGTCAAAATAATCGTTTTCATATAAACGTGTGTATTTTATTTTTGACAGGCTGTAGTCGTGTAGCTGCAGTCGTCTATGTGTTTAATGCTTGAGTGTGCAAAATTTCCCCTGAAAAAATATTAAAATCAATGTATGTATGTAATTTAGAAAGCAAACACCTTAAATTGTTTAGAAGTTTTAAAAGTCAATACTCATTGCTGTAGTACACAAATTCACACTTAAATATATAACACACACACACACACACACATTAGAAACAAGTTTATGCTAAGAAATGCTAAAAATGTGCAATGCTGCTATGTAAACCACTTAAGTCTTGAATGAAGTGCCAGAGATTTTAAATTCAAACCAGCAAATAACAACAACACCAACATTGTGTTTGCAATTGAATTGTTTCTATTGTTTTACACTGCCTGTTACTGCACTATCATTATTTACACGTACACACACACACACACCCACAAAACACATTTATACGGCTACTAAAGCATTTACTTATTCACTAACACATCTACAATCAGAGCTTTGAAGAATTGATTCAAAAAAATTAACTTCAAAGAAGATTCAAGAAAAGTGATTTATAAATTCGCGAATAAAAAAAATGTTAATTCACGCGAAGTATTTACATATTTTTTCATTCGTGAATCAAAATTTTTTTGTGTTGATTCCCGAATTGATGTTAATTTTTAATTTCGTTTACATTACAATTTTAAATATTGACTCATTAGGAGTAAATTTAAGTTTACATTTAAAATGATTGTTAAATCAATACTAGCAATAAAATTTTATTTCTTATAGATATATTAATGCCTAAAATTGATTCGCGAATCATACAAATACAATTTTAATTCCTGAATAATAAAAAAATTATAATTCAGTCGAATCAAATAAATTCAGACATACATAATTCGCGCATCAAAAACAAATTTTATTGATTCTTTTTTAAAAACTGAATTATTACTGATGATTGTATTATATTTTTAAAGGTCTGTCTGCAGTGCGTAATAAAGGATGCTTGTTGAATGAATGAATGCATTGCGTTTTATACGGTAGTATGAATTATAAAAATGTACAACAACGACAATAAAGGAAAGGCAACCACATGACAAAAAAGTAGAGCAATAGTGAAACACACGCATGCCAATCAATATATGAACACCTGTCCCTTGACAAACATATTGTAGAATATAACCAAAAAATAGTTTTTACAAACCGTTTCCAACCGGATCAATTCTACAAGTGGTTCCACTAGAACCGATTCCATAAAACTAGTTCCGGAACCCTTTCCATGGAACTTATAAACCAGTTATAACGAACGGAGAATTAGTTTTAGAACTACCCTATTTTTAATTGAAATTGACAATTTTCTGATTATAATTGGGAAAATCCCGAAGGAAATTGAAATTTTTTATTTGAAATTAAAATTTTCTATTTTAAATTGGGAAAATTCGAAATGAAATTGAGATTATTTATTTGAAATTAAGAAATTTCCAAATTTCCAAATTAAAATTGGATTTGGGTGAAATCAAAGAATGTGATAAATTTTTGGGCCAAATTTGTGAGAAGCAAAAAGTGTTAATATTTCGGTTTTTTCTTAATGGAATCAGTAAGTAAGATTTTTGCAAAAAATCTCTTCTACAAGTTGTCGCAATAACTTTTTTTGCACAATTTTAATTTTTTTTTTGTGGTAAGGGAGTTTTCATTTCTGCAAGCAAAAGATATAACAAAAAAAATTGCGTACGAATTTTCTTCAATTTATTAGTTTTTTGTATTTGGGGTTTCAACTTGCTTTCCAATGATATATAATTTGTGTTTATCAAATTGGCGGTTTCGCGAATAAAAATACAATTCATTCCGCGAAAAAAAATTTTTTAATTTTGTGTTTTTGGTCCTTTTAAATGCTTTTCAAAAATATAAAATTTTTTTAAATCCAAACAGCGGTTGCGCAGTTACAAAATAATATATTAAAAACAAAACATTTCGCGATCAAAAAATTATTAAATTCCCGGGTAAAAATCTTAATATGGTGTCATATATAATTATATCTTATTTGACAAGTCCCCATATACAACGATCCGAAAAATGGGTCATCTACTTGTGTCTAATTATATCAAATTAGATATAATTTGATACTGTTTGATCCGAGATTTGTCCATATCCAGGACATCAAATTACATCTAATTCGATATAAAAATATCTGATTTTATATAACATTGTCTAATAGTAAGTATACTTTTTATGCATACCGGCTATTAAATTGATATTGAAATTTCTATAGGTTTAACAATTTTAAAGGCCCAAATTTTATAACGTAAAATAAAAATTAATTAAAAATTTATTAGTTCAGTTCGAGGCCAATTTCCTTATTATGAATTAACATAATAAGTACTTTTTTCAGAAACTGCTATTTTTCTTCATCAGGATATTCTACTAACAAATACTTCACAGAGTTTTTGCTTTCAAAAACCTCTACACTTTCAGGAATGAAAAGACGATCGTTTCGGGGATTTTCCAGGTCCCCTTCTTCATTTTTCTTTAAAAAGTTGTGGCAATAGTGCAATGCAAATTGAAACATCAAAATTTCATATTAAACGTAGTCTGCTACATCAACGAAATGAGAATGAAGCAAACAATAAAATATGTTTTCGAAGTCTCTGCAAAGACATAACCAACAATAGAAATATTATGAAAGTTTTCTGTTTTTATATTTCGTACCGTCGGTACATGTCTTTGCAGAGACTTCGAAAACATATTTTATTGTTTGCTTCATTCGCATTGCGTTGATGTAGTAGACTACGATTAATATGAAATTTTGATGTTTCAATTTGCATTGCACTATTGCCACAACTTTCTAAAGAAAACTGAAGAAGGGGTCCTGGAAAATCCCCGAAACGATCGTCTTTTTATTCCTGAAAGTGTAACGGTTTTTGAAAGCAAAAACTCTGTTGAGTATTTGTTAGGAGAATATCCTATATTATAGCAGTTTTTGAAAAAAAGTACTTATTATGTTAATTCATAATAAGGAAATTGGCCTCGAACTGAATTAATAAAATTCTAATTAATCAATAAAAAGGTCGAAAAAACAATTTTTATTTTTTGAATAAAAATTAAAAACCAATAAAATAAAAATTTTAATGCTTTTGTCTTCTAAATCGTACGCATAATTTTTTAATATAATTTTATATGCAAAAAATCACGTGAAAATTATTTAGCTGTGGAGATTATTAACTCTTAATTTATATTAATTTGTATGAGATCATATAGAAAGTTATATAAAATTACAAGAATATATTTTTAGTATGACGATATATACAGTGTTATATAACTTAGAATCGAACATTATATAATCATATCGGTCACTACATATATTTTGATTAGTTTTATATGGCTTATGTAGTTATATATGGAGTCAGATGTGGAGATATGTAATAACATCAATTAACGTACAAAAAAATTCATTGAAAAAATATATCAGATGTAGTTGTATATAATGATATGTGTCTTATATATTTCTTAGGTAAGAATTTTTCAAACAACTTTCTTATTTAAGAAATATTTAAAACAAAAATCGATCTTAATTCTGACTATAGAACTGACCCTTAGATTGCAACAACTTAGCTGCCTAGGAATCTAGTAGAGATTTTCCCAAACCAAAAACACAGTATTAATTGATATAAAAAAAGTAATATTGTGATACTTTTAGCCATCAAAATTATAGATAAAAGAATTCTAGGTAGATTTTTTTTAAATTCTGGGGTGGGCAAAAATCAGTCTAGGGTGGGCTTAGCCCACCCCAGACCGGCCTAAGTCCGCCAATGTTCAAGTCTGTTATACTGGATGATTACTTACAGTCGAACCATCATTTGAGTATAAATAACATTATACTTTTCGCAATATAAATAATAGATAAATCCAAAATTCTGGTATATGCATTTTTATCAAAAATCATGACGAAAAATCGTTACAGAGTTGAAGTCGTGATAGCTAAGATATACGAAAAAGTTTGTAAAATGTATTAATTTTTATTAAAAACGGCACTTTTTCTCTTCATAAAAATTCTTATAGTTAGTGTTTAGCTTTATTGGTTATTAAAATATAAGCTATTAAAGTTAAAAAACCTTATGAGTTACTTGTTACGGAGTTTACATTTGGCCTATAATATTGGTCACAAATTTTATGTACTAACCAAAAATTGGTCAGATTGTTATAAATTTTGTAAAACAGGTGACAATGCACTGATATATATCGAAATATGGGCCGTTGTTCAGCTTTTAGGGAATTTAGAATGTTTTATTTCGGAAAAGTTTTACTTGAAGAGGAAGAAGTTTTGAAAACACTTGATGGTAAAATAATAGAATGGAAGGCGTTAGCTAATTTTATAAAACACTGTATAAATTATAGGAATATGCTTATACATGAATTTAATTATTAAAAATTTGTAATATTTTTGTACAGCACGTAATTTATTTAAGATTTGCCGACCGACGACATCAAGTCATGGTCGAATGTTTGAACACCAATTATTGATTTTTGTAATATATATATTGCTGCATTATGAAAATAAAGAATACTACTACTACTACTACTACTACTACTACTACTACTACTACTATATCGAAATACATATATAACTTAAATGTAATCCATGAATTAGAAATTAGGTGGTTACACGGTTTTTATCACATTTTTTTATTTCACCCATTTGCTTTTTGAAATTAGGAACATTTTAAATTAAATTGAGAATTTGCATTTAAATTTAGAAAAATTAAAATTGAAATTTAGACTTTACATTGAGACTTTCCATTTGAATTTCAAAACTTCTAAATGAAATTGAGATTTTCCATTTGAAATTGAGAAAGTTCCCAATGATATTGAGAACATTTTAAATCAAATTTAGAAAATTCCTAATTAAATTGAGAAAATCTCAAATGGATTTGAGATTTACATTTTGCTTTATGTTCCAAAATCAAGGTCATGATAAAATCAGTGATGAACATCCACAAGTTAACTCCACCAAATTTTGGAGAATAACGGATATTTGTAGAAAATCCTTGATAACTCAAATTCTGGTATAATAACTGGAGAATATAGCAGAAATGTATAACACTCTACAACTTTCGAGCAAAAAACTTTTAACTTAGAAGATAAGCCAGTCCGTGAATAACATATTTTATTCGTTTGTACATTCATATGTATTTTATCTTGTAGTTCGTTGCCTAATTTATTGTTTAATTTCCTTTGATATTTTTAATTTCCTATTTTCAACTAAAATACCAAAATCTTAATCTTTTTTTAGTCCAAGTTGGATTATATCTGAAAAAGAAAATTTTTTGAAATCGGTTAACTACGAGTACTTTCCTAGATTTATTTTATTTTTAAAATATACCATTAATATAATTCATTCCTGAAAGTGTAGAGGTTTTTGAAAGCAAAAACTCTGTGAAGTATTTGTCAGGAGTGATAAGGAAAAATAGCAGTTTTTGAAAAAAGTACTTATTATGTTACTTCATAATAAGGAAATTGGCCTCAAACTAAATTAATAAATTTCTAATTAGTCAACTAAAAAGGTCGAAAAAAAACAATTTTTATTTTTTAAATAAAAATTAAAAACCAACATTTTGACAACACTCATAGTACGGAGAAAAAATGTTTTGCCTCTTCTTGTATTAACAAAGAAGAAAGGTAAAAATAAAATTTTTATTTATTTATACCAATGGTATGCAATACAAAAAAAAAAACTTTCATAATATTTCTATTGTAGGTTATGCTTTGCAGAAAACTTCGAAAACATATTGTATTGTTTGCTCCATTCGCATTTTGTTGATGTAGCAGACTACATTTAATATGAGATTTTGATGCTTCAAATTGCATTGCACTACTGCCACCACTTACTAAAGAAAACTGATGAAGGGGACCTGGAAAATCCCCGAAACGATCGTCCTTCATTTCTGAATGTGTAGAGGTTTTTGAAAGCAATAACTCTGTAAAGTATTTGTCAGGAGAGTATCCTGATGAAGAAAAATAGCAGTTTTTGAAAAAAGTACTTATTATGTTAATTCCTAATAAGGAAATTAGCCTCGAACTGAATTAATAAATTTCTAATTATAATTTTTTTCTCAATTTAAGTTGGAATTTTTCTCAATTTCAAATGAAATTTTAGCAATTTCATATGAATTTTTCTCAATTTCAAATGAAAAGTCCCAATTTCAATAGTAATTTTCTCAATTTCAAGTGGGAAATCTCAATTTCGTTTAGAGTTTTCTCAAGTTCACATTGAAAATCTCAATTTCACTTAGAATTTCTCAATTTCAAATGGAAAGTCTCATTTTCATATGAAAGTTTCTCAATTATATATGGAAATTTTTAATTTCAGTAGTAATTTTCTCAATTTTAAGTGGGTAATTACAATTTGATTAAGACTTTTCTTAATTGAAAATGGAAAATCTGAATTTCAAATGGAAGGTCTTAATTTCAATAGGAATTTTCTCAAATCGACATGGAAAATCTCAATTTCATTTAGAATTTTCTCTATTACAAATGGAAAATCTCAATTTTATTTAGAAGTTTCCATTTTCAATTGGAAAGTCTCAATTTCATTTCAAATCTACGCACTCTCAATTAAAACTGGTATAGTTTCAGAACTGACTCTAGGGGAACCTGTTCTACATTGGATACAAAATTCCAAAGTTGTCAGTTGCTTGTCTTTGATTCGTACAATACTTTATTTTACAAGGCATATTTGGGTACCGTAAAAGTATTATTTTGCGCCTGTATCTGTATATCCCAGCAAAATCTCAGTAATGTGTGCTTATTACTAATATCTAAATAATAAGCAGTAGAATTTGGGCTTACTGCTTATAATTCGGTGTCAAAACTCATTATTTTTGTACGACAAGGTCGTTTTTGTAAGTAGTTGTCCCTGCCAATGTATAGGAGTTGTATTTCATTTTCCGTCCCAAATAATTGGTTGTACAATAGCTACTTTTCCTTTGTAACCCCTTCTGCTGCCAATTCTAACACCGATGATTTTTGCTTGAAATTGTATCAAAATCAACCGCTTCAATAGCTCCAAAGAAAAACAGGCCCTAAAATCAGTTCTAGAACTATTTTAAGAACTGATTCTCTGTCAGTTACACCGTACATATAAGATTCGTAGAACGGGTTCCGGAACCAGTTCCATGGAATCGGTTCTATGGGAACCAGTTGCAGAATTGCTGTTGTTGGCAACCGATTGTAAAAAATTTTCCACCAATGATTTTTGTTTGTAATTGTGCCATAAGCAACAGCTGCTATAGCTCCAAAGTGGAACCGCTTGCCTTGAATTAGTTCTGGAACTGGTTCTATTGGTGTGGTTGACAACCGATTGTAAAAACGTTTCCTGCACAGAGAAAACAGATTTATTGTGACAATCGAATTTTTAGCCAACCGAATAATTTGGTTGCGGCAACCGAATTATTTGGTTGTCGCAACCAAATCAATTTATGGCTCAATTGAAAAATATTGTTCCAACCGAAATTCTGTTGTATTAACTGAATTTCAGTTGCCAAAAACAAAAATGTCGGTGACTACAACCGAAGCGTAGTTGGCAAAAAATTCAGTTATTACAATGCATCTGTTTTATCTGTGTGGGCAGTTATAGGTCTGTTTATCGAGTTATAGGTTTTTTTGTATACAATTCTATGCCTAGAAAAATAATACAAGAAATTTATAAAAGGTGCAAAAAAATATTCTCATATTTGCATAACAAAACAATACTTCTACTTGTATGTATTTGTTTCCTAAATCTAACAATGGAATCTAATCAAAGACGAATGTTTTCTTTTTCCTATATCCAAACGCATGCATACACAAAATTATATACAGTGACGTATATCAACAACGGACTGCGAATCCTTCTGATTTCGTATATACTTTTTTCCATCCCACCGCGTTTTAAGGTGAAATGTAATTAAAATTTTTGTTAAAAAACGCCATACTAAGCTCTGCCAATGGTCTATCAATATTTTTTATTTGAAAAAATATTAGGCTGTTTGGAACAGGAACGAACTCCGACTGGTTAATCAGGGATGGAAAAGGCTCACTTAATCGGGCTCTTATACCAAAAAATGTTAGATCGCTCTTATATATTTAAAAATGTAAGTAACTAAAAAATAGCTTCCTCTTTGGCTCGTTAAACATTTGCAAAAAGCGAAATTTTTGCAACAATATATTCGCTTGCAGAATGTCGATCGCTGATTACCTCTTTTAATTCATTTTCTGTACCATAAAGCCTTTTTCGAATTCCGCCGTTATTTTGCAATTTTTAAGTGCGGTTTTTTTAAATATATAACCTAGGGATTAAATTTATGTACCATAAAGTCTTTTTTCAAATTCCGCTATTATTTTGCAATTCTTTACGTGCGTTTTTTTTTTAATTTATAATCTAGGGGCTATAATACACATTTCAGACAACAAAGTTTGGTGGCTAGTTGCAAAAAAATCGCGAAAAATAAAATTTGCAAAAAGGAAAATTTTTGCATCAATATATTTGTTTGCAGAATCTAAATTGCTGATTACGATTCCTAATTAATATTTTGTACCACAAAGTCTTTTTTCGCGTTCCGCTTTTATTTTGCAATTTTTTAAGTACGTTTCTTTTTAATTTATAATCTAGGGACTATAATACACATTTCATACAACAAAGTTTGGTGGCTAGTTACAAAAAAAAAATCGCGAAAAATAAAATTTGCAAAAAGGATAAATTTTTTCATCAATATATTTGTTTGCAGAATGTAAATCGCTGATTAAGTTTTTTAATTAATTTTTTGTACCATAAAGCCTTTTTTCGCTTTCTGCGATTATTTTGCAATTTTTTAAGTGTGGTTTTTTTAAATTTATAATTTAGGGTCTATAGTACCAATTTTATCACAAAAGTTTGGTGCTTAGTTTGGAAAAAAATAAAAAAAAATAAATCGCGAAAAAAATATTTGCAAAAAGGAAAATGTTTGCGTCATTGTATTCATTTGCAGATTGTTAATCGCTGATTGAGTTTTTTAATTATTTTTTTCTACCACAAAGACTTTTTTCGCGTTCCTCTATTATTTTGCAATTTTTTAAGTGCGGTTTTTTAAATTTATAATCTACGGAGTATAATGCCCATTTCATAAAACAAAGTTTGGTGGTTAGTTGTAAAAAAAGAAAATTTTGGCATCGTTTGCAGAATGTAAATCTTTTAAATAATTTTTTGAACCCCAAAGCCTTTTTCGCATTCCGATATTATTTTGCAATTTTTTAGGTATGGTTTTTTTAAAATTCATAATCTAGGGCTATAATACTGTTGGAATAGTATAATTCCATAGTATAGTTCCATTCTTGATTTTTATAACTAAATTATAATTTTCCATCCCTGGTTACAATCGATGTTTTGAGTCATACAAAGAGCGCACATAATGACCCTGCAAACATTTAAAAGATACCTTCCAAGAAGATATTAAAGCGATATCTTCTATTTGTCATTTGAATGAAAATAATCAAGTAGTATTTACTTTGAAATTGTCTTCCTTTTATCACTTGGAAGAAATTCGGCGATATTTGGAAAAAAATAATTCAAAAATTTTATCTTTTGTCATAACTTTTTATGACAATATTGCGGCAATATCAGCTTTGTATCATTTGGAAGATAAAGCAAATTTGTTTAGAATCTTTTATCAATTTGGAAAAAATTAAAACTAAATTCGTACAAAAACAATCAAAAGATATATAGGAAATAAACTCGTGAAAAGTTAAGATTAATTGCGCGGGAAAAATCGGCTAAGATGAAATCAAGATGATTTATAAATTGGTCAATGGATTATGTATGCAGATATTGTTTTTCAGGCTTAAATTTTATAATGAAAAAATTAAATCGTTTTTTATTGTACCGGGAGTTTAATTAGCGATATCCTTTTTATCTTCCATATGAGTTATTGCTTTCATATTGCCTGGAAGTATTGTTTTAGTGTAACAGTTGTTTTCGACGGAGGAAACTTCCGGAATACGAAATTGATATTGCCGACAATAAATGTTTTCTTCCTGGCGATATGTTCGGAGAATCTTCTTCGTATTGCCATGTTTGCTGGGTGATATTGGTTTGAGTATGTTCCTGTTCCAAGGCACATAATATAACAAATGCTTTCTCAGTGATAGAGAGTCCCCCAATCTCTTTATTATGTATACTCTTTGCCTCTGCTCAAATCTCAATGAGCCGATTTGGAACAACTTAAAATGTTGGGTTATATGTAGGGTTTTTCTTTTCCCGGCCTTTTTCATTTCCCGGGACATCGGGATTTTTTTATAATTTCCCAGGATCCCGGGAATTTCCGCTCGTTAGAAAATAAATAATTCCAAT
This sequence comes from Leucophora obtusa, assembly GCA_949987735.1. Classification (NCBI taxonomy): domain Eukaryota; kingdom Metazoa; phylum Arthropoda; class Insecta; order Diptera; family Anthomyiidae; genus Leucophora; species Leucophora obtusa. Next base: position 290,052,119 of record OX465295.1, on the reverse strand, counting down.
ATATGTCGGATATGTCGTATTTAAAAATTCGATATCTATTAAAACACCGTCCGACAAAGTTTATCTTTTGGTTGTACCTATGAGAAAATCTGAAAAAAGGACTAAATATAAAATATCCATGTCTTCCACTTCTTCTAGATCAATTCATTTAACAGTTTAAATCGTGAATTAATATTTAGGTAAACGAATTGAAAATAGAAAAAGGGAAAGATACTGGTATTTTATTTTCATCCCTTCTTTCACGATATACTGGAATTGGTAATGGATGCAGTTTTATAGTCAAAACTAAGATCGATTTTTTGCTGAAACATTTCTTAAATACCCAGTTAACATTTGGAGTCCGAAAAGACTCATAAAAGCCTTGAGACCTTCAGAATTAATAACAATAAGAAGGTGTTTTTCTTTACAGGTGAAACCTCTTTCCGAGTCTTCATTTAGGAGTCATAAATGACTCCTAATTATGAGCTATGAGAGGGGAAATTTCCCTCTTTTTTAAGAAGCTTTTCAGAGTAATTTAAGTACATGCCTAGAAATCGTTTTCTGAGTCATTTTGGACTCATTTTTGAAGGATATGTGATACTTTTCAGATATATTTAAGTATCGATTTCGGATGTGTTTTTACGGGATTTTGGTACTTAAATACATCTTATATTTTTATTCTTTGATCTTAAAACAAACACTGATCATTTTCAAATGCATTAATTTTATTAAAATATAAGTAAATCATAAATTTACAATAATTTTCGTTTACAATAATGAACATTATTAATTTGAATAAAAAACTTGATCTTGAAATCCTTAAACGGGAATGTTGTTTCTTTGCAGCATATACTTATACTTGAATCCATTTTATTAGGGTGAACATCCAATGAAGGTAAACCGGGGGATATTTGTGTCTTGAAAAAGGTCCAAAGTCTTGAGTATAATAAGAAGAAACACAAACACATTCAGTGATTAAAATTGATGCGCAATATTCTTTAATTTGAATTTATTTCACTTTTGTTTAACTTATTTGATTATAGAGAAATTGTATCTCTTTGTAGAAAAAAATAATAAATTTTTTGACAAAAAATAAACAACGAAATGAAATCATGTACTTATTTTATTCATATTTTTGAGCCTTTTTCGAGTGTTCTTAAAATAAAATTATTTGTACACAAATAAGACTCTTTTAGGACTCATGATTTAGGACCTTCAAAAGATACTCATAAAACTGTGCTATTTCTGAATGTATGTATTAAAATTCCCTTTTTGGAAAATTTCCCTTTTGTTTCTGAATCATTTTTGAATCGTTTATGTATATTCTAATCTGAGTCAGAAAAAAGTGTGATTTTAGAGCGTTTATTTTAAGAGGCTCATAAAAATGAATCAATAATAAGTGTGTTTGCGTACCCGAAAATTTGTACAAATTCGTACAAATTTGTACAAGTTTTTACTGGAAGGTGTTTGTTTACACAATTACTCAGTAAGGAGAGAGAAAAAATAGAGGGTAAAGTGACAGTTCAATACCAGAGAACTTACAAGTTTTTACTGGATGAATTTTTGCTAGTAAGAATTTGTAAGAAAAAAACATATGATTTAAAACATATGATTGAAGAAACAAAACATTTGTCTAAATAATTTTGAAATAATTTTTTGTAAAAATAAAAAATATTTAAATATAAGCTTATTTACGATGGAAGGAGTAAGTAAATGATCATTTTATTAGGTTTTATTTATTAATCCAATAATTTGAATAGGTTTATTTCGAAATCAGCTATTTTAATAACTGTTGCCAATTTAGCTATTTTCTCGGCAAATCTAGCGATATTTCAACTCCTTTAGCGGGATAAAATATAATTTAGCTATTAGTGGGAAAACTAGCGATTTTTCTTTTTAAGACAGTCTAGACATTTTCTGAGCATTTTTTTACATTTATTTTCTTGACAAAATTTTTGAATCATTATTATTCAGCGATTTATCGTTAAATTTTTATGGAAAACAAAAAAGTTCGAAAAGTTGTGCGATGTATCAATAATTTTTTAAGAAAATTTTAAGAAGTTTGAAAAATATAGCTATTTTTGTGAAATTTTTCAACAGGACCTAAAAAGTTTGTGAAATTTAGGGATTTATCGCTTTTTATTTTTTTTATAATTTAGATATTTTCTAGTGATTTTTTAGTTTGATTTAGCGATATTTTTAGGGAAGAAGTTGGCAGCAGTATTTTACTAATTCTTACAATTTTTCTGTTTGCGTACATTTTTAGATATTTTTCTTTTTGAGAGTAAATTTTGCCTTACTCTCTGTAAATTTGTTACTGAGTAATTTTTACTGGACTTTACTGGAAAAGTACCCAAACACACCTAATGACTCGGTTAAGACTCTAAAATATGAATGCCCAGAAAAAGGTCATATTTTTGAGTCTTTAAAGAGTCATAATTTCTGAGCACTCAGAAAATTGTTGGCTGGGTATGGAATCCAAAAATATCTATTTCTAGATATTTTGTTTCTATGCAGATTTTCAGAAGTATTCGTCTAGAATTACTTTTATAAAAAAGATTTAAAAGAGACTATTTTTCACAGAAATTTTAATCAAAATTCGCCTAAATATTTTTATAAAAATAGACATTAAAATATTATTTAAAAAATAAATAAAATTTAAAAAATACAATTGAAATAAAGGAATAGAAATGAAATTATTTGAAGTAAAAAAAAAAAACTCAAAATACTTATATCAATTGGAAATACGAAAATATTAAAAAATTTTAATTTCAATGTCGAGGTTTTTGAAGGTATGTCGAAATGTTGAATATATTGCTTTATTTGGTAAACTTTGTAATGGCTGATAAAATTTGTTTTCGGTTTAACTAAACCAAATTCAACTACCATTCAAAATAAAAAAAAACACCGAAATAATTTTTTTTTATAATAATTCAGTTTTTTATAATAATCGCATTATTTAATTTTAAATATTTTTTTATTTAAATTAATTTCAAAAAAATCGATTCTTTAAATTTAAATAAAGCTTCCAAAATTATAATATTCTAGCTAAAACTTCTGTGGTAGCGGGATTCCCTGGACATAAACCCTTGTTATATGGCAGGTGCCACGACTCTCGACCCAACTCACGCACTTTTGGCTCAATGCTTAAAAATCTTGTTCAAGCACTCCCTTAATTTTTTGTTTGTTGTTTAAGTACGTTCAATAAGAGCCGAGGTAAAGCAATTCATTATTTTAGGTTATATGGGAGGTGCCATGCCCTTTCCTTTCCATTCCCACCTTACAAAATAGTAAAATGCCGTAGGTTATATTGAATGCTTCTTTTTAAGAAAAAGTAATTTTTTGGAAAAAGTACTTTTTGAAAAAATGAAGTATTTTTGCAAAAAAGAATGTACTTTTTCGTTAAAAGAAATATTTATTCCTTTTTTACTTTTTTTTTGAATAAGTACTTTTTTATTTTTTTTATTTTGGGAAAAAAATACTTTTTTTTGGAAAAATGTACTTTTTTGCAATAGTACTTTTTGGAAATATAACTTTTTGAAAATGTACTTTTTTTGGACATACTTTTTTGGAAAAAGAAATTTTTTTGAAGGTCCTTTTTTTTGGAAAAAAAAAATTCTTTCTAAGAAAAGGTTTGTTTTTTTTTTTTTGAAAAAGGTACCATTTTAAATATTTTTTTTTTTTGAAAAAGTGCTGTGGAAGTACTATTTTTTGGAAAAGGGTGTTTTTTTCTTAAATGTGCGTTTACAATGATAGAGTACTCCAATCTTTAGCAAATTTAGTTGTTTTCTCTTTCATACTAATACATTTTTGTATTTTGCTATCTTTTTTTATTCCACTCAGAGTCAAAATTGTTCGACTCTGGAGTACGGATTTCCTGCACTCTAGAGTTAACATTGAGCTGTTAACTGTTTAACATGACAAATATACCTTAAAAAACACATCACTAATTTGTTTACATCTCTAATTGTCAACAAATTAGAAAAAAAATATTAAAAAACATAAAACGAACACAAAAAATTTGTGTTGGAAATTTTATTATAAAATACAAAATTATTTCAAAATTTAGGCAGCTGGAATAAAGCCTAAAAATTTGCGAAATAAAATGTAAGTATTTAAGTGTCAAATATTTTTTGAAGTAACTCTACTCTGCATTATGAACAGCTAACATTTTAATTTGTGCTGCAGAGTAGAGTCACTCTAACATTGTGAAAGCACCTTAAAAGTTACATTTTTGAGAAAACGCACTTTTTTGAGAAGAGGTACTTTTTTTTGGAAAAAGGTACTGATTTTTGGAAAAGGTACTTTTTTGGAAAATTTACTATTTTGAAATGGTACTTTTTTGAAAAAAGGTAATTCTTCGAAGGAGGACTTTTTACACATTCTGGCCCTCTTTTTTGGAATATCCAAAAATCTATGTCGGAGGAGGAACCTGTATGCAAAATTTGCAGTTCCTAGGTGCAGCGGTCTAGGCTCAACGATGTTCAGTCTGTAATCAGTGAGTCAATTTGGGGTTTTATGGGAGGCGTTCTATAACACCCACATTTGGCGCATTGTTCTGCAATGCTGTTTATAAAGAGCCTTGTTTACTTTCATTCAAATATGTTTTAGAGGAGCCAAGGAAAACCTATTTAAAAGGTTGGATTGCATGGGAAGTGCCAAGCCCCCTCGTCCTATCCCGCCTTTTTTTGAAAAAGTGCTTCAGAAAATTGTTATACGACGCAGTGCCTAATTTTATTTAAATTCGTTCAACAGGAGCCGAAGCAAGTTATTTTAAAATAATTGGTTGTATGGAAGGTGCTACGCCCCATTTTCTTATACCGCCCACTTTATAGCAGTGCTAAATAATGTTAACAAACGCTGTGGCAAATTTATCTTAAATATAATTAACAGGGCAGCGACTTTCATGCCCTTAAAACTCAAAAATATGCGCTTAAAATATGCAGTAAAAAATCAAAAATATGCACTTAAATATGCATTTAAATGGAAATATGCACCAAAAACCTAAAAACATGCACTAATAATCAAAAAATAAACGCTTCAAACCAAAAACTGCACTTTAAATTTATCGATTTTTAAAAGTTATATTTATTACTCGGAAGCGTTTGGTTAAGAATTAAATCCGATATAAATGGCTAAGTAGACGACAACTTGATGTTTTCCTTCTTGTTAAGTGCTGCGTTAAGGTTTGCAAATTTTTCTTTTTCTATATTTTTCATTAAATCATACCCAAGTAAAAAAAATGATATGGAGCCATATGAAGTTATATTTAATTATATATAATCTTTTATGTAATTAGATATAATTATATCCGAAAAATGAGAACATCTTATTGTATCTTATTGTATCGAATTGTATACAATTGTATACAATTTGGTACAATTTGATACAATTTTATGCTATTCGATACAATTGTATCCGAATTTTGTCCTCATCCAATTACATCAAATTATACCTTTTTATATAAAATTATATAAAATGTTATAAAAGTGGACATAGTTTGATACAATTATATCTAAAAATTGACCTTATACTTTAGATCATATTATATATGACCACATCTAACAATATACAAAAATAATTTTTTTAAATAAAAAAGATATGCAATATCTGGAGATCAGACCTGGGGAATTTCAATTACATTAAAAAAATTAAAAAAAACTCAATTACATTTCATGTAACTGTAATTGAACATTTTCAATTACAAGTAATTGTAATTGAAAGTGATTTCAATTACAAGTAATTGTAATTGAAAGTGATTTCAATTACAAATTTCAATTACATTTAGAATTAAAGTGTTTTTTGTTAAAATTTTGTAGAAAAAACTGACTGGGATAGGTTGGATAGGCGTGGATAAGTATAAAAAGAATACGTCATGTTGGGCTGACCCCTCACTTGTGCTTTTTCTCATTATTTCTTTTCCGAAAAAATGTAAATGTAATTTACATTTTTTCAATTACAATTATATGTAATGTATAATTGAAAATTTTCAATTACAAATTACTTGTAATTATTTTTTTTGTAATTACAATTACATGTAATTGTGTAATTGCATGTGTAATTAATTTCCAAATATAATGATTAACCCAAAGGTCAGCTGGAGATCCTATAATTTCGATAAATCTTCCATTACTTTTATCCAGATTTACAATGACAGTGCATTAAACATGAACAAAATTTTCTTTATTTTTAGTAATTTTAAAATAAAGTTAACAAGACTGAAATTTTAAAGGATTATATTATACAACCAAGATATAAGAAAAATAGTAAAAAAGTAGTAAAATATTACAAAATAGTAAAAATTACTAAAAATATATGATGCAAAAAATAAACTCACACACGAATCATGCACAGGTTATATATTCTTATTCCCGCTCACGCACGAATCAAGTACGAATTATATATTCTCAGACTCACGCACGAATCACTTGAGTATAGTAATTATTACTCACGATCACGTGTGAATAACGTGACTCACATTTCTAGTCACGCGCCAATCCCTAGTAATTACTAAATCTAAAACTAGTTCAAAATCATTGTTAACATAGAACCACATATAATATAATACGGTTTTATATAAAATCACTTTGAAATAATTGCTTATGTGGGATGATATATAATTATAGATGATGTTATAAAGAACGATATATTGTTATATATTAAAGAAATCATGAAATATTGTAGATATGGAACCATATTAAGTTATATATTGGTTCTTATTCGTCCATATCTAATCATATCTAACACAAATTATGAAATATTTCTTATATGGCTCCACATATAGTATTATATTATTATGTATAGTGTCATACTAAATTATATATAAACGTATACGTAATTATATCTGTAATATGTTTCTTAATGTACTTATATATAGCACATGCAATTATATGTATGCCAGTATGTAATAATATAAAATCACATATGTCTCCATATTAAAACCTTTGAGGAAAAAATATCTAACATATGACTATATAAAAGTATATCTGCTTGAATTTAAAAGCATATGTGGTCATATGTAACTATAACTTACTATATGCAATTAGATAAAATAATATGTGATTATATCAAAACTTTTTTACTCGGGTACTGTTAATTTTTAAAAAAATATGAAGAAAATATGCAATTTAATGAAAAATATGCACTACAAATCACAAAATATGAAGAAATATGCCCTTAAAAGCAAAATATGCAGAAATATGCATTTATATTAAAATATGCATAATACCGTCTTTACTGGGACCGTACAATACTAACAGATCGGAATGTCTCCGCCAATAGACCAGACTTGATGCTGATGAATAAGAGGGTGCGGGTGGTATGACTCATTGACGCTGCAATACCAAACAACAACAACATGCAAACAAAACACCATGAGAAAGTCTGCAAGTATAATGAGCTAATCGAGCCTATTAAGAGCCAATGGGGCGTTTACATCGTGAGAACCATCCCAATAATAATCTCCAGCCCGGGATTGATACCGAAAAATTTGCACGTTGGTCTGAAGGAACTGGTTATGCCAAAAAATCTGTGGCAAATAATGCAGAAGGCGGTGGTGATTTCGACAATACGTATCGTCGGGAAGTTTATGGGAACATAAATTGGGAATCCCAGGCCCAATTTAGAACATAAGATAGATTTAGATTTGCGCTGTGGTTTTTGATAATTTGTGCATTTTTAAAGAATTTACTTAAGATTTTAATTTAAGTTGAATTGTACCCAATTTTTAATTGAGATGAGTAAGGGAAAGAATAATAATGGTACGAATTTTAACAGCAATAGCTATGTCAAATTTTGCTCATATACGCTAACAGTAGCTGAGATAAAGCTACTTAAAATTTCAGTTTGCATGGGATGTTCCACGCCGCTTTTGGCACTTATTTGGAAACAGCATGTCAAGTTTTTCTCAAATATGTTCATCAATGTAAAGCAATTAAGAAATGTGAATTGTATATTGTATGAGAGTGCCACGCCCCATTTTCCTATAATGCTCACTTTTGCCACAGTACTTAAAATTTTAAGTTAGAAAACGCCAATGCCAAAACGACCCATATCTCGAAAACTAACAGAGATAGAGCAAAATTGACGAAAATTTCGGATACTGCTAACCATAAAAACGTTATCTCTATCCAAAAATGGTCCTTGGTGGGGCCTTCGACCATCGGAAATTTTTAATAAAAATGTTCCATTTTATAAAATTGCCCATATCTTGAAAACTAAGCGAGATAGAACAAAACTCTGACATTAGGGTTGTATATTAGGATTGTAAGAACTGAGATCTGGTGGGTAAATACTAGAATGGGATACCCCCTACGTTCGGCAAAAAAAAAAATCGGAAACTTCTTGCAAAAATAAAAATTTGGCGCTCAGAGACGGTTGTGTTTTAATTAGCTCTTCTATTTTTCTGTTGATTTTACATTAAAATTAAATAAAAACATTCATTAGTTTGAAATCTATAATAAAAGAAATTTCTAACGTAATCACCAGTGTTTTTCTAATAAAGAAAATATTAAACACATAAGTTTAAAATTAAAACTAAATTAAAAAGTGTTATTCGTAAACAAAATTGCGGCCCTATGCTCCTTGCAGGAGTAAAAGGAACAAATATATTCGTAAACAAAAATCAAAAACTTTTACAAAATTGCGCAAATATAAATAAAAAGCGAACACAGTATAAAACATACACAAAAAAAACATAAATATTAAAACCATCATGTCTAATACTGAATTTAGACTGAGCAAAAACTACCTAGTTTTCGTACAAAACTAGTTTTTGATTGTTTTTATATATGCATTTTGACAAATAAAAGCTAGCAGGAGCCAAACACCAGGTAGTTTTTCCTCGGTCTAAATGCAGTATAAAACAACAACAAGCAAAGCGAGTAAGAGAACAAGAGAAACTCCTGAAGATACTTCTCTTGAAAACAGTGTCAAAATACCACGTCTAACCAGTAATGATAAAGCTTTTATTAGAGACTTAATAAGAGAAACTGAAGAAATTACATCTGAAGTTATAAAAAACTCAATAAGACAAAGTGAAGAAAAATACTTTGACTATTTAAAAAAAATGCTAAAAGAAAGTGAAGAAAAAATTGTCTCCGAGATAAACAATAGAGTTGAAAAAATACAAATCGAATTAAGTGCAATTAATGAAAGAGTTAATAATATTGAATTGAAGAGTAAATATACAGTAAAACTAAATGATGAAAAACAAGAAAATTCGGTAGTGTCTAGTGGTATACGAATAGTTGGTGTACCCTACAATGAAAAGGAAAACCTTTATGATATTTTTGGTAATATTTGTGATAACCTGAAAATTCCTTCTCCTCAGATTGAAAATATATATAGACTTAATAAAATATACAAAAATAATAAGCCTTACACACCAACTGATGAAGTTATAGTAGCCAAACTAAGTTGTCCTTATGAAAAAAACTATATTTTAAAGACAATTGCTAATTATAGACGTAAATTTAACACAACTCTTTGTTTGCGTCAAGCCTGCTATGTCCGTGAAAACGCAGACGGTGATCTACCAATTAATATAAATGAAAACTTAACCCCACATAACTTCAACATATTTAAAGAGGCACGAAAAATCAAAAAGTCTGGAAAAATTAAAACAGCTTTTACTTTACGGGGACTAGTGTATATAAAAAAGCTTAACTCGGATGAACCCATTCTGATTGCATTTATGGATCAACTAAAAAATTTATTTCACGAATAAAATTAACAAATTTGCTACATTTAAATACACTGATGCCAGCTTTTTAAATTACTTAAACCATTTATTTTATTTAAATCATATTTTATTTAAATCAGTTTATTTAAATCATATATTTTATCTTATATTTATATTTCATATTTTAATGTCAATTGAATCCAATTACAATTTTATAACTATTTGTACGAATCCCAAGTTTATAATTAGAACTAAATTTTTCAAAATTTTTATTTTTATATTTCTTTCCTTTTTGTGCATTAATATACGCTACAAGCCTTGTTTTAATAGTATTAATATTTTTTGCATTGCGGTTATGTTTGTTTTTTATGTGAATTATTGCAATACCAATGATAACTAGAAACTTTGGTAGTTCTAAGGATAGCATTTTCAATTTAATTCGGATTCTTGCTAAACAGAAAGAAGGTATCCATATCTGTCACATTAACGCTCAGAGTCTTAACAACAAGGTAGATGAGTTTCGATTTATTTTTGAGGGTTCCCCTATCGATGTAATTTGTGTTTCTGAGACCTGGCTTGTTGATAAAACTCCTGATAGCCTCATTAACTTAAATGGTTATAAAATGTATAGAGCTGATCGTAAAACTCATGCTGGTGGAGTGGCAATTTTTATTAAGGACAGCATAAAATCAAACCCTAAATGTTGCTTTATTGATGGTGAAGAGATAAAGTACCTTTTTGTTGAAATTGTTTCAGAAGGGAAAAAATTACTTATTGGTTGCGTTTATAGACCTAACAGATATATAAATACTGATTCATTTTTGCGTAAACTGGAGTCTATAACAGAATCATATTCTGATGTGTTTATTGCCGGTGATTTCAATTCAAATTTACTTGAAGTAAATGATTTTTCCGACGATATGCTACAACTTGGTCTTTCACCTATAAATCGTGACTTACCAACTCACTATACTAATACTGGTAATACTCTTCTTGATATTTTCTTTGTGGATGACATTGCTAAAGTATTGCAATATGACCAACTATCAGCATCATGTTTCTCACGACATGATTTAATTTTTTCAACATATGAGTTTAAATTAAACCATAAAATTGAATCTTTCTCCTATCGGGACTTCAAGAAAATTAACTACCAAATCCTTGAGGCACATTTTTCGTTAATTCCTTGGAACTCTATTTACTATATGCCATCTGTTGATGATCAGTTAAGTTTTTTATTGGAGAATATTTTATACCTATATGACCTCACTGTTCCAATTAAATTCAGATCCAATAAGCATAGCACAAGACCGTGGTTTACAGCATTGGTAAAAGCTCACATTGAAAAACGTAACTTAGCATATTCGCGATGGAAACGGTTTAAAACTATAGATTTAAAGGAAGAATTTTGTAGGGAGAGAAGAGAGGTAAATCGCCAAATCAGGAAGGCAAAATTTGAATATTATTCTGAACGTTTCAGAAGTGCAGTAGATGGAAAAAAAAACGTGGAAGACAATACGTGAAATCGGAATCGGGAAAACGAAGAATAATAATATCAGCAGTAGTGTGAGTGCGGATGAACTGAACGAAGTTTTTACAAATATACCTATGCCCATCGCCAATCCTAACACTTATAATATGCATAACAACCAACTAACTCTGGACATAAATACTTCATTCGAATTTCATTGTATTAATGACTCTGATGTATTATCCAGTATTTTGTCTATCAAATCGGACTCCATTGGTCATGACAATATAAATCCTAGATTCCTTCGTATTCTGCTTCCACATTTATTACCGTATCTTACGCATTTTTTTAATACCATCCTTACTTCTTGTGTTTTTCCAGAACGATGGAAACACGCAAAGATAATTCCTGTACCTAAATCTAACTCAGAGTTTAGACCGATTGCAATTTTATGCTTTCTTTCAAAAGTCATGGAAAAAATAATGCACAAGCAGATCAGTGAGCACTTGAATATTTTTAACTTATTAATTAATAGACAATCGGGCTTTCGGCCTAAGCACAGTTGTACTACTGCCCTAATCGATGTAACGGAAGATATACGTCGTGCTGTTGATAGTGGGAACTTTACCTTTTTGGTTCTATTAGACCATTCGAAAGCTTTCGATACAGTGGACCATACCATACTATGTGTAAAGTTACATCAGCAATTTAATTTTTCAAACACAGCAACATCATTGCTCAGGTCATATCTCACAAATCGTTCTCAGTCAGTATATTTAGTGGATCATTCCTCGACCTCTCTACCAGTATAAAGAGGCGTTCCTCAGGGCTCCATCTTGGGACCTTTAATGTTCTTCATGTATATAAATGACTTACCAAAACAAATATCCCACTGTAAAATACATATGTATGCTGACGACGTGCAACTATATCTCAGTAGTTCGCGTAAGTCCCTTCATTGCAACGTCGAAAAGCTTAACAATGATCTTCACAACATTTTCCTTTGGGCATCTGCAAATGGACTCCGCTTAAACCCCCAGAAATCAAAGTGCATTATACTACGCAAAAAATCTACGCCGATACCCTTAAATATTTTTGTTCTAATAAATAATCAAAAAATAGAAATTCCTCTGCCAAAAACCTTGGTATAATATTTAATAACACGCTTAGTTGGTCCAATCATGTTAATGGTGTTATAGGTAAAACTTATTCTATGCTTCGCACGTTGTGGGCAACTCACTCTTGTACACCTCAAAAAATACGAATGCTTATAGCAAAAACTTACCTTGTGCCTTGTCTACTCTATGGATGCGAAGTCTTCGGAGGCTGTGACTCTCAAAGTAAGCTGAATGTGCTATATAATAATATCACTAGATACGTTTTTGGTCTACGCAGATTCGACCGTGTTTCAACGTTTTCAATAAGGATATTTGGTGTGTCTTTTGAAAATTTAGTCAACATCAGGCTGCTTACATTATTACATAAGATAGTGTACTCGAAGGTACCAACATACTTATATGAACGTTTAACTTTTGGTTTTTCGAACAGGGGAAAAAAGATAACTCCAATAGGACATCGAAGTCTGATTTCGAAGTGGCAGTTCTTTTTTAATGCTATCCATCTTTGGAATAGACTCCCAAACAAAATTCAAACAAACAGCAATGCATAAATTTTCAAAAAGTAAATAACTAAACATTTTTCACAATAACTTAACCTTTGTCATAATAACTTCTAATTATATTATATTATTTATAATATTTATATTATTTATTGTTAAATTGTTAATTTTGTTTTTCTCTATTTTTTAATGTTTTCTCTATTTTTCTCTATTTTTTAATGTTTTTATTTTTATTTATAATTAAATTTGTTTTGTTCATATATCTATTGTAATTAATTTTAAAATTATTATGTACAAAATTTGTTATGACAATATGCAGACCCATACTATAAATTAAAAGATTTAAATTTTGTTGTATCGGTGGAACAAATAAATGTTAAATCTAAATCTAAAATCTAAAAATAATTTAGATTCAACCGTGTACGGCGAACTTTTTTTTGTGGTACGGTCTACTGCTCATAACACCCTCAATTGCTTTATCTTAAACTTAGGGAATTCACATATTCGCACTATTGCGTCATTTTTAATAAAGTATGAAATAAAAGTACAAAAATTGAAATGATGTTATCAATAAATATATTACAATATAAAACAACCGCATTAAAATACACCATTTCCAGAGTTATGATTTTATTAATGGAGATTTAAATTCACCATTTTTAAGAAATTTCGAAAATCTTTAGACTGCAGCTACAATTAATAAAAGACAATTGACAATTGCTAATGAGCACTGCAGTGAATTTCATGCAAATACATGTTTAAAATAGTGCTGTAAAAAATATGAGTAACGGCTATCGAGTATTCGGCTTATTTTTGGATACTCGATAACTAAAGTAATTAGCCAATATTTTAATCTTTTGCGGACCAAACTTGAACCGCTGCAGCTTTTCTCACGAATCTTTTCGGAGACATCAAATAGAACTAACAATATAATGCTAATGGATTATCGCTCCTAAATGGGTTAACATTTTTGAAAAATTTTAATTTTCTATTTTTTTCTAGACTATGCCCACTCAAAAAACAATAAATAATTCTGTGTGTATTTCAAATTGAATATTTAAGCTAGATTCACAATGATAGAGTACTCCACTCTGCAGAGTGGAGTGTACTAAAATAGAGATGACATGATACAAAAAATATGTAAGTGGGGAATAAAATCCACTCTGCAGAGTGAAGTACTCTATCATTGTGAATGTGGCTTTAAAATTAAAAAAACTAAAAACAAAACACTTAAAAGAACAAAATTTTTAATTTTCGATTTCGAGCTGACCTTGTAATACTCTGATACTATCAAGCTACAAGTTATAGCCATCCTTACAAAGACATATCTCTCTAGTGTCACTTTATCACGTTTGTTTAGATAAAATTATCTTATAAGATTTCCTAAAATAGCAAAAAATAAAAATGGGACATATATTAAGCATTGGTCGTCAAAGGGCTAAGAGTTGTATTTTACCAGAGAGTACATTTTTTTAATAGAGAGACTACAGTGCTCACGGTTTTTTGTTGTTGGGTGAGTAGGTTGGCAAAGCAAATAAAAACATTTTTTTACACAAAAAAAATTCGAACTTTTATTGTGCTATTTTCTATTAGAACTTAATATTTTTTATTTTGTTTAAGTGATTTGGTCGTAAAAATACTGAATATTTAAAAAATGTGTTGAAATATTATTAAAAAATATGAAAAAAAATATAAAAATAATTTAAAGTAAATGAATGTTTTTCGTTTGATTAATAAAAAGTTTTAAATTTTAGCAATCGGAGGCTTTACAAGACATAATCTATTTGTATTATTACGGTGAGTTAGGAGCAAAAATTTTAGACGTTTTGCTCTATCTCGCTTAGTTTTAAAGATACGAGCCATTTTATAAAAATCGCCGTTTTAGAAAATAACCTGTATCTGGAAAACAAAGCGAGATGGAGCAAAACGGACAAAATTTTTGCAAATTTTGGATCAATGTACACGCTCCTATAATTCACATTAGGTAGGTCCGAGAGCAATTCCCAGGAATCAATTTTTATGAAACAGACACAGAGTGACCCACCCATTTTTTCCATTTATTGGATAATAGAAATTAAAACACTAATATAATAAGAATTTACATATTATAACAAAATACACCATGCTTCACCTAAAACTCGGTTCAACAGTTCATACACTAGTTCACTAAAGCAATAAAACAATAAAAAAGAAGCAAGTAATTGGTTATGATAGCTATCGATCGTATAGTAAACTAACATCATTCGTTTTTTATATTTTCATATACCATACTATTGTTCACTTTTGTTTTTGCCTGTTGTTAAGTTGAACAGAGTAGTTGTTATAGTTTATACAATACAGTTGAAGCATGTCATATGTGCAGACAAAAAAACGAATATATTTATGCAGGCCTTTAATAGACACCGTCTGATTTTAGATAGAAATAATCTACAAAAATGCGACTTTGATTAAATATTTTAACCTAAAAATTCAACTGACAAATCAAAAACAAATTTAATGAAAATTAAAAAATGCTGATTTTTAAAGTATTGGGTATTATCGAGTATCCAAATGAAAATAGCAGATATAATCGAATAATTAAAAGCAACCGAATTTACCAGCACTTTACATAAGGTACAAAAATTCAACGGGAGGAGAATTTTGTACTTTTGTATATGAACTATTTGATTTGGCAAATTCTGCCAACGAAAAGGCCAATATTAAAGTTTCGGATCCAAACATTAGCTGAGTTTGAACCAAACTTATTTTTAAGAAAGCATAATGACAACTTTGTTTCCCTGAAATTCCTATTCATTTTTGATGAATGTTAAAAGGCAATGGTGTTGCTAAGCCAAAAAAGTATTTGTTTTCTTTTTTGAATGTAGATGTCCATAAATAAATTTTGTTCTTAAAGTAATTCAGTATTTAACCACAAGTCTTACATTAAAGATTGAAATTTTCAACATTTTCAAAGCGCAATAGAAAATGTTAAATTTTAACTCAAAAATTATTTGTTTTATTTTAATTAATTGTTTATTTACACTTGCTGTAGTGGAATGTGAAGAGGTAAGAATACGAAAGTATTGCAAGGAAGATCGGTCTTATGGTACACTCATATTTGAGTGAAATTTTCATATGTGACAAAAGGAACAGAGTACCGATTCCGAATGATTTGTGAAGCTGTGAAAAATATTTTTCAATCATTTAAAAATAATGATAACAAATGATAGTTTTTATCAGAATCGGTACTCAGAAAAACAAAATAAGTATGTGTAGGTACTTTTTAAGTGGCCGAACCTCACCCAGCAAAATGTTCTGTTCCAAAGAATCGGTGGTAAAATAACTTTGTTTCCTTTATCGGTGCTAACAACGGTGAGTTTTGATTGAAATTGTGCGAAAAGCAACGGCTTCTATAGCTCCAAAGTCGAACCAGTTCCCCTAGAATCAATTCTGGAACTGATTATAGGAACAAGTTCTACAACTGATTCTACACTAACAGAAAAAGTCTGTACAATATTTAGTTAAAACTACTACAAATCAGTTAAAAATGGCCTTGCAGAAAAAACTGCTGAAATTAGCAGAATATTTGTGCTAAATATTAGTAAGATAGTAAAAGCAAAAATAAAACTGTTAAATGTATAGAATTTTAGTTATATCTGAGTAAAATTTAAATTAATAGAACATAACTTAACCTGGCAAAATCAGCAACAAATTTTGCTATTTTAAATCATTAGTAGACTAAAAAGTCACAAAAAAATTATAATTTTCAAAGTCTTTTTTAGATTTTTTAATGCTAATAACCTCCCAGGTAGAAAAATACAAACGGCACAATGTCGGCCCGGTATTGGAGACGGTAGTACATGTACTGGCTATGCGTCGGATTTTCAACTTTCACTGTACTGGCATGTTGTCGAAATGATAACACCAATAAACGCTTGGCCGTAGTTATTTCCCAACGTTGGCACAGGCTTGGGATTTTATTTTTTTGGTATTATCCCAGTACATTTAATAACAATTTTAGTAGTTTGCTAGTACTTTACTGTCCTTTTAGTGTACATCACACATTTTGTCGAAACTTCACAAGAAAAGATTGGGGTTATGTCTCTCTTACATAAATAATTGTGTAATAGACGCAAAAATACATAAAATTTATAAAATTGTTAATTTTAATAAAATAAAAAAAGCTCGTTAATTTTCAGAAAACAGTACTGGCAAAGCACGTTTTAAGTAGTACCGCCAATTCGCAAAAAACAGTGCTCTCCCAGTACAATTTTTGTTGCAACGTCGGCAATTTCTACCTGGGCTATCTTTAGCTTAAAAATAACAACAATTTTGTGAATATAACAGTTCAATTTTACTATTTTTAGTCTACTAATATTTTGCAAAATTTTCTTGTCATTTTCAATTAACTAAAAGTTAACCCAAATATAACTAAAATTTTGTAAATTTAATTGTTTTACTTTTGCTCTTCTTATTTTACTAGTATTAGTAAAAAATCTGCTAATTTGAGCAGTTTTTCTGCAACGTAATTTTTAACTCATTTTTAATAGCTTTTTCTGCTATTGCTACAGGTTTAGTTCTAGGTACCTTCTATCACATATTAAAATGTCATCTAAATCTAGAAGAACTCATAACCAGACTCTCCTATAAATAGCTACACTCATAGAAAGAAACCTGTAAGAATAGCTAAAAAAAGCTACTATCAACTAGTTTAAAATGATTTTCAAAAAAAACTTATGAAATTAGCATATATTTTTGCTAAGTACTGGTAAAATAAGAACAGAAAAATAAAAATATTTAATTTACAAAATTTTTGTTATATTTGAGTTAACTTTAAGTTCACTGAAACTTACAAATTATGCTGTAAACTCTGCAGAAAATTTTGCTAAATACTAGTAGACTAAAAATAACAAAAACAAATAGTTATATCTACAAAAGTTTTGTTATTTTTAAGTTAAATTTAGTTGAATGCAAATAGCAGTCTATCCTGCTAAAATCAACAGAAATTTTACTGTACAACAAAATCAAATTTTAACGTCTGGCCCTATGTTTTTTGGGGGATTAAAGTTTACCCCCTTTTGCAAATGTTTATCGTGAATCGACATAAAAAACCACGTGAATCTCCCATTTTAGGTATAGGATGTATTCAGCGAACTTATGTAAAATACTACGAGGCACATTTTTCTGGGACATTTTAATCCTCTAACTATTCAATTTAAGGGACAAAAAATACCCGTAAGTTGAAGAGTTAGAGGGTTAAAATATTTCGCAGAAATATTTATCATATAATTCTACTATAGGTTTTTGAAAATTTAACTTCAATGCCAGAAATAAGTCAAAACTTAAAATCCATGTTTGTGGGAAATTTGAGCGCCAATTCTGAATAAGTACGAAATAAACACTTAAAAAAATTTGAAGTTTTGACTTGTTTCTGGCATTGGAGTTGAATTTGATGTCTTCAGAGATTTATAGTACAATTTCATGACATATATTTTCGCGAAACATTTTAACCCTCTAACTCTTGAACTAACGGGTCTTTTTTGTTAATTTTTCGGACTCAAATAAGATTCCAAAATTATTTAAATTTATGAAGAAAATTTAGAATTTATAAGTTCTTTTTTCTGAGTTATTTCTGAGTACACAGGGATTTTTGGACCTCATTTCTGAGTCATTAATGATCATCTTTGTTTGCTGGGTAGGTACAATTTTTTTTAGTAATAATTTTTGCTATTCTCTTATTACAAATTGCGGATTTGTTTTATTAGTTTTCGTTGCTGATTTCAGCAAAAAAATTTACTAATTTTTCAAAACCGAGTGCTAAACTTAGCAAAAAAATATACTAATTTAACAACAAGTGGATACCCAGTCAGAAAAATACAAACGGGAAAGCGGTGGTAAAGCATTTTAACAGGTGGTACAAGTACTGGCAAAAAATGCTTTCCCATTCCCAATATGATAACATCGTTAGACAAAAGCACCGGCTGTTCAAAAAGCGTCGGAAAAGCACTGGAGAAACAAAATTCTTGAACGTTGGCAAAACGATGGCAAACCCAATAAATAGGTGGTGAAATATATTTTCCAAAATAAAACTTAAAATATGTATTTTTTGATTCTGAAGTGATTTGAACCCAGGCCGTCAGATTGGCAGACGTTTGCTCTACCCACTGAGCTAACGACACATACATATAATACTTGGTGGCTAAACACATAAATGAGTGATAACAGCTGGACAACTGCTGTCTCTACTAAAATGCTAGTACTGGCAAACAGAGTTTTGGAACTAATATGCCAGCGTTGGGAGAGCAAAAAAAGTTGGTCTTAAAGGAGCTTTCCCAAAAAAAAAATTGATTTTATAAAACCAAAAAAATTTTAAATTAAAAAAAAATAAAAACAAAATTTTGCTTGCAACCGGATTTGAACTCGTAACCTTCTGACTACAAACCTTTTTTTAACGAAGCGTCAGTTTTTTTATTAAATCATTGGTCTACCAGTGAATTGATTTTTGTACCGCTAGCAATTTCTGACTATGTAGCACTGGATAACCACTGGTTGCAAACCTTAGCATATCACTCTAAGCCCATTCTTTGCCAGTGGTTTTTTTATAAACCACCGGGTACTTTAAGGAAATTTTATTGACAAGAATTCGTTGAATTTTTAGAAATCATGTTTAGTTTATTTTTGTTATTATTGACACACATATTCTTAGTTTGAAAATAAAACTCATAAAATTTTATTGTATCTCCCTCCAATGAATAAAAACCCAACAAAAAAAATTGGATGTAATCCTTTACAAACTACTTCTTGCACTGCTTCACAAGTATCCGTTGGTGTATTTTTACTGCTCTTTTAGAAGTTATTTTGAACAACTTCAAAAAATCACTTCTTTCATTGCTTCCAACGTATCCGTTAGTACATTTTTACAGCTTTTTTAGAATTGATTCTGAACAACATCCAAAAAATCACTTAAGTATTGCTTCTAAAAAGTAATTGCTCCAAACCAGATCGTAAAAAGTGATTTTGGTACCATTTGGCATTTCCAAGCAGAGGGTCCCGGGTTCGATTTCCGGCGGGACCAATATTTTATTATTTTTTTTTAATTTTTTTTCTATTAATTTTTTTTTTTTATAATTAGTTTGTTTAAATTCAATATTTTTTTTTATTTTTCAATTTTTAAAAATATGTATATATAAAAAAAAATTGAGAAATTGCTTTTTATTCACCTGTAAAAATAGTACTGAAAACAATATTGAATTGGAGTGCACCTTTCACACTTGTTTAATAAGTACTTTTATTGAAGAGAATAAGGAACAATATCTCGCAGTAACAAAGTGGTGTTTTTATGCCAGTCAACTCTCAGCGGTAGAGTGCTAGACTAGCAATCGTGAGGTCGCAAGTTCGATACCCGGTGGTGGTAATAAAAAAAACTTTTGTAAAATAAAAAAATATAATTTTTTTTTGTAAAGAATTTTTTTAAAACTTTTAATTGGTGAAAAAGAGCTTCCTTTGCACTCGTTTAAAAAGTACTGAAAAAATGTTGAAGTGGGAGTACTCCTCTTCTATGACAACTCAGTGTTAAAATCATTAGTGTTTATGTTAAAAAAGAAGTACACCTATGTATGTCATCAATTTAAGTGCATTTTCTACTGCTTCTTTTTTGCTGGGAAGGTAATAACTGGAGAACCGTTTGCAATTTTCACTCCAAATTTCAAGTACGTTGAAGAATTACATATTTTTATAATCGAAAGAAAAAGATATTTTTTTTAATAACTTGTTTTAATTTTTTTTTTTTTTAGATTTTACAGTTTTTTTAGTACACTTTTTTGCTAATTTTAGCAGATTGATTTTAAATTACCGTTTACAACAATCTACTGAAATTTAGAAGCGTCCACTTATTATTTATATTAATTTCATTGTACTAAAATTATTGATATTTAGTAAATTTTTTAACTGATTTTATCAAATCGATTTTGAATTGCAGTTTACAACAATTTTGCTTAAATTTATTAGCGGCTACTAATTTTTTCTACCAATGTTGCTTATTTTAGCAAAAAATACCGCAGGGCTCAAAATAGTTAAATTTCCCATAACAACAGCAACATTTGCAGTAGCCACTACAGAGTTTTTTGGTTGAGTGTACCTAAAGTGGAAGATTCACGTGGTTTTCTATGCCGATTCACAATAAACAATTGAAAGAGGAAGGAAATTTTAACTCCCCAATAAACATAGGACCAGATTTAAACCTTTAAAACGCCGATACACGTATATTGTTTTTTGTTGTCCCAGAATCAGTTTTCAGAACCTTGTTATTTTTTTGTTTTTTGTTTTTTTTTTACAGTGTTTTTGATAAAAAAAAAATAGTAAACTATTGATTTCAGAAGGCTCGATTTTTATTTGCATTAAAAAAATCGAAGAAAAAAAACTTTTTTTGTTATTTTTTTGTTCATTAATTATTTAGCTGATTTTAGCAGGTTCAGTTGTTATTTTCAATTCACTAGAATTTTACTCAGATATAACTAAAATTCTGTATATTTAAAAGTTTTATTATTGTTGTTCCTATCTTACTAATATTTAGCAAAAATAATCTGCTAAAGTCAGTAGTTTTTACTGCAAGGTCATTTCTAACTAATTTTTAGTAGTTTTAACAAAAATATTTACAGTTTTCTTTTTATTAGTGAAGTTTTTTTAATGTCTTTAGTTGAAAAGTAATTGAAATCTGCAAAATATCTTTCTATGATCAAAAAATTGAAAATAATAAATTATATTGTTATTTTGTTTTTTTTTTTTAGTGTAACAAAATTATAATTGAAGGTGGTGAAACGGCACTTCGAAGCATATTTAATGACTTTAATGAAATGAAAAGTAGCATCAAAGATTTAAAATCAAGGTAGTAAAACAAAAATTCAAATCAAAATTAATTCAATTAACTTTTAATGTAACTTATATTTTAGTTTTGAAGTATATCGAGAAATTAATGAATCGCTCTATAAAAGTAAATATTAATTTTTCAAATGTCAGACTATAATTTATTAATATATGTTATTAATCTTTTCGTATAGATTTACCCATGTTTGATCTTCGTTTTGATACTTTGCCCGAAAAATGGTAAGTCAACTTCAGTATCATCGATATCTTAAGAAATCAGTTCAAATTCATCTTTCCACTATTTCTAATTATTTTCAAGTTCCAAATATGCTTTACCAAAAGAATGTGCCGCTGCCACATCATGTACCAAACGCAGTGGTATTTATAAAATCCATATTGAACAATTTAGTAATGAACCATTTCATGTGGAATGTGATATGAAAACTGATGATGGTGACTGGTTAGTTTTACTAAGACGTCAAGATGGCTCGGTGGATTTTTATCGTGATTGGGAAGAATATGAAAAGGGTTTTGGTGATATCGATGGAGAGTTCTTTATTGGTTTAAAGAAATTACATGCCTTAACGAACTACATTGGTCCCCAAGAGTTAATAGTTGTTATGGAAGATTCAAATACAACTACGGCCTATGCCAAATATGATTCCTTTGCTATTGGTAATGCATCGGAATTGTATGCCTTAAAGAAAATTGGCAAATATTCTGGTACGGCTGGTGATTCATTAAAAATTCATATTGGTGCAAAATTCACTAGCAAAGATCGTGATAATGACACTGAACCAAATCAAAATTGTGCTGTGACTTTTAGAGGAGCTTGGTGGCATAAAGCATGTCATCATAGGTACGAATAATTTAATTATGTTAATTCCATTGTGCGAGAGTAGTAAAAATTTTTTTATTTTTTTTTTTTTATTAAAGCAATCTTAATGGACAATATGGTGATGACACATTTGGTAAAGGCATAAATTGGCTTACATTTCGTGGTCACACAACCTCTCTTCCTTATGTTAAAATGATGATACGTCGCAAAAGAATTTAAAAAAAAGTTTTATCTATAGTTTGTAAGATTTAAAAAAAATTGTGTACACTAGGCAACGCTTGTTGCACTGACTGTAATTATAAAGTTGTTGTACCGTGTAAAAAAAATTACTAATAAATGGACGTCAGAGTCGATTCCCTAAGACTTCTGCATAAATTGATGAAAAAGCTACTAAAAACGATATTTGTGCTTCAGTCTTTGTCACAAAAATTAGCTCGTGTGCTCAGCTCAGTCCCTGCAATGTTAGATAAAATTTGCAAAAAATATCTAGATTTTATAAAAGAATGGATTAAAAGGCTTTCCATTAAAAGGTTATGGTGTTGTAGAGAAACATTAGCTATAGCAATATTAAACTGCCTGTTTTACAAATCATTTAAGGTGGTGTGAATATAAATTATCCCAGCAAAAAAAATTGAAAGTAATGCTTTACAAACTACTTCTTTCACTACTTAACAAGTATCCGTTAGTGTATTTTTACTACTTTTTAGAAGTTATTCTGAACAACTTCAAAAAATCACTTCTTTCATTTCTTCCAAAGTGTCCGTTAGTATATTTTTGCAGCTTTTTTAGAATTGCCTCTGAACAACATCCAAAAAATCACTTAAGTATTGCTTCTAAAGTGTAATTGCTCTAAAAGTGATCCTAAAAAGTTATTTTGGTATCATTTGGCATTTCCAAACAGAGGGTCGCAGGTTCGGTTCCCAGCGGGACCAATATTATTTATTTTTTTATTAATTTATTGTATATTGGAAGGTGACAAAGCAAATTGTTGTAAATTCTTTGTTGTTGGTTGATTTTGATTGACATCATATGCTTTAATGAATTTATTTACTAAAATCATTCTTAAGACATATGATGTCAATAAAAAATCTTAAAAGCATAATATAAATCAGTTTTTCCGCTCTCCTGAAAACCTGTTAAAAAACACATAGCACTAAGTACACTCACAATGTTTTATCCTTAAAAACAACCTAAAATACATATTAAATTAATTGAAAACACTATTAAAAAAAGTACTACTGATTTTTCATTATATTCAAACCATTTTGCTATTTATTTTCAAACATTGTTTAAACAATCCAGAAAAGAAATAAAAATAATTGAAAAGTCTATTAAAACAATCATCAATTTTTTAACTGACAAAACGTGAAAAAAAAACGATTTTGTGATTTGTTTTTTCATATTTGAAAGTTTTTTTTTTTGTTTCGATTTTCAAAACACTACACCATACACAACAGACACGTTCATATATTTATTGGCTATGTTTGTGTGTATGAGTAAAGAATTTCTTGTAATTTGAATTGAAATAATTTTGTATATAAACAAACTATTTTAACAAAAAAGAAAACCGAAAATATTTGAATTTTTTATTTTAAAACAGAAAACAAAGAAATTATTTAAATAATTTTTTTCTAAAAGTAGAAATCTAAAAATAGAATATTTGACTGAAAATAACAACTCCTACAGACGATACATATTTTTTCTGGTTTGTTTTTTATTGGTTGACAATAAAAGTTAAACAATATGTTTCAATGTATTTTAATTGATTCTTCAATTGAAAACAAACTTTACCTATTACTTTTTAAATAAACCTCAATCGGTTATGGAAAATATATTGTGAGTGTACTTGCAGGCAAGCTGACTTTTTGTTATTCTGATATACTTTATAGTAGAGATGGGCACGTGAGTGAATTTTCACTCACACTTACTCACGCTCACGAGAAAAAAATTCTAATCACGCGCAATCACTCACGACAAAAAAATTACTACTCACACTCACTCACGCTCACGTGAGTAAATTGAACTTTCAGTCATTATTATCATTGGTTGCTTTTGGGACAATTTCAAACAAAAATCATCGGTATTAGAATTGAGAGTAGAACGGTCTGTAAAGAAAAGGTAGCTATTCTATAACCGATTTTTTGGAACAGAAACTTTAGTGGGTAAGTAATTACTAGGGCAAGGAATTTCATGCACTTAAAAATGGAAAATATGCGCCTAAAATATGCGGCTAAAAAAGAAAAATATGCATTAAAAATATAAGAAATATGCACTAAAAGCTATTATTTTTGCAAAAATAATAATATGTTTTCAACTTTAGCATAAGTAGATCATCATCTATTATTAACCCATCAAGGCAAACGACACTGATGATGGTTTTGTAGCGAAAGCCGAAAATACGTATTCTGTTTTGCTGGCCTTATCGAATTCTTTAAAAATTTTTTATTCTTTGTATTTTACTTGTGAAAATTTTATAATCTTTCTTTAATTTGAAAAATAACTTAAACAGAAAGTGATATTAATTTATGATCTAAAATCGATCTAAAAATATTCATTTACCAAATAAAAATATCAAGTATACATACCATTCATTCAAAAATAATGCACATTAAAATTAAAAAATATATTTAAGTTAGTTATTTTGCAAACAGACACACAACTTGAAGACTTTCCATAGGTCAATAAGGTTTTAAGAATGTTTATTTTGATTGAATCAAAAATTTCAATTTTTTTATATTTTTTTACAAAATAAGAAATGATTCTAAAAATTAAAAAAATATGCACAAATATGCATTAAAAAGCACAAAATATGCATTAAAAACGCACCAAATATGCATTTAATTAGCAAATATGCAAAAACATGCATTTACAAATCGATGGCATTTTGTTCTAAATTTGATGATTGGGATAAATATTTAGTCCATATTAGTTTTGGACTATCGAGAAAAACATGCATTTGCATGGAATTCCTTGCCCTAGTAATTACCAATATCACATATAAACTCTAGGGTGGGTCGATTTAGCAATCGATATTGCGTACTCGATTTTTCGAAAGCTTTTAGCATGGGGAAAAAAAGTTCCTCTACGACATATCAAAAAAATCATTTTCGAGGCTCCCAAATTTAAATTTTTTGGAATTTTCTAATAAATGCTAGATTATCGCCATCTTGAGGTGGCTTTTTGAAACAACTAATAAAGTTGTAAACAATATAACATTACAACCTTTCCAGAAAGGTATTACTTTTGAAAATCGGATAAAAAATGTGGCAACTAGAGGTAAAAGTATATAAGTAAAATTATTTTCTGCTCTGATAAAAAGTGGATTTTCCATTTGACACAATTATCAAACTGTCAACTGTCACAGTTGTTTTGTATTTTGCCATAGAAAACCCATTGTTATTTCAGTTAAAAACAACAACTACAGATTACTACGCAAAGAACTGTCAAAACTATATTAATATTTGCGAACTCAAGCGTTCGAACATGGAAGTTTTTGGGGACCTTAATACAGTGTACGAAATTTCATTAAAATATCTTAGTATTTGCGATCTGTAGTCTCGTGCGCACAACAATACGTGGACAGACAGAATACGGGCGGACGAAGGGACAAAATCTTCCATTTAAATAAAAACTTAATAAAAACGAAAATCTTTCATTTAAATAAAAGCTTAATACCTGTTTAAACTTCACCAAGTGGCCAACAATTTTTAAACGTTTTTAATGCTTGTTTTCGAACAACGATATTGTAGGGTGGATAAATAAATCCGTGACTTTTTGGATAAAAGGAAGTTTTTTTTTTAGCAAAAAGAGTTTTTAATTTTAAACAAAGTCTCCTTTTAGCTCAATACACTTAGTCCAACATTTCTCCAATTTTTGTATTCTTTCCAAAAAAAATGGGATTTCTCGAGGTCCTCAAAATAGGAATTTGTTTCAGCAATAATTTCTTCGTCGGAGCTAAATTTCTTTCCACTGAGTCATTTCTTTATGTTTGGAAACAGAAAATAGACACTGGCGGATAAATCAGTATATCCGCGGACTAAATTCGCTCATCCGCATTGTGAATGAACAACGCCAAACAGTTCTTTGAAGTTCTGACACGATTGCGTTTATGGTCAAGTGCGAGTAAACTCATCTTGCAGCTTTTTGAAACCCAACTGATCATTTTAAATCAAACCCCCAGTGCCATATGAAATGCCTATGGCATCAAAAATCTCACTTACTTTCACTCTACATCAGAACTTGCAAGTAGTGCAAGTTCTGATGTCAGATCTCTATAATTAATAGCAGGGCTATGGCATCACCTAAAATAAATTATAACGACATCGTTATCAGTTCAGTAAACTGACACTTTTTTTATTCAAAATTTAAATAAAAACAAACACTAAATCTAAAAAAAAAGTAAAGCATATCTCAAATTTTATTAATCTAATATATTTAGTGCTTGTTTCCTTTTCATTTTGCTCTGTTTTTAACAATTTTTGTATTTTTAAATATAAGCCGAGCTTATACTAAACTGGTAATAAATAGCTGCTAAGGTGGTCTTAAGTTTTAGCCCTCACTACCGTTGAGTAGTGATGACTTATCTCTATAATTAATAGTCCGTTTCATATTTTGACTGACGTATTAATTTGAGTGTAGGGTTACAGAATTTTTGATAAACTCTCATGTACATTCAATGCATCTGTTTAAAAATAAACAAGGTTTTGCTATTAAATTCGGGTGGGTATTCACATAATCACAGTATTGTTTCGGCGTATATTAAATATGTGAATTAGAGTGGTCCTTATTTTTGAGAATTTCAACCCCCGATCCCAATAGAAATGTATCTTTGTGTATAAATACGTATTGAGGAAAAAATTGGACTTATTACATATTGGAAAAGTGTGGCTCATCCGCCACAAAGTTATAAAAAAAAATTTTTTTTATTGGAAAGATCAGTACATGACATTAATATTTAAAAATGTTTCGGTCATATGGCCACTGCGGCTGTTCTTGACGAAGCGCATTCTGGACGTCCAATTTTTGGCCACTTTTTCGAGCATTGCTAACGGTATGTCACGAATAACACGAACAATGTTGTCCTTCAAGGCGTCAATTGTTGCTCGTTTATCAGCCTAAACCAGTGACTTCACGTGGCCCAAAGGAAATAATCGAGAGGTGTCAAATCGCACGTCCTTGGACGCCAATTGCTGTTATATCTACAAAACTTTTGTTTGTTTTTAGATTTAAATTTAGTTGACTGCAAATAACAGTCTATCCTGCTGAAATCAACAGAAATATTTGCTAACAAATATAGTAAACTGCTGATTTCGGAAAGCTAGATTTTTATTTCAATTAAAAAAAAACTCGAAAAACTTTGAGAATTTTAAATGTTTCTGTTATTATTTAGTTTACTTATTATTTAGCAAAATTTTTTGCTGATTTTTGCAGGTTAAATTGTTATTTTCTACTAACTAAAATTTTACTCAAAAATAACAAAAATTTTGTATATTTAACGGTTTTATTTTTGCTATTCCTATCTTACTAATATTTAGCAAAAATAATCTACTTATTTCAGCAGTTTTTTCTGCAAGGTAATTTTAACAAGTTTTTAATAGTTTTAACTAAAATTTTTACAGACTTTTTTCTATTAGTGTAGTCACTCATTCATCTAAAGATGGACGTCTTACAGAAACCTCCGAAAATATCAAGTGTTGATTAAACATCTGTATTCAATTTCTGATTTGTATTTAAAAAGCTTGAGTATCTTTTTCTTATTTTTTTATTGTGTTAATGAAAGAATTTATAGTCAATTTTTTCAGCTATGTATATGAGGTATTACACACAAATTAACGAGCTTTCTGAATATAAATTTAAAAAAAAGAAGACCGGTTGCATTATGAAATTTGTCCCGTGACAAACCGTCTCTAATATATACGCAAGCTGCCTGATCTTGAACGTAAAAACCATACGTCAGTTTGGTAACATTTGCGAAAAAGCAGACACGGAGGAAAGTGGAAGATAAACAAAAAATCTAAAAGTTGAATGTTTGTATATTTCTGTGTTTGATCACTTCTGAGCATAAAACAATAACAGAAAGCTGAATAGGAAAGAAAATTATGAATTAGTTACATTGCATTCAATGCCTTACTTGGATGAGATGCCTAATCTGTCGCACCTTTGCACAGGTTCGATTAATACAGCCGGCGTGTTGTTCAAAAATTATCATATAGAGACGATCTGACAATAATACATTAATTTTGACTTAGCTGCACAACCAACAGTGTACTCTTGATTGAGTAAGACGCGTTTATAATGTCGGATCTAGATTCGATTTGTTCGTTCTGTTTTCATAATATTTCACAGCAAGAACTAATTACTTTTGCTGTTGTGCTGTATAAATTTGAAAGATGAATACGTTTTAAAATCATTAATTTCTAATAAAAACATTGTATTCAATTGTAATAAATGTTTAATTTCTTCTAATGAGTTAATTTCAACGGTGATCTTTAATATGAAAATAATATAAAACTGCCAAAAATATGAGGCAGTTATCTTAAATGCGCAGAAGAAGACAATTGCGTACATAATTTTGTAAAATAGAAACGAAACCAAAATTTTGTGCAGTTATAGCAAATGTGCACCTAAGAAAAAGGCAGTTAAATCAAAACTACTGTATATAAACAATAATACAATTTAATGGAAAATCACTGATGAAGCCTGTCCGTAGAAAAAGGTAGAAACTAAATCTAGTCTGATTTGTAAATTAATGTGTTTGTAACTTTTAGAGAAAAATATTTATTCTTCTTCTTTACCTCAAACCTACTAAATTAAAGAAGACCGGTTCAATTTTAAACAGTTGAAAACAACGAAACTCGTTATGGAATAATTTATTTTAAATAGCGGTGAAAAAAGTGGAACAAGAATTTTTTTGAAAAGCAGTAGAACTTTTTACTTAAATAAATAGATTGATTACATCGACAAAATATTAGAGTGTAATTTTTAGTTCGATTTAAAAAAAAAAAAACTTTAAAAATTCATAACCCGATATAATTCATTAATCCGATTTTCAATCGAAAATAAAGCTTTTCTGTTGAGTTTAAAGTCGGAATTTTTTAAGCACCTTTTCAAAGGCATAAATCGCATTAAAAATTTCGATCCAATTTTCGTTTCTCAATACGAGGGCGACCGCAAAAGTAACTGGCCTGGCACATTTTCTGTTTTACTAGCAACTTTTTTTTAGCAAAAAATCGTCCGTTGGACCAATTCCGAGGAGCTTTTAGCGATTTATCAGCGTAATCCAATAGAGTTCTTGCGCCGATTCATAACTGTTGATGAAACATGGATCCATCACTACATCCCAGAATGCAAAGAACAGTCAAAACAATGGATAGAAGCTGGTAAAAGTGGTCCCAAGAAGGCGAAAACTGTTAAGTCAGCAGGAAAAGTAATGGCCACAGTATTTTGGGATGCAAGGGGTATAATATTTATTGATTATCTTGAGAAAGGAAAAACTATAAATAGTGAATATTATTGTGCATTATTGGATCGGTTGAGTGAAGAAATCCAGATAAAACGACCGCATTTAGAAAAAAAAGTTCTTTTTCATCAAGATAATGCTCCTTCACACACTGCATTTTTAACTCAACAAAAACTGGCCGAATTACGATTTGAAATTGCTCCGCATCCACCATATAGTCCAGATTTAGATCCTTCTGATTATTTCTTGTTTCCAAATTTAAAAAAATTTCTCGGTGGCAAAAAATGTTCGTCCAATAGCGAGGTTATTGCTGAAACTGAGGCATATTTTGAAGGTCTTGAAAAATCTTATTTTTCGGATGGAATTAAAAAACTTCAAAAACGTTTGATGAAGTGTATTGAGTTGGAAGGAGATTATGTTGAAAAATAAATAATAATAATTCCAAAAAAACGGTTCTTTTTATAGTAGGCCAGTTACTTTTGCGGTCGCCCTCGTAGCAATGTAGTTGTTGTAGAATGTCTCAAATATTTATTGGAAGCAAGCTTATTTTATATTCATCATTTCCGTTATGTTAATTCAGTATTTAACGTAGATTCTTACTTAAAAGATTAAAATCTATAGCTTTACTATTTATACAATAAAATGTTTAATTTGAAATCACAGTTCGATTGTTTTATATTGATTTATTATTTATTTATAATTATTGCAGTAGAATGTGAAGAGGTAATGTGTTATTAGTGAGGGCAGATATTATTCAGCCTCTAGTTCTAATGTGTTATGTTAAAAAAAAAAGTGTTTACAAATTTGCAATTTAAATTGCCTTTAATATGCAAAGCAATTTAAATTACACAGATCCGTTTTCCACCAAGTACACTGAAAAAAAAATCTGTAATGGCTACTAAAGACTTTTTTGTAATGGCTACTAAAGACTACTTAACCCAGTGGTTAAAAATAATTCGCGTACGCTAAGTCCAGTGGTACTAGCCATTTTTCTAGGTTAGCTCTTAAAGAAAAGATATTTGAATTTGAAAATATCTCAGATCTCGCGATTTTTTAATTTGTTTACCGTTAGTTTTAGTTAGGTTGTTTATTACTCTCCCAAACAGCTTTGTGTTAAAAATATTCAAAATCAGTCTGGCGGTTCAAAAGTTATGATTGGGGACACCTTAAAAATCTCCAAACAAATTTTCCATTTCAGTATAATACCCCATTCACAAGCAAGTTTTGTAGGCGATTTAGCAATTAGATTTGGAAACCGTTAACAGCTGTTTCGTTATTTTTGTAAACAAAAAATATTTGTGACGTAACCAAAAATTTTAAAAATATTTAAAAAAAAACATATTTTCCTCGGCCGGAATAAAATATTTATTAACTTTGGATGAAATACAACTTTAATATTTATACATTAAACCTTTTCGAACAGAAATAAGTAGTTTAAAGATAAAACTTTCGATGTTTTGGTCACAGGAAGACCGCAACTATTGCAGATCTGTTTGTATACGATTGGTTGCCCGGAAGGATAATGCAGCAACATTTAACTCAACTGTCAGTGAAATATATAATTAATTTCATTTAAAAGCACAATTTGTTTTGTTTTTATTAAACATTAAAATTTATTTTTTTCCTATTTGTTTTGTTTACATTTCTTATGTTATAGAGTTATAAAGTATTTGGGTACTGAGTACTCAGTACCGTGTTGTTTTTTTCGAGTACTCAATACAGAAACGAAACTCCTCAGTACATTCACAGTTGTATTTTTCCAAATATATGCATAATTTTGCCATGAAACTACAAATATATTTTAATACAACTCGTTTAGAAAATAAAAATATGAAAAACAGAGTATTGAGTAGTATCGATTGCTCAGTTAAACAAGTATTAAGTGATATCGAGTACTCAAAAAACCAGTCTCAAACCCTGACTTTTAAGAGATAATTGACGGGGTTTATAAATTATCTTGTCAAATTGAAATTATTATTAATAGAAAATTTGTATGGATAATCCCGAGATAATACATTAGATAATGCAATAATCTTCAAGATAACTGAAACCTCGCTCATGTGAATGGGGTATAAATTTCTGTACATTTTAAAACCACTTAACAAAGCAATCAAATGTACCATTTTGTATAGAAAATTTTGAAGTGTCCTCTAATTTTCACTGACAACTTTTGAAACGCTGCACCGTTAGTGATGATTTTTAACCTAAATCTTATTTGAGCAGTAACAAACAAGCTGGGTAAAAATAAATGGTCGAAAAATTAGAAAAGTCTCGTTTTTGCGTACCTTGGAACCCTTATTTTCAAACATAAATATCTTTCTTTCAAGAGATAACATAGAAAAATGGCTAGCAGTACTGGATTCAGCGTACTCATGTTAGGTTTACCCTATGGATGCCCGCTTGTCGGATTTTCAACTAACACAGACAAAAGACAAAAATCCTTTAAAATCCCTTTGTTAAATTAGTAAAAAACTGTACTAATTTTACTAACACGGTTTTCAAAAAATTTAAAATGTTAAATTAGAAATTTATTAATTCTAGTTCGAAGCCAATTTTATTATTTATTATGTATTAATAAGGAAACTGACGAAGGGGACCTGTAAAATCCCCGAAACGATCGTCTTTTCATTCCTAAAAGTGTAAAGGTTTTTGAAAGCAAAATCTCTGTGAAGTATTTGTCAGGAGCGTATGCTGATGAAGAAAAATAGCAGTTTTTGGAAAAAAAGTACTTATTATATTAATTCATAATAAGGAAATTGGCCTCGAACTAGAATTAATAAATTTCTAATTTATCAATTAAAAAGGTCGAAAAAACAATTTTTATTTTTAAATAAAAATTAAAAACCAACAATTTAAAATGTTTTTTAAAATCAGCAATGAAAATTAGTTAAAAATTCGGTAATTTGTAAAATAAGAAAAGCAAAAATGTCCACTAAAGAATATATATATTTTTACTAACAATTAGTATAAAGAGAGTAAAGTAAAATTTAAAACCGTTTACATTTTTTCTACTAACATGTTTTCTGAGCGTATTTTAAAAACTTATTATTTATACCAACACTACGTGGATAGGATATAAATAATAAGTTTGTACTGATATATGTAACACAAAAAATTATTTGACCTAGACCGATCGACTTAGAATTATTTTTTGGTTCAATTTAACGATGTCCGTCCGTCTATCCGTTTGTCTCTCTGTCCATGATTTTAGTTAATGTAGTTATTTTTATCTGTTGAAAAATAGCTAACATATGCATTAAAAATATCGAACAATATCGTAAAATTAACTAACAAATTAAAAAAAAATAATTTAAAACAACTGACAAAATCGGTAAAAACTATTTTTTTTACAGTTAATTTTATTGCTGTTAAGTAGGGCATACATGTTTAATATTATTGATCAATTTTTAAAAAATCAACCAATCAGAACCTTTTTTTTTTAATACTTTGTTCTGATTGGTAGACTTTAAAAACATTGATCAACAATATTGAACGTGTATGTTTGCCTTTATAAAAATATATTTTAATAAAAAAAAACAATTTTATTCGATTATAACAAAATGCATAATTACTACTTACGGTGGGTCTCATACTGCAGGTTTAAGCCACATTCACAATGATAGAGTACTCTACTCTGCAGAGTGCATTTTGTTCCTTTCTTTATCGCACTTACATATTTTTTGTATCATGCCATCTCTATTTTAGTACACTCCAATCTGCAGAGTGGAGTACTCCATCATTGTGAATGTAGCTTTAAGCTTTAACTAATAGTTAACCCAACAATGTGTTGTTGTTTTGTAAAAAATTTGTTGGTATTTTCTTTTGCTTAATAGTTAAGTTAAAGTTAAACCTACAATATGAGACCCACCGTTAGTATTTGACATTTGGATCAAAAATTTCAAACGGTTCTCAACATAT
This sequence comes from Leucophora obtusa, assembly GCA_949987735.1. NCBI lineage: Eukaryota > Metazoa > Arthropoda > Insecta > Diptera > Anthomyiidae > Leucophora > Leucophora obtusa. Next base: position 290,018,313 of record OX465295.1, on the reverse strand, counting down.
TGAATTTTTTATGCGTTCGAGATACAATACAATTTTCTGCATTGCATTTTCAAACTGAGAATATATCAATAATATCAAATAAACTCTAAACAAAAATTCAACAAAGTTCTTTATTTTTTAAATAGCTAAAAAAAGCAAATGTTAACTGTAAACATACTGTTTTAGTATTTCTTTATCACACTAAAAATAACTGCTTTAAACTACTGTTATGGAATTACAGTACTTTTCGTTAGTTGTTTTATTAAATAACTATCTCATTAGTTATTTTTGATTTTTTCATGGAAAAACTGTAATTGCAGTTAAAAACGACTACTACTGATTACTACACGAACAACTGTCATGCAGTAGCTGTCAAACTTTTTTGAGTGTATATGTAACGCTAACCACTTATTTCCTAACTTCTAGTAACCACTTATTCTATGTTCGTGAATAACCACTTTTTCTTTCAGTGTGAGTAACCATGCTGGTAACTCTTTAAGTCCAAACCACATAGTGAAAGTGCCAGTGGACAGTGGAAGTGCTGTCAAACTTTGTTCTTGAAATTCGCGAAAACGATTTAATATTTTTTAAAATTTCTTATTGCGTTTTGTTTAAAAACAGCTCTTGTTTATTTAGAAACTTTTCTAATTTCTCGGCAGTGACAAATAGAGAAGATACAACAAACTGCTTTATCGACAAAACGTAGCACTGCGGTCGACACTGCGTTTATGTGGTTTAGGCTTTATTCGCACTTTTTTTGTAAGCGAGAGAGTAATGACCACCCACGGGTTTTGGGACATCGCAAAAAAAAGTAATTAAGCTACAGAATAGGCTGGTAATTAACTTTCAACTAGTTGTGTCCTACATAGGGGAGTGTCGTGTACCTTGTTACTTTTGGAAATCCTGTGTCAATAGGCCTATTTTTTAATCACTGGATTTATTTTTGAATTTATTTTATTTTGTTAAAAAATTAATGCTTTGTTTTTTAATTTGAAAAATTTATAATTTTTATTAAATTCTTATACTTATTCGCCAATAAAATGTGCAGGAAAATCATTAAATTTTGTAAAAATGTGAACACAGGAATTGAAATAAGCTAAATCCAAAATGGATTTAAAAAATAAATAAATCCGTTCTGGATTTAGCTTAATTTTATTCCAGAAATTCCATTTTCGCAAAATTTAATTTTTTTCTTTCACATTATATAAGGGAATAAGTGTTATATCTGGATAAAAATATAAAATTTTAAAAATTGAAAAACAAAATGTGGATTTTTTAACAAAATAAAATAAATCCAAAAATAAATCCAGTGATTAAAAAAAACGCCAAATATCTCTAAGATTAAGATAGATGCGAAAAATCTTGAACTGCAGAAATATTAGTGTTGGTGTTGTTATAGATTGCAAATAATAAAAACTTTAATAATTTTTATGAATTTTAAGATATTATGATTTTTTAGAAAAGAGAAAAAGTGTTAAAAATTACAAATTGGATTGTACCTTGGAACTTATAAAAAATTAAGGGAATTTCGCAAAAAAGTTCTGCCCCATATTGAAATTTATTGCATTATTTGCAGTAGAATTGATATCTATCTGAAATGAGGCAATGCAATTTAATATTTGCATAAAAACATCATTTTTGAGAAATGGCGAAAATCTTAAATCAAAGGTTATTTTGTAGCGAATTAAATTCAAAAAGTACAAATAGCCTAAAAGTTCCAAGGTACACGCATTTAAATTTTTGCAAAACAGGTAATTTTTTTCTTATATGTATAGTAGCAACAACGTTGACTTAAATATGTCATTCCCATATAAATTTGACATTTGGGAACGTTTAGTGTTAACTCTTAACGTTACTAATGTCAAATTTGTATAGGAATGACAGAAGCCAACATTGATAGCTTGCCGCACAAACGCAGCTAATATAGTTAAGAAATTTACAGGTTACTGCATTTAGAAAACGACAAACTTTATATTGATTTAAGCTCGTAACTTGAAATATCTTGATTGTTTAAAAAAAAATAGTTAAAATTTTTTTCAAAAATTTACTTTTGTCGGTCCAAGGTACACGCACAAAATTTTAGGGTCTCCTATAGACTTATCTGAAACTTTTAGTAGTTTAAAATGATCATTAGGGAAAATAAAAAAAAACTTCATAGAAGAAGACTTTACAGTAAAACATTAACAAATAGGAGAAAAATGCAAGGTCCCAAGGTACACGCGATCCAAGGTACACAACATTCCCCTATTTACTCGCTTAATTACTTGGCAATGTCTGTTTTTTATACTATTTAAAAATTACCTTGCAGAAAAAACTGCTGAAATTAGCATTTTTTTTTTAATGCTAGTAAAATAATAACAGCAAAAATTAAATTGTTAAATTTACAGAATTTTAGTTTTATCTGAGTTAACTTTTAGTTCGGCAAAATGGCAAATCTGCAGTAAGTATCGCTATTGCTATTTCGGTAACGGTATACCTTTACCAATGACTAATCTAAAAAAATTCAACACCAAAAAAATTTTATGCCTAAAGCACCGTAAGTTGTTCCGATTTCACGTGAAAAAACTGTTATACTCCATATAAAAAAAATTATTTTTCACGATAACGAGTTTCACGTGAAAATTGTGTAGAGTTTGTTTTCCCGCAAATTTAATGTACAAGACTATTATTTTTCTTGGGAAAAAGTGACATTTTGTGTTTATTGTGATTTTGTCTTTGTTATAAAATTAAAAAATTGTTAGTTTTTATAAATTAAATTGCAATTTAAGGTCTTTAAAGTTCGAGTGAAATTTTTCCACGCGAAAAACAACTTACGGTGCTTAATCTAAAAAAATTTTAACATCTTAACTTTTTTAGTGCGACAGGATTATAATTGAAGGTGGGGAACGTGCTCTTAAAAAGCTCTTTAATGACTTTAATGATATTAAAAATACCATCAGCGATTTGAAATCAAGGTAGTATTTCAATCTCAGACATTATCATATTTTCAAAACAATTTATTAAATTATTTATTTTTTTTAATTTTAGCGTTGAATTAAATAAAGAATTAAATGATTCAAGGCTTAAAGGTAAACTATTTTCACTTCCTCCATTAACTTACTTAGGCTCGATTACTGTATGTTCAGTTCACTACTAACTGGGAATTTAATTGACACATGTTTTGTTGTAGAGACATTAAAAATTTTAAATATTTAATTCAATTCATTTTTTTATTGATATAACCGTTAAGATACCTACACACACATAGAAGAAAATAGGGGGAATATTACCCAAGTGCTATGTAATTATACAACTATATATTTTCCAAAATAGTTTTACAATTTTCTAATAAAATAAGTCAATTTTTTTGTAAAATTAACTTATTTATATGTCTTGAAGAGTAAATACATGTCTAGTAAAAACTTCTAAAGGAATTCATACACTCATAAAAATATACCTGTAAAAATAGCAGAAAAAGCTACTAAAACTTAGTTAAAAATTGTATTGTAGAAGAAACTGCTAAAATTAGAGATTTGTTTGATAAATACTAGTAAAATAAGAACAGCAAATATAAAACCTTAAAATTTACAGAACTTTAGATATATTTGAGTTAACTTTTAGTTAATTGAAATTGACAAGTTTTACTGTTAAATCTGCAGAAAATTTTACTAAATATTAGTAGACTAAAAGTAACAGAAACAAACTGTCATATCTACAAAACTTTTGTTAGTTTTAAGTTAAATATAGTTAAATGAAAATAGCAGTCTATCTTACTAAATTCGATAGAAATATTTGCAAAAAAAATAGTAAGCTGCTGATTTAAGAAGGCTGGATTTTTATTTAAATAAAAAAATCGAAAAAAAAACTGAAAATTTTAAATATTTTTGTGATTTTTAGTCTACTAATTATTATGCAATTTATTTTGCTGAATTTTGCATGTTAAGTTGTTATGCTCTATTAACAACAAATATAACTAACAATAAGAATACAGAATATATTTAACAGTTTTATTTTTGCTGTTCCTAACTTAGTAATATTTAGCAAAATATTATGCCAAGTTCTGCAATTTTTCTGCAAGGTCATTTTTAATTAATTTTTAGTACCTAGTTTTAACTAAAATTTTTACTCATAGTGTTAGTGTACATTTTACTAGAAAATTGTAAAACTAAGTTGAAATTTATATAGTTGTATAAATACATAGCACTTAGGTAATGTTTCCCTGTTTTTTTTTTCTGCGTGCAGAATATGTACCACAAATTAGATTAAAAAAGTTAATATTTTCTACTTTAAATAAATAGATTTACCAATATTTGATGTACGCTTTGATACTCTTCCCGAAAAATGGTAAGAAATTGATCTTCGATCTTATGCAACAATAAAAATACATATTTTCGTTTTAATCGAAGTGTTAATAAAGTTGCACCAAAAGATTGTGCTGCCGCCACATCATGTACCCATCGCAGTGGTATTTATAAAATCCATATTGAACAATTTAGTAATGAACCATTTCTTGTGGAATGTGATATGAAAACTGAAGATGGTGACTGGTTAGTTTTACTAAGACGTCAAGATGGCTCGGTAGATTTTTATCGTGATTGGGCAGAATATGAACAGGGTTTTGGTGATATCGATGGAGAGTTCTTTATTGGTTTAAAGAAATTACATGCCTTAACGAACTACAATGGTCCCCAAGAGTTAATAGTACTTATGGAAGATTCGAATGCAACTACTGCATATGCCAAATATGATTCATTTGCTATAGGTAATGCATCGCAGCTGTATGCATTAAAGAAAATTGGCAAATATTCTGGTACAGCTGGAGATTCATTACAATATCATATTGGTATGAAATTTACAAGTAAAGATCGTGATTATGATAGTGATCAGTCACAAAATTGTGCTGTAGCATTTAGAGGTGCTTGGTGGCACAAAGCCTGTCATCACAGGTAAGTTTCTCTTTGCATAATCAGTGATATTTAGTGTTGCCAGTTTGAGGTATTTTCCCCTATATTAAGGAAAGTTTTTCCATTTAGAGTATTTTTCATGGTGTGGAAATTTGTCGAGAGATTGTTTAGCTGGAATAAAATAATAGTTAAGGTTTAATTAGGCGATCTTTGTTTCTTTTCTTTGCAAGAGTATCTGAAAAGACGAATATCAGAAAAGACGAATGTTTAAAAGTATAAGGAGGAGCGACAAATTAAAAATGATATGTTGATTTCGATAAAGACATGCAAAAAAAATATTTAAGGGGAGACAAATTATGAGTTTAGTTCGCACTTTAAAAAATAAATTGACTGATCTTATCAAGGGTTATTTATATTTGTAAAATTGTAAGAATATAGAAAATGAATCCGTTTTTATTTGTTATCATAAAAATGCGATATTTTCTCTCAACTGCCAAAGAAGAATACAAATCTGAGCAATTAGTGTTGCCTGATAACAATTTTTAAAAACCCTCTAAAAATACCAATTTTTAAAAAAGTTCTTAAAAATATTGCAAAAGCCATAATTTAAATTTCTTGAAACATTTTGACAGAAACTTGTATTATCAAAATATAAAAATTTAATTTTTGAAAGTTTATTAACCATTTAAGTGCGTATAGAAGTGGGAGAATGGGCAGTTTACAGGAAAAGGCTGAAAGTTCTTGATTGTCACTCACTTGGAAGTGACCAGGAATGATTCGTTTGTTGTACTGTCAATGCAGCTCACTACCTCCGGCTTAGGCTAGGTATTCCCCGGGCAATGGCTTTTGATCACCCGTTCAACGCTAGCTAAAATGAGAAGGCAGCTAAGTAACCTAAATGTCAAATTTTAAATTGAAGTTTTAGGTCAGTAGGAGATCTCTTTGAAACTAAGCCTACAAGGAGTACCCCGAATGGGTTGACTTTAGTCAGCGTCTCGGGAAGTAGAAGGATGAACGAAAACTTTCCCTTTAAAAAAACTCCACGCAAAGCATGCCTGGATGCGGCTGGCAGTCCCAGCACCAGGATCGGTGCTTCATCTTAAACCAAAATGATTACAGAAACCGAAACAAATAGAGAACAAATAAAACGATCTAATCCTTTGATGACGAAGTTTAGCATAAAAACCCGGACAAGATTTGGAAAATGGAATGTTAGGACACTATCTGAACCATCACGCCTAGCCCAGCTGTGAAAGGAATTTATCAGTTACAAATTACTATTTTTGGGAATAAGCGAAATGAGGTGGCCAGGTTCAGGGGAACATACAACAACACATGGGTTACACATCCAATACTCTGGGAAACCAGCTTCTCAAGACAGAGCTTCGGGCGTAGGATTTTTGCTCTCAAAGGAGGCACGGAAAGCCCTTATTTGCTGGAAGCCCATCTCCGACAGGATAATAACTGCCGGATTTCGTACACGTGCTCGGAACATTACATGTATTCAATATTATGCTCCCACTGAAGTCTCCGACTATGCCCTGAAAGGATAATTCTAAAGTCTCCTCGATCGCACAATCACATCCTCCAACCGTGGTGATATTCTCGTCATCTTGGGCGACTTTAATGCTCAAGTAGGTGCAAACAACAGCGGCTTGGGCCGTACACTGGGTGTACATGGATTGGGCCGAAAAAGCGAAAATGAAGACCTATTTATAAATATGTACGCAGCTAACAACTTGGTGATTGGTGAGACTTTGTTTCCACACAAACCGGCACACAAAGTAACATGGATATCTCCTGACCACATCACGGAGAACCAAATAGATCACATTACCATATCCCGGAAATGGCGCGGTCATTGCTGGATGTTAGAAATAAAAGAGGCGCCGATATAGCTAGCGATCATCACCTACTCATAGGGAGTATTCGTTTAAAGCTAGCTGCAATTAAAACAAAACTCCCTCAGCTGCACAAAAATTCGATGATAGAAGACTCAAAATCCCCTCGGTCGTATCGAACTACACACAAGCGTTGAGCGAATCATTATCAGCAACTTCTAGTAACCAACGAAAAGACTGGAAGAATTTAAAAAATATATTCATAGATGCTGCCTCGGAACATATCGGCCTCAAGGAACAAAAACGTAAATACTGGCTATCAGATAAAACATGAGAATTAGTTAAGGAGAGAAAGAAATTCAAAGCAGCACTCAATGCTGCAAAAACACCCTACGGATGCAACATTCCACATTAGATCGTCAGGTTAAGCATAGTGCCCGTAGAGACAAAATAGCTTGGACAAATGGAATTGCTCTCGAAGCTCAAGCAGCGGCTGAGACAAACCGTATCAGCGACTTATTAGTACAGAAGTTATCACATACAACCACTTTAGTCTCCGGGAAACCCATAAAGAATAAATTTGGCAAACTCATCACATCCAAGGATGACCAGCTCGAGCTCTGGGCTGAACACTATTCCTAGATGATCTCGTCACGGCCAGAAAATGATTTGTCTGTATGTTACTGCCACAATCACAACAACCAACTTGATATAAATACGTCTCCCCCTCTTATTTCTGAAATAGTGGATGCCATTAAATCTCTCAAAAATAACAAAAGCCCTAGAAGTGACAACATTTCCCCGGAACTCCTTAAGACAAATCCCCAGACAAGCGCTGAACTTATTTTTCCATTTATTGTAGATATTTGGGAGACGGAAATGGTACCAGAGGAACTTAAGGAAGGTATAATAGTAAAGATTCCAAAAAAGGGCGATTTAACGAACCGAAACAACTGGCAAGGAATCACATTACTTAGTATGAAAAATAAAGTATTAACCCATGTCATTACCAGAAGAATTTCAGACAAATTGTTGCCAACTCTAAGAAAACTACAGGCTGGTTTCTGTCCAAATATGTCATGTATTGACCATATTAATTCATTAAGGATAATCATGGAGCAATCAGTTGAATTGAGATCCCAATTATACCTTATATTTATTGACTTTGAGAAGGCATTCGACACCCTAGCCCACAATATTATCTGGAAAGCTCTTGAATGTAAGGGCGTTCCACCGAAACTGATTCAAATAATCAGAAGCCTATATCAAGGGGCTTGCTGTCGAATTCTACACGACCTCGAGTATGCAGATGATATCTGCCTCCTCTCCCACAGCAATACTGATATGTCAATGAAGCTTCAGAAACTATAGGAAATATCAACAAAAGCTGGGCTAAAAATTAACATCAGCAAGACAAAGGTTATGAGAATTCGATCAGAAAACATTAGTCCCATTTTGATTAATAACGAAACCTTAGAGGAGTTAGCCTCCTTTTGTTATCTTGGTTCTGTTATCACCAATACTAGAAGCTCAAGCGCAGACATCTCAAGTCGAATTAAAAAGGCAACTGAATCTTTTGGACAGCTCACCAGCGTATGGAAAACATCTTCAATCCCGCGTTGTGTTAAATTAAACATGTTCAACTCCCATGTGAAGTCAACATTGCTATACGGCTGTGAGTCCTGGAATGCTAACTATAAAGATATCCAGTCACTACAAGTGTTTGCAAACAAATGTCTTCGTAGGATACTACGTGTTTTTTGGCCACAAACCATCTCGAATAAAGACTTGTGGCTTGAAACTCGACAAACACCAATAGCCGTAGAAATTCGAAAACAAAAGTGGAACTGGATTGGACACACCATCCGTAAAGGACCATCAGATATTGCTAGAAATGCTATCGAATAGAGCCCACAGGGAAGCCGCAGAAAAGGTCGACCAGCTCATACATGGCGCAGAGAAATCCAAACCGAAGCTAATAAAATGCGAAAAACCTGGCCCGAAATCAAAAGCATTGTGATGGATAGATCCGAATGGAGGAAATTTGTTGAGGCCATATGCTCCCTATAGGAACGACGGGAATATATATAGGCGCCTGCGCCTCCTGGTGACGTAACTCCTTCACTCCCTACAAATACTTGTAGGGAGTTAAGGTCGTATTCTGTTGTATTCCACGTCTCACATGCATAAAGAAGCACAGATTTGACACACGAGTTAAAGATACTTATCCTAGTGTTTTTGGATATTGCAGAAGATTTTCATATTGGCCGCAGAGTACCGAATGCTTGGTTGGCCTTTGAGATTCGGTACGCTACATCCTTGCTGGAACCACCTATATTTGTTAAAATACTACCTAGATAGCAAAATGACGTGACTTCTTCCAGTTCAGTATTTCCAATAAGGAATTTGCTTATGTTCAAAGTATTGCAGCGCATAACTTTACTCTTGCCTCTATTTATTTTTAGATCAGCTTTTGCCGCCTCTTCTTCGAGACATTTTAGTTTGGATGCCATATCCTTATAGCTGCGTGAAAGGAGGCAGATATCATCCGCATACTCAAGGCTCTCCAGTTGTTGGTTGAGACTCCAGCTGATATCCCTATTTTCTCTAGTGGCATTACGAACTATAACATCTAGAACGGCGTTAAAGAGCAAGGGAGACAGTACACAACCCTGGCGGACACCAGCATTATTGTGGACAATGCGACATGAAATGGGTTAATATAATTTAATAGTTTAAAAAATCAAAAATCAATTTTACAAACTTTCTTTGTAGCCAGTTAAATTTTTTAAATTTTTTCTTAGCAATTAATCCCGTACGTAAGACATTAGGTTTTTTTCACTTTTCTTTATTTTTTAGGGTTTTTGTTAAAGGTTTTGCTTATTTATGAGAAAGAGCTTTACCCACTTGAAATATTTATTTTCTTAATTTTTATGGGAAAAAAATTGGGATAAATTTGTTTTTCTGAAAACGTCAAAATCTAGGGGAATTTTCAAATAGTTTAGAGTGAATCTAAAAAATTAGCTGGGAACACTGCTGCTATTTAGTGGATAAGTATGAATTCAATTTGATATTTTTTATATTATTTATAGCAATCTTAATGGTCAATATGGCGATGATACCTTCGGCAAGGGCATAAACTGGTATACATATCGTGGTCATAAAAGCTCATTAAAATTTATTAAAATGATGATACGAAGAAGAAGAAATTAATCATTATTTTGTGTTATATAATTTCAATTTTGTTACATAATTTTGTAAATTAAATTACTATTTATATATGTATGTATGTTTTGCATTAACATTTTTATAATAAGCTACAATAATTCTTGAATGGAACAAAAAACGCAACCCATCTTCTGTTCTTATTTAACTTATTAATTCAGTTACGCAGAGATACGATACGTTTACGCTCGAGTAACGAAGTTTTAAGGCTTCTTGAACGTAAATGTAACGAGACGAAATGTTTCGGCCTGCTTAAGGCTGAGTTACCCAACCGTAAACGTAACTGTAACGAATCAGCTGTTTCGAAACTACAAGAAGAAGTGTATATGAATTGTTACTAACACGTAAATGTAAACGTACTTGCCGGATCATTCTGTTGAAATCAGAATTTTCTATCCATCATCGAAACAGATGAATGGTTTTAGTCAGAAAAAATATAAAATGAATAAAGAAAATTGATTCAATCAACAAATAAGGAATAAAAATTAACAAATAAACGGAAAAATGTAGAATAAAATAAAAAAAACACACGAAATGATGCTGAATAGTAATGTCGTTTACGGTTTTCTATAAGTGTACTTTTTAGCTACGGCACGGTATAGTTACATCACATTTACGTTTACGGTCCCATAATCCACCCTTTAATGAGAAACACCTAGTGCTGAGTCCTTGACGTAAAGCCCAAATGACTTGAACATAAATGTAACGTGATGAATCAGCTGATTCAACCTGCTAATGAGAAATGCATAGTGCTGATTACTTAACGTAAACGAGTCGTAATGTGGGTATCGGAGAGAAATTCTATTTTCAATAGAATTTCTTTTGTAGTTGATTTGTAATTGTTAATTTGTAAGTCATAAATAAATAATAAATTTGTAAGTCATAAAAAAATTACTAAATAAAATTACAAATGATTCGTAACATTCATTTCATGCAGACATTTCAAATTGTTAAAAAAAAAAACATAAACAAATAAATATCAATACTTTTTTAGTTGTTTTGACTAACTTGGGCTTTATTTTATTAACAGGCAAAAATAAACTGGAACTTGAATTTAATCAAATGTTAGTAGTCGTGTTTTTAAATAAAATTTCATTTATTTTTAAATATATTTGCAGTCATTTTTACCTATATAATATTCTAAGAGTAAGATTAATGGCAAATGTTCATTGCACAAAAGCCCTTTTAAAATTACTTAACATATTTTCTTGTAGCATCAGAGCTTATCTTTGTTTCCTACATTGAAAAATATGCGAACAGGTACACTAGGGTCAACCTTATTTTTCAACTTCTAATTTAAGGCCGTCCCTTACCTTTCTAACAAGGCATAAAAATACAAAATCGGTTAGAAAATATTTAATTAATTACAATTCGCCCATACAATTGTGGGGTTAACAAGGCATATATTATGAAAAGCGTAAAAAATTAATTATTTTTTTCAAAAACTTACAATGTTATACGCTAGTTTTATTTCTAAGATCTATAAATATTCAGATATAAATTTTTGTCTCTCTTGGATGTTGCTAACCTAGTCCCAGGTATGACCAGAGACGGGTTTTTTTTGTAAATTTTCAAAACTCTAATTTTGAGTTTCTTTAAATTTTGTTCAACAAAATATAAAAAAAAGTGCTCAACGCAAAGAGTTTTTTTAACTATACCTCAGAGAATAATTCTATTGAAAATTATGCCTAATTTAACTTAGTAGTGGCGGAGTTTTAAATTTGAAAACTTTAGAGAAAATCGTGATGTTGGCCAATAATTTAGATAATAGTATTCATTTTCGTTTTTTTAGCTAGCTGTAACAAAATCACTTCCGATTTGCTTTAAATCAGATAAAAGAAATTGTTTTCTGAAAATTTTGTTAAACTCCAACAACGTTAACCCCTTTCTTTACCAAGTTCAAAGATGAAATTTTTCGTTTTTCTTCAAAGTGTACGTACCTCTGCTAATATCAAAATTTATATATAGTAATAAAATATTAGAAATTAACGCTATAGGGACATACAGTGGGTCAAAAAAGAAGTCGGACACACATGACCTACATTTGTTTTTGCAAAATTTCATGACGAAAAAGTAAAAAAAGTGTATAATGTGATAGTACCGACAATTTTAGAATATGTAAAACATTCATAAAAATATTGCAGATATACTTGCAAAACTTGAAATACCCAAAAAGTTAAAAAAAAGTATATCCAAAAAGAACTCGTACATTTAATTTACCTCCTACAGCACCACTAGTTTTCAAAATAATTGTTTTGATGATTTTATCAAAACATTTTTTCAATGTCAAAACTATCATTATTTTCTGAAGTTTTAGTTAGGTTTTTTTAAAATGACCGACAACGCGGACAAACTTCTTTGGATGTGAGAAATCTCAAAATAAGCCATTAGAATGAAGGAAAAAGTATTCGTGACATTGGAAAAGCAGTGGGTAGACCAAAATCTACAGTTAGTGATGTAATACAAAGATATCGTGAAACCAAATCTGTCGAAAATAAGCTGAAATTAGGACGTCCTAAACTGTTTTCTTCGTCAGATGAAACAAACTGTAAGAAATATTCTCGGGAATCCTGGCTTTCATGAAAGAGTGGCACGAAAGAAGCCCTTTGTAAGTAAAGTCAATAGAACAAAAATATTAAATTTCACACAAACCTACAAAAATAAAGATTTTTCATTCTGGAACCAAGTTTTATTTACCGATGAGAGCAAATTTAACATATTCCGATCCGATGGACAATGTTATGTCTGGAGAAAGGCCAATGAGGAGCTAAAAGAACAAAATCTACGACCAACTGTTAAGCATGGTGGGGGTTCTATTCTTGTTTGGGGTTGTATGACTGCTGCAGGACCAGGAGAACTTGTAATAATTGATGGGATTAGGGACCACACTAAATACTTAACAATTCTAAGAAAAAATTTGGTAAAAAGTGTTGAAAAATTAAAGATACATTTTACTTCTACCAAAATAACGACCCCAAGCAAAAAGCTCAAAATGTGCGTTTGTAGTTGCTCTACAATTGTCCCCATGTGCTTGAAACTCCCCCTAAGTGTACAGACATTAACACCATAGAGCACTTATGGTCACACTTCGAAAATCAGCTAAAGAATCTCACTATTAGCAACAAAAAGAATCTTGAGAACACTTTAAAAGAGGAATGGTCAAAAATGTATGTTTCTGTCTGCAATAAATTGGTTCAAACAATGCCCCGAAGATTGCCGGAAGTTATAAAACATAAAGGGTTGCCAACCAAATACTAAAAAAAACAAATAAAGTACAAATACATAATAGTTTTAGTTATTGTCCGAGTTCGATTTTGATGTAGTTTTAGAAATATTTTCAGATTATCTTAAAACGCTATGATATGGAGTAACTTTTTAGGTGTTTTTGTTGTTTTATGCTTTAGTGTTGTTTGTTTTTTTTATTCAATAAAAGTTTTTCTTAAAAAAATGTTATGAAAGAAAATGCATAATGTGTCCGACCTATTTTTTGATCCACTGTAGTTTCAAAATTAACCCAAATTTCTTCACATTTGTTAAACAATAATGACAAAAATGACTGAGTTACAAATGTTTAAATGCGCCAGCCACAAAAAAATACTCTTTTCCCCTTTTCCAATTTTTCAAACCGGTACTCAACTAGACCTTTAACCTACACTAGGTCTCTTTAAAAGCGTCTTAAAAAATTTTTTTTGTAGCACACTGTTATTCTTGTCTGTTTTAAACAATGGCTATGTAATTCTCTCACAGCTTGTACCTGCAAACAGGAAACGGGATAGTTTTAAAGAAAACCAAAGATGAATTGATAAATTTATGGCTTAAATCAGGCTCAGGCATGTCGCTCAACTAATATTACGCGTTCTCTCACTGGCTCTGGCAAGACATTAAATTGCAATTAACGGGTTTAGTTTTTTTATTATATTTTTTCATATGATTCATATTTATTGAAACAATTTTTAATACTAATGAAAATTTAACAATAAAACTTAACCTATCATCTTGTAATAAAAATTGTTGAAATGTTGGCCAGAGGTAGAGACGTATGCATACTCTTGAGATTCTATGCTCGTTGCTGAGAGTCATTAAAAAATCACCTCCTCTCATTAAACAGGAAACCCCTTAGTATACGGAATATTGGTTTTGTACTTTTTCTTATCGCAGTTTTTTTTCCAACTACCATGAGTGTATAACAAGTGTGTCATTTATTTGTAATCAAGGTTGGCAAACACTTACCCTAAAATACCACCAACATTTTCAAATCCTTTCAAATGACTACCGTTAATCTTAAAATACCACGAAATAACTTAAAATTTGATTTTAACACGTTAACTTAAAATACAGTTAATATTAAAATACCTTAACTAAATTAATTAAAATACCGTTAATCCTCAAATACCCTAATGAAATAACTTAAAATATCATCAACCTTAAAATACCCTAACGAAATAAATTTAAATCTATTATTTCTTTCTCTCAAAAGTTCATACATCTAATATTTACTTACAGCTTTTATTGAATAGCTAATGCCGCGAGTTACACACACACATTTTACAAAGTGTCGGTCCATAACATTGGCAAAAAAAATTTCAAAAAAGGACTATCGTTAACCCTAAAATACAACTAACGAAATAATTTTAACCTTAAAATAACCAAACGAAATAACTTTAAATACCATTAACCCTAAAATAACTTAACGAAATAACTTAAAATACCAATAACCTCAAAATATTTACCCTAACGAAATGCTATTGAAATTACGTTATCAACTATAATTGCTTGTACTTAAACTTGACATTTTTAAATACAACATTACAGTTGTGTCGTTCATGAACGAACTAGTTCATTTGAACGATTCAGTTCATTGAACGATATGACATCGTTCACCATTATTCGTTCTTTTCGTTCAATCGTTCTTTTTTTTAGTCATAGAAAATTTGAATCCCTTTCTTATTAATTTTATTACAGAATTAAATGTTTTTCTTAATAATTTCATATTTTGATTAAAATTGTAATTTTCTGACACTATTAGTCTATGCACAATAAAATTAATATAATCATGTAACATATAGTGCACCAATAAATTATCAAACGAACGACATCGTTCACAAATCACTGTTCAGACACAGATCATGACAAAAGAGAACGATAACAAAAAAGAACGATTTAAACGAACTATTTCAATGAATTTTATTGAACGATATGACCGAGTCACCAAAAAGAACGATTAAGCCCAACTCTATACAACATAGTAGCAAATTTTATATGTACTTTGCAACCAGTACCAAGTATTTGGAAAGTACTTGGTACCCATGGTATTTGTTAAGTAACTTTGTACTTACCAATTACTTCGTACTTTAGTAACATACACTTAAAAAATTGTTTGGGAATGATTTGGCTCCAAAGAAATTTTAACATAAAGCGAGTACACACTTTTCTTAAAAACAAGTTAAAACAATTAACTTAAATTAAGTACGTTTTTATTTAACTTCAATAAGTTATGTCTTAAATTTTTTGGAATGTTACTAAAATTTAGTATAAACTTATTCTTAAATTTAATAAAAATATCTTAAAAAAAATTAAATTTTTCTTAAATTCTAAGACGCTTTGAACTTGCACTAATGCAGAATAAACTTATTTTTAGTTCATAAATTATACTCGAAAAAGCGAAAAATTTGTATGTATTATTTATTAATTTGTAATTCTCATTAAGTATAAATTTTTAAATAAATAAGTTTTTTAGTTTCACCACCTAAAATCTAAGTAATCAGTTTCATATATTTTTTCAAAAAGTATTAACGAAACGAATTTTAATATTTTTGGTTAATGCAAATATTTTTAATGTGAAATTTATTACACTCAGATAAAAAAGTTTGTAAAAAAATTTGTAAACAGTTTCCAATCGCACTATACTATTTTTATACTGATTATTAGTACAATTTTTATTTTTAGTAATCATTTTTGCTATTCTCTTATTACAAATTACGGATTTTTTTTGCTAATTTTCGCTGCTGATTTCAGAAAAACAGTTTACTAATTTTTCAAAACCGAGTGCTAAATTTAGCAGAAAAATATACTAATTTAAAAATATTTTTTTTTTGATTTTTTATAATTCTTGTTTAGTTTATATTTGTTACTATTGATATATTCTTAGTTTAGAAATAACACCCAGAAAATTTTATTGCATCTCCAATGCATAAAACGGCAATAACTGGAGAACCGTTTGCAATTTTGAATCCAAATTTCAAGTACAATGTTACAATCGAAAGAAAAATTTTTTTTTTTATATTTTACAGTTTTTTTATTTTTTAGTACAATTTTTTTTGCTAATTTCAGCAGTTTGTTTTTAAATTACAGTTTACAGCAATTTACCGAAATTTAGTAGCTGCAACTAATTATTTATACTAATTTCATTCTACTAAAATTATGATATTTATTAAGTTTTTTAACTGATTTTAGCAAATCGATTTTGAATTGCATTTTACATAAATTTTACTAAAATTTAGCAGCGGCTACTAATTTTTTCTACTAATTTAATTGTACTACAGATCAGCAGACATGTGTTGCTAAAATTAGCAAAAAATACCGCTGGCCTCAAAACAGTTAAATTTCCCGTAATAACAGCAAAATTTTCAGTAGCCATTACAGAATTTTTTGGTTGAGTGTACTTAAATTATATATAATAATATATTCTACATTATATTGTATTATATAATACAAACTACAAACCAAATAAGAATTCCACGTGTTAAAATATTTTTTTAGGAATGTGAAAGAAACTACTTTGAATTTAAAGAAGTTAAAATGTTTTTACTAAATTTAAGAAAGTTCATGATTTCAATTTGGCAGTTGTTTGTGTAGTAAGTAATCAATAGTAGTAATCTACGGAAAAATACTAAACTACTTTTATGGTAGTTATTTAAGAAAAAAACTAACCATAAGTACTACAATTTCGTAACAGTTGTTTAAATCAGTTATTTTTAACATCACAATAAACAACTACAGTTGTTTTTGTTAGTTATTTAAAAATTAAAACATTTCGTTGAATTTTAAAAATTCTTGTTTGGTTTATATTTGTTATTATTGATATATTGCTACACTCATAGAAATAAATCTGTAAAAATAGCAGAAAAAGTTACTAAAAATTAGTTAAAAATGGTGCTGAAGAAAAAACTGGTAGAATTAGTATTGTAGATTTTTTTGCTAAATACTAGTAAAATAAGAACAGCAAAATTAAAACTGTTAAATTTACAGAATTTTAGTAATATTTAAATTAATTTTTAGTTAATTGAAAATAACAAATTGTGCTGTAAAATGTGCAGAAAAATATACTGTTTGGAAGCAATGAAAGAATTGACTTCCTGAAGTTGTTCAAAGTTACTTCTAAAAAGGCAGTAAAAATACATCAATGGATACTTGTGAAGCAGTGAAAGAAGTAGTTTTTAAAGCATTACTTCCATTTTTTTTGCTGGAAATTTTGAATAAACTAAAATCAAATAAAATTTGCATTATTTGAAAGCAGTTTTATTTATTGGAAAGTAGTTTTACTTATTATCATTAACAACTGATATAGGTACATTGTTTTAGTAAGGTGAAAACTTAATTTTAGTTCATACAATTCTTTGAGCGTAATTGCTAGGAAATTTGATTCGGAATCGATTGGTATAATAAATGATGTGAATAATGGAACTGTAAATCATTCCGGAAAAACACAAAACAACTATTATGACTTAGTGTTTATTTGTAACCGTCGCATAGGAAAAACGTAATTATGTTAATATTAGAATTACTAAAGAATTTTCCTAAAGCTCATTTACAGGAAGAAGAAAACATTTGTATTGAAAATTTTAACAGGCAGAAGGAAATCACCAGACAGCCGCACTTTTCGTCTGTTACAGTTAAAAAAAAATAAATAACGTAACTGTATTTCGTATCAGTTGTTTAAAGCAGTTATTTTTAATACTATAATAAACAACTATCAAAACAGCGTTTTTGCAGCAAACAGTTATTTTTCTTAGTTATTTGAAAAATTTAGTTTTATTATTACGAGTATTGATATATTCTTAGTTTTCAAATGCATAAAAACTGTTTGGGATTTCAACTTCAAATTTTAAGTAGAATGAAGTAGTTACAATTTTTTTTGCGATCCACAGAAAAAATTGTTTTTTATTAAAATTAAATTATAATATACAATTATGGTTTATCCCGCCCTTTTTTCAATCCCGCAATCCCGGGAATTTTGTGCGGGATTTTTAATTCTTTTACAGAAGTTTTAGCTATTACGTACTGCAATTTTGGGAGCAAAATAAATTTAAATTTAAAGCATTGATTTGAAATTAATTTAAATAAGAAATATTTTAAAGTAAAATAATGCGATTTAAAAAACAATAAACCAAATTGTTCCTGGATGTCAGTTGAATTTGGTTAAGTTAAATTGAAAACAAATTTTATTAGCCATTACCAAGTTTATCAACAAAAATACTTGAACTTCAGAAAATTTTGTTTTCTTTAAAATGGTGATCTTTGTTCAAATAATGCAATATATACAACACTTCAACATCCGTATCTCAGTTCCAAATACCACCAAAAAAAAACTAGACATTAAAAAATTAGTGATATTTTCATACTTTCAATTGAGTATTTTGAGGTTTTTTCACTTCAAATAATTTTATTTAAATTTCTGATATTCCTTTTCAATTGTATTTTTTTAAATATTATGCAGATGATTTTTAAATTATTTTGGATTTCTTTATATGTTAATTTAAAATGCAACTATGCAAAATAAATAATTTGTTTTTAAATAGTTGTGGCATACAAAATTTCTATTCAAAAGATACCAATTAAAGTTAAAAACTATTTAATTAATGTTTTTCGTTCAATTTGAGATCAAATATCACAATTTCCTTTCTTCCATTGAAATGAAACAAATAAGCAAATTGAAACAAAACAACTCAATTAGGCTAATATCAACGAAATTCTAACAATGCTATTTTTATCTTCTGTTATTACTGTTTTTGCTTTGAACTTTAATTCTTAAAGTATCGCAGCTGCTTCCTATGGAATTCAACTCTGATCGACAACTTATAAAGCACAGATTTATGAAAGACAACGAACCGTTAATTTTAAATGCATATTTTAATTATTTTTTAACCTGTAACATATATCCATGTTGCTAGTAAACAATTAGGAATACGTATTAAATTATATTTTTCACTACATCTAGTGTGTTAAGGTGAATAAAATATTATTTAATACAATATAATTCTAGTGTCGATCTTTATAAAAGATTTAAGAGAATTTGCCCAATAATTCGTGTGAAAAATACTCACTTTTAAACTTTTTTATAAAATAATTCTATACGAACACTTCTGAAAATCTGCATAGAAACAAAATATTTAGAAATAGAAATTTTTGGATTCCATATTTGAGAAATACTTAAGCAAAAAATCTATCTTAGTTCTGACTATAAAACTGGTCCGAAACAAGTTTGCACCCATTAACAATTCCAATATATCCTGAAAGAAAGGAAGAAATTAAATAGTCTTTCACTTTTTCTATATCAATTCGTTTAACCGCTTAAACCGCGAATTAATATTTAGTTAATATGTTTCATTTTAAAATTAAGACGGCCTATAAATATATTACCTAACTAGTAGTTCGCGATTTAAACTGTTAAACGAACTGTTCTAGTGGAAGGCATGGATGTTTTATATTTAGGCATGAATGTTTTATATTTAACTCTTCTTTCAGAATATATTAAGTAGATTTTGTCATATGTACAACCAAAGACTTTGTCGGACGGTGTTTTTTTATAGAAATCGAGTTATTTTTTTATTTATTTTCTATTGAGCGGGAATTCCCGGGATCCTGGGAAATTCAGAAAAAAATCCCGCTGTTCCGGGAAATGAAAAATTCCGGGAAAAGAAAAACCCTATATACAATACATTTCTTCAACCTTTTCGGTTTGAATTTTATTTATATAAAATATATTTTTATAATAAAAAAACATAACTGTAAAAACAGTAATTTTTAACAATTTTGTCAGTTCTTTTAAAAATTGTTGTAGTAATAATTTGTCAGTTATTTTTACGGTATTGTTAGTTGTTTTTATTACATTTTTAGTTATTTTCCAATAGTTAAAATTAACTACATTTTTAGTTATTTTAAAGGTAAGCACCTTTGTCGCCTTTTTAAATGCATATGTGACGCGCAAAATAGAAAGGGACCTAAGGATAGAAAGGGACCTAAGGTCAGGAGAGCAAGGGATCGGTCTCATTCGATGCTCAGATGTTGTCCACAAAAAAAAATTGATTTTTTTACCCTTAGGTCCCTTTCTCTAAAAAGTTACCTTCTCTAAAGTTCAAACTGCAAAATGTTATCAGTTTATAAAAAAACATGTTCTTGTTAATTATACAAGGAAACGGAAATTAGTAATAAAATGAGGAATTCAAAACTTGCCAAATTTCAAAATATCTTTTGTATCTGGGAAATTTTTCTAGTTTTGGTCTTAACCGATTCGATTACTTAAAAATTTGTGTATGCAAATTATGAAATTGAAATGTTGACAAATAAAATAAAATAAAACTTCGTAAACATTATCTTAACAATGGCATACAATTAAAATTTGTGTATACCCAGCCCTGGTATTGTGAAAATTTTTGTTTTAAAATGATGTTGTTGCAAAATATTTATCAGTCACAAACATAAAATTCATTAACAAAGTTCATTAAATAGTATTTATTAAGATGAACTTAAATTTTTTATTCAGTATTTTTATTATAATAAATTACATTGTTGTTTTAAAATGTGAAGAGGTATGTGTGTCTTTTAAAAATAATTAATTGAAAAAAAAATTAACTAAAAACATATTTTTAGGATTCCGACACTTTGATAAATGTGGATGAGATTGTTATACTAAAAAAATTATTTACCGATTTAAATGAAATCAAAAGTGAAATTAAAAAAATTAATTCAAGGTAATAAAATACTTATACCGTTGTAAAATCTTTCCCAAAATCTCCACAACTGATTAATTAAAAAAAAATATGAAAATTTTAAAAAATTTTTTAAATAAAAAGTCATTAAAATTTATATTTCAGCTTAAATTTAGTTAAGACTTCGAAACAAATCTAATCTGGATTTGATAAATGATTTAAAATCTGGCAAACTAAAAGTTGAAGGGCAAAGGAACTGATTTTAAACTAGATTTATAACGTTATTATATTAATAAAAATCAATTGCCGAGATTTTGATAGAGATTTTACTGTGCAATAAATATTAATAACGCTTGTGAATTTCAGAATTATGTATAATAAAATGTTTGTTATTTTATTTATTGTAGATTTCAAGAATATCAAGAAATTTATGAAACAAAAAATAAAGGTAAATATATACCCAGTAGCAAAAAATACTAGTTTAGAACCTGTTATGTACTAGTTTATTTGAACCAGGCAACTAGTACGAGTTCCATACAAACAACTGTAGAATTTAACATGGAGATGCCATAGGGATGGGGACAATTGTCGCCAAACTGCCACTTTGGTACTAGTTGTAGAACAAGTTTGAAAATTACAATTTAAGGACTAAAAATAGGGAACAAAACTGGTACTAATGTGACACTCGCGGAACCAGTTCCGAAGTGGCTCTTTGGAAATAGTACTGTACCAGTTGGTAAAGATCTAAATTATATACGTAGATAAAAAGCAAACACTTTTTCTTTGATGAAATGTAGATTAGACCGATAGTTTCCTTACTGAAATAATTAGGTCCATTTAACAAACGAAATCTAAAATATTTAGTGTTTATGATTTCTAATCACAATAAAAAATTTTAGTGTTTATTCGCAACTTCAGACTATATTACTAACAACAAATGTAAACAAAACTCCTATTTAAATTTAATCTTTCGAAATAGTCTCGCATTGTTTCAATGAAACTAATAGGTACACAAATGGTTCAAGATTGTTTTAAGAATAAAAATAGGGAGCTGTACTGGTACTTATGCGAAATTTACCAAACTAGTTCCGGAGTGACTCTTCGGTACCAGTACCGTACCAGTTGATTTGCACCTAAAAGCAATTTACAGTAAAAAAATTTGGGTGTTTATTTGCAAACTCTAAATACAAATATAAACGAAATGAGAATTTCAAATCTCGCATTTTAATTTCTTTTACAGTCCCTACATAGATCGTATTTAACTAGTACACAACTGGTTCAAAATGGTTATTCTGAGAACTATTTTTGTAGTTTCTAGTCAAAAAACTAGTACTTTTTAGAACTAGTTCGACCATTTGCTACTGGGTACTTAACTAGTATATTTAAATTTTGTATTATTTTTTAAAACAAAGTAAACCAGTAATAAACATTCAATTTAAATAGATCAACCGGTATTTGATGTACGTTTCGATTCTTTCCCACCAAAATGGTAAACATATTTTATTAACTCCATTCTTCACCACATTCAAATTTTTCATCATCTCTTTTATTCAGTAAAACCGATTCCATACCAACAAATTGTGCTGAGGCTACATCATGTACTCATCGTAGTGGTATTTATAGAATCCGCATCGAAAGATATAGCAATGACCCATTTTTAGTCAAATGTGATGTTAAAACCCAAGATGGTGACTGGATTGTTATTCAAAGGCGTCAAGATGGTTCTATAGATTTCTATCGTGATTGGGTAGAATATCGAAAAGGTTTCGGTAATATCGAAGGTGAATTCTTTATTGGTATGGATAAATTGCATGCTTTGACGAATTTCAATGGGCCCCAAGAGTTACTTATTGTAATGGAAGATGCTGGTCTCACAAAATATGCCAAATATAGTACATTTACGATTGGCAATGAAACTGAAATGTATTCATTACAACAACTGGGAACCTATTCTGGCGATGCTGGCGATTCATTGAGCCACCATTTAGGTGCAAAATTTAGTACAAAAGATCGAGATAATGATGATTATGAGAGAAGTTGTGCGGAAGAATATACTGGAGCTTGGTGGTACAAAAAATGTCATGTAAGGTATGTTGATTTGAAAAAATGAATTTACTACACGCAAAGAAAAAACATGGTTGAGATGACCATATTCGAAGAGCATCATGTATTTTTGGGTTTATGATTGGGACAATCATATTATGAAATACCTTTTTCTATCATAATATGATCCCTTAATTACTACATTATGATTCCAAACTGATCCCAATATTATCATATTATAGTCCTGTATATCATACTATGATCCCTATAGTTTTTTCCCAGCATTCTCTTGAAGGCGAGTGAAAAAGCTGTGCACGATTTGTTTTATACAAAATATTACATTTATTTATTCAATGACTAATTACAAACTTAAATAATTTAAACTAATTTTAGTTAACACTTATATATAACTAAAAATAAATTATGTAAACATCTGATAACAGGGAGTAGAAAAATATTGTTAAAAATACAATTTTACAATGCATCCGAAATGACCATAACATATTCTCAGTGATCATATTATGTTTCTAATGATCATAGTATTTTCCTCATGATCATATTATGGTAATGAAGAAAATTTTGTGATCATTTGGGATTATATTATGATCATCAGGAATATAATATGATCAGTACGAAAATATTAAGACCACTTCGTCGTACACTTACATTTTATTTTTTTTTAATTTGCACTTTTTTCAATTTTGTTTTCGTATAAAACTAAAATCTATCACACTTCTTACTATAGACGCTCTGAAACAATCTTTTTGCTACGTGAATACAAAAAATTAAAAAAATTATTTACTTTTTTCACTTAATTTCTATCACTAAACACTTTATTGCATAATAAACAATAATTGTTTTTTGAGAATTGCTTGACAATCTATATCTCTCTAGACTTTTTGGGTAGAGCGAGTTCTTTATTCCAAAAACAATGTCGCTATTAAAATGAATACCCATAAGATATTTTTAAGTATTTTTTTTTAATACATATATATTATATTATTTATTTTAGTGCTTCTTACATTTTCTTTTCACAAAATCTTAAACAAGACTGACGCTAACTGATAGATGACGCTCTTAAAAAAATATAGTGATCATCTCATGGTTGTCGAAACTATACCAATGATTGTGAATATGATCTCTCTCAACTCAGATAATAATATGATTACAATTCGAATAGAGGAATATGATTGTCCAGATAATATATGATTGTAGACGAGAGAAATAATATGATATCCGAAAAAAGAGAGATTTTAACTATAAAATGATTATAGGCGACCATATCATTTGTAAAGTATTATTAATACATTAATAATTTTATTGCAACAACCATGTATGGCAGTAGTGACCATAGTTTGGTAGCTGTGATCATATTGCACCCATATCTTTTCTATGCGTGTAATTTCATTTTACATTGCGAACGCCTATTATTAAAGTCCACACTCAAAAAAGTTTAACAGCTACTACATGACAGTTGTTTGTGTAGTAGTTCTTGTTTTAACTGTAACTTCAGTTGTTTTCTATGGTAAAATACAACACAACTGTTTTGATAGTCATTTAAGAAAACAACTAACTTAATTTCTTAACAGTTATTTTAAGCAGTTATTTTTCATATCATAATATAAAAAAAATAAAAAACCGTATTTTTTCAATAAATAGTTAATTTCGTTGCTTATTTAAACAATACAAAATTACCTTGATTTTTTATAATTCTAGTTTATATTTGTTATTATTGATATATTCCTAGTTCGCAAATAAAAAATTTTTATTTTTCAACAGTTCGAATTTAAAATTCTAATTTCTGAGCGTTTTTTTTTTTTTTTGGTTATTTGAATACACAGGAAATCCCCAATTTATTTTTATTCTGTTTGAATAAAGTAAAACTAAAAAGGGGAATCACCAAATTATATATGTTTTTCCCTATTTGTTTTTTTCTTGTCGCATTTATGTACATTTTTGGCTAGTTTATTTGTGAAATTTGATACGCGTGTACATATTATTTGGCAGTCTCTATTAAATAGTGAAAGTGTATCATTTAAAATGTTAAATAAACGTAAAAAAAACACTTTATCATTGGAAACGAAACGAAAAAAAACGTACAGAAATTAGAATAATTCAGAAATTAGAATTGCCTCAAAAACAAAGCGGTTCTAATTTGCGAGCGTCTACTGTAACTGTAACAGGGTTTGAAATTTTTATTTCAAATTTTAAGTGAATTTTTTATAATCGAAAGAAAACAATATTTTGTTATTATTAAAATATAATTTAATAATATGAAGAAATTATACAGGCAAAAATTATTAACCCTAATAAATATCTAATTAAACATATGTTAAAAACAAAATTTTTTTTGAACAAATATTTAATTGAATAAAATAAAATTTTAATTGAATTTCAAATATTTCAGTAAATATTTGTTATATAATTACCATATTTCTTGGAACTGTATGCATAAATAGAAATTTTTTAGTATAACAACAAATATAAAGGTGACATCATATTTTTTTTTAATTGAATTGTGTTTCAATTTTTAGTAAAATGTGCAAAATAAACTAAAATTTGAATTAATATAATAAATTTCGTAATTAAAACCCGTGCTTAGTTTTTACTGTGTAAATGTAAAACACAGTAATTTTTACCTATTTTGTCGGTTGTTTTAAAATTTTTGTAGTAAAAATTTGTCAGTTAATTTTACGACATTGTTAATCATTTTTAATGCATTTGTTAATTATTTTTCAACAGTTCAAAATCATTGCCTTTTTAATTTGTCGCCTTTTTTTACTACATACACCCTTGTTTTAACTGTCATCTACAGTAGATTCTGCCGAGAAATTCTTTTGAGTGCGATAATTTATGAAAAGAGAATGATATAAGAACTACAATAAGAGAAGTATGTCGGTAAAATTAATTATAACTGCAGTTAAAAAAGCGAGCACTGCAATTGCATTTAAAAATAACTTTATTAACTACAATTGCAGTTAATTTTACCGACATAATTCTCTTAGTGTAGTCGGGTTAATAAATAATAATATTACTTTACAATTTAATAATACTACTTTACATTTACTTATTTAGTATGTTATAAATAATTCACTTTTGTTTCTTTTTTTAGCAATCTTAATGGAAAATATGGAGATAGTACATACGCCAAAGGTATAACATGGCATTCATTTCGTGGTTATAATGTGTCGATTAAAAATATTAAAATGATGATACGCCGTCGTAGATATTAGTATTCACCAATTCAACTACTCTAAAAAAATGTCATTTACTACATTACAGTTATTTGTGTAATAATCATTATATATTATTGTTTTTAGCTGCAATTACAGTTGTTATTTTATGAAAAAATACAATACAACTATTATCGCAGTTAGTTAGTAAAACAACTAACGAAAAGAATCGTACTTCGTAACACTTGTTTAAAGCAGTTAATGTTAATAAAATAATAAACAATTTTTGCAGCAAAAAGTTAATTTCTTTAGTTAATTAAAAAAATTTAGAAAATATTTTTCTAAGTTGAAAAATAAGGTTTGCCCTATTTAGGGTTGCCGTTTCCATATTGAGAAAAAGAGGACGCCAACCTGAAAAAGGGGGACATTTGTCTTAAAAAAATAGGACTTTTTTTAATAAATTAATTTTACAAAAATCAACAACGAAATAAAATATAGAAATAAAAATTTATTTTATAAATAAAACAGTTTTTCGTCCCACTAAAAAAAATTCAGAAAAAACAAAAAATCATTCTGAACTTTAAATTAGTGGTACATAAATAACCAAAAACAAAAACAACGATTAACCAATTCATTGCATACATTTTCAGGAATGCACATTTTTATAATTTCTTGATACGAATTGTAAAGGGTTTCATTAATGTTTTTCAATGCTTCCAATTTGAATTAATATACATACTATTACTGTCGCATTTCTTCAAATATTCATAAAGCTCTTGACAATTCATATCAAAATTCGTCCTCTGTTCCCCGGACTCCGTCGTCTTTTTTAGGGCGTCCGGGACTGTCCTTCTTCTTTTCAGTAAGTGTCCGGGGTTGTCCAACTTTTTGAACTTTTCCCCATAATTTTTTTTACTCATCCTAAACTTTTGAACTATTAGCATCGCTGTCTTGTTGCTGTTATTATTTTCAATTGACTTGGCATCAGAGAAACAAGCCAGCCGCCGTAAGCCGTTTAAGCCGCCGGTCATTTTTGCCTCAGCCGCCGCCACCGATTTTTTTCGGCTCATTTCGGCTGGAACTATCAATTTTCCAAAATAAAAATTAAAAGCAAATGTCATTTTTAAAACAAATTTTCTACTTCATCATTTCCTGAACCATCAAGAGTATTTTTTTTTAGTTAAAAAAAAACAAAAGAACCAGTTTTATAGTCAGAGCTAAGAAGGATTTTTGTCATAAATATTTCTTAAGTTGGAAGTTTTGCTTGAAAACTTCTGACAGATTTCGCTGAAATTTGGATATGGAATAGAGGAGAGAATCCAAATGAACAATATACATATATACTTTTCAAATGACCAAGTGTAGATTGTAGGCAGAGCTTCGAAAGAATTAATTCAATTTTAGGTTAATTCGCACAAAACCGAATTCAGCTTTAGAAATTGAATATATAGGTTTAATTCCCAAATTTTAATATTAAATAGAATGCATTCTTATGTTGAATACATTCCTTATAGAATTACAATCAATTTAAATAATTAATTTTTTCATTAATTCTAATCTTTTACAAAATGGCTTATCAAAATTGTCATTTTATTCAATCAGTAAAAGATCTAAGGTATGAATATACTAATGATTCTGACAACACTTTAGTTTATAATTACAAATTAAATAAAAATGTGGCTTATTTTAGGGATTTAATATTGATATCATATACACAACCCATAAAAATAATTAAAAACGCAACATTTGTTTTAAACTTTTACAAACCGAATGAAACGTGAAAGATCATTATAAAAAGAATGAATTAATGAAAGAATTAATGAAAGAATTTATTCACTATGCATGACAATTAAAAGAATGAAACCAGTGAATGAATTCATAAGGAATGGTATAAACTTAAGATATATTAGTAAATTTTAATTAAAAGTCCAAAAGTGAATTAAAGAATTAATTCATTCGAATTTATGGTCGTAGGTTTGGTTAAGTAGATCACATCACATTTTTCAGAAATTTCAGTACACCTGAAATTATTATCAAAAGACACATTTTTAAGACATTGCGGACGAAGATATTTACAATAATCGACGCTTTTCTGAGTTCCGCATCCACAAAAAAATTATAAAGTGAAACATTCCGAATTTTTTTGCTGTTCCGTGATCCATTTTATTTTTTATTTCGTGTAGAAAAAGCTTGATGATAGTGAAACGAATATATATTTTTTAACAACAATTATTATATAATAATTTATTTTAAAATTAGTCTATGAATATTAAAATTTGGTAGAAACAACAAATTTTCGAAATTTTTAATTCCGTGTGATTTAACAAATCAACTCTAATTAAGAACAGGGGTGAATATCTGAATTTTTTGACTTTTCTTCTAAGTTTTTCAACTTTGACATCTTTTCGAGCATAATTTTCTTCGAACCATATTTTTTTCTAGTTTATTCTAAAAACACATTTAATTTTGAGTGAAAATAGAGTTTGTTTATTTCTAAGTTCCGAATCCACATAAAAAATTCTAAAGTGAAACATTCCGAATTTTTTTGCTGTTCTGTGATCCACATCCGAATTATTTTCTTCGTTTTATTTCGTGTTGGAAAAGCTTAGTGAAAGTAAAAGGAATATTTTGTTGCAAAAATTAATATGTTAAAATTTATTTTAAAATTTGTTGAAACAGTCAATTTCCGACATTTTGAATTTTGTGTGATTTTACAAAACCACTCTAATTAAAAAGTTTCGGAATTCAGAACAGGGGTGATAGTGTCAAAACTCTGTTTTTGAGCGACTTCAAGCACTTAACAATATGAAATTCAGCAATTTTTCAACCGATTTTGAATATTGTAACGTTTTTGGAAAGACAAAAAGATTAGCTTTCCAAATATATATAGAATTATTTATTTGTAACTGAAATATATTGACAGTTTTTTTTTTAAAATATTAAAATTAAGTAAATGAATGTTATTTTAGTTTGACTCAAGATCATAAATTAATATCACTTTCTGTTTTTAAATTATTTTAAAATCAAAGAAAGATGATACAATTTTACAAGTAAATTACAAAGAATAAAAATTATTGAAAAAATTCCATAAGACCAGCAAGGCAGAATGCGCATTTTCGGCTTTCGCTACAAAGCCATCATCAGTGCCTTTCGCCTTTGAGTGGGTTAATATTTTGATATTCGTCTACTTATATGACTGTTGAAAGCAAATCGAGTTTGTTATCAACAACTCAACTTAGATTAACATCAACGAAATTTAACAATGCTATTTTTATCCTTTTGTTATTATTACTCTTTTTTGCTTTGAACCTTAATTCTTAAGATATCTCAGCTGATTCTATTCAACTCTGTGTATGATAAACACAGATGTTTGAATTACAACGAACCGTTAAATTTAAATTTACATGTATGTTATTAAATTATTTTTTTGCACCGTGTCAATGTGTTTAAGATGAATGGGGGAAATGTTTTTAGTTGATCTGTTATTTTAAGTAAATGAATGTTATTTTAGTTTAACATAATAACATTCATTTACTTAAAATAACAGATCAACTAAAAACATTTCCCCCATTCATATTAAAATTAATTTTTTTTAATTTGTATACTTTGACGGCTTTTTTACAGTATTAAACAATTCTTTACTATTGTAATTCATTCTGAAAGTGGGTTTAGTTCTTAGTAAAATCAGATTCTCTTATTTAAATTAATTGAAAATTGAAACAGTTATCGTAATTTTTCTAAACATTTAATTTCAGCAACTCGAGGTTCTTGTTTGCACAATCATTAAGGTTAATATTTTCAATTTTCTAATAAATGCAGAGATTCCATGTTTATAAAAAAATGTATAACTTTGACAATTTTAAAGCGATTAAAATAGAACTTCATTTTGCCCTGAATAAAGAATAAATTAGATAAAAATTTGTTTTTTTTTAAACAAAATATTGCAATTAAAAGCCATCAAAATTAAACAAAATAAGAAAAAAATAAGAAAATCAGTTTTATTTGAAAATATTTCCACACAATTTTGTTGAATATATAAACATATGTATATATTTGGAAAGCCCAACTATCTCTCCTTCTAGCTCCGTTCAAAAACTACAAATTTGTAATTTTTATCGATGAATTTAACTTAAAATTATTTTTTATTTGATAATTCCAAATTTTTTGCACAATTTACTACTGCTATATTTTGGAAAAAACCTTAAACATCTTTAAAATACGTGTATAATGTTCTATCAAGCCGATCAAGCCGCCGCCGCCGCCGATTATTTGGTTGCGCCGCCGCCGCCTATTTTTATCCGGCTCAACCTTAATCGCCGCCGCCGCCGCCGCCGCCGCCGCCGATTTTTTGCTTGCGCCGCCGCCGCCGATTATTTTTATCGGCTTGTTTCCCTGCTTGGCATCACTTACTGATTGCCAAATACAGGCAACTTTGTTGTTATGTGCCTATAACTCCCGTTATATTTAATTTTTTTATACATTTTTTTCTCAGTAGTATTGGAGTTCCAAAATACCTGTCTATAATTTTATGTAGCAGGCTTTGATAATGTTCATTTGCGAGATGCTTTTCATAGTGCCCATACCCATTTTTTCTCACATCAAAATTTAAGAAAAAATAAAATTTTTGTTTAAATTAGTCTCAAAAATTTTGTGATGAATAAAATTAAAAAAATCTAAAATTTTTATGTACACTAAGAGAATTATCATCACTTCAATAATAAATTTCTTCATAGTTTTAATGAAAATTGTCACTGGAACTCGTCCATTGTCACTGGAACTCGTCCATCGTAGAATCTATGAAACAGGTTTCATTAAAGTCAATGTTTATGAAAAGTTCATAGAATTAATAACTCTTCATAAAATGAATAGACCACTCCTCCAATGAATAAATCACTCATCCAATAAAAAGCTTCATAAAATCTATGAAGCAATTTCATTTATTATTATTTATTATAGTTCGTTGTTGTCGTTGCTAAGCTGGAGTGGATAAATAAAAAGTATTTAGCAAATGCAAAAAGCGTAATAAAGTTGAAGCATATTTTACAGATGTACAAAATATATCTAATGAAAGAATTCATTAAATTAAAAAGTTTCATAAAATTTTATAAAAAGCTTAATTCAATTAATGATTTTTTTTTATTAATGTTTCGAAAATATTAATATGATTCATAAAAAAATGTCATAGTCCAAAATTAATAATAAAAAATGAATAAAAAAAATAAATATAATAATTATAAAAGATAATTCTCTCAGTATGGAAATTAATGTCCATCACTAAAACTCTGCCTTATGGTTACATAAAACGATTGTACTTGAGAATTAAATGTTTAATATAAAATTGTAATTGTATGAAAATTTTTAAAAATTATTAAAATGACAATATTTAATGGAAAAATTAAAAAAACAACAATTTTCATATATATAAAAATATTTTCATTAATTTTATGAAGATCTAATTTATGAAATTCAATGAATTTTTTTATTGAAATTATGAAATTTTATGAAACAAAAATTTCATAATATTAATTAAATATTATATATCTAATGAAATTCTTCATTGATTCTACGAAAAAAATTCTATGAAATTATATCATTAATATCATGAAGGAGAATTCTTTCAGTGTAGATTGTAGTAATAGAAATCATATAAAATTAAAACTTAAAAAAAATCTTAACCCGTTAATTCCAAAAAGCTCCACTAGGGGTGCTGCAAAGCCATAAAAATAATAAAAAAAATATTTCTTTGGCATAGACTTATAAAGGGTTTTACAATAGGTACTTGACAACTTTGAATTTAATTTGTGAACGCACTATTTCACTGATCATCTAACTGTTAGATTCCTTTTTTTCAAAAAACTCAACATTTTCATCATGGTAAAGTACACGAACGAACAATGTATGCAAAAATGTAATACCGAAATACGGAGTCGATGATCGCAACTTTAAGAGCGTTAACTCCAATTTTCGGTCGTTATTCTCGCCCTAGTAGACAAGCAGTTCTCAAGAACTGCGCATCGCCAAGACCACTTTATGGCGAATTTTGCGTAAAGATCTTGGTTTACACCCATACAAAATCAAACTGACTCAAGAATTGAAGCCGATGGACCATTTGACGCGACGTACGTTATTTAAAAAAAATTTGTCATGTCCTTATTGGAAAACCCTATATTTACACGAAGTTTCGTCGGAAAATTCCCAGCCATTTTAAATTCCGTTCGAAAGGGTTAATGAATTCCTTATCCTGAAAAATTATGTAAAAAACTTCAATTCAATTAACACCACTGATAACAAGTTTTGGTGCATTTTCTTTTTTTTTATTAAAAATGATGTTTGCTATGAAATGAGAAAATTGGTTGAGTTCTATTTTTTTTCCAGCAGATAATGCCAGCGTAGAACGTATATTTTCTTTAATAAAAAAAAATTGAATCCAGAAACAATTTCTGATATTATTAGTCAAATATAATTTTGATATGAATTGTCAAGAGTTTTATGAATATTTGAAGAAATGCGACATTAAAATTGGAAGCGTTGAAAAATATTCATGAAACTCTTGATAATTCATATCAAGAAATTATAGAAATAAACATTCCCGAAAATGTATCTAATAAATTTTTTAATCGTTATTTTTTTTTGTTTGTTTATTCAGTTACTACTAATTTTAGTTCAGAATGATTTTTTATCTTTTTTGTAAAGTTTTTCGTAATCAAGGCGCAGTGGACGCCAGAAAACAAAAAACTGAATCCAGAAACTATTTCTAATTCTATTTCTGATATTATTAGAGTCAAATATATGAATTGTCAAGAGTTTTATAAATATTTAAAGAAATGCGACAGTAATATATTAATTCAATTTGGAAGCATTGAAAAACATTCATGAAACACTTTACAATTCGTATCAAGAAATTATAGAAATGTACTTTCCTGAAAATGTATGCAATGAATTGGTTAATCGTTATGTTTGTTTTTTTTTTTTTTTTTGTTAATTTATATACCACTAATTTAAAGTTCAAAATGATTTTTTTGTTTTTTGTAAATTTTTTTTTAGTGAGAGTAAAAACTGTTTTATTTATAAAATAAATTTTTATTTGCATATTTTATGGCGTTGGCGATTTTTGTTAAATTAATATATTTAAAATAATGTTCCTCTCTTTTAATACAAATGTCCTCCTTTTTTGAGGTTGGCGTCCTCTTTTTCTCAAAATGGAAATAGCAACCCTATATTTGACTAATAATAGGTGTGTTTGGGTACTTTTCCAGTAAAGTCCAGTAAAAATTACTCAGTAACAAATTTACAGAGAGTAAGGCAAAATTTACTCTCAAAAAGAAAAATATCTAAAAATGTACGCAAACAGAAAAATTGTAAGAATTAGTAAAATACTGCTGCCAACTTCTTTCCTAAAAATATCGCTAAATGAAACTAAAAAATCACTAGAAAATATCTAAATTATAAAAAAAAATAAAAAAGCGATAAATCTCTAAATTTCACGAACTTTTTAGGTCCTGTTGAAAAATTTCACAATAATAGCTATATTTTTCAAACTTCTTAAAACTTTCTTAAGGCACATCTACATGAGAGAGAAAACTTCTAGAGATAGAGCAAAAACACCTCTAATTAGCTTTATTGTGAATGATTTAAGCTATTTAGAGGTGTTTTTTTGCTCTATCTCTAGTAGTTTTCTCTCTCGTGTAGATATGCCTTAAGAAAATGTCTAGACTGTATTAAAAAGAAAAATCTCTAGTTTTCCCGCTAATAGCTAAATTATATTTTATCCCGCTAAACGAGTTGAAATATCGCTAGATTTGCCGAGAAAATAGCTAAATTGGCAACAGTTATTAATATAGCTGATTGCGAAATAAATTATTGGATTAATAAATAAAACCTAATAAAATGAGGTTCCATCGTAAATAAGCTTATATTTAAATATCTTTTATTTTTACAAAACATTTAGGTAGTTCACAAGGGGTGTGCTATCTGTTGTATCGTTGTATCGTCCTAACAAAAAACATAGTTGTTAAAATTTTTATTTGAGTTTAACAACGATTTTCTATTCGGTTTTCTATCTGTTAGAACACTCAAACATAGGATACTAAACATACGTAAAAATGTTGTATCGTGCTATTCTCAAATGTTGTATTTTTTCAATTTAAATTCTAACAACTCTGTTTTTTGTTAGGACGATACAATGATACAACAAATAGCACACCCCTTGTGAACTACCTAAT
Organism: Leucophora obtusa; assembly: GCA_949987735.1. Lineage (NCBI taxonomy): Eukaryota > Metazoa > Arthropoda > Insecta > Diptera > Anthomyiidae > Leucophora > Leucophora obtusa. The sequence goes on along the minus strand of OX465295.1, from coordinate 289,984,019 downwards.
TATTTCAAAATTATTTAGACAAATGTTTTGTTTCTTTAATCATATGTTTTCAATCATATGTTTTTTTTCTTACAAATTCTTACTAGCAAAAATTCATCCAGTAAAAACTTGTAAGTTCTCTGGTATTGAACTGTCACTTTACTCTCTATTTTTCCTCTCTCCTTACTGAGTAATTGTGTAAACAAACACCTTCCAGTAAAAACTTGTACAAATTTGTACGAATTTGTACAAATTTTTGGGTACCCAAACACACTTAATAGGTCCATTCGATTACTTTTCTCAGTCAAGTCCAGTAAGAATTACTCAGTACAAACTTACAGAGAGTAAGACAAGATTTACTCTCAAAATAAAACTTTCCAAAAAATGTACGCGAACAGAAAATTTGCAAGAATTTGCAGGTTTATTAGAGTTGGGCTAAATCGTTCTTTTTGGTGACTCTGTCATATCGTTCAATAAAATTCATTGAACTAGTTTGTTCAAATCGTTCAATCGTTCTTTTTTGTTATCTTTTTTTTCTAACTAATGAATTCTTTCGAATTCGTATCTACTTTGATTGTAGATAATTAAAATTGGCGGTGTTCTTAAAGGAACACACAGTTTGCCAGGGTGTCCCACTGATAAATAAAGGATAACAGTCGTGCAGGAACAACAGCAACACGTAACAACCCATTGCCTTCACAAGGGAGGTTCTGCGAGATGAAGCCCAAACACGCCACAAAAAAAAAACCAAAAAGAACGAATGCCGATGGACTTAACACGTGCACAAACAACCATTGCCAATGCAATGGAAACGTAAACGATGCCTCCAAGGGAATTCGAACGGTTTGCATGTGGTAAGACTCCACAGTCTAACGGCATGCTGAGACACGCTTTAGAGTATCGCAAAACAAAAACGATTAACCCTATTCCCTATTACAAAATAATACAGGTCACGAGATAACCTTTTTCCTCGGCGACTCACGGCGAACTGCTTTTTTGTTATCGTTCTTTTTTGTCATGAGCTGTATCTGAACAGTGATTCGTGAACGGTGTCGTTCGTTCGGCAATTTATTATCGCACTACATGTTACATGTTTATATTAATTTTATTGTACATATATAAAATATGAAGTTATTAAGAAAAATATTGAATTCTGTAATAAAATTAATAAGAAAGGGATACAAATTTTCTATGACTAAAAAAAAAAGAACGAAAAAAACGTATAATGGTGAACGATGTCATATCGTTCAATGAACTGAACCGTTCAAATGAACTAGTTCGTTCATGAACGACACAACTCTAAGGTTTATATAAACAGCTGTTTTCAAAAAATTTTAAAAAGAAGAAAAATAAGAAGGTTTGAATCGCGCACAAATATGGACAATATGAAGAAACTGGATGTTAAATGTTCTCCAGGAACATTTCGGAAGGTTGAAGTTGGTAAGTGGTAGTGATAAATACAGAAGTAATGAAATAAAATTTTATTTTTATTTGCAGACCAAGATTATAGACAGCAAATTGCGCAGCATGTAGCTGATGGAGAAATTTTTGATGAAATTATTTTTACACAGCACGATCAATGTGATCCTCCACAACACATGAGTGGCGATGATATTTATAACTATCAATGCGAGATGGGTGAGTCTGTTGACATGAATCTACACAAGCCAGGAACTGCGGATGTTTTGAACGCTGCTTCTGAAGAAAAAAAAACTATATGGCTGGATTCAACAACAAAATATTTGATATCCAGGTATAAGGAATTGCGTCCAAAGGTTGGAAAAAGTATAAGCCTTAAAAGCAAAAAACAAATGTGGTGCAAAATAGCTGATGAGCTTTGTACAAAGGGCCATACTTTTAATGGGTCACAAATAGAAGGAAAGTTCTTCAGTTTGGAAAGGCAATATAAAAGAGTTCAACTGAACAACTCAAAAACGGGCCGCAGCAGACAAACTTGCCCTTTCCAAATGTAAGATTTTAACAAATAGTTACACATTTAAGTAATTTAATCTAATTTTCTCTTTTGTTTACCTATCTGCAGTGAGCTTGATGACCTTTTTCAAACAAGAAAATCATTAAATCCTGAATATTTACTGGACAGTGAAACCCCAGTCACGTCTGATGAAGTAAATAATGCTACAGTTGACGGTCAGGAGTCACAATCGACAGGTAATTTTAATAATTTGCAAATGAAGTGACGGTAAGATTAAAAAAAATATAATAAATATCCGACCTCTAAATAACTTGTTGGATTGGTATAGACAATTGAAGAGGCTTTTAGGCCCAGTATTTAGGATGTAGATTATCTCCAAACTTAGTTTAACGAAGTTTACTAGTGCTCGGAAAAAAACTCTGTACAAATTTTATTATTATTTAGTTATTAAATAAATAAATTCAATAAGACGTTTAGGAAAACTTTTCTAATTTATACAAATTTTTATTTTTTAATATTTCATGTTATAAAACATACATTAAATAGATTTATATATCTTTTTCTATAATTTAAGATGAAAACTTGGAGGAGGGGCCTTTAGCATCAAAAAAGAGAAAAACTGCTCTTGAGCGATTCATGGAAAAGGCTGACATACATGCAACAAAAAAAGAAAAAAGTGATTTGGCCTTTCAAAAAATGTTAGCGGATAGCATAAAAAAACGGGAAGAACGTGCTGAGAGAAAAGAATTATTGGAAAATAGAAAAGTCGCTTTATTGGAAACTTTAATCAATTCTTTAAAAAAATGAATTTATACTCCCAAGGATGGATCAAGCATTCAGGAAGTATTGCCATATTATACATTAAAAACATGAAATTTTGCAATTTTTTGCAAAAAATGGGCAAAGTAGGTGGGGTCGAACATGGCTGTACGTTTTTAACGATAAACTATGAAATATTCTTTTTCGATAGGCTATCAACTTATTTTTCATTTAAAAAAGTTTTAAATTTAATCACCAATCGACAGTCTATAAAGTATCACCGAAAATACCCATGTTTAACCTCGTCTACTTTGTCCACTTTTTGGAAAAATGCAAAGAAATTGTTTCACGCCTTTGGTGTCTTTATGTATTAATACTTCCTGCAAATTTTATTCCGATCACTCAAATATTATACAAATGCATGTTTACCACTGTATTTACATCTAATACTACATTTATACTTGAGCCAAAACCACATAGTTTTTGTATAAAACTAGCTTTTGCTTGTTTTTTTTTTTTGTTAAAAACTACAAGAGCCAAAAACCAGGTAGTTTTTGATCGATATAAATGTAGTAAAACCAAAAACTAGTAGTTTTTGAAAACTACTTGGATTTACTTGTCATATTCCATACAAAAACTGAACCAAAAACCAGAAGTTTTTAAAAAGTACTAGTTTATGGATGTAGTATAAATTGGGCTTAAAACAAACCTTAAAATGAGTATCTTATTTGTTAATCGTCTATAACATATTTTACTGTAATCGAAGGAAACCTCTCAGAATACCTTGTAAAAAATTATTTCGATAAACTTAATTTTTGATCTCTGTAGAAAAATTTAATTATTTTTATTAATTTTTTTTATATTTATTTTAATAATATGAAGTACAAATATCTTAAGTTAATAAATAAAAATATGTGAATTATAAAATACTATTTTTTATTTATAATGTGTTTATCTAAACATGAAATGAATATAAAAAATTTGTACTAGGCATGTATATATAAATAACTAGTAAAAAGTAGATATTTCGTTTTCATTTAAACTACTATGCTGCTCGTAAACGGTGTATACCTGGTATGTTTAAAAAGCTTTTGAAATATAATTTTTTTAAGTTTTATTTAAAATGTGAGCAGCAAAAGTACATTTAATTCAGGCGTCTTTGTATATTTTCACATATAGGATCTCGAACAGAGTTTCCCTTAGAAACTTCACCATGTACAGGAAATTCATCAGTCGCATCCGTATCAGTTTCTGAAGTAAATTCAAAGTCATTCTCATTAGCAATGTTGTGTAAAACACAACAAGCCCTTATAAAATGACAAATTTTTTTTATGCCTCGTAATTTACAGTAATACAACTGCCTAAATCTTTGTTTCAAGACTCCAAAGGAATGTTCAATGGCAACACGACCCGAGCTTAATTTAATATTATATAGTTTTTGGGCTCTTGTAAGGTGACCATTGTCCTTATATGGTGTGACCAAATATTTATTGCAGGGATATGCCGAATCACCCAATAAATAGTAATCTGAAATGTAATATGATATTTAGTTATTTAGTTTTGAGATAAATTAAAACTTTATTATACCTCCACAATACGAGGGCAATTTATCGTAGATAGGTGAGTTTTTAAGAACCCAACTATCGTGGCAAGAACCCGGGTAACCAACGAAAATATTAATAAACTTTCTATTTTCGTCACAAATTGCTTGCATGGTAATTGTTGTATTTCCTTTTCTATCGATGTATTCGTCCTTTTCTTTACTCGGTGGATCGATAGTTATGTGTGTTCCATCAATGCACCCTGAACAATTTTTTTAAACTAAATATTAGTATATCTTTAATGACTAATACAAATAATTACCGATTGCCTTTGGAAATAAACATTTTTTATCAAAAAATTTGCTCGATTCCAACTTTTTTATTTCTGTTGGCCATTTTATGACCTCTGGACTCAAAGAGCTTAGGAACATAGAAACTTTGTTTATTATTACGCTGACCGTCGACCGAGATATATTGAAGCGATCTGACAAATCTCCGAAACTGCAGGCTTCATGGCCAGCAAACCACAAAAATACCAACATATACACCCTTTCTGATAGTCGTTTATCAGCCCGCGAATTTTTATAAACTCTCCATTGTAGCAGCCTTTCACTTAGATTTTCAAAAAGAGTTCTTGAAATTCTAAAATGACTAATAAACTCTTGCTCTGTATAACTCATCACCGTTTCTTCAAAATATCGCTTTATAGAATTACGTGGTGTCCTGTTACATAGAAAGACTACTTCGTTAGGATAAATATCATCGGTTCTTAACTTTTGACGAATACACATTTCTTCCTCGCCTTCGCTTTCTGATGACGACGATTCCATCAGTATCATGACTGCATTAAGTATAATGCTATTTCTTAAACTGGCTGGATCCCCATCAGCGTTTTGGTTTATTTCTTTAGTATTTTGAACACATGAAGCTAAAAAGATTGCCGAAACTAAACGAAATAAACACACTAATGCACAGGAAATAATTTTTTTGCACAGACTTCTATTTTATCCCTGGTATTAAAGAATGTTTGTCTTTAAAAATCTTCAAGTGGCCCATTGGGCTAATTGGGGTTTTATTTGCCTTGTTTATATTTTAACTTTAATGCCGAACCACCCGAAAATGGCTGAAAAGTCGCAATTAATATATATGTCTACCGTGATTTGAATTTTGGAGCGGTCGGAAACTGCCGTTTGGCTTATTTTTTCTTTGGTCAAAAGATTGGTATTGAGGCCATCTGTGCCAACATGCTATTAAAAAGTTGTAGTAGAACCTGTGCAAAAACCTTGATTACAATTTGTGTTGTTGAAAATACCTTGGATTGCCTCGATATGCTGTCCCTGTGTTTCAGAAACTATTTTCTCTACTTCTTGCGGGATAATAGAACATGAAGCTAAAAAACAATGCCAAAACTAAAGTGTATGTGTACATTAATGAAAATAGGAAATATACCTTCGATAGTCTCCATCTGCTGTTCTCCTTCAACTTCATCCAAAACACCAAGTAATTTTCTTGAAGGCGAAGATTCTACTACACTTGTCTGGCGAACACACAATCTTTTTGCAGAAGTCTTCATAGAATATTTGGGATTAACAGATGTAGTACGATAAATTTGCATTTACTTACCTCTTCCATTGTTAATGTTTTTTTAATTTAATTAATTAATTTTTTTAATAAAAATTTGTACACAAAATTTTTATCGATTTGTATATGTTTACATAAAACATATGTTTTTAATCATATGTTTTTGTGTTGGAAAATTCTTACTGGTAAAAATTTATCCAGTAAGAATTTTCAGGAAGAAGAAGAACTCTCAGCATCGAACTGTCACTTTTTTCTCTCTTTTTTCTTTTTGTTTACTGAGTATTTGTGTTAACGAACGCCATCCAGTAAAAATTTGTACAAATTTGTACAAATTATCGTGTAATCGAATGGACCTAATATCAGAAATAGTTTCTGGATTCAATTTTTTTTTTATTAAAAAAAAATATATTAAGGTTGTTTACGAGGGGTGTGCTATTTGTTGTATCGTCCTAACAAAAAACAGAGTTGTTATAATTTAAATTGAAAAAATACAATATTTGAGAATAGTATGGTACCATTGTACAACTACCCAGGTAGAATTGTTAAATAAAGTTGTTATTTGTGTCATAATTTTATTCCCTGCAAAGTCAAACGGATGAAAAAGAGCAAACAAAAAAAATAAATACGTACTGGTTCACATTTGACATTTGATTATTTACTTAAAAAAATTATAAAATATTCTTCAAAAATACATACAAGGGAGACATCAATTATGCGTATTGTGTTTTGTCTTATAAAAGTCTCCTTAAAAGAGATGAATCACATAAAAGAAATTATGGAATATTTTACTGTATGGGATTAGCATGCATCACTCCATATTTGCACTTTATTTTCCGGATATTTTACAAATTTGATCAATTGTATAATTGCTCTTATACTCTTTATTTCATTTCAAATATTTTTTAAATAAACTTCTTTAGTTTAAATTTTTTTAAAAATAAAATTTAAAAATAATTAAATACGTAGTTTTTTGTTTGTTTTGATTTGTTTATTTTTTCTTTTTTTGACTTTGCAGGGTTATCTGAATTCAAAATTTGTTTTCTAATAATTCCACCTTTATATTGTTACGCCATGGTACGGTACAACATTTTTACGTATGTTTAGTGTACTATGTTTAAGTGTGCTAACAGATACAAAACCCAATAGAAAATCGTTGTTAAAGTCAAATAAAATTTTTATTTTGCTGGTAAGAAAAAATAGAACTAAACAAGTTTTCTCATTGCATAGCAAACATAATTTTTAATAAAAAAATGCACCAAAATTTGTTATCAGTCGTGTTAATTGAATTTAAGTTTTTTACATAATTTTTCAGGATAAGAAATTCAATAAATAAATTTTCATCATGCTGAAATCTGGGAATTTTCATAATTTTTATCTTTTGTTAAATTTTATTAATACATGTAAAATTGAATTCTAAGGGAGATTTTTTTTGTTTTTTGAGAATTTGTTAAAATCTTATCTTCTTTTTGGCAGTGCGACATCCTGGCAAGCTGCGTGTACTTCTTACAGACACCGCCAATTTATTTTTAATCAGTCAGAAAAAAAGATTTTTTCGTCATTAAAGCGGGGAATACACTAAGGAACATTCGTGAAAAAATTGCCATTTTTTACGAATGTTGATTTGTGTATGGTAATGTTCGTGTTGACATTCGTGAAATTCGTGTTTACAAAATTTTTTGATATTTTTTGTTCCCTACACAATGTTTCTTAATGTATTCGCCGCTTAAAAGCAATGTTAATTTTTTTTAATTCAACATTTGGCAATCATGTAAGTGATGTTAAGTCAATTGAAATAACAGCAACAAAGCAGCGATGCTAACAATTCAGAAGTTTAGAAGCAATAAAAAAAAGGTTATGGAGAAAAGTGCAAAAGGTAGGACAACCCCGGACACTTACTGAAAAAGGAGGACTGCCCCGGACGCCCTAAAAAAGAGGACGGTGTCCGGGGAAAACAGGACGGATGGCAACACTAGGTATACAAAACATGTCCAGCTTTTTTTGTTATGCGATTATTATTTTTTTCAAATAGCACATTTTGTACGAGAAATTGTTGTTAGTTTTGGCTTAAATTTACATGTAGTACGAGTATAGCGCCTATTTAATTTGATCTAAGGGGTGTCTGAGCTTTTTCCGATATTCGTTTTGGATGAATTTTCCCATAGCTCCTTTTTCGGCTATATGTGACGCGCAAAATAGAAAGGGACCTAAGGATAGAAAGGGAAAAAAATTGATTTTTTACCCTTAGGTCCCTTTCTCTATGCGCTATCACATATTTCAAATAAGTGGCAACCCACAAATAAGTGGTCCACAACACGGGCAATATGGGTATCAACATTTTTATTTTCTCGAATACTTTAACGCTGTATCACAATTAATCTTAATGACGTAAATTTCGAACATGTTTTCATAGTAAAATAGGTTAGTTTTTGATCCCATTTTTTAACCCATAACCGTGAGATTGAGCAGCTACGAAATAATACGTGCCTTTTATTTTTTTCTTCTCTATACAGGTTTGCCATATACTTTTTTATCGTTGTCCCCAAACAAAAATATCTAAAAATATAGCCAAAAAATCCCCAAATAGAAAAAATTTTAAAAAAGGTACTATAGCTTATTAAATTTGCTTAAAATAAACATTATCCGCATAAAAACTACAATTAAATATAAAAAATAGCACTAACAATAACTGTTTTTAAAAATTCTTGGATTGCTTTTGTAAAAAGGTGCGTTTACAATGACGGAGTACTCCAATCTGTAGCAAATTTAGTTCTTTTCTCTTTCTTACTAATACATTTTTGTATTTTGCTATCTTTTTTTATTCCACTCCACAGTAAAACTTGTTCTACTCTGGAGTGCGGATTTGTTTCACTCCAGAGTTAACATTCATCTGTTAACTGTTTAACATGACAAATATACCCAAAAAAACACATCTCTAATTTGTTCACATCTCTAATTGTCAACAAATTAAAAAAAAAATAATAACAAAATATAATAAATAAATATAAAATTAGTGGTGTTTTCGGTATTATTTAAAATAAAAAAAAATTTTTTAAATAAAATACGATAAAAATTCTGGCAAAAGAGTGGCGAAAATATGAAGTAAGTACTAAATGTCAAATAAGTTTTGAAGTAACTCTACTCTGCATTTCGAACAGTTAACATTTTAATATGTGCTGCAGAGCAGAGAAAAGATCTAACTTTGCTGTAGCAAAGTTAGTTCTTTTCTCTTTCTTACTAATACATTTTTGTATTTTGCTATCTTTTTTTATTCCACTCCTGAGTCAAACTTGTTCTACTCTGGAGTGTGGATTTGTTTCACTCTAGAGTTAACATTGATCTGTTAACTGTTTAACATGACAAATACAGCTTAAAAAACACATCACTAATTTGTTCTCATCCCTAATTGTCAACAAATTAGAAAAAAAATATTTAGAAACGTAAAACCAACACAAAATATTTGTGTTGGGAATTTTAATATAAAATAAAAAATTATTTCAAAATATAAGCTTTCGTAATAAAGCCTGGAAATTCGCGAAACATAATGTAAGTATTTAATAGGGTTATATAGTTGCAAGAAAAAGTCGACTTTTCAACTTTTTGACTTTTTCAAATTCTTGAACTTCGACTTTTCGACTTTATAGGTAAAAGTCGATTAATCGACTTTTCGACTTTTTATAGGTAAAAGTCGATTAATCGACTTTTTATATGAAAATTTCTAAATAGCAAAAAATCATATTTTTTTTAGCTTATTTGGGGGTCAGTTAACTAGATTCGGAACGTAGAATTGGCACCTTGTTGATAATGAGCATAAATTCGACTTATATACATATAAAATAAAAATTTTCCTTGTTTTTTATCATCGCACAGTAGTTTTAAACATAAAATGTAGCACAAAACTTATAGACATTAAGGCTTATTTTATTCTTATACATTAAACCTTAAATGCATGGTGTATCTATATGGCAACATACCAGTTTTTTTAATAAAAAAAAACCCATATGATGCACAGAACTGCATTTTTGGGCATTGGAGCCCCTTCTAAAGACAGTGTTCTTATAGTTTCGCGCAGATTTTTTAAACAGTTATAGAAAAAATCTTGGTTTTGCTTCGTATATTTGTGAAAAATCTAACACACGCATTTTTTTTACAAAAAGTGTAATATTCAACAATGTTTGTTTAAATATGGAAAGTGATATTCTCACAATAAAATTAATTTTGGCGACAATAAATTTATAGTTCATAGTTTAAATATTTTTTTCTGTTTTTCATACTCGTTAAAATAATCACATTTTAGCTATAATAATATATTTGGCAAAAAACCATATTTTTCAATAAGTCACCTTGTTTATAAAATAAACTTTTTAAGTATTTTTCTGGAAATATACACGCCATTAGAAATCATATATAAAAAAAATGGTTAAAATTGAAGAGATCATGCATTTAAGGGTTAAGGCTTTTACAAAACTAATTTTGTAATCACCGCATTTTATTACAGCGTGAGCGTCACCTTGGTATTTTAAACTGGCAGAGTTAAACTTTTAATTGTCCAGTTAATTTTTTAACTGATAAAAAATGCATGTTTAAACGATGCAGGTTAAACGTTTGGATTAACTGTAAACAAGTACAATAATTTCCCTGTCTAAAACAATTGGGGAGCTACATTTTACGCACCTGTGAAAACTTAAAATTAAGTTCAAAAATTTTCTCGCTTTCGACAAATGCTGAGGGTAGATTGCATACACCCGCGTAGCTAGACCATTTTTCTAGGGGGGGGGGGGGGGGGTCTATAGGCTTTTAAATTTTTCGGTCCTCTGTTTTGATTACGATTATCTGTGCTATCGGCAGATACCTATTCTGACAAGTTATGCTTTAAGCTTTACCCAATAAGCGCTACAAAAATTTAAGTGAAATCAAAGTCAAGGCTTACATTTTCTTTAAATTTCACTTTGATTTTATGACTTACTCCAGCAATATTAATATACTGATAGAAATAAATCTATACAAATAGCAGAAAAAAATGACAAAAATTAGTTAAAAGGGCCCTGCAAAAAAACTGCCGAATCTGTTTAGTAAATTTTTGTTAGATAAAACAGAAAAAATAAAACTGTAAACTCTACAAAATTTCAGCTGTATTTGGGTTATATTTTAGTTCGTTTTAAATGACAACTACCCTTCTCATATTAGCAACAATTCTCAATATTAGTAGAAAAAACACACAACGAAAAAACTGTTAATTCTATAAACTTTTTGTTATAAGTTAAACTTAGTTAAATGCCAATAATATTCTATCCTGCTGAAATTAACGAAAAGTTTTGTTGAAAAATTGTTAATTAAGACCTGTTAAGTTATCCCAAAATAAACATAGTTTTGAATCTCAAATTTATATGAAAATATCTGGGGTTAACGTTTAACCATGGTTACATTGGAAAAAAGTTACTCGCCCTAAGTATAATTCAAAAAGTCTAAAGTCATTGAAATCGGCCGACAATTTAAGAAGCCAAAGGTTCCGAAAGCTTGTTTACACTCGAGGTGGTGTACTTTGCACGCTGGTGCTAAATAGGTGTCATATTAATAAAACAAAAGCCTTACTCCTACTCTACAATATTCTATAAACTTTGTCCAAATCGGACGATTATTTTAGAAGTTGTGTATGTATTACCGCTTCTCTCAGTTTAAAACCACTGTGTGTGGTAGACATTTTACAGTTTTTTATGTGATATTTCACTGTTTTGTTTTCCAATAGATTAGCAACACTTGCTTAATTTTTTCTATTGTGTTATATCAGCAAACACAAAATTTACTTCTTAGCCATATGGTAATAAGTAAAAAAGTTGAAAAGTCGAAAGCAAAAGTCGACTTTTCGACTTTTGCCTCACCGGAAAGTCGACTTTCAAAAAGTCGAAAATTTTCGCAAAAAGTCGATTAATCGAAAGTCGATTTATAGAACCCTAGTATTTAAGTGTCAAATATTTTTTGAAGTAACTCTACTCGGTATTGTGAACAGTTAACATTTCAATCTGTGCTGCAGAGTAGAGTTACTCTACCATTGTGAATGCGCCTTAAATGTCTAGAAAAATTCTCAGAATTTAGGGACTTTTACGAAGAAAACGTTCTAGGTGAATTTCTTACTTTTTTTTTAAATGATGCGAACAACTTAACTGGTGTTTTCTGAAAACTATGCAAAGTTAATATAGTCTTCAAAATTTATGAAGGATTTTAAATATCCCCAAAACATTTTTTAAATCCCAAAAAAAACCCCTGTCCCCAAATGAAAATTTTTGGGGACAGGGGACAAAACCCCAAGTCTGGCCAGCCTGCCTCTATATCATATCCGAACTTTATTAAAGTCGGAGAGAGCCCATTATGATACCTTCCTTGTCAGCGAACGCTTTCTTCCTCTCACATCAATTTGTCCTTGTACACCACTCTTTTGTTAGCAGAGCTTTGAAGATTTAATTAATTAATTCAATTTAATTAAATCCAAAATTACCAATCATTGAATGAATTTAATTCGAATTTGGCTCCGTTCGATTTATGTTTATAAGCAGGGCAAGTTTTTTTTTGGCATTTGCCATTAAATGCCATTTTTGCAATTTTTTTCACTTATGGCATTTTTACAAATTCTTGCCAAAAAAAGCCATTTTGTCTATTTTTTAGACTTTTCATTAAAAAAATGCTATAAAATTCAGTAAAAACTCAATCTTTGTAAATAATTTTTGGAAAAAATTTACAAAAAAAATATAGTTTTTTTAATATTTAATAAAATTCCAGATTTTTTTAATCATATTAATATACTGCACTTTAGTAGTTCAAAAGTAAATTCCTTCATTATTGTATTTTTGTTAAAAACATTCAGAAAAACACTTAAATCAACTTTATACTTTAAATTTTTTGGAATAAGCGTGCCATTTTTGCGTTTTTGTGCCAATTTTACTATTTTTTCGTGCCATTTGGCTGCCAATTTCAACTTTTTTTGTGCCATTTTAAACTTGCCCTGTTTATAAGAATGAATTCAATTGTAACCATTCCTTTTTTCAAATCAAATGGAGTAATTCATTTCGATCAACCGTTCAGTGATTTAAAAAAATAATTTCCGTTCAATGATTTCAAATCAATTTTTTGCTGCTCAGTTAATAAAAAATCTATACAGCTTCCCGAAACACAACTTGAATGAAACATATACAGTTCTCTCTAGTAAATACATTCTCTAAAAATGTAACGTCTACAAGCTTTTCTTCGTTGTTTTTCCACAGTGCAATTTAATGAATAATTGAAACGAACCTTGAAGTTGGCTGCAATTAACAAAACATATGTTGTATATCAAAGAGTTCAGGGTTGCTAAAAAGCAGATCACATTCAACACATTTAATTGAATAAATTCTTTTGAATTGGTTAAAAAATTAGGCCTTTTTTAAATCACTGGATTTATTTTGGAATTTATTTTATTTTGTTAAAAAATCCACATTTTGTTTTTAGTATTCAAAAATTTAATATTTTTATCCAAATCTAACACTTATTCGCTAATATAATGTGAAAGAGCCAAATCCAAAACGGATTTATTTATTTTATTTGAAATTGTGCCTACAACTGATTTTGTAAATAAAAGCAACATGTTTGTTAGTTGATTATTGAATTTATTTCAACAAACACATTTGTTGAAATTCATAGCAAATTTTAGCAAACCATGTTGCCATATCAAAAAAACGAGTTTGCTGAAATTCAAAGCAAAATTTCAAAATCGAATTTGTTGATTTTAAATTATTTTTTAATTAAAAAACACGCAAAAAAACATGTTTGTTTTACATTCATATTTATTATTTAATAAAAGTGCGCCACTAAAAAATGTAATACAGGGTTCTGCTCGTTTTTTGGCATCGACGTTTTTCTTAGCATTTCTGTGCCGAATTTTAGATGTATTAAGTCCAACTTTAGATTTAGGTAAGATTCCTGAAGCAGCCGCCATAAAGGCCAGCTCACGTGGGTCCTTCCAAAATCGTGTTTCCGTTGTGATACCCGTGAAGCAGTTAGGCGACCACATCAGGGTCCGAACCATACCAGTTAGACCCCCTGATTAACAGACTTGACCTACCTCCATCGGCAGAAGACAGGTCCATCAGGTCATCCAGAAACGGATGACCAAGGAGAACAGCCCTCCTGTTCGCAAACGCCGGACAATGGCACAGTCTCCTCCTCTTCCTCATCGTGACAGATCCTGCAGAAATCATTATATGGCAGTCCCAACCTGCGCGCATGCACGCCAAAAGCGCCATGTCCCGTTAACACCGCCAGCAGTTTGCGCAAGTGGGAACGGGGTAACCAATAGCTGCCCCAATACGGCGGCGGTCATAGGTAGGCCACACCTTCGTTGTACCCAAGCAGGTTGGCTCATTTGCCCACCTGGCGGAGGCAAGCTGCAAGTAGTGAACGTGTGATCGATCTCCCCATCGTGAAGCATGGTCCTGCGTGCAGCTACTCCATCCGCAACATTGTTGCCATCATTGTCCCCGTGTCCCGGCACCCAGATGAGTATCAATCGCGAATGTCTCGCCATCTTGTTCAGAGACAACCGGCATTCATGGACAATCCTCGATGTGGTAAACACACCTACTAAGGACTTTATGGCCGCTTGGCTGTCGGTGAACACAACAATATCTCTTGGTACCTTATCCAAGTCGTAGCCCGCTGTATGGCCGCTACCTCAGCCTGTATAATGCTGCACGGATCCGGCAGCCTAAAGGAGAGTCGATAATCATAGCGACCCACATACACACCCCCCTACTCTTCCTTCCCTCATGGCGCCATCCGTACAAATTTCGAGTGCCCCCATAGGTAGGTCGAGGCCCTCTGACCATTCCGATCTGTCCGGTATCCGAGCCCTGAACTCAAAATCGAACGAGGGTTGTGGGGTGCGATAATCAACACGCACCGAGGGGTCCCCCTGAAGACGCAGTATCCTGGCATGTCCAAACGACCTGTACGTCCATGCCCCAATAGCTGCCAGTTTATGGCCACGTTAGCAGCCAATTGACTCACGAGAAGGTCTACTGGAAACCAGTGTAATATAACCAAAAGAGCCTTCGTCGGAGTAGTACGAATAACGCCCGTAATCAGCAACGCCATTGATCTCAAGATCCTCTCGAACCTCATCCGGTGGGTGACCTTATCCAGCACACTCCACCAAATAGACACTCCATAGATCAGTATGGGTCTGATGACTGCCCGAAAAAGCCAATTAACGTTTCGATGGTTGATACCCCAGTTCACACCAATGGCCTTTTTGCAGCAATAAATGGCAACAGCCGCCTTAGACACTCTAGCCTGAGTGTTCAGATTCCATAGCAGCTTTCTATCAAGAATAATTCCCAAATAGCATTCTTGGAAAGTGTAAGCTCAAGACCGTTCAATCTGGGCAGTTTAAGCCCCTGATCCTATTTCTAGCAAAGAGAACAAGATCCGTTTTGCCCGGATTTACCCCCAGCCCACTACGTTCACTCCACTCAGAGGGAAGTTTCAGTGAGGACTCCATGAGGCCCGACAGAATATCCGGATATTTATCCGATACCGCCACATCATCCGCACAAGCACTACCCTAACCAGTACTGCCAACCCATTTTGGTGAAAAAAATCGTTATTTTCTAAATAAGAAATCCTCAAAAGGGCGTCAATCAAAATACCACTTTCATTTGAATGAAATAAGGAAAAGGTTTACTTAAAAATTCGTTAACATTATTTTATTTGTAATAGTTTCACATTTTTATGTTGCATTTACATCTGCACCCAAATCCCGAGAATTCGACTAAAATTGAGATTTCAGTAAAAATCTCATGTGAAATCCCGAGATGCCCCATACAAAAGAAATCCCGAAATTTGCGAGATTTCTAAGAAATCTCACAATCTTAAAATAATTTCGTGAAACATAACTATGAAGAAAGCATTGGGAAGTGCATGCCTTCCTTCCACCAAAATATTGCAAAAACTGGCTTCTAGCTTGTCGTCCTTACAAAAAAAATTTACAAACATATTTAGCGTTAGATCTAATCTATATAAATTAAGGCAAATTGTACTCCGCCAATGAATAAAATGGTTTTTAGGAATATTTTTAAATGCAGTTGTCAAATCGGAATCTCGCTACTGTCATAAAGTGCAAATCTAAACAGTCAAGATTTCCGGTCGAGATTTCCATTGAAATCTCGGGATTGAAAACAGATGTAAACGCAGCTTTATGTAAAAATGTGTCTCAATATTTATTTTTTTATTACAGGCTATTTCAATAGGGTGATTTGAATTAAATTGGAAAACTGATTTTGCTTCAAAATGTACCAATAATATTTATTTGGCTTATTTTAAGAGTCTTGAAACTGTCAAACATAATAACTTCTGACATTACACCATACTCTCCTACTATTTAGCCGGAATCGAAAACAGCAATTTCAGTGACCCAAAATTTTTGAATTTTATTAAACCAATTGCATGAAGAAATGTGGCAAATTTATGTTTCTTTCAGTCTAAAATATTTAAATTCTTTCAAGAAAAAGAGTAATAAAAACTGATTTAGTAGAATTCAAAATTATCAGTGAAACTAAATTAATTAATAATGAAACTCTGGATTGTCCTCCCAAAAATTAATTTTAAATCATTTTAATTTTTGCTATTTTTTAATAAAATTATATTTTCTTAGCAATAAACTATAAAAACTATTTCAATTTTAAAAAATCGTAATTTTTCATATATAAAATTTTTCAAAATCGTCAATCGTCATTTCATAAAATTTTACTTCAAAAATCGTCAAAATGGAGACAAATCGTCAAAGTTGGCAGCACTGCCTAACGCCCATATCGTCAAGTTGAACAAGTAGACGATTCATCGTCAGATTCGAAAGTAGCGTCGGCAGTACACCCCCTTGTGGTATCCCTCTCACCGCCACTCTAGATACCGTCGATACGCCTAGCCTGAATACAATCACCCTACCCCCCAGCAAGCTCATGATAAACTCGGTGATGATAACATCCACCCCCAAGTCCCGTATGGCTTGCCCGCCAGCATCGGATCTGACGTTATTAAAACTGCCCTCTATATGCAGAAAGGCCACCAAAGTGTACTCCCTGTACCACGAGTGAATGAAGCGCCGTCTCCACAGACATGCCCCTATTATAGGCATGTTCGCAGGCAGATAGCAGACCTGGTTCAACTGACATCCTAAGGTGTACATCGATAATTCTCTCCAGGGCCTTCAATAGAAAGGAAGATAGACTTATTGGTCTATAATCCTTCGGCTTCGTCCCCCCTCCGTTGGGAATAAAGACAACCCTGCTCACGGTCCATCCCCTCGGAATGCAGGACCACTTCAAGCAGGACATATATATAACGGCAAGCCATGGTATGATAAGTCCAGCGTTCCTCTACAGGTCCGCTGGTATCATACCGTCAGGACCCGGTGACTTATGCGGGTCGAAACTATCGACAGCTCAGCGTAGTCTCCATTCCTCTATAGGAAGGGTTACTGTTCTGGGTACGTCAGCATTCGGAAAGTCCTCTGTGTCGGTCACAGGAAGACGCCCCGGAAAATGTGCATACATGAGAGCGTCAATATCAGAGTTCCATAATGCTGGCTTGCTCTTACCCCTGCGAATAACGGGCTTGCATGCCCTTGACGTCGCCTCGTTCAGTTCAGTTAGCCTGAACGCGGCGTTCTCTATATCAACCGCACTCTCTATGAGTGGTGAATCATGCGGGAGGTTCCTGGAGACGGTACCGCAGTGCATGTCCCAGTTTGTCCTCCTTTTATTAGCATACGGATTCCTCTCCTGATTTGTAACATCAACAGAGAAGTCGATATACTGATGATCAGAAAAGGAGCAATCCCTCGAAATATTGCAATCATTTATCATCTGAAACCTGCTTTCACAGCGCAATATCAAGAACCTTACTTCTATTTGCATCAATAAAGGTCGGTTCACTGCCTGCATTCGCTATCGATAAGTTAGTTCTGAGAACAAAATCAAAAGGTGACTCACCTCTTGCATTGATGTCCGAGCTTCCCCAAACTGTGTGGTGCGCGTTTGCATCAGCGCATATTATAACCGGCGTATTCTTCGCCCTCGCCGCTCGTACCAGCTTCCTGACCACAGTATTGGGTGATTGTTCACCATGGTCATGCACCATATAACTGGATACCAGCTAAAGTTTATTACAGCCAGTTTCCAGAGCTACCGCCATTGTGTCCTTGTCACTGTAAATAGGTAAAACAAAAACATTAAGGTAGTTCTTTGCCATAATACAGGCCCTTGGCTTACCTGTAACCTTCACGTGCAGCGTACTTTAGCCGTCAAGCGTTAGTCCACAAACCCGATCCTCATAGATCTATGGTTCCTGGACCATAGTAAGCTCCTCTCTGCTCTTAGCAACGCGGATGAGCAGTGCTGCAAATGCTGCCTTGGAATGATGAAGATTAATCTGCGTTACCTTCATCATTGTGGATTGCCATTTATGATGGTGATGTCGGCGTCCTCCAGGTCTGAACCTAGAAGAGCGTCTTCATCGACTGCTTCGTCCATCTGTTCCAAGAACTCCTCCAGAAAATTGCACGCACTGTGCCACTTTGCTGCCAGAAATGTTTGGAATCGCCCTCAATAGCGTCTCCCTCAATAGCGTCTTTTTGACCATGATGTTTTTCCGCGTCCTTTTGTTTTACCCGTTCCAGGTTTCTTTCAATTGATACACTCACAAAAGTTTGTCTGTAGAATCTACTGAAAATGACAGTTAATACAAAGGTATATGCAGTTAAAAAGGGACAAAGGTATTTACCTTTAAAATAACTAAAACTTTTATTTTTAACTGTTGAAAAATAACTAACAAATAAATTAAAAATAACTACCAATGTCGTAAAAAACTGATAAATTTTTACTACAAAAATTTCAAAACAACTGACAAAATCGGTAAAAACTACTGTTTTTTATAGTCAATTCTTTTTGTTTATAAAAGTATATTTTCATAAAAAAAATATTTTTTTTCTTTCGACAACAAAAATATGTGTTATTACTTCAGCCTATTTAAAATCGAAGTAAAAATTCCAAACCGTTCTTTAGTTTTAATGCTTTTATGCAATGGGGATACAATACAAGTTTCTGATTTTTATTTGCAAACTAGAAATATATCAATAATAACATATATAAACTAAACAAGAATTTTTAAAATTAAAAAAATTTCAACGAAATTTTTTTGCTTTTTAAATAACTACCAAAAATAACCGTTTACTGTAAAATTACTGTTTTGGTAGTTGCTTATTATGATACTAAAAATAACAGCTTTAAACAACTGTTACGAAATTACAGTACTTTTCGTTAGTTGTTAAAATAAATAACCGTCAGAAAAGTTGTTTTGCATTTTTCTATAGAAAAACAACTGTAATTACTGTTAAAAACAACAACTACTGATTACTACATTAACAACTATCATGTAGTAACTGTCAAACTTTTTTGAATGAACCATTCGAATTTGACAAACCGATGTATTTTGAAAACTGACATACATATTTCTCGAAGATATTTTGAATAACAAAAACTGTTTTTTAGTTTGATTTTAGATCATAAATTAATACTTATCTCTTTCTGTTTAAATTATTTTTCAAATTAAAGAAAGCTTTGGCGGATACGTGCATACGGACCATTAACGTGCCGTAAAAGTCGGATTCATGATTCCGTTCGTGCCGGAGAGTCCGTAAAAATGTTTCTTGGGTAGGTTCAACAAACAAGTTTAATTGAAAAAAAACTTGGAAACTTGTCATATGTTATTGAAATGGAAATTTAACTTTAACATTTATTTTTATCACTTAAAATTTGTTGATATTTTTATCTGGGTAACTTTGCATTATAATTTTTAGTATTTTGTGTTTCTTAAGTTTAAACATTTTTCAACTATTTTAGACCACAATTATTTCCAAATATTGCATTTTTGCTAAATTACGAATGTTTTTTTTTTGTTAAGTTGGCTAAATACGTGCTTTGTTAAATTTACATTGGTGAAATTTATTTAAAAACATACTACGCGCAGAAAAAAAGGTGTAACATTTACAAAAATTAGAGTAAAAATTTTCAAAGTTTCGTGGTAGATATACTACTACTCTTTATATGAATCTGCTTTTCCTATTTCACCTTCCACGACTCATCATAGTACCTTCGAAGTTGAAATAGAGTTCTATGAATATAATAACAAAATCGAAAATGTTCGTTACAATTATAATTTTTGCGATTTTAATAATTTAAATTCTATTACACTATGCGACAGTCAAAATCGGGATGGGATGAAACCAACGGGAAATGTTATAGCGGTCAAAAACAAGTTATACGTGTCCCGGCGTTTCGCTGGGTCACCCCTAGGAATCGAGATATATCTTTTTTTTGACATAACTCGAGAACCACTAGTCCGATTTTGCTCAAACAATTTTAAAAAAATTAAAAATTACAATTCCTTTAATCTGTTCATATAACGTTTTTCTATATATTCAACAGTTTTGCCGGTAAAAATAAATGTTTGTTACCGCTACCATAAAAATCAATAACCTTTTGTTTATTACTTTTTTTTAATATTTTAGGCAAAAAATATTTTTTTCTTCTTACATTTATTTTTACCGGCAAAACTGTTGAGTATATAGAAAAACGTTATATGAACAGATTAAAGGAATTGTAATTTTTAATTTTTGTTTGAGCAAAATCGGACTAGTGGTTCTCGAGTTATGTCAAAAAAAAAAGATATATCTCGATTCCTAGGCAGGGGTATGGCATCACCAAAAACAAAAGTTATAACGACATCGTTATCACTAGATGGCACTTTGTTCAAAAAATTGACAATTTTCTTTTTTTATTTAAATTGAAATAATAACAAATAAAAAAGCAAAACAAAAAAAGGAATTCTCAAATTTTATTATTTGAACATATTTTGCGCTTGATCTTTTCTTATTTTGCGCAGTTTTAAGCAAATTTTGAGTTTTTAAATATAGGCTCAGCTGCTACTAAAGTGATACTAAATAGTTGCTCAGGTGATACTAAATTTCAGCGCCCCCTACCGGTGAGTAGTGTAAGTTTTGATTTCCTATCTCTATAATTAATAGTCTCTGTTCCTAGGGGTGACCCAGCGAAACGCCGGGACACGTATAACTTGTTTTTGACCGATATAACATTTCCCGTTGGTTTCATCCCATCCCGATTTTGACTGTCGCATAGTGTAATAGAATTTAAATTATTAAAATCGCAATCATTATAATTGTAACGAACATTTTCGATTTTATTAAAAAAGACCACCAAAGGTCAAATCGATATATCTCGATTTCTACGGGTGACCCAGCGAAACGCCGGGACACGTATAACTTGTTTTTTACCGATATAACTTTCCCCGGTAGTTTGAACCCTTCCCGATCACTGACCCCTACCATTTGTCTCACAGTGTAATATTATAAGATAAAAACTTGAGAAAATCCAGGGGTCTAATCGCTGCTTTCGATATCGAACGAGCTAACGTATCGAACAAAAATTCGTTACCTATCGTATAGCCGAATCACGGCATTCGATCGCTATCGTATCGAAATTTTAAGCTAATTTACTTCACTGAACGTACACAGTTGAAAACAAAAACTTGTAAACAACCATTTTGTATATGAATTTGTTAAATAAAGCTAAAACACAACTTGTATGTGCAGAATATGCAATATAATTTAAAAATTAAATTGTTAATTTAAGAAATAAAGTATTTTAGATCTAAAATTGTAATAATTTGTCTAAAGGAAAAAATATATTACATTGATTTTTTTGATTAATTTTTACTAGTTTCACTCAAAAATTAGTTCGAGTACAAAAAAAAAAATAAAAAAAACTGGTGAAGAATTTAAGGAGGAACTTAACATCCACTAGACATCCACCAAGATGGGATTTTTTGGAAATTTTTACAGGGAGGGACAAAAAGGGGAAAAAGTCTCCCCCTTGACGGCCTGCTCAAACTGCTGGAGCTATGAAGTTGAAATTTGGTATGTAAGTTCCTCGACCGGTGCAGACGTCCGTTGAGACGGAATTTTTGGAAATTCTTATCGGGAGGGGCAAAAAGGGGACAAAAAAAGTACCTTTTTCCAAAAAAGTACCTTTTTCCAAAAAAGTACCTTTTTCCAAAAAAGTACCTTTATCCAAAAAAGTACCTTTTTCCAAAAAAAGTACCTTTTTCCAAAAAAAGTACCTTTTTCCAAAAAAAGTGCCTTTTTCGAAAAAAGTACCTTTTTCCAAAAAAGTACCTTTTTCCAAAAAAGACCTTATTCAAAAAAAAAATACCTTTTTCCAAAGTACGTTTTTCCAAAAAAGTACCTTTTTCCACAAAAAGTACCTTTTTCCAAAAAAAGGACCTTTTCCAAAAAAAAGTACCTTTGTCCAAAAAAAGTACCTTTTTCGAAAAGAAGTACCTTTTTCCATTTCGTTCCACTTGTGTAGTGTTTCAATTCCACTCGTTTCCTATTTAGTTTCTTAATTTTAGTGTTCCATATACACTCGTTCTTTAAATTTTAGGTTTCTAGCTAAAGACGCAGGTGTTCAGGGGGGGGGCAATTTTCCCCATTTTGAGCCACCATTTTTACCACGTTCCTGTCCAAAGTCCTAAAAATGCCTTGTCGATAAGTTATACTCCAAGGAAAACATATTATAGATTACGGGTTTCTAGCCGAAGGGTTCGGTTAGGCCATCAAGGGGGAGAATTATTCCGTTTTTACCCCTCCCGGTAGGAAGTTCCAAAAATTCCGAGAACGTCTGCATTGGATTTTAGGTCTCTATATCCAGCAGTTTGCCCAACTCGGCAAGGGGGTAGTTTTTTACTTTTTACCCGTATGAGTTTCCAAAAATACCGTCTTAGGGGACGTCTACGTTGGAGAAGGAACCCAAATACCGAATTTAAGCAGTTTGGCCAGGCCGTTAAGGGGGAGACTTCCTGTTTTTGACCCTAGCTGTGGAAATTTCCAAAAATCTCATCTTAGCGGATGTCTACAATAGAGGAGGACCTTTAGTACCAAATTTCAACTTCCTACCTCCAGCAGTTCGGCAGGCCTTTAAGCGGCACTTTTCGCTTCATTAATCCCCATTTTTGCAATGTCCCTGTCCAAAATTCCACAAAGCACCTTCCCGATAAGTGAGCCCATACTCCAAGGAACATATGTTTTACATTTCAGGATGCTAGCCAACTTTTACTATTTGTACCCCTCTGGGTAGGAATTACCGAAAATCCATCGACAGAGAATTTGAGCTTCCTAGTTCTAGCAGTTTGAGCAGGCTGTCAAGTGGGACACTTTTTCTTTTTTTGTCCCTCCCGGTTGGAATTAGGCTGGATGAGGAACCTAAGTACCGAATTTCAGCTTCCTAGTTCCAGCAGTTTGGACAGGTCGTTAAGGGGCCAATTTCCCTTTTTGAGCCCCTATTTTATAACGACCCTGTCCAAAATTCAAAATACTATCTTTCTAATAAGTTAGCCCTTACTCCAGGGACCCACATTTTAAATTTCAGGTTTCTAGCCGAAGGGGTTTTTACAGGCCACCAAGGGGAGGCTTTCTTCTTTTTGCCCCTCCCTTTAGGAATTTACAAAAATTCGATCTTCGCGGCTGTCTGCGATGGATGAGGAACATCCATACCAAATTTCAACTTCATTGCCTCAGCGGTTTGGGCAGGCCATTATTGGGGACATTTTTCCCTTTCAACCCACATTTTTACTATGTTTCTGTTCCAAAATAGAAAAATTACGTTGCCGGTGAGTTAGTCCTACTCCAGAAAATACATATTTAAAATTTTAGGTTGGCCAGAAGGGATTGGGCAGGCCGTCAAGGAGAATACTTTTCCCCTTATCTCCCTCCCGATAGGAATTTCAAAAATTCCATCTAAGCGGACGCCTACACAGAAGGAGGAACTCACATACCGAATTTCGGCTACATAGTTTCAGCAGTTTGGGCAGGCGGTCAAGGGGGAAACATCCCCCTTTTGGGATATCCTGTAGGGAATTCCAAAAATACAAACTTAGTCGATGTCTACTACAGTGGAGGAATCTTTATGCCAAATTTCAACTTCTTATCTCCAGTAGTTTGGCAGGCAGTTAATGGGGACACTTTTCCAATTTGTGAGACCGTCTATG
The DNA here is from genome assembly GCA_949987735.1 of Leucophora obtusa. Lineage (NCBI taxonomy): Eukaryota > Metazoa > Arthropoda > Insecta > Diptera > Anthomyiidae > Leucophora > Leucophora obtusa. The sequence goes on along the minus strand of OX465295.1, from coordinate 289,960,082 downwards.
GGGACGTCTATGCCGAATATCAAGAAACCTTGTTTTAGTGGAGATAGAAAAAAAAAGTACTTTTTGTGAAATTATATTTTTTTAAATGGAATTTTTTGGAAAAAATCCAAATTTTTTAGAGAAAGATACTTTATTTTTACAAAGTACTTTATGGAAGAAGGTACTTTTTTTGAAAAAGTTATTTTTAGGAAAATTTTTTTTTTTTTTTTTTGGAAAAAGGTCCTTTTTTTGCGAAAGGGTCCTTTATTGGAAAAGGTATTTTTTTGGAAAAAGGTATTTTTTTGGAAAAATGATTTTTTTTTGGAAAAAGGTACTTTTTTGGATAAGGTATTTTTTTTGGAAAAAGGTAAATTTTTTTAGAAAAAGGTTCTTTTTTTGGAAAAAGGTACTTTTTTTGGAAAAAGGTACTTTTTTTTGGAAAAAGGTACTTTTTTTTGGAAAAAGGTACTTTTTTTTGGAAAAAGGTACTTTTTTTGGAAAAAGGTACTTTTTTTGGAAAAAGGTACTTTTTTGGAAAAAGGTACTTTTTTTTGGAAAAGGTCGTTTTTTTTGGAAAAATGTACTTTTTGTGGAAAAAGGTACTTTTTTTGGAAAAAGGTACTTTTTAAAAAGTAGCTTTTTCCAAAAAAAATACCTTTTTCCAAATAAAGTACCTTTTTCCAAAAAAAAGTACCTTTTTCCAAAAAAAGTACATTTTTCCAAAAAAAGGACCTTTTCCAAAAAAAAGTACCTTTTTCCAAAAAAGTACCTTTTTCCAAAAAAACTACCTTTTTCCAAAAAAAGTACCTTTTTCAAAAAAAAGTACCTTTTTCTAAAAAAATTTACCTTTTTGCAAAAAAAAGTACCTTATCCAAAAAAAGTACCTTTTTCCAAAAAAAATCATTTTCCCAAAAAAATACCTTTTTCCAAAAGAAGTACCTTTTTCCAAAAAAAGTACCTTTTTCCAAAAAAAGTACCTTTTTCCAAAAAAAGTACCTTTTTCCAAAAAAAGTACCTTTTTCCAAAAAAATCCTTTTTTCCAAAAAAAGTACCCTTTTCCAAAAACAGTACCTTTTTCCAAAAAAAGTACCTTTTTCCAAAAAAAGTACCTTTTTCAAAAAAAAGTACCTTTTTCTAAAAAAATTTACCTTTTTCCAAAAAAAAGTACCTTATCCAAAAAAAGTACCTTTTTCCAAAAAAAAATCATTTTTCCAAAAAAATACCTTTTTCCAAAAAAATACCTTTTCCAAAAAAGGACCCTTTCCCAAGAAAAGGACCTTTTTCCAAAAAAAATAAATTTTTCCTAAAAATAACTTTTTCAAAAAAAGTACCTTCTTCCATAAAGTACTTTGTAAAAATAAAGTATCTTTCTCCAAAAAATTTCGCTTTTTCCAAAAAATTCCATTTAAAAAAATATAATTTCACAAAAAGTACTTCTTTTTCCTCCCCCCACGGATATCTCCACTAACACAAGGTTTCTTGATATTCGGCATAGACGTCCGCTAAGACGGGACGGGAATATATTCGGCATAGACGTCCCCATAGACGGTCTCACAAATTGGAAAAGTGTCCCCATTAACTGCCTGCCAAACTACTGGAGATAAGAAGTTGAAATTTGGCATAAAGATTCCTCCACTGTAGTAGACATCGACTAAGTTTGTATTTTTGGAATTCCCTACAGGATATCCCAAAAGGGGGATGTTTCCCCCTTGACCGCCTGCCCAAACTGCTGAAACTATGTAGCCGAAATTCGGTATGTGAGTTCCTCCTTCTGTGTAGGCGTCCGCTTAGACGGAATTTTTGAAATTCCTATCGGGAGGGAGATAAGGGGAAAAGTATTCTCCTTGACGGCCTGCCCAATCCCTTCTGGCCAACCTAAAATTTTAAATATGTATTTTCTGGAGTAGGACTAACTAACCGGCAACGTAATTTTTCTATTTTGGAACAGAAACATAGTAAAAATGTGGGTTGAAAGGGAAAAATGTCCCCAATAATGGCCTGCCCAAACCGCTGAGGCAATGAAGTTGAAATTTGGTATGGATGTTCCTCATCCATCGCAGACAGCCGCGAAGATCGAATTTTTGTAAATTCCTAAAGGGAGGGGCAAAAAGAAGAAAGCCTCCCCTTGGTGGCCTGTAAAAACCCCTTCGGCTAGAAACCTGAAATTTAAAATGTGGGTCCCTGGAGTAAGGGCTAACTTATTAGAAAGATAGTATTTTGAATTTTGGACAGGGTCGTTATAAAATAGGGGCTCAAAAAGGGAAAGTGGCCCCTTAACGACCTGTCCAAACTGCTGGAACTAGGAAGCTGAAATTCGGTACTTAGGTTCCTCATCCAGCCTAATTCCAACCGGGAGGAACAAAAAAAGAAAAAGTGTTCCACTTGACAGCCTGCTCAAACTGCTAGAACTAGGAAGCTCAAATTCTCTGTCGATGGATTTTCGGTAATTCCTACCCAGAGGGGTACAAATAGTAAAAGTTGGCTAGAATCCTGAAATGTAAAACATATGTTCCTTGGAGTATGGGCTCACTTATCGGGAAGGTGCTTTGTGGAATTTTGGACAGGGACATTGCAAAAATGGGGATTAATGACGCGAAAAGTGCCGCTTAAAGGCCTGCCCAACTGCTGGAGGTAGGAAGTTGAAATTTGGTACTAAAGGTCCTCCTCTATTGTAGACATCCGCTAAGATGAGATTTTTGGAAATTTCCACAGGTAGGGTCAAAAACAGGAAGTCTCCCCCTTAACGGCCTGGCCAAACTGCTTAAATTCGGTATTTGGGTTCCTTCTCCAACGTAGACGTCCCCTAAGACGGTATTTTTGGAAACTCATACCGGGAGGGGTAAAAAGTAAAAAACTTCCCCCTTGCCGAGTTGGGCAAACTGCTGGATATAGAGACCTAAAATCCAATGCAGACGTTCTCGGAATTTTTGGAACTTCCTACCGGGAGGGGTAAAAACGGAATAATTCTCCCCCTTGATGGCCTAACCGAACCCTTCGGCTAGAAACCCGTAATCTATAATATGTTTTCCTTGGAGTATGGGCTTACTTATCGACAAGGCATTTTTAGGACTTTGGACAGGAACGTGGTAAAAATGGTGGCTCAAAATGGGGAAAATTGCCCCCCCCCTGAACATCTGCGTCTTTAGCTAGAAACCTAAAATTTAAAGAACGAGTGTATATGGAACACTAAAATTAAGAAACTAAATAGGAAACGAGTGGAATTGAAACACTACACAAGTGGAACGAAATGGATATAAACGTTGAACGAATGGAATTGAAATTATAGACAATGGAAAGGGATTGGAAGAGGAATGGACTATAGAACGAAAAGGAATGAGAAGCGAGATGGCGTAGAATGGGGAACGAGTGGAATTGGAACACTGCAGTTAAAAGAGGAATGGCATGGAGCAAGTGCAAAGAAATGGAAATACAAGCGACTGATATCAATATCGATACACAAGACAGTAGGAACAAAGTGGAATAAAACGGGGAACGAGTGGATTTTGAATAACAGATAATGGGAACGAAATTCAATGGAATGGTGAACAAAATGGAATCTTGGAAGGAGTTGCATTGGAACACTAAAATTGTTAAACAAAATGGAATGGAATTTGAATGACTCAAACTGCCGGAGTTTTGTACTTGAAATTTCGCATGCGATTGAGGCAAAAAAAGTACCTTTTCCAAAAAAGTACCTTTTTCCAAAAAAAGTACATTTTTCTAAAAAAATATACCTTTTTCCAAAAAAAAGTACCTTATCCAAAAAAAGTACCTTTTCCAAAAAAAGTACCTTTTTCCACAAAAGGTACCCTTTTTCAAAAAAGTACCTTCCGGAATTTCCAAATATATTCGGAAATTGGATAAGTGTCCCCCTTAACTGCCTGCCCAAACCACTAGAGATAAGAAGTTAAAATTTGGCAGAAAGGTTCCTCCACTGTAGTAGACATCGACTAAGTTTGTATTTTTGGAATTCCCTACAGGATATCCCAAAAGGGGGATGTTTCGCCCTTGACGGCCTGTCAAAACTGCTGAAACTATGTAGCCGAAATTCGGTATGTGAGTTCCTCCTTCTGTGTAGGCGTCCGGTTAGACGGAATTTATGAAATTCCTATCGGGAGGGAGATAAGGGGAAAAGTATTCTCCTTGACGGCCTGCCCAATCCCTTCTGGCCAACCTAAAATTTTAAATATGTATTCCCTGGAGTAGGACTAACTCACCGACAACGTAATTTTTCTATTTTGGAACAGAAACATAGTAAAAATGTGGGTTGAAAGGGAAAAATGTCCCCAATAATGGCCTGCCCAAACCGCTGAGGCTGAAGTTGAAGCTGAAGTTGAAATTTTGTATGAATGTTCCTCATCCATCGCAGACAGCCGCGAAGATCGAATTTTTGTAAATTCCTAAAGGGAGGGGCAAAAAGAAGAAAGCCTCCCCTTGGTGGCCTGTAAAAACCCCTTCGCCTAGAAACCTGAAATTTAAAATGTGGGTCCCTGGAGTAAGGGCTAACTTATTAGAGAGATACTATTTTGAATTTTGGACAGGATCTTTATAAAATAGGGGCTCAAAAAGGGAAAGTGGCCCCTTAACGACCTGTCCAAACTGCTGGAACTAGGAAGCTGAAATTCGGTACTTAGGTTCCTCATCCAGCCTAATTCCAACCGGGAGGGACAAAAAAAGAAAAAGTGTCCCACTTGGCAGCCTGCTCAAACTGCTAGGAAGCTGAAATTCCCTGTCGATGGATTTTCGGAAATTCCTACCGAGACGGGCACAAATAGTAAAAGTTGGCTAGAAACCTGAAATGTAAAACATGTGTTCCTTGGAGTATGGGCTCACTTATCGGGAAGGTGCTTTGTGGAATTTTGGACAGGGACATTGCAAAAATGGGGATTAATGAAGCGAAAAGTGCCGCTTAAAGGCCTGCCCAAACTGCTGGAGGTAGGAAGTTGAAATTTGGTACTAAAGTTCCTCCTCTATTGTAGACATCCGCTAAGATAAGATTTTTGGAAATTTCCACAGGTAGGGTCAAAAACAGGAAAAGTCTCCCCCTTAACGGCCTGGCCAAACTGCTGTAACTAGGGAGCTTTAATTCGTTATTTGGGTTCCTTCTCCAACGTAGACGTCCCCTAAGACGGTATTTTTGGAAACTCCTACCGGGAGGGGTAAAAAGTGAAAAAACTTCCCCCTTGCCGAGTTGGGCAAACTGCTGGATATAGAGACCTAACATTATGTACATATGTAGTAGGTTCCTCCTCCACCGCAAACGTTCTCGGAATTTTTGGAAATTCCTACCGGGAGGGGTAAAAACGGAATAATTCTCCCTCTTGATGGCCTAACCGAACCCTTCGGCTAGAAACCCGTAATCTATAATATGTTTTCCTTGGAGTATGGGCTAACTTATCGACAAGGCATTTTTAGGACTTTGGACAGGAACGTGGTAAAAATGGTGGCTCAAAAGGGGAAAATTGCCCCCCCCCTGAACATCTGCGTCTTTAGCTAGAAACCTAAAATTTAAAGAACGAGTGTATATGGAACACTAAAATTAAGAAACTAAATAGGAAACGAGTGGAATTGAAACACTACACAAGTGGAACGAAATGGACATAAACGTTGAACGAGTGGAATTGAAATTATAGACAATGGAAATGGATTGGAAGAGGGAACGAAAAGGAATTAACTATAGAACGAAATGGAATGATGAGCGAGATGGCATAGAATGGGGAACGAGTGGAATTGAAAACTGCAGTTAAAAGAGGAATGGAACGGAGCAAGTGCAAAGAAATGGAATGGAAAGAGAAGCGACTGATATCAATATCGATACACAAGACAGTAGGAACTAAATAGAATGAAATGGGGAACGAGTGGAATTGGAATAGCAGATAATGGGAACGAAATGCAATGGAATGGTGAACGAAATGGAATCTTGGAAGGAGTCGCATTGGAACACTGAAATTGTTAAACAAAATGGAATGGAATTTGAATGACTCAAACTGCCGGAGTTTGGTACTTGAAATTTCGCATGCGATTGAGGCAGATTATATATATTTGGGATTTTTACTGGGAGGAACAAAAAGGGGTAAAAATCCCCTTTTAATTACCTATTCAAACACTATCCACGGAATATGAAACTTATGTATCATTGAAACATACTCTCCAAAAAGTTAAACAAATTTTCTAAAAGAGAAAAAACTTTAGAAAAATAATGGAACTTATATATTGTGATATTTAAACTGCAGGTAACGAAGCACCGGTGGAAGAAACCGACGCAGTAAATTTTCCAACTGAATTTGTGAATTTACTTGAATTTCCAGGTCTACCTTTACATAAACTGGAATTAAAAAAAACTTCAATGCTTTAATATTATAAATCGCTTGCCAACCCTGCTTTACGTTATTTATTTTCATTCAAAACACAAATGAATAAAACTACTTACGGGTCTATCTACCTAAGTTCGCACTTTACCAAAGTATCTTGACATACACACGTATATTGCAATTTGTAATGGATTCATTAATAGCAATCCACTTTCATGAGAAAAAGTGATCAAATATTTATTTATTTTGAACCCATTGTTGTGTCAGAATTATTTATTTGTGGTGGCTGGGTGAAGGCTTTTATTATAAAAACTGTACTTTAAATAAACAAAGCGAATTTACCCACCCAACCACGAATACGACCTATCTACGCCGATGGCTCGAACAATAGACAATTAGTTGTTACATGCTCACGTGTTGGTATACAAAATGATTTATTTATATAAAATTGAAGAGGCAAAAAATAGTGTTTGTACTTAAACATTACAATAAATTTTCCTTAACAATTATTTTATCTTAATAACAAATATTGTGTTTTATTTTATCTAAAAGAAATTTAATTCTAAACTTTAAAGCACGCTAACAACGTAGCGGGCTTCGCCCGCTATCTTTAATATTATAAATCGCTTACCAACCCTGCTTTAAATGTTTTTTTATTTTCATTCAAAACACAAATGAACAAACGGGTCCATCTACCTATGTGCGCACTTTACCAAATTATCTTGACATACACACATATGTTGTCAAGAATTATTGTTGTGCCAGAATTATTTATTTGTGGTGGCTGGGTGAGTGAAGGTTTTTATTATAAAAAACTGTATTTAAAAAAAGCAAATTTTAAGATAATCAGAACGAGCGGGAGCAGCCCCCCATCAACCACGAATACGACTTATCTATAATAACTTTACCTTAACAATTATTTTACCTTAGCAACAAATATTTTGTTTATATAAAAGAAATTTAATTCTAACCTTTAAGTTACGCTAACAAGGTAGCGGGCTGCGCCCGCTCGTTCTTTTATATTAGAGATGTACATCCATCATATTGATTTGAATATGTCAAAGGAAATTATAAGCGCTTTTTGACATTTACCTGTCTTATTAAAAAAATATATTTATTGCTTATTTTATTTTCAAAATTTCATCAATGTAAATTTTACATACACGCAGAAAAAAACAGGTGTATTTTTTAAAAAGCCTGCTATCAAAATTTGCATAGTAGCTGTGCTTGTGCCGCATTCCTATCAATGATATCTCGAACAATTTTGACAGTAGAAAGCCGAAATACGTTGAAAAACTGTCAAAATCGTTCTTGATAACACTGATAGAGAGTCACACAAATACAGCTAATGTTGAACTAATACAAAATAACAGGCGCGAATTCCTCGTAATTAATTGATATGCATTTTCGCTAAATTACGAATGCTTTTTTTTTTTTTGTTAAGTTGGCTAAGCACGCGCATTGTTAAGTTTACATTGCTGAATTTTATTTAAAAACGTGCTATGTAATATTTACATTGATGAAATTTTGAAAATAAAATAAGCAATAAGTATATTTTTCTAATAAGACAGGTAAATGTCAAAAAGCACTTAAAATTTCCTTTGATATATTCAAATCAATATGGTGGATGTACATCTCTAATATCAAAGAATAATGATGCTAGATTTCCTCAAGTTTTTATCTTACAATATTATTAATGCAAACAAAAAAAATATTAATGCAACTAAAAACAAAAAATATATATTTTTAGTGTAATGTTAATGTCAAAATTGCTTACTTGTTGAAAAAATACAGTTCTAAAAGTATTGAGTAATTATTTTTCAGCATTGGGTACCCTAAAAAAAACGGAATTGAGTACTCTTTATTCTACTACAACTTTTGAAATATTTAATTTGCAGCTGAAATAATAAGAAAAAGCTTACCAAAATTTTGTTTTTGAGCAATTATTTTTTAAAACTATTTGATTTTTGAAAATCATTTGTTGAAATGTCTATAACAGGGTAAATAAAATTGTTTTTAAAATTAACGGCGTCCATAGTTGTTGATTATTGCGGTTATTTTAAGAAATTTTTTAATTGACCGGATTTCGTTCACTATCCAGCTATGAAATTTTATGGGTTTAGTTTTTGTAAATGTTACACCTTTTTTTTCTGCGTGTAGCGACTTTTTTAGTTTGATATAGCGATATTTTTAAGAAAAAAGTTGACAACAGTGCTTGTGTTTACAATTTTGACATTTCATTATACATATGTGAAAGTTTTTTGTTGTGTTTTCAGTTTCGTCGAATTTCTTTGTTTTACAGAGACACAAAAATTAGAAGTAAATTTGAGTAAATAATGTGTAATTATTTAAAGAAATAAACAATAGCTATGTTAACATAAGAAAAGAGTAAAATATCCAATGTAATGCTACATAATATATCACTGTGTGTTGTAAAAATCGAAATCGATTCACCAACAAGTGAGGATTTTGGTAAGTTGAAACATATTTTTTGAAGGACAAAAAAGTCGAAAACAAAATAATTTTATTATTCTGTACGCTATTAGGAGAAACAGGTGCAGTTTCATCAGAACATCCGAATAATCCAAGAGTTCAAAAAGAACGTGAACGCGATCGTGGTTTACGTTTATCATCAAAAATCATCATAGAAACATACACGAATCTATTGTGGTCAGACAACGGAGCAACAAATTCTTTTGAAATGAGTTGTGCAACAAATGATAAGAAAAAGCTCTCGGAAAAACGGCAAAGGGAAATGCCAACATCTAGCAGTTCCCGTGAAACTACACCTTTGGAAGAAGGTCAGTGTGCTTCAGAATTGCCAAAGGAAATTGGTTTCTTTTCGGGTAATCCTAGTGTGGAGGTAACAAATGGCATAATACATTTGTATAAGAAAAAGTATGAAGATTATTGAAAATATTTCATTGCTTTTGGCTGTGAGTACTAATTTTGTTTTAATTTTTAGTGAACGCAAGGATATTAAAGATGCTCCTTCAAATCAACTTTGCCTTCTGGCCGTACCAGCCAGCTTAAGTTGTCACGATCTTTTGAGTTTCGTGGCACCATGCCATTCGGAAATACAACATATACGTATTGTGCGTGATGGTTGTCCAAATCAATTTATGGTTTTATTGGAGTAAGTGGAGATTTAAAAAAAATTATAAGTAGGTACATACCACATTTATATAAAGGTTCGAAAACATAAGATGCTAGTGTGTCATCAGCTGTTAATAAATTTTGTTATCGTTATCGTATTTTTAACCCTTAAATTAGTAACAGAGTTTACTTGGCAGATCAGCAAAATATATGGCTTAAATAAAGTTTAACGAAATGGCTCAGAAATTTATAAAACTATACATCTTTTCGGGCACGCCCCCTTAAAATTGAGCGAGTATACGAAAGGAAGAAGAATCTTAGCAAAGATGGTGTTGAACATACCCCAGATGTGAAAAACCTTTAGCCCAGCCAGAGACCGGCTATGGAAAAAAACTTTACTCAGCGAAGCCGGTTTCGGACCTACCACAGAGTAGAAAACCCCTAAGTCCGGCCGATGGTCGGTCACGCAGAAAGGCTTTTTGTAGTGAATTGTTATTAAGAAACGCCTACTTCAAAGGGGCTTTGCTGACAAAAAAATTGCATCGTTTAACTCAGCATGTCCATTTTAGTCTATGCGAAAACTTTTTAAAATTTAGTACCATTTCGGGGCGCTTTAGGGGCATAACTCCGATCAATATTTTTATTATTATATTATTTTTGTGTGGCCGGAAAAAAAAAAATTGTTGTGAGCGTGGCTTTAAAGTTGAAAATGAAAACTCGAATAAGTCCTCAAGTGCGATCAAGAAGAAATTTACACCAAAGGAAAGTATCTAAAATATCTCTTCATTGAGATCTATTATGGCCACATATATAAACGCATTATGGAATTGTCGACAATTTAGTTTGACTTGTGAAAACCCGATTTATTCAAAATAATTTGAATAAATCGGGTTTTCAAGTTATTTCATGACATGAACCACCAATAAAACTAAGAAAGGCGGATAAGTCAAAGATAGACCCTAACCAACTTTGTTATTCAACACGCTAAGATTTCATTTCGTACCTCAAATGAAGGCTTAAAGTCTTGAATGTCGTATATATCGGTTGAAATTTGTTTAATGGCTCGTATGAATAAAAAATAATATTACTACTAGCGGGAAGTATTGCTTTTTTTAAGCAATTCATAATTTAAGTCTGCTTGGGGGTAGACTAAAAAACTTATTTTCATTTATATTTCATGCTATGCCCGTAAACTACACTTGCTCTTATATTTCATTTTGTTTAAGATGTTTCTGTATGTCCAATTTTTTATTTCGTACTTTTTACTATTACAGATTTCGTTCTAATGCTTCAGCTTTGGAATTTTATCAAACTTATAACGGTGCTGCTTATAATACATTAGAACCAGATTCTTTATGTCATGCTGTTTGGGTTTCTGAAATAGAAAGAGGAGAGGATGGTGTACCACCATTGGGTCATACAGAACTACCCACATGTCCAGGTATAATTTAATAACAGAAGATTTTGTTGCAACAAAGCTACTTAATTTTTACAACTTTGCCTTTAAAACGGTGGGTCTCATTATGTAGGTTTAACTTTAGCTATTAACAAAAGAAAATGTCGTAAAATTGTATACAAAACAACAACAAATTTTTGGGTTAACTATTAATTAACGCTTAAGCCTGCAGTATGAGACCCACCGTAATTATCCAATTTCGAGAGGATTTTGAAATCGTTGACTATTTCTTATGAATACTTTTACTTAATTCTAACTTTTTTCTTGAGAAACCCCTCAAGGGTTCTTATAAGATAGAACTCAAATTTTAAAATTTTTTCTAATAGAAAATCTTCATATAATATATTTTAAATAAATTTTCCTAAAGTTTGCACATGGTTGGGCACATTTAGACGTTAGAAAAAACTGCTCAAGAGTTATTTAAAACACACACAACTTTTCAGTCCGTGAGTGAGTTCAAGCATAAATTTTCTTTGGAGTCTGCAAATTCTTTCCGGTCGAAATAAACCTGTTTGTCTCGTTATAAAAAAGAATTAGAAATATACTTTTCGTAAAAAAACATTCAAATTAAAAAATTACTTTGTTCAAAAAATTTTAAATTTTTGGTTAAAAACTAGTAAAAATAATAAAAACTAGCATGGAAACGAAGTTTTTCTAATTTTGACCCTTCAATCACATATCCAAATTTCATGGGAATCTAAGGGAACCCACAAACAGACCCTTCTGGTTAGATTCTCCCCTTCAAACGGCTGATCGTTTAGAAAGTCCTTAATAATAGTGCTGGTAAAAATATTAGTTGTGGGTATCGAGTATTTGTTCCTTTTTTGGTACTCGATATTTAAAACTACTACTCGATATATTCAGAGTTGCATTTTCGACAGACAAAATTATATAAAAATTTTACTCTTCTAAAATATTTGCCATAACAATGTGACCGCTAAAATATTTATCATAAAACTACAACTCTGCTAAAAGAAAAAATCAAAAGTAAAATACTTAAAAAATATATGTCCAAAAACTATAAAAAACGCAATGAATAGTTGGTAAAAAAAAGTTTAAAAATATGTTTATAAGGGCCATTAACAATAAACAAATTAACTTAAAGTTTGAACTAACTTAGGGCCATTAACAATAAACAAATTAACTTAAAGTTTGAGCTAACTTAGAGTTACAGGTGTCAAATTCCATACAAATTTGAATTTTTTAACTTTCAGTTTGTGTTAACTTTAGGTTATTTGTTTATTGTTAATGAGGATAAGTTTAAATAGTAAATTAACTAAAATATTCCCAGCCAGCAATTTCGGAGCGCTCATAAATAAGATTCTTAAATGGATCATAGAAATGATTATTGTTTTTTTGAAAACACTTTTTTGGTAGAAAATATGAACCCTCAGAAAAAATATCCAAAAAGTTGTGTCTACAATCTAAAAAGCTGTCTCAAAATGAGGGTTAGTTTTTCGGACTCAAAGAAGATTCCAATATTTAAATTTATGAGGAAAATTTCTATTTTTTACATTCTTTTTTCTGAGTAATTTCTGAGTACCTACACATGGGGCTCTTTTGGACAAACCACTTTCATAGGAGAGTGGAAAAATCTTTATCTTTTTGGAGCTCATTTCTGAGTCATTAATGATCATCTTTGTTTGCTGGGTCGAGTAGAATCGAATATTGAAAAGTAACCGAATTTACCAGCACTACTTAATTTTAACAATTTTTTATTTGATTCTTAAATTAAATGTTAAAAATTTTTAATTAAAAAAAAACTTAATTTAAGAGGTAAAACATTGCAAAAAAAGTTCCCTGTTTAAGATCTTGCAATTTCCTTCTATAAAATAATTTTACTCAAAGTATAAAAAACTTTTTTGCTGAAATATTTTCTATTTTAAACAACATGGTTTTTCAATTTTTTTTAAGTTTAAAGTATGTCATAAATAAAACTTCTTCAATATATATTTGAATGCATTCACGGGAAGTTACTCTTCATCGCTCCTTAAACACAAAAAAATTAATTTTTTCCCATATAAAAAAGAAAATCCAAGCACTAATTTTTATGAAGTGCAAAACATTTTCTATTGGTTTTCTCAATATCGACTTTTTGCCATATGGGTCAAACCAATAATAAGCTGACGAAATGTTAAAACTAACACACCTTTTGTAATTTTTAATTTTTCGAAAAAAGAAAATCGCTAATAAAATCGGCAGCTTTTTAGTATTCCTAGAAAATAAAAACGGCAATCTTTAGATGATTACATAGAGTTCTAGAGTGCATAAATAATTAAAATCAGAAATCCCAAGGTCAATTTCATAAGTTTTTTCTAAATCAATGAAAATAATTTATACTTGATCTTACTGAATGTGCTCATTATAATGCTTTTAGATTAGTGTAAGAATCTATTAATACCCAGCAAAACCTTTCATTACCATGTAATGAGTTTTAGGTATTGAAATCTTAAGTGTTCACTAGTTACCTTTTAATTACTAAACTACTTATTTTAACATGGTGATGTCATTGGAGGAAAGTCATTACACTGATGTTACCTGTAAGAAGTTTATCAGCTGTTCTATAAATAGATGTTGAATATAGATTTAAAAAAATATAAAAATTTAAAAACCAATAGGAGCTGACACGTATTGATCAGCGTACCCCACGATTGTTAGGCAAACACTCTAACCATTAGACCACGACATCACTATGATTTTTAATGCTTTAACTTACATATGTACACATTTATTGTGGCAACTGTTATACATGTCTATTTTCACAAAACTTGTTGTTATTAAATACTGCTTAGTGAACATCAACATTTCTATAAATAGATGTTTAATATAAATTACAAAAAAAACAACAATGGAAGCTAACACGAGTTGAGCAGCGATCCTCATGTCTGTCAGGCAAAAACGATAACCACTAGGCTACGCCATAGTTATGGTTTTTAATGATTTAGAACATATATTATTGGTTTCAGCTATTGTGAAATAGTAATGTGTGGGGTATAATTATCGGTAACTCATTACATTGAGTTTAAAAGTAATTCAACGGGTAATGAGATATGAGATCTAAGTAATGCATGTAGTAATGACCAGTCATTACCAAGGTTTTGCTGGGTATTTTTTATGATTTTTGTTGATCTTTTGTGCAGGTAAATGAATTTAGTAATATTTTTGTTTTGTTTTTTGAACGAATTAAAAATCAATATTTATAATACATATTAACAAAACTAAAACAACGTTTGAGAAATAGATGTCACGGAGGAGATTTTAAGATAAACAAAAATCTAAAAATAGAATGGAATATGTTTGTATTGATGACTTCTGGGTAAAAACATTAACAAAAAGCCGAATAGGAACGAATGTAACGAATTAGTTATAGTTACGTTTACTAATGCAGGAGCATGTGTTTGATTCCTACAGCCGACGGGTTGTTGAAAAAATTATCATATAGAGACAATCTGACAATTAACTTAAAAACAATTAATACAATTTAATGGAAAATCACTGATGAAGCCTGTCCATACATTTAAAAATTAATGTGTTTATAATTTTTGAGAAAAAGGTTTATTCTTCTTCTTAACCTCAAACATACTAAATTAAAAAAAATAATTGAATGAGGGGTATTTATAGTTGATCTTTTATTTGGTAAATAATTGTTTTTAGTTCGATTTTAGATCATAAATTAATATCACTTTCTGTTTAAATTATTTTTCAAAGTAAAGAAAGATGATACAATTTTCACAAGTAAATTACAAAGAATAAAAAATTTCAAAAATTTAAAAACTTAAAAAATTTTTTTATTCTTTGTAATTTACTTGTGAAAATTTTATCATCTTTCTTTAATTTGAAAAATAACACTGTGCTAGTTGAAAAATCCAACAAGCGGGGGACCCGGTGGGTAAACCTAATTCGATACGCGAATCCAGTGGTGCTATCCGTTTTTCTAGATTAGCTCTTGAAAATTCTGGGTCCAAGGACCCCAAAAACGCGATTTATCTATTTTTTTGACCATTTATTTTTGCCCGGGTTATTTGTTATTCCCCCAGTCAGCCTTGGGTTAAAAATGATCAGAATCGGTGCAGCGGTTCAAAAGTTCTGAGTGAAAATGTGAGGACACTTCGAAATTTTCCATACAAAATTGTACATTTTATTGCTTCGTTAAATGTACTGAAATTTGTATGGAAGTGAAAAATTTGCATAAAGGTTTTTATGGTGTCCTCACATATTCAATTACAACTTTTGAACCGCAAGACCGATTTTGATTATTTTTAACTTAACTAAAAATTAACGGTAAACAAATTAAAAAATCGAGTGTTTAGGGGTGCTTGAAACCATAATTTTCAAACTCAAATATCATTTTTTTAAGAGCTAACCTAGAAAAACGGCTAGCACCACTAGATTCAGCGTAACCGAATTAGTTTCACCCACTGGGTCCCCCACACGTCGGGGAAAAAAGTCTCCTTTTCGTGCACAGTGTAATTTAAACAGAAAGTGATATTAATTTCAGATCTAAAATCGAACTAAAAAACATTAATTTAAAACGAGTAAAAAGGTTAAAGTCGGGCATGCCGACTATACAATACCCTACACCAGTCTGGGTAAAAGCCAACTAATGTTTGGATCCGAAATTCGAATGGGTTAAAATGGGGCTCGTGTCAAAATTTTCTATAATGTGAGTCAGCGCACCAAATTTCATTAAAATATCTTAATATTTGCGACCTGCAGTTTGTAACCAAGCCAATTTTGTGGGGACCCTTATATGGGCACTAGTTCTAAACATGGACCGATGTTCACCAAAATCAATAGGCTTCGTCCTTGGGCCAACATAGGTCTATGTATAAATTTCATCAAAATATCTTAAATTTGCGACCTGCAGCGTATAAACAGTATAATTTTGGTAGGACCCTTATATGGGCACTAGGTCTAAACATGGACCGATGTTCACCAAAATCAATAGGCTGCGTTATTGGACCAATATAGGTCTGTGTACTAAATTTCGTCAAAATATCTTAATATTTGCGACCTGTAGAGTACGCACAAGATTGCATGGACAGACAGACAGACGGACGGACGGACAGACGGACATCGTTAAATCGAAATAAAAAAAAATTCTGAACCGATCGGTATACTATAAGGTGGGTCTACGACCAATATTTTTTGGTGTTACAAACATCAGCACAAACTTATAATACCCTGACCACATAGTGGTGTAGGGTATAAAAAATTAATTTTCGTTAAAAATGGGTTTTTATTTCCACCCAGCAAAATATTGGTAATGACACCTCATTACTATCTGCATTACGAAAAAGGATATATCATTACCTTTTGCATTATTTTATAATATAAAATAATGACTTCCTAATAACGGCCTATTGTATTCATTGTTTCTAAATATAAAATAATGACTTACTTGTATTAGTTTAAATAAGTACTTTTCACACACCCAGCAAACAAAGATGATCATTAATGACTCAGAAATGAGCTCCAAAAACATAAACATTTTTCCACTTTTTTCTATGAAAGTGGTCCGTCCAAAAAAGCCCCCTGTGTACTCAGAAATGACTCACAAAAAAGAACGTATAAAATCGAAATTTTCTTCATAAATTTAAATAATTTTGGAATCTTCTTTGAGTCCGAAAAATGAACCCTCGTTTTGAGACAGCTTTTTAGATTGTAGAGACAACTTTTTGGATTGTTTTCTGAGGGTTCATATTTTCTACCAAAATAAGAGTGTTTTCAAAAAAACAATAATCATTTCTATGAGCCATTTAAAAATCTTATTTATGAGCGCTCCGAAATTGCTGGCTGGGCAGTTACATTTTTTTATTATATGTAAATATGTTTTATGTTTAAATTTTCATGACAAGTCCTAAAATTACACACTAGAGAAAACTTAAATTTTTCTGTATGTATTTCCTTAGGCTAATAGTAAGGAGTGAGATCATAAAAATGTTAACACACATAAAGTTAAATAAAAAACAAACCACTGAATTTTAAGACTTCAAACCAAATTTTTATTAAATGAAATTTAATACAAAATCAAACAAAAAAACCGCATGGAATTCTAACCACCACGAACAAAGTTATCCACTTTTTCCGGAAACCCTCCCATTAAGGCTTTTATGGTAGTTTCTGTCACCTTTTTAGAGCAGGTGGTCCATCTACGTTTGAAATATTGCATGTCCTGGGAGACCTTTTTCGTGTCCTTTAATTCCATTTTAACAAGAGCCCAATATCTCTCCACTGGCCTGAGTTCCGGGCAGTTTGGTGGATTTGCCTCTCTTGGTTCAAAAAAAAACCATATACCACTCCAGCGCTTGCTGTAGTGACAAGATCCTAAATCGGGCCAAAAGTAAGTGGATACATTGTGCTGACTCAAAAATGGAAGAAGTCTCTTCTGCAAACACTCCTTGATATAAATTTCGGTGTTTATAGAGCCAGATGTCACAAATGACTGGCTTCTTTGGCCGCAGCTACATATGGCTTGCCATACTAGGAATTTTTAGGGAATTTCGTTTGCTTTTTCGATCTAAATTTTTCCGCAACATTTCCTCGAACATCAGAAACATAAAATTCTTGACCAGGGAGCTGCGAAAAATTAGCCAGGACATAAGTTTTGTCGTGCATTACACAAAAGTTGTATTTTTGTATAAAATTTGATTTTAATTTTCGAACTCTGGTTTTGGCCTCCAAAATTTTAAAAGCGTTTCTATCGGTAATTTTTTGAACTTTGTAGGACTTTAGTCCTGCCTTACGTTTCACTTTACGTATAAAAAAGTCCGAGCATTGGGCTAACCGAGCTGTTTTTCCGTCAGATGTATTAGGAGCTCTCGTAAGGATGCTTTTAACTTTATATGCCTTACCAATGTTATGATAACCAGTCGTTGTTCCTGTTCCCGGCTTCCTTTCAATTGTTAGGTGTTCCAGATACCTTTTTACCACTTTTGAAACTGTTTGGCGGCATACATTAGTTTCTCTGGCAATTTTTTTTCATCGTCCATTCTGTAAAAAATTGCAAACTAAAACTCATGATGTAAATTAATTTATTAACTGACATATTTTTAAAATGTAAACTGCCGAAAAAAAAATATGAGAAGCTTTAAACCAAAGTTATAGGCAAAAATGTGTGTTAACATTTTTATGATCTCACTCCTTATTTGCCTAACTGCTTATTTTTAAGAATCAAGTAAGCAATCGGATAACCACTTATAATTAAACTTTTTGTAAGCATGTGTGTAACCACTTATTATTCAAAATCTCATAACTACCCAGGTAGAAATTGCCGACGTTGCAACAAAAATTGTACTGGGAGAGCACTGTTTTTTACGAATTGGCGGTACTACTTAAAACTTACTTTGCTAGTACTGTTTTCTGAAAATTAACGAGCTTTTTTAATTTATTAAAATTAACAATTTTATACATTTTATGTATTTTTGCATCTTTTACACAATTATTTATGTAAGAGAGACATAACCATTCTTTTCTTGTAAAGTTTCGACAAAATGTGTGATGTACACTAAAAGGACAGTAAAGTACTAGCAAACTACTAAAATTGTTATTAAATGTACTGGGATAATACCAAAAAAATAAAATCCCAAGCCTGCGCCAACGTTGGGAAATAACTACGGCCAAGCGTTTATTTGTGTTATCATTTCGACAACATGCCAGTACAGTGAAAGTTGAAAATCCGACGCATTGCCAGTACATGTACTACCGTCTCCAATACCGGGCCGACATTGGGCCGTTTGTATTTTTCTACCTGGGTACTTATTTCTCATATTTTCGTAAGCGAGCGGGTAAGTGTGACTACCCTACGGGAAATTTTAACAAACTGTCACCGAACTGGCCCCTTTATATGAAATAGACTGGTCACTTTTACATGGCGTTGTCATAGGAGGTAGAAATTGACCCCTTGTGACATGTCACAAGACAAATCGCAGGACAGGTCCCTGAACTTTGTTTTTTATGAGAGTTCAGTAACCTGTCCTAGGATTTGTCTTGTGACATGTCACAAGGGGTCAATTTACACCTCCTATGACAACGCCATGTAAAAGTGACCAGTCTATTTCATATAAAGGTGCCAGTTCGGTGGCAGTTTGTTAAAATTTCCCGTAGGGTACTTATAAAAACACCACGCCAAACAAAAATAATGAGTTTAGACGCCAAAAAATAAGTTGTGCGGAGCTATGAATATCTATTATATAACCACTTATTTGGTAATGAATGATTTTGCTGTGCAGGGGTCTCCCATGTTCCTTTTTAATGGCAATACTGGATTTTAAGGCAACAGATGGCGCTGATTGCTGTTTTGTTTTTTCTGGCAATACTGCTTCATTTTATTGCCCGAAAGTTTTAGCTCATTCCCATTTTGAATGTTTAAATCCCCAATGGTATACCCAATTCATTTTAATTTAAACAAAAACTCAATTTAAAAGAAAAATATAGGAGCTAAGTTAGCATCGCTCTTAAGTCCAGAAAATTATTAAGAAATGAGTCAGCAAAGGAAATAAAATTGAATATTTTATGAAAAATTATTTAGGCCTCAAATCTTTGTTAAAATTGTGAAAGTAAAAAAATTTTATTATACGAAAGACAAATCGCAATTAAGCTGAAATATCACTGTTTCAAAATAAAAGTCGTACATTAAATTTTCGAGAGAAAAAACTCAACACAATTTTCCCACGAAACTCATTATGGTGAAAAATCTTTTTTTTTTCTAAAGTTTGTATGGAATTTGACAAGTAAATACGAGTAGTTTTCAAAAACTAATAGGGTTTGGTTATGTGTAAATCTAGTAGGTGCAAGTTCTAACTCTTTTGAACATTAAGTTTGCATAAGTCGAGTTTACACGATTCAGAAGGTACGTAAGAGGTTATATGAAAACCCCTGGTACTTTTTTGAACCTACACAAAATATATTTTTTCTGAGTCCTTTGCATGTAACAATTTCAATATTTTGAAAATAGTAAATTTTTTGATTAATTATTGAGCTGGTTGCTTTTCGTTATTTCAAGATTTATAAATATTTACAGAAAATTTCTTAAATAATTCAAATATTTTGTAGAAATTTTTAAATATTTTAACAGACCTAATTTTACTAATTGACTTTAATTTAAAATAATACACATATAATTTGTACCAAAATTCTTATTTTCGGTCTAAAACTAAATCTTTTAAGATTAACAATTTTTGAATCTCTCACCAAACCGAAGTCGAAATCCTTAATTTTGGCCCAAATCCCCTTTCCTGACAACTCTGTTAAAACTACAGTTGACAAAATAAAATCCTCCCTTGACAAAATTTCCCAAAATAAAATCCTCCTTTGATAAAATCCTCCTTTGATAAAATTTCCCACATGCTAGCGACATCTACAGTTTGTTTAAAAAATTATCGATGTTGTATCTCTATATTATATGTCTCTGACTATATCTGCATGAGATAGGGACACGCTCTCAATTTTTTAATGAGTTGTGTTACCACCCTTTAATTGACACCCATTTTTGAGACATTTGAAAAACACACATAGAAAAGAAAATTAGGGTAATTTCCGACCCCAGCTTTCTAACCCTAAAATGTGAGATTGGACACTTAAAGCATACAGCATGTTTTAATAGTTTAGATCTCTCTATCATATACCTAAATTTAATCTGAAAGTACGCCTAAAAGACGTTATCCCATAAATTTCCTATTAACTCTTTGGGTCTTTTTAAAGGCACATTTACACCACCTAATTTTTCTTATTGTGAATGAATTAAACAAATTAGGGGGTTGCTATCTCTAGCAGTTTTATCTCGCGTGTAAATGTGGCTTTAGATCAATTTCAAAATTTTAGAAACATGAAATCAGAAATTAAATAAGCTTCATGTGTCTTTTTTTGTCCCCATGACCCTAAGAATTAAATCCTTTTAATTAAAAATAAAGATAATTATAATCTAATAACATTTAATTGATATTTTTGGAACAGGCCAATTCTGTACAAGTTTTGAAAAAATAATCAATTTCCATAAATTCCATACTACGCTCGAATTAGCATTTTTTCTGTTTAGTTATAACTAGGGCAAGGAATTTCATGCACTTAAAAGTCGAAAATATGCGCCTAAAAAATGCGGCTAAAAAAGACAAATATGCATTAAAAATATAAAAAATATGCACTAAAAACTATTATTTTTGCAAAAATAATGCACTTAAAAACTTAAAAATATATATAATTTATTTATTTTGCAAACAGACACAGAACACCAAGCTTTCCCATAGGTCAATAAGGTTTAAAAAAATAAAATAAGGTTTATTTTTAAAAATAGTGAGAAAAAATTAAATATTTTTATTGAATCAATATATGAAAATGCATAAATTTTTTATATTTTCCAACAAAATAAAAAAATGATCCCAAAAATTTTAAATTAAAACGAGTAAAAAGGTTAAAGTCGGGCATGCCGACTATACAATACCCTACACCACTCTGGTGTATTGTTTGGATCCGAAATTCGAATGGGTTAAAATGGGGCTTGTGTCAAAATTTTCTATAATGTGAGTCAGCGCACCAAATTTCATTAAAATATCTTAATATTTGCGACCTGCAGTTTGTAACCAAGCCAATTTTGGGGGGACCCTTATATGGGCACTAGTTCTAAACATGGACCGATGTTCACCAAAATCAATAGGCTTCGTCCTTGGGTTGAGTATATATAACGTTTTTCTATATACTCAACAGTTTTGCCGGTAAAAATAAATGTTTGTTACCGCTACCATAAAAATCAATAACCTTTTGTTTATTACTTTTTTTTAATATTTTAGGCAAAAAATATTTTTTTCTTCATACATTTATTTTTACCGGCAAAACTGTTGAGTATATAGAAAAACGTTATATAAACAGATTAAAGGAATTGTAATTTTTAATTTTTTTAAAATTGTTTGAGCAAAATCGGTCTAATGGTTCTCGAGTTATGTCAAAAAAAGACCACCAAAGGTCAAATCGATATATCTCGATTCCTAGGGGTGACTCAGCGAAACGCCGGGACACGTATAACTTCTTTTTTACCGATATAACTTTCCCCGGTAGTTTGAACCCTTCCCGATCACTGACCCCTACCATTTGTCTCACAGTGTAATCAGTATAAAAATAGTATAGTGCGATTGAAAACTGTTTACAAATTTTTTTACAAACTTTTTTATCTGAGTGTAGGTCAGGGGAGGCAAGAATTTTTTCGATGCGTGCTAGAAACGGACAAATTTTTTTGCAAAAGTTTTACGCGTGTCACCTTAATTTTAGTTGTCTTTTAAAAGTCCTTTTTTGAAAATTATTAAAATTTGGGAAATTTTTTTTAAAAATATCGCAGATGTACATATTTATCAGCGCTGCGGGGAACACCCATGAAATAACTCCGAAGAGGAAAAATTAAATAAAATCCAAGAAGAGACGTAAAAATATTTGAGAGTTATTTAATTTTTTTGGGTTTAATTGAGATTATTTCATTATGAAAAAGTCCCCAATGAAATAAAATTAAAATATTTTGGACATTATTGCTTTTCATTTTTTTGGGGGGTTATTCCATTTTGGTGGTTATTTAATTTTGTTAAGAAAAGTTAAATTTTTGGGCGCCATCAATGATTTAGGTACGTAAGAGACTAGTTGGAAAATGTGCCTCAGGGAAAAATTTGATGTAGTTAAAATAAATCGCGCGATTTTTATTTATAGCGAACATTATGGATTTGAACAGAGAAATTTCCATTTCAGATGAAATGGCTCTGCGAAACACGATCAAAACCCAATTTCAATTTCCAACAAAGGGAGTTATTTCATTATGAAACTTATTTTCAGCCTTAATTTCACTGAGGGTTATTTCGTAGCACCTATTTTCCCTCTAAAAAAAGTTAATTTTTTAGATCCAATTTTATTACAAGTTGTTTTCCATTTTTGTGCAATTTTCTGGTACTTTTTATCTCTCCATTTAGGAGGCATTTTCTCATCGAAACATTTAAACTTCTTAGAAATTTTCCAATAATTTTCTGATAATCGAATTTGCGAGTAGTGCTGGTAAATTCGATTACTTTGCAATATTCGATACTACTCGATATTTTTAATTTGGATACTCGATACTACTAGATACTTTTAACGGTTTTTAAATTTGAAATTTTTTATTAAAATTCTTTGGACATGGTTACGTTGATTCAATATTTAAATATATAAACATATTTTTAAACTTTTATAGCTTGTATTCATTATGTTTTTCATAGTTTTTTAACATATACTTTTAAATATTTTACTTTTGATTTTTTCTTTTAGCAGAGTTGTAGTTTTGTGATAAATATTTTAGCGGAGTCACATTTTTATATATATTTTCCTTCAAAAATGCAACTCTGAAAACGTCGAGTAGTAGTTTTAAGTATGGAGTACCCAAAAAACAGACTAATACTCGATACCCACTACTCATATTTTTACCAGTACTATTTGCGAGTTTTGTATTAACCATATTTCTGTAAACGAAAAATGGTTTCAATGCAGAGTTTTAATTATTTTAAAAGACGATTTACAAGCTCTATGAAAAATTTCACCATTATGGAATTAAATTACACATTTTTGTAGCGAAATTTAACATTTAGGTAACTGACGTGTCATAGTTTCGCCAGCCCTGCCCTAGGTTATATATTTAAAAAAGCCGCACTTAAAAAGTTGCAAAATAATGGCGGAATTCGAAAAAGTCTTTATGGTACAGAAAATGAATTAAAAGAGCTTATCAGCGATCGATATTCTGCAAATGAATATATTGTTGCAAAAATTTCCCTTTTTGCAAATGTTTTTTTTTCGCAATTTTTGCTAATATCTAAATATTAGGAAGCTATTTTTTAATTACTTACATTTTTACATACATATGTAAGAGCGATCTAACATTTTTTGGTATAAGATGCCGATTGAGTGAGCCTTTTCCATCCCTAATTAACTAGTCGGAGTTCGTTCCTGTTCGAAGCCGAATAATATTTTTTCCCATAAAAAATATTGAGAGAGTTGCAAGGCTATTGATTAATTTAATTTTTCTTTTATCGCAATATTTTACAATCAAAGACACAAACTCAATTAAATATGTTTACTATGAGGTTATCGAATATACTTTCCTACTTAAAAAAAAATATAAAAATTAACGTTGGGTGAAAGGTTTTCTTTGATATTTTAAATGTTTAATAACGCTCCTAGACGAGAACAAAAAATTCTCATTGAGTTTGTAATTTAACTTAACAAATATTTCGAGAATTCTAAAAACGTAAATTTTTTAGTATTTTTGAAAATCTTCTCGGATATGACCGATTTTTAGGCATTTTTCATGGGTTTGGAGAATTAAAGTGGCAATGTTGAGTTCAGTACAGTCGAGGTATTTAAACAGCAGTCGACTTTTACTTTTTCCTCCGTCGGCAAAAATCGCCAGTTTTTCGACACCGTTCATTCAATTTTAAATATTTATTTCCCTTCCATAGTTTGTTTGGAGCGCATGGATGAAAGTGTCGATGGAGTACTAACTATTCTTTGCAATCATGCTTTTCACGCTAATTGCTTAATAAAATGGGGCGATTCTACCTGTCCGGTTTGTCGTCACGTACAAACTCCTGAACTAATGGAAAATTCCGTTTGTATGGAATGTGAAGGTACCGATTCATTATGGATTTGTTTAATTTGTGGTCATGTTGGTTGTGGCCGTTATCAAGGTGGGCATGCTGCAGCACATTATCGCGCTACAAATCATACATTTGCCATGCAACTAGGCACATCAAGTGTTTGGGATTATGCCGGAGATAATTTTGTACATCGTCTATTTCAAAATAAAACCGATGGCAAATTAGTTGCTACTCAAGCGCCCAATGATGAAGGAGAGGAAAAAATTGATTCTATGCAATTGGAATTTACATATTTATTAACATCACAGCTGGATACACAAAGAAAATATTATGAGGAACGTATGGAACGTTTAGAGCAAGAATGGAGAGATTTTCGGGCAACAGCAGATAAGTCCAATGATAAAATGTCATCAATGGAACAACGCATACAGGCGCTTACAAAAGAAAAACAAACAGTAGAAAGAAAATTACAACAAAATAACACTAAGTAGGTTTACCACATTACATATTTTTTATACAATTAAAACCAATATATTATTTTCACTCATTTACAGATTAAAAGAAATTCAAAAACAATTGGCCGAAGAACAGGAAATTTCTCGTGCTTTACAAAACAATCAAACCTCTTGGCATACGAAATACAAACAACTTGAACAACAATATAAGGATTACAAAGAATCTAAAGAAGAGGAATTGAATTCAATTAAAGAACAATTACATGATATTATGTTTTATATGCATGCTCAGAGTAAGATTGCTGAGTCAGATTTGAAAGATGAAATTGCTGGTGGTACAGTTGTAGTTCCCGAAACGGAAAACCCCTCAACAAGTTCGGCTAAGGGAAATCGTCGTAAGAAAAAACATTAAATTGTACTTTAATTGAAAGCAAATGAATAAGTTATTTAAGATGTGCTTTGAATAGAAGCTTAAGGATCGTATTCAAATTATAAAATGTAAAATAATTTTTCTTTCTTTTATCTATAACTATTAGTAAAACAATACATAATACTACAGTTTTTATATATTTATATTTAGTATTAAATGTATTTAAAAACAAATGAGGCTATATTACAATTTATTTATTATTGAAATGTTTCGCTCGTATAAGAGTATAAAATTCCACTTCAGAACTTTAGAGGAGAAGACAAATTGAAACTGTTATAAATAAACAGCTTTGATTGTTTTTGATCGCAATTCGTTCATGCAAGTCCAATTTTTTGAATTTTGCATTTGTGGCAAAACTGCACTACTTTTTCAAAATTGTTTTTAGCCTCATTTTCACAATTTCCCGTTATCTACCAACTGGGACTTTAACTGACACATTTGTTGTTTTTCACATATAAAATTTTAATTTAACTGTTTGCTAAAATGTAACTGGACAATCAGTAATCTGACATTAGATATTCAAATGAATAATTTGCAATTTCAATGGGTATTAGTTAAACTATTTTATTTAATCTCAATCTTATCAAGGTAAACTATTTTCATTAATCTCGATATTTCAATTTAATATACAGCTATGGACATAGAAATAGGACACTTCATACAAAATTATCTTCATGCATTTCTCTTAATAATTATAAAGCAATAATTATATTTCTTTTCTATTATAGTAAACTGTAATCAAGTAGTCTCAGATTATATATAAAACTATGAAATATTTAAAACATGCAAATATTTACAACAAAATTACTTTGTTCATGTTTGACTTGGACATATAAATAGGACACTTGCAATAATTGTCAAAATTTTACTCGATGCACTTAGTAATAATTTTCTTTTCATAATTTGTGTTTGAAATAAGTAAATTCTTTTCTAATTGTACCAATATGGGACGTGGATAACATTGTAATCCAGAAAAACGAAGACTTGTATCTCAATTCCAATACGAGATGAAATCTCCAACTGAAATTGCTAAAATACTAACCCCCCGTTTCCACATGCAAGTAAATGGTTGCAAGTTGAGAATACGTATTATCAGCGAAAATTTCGAAAAAAAACATTAAAATTTTACATGTGTCCACGCTACTTGCTGCAAGTTCATTTTTAAAATGTCGTTGAAGGCATAGGTTGTCACTAAATAGCACTCCAGTATTGCCAAGTATTCAATATTCTAACAAAGCTGGGAAAAAAATTTTGTTCTTAACAATTTTTTTTTTCAAAAACTTATAAAATTGATATTTTAAATTACCATTAAGATATGCAATTGTGTTATTTTTACTTTTTTTTACAAATAAATACAAAATCAGTTGCATTACAACTTTTACTTTACCAAATACTAGTAAATTAATAGAAAACAATACTAGGCAACACTGTTTTCTTTATTCTGTCATTTCACTTGCCGCAAGTATCAAAAATCCACTGTCTTCAAAATTTACTTGCAAGTTGAGCTGCAAGTCGTATAAGTGTGATAGTATTAGTGAAAAAGTGTGAGTGTATTGAGTTTTTCGAACTTGCACTTGCATGTGGAAACGGGGGGTAAAGTGTTTGCGAAATATGGTATACAATGCTATTCGTCTATGTGCTTGCGGCAATAGGTCCATTCGATTACCGGATAATTTGTACAAATTTTTACTGGATGGCGTTCGTTAACACAAATACTCAGTAAACAGAGAGAATAAAGTGACAGTTCTATGATGAGAATTTCTAAGTCTTCTTCTTTTTCTTGCAAATTTTTACTGGATAAATTTTTCTCAGTAAGAATTTGCAAGCAGAAAAAAACATATGTTTTGAAAACATACACAGAAAAAAATAATTCATACATGGAATGAATTTGTTCATAATATGTATGAATCTAACATTATATTTTTTTCCCAAAACTTTTTCATACAGTGTATGAACCTGTTCATACATATTATGAAAAAATTCATGATGGATTTTTTTATTTTATGCGATTTTTCTTCTTACGCTAAATAAAATAAATGGTAGAATTGAAGAATTCGTGGAGTTTTCGTGGTTTGAATTTCTAAAAGGGCATTTTTATTTAAATAAAATTATAATAAAAGAACACTACAAAAATTCACAATAATACAAAATATCCTGCATAATTTGTACCATCATACCATTGTTGGATTTATTTTCCAAATTTGACTGTTTCTTCAGCAGCAAACAAATAATTTCTTTCTTCAGCAAATTAATGAACATTTTTGGCTATCTAAAAAGATATTCGAAGAAAGATATTTTAAATAGAAAATTTCTTTACACATATTGCTCATACATACCATATTTATCCGCTTTTTTAAAAACTTGGCGAATTCCTCCCCAATTTTCGTTTATTTATTATTTTTTTCTCAGAAACAAAATACATGGAAATAAAATTTGTTGACGTATTTTTTTATTTCAAACTAACTTGTTATTTTGAATATTTTGAAAATTTCATATTTATAAAATTGTTCATAAACTGTACAAATTTGTTCATACATAATATGAATTAAAACTAATGAACGCAATTCATTCTATTTATGAAAAAATTGTGTTCTGTGTATGTTCGTTTATTGAAAGCAAAAAAAAATATTTTACAATTATGTTATTTTATGGAAATTCAAAGCAATGAAACTTTCAAAACAAATTATGGGAAAGATAAGAAAACCTTGTAAAAAGTTTCTGCTTAAGATTTAACATCAAAAAATATCGTCTTCCATAGCGACCAGATAAAATTTATTTGTATATTTGGTGTTGTAATCACCCAGGTGGAAATTATGTGTGGTAACAAAAAAGAAGCACTGGCAAAGCGCAAGTAGACCGCGGTCTTATAAAAAGAAGTACTGGCAAAGCACTAAATTGGGACGCCTTCCCAAAGCTTTAAAAGGGTGAATTCTCAGCACTTGTTTTCCTATAACATTATTTTGTTTTTGAAAAAGAAACTCCAAGAGAGTGAATATTTAAATAATTTTTGACTACACAATACAATAACTCCAAGAATCGCCTATTTTTAGAGTAATTTAAAATTCTTCAGTGATGAGGGCTCATAATTTGGTGGCAGGGAAAACACTTGATTTTTATGTTTCTTGGTGCTATCTCAATACTTTGCAAAGTATTAAATATATCGGTGTTAAGTATCATTTGGGTGTCAGGAAAGCACTTTAATTTTTTTATTTGAGCGTTGGCAAAGCATTTGATTTTTATGTTTATAGGTGCTTTCCCAGGGCTTGGTAAAGCATTGGCACCACCGTGGAATGGTGTTATCATTTGGGCGTTCGGAAAGCGCTGTTAACAAGCACTCATACCACCCATTTCGGTGCTTTGCCAGTGCTGGCCCCTTTGTAATTTTCTACCTGGGCAGCTGTGTCTACAAACTTGCAAATTATAGCAAATTTTCTGTTCGCGTACATGTTTGATAAAATTTTATTTTGAGAGTAAATCTTGTCTTACTCCCTGTAAGTTTGTAATGAGTAATTCTTACTGGACTTGACTTAAAAAAGTAATCGAATGAACCTAATGGACAGGACTTTAGTATGCAAAAGCAAACTCAACCCTTTTATGTCCTCCCGTCAAATAAATAATGAAATCAGGGAAAAATTCAACGTTCAAGTGTTAGACAGGTTAGTAAGAAGAAGACTGAATGAAGCAAACTTATTTGGACGAATAAGTAGAAAGAAGCCTCTTCTTTCAAGAAAAAATATTAAGAAACGTATTGATTTTGCCAAAACCCACAAAGGAAATGAGTTGTCCTTTTGGAAAAATGTGAAGACCTTGAAACACGGTGGGGGTAATATTATGGTATGGGGGGCTTTTTCCTGGCGTGGTGTTGGGCCTATCAAAAAAGTAGAGGACAAAATGGGCACGTTTCAATATTTGAGCATTCTTAAGAATGTTTTGGAGCCATTTGCCTATGAAAATATGCCAGTTAAGTGGAGACAATGATCCGAAGCATTCGTCGAACATAGTGAAGGATTGGTTGTTACAAGAACAAATTAAGGTTATGGACTGGCCAGCCCAAAGTCCGGACCTTAATCCAATAGAAAATCTATGGAAGGATGTAAAAATAAAAGTTTCGCAAAACAATTACAAAAATTCCACCGAACTTTGGGCTGGTATTCAAGAAGACTGGTATTCTATACCAAAAGAAAGATGCCAGAGATTAGTTGAGAGTATGCAAAGAAGATGCGAAGCGGTTATTGATAATAATGGATACAGCACAAAATATTAGTGTAATATTAAAATGTGTCCTATTTAGAAGTCCACGTATTTTTATTAGTTTATACATATTTACCAATATATGTATATAAAATAGTTGAAGGATTTTTATTTAAATAAAAAATGAATTATAATCATCAATAGTAACACTTCCCGTATATGAAATAAAAAAATTTTATTTTTGTTTTATTTTTCAAAATAAATAATTATGTTTCTTAACATATAAAAGTGTCCTATTTCCATGTCCATAGCTGTATTTCGTAAACCGAAGAAATTAACTTTTTAAAAAATTCATGATCAAAAATGAAAAACAAATAAAAACAATTATAGCAATATTTTCTCACAGGTGAATGTAGTTTTTGCTAAAATATCGGCGTAAATTGTCTTTCATACCCTTATTCGGGCGAGACATGTGCAAAGAAATTTGAAAATAACACACAAAGCAACAACAAAATTATTTTCGTTGTTGTTGTTTTGTGTGTTATTTTTAAATTTCTTTGCACATTTCATTGCATTTGAAGACACTAGGTAATGGATAACAGAAATTCTGTTTTCAATAGGTTCATCCGGCACCGCACGTTACATTACAGACAAACTAACGACTCAAATGCTTTTTCATAGAACAAAAACAAATCAGATGATTCGTCACGGCACGTTATGTACAAACTAATTATACCTTTATGGAGCCTTTTAAGCATATCTCTATATATAAAAGAACTAGCGGGCGCAGCCCGCTACGTTGTTATCGTGCCTTAAATAAAAAAATTTTTTTAAATTCGCTTTTTATTTAAAGTATAGTTTTTATATAGTAAAAGCCTTCACCCAGTCACCACAAATAAATAATTCTGCACAACAATGGGTTTAAAATAAATAAATATTTGATCACTTTTTCCCATGAAAGTGGATTGTTAGTAATGAATCCATAATAAATTGCAATATACGTGTGTATGTTAAGATAATTTAGTAAAGTGCGAACTTAGGTAGATAGACCCGTAAGTAGTTTTGTTCATTTGTGTTTTGAATGAAAATAAATAACGTAAAGCAGGGTTGTTAGCGTGCCTTAAAGTTTTTTTTTTTAGTTCCAGTTTATGTAAAGGTAGACCTGGCAATTCAAGTAAATTCACAAATTCAGTTGGAAAATTTACTGCGTCGGTTTCTTCCACCGGTGCTTCGTTACATGAAGTTTAAATATCGGAATATATAAGTTCCATTCCTTTTCTAAGGTTTTTTCTCTTTTAGAAAATTTGTTTAACTTTTTGGAGAGTAAGTTTCAATGCTACATAAGTTTCATATTCCGTGGATAGTGTTTGAACAGGTAATTCCCTCTTCCAATCCATTTGCATTGTCTATAATTTCAATTCCACTCGTTCAACGTTTATATCCATTTCATTCCACTTGTGTAGTGTTTCAATTCCACTCGTTTCCTATTTAGTTTCTTAATTTTAGTGTTTCATATATACTTGTTCTTTAAGTTTTAGGTTTCTAGCTAAAGACGCAGACGTTAAGGGGGTGGGCAATTTTCCCCTTTTGAACCTCCATTTTTACCACGTTCCTATCCAAAGTCCTAGAAATGCCTTGTCGATAAGTTAGCCCATACTCCAAGGAAAACATATTATATATTACAGGTTTCTAGCCGAAGGGTTCGGTTAGGCCATCAAGGGGGAGAATTATTCCGTTTTTACCCCTCCCGGTAGGAATTTCCAAAAATTCCGTCTTAGAGGACGTCTGCGTTGGAGGAGGAACCTACTACATACATAATTTTAGGTCTCTATATCCAGCAGTTAGGCCAGGCTATCAAGGGGGAATTTTTTCCTTTTTACCCCTCCCGGTATGAATTTCAAAAAATACCGTCTTAGGGGACGTCTACGTTGGAGAAGGAACCCAAATACCGAATTTAAGCTCCCTTGTTCCAGCAGTTTGGCCAGGCCGTTAAGGGGGAGACTTTTCCTGTTTTTGACCCTACCTGTAGAAATTTCCAAAAATCTCATCTTAGCGGATATCTACAATAGAGGAGGAACTTTAATACCAAATTTTAACTTCCTACCTCAAGCGGTTTGGGCAGGCCTTTAAGCGGCACTTTTCGCTTCATTAATCCCCATTTTTGCAATGTCCCTGTCCAAAAAGCACCTTCCCGGTAATTGAGCCCATACTCCAAGTAACATATGTTTTACATTTCAGGTTTCTAGCCAACTTACTATTGTGCCCCTCTCGGTAGGAATTTCCGAAAATCCATCGACAGGAAATTTCAGCTTCCTAGTTCCAGCAGTTTGAGCAGGCTGTCAAGGAGGACATTTTTCTTTTTTTGTCCCTCCCGGTTGGAATTAGGCTGGAAGAGGAACCTAAGTACCGAATTTCAGCTTCCTAGTTCCAGCAGTTTGGACAGGTCGTTAAGGGGCAACTTTCCCTTTTTGAGCCCCCATTTTATAACGACCTTGTCCAAAATTCAAAAAAGTATCTTTCTAATAAGTTAGCTCTTACTCCAGGGACCCACATTTTAAGCTTCAGGTTTCTAGCAGAAGGGGTTTTTACAGGCCCCCAAGGTGAGGCTTTTCTTCTTTTTGCCCCCCCCCTTTAGGAATTTACAAAAATTCCATCTTCGCGGCTATCTGCGATGGATGAGGAACATTCATACCAAATTTCAACTGCATTGCCTAAGAGGTTTGGGCAGGCCGTTAGTGGGGACATTTTTCCCTTTCAACCACCATTTTTACTATGTTCCTGTTCCAAAATAGAAAAATTACGTTGCCGGTGAGTTAGTCCTACTCCAAGGAATACATATTTAAAATTTTAGGTTGGCCAAAAGGGATTGGGCAAGCCGTCAGGAGGAGACTTTTACCTTATTTCCCCTCCCGATAGGAATTTCAAAAATTCCGTCTAAGCGGACGCCTACACAGAAGGAGGAACTCACAGGATATCCTGTAGGGAATTCCAAAAATACAAACTTAGTCGATGTCTACTACAGTGGAGGAACCTTTATACCAATTTTCAACTTCTTACCTCCAGAGGTTTGGGCAGGCACTTTTCCAATTTGTGAGACTGTTTATGTGGAGACTTTTCCCCTTTTTGCCCGTTCCGGTAGGAATTTCCAAAAATCCCGTCTTAGCGCACGTCTATGCCGAATATCAAGAAACCTTGTTTTAGTGGAGATATCCGTGGGGGAGGGGAAAAAGTAGTTTTTTTGAAATTATATATTATTTTAAATGGTACTTTTTGGAAAAACGAAATTTTTTGGAAAAAGATACTTTGTTTTTACAAAGTACTTTATTTGTACTTTTTTTGGAAAAGGTATTTTTTTTTTAAAGGTGTTTTTTTTGGAAAAATGTATGTTTTTGGAAAAAGGTACTTTTTTTGGAAAAGGTACTTCTTTTGGAAAAGGAAAATTTTTTTTAGAAAAAGGTACTTTTTTTTGGGAAAAGGTACTTTTTTTTGGAAAAGGTACTTTTTTTGAAAAAGGTATTTTTTTGAAAAAATGTATGTTTTTTGGGAAAAGGAACATTTTTTTAGAAAAAGGTACTTTTTTGGGAAAAGGTACTTTTTTTTGGAAAAGGTACTTTTTTTGAAAAAGGTATTTTTTTGGAAAAATGTATGTTTTTTGGGAAAAGGTACTTTTTTTGAAAAAGGTAGTTTTTTGGAAAAAGGTATGTTTTTTGGGAAAAGGCACTTTTTTTGGAAAAGGTACTTTTTTTTTGGAAAAGGTACATTTTTTTAGAAAAAGGTACATTTTTTGGAAAAAGGTACTTTTTTTTGGAAAAAGGTACTTTTTTGGAAAAAGGAATTTTTTTTGGAAAAAGGTACTTTTTTTGGAAAAAGGTATTTTTTTTGGAAAAAGGAACTTTTTTCGGGAAAAGGTACTTTTTTTGGAAAAAGGTACTTTTTTTTGGAAAAAGGTACTTTTTTTTGGAAAAAGGTACTTTTTTTGGAAAAAGGTCCTTTTTTTGGAAAAAGGTACTTTTTTTGGAAAAAGGTACTTTTTTTTGGAAAAAGGTATTTTTTTTTTGGAAAAAGGTACTTTTTTTGGAAAAAGGTACTTTTTTTGAAAAAGGTACTTTTTTGGAAAAAGGTACTTTTTTTGGAAAAAGGTACTTTTTTTGGGAAAATGTACTTTTTTTGGAAAAAGGTACTTTTTTTGTCCCCTTTTTGCCCCTCCCGATAAGAATTTCCAAAAATGCCGTCTCAGCGGACGTCTACACCGGTCGAGGAACCTACATACCAAATTTCAACTTCATAGCTCCAGCAGTTTGAGCAGGCCGTCAAGGGGGAGACTTTTTCCCCTTTTTGCCCGTCCCTGTAAAAATTTACAAAACTCCCGTCTTGGTGGATGTCTGCGATAGTGGAGGAACCTTTATACCAAATTTCAACTTCCTACCTCCAGCGGTTTGGGCAGGCCGTCAAGGGGGGCTTTTTCCCCTTTTTAACCCCCATTTTTACAACGTCCCTGTCCAAAATTCCAGAAAGTACTTTCCAGAAAAGTTAGCCCATACTCCAAGGAACACATATCTTAAATTTCAGCTTTCTAGCCAAAGGGGTTTTGGCAGGCCGCCAAGGGGGAGACTTTTCCCCTTTTTGCCCGTTCCGGTAGGAATTTCCAAAAATCCCGTCTTAGCGGACGTCTACGCCGAAAGAGGAACCTACATACCAAATTTCAACTTCCAGCTTCAGCGGTTTGGGCTGGGCGATGTTGAGTCAGTCAGTCACGTTATCTCTATATATAAAAGAATAACGTGACTGAGTGACTGATTGACTGACTGACTGACTGACTCAACATCGCCCAGCCCAAACCGCTGAAGCTAGGAAGTTGAAATTTGGTATGTAGGTTCCTCTTTCGGCGTAGACGTCCGCTAAGACGGGATTTTTGGAAATTCCTACCGGAACGGGCAAAAAGGGGAAAAGTCTCCCCCTTGGCGGCCTGCCAAACCCCCTTTGGCTAGAAAGCTGAAATTTAAGATGTGTGTTCCTTGGAGTATGGGCTAACTTTTCTGGAAAGTACTTTCTGGAATTTTGGACAGGGACGTTGTAAAAATGGGGGTTAAAAAGGGGAAAAAGGCCCCCCTTGACGGCCTGCCCAAACCGCTGGAGGTAGGAAGTTGAAATTTGGTATAAAGGTTCCTCCACTATCGTAGACATCCACCAAGACTGGAGTTTTGGAAATTTTTACAGGGACGGGCAAAAAGGGGAAAAAGTCTCCCCCTTGACGGCCTGCTCAAACTGCTGGAGCTATGAAGTTGAAATTTGGTATGTAGGTTCCTCGACCGGTGTAGACGTCCGTTGAGACGGCATTTTTGGAAATTCTTATCGGGAGGGGCAAAAAAGGGACAAAAAAAGTACCTTTTTCCAAAAAAGTACCTTTTCCCAAAAAAAGTTCCTTTTTCCCAAAAAAGTACCTTTTTCCAAAAAAAGTACCTTTTTCCAAAAAAGTACCTTTTTCCAAAAAAAGTACCTTTTTCCAAAAAAAGTACCTTTTTCCAAAAAAAAGTACCTTTTTCCAAAAAAAATTCCTTTTTCCAAAAGGTACCTTTTTCCAAAAAAAGTACCTTTTTCCAAAAAAAGTACCCTTTTCCAAAAAAAAGTAGCTTTTTCCAAAAAAAGTACCTTTTTCCAAAAAAAGTACCTTTTCCAAAAAAAAGTACCTTTTCCAAAAAAAAGTACCTTTTCCCAAAAAAAGTACCTTTTCCCAAAAAAAGTACCTTTTTTTAAAAAAATGTTCCTATTCCCAAAAAACATACATTTTTTCAAAAAAATACCTTTTTCAAAAAAAGTACCTTTTCCAAAAAAAAGTACCTTTTCCCAAAAAAAAGTACCTTTTTCTAAAAAAATGTTCCTTTTCCAAAAGAAGTACCTTTTCCAAAAAAAGTACCTTTTTCCAAAAAACATACATTTTTCCAAAAAAAACACCTTTTTAAAAAAAATACCTTTCCCAAAAAAGTACCTTTTCCCAAAAAAAGTACCTTTTTTTAAAAAAATTTTCCTATTCCCAAAAAACATACATTTTTTCAAAAAAATACCTTTTTCAAAAAAAGTACCTTTTCCAAAAAAAAGTACCTTTTCCCAAAAAAAAGTACCTTTTTCTAAAAAAATTTTCCTTTTCCAAAAGAAGTACCTTTCCCAAAAAAAGTACCTTTTTCCAAAAAACATACATTTTTCCAAAAAAAAAACACCTTTTTAAAAAAAATACCTTTCCCAAAAACAGTACAAATAAAGTACTTTGTAAAAACAAAGTATTTTTTCCAAAAAATTTCGTTTTTCCAAGTACCATTTAAAATAATATATAATTTCAAAAAAACTACTTTTTTCCTTCCCCCCACGGATATCTCCACTAAAACAAGGTTTCTTGATATTCGGCATAGACGTGCGCTAAGACGGGATTTTTGGAAATTCCTACCGGAACGGGCAAAAAGGGGAAAAGTCTCCCTATAAACAGTCTCACAAATTGGAAAAGTGCCTGCCCAAACCACTGGAGGTAAGAAGTTGAAAATTGGTTTAAAGGTTCCTCCACTGTAGTAGACATCGACTAAGTTTGTATTTTTGGAATTCCCTACAGGATATCCCAAAAGGAAACTCGGTATGTGAGTTCCTCCTTCTGTGTAGGCGTCCGCTTAGACGGAATTTTTGAAATTCCTATCGGGAGGGGAAATAAGGTAAAAGTCTCCTCCTGACGGCTTGACCAATCCCTTTTGGCCAACCTAAAATTTTAAATATGTATTCCTTGGAGTAGGACTAACTCACCGGCAACGTAATTTTTCTATTTTGGAACAGGAACATAGTAAAAATGGTGGTTAAAAGGGAAAAATGTCCCCACTCACGGCCTGCCCAAACCGCTTAGGCAATGCAGTTGAAATTTGGTATGAATGTTCCTCATCCATCGCAGATAGCCGCGAAGATTGAATTTTTGTAAATTCCTAAAGTGAGGTGCAAAAAGAAGAAAAGCCTCACCTTGGGGCCGGTAAAAACCCCTTCGGCTAGAAACCTGAAGCTTAAAATGTGGGTCCTTGGAGTAACGGCTAACTTATTAGATACTTTTTTGAATTTTGGACAGGGTCGTTATAAAATGGGGGCTCAAAAAGGGAAAGTTGCCCCTTAACGACCTGTCCAAACTGCTGGAACTAGGAAGCTGAAATTCGGTACTTAGGTTCCTCTTCCAGCATAATTCCAACCGGGAGAGACAAAAAAAGAAAAGGTGTCCCCTTGACAGCCTGCTCAAACTGCTGGAACTAGGAAGCTGAAATTCCCTGTCGAAAAACTTGTAGCGAAATTTTACTTTAGTTAATTTATTTGCTGAAAATTTAAATATAGAAATTGTGTAGAGTTGTTTTTCTTTTTTATCATTTCCGTTGTCTGTACTACATCCAGACAAGCTGCGACATCTACGTTTGTCTATCTGGATGTCGTCCACGCTATAAATGCGGTTATCACCACAATTTTTGTAGCAAAATAAATTAATAAAACATTAGGTGTGTTTGGGTACTTTTCCAGTAAAGTCCAGTAAAAATTACTCAGTAACAAATTTACAGAGAGTAAGGCAAAATATACTCCCAAAAAGAAAAATATCTAAAAATGTACGCAAACAGAAAAATTGTAGGAATTAGGATTGATACAAATTATTGATACATCGCCAAATTTTTCGAACTTTTTTGTTTTCCATAAAAATTTACCGATAAATCGCTGAATAATAATGATTCAAAAATTCTGTCAAGGAAATAAATGTTAAGAAAATGTGAAGACTGTCTTAAAAAGAAAAATCGCTAGTTTTCCCGCTAATAGCTAAATTTTTTTTTATCCCGCTAAACGAGTTGAAGTGTCGCTAGATTTGCCGAGAAAATAGCTAAATTGGCAACAGTTATTAAAATAGCTGATTGCGAAATAAACCTATTTAAATTATTGGATTAATAATAAAACCTAATAAAATGATCACTTACTTGCTCCTTCCATCGTAAATAAGCTTATATTTAAATATTTTTTATTTTTACAAAAAATTATTTCAAAATTATTTAGACAAATGTTTTAAGTGTGTTCCCGTACGTTCCCAATGTTACCGAAATTTACCCAAACGCGTTCCCGTACTCGAAAATTGGGTAAATGAGAGCGCTAATGCAAGTGTATTAGTGTTTCTCTTTTTACCAAAATTTACCCAGACTTTTTCTTCGGGTAAACTTTGGTAAAACAGCTGATGTAAATATAAACTAAAAACAATTGTGAAAATAGATTTAAAATTTTAATTAAATAAAGAAATAAACAAAAGAAACTTGTTTTTTTATAAGAATTAATTTAATAACATCAAAAACAACTTTCAAATGCGAATAAATATGTGTATTTGTGCCAATTTGCAAACTGAAATTATACGCATTTTCACATTAGTGATGAGATTTGTGGCACAATCTAAGATTGATTGGTACAATGGCACAACCGATACAATTTTGGCACATTTTGGTTATCTACAAAATTTAATAGAAAATGGATATAAAAAATAACAATTCTATAAAAATTCCTTAATTTTTAGTTTCTAAGCATTTATTGGTTTAAAATACCTTTTCGAACAAAGCAAAACTAAAAAATGTCATCGAAGATATTACCGAATAAGCCATTGAATTTTAAAAATTCAAATGATTTAAATTTAAAATTTAAGTTTAATTCATGAAAAATTTACTGCAGTTTTAGAAAATGTTTCTATGTACACCATTACGTGTAACCATTCCTAAAGAATTCATTCATTGGCTGCATTCTCAAATCTTTAATAAGAATCGAATGAATTTAATTTATCATTCACCTTTTAATTGAATGAATTCAAGAAAATGTTAATTCATTCGGTTAGAATTCATTCAAAACAGAATTCCATAAGAATGCTATTACGAAATGAAATTAAAGTTGAATTACACGAAATGAAACTAAAGTTGAAAACACGGGTACTGAGTGAAAATTGAGTTTTGGCACAATGAAGGCCCATTTGGCACATATTAGTCACACGCTTGGCACAAAACAAAAATTTTCAAGTCCCATCACTGTTTCACATTATTCTTTGAAATAAGATTTTGTGCTAGAAAAGTGGTTTTTTGTGTTCCCGTACTATTGGGTAATTTTGTCATTTTGCGAGAGGATTTTGTGCTTACTCTCATTTTACCGAACTTTACCCAAAAAGTAAAGAAACACACCTTTTGTTTCTTCAATCATATGTTTTAAATCATATGTTTTTTTCTTACAAATTCTTACTAGCAAAAATTCATCCAGTAAAAACTTGTAAGTTCTCTGGTATTGAACTGTCACTTTACCCTCTATTTTTCCTCTCTCCTTACTGAGTAATTGTGTAAACAAACACCTTCCAGTAAAAACTTGTACAAATTTGTACGAATTTGTACAAATTTGCGGGTACGCAAATTGCGGCATTCCTATCAATGATATCTCGAACAATTTTGACAGTAGAAAGCCGGAATACGTTGAAAAACTGTCAAAATCGTTCTTGATAACACTGACAGAGAGTCACACAAACGCAGCTATTATTTCAAAATTAGTTTAGTGCTAAAAAAATATAACTAAAACTTTTGTTGAAAACGGAATTTCATCAAAAAAAAAAATTGCTGAAAACTAGTACACTTGATATACAAGATGTTTTACTAATTTTTCTACTAACTTATTTTTTTTGAGTTTAGTTAATTTTCGTGACCGCTCTTTTTAGTTCAATTTGTTGACAACTTCTTTCAATCATTTATAAAACAATTTTACCGAACGTTCGTTTGGCTATTTTGTTAGATACCTATTCATTTTGCTCGTCTTTTAGTTACCAAAGATATAAAATTCAGACAAGAAAAATATTTAGTGTATAAAAGTTTTTTAATTAATGAAAAAGTAATAAATTTACCCGACCAAAGATTTTAAAATGAACGATTGAACTAAAAGAGCGATTAGGAGCAGTGTTGCCACATTTTGAATAATTATTCAAAAACGGGACTGTTTACACATTCGTTGGATAATTTTTGAATAATGACATTTTTGTGTAGTTTTAGTGTAATTTCACTTTTTATAGAAATTTCCGTAAATTTTTAAAAGTCCCGGAGCTTTCTAATAAATTAATAAAAATTAGAAGATATTTAGACGAAACGAGTTTGTCAGTGAAACATTTACCACAAATCTCCATTTTCTGGTGAATTACTTTTGTAGATTTTTTCAACACTAAACCGAATTTAGAAGAATTCAAAAATGGTGTTATGTATTTTTTTGTTTTGTTTAAAGCACCGCCTTTTGTTTATTTTTTGCGAAAATGATAAGCTTCTTTTAAAAATTCTCTTGGTTTGCAAGAACATTTAAAAATTCAGCGAAAGAGTCGGAAAGTTTGAGTTTGTTATGATTGTGACTTTCTAATGTCTGAAAATTTTTTTCCTGTAGTTATCATGATACTGGGTTTTTACCAGACAAAAATTTTGCTAACGCAGGTGGAGCAGAATCAGAATATTTTAGAATTCTGTAAATCCAACAAGTTTCAGATTTCAACAGAATCGTATGAAATTTTTGAAAAAAATGTTATATTTTTATTTTTTTAAATAAAATTTGTTGATACACATACTGCAAAGAAATTTCATGTTAAGGTCTGCCTTGCTACCATTAACATAAAAATTAAACATTTAAAGCTAGGGTTGAACAGGGCTTATGCCATCACATTGCGGACGCCTTGGAGGATCTACTCCAGCTTTTTTTAAATTCCAGCTTTGCACTCAGAGAAATATTGGTTTAATTTAAATATAAACGGTTAAATTTTGAAGAGTATGGGAGAGAATAAATAGCAAGTAAGTAATATTTTTGCATGCAATGCATCTGAATGAAGTAGCCATTCTGAAAAACAAAAATACTTTGTTCTGAAAGAAACTTTTAATATGCACTCAGGGAATTATGTAGGTAAAATCAACTGAAAGTGACAGTTAAAATAACTGCATTTGCACTTAAAAAGGTTAGACTACATTTGCAGTTAAATTAACTGCAATATGAAGTTATTTTTAACTGTTAAAAATCAACTGACAAATGTAGTAAAAACAACTACAAATGCAATTGAAACAACATATATGCAAATTATTGTAAAACTGTACAAACAACTGCAAATGTAGTTAAAAAACATAAATAAAAATTATTTTAAAAATTATTAATTTAATAAAAAACAAATTTATGTAAACACTCCTAACTTAATTTTATTCTATAATAAATTTAAAATTGAGAAATCAAAATTTACACTTAATGTCACTTTTATTTTTCACTATTAAGATAGTGTTGTAGATGTTCGTCTGTGAGGGATGAAATATGGTGTTGTTTGGCTTCCTTTTTTTCTCCAGGTAGAAAGGGATGAGAATATTAAAGAACTGAAAGAAAATAAATACAATATTATAATTATTTTTATTCGACCTTTTTAGTTTTTATTTTGCAATCAAATATTCGAGCTCGAGGTCGATTTTATTATTATATTTATATATGATGTATTTATTTACTCTTTAACCCTTAACAGTCCTGATGATGCCATTCAATGTAAATGGCGAAATATTGAAAATATTTAAATAAACATTTAAGCAGAAAATTTGGACCTCGAGCTCGAATATTTGATTGCAAAATAAATACAATATTTTTTTAACATTCCCGTAAATAAATTTATATTTTATATTATAAAACTTACCTTATTATTTTAACAATTTAATAAAAAATATATGGCATTTTCCGTATTACACGTCCTCACTCTTTGGCGTTGTTTTATGACTAAGACAAGAGAAAACATGTTCTTCTCATATTCTTTCACTAGAAATTTCTAAACAAGCGCTTCATACAAATGCTCCTGTTTGCTTCGTGTATGTACACACACTTGAAAATTTAAGTATTTGTAAAAAAATTTAAAATAACTGCATAAAATAAATGTTACT
The DNA here is from genome assembly GCA_949987735.1 of Leucophora obtusa. Lineage (NCBI taxonomy): Eukaryota > Metazoa > Arthropoda > Insecta > Diptera > Anthomyiidae > Leucophora > Leucophora obtusa. The sequence continues at coordinate 289,918,627 of OX465295.1, read as the reverse complement.
ACAATGTAGTAGTTTTTGTAGTTTGTTTAAAAAAATAACTGTCAAAAACATTGAAAAATTTTGCTCTAAATAAATTAACTACAATTTTAGTTAAAATAACTACAACCGCATTACTACACAAATAACTGTCATGTAGTAACTGCAGAACTTTTCTGCATTCTTTTACCATTTTTTTAATACTCAAATTTAAAAGCACGCTATTTTAATCCTGAAAAAGATATTGCATTGAAATTCCCTTTAGTTATAGAATAATTTGTTATAATATTTTCTGAAAAATTGGCCTGGATTTGCTTTTGCAGAAGGAAAAAAAACGGAACAGGTTATAGCAAAAATGCTAAATTTTAGTTTTAAAATGCAAATAACTTTTGCACTTTGTAGATGATAGAAATGTTACGTCTTTAAAATCGGTTTGTAAATAGTAAAATGACAAAACTTTGGAATCGAATGGCATAGCTCCCGCAGTTTCGGCAATCCAAAACTAACAATGTGAAATTTCATATCAGTCGGTAAGAAATGGCGAAATTCTTCCCAAAATATTTATATTTTTATCCACTGGGTCCAGGAGAGTTTATTTTGAAATAATATGAAAAATATATTTTTTGTGTAATTTCATAAGATTTTGGATAATTTTTAATCTACCGCTGTGTAATTTTTTGTTTTACTGGTGGCAGCATTGATTAGGAGTGAACTAGTTCTTTCGATCACTTAGGTGAATAGTTCAATTGAAGTAGTTCGTTCACGAACGCCACAAGCCTAGTTAGCAGAGACCCAAAATAACTGTTATATTTCTAAAAAAGTCACCACCCAAATTTATTTAATTATAATATTTCAATAATGCACTATATTTTATAAATCATATTGCACAAAAAAATCACAAAGTTTGGCAGATTTTAATTTTTTCAATTTTTATATTTTACTCTATAAATTTCTGTTGTTTTTTGATTTTTATTTTAAAACTTTTTATAAAAGTTACAGAATGATTTTTTTGAAAAAATTAAGCACTAACTTTTTTATTTGATAATAAAATAAAAATTAAAAATTGACCTAAATTGAATGCCGGAAGTTGCTGGAATATACATATTTACTCACTTTAAAACACTGTTCAATCTTTTATTAACACTAGTTGACATCATCAGGATATTATAATTGGTGAAGTCATTGGTTCCATGGCTTTTGATTTATATTCTTAATTGTTATTTTTTGATAAAGAAAAAAAATCACAAAATAACTTTTATTATTTTTGAAAAAATAAAAATCGTGTTTGGATTGTTTTTGTTTGAATTAAAAATATAAATCAAACAGAGCAAATAAACAGAAATTTAAAAATACTCAAACAGGAAATAATTGTAAAACAATCACTTTTTTGAATAAAAGTTATAACTGTTACGTCCCTGCTAGTTAGTTTTCTAACCTCCGTGAAGTTAGCGACGTCAATAACTTTATTTTTAGTTTTTTTTTTTTTTTTTGCAAATAACAGGGTGACTCAGAGAAGAAAAATTTCGTAAAAAGTACTACTTTTATCAACTCTAGCGACGTTTTTCACTTTTTCTACCACTTTTATTAACTCTGGCGACGTCGCAAACTTTTTCTACGAAACTTATTTTTAATTAATTTGTGGCTCACCTTGAGCCGTCGCCAGACGTTTTATAATAGAAACTGAAAGCTAGTTTCTTTGCCAACATTTTGGTTTGCCACACTAACATGGTAGCAGTTTTTTGTGGAATTGCTCCTTGAAAATGTGACCCACAACTGGTCGTCAGTAAACAAAATCAGGTTTGTTGGAACACTAACAACTTTTGCCGGAATTCTAAAAACAGGAACTGGTAGGCAGTCTTCTTTCAAACATTTTGGTGTATCACACTAGTATGGGAGCAGTTTTTTATGGAATTGCTCCATGAAAATGTTACCCATAAACAAAATCTCGTTTATTGGAACTTTTGCCGGAATTCTAAAAACAGCAGCTCGTAGGCAGTCTTACGAAAAATTTGGTGTCACACTAGTATGGCAGCAGTTTTTTGTAGAATTGCTCCTTGAAAATATGACCCATAACTGGTGGTCAGTAAACAAAATCTCGTTTGTTGGAACAATTTTTACCGGAATTCTAAAAACAGGAACTGGTAGGCAGTTCTCTTGCGAGCATTTTAATATATCGCACTAGTATGGTAGCAGTTTTTTGTGAATTGCTCAGTAAACAACTTTTGCCCGAATTCTAAAAACAGCAACTGGTAGGCAGCCTCTTACGAACAATTTGGTGTATCACACTAGTATGGTATCAGTTTTTTGTGGCATTGCTCCTTGAAAATATGACCCATAACTTCTGGTCAGTAAACAAAAGTTAGTTTGTAGGAACACCAACAACTTTTGCCAGAATTCTAAAAACAGGAACTGGTAGGCAGTCATCTTGCGAACATTTTGGTGTATCACACTAGTATGGTATCAGTTTTTTGTGGCATTGCTCCTTGAAAATATGACCCATAACCGGTGGTCAGCAAATAAAATCTGGTTTGTAGGAACATCAACAAATTTTGCCGGAATTCTAAAAACAGGAAATCGTAGGCAGTCATCTTGCAAACATTTTGGTGTGTCACACTAGTATGGTATCAGTTTTTTCTGGAATTTCTCCATGAAAATATGATCCATAACTGCTGGTCAGTAGACAAAATCTGGTTTATAGTAACATCAACAAAATTAAGGAGATTTAGTTATCTCGTTCATGTGAATGACCTATAATAGGCCATTCACATGAACGAGATGACTAAATCTCCTCATTTCTGTTCTTTATTCTATTACCATATAACATCTTATTTTAACCAAGGTTGGTTACCGTTATCGCTAAAATACCGTTTCAAATTGAATACCGTTAGCGTTATCGATACCTCTAAAAAAATTTATAAATACCGTTATCGTTACCGTTACCGTTATTTTTATGGGTAGTTACCGGTATTTATTATTTTATATAAAAATTACAATTTTTTTATTTTTTATTTTATAATCTTGAGTGTTTTTTTTACAAAAAAATTATAGATAATAATTTTACTTATTAAAACTACCAGTATTGAATTTATAGCTTAAAATCTGTATTTTCAGTACTTGAAATTAAAAATATGCCATGTTTTTACTTGTTTTTATATGTTTTTAACATAATTTTTAATACCGGTACGTACCGGTATTGCTGTTTCGATAACGGTATACCGTTACCGAAACAGTCTTAAATACCGTTACCTTTACCGTTACCTAAACAAATGAAATCTGATACCTTTACCCTTACCGTTATTCGTTTCGGTAACCAACCTTGATTTTAACATTATAACAAGCAGGTTGACGTCGCTTTGTTTAAGAAATTTTAGAAAAATATTACACTCTTAAAATTTTACAAGAACAGGAAATTTGTTATGAATTATTTTTATTTCTTTAGTTCATTAAAATTTACTAACTAATGGAATACTTTTTAAGAATAAATAATTTATATACAAAAAAAATACATATTTTTTAAATAATGTGTATAATAAAATTTATTATGAATTATTTAAAAAAATTAAATTACTATAAATTATTTTTTTTTCTTTAATTCATTCATGCATTAATTATTACATTTCTTCATTAATTCATGTTCTTAATATACAAATATAAATTTAAAAATGATAAACTAATTTCTCACAGTGAAGAAACACAATACATTCACATTCTTTCTTTCTGCCGACCACTGATTTAATCACACCACAAATTTAAAATTTTTCTATTATAAAAAAATCACTGAAGAGCCTTTTTTGAACACCTGTTACTATACGAATGAGTTGAAAGATCGAACTGAAATTTAATATGTGTTCATATGACGGATGGAAGCTTTCATTAGGTCCATTCGATTACTTTTCTCAGTCAAGTCCAGTAGGAATTACTCAGTACAAACTTACAGAGAGCAAGACAAGATTTACTCTCAAAATAAAAATTTCCCAAACATGTACGCGAACAGAAAATTTGCTACAATTTGCAAGTTTGTAGACATAGCTGATTATATAGAAGTTTGTTATTTAGTTAGTTGCTTTAATTAACCATATAAGGCCCTAAGGGCTCGGTTATGTAATTGAAGAATTAATAAAAAAAAAATTTAGCTGGTCGCTATGGAGGAAGATAATTTTTGATTTTAAATCTTTAGCAGACAATTTTTAGAAGGTTTTTATATGTTTTCCATAATTTATTTTGAAAGTTTTACTGCACGCAGAAAAAAACAGGTGGAACTTTATCTAAGTGCTATGTAATTATACAACTACATAAGTTCGAAGTAAGTTTTACAATTTTCTAGCAAAATATATGTAATTTGTCGGATATTTTCCGCCACACATGTATATATTTTGCAAGGATTGTATATATTTTATAAAAAAATTTGCGTATTTTACTAGAACTTTGTAAAACTAACTTGAAAATTATGTAGTTATATAATTACATAGCTCTTAGGTAATATTCCCCCTGTTTTTTTCTGCGTGTGCTTTGCATTTCCATAAAATAACATAATTGGAAAATAATTTTTTTATTTACATATGTTTTCGAAACATATGTTTTTTTCTGCCTACAAATTCTTACTGGAAAAAATTTGTCCATTAAAAATTTGCAAGAAAAAGAAGAAGTTCCTTTATTCTCTCTTTTTTCTATCTGTTTACTGAGTATTTGTTTTAACGAATGCCATCCAGTAAAAATTTGTACAAATTATCCAGTAATCGTATGGACCTATTATACCGCCATCTCTATGTCAGGCTAAGAACATTTCGTACTACCCTCGTAGTTTACAGAACACCGGTGAATTAAAAAACTGAATTAAAGAATTAATTCTTTAAAGCTCTGATTGTACTGTCATTTTGGTTGGCGCCACAGTCCGTTGGCTTCCAATAAGACAAGAATAACAACAAGTCAATTTGAACAACAATAACAACCATAGAATAGCGGATTTATTAAACAAATAACAATTGTAGACTTTAAACAAATTGCTACATAATTCAATTTTCTTAAAATTAGTCCATTATTTTTATTAAATTTGGAAATCATGGATACAAGTATTAAAGCTTTCCATGAAATCTGCATTATGAAATGGAATTGCTACAATTGTCCCGTCTGTTATTATATAAAAAATCCTGATCTAATGAATAATTCCACCTGTATGAAATGCAATGGTGATGATTCTGAAATATGTTTTTGTCTAATGTGTGGTTATGTTGGCTGTGGTCGCAAAGAACAGGGTCACGCCTTGGAGCATTATCAGGAAACTAAACATCAGTATGTTTTGGAATTGGAGAATTTTACAGTTTGGGATTATAAGTTGGCCAAATTTGTACATAATTTGGAAAGTAAGTTTTTGCTGTAACAATTCAAATTCTGGGGCCAGATTCCCGCAGTCGTAGCATTCGAAATTGTTAAAAAATCACGTTTTGTTTTTAAAGTGCAAATAAAAGAACACGAATAACTATTCTTACAACTTTAATTCATATTTGTAATAAAGGAACTAAATGCTTCACCTCTATCCTAATTTTAATCTTCGTAATGTTTTAAGTAACAATAATTGCTATCGAATAACACTCGATCACGACTGCGGTAATTTGGCCCCTGGTTATAAAGTAGTAAACATCACAACTGAGCCTCAGATTTTACTTACATGGGGTTTTTAGAAGACGTTCGTTGTCACACGAATGAGTGACTACATGTATTTTGTATTGCATGTATTTTGTTATAGTATTTTCGTTCGTGTGGAGCAAAACGTCATCTAGAAACACCACCTTAGATTTTAAGAAATTTTACTATTATCCTGAGTTCTCCACAGAGATGTGACAGATTGTACGACGATTTTGAAGTTAGAAATTTTGTATAGATTCTGAGACAAAGGCTAAACTGCACTTTGGGGAGCGTAAAAAAACGAATGCATGACCAACTCCGGATTAAAAAAATCGGTACATAGCGTACATAAGCTTTGTTTTGGTAAAATTTGGTGTTTTTTTGTTGGAAAAAATTAAAATTTAATGAATCTTTGGGGTTTTTTTCATATTGTGGGACATAGCGCCGCAGTCGAAAATTTCATTTTTTGTTACGTTGTGGTCATGTTTGAATTCTTAAGAAAATTTCCGTTTATTTGAGTACGCATACCTTATAATTAGTACATTAAGTGGCTATTTTATACTCCCGGGCAGTGTTGTCACCAGTGAAACAAAAAATTACACAGCTGTAGGTCACAAATTATCCAAAACCGTATGAAATTACACAAAAAATTATAATTTTTTATATTAGCCGTTTTTTCTAATCACTTGGATTTAATAAATCCATCCATTTCTAAAAGTGCTCAACAGATGGGGTTAGATTCTCTCTATTTTAAAAAGAATTTTCTGTCCGACATTTATTTCACCCTAATTTTTAATACCGAATTCGATGATGAAGGATTTTACTTTAACTTTTAATTTTTAATTATATTTTATATAAAACAGCGATAAAAAGTCTGCCTTTTCAGTTTTATCACTTCAATTTATATTTTTACACAATTGAAAAATTCCATTGCAATATTTAATATTCACTAATTGGATTTAATTAAATTACTTACTGTAGAGTGAAAAATTGACATTTCTATTTCAGGTATTTCTCCATGTCCATGATTAAAAATATGTATTTGGTGAGGTGTAGTTTGTTTTTCTAAACATATTTCATAAAAAAAATTTAATAAAAACCTTTTATTTGTTAGTTTTTAAATTTTTTTGTTTCTCTTATAATTTTTATTCGTATTTTATCTGACATTAAATTAATAGGCTGTTTCATATATTTGTGCTTTTATTAGGTCCATTCGATTACTGGATAATTTGTACAAATTTGTACAAATTTTTACTGGATGGCGTTCGTTTACATAAATACTCAGTAAACAGAAAGAAAAAAGAGAGAATAAAGTGACAGTTCCATGTTGAGAGTTTCTAAGTCTTCTTCTTTTTCTTGCAAATTTTTACTGGATAAATTTTTGCCAGTAAGAATTTGCAAGCAGAAAAAAACATATGTTTCGAAAACATATGATTGTTTATGGTAAATAAAAAAAATTATTTTCCAATTATATTATTTTATGGAAATGCAAAGCAGTAAAACTTTCAAAATAAGTTATGGAAAAGATAAGAAAACCTTCTAAAAATGTTCTGCTTAAGGTTTAACATCAAAAATTGTATTCTTTCATAGCGATCAGTTAAAATTTATTTGTATATTTGGTGTTGTAATCAGCTGTGTGTACAAACTTGCAAATTGTTGCAAATTTTCTGTTCGCGTACATGTTTGGGAAAATTTTATTTTGAGAGTATATCTTGTCTTACTCTCTGAATGTTTGTACTGAGTAATTCTTACTGGACTTGACTGAGAAAAGTAATCGAATGGACCTATTATGGATTTATTAAATCCAGCTTTTTTTTTGGATTTAATAAATCCACTTTTTGTTTGAAAAATTCTAAATCCAGGTGATTAAAAAAAACGCTAATTATTTCAAAATAAACTCTCCTGATCAGAGTGGCGAAGAATAAAAATATTTTGGACTCATATGAAATTTTACACTGTAAATTTCGACTCCATAGTTTTGCCATTTTTCTATTTATAAACTGATTTTTAAATACAACATTTTTGTCACCTGTAAGGTGCAAAAGTTATTTGCATTTTTGAACTAAAATTTTGCATTTTTGAAATAACCTGTACCGGTGTTCTGTAACTATGTGAGAAGTTACTCACATAAAAATTGCAACTCTACGATATTTAAAACAGGGTGAGTCACAAAATTTCAAACTGAATATAAGTAAATTTTTTTTACATACTTCTGGCTAAATTTGACAATACGATACTCTGTTTTAAATATGCCAGAGTTGCAATTTTTATGTGAGAAACTTCTCACATGGTTACAGAACACAGGTACTGGTCTGGGTTTTTTCCTTCTACAAAAGCAAATCCAGGCCAATTTTTCTGAAAAATATGATAACAAATTATTCTATTAACTAAAGGGAATTTAAATTTAATAACTTTTTTAAGGCTTAAAACTGCGTGCTTTTAAATTTGAATATTAAAAAAATGGTAGTATTTATGTTATTCAGAAAGGCTACTCCATTCAGATGCATTGCATGCAAAAATATTTCCTACTTGATAATTATTCTCTCCCATACCCCTCAAATTTTAACCATTTTTATTTAAATTTAACCAATTTTTCTCAGTTCAAAGCTGGGATTTAATAACAAAAAACTGGAGTAGATTGTCCAAGGCGTTCCTAATGTGATGACATAAGTCCTGTTCAATCCTAGCTTTAAATGTCGACAAGACAGCAAAAATTGTAAAAATTCCATGTTTGTAAAATGTTGCTTCCTTTCTTTAATTTTTAAATTACTAATAGCAAGGCATGACATTTCTTTGCAGTATGTATATCAACAAATTTTCTTTTGGAAAATAAAAATATAAAATTTTCACAAAAAATTCCCGATATATATTTTTTTTAAATTTCATACGGTTCTGTTGAAATCTAAAACATGTTGGATTTACAGAATTCTAAAATATTTTGATTCTGCTCCAACTTGCTGCGTTAATAAAATTTTTGTCTGGTCAAAGCCCAGTATTATGTTAACTACAGCAAAAACAAAAATCAGAGATTAGAAAATACCAATCATAACGAACTCAAATTTCCCACTTTTCGCTGCATTTTTAAATGGTCTTGCAAATCAAGAGAATTTTCAAAAGAAACTTGTCAATTATTTTCGCAAAAAAAAAGACGATATTTTAAACAAAACAAAAAAATAAATAGCACCGAGTAGTATATTGGAAGATGACAAAGCAAATTGTTGAAAATTGTTTGTTGTTGTTTTTGTTTTTTCTTTGATATTTTAAATGATGAGAACAAGAAATTCTCATTGAGTTTGTAATTTAACTTAACAAATATTTCCAAAAATTATAAAAACGTCGTCCCCTGATGATTTCCTTAGGCAAGAATGAAATCCGGATAGGGACATGCCTGCAACGGATTATTTTTCACATGTATATCCCGATAAAAATTAAATTAGAGCACCATTTTTGATTTATTCTAAATTGGGTTTAGTGTTTAAAATATTTACAAAAGTACACTCACAATATTTTATCCTTAAAAACAACCTAAAATACATATTATACTAATTGAAAACACAATTAAAAAAGGACTACTGATTTGTCATTCTTTTCAAACCATTTGCTAATATTTTCAAACATTGTTTAAACAATCCATAAAAGAAATAGAAATAATTGAGAAGTCTATTAAAACAATCATCAATTTTTAACTGACAAAACGTAAAAAAACGATTTTGTGGTTTGTTTTTTCATATTTGATTTTTTTTTTTTTTTTGTTGTTTAATTTTCAAAACACTACACAACACACACGTTCGTATTTTTATTGGCTATGTTTGTGTGTATGAGTAAAGAATTTCTTGTAATTTTAATTGAAATAATTTTGTATATAAACAAACTATTTTAACAAAAAAGAAAACCGAAAATATTTGAATTTTTTGTTTTAAAACAGAAAACAACGAAATTATTTAAATTATTTTTTTCTAAAAATAGAAATCTAAAAATAGAATATTTGACCGAAAATAACAACTCCTACAGACGATACATATTTTTTTTCTAGTTTGTTTTTTGATTGATAAAAAAGTTAAACAATATGTTTCAATGTAAAGGTTTCTTTTTTTCGAATTTTGTATAAATATTACATACAAATTTAAGCATTTATAAAACTTTTAAGTAGGTATAAATTTAGCTTCTTAAAAATTAAGTAGTTATAAAAATGCTACCAATGTTAAAAATTCTTGGCTTTTCTCTTTCAAATGTAAACAAAAATATTTGTCATAAAAATATTTGAAATTTTAGAATTTTTTATTTCATAAAATATCTGAAACAACAAAAGTTAACAAATGAATTATGCGTTTGTTGGTAAAGGTACAGCAGGGCACACAAGATTATTGCTCCATTTCGAGTTCCGGCGAAGTCTTTGTGCGAAAACAGCTTTTGTACAAAGGCGACCCAAAATGTTTAAATTTAGTTTGTTTACAAAAAATAAAAGAAAATCTGGTAAGTACGGATAGTCGTTTTTTACAAGTCGTTATAGATATAGGTATAAAATTCGAAAAAAAACAAGCCTGTATTTTAATTGATTCTTCAATTGAAAACAAACTTTACCTATTACTTTTTAAATAAACCTCAATCGGTTATGAAAAATATATTCTGAGTGTTATTCGCCAAAAACTGGAGATTTGTGGTAAAAGTTTGCCAGACAAATTCGTTTCGTCTAATTATCGACTAATTTTTATTAACTTTTAAATATTTACGGAAATTTCTGTTAAAAGTGAAATTACACCAAAACTACAAAAAAATGTCATTATTCAAAAATTATCCAACGAATGTGTAAACAGTCCCGTTTTTGAATAATTATTCAAAAAGTGGCAACGCTGCTCCCGGGTGGTCTTAAATGGATCTAGTGGGAGCCACACTTTATGGATCAAATTCATTTTTGAAATCGGGATAAAATTTTCTTTAATTTGAGCCGTCGCACTTACCATTTTGGGTGTGTCGGTTTTTTGAACCTAGCGGGTCCTTAACACCATATAGAAAAAAATTTCTTTTTTATTTCCAGATATACTTTTTTTTTTAATTTGAAGGCTGCCCCAAAAAGAAAACTTCAGCCAAAATCGGTATTAAATATTTCTATTTATTATTTGAACCCTTACTGCCATATATAGTTGGTAGACTAACAAAAACAAGTTATTTTATAATATGCCTTAAAATTATAGTCTTAAAAAGCATGGATAGTAACCGAAACGATGCGGTTATCGGTAAGGGTAAAGCTATTTTAGATTATTTCGGTAACTGTATTTTAAGAGAAACGCTATTTCATTTATTTCGGTATCGGTATTTTAAGGTTAGCGGTATTTTAGTTATTTCGGTAACGGTATTTTAAGGGTATCGATATTTCATTTATTTCGGTAACGTTATTTTAAGGTTAACGGTTTTTCAGTTATTTCGGTAACGTTATTTTAAGGTTAACGGTAGTCATTTATTTCCGTGTATACCGCAAAACTTTTAACAAAAAGCAAACGAGAATAAAAACAAAACCAATTTATCAACTTAATGTACGAAAAGTACTCATAACCACGTGCAAAATTACCAAAAGCAGAAAATTAAAAATAACGGTAACGGTATTTTAGGGATAACGGTATTTCCTTTACTTCGGTAACGGTATTTTCAGGGTATCGACATTTCATTTATTTTGGTGTCGGTTTTTTGGGATAACGGTATTTCAGTTATTTCGGTAACGGTATTTTAAGGACAACGGTTTTTCGGTTATTTCGGTAACGGTATTTTAGGGGTAACGGTAGTCAGTTGAAAGGGTTTTGAATCGGTAACGGTATTTTAGCGGTATTGCCTGCCAACCCTGTTAGAAAGTAATTAAATTTGTATATGGGAAAATCTACGAAACAGGTCGATTTCAGATTTTAAAAATGAAAAATTTCAAATTAGTGGCACACATTTTTTTTTTCTAGATTAGCTTATTTAAAATGCATTAAAAAGAAGTAATCTGTTCGCGTGAATAAATTTTTTTGAGCGCTAAAAAAGTTATAAACAAAAAACCGCACACATTTTCGCTAGTAAGTATTTTTAAATTTTTAGATTTTTCGGGCATGTGACCACATATTTTCAAGTTACCTTTCCGTGTTGAGTCCGAATATTGTTTCCGAATTTTTCCAACACATCTGGTTTTTGAGAAAATTGAGGTCAAAGTTAACAAAAACCTTTGGCTATTTTTTAGTGGTTTTTACTTATTTTTACCTCGAGTTAATGAATAAAGATCACACAAATTTTGCAATCATCATGGTAAGTTTATTCGAAAACCCATAGTCGTGCTATATTTCCATTATTGATTTTAAGTAATGTTGATTTTTAATTTTTCCGTCCGTCGGTCTGTCTCTCCATCTAATCTTGTACGCATGCTACAGGTCGCAAATATTAAGATATTTTGATGAAATCTGGTAGACCAATTTATATCGGTTCAAGAACAAAGTCTGATGATTTTGGTTTAAATCGGTATATGTTTGGACCTAGTGCCCATATAAATTTCCCTCAAAATTGCAGCACAAAATTGTATGGCACATCCATAGTTTAAAGAATTATGTGATCAAATATGTTTTGAATAGTACACGTCTTCATTACTCTTATTTTGTGAAAGTGCTAAATGGATCGGATGAACTTTGTACTCTCTACAGCATATCTTTCTCCAAAAATCGCTAAGAGGTTAAATTCAAATTGAAGGCACCTCCACAGTTTTAAGAATTATGGAGTCTAATCAATCTGGAACGGTAGATGCTATCATAACTATCATTATATGAAAGTGCTAAATAGATCGGATTTTATGCTCTACATCACTTTTCACTGCAAAATACACTAAAAATTCAACTTTTAATTGACTGGCACATCCACAGATAAAAGAATTAATGGTTAAAAGCTGGCTTATATGGTATATATCGCCATTACTATTGTTGTGTGTAAGTGCTAAAATCGTTTCTACATCACTTTCAGCTCCAAAAATCTATGAAAAGCTACAAAATTGAACCTACAATGGCTCTGGATACCAAAATAATAGTACGATCTATTTAGCACTTACAAACAATAATAGTATTATTGATACATACCGATCACGCAGGACTGGAACTAATTATTTCTCAAACTGCGGATGTGCCCTCCAAAAAATATAAAATTTTATGTTCTTCACATTATAGACATGAAGAGATTATTATTGTCATATCTTCCCGACTAAAAAAGTTTTTATATAATCTTATATGATTTGATATAATTATAAATGTTTATATGTGTGGCTTTATATGACCATATACATTTATATTAACAATTTGGTTTTATAAATATGTTTGATATGACGTTATATATAATCATATGCGATTTGGTCTCCAGCTATATATTAAGAGATCTGCAAATATAGTTTATACATAATTATATATAATGGCGTATAAGCTTCTCTAAACAATCTTATATCAAAAAACATAACAAAGTTAATATAAAATTGTATTAATTTTATGTATTAATTTATCTGACATGATATCTAATTATACAAAATTTTATAAAGTTTAATTGCACTATTAAAATTAAAAAAAAACTCCGAAATTGTGGATCTGGTTTTGAAGTTTGCACTTTGATATATAAATAAATGTTTATAATTGAATTTAACATATATTTTTCAAATAGTTGGCGGAATACTCTTTATTAAACTAAAAATTATTTTAAAGAAATAAATAAGGGAAACATTTTTTTTCATTGTGGAATTAAAGGTTGAAATAATTATTTTTACTTTTAAATTTAAAAATTAGACAAACATATGTTGAAATAAATATGGTTTAAGTTCATTTATTTTTCCGTAAAATTAATTGTGAAAGTTAATTTTTTATCATGTTGGTTTTTAATTTTTATTTTAAAAAATAAAAATTGTTTTTTTCGACCTTTCTAATTCATTAATTAAAAATTTATTAATTCAGTTCGAGGCCTATTTTCTTATTATGAATTAACATAATAAGTACTTTTTTCAAAAACTGTTTTTTTTTTCTTCATCAGGATACTCTCCTGGCAAATACTTTTGCTTTCAAAAAACCTCTACACTTTCAGGAATGAAAAGACGATCGTTTCGGGGATTTTCCTGGTCCCCTTCATCAGTTTTCTTTAGAAAGTGGTGGCGTAATCCCCGCAACGATCGTCTTTTCATTCCTGAAAGTGTAGAGGTTTTTTGAAAGCAAAAACTCTGTGAAGTATTTGTCAGGAGAGTATCCTGATGAAGAAAAATAGCAGTTTTTGAAAAAAAGTACTTATTATATTAATTCATAATAAGGAAATTGGCCTCGAACTGAATTAATAAATTTCTAATTAGTTAATTTTTTATTTTATAAGAAAGACACATTTTATAAGAAAGACCAAAACTCTAACCTAGAAAAAGTTGTTGCGACAAATTTTTGTAATGTTTTATTTTGTCAGCTATTTCCAAGTTCATTAGCAAAAATTGTTTTAAACATCTAGCATTAGTATTTAATATGAATAAAATAAGTGATCTCAATAATATTTACTAAAATTTTCTTCGAAAATCTTCATAAAATTATATGTATTTATATATAATTTGATGCAGTTAGATAGACCCATTTTTCGGATCAAATTGTATCAGGTGAGATAACATGATTATCTCGCTTGATATAATTATAAATTCCAATATTCGGATCAAATTAGATATGGACGTATATATGAGTTTATATATGGTGATATATGATTATATAACATCTTTTTAGTCGGGTTCTTTATTTCTGAAGGCACACTAATCAGTTTGGCCTCATTTATTTTGTTTATTTGTCAGTTATATGTCAGTATCAATAAATTTTCAATTACATTGAGGCTCTGAAATTACTCCTTATTTAAAAAACAGAGTTACAGATTTTAAAGAACTACCATTTGTTCCGAATTGAGGGCACCTATTTATTTCAACAAGTGTGAGATTTTTAAACATCAGAATTATTACCCACCAAAGGTTTCACGCGATTTCCTCTTATGCTGAAAAAGTTATACGCAAAAGAGTTGAAAACCTTTTGAAAGTTACAAGCAAAATCAGGGTAAATTATTTTTTTTTATTTTATTTAATTTTTTTTTTATTTGCTTTATTTATTGTAATATCAAAGCAACAAAAGGCCAATAAATATATTACAAAGTTTAATACAGTATAACTTAACATTATTAATTCATGAATTTCGTTTACTATAAATAAATTTAGAATTACTAATTCTTTTTTCTGTTGGCCCCCCAGCCATAATAATCAGGAAAAAAGTATGCGAATACTATATTTGGTCCATGTTATTGACAATTTTTATCTTATAACTTCAACAAACAAATATAAAATCATGTGCAAAGAGTCAATCAAAATATTCAAATGCCCAATTTACACTTCAGCAAAAAACTAGTATCATTTTCAAAACTTTTACTTTTCAATACAAAATTTGTATAGAGTTTGACAAGTAAATAAAAATAGTTTTCAAAAACTACCTGGTTAAGTAAATATAAAATCCTATCTATACTGTATAAAATCGTATCTATACAATTAGTTTTTGATTCAAAATTTATATGGAATTTGACAGGCATATACAAGTAGCTTACAAAAAGCACCAATCCCTGGTTAAGTGCAAATGTGTAGATAAGGCTCAATATAGAAGTGCTGCCGAAAATAAATAGGGTAGAGAGGGGATCCTTCTCCACTTTTTTTCAAAGCACTGTCATTTCTTAACCCCTAATTATTTTTCAAAAATTATTTTCAAATTGAAAACCTACATATCTTGGCTTTAATTTCTATAATTTTTATTCTAATTATTTGCATATTTTCTATTACTTTTTTAATGATTTTTAAAGTAACCCAAATCGGCGTAACTGCCCCAAACTTGGGGAATATTCGCCAAAAGAATTTGTTACTACGTCAAAGTCAATCTTTTAATGACTGAAATAAATAATTTAGAATAAGTTCTTTAGGATATGTGATTCCTTTTAATCAATAAATCTCTACTACATTAAAAAAAAAATAATTTAAAACTATAATATAATGATTCTTCAAAATTTCAAAAAACTGAATAATTAATATAAATTTAAGAATGAACACGATTGTTCTAATTTACTATTGAACATATTTTAAACATATAGAAAAGTCTTATAGAGCATTTTAGGAAGGAATGCACCAAGTCTTTGTAGCTCCAGAGGCCATCTGGTGATTGTGCCCTAGAGACAGGCAATAACATAAAATTAATATTTTTCACACTTTTTGAGCATTTATTAAAATCAAAGTATTATTAATTGAAAGCTTAGAACTATATATATATAATAGTTTGGTTCCTAGGAGGAACATAGGGCCGCCTTAGAAAAATAGGTCTAACATAATGAAAAATTATTTTTTTATCACACGATTTGAGAAAGTTATTGCAAAATGTAGTTGCTTCAAAGAGTATACATAATAAAGAGATTGGGGGACTCTATCACTGAGAAAGCATTTGTTCTATTATGTGCCTTGGAACAGGAACATACTCAAACCAATATCACCCATCGAACATGGCAATACGAAGAAGATTCTCTGAACATATCGCCAGGAAGAAAACATTTATTGCCGGCAATATCAATTTCGTTTTCCGGAAGTTTCCTCCGTCGGAAACAACTGTTACACTAAAAAAATACTTCCAGGCAATATGAAAGCAATTTCATATTGCCTGGAAGATAAAAGGGATATCGCTAAATAAACTCCCGGTACAATAGTCAAGGAATTAAATTTATTTCATTTAATTCCCTAAGGAATTACATTTTTTTCGTTTAATTCCCTAGGAATTAAATTTTTTTCGTTTAATTCCCTGAATTAAGTTTCAATTCCTAGGGAATCAAACGAAATAAATTTAATTCCTTGACTAAAAGTTGAATTAACTAGAATTGAATGAATTCCTTGACTAAAAGTTGAATTAACTAGAATTGAATGAATTGCTTGACCAAAAGTTGAACTTGAAAGAATTCCTTGACCAAAAGTTGATTTAACTAGAATTGAATGAATTCCTTGACCAAAAGTTGAATTAACTAGAATTGAATGAATTCCTTGATCAAAAGTTGAATTAAGTGCACAGTTGAATGAATTCCTTAGCCAAAAGTTGAATTAACTAGAATTGAATGAATTCCTTGTTGAATGAATTCATAAAATTTTATGAAGGCATTAGAAAAAAATGAATGAATTCCTTTAATACAAATCGAATGAAAAAAAGGAATTCATTCAATTCCTTAAGTTTGGTCAGGGAATTCATTCCCAAAATATAAATTCAGTTCAAAAAAAGGGAATTAGGGAATTAATTCTTCGAAGCTCTGGTTGAGAATACATATTATCAGCGAAAATTTCGAAAATTACCGAAAAAACATGAAAATTTTACATGTGTCCACACTACTTGCTGCAAGTTCATTTTTAAAATGTCGTCGAAGGCATAGGTTGCCACTAAATAGCACTCCAGTATTGCCAAGTATTCAATATTCTAACAAAGCTGGGAAAAAATTTGTTCTTAACAATTTTTTTTTCAAAAACTTAAAATTGATATTTTAAATTACCATTAAGATATGCCGTTGTCTTCTTTTTTACTTTTTTTTTACAAATAAATAGAAAATCAGTTGCATTACAACTTTTACTTTACCAAATACTAGTAAATTAATAGAAAACATTACTAGGCAACACTGTTTTATTTATTCTATCATTTCACTTGCCGCAAGTATCAAAAATCCACTGTCTTCAAAATTTACTTGCAAGTTGAGCCGCAATTCGTATAAGTGTGATAGTATTAGTGCAAAATTGTGAGTGTATTGAGTTTTTCGAACTTGCACTTGCATGTGGAAACGGGGGTAAGCTAATTTGTGAAAAACAGTATTCACATTTGCTTAATAACGAAGAAAATAATAAAGGTTTGTAGTTGGTACTCATTAACTTTAAACCTTTTATAAAGTTTGGAGTGAGGATTGTTAATTATTTCATTTTCAGGCATGAAATGATTTATTAAAGCCATCCCGTCCCTAGAATGTGTGGCTTCCAACAACTTGCATCCATCAAACTGAAAAAAGCTACAACAATTGCGTAGCCAACGACCTTTTTCGAAAACATTTCCAAAAAAATGTAAAAATAAAATCAAAAAGAAAAACAAAACAGTAGTGATGTACAGACTGTCAAAACATTATTCGAAATTCGATTACTTTTGTATGCTTCGAATAATATGTTCTAAAAAATTATTTTTTTACACACATTTCCACAGATTTGCTTTATAAATAAAAATATTTTTAATGGCTTTTAAATTTATCTTAGCACATCATTAGTTCTCTAATTTAAGAAAATACATTTTCACTTCCGATTACCGAGTCAATCGTTTACTAAATTTTTACATCAATTACGACTTATTTGGGAGAAGAGAGAAAATAAACAATAGTGTTGCCAGTATCAAATCCAAAAATTAATTTTTAGTTAAAATACGATTATGAATCAAGATTTCTAATAACTCTTTATTACCCGGTGTCTTCAAATGCAATAAATTATATAATATGTGCGTTCCCGTACGTTACCGCGGGTACCCGCGGGAACCCAAAACAGCCCAAACAACAACAATTTACACGCAATTTTGAGTACGGGAATGCCTTTGGGCTAGTTTGTGTAACTTCGGCAAAGTACGGGAACAGACATAATATGAAATGTCAAAACCGTTGCAACGAAACGTCAAAATGATATCAATTGCAGAGTGGTGGAGAACACTTGACCATTTCATGGATAAGAAATATTATAGATTTTTTTTCGAAAAACACCAAATTTTATGAAACATTAATGTTTACCTACAAATAATAAAAAACTAAAAACTTTTCTATTCCTTTTTACCAAATTTTTTTTGTTTTTCTATTACAAAATTAAAATGAAAACTAAAAGTGACATTTGATCTCTGGCATCATTGCAAGATCCGATGGCATGTCAGCGATATCATGATATTGCAATAAAATTGAAATTGAGTGTTCAGTTGAGATGAGAGCATTTTGACAATTGCTTGCTATCATTTTATTGCATGTCAAGACACTATGTTAAGCGAAATATGTACTTTAACTACAGCAAGCTTTAAATACCAAATACATTTTTTTTATGAATTATAGTGTGCTAATTATGAATTTTAAAAAACCATACGTAAAAAATTGCAAAATAATATCGGAATGCGAAAAAAGGCTTTGGGGTTCAAAAAATTAATTAAAAAATTTACATTCTGCAAACGATGCCAAAATTTTCTTTGTTTTTGCAACTAACCACCAAACTTTGTTTTATGAAATGGCCATTATACTCCGTAGATTATAAATTTAAAAAACCGCACTTAAAAAATTGCAAAATAATAGAGGAACGCGAAAAAAGACTTTGTGGTAGAAAAAAATAATTAAAAAACTCTATCAACGATTAACAATCTGCAAATGAATACAATGATGCAAAAATTTTCCTTTTTGCAAATATTTTTTTCGCGATTTATTTTTTTTTTTTGCAAACTAAGCACCAAACTTTTGTGTATAAAATTGGTACTATAGTCCATAGATTATAAATTTAAAAAAACCACACTTAAAAAATTGCAAAATAATCGCGGAAAGCGAAAAAAAGGCTTTATGGTACAAAAAATTAATTAAAAAACTTAATCAGCGATTAACATTCTGCAAACAAATATATTGATGAAAAAATTTTTCCTTTTTGCAAATTTTATTTTTCGCAATTTTTTTTTGCAACTAGCCACCAAACTTTGTTGTATGAAATGTGTATTATAGTCCCTAGATTATAAATTAAAAAGAAACGTACTTAATAAATTGAAAAATAAAAGCGGAACGCGAAAAAAGACTTTGTGGTACAAAAAATTAATTAGGAAACGTAATCAGCGATTTAGATTCTGCAAACAAATATATTGATGCAAAAATTTTCCTTTTTGCAAATTTTTGAAACTAGCCACCAAACTTTGTTGTATGAAATGTGTATTACAGCCCCTAGATTATAAATTTAAAAAAACACACGTAAAGAATTGCAATATAATAGCGGAATTTGAAAAAAGACTTTATGGTACAAAAATTTAATCCCTAGGTTATATATTTAAAAAAGCCGCACTTAAAAAGTTGCAAAATAACGGCGGAATTCGAAAAAGGCTTTATGGTACAGAAAATGAATTAAAAGAGGTAATCAGCGATCGACTTTCTGCAAACGAATATATTGTTGCAAAAACTTCGCTTTTTGCAAATGTTTTTTTTTTCGCAATTTGTGCTAATTTTTGCTAATATCTAAATATTTAATTTTAATTTTTTTTAACGAGCCAAATAGGAAGCTATTTATACCCTACACCACTATGTGGTCAGGGTATTATAAGTTTGTGCTGATGTTTGTAACACCAAAAAATATTGGTCGTAGACCCACCTTATAGTATACCGGTCGGTTCAGAATTTTTTTTTATTTCGATTTAACGATGTCCGTCTGTCCGTCCGTCCGTCTGTCTGTCTGTCTGTCCATGCAATCTTGTGCGCACTCTACAGGTCGCAACTATTAAGATATTTTGATGAAATTTGGTATGCAGACCTATGTTGGCCCAAGGACGAACAAGTTTGATTTTGGTGAACATCGGTCCATGTTTAGACCTAGTGCCCATATAAGGTCCTACCAAAATTATATTGTTTATACGCTGCAGGTCGTAAATATTAAGATATTTTGACGAAATTTGGTACACAGACCTATGTTAGCCCAATAACACAGCCTATTGATTTTGGTGAACATCGGTCCATGTTTAGACCTAGTGCCCATATAAGGGTCCTACCAAAATTATACTTTTTATACGCTGCAGGTCGTAAACATTAAGATATTTTGATGAAATTTGGTACACAGACCTATATTGGCCCAATAACGCAGCCTGTTGATTTTGGTGAACATCGGTCCATGTTTAGATCTAGTGCCCATATAAGGGTCCTACCAAAATTATACTGTTTATACGCTGCAGGTCGTAAATATTAAGATATTTTGATGAAATTTGGTACACAGACCTACATTGGCCCAATAACGCAGCCTATTGATTTTGGTGAACATCGGTCCATGTTTAGACCTAGTGCCCATATAAGGGTCCTACCAAAATTATACTGTTTATACGCTGCAGGTCGCAAATATAAAGATGTTTTGATGAAATTTGGTACATAGACCTATGTTGGCCCAAGGACGATGCCTATTGAGTTTGGTGAACATCGGTCCATGTTTAGAACTAGTGCCCATATAAGGGTCCCCCCAAAATTGGCTTGGTTACAAACTGTAGGTCGCAAATATTAAGATATTTTAATGAAATTTGGTGCGCTGACTCACATTATAGAACATTTTGACACAAGCCCCATTTTAACCCATTCGAATTTCGGATCCAAACAATACACCAGACTAGTGTAGGGTATTGTATAGTCGGCATGCCCGACTTTAACCTTTTTACTCGTTTTTAGTTACTTTCATTTTTAAATATGTAAGAGCGATCTAACATTTTTTGGTAAAAGAGCCCGATTAAGTGAGCCCTTTTCATCCCTTATTAACCAGTCGGAGTTCGTTCCTGTTCCAAGCCGCATAATATTTTTTCAAATAAAAAATATTGAGAGAGTTGCAAGGCCATTGGTTACTTTCAATTATTTTTTTGGCACCCCAAAAAACACAAAAACAAGTCTGTCTGCGACCACATGTGATCTAAAGTCGTCAAAGTGGATGTCACGGAAAGGTAATTGAAAAATACATAAAATATATTTTTTCCAATTTTTTATCTCCCTTAACATCGGAGAAAAATGGGATTAGTATATGTGCCCCACTGGCGAAGGATCCCCCCTCTACCCTAACATACAAGTAATCAAAACTTTCTTGCTATGCAGTCTCACAGATGTATACAAACATATTCTTCTTGAAGATATTAATTAGGTTGGTTTTTAATTGAGTAGAGCACATTAACAGTATAAATATTAAAATTTAAGATGTCCGCCCGATTAAATTCGTTGCCTCGAAAATGCTGATACCATCAAAAATATTATATATTGTTACTAAAATGGTTTAAATCCCGAGTTAGAGTATAAGCACAATGCAAAGGTCCCCGTTTTTTTCCATACAATTTGACAATTAAAATCGTGCAACGATTTCCGTGAGAGATAAAACTTATTTTATTTTCTCAACGGAATGTTTTTACTCTCAGATTATTTTACTAATGTTGCCAGATTTTCACACAATTTCAATCACAGTACAAGTATAGTACGATTACATGGTTGATTTCGTCATGCACATGCATTACTAATATCAAAGTATTTAACTTTATACATTTATAAAATATATAAAAAATAACAATAACACAATAACACTTTCATAGCCTTTTATTCTAACTAATATAAACCAATAACAATACGTTGGAATGTGGCAAGAAGAAAAATATAAAATATAACCAACTTGACTTTCTATGGTTCTGTGTTGTAAAAGTGAGATTCCGTTTCCGTTGCTATTTTGTTCACTTTTTTCCGTCACGATTTAAGATTCGTTTTCCATTTGTATTGTGCTTATTCTCTTACATGGAATCGCCCGGTTCCGTAGATTTTCCCATATAAGAGCATTTGAAATAGACAACAAGATAAAACTATTTGTAATGAAAATTAGTTTTACCGGTTTGTATACTTGCAAGTGTGGACTTAAATAAAAGGAGATTTCCATGCGATTTAAAAAATTGAGTTTTTCAGATCAATAAAAGATGCTCCCAAGCTAAAACGCAATTTTAGTATATTTTTAGCGTTGCCAGATATGGAATCGACAAAAAATACATTGAGGAAAAAATGCAGTACCTAAAATTATTAAAAAAGAAGTACACTTTTTTTTACAGATTATACACAGATAGGAATCAGCTGATTTGGGCAATATGGACGACAGAAAATGAACAAAATTAAATTAAAAAATATAAGAAAAACATAAAAGATAAAGCACAATGGTCTAAAAAGAGACATAAAATGCACAATACAAAATGTATGGAGATGTTATATTGTTATCTGCCTCTTGACATGACTTCCATGTAAACAAAACCATACAGTTCGAGAATACTTTTTTGACACCTGTCATTGGTTACACATCTGTGTATTAGAGTAGATATACAAACTTGCGGCTGCGGATTCCGCTGCGGGGAGAAAAAATAAATTAAATGACTGCGGCTGCGGTGACGGTTGTTTTTATACATACATTCACACTTCCTTTACATGCATGCGTGTGTACATTTAGTGTATGTGTGGATAGCACCAGCGATGGGAAATGAGGTTTTTGTTTCAGTATAGAAAAATTTTTAATTTTTTATTTTTTTTTTCAT
The DNA here is from genome assembly GCA_949987735.1 of Leucophora obtusa. Classification (NCBI taxonomy): domain Eukaryota; kingdom Metazoa; phylum Arthropoda; class Insecta; order Diptera; family Anthomyiidae; genus Leucophora; species Leucophora obtusa. The sequence continues at coordinate 289,895,693 of OX465295.1, read as the reverse complement.
TTTAACTTCGGCAAATACTATTAAATTAAAATGATAGGCTAAATGAGTTCGAAACTAGTAATAAACATGAAAAACAATGATGTTTCAAAATAAAAGTTCAATCGTCTCAACTTTTCGATCTCTGAACATCATCAAATATCGGGATTTTTTTTTGAAAATATGGGAACATTGTAATGAGAGTGAGAATGAAAATAGCTGCGTTTGTGCGGCATTCCTATCAATGATATCTCGAACAATTGTGATAGTAGAAAGCAGGAATACGTTAAAAAACTGTCAAAATCGTTCTTGATAACACTGATAGAGAGTCACACAAACACAGCAAATATGCGAGTATGAGAGAAAACGCAGAGAAATTAAATTAAGTTTTAATTTAGAGAGAATCCGCAGTGCGTTTTTAATTGTCAAAACTCCATATAATAAAAATAAACGCAGAACAAACCGCAAGGTTGTATCTCTACATTTAATCTGCGTCTTAGTTCACTAAAGTATCTTAAAATTCAGTACATAAATGTAAAGGGCTCATTACTCGAACATAAATGCAGTGTTGTCAGTTTTGGGGATTTATCCCCAAATTGGGGATTTTTTCGTCAATGGGGATAAAAATGTCCGTTTGGGGATCCGGGGATTTATTGTGGATGACACCAAAGAGTATACATATAGAGAGAGACGATCCTTCAAATGCCTCTCTTATATTTTTAGCGAACTCGGGCGAGCAAATAAAAACCGGGTGAAAACAGTTTGCACACACAAAAGATGCTGTGAGTACTGTGAGGGGAAAAATGTGATGACGCAAAATTTCCTTTTTCATTATTCTTCTTTGAAATGAGTGTTGTCAACTTCTAACACAACATCATTTACACAATGAAGTACCTACACAATTTATACAAAACTATAAAATCCACGAATTTTAATGAACAAATTTTTAATAAGTACCTATGCTTTCATCATTTTCCCTACAGGAATTTTTTGTGTATGAATTATAGACTCTCCATGTAAAATAATTTTCTCTGCGATTGATTTTGAAGTTAATTGATAAAAACAATATTAAACCTAATGTGTGGTGGAGACACCAAATTATTTTAAAATTTTATTACGTATTTTATTTCATTTGTAGACACTACATTAACAGTGAACACAGTCAATTAAATTATGACGCATTATGAAATAATCTCGTTCCCCTTAAAAGCATCTAATTTCCCCGCAATTCCACTGTATAATAGTTGGAATTTCTCCTTATTTTACGCTCTTTGATTTTACACAAGCAAAATGTGTTATTTTGCTTGTGCCCGAGTTCGCGAACAAATAAAAAGAGAGCCGATTGAGCGAGACAAGGGGGGATCGATACCCACTGATATTACTACTGCATGTGCATGACGAAATCAACCATGTAATCGTACTATACTTGTACTGTGATTGAAATTGTGTGAAAATCTGGCAACATTAGTAAAATAATCTGAGAGTAAAAACAGGAGAATAAGAAATTCCGTTGAGAAAATAAAATAAGTTTTATCTCTCACGGAAATCGTTGCACGATTTTAATTGTCAAATTGTATGGAAAAAACGGCGACCTTTGCATTGTGCTTATACAGCGAGACTATGTTGGCTTCGGGTGGAATAGTGCCATGGTGTTTAAATATCATTTTAAGTAGTTTATTTTGTGCTACTTGGAGTTTTTTTATATGACATTTTGCAGACGCCCAGCAAAATCTTTCATTACCAAATAAGTGGTTAAATAATAGAAATTCGTAGCTCCGCACAACTTATTTTTTCGCGTCTAAACTCATTATTTTTGTTTGGCGTGGTCGTTTTTATAAGTAGTCACGCTTACCCGCTCGGTTACGAAAAAATGAGAAGTAAGTAGTTATGAGATTCTGAATAATAAGTGGTTACAAACATGCTTACAAAAAGTTGAATTATAAGTGCTTATCCGACTGCTTACTTGATTCTTAAAAATAAGGAGTTACACAAATACTTCAGGAAATACATTCAGAGAAATTAAAGTTTTTGCTAGTGTGTAATTTTAGAACTTGTCATAAAAATTTTACACAAAACATATTTACATGTAATAAATATAAATGTATAAAATTTAACTTTGCAAAAAGTACTTATTTAAACTATTGCGAGTAAGTCATTATTTTATATTTAAAAGCAACTACTACAATAGGCCGTTAATAGGAAGTCATTATTTTATATTACAAAATAATGCAAAAGATAATGATATATCATTATTGGTAATGCAGACAGCAATGAGGTATCATTACCAATATTTTGCTGGGCGTGTACCAAACTGGAGCACAGTAAAACATTATGGGGTGGAATATAGATTTGATGATGAGTTTTTTATTGTCTATGTTCATTTCCGACTTTCTGTTTATAATTGGGTACATTATTCTAATAATTTTGTTAATTTTGTCCACTACATAGGGAATATGATTATTAAAATTAAGCTTTGTATCAAGCATAACGCCCAAGTATTTGACGTTGTTTTCCCATGGAATATCATGGTTCATGAAACGAGGTAAACTCTGGGGTATAAAGCAAGACTTACGTTTTCTTGTAAAATAAATAGCATGCGTTTTTTCAGGGTTAACCAAAATCTTCCATTTATCAAAATAATTACTCAACCCAGTAAGAGCAGACTGCAAGTTTGTAATAATATCAGCTGAATAAACATCAGAACTAAGAATTGATGTATCATCTGCAAATATAGACGTAATGCAATTGGAAAATGTTGGAATGTCAGCAGTAAAGATATTGTAAAGAATTGGCGACAGGCAAGAACCTTGTGGACATCCTGCAATGATATTAACTTGTTGTGAACAGGTTTTACCCAAGTAAACGCTGAACGATCTATTTTGAAGAAAGTTTTGAATAATTTTTATGAGTTCAATTGGAAAGTTGAATTTTTTCAATTTAAAAATAAGTCCATTATGCCAAACGGAGTCAAACGCAGCTTTTATGTCTAGCAATATCATTCCAGTTGATTTGCCGTTTTGAAAATTATTTTTAACTAATTTTCTGATTTTTAGTAGGGGTTGAGACGTATTATGTTCACTTCTGAACCCGAATTGTTGCGATGGAAGTATATTGTTTGCATCGATAAAATTAATAAGCTTTTCTTTAATAATTTTTTACAAGATTTTACTTATAGAAGAGAGCAGACTTATTGGTCTATTGGTAGCATAATTTAAGGCAAGCATTGAAAATGTTCGTTAGATAGTTGATGCCTTTATTAGGTAAATTTTTTAGACATCTATTATTAATACCGTCTAAACCTGGAGTTTTTTTGTTTTTCAATTTTTTTTATAATAACACCAACTTTTTCAGTAGTAGTGAAGTAACAGTTTTGTGGGATTGGGTTAATATTACGAATAAGGTTTGCAACACCATTAACCTCAGTAATCATAGTAGTATCGCTTAAATTTGATGAAATACAGCGGTTCAAATTAAAGTTGTGAGCCAAAATTTAAGCCTTTTCTTGCTGGGTGTAACATACTACATTGTTGTGTTTTAAAATTGGAATATTGCTAGATTTCTTCTTTAACATTTTTGAAACTTTCCAAAAAGGGGAAGATGCTTTGTCCAAATTGGACAACATATTATTCCAAGTTTGGTTTCTGAAGGGTTCATTTCATTCGTACTATTTTTATTTAAACGTGTCATAGCTCGACGATCATTAACATCTCTGTAACGCTTCCAGTTTCTTTTAAATACGTTCCTTAATTGTATCATAATTTTTATGTTGTTTGGTAAGGGTTTAGAGGTTGGTGCTATTCTACGTTTGGGCACACTTTCCTCTATTCCCATTTTTACTACATTATTAAAGACATTTATCATGTTATCAATTTGAGTGCTGTTGATTATTTCATTTAAACTATCCGCCACAGGAAGATTCCTGTTTATTTATTTCATAAAATGCGGCCAGTTTGCCTTGCTTAAAGCGTAGCATAAATTGTCTACCATTTCATAATTTAAATTAATTGTACTAATGATTGGTAGGTGGTCAGAACTCAAGTCATTTATAACTTTTACTGCGGACATTTTTAGAGATATGTTAGTTAGAAAAAAATCTGGAGTTGACGGTTGTTTACTTGGATCAGCCGGAATATAAGTATATTCATGGGGAAATACTATTTGTGTTTGGTTTAGTTGGAGTTTCTCATATAATATGTTACCCCAGCCATTACTTCTTTGACATCCCCAATAACTATTTCTGCAATTAAAATCTCCCCCTAATATGTATTTATTTGAGCTCGTTAGTTTACGAATATCTGTCGCAAATGTTTGTTTTCTTCTAGGGTCCCTGTTTGTTGACCCACCAGGATAATAGCAAGAATAAATATTTATAAAGTCATTACCAGATTTTACCTTAGCACCTATGTTTTCAATCAGTTCTGTGTTAATAGGAGGTATAAGTTGATGCTGAATGTGTTTTTTAATTAAAATAGCTACTTCACCTCCTCCACCCCGTTGTCGATCTCTGTAGCAGTAAAAGTTCTGATGTTTTATTGTAATTTTTTTATTTAGCCAGGTTTCACAAAGTAAACAAATGTCAATATTGGTTTTTTCCAAGAAATGGAATAATTCGTCTTTTTTAGTGCGAATGCTACGAGCATTCCATTGTAATAACGTTATGTTGCTGTTCATTGGTACAAAAATTTGCATTGCTCCTCACGAGACCTGAATTTTTTTAAATTTGAAATTAATTCAAACGTAAAATTTTTTAATTCTTCTAAAGAGAACAAATTATTATTATTATTATTTTGGGAGAATGGTTGGTTATAACCCGTTCTAGTCGGATTTGGTGTTTCGCTCTGATTTAAAGCATTTGGAAAATTAACGTTGTAATTTGATTGATTGTTGAATTGTTGGCTTCTTTGTCTGGTACTCTTTGGTTGAGCACGTTGCCTTATTATCTTATATATTTCCCTATTAGGGCAGTCAGGGGACATAGCCTTATGGGGGCCTTTACAATTAGCACATTTTGCAATGGTTGACTTGCATTCTTCAGTTTTGTGGTTCCCGGCGCAATGGGCACAAAATGTTTTAACATTGCATCTGCTGGCACCGTGTCCATATATCTGACAGTTATAACATTGGGTTAGTTTTGTTTTGTTGGGTTTTTGGTATTCCCACCTGACTTTTATGTAGTTGATGGCCGAGTAGTTTTGCCTTAATTCTCTTAATGTGATTGACTTTTTCTTCAAAGTAGACAATAAAAATAATTTGTTCGTTGTTACTCTCCCTAGCTCTAGCATAAGCTCTAGTAACAATTTTAACATCGATACATTTAAGGCCCATGTCTAAAAGTCTGGACTTAACAACTGATGGGTCTGTTTTATCTAGACCTAATAGTACAGCCTTATAAGGCTTTTCGTTTTTACCAGCATATGTGAAATATTCGAGCTGAAACTTCTTAGTGAGAGAGTCACAAACGGTAGTAAAATCTACGTTATTTGTGCAAAACAATTTTAGACCGATGGTAATATTACGTATAGAGAAATCTTTGATTTTTAATATTCTACACATTTCATGAACTTGTTCAATTTTACATTTTAAGATTGTTATTGGTGGTATGTTAACTTTAACAGCTGGTTCGATAATTGTTTCATCATTATCGTCATCATCGATAGGTTGCAGAGGTGCAAAATAATTTGAATTGCTAGCTCTCTGAGAGCTGTTTGTGACCTTTTTTTCTATTCATGTTATACCCAGAGCAGGCATCAACATCTTCTCGATTGCGTTTAATTTTGTTTTTGCTTTTTTTTTTAATATTTAGATATTGAGTACGTTCGGCAGATACAATTTAATAGTCAATAGTTCTACAACAGTTGTACAACTATCTGCTGAACGACCTGATCACTAAGCGCTCAATATGAGCTCTCAGGTACCGCTGTCATATTTTGGTAGCGTTAAAAATGTTTGCTACTTTTGATCAAATAGTGATACATTTGTTGTTGTTGATTTAAAAAGAATTTTTTTTTGCAAGAATGACAATTAAAAACATACAAATATAATTTAAAATCAAAATTTTTAAAAAATCAAAGGAAACTATAGAAAAAGTGTATTTAAAAACAAAACAAATAAAACATCGTTCAGCAGTGTAAGTAATCATAAAGCGCTGCAAGTTACCGGTATCAGTTTAAGGTTTCTCTGCCGAATGCTACCATTGTTAACAAACTATAACAAGAAATAAAGAAAAAAATAAACCGTAAACATTTATTACACTTTAAGGAAACAGAATAAACTATGACTTAACACATCAATTGATAATGCAAGACTGAATAAATTTCTCTGCGATTGATTTTGAAGTTAATTGATAAAAAAAAATATATTAAATCTAATGTGTTGTGGAGACACCAAATTATTTTAATATTTTATTGCGTATTTTATTTCATTTGTAGACACTACATTACGTTTTTTTCGATTCCTAGCGCTTTGCATGTTAAATTTTGTGTTTTTCGCATGGATGCTAACCGAAACGAATGCGGTTATCGTTAGGGTAACGATATTTTAGGTTATTTTGGTAACGGTATTTTAAGGGTAACGCTATTTCATTTATTTCGGTATCGGTATTTTAAGGTTAACGGTATTTCAGTTATATCGGTAACGGTATTTTAAGGGTAACGGTAGTCAGTTATTTCGATGCATCCCGTAATTTTTTTTTACAAACAACAAACGGGATTAAAAACAGAACCAATTTATCAACTTACGGTGGGTCTCATACTGTAGGTTTAAGGGTAACGGTAGTCAGTTATTTCGATGCATCCCGTAATTTTTTTTTACAAAAAACAAACGGGATTAAAAACAGAACCAATTTATCAACTTACGGTGGGTCTCATACTGTAGGTTTAACTTTAACTTAACTAAAAACAAAAGAAAATGTCAAAAAAAATGTACACAAAACAACAAAAAATTTTTGGGTTAACTATTAACTAAAGTTTAAACCCGCAGTATGAGACCCACCGTTAATATACAAAAAATACTCAATAACCACTTGAAATTGCCAAAAGCAGAAAATTAAAAATAACGGTAACGGTTTTTTAGGGATAACAATATTTCATTTGTTTTGGTAACGGTAGTTTAAAGGTATTGATATTTCATTTATTTCGGCATCGGTATTTTAAGGATAACTGTATTTCAGTTATTTCGGTAACGGTATTTTAAGGATAACGGTATTCTGGGTATTTCGGTAACGGTATTTTAGGGGTAACGGTAGTCAGTTGAAAGGGTTTTGAATCGATAACGGTATTTTAGCGGTATTGCCTGCCGACCCTGGTTTTTCGGCCAAAAATGCTAACAGTGAACACAGTAAATTAAATTATGACGCATTAGGAAATTATCCCCTTAAAATCATCTAAATTTCCCGCAATTCCCCTGTATTATAGCTGGAATTTCTCCTTATTTTACGCTATTTGATTTTACACAAGCAAGCAGGTTAAACCGCTTTTTAAATCAAAAATTTTAATAAAAATTTTCTTCTCAGGCATTTTTATATACAAAAAGGAATACATAGTCTTTTTCTGGATCCGTATACGGACCAGAAAACGGAACTTAAGGAACATCGAAACTAATTCGAATCCGTTGAAATTCCGTCAATGACGGACCGTTTACGGACCGTTATGTCGTGTTAAAAACGGACAAGTCATTTTGAAGTCCGTCAGTGACGGACCGTTATGTCATCTAAAAAACGGACAAGTCCGTTGAAAGTCCGTCAGTGCCGGACAGTTTCCGGACCGTTATGTCGTGTAAATAACGGATTGATTCCGTTTTTAGAATTTATTTTTTTTTATTCATTATGAGCAGTATTTTTTTTATGGATTTATTAATAATGACATTGATTTTATAAATTGACACTACATTTACGTCTGGTGCAGTTTACTCTCCATCCAGTTCATCAATTCACAGCAGTTGCCTATAATAAAATGCAATATCTACATTAAAAGAAACAATAAATTAGTTAAGGTTTAACCGATTGTTTTCACTATGGTGTTTTGCACACAATGCAAGTTCGCACACTTTGCTGCCAACAACTAAATATGTCACTATTTATTTATTTTTTTCTTTATTGCATTTGCTTACAAAAACCACATATAAAATTTCATTTAACTTACCGTCTAATGTATGTATCTAGTTTGAAGTTCTTTGTTTCTTTGTGTTAGATCGGATTCATGCTTTTCCGACTAATTTTACGTCTCAGTAATACTTTTTTACCAACTGAATCACTGTTACTTTAAAAACAAGGTAACACCAGTCAAATCCGTATTTACCGGTACGGAAACGGATACACCAAAATGGAGCTAAAACGGATTGTGTTCGAAAATCCGTTTATACGGTCCGTTAGTGTTTCGTATACGTACAAGCTTTGACGGATACGTACATTACGGACCGTTAATGTGCCGTAAAACCCGGATTCATGATTCCGTACGTGCCGGAGAGTCCGTAAAAATGTTTCTTCGGAGGTCTTTGGTTCAAATTAGTGAATAGTTCAATTGAACTAATTAAACCCAACAGATGATATAACATATAACAGCTGGTAAAAACAATTTACCCAAACTTACACGATTAAAAAGACTGGGCTTCTTCGTGAAAGAAGAACAAGAATATTACTGTCTCACGACATCTCTCATTTACCCAATTGTGGATTAAGAAAACGCTTTTTGGTAAAATTGGGATCCCGCGTGATCCCAATGTTGAGTACCCGAACAGACCTATTATGTACTTACATAAGTGAACATTGACGTATGAGCAATTTTAAATTCGATTTACGTCGTTTCCATTAACATCGTCAATTTCCGGAACCAATCACGATGTAAATCGAGGGATTACTGTAATGAAAACAAAATTAATGATTTTTTTTTAAATCCTGAAAAAAATTCCGTTCTTTTGCATGTAAATATGTATATCTCTTAGTTTTTTTGACTCCGAGGGCCTATGGGCTCCGCCGGCGCCACTAATTTTGAATTTCATTTTTTTTTAATTACAGAGGGGGTCATATTTTTTTTTTTATCTATGCTCACTAAGAGCATTTTTGCCCAAATAAATTCTTAAACTAAAATTTTCACTATACAGACAAGGACCAAAAATTGGATAATTTTCATACATACTACAACAATAATACTTTTCCTGATACATTTTGCTCCTGTCCTATTTGTCAACACGCTCAAACACCAAAACTTATAAGGGAATCAGTATGTATGAAATGTGAAGATGATATTCCTGGTACACTATGGATTTGTCTATATTGCTATTATGTTGGTTGTAGTCGACATAGAAGTGGTCATGCTTTGGAACATTTTCGTAAAACTAAACATCCATACAGTATGCAGTTGAACAATTTCAGTATATGGGATTATAATAAACATTCTTATCTACATCGCGTCCTACGTGATAATACTGGTATTAATGATACTCAAGAAACTAAGAAAATAGATTTTGAAAAGCGTATGAATCATTTGGAAAATGAATGGACTAATGTACTTCAGAAATTATCTAATGCAAATGAGAGGATGATAACAATCGAACAACGTTTAATGACATTGACCGAAGAGAAAAAAGTATTGGAAAGAAAATTACAAGAACATGATACAAAGTAATTATGAAGGATTTTTATTGCGATAAACGTCTTTTTGTTTACAAGCCAGTTTTTACTATTTTTACTAGTTTTTTCTCTTAATTTCGTTTCACAAAATTTTCTATTTTTTTAATTCAATTGTTTCTCAGTGTGTTCGTTTAATCGAATTTCTTACTACTTTTACTAGAATTGGAAAGTTTTGTTTTCTTTTTGTATTGAATTTTTCCAGCTGTAGTACAAATAGTATCTTGTAGTAGGTAAACGAACACGCTTCCTATTTACTACTATTGATATTAGGCGTGTTCGTTTACTTACAACAAGTTACTTTTTTTACTATAGCTGGAAAAGTTCAATACAAAAAGTAAACAAAACTTTCCAATTTTAGTAAAAGTAGTGAGAATTTCGAGTAAACGAACACACTGATTATTTTCTTGCCTTTTACATGAAAAGCAATTCCAAGTTTACTATTTGTTACTAGAAATGTAAACAAACTGACGCAAAAATTATCTGAATATTATAAATATTTTCTTTCTCTTTTGTTTAATTTTAGATTAAATGAATTAATTACACAATTTATTGGAAAGAGAGAAGATTTTTTAGCTTCAACACCCTTAATCAATTTGAGGTTTGGAACTACCAAAAATGTTGAGCAACCACTATTGAGTTTACAATATCAAAGTAACGAATCTAATGATATATCTGAAAATATTGAACATTCTCAATTTATATCAGTGATTATTTTAATACTTTTTCTTTATCAATTCGTTATGTTATTTTTACAAATTATTTCAGAGAATATAATGAAATTTAGGTAAATGTTAAAGTTATTGTAGTACATTTGTATTAATATAATCACTACCTTATTTTTTTATCATTAATAGAAATAACTAGGCCAACCAAAAAGAAGTTAGAGTTTTGTTTTTGTATGAAAAATTTGTTTTATAAATCACTTATAAATTTTAAAAGTGATTATGAATATAACCCTAAAATATAAGACTTTAAAACTTCATTTGTTAGAGCTTTTATCAGAGAGCATAACTTAATAGAGAGACTACATTACCCACGCTTTGTTTTTGTTTTTTGAGTGGCTCGAGAAACTAAATGAAAATATTTTTGTTTACATAAAAAAATTTCTTGCAACATGTTAATTAAAAATTATTGCAATCAGTAACGAACTTTTGTTTTGCTTTTATTGTGTTATTTGCTATTAAAACTTAATATTTTTTTTATTTTATTTTAATGATTTCATAGTTAAAATACCGAATCCCAGCCAGCAATTTCAGAGCGCTCATAAATAAGATTCTTAAATGGCTCACAGAAATGATTATTGTTTTTTTGAAAACATTTTTTTTGGTAGAAAATATGAACCCTCAGAAAACAATGCAAAAAGTTGTCTCTACATTCTAAAAAGCTGTCTCAAAATGACGGTTCATTTTTTGGACCCAAAGAAGATTCCAAAATTATTTAAATTTATGAGGAAAATTTCGATTTTTTGCATTCTTTTTTCTAAGTACACAGGGGGCTCTTTTGGACGGACCACTTTCATAGAAAAAAGTGGAAAAACAAATGTCTTTGTTTGCTGGGATATTAAAAAACAGGAAAAAAACAAATAGTATTAAATTTTAGCAACATGTTTTCATTTTCTTTGCCCGACTTCACGAACAAATAAAAAGAGAGGATGTTGAGAGTAAGCGAGATGTAGATACCGTCTGCTTTTTATTTGCTTATTTTGCATAATTTTCCTGTTATTTGGGTATTTGTTTTTTACGGTAGACTAACACTCAAGGGATGCCCCCTATTGATGCAAGTGCATTGTGTTAGAATTAGGAAAATATGTTACGGAAGGGAGGAAAGATAGTTCCACAGGACAATCGACTACAAACGCATATGTTCTACTAGAAAAGCGAGTATTCCGAACAAAAACCCTGGGACTAGGAATCAGTTCACTAATATCGGCAGAACACTTCCCATAGATATATCGATAGAACAGTGATGCACAACCCACATTCCGACGATGCTCCAATGAGTCAATAGAGTTGGATGTCATCGATGAGCGCCAACGCTCTCCTTTGAACACGATCCAAAAGCTCCAAAAAAGACTTTGAAGATCATACGCATATATGGGAGTTGTATTCCATCATCGTTCGGATATAGGTGGTGTAAATAGTAAGGAGATCGGATGGAGTGAAATATTTCCTACACCGTTTCAAAAAACCAAGACACTTAAATGCTTCTTTCGACACTTCAAATACGTGTTTATTTCAACGAACATCACAATGAATTCGCATGCCCAGAGCATCAAGAGTATCCGATTCCTTAATATCGATAAAACCCATATATGATGACCCTGACGACCGCACAGACCTATGTGTCAACATACAACATTGGGTCTTACGTGCATTGAAATCGACCCTATTCGCAAGACCCCACTCAGAGATTGTCGAGAGGTCCCGATTGATTGTGTCATTTTGCCTTTTGCCCCCAACCTCGAAAAGACTTGGCCTAAGATCGAATGAAAATGAATGAAAAATATTGCTGTGATCAGCGAAAGAGTAGATAGGATTGAAAGTTTGACCGAGTAGATCATTGATAAGGATGAGAAAAAGAGAGCGAGAAAGAACCAAACCTTGCGGTACCCTTGAATTGAGCCCAAATTAGTTTGGAAGTATCGTAAACAAAGTAACGTATCATTGACATAATGAATAAAAAGAGAATAAAAAATAAAAATATTGTATTTTTTATCTTTTTCTTGTGCATAGAATTAAATGTCAAGTAATAAAATAGAAAATTTCTATTTTAAACAGAACTTTTTTACGATTTTACTTGACAACAGTTTCAATGCATAGAAAAAAGATAAAAATATATTTCTATATTATTTTAACACATTGAATTGATTGCAGATATGTTTTTTTACTTTGCGATTAGACTAATGAAGCCTTTAAGCTGAAACTCATTGGATGAAAAATTACTTTTGTTAAAATAAACTTTTTGATTACTCCACCCTGAATTGCAATAGTACAAATATGTCACACCCTTGTTTGACTCCCGAAGTTCCAAGGAATGTAACCTCAAGTTAAATACAAAATTAAACTTTTCTAAGGTTTTAATGAAGAAAATGATGAAGTTTTAATAATATTTAAGGTCTTATTTTTGCTTATTTTATTTTAAACATTACTTTTTTATTTTTACTTTAAACATTCAGCCTTACTATCAATATTTTTCAAAGGTATATTTTTGTTAAAGTCGACTTTATTTTAAAGCAAAGGTTTTGTTTTTACCGTACCGTAGAACAGGGGTATGGCATCACCAAAAACAAAAGTTATAACGACATCGTTATCACTAGATCAGGGGTATGGCATCACCAAAAAAATAAGTCACTTGATGGCACTTTGTTCAAAAAATTGACAATTTTCTTTTTTTATTTAAATTTAAATAATAACAAAACAGAAAGCAAAAAACAAACAAATATCTCAAATTTTGTTATTTGAATATATTCCGCGCTTCTTTTTTCCTTATTTTGAGCAGTTTTCAGCAGTTTTTGCGTTTTAAAATATAGGCTCAGCTGATACTAAACTAATACTAAATAGTTGCTCAGGTAATACTAAATTTCAGCGCCCTCTATCGGTGAGTAGTGTAAGTTTTTATTTCCTATCTCTATAATTAATAGTCTCTGCACTAGATAGCACTTTGTTCAAAAAATTGACAATTTTCCTTTTTTATTTAAATTAAAATAATAACAAATAAAAAAGCAAAACAAAAAAAGAAATTCTCAAATTTTATTACTTGAACATATTTTGCGCGTGATTTTTTCTTATTTTGCGCAGTTTTCAGCATTTTTTGAGTTTGTAAATATAAGCTCAGCTGATACTAAAGTGATACTAAATAGTTGCTCAGGTGATACTAAATTTCAGAGCCCCCTACCGTTGAGTAGTGTAAGTTTTCATTTCCTATCTCTATAATTAATAGTCTCTGCCGTAGAACTTTTAAAATAATGCGAAACATACAAATTAAAAAATTTTGTTGATTTTTATTGAAAATCAAAACAAAATATTCAAAAATAAAAAGAAAATTTGTAAATAAATATAAACAAAATTTGAAAAGAATAAATAAATACAAAATAAAAACAAATGAAAACTTCAAATTTAAAATATAATTTTAACCCTTAAATGCATGATTTCTTCGATTTTAACCAATTTTTATATATGATTTCTAAAGGCGTGTACATTTCAAGAAAAATACCAAAAAAAATTTATTTAAAAAAAGGTGATTTTTATTGAAAAATGTGGTTTTTTGCCAAATAGCTAAATTGTGATTATTTTAACGTGTATGAAAAAAAAAAAAATAAAAAAAAATCTTTAAACTATAATTTATACATTTATTGTCGCCAAAATGAATTTTATTGCGAGAATACCACTTATTTTTTTATTTTTCACAAATATACAGAGCAAAACCAAGATTTTTACTCTAACTGTTTAAAAATTTTGCGCTAAACTATAGGAACACAATGTACAGAAGGGGCACCTAATGCCCAAAAATGCAGTTTTGTGCATCAAGTGGGTTTTTTTTTTATTAAAAAACCGGTATGTTACCAAATGGCTACACCATGCATTTAAGGGTTAAGGTACATTTTAAATATTTTGTATGGTAAGAAATTTAAAATAATAGTCGACTTTTGTGATTTAAAATCGACTTTTCCTTTTTTATAGTAAAGGTGATTATTTTTAGAGCTTTTTTTCGGTTGGCCTATAAATAACTATTATAAAACAAGAATATTAACCCTACGGGAAATTTTAACAAACTGTCACCGAACTGGCCCCTTTATATGAAATAGACTGGTCACTTTTGTCATAGGAGGGGGAAATTGACATGTCACAAGGAGGGGGAAATTGACCCCTTGTAACGTGTCAATTTCCCCCTCCTATGCCAACGCAATGTAAAAGTGACCAGTCTATTTCATATAAAGGGGCCAGTTCGGTGACAGTTTGTTAAAATTTCCCGTAGGGAACTTAGTATGTATATATATATATATTGCATATTTACATTATATTTTTAAAATTAAATTTTAATTATCTTTGAAATTCACATTTATGAATTTGTTAGTATTTTTTAAAGTTAAATGAATACCAAAATTTTTAATTTCAAATAATAATCCTCATTTAATTATGCCTTGTCATTTTAAAGTTGTGGCTATACAGAAAAAAAAGTAGGCACCAACAAAGTAATTTGTAAAAACAAAAACATTTTTTCTTTAAATTGAAATTTTATTTCCAACAATTTTTTTGTTTGGGTGCCGCGTTTGCTCACAGAGCACCTAAAACAACAACGTGTCGATGATTCTAAGAGCTGTATCGGTGAGATAAAAAGGATTTTTTGCATCGGTATATAATAATGGACGAAACATGGATCTGCCACTTCACTCCAGAGTCGAATCGGCAGTCAGCTGAGTGGACAGCAACTGACGAACCTCGCCGGAAGAAGCCAAAGTCGCAACAGTCAGCTGGTAAAGTTATGGCATCAGTATTTTGGGATGCGGCTGGAATTTGTACAAACTATTTGTCAAAAAAACAAATGAGAATTATAAAATACACTTTCCATACAAAAGATTTAATAAATAAAAATAACTACACTTAACCAAAAAAGTCTGTAATGGCTTCTGTAAATGTTGCTGTTATTACGGGAAATTTAACTGTTTCCAGCCCAGCGGTATTTTTTGCTAATTTTAGCAATTGTTGTAAACTGCAATTCAAAATTGATTTGCTAAAATCAGCTACAAAATTTACTAAATATCAATAATTTTATTGTAATACAATGAAATAAGTATAAATAATTAGTTGCCGCTACTAAAGTTCTGTAAATTGTTGTAAACTGCAATTTAAAATCAATCTGCTGAAATTAGCAAAAAAGTGTAATAAAAAATAAACAAACTAAAATCTAAAAAAAAATTAAAAAAAAAAATGTTTTTTTCGATTGTAACAAGTACACGCAGAAAAAAACAGGTGTATCTTTTAAAAAGCCTGCTATGTAAAATTTGCATAGTATTGAACTAATACAAAAATACAAGCCCCAAATTCCTGGTAATTAATTGATATGCATTTTTGCTAAATTACGAATGCTTTTTTTTGTTAAGTTGGCTAAGTACGTGCTTTTTTAAATATACATTGGTGAAATTTATTTAAAAATTTTGAAAATAAAATAAGCAATAAGTATATTTGTCTAATAAGACAGGTAAATGTCAAAAAGCGCTTAGAATTTCCTTTGACATATGCAAATCAATATGGTGGATGTTCCTCTCTAATATAAAAGAATAATGATGCTGGATTTTCTCAAGTTTTTATCTTATAATATTATTAATGCAAACAAAAATAAAAATATTAATGCAAATAAAAACAAAAATAATATATTTTTAGTGTAATTTCGATGTCAAAATTGCTTACTTGTTGAAAAAATACAAGCCTAAAAGTATTGAGTAATTACTTTTCAGCATTGGGTACCTTAAAAAAAGAGTCGGAAATGAGTACTCGGTACTCAACACTTTTACAGACATATTAATTTTTTATTTAGTCAATTTTTTTTGCAAAATGTGTCTTATAATTCTCATTTGTTTTTTAGACAAATTGTTTTTATATATACCCAGCAAAAATATGTGTAAGTCATTCAAAACAAACAACTTTTAAATTGGTTACAATGGAGCGATAAGTGCTCTATTTCTGTTTCGAATGTATGTGCTTTAAAACAACTTTCAAAAATGTGTACATATATAATGTTGTTTTTTTCTTTGTAAATCCATTTGTTTGTAAATTACGAATTTATTAGAGATTCCATTTTTTTATCTCGAAATAAACAAAATAGTTAATTTTATTCACGTACTTTATTAATTTACGATTATTTACATATTTTTTAATTATTCGTACATATTTTAAAAGATACTTCAATTACAGTTCCCATTGAAAAAGGGAAGGAAATAAAGAATTGGATCCCATTGAATCTCCTGGACTATGACCCAAATATGAATTCTTCTTTTCACTAAATGCAAATATATAAAACTTAACAATTAAAATGTATTGTTAAGGCTCTATGTAAGTCGCTCGCGTACACCAAAGAAATATGTTAATAAAATTTGTTGCAATGTTAACACAATTTATCGTTTAAAACAGACCAATCAAGAGGTTCGTTAACAGAGGTTGGTCCCTTACCTTTCTTATACATAAAAAGTTCTATAAATGTTACCTGTTTTAAATGTCGATATGCTTTAATTGCTATTATACCTTAAAAGTCATAAAATCAAACTAAATTAATAATTCTATAGTGACAAAAAATATATTATTTCTTCAACTCAAAAATTTTAGATTTAATAGATTTAAAAAAATAACTGCCGTCAACTTTAAAATGTCCATTAAAGTTCCAAATTTTAATTAAAGTTAAAATTTTGCTAAATGAACTTCTTCAACATAAGAATTTAACTAATCACGATTGCAAATTATAGCATTGGAACTAAAGACGTGCACTTGTATATCTTAAAGTATTTCCAAAACAAATATACCATATACATAACTGTTACTATTGGTATAAATAACAGAACAAGTGTAACTGATATTGTTATGTTTTGTTTCAACGCACTCACTTTATTCATAAACACAATACCAGTCATTTCTTGTTTTGCACTGAGTGAAGCATTTATTTGTTTCTTGTTCTCAAATACTTATTGTACCACAAATATTTTCGAGTAATTGTTGTGGAAACAAATAATCAAGTGACTAAAGATTAAATTTGTTGTGAAATTTGTATTTAAAAATTAATAAAATTCAATTAAAACAAAAAATTGTATTTAATTTAAATAAAATTAGTGAAAAAGACGTCGAAGGAAGACATGGGGTTGATTTGGTCGAAATTTTCACAATATATTTATTGGCAGCGTACAATAAGTATCTATTGTACAATCTTCATTATCTGTTTTATTTGTTTGAGCATACTACAGTAAAACAAATATATTACGCTCATTCTCTCTTTATTTATTTACACACAATCTACTAGAAAGAATAACAATATCAACTATACCAGAAACACTAAACTACTTATCAATACGTATTCAAATCAGTAGACAAACCGAAACTTGTACAAGCAGTTCTATCTGTGCACGTGTTTAATTGGAACTTAATGCATCGTTTAATGAAAAGGTTGATTTTAAGCTAAATGGTTGACTTGCAAAATCCAAATGACGACATGGTATTCGCCTTCGAAATATGTCTGGGGAAAAACTGTCCACCAACGGTTCTCGGATTCTATAATGAGTTTAAAGCTAAACTTTCAATCATAGATCTGCGGCTTCAGCAAATTTATAATGATGGCTTTATTACTGTACAGTTGTAAAATTTCGATGCCTTTCTTTCCTTTATTTGTTAAAATGAAAAAAAAATATATATATGAAAAAATAGTTTCCTAGTACGCTTTAATATTCTGAAAATTCCTTGAGTAATGTTTTTAAAAAATTTAATCAGAGGGTTACATATAACTTATAGGCCAAGCTTTTAGGATGTAGATTATCTTTAAACTTAGTTTAACGCAGTTTACAACTGGCAAATTTTTGTTAATAAACTTGAAATGGCTGATATAATTCGTTTTCGGTTTAACTAAACCAAGTTTAACTGACATCCCAAAAACTTGGTCTTAATGTATTAATCTTATTTAATTCAATATCGTATCTTTTTTAAATTTAAAGACTGAAGTAAACATGTTACAAACTTATTTAAAAAAAAAACTGTTGAACAAAAATTAAAAAAAATTTTGGTTTTGTCTGATTTTGACTTAATCGAATTGATTCAGATGCAAAAGAAGTGTTTCCTTAATATTGCCCTTCAAATAATAATAAATTGAAGATTTTGTTACACAATAGGTTCAGAAATGGGCTCTGTAAAGGCTAAACATTAAAATTGCCTCTAAAATATGCTATTTCAGACATTATAAACAGCACATATAAATCAGTTTTAAAAATATATTATCCCAGCAAAATATTGGTAATGACACCTTATTACTATCTGCACTACCAAAAATGATATATCATTACCTTTTGCATTATTTTATAATACAAAATAATGAATTCCTAATAACGGCCTATTGTATTCATTGTTTCTAAATATAAAATAATGACTTACTCGTAATAGTTTAAATAAGTACTTTTTACACAGTTAAATTTTATACATTTTTATTTATTATATATAAATATGTTTTATGTTTACATTTATGACGAGTCCTAAAATTCCACACTAGAGAAAACTTAAATTTTTCTGAATGTATTTCCTTAAGCTAATAGTATTTGCTTAACTCCTTATTTTTAAGAATCAGGTAAGCAATCGGATAACCACTTATAATTCAACTTTTTGTAAGCATGTGTGTAACCACTTATTATTCAAAATCTCATAACTACTTATTTCTCATTTTTTCGTAAGCGAGCGGGTAAGCGTGACTACTTATAGAAACGACCACGCCAAACAAAAATAATGAGTTTAGACACCAAAAAATAAGTTGTGCGGAGCTATGAATTTCTATTATAAAACCACTTATTTGGTAATGAAAGATTTTGCTGGGATATTATATATTTTAAAGAGTACTTCTGAATCACTCTAAAAATGTAAACAAATTGTACTCGTATTGATGCGATGAAAGTGTATACATACCTCAAAACCATACTCTAATAACATTATGTAATCACTTTTAAATTACTAACAAAATGCTTAAATTGAACTACTTACAACATGGGACATCACGTGTAAAATAAATCAGTGTTAGAGCTAAATTGCAACTACTTCACAATCAGTTGATGCTATTCGGAGTGCTTTTAAAATAACTTTTTTGTAATGACTTTTTTTGCTGGGTACATATAAATACAAGTAGTTTTCAAAAACTACTAGTTTTTGGGTAAGTGTTAATATAGTATAAATGTAATTTAAAAAATTTACAGTTCAAATGAAAATTATCAAAAACAGCAGATACACCCTTATGTAATATTAGCATTTATTTCCATTTATTAATTTTTTTAACCAGCTGTTAAAATCTTCAAAATGATTATATTCCTCAAAAGCTAAAATACTAAAAATGTATGGTAAAAAAATTACCTTAACAAAAAACTAATAGTTTAAATATTTACTTTAATAAATCACTAATAAAATAGACTAAGGGAAAGGATTCCGAATTGACAAGGAAAAGGATTTTATATGCAAAAGAGAATACAATACAGCAACAATAAAAATAAATGACAGGAACAAATAACAGAACAATGATCAATTTTCAATCAATAGTCTTAAGAAAACTCAATAATGATCGATTGTAATACTAAGATTTGCATAATCAAATCATTAAAATTAAAAAAAAAAAATTCGGAAAAAATTAATGATAAAAAGTTTAAGATCTTTAAGAGAGTGCATATGAAAAGAAAATTATGGGTCATGTAAAGAAAAAGCATAAAAAAGAAAACAAAGGAACAAAATTATTTAATAGTAACACCCTTCTTATTGATGAAATAAACTTACCCTTGTTAATGATTAAAAAAACAAAAATTAAAGGTGTCACAGGGGTTAAGGACATTATATTGTATGCAATACCACTCTGTGGTAGAGGATTTCTTAGGTCTAAAAGGATGTTGCTTTTGAAATTGATTCTTAATAAAATTGTCTAATGACAAATAGCAAAAAAATTGGTATAGGAGTATATGTATACACAGCGCATGCTACGGGGACAGTTTTTCGATCAAGTGTTTAGTATGGAGACATTTGGTTAGTTTGGGGACTGTCCTCAAACTCTTCCTAGGTCTAGCGCATAGTATCAAGACATTTGTGACTCATATACAGCATAGTTTGGGCACATTTGTGGCCATGTCTCCGAACTATGCGCACCACATATGTATATTAGACTGTCCGTTAAAATAGCGATTTGTCGATTTTCGTTCATTACACCCCCCAATTTTATTGGAAATGGTCCCAAATGGAAGAAATCGATTTTTTTGGAAAACGTTAACCCGTGCCGAAAGTTGGACGAAAATGGCCCTTTTTGGAAAAAAAGTGTATTATTATTAAAAATTCCCAAAATTCGAAATTTCGAAAAAAAAACATTTTTTATTCCTATTATTCATTTAATATAGTCAAAATGATTCATACATGGAATTTTGGCTTCATAGAATATCATTAACCCACTTTAGCCTGGAATCCAAAATGACCCACGAATTTGATAAAAATGCAAAAACGTATTTTTTTTTAAATTAATTTTAAAGATTTTTTAAAATGTCTAATTTGGAGATGTTGATTTCTATTTGTACCACACAATAGTTGATATTAAAGAAAAAAAATAAATTGGAAAAATGATAATTCGAGTTTGTGTTTGGAGCGACTGCTTTTCAAGACATTTTACAAAAATTGCTCATTTTGTCAAAAATTTTAATGTGTTCATCAAATTTTACACGGTTTTCGGAAAAACAGCACTCAAATTTGGTTAGATTATAATTATCTTTTCATTTCTTTAAACAAAATTTAACCCTTAGTGGCCTGGGGTCAGAAAAGACCCATTGGACTTAATATTGATTATGACTACGAGATTGTAAAGCCATTAAGGCCCGATTACTGAATGTCCAGTTAAAATTTAGCCGGCAGTTAAATTCAAATTTTATATTGGAAACAACAACAAATGTGTCAGTTAAAGTCCCAGTTAGCTGCTAACTGGACATTCAGTAATCGGGCCTAAATTGATAAAAAAAAAATCTCAACTGGATAAAAATAATTATTTTATGTAACGTGATCCATATGGGGTTAATTTTAATACTTTTGGCCAAAAACGCCCCACTAGGAAATTTACAGAATAACACCTTTCGCATATCCCAATTTAATAAAAATCTGATAAATGTTATTCTGTAAATTTCCTAGTGGGTCTTTTTTTTTGAAAAGTGAGAACATTAACCCTATATGGATCAAGTTACTCAAAATAATTATTTTATCAAGTGGATTTTTTTTTTTATTCATTCAAAGTGATATTTTTCCGAAAATTATGAAAGGTTTTATTCTGTAAATTTCCTAGTGGGGCGTTTTTGGCCAAAAGTATAAAAATTAACCCCATATGTATCACGTTACACAAAATAATTATTTTTATCCACTTGAGATTTTTATACCCTACACCACTATGTGGTCATTATGCCCTACACCACTATGTGGTCAGGGTATTATAAGTTTGTGCTGATGTTTGTAACACCAAAAAATATTGGTCCTAGACCCACCTTATAGTATACCGATCGGCTTAGAATTTTTTTTTATTTCGATTTAACGATGTCCGTCCGTCCGTCTGTGTGTCTGTCTGTCTGTCTGTCCATGCATTCTTGTGCGCACTCTACAGGTCGCAAATATTAAGATATTTTGATGAAACTTGGTACACCGACTTATGTCGGCCCAAGGACGACGCCTATTGATTTTGGTGAACATCGGTCCATGTTTAGACCTAGTGCCCATATAAGAGTCCTACCAAAATTATATTGTTTATACGCTGCAGGTCGCAAATATTAAGATATTTTGATGAGATATGGTACACCGACTTATGTCGGCCCAAGGACGACGCCCATTGATTTTGGTGCACATCGGTCCATGTTTAGACCTAGTGCCCATATAAGGGTCCTACCAAAATTATATTGTTTATACGCTGCAGGTCGCAAATATTAAGATATTTTGATGAGATATGGTACACCGACTTATGTCGGCCCAAGGACGATGCCCATTGATTTTGGTGCACATCGGTCCATGTTTAGACCTAGTGCCCATATAAGGGTCCTACCAAAATTATATTGTTTATACGCTGCAGGTCGCAAATATTAAGATATTTTGATGAAACTTGGTACACCGACTTATGTCGGCCCAAGGACGACGCCTATTGATTTTGGTAAACAGCGGTCCATGTTTAGACCTAGTGCCCATATAAGGGTCCTACCAAAATTATATTGTTTATACGCTGCAGGTCGCAAATATTAAGATATTTTGATGAAATTTGGTACACAGACCTACGTTGGCACAAGGACGAAGCCTATTGATTTTGGTGAACATCGGTCCATGTTTAGACCTAGTGCCCATATAAGGGTCCTACTAAAATTATATGGTTTATACGCTGCAGTTCGAAAATATTAAGATATTTTGATGAAATTTGGTACACAGACCTACGTTGGCCCAAGGACGAAGCCTATTGATTTTGGTGAACATCGCTCCATGTTTAGACCTTGTGCCCATATAAGGGTCCCCCTAAATTGGCTTGGTACAAACTGCAGATCGCAAATATTAAGATATTTTAATGAAATTTGGTGCGCTGACTCACATTATAGAAAATTTTGACACAAGCCCCATTTTAACCCATTCGAATTTCGGATCCAAACATTAGTTGGCTTTTACCCAGACTGGTGTAGGGTATTCTATAGTCGGCATGCCCGACTTTAACCTTTTTACTCGTTTTTTATAAATTTAATGGCTTTACAATCTCGTAGTCATAATTAATATTAAGTTCCATGGGTCTTTTCTGACCCCAGGCCACTATGGGTTAAATTTTTTTTAAAGAAATGAAAAGATAATTATAATCTAACCAAATTTGAGTGCTGTTTTTCCGAAAACCGTGTAAAATTTGATGAAAACATTGAAATTTTTGGCAAAATGAGCAATTTTTGTAAAATGTCCTGAAAAGCAGTCGCTCCAAACACAAACTCGAATTAGCATTTTTCCAATTTATTTTTTTTCTTTAATATCAACTATTATGTGGTACAAATAGCAATTGACATCTCCAAATCTTTAAAATTAATTAAAAAAAAACACGTTTTTGCTTTTTTTTTATCAAATTTGTGGGTCATTTTGGATTCCAGGCTAAAGTGGGTTAATGATATCCGATGAAGTCAAAATTCCATGTATGAATCATTTTGACTATGTTAAATGAATAAATGGAATAAAAAATAAATTTAATTTTTAATAGTAATACACTTTTTTCCAAAATGGGCCATTTTCGTCCAACTTTCGGCACGGGTTAACGTTTTCCAAAAAAAAAGAAATGGATTTCTTCCATTTGGGACCATTTCCAATAAAACTGGGGGGTGTAATGACAAATCTATTTTTAAGGGACACTCTAACGTATATTTTAGCATTTACACCAAAATTTGTCAGTGCAAAAAAAGTAATTTGTGTTGTAATTTTAGGTCTATTCCACGTGGCTGCCGTGTGTAGCTGCATGAACTCAATTTACCCGAAGCAACAGCAATTTTGGCAATAGTAAGCTAGCGGGAGAAAAATTTCAATCACGCACAATCACTCATCACTTAAGCTTGCCATACACTACACTCAACCAAACAAGTCTGTAAAGCCGCATGTACACGAGAGATAAAACTGCTAGATATAGAGCAAAAGACACCACTAAATAGCTCTATTGTGAATGATTTAAGCTATTTAGGGTTGCTTTTTGCTCTACCTCTAGCAATTTTCTCTCGCGTGTACATGTGCCTTAATGGCTACTGAAAATTTTGCTGTTATTACGGGAAATTTAACTGTTTTGAGCCCAGTGGTATTTTTAGCTAATTTTAGCAACACATGTCTGCTGATCTGTAGTACAACAAAATTAGTAGAAAAATTTAGTAGCCGCTACTAAATTTTAGCAAAATGGTTGTAAACTGCAATTCAAAATCGATTTGCTAAAATCAGTTAAAAAATTTACTAAATATCAATAACTAGTGGGCAAAGCCCGCTACGTTGTTAGCGTGCCTTAAATTTTATTTAATTCCAGTTTATGAAAAGGTAGACCTGGCAATTCAAGTAAATTCAAAAATTCAGTTGAAAAATTTACTTCGTCGGCTTCTTCTACCGATGCTTCATTACCTGCAGTTTAAATATAAGAATATATAAATTCCATTCTTTTTCTAAGGTTTTTTCTCTTTTAGAAAAAGTGTTTAACTTTTAACATATTCCTTGGATAAAGTGTTTGAATAGGGAATTAAAAGGGGTTCTACACCCCTTTTGGTTCCTCCCAGTAAAAATCCCATATATATATATAATCCTGCCTCAATCGCATGCGAAATTTCAAGTACCAAACTTTAGCAGTTTGAGTATTTCAAATTCCATTCCATTTCACCCCAGTTATATAATGTTTCAATTTCACTCATTCCCCGTTCCATTCTATTTTAGTGTTCCAATGGAACTCGTTCCCAGATTCTATTTCGTTCCCATTCCATTGCATTTTCTTCCCATTATCTGTTGTTCCGAGTCCACTGTTCCCCGTTTCATTCCATTTCGTTCCCACTGTCTTGTGTATCAATATTGATATGAGTTGTTTCTATTTCCATTCCATTTCTTTGCACTTACACCGTTCCATTCCTGTTTAAACTGTAGTGTTTCAATTCAACTCGTACCCCATTCTATGCCATCTTGCTCCCCATTCCATTTTGTTACATATTCCATTTCATTTTATTCCCTCTTCCTTTTCTATTACCTATAGTTTCAATTCCTCTTGTTCCCTGTTTATATCCATTTCGTTCCACTTGTGTAGCGTTTCAGTTTCAATCGTTTCCCATTTAGTGTTCCGTAAACACTCGTTCTTTAAATTTTAGGTTTCTAGGCAAAGAGGCAGACGTTAAGGGGGGCAATTTCCCCCTTTAAAACCACCATTTTTACCACGTTCCTGTCCAAAGTTAAAAAAAATACCTTGTTGATAAGTTAGGTCATACTCCAAGGAACACATATTATAAATTACAGGTTTCTAGCCAAAGGGTTCGGTTAGGCCATAAATGGGAAGAATTATTCCGTTTTACCCCTCCCAGTAGGAATTCCCAAAAAAGCCGTCTTAGAGGACGTCTGCGTTGGAGGAGGAACCTACAACATACAGAATTTTAGGTCTCTATTTCCAGCAGTTTGGTAAGGCCATCAAGGGGAGACTTTTCCCCTTTTTACTGCTCCCGGTAGGAATTTTCAAAAATACTGTCTTAGCGGACGTCTATGTTGGAGGAGGAACCCAAATACCGAATTTCAGCTCCCTAGTTCCAGCAGTTTGGCCAGGCTATCAAGGGACCTTTCCTGTTTTTGACTCTACCTGTAGAAATTTCCAAAAATCTCGTCTTAGCGGATGTCTACAATAGAGGAGGAACTTCCTGTCTCCAGTGATTTGGGCAGGCCTTTAAGGTCATTTTTGCAATGTCCCTTTTCAAAATTAGAAAAAGTACCTTCCCGATAAGTGAGTCAATACTCCAAGGAACACATCCCTTTAGAAAAACGTGTAAGTCCACACAATGTAATGGATTTCGTGTACATCACATTGTGTGTACTTACGATATGGGATACTTGTGTATAACAATTGTATATGAAACTTAAAATATTTGAAATTTTTAAAAAATTTTGTCTAAGTTACATGACACTATACTTGTGTGTACTTACGAAGTATATTGGCTTGTGGGCCATTACAATGCGGCCAATATACTTCGTAAGTATACACAAATATAGTGTCATGTAAGCTAGACAAAATTTTTGAAAAATTTCAAATATTTTAAGTTTCATATACAATTGTTATACACAAGTATCCCATATCGTAAGTACACACAATGTGAAGTACACGAAATCGATTACATTGTGTGGACTTACACGTTTACAGCTACTAAATTTCAGTAAATTGTTGTAAACTGGAATTTAAAATTAATCTGCTGAAATAAACAAACTGTAAAATCTTAAAAATCGAATTTAATACAATATTTTTTTCTTTCGATTGTAAAATACGCAAATTCCTTCAATATACTTGAAATTTGGAGTCAAATTGCAAACGGTTCTCCAGTTATTACCTTTTTATAAAATTTTCTGAGTGTTATTTCCAAACTAAAAATATATCAATAGTAACAAATATAAACCAAACAAGAATTGTAAAAAATCAACGAATTCTTGTAAATAAAGTTTTGTTAAATTAGTGTAGTTTTCTACTAAGTTTAGCACTCGGTTTTGAAAAATTAGTAAAATGTTTTGCTGAAATCAGCAGCGAAAATTAGTAAAGAAACAGTAATTTGTAATAAGAGAATAGCAAAATGATTACTAAAAGAAAAATTTGTACTAAAAATCAGTACAATTGGAAACTGTTTACAAATTTTTTTACAAACTTTATTATCTGAGTGTACGCAATATTCTTGTGCAACTTTTGGTATTGTGGAAAAATTGCCTGTGTGTATGTCGTATTGGATAGTTTTACAATATATCGGAAAAAATTAAAACAGATTTAATTCTTATCGCCCAAGCGTGAAAAGTGAAAAATATTTTCTAATGTGTAGGTCCTATTTTATACAAAATAAAACAGTTGTGACATATCTTGTACGAAAGAATTTACAATTAATATTTGCAATGATATTGCATAACATGTGGCTACCTTTATGATATTGCGCTGGATACTGATAAGGGGGGCCTGCACTGTCTGTCCTGTTTGCGAGAACATTATTTTAAAAAATAAGACGTACTGTTTTTATTAAAATAAATAAAAACTTAGAACTGAAGTCAGGAAAAACTGCTCTCGTTAATTTGTGATAAAAGCCCAATTCAGATACTTACAATACTAGTGGACTGTAGCAGTATTGTCAAATTTTGTTCTTGAATTTCGCGATAACTATTCAATATTTTTTTAAATTTCTTTTTGAATTTCGTTAAAGTCAGCCCTTGTTTATTTAGAAAATTTTCTAACTTCTCGCCAGTGCAAATAAAGAAAATAAATAACCTGTTTTATCGACAAAACGTCGCACTGCGGTAAAAAAATGCCTATACTGCGTTTATCTGGTTTAGGCTAAAGTTCGAACAAAAAATTTTTATTTTCTTTGAAAACAAAATAATCAATTTGAAGTAAATTTTAATTTGTATTTAAAAAAATCAAAAAAAAAAAATAAAGTCGGCAAAAAAATTAAGGGAAATATTTATTAAAAGCCGAAAAGAAAATTTAGTAAAATTTTACTCACGCACACTCACTCACGCAGAAATTTTAATCACGCACTCTTACTAACAATTTTTTTCTATACACACTCACGTGTACTTAAGTAAATTAAGATTTTACTTACGTGATAACGCGTGTTCTCTAATCGCTTTTTGGTGAAATTGAGCACCCGCGGTAACGTAGTTGGAACAAAGCTTTTGCTTTACAACGCCTTCTAGTGACGATATTGGCAAACAAAGTTGAAACTTAAACATGATATAACTCACAAAGTATAGAAATATCATTCTGAGTAATTCCAAAGATGTATGAAATTTTTCCCCCTTGACGGCTTTACGAAACCGCTATGGCTAGAAAGTTGAAATTTGGTACGTAGGATTTGGTACCCTTGACGGCCTGGCCAAAGGTCAGAAACCTAAAATTTTAAATATATATTACCTGGAATATGTGCTAATCCACCGCATTTTGGAATTTTAATCAGGAACGTGGTTAAGTAAAATCTCCCCTTAACGGACAGCCCAAACCTATGCGTAGAAACTAGTGTTTCCAATTCGGTTAATCGATTAACCGATTCCTCGATTAATCGCCTCTATTTCGGTTAATGTCGAAACAAATAATTTAAAACTCAAATAATTATTCGACCCGAATAATCGGTTAAAATTGGTCGATTAACCGGTTACATTTTTAATATGGAATTTTTGCTTAATTTTTTTCCCAAAACTTCACAATTTTCTTAATCTGGGCTACAAAATTACAAGAAAAGCTTAGAAAAAACAAATACTAACTAAAATAGCATCAAATTCTTTAAAAATCGTGTGAAATATATAGGTCCTTAAATACTTTTTTCGAGCAACCGCAAACAAGTCGACATTTTACCATCAGACTCCCAATTTTTAATAAAATTTTGGACAAATGTTTTAAAAAAAATATGTATCAAAGTTTCTATTTGTAAAAAAGCATTAAGAACATAGCAAAAGGCCAAAATGAATGTGTTTTTTAAAACTTCACAAAACACACGAAATTCACGACTGGCAGGAGGATGCTTTATGAAATAAAATAGACAATTTTGAATTACTGTTTCAATTCTTTTAAAAATTTAAACTAATATAAATTATATCTCCATGTCCTTTAAGACAAGGCTGCATTTGTTTTAAAACTGTTACACAATTAACATGTTAATTCTGAAAGAACTTTAACTTTTCTTATTTTTCCTAAGAAAGTGTACATACACATCGGTTCAAATCCACATCAATTCTAAAACATGTTCCACTAGAGCAACATTGAACCCGAACCCGGTTCAAGGAATATAAATTCGAATTAAAACAACCTAAAGTTAAAAAATTTTAATTTATATAGAATTTGAATTCTGTAACTGCACACTCAGTGAATTGTCTATATGCTATTAATGAATTTATACACTGATTCAATTAAGTTTCGCTGGAATTCGTCTATTGAAACTTTTAATTGAATTGATGCAATTTTTCATAAAATTTTATGAAGAATTTCATATTATTTATTAAAAATGTCATACACCCAAAAAAGTTTTTTTAGAAAGAGATTCATAAAAATTGTGAAGCTTTTTCATAAAATTTAATAAATTTGGCTTTTACTTTTTGAAGAAAACTTCATTAGCTTATTGAAAATTTTGTTTACAGCTCGTCCGATAAAATTCTCTCAAAGTACCCTCAAACTTTAGGTTATTTTTTACTGTTAATGGCCTTTAGTAACGAAAAAGATACTGAGAAACAAAGTAAATTGGTATTCTCAATTAACTGAAATTAATCTCAAAGAGAACTCAAATTTTTTTTGTCGATGACTTTAATAAAAATTTCGTAGCTATAGGAAGAATTTTATTAAAATTTAAAAAACTTTAGGTATAGCATTTCTTTAACCCTTTCAGACCCAGCATACACGATTGTGAGATGTGATGTTTTCTCTTAAAATTACAAATATTTTAAATACTAATAGATTTATTTAGATAAAAAATTTCAGTTATGCTTTTAGCTAAATTATATTTCATAAAATATGAATTGACACCAGGAAATTTTAATAGTTTTAGTACCATTTTACCTTAAAGTTATAAAATGAATACATTTTTGCAAGCTAGTTGGGTCTGAAAAAGTTAAATGCAGTATTAAATTTTATAGTGTCAGTATTGAATTAAAATCACATTTAAAGAAATTTTGTATCTAAGCTTTTCAGATTTTAAAATTTTTTTCTGAATAAAAAATCTACGTTAAGTAACCCAGTGTAGAAACGGTAATGACATATCATTATTTTTTGGACTACCAGTAATGACACCCACTTACCTTCTGCATTATTTTAAAACATATAATAATGAGTTACTGATAATGACTTATTTTTATCATTATTTCAAATAGAAAATAATTTTCTAGATTTTTTTTTAAATTTTTTGAAATCTATTTTTAGACTCAATATTTTTTAAACACTGGTAAGGATATATGTAGGGTTTGGGATTTCCCGGACTTTTTTATTTCCCGGGAAACGGGAATGAAAAAATTTGATTCCCGGGAATCCCGGGAAATGTTTTTGAACAAAATTGTTAATGAAAACCACCTATATAAATAATTTTTGTTAAAAAAAAACACTATTTCAGTACAAATGCAGTCTGTGTAGTGAGAATTCAAAGTAAAAAATATCAGAATGTTGAACATTTGATTTCACATAAATTAATCGCAGCACTGCCAAATGAATTGCATGATTCCAGCAGAAAGCACCTACTACTGGACTGTCGGAAACAAACCGTTTCATCACACTTGGCCCATTAGATATGGTGGCCACAATGTTATTTTCCAAAGACAATTAAAACTCTTCTAGTCTTATTTCTACAATTCTTCTTATTTCATCAGCATTACATCTTCCTGATATATAAACCAACCCCAGGTTATAAAATGAATTATTTACGTTTATACTTATGTTCAAATATCTCTTTTGTGATATTCTTGTCCATTCATCTAAGATTATAGTAAATCTCCTACTGTTAGAAATATTGGTCAATATTTCTTTTATCATGATATCTTTTACATGATTGTAGTAATTTAATATAATGTTCTTTACATCGGTTTCTTTTTTTGCAATGCCAGGTTTTTATTATAAAAACTTTCTCGAATAAACGAAGATCTAGTTATGGTGCGGATTGACATTCCGACGACTGCGGCTAATTTGGATACCATTTTAGGAAATGTTTGCCCTACTATAAAATCTTTAATGCCTATTCAGCTTACACTTTTTTCTTCGGGTACTTTGCTAATTTTAGCTTGTTGTTGTTTTCTTCAAGAGAAGTTGCATGACCATCAATTTTTTTTTTTTTTTTTTGTGAACCAAATTTAGATGTCGGTTAACCAAATTTAGATACCACCGTTAACCATTAGTCTTTTCTTTTCACATTTATTAATGAAAACGTTACTTATAAAATTATTGACCCTTAATATAAAGGAGTATTTAAAATTTAAAGTCGACTTTATTTTTAATCAAACGGTTTTGTTCATTTTGTGTATGAAAACCTTACAAAAATATTTTGATTGGTTGAAAATAAATTAACTAACCAGAATGCTCCAAAAATAAACCAAGTCCAGGTATACTGCCACCCAATATTTTAACTAAAGTCGACTTTACCTAAATTATACATTTGAAAAATTTAGATAGTAAGGGCGATTATTTGTAAAAAACAAAGCTTTTTTTTCATATTTCTCTTAAACATTTTACCAAGTTTTTAGGCTTTACTACTTAAATTTTGAATAAGTTATGCGAAAAAT
Source organism: Leucophora obtusa (assembly GCA_949987735.1). Lineage (NCBI taxonomy): Eukaryota > Metazoa > Arthropoda > Insecta > Diptera > Anthomyiidae > Leucophora > Leucophora obtusa. Next base: position 289,864,409 of record OX465295.1, on the reverse strand, counting down.
CTTTATTAGTGGAAATGCTCCTAATTACTTGGCAAAGATTTTATTTGTGTGTCAAATAAATGTATTCCCTTTTAAAAGATTTTAACAATGAAATTTTTGTTTTGGTATTTAAAATGTTTTTTATGACTAAAATTAAAAAATCCTATTCGAAACAAAAACAATTTAAAAAATTTAATATTTTTAAAATTTCCCGTTTTCCCGGGAAAAATATATTATTTTCCCGGGAATTCCCGGCAAACTTTTCCCGGGATTTCCCGGGAATTCCCGCCCGGGATTTCCCGAACCCCAAACCCTAGATATATGTAACCACATATTTTTTGATTTTTTGTATGTTGGCGAGTAAGCTTACTTGTGTATATACCCAGTGTAGAAACGGTAATGACATATCATTATTTTTTGGACTACCAGTAATGACACCCAATTACCTTCTGCATTATTTGAAAACATATAATAATGAGTTACTGATAACCACTTATTTTTATCATTATTTCAAATAGAAAATAATTTTCTAGATTTTTTTGAAAATTTTTTGAAATCTATTTTTAGACTCCATATTTTTTAAACACTGGTAAGGATATATGTAACCACATATTTTTTGATTTTTTGTATGTTGGCAAGTAAGCTTACTTGTGTGCAGCAGGTCAATTATGTTTTTGTCTATTAAATATTACATGTCGATATATCTCAGATGGTAGAGCTATTGACTGACAATCTGTAGACCCAGGTTCGATTCCCGCACCAGCAAATTTTATTTAAAAAAAAAGTACAATAAAAAATATTTTTTTTTATATAATTTATTTTTATGAAAATCTATTTTTAGACTCATTATTTTTGTCAGTACTGGTAAGCATATAGGTAATGACATATTTTTAGATTTTTCGTATGCTGGTGTGTAAGCATAACTCATTATTTTTCGCGACATCGCCATATAAAGGTAATAAGAAATGTAATAACAAAAGTAACTAGTTACCATTACCAAGTATGTAGTTACATAACCACATATCTGGTAATGAGTTTCTACACTGGGAATCGATATGTAACAGTTTTAGGTTTGCTGGTCTTAACTTACTAATATTTTGTTAGTTTCAGCAGTTCTTTCTGCCATCTTTAACGAAATTTTAGTAGATTTAGCAACATTTTTACAGACCTTTTTTTTAAAAAAATCTCAGATCCCGAAACTTTTCAACCTTCGAATATGAAAACTTTTTTATTAAATACATCGTATTCATATATTACGTTAATATTTAATGAAAAGAGTCAGCTTTTTGTGTTTTAATTAATAAAAAGTTAATGAAATACCTTAATGTAGCATTAAACGATTAATCGATTAACCGCCAATTTTCTCGAATAACCGACCCGAATAACCGGTTAATCCATTTTAGTGATTTTTCGAATAATGCATTAACCGGTTAACCGCCTATGTCGAATAATTGGAAACACTAGTAGAAACCCGAAATTTAAAGACTGAGTGGAATGAAATGGGAAACGAGCGGAATTGAAGTACTAGACAAGTGGAACGAAATAAAATGGAACGTAGAACCACTGGAATTAAAACACTATACGATGGAAATGGTACAAGGAACGAAATGGGAATTGACATACTAAATTTGGGAAACAAACTGGAATGGAACGAGGAGCGAGCGGAATTGAAACACTAAATAAGTGGACGAAATAGAATGGGGATCGAAATGGAATGGTGAATGATTTGAGTTAAAATACTAAAGTTAGGAGGAATAAAACGGAACGAATGGAGTGGAATGTGGAACGAAATGGAATTGAACGGGGAGCGAATAGTATGGAATAGAAAACGAGTAAAATTGAAACATTAAAGTTAAAAAACAGAATGGAACAGAGTAAGTACAAGAAATATAATAGAAAGAGGAACGATTGAAATTAAAACGCAAGTAAGTGGGAATGAAATGAAACGGGAAACGAGTGGAATTGGAACACTTAAATTGGGAAGCTGAATGAAATGCGATGGGATGGTGTACGAAATGGAATGGAATTGAATGGAGTGGAATTGAAACAATAGATAAGAGAAATGGAATGGAACAAGGACTGAAATGGAATGTGGAATGAAATGGAATGGTGCATGGAATTTCTAACGAGTGAAAATGAAACACTAAAGTTAAAAAACTGAATGTAAGAAATGGAAAAAGGAACGACTGATATTGAAACACAAGGCAGTAGTAAAGAAATGGGATGAAATGGGGAACGAGTGCAATTGGAACACGAACATTGGGAAACGACATCGAAGAGAACGGGCAACGAGTGGAATTGAAGGATTAGATAACGGAATAATAAAGATAATGGAATGAAAATAGAATGACTCAAACCGCTGGAGTTTGGTACTTGAAATTTTGCACGTGACTCTACCTTTAACATAGAGACAGGATTATATATATTTGGGAATTCTTATGGGGATGGGCAAAATGGGGTAACGAACACCCTTTGATTACCTGTGCAAACCCTTTAGGCCAGAAATCTTAAATTTAACATTGAAACATACTCTAGAAAATGAATGCAATTTATATATTCCGATATTTAAAAGCATTGAGCTCGTAAGTTATTTATTGATGAAATGGTTGAAGAAACCGATTCATGAAACTTTCCAATTGAATTTGTGAATTCACTTGAATTGCCAGGTCTACTACTACATAAAGGGGAATTAAATAAACTTTAAGGTACGCTTACAAAGTAACGGGCTTTGCCCGTTAGTTTGCATTGAAAAAAATCGAAAAAAAAACTTTGAAAATTTAAAATTTGTTGCTGATTTTAGCAGGTTAAGTTGTTATTTTGTATTAGCTAATATTTAACTCAAATACTCGTATAAGTAAAATTCTGTATATTTAACAGTTTTTTTTTGCTGTTCCTATCTTTCTAATATTTAGCAAAAATATTCTGCTAATTTCAGCAGTTTTTTCTGCAAGGTAATTTTTAAATAATTTTTAGTAGTTTTAACTAAAATTTGCATAGGCTCTTTTCTATTAGTGTAGGAACTTTTAGTTTTTTTTTTTACTTTTAATTGAAAGTGTTTCTAAAGCGTTAATTTAATGTAAATTTAAAGAGCCATTCTAACCAAGTAACTTCTGTCTCTAATTTATTTATTACACATTTAAAAGCACATAATTTTGTAACCATCTGCTTGTAGATGTAACGCCATGTGTATGTAATTTTTCATTACAGACTAGAAAACTAATTTACCTTTTTTCTATAAAAAAAAGAACTAATATAATTTTATTTTTCTGATTCATTTTATTCGCAAGAAATTGAAATAATTTTTAATAAATGATTTTTAACCCTAGTTTTAAACAATTTTATTAAAACGCACATTTCTTTTATACGAAAAAATAAAAAAAATTTGTGTGCTCTGCTCATATATGCAAATTATATTTGATCTTTGTAGCAAGGACACCCTTAGTCTGTATCTGTTGTTGTTTAAACCCTTTTTTTAACATCCCAGTAAAGAATTTATTCGTGATGTGCATAAATTAGAATATTAAAATTTTTTTGTAATTCAACTTAATCGCCTTCATGGTTATTGTAGTATTTGTGTGATTTCTATTGTTCGTCACCCTATTGTAGTTGTTGTTTTCCTTTCTCCGTTTTTTTCTGGGTGATCATAGAAACACATCCTTTTAAGAAAATTAATTTCTTCAATGTTATTTCTTGCATAGAAATGAGGCAAAAAAGACCGGATTTTTTCAAGTTCTTTTACATTTTTGATTGTCTATAGCGTTGAAGATTTTTTTCTAGCAAGGATGTTATTTTTTTATGTACACCCCAAAGCTTCTGGCAGGAGTTTAAACGTGAGAAAAAAATGTGAGACTCACATTTTTTTTATTCAGTATGCAAATGAGTTTTTTGTGTAACACAAAAAAACAGATTTTTTTGGGTAATTTTTTTACAACTAAAAGTTATTCATTGTGATGCGCATGCTCAGCCACATATACTTTTTCCACTAACCCGTTTTTATCATCAGTTCGTTATGCTATTTTTTTCTCACATTTTAAATAATGAAAAAACATCATACGTTAATATTTTTGACATTTTTTTAGGAGTTGCATAAAAAAATCTGGTTTGAGTATTTTTTCTATTTATAAAAAATACACATTTTTATTTTTTTTTTATAAAAAACTTAAAAAAGGTTTTTGTTACACTAATTTTTTATATAAATTACGTTGTATATTTTTATTTCGTGTTCTTTTTTCTCCATTTTAATTTTATTTTTGATTTTATTTTACAATTAACACGTGTCCTGCGGAGTATAACATTTAAATGTATTTACGCTTTTTTAAATCCAATTTAAATAGAGATTTTTTTATAATTTTTACCCCTGAAATACAATAAAAATATGTAAAAAAAAAATTAAAAAATCTGTATAACTGCTGTTACTTAAACAATTTTTTTTTAATATGCAAAGTTTTATAAACACAAGTCCGTCCCCATACACGAAAAGAATTATGTCGGTAAAATTAACTGCAATTGCTGTTAAAAAAGTGTACACTGCAAATGCATTAAAATTTAACTGATATTGCAGGTATTTTAATTACAATTGCAGTTAAAAATAACTGCAAGTATTTCTTTGTACGTTGCCGTGGGTTCCCAAACTTACCCAAAAGCGTTCAGGCAAATGAAAGCGTTGATGAGAGACTCTTTCTTTGGGTAAATTTACATTCATACCAACCAAGGCAATATCAATTTATGAAAAATAATATGTATGAGTTTTTTCTATCCCTCATACATATCGCAGCGTCCTCCTTCGGTGTTCCCATAGCACTTAACCCCACCGAAGTAAAATAGTATAACAGGGCTATGAACTAAACAGCTTCAACAAAGTTCGCCAACCCTTCATCAGATGGCGCGTAACAACTGTTCTAAAGCTGCCTACACACTAGGGAACATGGTTGAGGGAACAAAAAATATCAAAAAATTTTGTAAACACGAAATGCATGCTCTCAACACTCACACACACACAAACGCACTCACACATTCACAAAAAATGCTCTCTTTTTTTAAGTATGTTCCCTAGTGTGTAGGCAGCTTAAGATTCAACACTTCGCGCAATTACAGTGTTGCCACCTTTCACTTGTTCTCTATCCCCTAGGAAGATATTCTTGAGTTTTGCTTCTCTTAAAAAAAAAACAAGTATAAAAATTAATTAAAGCAGTAAAGTAATCCAGCTTGGCAAGTTTTGAACAAATTACGCTGTACAAGTATTTCGAACTTTTTCCAAAATTACGGAGTTCTGACAATGGATTCTGGTAGAGGAGACAAAAAAATATACGTGTGTCGGCGTTTTGAAAAATCACGTCGGAATTTTATTTTAAGCACCGTAAGTTGTTTGAGTTTCACGTAAAAAACTGTTATACTCCATATAACAAAAATAATTTTTCACGATAATCAGTTTCACGTGAAAAGTGTGTAGAGTTTGTTTTCACTGAAATTTAATGTACAAGACTATTATTTTTCTGGTAAAAAAGTGACATTTAGTGTATATTGTGATTGCGTCTTTGTTATAAAATTAAAAAAATATTAATTTTTATAATTTAAATTGCAGTTTCAAGCCTTTAAAGTTCGAGTGAAATTTTTCCACGTGAAAAACAACTTACGGTGCTTTAGGGCGGGTTAAAGTTCTTCTTTTTTCCAAATGTTTATTTTGAATCGGTATAGGAAACCATGTGAATATTCAATTTTAGGTATAGGATGTGTTCAGCGAACTTATGTGAAACACTAAGAGGAACATTTTTGTGAAACATTTTAACCCTCTAACTCTTCAACTTACGGTGTTTTTGTGGTCCTTTCTAAAAAACGTTAGAATTTTCCACAAAAATATTTATCATGAAATTTTACTATAAAGCACCGTAAGTTGTTTGAGTTTCACGTGAAAAACTGTTATACTCCATATAAAAAAAAATGATTTTTCACGATAATCAGTTTCACGTGAAAATTGTGTAGAGTTTGTTTTCACGCAAATTTAATGTACAAGACTATTATTTTTCTTGGGAAAAAGTGACATTTTGTGTTTGTTTTGATTGCGTCTTTTGCAATTTATAAATTGCAATTTGAGGCATTTAAAGTTCGAGTGAAATTTTTCCACGTGAAAAACAACTTACGGTGCTTAAGTTTCTAAAGACATCAAAGTTGAAAATTTAACTTCAATGCCAGAAATAAGTCAAAACCTAAAATGCGTTTAAGGGTTAATCTCGTACTTATTCAGAGTTGGCGGCCAAATGTCCAACAAACCTGGATTTTAGGGGGAAACCATGTGAATCTTAAATTTTAGGTATATGATGTGTTCAGGGAACTTATGTAAAACACTACGGGAAACATTTTTGTGGAACATTTTAACCCTCTAACTCTTCAACTTACTGGTCTTTTTTGTCCCTTTTTGAAAAATGGCCAAAAAAGTGCATATAATTGAAGAGTTAGAGGGTAAAATTTTCCACAAAAATGTTCCTCGTAGTGTTTCCCCCTAAAATCTAGCTTTGTTGGACATTTGATCGCCAATTCTGAATAAGTACGAGATTAACCCTCAAACACATTTTAGGTTTTGACTTATTTTTGGCATTGAAGTTAAATTTTCAACTTTGATGTCTTTAGAGACTTAAGCACCGTAAGTTGTTTTTCACGTGGAAAAATTTCACTCGAACTTTAAATGCCTCAAATTGCAATTTATAAATTGCAAAAGACACAATCAAAACAAACACAAAATGTCACTTTTTCCCAAGAAAAATAATAGTCTTGTACGGTGGGCCGATTTGTAAGGACAAAAATTTGTCGATATTGTGCCATCGATTTTACGATAGATTGGTGATGGTATGAGGAAAAAAAAGTTCCACTACGACATATCAAAAAAATCATTTTCGAGGCGCCCAAATTTCAATTTTTTGACTTTTTTTCAACTTTTATTTTTAAGGTTTTTTAGTAGGTAATAAAAACAAAATCGGCTGATTTACTTTTTTTTTAAATATTACCTTTCCAAGGTGAAATTGTACACTAAAAACGATGGCGATAGCAGTTTTTCAAAAAAAAATGTTTTTCTTGAGGTTTTGGACGAGTTTTTGTCGAAAAATATATCTTTTTTTACGCGTTAATTTTTAAGGTTTTTTAAATTTGGTTTGTTAAAAAAAAATTCGCCAATTTCAAATTTTTTAAATATATCCTATCCAAGGTAAAATTGTACGCTTAAAACGATGGCGATATAATTTTTTGTAAAAAAATGTTTTTTTTGGGGTTTTAGACGAGTTTTTGTCGAAATTTGGGCGTCTCGGAAATGATTTTTTTGATATGTCGTAGTGGAACTTTTTTTCCCTCATACCATCACCAATCTATCGTAAAATCGATGGCACAATATCGACAAATTTTTGTCCTTACAAATCGGCCCACCCTATTGTATACGCTAAATTGATTTTGTCTTTAACCGATTAACGCCTGATCCCATATCCCTTTGTCCGATTTCGATGAAATTTCATTTTGACATTATTTAAGGTATTTGCATTGATATAGTATATAATTTTTTTAATCTACTATACTTGGGACTTATGAATTAATCGCTGATATAAAAATATTCCTCCATATTTTTTAAATAAACAATTCTTAATTATATTTCCCATGCAAAGGTTTAAAAGGCTTAATTCTTTCATTCACTTTTTAAAAATTAATGAAATCTGGGTTAAATTTCATTCCATAATAGCATTCTTATGGAATTAATTCGATAGCTTAATTCCCAATAGCTTTAAATTATATGAATTCATTCTATTTTGATTGAATTCTAACTGAATGAAACCCAATTTACCTGAATTCATTTAATAAAAAGGTGAATGAAAAATGATTTGTTTTCATTCACTTACTCAAATGAAAAATTTAAATTTGCATGTAATTGCTGAAATAGTAGCATAATACAAATGCAAAACGTTTAAAATTCATCTAACAGAAATAAATAGTATCGTATGCTTTGTTACAGCTTGTATGCTTTGGTTTTGGTTATATGTTAGTTTTAAACTACACTGCACTAAGTGAATGGTAATAAAATTTTTTCATTCAATTAGTATAATGGTGAATGAACATGCGATTTGAATGATTCAAGTTAGGAATTCATTCAATTCATATTAAAGCTTTGGGAATGAAGCTTATGAATGAATTCTTTACGAATGGTTTAAGGGAATGGTACATGAATATTTTTAAAATCTGAATTTAATTTTTCGTGATTTAAGCTTAAATTGAATTAAGTTTTTCGAAGCTCTGTTCCCATGTCAGACTTCTCATTTCTGTTTGAAAATTAACAATATTTAAAAAAACTACAAAATGGGCGTTTTAATACCCATATTATAAAATCGTATCTGTACCACTACCTAGAGTCATTGCCAAGTAAATATTTTTTGTGAGATAGAGGACACCTTAGACTATTAGGCATCAAGAGGATTTTCCGAATTCCCACTTCCCCAATTTTCCAGACCCATTGCAGTGCAATTTTTCCAAATTCGAAAATTAGTTGACTTTTGAACCTCTAAAGGAGGGGGTACATTTAACACAGCATTTTTTTAGGTATTCCTATCCTCTCCCTACCTGTACACGAAAACAAATTTGCATTACCTCTTACCTGGATCTAGTTAGATTTTTACTAAGATTACTCTTTTTTGGGTATTTAAATACCCAGTAGGCAGAAATGGGTTAAAAATAATATCTCCATTTTTTAAATTTTTTTTGCTTGACCTATTGAAGACTTTTTCCTTTACTATAATTATACGATTTACTGAGTGTTTTTATCAAAAGAATCAGACGAATTCGTTAAAAAATTGTTTGAAAAGCCCTAATTTAGAAACGTTTTTTTTTTCAAAATTGTTACGACTTCTATGTACAAGAAATGCGGCTTAAAAAATTTAAAGATACATTTGTTTAAGTTCGTGTTTTTTACACAAATGTTTTAACGAATTCGTCTGATTCTTTTTATAAAAACAGGCAGTTAATATCTTGTTTTATTGGAAACAAATAAATAAATACAAATACTCATATTCAGAGGGGCAATTCTGTAACTTTTTAATGACAAAATTTGGTAAGTTTTCATAATAAACTGACAACTTAACTACCGAATTTTTTCGTTAAAAAGTTGCAGAATCCCATTACAGATAGATGTTTTTTAAATACTAACATACATATTCATAAAAAACTTTGTCTTTGATTAAAGGCTAATTAATGGGGTTTTGTTGTTGTTTTGCATGTTAATTTGTTTAAATAAACTCAAAAGATTTTTGTGAATACAAGCCTAAATATTTAAAAAGTAAAACAAGGCAATTTACAAATAAGACTATGGTCAAAATTAATATTTATGAGTTTTAATCGGTCCTTAAATTAGAGTTTCAATAGAACTAACTGAATTCTAACAGACTCAACTAATGAATGGTATTGGTAAACGAATTTAATAGTGTATTTTCCTAACAAAACATATAAATTCAAAGTTAGATATTAATATTTAAGTGTTTGTGGTGTAGTGGATAGAGAGATAGCCTAATTTAGCCTGGTTTTCCGAGTTTAATTCCCAGAAAAGACAAAAATTTTAGATGTTTGTTTTTTGTTAATTAAAATAAAATATTCATATGTTTAAAGAGCAAATATGGCAAAGAAAATGTATTGTAGTTGTGGGTAAGAACGTGAACTATGAATATGAAAGGCCGGGTTCAATACCTGAAAAATAAAAAAAAAATCAATTTCAATAAAATTTTGTGGAACATAATAATATTTATGTGGAATATAATATTATATAAGAATATTGGCTTTCACGACTAAAAATGGAATTTAATATAAAGATGGAATTTAATATAAACTGACGCAATCGCCCGAATTCTATTGGCAACAAATTCTGTGGCCACAACTGGGACTGTTTTCTAGGTGTATAATTAAAAGACTTCCAAACTCTCTCAAATTCTGTTAAATCACTCTCTTATTTATAATATCGAAAAATTCATATCGTTGCTGCGCCTAAGAAAATAGCTATTTGACGAAAAACTTTTTTTGCCTCTGGCGGAAATTTTTAGAAATAATTTTTCTACACACATATAAACGAAACTTCAAGCTTTTCATTTATAAAAGAATTACTTCCAAAAAACATGGCCAATACACAAAATAATGACCTAATTTCGGTGTTCCACAAATAATTTTTGAAAACAAATAGCTATTTTCTTAGGCGCAGCAACGATATGAATTACACATGTCTGCAAAGGCAGGGGTAACGCTATTTCGGTATTGGTATTTTAAGGGTAACGGTATTTGAGTTATTTCGGTAATGGTATTTTAAAGATAACATTATTTGGGTTATTTCGGTAACGGGATTTTAAGGTTAACGGTATTTCAGTTATATCGGTAACGGTTTTTAAGGGTAACGGTAGTCAGTTATTTCGATGCATGCCGCAATTGTTTTTACAAAAAACAAACGAGAATTAAAACATAACCAATTTATCAACTTAATGTTTAAAAAGTACTCAATAACCACGTGACCACCAAAAGCAGAAAATTAAAAATAACGGTAACGGTATTTAAGGGATAGCGGTATTTCATTTGTTTCGGTAACGGTATTTTAGGGGTATTGATATTTCATTTATTTCGGTATCGGTATTTTAAGTATAACGGTATTTCAGTTATTTCGGTAATGGTACCTTAAGGATAACGGTATTCCGAGTATTTCGGTAACGGTATTTTAGGGGTAACGGTAGTCAGTTGAAAGGGTTTTGAATCGATAACGGTATTTTAGCGGTATTGCCTGCCAACCCTGGTTATTGTAATATTTTTAAAAAATATTTGTTTTTAATTTCGCCAACCAAAATCGCTAGGTTGGCCTTTTTTAAAAAAGGCAAAATCGGCTGCCGCTGTGCAGCCTTCATTAATTATTGTAAAGTGATTTTTAATACCAGATAAATTCTCCAGTCGTTATCGTGGCCAGATTTTTATTTAATTTTTTTTTTTTAACAAAATTGCCACATAAACTTAAAAATTCCTAAAAAGGCAAGAAAAAACAACTTTACTTGGGAATATAAATTTTTTTTGACTTAAATTCGAAAAAGGCCACGATAAGGACTACAGTTTTTTGTTAACTCCAAGATAAAAAATTCGGATCTTAATCGGTTAACCCACCTTTGCTGTACTGTGGCAGCCGATTTTGAACTCATGGTTGTAAGAAAAACGCGTTTGAAGTCTAAAGTTAATTTTAAGCTAAGAAAACAGCAAAATTTCAAAAAATCGTGTATGAAGAAAAGTTATATCTCTAGTTTTCTACATGTGTACCAAATTTGGGACGTATCGGTGAAAGGGTAATTGATATACTTACCCTAATATTCTTAAAAACGATCGCAAAAAATTATTGTATATTTCATTTCGGTCAAAATGCTATAATTTTGTAAATTTTTTAATTTATTTGGTATTTGTTTCTTATTTTTTATACACACTGATTACTTTTGTAGCTAATATAAAGCCATCAATACCTGCCTGATATGACGTGCTTCGCCCACAATCGGGAAATCGTCATTGGCTTTTCTTTAAAGACTGCGTGCAATTATTGCATCTTTCGATGTAGTATCCCAGTCAGAAATCGCCAGTGGTACAAAAAATCAAGCACTGGCATACCACTGGGTAACCGCGGTGTTAAAAATATATGACTGGCAGAACACTCATTTGGGACGCTTTGTCAGCGTTTGAAAAAAGCGTTTTACCAGTATTTGTTTTACAAAAATTTCGGTGGTTTATAAAAAAAACCACTGGCAAAGAATTGGCTTACAGTGATATGCCAAGGTTTGCAACCAGTGGTTATCCAGTGCTACCTAGCCAATGCTACCAGGCGTACAAAAATCAATTCACTGGTAGACCAATGATTTTATAAAAATGCTGACGCTTCGTTAAAAAATGTTTGTAGTCAGAAGGTTCCGAGTTCAAATCCAGTTGCATGCAAAAATTTTTTTTTGGATTTTTTTTAATTTAAAATTTTTTTTGTTTTATAAAATCAATTTTTTTGTTTGTGGGAAAGCTCCTTCAAGACCAACTTTTTTTTTACCCTCCCAACACTGGCATACTAGTTACAAAAAATTCTTTGCCAGTACTAGCATTTTGGCACAGCCAGTAGTTGTCCAGCTATTATCACTCATTTATGTATTTAGCCATCAAATATTATATGTCTCGTTAGCTCAGTGGGTAAAGCAATCGTCTGCCAATCTGATGGCCTGTGTTCAAATCACGGCAGGACCAAAAAAAATACATATGAACTTTTTTTAAATTTTATTTTGGAAAATATATTTGCAGACCACCTATTTATTGGTTTTGCCAGCGTTTTGCCAACGTTTAAAAATTTTGTTCTTCCAGTGCTTTTGAACAGCCGGTCCTTTTGTCTAATGATGTTATCATTTTGGGAATGGGAAAGCACTTTTTGCAGTACTTGTACCACCTGCTAAAGTGCTTTGCCACCGCTTTCCCGTTTGTATTTTTCTGACTGGGATGTTTCTTTTTGTTCTGCTGTATTATACGAAATAAAATTTCTAATAAAGACAATGCAATAAAATCGCTCCCAAAAAATTTAATGCATAGAATATTACTTTGTGACTAAAATATATTTTACAAAAAACATGTGGAAATTTTATATCTTCGAATTTTTTATTGATATTTTTAAAAACCAAAATAAAAGTACTAAGGATTTTCATTATCATGTTAAATGAATATAAATAAAATCTTTGTTTAAATCAGTATTTCAACTAAAAATTTGTTAAAAATTAGTTAAATTGATTTGAAACCTGTATATATGGGAAAATCTACGAAACAGGTCGATTTCAGATTGAAAAATGAAAAATTTCAAATTAGTGGCACACATTTTTTTATAGATTAACTTATTTAAAATACATTAAAAAGAAGTAATCTGTTCGCGTGAATGAGTGCTAAAAAAGTTATTAACAAAAAACCGCACACATTTTCGCTACTAAATATTTTAAAATTTTTGGATTTTTCGGGCATGCGACCACACATTTACGTGCTAAGTCCGAATTTGGTTTCCAAATTCTTTCAGCACATCTGATTTTTGAGCAAAATGAGGTCAAAGTTACCAAAAACCTTTTTTTGGCTATTTTTGAGTTGTTTTTACACACTTTTACCTTGATTTAATGAAAAAAGATGACACAAATTTTTCAATCATCACGGTAATTTTATTCGAAAATGCATAGTCGCGCTATATTTCCAATATTGATTATAAGTAATGTTGTTTTTTTAATTTTTCCGTCCGTCCGTCTGTCTCTCCATGTATTCTTGTGCGCACGCTACAGGTCGAAAATATTAAGATTTTTTGATAAAATTTAGTAGACCGATTTATATCGGCCCAAGGACGAAGTCTATTGATTTTGGTTTAAATCGGTCTATGTTTGGACTTGTGCCCATATAAATTTCCCTCAAAACTGCAGCACAAAATTTAATGGCACATACACGTTTAAAGAATTATGGGATCAAATATATCTTAAATGGTACATATCTTCATTACTGTTATTATCTGAAAGTGCTAAAAGGATCGGACGAATTTCGTATTCTCAACAACATATCTTTCTCCAAAATTCGCTACACAGTTCACAGTTTTAAGAATTATGGAGTCCAATCTATCTGGAACGGTAGATCTTATCATAGTTGTCATTATGTGAAAGTGCTAAACAGATCGGATTTTATTTTTAGGCTTTACATCAATTTTCGCTGTACAATACCCTAAAAATCCAACTTTAAATTGACTAGCACATCCACAGATAAAAGAATTAATAGCTGAAATCTGGCTTATGTATATGATATATATCGCAATTAATATTGTTGTGTGTAAGTGCTAAAACGATCGGATTATCCATTTGGTTTCTACGTCACTTTTAGCTCCAAAAATCTATGAAAAGCTACAAAATTTAACGTAAAATGGGTCTGGACACCAAACTAATAGTACTATCCATTTAGCACTTACACTCAATAATAGTATCACCGATATATACCGATCACGCAGGCCTGCAACTAATTATTTCTCAAACTGCGGATGTGCCCTTCAAAAAATATCAAATTTCAAGTTGTTCACCCATAGAGGTGAAGAGATTATTATTGTCATATAATAACTGACTACCGTTATTTTTGAAGGCACACTTATTAATTTGATCTCAATTTTTTGTTTACTTGTCAGTTATATGTGAGTATCAAAAAATTTTCAATTGCATTGATGCTGAAAGCTCCAAAATTAAAAATGTCTGAAATTACTCTTTATTCAAAAAACAGAGTTACAGATTTTAAAGAACTACCATTTGTTCCTAATTGAGGGCACCTATTTTTTTCAACAAGTGGAAGATTTTCTAACATCATAATTATTATTCACCAAAGGTTTTGGGCGATTTCCTTTTATGCTGAAAAAGTTATAACCAAAAGAGTTGAAAAACTCTTGAAAGTTACAAGCAAAATTAGGGTAAATTAGGGTAGTTTTTAATTGAGTAGAGCACATTAGCAGTATAAATATTAAAATTTAAGATGTCCGCCTGATTAAACTCGTTGCCTCGAAAATGCTGATACCATATATTGTTATTAAAATGGTTTAAATCCCGAGTTACATGGAATCGCCCGGTTCTTTAGATTTGCCCATATTTATATATTGAAATTTTTTTCTAACCTTTTTAATATCAAAATGATATTTTTACAGATTTGCTAACTTATCTATAAGTAAACTGAGTTTAGTGGTTAACCATAGTTGTAAATGTCTAATTGATATGGAAATATCTGTGGTTAACATTTAACCTTGGTTATGCTGGAAATAAGTTACTCGCCCTTGGTCATATTTATTAAAATTTAAATATAAAATATATCAATTCATCTTTGTGTTTCCTTAAAATTGGCCCGTTTCCTGTTTGCAGGCACAAGCTGTTAACGATATTATTTATTTTTTTATTTTCAAATTTACAAATAAATACAACTAACTGTCCCCGCAAATCTATTGAAATTTAGAGGATAAATATGTATATGAAGCAGAGCTTCGAAGAATTAATTCGTTTTTGAATGAATTCATGAACAATCGAATTCAATTTTCTTTAGAATTGAATGAATTCCTTTTCTTATGTAATTCACTGAATTCGTTTAACTGAACGCGCTTAACAAAAAGCAAATGCAAAGAATTGATTCAATTGCTATTGTTCTTTTTATTAAATCAAGTGAATTAATTCCTTACTGAATTAATTCACCACTGAATTCATTCAATTTCATTTTCGTTCAGTGAATTAAAAAAAAAATTACGTGCAGTGAATTGAAAAAAAAAATACGTTCACTGAATTGAAAAATAAAAAATTACGTTCACTGAATTAAAAAAAAATTACGTTCACTGAATTCCAAAGCTCTTTTCTGCCGTTCAGTATACAGTGGAGTGATTTCAAAATATTAGGCAATAATTCAGCCATTTCTTATTTGTTAATATTCTTTACATAAAAATTTAAAAAATTTGAGATAAGATGAAAAAAATCCCACAACTCCCAAAACACTGTGAAAAAATGAAGAATACTTTTTCCATTACGCCCATCTAATAGGAGTGTGCTTTCAGAAAAATATAAATACTATAAGTGTTCTTAAAGAAACTTTTAATCTGGAGGCAAAAGAGTCATGCTATGGGCGTGTGAAGTTTCATCTCATACCGACCAACCAATAACTGCTGAATTATTTCCAAAATATTTTGAAAAAACTCCACTGCGTACTGAACGGCAGAAACCATCTTTTTAATACAGTGTACGTATTTTTTTTATGTTTCAATTCAGTGAACTTGTTTTTTTTTAAATTCACTGGACGTAATTTTTTTTCAATTCAATTCAAAAACGAAATCGAACGAATTCAGTAAGGAATTAATTAACTTTTTATTCGTTCGATTTATAAAATTGAACGCATTCACCGGTGAATTAATTCATTTGATTTGATAAAAAGAACTATAGCAAATGAATTAATTCATAACAAAAGAAATCGAACGAAAACAAATATGAATTAATTCCACTCAATATACATTCTTTTGTGAATTAATTCATTGAATTTTTAATTCAGAATTCAAAAACTGCATTAAAGAATTAATTCATCAAAGCTCTGTTATGAAGGATATAACGGCCTTTTAATAGAAGCGCCTAATATTACTTTTAATAAAAGCGCCTAATATAACTGTCGATATCATATGGCATCACCAAAAAACTAAGTTATAAATACATTGTTATCACTAGATGGCACTTTGTAAAAAAATTGATAATTTTCTTTTTTTATTTAAATTTAAATAATAACAAACATCAAAGAAAAAATTACAAACAAATATTTAAAATTTTATTATTTGAATATATTCCGGGTTTGTTTTTTCCTTATTTTGAGTTTTCAGCAGTTTTTGAGTTTTTAAATATAGGCTCAGCTGATACTAAATAGTTGCTCAGGTAATACTAAATTTCAGCGCCCTCTACCGGTGTGTAATGTAAGTTTTGATTTCCTATCTCTATAATTAATAGTCTTTTAATTAATCCAAATGACTTCGTAGAGTGCCACAGGTATGACCTTGTCGAACAGATATACAACACTTTTAAATAACTTTTTCCAAGTAAAGAAATTTTTAATATTAACATACGAAAAAAATATAAATATATTTAAACGTCAAAGTTTGATTATAATAAATTAATTTTTGTTAATTATATATTATCTCAGCTTTGCTTTATTCTTTCTTAATAAATGAAACAAAAAAAATTTCTAAATATAAAATATTGCTAAATTCTTAAATTGTTTTTAGCCTTAAGCAAAATTTCAGTATTTTTTTGTACCATCATGTTTGTATAATTTTTTGACAAAATTTAACTTTCGATCAAATAAATGAGTTATGAAGCGCCAAATATACAAAAAAAAAACTTTACTTGGAATACAGCTTAAAAGTGTTGGAGAGTTTTTGTTATGGTTGTTGTTGTTGTTACGATGGTTTATAAGCCAAATTTAACAATAAATAAAAAAATTGTATAAAATGATTAATTGCTGAAACTGCGGGCTGCAAAAATTAAAAAAATATGTATATAATTTATATAAATCTAAGAAAACAGTACTATACTTAAGCGATTTCTAGTCAAACCGGTCTTTTGATAAAACTTTAGTTTTTTCGAATATTTTCTATAAGTATTTTCGTGTATCCAATTTACATTGGCTAAAATCCCCTTTGAAATCCACAATATTATTGTTAGTAAATTAAGATTTCTATTTTAATTTCCTAAGAATCCATGTTAAAATTTTATATATTCTTGTTGCACCCAAAAATATTCATAAAGGCACATTTACACGCGAGAGAAAACTGCTAGAGATAGAGCAAAACACACCTCTAAATAGCTCTATCGTGAATGATTTAAGCTATTTAGAGGTGTTTTTAGCTCTATTTCTAGCAGTTTTCTTTCGCGTGTAAATGTGCCTTAATAGAAATCAAATATATTATAAATAACTTTTTGTAATCGCCAACAACTATTGTTTTGGTTTTTTAATATAAACAATATTATAATCACCATATGAATTCTGAGAAATTTATGAGTCCAACCAGCGTTTTTTAACATATAGAATGTGTCATTTTAACACCATGCTCTCAAGCAGGTAAATTTTGATTTTGTTTTTTTATAAAAAATGATTAATTAAAAGTTTTTATATCGTTTTCCATGTCAAACGGCACATTTTTTACATTTTAAAAAATTGGGGTCATTTTGACCCAATGACAGAGTTATTTGACAGAGTTATTTGAAAATTTTTTACCAAATTCCGCAAGAAACAACACAATGTTTTGATATACTTTCAGGAAAAATTTTAAATCTTCAAAAATTTCACCTTTGACCTTGATTCGGAATAATCTTAAGTTATTTTGTAACAGCTACCTAAAAACAAAAATGAATAATATTATCTAAATTATTGGCCAAAATCACAATTTTCTCTAAAATTTTCAAATTTAAACGTCACTGCTAAGTTAAAAGAGGGATATGTGTAATTTTCGGTAGAATTATTCTCTGTGGTGTATTTAAAAAAAACTTTATGCGTTGACCATTTGTTTTTATATTTTGTTAAACAAAATTTTAAAAAATTCAAAATAGGGCTTTGCAAATTTATAAATAAATATCCCATATTTGGCCATACCACATAAATTTATATCTGAATATTTCTGGATCTTGGAATTGTTATCTTTGTAAATTAACCCAAATTTTATTAATTTTTAAAAAGTGAATTAAAGAATTAATTATTTTAACTCATTAAGGCCCAAATGAAATCTGGCGGAGAGAATTCAATAAGAATATATGTATTTATTAGGGTTTGGGATTTCCCGGACTTTTTTATTTCCCGGGAAACGGGAATAAAAAAATTTGATCCCGGGAAATATTTTTGAACAAAATTGTTAATGAAAACCACCTATATAAGTAATTTTTGTTTAAAAAAAAAAACACTATTTCAGTACAAATTCAGTCTGTGTAGTGAGAATTCACAGTAAAAATATCAGAATGTTGGACATTTGATTTCACATAAATTACTCTAAGCACTGCCAAATGAATTTCATGATTCCAGCAGAAAGCACCCACTACTGGACTGTCGGAAACAAACCGTTTCATCACATTTGGCCCATTAGATATGGTGGCCACAATGTTATTTTCCAAAGAGAAATAAAACTCTTCAGTCTTATTTATACAATTCTTCTTATTTCATCAGAATTACATATTCCTGATATATAAACCAACCCCAGGTTATAAAATGAATTATTTCCGTTTATACATATGTTCAAATATCTCTTTTGTGATATTCTTGTCCATTCATCTAAGATTATAGCAAATCTCCTATTGTTGGAAATATTACTCGATATTTCTTTTATCATGATATCTTTTACATGATTGTAGTAATTTAATATAATGTTCTTGACATCGTTTTAATTTTTTGGCAATGTCACGTTTTTATTATAAAAACTTTCTCGAATAAACAAAGATCTAGTTATGGTGCGGATTGACATTCCGTCGACTGCGGCTAATTTGGATACCATTTCAGGAAATGTTTGCCCTACCATAAAACGTTCAATGCCTATTCAGCTTACACTTTTTTCTCCGGGTACTTTGCTAATTTTAGCTGGAACGTTATTCTTGTTATTGTTTTCTTCAAGAGAAGTTGCATAACCATCAATTTTTTTTTTTCTGAACCAAATTTAGATGTCGGATAACCAGATACCTCCGTTAACCATTAGTCTTTTAGGGCAAATATTGCACTGCGCTGCATTGTCCTTTTTTGTGAAGTATTTCCATACTACTGACATTTTATTCTTTAAATAAAAGAATATATTAGTTTGAAAGCAGGTGTATTAAAATAAAGTAAACTTACTTGAAAATATCACATTTATTAATGAAAACGTTACTTATAAAATTATTGGCCCTTAATATAAAGGAGTATTTTAAATTTAAAGTCGACTTTATTTTTAATCATTCATTTTGTGTATGAAAACCTTACAAAAATATTTATATTTTCAAACATTTTGATTGGTTGAAAATAAATTAACCAATCAGAATGCTCCAAAAATAAACCAAGTCAAGGTATACTGCCACCCAATATTTTAACTAAAGTCGACTTTAACTAAAATATACATTTGAAAAATTTAGATAGTAAGGGCGATTATTTGTAAGAAACAAAACTTTTTTTTCATATTTCCTTTAAACATTTTATTTTTAGGTTTTACTACTTAAATTTTGAATAAGTTATGCGAAAAATCTTTATTAGTTGAAATGCTCCTAATTACTTGGCAAAGATTTTTTTGTGTGTCAAATAAATTGATTCCCTTTTAAAAGATTTTAACAATGGTAGCATTCGGCAGAGAAACCTTAAAATGGTACCGGTGACTTGTAGCGCTTTGTGATTACTTACTCTGCTGAACGATGTTATCTTTGTTTTGTTTTTAAATACTTTTTTCTATATTTTCCTTTGATTTTATAAATTTTTTGTTTTTGAATTATATTTGTATGTTTTTATTTGTCAATCATACAAAACAAAAATTTTTTAAAATCAACAACAACAAATGTATCACTATTTGATCAAAAGTAGCAAACATTTTTTACGCTACCAAAATATGACAGCGCTCAGACTGAGCGCTTAGTGATCAGGTCGTTCAGCAGATACTTGCACAACTGTTGTAGAACTGTTGACTGTCACATTGTATCTGCCGAACGCACCCAATGACATTTTTGTTTTGGTATTTAAAATGTTTTTTATGACTAAAACAGTGTTGCCAAGTTGGGGGTTTTCCCCCTAGATTTAGGGGGTTTTCAACGGCTTAGGGGAATTTTAGGGGGTACCAATTTGTTAGGGGAAATTTTGGGGGGTAAGAAAATCATTTTATGGGTAGTTTTGCATTAAAGAACAATTCAATTTTAGAGTTCGATGATTGGTTTTGCCAAATTGTCGATAGTTTTTCTCATAAATTTTTATTTTCTTTTAGCCTACATATTTTTGAAGTTGAAAATATAACGAAGTTTTTTTATTTTAACAACAAAAAAATCAATTATTTGCAATTATTAAAAATAATTTGAATTAAAAACTTAGAAAACTATTGAATTTTGGGAAAATTTATTTTAGGGGGATGTTTTTTAGTGGTAGAGCAAATTTAGGGGGTTTTTTGGACAACTTAGGGGGATGTGTAAAAAAAACTTGGCAACACTGGACTAAAATTAAAAAATCCTATTCCAAACAAAAACAATTTAAAAATTTAATATTTTTAAAATTACCCGTTTTCCCGGGAAAAATATATTATTTTCCCGGGATTTCCCGGGAATTCCCGCCCTGAAATTCCCGAACCCCAAACCCTAATAGACACATATGAACAAATATGGATTTTTTATGAACATATATGGAAGTATATGTGATTCCATATATGGAAAAAGATTTAATATACAAACATATATGGAGGCATCTGTTATTTCATATATGGAAATGGCACTCATATGTGGACAAATATGAAACCCAGCTTTGAAGAATTAATTCCTTAATTCAATTTTTCAATTCTGAATTAAAAATTCGATTAATTAATTCACAAAGCACCATATATTGAATAGGAATTAATTCATATTTGTTTTCGTTCGATTTATTTTGTTACGAATTAATTCAATCGCTATAGTTCTTTTTATTAAATCAAATGAACTGGTGAACGTGTTCAATTTTATAAATCGAACGGAAAAAAAGTGAATTAATGCCTTACTGAATTAATTCACCACTGAATTCGGTCAATTTCATTTTCTTTTAGTGAATTAAAAAAAAAAAAATTATGTTCAGTGAATTAAAAAATAAAATAAAATTACGTGCAGTGAATTAAACAAAATAAAATTACGTTCAGTGAATTAAAAAAAAAAAATACGTTCATTGAACTCAAAGCCTGTTTTCTGCCGCCCAGTAGAAGAAAACATTTATTTACAAATAAAATTTGCAACTAAGCAATTTTACAGCATTCGCTAGTAAAAATAAACAAATTTCATATATATTAAGTGTTAGAGAAACCCGATGCACCTACATGTTTAAAAAATAAAGCCTTTTACTATTAAAAATAAAGCCTTTTATAAATGGAAAATGACCTTTTTCTAAAAAATTTCAACAAAAAAATGTAATAATAAATATAAAAGAAAAACAAAACAATAGTGATGTACAGACTGTCAAAACATTATTCGAAATTCGATTACTTTTGTATGCTCCGAATAGTATGTTCTAAAACATAACTTTTTTGCACACATTTGCATTGATTTTCTTTATAAATAAAATAAAAAATATTTTTCTAGTTCTCTAATTTTTAAAAATACATTTTCACTTCCAATTACCTAGTCAATCGTTTACTAAATTTGTACATCACTTGCGACTTATTTGGAAGAAGAGAGAAAATAAATAATAGTGTTGCCAGTATCAAATCGAACAATTAATTTATAGTTAAAAAGCGATTATGAATCAAGATTTCTAATAACTCTTTATTAAGCGAAATAAGTACTTTAACTATAGCAAGCTTCAAATAATTTTTTTTTATGAATTAGCACATTAATCTTTTAGAAGTTATGTCGATTTTCGCTTTTTGAAAATTACGAAAATTGGCACAAAACATCAATAAATTTTGACGAAACTAGTTTTGCTTACTACTAGCTCTGAGTATGTAATCTGTGTTTAATTTCAGCTCGTTTTTGAGTTAGAGAGATATTCGTAAAAGGTATCCTGACGTTATCCTGTGAGTCCTGGAGCAAAATTTGTAATTGATTTTATAAGTAGAGACTCTAAGCTTGTTTCGATATTGTCGATTATGTATGCCAGATCGTAAATGTATTTTGGACGATTTTTCAAATATTTTTTACGGTTTTAAAAAGTTAATTTTTCAAATTTACAAAATTTTCACTTTACAGCCTTCTCGCTTGAAAATCGTTCCTTATACAAAAAAAAGTTTGAAGGCAAAAAGTAGGTAATTATGTTTTCTATTGATATAATATCTGAAGACCGCTTTATAGCGGCCTTGGACATTAGAGTGTTATTGTCAAAAAATATGGCTTGTATTTATACAAGGTTTACAAGGAATTTTCACAAATATATCTCAAAAAAACAAAGAATTTAACGCTATACTTAAATAGTATATCTAAAACAACTTATAAAAAAATTTAACATTGACCTATATAAAACTTTATGTGTTTACCGATAAAGCCATTATTAATTATATATGACGCTGTATTAAAATTGTCATAGCATATGTAACTAAATATGGTACATATTAATATATATGGGGACATATATATTTATACTGATCTATATATGGCATCATATAAGAAATTTTTGAAAAACTCAAAGCTATACATAATTATATCCGCAAAGATATAGTGTCACACTTGACGCTATATATAAACATATTAGTCCATATTAAATTATATAATTTCCTATATAACTATTTTTATTCGGGTATTTAAATTTTCAGCAAATAAATAAACAAATTAGAGTAACATTTATCCACAAATTTTTTGAGTTTTTTTCAGTTTACTAATATTCATCGAAAAGTTTAGTGATTTTAGCAAGGATTTTTTTCGTTTGCTGAGATCACTATTTTTTTGGTAAAAATCAGCTCGCTAATTTTCAGCAAACCTTTTGCTGAAATTACCAAATTTTTTGCAAGCACGCTCCTGACTAAAAATTTGCTGACACAGCAAACATTTTTTGCTGACTACTGACTTTTTTTAGTGTAGTGTACTTAAATTAAAACAAAAAGAAAATTGTAGTGTTTACATTAAAATATAAAGGCGAATTTTATAGTCGGAACTAAGCACGATTCTTTTCTTAAATATATCTTAAGTAATTTCGTTTGAAATCGATCTTTGTTCTGACAATAAAACAGGCCCCAAATATTAATTGTTCAGTAAAATCAGGCGGTATTCGTCGCTCTCTTTCGAAGATTGACAATTTATATCGAAAATGTTAGCCTTTGCAGACGCGTGTAATTCTTATGTCTGAATTTTCAATATAAATTAAGAAGAGAGTGATTTAATAGAGCTAGAGAGAGTTGGATAGTCTTTTAATTATATAGTCGTTGGTAAAATGCCTCAAAACATTTGTTTAATTGCAAAAAAATAGTTAATGGTTTCATATTAATTCTGTAAGAGAAGCTCATTATGAAAACATTTTAAGAATTATATCTTGAAAAACTGTAGAATTTGCCAGGTTTCCTGAACAAAAGAAATTCTTGAATCCAAGAATCTACATAAAATCTCAAAACTAAAAATGTTAGTTTAATGTCAAATTCTAAAATGTCTGTTAACGAAATTAATCATGTTTTCCATTACACCATTATTTGCAAAAAAAAAATAAAATTTTTTTTGGTCCTCAAGGGGGGGTCCTTGTATCCGCGCCTGCATACAAAAATATGTCGTCGTTTTTTTCGTATTCATGGTAAGTGTGAGCAACAAAACAAGACTTAAATTATAAATGTCCTAAATAAATCGGTGATCATAGGTTGACTACTCCTAACTGAGCAGAAATTATCACTTGAAATAAGTATGACAAATGACTTCAGTATGATGGAGATGTTGTTTGGCATGATTATCCGATGTTGAAATTTCAGTGGCAGCAACAATGCCTCTACTTATGACCACCGAATTGTATTACCACATATTGAGTAATTTTAAATTCTAACTTGGTTAATGATGTGTAATTAAGATTTTGTAAATCAAATTACGATTTTGTATTTTTGAAATTTATCGTAAGTGAATGAAACGCAATATACTGCTACAAAAATAAAAAATCCGCTAAAAAGATAAAACTACCTGCTGAATGACAAAATATTACGATGACGCCTATATCCGCATATCAATCTTATTCCACCTCCAGTCAATGAACAACATTTGTAAGTTGAATTGCGCATTGAATATAGCAGATGTTAGTGTATGTATATTGGATTAAGGAAAAAGTATTTTCAGATATTGCTAACTTTTATTTGATAATTTTTTTATTATTCGATGAGATTAAATTATAGATCACTGATAGGAATGGCTTCATTATAAAATATTTCGTTACATTTATGAAATGCTTTACATTTATTAAGGTAATGTTACTGATAGCGACATTATGAAGCCTTTTTTGTAAACTTTAAAATGGCTGTATTCGACAAAAATGTATAAAGTTTTTCTTTATACAATTTATTTAAGAATTAAATTTAGGAACTATTTTTTGTTAAATGGCTCAACTCCCAGTATATGTAAGTGCACAGAAAATATAATTAACCTAAAATATCGAATTAAACATATGATAAAATAAAAAACAGTTTTTAATCAAATATTTAATTGTATTACTTAGCAATTTAATTGTTTTAATTAATCGTATACAATTTTTAGTAATTAATACTAACATTTGAGTGATAGGTGCAAAATCAATTTCGTAATTAAATAATCAATCAATTTCGTAATTAAAACTCGTTGTTAGTTTTTTCTGTGTAAGCAGGACAAGGAAATTCATTGTAAACAAATGTTTGTCGTCTTTAGTTTGAGAACAGCATTAACTAACTCATACATGTCTTTGCGAATCAACAATTTTGCAAACAAAAATGGTATCGATTTGTAAACCTACCCAGGTAGAAATTTCCGACGTTGCAACAAACATTGTACTAGGAGAGCACTGTTTTTTACGATATGCCGGTACTACTTAAAACGTGCTTTGCCAGTACTGATGTCTGAAAATTACCGACCTTTTTTTAATTTATTAAAATTAACAATTTTATAAATTTTATGTATTTTTGCATCTATTACACAATTATTTATGTAAGAGAGACTAGGCATTCTTTTCTTGTGAAGTTTCGAAAGAATATATTAAAAATATGTGATGTACTACTAAACTTGCACTCAGATAAAAAAAAGTTAGTAAAAAAAATTTGTAAACAGTTTCCAATTGAACCACAAAATATAAGAAAAGTGTCATAAAAACGTAAACCCATTAACTGCAATTTAACTTCTTGAAACTTTAGACAGAGCCAATGAGATCTGTTAACAAAAATTGAGCGAATTGCATAGAGGCTGGTATTAATAACAAAAGCCTAATAAAGTTGCTATAAATTGCCCCTTTTTTACTTTCATGCACAAAAATTTACAATAGCAATAGCAAGCTAACTGAAAATTGTAAAAAATTTTATAAAATTAAGATATCAAATTAAAGGTTATTTTTTTATGAAAAGTTATATAAATTGGTAAATATGTTGGTTTTTAATTTTTATTTAAGAATAAAAATTGTTTTTTCGACCTTTTTAATTGATTAATTAGAAATTTATTAATTCAGTTCGAGGCCAATTTCCTTATTATGAATTAACATAATAAGTACTTTTTTCAAAAACTGCTATTTAATAATAAAATTTGTATTTACTTATACCAATGGTATGAAATACAAAAACAAAAAACTTTCATAATAGCTGTGTTCGGGTACTCAACATTGGGATCCCGCGGGATCCCAATTTTACTAAAAAGCGTTTTCTTACTACACAATTGGTTAAATGAGAGCTGTAATGAGAGAGTAATATTCTTGTGCTTCTTGCACGAAAAAGCCCAGACTTTTTTTCGTGTAAATTTGGGTAAATTGTTTTTATCAGCTGTTATATCATCAGTTGGGTTCAACTAGTTCAATTGAACTATTCACTAATTTGAACCAAATACATAGTTCACAACTAATAGCTCTTTTAGTTCAATCGCTCTTTTCATTCATTCAGAAAATATGTTTTTCATTTACAAAAATTAGTATAATAGTTGCAAAAGCCTATCGGTGATTTTACAACTCCATAAAATTACCGACTATTTTTGAAGACGCTTGTTTAAATGTGTTAAAGATATAAATATGTAAATAAATCGAAATTTAATAAACTATGTACTCCTTTTTGTAAATAGAAATGCCTAAAAAGGAAATTAAATTTTTCATTTAAAAAGGGGTTTAAATAGAAAAGCTATCTAGATTTTTACAACAAATTGAACAAGAACTAGAAAGAGCGCTCACCAAAACGAAATATAATGCACAAATCTATTGACGTTTGTTTTTCGGGCTTCAAATATGGTCTTTCGCGTTCGTTTACTTTTGTGCATTTTTGTCATTTCGTGAGAGTATTTCTTGTTAACTCTCATTTTACCGAACTTTACACAAAAAGTAAAAAAACAGACCTAATATTTCTATTGTTGGATGTGCATTGCAGAAGACCTGGAAAACATATTTTATTGTTTGCTGCATTCCCATTTTGTTAATGTAGCAGACTAAATTTAATATGAGATTTTGATGCTTCAAATTGCATTGCACTACTGCCACCACTTTCTAAAGAAAACTGATGAAGGGGACCTGGAAAATCCCCAAAACGATCGTCTTTTCATTCCTGAAAGTGTAGAGGTTTTTGAAAGCAAAAACTCTGTGAAGTATTTGTCAGGAGAGTATCCTGATGAAGAAAAATAGCAGTTTTTGAAAAAAGTACTTATTATGTTAATTCATAATAAGGAAATTGGCCTCGAACTGAATTAATAAATTTCTAATTAATAAATTGGTAAATTTTATAACATTTCTGAACATACCCAGTGGCAAAAAATAATAGTTCAGAACCAGTTCATTTGAACTAGGCATCTAGTACGCATATATGCCAACTTTTTCATAGCAAAAAGCGCAAAAAATATACAAAAGAGTATAAAAACGCGCAAATTTCTACTTAAAAAAGGGTAAAAAGCACTAAACATTTTTTACGACCTTTAAAAAAAATTGTCGTGTGTCACATACGTAGTTTAATTAAAAACAAATAAAATTGTAATATAAAAACAAATAAAATTGTAAATACGTCGACCGGGGGTAAAACAAAAATAAAAACGAATAACTTTTGTTTTGTGATTATAATAATAATCCAAGAAAAATTATTAGATTTTTTAAAATTTAAGTGCCAGATTTATAGTCAGAAATAAGAACGATTATATATGACCATAAATAAGTTTTTTTTTAATATGCAATATTGAGAATTTTCGCGTTTTGACACATCAAACAAAACTACATTTAGCTCGAATAGGATGACATTTATAACTTTTCCTTGATATTTTAATTTTTTGTTATAACCATAAATTAAAATATCAAATAATTATTGAAATAACAACAAATATTGATAGATTTCCTGATATTGCCATAACAACAATAAAACACAAAAAATGTGTAAAAAGCGCAAAACGCGCAAAATAAATTTCGGAAAAGCACCAATTTAGCGCTTTTTTCAGTTACGCGTTTCAATAATATTTTTCGCGTTTTGGCACATTAAAAAGCAGCAGATTTAGCGCGAAAAGCACTAAGTCAACATAGGTCTGTGTACCAAATTTCATCAAAATATCTTAAATTTGCGACCTGCAACGTATAAACAATATAATTTTGGGGGGACCCTAATATGGGCACTAGGTCTAAATATGGACCGATTTCAACCAAAATTAATAGGCGTCGTCCTTGCGACGCCATAAGTCGGTGTACCAAATTTCATCAAAATATGTTAATATTTGCGACCTGTAGAGTGCGCACAAGAATGCATGGACAGACATACAGACGGATGGACGGAGCGACGGACGGACGAACAGACGGACATCGTTAAATCGATATAAAAAAAATTCTGAGCCGATGGGTATACTATAAGGTGGGTCTACGACCATAATTTTCAGCACAAACTTATAATACCCTCTCCACGTAGTGGTGTAGGGTATAATTACTCCAATTCCTACAACTTTCATATCGAACCTAGAATATAAAAAATGTTCCAATGACAAAGTTTATCGAATACAAAAATGTTTCCAAATCTAATATGTTTAATATTAATCAGTGCCTAACGGGCAGTTTTATAATCAGAACTAGCATCTTAAAAATTTCTTATTAAGAAATATTTAAGAAATACAAAATTTCTTACTTAAAAATATATAAGAAAAAATCAGCCTTTGTTCTGACTATGAAACTGGCCCTAATTACACTGTGAGACAAATGATCAGGGTCAGTGATCGGGAAGGGTTCAAACTACCGGGGAAAGTTATATCGGTAAAAAAGAAGTTATACGTGTCCCGGCGTTTCGCTGGGTCACCCCTAGGAATCGAGATATATCGATTTGACCTTTGGTGGTCTTTTTTTGACATAACTCGAGAACCACCAGTCCGATTTTGCTCAAACAATTTAAAAAAAATTAAAAATTACAATTCCTTTAATGTGTTCATATAACGTTTTTCTATATACTCAACAGTTTTGCCGGTAAAAATAAATGTATGAAGAAAAAAATATTTTTTGCCTAAAATATTAAAAAAAAAGTGATAAACAAAAGGTTATTGGTTTTTATGGTAGCGGTAACAAACATTTATTTTTACCGGCAAATCTGTTGAGTATATAGAAAAACGTTATATGAACAAATTAAAGGAATTGTAATTTTTAATTTTTTTAAAATTGTTTGAGCAAAAAAAAGATATATCTCGATTCCTAGGGGTGACCCAGCGAAACGCCGGGATACATATAACTTGTTTTTGACCGATATAACATTTCCCGTTGGTTTCATCCCATCCCGATTTTGACTGTCGAATAGTGTTATTACAACTTTTGAATAAAGAAAATCATTTTACAAGAAGAATGAAATTAAATAAAATAAACTAACGATTAAACTATCACGATGGGTTCTTTCCGATCTTAATAAAACTCGGATATGTGATAGAATTCTGCGGCAAGAGTTGCCAAACATCCAAATCTCAATAAAACCCTCTGTTATTACCCGGTAATGAGTTTTATAAGAAGAAGCTAAGGTATGCGATTGGAGATTTTCTAATTTTCTATTATATAACGTATTATTTTAGCAAGCATATGAGAGTTTTGCTCGTCGAGTTTTAATGAAATTTTTCATTAAACTAATGAAATTTTCTTAACAAAATAAATAAAAAAATTCTTAAAATTGATGAAAAAGCTACATATGCTTTATGAAACTTTTTCATTAAGTGTATGATATTTTTCATAAATAAAAGGAAATTTCCATATATTTAGTTAGAATATTGTTCTACCTCAAGTCAAAATTCAAAAAGGTTGATCATTTTCATGATACACAATACAATTATTTCGTGGGCATCACCCCAATTCTTCAGTTGTCCGCAAAAAGAAAATGATAGCTTGAGCATTACCGGTTAACCGGTTTTTTGAAAAGCAATTTTTCCAATAACTTAAAAACCGGTTTTTGAAAAAATCCGGTTTTTTGAATATTCTCCTTTAATGAAATTAATGTTTATTCCGATGAAAATAAATTTTATAAAAGCTGTGTTTGTGCGGCAAGCTATCAACGTTGGCTTATGTCATTCCTATACAAATTTGACATTAGTAACTTTGAGAGTTAACACTAAACGTTGGCTAATGTCAAATTTATATGGGAATGACATAAGCCAACATTGATAGCTTGCCGCACAAACACAGCTAATTTTAAAAAGATTTCTTTGTAATTGTGAATATTTTTTTGATATATTTTTTTTTATCACGAAGATGAAAATATCAGAAAATAGCAATTAATTATTAGATTTGCGGCGACGATATTCGATGTTAAACTACCTTTTAAGACAAAAAACTACTAAAATGTAATTAAAAATATGGAAAACGCTGAAATAAATCAATAATAAATTCATATTTTTAAAGCTTTAAATGCATATTTTTCGATTTTTAATACATATTTTATGTACAAAAACACGATTTCTAGTGCATGGACTTCCTTGCCCTTGTGAAAAGGTTCGGAATTCCGATACAGAATACCAAGATTTTTAATTTGATTGAGAATTAAACGAATCTACTTATTCCTTCATCCAACAAATATATAATATGAGCAACAACAAAAAAAAAACCAATCTTAAGGAATCTGAATTAAGAAGAGAATAAATACAAACATACACAAAATAACAGTTGCACTCACAAGTGCTGAAATTAATCACTTTGGAAGAAAAAAAAACACACTGGAATGTCCTTCACAACTAAAAACCGAAAAAAAAAATCCTAAAAATCTAAACAATAACATTAGTTAGTTTATCAAAGATATTAAAAGGATCACATATACAAGAAAAATGAGAAGCTGTTTTTTGTTAAATTTTGTGGTGAAATGAAAAAAAAAACATGTTTACCCCAGGGTTGGCAGGTAATACCGCTAAAATACCGTTATCGATTCAAAACCCTTTCAACTGACTTCCGTTACCGGTAAAATACCATTACCGAAATAACCAAAATACCGTTATTCTTAAAATGTGGGCAAAGCCCACCCTAGACTGCTTTTTGCCCACCCCAGAATTTAAAAAAACCTGTCTATAATTCTTGTTCTTTGATTATTTTTTTTAAATATTAGTTAATCCTGTGTTTTTGTTTGGGAAAATGTCTACTAGTTTTCTAGGAGGATAATTTGTTGGTTAGTTTTACAGCCAGAACTAATATCGATTGTCTTGAATATTTCTTAAATAAGAAATTTTTAAAAATTCTTACTTAAGAAATATTTAAGAAACAAATCGATCTAAGTTCTGGCTGTAAGAGAAAAATTTCTTGGATTTAATAGTTTTTAAAGGAATAATTAGTTAATATTACACTCATAGAAATAAATCTGTAAAAATAGCAGAAAATGCAACTAAAAATTAATAAAAAATTATGCTCCAGAAAAAACAGTTTTTCTTTGCTAAATACTAGTAAAATAAGAACAGCAAAAATAAAGCTGTTAAATTTGCAGAATTTTAGTTATATTTAAGTTAACTTTTAGTTAACTGAAAATGAAAAATTTACAGTAAAATCTGCAGAAAATTTTGCTAAATATTAGTATACTAAAAACAGCAAAAACAAATTGTTATATCTATAATATTTTTGTTATTTTTAAGCTAAATTTAGTTAAATGCAATTAGCAGTCTATAATGTGAAATTAGGAGAAATATTTAAAAAAAAAATGTTAAATTGAAAATTCAACAGGTTTATATTTGCTGTTCTTATTTTACTTGTATTTAGTAAAAAACTGCTAATTTAACAGTTTCTTCTGCAGCATCATTTTCAACTAATTTTTAGTTACTTTTTCTGCTATTTTTACAGATTTATTTCTATGAGTGTACTATTTTGAGATTTTTTCCATATGTTGTAGAAGCAAAAATTCTACGATGAACATGTCAGTTTTTTATCACCTCGGTAATTTAAGTGGTCAAAATATGGGGTAAGAATGGGTTCGTCAGAGGTGGAAAAAAATATGAGACATTGATCTTAGATTTCTTTTCTCTATCAAATATCAAAATTTTTCAGAGTTCTCTATAAAGAACATTTGAAAATTTTATCAAAAGGGAGGGAGTTATTTTTAAGTCATTTTTTGAATGAAGAAATTGTAAGCATAATGTCGAAGTGTTTCTTAAGATTAAGGGTCTCAGAATGGGCAAATAAATAGCCGACCATAAATGGGGCCCTTGCCCACCCCTGAAAAATGGTCTAGGTACGCCTATGAATACCGATACCAAAATAAATCAAATATCGATACCCTTAAAATACCGTTACCAAAATAAATGAAATACCGTTATCCTTAAAATAAGTTACCGTTATTCTTAATTATCTGCCTTTAGTAATTGCACGTTGTTATTGAGTCATTAAGTTGGTAATTTTTGTTGCTTTGATTTTCATTACGTTTTTGTAAATATATTGCAGTACGCATCGAAATAGCTGATTATCATTACCCTTAAAATACCGATACCGAAATAAATGAAATAGCGTTATCCTTAAAATATCGTTACCGAAATAACTGAAATACCGCTAACCTTAAAATACCGATTCCGAAATAAATGAAAAATCGTTGCCCTTAAAATACCATTACCGAAATATCTAAAATAGCGTCCCTTACCGATATCCGCATCGTTTCGCTTACCATCCATGGTTTACCCAGAATACGACTTAAATGACGAAAAACATCCAACAATGTTGCAGGAGAATCACATAAGAACTTGAGTTAATAACTACACTGTGTTCAAAATGTATTCAGAATTCTACGTGTTTATTTTTAGTACTTACAAGGGGACAAAATAAAAAACTTTCGGTTCTAAACATATCGGCCCAATTTGAATTTAGGGGGTTAACAAAATTAGTTGCAAACTTGTTCGAAATTTTTTTTGAAACACTTTTACTTTTTTTAGTACACAGAGAAAAAAATCACAGTTAAATCAACTATTTTATCATATGCGAATTAAAATTTTTTATGAACATTTTTATATTAAGTAAAAATCTTATTAAAGCGGAGTTTACATTATCCGATTTTGAATCTGATTTTACGTCTGACAAATCAAATAAAAAACCCTACGAAACGACGCGATTGTCAAAAAAATCTTGTATATTTGTTTACACCATCAAACATCCGCGGTTCCAGCAATTAATATAAGGGGAAGAATCATACGCCTCAGTGGACAACTCAATGTATTTGTCTACTGTGGCGTATGATTTTCCCCCTTATATTAATTGCTGGAACCGCGCATGCCATCAAATGGAATCAGATGAAAACAGGTGTTACCACCGGATTTTCATAATTTTATGAAATCTTTCAAAATCAATCTGACTGTCAAAACTTCAATCGGATTTTCTGTAAGTATCAGACAAAATATGTTTACACTATAGGATTTTGGCTATCTGACTGATTTTTTTGACAGATCCTATAACTTATGGTATAATGGAAACCCCGCTTAGAGTAAATATGGTTCTAGTTAAAATAAAAGACATTTTCGTACTTAAATTAATATGTCAACATTTTATTGTTTGTTTTAGCATTGAAAAGAAAACAAATTAGTTTGATTTCAAAGTTATTTCTATTTATTTTAATGTTGTTTCTACTTGATTTAATCTTTTTTTCTGAATGTGCATTTAATATATCTTCTAAATAAATTTGATTTAACATCCAATTTGAATACATTTCCTTGGACAAACATGAAGAAAATGAAAACTTACCAAAATCGGGGTAATTTTGTACCCCATTTTTTAACCCTCAAATATGAGATTGGGCCTCTAAAAAGGTGCACATACTTATTTTTTCTGTCTTTTCTATTACATATCAAAATTTCTTAGGAAATCACCCGCACAGATCTTTTTAGTCAGTCCTTTCTGGCGTTATATCTTAAGTCCTGGAAAGTTGTGCAAACATTAAGTATTTTTAAGGACAGTTTTAGAGCTGTCCCTCTTTTAAATCCTTATCCAGACTTGATAGTTTTAAACAACTCCAAAGTGCAATAAGATTTTTCGGTTATTCATTAAAATAATTAAGAACAATGCTTTTTTCCTGTCCTAGCACTTTCAAGATACACTGATTCAGTTTATTCTTGTCTGAAATTGCAAAAGAATCATAAACTACAGTATCTTCGATATTCTAACGACCTTATTCAAATATAAACAACTCACCAAACTACCATAGGTACAGAAACAGCGGACTACGACGCTAGCTCCACATCATTTTAAAAAGTTTAATCACCCCCAGCAAAATATTGGTAATGACGCCTCATTACTATCTGCATTACTAAAAATGATATATCATTACCTTTTGCATTATTTTATGATATAAAATACTACAATTACTACAATAGGGCGTTATTACCCTATTGTAGTAATTGTTTTTAAATATAAAATAATGACTTACTCGTAATATTTTAAATAAGTACTGTTTACACAGTTAAATTTTATACATTTTTATTTATTATAGAGCAATTCCATATGAAAACGATCAAAATTGGCAAATTTTTGGACGACCCCTCTCCGATTTTAAAATAAATAGTCTCAATCGATTGCCCAGCAAAAAATAATGTACCTACATATTTTTTTTTTTTTTATAGTGACTGGTTTAGTGGTGGTGTACACCACTGTCATGTCACAAAATTGAAGAATTCTTCATAAGGGACCTCATTGAAAGTTGTTTTAAAAAAAAACTATTAAAGCGATCGCAACGAGTGATAGCTCGTTGGAAAGGTATTGAATCAGGCTTTAATTGAAAAATAAAATTTTCCTAATTTTTCTCAGAAATTTACCTTTTTTCCCATGAAAATTAAATTTTCCCATGAAAATTAAATTTTCCGATTTTCCACAGAAGCTCCTAAATTTTCCGGCTAATTTTTTTTTTTTGGATTCCTCATAATTTTTGCTTTAAGAATCAGCAATAAAAAAATGGGCCCCGACTCCTTGTTTGGACAGGAGAGGAGCATTTAAGAGACCACCTTGTTCTCATTGTTTTTATATTTTTTATAATTGAATTATTTGTAATTATTTAACATTGTTTTATTTTATTATTAAAAATACATTTTAAAAATTATTTTACAGTTAAAAATACATTTATGAAGAAAAAATCTTTCTTATTTTGCTGCTTATACTTAATTACAATATTTATTAAAAATTTCAATTGTCTTGGCATCATTATAAAATTAAAGTAACTTTAAATTTAGCACGTCGGCAGACGAAGAGTACCGCTTTACATTAATTGACATATCAGAAATATTTGGTATGAAGCAATGAAACTTTTGCGTCCCAGTTATAGTTTTGACATTATTATATCTGTTTTGAATTCGTCGCTCCATGGCATCGTGTTCTTTTTGAGTGCATAAAACTGTGTTAATGGCAATTTCCTTGCTTTGAATCCACGAAAACAAATGTTGTACATTTAAGATCTGGTCAGTATATGGCCTTTGCAAACTTGCCTTAGTCGCCATGCGTTTTAGGGTCCCCCCTAACGCATCGCATGGGCCCTTACCGTGGGACGTCGCAAAAAAGTGCCACTCGACCTTGCAGTTTTGTTCTTCTTCAATTATGCAAAGATTGTAAAAATTTTTTTTATTCTTGTACTGAGAAGCCGCGCCGTCTGAGAAAAACGTTACTTTGTCGATTGCATCGAATTTTGATCTTAAGAATTCAAACAGTTTCATTTGAAATAAATAAACGGACACATCATTATGAGCTAAACTCTCCGCGACAACAACAAGGCTTACGGTCTGTAGTTCGTTATCTTCGTTTTTGAAATAAATGCAAAAAGGATGCACCGTGCACTGGTCGTTTGCCCAGTGATAAGCCTGAATTTCATCCTGAACGAGAAAAGTGTAATTCTCGGCAAAGTCGCTTATCACAATGAATTCATTTTGGGCTAATTTCTCCTTACTTTCCTTTAGAAATTTCGATTGCATCTCGGATATGAAATGGTGCGCCTTCAGTTCATTCAACTTGAATCCGAATTCCTCGATGAATTCCGGAATCTGCTTTACCACGGTCTCAAGGGAACATCTGCCGCTGCTAATTATCCACTGTTTGAAATGCACCTCCTGAATTAACAGCTGTTCAAACTTTTCCGCCAAATATTGCTCTAGCTCGTCAATCTTCGGACAATTGTCGCATTTGGACAGATGACAATTTTCCGTGGGGTATGCGCACAACGACTTCGACAGGAGGTCCCTATATGTTTCAATTTCACCGTGAAATACTTTCAATTTCTTGCATGGAAAGAACATTAATTTGATGTTTTGATGAAACATGCAAACGCAGACTGAATGCGTTCCGTGCCTGTCTAATGCCAGCACGCATTCTTTTGGTCGTAGGATGGCAAACTTAGAAAATCCCACTTTTTCTGCTGGGTATTTCTCTTTGAACTGATGGTATGCTTCGGATAGATTACATAATAATAATCTGCGCTGCTTGTGTACTTTTTCTCCATCTTCACGTGTGATAACATAGTCACGTGTACCTGGGCAGGCGCGGCTGTTGTCATCATTGCAGTAAAAATCTTGAATCAATTTCA
This sequence comes from Leucophora obtusa, assembly GCA_949987735.1. Classification (NCBI taxonomy): domain Eukaryota; kingdom Metazoa; phylum Arthropoda; class Insecta; order Diptera; family Anthomyiidae; genus Leucophora; species Leucophora obtusa. The sequence goes on along the minus strand of OX465295.1, from coordinate 289,828,135 downwards.
CCGTTGCTTCGCTGAGGGTCCTTGAGCCAAATTTCTTGGTGGGAGTCGCCAATATGCCCTTCTGTCGAACTAATTCTTTGCTTCTTCTCGCGATGTAAAAAGATGTTTGAAACTGTTCAGAAATCTTGCGTATAGACCATGATTGAGGCAGCACAGATAAAATGAGATATTTCTCCGGAAAAGTGGTCGCTAAATTGAATTTTCTTTTCAACTGCTCAATCATTTGTTTGCCGTCATCAACGTCATCTGCTTGACTGCATTCGTTATCAGAGCCTTCATCAAATATTGTCGCGATTGCACTCATAACCTTGCCTTTTTTCTCTTTCCTGTATTTTTCACTTCGCAACTTTCTTTTTGTAATAGGCGATTCACCTAAAGTGGTAATAGCCTCATTCAAAGGACTCAAAGACATATTGACCATCGGAATGTCTGCCTCACTATCAGATGAAACATTTTGTTCAATTGTCATTTCACTCTCGGATTGTGGTTGCATTTGTTTCAATGCATTTGCTTGTTGAGACAAATCGATTTTATACTTGGGGCAAATGAATTCTGCTTCTTCACCGTATTGTATATTTAATTCATTCATGTATCGCTTCGAAACACCAGTTAATTTTAATACTTTTATCTTTTTCGAACGATGTCCACTCTTGTTAAACGGATTGCAGCAAAATTTATTCATTTTACTTTAAATTGTCTTTACAGCTTCACTCTTTACTTTACAAAAAAAACACTTTAACACTTTCACGTTTAGTATTCAACTAAAATTTGACTCAGAGTGTGTGAAGTATTTATATTTATTTTTTGGTAAAAAATAGGTAAAAAAAAATAAGCGATATTTGCTTTTCTTTAATAGGAAAATTTGCGTGAACTACTGGTCATAAAATGTTTTTTAAAGAGGGACTTAATTGGTTACTGCCAATAAGCCGACCACAGGTCATAAAATGTTTTGTAAATTTTTTAAATTACCAGGTAATAAATATTTCGCCATATTTATGGAAAATCCGTGTTTTATGACTTGTTTCTGCACGTGTCATTTTAGGCGAAATATTTATTACCTGGTAATTTAAAAAATTTACAAAACATTTTATGACCTGTAGCCTCAGTCGGGTTTGGTGTGCCATTACATGCCACTGCTGCTATTATCCATGGATTTATGGCCGATCTTGTGAAGGCAGGCAGACCATATTCACTACACACTCAACTTGGGGCTCTTAAAAAAAATTGATTTTTTCTTCATAAATGTATTTTTAACTGTAAAATAATTTTTAAAATGTATTTTGAGTAATAAAATAAAATAATGTTAAATAATTACAAATAATTCAATTATAAAAAATATAAAAACAATGAGAACAAGGTGGTCTCTTAAATGCTCCTCTCCTGTCCAAACAAGGAGTCGGGGCCCATTTTTTTATTGCTGATTCTTAAAGCAAAAATTATGAGGAATCCAAAAAAAAAAAAATTAGCCGGAAAATTTAGGAGCATCTGTGGAAAATCGGAAAATTTAATTTTCATGGGAAAATTTAATTTTCATGGGAAAAAAGGTAAATTTCTGAGAAAAATTAGGAAAATTTTATTTTTCAATTAAAGCCTGATTCAATACCTTTCCAATACCTTTAAACAACTTTCAATGAGGTCCCTTATGAAGAATTCTTCAATTTTGTCACATGACAGTGGTGTACACCACCACTAAACCAGTCACTATAAAAAAAAAAATATGTAGGTACATTATTTTTTGCTGGGCAATCGATTGAGACTATTTATTTTAGAATCGGAGAGGGGTCGTCCAAAAGGTGATCGCTTTCATATGGAATTGCTCTATATGTAAATATGTTTTATATTTAAATTTTTATGACGAGTCCTAAAATTACGCACAGAAAAACTTAAGTTTTTCTGAATGTATTTCTTTAAGCCAATAGCATTTGTGTAACTCCTTATTTTTAAGAATCAAGTAAGCAATCGGATAACCACTTATAATTAAACTTTTTGTAAGCAGGTGTGTAACCACTTATTATTCAAAATCTCATAACTACTTACTTCTCATTTTTTCGTAAGCGAGCGGGTAAGCGTGACTACTTATAAAAACGACCACGCCAAACAAAAATAATGAGTTTAGACGCAAAAAATAAGTTGTGCGGAGCTATGAATTTCTATTATATAACCACTTATTTGGTAATGAAAGATTTTGCTGGGCCGCTATTGTTAAGGTATATAAATTGTTCTGAATTTTTAAAATGTGTTCGATTATAGTGGTAATGGCTGTTTTGATTTGAAAATGTGTTCTCTTTCTTCTTACACTCATAGAAATAAACCTGTAAAAATAGCAGAAAAAGCCACTAAAAAGAAATACTTAAATTAGCCAATTTTTTTTAAATACTAGTATAATAAGAACAGCAAAAATAAAACTGTTAAATTTACATAAAAATTTTTTTTTAAATTTTTATCCTAGTAATTATTTAGCAATTTTTTTGGCTGATTTAAGAGGTTAATTAGCTATTTTCTATTAACAAAAACTTAACACAAATATAACTTAAATTCTGTATATTTAACAGTTTTATTTTTACTGTCTCCATCTTACTAATATATAGCAAAAATAATTTGCTTAATTCGGCAGTTTTCTCTGCAAGATTATTTTTAACTAATTTTTAGTAGTTTTAAGAAAATTTTTTGCAGACTTTTTCTATTATTTTACTAATCGTTTGTCATTCATATTTCATCAATCTTAGGAGGGCCTTGTAGCGGGAGATTTCCCGAGATTTCGGGACTAGGGATTGGCATCCCTAACATCTATTCATCATAATTCCAAATACTTTTCCACTACAGAGTACGATTGAGTTTAGCCTATTTGTCCGTCCCATCATTCGTCTGTCTGTGGCTTTAGTATCAAAAAACTACAACCTGATCTTTTTTATCAAAAAAAAAGATCCTCTACAAAAAGGTTGTTTGTTATTTTGTATTATTATTTTTAGCATCTTGTGCTGTTTTGTTGTTTTAAAAATTTCTCTTTTTTCTCGAGTCACTTACTTTGTGGTAAAAGTGAATCTCATAAACCTGTTTCTTGGATTTTTTTGTTGGTTACAGAGTTTGAATTCAATTCTTTGTTATTTTTTTTAAGTTTTTGCCTGTTTTAATGTGTAGTACGTGGGAATATATTTTTTTGTTTAATGCCCATAAAATGTTGTGAGTGTTGAAAATTAGTTTAGTTTGATGTTACTTACTTGTACTACTCCATACTTTGTTTCAACAGGAATTTGTTATTCTAAGCAAGTATTTTCGATTATTATAATCACCTAATTAGATCGGAATAAAAAATTCCTATTTAAAATTGGTTTATGGACCTACATAGATAATCTAATTTACATTGGAGATAAATTCTCGCACTTTTGTAAATTAAAAGTTTAAAGCTTTTTTGAAGGATTAAAAATTAAAAATGTTCCAGAACGGATTGAAACGCATTAAATTTTATTTGATAATTTTTTTCATATCCTTTCAAATGATTTCGCGATATCCCTGCATTCTAACAGGGATAATTAAAAGAATCTTCATCATTGAGAAAAGTAAACAGAATGTAAAATGTAAAAATGTGTCTTAATATTCTTCACATCTGTTCCCTATTTCTCTTTCGTGGCGTTCCCAGTATCCCCTGGGCGTGAGTTCTATATCATCCGTTACGAGTGTTATGTTTAAGTAGTTTCTTACTCATATGTTCTTAGCTCCTCAAGGCAGGGGTATGGCATCATCAAAAACATAAGTTATAACTAGGCGGTTTTCGACTCTGTCGAAAATTTGTTTCGAACAATGTTAGCCTTTGCAGACATGCGTAATTAATAAGCAAACTTTTGAACATTTAAGTCTTATATGCCGACCTTATTAAAGAACCTGGTTGTTTATATTCCAATTTACGTCACATTTATACTTCTCGGGTACCCTGTGTAAAGATTCTATAAGACGATAGACGATTATCGTCTAAATTTCGAAGTTTGATACCTACCATATTAGATATAATTTTTAAAATATTGTAATAAATTTGGTAAAAGATAATATAAATAGTAATAAGTGCGTTCCTTTACGAACCCAAAGTTACCGAAATTTATCCAAAAACGTTCCTGTAGTCGAAAATTGGGTATATGAGAACGCTAATGAGAGTAGGGTTGCCATACGTCCTGGAATGGCCTGGAATATCCAGTTATTTTGGGTCTTATCCAGTTACCAGCTAAAATACAATTTGTCGAGTTGAAAAAGAATTTCTTTAATTTTGAAAAACAATTATTTTATTAATTATATTTTTTATTAATTAAATTAATATTCGGAAGCATTAGCCCTAGAAAGTGATTCCTTTTCTATTATAGAATTGCACTGAATTACCTTATTACTGCAATCACCAGAATGTAAACATTACCGCGTTACCGATTGATCTAAATAGCCAAAACACAATGAAGTCATTATTTGGACTTTTATATTTAAATAATTCCAGTTTGCAATTTTAGTAATTAGCAAATTCAAACCCCTTATAAAAATTATAGCATATCTTACGGGTTAGTAGAAAATATATAATGAAAAAATTCATTAAATTATTGAATTTTTCATTAACTCAATGAAAATTTTTCATTAAATCAATGAATTCAGATTAATGAAATCGATTCATTAATAGTGTGAACGAAAATTCTATCAGTGTGTTAATACGACTAGGAAGATCTGGTGGAGGATTCTTTTAGATTACAATGCAATTTTGACAAGTTACAGAATCTAACTTTTAATGACTTAATGTCATAAATTAATACATTATCGTAATGTTGCATTTTGTCATGCTTGATTCAATGAAACTTTGCAAATTTAGGTATCGATTAAAAGGTATTTTAAGCATAAAAAATGTTTAAAAAATGTTCCAAAAACTTTGATTTTGCTGTTATTTTGTAATTCTTCACAATTATGAAATTTTAAGAGATAATGATAGGGCCGAGAATTTTCCATTTTCATCGAAGAAATGAAATATGTGTCGCTTTTGTCATTTGATGTTATTACTCGATATCTTCATCTGGTGTCGTGGGCTTTTTAAGGGAATTTAGATGATCTTAGGTCGCAGTCTTCGTATTGGTGTGACCCATTCTACCTCAATATTTGCCATTCTCTCACTTAGCCCTGCACAGCTTATAATCAAATATTGGAAAATAATTTTGTTAGTAAAATGAGCTAGGTGGAGAAGGCTTACAAAGCGTTATGCCAGAAATTAAGAAAAAACGAGTAAAAAAGGTTAAAGTCGGGCATGCCGACTATATAATACCCTACAGCAGTCTGATTAAAAGCCAACTAATGTTTGGATCCGAAATTTGAATGGGTCAAAACAGACTTGTGTCAAAATTTTCTATAAAATCATAAAAGAAGAGAAAATCGAAAATATAGCCCAAATGGGCGATAGGTCCAAATATGGACCGATCCTATCTAGAATCAATAGGCTTTTTTCTTGGGACTATGTGAGTCAGCGAACCAAATTTCATTGAAATTTTGCGACATGCAGCGTGTGACCAAGCCAATTTTGGGGGGACCCTTATATGGGCACTAGGTCTAAACATGGACCGATTTTAACCAAAATCAAAAGGCTTCGTCCTTGCGACGACATAGGTCTGTATACCAAATTTCATTGAAATATCTTCGTATTTGCGACCTGCAGCGTGTAAAAACGACAATTTTGGGGGTACCCTTATATGGGCACAGGGCTAAACATGGACCGTTTTCAACCAAAATCAATAGGCCAATGTAAGTCGGTGTAACAAATTTCGTCAAAATATCTTAATATTTGCGACCTGTGGAATGCGCACAAGAATGCATGGACAGACAGACGGACGGACATCGTTAAATCGAAATAAAAAAATTCTGAGCCGATCGGTATACTATAAGGTGGGTCTAGGACCAATATTTTTTGGTGCTACAATTAGCAATACAAACTTATAATACCCTCTCCACGTAGTGGTGTAGTATAACAATTGTAAGAAATATGGGAAACAAATTCGTTGAAAAATTAGGATAATTAAGGGCGGATTATGGGACCGTAAACGTATATGTGATGTAACTGTACCGTGCCGTAGCTAAAAAGTACACTTATAGATTATCGTAAACGACATTACTATTTAGCATCTATTTCATGTGGTTTTATATTTTATTCTAAATTTTTCCATTTATTTGTTAATTTTTATTCCTTATTTGTTGTTTGAATCATTTTTCTTTATTCATTTCATATTTTTTCCGACTAAAATCAGTCAGCTGTTTCGATGCCGCATAGAAAATTCTGATTTCAACAGAATGATCCGGCAAGTTCGTTTACATTTACGTGTTGGTAACCATTCGTATACATTTCTTCTTGTGGTATCGAAACAGCTGATTCGTTACAGATACGTTTACGGTTGGATAACTCAGCCTTTAATGTTTTTGTCAATTAATTATGTATGCAGATATTCTTTTTCAGGGTTAAATTAAATACCCAGCCAGCAATTTCGGAGCGCTCATAAATAAGATTCTTAAATAGGTCATAGAAATGATTATTGTTTTTTTGAAAACATTATTTTTTTGGTAGAAAATATGAACCCTCAGAAAACAAAAGTTGTCTCTGCAATCTAAAAAGCTGTCTCAAAATGAGGGTTCATTTTTTGGACTCAAATAAGATTCCAAAATTAGTTTAATTTATGAGAAAAATTTCGATTTTATATATTCTTTTTTCTGAGTCATTTCTGAATACACAGGGGGCTCTTTTGGACGGACCACTTTCATAGGAAAAAGTGGAAAAATGTTTATGTTTTTGGAGCTCATTTCTGAGTCATTAATGATCATCTTTGTTTGTTGGGTAATGAAAAATATAAAACGTTTAGTTTGTTTCGAGGAGTTAATTAAGCAATATCTACTTTTTATCTTCCAGGTGATAAATTAGCTATATCGCCGATTTATCATTCAGAAGAATCGCTTTCGTAGTGCTTAGGAGTATCGCTATAGAGAGGACATTTACTCCCGAAAGGGGGATCTTCCGCAATAAAAATAAGATTATTACCGCAATAAAGTTTTTCTTCCAGGCGATACGATTGCGAAACATTTTCGTATTTTAATGTTTGCAAAGAAGTAATTATACGCTTGTTACAATCGAAAAATTTTATTTTTATTTTTTTTAGATTTTACAGTTTTTTTATTTTTTAGTACACTTTTTTGCTAATTTCAGCAGATTACAGTTTACAACAATTTACTGAAATTTAGTAGCTGCAACTAATTATTTATACTAATTTCATTGTGCTAAAATTATTGATATTTAGTAAGTTTTTTAACTGATTTTAGCAAAACGATTTTGAATTGCAATCAGTGTTGCCACAAACAAAAATTTTTTGTAACCAAAATATTTAAAAAAAAGTTACCAAATGTGAAAAAAATAACCAAAATTTAAAGTTTTTTAGTTTTTTTTTAAATATATTAAAATATTTATTATTTAAATTTAACAAAAAACAAAACAATAATAAAATTCTTTAACATATTAAATGCTTACTACGGCGGATCTCATACTGTAGGTTTAACTTTAACTTAAATATGAAATAAAAGAAAATGACAAAAACTTGTATACGAAACAACAACAAATTTTTGGGTTAACTATTAGCTAACTCTAAAACCATCAATATGAGACCCACCGTTAATAACTAAAAAACTTAAATTTAATTTCATTCCAAATATCGGCTAACAAATTAGTTTCAGGTAAAATTCATCACTTTGTTATTTGTAAAATTCATCACTCTTTGGCAGATCACCATAGTGGGAATGATTTTGATTTTCTCACAATTCTTTTGGCTGCATTATATTATTATTATTAATAGTTTTTAAATCAAGGTTATTTCGAAACTTTGTTTTTATTAAAATAAGCTGTGAAAATTTTCTTTCGGCAGCAGCTGAACTATTTGGCAAAGTCAGTAAATTTTGATCAAAATAAATTAGTTATTCAAAACATTTTTGAACCATTCCATTTTTTTATTTGGATTCTTCATCCCAAAATTCAACTATGTATATCCAAGTCACTGTTTAATTCTGTAATGTTCGAATATCTTAATAATTTTCATTGGGTTAAAATTTTTTCTTCATTACCGCTTGTTAAGTTTGTTAAAGGCTCCAATAATATATCTAAATTATTTAAAACTTGATTTGGTGTTATTATGGCAAGATGTTTTAAATCTTTTCTCGAAAATTCACAGCATTTCTTTTAAAATTTCTATATAAAAATATTTTTTTAATTTCATATTTTTTAAAGTTGGACAAGTTACTTTCATTCAAAAATAATTCAGCTTTACGGCCAATAAAAATATTTTCTACATTTAATTAATTAAATACATCAATTAATTTCATCAAATTAACCGTTTTTAATGAAATTAAACTTTTAACGTAATTACTTTTTGTAAAACTGCTCAAAACTAATTTAAAATTTAATTTCAATTGGCCATAAACATATGGAAGACGCATTTTTCCGATTGAAATTCTTTATTTAAGTTATTTATTATATTAAGAATATATGAGAGAAATAAAAAATAAACCTTAAAGTTAGTATCGCCCACTAGTTAACCCAATTCACAGACTTTTACCGTTTACTTCGAAGTCGAACGATATAAAATATAAATGCAAAGCATGCCACTGCTCAGTTATACGATTGATTACATTACATACACTGAGAGAATTATCTGCATGACATTAATGAATTTTTGCAATAAACTAATGAAGTTTCACTGGAACTCGTCCATTGAAACTTTTCATTGAATTAATGGAATTTTTCATAAAATATTGCGAAAATTTTCATTTTATTTATTAAATATTTCATAAACTAAATGAAAGAATTTCATTAACACTAGATTCACAAAAAATATGAAGCTTATTCATCAAATTTAAGAAATTTTTCATTTACTTTGTGAAGAAAACTTCATTCGTTTACTGAAAAATTTCATTAAAACTCGTCCAGCAAAATCCTCTCTGTGTAGTGCCAGTCACCGGGTAGTAAAAATACCTAATATTTTATGTGGGTGTACACTGCAATAATCTTGAAATTGTTTAAATTCAAGTATACGTTTCGAACTATGCGCAAAAAAGTTACAAATGTTCAAAAAAAGAATTTCAATTTGTACGGGAAGCTTCTTACAAGCATAAGCAGAACATAAATCTAAAAACACAGAAAAAAAAATTTATATACTTGATTGCCAAAAAGTTACCAAAATGACCAAAATAACCAAAACCGCAACACTGATTGCAATTTACAACAACTGTACTAAAATTTAGTACCGGCTACTAAATTGTTCTACTAATTTTATTGTAGTACATGTGTTGCTAAAATTAGCAAAAAATACCGCTGGGCTCAAAACAGTTAAATTTCCCGTAATAACAGCAACATTTTCACTACCCGACTAAAAAAGTTTTCATATAATCTTATATGATTTTATATAATTATAAATGTTTATATGTGTGGCTTTATATGACCATTACATTTATATCAACACTTTGGTTTTATAAATATGTTTGATATGACGTTATATATAATCATATGCGATTTGGTCTCCAGCTATATATTAAGAGATCTGCAAATATAGTTTATACATAATTATATATAATGGCGTATAAGCTTCTCTAAACAATCTTATATCAAAATATATAACAAAGTTAATATAAAATTGTAATAATTTTATGTATAAATTTATCTGACATGATATATAATTATACAAAATTTTATAAAGTTTAATTGCACTATAAAAATTAAAAAAAAAACTCAGAAATTGTGGATCTGGTTTTGAATTTTGCACTTTGACATATAAATAAATGTTTATAATTGAATTTAACATATATTTTCCAAATAGTTAGCGAAATACTCTTTATTAAACTCAAAATTATTTTAAAGAAATAAATAAGGGAAACATTTTTTTTTTCATTGTGGAATTAAGGGTCGAAATAATTATTTTTACTTTTAAATTTAAAAATTAGACAAACATATGTTGAAATATATAATGGTTTAAGTTCATTTATTTTTCCGTAAAAAAAAAAAATAATTGTGAAAGTTAATTTTTTATCATGTTGATTTTTAATTTTTATTTAAAAAAATAAAAATTGTTTTTTTCGACCTTTTTATTCATTAATTAAAAATTTATTAATTCAGTTCGAGGCCTATTTCCTTATTATGAATTAACATAATAAGTACTTTTTTCAAAAACTGTTTTTTTTTCTTCATCAGGATACTCTCCTGACAAATACTTTTGCTTTCAAAAAACCTCTACACTTTCTTTGAAAAGACGATCGTTTCGGGGATTTTCCAGGTCCCCTTCATCAGTTTTCTTTAGAAAGTGGTGGCGTAATCCCCGAAACGATCGTCTTTTCATTCCTGAAAGTGTAGAGGTTTTTTGAAGGCAAAAACTCTGTGAAGTATTTGTCAGGAGAGTATCCTGATGAAGAAAAATAGCAGTTTTTGAAAAAAAGTACTTATTATATTAATTCATAATAAGGAAATTGGCCTCGAACTGAATTAATAAATTTCTAATTAGTTAATTTTTTATTTTATAAGAAAGACACACATTTTATAAGAAAGACCAAAACTCTAACCTAGAAAAAGTTGTTCCGACAAATTTTTGTAATGTTTTATTTTGTCAGCTATTTCCAAGTTTATTAGCAAAAATTGTTCTAAACATCTAGCATTAGTATTTAATATGAATGAAATAAGTGATCTCAATAATATTTACTTAAATTTTCTTCGAAAATCTTCATAAAATTATATGTATTTATATATAATTTGATGCAGTTAGATAGACCCATTTTTCGGATCAAATTGTATCAGGTGAGATAACATGCTTATCTCGCTTGATATAATTATATATTCCAATATTCGGATCAAATTAGATATGGACGTATATATGGGTTTATATATGGTGATATATGATTATATAACATCTTTTTTAGTCGGGTAGCCATTATAGACTTTTTTGGTTGAGTGTACTGCAAATAATGCAGTAAATTTCATTATGGGGCAATAGTTTTTTTCGAAATTCCCTTAATTTTTTTACGAGTTGGAACTCGTACAGGTAACACGCCAACTTGTTATTGGAGCACATTTTCGCTTTTCTAAAAAAACTATAATTTCTTAAAATGTATAAAAATTATTAAAGTTTTTATTATTTGTAATCTATAACAATACCAACACTAATAATTCTGCATTTAAAGATTTTTCGCATCTATCTTAATCTTAGAGATATTGACACCGTAGTTTTAAAAGTACCTACTACTACCTACCTACTTCGAAAACAATAAATTTTTAATAATTTTAAATTTTGGTAAATGAATGTTCTTTTAGTTTGAGAGATCAACTAAATATTCCCCTCATTCAATTTTAAATTTTGGAATGGGTTGAAATGGGATTGTGTCAAAATTTGTCTATAAAACAAAATAATAAAAAATTTAATAACAGCAAGACATTTTAGGTGTGTTTAATAGAAAATCGGAAATATAGTCCATATAGGCAATATGTTCAAGTATGGAGCGGGCTTTGTCATATGCGTTGCAGCGTGCCAAATTTCATTAAAATTTCTTCCTCTATACTCATTAAAAAGTCCTTACAAATAGTTTAAAATGCTGCTAAGATAGCAGGAAGTTATGTATTTGCGCCTGCAGAATTTTCAATGAAGTTGAGAATGGTCTGCTAAATTTACGTAAGCTTAATTTTACACACATGAGCTCAAAATATACAGACAATTTTAGGTAACTTAGCTTGGAAATTTGAGCTAAATTCAACAGAAACTTTACCTGATTTAACTAAAAATTTCTGTTAATATGTCGCTTAAAATTTCGACTTCCCAGATCTGTTCCTAGACAGTTCCATATTTAAACAAAAAAATTTTTTTTCGAAGCTACTTTGCAAAAATAAATTAGATTCGAATTGAATTCTTGAATTTCTTTTCTGAGCGCAGTCAACTTGGAAAACGCCAAGCCATATAAGTAAGACCACCAGGTGGCCCAGAGAGGGGTGAAACTAGGGGACTTTTTAAACTCAGTGAAATGGATTTAAAGAGCTAGATAATTAGCGTGTTTTTTAATCACCTGGATTTAGAATTTTTCATACAAAAAGTGGATTTATTAAATCCAAAAAAAAAGCTGGATTTAATAAATCCATAATAAAAGCACAAATATATGAAACAGCCTATTAATTTAATGTCAGAAAAAAATACGAATAAAAATTAAAAGAGAAACAAAAAAATTTAAAAACTAACAAATAAAAGGTTTTTATTAAATTTTTTTTTTATGAAATATGTTTAGAAAAAAAACTACACCTCACCAAATACATATTTTTAATCTTGGACATGGGATATAGCTGAAATAGAAATGGCAATTTTTCACTCTACAGTAAGTAATTTAACTAAATCCAATTAGTCAATATTAAATATTGCAATGGAATTTTTCAATTGTGTAAAAATTAGGGTTTGGGGTTCGGGAATTCCCGGGCGGGAATTCCCGGGAAAAATTTGCCAGGAATTCCCGGGAAAATAATATATTTTTCCCGGGAAAACGGGAAATTTTAAAAATATTAAATTTTTAAAATTGTTTTTGTTTCGAATAGGATTTTTTAATTTTAATCATAAAAAACATTTTAAATACCAAAAAAAAATATGTCACTGTTAAAATCTTTTAAAAGGGAATACATTTATTTGACACACAAATAAAATCTTTGCCAATTAGTAAGGAGCATTTCAACTAATAAAGATTTTTCGCATAACTTATTCAAAATTTAAGTAGTAAAACCTAAAAATTTGGTAAAATGTTTAAAAGAAATATGAAAAAAACTTTGTTTCTTACAAATAATCGCCCTTACTATCTAAATTTTTCAAATGTATAATTTATATAAAGTCGACTTTAGTTTAAATATTGGGTGGCAGTATACCTTGACTTGGTTTATTTTTGGAGCATTCTGATTGGTTAATTTATTTTCAACCAATCAAAATATTTGAAAATACAAATATTTTTGTAAGGTTTTCATACACAAAATGAACAAAACCGTTTGATTAAAAATAAAGTCGACTTTAAATTTAAAATACTCCTTTATATTAAGGGTCAATAATTTTATAAGAACCGTTTTCATTAATAAATGTGAAAAGAAAAGACTAATGGTTAACGGTGGTATCTAAATTTGGTTATCCGACTTCTAAATTTGGTTCAAAAAAAAAAAAAAAAAATTGATGGTCATGCAACTTCTCTTGAAGAAAACAACAAGAATAACGTTTCAGCTAAAATTAGCAAAGTACCCTAAGAAAAAAATGTAAGCTGAATAGGCATTAAAGGTTTTATGGTAGGGCAAACATTTCCTGAAATGGTATCCAAATTAGCTAGAGTCAATCCGCACCATAACTAGATCTTCGTTTATTCGAGAAAGTTTTTATAATAAAAACCTGGCATTGCAAAAAAATGAAACCGATGTAAAGAACATTATATTAAATTACTACAAGCATGTAAAAAATATCATGATAAAAGTAATATCGAGAAATATTTCTAACAATAGGAGATTTACTATAATCTTAGATGAATGGACAAGAATATCACAAAAGAGATATTTGAACATATGAATAAACGGAAATAATTCATTTTATAACATGGGGTTGGTTTATATATCAGGAAGATGTAATGCTGATGAAATAAGAAGAATTGTAGAAATAACACTAGAAGAGTTTTATTTCTCTTTGGAAAATAACATTGTGGCCACCATATCTAATGGGCCAAATGTGATGAAACGGTTTGTTTCCGACAGTCCAGTAGTGGGTGCTTTCTGCTGGAATTATGAAATTCATTTGGCAGTGCTTAGAGTAATTTATGTGAAATCAAATGTCCAACATTCTGATATTTTTACTGTGAATTCTCACTACACAGACTGAATTTGTACTGAAATAGTGTTTTTTTTTTAAACAAAAATTACTTATATAGGTGGTTTTCATTAACAATTTTGTTCAAAAATATTTCCCGGGATTCCCGGGAATCCCGGGAATCAAATTTTTTCATTCCCGTTTCCCGGGAAATAAAAAAGTACGGGAAATCCCAAACCCTAGTAAAAATATAAATTAAAGTGATAAAACTGAAAAGGCAGACCGTTTATTGCTGTTTTATATAAAATATAATTAAAAATTAAGAGTTAAAGTAAAATCCTTCATCATCGAATTCGGTATTAAAAATTAGGGTGAAAGAAGTGTCGGACAGAAAATTCTTTTTAAAATAGGGAGAATCTAACCCCATCTGTTGAGAGCGTTTAGAAATACTTTTTGGATTTATTAAATCCAAGTGATTAGAAAAAACGGCTAATATCATCTTCATCACATTTTTGTCATGCATATAACTGTTTATCATGAAAATGCAATAACCGCTAAAACACCGTTATTGATTTAAAACTCTTTTAACTGACTATCGTTACCCTTAAAATACCGTTACCGAAATAATCGAAAAACCGTTATCCTTAAAATACCGTTACCGAAATAATTGAAATACCGTTATCCCTAAAATACCGATACCAAAATAAATGAAATATCGATACGTTTAAAATACCGTTACCGAAATAAATGAAATACCATTATCCCTAAAATACCGTTACCGTTATTTTTAATTTTCTGCTTTTTGGTAATTGCACGAGAGTATTGAGTATTTTTCGTACATTAAGTTGATAAATTGGTTTTGGTGTTATTCTCGTTTGATTTTTTTCAAAAAGTTTGCGGTATACAGCGAAATAACTAACTAACTATCGTTGCCCTTAAAATACCGTTACCGAAATAACTGAAAAACCGTTAACCTTAAAATAACGTTACCGAAATAAATGAAATATCGATACCCTTAAAATACCGTTACCAAAATAACTAAAATACCGCTAACCTTAAAATACCCATACCGAAATAAATGAAATAGCGTTACCCTTTAAATACCTTTACCGAAATTATCTAAAATAGCGTTACCCTTACCGATAACCGCATTGTTTCGCTTACCATCCATGAATTAAACACTTGTTATCTAAAAGATATCTCTAAAACCTATTGAAACACTTCATTTGTAACCCATTAATAACTATTTGCATTTAAAACAATAAACATATTTTGCAAATATTAAGACACACTTCAAATTTTCGAAAAAGATCCTATTTAAACCTTTAAAATTGTGTATAAAAAATTTACAAGATCAAGATAAAAAAAAACAAAGCCACCAAAAGCACACATGATGACAATTGTAAAAAATTGCAAAAAAGGAAGGGATATAAAAACCAACAAATCACTTCTTTTATTTAGCAAAGATTGAAACCAATTACCCATTGTGACGACTATTGTTTGTTTCAAACAATAACCAAACAATCGATCATTACACAAAATATTGGAAATTGGTTAGGAACAAATGAATTTAGAAGTTTGCAAAAAAATAAACTCGAAATCTAAAGTGAGTTAGAGATTCGCAATGTTTGCCAATAATTTAATTGATAAATGATTGCAAGAAATTCCTAAATATTTAGGGGATGCAAATTTTATTGAAGATTTTCCTTTGACAGCTCCAAGACAATAGATTTCTATACATTAATCATTTATATGTGTCCAAAAATTCAAATAACAAAGATGATACTTGCCATTGATTAGCATATCAAGGAAATTGAAGTTATTTTCCAGTTACCTAAAATAGTTTTTTTTCTATTCGTTATAAAAATCATCTTCGTCAGGGAGAAAGTGCTGAAATTATCACTATTTTTCTTAAAGCTGTTAGATGATATTGTTTTCTGTGCGTTTGAAGATCAGTAAAAGAATCTTCCCTTCTTTTTTCAATTCTATTGTTATGTAAACTATGAGAACTTTTTTTTTCAATTTTACCATTTCTCTAATAGTTTTACAAGTAAACAAACGTTGCATTGTCTTCTAATGCCATAATATGCACCACCCCAGAGCTGGTTTTGAAAAAAAAATCAAGATCCTTACAAAAGTCCTTTTAACCGTCACTCTTACATACCCCTTAGTGATCAATGATTTCAGTGTTTTTTTTTTATTTTGTTCTTTTTTCAACTATCTTTACCATGAACATCTTCAATTTTTTGTTTCACCTATTCATTGTATTAGTTTTTTGGGTGTCTTGTATAGAAAAAGAAATTATAATATGATGATAGTAAATTATGCAAAATCCTTTTTTATGAAATAGTTTTTTAAGCAAATAAAAAAGGGTTACACTCTTTACTATACAGGATCGTAGCCTGGGGTACTTTATGTGTTACAAGCAGATGACGAAGAAGAATACCTTTAAAGTAAAACGAAATTTATAATAATGAATGACAGCAAAGAATAAAATTTCGTTTTATTAAGTTCAAAAACGCTCTTTTTATGAATCTCAAAATTGCTTAAATTTTTTTAAGTTATATGTAAGAGTTATGGATATATTTTTACTTTACTGTACCACATATTCAAAACTGCGCTCCCCAAATTAAATTATTTGATCTCATCAGAGTAGCCACAAACTTACTTAGTTAATCTCCGAACTCCTCAAAGGTGCATCAAAAATTGGTCTTCTAATTCGAAAATATTCTGGCAAAACTACACTCATATAAAAAAGTTAGTAAAAAAAATTTTAAGCAGTTTTCAATCGCACTTTACTATTTTTGTACTGATTTTTAGTAATTTTTTTTCTTTGTTGATTTTAGCAAAACATTTTACTGATTTTTCAAAACCGAGTGCTAAACTTAGCAAAAAAATATACTAATTTAACAAAAAGTGGATACTTAATGAAATTTTATATACAAGAATTCGTTGATTTTTTAGAATTCTTGTATAGTTTATATTTGTTATTATTGATATATTCTGAGTTTGGAAATAAAACTCTGAAAATTTTATTGTATCCCCAATGCATAAAAAAGTAATAAGTAAAGATGTCAAAAAAAAAAAAACTAAATAAATTAACTGAAATTTATATAATTGAAGAAAATAACCGTTTTTTAACCGTTTTTGTGCAAGGAATAGGTTAAAATAATATGAAGAAATTAATACAAAGTAAATACACTAAACGTGCACATTACTAATATTTAATTAATTTGTAAAATATCGTTACAGATAATGAATGTCATGACATTCTGCAGATCGCATTTTAAGAACTCTTTGATAGGAAATATGACTTCCCTTCCAAATATCGTTTTAGATAATCGTGTGTTTAGCTCCTCAACTTTGGATATATGTATTGTTCGGGGCTTCTCAAGCAGTGCCATCTTTATTTAATACTCATTTTTATAGAGAATTTTTCCTACAAAAAAACCTTCACATTTTAAGGATTTTAATACCCACTGATTGTGGGAACTTTTTCCTTTAGAAAAATTGTAAAATTTTACAGAATTTTGTATAAAAAACCTTCATGTCGGAGGGCTTTTTTCTAGAATTTCAAGCAGATTCCATTGGAAAATTCCTCTGAATCTGGTGGTTTCAACTGGAATAAATTGTAGGAGTCTGAGTTTTTTAGAAAGAAGTCATTGCAGCTGATGGTTTTTCTACAGCAAAAAGTACCAAGAATCTGAGAAGTTTTGTATAGGAAAAATTCCTAAGAATTTGGGCGATTTTCAGTAGAAAACAAATCCTAAAAACTTAAGAGTTTTTCGTTAGCAAAAGTCCTCAAAATCCGGGGGTTTGTTTATAGAAAAACTTTTCAGAATATGAGAGTTTTTATAAAGGAAACCTTTGTTGCAATCTATTGGTTTTTCTGTAGGAGAAAGTCCTCAGAGTTTCGGGCTTTTCTATGGAAACAAGTCGTCCGAATCTTTGAGAAAAAGTCCTCTGAATTTGAGGGTTTTGTAGGAAAATATCCTCAAAATCTAGTTGTATTCCTTTAAGAAATGTTTTTTAAATTCTTAGGGATTTATTAAAGAAGAGAATCTTATTATGTAGATAAAACCACTAACCAGGAACTGAGGGGTTTCTTTTAGAATCTAAGTGAGATTCAATAGGAACAAATTTTCTGAGGCATAGCGATTTTTTTAAGAAAAAGTCCTCTGAATCTAAGTGGTTTTTATAGGAAAGCGTGCTAGGAAACTAAAGATTTTAAGGGGAAAATTACTTCGAATCAGAGTGTTTTATATATTAAAAATTTCTCACAATCTGAGAGTTTTCCTAATGAATTTTTTCTTTGTTCTCCTGTTGAAAAATCTGTGGATTTTCCCATTAAATTTGCCTTTTGTTTCCTCATATTTAACCCTTTGGCGAGTGGCGTTTGATTTGAATTTTAACCAAAGCGCTATTCATTTACTGTTATCGGTTCGTTATTTTGTTCTTATTAAAATTTTATGCAGGCTGTGAAATTTCAAAACAACATGAGAGCAGTAGAGTGCGTTTTGTCTTGTAATCATCAACGCTGCTGAGAATGTGTTAAAATTTAAAAGTTCAAAAAAGGCTAAAGTTTAGTCTCAAAAATTGTGTGATAAATAAAATTCAAAAATTCAAAAGGTTTTATGTAGAGATTAGTAACAGGAAAAATATAAAATTAAAATTTTAACCCGCTCGGAGTCGGCAGCATGTTAATGTTTGAACTTTGCTTCCAAATATATCCGATAGGGCGCGCTGCAAAGCCATAAAAGTAATAAACAATATTTCTTGGGCATAGATCTACATTTTCACGAAATTTAGTCGGAAAATTCCTAGCCATTAAAATTCCCGTGTCAAAGGGTTAAAGGTATTTTTCCTATAGAAAGCTGGGTACCTTTTCTAAAGAAACCTCTTTGCAGAGCATTTTTTATAAAGAAATTAATAATCTCAGATTCTGAGGGCTTTTTCTAAAGAAAAACTCCAGATTTTAATTCATCTTGGTGTAAGTTGTAATTATTTTTTGTTATTGAGAATATTAGCATATTCTCAATTGTTATTTTTCAGAATGTGTATTTTATTTGTTATTATTTTCTTTTCCCGCGGATTTCTTTCATTAATGAGCCATTTATTTTTTTGAAAGCATTTTGTTTTATTTTAATGATCTGTTCAGTTGCCAAATGGATTAACTCCATACTACAGCTGGAAAAATTCAATACATAAAGTAAACAAAACTATCCAATTGTAGTAAAAGTAGTAAGAATTTCGAGTAAACGGACACACTTTCTAATATTCCTGTTAAATTTTAAATTTTGTGTTAATATTTATTATCAGAGAAATTTGTTTTGAATATTATACAGTTAGGGTCGGCTAACTTATCTGAAAGTACGCTTAATTTAAGACTATCGAGAGTCATTTTAATGTCAATTTTATTCATGGTTAAGGTTAAAGACCAACTTCACTACCTTAACCAAGAGTAAAATTTTCATCAAAATAATGTTAAAATGAGCATACTTTTAGATAAGTTAGCCGACCTAGGAGTCAAAAAAGTGTTTTGAAATTAAAGCTTTACAAAATTCCGAAAGTGCTGTTAATCGATTTGGCAACCGAAGCATTCATTTATTCCATTGACTGATTTATATGACGTAAACCTGAACAATACTGACATTTTCAAAATCAAAGGAAGTCGGCAAAAACGACTTAAATTATATTTACATGTTTTGACTCGTTAGAAGACGTTAAATCTTAAAGAAAAACACTATGAGTAAATAAATATTACTTTTAAATTAAAATTTTGTTTACAGTTTTTTAATTTGAAGAGAAATTGCAAAGATATTCCGATGTTGTTTCAAAGCAAAATATTGTAGTCTGACTTCAAGTAAAAAATGTCGAAAAAGTTTTCTAATTTCGAAATGAATGAGGGATATGTATAGTTGATCTTTTATTTGGTAAATGAATGTTTTTTAATTTGACTCTAAATCATAAATTAATTTCACTTTCTGTTTAAATTATTTTTCACATTAAAGAAAGATGATACAATTTCCACAAGTAAACTACAAAGAATAACATTTTTTTAAAGAATTCGATAAGACCAGCAAGACAGAATATGTATTTTCGACTTTCGCTACAAAGCCATCATCAGTGTCGTTTGCCTGACGGGTTAATAATTGATAATCGTCTACTTATGTGAAAGTTGAAAGCAAATCGAATATGTTAACAACTCAACTTAGACTAACATCAAGGAAATCTAACAATGCTACATATATATGAAAAAAGTACTTTATTATGTTAATTCATAATTGGCCTCGAACTGAATTAATAAATTTCTAATTTTTTTTTTTTTTTATTTTAGTTAATGTACTTATAAATAATATAATTACATCACTCCCATTGGAGCTTCTAGCTAGAAATTTATAATTAATCAATTAAAAAGGTCGAAAAAAAACAATTTTTATTTTTAAAATAAAAATTAAAAACCAACACTTTGAATGCTATTTTTATCTAATTTTCTTTTAAAAATTATACAAAACACTTTGCGAGTATCACTCCTAAGTAAATAATTCCTCAATGGTCCAATATACATACATTTTATCAAGGGGCTACCGTTATTTTATACCCTAACCACTACGTGGACAGATTGTGCTGATGTTTGTAACACTACAAAATTTTAGACCTACCTACGTTTAAGTTTTTGTTTCGATTTAACGATGTCCTTCTGTCTGTCTGTCCGTCCGCCCGAATGTCTGTCTGTCCATGTATTTTAAAGAAATTTGATACACTAATTCTCATGGGCTCATGCACAAAGCCTATTGATATTATTTAAAATCGGTCTATATTCAGACACATTGCCCGTATAAAGTTCCCCCGAAAATGGGGCCCACATAAAGCTCCCCCAAAACTGGCCTTTTCGTATGCTACAGGTCACAAATACGAAGGTATTTTAATAAAATTCCGTCCAAAGACGAATTTTATTGATTATGATTAAAATCGGTCCTTGGTGAGACTTAGTGCCCATATAAAGGTCCCCTAAAAATGGACTTTTTTGCACGCCACAGGTCGCATTTACGAAGATATTTTAATGAAAATTGGTACGCTTGCTCACATTGGCCCTAGAACAAAGCGTATTGTTTCTAGATAGGATCGTTACATATTGACTATATTTACGATTTTCTCTTAAATGCACCTAACATTAGATAAATAAAAATTTCTTCCCTTTTTTTCCAATTTTTTTTTATCATTTTAAAAACAAATTTTGACACAAGTCCATTTCAACCCATTCCAACGTATATTAGAGAGAAAGTTTAATCATACTGTGATAATTAGGTCCATTTACCAAATGAAATTTAAATTATTTTGTGTTTATGATTTCTAATCACAATACAAAATTTTAGTGTTTATTTGCAAACTCGGACTTTATTATTAAAAACAAATGTAAACAAAACAAGAATTTAAAAACTCGTATTAAAGTTAATCTTTTGAAATAGGCTATGTATAATAGGAAGAGAAGCAGGAAGCTGTATTGGTAATTCGGAGAAATTTACCTAAATAGTTCTGGAGTGACTCTTTGGCACCAGTACTGTACCAATTGATTTGCACCTCAATTCAATTCACAATAACAAAACTTAAGTTTTTATTTGCAAACTCTGATTTTTTGTTAAAAGCAATTTTTTGAACAAAATGAGGATTTTAAAATCATACAACGATTCGACTAACATAAACCGTGCTTTACAAATAGCTTGAAAAATAGCGATGCACTTCTAAGGTTAAAATAGAACTTTAAAAATAATGCCAAACATATACATTCAAAAATGTTGTTTTTTTTATTGAAAATCAAAACAAAATATTCAAAAATGAAAAGGAAATTTGTAAATAAACATAAATAAAATTTGAAAACAATAAATAAATATAAAATAAAAACAAATGAAAGCTTCAAATTTAAAATAAAATTTTAAGGTACATTTTAAATATTTTGTATGGTAAGAAATTTAAAAAAAATAGTCGGCTTTTATGATTTAAAATCGACTTTTTCTTTTTTTATAGTAAAGGTGATATATTTTAATTTATGTAATTTTTTACACAGTCCCCACTTATCGTATTAAACTAGTTCAAAATGGATATTTAGAGAACTAGTTTCGTAACTGGGTACTTTTTAGAACTAGTTCGACCATTTTATACTAGGTTTTTATTATTTTTAACTGTAGTAACTATAGTTTCTTTTCTATGGAAAAATACAAAACAACTATTTTGACAATTATTTAAAATAATATATAGGATATATTAACACTATGTCAAATTGTTTTGAAATTTCTGATTTGTTAAAAAATTGTACATCGCGTTCTATTAAGAAATTCTTTTGGCATAGCAAGTCTACTTCACTTCATCCAAGTGATTTAACAAACAGAGGGTTACTTTTCTATGACCAAAATCATGAGACTTAAATAAGTTATGAGCTCCCGAATTGTTTCTTAAAGATTTGCGGTTTTTAGTCTTATGTTATTTTTGTTAGTTACACCCTTCTCTTACTAGAATGTCTACGTTTGTGATTGAAATATGATCAATTATATCCCACAAAAGACTTAGGTTTAACATAAACATATTTTACCGGCGAAAAATAAATTTTCGCATTTTTAATGAGATATTATTTTCATCATTATTATAATTTCAATAAAATACTTGTTTTCTTTTCCTAAGTAATGTATCCTTCAAACAACCCTATTGTTGTTAATAAGGTCCCATTATCAAAGGAAAGGTTGATTGCCAAATTTCGCTAAACCCTTTTACCCATTGTTTTGCAAATTTTGCATCCTTTTTTACTGAGAATCCACAGAAATGACAATAAAAAATGAATAAGTATGATAATGCCAGATTTTCTCTATACAAAATTCAAGGGCTAATTACGATATCAACGGATTTTTCTAATCAGTAGTAGTTTCTTTGTATCTTAAAACCAAAGGTGGTATGTTTTGAATTTATTTAACTATTATTTATCTTTTGTTCTTTTACCAATATTTTGTAATTTTGCATATTGTGTTTGAAATGATTATCATCATCTTCTTTTTAAAACACCCAATTTTTAATATATCAATAATTTGCCAATTTTTTCTTTAAGGTGCTATATTATGAAATTAGATGCCTTTTATATCCAGATACGAGTGTTTTTTGCACGTTCCCTTATATTTTTAGTTGTTATTGTAACTATTTTAAAGTTTCATTATTATCAGCTTCAATGGTTTGTACTTTTTCGGGTTTTTTTTTTATAAGATTTAAAAAATATCATTTATTATAATGAAAAATAAAGATATTGAATGAGATAATAATTTTTTAGACGTAATTGATATTTAACTATTTATTATCTGGGGGTTTATTTCAAAACATAATAAAGGAGTGGCGTATGGTAGACTGGGGCGCATTCCACACTTTTTTGTCTTAACTGCTGCCGTTACCAAATCACAATATTTTTACAATAGAAAAAACTATTTTTAATCTCGGATCTAAATATGCTATATACAATGCTGAATATTAATTTTTAATGTTTTTAAAAGTAACGAAAAACGTCGAAACTGCCACACCCTATGGGGCACATACGACAATAGAATGACATAAAAAAATCGTGAAAATTTTTCTGTTTTTTATGTTTTTCGACAAAAATACATTAAAATTATTAGTCCACATTAGTTTAACAAAGACGGCGGGAAGGAGAGGCAATTTTGCTAGAAAAGTTTGAATTGATGGTTCCGTTGCAACAAAATTTTTAGTTAAAGAGAGTTGTTCCCAGTAGGAGTATCGGTTTTCTTTGGGAAACAAATACCAATTGTGAAACAATCCCATAGCTAATATCACCTGGATGACAAATGTGGCCCAGATGCATCCACTCTCACAAAATATTTTTTTACACTTTATTACGATACGATAAGACGATAGAT
The DNA here is from genome assembly GCA_949987735.1 of Leucophora obtusa. Taxonomy (NCBI): domain Eukaryota; kingdom Metazoa; phylum Arthropoda; class Insecta; order Diptera; family Anthomyiidae; genus Leucophora; species Leucophora obtusa. The sequence continues at coordinate 289,804,398 of OX465295.1, read as the reverse complement.
TCCAATTTGCATCGATCCTATCTAGAATGAATACGCTTTGGCCTTGGGCCCATGTGAGTAATTAAAATATTTTCGTATTTGCGATCTCTAGCGTGCGAACATGACCATTTTTGGAAGACTATTATACAGGCACTGGTCTAAACTTGTACCGATTCTCATCAACAGAGCGCAGCTAATTTCGTTAATATATCTTCCAATTCGCGACCCGTAGTGTGCGAACAAGTCATATTTTAGGGGCCTTTATATGGGCAATATCATATTCTCTAATATATTTTAGAAGAATATGCTTTAAAAATGCTTAATAATGCAATTTACAAAAATTTTTAACGGAAATTTAGGTTTTTGAACATAACAAAAAAATCAAGAAACGTACACAGAAAAAACAGTAGGCACCAACAATGGGAATTTGTAGAAGCAATCACATTTTCTTTTAAATTGAAATTTTATTTCCAACAATTTTTTTGTTTAAAATATTTGTTTCTCGTTTGTAAATTGTTATCTTTCATATAAAAATTGTTTAAAAATAAAAATTCAGATTTACAAAGATAAAAATAATTTTTTTTTTTTGTATTTACAATCTTTTTTGTTGGTGCCTTTTTAAAAAGTTTTTTTTTTTGTATTTACAAATTTGGTATGAGAAAGGTGTTTAAAAATTTAATTAGAATTTTGTAAATTCTTTCTGTGTACATAAATTTTTTGAATTTTAAAGGGTTAGCCTTTAAATTTGGAATTGAATTGAATGAAAATAGTTATACTTTATTTCAAAAGAATTTTTTTTAATTGGAAAAAAGTTTACTTAGATAAGACTGCATGTCACTCAAAAAATTAACTGAAATCTGACCATCAGTTCTATATATTTCGGACATGCTGATTACAATGGCGTACTTTATTTTTCGATGATTGGAACAGATTTTTCGCTAAATGTCTTTAAATTTTGGCAGTTGTCCATTCAGTTTTTTATATAAATTATTTAAATTATTTTCAAATCAAAGAAAGATGATATTAATTTATGATATTGAGTCAAACCAAAATAACATTCATTTACTGAAAATTTACAATTTGTTAAATAGGTTTGGGATTTTTAGCATATTTAATTCCTTTGATGCAATAATGTATATCCCGATAAAATAAAATTAAGAAAACTAATATGCAAGTGCTTGTGCAAATTTAAATGTTACTGACACTTTAGAAAACATTGTTCTCTATTGTTGTTTCTACATGAATGGATGCCACTACATTGTTAGATCTGTCAAAACAACAGAGTAGTACATTGGAAGATGACAAAGAAAATTGTGGAAAATTTTCTGTTGTTGTTTTTGTTTAAATTTTGATAAATTTTCTTTATAATTATTTAATTTTGGTACAGAAAATCATTTAATAGTCTACGTTAACTGAATGAATTCAGCTAATAAATGGATATATCAGAATCTACAACAGATAAGTATTACAATAATTACGAAGAATTATAAATAATTAAATTAAATTATTCCGTTTCCAGACGAATTTCTGCGACTTGACTAGTGCTTGTGCTTTTGCAAATATTCGTGATTTGATGGTACATTGAATTTCTTTCTCTGTTCGGGTAATATGAGCAAAATTTTGAATATCTATATGATTTTTTTAGACATATCCTTTTTATTTGTAATTAATATTTTATTTTATTAAACGAGTATGTATGTATGCATAAAAATTTAATTGCGTACAGTTTTTCTTTTATGAAATAAGTAGAACGTGTTTTTTTTAGTAAGTATTGTGATATAGAAAAATTTCCAATCGAAAATGATATCACCATTAATATATGTTATGATATCGTTATCGCTATGGTTTTCGATATCGTTTACGCCTGTAATAGAGATAGTATTTCGATACCAGACTGGAATTTGGCGATTTAACTATCGTTATAGCAGTGAATTTCGATAGCGAAAACGGTATCATATTTTGAAGAAAAAACAATATCGTTAGGAAAGGTACATTTTAGAACAAAAACAAATTATGTTTATTACTCATACGTCACGTGTAATCAATAGGGTTGCTATATCAGCCGAAACATTTATCATTAACTACTTGTCAACCCATTTTTGCCCACTTATCGTTCCAATGAGAATATTGTGACCACCTTCGTATTGTTCACCTTTGTGTGAAAAAATTCATGTTAGTGTGAAAAATTCGGCTTAGTCAGAAATTGAGTAATTTTACGGAAGTAACGAAAACCTTTTGTAGTTTTTTTAGAACAATCGATTATGTGCCAGAACTAAGAATTAATTTGTTCTAAAATTTCACTTAAGTAAAAAAATTTCAAACAAAATTTCTTACATACCTAAATTTTTTTAACATAAAAGTCGTTTTTAGTTCTGATTATCAAAATATTCCTTTTATTGGACGGATTTAAAAAACTTAAATTATACTTTTATTTTAATATATAAATATATTATATATATTGGAAGCTCTTCATCTCTCACCAATTTTTATCTGTCCTCTATCTTCTTTTGAAAGAAAGTAGCAAATTAATTAATATGACGAATTTCTTAAGTCTTAAAAAACAAAAAAATGCAAAAGTAAACATATCCGAAGAAAAACCTAAAATTTATTCTGATCCTTCAATACAACACTAAAAGTATTATATGCATGATATTAATGAATGTTTGCATAAAACCAATGATGTTGCACTTGAACTTTTCCATTGAAACTTTTGATTGCATTAAAGAATTTTTCAAAAATGTTGTGAAAAATTTCATTTTATTTATTAAAAGTTTCAGCCACTCATTGAAAAAGTTTTATTAAATCGGGATTCACAAAATATATAAAACTTTTTCATCAAATTTAAGAAATTTTTCATTTACTTTGTGAATAAAACTTCATTGGTTTACTGACAAATTCCATAAAAACTCGTTCAGTAAAATTCCCTCTGTGTATTTATCTCAATATATATTTTGAAAATATTTGCCGAATTTTATTTTACAACATGTGTAATTTTAAGATTATAGGGATTTACTTTTATGAAAAATATTGCCGATTCTGAGTACTGTTTCATAATAAAATCTCTAAAATTTTTTTTTAAAAATTTTAAGATTCTAATAGCAATTTATTACGATAACTTTTAGATTTTGAGAAATTCATCCCTAACATTCAAAAGACTCTTTTGTAGAAATATTACTCGAATTGTGAGGACTCTTCCGTAGAAAACCACTTAGATTTCCTGGATATTTATTTTAAAGAACTCGTTAACGTTACCGTATAAGAAATCCTCCTGATTCTTAATATACATTTTTCTATACAAAATTCCTCTATGAATTGCTACATTAAATATATGAAATTTCGCTGGAATTCGTCCGTTGAAACTTTTCATTGATTTTATGCAGTTTTTCATAAAGTTTTAACAGCAGTTTCAAAATATTTATTAAAAATTTCATACAGCGAATAAAAGAGTCTCATTAAAAAGGCGTTCATAAAAATTACGAAGCTTTTCATTCACTTAAAATAATACGTCAGTAGAAAAATCGATTTGACTAATTTTTAACAAATTTTTAGTTGAAACACTGATTTAGACAAAGATTTTAGTTATCTTCATTTAACACAATACTAAAAATCCTAAGTATTTTGATTGTTAATACCCGGTAAATGTTCTCATCAAAATATCCGAAGTTTTAAAAATGGCGCTATTTATTTCCTTCCCAATTTTTTAAAATGGCCCATATCTCTAAAACTAAGAGAGATAGAGAACAATTGATGAAAATTTCGACTACCCCTAACCATATAATACCCCGGTGAAAGGTTATCTCTATTCAAGAATGAAACTTTGTGGGGCCTTGGGCCCTCGGAAATTTTTTATTAAAATTGGCCACTTCTTAAAATTGCCCATATCTCGAAAACTAAGCGAGATAGAGCAAAACGGACAAAATATTTGCTCCTTGGTAGTGCCCGTAGAAAATTTAGCTCCGGGGAAGGCCCCGAGACCCTAAATTTTACCAAATTTTGCGACTCAGTACAATTGCAAATAAAACTGTAGTTTTATTAATTTTTTACTTAAATTTATATAAAAAAAGGTTTTAAAATCAACAAATTTTATTTTAAGAAATATGAATAAATTTTGTTAAAGTAACAATTGTTCCTCCACTTCAAGAAAAAAATTTTCATTAAAACTTAAATTTCTATCTGTGTAGGAGAGAACAATCTTAGAATTTTTTGTTATATGCACCACGATGCTTATCTGAATTAAAATTAATTGATTACTGAGAGCTCTCATATGTCATTTTTTGACACAACACACTAACTTCGAGAACCATGAAACTGTTATGCTCCATAAAAACAGAATTATTTTTCACAATAATCAATTTCTTGTAAAAAATTTGTTTAGAATTTTTTCGCGCAAATTATAATCATAAAAAATTATGACTATATTTTGAAGTTTCAGTGTACATACTAGAAGGCTGAATGAATGTCTTACAAGACATTCTCTTGCATGCGCTGATGAGAGATTTGACGATTTTTAATACTAAATATAACAAAAATTGACCATTTTACTTATTTGTAGTTATTTACAAGATGTTAAAATTCAGATCATTACAAAAAAAAAATAAATAAAACAGAAAACAAAAACTAATATTTTGGTGTTGTATAAGAAAATGTTTTGTGAATAGCTTGCAAGACATTCATACTGGCCTCTAGTACATACGATAATTTTAAAAGAGAAACAATTGTAGAGTCTGCAAAATAAAAGTCCCCACTTAAAAAAAATTGATTTGCGAAAATGCTTCTTTAACAAATTTTTAAAAATTTCTTACTTGAAGCTCATTAAATTTTTTCGGTTTTCATATAAACAAAATGTTTTTCACGATAAAGTGTTTCATATGAAAATTTAATATATAAGACTATTATTTATCTGGTGAAAAATTGACGTGTTTGTTGGAATAACACCTTTATAAAATAAAAAATGTTTTCATTCACAATCTAAACAACCATTTGAGTCATTTAAAGTTAAGTTCGAGTGAAGTTTTTTCAGGGGAAAAGAGGAAAAATTATATAAATATAGAAATATAGAATCTTTGATTTTTACAACTATATAATCTTCTATAAAAAAATGTCCTTACGAAAAACAATATCTCAATTGATTTTTAATTAAAGTTAATTCTTAAAAAGATTATTTTTATAGTTTGATAAAATTTTTATAAAAAAACTTCTCAAACAAAAAATATCCCAAATTTTCTTTAGGAAAATTTGCATAATCGTATTTATTTGTAGTTCTTTTCTTAAAGAAAAATTGCCACAAAAAAATTAACTTGAGTGCTTCGTTATTTGTGCGTTCCTTTTTTCGTATTTAATTAAATATTTTGTATTTTTTTTTAGGATCTGATGCATCTGAGTATAGGGGAGACGTTTTGTTAAATTGCTTTAGAACTGTTTTGAACTTCGGAAAAATTTTGTTTCCATCTTGCTTCCTGTTTTAATTTTTTTCGTTTTTTTTTCTTTTTCCCTTTTTTCTTTTCTTTTTCCTTTTTTTTTTATTTTCTTTCCCCTTTTTTTCGTTTTCGATTTCGGTTGGGGAATTTCCCATTCCCCCCCCCCCCCTTGAAACCGCGCATGGTCATCGCAGATGTACATATTTATCAGCGCTACGGATAACCCCCATGAAATACACCCCAAAGGGAAAAATTAAATAACATCCAAGAAATGACGTTAAAATGTTTGAGGGTTATTCGGCCTGATTACGGTTGTCGAAGTTGTAGTGGAAATTTTCGACTCCATACAAAATGGTTTTCTTTAAATTGGAAATTATAAATAAATTAATCACTGATTATGTATTTTTTACGATAGGATTGTTATTATTGATCAATTCAGTTGTAAAACTGTTAAAAAGTTGTGTTTTTACCGACTTTTCAGCAAATTCGACTTACTCTCGAATTCGACTACGACACCGCAATAAGGGTAATTTAATTTTTGGGGGTTTATTTAATCTTTAAATATTGAGATTATTTCATTATGAGAAAATCCCCAATGAAATAAAATAAAAACAGTTTGGACATTATTGCCTTTTAATTTTTTTGGGGGGTTATTCCATTTTTGGTGGTTATTTCCTTTTGTTAAAAAAAAGTTAAATTATTGGGACCCATCAACTATTTAAGTACGTAAGAAACTAGTTGAAAATGTACTTCGGGCAAAAATTTAATTTGATTAAAATAAATCGTGCGATTTTTATCATCATAATGAATAAAAAGCGAATATTATGGGTTTGAACAGAGAAGTTTCTAATTCAGATGAAATGGCTTTGTAAAACAAGATCAAAATCTAATTTCAAATTCCAACAAATGGGATTATTTTATTATGGAACTTATTTTCAGCCTTTATTTCATTGAGGGTACTGGCACTTTTTGTTTCTCCGATTATGGGGCATTTTTTCATCGAAACATTTAAACTTGTTTCAATCTAGATGTTTAGAAGTTTTCCCAGAATTTTCGAGTTCTGTATTAACGATATTTCTTTAACCCTTTCATGTCACAATTTTAATGGCTGGGAATTTTCAGACCAAACTTCGGTGAAGTATAGATCTATGCCAAAGAAATATTTTTTATAATTTTTATAGTTTCTCAGCGCCCCCTAACGGAGATATTTGGAATTGAAGTTCAAACGTTAACCTGTTGCCGGTCCCGAAATAAAAGAAAAATTTTTTCTCAACATACCAAAAGGTGAATTTAATAAACTGAAATGATTAGGGATGATTAATGGAGAAAAATAAAATATTATTCAATTATTCATAAGTTTGATTAATCAAAGTCATGATTAATCAATTAATCATTATTTTGAATATCAATCATCAAAGTCATGATTAATCAATTAATCATTATTTTGAATAATTGAAATAACTGATTAATCGATTTTTTCATATTTTTGATTAATCAAAATTGTTGAATAATCGATTAATTGATTAATCAGACTTTTAATTAATCAGGAAGTTTGATTAATCGATTAATCGCACATCCCTAGAAATGATCAATATGTTACAAGATATTTTAAAAATTGTTACTAATTAAAGAAAATGTGTATGACAGCACTTGTCAATGGTCTAGAGCAGGGGTGACAAGACTTTTTTCGCTGCGTGCCAGAAACGGACAAATTTTTTTTGGAAAAATTTCTCGCGTGCCACTTTAATTTTAGTTGTCTTTTAAAAGTCCTTTTTTAAAAATTTTTAAAATTAGAATCTTAATCATATCATCGCAGATGTACATATTTATCAGCACTACGGATAACCCCCATGAAATAACCCAAAGGGAAAAATTAAATAACATCCAAGAAATGACGTAAAAATGTTTGACGGTAATTTAATTTTTGGGGGTTTATTTAATCTTTAAATATTGAGATTATTTAATTATGAAAAAATCCTCAATGAAATAAAATTAAAACAGTTGCAACATTATGGCCTTTTATTTTCTTTTGGTGGTTATTTCATTTAGTTAAAAAAAAGTTAAATTATTGTTCACCATTAATTATTTAAGTACATAAGAAACTAAATGAAAAATGTGCTTCGGGAAAAATTTGATTTTGTTAAAATAAATCGCGCGGTTTTTATCATCATAATAATGAAAAAAAAGCGCATATTATTGATTTGAATAGAGAAATTTCTATTTCAGATGAAATGGCTCTACGAAACACGATCAAAACCGAATTTCAAATTCCGACAAAGGGGGTTATTTTATTGTGAAACTTATTTTCAGCTTTTATTTTATTGAGGGTCATTTCGTAGGATCTATTTTCCCTTTAAAAAAACTTAATTTTTTAGATCGAATTTTATTACAAGTTGTTTTCCATTTTTATGCAATTTTCTGGTACTTTTTATTTCTACAATTATGAGGCATTTTCTCATCGAAACTTCTTTCAATCTAGAATTTTAGAGATTTTCCCAGAATTTTCTAATAATCGAATTTGGGAGTTCTTTATTAACCATATTTCTTTAAATAAAATATAATGGCAATACAGAGTTTTATTAATTTTAAAAGACGATTTACAAGCTCTATGAAAAATTTCACCATTATGGAGTTAAATCACACATTTTTGTAACGAAATTTAACATTTAACTGAATTTTTTTCTGGTCTTCTAATAGTTTAAATTTTTTGAAAATATCCAACAAAACGTCACGTGCCACCTAAAATTCACTTGCGTGCCACTACTGACACGCGTGTCATAGTTTTGCCAGCCCTGGTCTAGAGATTACATTTCGTAGCTTTATACAGAGCTGCATTTTCATAGGTCGCCAATTTTTTCGTCCATATAAGGAAGCTGACCCTAATAAGCACAGCAGTCGCAAACATGCTTGCGTAAGTAAAATATATGCTTAACTGAAAACTACTTTGTGGGTTAACCGTGCTTATTAATAAATTAAGGCCGACTAACTTATCTAAGAGTACATGTTAACATTTCTATTTTGCACTCTTTTTCTGTTTTTGCACTCTAAACAGCATACAATTCACATTTAATTTGGCATTTTTGAGTTAACCATGTAAATACCAACCGATTTTCAACAAATTATGAAAAATCAAATCAGAAAAACCTATTAAGTTATTATTGAACCTGAAATTTTACTTATACTCGTACATATTACGAAATTATTTCATATTAGCAATGGCACTGCAAATCGCTCAATACTTTTTGTGGAACAAAATATTATGTGCCTTCAAACGGGAACGAACATAGGCTTGTTAATCAGGGATGGAAAAGGTACGCTAGTTCGGTTTTTTAAAAATGATAACCAAAGTACTATAATACCCATGTCTTATACCATAACTTGTGATTAGTTTAAAAAAAAAAATTCCAAAAACGAAATATTTTGCGTCATTATATTCGTTTGCAGAATGTTAATCGCTGATTAAATTTCTTAATTATTTTTCTGCTGCACAAATCCTTTTTTCCACTCTGCCAATATTTTGTAATTTTTTTATTGCGGTATATTTTAATTCATAATCCAAGGACTATAATACTCATATCTTAAACCAAAGTTTGGCCATTAGTTGGCAAAAAAAAAAATACGAAAAAATTCTGCAAAAAAAAATTTTGCATCAATATATAAAGAGATTGTGGGACTTTCTATCAGTGAGAAAACTTTTGCTTTATAATGTGGCTTCAAACAGGAACATTAGGGTTTCCAACTTTGTATGGAGCAAAAAAAATGTAAGTTATTGACTGGGCCCCCCCCCCCCCCCCTTGAAATATGTATTTGGCTGTAAAACAACGTCTCCCAAAAAATTAGGACAATCGGATAAGAGGAACACGTGCCTCAACGGCCCTGAAGTTTGAAAAACGGTATATATGGGAAAAATATGACTTTTTTTTAATTTGTTAAAGTTTTTAATATTTTAAATTAATCTTGAATTAAAAGGATTAAGAAATCGTAATTTTAAGAAATTTTAAAAAATCAACCATTGGACTTTAAGGTTTCATTAAGAACATATTGTAGATTAAAAACTCTAAAAAATTGTAGGAATTCCTTTTTTTCATTTGGCTGGGGCAGAGATTTTATTTTAGCGGATTTCGAGAAAACGGCGATTCTTTGCATTTATTTAGCTTTCAGGCAAGTTTTTCTTTTTTCTTCTTTTAATTTCAAATAATTTTGGCCGGAATATAACAACACAAGATCAAATACTTCAATCCTGAAAATTAGGGCAAAATATTAAATACACTAAATTGCCCCTGTGTAATGTCAGGGGTCAAATTTTAGGCGTATTTAATTTTTCTTAAACATATTTATATAACATATATTCCTGAGCGGATTTTAGTGAAACTTCTTGGTATTATTTTTCTAAGTCTTAAAATAATATTCCTAATTTAGTTTTAGAAAATTAACCCTCAAGTGCTCTTGGGGCTTTTTTGGCCCTATGGTAAAAAAAGCCTAATATTTTTTCAGTGGGGCACACAGGCCCCAACAGCTCTTAAGGGTAAATTTTCGGAAATTAAACTAAGAATATTATTTCTAGACCTAGAAAAATAATATCAGAAAGTTTCATCAATATTCGCTCAGGAATATCTGTTATATTAATATGTTTAAAAAAGTTAAAATCTCCTAAAATTTTACCTCTGACCTTACACAGCGGCAATTTAGTGTATTTATATTTTGCCCTAATTTTCAGGATTGAAGTATTTAATCTTGTGTTGTTATATTCCGGCTAAATTATTTGGAATTAAAAGAAGAAAAAAGAAAAACTTGCCTAAAAGCTAAATAAATGCGAAAAATCGCTGTTTTCCCGAAATCCGCTAAAATTAAATATCTACCCCAGCCAAATGAAAAAAGGAATTCCTACAATTTTTGTAGTTTTTAATCTACAATATGTTCTTAATAAAACCTTAAAGGCCAATCGTTGATTTTTTAAAATTTCTTTAAAAAAATTTTTAAAAATGTAAAATTGTAGATTTGAAAACAGTGTTTAAGAATTCCGACCTTTTTGGCACTAATTTAAAACGAGTTTGCAAACCACATGATAAAAATACTTTTTAATTGAGTACCTTGGAGTTAATAAAATAAGAAAATGTTTTTGCATTACATTCTTTCTACAAATTTCAAAATTTGGGCTCGAACTTCTTGATTAAGCGTTCTGTAACACATTAGTTGCCGGGGGCTTGGTTTTTTTTCAACCGATTTTAGTTTTTATTGCCTTATTAGAAAGATAATTTACTGTTTATTACGATTTTTTAATCCTTTTAATTCAAGATTAATTTAAAATATTAAAAATTTTAACAAATTTAATAAAAGTCATATTTTTCCCATATATACCGTTTTTCAAACTTCAGGGCCGTTGAGGCACGTGTTCCTCTTATCCGATTGTCCTAATTTTTTGGGAGACGTGGTTTTACACCCAAATACATATTATAAGGGGGGGGGGCCAGTCAATATCTCACAATTTTTTGTTGGAGCACCCTAAGGAACATACTCAAAGCAATACTAATAAAAACCAAATATTTACATCAAACATCATTGATTGCGCTCTTTGTTTGGCTCAAATATCAATTGTAACCAGGGATGAAAAAATAGCTCCATAGCCATCCAAAATAATTTAGTTATAAAAATCATGAATGGAACCTTAATTACACTATATCCAACAGTATTATAGCCCTAGATTATGAATTTTAAAAATCCACACGTACAAAATTGGAAAATTGTGGCGGAATGCGAAAACTGGCTTTGTGGTTGAAAAAATTAATTGAAGACTTAATTAGCGATTTACATCCTGCAAATGAATATATCGATGACAAAATTTTCTGTTTTGCAAAATTTTTTTCGTAATTTTTTTTTAAACCACTAATTGATTGCAAAATAACCGCGGAAAGCGAAAAAAGGCTTTATGGTGAAAAAAATTATTTAAGAAACTTAATGAGCGATTAACATTCTGCAAACAAATATAATGATGCACTTTTTAATTTTTGGAAAATTTTTTTAAATTTGTCATTAAATATTTCTTAATTGCATTCGCTTACAAAAAACCATATCTAAAACACATCGTCGACCGGCCTACAAAATGTCATATGTGTTTTTTAATAGATTTTCAGAAGAGCGAAAAAACTGTTACAAAATCTACTTTTAATATATTTTAGTGGCATCATATGCCTTAATGATGATTTTACTAAATGAGGTCGTGAATCATTAAGGCATAAGCCTAAACCACATAAACGCAGTGCGACGTTTTGTCGATAAAGCAGTTTTTTGTATCTTCTCTATTTGTCACTGCCGAGAAATTAGAAAAGTTTTTAAATAAACAAGAGCTATTTTTAAACAAAATACAATAAGAAATTTTTAAAAATATTAAATCGTTTTCGAGAAATTCAAGAACAAAGTTTGACAGCACTGCCACTGTCCACTGGCACTTTCACTATGTAGTTTGGGCTATATGATGCCAATAAAATATCATAAAAGTAGATTTTGTAACAGTTTTTTAGCTCTCCTGAAAATCTATTAAAAAACACATGTGACATTTTGCAAGCCGGTCGACGACATAATAAATTGAATAAATCTTACTATCTTCAAGTTCTTTGGTTGATGGGGTTTTAGGACGGATTCACGCTATTGCGGCTTTTAGCAGCTGAAGGGCAGTGCTGTATTTTTTTAAAATAATTTGTGTACATTTCTCTATGGTACATTTCTCCAAAAACAAACTAATACCGATGAAGTCCGTACACTCAAAAAAAAGTCAGTAAAGTCAGCAAAGAAAGTTGCTGTGTCAGCAAATTTTTAGACAGGGGCGTGCTTGCAAAAAAGTTGGTAATTTCAGGTGTTTGCTGAAAATCAGCGAGCTGATTTTTACCAAAAAATAGTAATCTCAGAAAAGTTTTGCTAACACTTAGTCGATTGCAAATAAAAAAATCCGTGCTAAAATCACTAAACATTTTGCTGAATATTAGTAGACTTAAAAAAACTCAAAAAATGTTTACAGAAATTTTACTTTAGTTAATTTATTTGCTGAAAATTTAAATATAAAAATTGTGTAGAGTTGTTTTTTTAATTATCATTTCCGTTATCTGTACTACATCCAGACAAGCTGTGACATCTACATCTTGTCTATCTGGTTGTCGTCCACGCTATAAATTCGGTTATCAGCACAATTTTTGTAGCAAAATAATTTGTAAAACATTAGTTCAAAATTGATTTAGTGCAAAAAAAATATAACTGAAACTTTTGCTCATAACGGAATTTCAGCAAAAAAATTGCTGAAAACTAGTACACTTGATATACAACACGTTTTACTATTTTTTCTACTAACTTATTTTTTTGAGTGTATTTAACGGTATGAAAACGGAGTTAAAACGTGTTGTATTCGAAATCCGATTATACGGTCCGTTTGTGTTCCGTACACGCACATGCTGTGACGAATACTTGCATACGGACCGTTAACGTGCAGGTAAAGCCGGATTTATGATTCCGTACTTTGCGGACAGCCCGTAAAAATGATTCTTGGGTGGTGTATATGTAGTATATTAAAGTTAGGTTTAAACATATTTTTTTACACACCTTCATTCCACCAAATTAAAAATGTAATTTATTCAGAAGAAATTGTATTTCACAATAATGTGAGGATTAAAAATGTTATCAAGACAGGATCAAAAAGAAATGTGAGAAAGGTAAGTAATCCATATAACAACCCAGCAAAAAAATGTGGTATTCATTCTTTGGTTATAACTGCTTTCATTGCTTCCTTAGTTTCAGTTAGTATGCTTTAAGTGCTTTTTGGAAGTTATTCAAAGGAACTTCCGAAAGTATTCATGCGTTCATGTTCCAAATGTAGTGATTTGGATATAAACCTATGATAATCTTAAAAAATCACCCTTTTAATTGCTTCTGAAGCATAAGTTTTTATATTTCTATAGTTTTTCAAACCATAGTACAAAATATTTTCTAATCATTCAAATCGAAAATTTTTATAGAAAACTGTTTTAATGAACTTTTATTTTTTATAAAATCTTTTTTTAATACTTTTGTGAAAACTTTTATGCGAGATCCACTTATACAGTTTTACAATTTTTTCAGTTTGACAAGTTTCTTTGAAATTTCATTTTGTTTCAAATAATTCTCAAAACCTTTTGACAATTTATATTTAGTTTACATATCTTTTGCAACTGTAATTCAGAAAATATGAATTGAAATTAATTTTTTTTAATTAAAAAAATTAGAATGATATTCAGAATTTGCATTAGAAATTTCGAAAACGTCATTTGAAGTTCAGAAAAACAGCACTTGTAATTCGGGAAATATCAATTGATTTTCAGAATACATCAATTGTAATTTAGAAATCATCAGTTAAAATTCAGAGAATATAAAAAATAAAATTCAAAAAATATAAAATCTACTACAATTCATAATTTCTGAATTTGAAATGATAATTTTTTTTACTTTTTTAAAATTCAAAACGAAAACATTTTTCTTCTTATTAATAAATCTCAAAATGAATATTTTTTAAGTTTATCTTCATTTCATATTCGTAAAAGCAAGTGTGTGAGAGTGTGAAATTCATCAACCGAGCTTATGTATTGAAGTACATTTGTTTGTTCATAATTTAACAATTTACTTCTTGAAAACCTTATAATTTATTTTATTATCTTTTGAAGTGTAATATCTTTTTTAACTATTTAATTTTTTAAATAAAAAACTAAAAATAACGAAAATAATTTTTTATTAAATCTGTGAGGGGGCAAAAATCGGTATCTTACTACAATGGAGTAACGTTTTTTATCATCAATGTGAAAGTGTTTCTTTACACTAATGTAGAAGCATTTATTTGTACTAATAAAGAAGTACTTATACATCATTGCATAAAATTCGCTTTTTAAAAAATTATTTTAATGCATTTTTATGAATTAAATTTTCATAACATCTTAAATACTACAAAATTTATGCATATTTTTCACGCATACTAGAGAATATCTAAACATAGCATCTGGATTGCTTCTTTAGAATAAAGAGCATGAGTAATGGTAAGTAGCTATATTTGAATGCTTCCGTCCTATGACACGCCAACGTTAAATTCATCGATGAAACCATTAGAAAAGAAGTGATGCCTTTGTCATAGTAGTGATGCTTTTATTGCTTCTTTGGCAGAACTATTTTTGCTGGGAATGTAACTAAAAAGTGTTTTTTAATCCGCTTTATTCTCAGAACAAGTATGGAAAGGATGAAATATTGTATTTTAAAGTATTTTAAATATCTTAAAATAAAAAAAAAAATTATTGGAGTTTGAGGCCCGATTACTGAAAGTTCAGTTAAAATTAAGCCAACAGTTAAATTCAGATTTTATATGGCAAACAACAACAAATGTGTCAGTTAAAGTCCCAATTAGTACATTGTGAAAATGAAGCTAAATCAATTAAAAATGTTGTTGATTTAAAAATTAACGAGGAATGTTCATTTGAGATATACATTTTCAAACAATTTGATGATTAATGATTCCATACTTGGGAATTGTTGCTCACCATTAAAATTTCATTACACACAGAGAAAAAATATGCCAGCTTAGTGTGTGTACGTACTATTTAAGCCCAATTCAGATACGAACTTTCTATTTTAGCCAAGTTTGAATATGGACTGATTCTAACCAATTTTAATAGGGTTCACCCTTAGGTCAAAACGTTGAACACTATTAACCTTGTAGTTTGATTGCAAGGTTTACATGGACAGATGTACGGACAGACTTCGCTAAATCGACTCAAAAACTAATTAGTAAGGAAAGGAATTTCATGCAATTGCATCCCAGGAAACATTTTTACAATCGGTTGCCCACCACACCAATTCTGCAACTGGTTCCAAAAAACGCAAAAAAAGTGCCCCCCTCAAAATAAACCTTGGTTTGTTTTATGATGATTCCCAAAATATTGAGATCTTACGAGCTGAACCGTTTTTAAAAAAGGTCTTTTTTTAGTTTTTGGCAGAATTTTGGTATTTAGCTAAAGACAATATACACAATATTGGTATCATATGAAACATTTTTTTGAGGCGCGTCGAGCGGTATGTACAACATGTTCAATCTTCCTAGAAATTTCCTGTTGGTAAGGATATTCTAAAAAAAACAAGTTTTTGACTCTTTTGTATGAAGAATTTTGTGATTTAAATGTCAATCTTACATATCTTAATCTCTAGTCAATTTAAGTGAACACGTGTTTCAGGTTTTTAAATTCGCGATTTTTCGCGTTTTTATCAGAAATTCAATATGGTGGAGAAATTATGTTTAAAATAGGGTAATATGGATATAAAAACTTTCCTTTTGACAAGTGGATAGAGTTTCGAATTTTGCTAATTAATACATTTTTCACGGTGCTCTGGACCAAATTTTGATAAAATTTGGAGTTACCCCAATTCAATAAAAAAAATTTATGAAATTTTTTGTAGGTTTATTATTAAATAAAATATTTTATTAAAATACGCGTGTCTGTAATTTTTTTAAGAAAATCTAAATATATGCTAACCCTAAATAAAATTTTATAACAATTTTTTTTCGCGAAAAAAAGATATTCCGCCAAAAAAAGCGCGTGTTGGGTTTTTTTTCTGTTAAGTTGCATTTTAATCCTTACATCTACTAGAAACTGAATTAAATTTATTATTAAAATTTTAGATAAAAAAAAAGATATTCCGCCAAAAAAAAGCGCGTGCTGGATTTTTTTCTGTTAAGTTGCATTTTTATCTTGCATCAACTAGATACTGAATTCAAATGCAGATTGCAGTAACTCTAAAATTTTAACAAAATTTAGTCCACAGCATCACGCAAAATATATGAAATTTGCAAAATTCCGAGCTATATCCACTTTGCGATGATTTACATACTTATCAAAAGAAAAGTTTTGGTGTCCATATTGCCCTATTTAGAACACATTTTTTCCTCCACATGGAATTTCTGATAAAACGCGAAAAATCGCGAATTTCAAAAAAATCTGAAACACGTGTTCACTTAAGTCGACTACAGATTATGATATGGAAGTTTGATATTTCAATAACACATCTAAATTTTTAATATAGAATTTTTCCTTAATTTTTTCCCAAAACTTCACAATTTTCTTAATCTGGGCTCCAAAATTACCGGAAAAGCTTAGAAAAAACAAATACTAACTAAAATAACATCAAATTCTTTAAAAATCGTGTGAAATATGTCCTTAAATACCTTTTTCGAGCAACCGCAAACAAGTCGACATTGTACCATCAGACTCCCAAAAAATATGTATCAAAGTTTCTATTTGTAAAAAAGCCTTAAGAACATAGCAAAACGCCAAAATGAAGGTGTTTTTTTAAAACTTCGCAAAACACACGAAATACACGACTGGCTGGAGGATGCTTTATGAAATAAAATAGACAATTTTGCATTACTGTTTCAATTCTTTTAAAAATTTAAACTAATATAAATTATATCTCCATGCCCTTTAAGACAAGGCTGCATTTGTTTTAAAACTGTTACACAATTAACATGTTAATTCTGTAAGAACTTTAACTTTTCTTATTTTTCCTAAGAAAGTGTACATACACATCGGTTCAAAACCACATCAATTCTAAAACATGTTCCACTAAAGCAGCATTGAACCCGAACCCGTTTCAAGGAATATAAATTCGAATTAAAACAAATAACCTAAAGTTAAAAAATTTTAATTTATATAAAATTTGACTTCTGTAACTGCACACTCAGTGAATTGTCTATATGCTATTGATGAATTTATACCAAGGTTGGCAACCGAAACGAATAACGGTATAGGTATCGGTATTGGTATCGATTTTTTATTTGTATCGGTATCGGTAACGGTATTTTAATCATTTCGGTATCGGTATAACCGATACCGAAACATTAATACCGGTATATACCGGTATTATTGAAAAAATTTACAAAAATATAAAAAAAACGTTCTTAATTATAAAAAAACTCAATTTTATTAAATTTTTATAAAGGATAAGTATTTAAGTTATTAAAAATTTCTAACAACGGAAGTACTTCAGCCTAAACACTCCGATTTTGATGAAATTTGGATATGTGATTGAGAAAAAAATCTAAGATCGACCTGTCTCAGCTTATCGGCCACCCCGGAATTTTAAGGGTTCAAAAAGGGGTTCAAAAATGGGTCCTTTTTAGGTTTTTTTGCTTTTTAAGATATTTCGACCAAAGGAACCATGTGCAAGTGTGGTATTGTTGGAAAGCAATTTTTGAGGGCTTTTCACTGGTAGCTTTTATTGGTACTTTTTTGCTCTTTCGAATTTGCTGTTTTAAAATTTTCAAAAATTTTGGGTACTTTATATGGAGAACTATATTGCTATGGCTGCTGAATTCATATATATTATTCCTTATTAAATTTAAGCGGAACGTGTTTTTGCGTTTTTCGATATTCGCACTACATCAGGTTTGCCAAAATTTTCCCCGAAACACCTTTTTTGGTACATTTTTAAAGAATTTAGGCCTCTTTCTGTGCTAAACATAGGAAATATGTACATCAAACTTCATATTTTGATGGATATATTAATCCTGTGATATACTCTTTTTTAATTTCGTAAATTTGAAATATGCTCTCATACAAAAAGTTTAAAAAACATGCTTTTTTTACATACTCCGTCTTTTTTATATAAAATGTTATATTTATTTCCACATTAGATCATTTATTTTTTTATAAGCTTTCCAGTGATGTATAACATGATATATATATAACCGTCGTTAAATAAAATAAGGGAATAAAGGCATTTAAGTTACAAAAAAGTACCAATTGTTATTTTGCAGAATATAGGCCCTATATTAGAGTGTTTTTTTTTTTGTTTTTGATTTTCGGAACACAAGTTGATTCACTACAAATATTTTATATTTGTATTGAGATCATATAATAAAATTAAAAAAAAAATAAGTTTATAAAATTAATAAAAGGATTCTCTAAAAGAAACTGTAAATTCAATTAAAGGTTTAAGAAACCAGTTTATATATTAAATTATATTTACTAAATTTGTCACAAGTTAGAGAATATTTATGAAGTTAAATAAATTAAAAACAATGTTGCCAATGCAAACTAAAGGCTGATAACCGCACTTTGAATTTATAACACGATTTTCTATTAACAATGGATAATAAAGTTTAATTGTTTAACAATTTTATATTAAAAAAATTTGTATTTTTGCTAAAAACGTGAAAAAAAAACAATTTTTTAAAACCGATTCCATACCGGTACGATACCGGTATTAAGGGAAAAGGTTTTTGAATACCGGTATTTTTTGAAATCAAGAATTTCGGTATTGGTATCGGTATCGGTTGTCAATTTGAAAGGGTTTTGAAACGGATAACGGTATTATAACGGTATCGGTTGCCAACCTTGATTTATACACTGATTCAATTAAGTTTCGCTGGAATTCGTCTATTGAAACTTTTAATTGAATTGATGCAATTTTTCATAAAATTTTATGAAGAATTTCATATTATTTATTAAAAATGTCATACACCCAAAAAAGTTTTTTTAGAAAGAGATTCATAAAAATTGTGAAGCTTTTTCATAAAATTTAATAAATTTGGCTTTTACTTTTTGAAGAAAACTTCATTAGCTTATTGAAAATTTTGTTTACAGCTCGTCCGATAAAATTCTCTCAGAGTAAGTACGCTCAAACTTTAGGTTATTTTTTTACTGTTAATGGCCTTTAGTAACGAAAAAGATACTGAGAAAGAAAGTAAATTGGTATTCTCAATTAACTGAAATTAATCTCAAAGAGAACTCAAATTTTTATATCGATGACTTTAATGAAAATTTCGTAGCTGTAGGAAGAATCTTATTAAAATTTAAAAAACTTTAGGTATAGCATTTCTTTAACCCTTTCAGACCCAGCATACACGATTGTGAGATGTGATGTTTTCTCTTAAAATTACAAATATTTCAAATACTAATAGGTTTATTTAGATAAAAAATTTCAGTTATACTTTTAGCTAAATTATATTTCATAAAATATGAATTGACACCAGGAAATTTTAATAGTTTTAGTACCATTTCACCTTAAAGTTATAAAATGAATACATTTTTGCAAGCTATTTGGGTCTGAAAAAGTTAAATGCAATATTAAATTTTATAGTGTTAGTAGGTCCATTCGATTACTTTTCTCAGTCAAGTCCAGTAAGAATTACTCAGTACAAACTTACAGAGAGACACAGCTGATTACAACACCAAATATACAAATAAATTTTATCTGGTCGCTATGGAAGACGATATATTTTTATGTTAAATCTTAAGCAGGAGCTTTTTACAAGGTTTTCTTATCTTTCCCATAATTTATTTTGAAAGTTTCATTGCTTTGAATTTCCATAAAATAACATAATTGTAAAATATTTTTTTTTTTGTTTTCAATAAACGAACATATGTTTTCGAAACATATGTTTTTTTCTGCTTGCAAATTCTTACTGAGAAAAATTTGTCCAGTAAAAATTTGCAAGAAAAAGAAGAAGACTTAGAAATTCTCATCATAGAACTGTCATTTTATTCTCTCTTTTCTTTCTGTTTACTGAGTATTTGTGTTAACGAACGCCATCCAGTAAAAATTTGTACAAATTTGTACAAATTATCCAGTAATCGAATGGACCTAGTATTTATTAAAAATCACATTCAAAGAAATTTTGTATCTAATCTTTTCAGATTTTTAAATTTTTTTATGAATAAAAAATCTACGTTAAGTAATCGATATGTAACAGTTTTAGGTTTGCTATTCTTAACTTACTAATATTTTGTTAGTTTCAGCAGTTCTTTCTGCCATCTTCAACGAAATTTTAGTAGATTTAGCAACATTTTTACAGACCTTTTTTTAAAAAAATCTCAGATACCGAAACTTTTCAACCTTCGAATATGAAAACTTTTTTATTAAATACATCGTATTCATATATGACGTTAATATTTAATGAAAAGAGTCAGCTTTTTGTATTTTAATTAATAAAAAGTTAATGAAATACCTTAATTTAACATTAAACGATTAACCGCCAATTTTCGCGAATAACCGACCCGAATAACCGGTTAATCCATTTTAGTGATTTTTCGAATAATTAACCGGTTAACCGCCTATGTCGAATAATTGGAAACACTATATGATACCCATATTGAATATCGTTAGCTGAAATGCAAAACCACGTAACTAACAAAAAATACAAAATCGGTTTTTTGATCGATTATGATGCATATCAACGAGGTCCACGTCTTCTCCAATTTTTACTATCATATAATAAAAATTAGACATATTATTAGCGAAAATCGAAAGCACGTAACTACATACTTGTTGCTTGAAAATTGTAAAAAATTGTTTCTCCTGTAAAATAGTAAAAATGTTAGTTACGTGGTTTTGCATTTCAGCTAACGATATGTTGTCTACAACTAAAATACAAATTTCTTACAAAAACTAAAAAAATACCTTTTTTAAAAATGGTCCAGCACGTGAGATCTCGTTACTAGACTCGAAATATTTTGGGAATCACCATAAAACAAACCAAGGATTATTTTGAGGGTGCCACTTTTTTTCGTGAGTCGGTCTAATGGTCACTGATAGCAGAGAGAAAAGATCTGAAAGCTGCCCTTAACTCTGCCAAAACACGAAACATAAAAGAAAATCTTCGGTCCCAGCATATTGCTTTAGATCGACTGGTGAAACACAGCGCACGCAGTGATTAACGTTCTTCGGTAAACAAAGTATCCAAAGAAGCTCAAGCGGCAGCAGACACAAAAGCTTAGCTTAAGCAGAACTTCTCAAAATAGATCCTGAAACTAGTGTACAAAAAAATATTTACCCATATAATAACAAAAAGGCTTTCTGATAATATAACACCACAACTCAGAAACCAACAAGCTGGGTTTTGTAAATCTGTAAAAAAAGCAGAAAAAATTACAAAAATTAGTTAAAAATGACCGACAAAAGTTTGTCGGTAGAATCTACTGAAAATGACAGTTAAAACAAAGGTATATGCCAAGGGTGGACACGGATTTGTCCGCGAGGGCCATATTGTGGTTTTTCATAGATTATGAAGGGCCGCACCATACAATAAAAAAACAGATACTACAAATCTTTAAGTAAAATAAAAGCGGAAAGAACTAATGTTTTTTGTTTTGTAAAACAAAAACGGTTTTCAAATCCATCTATTCCAAAACTGGTTCCACAAGAACTCATTACAACTTTTTCTAAATTCTGTTTTGGTATTTTTGAATTACCTAACATAAATAGAATTAAACATTATTGGAACACTTTTTTATAGTTTTTGCATTGATACGCGGTGTCGCGGAATCGGTCAACGAAAATTTGAAAACTCAACTAGTTATAAGAGACTGAACATTATTCCGCCAAAAAAAGCATGTATACAAATTCATAGCCTCCTGGATTCGAATTTTTATGTAACAATTTCAAGGGACACTATGCACTAAAGGGTTAGTTTATACGATGATTACAAACTTAAAGATTTACCCCCAAATTCATAAACGCTTTGTAAAATTGTAGGAGGTTTATTGAACAAATTTTGTATGAAAATTTCGTTTTGTAAACCTCCTATAACTTTACAAAGCTTCTATAGCGAAGAATACACGAAGAAACATTGAGTAGGGAACAAAATATATCAAAAAATTTTGTAAACACGAATTGCACGATGTCAACACGCACACACTCACAAACACACACACACATTCACAAAAAAATGGGAATTTTTTCACGAATGTTCCCTCGTGTATTCTCCGCTTATGTATTGAGGGGTTAGTCAGTAATTTATATGCTTTTGATAAATTAAAACGCCGACTATTTCACAACACAGACCAATGCGGGGCAGCACTAAGCTCGAATTTTAATAAACCTTTACTTGAGTAATAAATTTTCAAACAAAATTTCTCACTATAATAAAATTTAAGTTTAAACTCGTGTTTTGTTTTGACTATAAAACTCGCCCACTCAACTAAAAAGTCTATAATGGTTACTGAAAATGCTGATGTTATTACTGGAAATTTAACTATTTTGCGCCCTTCGGTACATTTTGCTCATTTTATCAACTCATATCAGTAGGCTAGATTTGCAGTATAATGAAATTAGTAGAACAAATTATTAACCGCTCCTAAATTTTAACGAAATTTAAATGAATAAAATTTTAAATTAATACACTCACAAAAGTTTTTCGGTAGAATTTACTGCAAATGACAGTTAAAACGAAGGTTTATGCAGTTAAAAAGGCGACAAAGGTATTTACCTTTAAAATAACTAAAACTTTTGTTATTTTTAACTGTTGAAAAATTACTAACAAATGCATTAAAAATAACTACCAATGTCGTAAAATTAACTGATAAATTTTTACTACAAAAATTTCGAAACAACTGACAAAATCGGTAAAAACTACTGTTTTTACAATCAATTCTTTTTGTTTATAAAAGTATATTTTAATAAAAAAATATTTTTTTTTCTTTCGATTACAAAAATATTTGTTATTACTTCAGCCTATTTAAAATTCGAAACCGTTCTCCAGTTATTATGCTTTTATGCATTGGAGATACAATACAAGTTTCTGATTTTTATTTGCAAACGAGAAATATATCAATAATAAGAAATATAACCTAAACAAGAATTTTTAAAATTGAAAAAAATTCAACGAAATTTTTTATTTTTTAAATAACTAACAAAAACTACTGTTTACTGTAAAAATACTGTTTTGGTAGTTGTTTATTATGATATTTAAAATAACTGATTTAAACAACTGTTACGAAATTACAGTACTTTTCGTTGTTTTCTTAAATAACCGTCATAAAAGTTGTTTTGCTTTTTTCTATAGAAAAACAACTGTAATTACTGTTAAAAACAACAACTACTGATTACTACACAAACAACTGTCATGTAGTAACTGAGTGCATCTTTAACTCCAATGTCTGGTCTAAATTACTCCAATGTCTGGTCTAAATTACTCCAATGTCTGGTCTAAATTACTCCAATGTCTGGTCTAAATTACTCGATGGCTGTGAAACGTGGAATGCAGCACCCTGTGATATGAACCCCCTGCAAGTCTTTACAAACAAATGTCTAAGAAGAATCCTTCGAGTCTTTTGGCCACAGACTATATCAAATAAGCATCCATTGTAATACAAAATCGAAAACGGAACTAGATAGGTGACACCATACGGAAACCGATCACGGATATTGCCAGAACCGTTATTGAGTGGAACCCCCAAGGCAGCCGCAGAAGAGGGCGACCAGCTCACAAATGGCAAAGACAAATTGAAAGCGAAGCGGCAAACATGCAAACTTGCTGGAATGAAGTAAGAAACACCGCGATGGACAGATCTAGATGGAAAGATTTTGTTAAGGCCCTATGCTCCTTGTAGGAACGACAGGAACATTAAAAATAACAAATTCCGTTAACAGCACGAATAACTCATCCAATATGGCTAAATTATGAAAAGCACAGCAACTGACATTGAATTTCCTCTAATATTAATTATTTAATAAAAGAAAACACAATTTAATATTTTTGTTTTTTATGAAATACTTTTAAAGAAATTTTTATTAGCAGTAATATTATAGCTTACATATTTAAATACTAAATACATATTACATAGATACATATTATATTTATATATGATATATAATTTATTAAATTAAATTAAGTATTAAAACTTAAAATTTTTATTTTCAGTTACTACTTTATTTTTACGTTTAATTATTTATTGTTTATACTTTTTAATCAATAGTATATTGCTAAACGTATTACATACAGAACCGGGTATGTAAAAAATAATACAAAATGAAATAAAAGAAATTAATTTGTTTTAAAAAGTTAAAATTACTGGAGAAAATATAGCTTAAAATACACTAAACAGAAGTAAATAATTCAAAACAGTACTTGGTACTGTTTTAAATAAAAGTATACAAGTATATATTTTTTACTTAAAATAATTAGAAAATAAAAGTTATAGCGAAAATAAAAAATGTCTATATTTATTTATAGAGAGAGTTGGTGGCGACACTTTTTGATAAAAAAAATAGGAAGAAAATAAAAGTACAAAAGAAGTTTGCGAAAAGCAAGAAAGATTTCAAAAACTACATCAAATATTTAAAAAATTGTTAAAAGAAAAATTTCAAATATTTAAGGAATTTTTTCTTTCATAAAGAAATTAAAAATAGTTCTGAAGGGGGAAAAATGTCAATACTTTTATAAGTTGTAGGAGTTTAGAGTTAATGCGTAATAATTTATAAAATTGCGATAAAAAGAATTTTGTTATTAAATTTCCTTTAAGAGTATGAAATATTACAACTTATAAAAATATTAAGTTTTTCATAGGGTTTAAAATGTTTCCATTTTTTAAATAAAATTTTTTAAACCTGAGTTTTAAGACATTTTTTTAAAAAAAAAGAATAAAAAATTATTTTTGCTTAATTGAAACACAAGAAAAAATTTCAAAATATTAATCACAATACTTTAAACCTTTTATCTAAGAGAATTAAGGAATATTTTTTAAGAAAACGGATTTACAGACTGTTTTTTTTTACGAAAAACTTTTTCCTATCGGAAATTCTCAGATTCCCAGAATTTTGGTCTACAGAAAAATTATTAGATTCGCAGAACCTTTTGATTTATTATTGAATACCAGGGATGGAAAGAAAGCTCGGAGCGAGCCAAAAATATATACATTTTTTTTTAGAAAGCTCGGAAGCCAAAATTAAAAGAGCTGCTCAAATAAAAAAAGCTCGCAACTAAAAAAAATAAAGAGCTTATAAAAATGAAAAGGCTCCTTTACAAAACTAGAGTTTTTTAAATCGAGCAGCTCGTATAAAAAATTTTAGAGCTTTTTTTATCGAGCAGCTCTTTAACGAAATTTAATTGAGTTTTTTTGAAATCGAGCCGCTAAAAAGGCTCGCTCCCACTAAAATAATTTAGTTGTTATAAAAAACAAAAACGGTAATATATTTACACTATATTTAGCAGTACTATAGTCCCTAGATTTTGAATTTTAAAAATTGAAAAAAAAAACATCGCTAAAATTGGAAAAAGCTTCAAATATCAGAAATAATCGCCAAAACAAAAAAAATTAGAAAAACTCGCCAAAATTTGAAAAATTTCCAAAATTGAAAAATTCGTTTTAACTTGAAAAAATTTTCAATATTTGCAAAATTTATAAAAAATCGTCAAAAATTAAACAAAATCGCCAAAATTTCAAAATGTCGTGAAAATTCCGAAAAAATCGTCTGGAAAAAATTGTCAGTATTTGAAAAAATTACCAAAATCGTTGAAATTTGAAAAAATTGTTAAAAATTGGAAAAAATCGGAAAATTTTAAAATTTCGAAAATTGAAAAATTTTTAAAAAATCGTCATAACTTGAAAAAATCGTCAATATTTGCAAAAATTGCCCAAATAGTCTAAATTTAAAAAAAATCGTCAATAATTAGACAAAATCGCAAAAATTGCGAAATATCGTAAAAATTTTGAAAAAATTGTCAATATTTGAAAAAATTACCAAAATTTCAAAAAGTCGTCAAAAATTGGAAAAAACGAAAAAATTTGTAAAATTGCCAATATTAAAAAATTTTTTAAAAATTTTGAAAAAATCGTCATAACTTGAAAAAATCGTATTTGAAAAAATTGCCCAAATAGTCAAAATTTAAGAAAAATTTTGAAAAATTAGACAAAATCGCCACAATTGCAAAATATCGTAAAAATTTTGAAAGAATCGTCTTGTAAAAATTGTCAATATGTGAAAAAATTACCAAAATCGTCAAAATTTCAAAAAGTTGTCAAAAATTGGAAAAAATCGGGAAATTTTGAAAAAATGCCAAAATTTCAAAAAGTCGTCAAAAATTGGAACAAATTGCAAAAATTGCCAAAATTGAAAAACTCGTAAAAATTTATGAAAATCGACAAAAATTAGAAAAAATCGCCAAAATAGAAAAAAATCGTCCAGGTATTAAAAAACGAAATTTCCAAAATTTATTTCTCGCATTTATTTTTCCTTGTTCCAAAACTGTTGTCCGTTTTCATTTAACTCATTTAGTTTTACAGATACTAGCGATATTACATATAAAAGCCGAGGCTTAGTTTACGAGAAAAACGCGATTTTAAAATCTAGCAATGCAAGTCAAAATTTAATTTCGGTATTGGCGTATTGGGGGTGGGGTTTGAGCTTTGGTGCAGTCATTTTTCCTCTAGCTCTTCTAGTTTGGGAGATATGGATGATTAAAATTTTATTAAAGCGATTTTCGCACTAATTTTTTTTACAGATAACTCACTATGACCTTCTTGTTCAAAAACCGTTGTCCGTTTTTATTTAACTCATTCAGTTTTCGAGATAAGTGCGAAAATCGCTTAAATAAAATTTAAATCGTCGATATCTCCCAAACTAGAAGAGCTAAAGGAAAAATTACTGCACCTAAGGTCAAAACCCACTACCAATACCCCGATACCGAAACTAAATTTTGACTTGCATTGCTAGATTTTAAAATCGCTTTTTTTCTCGAAAACTAAGCTTCGTAGAGAGAAAAGGGCTTTTATTTGGTATATCGCCCATATCTCGACAACTGAATGAGTTAAATGACAACAGACAACGGTTTTGGAACAGGGAAGTCATAGTGAGTCGTCTGTGTAAAAATAAGTGTGAAAATCGCTTAAATAAAATTTTAATCGTCCATATCTCCCAAACTAGAAGAGCTAGAGGAAAAATTACTGCACCAAAGGTCAAAATCCTCTACCAATACCCCGATACCGAAACTAGATTTTGACTTGCATTGCTAGATTCTAAAATCGCGTTTTTCTCAAAAACTAAGCCTCGTAGAGAGAAAAGGCCTTTAATTTGGTATATCGCCCATATCTCGAAAACTGAATGAGTTAAATGAAAACGGACAACGGTTTTGGAACAGGGAAGTCATAGTGAGTCATGTGTGGAAAAATAAGTGCGAAAATCGCTTAAATATAATTTTAATTGTCCATATCTCCCAAACTAGAGGAGCTAGAGGAAAAATGACTCCATCTAAGGTTAAAACCCGCCACTAAGACCCCGATTGCAAAACTAAATTTAGACTTGCATTGCTAGATCGCGTTTTTATCGTAGAGAAAAAAAAATGCGAGAAATGAATTTTGGCGATTTTTTCTAATTTTTGACGATTTTTTTTTTGAAATTTTTATCTAGGTTTCTAATTCTGACGATTTTCAAAATTTAGAATTTCTGATAGTTTTGGCATTTTTCAATTTTTGAATTTTTTTCTTTTTTAAATTTTGACGATTTTTTGACGATTTGTCAAATTTTGGCGATTTTTTCAAATTTTTTTCAATATTGGCAATTGTTTTAAATTTTTCCGATTTTTTAAAATTTTTGAAGATTTTTCAAATTTTGACGATTTTTTTCAATTTTCTTAATTTTTTCCAATTTTTTCAAATTTTGACGTTTTTTTCAATTTTGCCGATTTTTTTCGATGTTTTGACGATTTTTCAAATTTTTACGATTTATTTTTTCAATTTTTTTGATTTTTTCCAATTTTGGAAATTTTTTCAAATTTTAACGATTTTTTTCAATTCTGGCGATTTTTTCGAATTTTTAACAATTTTTTTCCATTGTGACAATTTTTTTCATTTTTGCAGTTTTTTTTTTAATTTTTGACGATTTTTCAAGTTTTGACAATTTTTTTTTTAATTTTTGGCGATTTTTTTGTCCATTTTTTTAATTTTTATCGATTTTTTTTTAAATATTGGCGATTTGCAACAATATTAGCTATTTTTTTTAATGCACGTGAATACGCACTTGCACTCGCACATGTGCATGTGCGAATTCGTATACGCACTACGTGTGCGTGCATTACGAACCCTGCACCATACTTTGTATAATATTTGGGTATTTTAGTCCCTCATGTAGTATCAACTTTTAACATTTCTTTTGAAATTCTATTGGAAATGCTGTATTTAATATCTAATATTTAATTTGAATTTTTTTTGTAAACAAGCCAAAAGAGTTTTCAAATTTACTTGAAAAAAGCTAACGTTTTCATAATGCTCGATTTATTTTTTGGAAAAGAGCCTTTTTTTTTTTTGTGAAGCTCTTTTTCATTTTTTGAGCGTAATCATTGAGCTCGCTTTTTTTAAAAATTGAGTAAACTATATTTTATTAGCACTTACATTTTTATAAATATAAGAGCGAGCTTACATTTTTTGGTTCGTTTTAAAAAAAAGAGCGAGCTTTTTTTTGGGCTCGGCTCTTTTTTTAAAAAGAGCAAGAGCCCGAGCGAGCGAGCTTTTCCATCCCTGTTGAATACTGAAAACTATTTCCTACAGAAAAATTCTGAGAACTCTTTCTAATGGAAAAATCATAAGATGTTAAAAACTTTTTCCTACAATAAAAATTTGTAAAATCTAAGGATTTTTTTATTCTAAAAAATTCTTAGATTCTGCAAATATAGAAAACTCATCAGATTCTGGGAATTTTTCCTATAGACAAATACTCATGTCAGATATGCGACTGCCAGATATTTTTTTCGGAAAAAAACATATCTTAAGGAAAATTTTCACATTTACTGAGCTTTATTCATATGGAAAAATCTACAAATTTTGAATATTTGTTCATAGGAAAAAATTCTTAAAATCTAGGAGTTTCTCTTAAGAAAAAAGTTATCAAAATTAAAGAATTTTTATTTAAGAAAAATTACGAGATTTTAATAATTTTTTCCTATGGACAAATAGTCATATTCTGATACATTTTTTCTATAGAAAACGTCCCCAGGATTTTTTAATATTCTTAAGACATTTTTCTTTAAAAAAATTTAGATTGTGATTAAATTTTTATATAGAAAAATGCTCCGATTTTAAGAAATGTTTCCTGAAAAAAAAATCCCCAGTTATATAGAACTTTTTCCATAGAAAAATTATTAAATTTTGAGATGTTTTTCTATGGAAAAATCCTCAGCTTCTAAAACCCATTTCTGTGGATATCTATCAAAATCTTAGAGAGGAAAAACTGTGATATTGTTACAAATGTTGCAGTATGTAAAAATCATTTTCTTTCAAATTAAGATTAATTTTTTGGAAATCTTTCCTTGATTTGTCTTCCAAAGAAAATATATGTTTTGGATTTTGATCTACAATTTTGTTTTTGTGTTTAAATATTTATAAAAAAACAATTTCAAATTGTTTCGCTTAAAAACTAATGTTACTCTACAATTTGCTTTCAAAATTTTTTCATTTAACTTTTTTTAAATAATTAAAAAACGAAAAAAATTTATAATATTTAAATTAAAAAATTTCAAATATATATTTTTTTGTATATTTTATAATCTTAACCTTGTTCAGCTTACTAATGTTGTGGAGGCTTTAAGTGATTCTTGTTGGTGTTCTAAGGATGTTGGTTGGTGTTGTTGTTGGTAAGAGGAATTTAAATTATGTGTATAATTTTTGTGCTTTTTTGTTGTTGCAGCAGTATTAGTCGTAGTAGTTGCTATTGTTGTTGTAGATTTATGATACTATTGTGTTTTATCTTTGCCCGCACCACCAGCAGTTACACTTAGTCCCAATAGATGATCACTGGCCAGCAGACCAGCTGCTGCTGCTGCTCCAGGTTGGTGAGCATAATTACGTATTTGATGTAATGAAATGAGTTGTGTTGGGAAACCAGCAGCTGCTGCTGCATTTTGTTGATAGATATAGGCGGCAGCAGGTGGTGGCCTTTGTTGTGCCAAAGCAGCCGCTTGCAAATGGGATGGTGCCGTGGGAATGGGTGTAAAGGCTGAAGTAGTTTTAACATCATAGGCGGAGGAATTGACAACCACCATATTATTGGGTGAGTGAGCTTGCTGTTGTTGCTGCTGCTGCTGTTGTTGTTGCTGCTGTTGTTGTTGTTGCTGTTGTTGTTGATGATGTTGTTGGGATGTTTGACGTATCACCAAATCTTCACCCTGTTCATTGGGACTTTGTGAATGATTGGGGGTATTACCACTGGCCGCACTATCACCACCACCATTATTGGTGCCATTGGCCGTACCATTAACCAAACGTTGATGATGTTGTATCAATTCTTGTTGTTGCTGTTGTTGTTGATGTTGTAGTGTAGTAAAATTATAACCATTTTGTGCAGCAGCTTGTTGCTGTTGGACCTGAGCCTGTTGTTGTTGTATAGCTTCCGCTAACGTGGCCGCATTTACTGCACCATCTGCACCCACTTTAGCCCAATATGCCGCATTAGCGTCACCCGCTACGGCCGCAGCATTCATTACCACTTGACGTTGTAAACTCAACCCAATTCCGCCGGCTGGTACATGATGTTGTACACTTAGATTGTTGGCATGTCTTTGCTGTTGTTTTTCTGCCTTTTCGGCATGTTTTTGCAAATGTTTTTCCAGATATGTTTCTTGGGTATACGATTTACCACACAAATTGCATATGTGCGTTTTCAAATGTTTCGAGTCTTTGTGTTTTGGTATATGCTCCAGCAGAGTCATTTCATCGGTAAAACATTTATAACATGAATTACATTTGAACGGTTTATCTGTTTGATGGCATCTCGAATGGGATTGTAAATTGGAAAGTTGTGAAAAGGCCTTCGGGCAACCGGCATGACGACACTTGTATGGTTTATCACCCGTATGGGTACGTATATGCTGTTGCAGATGCGATAATTGGGTAAATTTTCGTTGGCAAATTTCGCAACGATATGGTTTAATGCCCAAGTGTATACGTGTATGCTGGGAGAGGTACGATGAATTGGCGAATGATTTTGTGCATTGTGTACATTTGTAGGGCTTCGTTTCACGTCCATCCGGCGAGGTATGATGATGTGAGCGATGGGATTTTTGATGATGATGTTCAACACTAGAGTTGGGATCGTACTGAAAAGGGAGAGAAAAGAAAAGTGTAAATGTTAAAAAATGATAGATTGAGAACTTTTTCCTACATTACAACCACAGATTAATACCAGATGTGAAACCAATGACAGGTGTCAAAAAAGTATTCTCGAACCGTATGGTTTTGTTTACATGGAAGTCAAGTCAAGAGGGAGATAACAATAAAAAATCTCCATACATTTTGTATTACTCATTTTTTGTATGTATCTGTCTCTTTTTAGATTATTGTGCTTTATCTTTTGTGTTTTTCTTAAATTTTTGCGTTTTGTTTTGCTCATTTTCTGTCGGCCATATTGCCCAAATCAGCTGATTCATATCTGGTATAATTTCTGATTAAAACTATCAGGTTTAGCAATTTATTTCCTCAGACTCTCAACATATTTTTCAATCGAAAAATTCCCAGATACTAATTTGTGGGTGTTGTGGTGTAATGGTTAGCGCTTTGGGCTGTTACATATAAGGTAGCGGGTTCGAACCCCAGCGATGGCAACATAAATTCGGAAAAATAATATGTATGAGTTTTCTATACCTTATACATATATATCGCAGCGTCCTCCGTCGGTGTTCCCATACCACTTAACAGCCACCGAAGTAAAATAACATAACTGGGCTATGAACTAAAAATCTTCAACAAAGTTTGCCAACTCTATTCAGGATGGCGCGCACCAACTGTTCTTCAACAACTAGCGCAGTTACAGTGTCGCCATATTTTTAATATTTGAAGATTCATCTTCCACCACCTTTCATCTCTTTTCTATCCGCATAATAGGAAGCATATCCTGTTCTTCTACTGTTTAAAAAACAAAAAAATTCTTCCTATAGAAAATCTTTAGAATCTATTCAGCGTAAAATTATCCTATGAAAGAATATTCAGCTTCTGAGATTTTTTAAATCAAAAAATCATCAGATTATGAGAACTTTTTCAAACAAAAAATGCTCAATTTCGGAGATTTTTAATACATAATTTTTAGGGCCAGTTTTAGAGTTTTACGTTGGAATTTTGTGTAAAAATGTTTGACTATAAAACTGGCCCTTAATGTGAGTACTACACATTCAACGATTCCTGTAGAAAAATATTTAGGTGGTGTTTCTACAGCTTTTGCAATTGTAATTCAGAAAATATCAATTGAAATGCAGAAAAAATCAATTGAAATTCAGAAAATATCATTTCAAATTCAGAAAATATAAATTTATATTCAGAAACACATCAGTTGAAAATCAAAAAATATCAATTGATATTCAGAAAATATCAATTGAAATTCACAAATCGTTATTTAAAATTCAGAAAAAATCAATTGAAACTCAGAAAATATCATTTGAAATTCAGAAAAAATCTATGAAAATTCAGAAAATATTATTTGAAATTCAGAAAATATCAACTGAAATTCAGAAAACATCAATTGAAATTAAGAAAAGAACAATATGTTTAAAAAGACCAGCGAGGTAGATAATGTAATGCCCTATAAAGTATGTAGGTTTTATAAAAATACGGTTGATTAGTGAGTGGCAGCAAGATTTATTATCACCCGAGTGGAAATTATTTAAATTTGTGTGCCTGAATGATTTCATGTAGACTAAGTTATTTTTTGTTACGAATCTTGGCTCCAAAATGTAAGGCAGAAATTTAGAGATAAATGATAATAATTCACTTAATAGTTTTTAATATCAGCGTTACGTTTTGAGTGCCTAATGGAGCCATAATTCGTTACAAGAAAGAAATTACACTACATAAAATCATTCAGGGACACAAATTTTAAATAATTTTCACTCGCGTGAGTAAGATAAATTTTACTCCCACTCATTTCTCAACCGTATTTTGATAAAACCCATATGTGACGCGCAAAATAGAAAGGGACCTAAGGATAGAAAGGGACCTAAGGTCAGGAGAGCATGGGATCGGTCTCATTCGGTGCTCAGATGTTGTCCACAAAAAAAATGCTATGCGCTGTCACATATATAAACTCTTTTATAGGGGATAACATTATCTACCTGTCGCATTATTTTCTGTATTACAATTGACATTTTCTGAATTTCAATTGATATTTTTTGAATGTTTTTCTGAATATCAATTGATATTTTCTGAATTTCAAATGGAAATTCTTAATTACAATTGATTTTTTCTGAATTTCAAACGATATTTTCTCAATTTCAAATAAAAATTCTGAATTTCAATTGATATTTTTTGAATTACTGTTGCAAAAGGTGCCCAGCAAAAAAAATTGCAAGTAATGCTTTACAAACTACTTCTTTCAATACTTCACAAGTATCCGTTAGTGTATTTTTACTGCTTTTTTAGAAGTTATTCTGAACAACTTCAAAAAATCACTACTTTAATTGCTTCCAAAGTATCCGTTTACAGCTTTTTAGAATTACTTCTGTACAACTTCCAAAAAACCACTTAAGTATTGCTTCTAAAAAGTAATTGGTCTAAAAGTGATCCTAAAAAGTGATTTTGGTATCATTTGGCATTTCCAAACAGAGGGTCCCGGGTTCGATTCCTGGCGGACCAATACTTTTTTATTTATTTTTTTTTTAATTTTTTTTTATTCTATTAATTTTTTTTTTTAATATTTTTAATTAAATTGTTTAAATTCAATATTTTTTAATTTTAAAATTTTTAAAAATATGTACAGCTATGGACATGGAAATAGGACACTTTTATGTGTTAAGAAACATAATTATTTATTTTGAAATATAAAACAAAAATATTTTTTTTATTTCATATACGGGAAGTACCCAAGTAAAAAAATGATATGGAGCCATATGAAGTTATATTTAATTATATATAATCTTTTATGTTATTAGATATAATTATATCCGAAAAATGAGAACATCTTATTGTATCGAATTGTATACAATTGTATACAATTTTGGTACAATTTGATACAATTTTATGCAATTCGATACAATTGTATCCGAATTTTGTCCTCAACCAATTACATCAAATTATATCTTTTTGTATAAAGTTATATAAAATGTTATAAAAGTGGACATAGTTTGATACAATTATATCTAAAAATTTACCTTATACTTCAGATCATATTATATATGACCACATCTAACAATATATAAAAATTATTTTTTTTAAATAAAAAAGATATGCAATATCTGGAGATCAGACCTGGGGCATTTCAACTGTAACTGTAATTGAAAATTTTCAATTACAAGTAATTGTAACTAAAAGTGATTTCAATTACAAATTTCAATTACATTTAGAATTAAAGTGTTTTTTGTTAAAATTTTGTAGAAAAAACTGACTGGGATAGGTTGGATAGGGTTGGATAAGTATAAAAAGAATACGTCATGTTGGGCTGACCCCTCACTTGTGCTTTTTCTCATTAATTCTTTTCCGAAATAATGTAATTGTAATTGACATTTTTTCAATTACAATTATATGTAATGTATAATTGAAAATTTTCAATTACAAATTACTTGTAATTGTTTTTTTTTTTATTACAATTACAAATAATATGTATTTGTAATTGAATTTTTTTCAATTACAATTACATGTAATTGTGTAATTGCATGTGTAATTAATTTCAAAATATAATGATTAACCCAAAGGTCTGCTGGAGATTCTATAATTTCGATAAATCTTCCATTAATTTTATCCAGATTAACCATGACAGTGCATTAAACATGAACAAAATTTTCTTTATTTTTAGGAATTTTAAAATAAAGGTAACAAGACTGAAATTTTAAAGTTAATAGGATTATGTTATACAACCAAGATATAAGAAAAATAGTAAAAAAATAGTAAAATATTACAAAATAGTAAAAATTACTAAAAATATATGATGCAAAAAATAAACTCACACACGAATCATGCACGGGTTATATATTCTTATTCACGCTCACGCACGAATCAAGTACGAATTATATTTAATTATTACTCACGATCACGTGTGAATAACGTGACTCACGAACATTTCTAGTCACGCGCCAATCCCTAGTAATTACTAAATCTAAAACTAGTTTAAAATCATTGTTAACATAGAACCACATATAAAGTGCGTTCCTTTACTTTTTGGGTAAAGTTCGGTAAAATGAGAGTAAGTAAAAAATCCTCTCACAAAATGACAAAATTACCCAAAAGTAAAGGAACGCACAAAACCACTTTTCGAGCTCAAAAATGTATTTCAAAGAAAAATGTGAAAATGCGTATAATTTTAGTTTGAAAAATTGAATAAAAACACATATTTATTTGAATTTAAAAGTTCTTATTGATTTTGTTCAATTAATTATTATAAATAACACATTTCTTCTGCGTATTGGTTTGTTTAATTTAATTTTTTAATTGTTGTTTTTGGTTATCATTCATCATCAGCTGTTAGTTTTACAATTTACCAAAGTTACCCGAAGAAAAAGTTTGGGTAACTTTGGTAAAAAGAGAAACACAAACACACTCTCTTGAATGCTCTCATTTACCCAATTTTCGTGTACGGGAACGCTTTTTGGGTAAGTTTGGGATCCCGCGGGTTCCCGCGGTGACGTAAAGGAACGGACCTATAATATAATACGGTTTTACACATGTGTGCAATATAATAGATACATTAAAATTTTTTCAAATTTTTTTTTTCGATGCCTTTATTTTTAAAGATCAAAATAGTGGATAAATTCATCCCAAAATACGAGGAGATTGTTCAGAAAATGGAGCAGAATTTTAGCGTAATAGCCGTTTTTTTTATTTTGTAACTTGTTTTAAGTAGGCGTGGCTTTTAATGAAAAATAAGCGATATCGACCTTCTATCAAATTACATAGTAAAATTTAGCGAGTACTGATCAGTTCTGTAAAAACTGTATATTTTTGAATGAATGAAATATCGATAACGTTAAAATACAGTTACCGAAATACATGAAATAGCGTTATCCTTACAATACCGTTACCGTTATTTTTAGTTCTCTGCTCTTGCTCATTGCACGTGATTATTGAGTATATCATATAAATTAAGTCAATTAATTCGTTTTGTTTTTATTTTAGTTTGGTTTTTGCAACAAAAAAGTGCGGTATGCACCTAAATAACTGACTACCGTTACCCTTAAAATACCGTTACCGATATAACTCAAATACCGTTAGCCTTAAAATACCGTTACCGAAATAACCCAAGTATTGTTAATTTGAAAATACCGTTACCGAAATAAATCAAATACCGTTATCCTTAAAATACCGATACCAAAATAAATGAAAAAGCGTTACCCTTAAAATAAAATCGCATTCGTTTCGGTTACCATCCATGGTTTTATTTGTTTTTAAATAATATGTCTGTTCCCGTACTTTACCGCGGTTACCCAAACTAGCCCAAAAGCGTTCCCGTACTCAAAATCGCGTGTAAATTGTTATTGTTTGGGCTGTTTTGGGTTCCCGCGGGTACCCGCGGTAACGTACGGGAACGCACATAATAAGTGCGTTCCTTTACTTTTTGGGTAAAGTTCGGTAAAATGAGAGTATACAAAAAATCCTCTCACAAAATGACAAAATTACCCAAAAGTAAAGGAACGCACAAAACCACTTTTCGGGCCCAAAAATGCATTTCAAAGAAAAATGTCAAAATGCGTATAATTTTAGTTTGAAAAATTGAATAAACACACATAGTTATTTGCATTTAAAAGTTCTTATTGATTTTGTTCAATTAATTATTATAAATAACACATTTGTTTTGCGTATTGGTTTGTTTAATTTAATTTTTCTATTTATTTTTACAATTGTTGTTTTTGGTTATCATTGCATCAGCTGTTAGTTTTACAATTTACCAAAGTTACCCGAAGAAAAAGTTTGGGTAACTTTGGTAATGAGAAACACAAATGCACTGTCTTGAATGCTCTCATTTACAAAATTTTCGAGTACGGCAACGCTTTTTGGGTAAGTTTGGGATCCCGCGGGTTCCCGCGGTAACGTAAAGGAACGGTCCTAATACAAATTTAAAAAATTTTGTGAAAATATTGAAAAAGTGGCTAAATGCAAAATTAAGATGTGAATAGTTTTAGAAGGTGCATTCATTCAAATAAACAGGTAAAGTTATAAATATACGCGATTACAAAAATTCACGGTTTACGAGGGCATAAATCCAGTTAGAGGAATAACACTGTTTTTATGAAAACATTGAAAAAGTGGCTAAATGCAAAATTGAAATGTGAATAGTTTTAAAAGGTGCGTTCATTCAAATAAACTGTTAAAGAATAAATACACGCGATTACAAAAATACACGGTTTACGAGGGCATAAATCCAGTTAGATGAATACCATTATTATAAAAAAGTAACGGAAATGAAAATCAAATTTTTTTACTATTAAAATATTGGTTATGAAGATGAAATATATAAAGCAATGGTAATGAAAAAGTAATGGTAATAATTTTGGTCCATCGCTGAGATACACAATAAAATAGCCTTTGACTCACCTTCTGTTCTGGTTGCTCCGACATATTCGGTGTAGGTGGTGAATTTGGTGCACTATATGATTGTTTTAATTGCTGTTGTTGTTGCTGCTGCTGTTGTTGCTGCTGTTGATGTAGTTGCTGCTGCTGTTGTTCATGGGCCTGCTGTTGTTGTTGCTGCTGCTGTTGTTGCTGTTGATGTTCAACAAGTTGTTGTTGTTGCTGCTGTTGCTGTTGTAAATTAACACCAACCAAACCGTTTTTCAATGAATAATCTAAACGCTCCACATTTTGACGAAACTCATTGATATTAAATGGTTTATTATACTCATGCACCAACTGGGCCGTTCGCAAGTCAGCTGTTGTCAAATGACTCAGCGACGAAAGAACGCCACGTTCATTCATTGAACGTAGTTGATCAATGGTGGAACGATGTAGATAATCGTTTGCCGTTGTGGTTAAGGAGGGATAAACCGTAGTTGCTGCCGCCGCTGTAAGGGCTGAAATATCAGCCATTAAAAGTGGTGGTGTTGGTGAATTGTGGGAAAATATATTGGTATGGATGGAAGTTGGGTGGAAGGTTGATCTTTTAAAAAAACACCGTTATTATTATAACGATGGAGGGTTATTCGAGTTCGAAATATTTGAACTTGTGGAAGAACACGTTTATATCCAAAGAGGTTAGAACCGTAACTGAATAAAACTGTTGGCAAAAAACTGGATAAACTGCAATGAAAAATAACAAAAAGGCTTTTTATTAATATTCAATTTGTTTGCTTACATTTTATAAAAATTATATTTGTAATTCATTCATAATTTAAAATTATTTGCGCTAAATCAACATAATCATAATTTAGCAATTATGCTTAAAATTTTGATTAAACAAATTTCTGTGAAACTTTGTTTAATCTTTTTTAGTTTTTGTAGGAAGTAGCAAAAAATTGTTTAAAATGCATAAATATTAAAAAAAACAAATGATATATTCAGCAAAAAAGTATATTTAAATTAACATACTAAAAACCACTTAATTTGCAAAAAAAAAATAATAAAAAACTAGGCGCACTGGCAGTGATGCCAGATAATTTTGTTTAAAAAAATCGTCAATTAGACGTATATTTTCAAACAAAAATCAATTAAAAAAAAAACAGTAAAAATAGGGGTTCAGTGATTGATTCCTAAATCCACTACGTGAAGGTTTCTTTCAGTCCTTTAAAAACATAATTCCTTAATTGAA
This sequence comes from Leucophora obtusa, assembly GCA_949987735.1. NCBI lineage: Eukaryota > Metazoa > Arthropoda > Insecta > Diptera > Anthomyiidae > Leucophora > Leucophora obtusa. The sequence continues at coordinate 289,765,519 of OX465295.1, read as the reverse complement.
TTTTTAAATCTGATTTAACTTTCAACGGAATGATTCGCAAAACCCATATTATTGATTGAATTATTTTCTATATTAGTCAATCAATAACCGCATTTTTTAATCACTTGGATTTAATAAATCCAAAAAGTATTTCTCAAAGTGCTCAATAGATGGAGTTATCTTCCACATATTTTAACAGAATTTTTCTATCCGACTTTCTTTCACCCTAATTTTTAGTAATAAAAATGCAGGATTTTATTGTAACTTTAAATTCTTTGTTATATTTTATAAAAAACAGCAAGAATCATTCCTTCTTTTGAGTTTCATGACTTCAATTTATATTTCTACACAATTAAAATATTTCACTACAATATGTTATATATACCAATTGTATTTAATTAAATTACTTACAGTAGAGTGAAAAATTGCCATTTCTATTGCAGCTATTTACCCGCGTCCAAGATGGAAAATAAATATTTGGTGAAGTGTAGTTTTTTTTAAACATATTTAACACAAAAAATTTAAAGGAAAAGCTTTTGTTTGTTAGTTTTACAATTTTTTTGTTTAAACTTTAAACTTTCATTCGTATTTTTTCTGACATTAAATGAACAGGATATGTAATATATTGGTGTTTTTATTGTTATGTGTAATCCCAGATAAATAAAACTAACTTTTTTTTAATTTAATGAATCCACTTTTTGTATGAAAAATCTAAATCCAGGTGATTAAAAAATGCGCTTAATATTGTATCTTTAGCGCATTTACATATGATCGAAATCGAGTTAAAAGTAGATTTCGATAGATTTCGACGGAAATCCAATAAAAAATTTGGGATTTCAAATGATTTCCCATAGGAAATGAAATCCCAATTTAATTTGGATTTCAGTGAAATCTCATCGAAATCCAAATTGAAAACCAATTTTTCTCCCATATTTGCAGAAAAGTAGGGAAGTTTGCAGTCATAAAAAATTAATTAATAATAAATTTTAATAACTTTAAAAAATTAAGGAATAACATAATAAAGTCTGTTATTTTTAATTGAAAGAAATATTTAAAGCTGAAAACGGCTATTTTATTGTATGCGACAAAGAGAAACTATGAAAAATCATTTGATGGCGCCGCCAAGACCACTGACAAAACATTGAATATTTTAGCTTTCATCTTATCATCCCTATACTAAAACACATTTCTTAGGAAATATAACATTTGGCCTTTTTTTTAATCATTGGATTTATTTTCGGATTTATTTTGTTTGTTAAAAGATCCACATTTTGTTATTTAATTTTCAAAATTTAATATTTTTAGCAAAATCTAATACTTATGCGCTAATATAAGCTGTGTTCGGGTACTCAACATTGGGATCCCGAGGGATCCCAATTTTACCAAAAAGCGTTTTCTTACTACACAATTGGGTAAATGAGAGCTGTCATGAGAGAGTAATATTCTTGTTCTTTTTGCACGAGAAAGCACAGACTTTTTTTTCGTGTAAATTTGGGTAAATTGTTTTAATAAGCTGTTATATCATCAGTTGGGTGCAACTAGTTCAATTAAACTCTTCACTGATTTGAACCAAAGACCTAGTCACAACTAATAGCTCTTTTAGTTCAATCGATCATTTCATTCATTCAGAAAATATGTTTATCATTTACAAAAATTAGTATAATAGTTGCAAAAGCCTATCGGTGATTTTACAACTCCATAAAATTACCGACAATTTTGTGAAGACGCTTGTTTAAATGTGTTAAAGAGTTAAATATGTAAATAAATCGAAGCTTTTGTTTAATATTTAAATCTTTTCCAAATTTAATAAACTATGTATTCCTTTTTGTAAATAGAAATGCCTAAAAAGGAAATTTTTATTAAAGTTTTGATTTAAAAAGGGGTTTAACTAGAAAAGCTATCTAGATTTTTACAACAAATTGAACAAGAACTAGAAAGAGCGCTCACCAAAACGAACTATAATGCACAAATCTATTGACATTTGTTCTTCGGGCTTCAAACTTCGGGCATCCGAACTTTACCCAAAAAGTAAAGAAACAGAGCTATAATGTGAAAGAATTATTAAATTTTGTAAAAATGTGAGCACAGGAATGGAATTTAGATAAATCCAAAACGGATTTATAAAATAAATAAATCCGTTTCGGATTTAGCTTAATTTAATTCCAGAAATTGCATTCCCGCAAAATTTAAATTTTTTCTTTCACATTATAGTAGCGAATAAGTGTTAGACTTGAATTAAAATATAAAATTTTTAAAATTCATTAAGAAAATGTAGATTTTTAAGCAAAATAAATCCAAAAATAAATCCAGTGATTAAAAAAAGGCCTATTGTGTCTTTCATAACACAGTAGGGTAGAGGGGGGATCCTTGGCCAATTTTTTTTAAAGCACTGTCATTTCTTAACCCCTAATTATTTTTCAAAAATTACTTTCAAATTGAAAACCTACATATCTTGGCTTTAATTTCTATGATTTTTATTCTAATTATTTCCATATTATCTATTATTTTTTTAATGATTTTCAAAGTAACTCAATTCGGCGAAACTGCCCCAAACCTGGGGTATATTCGCCAAAAGAGCTAGATACAATTTTAACAAAAAAATCTGTTAATACAGCAAAGTCAATCTTTTAATGACTGAAATAAATAATTTAGAATAAGTTCTTTAAGATAAGATTTTTAATCAATAAATCTCCACTACATTAAAAAAAATATTTTAAAACTATAATATAATGATCCCTCAAAATTACAAAAAACTGAATAATTAATATAAATTTAAGAATGAACACAATTGTTCGTATTTACTATTAAACATATTTTAAACATACAGAAAAGTCTTAAGGCACATCTACACGAGAGATAAAACTGCTAGAGATAGAGCAAAAACCAACCCTAAATAGCTTAAATCATTCTCAATAGAGCTAGTTAGAGGTGTTTTTTGCTCTATCTCTAGAAGTTTTCTCTCTCGTGTAGATGTGACTTTATAGCGCATTTTAGGCAGGGATGAACCAACTCTTTGTAGCTCCAGGGGCCATCTGGTGATTGTGCCCCAGAAACAGGCACTAACATAAAATTAATATTTTTTCACACTTTTTAAGCATTTATTAAAATCAAATTATTATTTTCCGAAACCTTACCCCCGGTCTAGATTAGCAATAAATATCTTAGCAATAAGTTAAGTACGTCGGCAGAATAACGGCATAAAATTGCTTATTGCCGAGCTTATGTTAAGGGTATGAGAACACGTAATTATGAGTTATTTGCAATAATTCAACGAAGAAGGTTATGCGACACTTATTAGTAAATACCCTTGTAAAAATCCAAAATCGATAAATTTTTTTTGTTTTTTATTTATAATTAGTTGAATTATATTTAATTCTTCTTAATTTAATTAGTTTTTTTGTTTTTCTTGGTGTTTTTTCTTTTATTTTATTAGTGGCGTACTTTTTATTAAGGTCAAACTAAAATGTCATCTGAGTTTGACATTTCATCTCAGCAATATGTCGGCAATAATTGTTAACGAAGATGCGTAACAATTATTGCGACATATATTGCCAGCAATAAATATATACGCAATTTGGGGGTCTACACTGAAGATAACATAATTTTGACATTCGCTGCAATATATATCAACATATTTATTGCTAGTCTACCCAGTGTAGAAAATCATTACCAGATATGTGGTTATGTAACTACATACTTGGTAATGGTAACTAGTTACTTTTGTTATTACATTTCTTATTACCTTTATATGGCGATGTCGCGAAAAATAATGAGTTGCCATTACACACCAGCATACGAAAAATCAAAAAATATATCCTTACCTATGTGCTTACCAGTATGTACTGACAAAAATAATGAGTCTAAAAATAGATTTTCTAAAAAATAAATTATATAAAAAAAAAATATTTTTTATTGTATTTTTTTTTTTAAATAAAATTTGCTGGTGCGGGAATCGAACCTGGGTCTACAGATTGCCAGTCAACAGCTCTACCATCTGAGCTATATCGACATGTAATATTTAATAGATAAAAACACAATTGACCTGCTGCACACAAGTAACTTACTCGCCAACATACAAAAAATCAAAAAATATGTGGTTACATATATCCTTACCAGTGTTTAAAAAATATTGAGTCTAAAAATAGATTTCAAAAAATTTTCAAAAAAATCTAAAAAATTATTTTCTATTTGAAATAATGATAAAAATAAGTCATTATCAGTAACTCATTATTATATGTTTTAAAATAATACAGAAGGTAAGTGGGTGTCATTACTGGAAGTCCAAAAAATAATGATATGTCATTACCGTTTCTACACTGGGAAATATAAACTAAACAAGAATTTTTAAAATTCAACGAAATTTTTTATTTTTTAAATAACTACCAAAAATAACTGTCTACTGTAAAATTACTGTTTTGGTAGTTATTTATTATGATATTAAAAATAACTTCTTTAAACAACTGTTACGAAATTACAGTACTTTTCGTTAGTTGTTTTCTTAAATAACCGTCATAAAAGTTGTTTTGCATTTTTCTATAGAAAAACAACTGTAATTTGTGTTAAAAACAACAACTACTGATTACTACACAAACAACTGTCATGTAGTAACTGTCAAACTTTTTTGAGTTTACCGGTACGTACCGGTATTGCTGTTTCGATAACGGTAAACGGTTACCTTTACCGTTGCCGAAACAGACAAAATTCGACACCGTTACCCTTACCGTTATTCGTTTCGGTAACCAACCTTGGAATTTAATCATTTGATTTAATAAAAGGAACTATACACTCACAAAAGTTTGTCGGTAGAATCTACTGAAAATGACAGTTAAAACAAAGGTATATGCAGTTAAAAAGGCGACAAAGGTATTTACATTTAAAATAACTAAAACTTTTGTTATTTTTAACTGTTAAAAAATAACTAACAATGCATTAAAAATATATACTAATGTCGTGAAATTAACTGATAAATTTTTACTACAAAAATTTCAAAACAACTGACAAAATCGGTAAAAACTACTGTCTTTTACAGTCAATTCTTTCTGTTTATAAAAGTATATTTTAATAATATGTGAAGTAATACCACATATTCTTTCGATTACAAAAATATGTGATATTACTTCAGCCTATTTAAAATTTGAAGTAAAAATTCCAAACCGTTCTTCAGCTATTATGCTTTTATGCATTGGAGATACAATACAAGTTTCTGATTTTTATTTGCAAACTAGAAATATATCAATAATAACAAATATAAACTAAACTAGAATTTTTAAAATTAAAAAAATTCAATGAATTTTTTTATTTTTTAATTAACTAACAAAAACTACTGTTTACTGTAAAAATACTGTTTTGGTAGTTGTTCATTATAATATTAAAAATAACTGATTTAAACAACTGTTACGAAATCACAGTAGATTTCGTTAGTCGTTTTCTTAAATAATCGTCATAAAAGTTGTTTTGCATTTTTCTATAGAAAAACAACTGTAATTACTGTTAAAAACAACAACTGATTACTGAACAAACAACTGTCATGTAGTAACTGTCAAACTTTTTTGAGTGTAGCAATTGAATTATTTCGTTTAAAAAATATATTATAAAAGGTAAGTTACATTGATGTTTTTTCGGTTGCCCTAGCCGATTTTGACAACAATGAAAACAATAATATTTACGAAATTGCAAAAAGGAATAAGAAAATAAAATTAGGCATAAACGACAAATATTTACAATTCGTTCCGTTTACGCACCGTTTTCGGTCCCTCACAAACGGAATCCAACTCCGTATACGTACGTACCAGAAAACGGAACATAACCCAAAAAACATTTTTACGGACACTCCGGCACATACGGAATCATGAATCCGGCTTTTACGGCACATTAACGGTCCGTAATACACGCATCCGTCAAAGCTTGTATGTATACGGAACATTAACGGACCGTGTAATCGGATTTTCGAACATAATACGTTTTAACTACGTTTCCGTACCGTAGAATACGGACTTAACTGATTTTAATTTGTGTTCAAAATAAAAACAATTACATTCTTTTAAAAATTTTTGTGGCGATAAATTGGTGGCGGTAGCTAGAATATATCCAACACAATACAACCAACACATCATCAAGTCGCATACATATATTAGATGGTAAGATTAATAAAATTTAGTGCGTGTTTTACAATGGTTTGTGGTTTATGTAAGATCGTTTGTTTATATAACAAAAGCTCTGTTTCACGCACGTTAACGCGGCTACGCAATTTTTCCCAAATTGTGTGTCAATTGTTGTTGTTTTGAGTAAAAAATCAATTAAACCATAACTAATTTAGTTTTTCTTTTGCATGTAGATGATCGATTCTATTATGGGTGACTGTCGTAAATTGATGCGCTAGATAAAGAGGTAAACTCAAAGGTAAACTGATGTACTAAATATAGTGTAAATGTAAATAATATCGTTACTAATAAATCTATTAAAAATAAAAAAAAAATTTACTAAAAATTAGTCAATTTAGATAGATATACAAGTCCGTTTTTGGTCCGGAGTTACTCCGTTTATACACGACATAACGGTCCGTAAATGGTCCGTCATTGACGGACTTTCAACGGACTTGACCGTTTTTTGCACGACGCAACGGTCCGTAAACGGTCAGTCAATGACAGACTTTCAACAAACTTGTCAGTTTTTTACACGACATAACGGTCCGTAAACGGTCCGTCATTGACGGACTTTCAACGGATTCGAATCAGTTTCGATGTTCCTTAAAATACGGTTTCTGGTCCGTATACGGATCCGGAAAACGGCACGTAAACGGAGTTGGACTCCGTTTATGACGGACAGAAAACGGTACGTAAACGGAACGATTTGTTTGTTGGGAAGGAACATCGAAACTGATTCGAATCCGTTGAAAATCCGTCAATGATGGACCGTTTACGGACCGTTATGTCGTGTTAAAAACGGACAAGTCCGTTTAAAGTCTGTCAATGACGGACCGTTTACGGACCGTTATGTCATGTAAAAAACGGACTAGTCCGCTGAAAGTCCGTCAATGCCGGACCGTTTTCGGACCGTTATGTCGTGCGAAAAACTGAGTATTTCCTTGTCCGTATCCTACCGATTTTTTTCCACAAAAATAGACCATATGTTTATTATTTTCAATACCCAATACTTTTTTTTCCTTTTTTATAAATTCATTAATAATTATTATTTACAATTACTATTAATAAATTTCTAATTAATACAATTACAATATTTAGCACATCCGGCTCGGTTTACCTATCTATCCAGCGCTTAGGGACCCAGAGTAAAATCCAACATCTATATGAAAAAGAGACAATAAATTAGTTATGGTTTAATTGACTGTGTACACGATGCAAATTCTCACATGTTATACACAAAACATTAAGTTTCATAAATCTTACCTTGTTACTTGATATTGTTTGATTAATGGTGTGAATTCCCTCTATTGCATATTCTCCATATATTCCTGTTATAATAATATTTTCACCGACTTTTCAAAAATATAATTTTTTATTTTGTAAACAAACTGCAACCGATGAAATCCGTATTTAAAGGTACGGAAACGGATACACCAAAACGGAGTTAAAACGTATTGTGTTCGAAAATCCATTTATACGGTCCGGTAATGTTCCGTATACATACAAGCATTGACGGATACGTACACCCAAAAAATTACATAGTGGCATAGTGAACTAAATCCATGGTTGATTCACATCATTTATAAATCAACTATTATAATTATTAACAACTATGTGAAAATTGAAAAAAGTTATTTTTATAGTTGCCCTGTGATACGATATTTCTAATAATTTCAAATTGACAATAAACTTTTAAACAAAAATTTGATGAACAAATTAAAGAAATTAACATTAATAAAATAAAAAATCTTATTTCGTTATTGTTTTGTAAGTTAATTGGTTTTCTTTGGAATTAAAAACACATAAAATAATAAACTTTATTTTTTAGATTGAAGCTGGAATGAACCCAAATATGTTCATGCAGCGAAAATTCCAAAATATATGCACAAAGGAAATTCAATTTTGGGCAATGGAGAAGACAAATTCATAACGTAATGTATAAAATGTGCATATTTTAAATAAAAATTTGAAAAAATTTAAGCGTTTGTATTTAAAAAACTACATCAATATAAACAGATTTGTATCTCTGTCAACCATTTACATATGGCACATAGTGGATTTATACTATATTCCAAAGTTTTAAAATTTCCACTACAAAATCGTTGCCAGTGACTTCTTGTATAATTGATTTATATGTACAAATTAAACATAGTTGCCTTTCACTACTTCATATCCACAATGACATAGTGAGGGTTATTTCACCTATAACATAGTTGAAAAAATAGTGTTCATAAACTATGTATTTTTTTGGGTGTACATTGCGGACAGTTAACGTGCCGTAAAAGCCGGATTCATGAATCCGTACGTGACGGAGAGTCCGTAAAAATGTTTCTTGGGATACTATCCGTTAGTAAAATATTGGAAGCAAAATTAGTTAAATTTAATTAAATCGATCAACTGAAGCTTAGTAAAGCGGGGTTTACATTATCTGATTTTGTATCTGATTTTATGTCTGACAAATCAAATAAAAAATCCTACGAAACGACGCGATTGTCAAAAAAATCTCGTATATTTGTTTACACCATCAAATGCAATCAGATGAAAACAGCTGTTACCATCGGATTCTCATAATTTTATGAAATATTTCAAAATCAATCTGACTGTCAAAACGTCAAAAAGTTGAAAATTTAGTAGCCAGCATCAGAGAAATTTTTTCGGTGTAGGCCAAAATCTAATTTTTATGAGTCGTAAAGGGCATGGATCAAGTTCTGTATTGAACATTAAATTCGACCATACACGGAAAAAGGAAAAAGTCTATGATAGGGTTGTTTTAAAAAATCGATGTCGGATTTTTTTTGGGGGCACCCACCTAAAATGTTTCATTTTGTTAGATTTTAAGATTGCCAAAGTTTGAGCACAATTGGAAGATGTTAACCCGTGCCACTGGGGCCTCAACGTTTTGAAAATCTCGATTTTTGGCAGTTTGGCGACTTCGGCGACCCATATCTCTAGAACGGTTTAATATATTTGCCCGTGTCATACATCAAATTAAAGTCCATACTGTTTTTTACATTTTATATTCTACACAATAAATACGCAACTAGTATGAATTATTATTGCTTATTATGGACAAATACTTGTACTTTGGAATCCCATTTCATTTAAATATGTTTGCCATGGTATACCGTTAATTTTAGACCCACAACAATGTTTTTTTTTTATGTCAGGTATGTATCTATTTTTTCCTCATACTGTATCACTTGCGCCCCAGTGGCACGGGTTAACATCTTCCAATTGTGCTCAAACTTTGGCAATCTTAAAATCTAACAAAATGAAACATTTTAGGGGGGTGCCCCCAAAAAAATCCGAACTCGATTTTTTAAAACCACCCTAATGTGCACTTAGACCCTGTTCGGCAAACATGTAATAATAATATCTCTCTATTCCATCTCGACGTATCTGATTTGTTTGAAACGCAATGGTGCCCCTAAAAAATTCTGACATTTTTTTTTACCCTATGAGATAAAACCACCCTAGTCTGTAACTATCGAAGTACTTAGATAAAATACAACTTCAAAAGTATTTTTTGTAAGTTATCAAAAAAATACAAGCAGATTTATCAATTTTGGGTTTATTTCAACTTGCCTTAGTTTTTGACTTATTCCATTTTCACGCACCTCAAAATATGTTAAGTTACCTGATTTCTTTTATAAATTATCTTAGAAAATATTATATTTTAACTAAAGAATTGTTTAACTTCGCAGAAAACTTTTAAAGTTGTATTTTACCGAAGTACTTCGACAATTATAAAATTTTTATTTATTGCGTGTAGTCATAGTTCCGAATTTTATAATGTTATTGTTCTGTTTAAAACTCCACAAAAAAAAAAACAGTCCTTGGTAATTAATTGGTCTGTGGGGAGGAATCAATTCGACGATTTTGCAATTTTTTGCGAAAAATCGTCAAATCTGGCAACTATGCGCAGTGTCAAAAACAATAAAAATTTATGTACAAAAATACAGTATATTTACAACAAAAAATATAGTTCCAATTTAACACTAAAATATGCATTTTTATTTTATAAAAAATTAGCGCCGATTCTTGATAATTAAAAAATAATTTCAATACACGCACAATTTAATTATAAATCAAGTACGAAAAATATCGCAAATGAGATATTAATCACAACTGGGTCGATTGTCGACAGACGACAGCAAAAGTCGTCGCGATTAATTTAAATTCAGTGACAATTGACCGTCGACATTTTTTGAAGTTTAGAAAAAAAGGAAAGCAAAACAAGAATATGGTTGTATTTGTTTCGCCACAATTATTCATCAATTCAATTGGTTTTGCATTAATTCTTGTTGTTTTACATTTTATTATATTTAATTTTGCTTTTTTGCGGTTAATTATGTATTTTTATTTTCAGTTGTATTTCTTCTGTCAAAAAAATAAATTTTTTGAAAACAAAGTACGAATTTTTGCAACTCTAATACGAATTTCTTACAACACTGGGCTGGCTAATGGCAACCATTAATTAGTTGAAAATATGGCAACAATTTGACACACATTTTGGCAACAATTTGACACAATAGATCGCCGGACGACATTATGCTTCTATACAAAACTAGCGGGCGCAGCCCGCTACGTTGTTAGCGTGCCACAATTTTTTTAAATTCGTTTTTTTATTTAAAGTACAGTTTTTATAATAAAAGCCTTCACCCAGCCACCACAAATAAATAATTCTGCACAACAATGGGTTTAAAATAAATAAATATTTGATCACTTTTTCTCATGAAAGTGGATTGTTAGTAATGAATCCATAATAAATTGCAATATACGTGTGTATGTTAAGATAATTCGGTAAAGTGCGAACTTAGGTAGATAGACCCGTAAGTAGTTTTGTTCATTTGTGTTTTGAATGAAAATAAATAACGTAAAGCAGGGTTGGAAAGCATTTTATAATATTAAAAATAGCGGGCAAAGCCCGCTACGTTGTTACCGTGCCTTAAAGTTTTTTTTTTTAATTCCAGTTTATGGAACGGTAGACCTGGCAATTCAAGTAAATTCACAAATTCAGTTTTAAAATTTACTGCGTCGGTTTCTTCCACCGGTGCTTCGTTACCTACAGTTTAAATATCGGAATATATAAGTTCCATTCCTTTTCTAAGGTTTTTTCTCTTTTAGAAAATATGTTTAACTTTTTGGAGAGTATGTTTCAATGATACATAAGTTTCATATTCCGTGGATAGTGTTTGAATAGGTAATTAAAAAGGATTCTTCACCCCTTTTTGTTCCACCCAGTAAAAATCCCAAATATATATAATCTTGCCTCAATCGCATGCGAAATTTCAAGTACCAAACTCCGGCAGTTTGAGTCATTCAAATTCTATTCCATTTTGTTTAACATTTTTAGTGTTCCAATGCAACTCCTTCCAAGATTCCATTTTGTTCACCATTCCATTGCATTTCGTTCCCATTATCTGTTATTCCAATTCCACTCGTTCCCCGTTTAATTCCATTTTCTTCCTACTGTCTTGTGTATCGATATTGATATCAGTCGCTTCTATTTCCATTTCTTTGCACTTGCACGTGCCATTCCTCTTTTAACTGCAGTGTTCCAATTCCACTCGTTCCCCATTCTACGCTATCTCGCTTCTCATTCCTTTTCGTTCTATAGTCCATTCCTCTTCCAATCCATTTCCATTGTCTATAATTTCAATTCCACTCGTTCAACGTTTATGTCCATTTCGTTCCACTTGTGTAGTGTTTCAATTCCACTCGTTTCCTATTTAGTTTCTTAATTTTGGTGTTCCATATACAATCGTTCTTTAAATTTTAAGTTTCTAGCTAAAGACGCAGATGTTCAGGGGGGGGGGGGCAATTTTCCCCTTTTGAGCCACCATTTTTACCACGTTCCTGTCCAAAGTCCTAAAAATGCCTTGTCGATAAGTTAGCCCATACTCCAAGAAAACATATTATAGATTACGGGTTTCTAGCCGAAGGGTTCGGTTAGGCCATCAAGGGGGAGAATTATTCCGTTTTTACCCCTCCCGGTAGGAATTTCCAAAAATTCCGAGAACGTCAGCATTGGAGGAGGAACCTACTACATACATAATTTTAGGTCTCTATATCCAGCAGTTTGCCCAACTCGGCAAGTGGGAAGTTTTTTACTTTTTACCCCTCCCGGTATGAGTTTCCAAAAATACCGTCTTAGGGGACGTCTACGTTGGAGAAGGAACCCAAATACCGAATTTAAGCAGTTTGGCCAGGCCGTTAAGGGGGAGACTTCCTGTTTTTGACCCTACCTGTGGAAATTTCCAAAAATCTCATCTTAGCGGATGTCTACGATAGAGAAAGAACTTTAATACCAAATTTCAACTTCCTACTTCCAGCAGTTGGGCAGGCCCTTAAGCGGCACTTTTCGCTTCATTAAACCCATTTTTGCAATGTGCCTGTCCAAAATTCCACAAAGCACCTTCCCGATAAGTGAGCCCATACTCCACGGAACATATGTTTTACATTTCAGGATTCTAGCTAACTTTTACTATTTGTACCCCTCTGGGTAGAAATTTCCGAAAATTTATCTACAGGGAATTTCAGCTTCCTAGTTTCAGCAGTTTGAGCAGGCTGTCAAGTGGGACATTTTTTCTTTTTTTGTCCCTCCCGTTTGGAATTAGGCTGGAAGAGGAACCTAAGTACCGAATTTCAGCTTCCTAGTTCCAGCAGTTTGGACAGGTCGTTAAGGGGCCACTTTCCCTTTTTGAGCCCCTATTCAAAATTCAAAATACTATCTTTCTAATAAGTTAGCCCTTACTCCAGGGACCCACATTTTAAATTTCAGGTTTCTAGCCGAAGGGGTTTTTACAGGCCACCAAGGGGAGGCTTTCTTCTTTTTGCCCCTCCCTTTAGGAATTTAAAAAAATTCGATCTTCGCGGCTGTCTGCGATGGATGAGGAACATCCATACCAAATTTCAACTTCATTGCCTCAGCGGTTTGGGCAGGCCATTATTGGGGACATTTTTCCCTTTCAACCCACATTTTTACTATGTTTCTGTTCCAAAATAGAAAAATTACGTTGCCGGTGAGTTAGTCCTACTCCAGGGAATACATATTTAAAATTTTAGGTTGGCCAGAAGGGATTGGGCAGGCCGTCAAGGAGAATACTTTTCCCCTTATCACCCTCCCGATAGGAATTTAAAAAATTCCGTCTAAGCGGACGCCTACACAGAAGGAGGAACTCAAAAAATACAAACTTAGTCGATGTCTACTACAGTGGAGGAATCTTTATGCCAAATTTCAACTTCTTATCTCCAGTAGTTTCGGCAGGCAGTTAATGGGGACATTTTTCCAATTTGTGAGACCGTCTTAGCGGACGTCTATGCCGAATATCAAGAAACCTTGTTTTAGTGGAGATATCCGTGGGGGGAGGAAAAAAAGTACTTTTTGTGAAATTATATTTTTTTAAATGGAATTTTTTGGAAAAAGGTACTTTTTTTGGAAAAAGGTACTTTATTTTTACAAAGTACTTTATGGAAGAAGGTACATTTTTTGAAAAAGTTATTTTTAGGAAAAATTTATTTTTTTTGGAAAAAGGTCCTTTTTTTGGGAAAGGGTCCTTTTTTGGAAAAGGTATTTTTTTGAAAAAAGGTATTTTTTGGAAAAATGATTTTTTTTTTTGGAAAAAGGTAATTTTTTTTGGATAAGGTATTTTTTTTTGGAAAAAGGTAAATTTTTTAAGAAAAATGTACTTTTTTTGGAAAAAGGTACTTTTTTTGGTAAAAGGTACTTTTTTTTGGAAAAAGGTACTTTTTATTGATGTTGAATTAGAGTTGTAAAAGTATTGAGTATTCCGGTACTGAGTACTCAATACTGACTTTTTTTTTGAGTACTCAATACTAAAACGGTACTACTCAATACTTTTAAAGATGCAATTTTCCGTAGAAATGTGTATTTTTCGTATAAAAATACAACTCTAAAAATAGTACTCTAAAAATACAGCTCTGAAAATACAACTCTATTTGTGAAGCAAAGAAATTTGTAACGAATTTTTGGGAAAAATTATTTAATTAATTTATTTAAAATGTTTTAAATTAATTAAAATGTAAATAACAATAGTTATTTAACAGGTGTATGTGAATTGTGATAATTTTTCATAATAAATACGAATTCATAACATTTTTATTTTTAAATTAAAAAAACCGTTAAAAGTATTGAGTAGTATCGAGTACTCAATTGAAAAGTATTGAGTAGTATTGAGTACTCAAAAAATACCGAAATTTCACAACTCTAGTTGAATCAGTCAGTCAGTCAAGTTATTCTTTTATATATAGAGATAGTTGTGATTAATCTCTGAACTTCTTCGACAACAACGAAAAAAAACACATGTCGCACTTGATCAACAAGAGGATATTAACTCAAAATTTTAAAATTTTCAGTAAAGGTGAACATCTTCAAGAAAATTTGAAAATCCGAATACATCATAGTAAGCAAATTCCATTTGAAAATATATTTACATTGTTTTTCTTTTAAATTTTTGCAATTATTGCAAAAAAATCTATTTTTTGAGTTTAATACCATTTTTCTGAAACTTTTTGTTAAAATAAAGGTAGCCACTTACACTATCACGAAAATGGTCTCAAATGTGGTTTTCGAGATGAAAGAGTAATAGGAATATGTTGAAATTTTTACAGTAGATAGATATTGATGTTGTTAGTTGATTTCTTGCAAAAAGTGAAATTTGAAAATTTTTGAGTTAATACCCTCTTGTTGAACAAGTGCGATGTAAATAATAAACAATGGTGTCAATTTAGCAGTTTAAATTCTGTTCCCTTAAACGGCCTATAGACGATTAAAAGTGCAAAATTACACCTGCGGTCACGCACATCTTACCACTGAATTTTATTTGACAAACACTTGTTTAAATACAAATTATAACGGTATTTTCTGCTGTAACGAAATTATATCAATTTATCTGAGCAAGAAACTTCAAACTAAAAATAAATACGGAATATTGTAAAAAAAATCATTTATAAATTAGTAGTGGCATCCCTACGGGAAATTTTAACAAACTGTCACCGAACTGGCCCCTTTACATGAAATAGACTGGTCACTTTTACATGGCGTTGTCATAGGAGGGGGAAATTGACCCCTTCTGACATGTCACAAGACAAATCCCAGGACATGTCCCTAAACTTTGTTTTTTTTGAGAGTTCAGTAACCTGTCCTAGGATTTGTCTTGTGACATGTCACAAGGGGTCAATTTCCCCCTCCTATGACAACGCCATGTAAAAGTGACCAGTATATTTCATGTAAAGGTGCCAGTTCGGCGACAGTTTGTTAAAATTTCCCGTAGGGATATTAAACAGATAGACCTCAAAAATGAGCCCAAAATATAAGCGGTTGACTTGAGACCAAAAGGTCATTATTTTTACATTGGAGGAAGAAGTACCTTGCCGCGAAATTTCAAGACGGATAGGATGTCATCCAATCGTGATAAATTTGTTGAAAAAAAGAACCAGGATGACCGATTAGAGAGCAGCAGCAGGAAAAGAACTAGGAGAAAGACATCTGATCGAACAGATGCCGTTATACACCGATTGAGCCTGAAGAATTGTTTTAAAAGTGCCGTCGAAATAAGAAGAGATCTCGAAAAAGTGTAGAAACGGTTCGCAGAGGTCTCCGGGAATTCGGACTTTGTGGCAGTAGACCAGCAAAAAAAAAATCGCTCCTGACACAAAAAATGAGAGCTAAGCGGTTGTAGTGGGCCAAAATGCGCCGCAATTGGACTCTCGACCAATGGCGAAACGTTATATGGTCTGATTAGAGCAAGTTTAACTTGCACTGTGCCGAAAATCTTCCGTACGTGCGACGTTTGCCAGGAGAAAGATTTAAGGACACGTGTGTAATTAGAACGGTCAAGTATCCTCAGAGTGAAATGATCTGGGGATGTTTTTCTTATTATGTACGGAGTCCTTTGTTGTTTGTGTATGGAATTATGAACGGATAAAAATATGGCGAAGTTATAAAGGGACTTGTGGTACCTATTGTGGAGGAGCAATACGGACATTCTAGTGAGGCTATCTTTCAGGTTGACTCCGCACCATGTTACCGTGCAAAATCGGTAAGTTTTATTTATAAATATGTGGTATCATTATATTCGCATATTTGTAGCTAAAAATTATGAAATAATCTTTTAAATCTTTTTTACAGGTGCAAAAAACATTCAAGGCCCTCGGTATTCAGTACATGGGTTTTCCTGGAAACTCTCCGGATTTAAATCCTATTGAAAATTTATGGCACGTGATGAAACGTAAATTGGCTTAGCATAAGCCACAGAGTAAACTGGAGCTAAATATAATTTTGGAAAATGTCTGGGAAAATGAGATTTCAAACAGTGAATTGCAAAAACATGTTGAGTCAATGCCATCCCGAATCGAAGCTGATATATTCTCTAGAGGGGGGTCGGCATCTTATTAGACTTAATGTTATAATAATATTTTATCTAATATTCAAGTAAACAACCAGCAATTTTCTTATATTGTTTAATATTGAAAATATTTTGAAAACCGGGATAAATATATGAAAATCAAAATTATCCTTTATGCATTTCATATGGAAAAAAAGAAAAATACACTTTCGAAACCAATGAAATTTTGTTAAAACACAAGCTGAGAAATTAAAAAAAACTGCGAAAAATTAAGTGGTAAGATGTGCGTGACCAGGTGCAGTTTTTTCTCTTACATATTCTTAAACGATTAATGATTTGATTCGTCTCACTATTCATATGCTTTTTTGCCATGGTGTTTTTTTTTTGTTGTTTGTACTGATTCAATCGTTATTAAAAGTAAAACCACACAACTCGTTATGGCTTGTAGGTTATAATGTGTCTTGAAATCTCATTTAAGATGAATCGTTCAGCCCTTTAGTTTACATTATAGGATTGAGTGCTAGGATCTGTCAAAAAAACCATGTGCTTAAGATTTTTTTGGCAGTCATAAGATTTCTTATCGGATTTCTGATTTCTAGGCTTTTTTCAAAAAATCATTCTCTCTCATAATATTTACACACACAAAGTCATCTCTGTTAAGTTAGCTCTCTCACATTTAAAGTCTTTAAGATTTTAATTAGGATTATATTTCCAGTGTTATGATTTCTTTTACTTATGGCGTTTTCTTTTCTAAAAAAAAATGTTGCCCTTTTACATGGTAACATTTTTTGAATGTTGCCCTCACCTTCTCAAAATGTTACCTTTTTTATGATCACAATAGAACAAAAAATATGCCAGCTGTTCATGAATCAGCATTTTTAGTAGTAACCCATCAGCTGTTTTTTATAAACAAAGAAAATTGCCGCAAATAAAGAAAGGTGTATTAATAAAAGGTTCATGAATATTAAAAATTATGGAAAGTGGAAGCTCTGAAAATGGTGAAAGCCCATTATCATTCAAGAGAATTCAACGTAAGTACAAAAATTAAAATTAATGTTGTTAAAATTAATATATAAAACCACTTTTGTTAAAGTATGGTCAGATGGGGACACAAGACAACTTCTGGACCTGTATGTCAATTACATGTCTGAAATTGGCCGCTAAAAAAATTTAAAAACAAAAAATTCATGTGGATAAAGATTGCATCCGAAATTTCCGACAAGACTGCAAAGCAGTGCGAAGAACGTTACAAAACGGTATTGAAAAGAAAAAAAGGTGGCAGTTGACAACAATAATGCTTCTGGCTCTAAAAGGAAGCAAATCGATTTCGAGGATGAGCTGACGAAAATATGCTTATTGGATGAATCCATTGAACCAGAGGTTCAAATAAGCAGCCAGAAATGCATTAAAGTTGAGAAGAGCGGAAATGGAAATGTTGAATATAAAAAGGTAAAGAAAAAGACAGTTCAAGAGATGTTGTTGGAAATTGCAGATAAAAAAGAGGAAGCAAGGGAAAGACGCCATAGAGAAAAAATGGATGCTGCGGCTAAAATGCAGTCTATTCTTCAAAAAAAAGATAAATAAAGTGATTTTTTTAATAACTTTTAAAATATTTTTTTTTCTATATATGTATATATTTAAAATAAATTTTTGTTTTTTATTTTTTAATGAAGTACAAAGTAGTAATAAAACATTAATTTTTAAGTTGTTGAATTACATAAAAGAGTTTTTATTTCATTTCTTTTTATTTGTCCTAATTGTGTTAACAAATTGTCACGCCTATCTTCATCAAAAGGATCGGAATTAATGTGGGATTCGCTTCATCGCAAAAATCTTCCCTGTCAATACAAATGTTGTGAAGAACACAAGCTGCAACAATGAATTGCGCCATAATTTATACATTATGGAAATCTAGACGCAATAATTGTCGAAAACGACATTTCAGAGCACCAAAGTTCTTTTCCGAATCACTCAAATTGCCATAATCACGAAACGGTGTTAAAAGATATTCCCTTAATGGGTATGCAGAATCTCCCAGCAAATGGTATTTTGGTGTACATATGCTTGGCAAATCTATTCCAATAAGTGACAGCTTCAATATCCTTGAGTCGTGGATTTTACTGGGAATACCTGTGTACACATCCAGGAACCGCAACTGGGAATCACAGATACCTTGTAAAGTTATTGATATAGTATCATGTCTATTAGCATAGGTGGAACGTATTTTCTGTTTTGGGGTTCTCACGGAAATATAACTTCCATCCACACACCCTAAAACATTTGGAAATCCGGATATCTAGAAAAAAAAATTTTTAAAAGATATTTTTCCAAATAGTAAGAGCTGTCATACTTTTTCAAACGCCTTAGCAACAGCTTCTTTCTCAGCGTTTGACTCTGGAAACTTTATGACTTCTGGTGCGACTTCATCCAATAAAAATTTCAAAACCTTTTTGAAGGAAGCATGAAGGTTTGACAGTGACATATCAAAAACATTCGCCACTTCTCTAAAGGAGGTTTTGTTGCCGCTAAACCTAAAAATCATAAGTTTTACTTTTTGCATTTCCTAAATTTTGGGAAAGCTTTCCAGTCAGAAATCGCCAGTGGTACAAAAAATCAAGCACTGGCATACCACTGGGTAACCACGGTATTAAAAATAAATGACTGGCAGAACACTCATTTGGGACGCTTTGCCAGCGTTTGCGAAAAGCGTTTTACCAGTATTTGTTTTACAAAAATTTCGCTGGTTTATAAAAAAAACCACTGGCAAAGAATTGGCTTAGAGTGATATGCCGAGGTTTGCAACCAGTGGTTATCCAGTGCTACCTAGCCAATGCTACCAGGGGTACAAAAATCAATTCACTGGAAAACCATTGATTTTATAAAAATGCTGACGCTTCGTTAAAAAATGTTTGTAGTCGGAAGGTTCCGAGTTCAAATCCGGTTGCAAGCAAAAAATTTTTTTTGGATTTTTTTTAATTTAAAATTTTTTTTGTTTTATAAAATCAATTTTTTTGATTGTGGGAAAGCTCCTTCAAAACCAACTTTTTTTTTACCCACCCAACACTGGCATACTAGTTACAAAAAATTGTTTGCCAGTACTAGCATTTTGGCACAGCCAGTAGTTGTCCAGCTATTATCACTCATTTATGTGTTTAGCCATCAAATATTATATGTCTCGTTAGCTCAGTGGGTAGAGCAATCGTCTGCCAATCTGACGGCCTGGGTTCAAATCACGACAGGACCAAAAAAAATACATATGAACTTTTTTTAAATTTTATTTTGGAAAATATATTTCCAGACCACCTGTTTATTAGTTTTGCCAGTGTTTTGCCAACGTTCAAAAATTTTGTTCCTCCAGTGCTTTTCCGGCGCTTTTTGAACAGCCGGTCCTTTTGTCTAATGATGTTATCATTTTGGGAATGGAAAAGCACTTTTTGCCAGTACTTGTACCACCTGTTAAAGTGCTTTGCCACCGCTTTCCCGTTTGTATTTTTCTGACTGGGTTACCACAAAAACGAAAATATTTGCGTTTCTACAGTTGACTGTTTTCTGCCGCCATTCTTACCCCGTGATAAAATTGAGGGCAAAAAATAACATTTTTCCCTTTTTTAGGGTAACATTTTTAGAAAAGAACATGCCACACTGCACTTTTTTTCAGAAAAGAACACAAAAAATGCAATTTAAAGGCAAAGGGCAAAAAAAATGCAACATTTTTGCCAGAAAAGAAAACGCCATTAAAATCATATGACTCAATCCTATAATGTAAACGGCTCTTTACAGTGAGGTTACATGATCAAGATTTTTCTTTCAAGTTGATAACATATACTGCTTGTCAAATTCAGTTGAACTTGAAGCTGTGACGTAGGCTGCATGCAACTTGATAGTCAATTTTGCTTTCAAGATGCCGTCGTCAAGGAAAGAACTAAAAATGCTCGCCTCTGTGGGCTGTTTCCGCACTGTAGGCTGTTCAAAAAGACTTTATTTTTTTCGTCACATATTCCACAGACATTTTAATGTCAGCAGAAATTGGTTTTTTATTTATTTTTATTTTTAAATCATTTCGTCGATATACCGAAATATTCACATTCCGTATTTTATCAATCGTGTTTTATTGCGGCACAATATTTGTAAAAAGAAAAACAAATTTACAAGAAATTTGATCAGCTGTTTAAAACTTGACCGTCAAAACTTGAAAGCAAAAATTGTATCAAATTGCTATTCAATTTTTAAAATGTGAGTGTGTTAGTAAAAAAATGTGAGTGTATTAAAACTTGAAAGGAAAAAATTGATCGTGTAACCCCTATGTTAAATACACTTTTAAGCGGCCTGTATACGATCAATCATGCTGTCCAGCTTGTTTGACACACAAAAAATGGTCGCAAAAGTCTACTTTTTCGGGAACCACTCAAAAAAAAAAAAATTATAACACCTCTAATTAAAAAAGAATTTTTTTCCATATGGTATTAAGGGAGCCGGGGTCTAAATTTTTTTTATTTTTTTTAGCGGTGCCCAAAAAAATTTAATTTTCCCTTTTTTATCCTATGTAGTAGACACAATTATTAGAATAATGTACCCAATTATAAACAGAAAGTCGGAAATGAACATAGACAATAAAAAACTCATCATCAAATCTATATTCCACCCCATAATGTTTTACTGTGCTCCAGTTTGGTACACGTCTGCAAAATGTCATATAAAAAAACTCCAAGTAGCACAAAATAAGCTACTTAAAATGATATTTAAACTATCATGGCACTATTCTACCCGACGCCTACATAGTCTCGCTGGCTTCGAACTCGTTCTGGATAAAATCGAAAGATTGACTCTAAATTTTAATGGAAGATGCCAACTCTCACAACATGTACATATCAATGAACTGATCTCATCATAATTTTATCTACTTTATTTTTTTTCTCATTTTTATCTTATACCTCTGCTTCATAAAGGTTTTTGTAAATTTTTTTCCTTCCGTTTAATAATAATGTACATAAATTTCATAAATTAAAAAAATATATATATATATCTAAGTATAAAAGGAACGAAGTTCCTAAACTCTTTGCTTCTAAGTCAAATGTAAATAATATAAATATTATAAGAAATAAATTGAATTGAATTCCCTTTTTTACTACCTAAAATTTACTAAAATGGACCTAGCGTGAATTCTATCATGCTGTCCAGCTTGTTTGACATACAAAAAATGGTCGCAAAAGTTTACTTTTTCGGGAACCACTAAAAAAAAAAATTATATTACCCCTCTGGAATTAAAAAAGAATTTTTTCCATATGGTATTAAGGGGGCCGGGTCCTAAATTTTTTTAGCGGTGCCCGAAAAAATTAAATTTTCCCTTTTTTACTACCTAAAATTTACTAAAATGGACCTAGCTCGAATTCTATTTCCCGGATCTTGAAACAAAATGCATATTTGGAATCGTGAGAAATTTTCGAACCGTCGCACGTGTTTCGGTTTTTTTGGACCTAGGACACATAAAAAATTTTCTTTTTTAATTCATACTTTTTTTGAGGGGTTCCCGAAAAAGTAAATTTCAGCCAAAAATATATGCATCACTCAACCAAAAAAGCCTGTAATGGCTACGGAAAAATTAGCTGTTATAACGGGAAAGGAGATAAACAGAGAAAATCTGAAGTAGAATGTTTGTATATGTCTGTTTGATCACTTCTGAAATTATTCATATAGAGACAATCTGACAATAAAAATATAAACAATAATACAATTTAATGGAAGATCACTGATGAAGCCTGTCCATAAAAAGGCAGAAACTAGATCTAGTCTGATTTGCAAATTTAATGAGTTTATAACTTTTGAGGAAGGTTTATTCTTCTTCTTAACCTCAAACCTACTAAATTAGAATTAATAAAAATACATATTAATGACAATATTAATTGTATTTGGTCTATACGACGCGTTTGAAAAAACAACACTTTACTATAAAAAATAAACAATGCCCTGTTGGCTATCCGTCTCCAATATACACAAATTGCCTGCACTTGTACGTACAAACAATACGTCAATGTGGCAATATTTGTGAAAAGGTGACACGGAGGAAATAAGGAGATAAACAGAGAAAATCTGAAGTAGAATGTTTGTATATGTCTGTTTGATCACTTCTGAAATTATTCATATAGAGACAATCTGACAATAAAAATATAAACAATAATACAATTTAATGGAAGATCACTGATGAAGCCTGTCCATAAAAAGGCAGAAACTAGATCTAGTCTGATTTGCAAATTTAATGTGTTTATAACTTTTGAGGAAGGTTTATTCTTCTTCTTAACCTCAAACCTACTAAATTAGAATTAATAAAAATACATATTAATGACAATATTAATTGTATTTGGTCTATACGACGCGTTTGAAAAAACAACACTTTACTATAAAAAATAAACAATGCCCTGTTGGCTATCCGTCTCCAATATACACAAATTGCCTGCACTTGTACGTACAAACCATACGTCAATGTGGCAATATTTGTGAAAAGGTGACACGGAGGAAATAAGGAGATAAACAGAGAAAATCTGAAGTATAATGTTTGTATATGTCTGTTTGATCACTTCTGAAATTATTCATATAGAGACAATCTGACAATAAAAATATAAACAATAATACAATTTAATGGAAGATCACTGATGAAGCCTGTCCATAAAAAGGCAGAAACTAGATCTAGTCTGATTTGCAAATTTAATGTGTTTATAACTTTTGAGGAAGGTTTATTCTTCTTCTTAACCTCAAACCTACTAAATTAGAATTAATAAAAATACATATTAATGACAATATTAATTGTATTTGGTCTATACGACGCGTTTGAAAAAACAACACTTTACTATAAAAAATAAACAATGCCCTGTTGGCTATCCGTCTCCAATATACACAAATTGCCTGCACTTGTACGTACAAACCATACGTCAATGTGGCAATATTTGTGAAAAGGTGACACGGAGGAAATAAGGAGATAAACAGAGAAAATCTGAAGTAGAATGTTTGTATATGTCTGTTTGATCACTTCTGAAATTATTCATATAGAGACAATCTGACAATAAAAATATAAACAATAATACAATTTAATGGAAGATCACTGATGAAGCCTGTCCATAAAAAGGCAGAAACTAGATCTAGTCTGATTTGCAAATTTAATGTGTTTATAACTTTTGAGGAAGGTTTATTCTTCTTCTTAACCTCAAACCTACTAAATTAGAATTAATAAAAATACATATTAATGACAATATTAATTGTATTTGGTCTATACGACGCGTTTGAAAAAACAACACTTTACTATGGGAAATTTAACTGTTTTGAGACCTGCGATAATTTTTTTGCTAATTTTAGCAACACATGTCAACTGAATTGTAGTACAATAAAATTAGTACACATAAAAAAGTTTGACAGTTACTAAATGACAGTTGTTTGTGTAGTAATCAGTAGTTGTTGTTTTTAACAGTAATTACAGTTGTTTTTCTATAGAAAAATGCAAAACAACTTTTATGACGGTTATTTAAGAAAAGAACTAACGAAAAGTATTGTAATTTCACCTCACTTTACTACCAAACTAATTTGGGCTTAACTCAGGCTTAAATCTAGTGTTTTTTAGGTTAGATTTAACGTAATATTGAGGGTACTCACGATGGTACTTTGCACACCATGCAAAAAAGCACAGTTTGCATCGTCATAACCCAAGAGTATATATTTTATAAAGAGATAGCGGGACGCTCTATCAGTGAGAAAGCTTTTATTCTATAATGTGCCTTCAAACAGGAACATACTCAAACCAATAGTAATGTACTCATAAAAACTAAATATTTACATCAAATGTCATTATTTTCGCTCTTTGTATTACTCAAACATCAATTGTAACCAGGGATGGAAAAAAGCTCGAGCGAGCCATCCAAAGTGATTTAGTTATTTCCAAAATCAAGAATGGAACCTTAATTACACTATATCCAACAGTATTATAGCCCTATATTATGAATTTTAAAAAACGTACAAAACCGCAAAATAATGGCGGAATGCGAAAAAAGGATTTGTGGTTCAAAAAATGAATTAAAAGACTTAATTAGCAATTAACATTCTGCAAACAAATATACCGATGCCAAAATTATCTGCAATTTTTTTTTGGAAATTTTTTTGCAACTAAAGCACCGTAAGTTGTTTTTCGCGTGGAAAAAATTCACTCAAACTTTAAAGGCCATAAATAGTGATTTAAATTCTGAAAATGGGAATCGTTTTTATGTAATTAGAAAGCAGAAATTACAATAAACACAAAATGTCACTTTTTCACAAGAAAAATAGTAGTCTGGTATATTAAATTTGCGGGAAAACAAAGTCTACACAATTTTCACGTTAAACTCAACTTACGGTGCTTAACCACTAAACTTTCTTTTAGGAGATGTATATTATAGTCCCTAGATTATAAAATAAAAAAATTGGAAAATAATAGCGGAACGCGTAAAAAGTCTTTATGGTAAAAAAAGTAATTAAAAAACTCAATCTGCGATTAAGATTCTGCAAACTAATATAAAGATGCAAAATTTATTTTTCGCAATTTTTTTCTGCAACTAACCACCAAACTTTGAGTATTATATTTAGGCCGTAGATTATAAATTAAAAAAACCACACTTAAAAAATTGAAAAATAATAGCGGAACGCGAAAAAATCTTTATGGTACAAAAATTAATTAAAAAAATTTAATCAGCGATTTACATTCTGTAAACAAATATATTAACCCATTTCTGCATATTTAAATACCCAAAAAAAAAAGAATAATCTTAGTAAAAATTTATCTAGATCCAGGTAAAAGTTAATGCAAATTTGTTTTCATGTACAAGTAGGGAAAGGATAGGAATACCTAAAAAAATGATGCGTTAAAGAGAATGCTGCGTTAGGAGAGGGTATTTAGAGGTTCAAAAGTCAATAAATTTCCAAATTTGGAAAAATTGCACTGAAATTGGTTTGGAAAATTGGGGAAATGGGACCTCGGAAAATCCTCTTGGTACCTATTAGTCTAAGGTGTCCTCTATCTCACAAAAAATATTTACTTGGCTATGACTACTACCCTGGGGTATACGTACGATTTTATAATATGGGTTTAATACCCATATTATAGTTTTTTGAAGTACCCTTACTTGAAATATCAATGACCCAAAATAATTACCCTGTGCACGAAAAGCTGACTTTTTTCCCTACAGATGGGGCACCCAGTGGGTAAAACTAATTCGGGTACGCTGAATCTGTGGTGCTAGCCGTTTTTCTAGGTTAGCTCTTAAAAAAAAAGATATTTGAGTTTAAAAATGATGGTTTCAAGAACCTCTAAACACTCGATTTTTTAATTTGTTTACAGTTAATTTTTAAGTTGTTTGTTACTCTACCAAGTAGCTTTGTGTTAAAAATAACCAAAATCGGTGTTGCGGTTCAAAAGTTGTGATTAAAAATGTGAGGACACCATAAAAACCTTTATGCAAATTTTTCACTTCTATACAAATTTCATTACATTTAAGGAAGCAATAAAATGTACAATTTGTATGGAACATTTCGAAGTGTCCTCACATTTTCACTCAGAACTTTTGAACCGCTGCACCGATTTTGATCATTTTTAACCCAAAGCTGACTGGGGAAATAACAAACAACCTGGGTAAAAAAATGGTCCAAAAGTTAGATAAATCGCTTTTTTTGTCGTCCTTGGACCCTGAATTTTCAAACACAATTATCTTTTTTTCAAGAGCTAATCTAGAAAAATGGCTAGCATCACTGGATTCAGCGTACTCGAATTAGGTTTACCCACCGCGTCCCCCGCTTGTTTGATTTTTCAACTTTCTTCGTTGAATTATTGCAAATTATGAGTTAACATAATTACGTGTTCTCATACCCTTAACTTATTGCTAAGATAATAAGGTTTCCACAAGGGGTGTGCTATTTGTTGTATCGTTGTATCGTCCTAACAAAAAACAGAGTTGTTAAAAAGTAAATTGAAAAAATACAACATTTGAGAATAGAATAGTATGTTTAGTGTCCTATGTTTGAGTGTGCTAACAGATAGAAAACTGAATAAAAAATCGTTGTTAAACACAAATAAAAATTTTAACAACTCTGTTTTTTGTTACGACGATACAACGATACAACAGATAGCACACCCCTTGTGAACAACCTAAATTATTGCTAAGATATATAGACTGGGGGTTAATATATGGGTATTATAGTTCTTGGATTATGAATTAAAATATACCGCAATTAAAAAAAAAACCAAAATAATGGCGGAGTGGGAAAAAAGGATTTGTGCCACAGAAAATGAATTAAGAAACTTAATCAGCGAAAAACATTCTGGAAACGTATATAATGATGCAAAATTTTTCGTTTTTAAAATTTTTTTTGCGCAATTTTTTTTTTTTTGCAAACTAGCCACCAATTTTTAGTATACGATATGGGTATTATAGTCCTTGGATTATGAATCAAAAAACCGAACGAGCGTGCTTTTTCCATCCCTGATTAACAAGTCTGTGTTCGTTCCTGTTTGATATTGAGCGATTTGAAGGACATTTTCATAACTACTCAGGCCATAGATTACATAGATCTCTTACTCTTTGACATTCGCTGTCAGTGCACGTATCTCATGAGAATGTGTTAGACATATTGCATAGGTATAGCAAAAAAAAATTCAATGCATGTGTAAAAATTTGTTTGTTGACAAAAGAAGAAGAAGAGTGAGATGTCTATGTAATCTATGACTCAGGCTGGCAAAATGCAAACAACAGTCTGAGCTTGTTTGAATTTTATGAAAATTTTTTTTAATTAGTTGACATTAGTGTAATGTCGCCAAATTAGCAGATAATAAAGCGGCCCAAAACAATGTTGAAAATCACAAGGCGTTTATTATAAACGGTGTATGGCAGAAAATAGACTAACCCCCCGTTTCCACATGCAAGTAAATGGTTGCAAGTTGAGAATACGTATTATCAGCGAAAATTTCGAAAATTACCGAAAAAAAACATGAAAATTTTACAAGTGTCCACACAACTTGCTGCAAGTTCATTTTTAAAATGTCGTCGAAGGCATAGGTTGTCACTAAATAGCACTCCAGTATTGCCAAGTATTCAATATTAAAACAAAGCTGGGAAAAAAATTTGTTCTTAACAATTTTTTTTTCAAAAACTTTTAAAATTGATATTTTAAATTACCATTAAGATATGCCGTTGTGTTTTTTTTTTACTTTTTTTACAAATAAATACAAAATATGTTGCATTACAACTTTTACTTTACCAAATACGAGTAAATTAATAGAAAACATTACTAGGCAAGACTGTTTTCTTTATTCTGTCATTTTACTTGCCGCAAGTATCAAAAATCCACTGGCTTCAAAATTTACTTGCAAGTTGAGCCGCGAGTCGTATAAGTATGATAGTATTAGTGAAAAAGTGTGAGTGTATTGAGTTTTTCCAACTTGCACTTGCATGTGGAAACGGGAGGTTATGAAAGCTAAACTACTTGTTCGAAAAATCGAAAAATAGGTTTGGAACAGAGCTTTAAAGAATTGATTCAAAAAGAATTTTTTTTTATTTGCCAGGAAAAATTCTTTGTTTTGATTCGCGAATTATTGTAAATTTTTAAGTTGAAAGATCTCAATTTAAAATATTGATTTATTAAAATTTTTATTAAATCAATGTATTCAATTAAAGCATATTTCTTACAAACTTATTAAATAAATAATAGATAAATAAATAAAATTTGTGAATCAAAAAAATTTTTTATTGATTCCTTTTCAGAAATTGAATATTACCATTATTGGTGTATACGCACAAAAACATGCTGTGAAATTAATTTTTACATTTTATTATTAAATATGTATTAACTATTTTTTTTTAGTTTTCCGATGAAAATTCACATTTTCCCTATAGTTGCAATACATTAGGTCCATTCGATTACTGGATAATTTGTACAAATTTGTACAAATTTTTACTGGATGGCGTTCGTTAACACAAATACTCAGTAAACAGAAAGGAAAGAGAGAGAATAAAGTGACAGTTCTATGATGAGAGTTTCTAAGTCTTCTTCTTTTTCTTGCAAGTTTTTACTGGATAAATTTTTGCCAGTAAGAATTTGCAAGCAGAAAAAAACATGTTTCGAAAACATGTTTGTTTATTGTAAATAAAAAAAATTATTTTCCAATCATACTTCTAAAAATTGTCTGCTTAAGATTTAACCTCAAAAATTCTATTCTTCCATAGCGACCAGTTAAAATTTATTTGTATATTTGGTGTTGTAATCAGCTGTGTCTACAAACTTGCAAATTGTTGCAAATTTTATGTGCGTTCCCGTACTTTACCGCGGTTACCCAAACTAGCCCAAAGACGTTCCCGTACTCAAAATTGTGTGTAAATTGTTGTTTTTTGGGCTGTTTTGGGATCCCGCGGGTACCCGCGGTAACGTACGGGAACGCACATTTTCTGTTCGCATACATGTTTGGGAAAATTTTATTTTTAGAGTAAATCTTGTCTTACTCTCTGTAAGTTTGTACTGAGTAATTCTTACTGGACTTGACTGAGAAAAGTAATCGAATGGACCTATTGTGATTAGCTTATCAATTTTTTCTCTTTTTTTCAAAATCTCATTATGATCCTTTAACAGTGCTATTTAGAATAAGTGTCAATTAAGTAATATAAAAATCTTGTCTTATTTACAAGCAAAATATATAACTCGGACATAAAAATAAAAAACCGGACAAAAAAAAGAAAACTGAAAAAAACATTTATTTTTTCATCTCTAAACCCTAACAAGCCGGCTGGCTGACCGCAACCATAGAAACGGAAAAAAACTAAAAACAATTATATCAGTCGCATGCCAAATTGTTGGTGTTTCCCTGTTTATACGACTTTTTTTGCATTCACTTATTTTACCATTAAATAAGAATTGCAAAAAATAAAAAAAAGAGAAAAAAGGTAAAAACACCCCGTAAATGAAAAAAATCATTGATTGTTGAATTGGTGGGTATTTTTTCTCGTATGTTATTGTTTTTATTTTTCTCTTATGGTTATTTTTTTTAGCGTATATAAAAATTTATTGTACAAAAAAGATTGTGCAAAAAACTATATATTGTGTTTAAAATACAAATAGAAGAAACGAAAACACTATAAAAAGGCACAAACATTTTTTGTTTAAATTGTCGTGTGGCAAAAGATCTTAATTTATGACCTGCAATAAAATTAGATTTTTTCAGCTTTGTTCCGTTGAGGTTTTTGTGTGTTTTTATAAATATAAAACACTATTGTATGAATGACAGAGATTCTAAAGAATTATTTCCACTATTCGAGTTCGATTTTTATTTTAAATTGAAATACTGATTAAATAGAATACACTTGAATGTGTAAAGGTATCCCTAAGGACACATAAACAATAGAAAAAACTGCTAGAATTATAGCAAAACACTATTTTAAATAAATGGTTTGATTTTATGTATTTTGCACTATATTTTTTTTTTGCTTTTTTAAACAGTATTTGTAGCAAAAGTAATGTTAATGTATTAATCGCTTATCGTCAGTAGTGGGATTCTTTACTTTTTCGCGACAAAAAACTTTTAAAGCAGCCTATAGACGACTAGTCATGCTGCACGCAATGGCTTAATGATTTCGAGTGTTATCGTAAATTTACAAAGAAAAAGGGGACCTAATAGCAGGCGGTTTTCAACTTGCTGTTTCGAAGATTGGCATTTTGAATCGAAAAATGTTAGCCTTTGCAGATATGTATAATTCTATGGCAACATTTTTCGATACAAATTAAGAAGAGAGTCATTTAACAGAGGTTGAGAGAGTTGGTACCTCTTTTAATTTAATGCTCGTTGCTAATAGCTCGTAAAAATTTGAGAGGCATTACCCTTTTGAATATGATAAACAAGGTGATCACACACATAATAAATAAGAGACTAGCAACTTCTCTTCTTCCTGAGCTTAGAAAGGAACAACCGGGTTTCGTGCAATGTTGCCAGGGTTAATTGGGCACAAAATCGTCAGATATTAGATACACAAGACCGTAAAATCGGAGTCACTCCGTTATTCACACGACATAACGGTCCGGAAACGGTCCGGCATCGACGGACTTTCAACGGACTAGTCCGTTTTTTACATGACATAACGGTTTGTCCTTGACGGACTTTAACGGACTCGTCAGTTTTAAACACAAGATTACGGTCCGTAAACGGTCCGTCATTGACGGACTTTCAACGGATTCGAATCAGTTTCGATGTTCTTTAAGTTATGTTTTCCGGTGCGTAGTTGGATTCCGTTTATGACGGAATTGTTTGTTGGGTTCTTTAAAAAAAAGTTTTATTTCGGAAGATTGCGTATATAAGAATATAATTTGTACTTATTAGTTTATTGTCGAGACATATAGATTTCATTCAAGATATAGCTCGACCTTTTAACCCATCAAACAACACAGTTATTAAGAGTCAAACTTTTACTTTTTTTCTTTTACATTAAATGAAAAAAATTCATGTCAGTTATAAAGTTATAGAAATATCTTTCACTAGGACCAAAAATAATATCGATTAGTTAACCAATTAAGAAACAATAAACTTTCCAAGAGACTTGAATTTTTACTTAACAAAAAAAAATTAACAATAACCCTTTACAACTTTGCCCGTATAGTGGTTTAAAGGTAAATTTTACCTCAAGTTAAAGTTTGTAATCTAAGCTACAATTATATGCATGTGCACAAATCTTAGTATTACCCACCAAAAAAAAATTGCAAGTAATGCTTTAGTGGATTTTTACTGCTTTTTTAGAAGTTATTCTGAACAACTTAAAAAAATCACTTCTTTCATTGCTTCCAAAGTATCCGTTAGTATATTTTTACAGCTTTTTTAGAATTCTGAACAACATTCCAAAAAATTACTTCTTTCATTGCTTCCGAAGTATCCGTTAGTATATATTTACAGCTTTTTTAGAATTACTTCTGAACAACATCCCAAAAATCACTTAAGTATTGCTTCTAAAGAGTAATTGCTCTAAAAGTGATCGTAAAAAGTGATTTTGGTGTCATTTGACATTTCCAAACATAGGGTCCCGGGTTCGATTCCCGGCGGGACCAATATTTTTTTATTTTTTTTTTATTTTCTTAATTTGTTTTTTTAATATTTATAATTAATTTGTTTAAATTCAATATTTTTTTTAATGTTAAAATTTTTAAAAATATGTACATAAAAAAAGTGGTGAGAAAATGCTTTTTGTGCACCTGTAAAAATAGTACTGAAAACAATATTAAATTGGAGTGCACCTTTTACACTTGTTTAATAAGAACTTTTATTGAAGAGAATAAATAACAATATCTCGCAGTAACAAAGTGGTGTTTTCATGCCAGTAAACTTTCATATCAAAGAATAGCTCAGCGGTAGAGCGTTACTAGCAATCGTAAGGTCGCAAGTTCGATACCCGGTGGCGGCAATAAAAAACTTTTGTAAAATCAAAAAAAAAAAAATATAATTTTTTTTGTGAAGAATTTTTTTTAAACTTTTAATTGGTGAAAAAGAGCTTCCTTTGCACTCGTTCAAAAAGTACTGAAAAAATGTTGAAGTGGGAGTAATCCTCTCCTATGACAACTCAATGGTAAAATCATTAGTGTTTATGTTAAAGAAGTACATCTAGATCATCAATTGTAGTGCTTTTTCTACTGCTCCGGCATCTCTTTTTTTGCTGGGTACATAAGCACTTTTTTTATATTCAAATGCTTTGCCCGAAAAACTCGCTCTAAAAATTAAAAAAACCGGAACCGGTTTTATATCAAATTAAAGCCATTTCAATTACCTTTCCAATGGTGCTCATATTGTCCAAATCCGATAATAAATAGTGGAGATACGGACAAGTCCATGTTTCAACCCAATAAAACCCAAAATAGGGGCCTCCGACGAAAAAAAAAATATTTTCCCCTATTCAGCCCAAAAAGTAATATCTGTTAGTTTAAATTTTACTGTAATAAAATAACATAATTGTTAACTTAAAAAATTTTTTAAATCGAATGAAGAAAAACGAATGTCATTCCCAAATTGCTCAATCAAATGATACAAAAGAGGGATTGAATTCCCAAATTGTCAATCGAATGAGAAAGAAATCGAATGAATTCCTAACAATTGAGTTCAAAGATTGACAAAAATTCAATGAGATAAATTGATTGACTTCCTTAAAAGTGAATTTCGATCGAATGAATGGCAAAAATGAATTCTCTACGAATGGTTAAAAATGAATTCAATCGATTTAGAAAGAAATCGAATGGTATTTCTAGGGACTTCATTCACAATAGAATTTATTCTTCGATGCTCTGGTTGACACCCTAAATTACGCAGCCATAAGGGACGCATGAGAATGTAAAGGTTTACCTGCCAAGCTAATAAGACTCATTAAGGTCTATATGAAAACGCTACCTGTCCAATTCTTCACGAACGACAACTAAGCAACAATGCATAATTATCGAAGTACTTAGGTAAAATACAACTTCAAAAGTATTATGTACAAGTTAGTAAAAAAAATACACGTAGATTTATCAATTTTTAGTTTCTGTCATCTTGCCTTAGTTTTTGACCCATTCCATTTGCACGCACTTCGAAATATATTAAGTTATCTAAGTTTTTTCTTTAGTAACTTATCTTATATCCGTTTCTTGATATCTCATATCATATCTGAGATATCCAGTATCGAATCTGCCAATTTTGTGTACAAAATGTAGATCTTCTTTATCAAACCAATAATAAGCCAACGAATTATGGTTAAAACCACAGTACAAAATATAGTAAGACAACAATTGCATTCACAGTTGTTGTTGTTGTAGCAACTGTGCCTATATGTATGTGCTATTAGTCTTCTTCCAGTTCTGCTTACTCGTCTAGATCCAGACCTAGACACCAGGCCGCCTCAACCGGGTAATTCCACAATAACTTGGCATCTCGCGCAAAGATGGTTTACATCATGCGGATTTCTTTGGCATGCAAGAAACGTGTTTAGGGTGGTGGGTTCGATCCGAGACCAATAAGAGTTGAGGGTGAACACTAGACCGTATCACCTTACAGGCAAAAAAAGAGTCCGCGGTTCACCCTCAAATATAAAGTATTTTTGCAAGGCAATGAAAAAAAAAATTTTTTTCCCCAACGTAGGGGTTGCCTTTTTTAATTTTTCGTTATAGCTTCGGCATTTAAAGTCGGATTTTAAAGTGTGATATATCGATTTTTTTTTGCCTCGAGGAGACCAGTGTTTTGCTATAAAGGAAAAATCCATGAAAAAAATTTAAAAGGCGACCCCTACGTTCGGCAAACCAAAAAATTAAAAAAATTTCTGCTGGGTTTATCGAAAAACTTCCTTAGCAAAAGTTTCATGATTTTTTGCAAGCTTTAATTTTCTGACATTAGGGTGGTAGGAACTGAGATCTGGTGGATAAATACTAGAACGGGATACTTTAGGTCAATGGTCTTTAGATCACAACATTGGTCCCCTCGAGAGAAAAACATCGATATATCATACTTTAGAATCCGACTGTAAATGTCAAATGTACACTCAAAAAAATAAGTTAGTAGAAAAATTAGTAAAACGTCTTGTATATCAAGTGTACTAGTTTTTACCAATTTTTTTGCTGAAATTCCGTTTTCAGAAAAGTGTTAGTTATATTTTTTTTAGCACTAAACTAATTTTGAACTAATGTTTTACTAATTTATTTTGCTACAACATTGTGCTGATAACCGCATATATAGCGTGGACGACAACCAGACAGACAAATGTAGAATCCGAAAAAAAACTCTACACCATTTCTATATTTAAATTTTCAGCAAATAAATTAACTAAAGTAAAATTTCGCTACAAGTTTTTTGAGTTTTTTTCAGTCTACTAATATTCAGCAAAAAGTTTAGTGATTTTAGCAAGGATTTTTTTCATTTGCAATCGACTAAGTGTTAGCAAAACTTTTGCTGAAGATTACTATTTTTTTGGTAAAAATCAGCTCGCTGATTTTCAGCAAACATTTTTCTGAAATTACCAACTTTTTTGCAAGCACGCTCCTGACTAAAAATTTGCTGATACAGCAAATTTTTTTTGCGGATTTTACTGACTTTTTTTTTAGAGTGTATAACGAAAAATGTAAAATGGCGACCCCTACGATCGGCAAAAAAATGTTTTTTTTGAAACCTCCTTGAAAAAATAATTTAGATTGAGCAGTGTACGGCGAACGTTTTTTGAGGTACGGTCTAGTGAACACTATACCTTCGTGAGATGGTAATTCGGGTGGTCCATCCGATGGCATCTCAGCATTAATATTTGTATGCTTCCTGTAATAGTCCTGAGGGCAGAGTTTTGGCAGGTATGAGGTTTTCTCCACTGGGTATCGATGGCTCTAGGCGACCACACAGGCGCAGCATAATTGACCACCGACCGACCAATAGTTTTGTAGATTGTCAACAAGGTTTCTTTGTCCATTATTTTAAGCTCAGTAAGTTGTTTCGATTTTTCATATAAGCAAAATGGTTTTAACGATAAGTGTTATGTGTGAAACTTCTGTATCATTTGCTTTTCAACAAATTTGGTATTATTTATATGGTGAAAAATTAACGTTTTGTGTTTGTTGTAACAACATCTTTTCTATAAAATACAAAATGTTTTTATTCACAATTTAAATAACCATTTGAGGCCTTTAGAGTTCAAGTTCGGGTGAATTTTTTCAAGGTAAAAGGGGAGAAAATTCCTAAGGTTACTGTAAAAATGTAGTTTTTAAAGCCTTTGCCCTAAATATAGATTCTTTGATTTTTACTATTATATAATTTTATATAAATAAAATGTTCTTACGAAAATCAGTATCACAATTAATTTTTAATTAAATTTAATTCTTAAAAAATCTTTTTATAGTTTGGCAAACTTTTCATAAAAAGAGTTCTCAAACGAAAAATATCCCAAATGTTCTTTAGGAAAATTTACATAAACGTATTCATTTGTAGTTTTTTTTTTCTAAATGAAAGATTGCCAGAAATAAAAATTTACTTACGTAATTTGTGATTTTTTCAGAATCTGAAACGTTTGAGTATAGGGGTGACTTTTTTTGTTAAATTGTTTTAGAACAGTTTTTCACTTTGGAAAAACTTTTGTTTCTATATTGCTTTCTGTTTTAAATTTTTCCTTTTCCTCTCTTCCCTTTTTTCTTTTCCCATTTTTCTTTTCCCTTTTTCCTTTCCCTTTTTACCTTTCCCTTTTTTCTTTTCTTTTCCTTTTTCTCTTTTTTTTCCTCTTTTTTTTCGTTTTCGATTTCGTTTTGTGGGGGGGGGGGGGGAAGTGCGCGGGTCCGATATCATTCTGTCGGCAAATGTAATCGAAACCCTGCCGTCCCTTTTGGACGGGTTCGAGAGAGATTTGACAGTAGACCTGAGCTTGTTGGCTCCGGTGCTGACGTTGTATGATTTCAAGTGATCCACCCATTTGCTCCGTTGTGCTCGTTGACCAACTTGCTGATCTCCTGTGGTTGGTCGAACGAAGCTCGTCCCACTCATCTGTTCTGCTGCTTCAGCTGGAAAATTTGGCCTGATGATCAAAATCCTTTCAGCTGGAATGAAACGAGTAGCCGCTGCGTTGACGTTTCCACGGAACTTCCTTTCCGCGGAGCGCACGACGGCTGGGATGGGTAGGCCATTAATTTTGCGATTGCTGAACTCTCTGAACGCTAACAAGTTAGCCTTTTTATGGTTGGTGTTCGTGCGGCGTTCAGTAACTTACGATTCTATTTATGTTCTGCGGGTTTAACTTTTGACGTTTATAAAATACATAAGAAAAGAGCAACAACACGTTCAAATTTTCGCTCCGTTTCCTTTCATTTTCATCATTTAAAAAATCGCAGCACTCCTTTGGCAACTTTATGGATCGTCACTGATTAAAATATTGTTTGTATACACGCAAAAAAAAGTTGTATTATTATCGCAGTACTTCGTTAAAATCAGAGCTTTGAAGAATTGATTCAAAAAGAATTATTTTTAAAGATGATTCAAGAAAAGTGATTTATAAATTCGCGAATCAAAACAATATAGATAGTTCGCGTGAATTATGATCATGGTTTTTGATTCGTGAATCAATTTTTTTTTTTTTGATTCGCGAATTGATGTCAATTTTTTCGTTCATTTAAAAGACTACATTATAATTTATAACATTGATTTATTATTGGTAAAATTAATTTTGTATTTAAAATGATTGTTAAATCAATGTATTCAATGAAAGTTTATTTGTTACAGGTATATTAATGACTAAAATAGATTCGCGAATCATAACAATACATTTTTAATTCGCGAATAAAAAAATAAAATGATAATTCGCGCGAATCAAATAAAGCCAGACATAATTCGCGAATCAAAAACAAATCATATTAATTCTTTTTTAGAAACTGAACTATTACTGATGATTGAACTATTTTTTTAAAGATCTGGGTAAAATACAACTTTAAAAGTTTTTTGCATCTTTTGTTCAAATTAAAAAAAAAAAAAAAAAAACAAAAATCCAAAAAGAACTCATAATTTAAATCTCTGTTTTGTACAAAAACCCATCTGCATATGTTTTTTATTAAAAAAAAGTAAAATAAATATTAGATAAATAAACAAATGAAAAATATCTATAAAAATGAGTGATTAATGTATTTATAAAAATTTTAATATTTAATTTGAAATAAAAATTTAATTTAATAATTAATTAAAGCAAACAGACACCGCTAATAAGCAATTATTTATTTTTAATTTAATACGAACAATCGTTTTTCATAAAACTTTGATTAAATTATTTTATTTGCTTTATATTATTTGATAGTATTTCAGTTTTTTGCCTTCGTTTTTTCATTTTTATTTGCAGTAGTGCCTTAATCAAAAGCATTAAATTTTCTTTTTTTATACATATGTATATATTTTTTTATTCATGCCCATTAAAGTGTATGTATAAAAAATAGTATACATACAAAAAAAACTTGTCAGAATATTAAAAAAGAAAAAACACATGTAAAAAAAAGAGACTTGAAAATTTTCAGGCATTGTGAGTGAGGGAGTCTTTTTTTCATATAATTTGCGCGCGGTTAGACAAAAAATATCTACAATATGTAGGCATATGTAAACAAAGTAAAATTTCGCTGAATGTATAAAAAACGGCAGCACGACAATAATGTTAAGAGTTGCCATGTTACTATTGACTGATTAATAAAAAAAAAAACAATTTTTGTTTGACCTAGTGTAGGTTGTACTCTGGTTGAGTAGATCCATTGCCAATTTTCAGAAATTTTAAGAACCCTCAAAATCTGAAATTATTTGTAAAGGCACATTTACACGCGAGAGAAAACTGCTATTGTGTATGATTTAGGAAAATAAGGGTGTTTTTTGCTCTATCTCTAGCAGTTTTATCTCGCGTGTAAAGGTGCCTTAACGATTTTTAAGTCCACAGACCAAAAAAAAAAGCAAATTTAAATAGTTGGGATTTCCAAATATATACACATGTTATTACGTTTAACAAAATTGTGTGAAAATATTTTCTGTTGAATCTCAATTTCACTTCTTTATTTTCCAAGATTTCGTTAGAAAAATTATTTTTATTCAAATCTTAAAAAACTGCATTTAATTCAAAGTAAAGTGAAGTTTTTGTTATTCAAAGCGATTTAAAATGGTCAGATTTTGAATTTTTTTATAAAGACCAGCATTTTGTTCGTACTTTTGTGAAAAAACTGTGAAAGTTTATGGAAAAAAATTATTTTTCCCTTGTGTGTAATTGTTGCGAAATTGCGATGGAATTTTGTTTGCCATAACACACAGAACAATTTCAAAATGTAGCGAAAAATTTACATTTGCCTTTGTATCATACTTGGGAACAGTTAGTTTAATGAACCAATTAATTGACTATTTCATTATCGTTACAACTGATCAGAGCTAATGAAATTTTTCCAATTTGCATTGTTCAATATATAATATAAATATAATTTTTTCAAAAATATTTTGTTTTAATAAAAGAATAAATTAAGAAAAAAATTAAAAAATCGTGTACTTATTTAGCTGTTCGCTAAACAGCGTATACTTTGTACAACTTGATAAAACAGTGAATATTTGTAATGTTTATACACACAGGAAAAAAGTTGCCAACCGAATTGCTAAGCCTATTTTGGTTGCTACAACCAATAAATTCTGTTGGTGAAACCATATTGGAATGTGATTCGTAAATATTTTGGTTATTGCAACTAAAATTCAATTGTATAAACCAAATTTTGTTGTGATAACCAATATTCAGTTGTACCAACCTATTTTATACTACGTTCACAGTACGATTGTTAAACACGTTTATGTAAAAGTTAAACATATCAGTTCACACTTAAAAATTAACGGTGGGTCTCATACTGCAGGTTTAAACTTAGGTTAATAGTTGACCCAAACATTTGTTGTTGTTTTGTGTACATTTTTTTGACATTTTATTTTGTAAGTGTTTAAGTTAAACATCTCGAAAAGCTGTTCCTTAACAATTTAAAAAAAAAATACAAAAATTTGACAAAATTTCCCAAAAAGTTATTTTTTCTTCGGCCGGAGGCAATAATTAATAATTTTCGGCATTATCCAACATTATAATTGCTATAAAAAGTGAAATAACATTATCCGCCCCAGTCGGAAACAAGATTTTTCAATTTTTAGTTAAGGGACAACTTCATGGCTGTTTTTGGATTTTTCGTTCACCGGAAGCAAAGTTTAATTAATTGTTTTGTTCACCTATCACTTTAATAAGAAAGAAACACATTTTAACTGGTTTTTATTTAAATTTAGTTTATTTTATTCAATTTTAATTTTTTTTGGGTCTTTTTCTGCTTCAAACTTGTCATTCAACACCAATTGATATCAATTTTATCGTGTTTAACAACGTGTTTGAAAATTAAACACGATGTTTAACGCTTAAACACGTCAAATTGAGTTAAACACGTATATGTGAAGGCCGTATTAGTAGTTGAAACCAACCAACCCAATTTTAGTTGGAAATGGCATATTTTTCTCATTGACCGTGTTTTTGGTTGGGAAAATGTTTACCGGTTTCCTAGGAAGATAATTTGTTGGAATCTAATGGTCAGTTTTA
The DNA here is from genome assembly GCA_949987735.1 of Leucophora obtusa. Classification (NCBI taxonomy): domain Eukaryota; kingdom Metazoa; phylum Arthropoda; class Insecta; order Diptera; family Anthomyiidae; genus Leucophora; species Leucophora obtusa. The sequence continues at coordinate 289,725,937 of OX465295.1, read as the reverse complement.
TAGTCAGAACTAATATAGATTTTTGTCTTAAATATTTGTTAAATAAGAAATGATGTTTGATAAATTCTTAATTAAGAAATATTTAAGAAACAAATTGATCTTAGTTCTGATTATAAAACTGGCTCTAAAGGCACATCTACACGGGCTAGAAATCTCTTAGAGTTTTAGCTAAATTTGTCATCTCTAATACATTAGGTACTAATTTTTATCGTAAAAGTATCATCTCCAGTTGTCAAGAATTTGTTTTTATTAAAATCGTTTGTATTTTAAAGAATAATTTTTTTTCCAAATACCAAAAGTTGCATTTAATAAACTAAAATGTTCAATAATGTTACAAGACATCTTAAAAATTGTTACTAATTAAAGAAATTATGTATGATAGCAATTGTCAATGGCCTAGAGATTACATTTCGTAGACTTATACAGAGCTGCTTTTCCATAAAGTCTATTGAGTTTTTTATCCCGTGTAGATGTGCCTTAACAGGATTTCTTTAAGAAAAATCATTAGAATCACAGAGTTATTCAATTGGCGTTGTTTATCCGCAATACGGATGAGCGTATTTAGCCCTCGGATTTACGGGTATAACTCCCAGTGACTATTTTCTATTTCCAAGCCTAAAGAAATGGCTCAAAACAAATGCATATTTTAAGACCTCGAGAAATTTTACTTTTTTGGGAAGAATAAAAAAACTTTGCTTCATTCAAACATTCACGGAATTATTGATCCGCTCTCGTAGATACCCACTACTCTTATCTTTACTAGCATATGCACAATGATAGAGTACTCCACTCTGCAGAGTGGATTTTGTTCGTTTCTTTTTCGCACTTACATATTTTTTGTATCATGCCAGCCGAACACACTTGCAATGTTATTGTAAAACTCGTTTTAGTTCTTTATTCTATTAAAGACCTAAATGGAAAAGTTGCACAATAATATTGCTACCAAAGCTGTATAGTTACTTATAAATATTTACTTAAATTAACAATTTGAAATATTTTTCGTAATTATATTTGAAAGTTCAAGTATAAGTATTTTATTACTTACTTAAGGCACATCTACACGGGATAGAAATCTCGTAGAGCTTGCGTTAAATTTGTCATCTATAATATTGTTGGCACTAATTTTTATCGCAAAAGTACCATCTCTAGTTGTCAAGAATTTGTTTTTATTAAAAATTTTGTATTTCAAAGAATAATTTTTTCTCCAAATACCAAAAAGTGTATTTAATCAACTGAAATGTTCAATAATGTAACAAAACATTTTCAAAATTGTTACTAATTAAAAAAATTGTGTATGACAGCAATTGTCGAATGGTTGAGAGATTACATTTCGCAGACTTATACAGACCTACATTTTCATAAAATCTCGCGAGTTTTCTATTTCGTGTAGATGGGCCTTTAAAAAAGTTTTTAATTAAGTAAACAAATATTTATATTCGAGTTTTGAAATATTAATATTTTTTTTATTTATTTCAAATAATTTGGAGTAAGTAAATAAATATTAATATTTCAAAGCTGAAACAAATATTTTGAAATAAATGAAATATGTAGTTAAGTAAAATACTTAGCTACATTTTTGAAATATTTGAAATATTTAAAATATTTGAAATATTTGAAATTTTTGAAATATTTTAAATTTTTTTAATATTTGTTATATTTGAAATACACTGAACTTATATAAATGCCACCTACAGGAACCAATTTTTTAAAAAAGAAAACACATATAACCCTAGAAACATTTTTACGGACTGTCCGCAACGTACGGAGTCATAAATCCGGCTTTTACGGTACGTTCATGGTCCGTATGCACATCTCCGTAATAGCGTGTGCGTGTACGGAACACAAACGGACCGTATAATCGGATTTCGAACATAATACGTTTTAACTCCGTTTTGGTGTATCCGTTTCCGTATTGTTAAATACGGACTTCATCGGTATTAGTTTGTTTTTTTTTTAAGTACACAAATTATATAAAAATGATTGTTTTAGGCAGAAAAACAGGAAGCTGTACTAGTATTTATGAGAAATTTACTAAACTAGCTCTGGAGCGACTCTTTGGCACCAGTACTGTGCTAGTTGATTTACACATCAATTCAAAAATTTAAGTATTTATTTGGAAAATCTGATTAAAAGTGAATGCTAACAAAATAATGATTTCAAATCCCGTATTTTAATTTAGGAAATTTTTTTAAACAGTCTTTACACAGCTCGTATTTAACTAGTTCACAACTGGTTCAAAATGATTATTTTGGGAACTTTTCGACGATTTGCTACTGGGTACTGACCATAATGCACTGACAAAGAACAATGCCTATTGATTGTACTATATTTCTGAATGGCTGTTAAACATTAGGCAAAATCAAAATTTATTATTGATTTTTTAAAGTTTTACCAATTCATAGACAAATTTGTACACAAGTTCAAAAAAAATGTTGACACAAGTCCAACCTATTACAATTTCAAATCCAAACATTAGTTGACTTCGTCCAACCAAATTTTAACACAAGTCCAACCCGCAACAATTTTGGGTCCAAACATTAGTTGACTTTCAACCAAATTGGTATAGGGTGTCATATAGTCGACATGCCCGACTTACTGGTTAGTTATTTTTTACTGTTTTTCGTGGGAATATCGTGACTGTGAGTAATTTTTTCATATACTCATGTGAGCGGACGTGAGTAGGAAATATGCTAGTGCGCAATTTATTTTTATTTTTCTTCGAGAGCGTGAAACATAAATCACTCACGCGCTAATCTCTAGCGTGTACCTGAACTTTTTTGTAAAATGTATGTACCTAATATATCTGTTCCCTTACTTTTTTTTATATAGTTTATTAAGTCAATGGAGCATAATTCCTTACAGACTATTATAAATTGAATAAAATTAACCCTTCAAATCATAAACGCTTTATAAATCTACACGGGATACAAAATTCGCTAGACTTTATGAAAATGCAGCTCTGTAGAAGTCTATGAAATGTAATCTCTAGGCCATTGACAATTGCTGTTATACATAATTTCTTTACTTAGAAACAATTCTTAAGATGTCTTGTTACATTATTGAACATTTTAGTTTATTAAATGCACCTTTTGGTATTTGGAGAAAAAATTATTCTTTAAAATACAACAATTTTAATAAAAACAAATACTTGACAACTAGAGATGATACTTTTACGATTAAAATTAGTGAAAACTATATTAGAGATGACAAATTTAGCGCAAACTTTACGAGGTTTATATCCCGCGTAGATGTGCCTTAAGGCAATAGGAGGTCTAAAGGCACATGTACACGGGATAGAAAACGAGATTTATATCCCGCGTAGATGTGCCTTAAGGCTATAGGAGGTCTAAAGGCACATCTACACGGGATAGAAAACTCGCTAGACTTTATGAAAATGCAGCTCTGTATAAGTCTACGAAATGTAACCTCTAGGCCATTGACAATTGCTGTCATACATAATTTCTTCAATTAGTAACAATTTTTAAGATGTCTTGTAACATTATTGAACGTTTCAGTTTATTAAATGCACCTTTTGGTATTATATTTGGAGAAAAAATTATTCTTTAAAATACAACAATTTTAATAAAAACAAATACTTGACGACTAGATACGATACCTTTACGATAAAAATTAGTGACATCTATATTAGAGATGACAAAATTAGCGTAAAATTTATGAGATTTCTATCCCGTGTAGATGTGCCGTAATGAACAAATTTTAAGTGAAGGATTTTTTTTTCTAGAACGAGATAATTAAATCTACTCATTTTTGTTCTTTATTCTATTACCACATAAGGTAATTTTTTGACGCTATATGGTAATAGAATAAAGAACCTGAAACGAGGAGATTACTAATCTCGTTCATGTGAATGCCATATGAAAAAATAAAGAACAGAATAAAGTGCTTAAATGCATGTTTTAATTAAACAGATGTTTCAGAGCTACACTTAAAATAATAAGTCTGTTGGCTGAACAGAAAAATTTGTTACTTTAACAAAATTTATTCCTGTTTTTTGGCTTAAAAAAAATTTGTTGATTTTAACAATTTTTTTGTTAAATTTAACAAATCTAAGTTTAACCCTTTGACACGGGAATTTTAATGGCTGGGAATTTTCCGACCAAACTTCGTGGAAATGTAGATCTATGTAAAATAAATATTGTTTATAGCTTTTATGGCTTTGCAGCACCCCATGCATGCTGCCGATTCCGAGCGGTTTAAAATTTTTTAAAATTTTAATTTTTTTCTATTATTAAACTCTACATAAAATCTTTTGAGTTTTTGAATTTTATTCATCATACAATTTTTGAGACTAAATTTTAGCCTTTTTTTAATTTTTAACTTTTAACATATTCTCAGCAGCGTTGGTGATCACAAGACAAAACGCACTCTACTGATCTCATGTTGTTTTTAAATTTCACAGCCTGCATAAAATTTTAATAAGAACAAAATAACGAACCGATAATTGTAAATTAATAGCGCTTTGGTTAAAATTCAAATCAGTGATAAGTTGATGACATGGTTGGTTACCGAAACGAATAACGGTAAGGGTAACGGTAACAGTATCGGATTTCGTTTGTTTAGGTAACGGTAAAGGTAACGGTATTTAAGTGTTTCGGTACCGGTATACCGTTATCGAAACAGCAATACCGGTACGTACCGGTATTAAAAATTGTGTTAAAAACATACAAAAACAAGTAAAAATATGGCATATTTTTAATTTTAAGTACTGAAAATACAGATTTTAGACCATAAATTCAATGCTGATAGTTTTAATAAGTAAAATTATTATCTATAAATTTTTTTCTAAAAAAACACTCAAGATTATAAAATAAAAAAATTGTCATTTTTATATAAAATAACAAATACCGGTAAAATATCGGCAACTATCCATAAAAATAACGGTATCGGTAACGATAACGGTATTTGGAAATTGTTTTAGAGGTATCGATAACGGTAACGGTATTCAATTTGAAACGGTATTTTAGCGATAACAGTATTATAACGATAACGGTAACCAACCTTGGTTGATGAAGTCGACGTACATTATAATGTACGCCACTCGCCAAAGGGTTAAGTAAAAAATTTGTAAAACTACAGTTTTATCTCTGTATACTGAGTCCCCGGGCCTAGTCCAAATCCAGGACATAGAACGGCACTCCAATGGAGCAAACATTTTGTCCGTTTTGCTCTATCTCGCTTTGTTTTCGAGATATGGGCCATTTATGAAGTGGAAAATTTTTATTGAAAATTTCGGAGTGTCCAAGACCCCGCCAACGTCGATTTTTGGATAGAGATAACCCCGTTCGCTGGGTATTGCACGGTTAGGGGTAGTCGAAATTTTCATCAATTTTGCTCGGCGGGGGGGGGGGGGGGGGAGAGAAATAACGCCATCTTTAGAACTTTGGATACATTGGTGGCGCCATCTACCGGATAATAACAGAAACATGAAAATATTATATTTTAACAATAAATTTTGTAAAATTTAACGAATTGGTTCTTAAAAATTAGTTATAAATAATTTTTAAAATTAACGCTCAAAATTAGTTAAAGTACTGAGGATTTTTAGTATTGTGTTAAATGAAGATAACTAAAATCTTTGCTTAAATCAGTGTTTTAGCTAAGCATTTGTTAAAAATTAGTCAAATCGATTTGAAACCGGGTTGATAGATTTTTCTACTAAAGTATTATGTTAAGTGTAGATGGCAATCTGCAGTAAGAAGCCTTTGAGAACGTATTTTATAGTTTTCGATTCATATTTCTCGAAATTTCACAGAATGAATTTTTTTGGAGGAATTTTAATGAAAATTTTCATTAAACTAATAAAGTTTCCTTCAAAAAGTGAATAATATAAACTTTCCTAAATTCTATGAAAAAGCTTCGTAATTTCTAAGACACTATTTTTAAAGCCACATTCAGAATGCCGGAGTACTCCATTTTTCAGAATGGATTTTGTTCCTTTTTTCGCACTTACATATTTTTTTTATCATGTCATCTGTATTTTAGTACACTCCACTCTGCACAATGGAGTACTCCATTAAAAAGTTTTAATGGAATGAATTCCAGCGAAACTTCATTGTGTGAATATAGGTTTTTCATTATATGAATTGTTATATTATGATTGGTGTTATTGTTGTATACTTCTTTTGGTTCCCCACCATAATGATTTTCATTAATTTTGATGTCTTTTAACGATAATCTTGGTCGTATAGCTAGTGGTAATACATATTTAGATTCCACTTTACTACCATATCCAAATCAATTTAAAATAGCTCACATGAACTGTCGTAGTATCTCGCCATCTGCTAATTCTTCTAAACTTGACGAGCTTAGATCTATTTTAAATTATAATACATTTGATGTTTTTGCTGTTACAGAAACTTGGCTTAATAGTGAAATTTCTGACCGATCAGTTGAAATTCCGGGTTATAAAATCATCCGAAATGATCGTATGGATCCTTCCAGAGGTGGTGGTGTAGCAGTTTATATATCAAATAAAATTAAATTTCGAGTAATTCTTAAGAGAATAGAGTCTGGTTGTGAGTCTCTCTTTATTGAATGTAATTTTTCTAGTGCTAAACTTGTAGTACACTCAAAAAAAAAAGTCAGTAAAGTCAGCAAAAAATGTTGCTGTGTCAGCAAATTTTTATTCAGGAGCGTGCTTGCAAAAAAGTTGGTAATTTCAGCAAAATGTTTGCTGAAAATCAGCGAGCTGATTTTTACCAAAAAAAATAGTAATCTTCAACAAAAGTTTTGCTAACACTTAGTCGACTGCAAATTAAAAATTCTTGAAAAAAACTCAAAAAATTTGTAGCGAAATTTTACTTTAGTTAATTTATTTGCTGAAAATTTAAATATAGAATATGTGTGGTTTTTTTTCTTTTTTTTTCTCTTCCGTTTCCAGACAAGCTGCGACATCTACATCTTGTCTATCTGGTTGTCGTCCACGCTATGAATGCGGTAATCAGCACAATTTTTGTAGCAAAATAAATTAGTAAAACATTAGTTCAAAATTAGTTTAGTGCTAAAAACATATAACTAAAATTTTTGCTGACAACGGAATTTCAGCAAAAAAAATTGCTGAAAGCTAGTACACTTGATATACAAGACGTTTTACTAATTTTTCTACTAACCTATTTTTATGAGTGTAGTTGTTGTTTATCTCCCTAATGGAAATTTACCTAAATTTGAAAAGCAACATCGTGATCTCTTCTCTAAATACTCAAACATAATTGCTGCTGGAGACTTCAATTGCAATTAGCCCTTCTAGGGCTAATTTATTACGTTCTTTTTGTTTGAGGTGTAACTTGGCTGTTTCTCATAATTCAAGACCTACTCATTTTGACTTAGGACATGGGTCCACATATTTGCTTGATTACTTTTTGGTAAGCAATGTTTCAATGGTAACTTACTCTAACCAGGTACAGAATCCATCTGTGTCTGATCATGCTCTTATATATGCTACCATTTCTTTTAATACTGAACGTATTGAGGAATTTATTGAATATCGTGATTTTAAAAGCATAGATTGGGATGGGGTGGTTCAATATCTGCATGAATGTGATTTATCTTATATTTATAATACCTGTGATGTTGACCCTAAGTGTTCCTTTATAATCTCTCTTTTTGAAGGTTTATATTCCTATGTTCCTGTTGTTAGGAAAAAAGTTCACTGTGGGGATAGCGAATGGATTAACTCAAGAGATATTGTCTTGGTGAGATCTCTTAGAGATCTAGCATATTTAGCCTTTCAATCTGATCGTTCATTTCAAAATTGGCGGACTTATTGCCGGTTCCGAAATGGGGCAAAGAATGTTATTAGGAAACATAAAAGGAAGCATTTTTCCAAACTATTTGATAGTTTAGACTCTGCTGGGCTATGGAAAATTTTTCGAGGAGCTGGGTGCGTTGGTGATGATGATGTCGTTTTTGAACATGATGCTGATACTATAAAAGATTTTTTTGTTAATACGGGTGCTAGTGGTGATGGATACATAGACCTTAATAATTTGTATGATTACGAGGATTCCCTTTCTTTTTGCTGTGTGAGTGAATTGGAGTTATTTGAGGCATTATGTAAAGTGAAGTCTAAGTCAGTAGGAGTGGATGGTATGTACCTCAATCTGTTTCATTAAACTTATATTTCCATATGTGTCTGCTTTAATATTGCACTTAATTAATTAGATTTTAACATCTATTTTTCCTGTTGCTTGGAAGACGGCTCGTGTTGTACCAATTCCAAAGTCTAAAGTTGTCCATGGTCCTGATGATCTTAGACCTATTTCAATACTTCCTGCCCCTATCGAAGGTAACTGAGCATATTCTAAGGAACCAGATGCTTCAAACTACTCTAGGGAAAATTTACTTATGAGTCACAATATGCCTTTCGTTAAGGTTTTAATACTACATCCCTACTTCTTAAACTTATAGATTCAATAAGGGAAAATATTAATAATGATAAATTGAGTGTTTTAATTTCTCTTGATCTCACTAAAGCCTTTAATTCAATAATTTACGTTACAATGGTTTTGAAGCTAAAAAATGAATACAATTTTTTTAAGTCGGCATTGATTCCAGCATTCGTCATTTTTTCTGGAGTTCCTCAGGGTTCTGTATATAAATGATCTTCCTGAGGTAACTAACACTAGAGTCTGTAAAACATTTTTATTTGCTGATGATATGCTCTTAGTGTTTCAAAGTAACCGTAGGTATTCTGAAGTTCTTGAAAGTAATATAAATTCCTGTCTTGATCGCGTTTTGCAATGGTATTCTGGTAACTCCTTAACTATCAATTCATCAAAATATAGGGCAATGCAATTTGGACCTACTAATCGTTTTTACTTTGATATGAACATTTTTTTGGGGGATAATGAAATACAATTTGTTAGTCATCACAGGTGTTTGGGTATTGTGCTTGACAGTAAACTGTCGTTTACACACCACATTAATCAATTATCAGGCAGAGTATGGGGATCCCTTCGTAGAATTTATCATACTAATATTTTTCTACCTCATCGTATAAAACTTAGATTAGCGAATGCACTGTTAATGTCACTTGTGTTGTTCGGCCTTGAGATATTTTCTGGTACCATTGGAATAAATATTACTCGATTGAAAGGCTTTGTCAATACTATTGCCCGATTTGTATATAATGTGCAGAGAAGACGGAAAAAAGTAAAATCCAATGTGTTTAAAGCAAAAAAATATTGTAAAAAAAGCAAATGTAAAAAACTTGGAAAAACAACAATTTTTTTTTTCAATTCAAAGTTAAGAGAAAAAATATTTTTTTGTGAGCAAAAAGAAGTATTTTTGGGCAAAAAGTCTTAAAAAAGCAATTCAAAGCTCAAATATCTTAAGAAAGATCAAAAAAGCAAATATGAGTAAAACAAGCAATAAAAAGCATAAAAAGCAAAAACAGCAATTTTGTCTTCTCTGATAATGTGCCACGTCGTGATCACATTTCTGAATATGTGACACGTTTCCTTAGATGTTCTTTTGATAATTTTGTTAAGTATCGAAGTCTGATTCTTTTCCATAGGGTTATGAAAAGTTGTACACCTTTGTTTCCTTATAATATATTTGCTTTTTCGCGGTCTAGGAGAAATTGTCAGGTTGTAATCCCACGGATTGTGAGATCTGCTTTTAATCGATCGTTTTTAATTAGAATTGCTCACAGTTTGAAAGCATTGCCAAATTAATTACGTATTTTCTCACAATCTAATAATATATTTCGCTTAAACTAATGGAATATTATCTTGGCCTAGAATGACAGTCATTGATACTTGACTTTCTTTTCCTTGGCATTGATTATGTTACCACTGATGTAGACCGTTTCGTTGTCACTTTTTTAAACTTTTTTCTTGCTTTAAAATGCATTGTGGCTGTGGAGCCAATTAGATTTATACCAATTAGATGTATCTATTCAGTATGTAAATATATATATTTTTTTATTAATGTAAATAACTCAGGTTTATTGTTACTATGTAATATATTTTTTGGCCTTATAAGCTTTATATTACGGAAATGAATTAATAAAAATAAAATAAACAATGTAAAAATTCATTAATAGCATGCAGATAATTATCTGAGTGCATTTAGTTAATCTAAAAACAATAAAGGAAATGGAAAATAAATCAGTATTTCACATTAAAATTTAGGGATTTTTTAAGTATACCAACCTTTAAGTGAATATTTCAGGCTGCATTCACACCGAAATCCTAAAAACTCGTATTTAGCCAAAACGAGCGTTTAAAAACGTTTGTAATAGAAGAAATATCTTATATACGCGGTTTCAGCAAATACGTGTTTAAGAATTAGGTGTGAATGCAGCCCAGACTATTTCCAATTCAAAAAAAAAAAAGAATTTTAAAAGGAGTTGGAACGACATGAATTTCTAGACTCTTCCAAAGATTCCTAATATGAGACATGCGTTGATACTTTGGGAAATTATAGATAAGCCACTCCTTAACACAAAAAAATGTGTTCTTTTCAGATTATTGCGTTGTGTTTTAGAAACTTCTTTTACAAATTGTTTTTAAGTATTACCATTGGAAAATAAATAAAAAAAGAATACCCCCTGCAAGACTAATTTATATTTTTTCAAATTGAAAAATTATATTTTTGTTAAGAACTTGGTAACCCTAACATTTTAAATGAGCGCGATTTCCACAGAACAAAAAAATTGATTGTGAAAAATATATATGCAAAAAAAAATTTTTTTTGTGAGCTCCCTCACAAAAGAATACACAAACACACGTCATACAATGAAAAAAAACGAAATAAAATAAACTAAAGTGGACACAAGACGGTTAGCAGACAACAGAGGCGCTAACGCTAAAATAAAGAAGTGAGAGAAAAAACTATAAAAAAAAAAATACAAACAAGTCATAAAAATTTAATAAAAAAAAGAATGAACAAGAAGCAATAAAGATCATAAAAAATTTCATATAAAAATTTAAATAAAAAAGAAAAAAAACTTAAACGAAAACGTGAATCAAAATTTAAAGTATAACACACAATAAACATAAAGAAATGGAAATTAAATGAAGTTTATGAGAATACAAAAAATATGTATTGTTATAGAGGTAAATAACACGAAACAATAAAAAAGTAATATGAATAATTTAACATTTATAAATACTAATGTGAATATTTAAATAGTAAAGAACTAAAATGTTTGTAAACAAATACTAAATTATTTATTTTCTAAGATATTTATTAAGTAAATACTAACCAATGGGGGAAAAAAATATTGCAGTTTTTTTATATTTAACACGTGTTATATTTTATAGATTAAAGGGGGTCCAAAACTTTTGGTGTCTTCTCTTTTTTTGGTTCTGAATTTAATTTCTTTCTTTATAAACGGGCAGGTACTTGAACTGTGTTAATTTTTTTTTTTATTGATTTTTTTCTATTTGGCTTTGAAGTTCTACTTTCCGGTAAGCGTGAATTTTGTATATTAATTTGTTTGATTTATTTATTATTTTTTATTAATATAATTTGTATAATTAAGCAATTTTCATTTACACACATGTTTCATTTATTATCATCTTTATATAAATATTTTTTTTTTGTTAATTTGCGCTCTTTTTTTTGCACAATTTTTAATAAAACTTCGTCATTTGCAAAATCTTTTTTATTACTTCGCCTCCTTCTTCGGGTTTTTTTGACACATACGAATTGATAGCAAACACACAAAAAATGGCCGCGCACCAAAAATATACACTTGATTTAATTTGTACTTATCTAAAAAACTGAATTTTTAATTTTTTCGGTTTGACTTTGTATTTTTTTTTTGTAAGTTGAACAATTTTTAGTAAATATTTCAGTTTACTTTCATTAATTCCTTTTTTGTAAACTATTGCTTTTTTACAAGAATTTTATTCTCCATAAAATTTTCAACTTTTTTTTATAAATTCCCAATAATTTTTTTCTTCTTGTTATAAAAACATAATACATAGGGTTTTTTTTTACTTTTGTGTCCGTCCGTTTACAAATTAATTCAATAATGTTCACCACGGCATAGCAAAAACGTAACTGTCAGCAGAGTACCAACAAAAAAAATCTTTTGAAGAGTAATTGAATTTTTTTTTGTTGTTTATTACTATAACTCAAACTGCGCAACAATTGCTAGACAAGGATGAAGAAATTAACTTTGTTATCAAATTTGGTGTAATGAAACGGTTTAACTATAGTTCCGTTATCGTACTCTTATTTAGTAATTCACTCTCTCTCATTTTTTTTGTTCATGGCATGCTCAGATTTTTTTGTCTTCGTTGTGTTTATGTTTTTTATGTGTGTGCATTTTTTTGTGTATGTTTTATGTTGTGTGTTTCTTCCAATTGGCAACCCTTTTTTTATTCTTTTCTGTTTTATTAAATTTTTTTCGACAAAACATGTAAAGTAGTTTTTTGTGTATAACTTTTTTGTGTGTATGAAGTGGAGGCTGCTCTGCTTACGTTCACCGGTATTTTTTTGTGTACACTTACACTCCTTTTTTTGTTAGTGTACATTGAATATATTTTTTTCTGAGATTTTCATTCGCTAAGTTTGATTCCGGTTTTATTTTTTTGTTGCTTGGTTTCTTTTATTTTGACACGATTTGTTTGTCATGTTTTTTTTTTGTTTTGTTTTGTGGTATGTGTTCTTATTGTTGTTTAACATTTTAACTCCAATTTTTTTGTATGATCTGCATTTTTACAAAAAAAGAGCTCAATATGCAAATTTATTAAATTATGAATTTATTTAATAGCCAATCCCGTTTCAGAATTAGAAAGGAATTTGTACCCTTAATATTTTTGTTTTGTCTTCATTTTAAGAGATCCGCTGTGAGAATCTTCTTATATTGATAATAATTTGCTTCACGTTACGGTCTAATCCGTAGTTAAGGAATCATATTGTGGAAAACCTGCGCACTTAGAGGATGAGGTTTCTGCTGTCATTTGGAAATCAGAAGCCGTTTCACTTTATACAACATTATGCGCTTGTTACAGCAAGATCTGCAATTTAAGTTATAGAGGCCGTCAAAATAAACATACTAAAGACACATCAAGACGGTAAAGGAAACTGCCAGAGCAAGAAACATCTATAAATAGCTCTATTGCGATTGATTTCAACCAGAGCTTCTGAATGCCTCAATGCTTCCGAAAACATCTCATTACCAATAAAAATCAAAGGAACTTATTTTGGCCAAAGAGTATATATAATAAAGAGATTGGGGGACTCTCTATCACTGAGAAAGCAATTGTTCTATTATGTGCCTTGCAACAGGAACATACTCAAACCAATATCACCCAGCAAACATAGCAATACGAAGAAGATTCTTCGAACATATCGCCAGGAAGAAAACATTTATTACCGGCAATATCAATTTCGTATTCCGGAAGTTTCCTCCGTCGGAAACAATTGTTACACTAAAACAATACTTCCAGGCAATATGAAAGCAATAACTCATATGGAAGATAAAAGGGATATCGCTAAATAAACTCCCAGTACCATAAAAAAACGATTTAATTTTTTCATTATTAAATTTAAGCCTGAAAAACAATATCTGCATACATAATCCATTGACCAACTTATAAATTATTTTGATTTCATCTAAGCCGATTTTTCCCGCGCAATTTATCTTAACTTTTCACGAGTTTATTTCCTATATATCTTTTGATTGTTCTTGTACAAATTTAGTTTTAATTTTTTCCAAATTGATAAAAGATTTCAAACAAATTTGCTTTATCTTCCAAATGATACAAAGATGATATTGCCGAAATATTGTCATAAAAAGTTATGACAATAGATAAAATTTTTGAATTATTTTTTTTCCAAATATCGTCGAATTATCTTCCAAGTAAATACTACTTGATTATTTTCATTCAAATGACAAATAGAAGATATCGCTTTAATATCTTCTTGCAAGGTATATTTTAAATGTTTGCAGGGTCATTATGTGCGCTCTTTGTATGACTCAAAAGATCGATTGTAACCAGGGATGGAAAATAATAATTTAGTTATAAAAATCAAGAATGGAATTATATTATTCCAACAGTATTATAGCCCTAGATTATGAATTTTAAAAAACCATACGTAAAAAATTGCAAAATAATATCGGAATGCGAAAAAAGGCTTTGGGGTTCAAAAAATGAATTAAAAGATTTACATACTGCAAACGATGCCAAAATTTTCTTTTTTTGCAACTAACCACCAAACTCTGTTTTATGAAATGGGCATTATACTCCGTAGATTATAAATTTAAAAAACCGCACTTAAAAAATTGCAAAATAATAGAGGAACGCGAAAAAAGACTTTGTGGTAGCAAAAAATAATTAAAAAACTCAATCAGCGATTAACAATCTGCAAATGAATACAATGACGCAAAAATGTTCCTTTTTGCAAATATTTTTTTCGCGATTTATTATTTTTTTTTTTGCAAACTAAGCACCAAACTTTTATGTATAAAATTGGTACTATAGACCCTAGATTATAAATTTAAAAAAACCACACTTAAAAAATTGCAAAATAATCGCGGGAAGCGAAAAAAGGCTTTATGGTACAAAAAATTAATTAAAAAACTTAATCAGCGATTTACATTCTGCAAAGAAATATATTGATGAAAAAATTTATCCTTTTTGCAAATTTTATTTTTCGCGATTTTTTTTTGCAACTAGCCACCAAACTTTGTTGTATGAAATGTGTATTATAGTCTCTAGATTATAAATTAAAAAGAAACGTACTTAAAAAATTGCAAATAAAAGCGGAACGCGAAGAAACACTTTGTGGTACAAAAAATGAATTAGGAAACGTAATCAGCGATTTAGATTCTGCAAACAAATATATTGATGCAAAAACTTTCCTTTTTACAAATTTAATTTTTCGCGTTTTTTTTTGCAACTAGCCACCAAACTTTGTTGTCTGAAATGTGTATTATAGCCCATAGATTATAAATTAAAAAAACTGCACGTAAAGAATTGCAAAATAATAGCGGAATTTGAAAAAAGACTTTATGGTACAAAAATTTAATCCCTAGGTTATATATTTTAAAAAACCGCACTTAAAAATTGCAAAATAACGGCGGAATTCGAAAAAGGCTTTATGGTACAGAAAATGAATTAAAAGAGGTAATCAGCGATCGACATTCTGCAAGCGAATATATTGTTGCAAAAATTTCGTTTTTTGCAAATGTTTTTTTTTCGCAATTTGTGCTAATATTTGCTAATATCTAAATATTTAATTTTTATGTTTTTAACGAGCCAAAGAGGAAGCTATTTTTTAGTAAATATATTTTTAAATATGTAAGAGCGATCTAACATTTTTTGGTATAAGAGCCCGATTAAGTGAGCCTTTTCCAACCCTGATTAACCAGTCGGAGTTCGTTCCTGTTCCAAGCCGCCTAATATTTTTTCAAATAAAAAATATTGAGAGAGTTGCAAGGCCATTGTTTTGGCTGAATGAAACAATATTGGAGAGGAAACTATCAAAACAAAAAACTCGTAGATACACTCGATGCCTAAACGCTTACAAGAGGAGATAAAGCAAAACAGTTTCCAACTCAATACTAACGAAGCACCAACATAAAAGTTACTAATGATGTGCCAATACTTTTGTCCATAAAAGTTTTCTTGATTTAATCTTTTGATAAATATATAATACATTTGTAAAATATATAATAAACCGTTTTTGTTTTGAAAATATTTCTAAAACAAAGAATTTTTCTGACAATACTAGCTGTCGATGCTTTTGTCCAGTACCGGTGTTCTGTCTGTAACTATGTAAGAAGTTTCTCACATAAAAAGTGAATCTCTACCATATCTAAAATAGTGAGCGTCACATAATGTCAAATTTAGCTAGAGGTATGCATAAAAATTTTGTTATGATATCAGTAAGATGTCGTTATCGATATCATTATCGCCTGAAATATGGACAGCATTTAGATACTAGACTTTTGACTATGGTGATTTTATTATCTTTATTCCAGGGAATTTCGACATCGAAAACCGCATCACATTTTAATGGATTACCAATTAGGAAAGGTACATTTTATAACAAAAAAACCTATCGTGTTCTTATCACAACCCTGTGGGAAAAGGAACCGGTCACCGGTTACTTTATATGAAAAGGACACCTAACTTTTACATTGGCTTGTCACATTTCCCTTATCACGTGTCATAGGACCGGCGCAAAAGAACCAGTCACATAACTGACGCAGAAGAACCTGTCACACGACTGATACAAAAGAACCCGTCACAGGATTAAAGAACCTATCAAAATATGCAAAAACATGCATTTTTGTCAAAATATGCAACTACAAATCAATGTCATTTTGTTCTAAATTTGATGATTCGGATAAATTTTTAGTCCATGTTAGTTTTGCTCTTTTTTTATTATTATTTGTTCCTGTTGTTCCTATAAGGAAGATAGGGCCTACTAGGCCGGGTCGATTTGTGTGGCCCATGGCTCAGGGAAAATCGTATTCTAGGGATCAAAATAAGAAACTTTGCCGAAGGAACCATACCTCTAAAAATTCTACTACCCCCCAACTGTTGACTTTTGTCCCGTAGGGTCAAGTTTTGAAAAATCACACTTTGACCCATTTAGAGTGCCCCAATCGAGTCCAAATGTATGACCGACCCCCACTAACTTTGGAGGGCCGATCCACTCATGCCAGTGGCACACCCCCTGGAACTCCCCTGGGGGGTTCCCCATACAAACATTTTAAAAAATCACCATTTTTGGCACTTTATTTTATTATTTTTTATTTATTTTATTTATTTTTATTATTTTATTTATTTTTTCTCTTTAGAAATTTATTTAGTCAGAACATATGTAAATGAAAAAATTAATTTAACTTAGTAATAGAAAAGAAAATAAAAAAAATTACTGTTTGAAGTCTTTTTTGCTTTCAAGTCTGGGCAATTTCGCACGGCTCTCTAATGTCGTCACCATAACAGCCTCTACATTTTCCGGTATAACTCGTTTGGAAACACTAGCTAGCAATTGAACGTGTCGTTCTATTTTTTGTATGTGTGATGGAATTTTTGGATCATTAAACGGTGGATCATCTTGATTTAAATATTCTTTCAAAGTATCGTATGGAATGCTTCGCGTGAATGGTGGTTCAAATACGTCATTTATGTCATTCATATTGATCATTTCCGTGTAACTTGTGCAATAAAAGTTTATATCTGGTTTTTTATAAGCTCTAAGTCCCGTTGGGTCGTCAACGTCGGTTCGATAGCGTAGAATTATCTTGATAGCACAGTCGCGCTTTTCTTTGCTATCATCAAACAACATTGATAACAAGATATTTTCCGAATGCGCATAATATGAATTATCTGTAATTACTTTATTGACAATTTTGCGTAAACGAGGTTCTAGAAATCTTGACCAACTAATGAATTTGAAAAATAATCTACTACCGTACACGATACTTGATATTGAAGTACATTGGCACATAACATGTAATTATAAATTCAACCAGTATTCTTAAATTTGCATCTGGATTTTCCGTTGTCACATATAATCGTAATAGTCTAGCGGCCTTGGTGAGCCACCGAGAATGTACAATTTTCCCTGGTTTGATGTTTGCCAGATCCACTGAAACCACGCCGCTAGAAATTGCATGGGCCATGTCGTATAAGTACTTGGAATCGGTGGAAAATTCAATTTTTTCTGGAGCAGGGGGCATATTTTTCAACTCAATTTTCTGAAAGCCGTCCACCACCTGAAAATATATAAAAATAAAACAATTAAAAACGGTTGACAATTATAATAAATGAGTGATAGCAATAACTTACCGGAAGAGTTTCACAAGTTTCGATTTGACGGCTCAATTTTCCGGTTGCCGATCTTGGTCCAGTGCTGGTTGATTTATCCAAAGCTTCAAACAAATGCCGAAACGGAAGTTCGTTGAAGTGTAGAAGGCAAACGAACCAATGCAATGGTCTTTTTAACAGCAATTCGAATCGTCGTATAATTCCACCGTTTGGGCCAGTGTTTGTTGGCTCACCGTCAGTGCATATGCCAATTAATGCATCCAGTGATATATTTTTATCGTTGAAAAATCATTTAATTTGGTTGTTTTGTATTCAGCGGTTTCATGTTCCAGTCTTACGTAACCAATCAATTCAGAATTCGGTTCTCTCAAAATAACAAGATGAGGTTCTTTTACCATTCTAGTATGATACTTCTCATCAATTGTATCTCTCGTTAAAGTATCATCTTTTCTGCCATCGAATGAAAATGCTAACAAATTGGTATCATCTAACCGTTTGCGAAGCACTTCTTGTCTGCATTTCTCTTTTTCTCGGCGAACTTTCGATTTATCCATGATGAGAGGTTTGCCATGGATATCTTTCATTTTAAAATCTTGGAAAAGAGCTGTTCCCATTGCTGATGCTACTCTATCAGGCACGCGAAATCTGTCACATACCAAGGCAAAGTTAAAACAATCGTATCTCTGTGTGTATTGTGAACTTGTGCTTATATCCAAATCTTCTTGAACCGGTGGCGGTGCGTATGTTGAATCATCGGGATCTTGGTATGTTGGCATTGATGACATAGACGTTGCTCCTTGCTCTTCAATTTCCATCGCAAATCCATCCATTGTTAGACTTCTCTGATTATGTTGATCGTGCATAAACTCTTTGAGGCGTTCGGGAACCAAACCGCATGCACATGCAGCTGCCTTCAAATCGCATTTACATGTTCCAATGAAAAAAATTGTTTCCAGAGATTTTACGTACTCTGTAAATTGTTGGGGTTTGTTTCTTCTCTTGATTTGCTCTTGATATTTGTCAAGCAATCTATTCAATTTATTACATACACTTTTTTCAGCATTATTTCCATACCAAGTTTTTCCCAAATTCCAATCAACTTATCTTGTACTTGAATAGTGAATGCTTTATAGGACAACTTTTTTTGTTCGCTCAAGTAAAAATAATATCTCAAGATATCCAGATGGGTTGGTAAATTAAGATCAGTCAAATCAGTAGACACACCAAAAACAGTAACATCATGCCTGGGTATATGACTCATTGGGTTTTCGATAGTTGTTGATGTTGTTATTGCTTCATCTTGCGGTGTAGAGGATGGTGGATTCATTGTAAACTTCTTGATTTGGAATGATTTTTTTTTTAAATATTTTTTTATCTCAAATTAGCACTTCACACTTCGAGTTCTTCACAACGACTTAATGCATTCACAAAAACTGTTGCGTTATATATGGTCTAGGAGACGAGGTAATAAGAATGAAATGGTAATTTCAATTCTACCTGTAACCGATTTTGTTGTCAAAACTGCCCATAAAGTACTTACATGTAAATTAAACGTTAATCTGACTACAAATTCTGTTAAGCAAGTGCGCCTTTTATTACTTCTGGAAAATCCTTTATGATAATTTTATGCTCAATTCTACCTGTAACCGATTTTGTTGTCAAAACTGCCCATAAAGTACTTACATGTAAATTAAAAGTTAATCTGACCACAAATTCTGTTAAGCAAGTGCGCCTTTTATTACTTCTGGAAAATCCTTTATGATAATTTTATGCTCAATTCTACCTGTAACCGATTTTGTTGTCAAAACTGCCCATACACAACCTATTTTACGACCTGCAACAGAACGACACGTTCAATTGCTAGCTAGCGTTTCCAAACGAGTTATACCGGAAAATGTAGAGGCTGTTATGGTGACGACATTAGAGAGCCGTGCGAAATTGCCCAGACTTGAAAGCAAAAAAGACTTCAAACAGTAACTTTTTTTATTTTCTTTTCTAAAAGCAAAATTTACTTTCTGGAATTTTGGACAGGGACGTTGTAAAAATGGGGGTTAAAAAGGGGAAAAAGGCCCCCCTTGACGGCCTGCCCAAACCGCTGGAGGTAGGAAGTTGAAATTTGGAATAAAGGTTCCTCCACTATCGTAGACATCCACCAAGACGGGATTTTTGGAAATTTTTACAGGGACGGGCAAAAAGGGGATTTCTTGATATTCGGCATAGACGTGCGCTAAGACGGGATTTTTGGAAATTCCTACCGGAACGGGCAAAAAGGGGAAAAGTCTCCCAATAAACAGTCTCACAAATTGGAAAAGTGCCTGCCCAAACCACTGGAGGTAAGACATCGACTAAGTTTGTATTTTTGGAATTCCCTACAGGATATCCCAAAAGGAAACTCGGTATGTGAGTTCCTCCTTCTGTGTAGGCGTCCGCTTAGACGGAATTTTTGAAATTCCTATCGAGAGCGGAAATAAGGTAAAAGTCTCCTCCTGACGGCTTGCCCAATCCCTTTTGGCCAACCTAAAATTTTAAATATGTATTCCTTGGAGTAGGACTAACTCACCGGCAACGTAATTTTTCTATTTTGGAACAGGAACATAGTAAAAATGGTGGTTGAAAGGAAGAAATGTCCACACTAACGGCCTGCCCAAACCGCTTAGGCAATGCAGTTGAAATTTGGTATGAATGTTCCTCATCCATCGCAGATAGCCGCGAAGATGGAATTTTTGTATATTCCTAAAGGGAGGGGCAAAAAGAAGAAAAGCCTCACCTTGGGGGCCGGTAAAAACCCCTTCGGCTAGAAACCTGAAGCTTAAAATGTGGGTCCCTGGAGTAAGGGCTAAAGATACTTTTTTGAATTTTGGACAGAGTCGTTATAAAATGGGGGCTCAAAAAGGGAAAGTTGCCCCTTAACGACCTGTCCAAACTGCTGGAACTAGGAAGCTGAAATTCGGAACTTAGGTTCCTCTTCCAGCCTAATTCCAACCGGGAGGGACAAAAAAAGAAAAAGTGTCCCCCTTGACAGCCTGCTCAAACTGCTAGAACTAGGAAGCTGAAATTCCCTGTCGATGGATTTTCGGAAATTCCTACCGAGAGGGGCACAAATAGTAAAAGTTGGCTAGAAACCTGAAATGTAAAACATATGTTACTTGGAGTATGGGCTCACTTACCGGGAAGGTGCTTTTTGGACAGGGACATTGCAAAAATGGGGATTAATGAAGCGAAAAGTGCCGCTTAAAGGCCTGCCCAAACCGCTGGAGGTAGGAAGTTGAAATTTGGTATTAAAGTTCCTCCTCTATTGTAGACATACGCTAAGATGAGATTTTTGGAAATTTCTACAGGTAGGGTCAAAAACAGGAGAAGTCTCCCCCATAACGGCCTGGCCAAACTGCTGGAACAAGGGATCTTAAATTCGGTATTTGGGTTCCTTCTCCAACGTTGACGTCCCCTAAGATGGTATTTTTGGAAATTCATACCGGGAGGGGTAAAAAGGGAAAAAACTTCCCCCTTGACGGCCTGGCCAAACTGCTGGATATAGAGACCTAAAATTATGTATGTAGTAGGTTCCTCCTCCAACGCAGACGTCCTCTAAGACGGAATTTTTGGAAATTCCTACCGGGAGGGGTAAAAACGGAATAATTCTCCCCCTTGATGGCCTAACCGAACCCTTCGGCTAGAAACCTGTAATATATAATATGTTTTCCTTGGAGTATGGGCTAACTTATCGACAAGGCATTTCTAGGACTTTGGACAGGAACGTGGTAAAAATGGTGGTTCAAAAGGGGAAAATTGCCCCCCCCCCTTAACGTCTGCGTCTTTAGCTAGAAACCCAAAACTTAAAGAACAAGTGGGAACACTAAAATTAAGAAACTAAATAAGAAACGAGTGGAATTTAAACACTACACAAGTGGAACGAAATGGATATAAACTTTGAACGAGGGGACTTGAAATTATAGACAATGGAAATGGATTGGAAGAGGGAACGAAATGGAATGGACTATAGAACGAAATGGAATGAGGAGCGAGATGGCAAAGAATGGGGAACGAGTGGAATTGAAACACTGCAGTTAAAAGAGGAATGTAACGGAGAAAGTGCAAAGAAATGGAAAGAAAGCGAAGCGACTGATATCAATATCGATACACAAGACAGTAGGAACGAAATGGAATGAAACGGGGAACGAGTGGTGTTGGAATAACAGATAATGGCAACGAAATGCAATGGAATGGTGAACGAAATGGAATCTTGGAAGGAGTTGCATTGGAACACTAAAATTGTTAAACAAAATGGAATGGAATTTGAATGACTCAAACTGCCGGAGTTTGGTACTTGAAATTTCGCATGCGATTGAGGCAAGATTATATATATTTGGGATTTTTACTGGGAGGAACAAAAAGGGGTGAAGAACTCCTTTTAATTACCTGTTCAAACACTATCCACGGAATATGAAACTTATGTAGTATTGAAACATACTCTCCAAAAAGTTAAACAAATTTTCTAAAAGAGAAAAACCTTAGAAAATTAATGGAACTTATATATCCTGATATTTAAACTGCAGGTAATGAAGCACCGGTAGAAGAAACCGACGCAGTAAATTTTCCAACTGAATTTGTGAATTTACTTGAATTGCCAGGTCTAGCTTTACATAAACTGGAATTAAAAAAAAACTTTAAGGCACGTTAACAACGTAGCGGGCTTTGCCCGCTATTTTTAATATTATAAAATGCTTTCCAATCCTGCTTTCATTATTTATTTTCATTCAAAACACAAATGAACAAAACTACTTACGGGTCTATCTACCTAAGTTCGCACTTTACCAAATTATCTTATCATACACACGTATATTGCAATTTATTATGGATTCATTACTAACAATCCACTTTCATGAGAAAAAGTGATCAAATATTTATTTATTTTAAACCCATTGTTGTGCAGAATTATTTATTTGTGATGGCAGGGTGAAGGCTTTTATTATAAAAACTGTACTTTAAATAAAAAAACGAATTTAAAAAACAACCCGCTAAACTTTAAGGCACGCTAACAACGTAGCGGGCTGTGCCCGCTAGTACAAAATATTTAAAATGTACCTTAAAATTCTGCTTTAAATTAGAAGTTTTGGTTTGTTTTTATTTTATATTTATTCCTTTTGTTTTTATTTTTTTCAAATTTTGTTTACATTTGTTTACAAATTTCCTTTTTATTTTTAAATATTTTGTTTTGATTTTCAATAAAAGTAAACAAAACTTTTGAATGTATATGTTTGGCATTATTTTAAAAGTTTTATTTTAAATATTTTGTATGGTACGGTAAAAATAAAACCTTTACTTTAAAATAAAGTCGACTTTAACAAAAATATACCTTTGAAAAATATTGATAGTAAGGATGTTCGATTTTTTCTTTCTTTATTGAATGAAATCATAATTTTTGAAGTATGGAATTTTCGCGATTTTCGGCTATTCACTATTCAGAAACAACAACCAAAGTGGATAAAATAAACATAATGAATATTTAACATTTTTTGTTTACAAAACTCTTAACAGATCTCCTTCCATGTTAAAAGTAACAGTATTATGCACATTTAAAAAGAGGACTTTTCATGTCGTCATACGACGACGCTAGGATAATTAATTCTATGCTCGTTGAAACTACGCACTCTTAAAACACCTTAATGGATGCCCCCTGGTTTTACGTGTAATTGCCCTATGGAAACAATGCAACACTTCACCGAAGTGTTTTAGAAAATAACCCCATTAAGGCTGCGTTTACATCTGCACCGAAATCTCGATATTCGATATTCACCACTCTGAAAAAGCAATGAAGGAAAGTTGATAGATGTTAAATTTTGAATAAAGTACACATATTTAGTTCTAATAAATACATTTTCCAGAAAATTCAAGTTTATACGCATATCTTGACTGTTTTTTCAGAGTGGTGAATATCGAAATCTCGGGATTTCGGTGCAGATGTAAACGCAGCTTAACTGAATTGGGGATCAGTGTTGTCAGATAAGAGGATTTCGCCCAAATTGCGGTCAGATTTTCGTGGGGAGGGGTTTGGGGATTTCACAAAAGTTTGGGGATTTTACTCGTGTTTTTAAATATTTTTGGGTATTTCAGTTTTTTTTTGTATATTGGGTCATATGGAAGCAATTTGTAACTTATAGTCTTGACTAGCCATGGATTTGTGCGAACATGAAACGAATTACATGCAAAACAAAAACAACAAATAAAATTTGTTGTTGTTTCACGTGTGATTTGGCTAGTCAAAACTATAAGTAAGTTTATGAATAAAACTTAGCAATTACTTCGAAGCAAATACTTTGGGCTTAGAAATGGCTTTCAACTCCAAATTTAGCAATTGGCTGCTAGAATAGCATGAAATGTTAACGAAAATGAAAAAATTAAGTTTCTAGTCTACTCCCAAGCAGACTAGATTTGTGAAGTAATTGCTTAAAAAACCTTGTATTTCCCCCTATTAGTAATATATATTTTTTATTCATATGAGCCATTACTAATAGGGGGAAATACTGGGTTTTTAAGCAATTACTTCACAAATCTAGTCTGCTTGGGAGTAGACTAGAAATTTAATTTTTTAATTTTCGTTAGCATTTCATGCTATTCTACCAGCCAATTGGTAAATTTGGGGTTAAAAACCATTCCTAAGACCAAATTAATTACTTCGAAGTAATTGCTAAGTTTTATTCGTATGACCCAATGAGTTTCACGTGAAAGTTGTGTAGAGTTTGTTTTCACGCAAATTTAATGTACAAGACTATTATTTTTCTTGGGAAAAAGTGGCATTTTGTGTTTATTGTTATTGTGTCTTTGTTATAAAATTAAAAAATTGTTAATTTTTATAAATTATGTTGCAATTTGAAGCCTTTAAAGTTCGAGTAAAATTTTTTAACGTGATAAACAACTTATGGTGCTTAATTTAAAAAAGCGAGCATTATATTGGAAGGGTTACCAATTTTCCTAACATCTGATAAATCACTCTCTTCTAAATTTATATCGAAAAATGTTGCCATAAGAATTACACATGTCTACAAAGGCTGACATTTTTCGAAACAAAATGTCAATCTTCGAAAGAGCGAGTTGAAAACCGCCTGGTTACCTAGAGTTCGAAGGTGCAAAATATAATTAAAATCAGAAATCTCAAGGTCGGATTTTGGCCGATTTATCGTGGAATGGCCGACATTAAAAAAAATTTTTTTTTTATGTTTTTTTCTAAATCAATTAAAATAATTAACACTTGATATTACTGAATGTGTTTATTTTATTATTTTTAGGTCAGAATAACAGGGTTGGCAGGCAATACCGCTAAATTCCCGTTATCGATTCAAAACCCTTTCAACTGACTACCGTTACCCCTAAAATACCGTTACCGAAATAACCGAAATACCGTTATCCTTAAAATACCGTTATCGAAATAACTGAAATACCGTTATCCTTAAAATACCGATACCGAAATAAATGAAATATCGATACCCTTAAAATATCATTACCGAAATAAATGAAATACCGTTACCCCTAAAATACCGTTACCGTTATTTTTAATTTTCTGCTTTTGGTAATTGCACGTGGGTATTGAGTATTTTTCGTACTTTAAGCTGGTTAATTGGTTTTGTTTTTAATATCATTTGTTTTTTGAAAAAAAAAATTTCGGGATGCATCGCAATAACTGACTACCGTTATCCTTAAAATACCGTTACCGAAATAACTGAAATATCACTAACCTTAAAATAGCGTTATCGAAATAATCAAAATACCGTTATCCTTAAAATACCGTTACCGAAATAACTAAAAAACCGTTATCCTTAAAATACCGATACCGAAATCAATGAAATAGCGTTACCCTTAAAATACCGTTACCGAAATAATCTAAAATAGCGTTACCCTTATCGATAACCGCATCGTTTCGGTTACAATGCAGAATAAGGATGTTTAATATTTTTTTAATGGATTTTTTTGTGCAAGTAAATGGATTTAATAACAGTTTTGTTTTGTTTTTCTAAAGTATTGAAAATCATTATTTATAATTTTAACAAATAAAATTTCATTTTCACTAAAAATGGGTTTTTGTCAAGGTTGGCAACCGATACCTTTATAATACCGTTATCCATTTCAAAACCCTTTCAAATTGATAACCGATACCGATACCAATACCAAAACACTTAATTTACAAAAATATCGGTATTGAAAAACCCTTTCCCTTAATACCGGTATCGTACCGGTATTGAATCGGTTTCTAATAAGATATCCCCTAAATTCATAAACGATTTGTAAAATTATAGGAGGATTATTGAACAAATTTTGTATGAAAATGACGTTTTGTAAACGTGCTATAACTTTACAAAGCATTTATGAATTGAGGGGTATGTTTTTAAGTTTTTCACAAAAACATAATTTTTTTTATAAAAACTAATGAAAAATTTAAGATTAATTGAATTCTACCTGTGTTTTATTTAAAACATCGTATTGCTAGCAGGCATAATATTATACATATTTTTTTAATTTGGTTTAGCATCATGTTGCTTTTGAACAACAATAAAAACTTTTCTGGCAATACTGAAATCAACATAAAATGTGAAAACTCACATCTAGATGTCTCAGAAAATTTCACTTTAGGGCGGGATATCAACTTGAGATAACGGAACCAGGCTGGCCAGACTTGGGGTTTTGTCCCCAAATTTGGGGATATTTTGTTGGTCTTGGGGACAAATATTTTCATTTAGGGACGGGGGATTTTTTTGGGGATTTTAAAAATATTTTGGGGATTTTTTGGGGATATTTACAACCTTTCGTAAATTTTGAAGATTATATTAAGTTTGAATAATTTTCAGAAAACATTAGTAAAGTTTTTTCACATAATTTCAACGGAAAGTACAAATTTACTCCTTTATACATTTTCCGTAACAATTCAATGCTTTCTAACACGAATAAATATTATATGCCTCAGATTTTAATAGGATTAATGTCCAAGTATCTAAAATATTGAAAAAGATAATTTTAAAATTTATTCATTTCATGAATTAGTTAATAATTGATTATCACTTTAAATCAAAGATTTAAATTGAATAAAGTTATGATGAGATTTTTTCAAATTTGAATTAAATCAATTTTAACTCGATTAAATTTTTCGTTTTATGATATGATTACCGAACTACGTATAAATCAAGGCAAACATTTTTGTTTAAATTGAATCAATTAGCTTGATTCTATGAAAAGAATGAACAAAAATAAACTGATTCCTTGAATAAGATATTGGCTAATTGAAGTAGGAAATAATTGATTTAGATTTAAAAGTCAAATTAAGGAATAATGTTTTTAAAAACCAGATTGTGGAGACAAACTTAAAAATTCGAATTTACGGATTCTTTAAAAAATTAGTTAAAAATTTCGAAAATTTGAGCAAATTAAATAAACTTTACTACCTTCTTTAACATTTTTTCTAGTTGGGGATTTTTTTGGGATATTTTAAAATTTTTTTTTGGGGATAACGAAAAAAAGTATCTGGCAAGCCTGAACGGAACTACAACTTTCCTGGCATGTCTGTGGTCATTAGTCTACGGTTGTTGTATTTACTTAACAATAACCCCAAAACTGTTCAAACAGGGGTGAGCAGTGTTGCCAGAAAAGTTTAACTCTTTATAAGAAATTGTATTCAAGAACATACAATAAAAGTTTATTTATTCTGTTTTTAATTCTGGCAACACTTTGTATATACTCTCTTTTTATTGTTAGTGATGAATGAATTTAGTGAACGATTGACACGGTAATTGTAGGTTAATATATTGTTTTGTATATTTTGGAAATTAAAATGTTTTATTACAAAACAAAATATATTAAAAAACGATTTTTAAACATTACTGAGAATCATACATGGGACTAATTAATTATTTGGACAAATTAATTGGTGATTTCATAACCATTAAATTGAAACTAATGCTAATGAAATTTTTGGCATTATTATTACTTGGACTAATGCTAATGCTTTGAAATACATCGATTTCATTACTAATGCCAATTGTATATTAAATTCATTACGATTACTAATGCCTTAATTATAAGAAAGAATTGGCATTTGTAAACGTCATTTTATAGATTTTATAATAATTTCTGAGCTTGCAAATGCGGAATGCGAAAAGGGTTTTGTGGTATAAAAAATTAATTAAAATACTTAATCAGCGATTTACATTGTGAAAAGGAATATATTGATGCAAGAATTTTACTTTTCGCAAAATTATTTTCGAAAACTTTTCTTTTCAAACTAACCACCAGTCTTTGGTACGAGTTATGGGTATTATAGTAACTAGATTCTAATTTCGGTGGCTAGTTGCAAAAAATACCGCGAAAAATTGTCGCGTAAAAGAAATTTTGCAAAAAGGAAAATTCTTACATCAGTATATTTGTTCGCCGAATGAAAATCGCTGATTAATGCGCTAATTCATAAAAAAAAATTATATGGTATTTGAAGCTTGCTATAGTTAAAGTACATATTTCGCTTAATAAGGAGTTATTAGAAATCTTGATTCATAATCGTATTTTAACTATAAATTAATTTTTCAATTTGATACTGGCAACACTATTGTTTATTTTCTCTCTTCTCCTAAATAAGTCGTAAGTGATGTACAAATTTAGTAAACGATTGACTCGGTAATCGGGAGTGAAAATGTATTTTCTTAAATTAGGGAACTAATGATATGCTAAGATAAATTTAAAAGCCATTAAAAATATTTTTTTTATTTATAAAGCAAATCAATGGAAATGTGTGTAAAAAATTAATTTTTTAGAACATAGTATTCGAAGCATACAAAAGTAATCGAATTTCGAATAATGTTTTGACAGTCTGTACATCACTATTGTTTTGTTTTTCTTTTAATTTTATTTTTACATTTTTTTTGAAATTTTTTCGAAAAATGCCATTGGCTACGCAATTATTGTAGCTTTTTTCAGTTTGATGGATGCAAGTTGTTGGAAGCCACACATTCTAGGGATGGGACGGCTTTAATAAATAATTTCATGCCTGAAAATGAAATAATTAACAATTAAATTGGTGGCTTCCTTACTCCAAACTTTAAAGGTTTAAAGTTAGTGAGTATCGACTATAAACCTATATTATTTTTTTCGTTATTAAGCAAATATGAATACTGTTTTTCACAAATTAGCTTAAAATCCTGCAATAAGACTTTTGTAAAAGTTTATGAATTAGACCATAAGTTTTTTAATTAAATTTTTGTAGCATAAAATCTTTTTTCGCGTTTCACGATAATTTTACAATTTTTTAAGTGCGGTTCTGTTAAATATATAATCTAGGGACAATAATACCCAATTCATAGAACAAAGTTCTGTGATTAATTGAAAAAAGAAATCGCGAAAAAAGTCGCGGAAAAAAAATTTACAAAAAGGAAAATTCTTACATCAGTATGTTTGTTTGCAGAATGAGAATCGCTGATTAAGTTTTTTAATTCAATTGTTGTACCATAAAATCTTTTTTCGCGTTCCGCGGTTATTTTCCAATTCTTTAAGTGCGGTTTATTAAATTTATAATCTTGGGACTATAACACCCATTTCATAAAACAAAGTTCGGTGGCTAGTTGAAAAAAAAAAATCGCGAAAAAATGTCGCAGAAAAAAATTTTGCAAAAAGGAAAATTCTTACATCAGTATAGTTATTTGCAGAATGAATATCGCTGATTAAGTTTTTTAATTAAAATTTTGTACCATAAAGTCTTTTTTCGCGTTCCGCGATTATTTTGCAATTGTTTTAGTGTGGTTTTTAAAATTTATAATCTAGGGACTATAATACACAATTCATAGAACAAAGTTCGGTGATTAATTGAAAAAAGAAATCGCGAAAAAGTCGCTGAAAAAAAATTTACAAAAGGAAAATTCTTACATCAGTATGTTTGTTTGCAGAATGAAAATCGCTGATTAAGTTTTTTAATTAAATTTTTGTACCATAAAGACTTTTTTCGCGTTCCGCGATTATTTTCCAATTTTTTAAGTGCGGTTTTTTAAAATTTTTAATCTAGGGACTATAACACCCATTTCATAGAACAAAGTTCGGTGGCTAGTTAAAAAAAGGCAATCTATCCATCCCCTTTTTTGTTTGTAAACAAATGCTTTTTTTTACTCAATTGTTCATAGTTTTTAAGGCATTATTGCGATTTCACTAGCATTAGTATTACAAATTCTAATGCCGGAAAATTTCAGTACCATTAAATGGTAATGAAATTTTTTTGCCATTTGCATTAGTCAACTAATTATAATGAAATTTCGATGCCAATGAAAAATCCCAAGTATGCTGAGAAGTAATAATGGGAACAAACTGTGTTAAATAATTTTTTATATTACGAATACTGAAAGTATTCGAATATCGAGTATGGTTTTATTATTAATGCATCACTATTTTATTGAATTTGTTTTTATTTTATTTTCTTACAAATTTGGGAAAATTTTCGAAAAAATAGTTTAGTCTTGGAATTTGTGTAGTTTTTTTTGTTTCTGTTGGATACAAATTGTTGTATTTCATCTATTTTTGGGTGGATGACTCTTAAACAATTCATTTAATCATTTTTAGATTTTTACAGTGGTTTCCCTTTTGCAAACTTTATCAAACATATATTTTAGACTATACCCTACTTTAAGCGTTGAATAAATTTTTCTTTATTAATCATTTGTGAATATTCTTTTTGCCAAATTATCTGAAAAATCTGTAATAAGGCTATTTTAAAAGTTTTTGAATAACACAGTTAATCTCTATATTGCCGCCAAATTGATTATTTCATCTATTTTAAACAAAAACGCATTTTTAAAGAAAAAATAAATTACCCAACCGACAAATTTTAGGGCGCTCTGAAATAATAAATCATAACGGACTTTTTAACAAGGACTTAGAAGGTTCTTATTCAGTTCTTTCGAACTGGGGATACCATCTAAAACTTTGTGGCAACACTGATAACAGAGCCCAAATACAGTAGTACTTTTTATAACAAAATTTTATAAAAACAAGTACCACAATTCGAAGTACTTTGCATGCTACGTGCTGTTGAATTGCTTGAAATCAGCAAAATCAACTTTCTTAACGTTCAAGAACTCAATCATCCAGAGTACCGATTCCGAATAGTGTTGTCAGATAAGGGGATTTCGACCCAAATTGGGGATTTCAACTTCGGTTTTGGTCAGATTTTCGTGGGGAGGGATTTGAGGATTTCACAAAATTTTGGGGATTTTAACCATGTTCTTAATAGAGATGAGCGATATTTTCATACCGGTGATTTAATCATAGTTATTGATAAATCACTGGTAACGGCAGTGATCAAATATTTCAAGTCGCAGTTACTCGGAATGCCGTTCTTTCAATAATTTTGTACTATTCTTTCTTGCAAACTTCATTGTGCACAGTAATACATGTTGTTTTTTTAATAACAATGACTTCCCAAGAAACATTTTAACGGACTCTCCGGCACGTACGGATTCATGAATCCGGCTTTTACGGCACGTTAACTATCCGTAAGGTACGTATCCGTCAATGCTTGTACGTATACGGAACATTAACGGACCGTATAAATGGATTTTCGAACACAATACGTTTTAACTCCGTATTGGTGTATCCGTTTCCATACCTTTAAATACGGATTTCATCGGTTTGTTTACAAAATAAAAAATTTTTGTAAAGTCGGTGAAAATATTATTATAATGGGAATATATGGAGAATATGCAATAGAGGGAATTCTTTCTATCACACCATTAATCAAACAACATCAAGTAACAAGGTAAGATTTATGAAACTTAATGTTTCACAATGTTTTGTGTATAACATGTGAGAATTTGCATCGTGTACACAGTCAATTAAACCATAACTAATTTATTGTCTCTTTTCCATATAGATGTTGGATTTTACTCCAGGTCCCTAAGCGCTGGATAGATAGGTAAACCGAGCTAGATGTGCTAAATATTTTAATTATAAATAATAATTATTAATGAATTTATAAAAAAGAAAAAAAAGTACTTTGTATTGAAAATAATAAACATATGGTCTATTTTTTGGATATGGACAAGGAAATACTCCGTTATTACACGACATATCGGTCCGGAAACGGTCCGGCATTGACGGACTTTCAGCGGACTAGTCCGTTTTTTACATGACATAACGGTCCGTAAACGGTCCGTCATTGACGGACTTTAAACGGACTTGTCCGTTTTTAACACGACATACCGGTCCGTAAACGGTCCGTCATTGACGGATTTTCAACGGATTCGAATCAGTTTCGATGTTCCTTATGTTCCGTTTTCTGGTCCGTAGACGGATCCAGAAAACGGTACGTATACGGAGTTGGATTCCGTTTATGACGGACCGAAAACGGTGCGTAAACGGAACGAATTGTTTGTTGGGTTGCTTTCACACTCTTCTGAATAAAATGTTTCCTTTTATCATGTCTTTGTTACCGGTCGCAACTATTCTTCTTTTAAGGCCCAGT
The DNA here is from genome assembly GCA_949987735.1 of Leucophora obtusa. Lineage (NCBI taxonomy): Eukaryota > Metazoa > Arthropoda > Insecta > Diptera > Anthomyiidae > Leucophora > Leucophora obtusa. The sequence goes on along the minus strand of OX465295.1, from coordinate 289,693,699 downwards.
TTTTAGGAAGTGGATTATCTTTAAACTTCGTTTAACGCAGTTTGTAACTGGAATACTGCTTTTAAAATGTGGTTTATTTTGTTTTATTTCAATAAAGAAATAAATTATACTCGAGAAAAAGATTTTCCGGCAAATTTTTGTTAATAAACTTTGAAATGGCTGACAAAATTCGTTTTCGGTTTAACTAAATCAAGTTTAACTGACATCTTAAAAACTCGCCATAAATATTATTTCGTTTATTTATCAGAAAATCGCAGTTTAAAAGAACAGCGATTTGCAAATCACATTCATTGAGAACAATGTTACTGAAAAATCGCCGGATCGCCCATCTCTATTACAAACCCGTGATCACGGTCACTGTTTAAAAGAACGGTGGTTTGAAAATCACGATCACTGGTAGCAGCGTTATTCAAAAATCACCGGATCGCTCATCTCTAATTCACTGAGAACAATGTTACTGAAAAATCGCCGGGTCGCCCATCTCTATTACAAACCCGTGATCACGGTCACGGTTTAAAAGAACGGTGATTTGAAAATCACGATCACTGGTAGCAGCGTTATTCAAAAATCACCGGATCGCTCATCTCTACTTGTAACCTATTCAGAATCGGTACTCAGAATCAATAAAAAAGTGGTTGCTTTTGGGACAATTTCAAACAAAAATCATCGGTGTTGAAATTGACAAAAGAAGGGGTTGTAAAGGAAAAGTACCTATTCTACAACCGATTTTTTGGAACAGAAAATTTTCCTGGGTGATTTAAGCAAAGATTTTAGTTATCTTCATTTAACACAATACTAAAAATCCTCAGTAATTTAACTAATTTTGACTGTTTATTTTCAAAATTATTTAATACTAGTTTTTAAGAACAAATAAAATTTTTAATACAAATTTTCCACTTCATAAAATGGCCTTTGTCTCGAAAACTACCCAGCAAAAACTTGGTAATGACAGGTCATTACCATACGGATTACCAAGTATTGATAGGTCATTACTTTAAAATACAAAATAATGACTTACTGATAATAACCCAGGAAAATTTTCTGTTCCAAAAATCAGTTGTAGAATAGCTACTTTTCCTTTACAACCCCTTCTTTTGTCAATTGCAATACCGATGATATTTGTTTGAAATTATCCCAAAAGCAACCACTTCTTTAGCTCCAAAGTGGAACCGGTTGCCCTAGAATCAGTTCTGGAACTAGTTTTAGAACTGATTCCATCCATATTAGATCCGTGGAACTGGTTGTGGAACCAGTTCCATGGAATCGGTTGCAGTGAAACCTGTTTCAGAATTTGTGTGGTTTGCTACCGATTGTAAAAAATTTTCCTGGGAAGTTATAGAAGTACTGATATATTCTTGCAAAGTAATCACTTACTGGTAATTGATTAAATAAGTACTGATTTAGTCTTTTTTATATTAATATTTTATTTATTAAATTGTTTCAAACATTTTTTCAACTGAATAGAAAAGAAAATTTTTCCACGTAAAAAGTTATTAGGCCAATATTACCCACTATTTCACAATGTAGGGTAACCACTTATTTCCTAACTACTGACTAACCACTTATTCTATCTTTGTGCGTAACTACTTATTCTTTCACTATGGGTAACTCGTTATTCGCACTTTTTTTGTAAGCGAGAGGGTAATGACCACTCATGAATTTTTGGACATAGCGAACAATGTTTGTTTTTGCTGGGTAAGCGAGATAGAGCAAAACGGGCAAAATGTTTGCTCCATTGGAGTCCCCTTATATGCTCTAACATGATATGGACTAGGCCCGTGGAGGGTCCAGAGACCCTAAATTTTAATAAATTCTACGACTCAGTATAATTACAGATAAAACTGTAGTTTTACAAATTTTTTACTTAAATTTAGGTTTGTTACATTTAAGCAAAAAAGTGCTAAAATCAACAAATTTATTTTAAGCCAAAAAACAGGAATAAATTTTGTTAAAGTAACAAATTTGCATTAAAAATATAAGAAATATGCACTAAAAACTATAATTTTTGGAAAAATAATGCACTTTAAAACTTAAAAATATTATGAAGTTAGTTATTTTGCAAACAGACACAGAACTCGAAGATTTTCCATAGTTCTATAAGGTTTTTAAGAATGTTTATTTTGATTGAATCAAAATATGAAAACGTATTAATTTTTTCATATTTTTTTACAAAATAAAAAATGCTACTAAAAATTAAAAATATGCACAATTATGCATTAAAAAGCACAAAATATGCATTTAAAGCAGAGGTCGGTATCACCTATTCCCATGGGCGCTCTCTCACACCTACATAAGCTCACATAAGGTTGTCACATCGCTTGTTTGCCAGATTTTTTACACTCTGCATAATGTTTATTGATACATTTTTTTGGTAATTTATTTTTAAGTTTTTTTGTTTTTATTTTTTTTGTGTTGTTGTTTTTTGATATTTGTTTTCGTAGTTGTTGTTTGCTTTTAAATTTTTATTTTATATTCCCATTATAAACATTTAAAATTTTCGAATTATTATACAAACGTTCTTTGTCAGTGCATTGAGAGTGAGAGGCTGCAACTCACTCATACAAGCACAAAATATGGTTGTATATGTTTGCCGATCCCTGATTTAAAGTCAAAATATGCCAAAACATGCATTTTTGACAAAATATGCAAAAATATGCAACTACAAATCGATGCCATTTTGTTCTAAATTTGATGATTCGGATAAATATTTAGTCCATATTAGTTTTGGACTATCGAGAAAAAATATGCATTTGCATGGAATTCTTTGCCCTAGTCATCAGCTTAGCAGTTTAGTCAAAAGTAAAAAAATTTTGAGATTTTTTTTCTTATAATAAGGAAAGCCGTACTTACATGTTAACCCAAATTTTACACAAATATTGCAGTGAAGCTCTACTAACAACATATTTTTGAATATCCGCAAGCTCGAAATCCAATTTAGACCTATGGTTTCTAGGGCAAAGTTGCTTAGAATCATTTCCCCCCCTACGATTTTTCATTTTTTTTGCCACCATACAAATTGACCCGCCCTACTGCCTCCCCATTTTGTTTGTTTTTTACAATATTTTTTGTTAAAATCTAATATTTTTCATTTTTTTTTACAAATTAATTCATGTTCCACACAAATAAAAAATAATAATCTTTGGATAACTTCACAGACGTTTCACGGAATGGTATAAAACATTTTTAAAATCTGAATTGAATTTTAATTGAATTATGTTTAAATTAAATTAAGTCTTTCGAAGCGCAGTCAGAAAGTTATGGTGATAATTTAAAGATTCCGCTTTCTTTTGCTGTGAAGTTTTATTTTCTAGGAAAATACACATTTTTAAATAATTGTAAGAAATACATATATTTAAGATTAATGCTAAAAAAAAGACCTTTGTTAAAAATGGTCCAGCTCGTGAGATCTCGTTGCTAGACCCGAAATATTTTGGGAATCATCATAAAACAAACCAAGGTTTATTTTGAGGGGGGCACTTTTTTAGTTTTTTTCTTGAGTCGGTCTATTATAAATATTTGAGTAATTACATATTGGTAAATTTCATTAAACTCCAACCACTCCGTCCAAGTCACCCCTCTTACAACCAGACATCTCAACCTGATAATTGGAAGCGTTATTGTCCGTCTACAAAAATAACAATTCATTTACCCACTTTAAGTATCGACTTAAACAAGCAGATTAATGCAAGGACAGAAGCGCCAAAGTATAAAACAAATGTTTTCATCAACTGCGAACTAAATTGTAACGAAAAGAAGAATTGCTAAGAGGCGATAATGCCACAAAACAAATGACTTGATATTTCTCAAAATTCGAAAAGTATGCAGTGTCTACAATAATACCGTGTAAAATATAAATCTATTTAATAGTTTGTTGTATTAGCTTAAAAAAATTTTAAGAATTGAATATAGGAGTATATATTAGGTTCGTTCGGCGTAGTTTTGGGTAAAGTCTGGTGAAATCAGAGCAGACGTTTCAAGACCAAAAATAAACAACAAAGTTACCCAGTCAGAAATCGCCAGTGGTACAAAAAATCAAGCACTGGCATACCACTGGGTAACCACGGTATTAAAAATAAATGACTGGCAGAACACTCATTTGGGACGCTTTGCCAGCGTTTGCGAAAAGCGTTTTGCCAGTATTTGTTTTACAAAAATTTCGGTGGTTTAAAAAAAAACCACTGGCAAAGAATTGGCTTGGATTGATATGCCAAGGTTTGCAACCAGTGGTTATCCAGTGCTACTTAGCCAATGCTACCAGGCGAACAAAAATCAGTTCACTGGAAAACCAATGATTTTATAAAAATGCTGACGCTTCGCTAAAAAATGTTTGTAGTCGGAAGGTTCCGAGTTCAAATCCGCCCAGTCAGAAATCGCCAGTGGTACAAAAAATCAAGCACTGGCATACCACTGGGTAACCATGGTATTAAAAATAAATGACTGGCAGAACACTTATTTGGGACGCTTTGCCAGCGTTTGCGAAAAGCGTTTTACCAGTATTTTTTTTACAAAAATTTCGGTGGTTTATAAAAAAAACCACTTGCAAATAATTGGCATAGAGTGATATGCCAAGGTTTGCAACCAGTGGTTATTCAGTGCTACCTAGCCAATGCTACCAGGCGTAGAAAAATCAATTCACTGGAAAACCAATGATTTTATAAAAATGCTGACGCTTCGTTAAAAAATGTTTGTAGTCGGAAGGTTCCGAGTTCAAATCCGGTTGCAAGCAAAAAAATTTTTTTGGTATTTTTTTTAATTTAAAATTTTTTTTGTTTCATTAAATTAATTTTTTTGTTTGTGGGAAAGCTCCTTCAAGACCAACTTTCTTTTTGCCCTCCAAACACTGGCATACTAGTTACTAAAAATTGTTTGCCAGTACTAGCATTTTGGCACAGCCAGTAGTTGTCCAGCTATTATCACTCATTTATGTGTTTAGCCATTAAATATTATATGTCTCGTTAGCTCAGTGGGTAGAGCAATCGTCTGCCAATCTGACGGCCTGGGTTCAAATCACGGCAGGGTCAAAAAAATACATATGAACTTTTTTTTAATTTTATTTTGGAAAATATATTTCCAGACCACCTATTTATTGGTTTTGCCAGCGTTTTGCCAACGTTTAAAAATTTTGTTCCTCCAGTGCTTTTCCGGCGCTTTTTGAACAGCCGGTCCTTTTGTCTAATGATGTTATCATTTTGGGAATGTGAAAGCAATTTTTGCCAATACTTGTACCACCTGTTAAAGTACTTTGCCACCGCTTTCCCGTTTGTATTTTTCTGACTGGGTATTTACACAGTTGTAAAGAATTAAATATACACTCTAAAAAATGTTTGCAAATTTACCACTACACTCCGTTTCATAACTATAGCCTCACTTATAAAACAGCTGATATGTGAGTTTCTAAATAATTTAGACATATAAAAGACCTTATAACTAAAAGTTACATCTAAGAATATACACTCACAATATATTTTCCATAATCGATTGAGGTTTATTTGAAAAGTAATAGGTAAAGTTTCTTTTCAATTGAAGAATCAATTAAAATACATTGAAGCATATTGTTTAACTTTTTTTTATCAGTCAATAAAAAACAAACCACAAAAAAATATGTATCGTCTTTAAGGGTTGATATTTTCAGTCAAATGTTCTATTTTTAGTTTTCTATTTTTAGAAAACATAATTTAAATAATTTCGTTGTTTTCTGTTTTAAAACAAAAAATTCAAATATTTTCGGTTTTCTTTTTTGTTAAAATAGTTTCTTTATATGGGAAAATCTACGAAACAGGTCGATTTCAGATTTTAAAAATGAAAAATTTCAAATTAGTGGAACACATTTTTTTCTAGATTAACTTATTTAAAATACATTAAAAAGAAGTAATCTGTTCGCGTGAATTAATATTTTTGAGTGCTGAAAAACCGCACACATTTTCGCTAGTAAATATTTTAAAATTTTTGGATTTTTCGGGCATGCCAACACACATTTTCAAGTAACTTTTCCGTGCTGAGTCCGAATTTGGTTTCCAAATTTTTCCAGCACATCTGGTTTTTGAGCAAATTGAGGTCAAAGTTACCAAAAACTTTTTGTGGTTATTTATCAGTTGTTTTTACACACTTTTACCTCGATTTAATGAAAAAAGATGACACAAATTTCTCAATCGTCCTGGTAATTTTATTCGAAAATGCATAGTTGCGCTATATTTCCAATATTGATTATAAGTAATGTTGTTTTATTAATTTTTCCGTCCGTCCGTCTTTCCCTCCTTGTATTCTTGTGCGCACGCTACAGGTCGCAAATATTAAAATTTTTTGATAAAATTTGGTAGACCGATTTATATCGCCCCAAGGACGAATTCTATTGATTTTGGTTTAAATCGGTCTATGTTTGGACTTGTGCCCATATAAATTTCCCCCAAAACTGCAGCACAAAATTGAATGGCACATCCACGGTTTAAAGAATTATGGGATCAAATATGTCTTTAATGGTACATATTTTCATTACATTATTATATGAAAGTGCTAAACGGATCGGACGAATTTCGTATTCTCTACAACATATCTTTCTCTATAATTCGCTAAAAGGTTAAATTCAAATTGAAGGCGCATCCACAGTTTTAAGAATTATGGAGTCCAATCTATCTGGAACGGTAGATCTTATCATAGGTGTCATTATGTGAAAGTGCTAAATAGATCGGATTTTATTTTTAGGCTTTACATCAATTTTCGCTGTACAATACGCTAAAAATCCAACTTTAAATTGACTAGCACATCCACAGATAAAAGAATTAATGGCTGAAATCTGGCTTATATGATGTATATCGCAATTAATATTGTTGTGTGTAAGTGCTAAAACGATCGGATTATCCGTTGTGTTTCTACATCACTTTTAGCTACAAAATTTAACCTAAAATGGGTCTGGACACCAAACTAATAGTACGATCCATTTAGCACTTACACACAATAATAGTATCACCGATATATACCGATCACGCAGGACTGCAACTAATTATTTCTCAAACTGCGGATGTGCCCTTCAAAAAATATCAAATTTCAAGTTGTTCACGCATAGAGGTGAATAGATTATTATTGTCATATTTTCTTTATTTTTTAAGGCACACTTATTAATTTGATCAACATTTTTTTGCTTGTCAGTTATATGTCAGTATCAGTTAGTTATATATCAGTTATATGTCAGTATATGAGGCTGAAAGCGCAAAAATTAAAAATGTATGAAATTACTCTTTATTCAAAAAACAGAGTTACATATTTTAAAGAACTACCATTTGTTCCTAATTGAGGACACCTATTTTTCCGACAAGTGGGAGATTTTCTAACATCATAATTATTATCCACCAAAGGTTTTGGGCGATTTCCTTTTATGCTGAAAAAGTTATAACCAAAAGAGTTGAAAAACCCTTGAAAGCAGTGTTGCCACTTTTTGAATAATTTTTCAAAAACGGGACTGTTTATAAATTCGTTGAATAATTTTTGAATAATGACATTTTTGTGTAGTTTTTGTGTAATTTCACTTTTTACAGAAATTTTCGTAAATTTCATTCTAAGTCCAGGTCTAGTTAGTCGATGTTTAGATAAAATGAGTTTGTCTGCAAAAAGCACTAGAACTGTTAAAGTTTTTATAACAGTTTTAGTGCTTTTAACGTAAAGAGATTTTTTTGTAGTAACATGGCGCCTTATAATTCACTACGTGTATGACTGTATTTAAACATCATGTTCCAAATGTCAGCAGAAAAGCATAAACTTTTCGGATATCCATTAAAAAAATTTTGAAATTTTTTGTGAAAATGAAAAATCTTTATTTTCACCCACGGAAAAGATTCGTTGGAGTTCGATCAAAACCAATAAATTTATTTGGTAAGAAGTTATTTTGACATTACCTAAATCAATTAATAAATCGGAAATATGGTATTGAGAATTAAAAATAGGGAAAGGAATTAAAAAACAAACCTATTATCCAACTAATGATATTTCCAATGAACTTAAAAATTAAAATACGTTTATATGTTGTGTTCATTGGAAATTTGAGTTCAAAATGGTTGGAGGGCTCTGGGAAGAGAATAACTAGCAATTGGGAAATATTTATTTATAAAACACATATAAATTAAAGTACCCTTCAAAGAAACTTACATACATAGTTCTGAAAGAAGAAATGTAGACAAAGATTCTTCAAACAATTAATCTTAAAAAAAGGCAAAAATGTAGTTTTTACATTTAAACTTGTGGCCCGTCCAAACTTTAACTCAAAATTATTTTGGTTCCGACAGTATGAAAGACCAGCCATTAAGAAATGTCTGAATTATTTCCCAAATATTTTGATTCTACTCCAATATGTGCAGGAGAGTTGGTCCAAAGGGCCTCATATTTGTATTTTGTAATTTTTTGTATATAAAATAGTCATTCTTTGAAATAATATAACAAAAAATTTTTAATTATTTTTTTGTGTAATTTCCTATGGTTTTGGATAATTTTTGACCTACAACTGTGTAATTTTTTGCTCTACTGGTGGCAACACTGCTTGAAAGTTACAAGCAAAATTAGGGTAAATTAGGGTAGTTTTTAATTGAGTAGAGCACATTAGCAGTATAAATATTAAAATTTAAGATGTTCGCATGATTAAATTCGTTGCCTCGAAAATGCTGATACCGTCAAAAATATTATATATTGTTATTAAAATGGTTTAAATCCTGAGTAACATGGAACCGCCCGGTTCCGTAGATTTGCCCATATACAAAGAAAGAGAAAATTTTGTGAACATTTTTATTTAAACAAACCAAACAAGATAAAAAGAACAATTGAGAAAAAGGAACAATTTACAAAAACAAAAAAATTAACTTAAACAGAATTGAAACTTGAAAAGAAAAGTTGAACCAAATAATACAAATTAAAAGAAAACGAAATTTTAACTAACTTTTTAAGTTAGTAAAAAACGTCTCCCTAATTTATTGGAAGACATAAACAAAGTGTATGCATTGGCTGGCATTGCTGGCCTACTTACAAATCGTATTAGTTTGATATAATTTTGTTTTAGTTTTTTTTGGTTACTTTTTAAACTTCGGAGAATACAGAGAATTCTTATTTATTTAAAAAGTGGGGATCGGTATAAACTCTGATGTTTTGCACATAACTAATCAAACTAACTTTAGTCATAATTTTTTATGGTTATGATGTTGCGCGGATACTGATGAGGGGGAATAACGCCCTCCGAAACAGCTTTCTATCCTGTTTGCAGGAACAAAATTTTGAAAAACGAATGCGCATGGTTTTTATTTAAATAAATAAAAAAAAAAACATCGAACTAGACGCTGAGTAATATCTGCTCTCACTAATTTGTGAATAAAGTTCGAACAAACAAGTTTTGTTTTCTTTGAAAACACCGCCAAGCCTGGGGTGTACAGTAGAGCGTATCACCTTTCAGGAAAAAAAAGTTCGCCGTACACCCTCCAATATGAAGTATTTTTGCAAGGAGGTTTCAAACAAACAAATTTTTTTTGCTTTGTTAACTGGTTTTAAAATGTATTAAAACTTGTATTACAGTGTACAATTTTGTATGAAGATTTTTAAAGTGTGCTCATATTTTCTTTAATCACAATTTTTGAACCGCTGGACCGATTTTGATAATTTTTAATATAAAGCTGCTTGGAGAGTAAGAAACAACCAAACTAAAAATTGATGGCAAACAAATTAGAAAATATTTTGTTTTAAGCACCACTCGATTCAGCGAATATGCATAGTTTTGCCAATCGAGTTATCAAACATTTTTTTTTATTATTCATATTCTAATATTTTAAATTACACAGTACAACAGCCAATCTGGGGGGTGAGAAATTCCAAGTCAGGGTGATGGTACTAGGTCAGTATAGTAAAACCCTCAAAGGGTTTGGCGTTCGTATGTGTCATTTTTTTTTATGACCTTTTAAATTTTTTCCTTATCTTGATGTTTTTTCGTTTAGTTGTAACATTTTGGCAAAAACGTAGTTTAACATAACTCGAGAACCACTTGTCCGATTTTGATGAAACAAATTTAGAAAAATTTAGAATTACAATTACAATTACAATTTCATATAACGTTTTTCTTTATAATCAACAGTTTTGCCGGTAAAAATAAATTTGTGAAGAAAAAAAAATATTTTTTTGCCTAAAAATTAAAAATTTTTTTTTAATTCATAAAAAATCCAAAACGGAAAAAAGGATCAAGTGTTATTAATTTCATGTAAAGTCACATAACCTATAAACAAAATTTAACGCGTTCTGCTTTTATTTACAATTAAGTGAAGGTATCCCATTTTGACAAGAATATTGATATTTGTTTTTATTCAAAAAAGTGTCATTTATCGCCTTTTTCATAAATTTTCCCCAATAACTCCAGACTTCTGGCCATAAACTACTAAAAAAATTAAGTAAACATTTTTATAATTTTTTATTTTTATTTTATTTATTTATTTTTATTTATTTTAATAAATATTGCCTAGACTTTTTCGATGGTGGTTGTTCGGGACTAGTGGCATCGCATTCATCTCTATCATCAGTTTCTGAACCACACATAATGTCAATGTGTGACTCCACTGTTGGCCCTTCTGCATCTCCTGAAAATTCTTTATCATCAAGATCATCCTTGTCTTGCCACACTAACTAACTCCACCAGCAAATTTCCGCAATTATTGCACTCGGCGACTTTTTGCCTCTATATCTGTAAGTTTTTGTTTTATTAAAATGAGTTTGAAAAAATAAAAAATCAGTATTACCTCATTTCAAATGGCATAGCAACTTGATGATAGCGTTCACCTTGTTCATCAGATTCGGTAGCCAATTGTTTGCTGAAGTAGTCTAGATGATGATGTAAATAATGGATTTTCAAGGACATGTGGACACCAATTTCCGAGAATGCTCTTAACATCCTTGCGACAGAAACATCGTAGTTGTTAGAACGATGCTTTCCCAACAAGCCTTCTATTACTTCTTTGATTGCCTGCCATGCATTCAATTCAGCGTCAATCAAAATATTGTTGAATGCGTCACTTTTAATCAGCTTTCGTATATCTGGACCATTTAGTACGCCTGATTGGAAAAAATTATTTGTTAAGATGGAAAATCATGGGAAATGAATGTGATATTATAACTTACCTTCTTTAATTTTACTTTCGCTGAGTCTCGGGTAAATTAGTTTCAAACACAAGAAAACTTCATCACTTTTGGCGACAGTTTTGATAAAATTCTTAACAATTCCAAGTTTAATATGCAGTGGAGGCAGCAATATCTTCTCCTTCGGCACTAGAGGCTCACGAATAATATTGGCCGTTTGTAACCTGCTGTGCTCTCTGAGTTTCCATCCGTGGCATGCATATTGGTCACCGGAAAATCGTGTGTCCCAATCGCACAAAAAGCATATATATTTTATATAGCCGCTTTGAAGACCGCAAAGTATTGCTACAACTTTTAAATCGCAGCATATGCGCCACATATGTTTGGCGTAGTTAACCATTTTTAAAATATTTTCCAGTGCATCATATGTTTCTTTCGTTTCTGTACTGTAGGCGATTGGAACTGAAGGTTTTTTATTGGTCTTATGCAGTAAAACCGCCTTCAAGCTGAGTTTTGAACTGTCAATAAATAATCTCCAGTCATCTGCTTCATATTTTATTTCCATTGCGTCCATCAATTTTCCTCCATCCGGGCAATATGCAGAAGTTTTTTCATCATTCACAAGGAATAAACTTTGTAGTGTTGCCTGACGACTTCGATAAGCTGTGACTTTCACACCGGGTGCCAACAAATTGTTTGATTTCAAAATGGAAGCCAGCTCTTCCGATTTATGCTGTGTTAATTCCAACTTGGCAACAATTGAATAAAGCTTATTTTGATTTATTAAAATTGGCTCATTGGATACTGATGGCTCATATGGGGAATCATCACGTGCATGATATGTCGGAGCAGTCGTAGAAGAGAAAATATCTGGGCTAGAAGCTTTTGGCACAGGAATGTGGTCCGAATAAGGCAATGGTGTTGCGGCACTTGCAACACCAACGTAATTATACGATTTTCTTATCCTTTTTGCGGCTCCTTTATTCGCACATGCATAGCAATTCAATGGATTGTGACCTTCGCCAGGATTAGTCCAAGTCATTGGGATACCGAATGGCATACTTTCACGTCTTCTATTTTTCCAATCCATTAGACGGTTGTAGCAGCTTTTACACACTATATTTGGTACCCAATTTTCGTTCACTATAACATTTTGGTTGAAGTACATCTCGTATGTTTGAACAAAATCAGTACTGAAATTTCCCCTTTTTTTATGTGTTGAGACATATTGACCACAGCAGTAGCAAAAGCTATTTATATCTGGCTTGCACAGTTCCATATTCTGTTCTCTTTTGTTCACTTTTAAAAAACTGGAGAAAAATCACTTTTACTGTTCGCGTTCGTCGGCACTTGTTGAATGACAAAAATCACAGAACCAGTGTGAGAAAGAGAAGAAGTATAATGACAATGCATGTTTTATGTGAACATTACAGAACCAGTGTTGCCACATCAATATTTCTCTTTTAGTACAGTAGAAAAATATGAGAGAGTTCGGCTTGTGAGTGTCAATGTTTTCTCCAAATAATGTTGTGCATATCTGGAGCAAATTTTTGAAATTCATACATTTACCTAATTGTGAATAAATGAGAAACGCGTGCATCGATTTTCATGATCTATGCCTTTTTTTGCTCATGAGTTATGTGACTTTACGCGAAAGTAATTAGTTTTGGCACTTTTTTCCATTTTGGATTTTTTATGAATTTTTAAAAAAAAAATATTTAAATTTTTAGGCAAAAAATACTTTTTTCCCTTCATACATTCATTTTTAACTTCGAAAGTGTTGCACATATAGGAAAACGGTATAGAAACAGATTAGAGAAATTGTAATTCTAAATTTTTCTAAATTTGTTTCATCAAAATCGGACAAGTGGTTCTCGAGTTATGTTAAACTACGTTTTTGCCAAAATGTTACAACTAAGCGAAAAAACATCAAGATAAGGAAAAAATTTAAAAGGTCATAAAAAAAAATGACACATACGAACGCCAAACCCTTTGAGGGTTTTACTATACTGACCTAGTACCATCACCCTGACTTGGAATTTCTCACCCCCCAGACTAATCCCAAAAATGTTCCATAGTGTAATTTCTGAAATACAGTTGTGAATTTCGGAAATACAATTAATAATTTCTGAAACACAATTGATAAAACTGAACTTCAATTGACTAGTTCTGAAATACAATTTATAAATGTGAAAAATAATTGATGAGTTCTCAAACACAATTGATAAAACTGAAATTCAATTGATTATTTCTGAAATACAATTGATAAATCTTAAAACAATTAATACAATTGGAAATGGTGTAGAGCGTCAAAAAGATGTAAATAAAATTATTTTATTCAAAGATTTCAATTTAATAAAAAAATAAATATATGATTTTATAAAAAAATTTATAGAAAAAAAAATTTTAATTTTATAAAAAGAAATTCATTTTGTAAAAGAAATGCATATTGAACTCGTTACCTTCTGAGTTTAAACCTTATTTTAACAAAATATTGTCATTTTTATACAATCAGTGCTCTGCCAGTCTATTATTTTTTGAACAGTTGGCAATATATGTCTGGGATCTTATTTAATCCCAAATAAATGGAGATCTTACATAGTACCCAAATATAATGCGGCATCTAATTTTATCTGTCATTTTTATGGATACTTTTAGATGTCAATCCCCAAATATATTGCTGTTTCTAATTCGATCTGCCATTTTAATACCGAAATAAATTGCTGGATCTAATTCGATCTGCCATTTTTCTGATAAATTTAGATCCAAGTTTATCCCCAAATATATTGTTGGATCTAATTTGATCTGCCATTTTTCAGATCAATTTATATCTAAGTTTATCCGCAAATATATTGCTGGATCTAATTCGATTTGCCATTTTTCGGATCAAATTAGATCTAAGTTTATCCCCAAATATATAGCTAGATCTAATTCGATCTGCCACTTTTTCGGATCAAATTAGATATACGTTTATCCACAAATATATTGCCGGATCTAATTTGATCTGCCAAAATTGAGATCAAATTAGATCTAAGTTTATCCCCAAATATATAGCTGGATCTAATTGGATCCGCCATTTTTCGGATCAAATTAGATCTAAAAATATCCGCAAATATATAGCTGGATCCGCCAATTTTCGGATCAAAATAGATCTAGGTTTATCCCCAAAGATATCACTGGACCTCCCAATTTTGAGATATAACTTGATCTTAGTTTATCCCCATATATACAATGGGATCTAATACGATATGATTGGATACACCCAATTTTGAGATCTAATTGGGTCAGCTAGATATTACAGCAGATCTTAAACAATATCAAATTGGATATACTTAGATATTGCGCGAGATCAATTTTTTTTACTCGGGTTTCCATTGTTTTCGAATCGTCAATTTGAAATTTTAACATATTTTTTTCTGAAATGTAAAAAACCAAAACTTTTTTTTTATAAATTTATTAAATGGATGATATATAATCAAAATAAAATAGCACTTAAGGTTTTTCTTGTCCGAGTAAAATCATTGTTTACCGATTTTTAAGGAAAATCGTCTTTCGTAAATCTCCACTCGCGCTCTCAAAACCAAAGATATACCTTAAGAGCCATTTTATTTTGATAATATATCATCAATTTAATAAATTTATGAAAAAAAATTTTGGTTTTTTACGTTTCAGAAAAGAAAATATGCTAAAATTTTAAAATGGCGTTGCGAGAATTATGAAAAATTTATATGTTTTTTTTTGGCCTAAAGTTTGAACATTTCAACGACTTCCTGCAGACTTCCCCCTCAATTCATAAATGCTTTCTAAAGTTATAGCATGTTTACAAAACGTCATTTTCATACAAAATTTGTTCAATAAACCTCCTATAATTTTACAAAGCGTTTATGAATTTAGAAGTTAATCTTTCTTTTCTTATTGTTTAGAAATAAATGCTACTCAAAAAAATTAAAACACTAATAAATTTCATCAGTTTTGTAATTTTACATGTTTTTTTTTAACTACTGATACGACAAAAATTCAATTTAACTTGACAAAATAAATTTGACCTTGGCACTTGACAAGACCTAAATTAACTTGACAATCAAGGCCATTCAAGGCCATGTGGCAACCCTAATTGGCTGGCATTGCTGGCCTACTTACAAATCGTATTAGTTTGATATAGATTTGTTTTAGTTTTTTGGTTACTTTTTAAACTTCGGAGAAAACAGAGAATTCTTATTTATTTAAAAAGTGGGGATCGGTATAAACTCTGATGTTTTGCACATAAGTAATCAAACTAACTTTAGTCATCATTTTTTATGGTTACGATGTTGCGCGGATACTGATGAGGGGGAATAACGCCCTCCGAAACAGCTGTCTATCCTGTTTGCAGGAACAAAATTTTGAAAAACTATGCGCATGGTTTTTATTTAAATAAATAAAAAAAAACATCGAACTAGACGATGAATAATATCTGCTCTCACTAATTTGTGAATAAAGTTCGAACAAACAAGTTTTGTTTTCTTTGAAAACACCGCCAAGCCTGGGGTGTACAGTAGAGCGTATCACCTTACAGGAAAAAAAAAGTTCGCCGTACACCCTCCAATATGAAGTATTTTTGCAAGGAGGTTTCAAACAAAAAAAATTTTTTTTGCTTTGTTAACTGGTTTTAAAATGTATTAAAACTTGTATTACAGTGTACAATTTTGTATGGAGATTTTTAAAGTGTCCTCATATTTTCTTTAATCACAATTTTTGAACCGCTGGACCGATTTTGATAATTTTTAATATAAAGCTGCTTGGAGAGTAAGAAACAACCAAACTAAAAATTGATGGCAAACAAATTAGAAAATATTTTGTTTTAAGCACCACTCGATTCAGCATATTCGCATAGTTTTACCCATCCAGTTATCAAATTTTTTTTTTATTATTATTCATATTATAATATTTTAACTTATTTTGTTTCAATTAATCGAAAAAAATGTAGTTAATACTATCGTTTGCATGAAAGGTTAAAAATCAATAAAAATTTCAATTGATATTATTTATTTCGTAATAGAAACTCGTTTTTAATTTTTTTATAATGAAAATAACTACGGATTTTTTCCTTCGATTGAGATCAAATGAAAGAAAGATGATAAAATTTACTAGTAAATTTCATAAAACCAGCTGGGACACTTTAAGATTTAAAGTTCAAAGCAGTAATAAAGGATGATAAAAATATCATTGTTAGAATTTAGTTGATATTAGCCTAATTGAGTGGCTTTAGATTTTTTTATTTGTTTCACATTCAATATAAATAGATCATCATCAATTATTACACTTAAAATATTTTGTAGGTAAACCCCGCTGCAAATGTATTTAAAAACAAATTAAATTTAACTTGGAAACAGCATTTATTCTACAAATGAATGTTATTTCTACTTAAAATAACAACACAGAAATACTGCTTAAATAACTAACAAGTTCTGACTGCAGAAGTTTTCTGAGTGTAACCCATAAATGTTTGTAGCCGTACCTGAAAATACGTAATCCAACCTACTGGCCTTATTGAATTTTTTAAAATTTTTATTCTCTGTAATTTATTTTTAAATTGTATTATCTTTCTTGAAAAGAAAATTAGATAATATATGATCTCAAATCGAACGAAAAACATTAATTTACCAATTAAAAGATCAACTTCACATAAACTTCATTCAATAAATTATATTATACTAAATTTTTATAAAAGCAGCGTTGGCTTCAGCCGGACTAGTAATACCTCTTAGGAGGTAACGATATAATTTGTATGTCTTTCAAAGATTTATATTCTTTCTTTATTCTTCCTTTTCAGGCTTGTGTAATTTGTCTCAGGAGAGTTCTGTTATACTTCGATTGGTGCCTAATCGAAACCTATTTTGTGATACCATATAAAAGTAAGAAAATATATTTGTATTTTATGGTAGAAGAATCCTTTTTTCCATTAAAAAACTTTCTTTCTGAGGATGTTCCTGAAGGAAAGATCTCTCGGATCAGGCTTTGGCTGAGGCTGTTCTACAAGAAAACGTGGCAATAATCTGCCTTTTTTTTGTAAAAAGGTGGTTAGAATCTAAGGCCTTTCCATAACAAAAAGTGCTTAATATCTGTCGTCGATTTTTCTATTGGATTTTTCCTATCGAAAACACAGTACAACAAAATAAGAAAAATTTCATGCATCGGGATTGCGACACATCATTTCTAATAGACTTTGGGACGCAGATCACGAATAAGGCCCTAGCATTTTAAAGTTAGCTATAGTTTAAGAAATATTTGCAAAAACGTTTTTGTAGCAAAATTAGATTTTTTAATAAACTTTTTACAAAAAAAAAAATACAAAATTGAAAATAATAACGCTATTTATTGCAACATTTTAAAATGATGAAATATGCACTTTAATTTGATATATTGCACATTTTGACAGCTGCGATAATATTCCCTACGCTTAAAATAATACGTCAGTAGAAAGATCTGTCAAACCGGTTTCAAATCGATTTGACTATTTTTTAACAAATTTTTAGTTGAAACACTGATTTAAGCAAAGATTTTTAGCTATCTTCATTTAACACAATACTCACTAAAGAAACCTCAGTACTTTAACTAACCTACTGGGAAAGGGACCGGTCCCAGATGACACACAGGATAGGTCCCAAGGGGGCAGAGACAGGTCGTTGATCGGTCTTTTTCTTTGAAAGAGACATATCACTTTAACATGGCGTTGTCATTGGAAATGACGTATTGCCACAGATTAGACACCTTTCGACATGTCTCAGGTCTAGCCCCAAAGGACATGTCGCCTAACTGACTTAAAGAGACATGTCACCGAACTAACCCAAAAGGATCCGTCAAAGAATGAGTCACACTTTGTATATTTTGTGACATGTCACCCAACTAACCTAAAAGGAACTGATACAGAACCAGTCCCATTACAAAACTGAGGTGGATGGAAATTGTTATGGTTTTGGTATTATAAGTAAAATTGTCACAGCAAAACCTTGACAAAATTGTTATGTAAAAAAGCACAAATATTTTCATTTGTCAACAAATTAAAATATAAAAATTTGTTTTTTTTTTTTTGAAGAATTTGGGTATGTTTTTTTACAGAAATAAAATATGAAATACATATTGCTTTTTTAAGATGTTCTTTTAAGATATAAGATATATATATCCGTCGAACCTTTTACCGATTCTAAAATTCCTGCAAAATCCTCCAAAAGATTGGAGCTGAAGTTGTTAGCAATAAGCTCAGGGTTCTTGATGCTAAAATTTAAAGAAAACTCCGAGTGCTTAGAACCAGTGGGTTTCTATCCACATTATCTCGCTCAACCTTCGCTCAATTTATTTGGTGGCAATTTTTATAAATAGGTTTTCTTATGCATTTTTCTCTTTGCCCGAGTTTAGCCCGAGTTCGCTAATTATCGACAGAACAGTGAGTAGCATAGTCAATCTATAAAGTATATAATCTTTGTTAGTATATATGTATATATATATATATATATATTTATTCCCGTCGTTCCAAGTTGGAGCATAGGGCCTAGAACTAGAACTAAAATTATCAAAAAATCGTAATTTTTCACAAATTACGATTGTTTGATCATTTTATTTAACGAAATTCTTCACTGAACTTACGAAAAAAATTCTATGAAATTGTTCATCATGAAGGATAATTCTATCAGTGTACTGGAAACCGACCAATTATGGGCGCTGTGGTGTAATGGTTAGCGCGTTGGACCGTTACACGTGAGGTTGCGGGTCCGATCCCCAACCAAGGCAACATCAATTTATGAAAAATATAAATATGTATGTCTTTTTCTATCCCTCATACATATCGCAGCGTCCTCCTTCGGTGTTCCCATAGCACTTAACCCCACCGAAGTAAAGTGGGGCTATGAACTAAAAAGCTTCAACAAAGTTCGCCAAATCACCATCAGATGGAGCGCAACAACTGTTCTAAAATTCAACATCTCGCGCAATTACAGTGTTGCCATATTTGAAGCCCTTCATCTTTCACCATCTTTCACGTTTCACACGTTAATTAATAGGAAGAATTTCCTGAGTTTTGCTTCTCTTTAAAAAAAAAATAAAGTCTTACTTGTGGATTTTTTTATAACACACTTATCCAGTTAAGGGGTATGTCCTCTTTGCACCGGTCTTGGGGTCAGTCCTTTAAGTATAATTGACAGAGCTTAACCCATAGAAATAATAAATTATACCAGTCCTGCGACAAGACCATCTTTAACCACTCACGGGATAAGTACTTTGAGGATAATTCAGTGGTATGTCATCATTTCACCAGTCACGAGACCAGTCCTTTAAGTATAATTGACACTGCTTAACCCACAACAATAGTAAATTATATCAGTCCTGCTGCAAGTCCTTCTTTAACCAGTTACGGGATACGTACTTTGAGGGCAATTTAGCGGCATGTCCTCTTTTTACCAGTCACGGGATAGGTACTTTGAGGACGATTAAATTGTATGCCACCGTTTCACCAGTCATGGGACTAGTCCTTTAAGTATAATTGTCACTGCTTAACCCACAGCAATGGTAAATTATACCAATCCTGTGACAAGTCTTGATTTAACCACTCACAGGATAGGTACTTTCAGGGCAATTGACCCCTCATTCCCCGTAGGGTAATTTTGAGTGTTAATTTTCAAAATTATTTTAAACAAATTTTTAAGAACCCATTCGTTAAATTTTACAAAATTTATTGTTAAAATATAATATTTTCATGTTACTGTTATTATCCGATAGATGGCGCCACCAATGTATACGAAGTTTTAAAGATGGCGCTTTTTCTTTCTCTCCCGATTTTTTAAAATGGCCCTCGAAAACTAAGAGAGATAGAGCAAAATTTATGAAAATTTCGACTACCCGTAACCGTGCAATACCCCAGCGAACCTTGGCGGGGCCTTGGACCCTCGGAAATTTTTAATACAAATTTTCCACTTCATAAAATGGCCCATATCTCGAAACTAAGCGATATAGAGCAAAACGGACAAAATGTTTGCTCCATTGGAGTGCCCTCACATGATATGGACTAGGCCCGGGAAGGGTCCCGAGACCCCAAATTTGGATAAATTCTACGACTCAGTATAATCTCTATATATGAAAGAATAACGTGAGTGACTGACTGACTGACTCAACATCGCCCAGCCCAAACCGCTGAAGCTAGGAAGTTAAAATTTGGTGTGTAGGTTCCTCTTTCGGCGTAGACGAAATTCCTACCAGAACGGGCAAAAAGGGGAAAAGTCTCCCCCTTGACGGCCTGCCAAAACCCCTTTGGCTAGAAAGCTGAAATTTAACATATGTATTCCTTGGAGTAGGGGCTAACTTTTCTGGAATGGACTTTCTAGAATTTTGGACAGGGACGTTGTAAAAATGGGGGTTAAAAAGGGGAAAAGCCCCCCGTGACGGCCTGCCCAAACCGCTGGTGGTAGGAAGTTGAAATTTGGTATAAAGGTTCCTCCACTATCGTAGACATCCACCAAGACGGGATTTTTTTAAATTTTTACAGGGAGGGGCAAAAAGGGGAAAAAGTCTCTCCCTTGACGGCCTGCTCAAACTGCTGGAGCTATGAAGTTGAAATTTGGTATGAGGTTCCTCGACCGGTGTAGACGTCCGTTGAGACGGCATTTTTGAAAATTCTTATCGGTATTGGCAAATAGGGGATAAAAAAGTACCTTTTTCCAAAAAAAGTACCTATTTCCAAAAAAGTAACTTTTTCCAAAAAAAAGTACCTTTTTCAAAAAAAGTATCGTTTTCCAAAAAAAAGTACGTTTTTCAGAAAAAAGTACCTTTTTCAAAAAAGTAGTTTTTTCCAAAGAAAGTACCTTTTTCAAAAAAAGTACCTTTTTCCAAAAAAGTACCTTTTTCCAAAAAAAGTACCTTTTTCCAAAAAAGTACCTTTTTCCAAAAAAGTACCTTTTTCCAAAAAAAAGTACCTTTTTCCAAAAAAGTACCTTTTTCCAAAAAAAGTACCTTTTTCTAAAATAATGTACCTTTTCCAAAAAAAAATACCTTTTTTCAAGAAACATACATTTTTCCAAAAAACATAAATTTTTCCAAAAAAATACCTTTTTCCAAAAAAGTACCTTTTCCCAAAAAAGTACGTTTTTCCAAAAACAATACATTTTTCCAAAAAAATACCTTTTTCAAAAAAGTATAAATAAAGTACTTGTAAAATCAAAGTATCTTTTTCCAAAAAATTTAGCTTTTTCCAAAAAGTACCATTTAAAAAAATACCATTTAAAAACATATAATTTCAAAAAAAGTACTTTTTTTCCTCCCCCCACGGATATCTCCGCTAAAACAAGGTTTCTTGATATTCGGCATAGACGTGTGCTAAGACAGGATTTTTGGAAATTCCTACCGGAACGGGAAAAAAGGGGAAAAGTCTCCCCATAAACAGTCTCACAAATTGGAAAATTGCCTGCCCAAATCACTGGAGATAAGAAGTTGAAATTTGGTATAAAGGTAGTAGACATCGACTAAGTTTGTATTTTTGGAATTCCCTACAGGATATCCCAAAAGGAAATTCGGTATGTGAGTTCCTCCTTCTGTGTAGGCGTCCGCTTAGACGGAATTTTTGAAATTCCTATCGGGAGGGGAAATAAGGGGAAAAGTCTCCTCCTTGACGGCCTGCCCAATCCCTTTTGGCCAACCTACAATTTTAAATATGTATTCCTTGGAGTAGGACTAACTCACCGGCAACGTAATTTTTCTATTTTGGAACAGGAACATAGTAAAAATGGTGGTTGAAAGGGAAAAATGTCCCCAATAGCGGCCTGCCCAAACCGCTGAGGCAATGAAGTTGAAATTTGGTATGAATGTTCCTCATCCATCGCAGATAGCCGCGAAGGTGGAATTTTTGTAAATTCTTAAAGGGAGGGGCAAAAAGAAGAAAAGCCTCCCCTTGTTGGCCTGTAAAAACCCCTTCGGCTAGAAACCTGAAATTTAAAATGTGGGTCCCTGGAGTAAGGGCTAAAGAGACTTTTTTGAATTTTGGACAGGGTCGTTATAAAATGGGGGCTCAAAATGGGAAAGTGGCCCCTTAACGACCTGTCAAAACTGCTGGAACTAGGAAGCTGAAATTCGGTACTTAGGTTCCTCTTCCAGCCTAATACCAACCGGGAGGGAAAAAAAAGGAAAATTGTCCCCTTGACAGCCTGCTCAAACTGCTGGAACTAGGAAGCTGAAATTCCCTGTCGATGGATTTTCGGAAATTCCTACCGAGAGGGGCACAAATAGTAAAAGTTGGCTAGAAACCTGAAATGTAAAAAATATGTTCCTTGGAGTATGGACTCACTTATCGCGAAGGTGCTTTTTGGAATTTTGGACAGGGACATTGCAAAAATGGGGATTAATGAAGCGAAAAGTGCTGCTTAAAGGCCTGCCCAAACCGCTGGAGGTAGGAAGTTGAAATTTGGTATTAAAGTTCTTTCTCTATAATAGACATCCGCTAAGATGAGATTTTTGGAAATTTCCACAGGTAGGGTCAAAAACAGGAAAGTCTCCCCCTTAACGGCCTGGCCAAACTGCTGGAACTAGGGAGCTTAAATTCGGTATTTGGGTTCCTTCTCCAACGTAGACGTCCCCTAAGACGGAATTTTTGGAAATTCCTACCGGGAGGAGTAAAAAGGGAAAACATTTTTTTGTAATTTTTTAATCTACTATTATTAAGCAAATATAGGTGACTATAATCTGGTTTCTGTGGATTCCACAGTGGATCTGGGTGTTGTTTTTGACTCAGTGATGTCCTTTAAACAGCATGTGGACTATATTGTTCCGAAAGCTTATTCTATGTTAGCTTTCTTAAAGAGAAATTGTGCTGAGTTTTCTGATCCTATGACATTTAAGTTAATTTATACTGCCTTTGTCAGATCTAAATTAGAGTATGCAGCTATTATATGGGCTCCCCATTGTGGAACTCATATCTCGCGTATTGAGAGAGTGCAAAGAAAATTTGTTAAATTTGCAATCTCATCTTTTACGTTTGTTGATCCTATACCATCCTACAGATCTAAAAGCTTATTAATAGGTTTGGAAACCCTTGAGTTTCGTAGGTTATTGCAATCTGCTTTATTTGTTTTCGATATTATTAGTGGTGGTATTGACTGTTCAGAGTTGCTTTGTCTTATTAGATTTCATGTTCCACCTAGAAGTGTTAGGTATAACAATATTTTTAATGTACCACTACATCGTACCAATTATGGTCTTAATAGCATTTTGACCCGCATGTTTATTCAACTAAATGACATTAATCATTATCAACAAATTCATTTAAAACCGCAAATAGAGTTTTGTGCATCAAAATCTGCCTTTAAGCAATATTTATATTCCATTTTGATGGGTTTAAATTTGTAAATTAATAAAATAATGTATAAATTAATATTTAGATTATTCTAAAACTGTAACATCATAGTCTGTAAGGAATTTTGTATCCATAGACTGTATAAATGAAATGAAATGAAATTGTTTTGTTGATTTATTTCTACACTCACAATAATATGTGTCTTTGTTCAACAGAAAAATTAATTAAATTTAACAAATTGTATTCCTTAGAAACGATGTTAATTTTAACAATATTTTAACAAGTTTAACAAATCAAAATTTAGGAACGAATTTAGTCAAACTACAGTTTTAGTTCTACTTTAACAAACTTATTAAATTTTTCAGATTATTATGACTTTAGGACCTTTCTCGGACTCACTCCGAAAGAGCAACCATTTCCCACTCACTATTTCGCATAGTTTTCGATATAGAGGTCATATTATGAAATAAATTTTTTTTAATTAAAATTTCCGAGGGTCCAAGGCCAATTTTTGGATAGAGATAAACTTTTCTTAGCAATATTATATGGTCAGGCATAGTCTAAATTTCCATCGATTTTACACTATTGGTGCCATCTACAATAAATTATCTAAAATTTAACAACTAGGCTCTTAAAAATAAGTTATAAATTATTTTGAAAATTTACACTCCAAATTAGTTAAAGTACCTACTGAGGATTTTTAGTATTGTGTTAAATGAAGATAACTAAATTCTTTGATTATATCCATGTTTCAAATAAAACTTTTTTAAAAATTAGTCATATCGATTTTCAACCCCTTTGACAGATTTTTTACCGACGTATTATTCTAAGTGTATGAACTAAAATTTAACTTAAATATAATAAGTATATGAATATGTCCACTATGATGCTCCAACCTTGTATGTAGAAAAAGCTTTTCAATGTAAATTTACAAATTTTGTGTGTAATTTCGCATCATGTGTGTTTTTTTTCATTTAAACTTCTAGTAAAATTGTGTAAATTAACAAAAATTTATTAGAGTGTAGAATGGAATACAGAATAAAATAATAAAAAGTGACCTTTGATAAGGCCATTCACGTTTTATTTATTTTCAGCAAAGCGAAATTGCTGATTTATTAACAGATGGCGATTTGCCAGTTTTACTTCTAGCAAAACGGGAAACAAAATGACTCCCTTATGAACGCTCTCATTTACCCAATATTCGACAAATAAAACCATTTTAGGTAAGATTGGGTTACCCGCGGGTACGCGCGTTAACGTGCGAGGAACAAACCTATTATTTATGTATTTCTGGCAATTTGGTTTTCTTATGAATTATCAGTGTTCAACTAATACAAGCGATATGTACTAAACACATGGTCTCTTTCGATTACTATTGTCCTCATCGTAAGCCAGCATCATCTTTTGTCCTGATAGTTGAGTTTGCTTGTTGATGATGGTATTCGTTGATGATTTGGCGTTAATTTGTTCAATGCTCTATTTAAGACGAGACTACCATATAATATTATGATGATTTGTAATGTTTCTAATGCGATTTAAGCAGTGTTGCCATGTTAGCATATGTACTGTTAAATCGAGCAGATTGAGGAAATTCATAAAAAATTTACAAAAATATGTTAAATGCTTCTCAGCAAAAGCACCAAAAACATATTTTAAAACTATTTTTCTCCAAACAAAATCATGTTTTATGGTGCTTTTTCAGGAATAAAAAATTTTTTTTTGAATTTTTAAGCGCGTATATAAGCCTTTCTTTAGCAACTGTCCAGCTAAAAAAATTATATCGTATCAATGTCAGACTTACAATGTTTATTGCCCTTTATAATTCGAAAACAAATTGAAACAACCTTTTCAGTTTTTCCGAAAAGTGAGCCAAGTAGGCTTGATTATCATAGATAAATGTGATATTGATTATACGTACTGTTGTTCTAACTGCTAATAGAACGAATATTTACATTTTTATTGAATATATGAAATAGTTGTTCCAATTCCTTTTCGTATCATATAGAACAACAAATACTGTACGTTTGCTGTTGTTATGCCACACATGTTAAAAAAAAACTGTCAAAAACTCTCTCTTAAGGCTGGTTTACATTATTAGATTTTCGGAAAGATTTTGCAACCTTGCATATATATTTTGCATATGTACTAAAGCAAAATCGTACCGAAAATCTTATAGTGTAAACCAGCCTTTATAGTAAAAATTTTATTTAAATTTTTCATAACTTTTTTGTGTGGTCATTTAGGACCTTGCTTATCTTAACAAATATGAAAGGAGATTTAAATTTTTTGATTTGAAGATTTTTTGCATAGTTTCTTTTTCCAGGATTTAGCAAATTTAAGCATGTTTTTTGGGTGATTAAGCATATTTCGAAATAAAGTTTCTGGCAACACTGGAGTTTAGTACCTAAATTTTTTTAAACATAATGGTCATTAGTCAATTTTTATGTGAAAATCTTTCTTGTATTAAAATATATTTCATTAGTTAAAGATGTTCAATAGAAGGATTTATATAACGTCCCGTAAATTGTATGTACTATGTTAACTTAGTAAGTATACGAGTTTTATGTCAAATTTCATACATAAACAAAGACCAGACAATTGGAGACATTTTTGCTAACATTTTACTTAAAGCACCGTAAGTTGTTTTCCATGTAGAAAAATTTCAATCGAAGTTTAAATGCCTCGAACCTAATTTAAATTGCGAAAATAACAATTTTTTTTGATTTTATAAAAAAGATACAATCACAACAAACATAAAATGTAAATTGTTTATCATAATATAATAGTCTTGTACATTAAATTTCGTGAGAACAAATTCCACGTGAAAGTCGTTATCGTGAGAAAATCATTTTATAGAGTACTAGCGGGCGCAGACCGCTACGTTGTTAGCGTGCCTTAAAGTTTAAAGTTTTTTTTTTTAAATTCGCTTTTTATTTAAAGTACAGTTTTTATAATAAAAGCCACCACAAATAAATAATTCTGCACAACAATGGGTTTAAAATAAATAAATATTTGATCACTTTTTCTCATGAAAGTGGATTGTTAGTAATGAATCCATAATAAATTGCAATATACGTGTGTATGTTAAGATAATTTGGTAAAGTGCGAACTTAGGTAGATAGACCCGTAAGTAGTTTTGTTCATTTGTGTTTTGAATGAAAATAAATAACGTAAAGCAGGGTTGGAAAGCATTTTATAATATTAATATATACACTCTAATATATTATTAGCGTGTCTTAAAGTTTTTTTTTAATTCAAGTTTATGTAAAGGTAGACCTGGCAATTCAAGTAAATTCACAAATTCGGTTGGAAAATTTACTGCGTCGGTTTCTTCCACCGGTGCTTCGTTACATGAAGTTTAAATATCGGAATATATAAGTTCCATTCCTTTTCTAAGGTTTTTTCTCTTTTATAAAATTTGTTTAACTTTTTGGAGAGTATGTTTCAATGCTACATAAGTTTCATATTCCGTGGATAGTGTTTGAACAGGTAATTCCCTCTTCCAATCCATTTGCATTGTCTATAATTTCAATTCCACTCGTTCAACGTTTATATCCATTTCATTCCACTTGTGTAGTGTTTCAATTCCACTCGTTTCCTATTTAGTTTATTAATTTTAGTGTTTCATATACACTTGTTCTTTAAGTTTTAGGTTTCTAGCTAAAGACGCAGACGTTAAGGGGGGGGGGGCAATTTTCCCCTTTTGAACCACCATTTTTACCACGTTCCTGTCCGAAGTCCTATAAATGCCTTGTCGATAAGTTAGCCCATACTTAGAGGACGTCTGCGTTGGAGGAGGAACCTACTACATACATAATTTTAGGTCTCTATATCCAGCAGTTTGGCCAGGCCGTCAAGGGGAAAGTTTTTTCCCTTTTTACCCCTCCCGGTATGAATTTCCAAAAATACCATCTTAGGGGACGTCAACGTTGGAGAAGGAACCCAAATACCGAATTTAAGATCCCTTGTTCCAGCAGTTTGGCCAGGCCGTTAAGGGGGAGACTTTTCCTGTTTTTGACCCTACCTGTAGAAATTTCCAAAAATCTCATCTTAGCGGATGTCTACAATAGAGGAGGAACTTTAATACCAAATTTCAACTTCCTACCTCCAGCGGTTTGGGCAGGCTTTTAAGCGGCACTTAATCCCCATTTTTGCAATGTCCCTGTCCAAAAAGTACCTTCCCGGTAAGTGAGCCCATACTCCAAGTAACATATGTTTTACATTTCAAGTTTTCTAGCCAACTTTAACTATTTGTGCCCCTCTCGGTAGGAATTTCCGAAAATCCATCGACAGGGAATTTCAGCTTCCTAGTTCCAGCAGTTTGAGCAGGCTGTCAAGGGGGACACTTTTTCTTTTTTTGTCCCTCCCGGTTGGAATTAGGCTGGAAGAGGAACCTAAGTACCGAATTTCAGCTTCCTAGTTCCAGCAGTTTCGACAGGTCGTTAAGGGGCAACTTTCCCTTTTTGAGCCCCCATTTTATAACGACCCTGTCCAAAATTCAAAAAAAGTATCTTTAGCCCTTACTCCAGGGACCCACATTTTAAGCTTCAGGTTTCTAGCCGAAGGGGTTTTTACCGGCCTCCAAGGTGAGGCTTTTCTTCTTTTTGCCCCTCCCTTTAGGAATTTACAAAAATTCCATCTTCGCGGCTATCTGCGATGGATGAGGAACATTCATACCAAATTTCAACTGCATTGCCTAAGCGGTTTGGGCAGGCCGTTAGTGGGGACATTTTTCCCTTTCAACCACCATTTTTACTATGTTCCTGTTCCAAAATAGAAAAATTACGTTGCCGGTGAGTTAGTCCTACTCCAAGGAATACATATTTAAAATTTTAGGTTGGCCAAAAGGGATTGGGCAAACCGTCAGGAGGAGACTTTTACCTTATTTCCCCTCCCGATAGGGATTTCAAAAATTCCGTCTTAGCGGACGTCTACGCCGAAAGAGGAACCTACATACCAAATTTAAACTTCCTAGCTTCAGCGGTTAGGGCTGGGCGATGTTGAGTCAGTCAGTCAGTCAGTCACGTTATTCTTTTATATATAGAGATAACAATTTTTACACGTGTAACCCAAACAACTTAGTGTGCTGAAGCAGGAATTTTTGTTTGAAAACTTCCTACTTAAACTCCTACTTAAATTTAAGTCAAAAATCCTACTAAAGGCTGGTTTACACTATAAGATTTTCAGTAAGATTTTGCTTTAGTACATACATATGTACATATTATCGTATCGAAAATCTTATAGTGTAAACCAGCCTTAAAGGCTGGTGCTGACTATAAGACTGGCACATACAAACAAATTTTATGATTTAAGATGGATTTACAATGGTGGATAGTGCTGGTAAAAATATGAATATTAGGTGTCGAGTATTTGTTTTTTTGGGTTCTCGATACTTAAAACTAGGCTAATAAAAAAAATCCTGTACAAATAGATCAAAATTGTGCTGGCACAAATACATGAAGTATTTCCTGTTATTTTAGCAGAATTTTTACCTATTTGAACGGGCTTTTTTAGAGAAAATAGCAGAAAAATTAGCGTTTAACAGACTTTTGAACTAACTTTTCTTTATGAGTGTACTACTCGATATTTTCAGAAATGCTATTTGGATGCAAAAAATATATAACAATGTGATTCCGCTAAAATATTTACCACTAAAATGTGACCCCGTTATATTGTTACCAACTTTTTTCCTAAACATATCGCTAAATCAAAATAAAAAATCGCTAGAAAATAGCTAAATGATAAAAAACTTAAAATATTTGGCGATAAATCGCTAAATTTCACAAATTTTTCATATTCTGTTGAAAAATTTCCCAAAAATATTTATATTTTTAGAACTTTTTAAAATTTTCTTAAAAAATTAATAACAAGTCGCTAAATTTTTAGTACTTTTCAAGTTTTCCATAAAAATTTGGCTATAAAGTTCTGAATAATAATGACTCAAAAATTCTGACAAGGAGATAAATGCAAAAAAATGCTAAGAAAACGTCAAAACTGACTTTAAAAAAATCGCTGGTTTCCCCGCTAATAGCTAAATCATGTTTTATCACATTTATCCCAAAATGCATTGAAATATCGCTAGATTTGACTAGAAAATAGCTAAATTGGAAATAGTGCCCCGTTAAAATAATTACCACAAAACTACGAAGAGTTTTAGCAGAATTCAGGGTTACCGCAGGGTTTTGATCTTTCTCCTTCTCTATTTCCTATTTTTCTTGTTCAAACTTTCAACCCCATCTACTCTTTCGCAGATGACAGCAGCATTTGTCATTCATTTTCATTCGATCCTAGGCCAATCCCTAAGGAGATTGGGGGTCTTTCCTGTTCTTTACAATGTAGAGAAATTTAAATCAAATATTCACAAAGACTACTCCCTCTTTCCTCTTCCCCATAACCTGTTTTCCTAATACCAACACAATGTACTGCGATAGGGTCATCTCCTTAGTGTTGGTCTAAAAAAAAAACAAAACTGTGCTAAAATAAAAAAGTTATGACAGTTATTAAAATAAAAATACTAACAAAAAGTACTACATTTCCCAACAGTTGTTTAAAGTAGTTATTTTAAATATTTCTACACTCAAAATAATACGTCTGTTGGCTGGACAGAAAAATTTGTTAATTTAACAAAATTTATTCCTGTTTTTTGGCTTAAAATAAAATTTGTTGACTTTAACAAATTCTTTTGTTAAATTTAACAAATCTAAATTTAAGAAAGAAATTTGTAAAACTACAGTTTTATCTGTAATTATACTGAGTCTATCTGAGTCTGAATTTATCCAAATTTACGATCTCGGGACCCTTCCCGGGCCTAGTCCATATCATATGAGGGCATATAAGGGCACTCCAATGGAGCAAAGATTTTGTCCGTTTTGCTCTATCTAGCTTATTTTTCGAGATATGGGTCATTTTATGAAGTGACCCGCCAAGGTCAATTTTTGGATAGACATAACCCCTTTCGCTGGGGTATTGTACGGTTAGGGATAGTCGAAATTTTCATCAATTTTGCTCTACACTCAATTTTGCTCTACACCCGTACAAATAGTTCAAAATTCTGCTAAAATAACAGGAAATAATACCTGAATTTGCGCCAGCAGAATTTACAATG
Organism: Leucophora obtusa; assembly: GCA_949987735.1. Lineage (NCBI taxonomy): Eukaryota > Metazoa > Arthropoda > Insecta > Diptera > Anthomyiidae > Leucophora > Leucophora obtusa. The sequence continues at coordinate 289,663,196 of OX465295.1, read as the reverse complement.
AAGTTAAAAATCATGGTCTGCTAAATTTAGGTAAGCTAAATTTTACCTACTACAATTTCAGAAATTTTACCTGGTTTAACTACAAATTTCTGTTAAAATATCGCTTAAAATTTCGACTTCCGGGATCTGACCCTAGACGGGCCCATATTTATTATTGGGATTATATGCGTCTAATAATGGTTACTTTATAGTTACAGACTGACGAATTTTTGTCCATTTTTCTCTATCTCGCTTAGTTTCCGAGATACAAACTATTTTAGGATCTTATAATAAAAAAAATTAAAATATAGCGCCATCTCTATGTGATATTGATAGCAGAGTCACAAAAATATAATAATTAGAAAATAATGGTGGTTTAAATTAGCTGAAAAATTTGTAAAGTTAAGAAACACAAATTACTAAAAATTAGCATGCAAAGTTAGTTCAAATACTGCTGAAAGTAGTTGTAATGCTAAATTAGATTTACAAAAAATATTAGTTCAAGCCTAAATTTTAAGACAAAATGACAGGAAAATTAGTTCAATAGAATCAGAACGCGTTTAACAAACTTTTGTACTAACTTTTTTTTTATGAGTATATCTCTCTTAGTTTTCGAGATTTTAAAAAATTGGAAGGGAATGAAATAGCGCCATCTTTAAAACTTCGGATACATTGGTGGCGCCATCTACCGGGTAATAACAGTAACATGAAAATATTATATTTTAACAATAAGTTTTGTTAAATTTAATGAATGGGTTCTTAAAAATTAGTTTTAAATAATTTTAAAAATTAACACTCAACATTAGTTAAATTACTGAAGATTTTAAGTATTGTGGTAAAGGAAGATAACTAAAATCTTTGCTTAAGTCAGTGTTTCAACTAAATATTTGTCAAAAATTAGTCAAATCGATTTGAAACCGGTTTAACAGATTTTTCTATTGACGTTTTATTTTAAGTCTAGAGATTATAAGCTTTAAATTCAATGAATGCTGATAGTTTAATAACTAAAATTTTTGTCTATAATTTTTCTTTGTAAAAATTCTAGTTAATTATAAAAAAAATTGGCAATTTTTATATAAATTACTCTATACCGTTAATTTCCCATAAAAAATGTTATCGGTAATATTATCGGTATCTATAATTTTTTAATAGATATTGGTAAACTCATAGAAATAAATCTGTCAAAATAGAACAAAAAAGCAATTAAAAGTTTGTTAAAAATTATGTTGCAGAAAAAGATGCTGAAATTAGAAGATTTTTTTGCTAAATACTGGTAAATTAAAAACAGCAAAAATAAAACTTTTAAATTTACAGAATTTAAATTAAATTTGAGTTAATTCAAGATGACAAATTGGACTGTAAAATCTGCAGAAAATTTTGTTAAATATTAGTAGACTAAAAATAGAAAAACTGACTTTTTTACCTACAAAATTTTTGTTAGTTTTAATCAGCAGAAATATTTGGTAAAAAAATTGTAAGCTGCGGTTTTTGAAAGGCTCGAATTTTATTTGCATTTAAAAAACACCGATAAAAAACTTTGAAAATTTTAAATTTTTTGTGAGTTTTTGGGCTACTAATTATTTAGCAAAATTTTTTGCTGATTTTAAGAGGTTAATTCGTTTTTTTCTATTAACAAAAGTTTTACTCAAATATAATTAAATTCTGTATATTTAACATTTTTATTTTTACTAATATATAGCAGAAATAATTTTCTAATTTTAGCAGTTTTTTCTGCAACATCAATTTTAACTAATTTGTAATAGTTTAAACTAAATTTTTTTACAGACTTTTTTGTATTAGTATAACGGTAATAAATTTGAAGCGGTATTTTAGCAATAATGGTATTATAACGATAACCGCAACAATAACGAACCTTATTTTTTTAACTACACCTTTTGCAACTGTAATTCAGAAAATATCAATTGAAATTCAGAATTTCCATTTGAAATTCAGAAAAGATCAATTGAAATTCAGAATTTCCATTTGAAATTCGGAAAATATCAATTGAAATTCAGAAAATATTATTTGAAATTCAGAAAATATCAAATGAAATTCAGAAAATATCATTTGAAATTCAGAAATCGTCATTTGAAATACAGAAAATATCAATTGAAATTCTGAAACCGTCATTTGAAATTCAGAAAATATCAATTGAAATTCAGAAAATATCATTTGAAATTCAGAAATTGTCAATTGAAATTCAGAAAATATCATTTGAAATTCAGAAAATATCATTTAAAATTCAGAAATTCATTTGAAAATGGAAAATATCATTTGAAATTCAGAAAATATCATTTGAAATTCAGAAAATATCAATTGATATTCAGAAAACATCAATTGGAATTCAGAAAATATCAATTGAAATTCTATTGATATTTTCTGAGTTTCAAATGACGATTTCTGAATTTCAATTGATATTTTCTGAATTTCAAATGACGGTTTCTGAATTTCAATTGATATTTTCTGAATTTCAAATGACGATTTCTGAATTTTAATTAATATTTTCTGAATTTCAATTGATATTTTCTGAATTTCAATTGATGTTTTCTGAATTTCAAATGGAAATTCTGAATTTCAATTGATGTTTTCTGAATTTCAAATGGAAATTCTGAATTTCAATTGATATTTTCTGAATTACAATTGCAAAAGGTGTAGTTCTATTTAAGGTGGGTCTCATACTGTAGGTTTAATTTTAACGTTACTATAAACAAAAGAAAATGTCAAAAAAATTTACACAAAACAACAACAAATTTTTGGTTTAACTATTAACTAAAGTTTTAACCTGAGACCCACCGTTGTTATTTTTCTTAGAAATCGTAAGATAAAAAAATTTATATAAATCAACATTTTTACAAAAATCATCACAATTTTTAATAACTGTCATAAGAGTTGTTTTGTATTTTTATATAGAAAACAACTTTAATTACAGTTACATACAACAACTACTGATTACTACAAAAACAACTCCCGAGTAAAAAAGTTTTGATATAACCATATATTATTTTATGTAATTGCATATAGTAACTTATAGTTACATATGGCCAAATATGCTTTTAAATTCAAGCAGATATACTTTTATATAGTCATATGTTAGATATTTTTTTTTTAAAGGTTTTAATATGGAGACATATGTTATTTTATATTATTACATATTGGCCTACATATAATTGTATGTGCTATATATAAGTACATAAAGTCACATATAAAAGACATAATTACATGTACGTTTATATATAATTTAGTATGACACTATACATAATAATATAAAACTATGTGGATCCATATAAGAAATCTTTTATAATTTGTATTAGTTATGATTATATATTGACGAATATGAACCCATATATAACTTATAACGTTCTTTATAAAATCATCTATAATTATATATCATCCCACATAGGCAATTTTTTCAAAGTGATTTTATATAAAAATTTATAAGGTCCATATAAAACCGTATTGTATTATATTTGGTTCCATGTTATCAATGATTTTGAACTAGTTTTAGATTTAGTAATTACTAGGGATTGGCGCGTGACACGAAATGTTCGTGAGTCACGTTATTCACACGTGATCGTGAGTAATAATTACTATACTTAAGTGATTCGTGCGTGAGCGTGAGTAAGAATAACCCGTGATTGATTCGTGTGTGAGTTTATTTTTTGCATCATATGTTTTTAGTAATTTTTACTGTTTTGCGTGAGAATTTTCTGATTGTAAGTTTAATAAGTAAGTTAATATAATCATGTGTGCTGAGTAAAAAACGAAATGCTCGTGCGTGAGTAATGTTTTTTTTTAGCATGAGTCAAAAATGGCTTACGCACCGCACACATAACATTAACAACACTGAAGCTTTAATACGAAATTCTCTATACTATAACGTACACTTGACTGATTTCTTATATCTTGGTTGTATATCATAATCCTATTAACTTTAAAATTTCAGTGTTGTTAACTTTATTTTAAAATTACTAAATTAAAAGAAATTTTTTTCATGTTTACTGCACTGTCATGATAAATCTGGATGAAAGTAATGGAAGATTTATCGAAATTATAAGATCTCCAGCAGGCCTGGGGTTAATCATTACATTTTGTAATTAATTACACATGCAATTACACAATTACATGTAATTGTAATTGAAAAAAAAACTCATCTATACTTACATATTCGGCCTTATTACGAGTGTCGTAGTCATAGTCGAAACTAAGTCGAATTTGCTGAAAATTCACTAAAAACGCAACTTTTGAACAATTTTTCAATTGTATTTACCATATATAGCACTCAGATTTAAAAAAATCCAGCATCAGAGTTTCATTTCTTTATAATTTCCATTATATACAAAATCATTTTATATGGAGTCGAAAATTTCGACTACAAATTCCACAATCGTAATCAGGCCGATTATTTGTAATTGCAATTCAAAAAAAGAACAATTACAATTACAAGTAATTGAAAATTTTTTTTTATTTAAAAAAATAATTTTTGTATGTATATTGTTAGATATGGTCCTATATAATATGATAAAAAGTATAAGGTTAATATTTAGATATAATTGTATCAAACTATGCCCACTTTTATAACATTTTATATAATTTTATACAAAAATATATAATTTGATGTAATTGGATGAGGACAAAATTCGGATACAATTGTATCGAATTGCATAAAATTGTATCAAATTGTACCAAATTGTATACAATTGTATACAATTCGATACAATATGATACAATAAGACGTTCTCATTTTTCGGATATAATTATATCTAATTACATAAAATATTATATATAATTAAATATAACTTCATATGGCTCCATATCAATTTTTTTTTACTTGGGCTGTCATGTAGTAACTGTCAAACTTTTTTGAGTGTAGAGAAAATGTATGCGGGTTTTTTACCGCGCACCCAAAACATTTCAAAATAAAAGGTATTTGCTTATAAAAAAAACTGTATCAGAAAATATTCGATATTTATCAAATTTTTATTCTTTTGAATACGTTTCAAAATCCCAACATTGGGGATCGTTTAATTGAACATGATCAATACCACTAACCCTGACATTCACACCATCGCTACCATGTATTTTTACACCCACAATATCCGTCAAAACATCGCACGTTCTATAAGTGTAGTCACAAATAAAGTACCCATCTTTTGCTATTTTAATTTCATGATCAGTGAAAGCTATAACAAGTTTAAATGGCTTTGAGAAATCATCAAACGGTAAATACCCTTCAATTTCTGAATCATCGTTATCAAACCTACAAAAAAAAAAATATATTTTTAATTTATTCCCTTACACTCAGAAAATTATGCCGGTAAAACTAACGGCAATTGCGGTAAATAAGGGTGCATTTGAATTAACTACAATTGCAGTTATTTTTAAATTAAATTGTAATTAAAATAACTGCAATATCAGTTAATTATAAATGCAATTGCAGTGTACACTTTTTTAACTGCAATTTCAGTTAACTATACCGACATAATTCTCTTAGTATAAATTTCAAAATTTCATACAAAAAACTTACGCTAAAATATCTCCTTTCTGCACAGTTTTCGAATTACTAACAAATTCTTTAGTGTGAAAACGAAAACTGGCATGGAATTCTGGTCTCTTATTATCTCTGGCATTTCTCAATTGTATTATAAATCTACCATTAATATTACCCACTAATTTGGCAGTTATAATTATCAAATGGCCCGGTTTAAATGCCAGCGGTTGATCATTACTAAAATCCAAATAAGCATCCATTATTTGTATCGGCGGCCATGTAAAGGGAAAATATTGACGATGATCAATTTGTTTTATATATTCCAAATCTCCATCCATGCCAATTGTGTCTAATCGAGGTAAATTTTGTCCATATTTATAACTGGCAAACGGTTTATCGTTAACAGCAATTTGAAATTTATTTTCAGCCAAAGCAATATAAAGTTTAAATTCACATTTAAATGTTGCTGCGGTAAATTCTTTAGAAATCTCCTCCTTTCTCCACTCATTATTTATGCATTGATTAAAGATTAATTGTTGTTTATTCATATTTCCTATAAGTATTAGACCAATGTCGTGATGGGCATTTGTATTTAATTTACCATTACTTAAATATATTGAAAATCTGTAAATATAACAAATAGCCGTGGTTTTAAATTAACATTAAATGAAAATTATAATATCACCTTCTGGCATCCTCTTCGGCTTTAGCACGAATCTCCAAAACATGTCCAAATTTTAGCGGTTGAGCTGAACTTCCTTGATATATTGCTGTCATTTTGTTGAGGGCCGAAATTTAATTCTCTCTTCGATCAACTACTGAATACAACTGTTATATACTTTTCAATACACTGCTACTTATTGTTAGTTGTGTAGATTACATTTATAATTGATCAATGGGAATAACATAACGCACAGTGGCCCGTTTATTTTAGGTTTGTTTTTTTTCGAATTGCATTTTATATCTATAACTACTTGTAAAAAAAGCAATAAAGTTTAAAACTTTCTTTGTACGAAAGCTGTTTTCGTACAAGAACTCGCCTGAATACGAAATAAAGGATTTATCTTATGTGCCCCGATCTAGATTTACTATTGTAATAACCACATAAGTTATTTGTTAGCATTTGTTGCTTTTGATATTTTATCAAATTAAAAATACTAAAATTTCAAATATTTTTATGACAAAAAAGAGAAAATCCAAAAATTTTCAAGACTTTGCAGCATTTTTATAATTGTAAGTAATTAATTTTTAAGAAGATAAATTTATACCTACTTAAAAATTTCATAAATGCTTAAATTTGTATGGAATATTTATAAAAAAAATAAACTTGTGAGGAAAAGGTTTATTCTTCTTCTTAACCTCAAACCCATTAAATTAAAATTGAAAAAATGCACATTATTTACAATATTAATTGCAGCTGTCTATATGACGTTAAAACAATTCTGAACTAAAATACATTATGAAATGCCCTGTGGCAACACTTCTCCAATATACGCAAGTTGGCTACTCTTGAACGTAAAAACCATACGTCAGTGTGGAAAATTTGCGAAAAAGGAGACACGTAGGAGATTGGAAGATAAACAATAGTCTAAAAATAAAATGTTTGTATGTGTCTGTGTTGATCATTTCTGAGTAAACACAATAACAGAAAGAAACACAATTATAGAAAATAAATTTGTTTGTAGATATGGGAAAATGTAAAATGTTTAAAAAAGTGGCAAAGAATGGGTATTTTGCTTCCAATATCATAGATTGATATAATATCAACAATGATTTTGCCATCAAAAACTCATTTTGGCCAAAATTGCAGATATAGAGTATTGAATATAGGATCTCGATATATTTGGGAAGATGATGCTTGGGCCTGCGAATTAATCTAAAAATAATCCAAGTCATAGCTATATAAAAATATCTGTGGTTTATGTTTTAGGCTGGTTATTTATGAGTACACTCATAGAAAAACTGATAAAATTAGCAGATATTTTTTACTAAATACTAGTAAAATAAGAACAGCAAAATTAAAACTGTTACAAAAATTGAACTCAAATATAACTAAAATTCTGTATATTTAACAATTTTAATTTTGCTGTTCTGATTTTGCTAGTATTTATCTGCTAATTTCAACAATTTTTTCTGCAGCATCATTTTTAGTAACTTTTTCTGCTATTTTTACAGATTTATCTCTATTAGTGTAGTTTAAAATAGCAATGTGGCGCCGATAGCGATTTGTCATAATATCAACTAGAAAATGTAGGCGTTAGAAAAAAATTTGTCGACAGCGTCCAAATATTTTTGAAGCACCGTCTTAACGTTAATTTTTATTTGACTTTGTGTGTATGTATATTTCGGCATTATAGTTCTTTTTGGTGACCGCTCTTTCTCGTTCAATTTGTTGTAAAGAACTAGTTCGCTCTTCTAGTTCAATAGCTCCGAAAATTTTTATCAACCGTTCTCAAAACCATTTTTATCGTTCGTTTTGCAATTTTGAATAGGTACCCAGTGTAGAAAATCATTACCAGATATGTGGTTGTTATTACATTTCTTATTACCTTTATATGGCGATGTCACGAAAAATAATGAGTTGACGTTACACACTAGCATACGAAAAATCAAAAAATATATCGTTACCTATGTGCTTACCAGTACTGACAAAAATAATGAGTCTAAGAATAGATTTTCAAAAAAACAAATTATATAAAAAAAAATATTTTTTATTGTATTTTTTTTTAAATAAAATTTGCTGGTGCAGGAATCTAACCTGGGTCTACAGATTGCAAGTCAACTGCTCTACCATCTGAGCTATATCGACATGTAATATTTAATAGATAAAAACATAATTGACCTGCTGCACACAAGTAAGCTTACTCGCCAACATACAAAAAATCAAAAAATATGTGGTTACATATATCCTTACCAGTGTTTAAAAAATATTGAGTCTAAAAATAGATTTCAAAAAATTTTCAAAAAAATCTAAAAAATTATTTTCTATTTGAAATAAGCTAAACGCCTTACTTTTCTGAGGTCGTGCACTCTATTTAATTTCTGCCTGATGGATCAATTGCCAACATTACATATATTTATTTTATATTTATTATATTTGAGTTTAAAAACTTATCAAATGTTTACTTTTAAATTAATCATATTTTTCTTTCATTTTGTTTTATTCAATATGTTATATTTCTACTTATGCCTTGTATTTAGAACACTTAAAAAGCAAACGTACTTTACTGCAAATATTTTTTGCGTTGTTGTTGAATGTGCTTGCTTCGAAGGAATATATTATTATGGAGGATGATGAAAATTACACTAGAATCTCCAAAGACATAACAATAAACATGGTGAAAATATTTGCAAAGCATAGAAATGGTATTAAAATCACACATATAAACGCCCAAAGCTTAAACAACAAGGTCGATGAGTTTAGATTAGTTTTTGAAAACTCGAACGTTGATATCGTTTGCGTCTCTGAGACCTGGCTTTCTGAAGAAACTCCCAACAGTCTTATTAATTTAAACAGATACAAAACATTTAGAAACGACAGAGATGGTCACGCTGGTGGAGTTGCCATTTTCGTCAAAGATAACATATCTTGTAAACTTTGCCTAAACTCGTCCAAGGAAGATAAAGTTGAATTTATTTTTGTCGAAATCGTATCTTTTGGAAGGAAAATGCTTGTTGGCTGCGTTTACAGGCCACATAAAAGAATATCTTTTACTAACTTTTTACTAAAATTGGAAACTCTAACTGTTGCCTATGACGATATTGTAATATCTGGCGATTTCAATTGCAATATTCTAAGCGAATCTATTTTTTTGGATGAAATGTCATCGCTCGGACTCATGCCTGTCAACCTAACTATTCCAACACACTACACAACTACAAGTAGCACATTGCTTGATCTCTTCTTTGTTACTAACAAATCAAATGTTATATTGTATGACCAGGTTTCAGCACCATGTTTTTCAAAGCACGATTTGATATTTTTAACATATGACTTCCGAATTCAACAAATAGATCAGACCTGTTACTATCGAGACTTTAAGCGTATGAACCATAATTTGTTACGTCATAATGTTTTTCAAATTGACTGGAGTAATATTTATCTTATGTCTAATGTTGATCAACAATTGTCATTTCTTGAGAATAATATTCAGCGACTCTACGATGATGCTGTCCCATTAAAATCTAAAAACATTACGGGAAATAGTAAACCCTGGTTTTCAGCAGATATAAAACTATTTATTGAAAAAAGAGATGTGGCGTACTCACGATGGAAAAGATTCAAAACTCCCGAACTGAAAGCTGAATATCGTGTTGCTAGAAGCAAGGTCAATAATAAAATTAGAATAGCAAAAAGAGAATATTACTCAAACCGCTTTGAACAGGCTATTGATTCGAAAAAAACTTGGAAAACTATCCGTGAAATCGGCATTGGAAAGGTTGAAAAAACTAACAACTTCTATATTGATGCTAATGATTTAAACCGTGCCTTTACTAATTTACCAGTGGTTCAAATTAACTATAACTTCTACAATTTCATGTCAACTACAAACAACTCCGGTCTCGATTATGATATGTTTGAATTTTCTTGTGTCACCCAGTTTGATATTATGACAACTCTTTCATTAATAAAATCCGAAGCAGTAGGATACGATAATATGCACCCAAAATTTTTAAAGATAATTATGCCATTTCTTCTGCCGTATATTACACATTTTTTTAATACCATCATTACCACAAGCACTTTTCCGCTGAAATGGAAGCACGCTAAAATTATACCAATCCCGAAAACAAATACTGAGTTTCGACCAATTGCCATTTTATGCTTTCTTTCAAAAGTATTAGAGAAGATTTTACATTTGCAAATCAGTAAATATATAGAGAATAAAGGTCTGATGTTCGATAAACAATCTGGCTTTCGCCCAAATCATAGCTGTGTCACAGCTTTGATCGATGTATCGGAAAATATTCGACGTGAACTAGATGATGGTAAAGTAAATTTCCTAGTACTGCTCGACCACTCTAAAGCCTTTGATATGGTGGACCACTTCATTTTATGTATGAAATTAAGAAATTTTTTCAAATTTTCTTCTACAGCAACTCAGCTTTTATTTTCATATCTATCTGAACGTACGCAATCTGTATTTGTAAATGATATTTGGTCCAATTCGTTAACCCTTACTAGAGGAGTGCCACAAGGGTCGATTCTTGGCCCTCTCCTTTTTTCGTTGTATGTGAATGATTTGCCTAATCAGCTATCATATTGTAAACTGCACATGTATGCAGATGACGTCCAATTGTATTTGAGTAGCCCAATGCAATCGATTGAGGAAAACATTAAGAACATTAATTATGATCTGGATAAAATACATTCATGGGCTTCAGCAAATGGGCTTTGTCTAAATCCACAAAAATCTAAGTGTATATTAGTTCATAGACAACGTAGTGTACCGGTTTTGGAGAGTGAAATAGTTTTAAATGGAGGAAGAATTGAGATCGTTGAAGTAGCTAAAAATCTCGGAATACTGTTTAACAAACATTTAACTTGGACAAACCATATAAACTCACTTGTTGGTCAAAGCTATGCTAAATTAAGGTCCCTCTGGTCAACACAGTTTTTCACCCCATTAAAAATTAGAATACTACTCGCAAAATCGTATCTAATTCCTGGCTTAATATATGGTTGTGAGCTTTTTGAAAATTGTGATGCTGTTAGTAAGCGCAAGTTAACTGTGTTGTACAACAATATTGTCAGATATGTCTATGGATTAAGGAGGCTTGAACGTATTTCATCATTTGCGACTAAACTCTATGGCGTATCTTTTGAAAATCTTCTAAAAATTCGGGTACTTTTATTTTACCATAAAATTATTTACAAGAAAAACCCTCTATATCTGTATACTGTTATAGAATTTGCCTTATCCCCTAGGGGTAAAAAGACTATAATACCAAATCATCGATATCATGTGTCTGAATGGCATTTTTATATAAATGCTACACGTCTTTGGAGATACCTTCCAGCAAACCAACAACTCAACAGCAACGCATACAACTTTAAACAATTTCTTTTCAATTTGTTTGCCGATATTTAGTTTTGTTTCTATCTTTGTTGACATTTTGACGAAATTACCAAATTATTTTATATTTGTTTTTAACAATTTGTGATAATAAAATAAATTATGATACTTATATGTTAAAATGTAGTTTTAAGTTTTATAAAATTTGCAATGTCTAATTTCCACAAACTGCTTTCCTGTACTTTAATTATAAGATTTAATCTTGTTGTGCAGGATATGTGAAAAAAATTAAATAAATAAATAAATAAATAAATAAATAAATAAATAAAATAAGTTATTATTATGGATAACTCATTATTATATGTTTTAAAATAATGCAGAAGGTAATTGGGTGTCATTACTGGTACTCCAAAAAATAATGATATGTCATTACCGTTTCTACACTGGGTAGGTAATTCATACAGCATGTGTTTTAATTAACATAGATATAAAATACCAGACTAATTAGGAATTCTAAGCAAAAAGAAAAATCTTTAGAAAATATTTTTAATTAATAAAAAGAAATAAAATTATCCCCGGCCAAAGGTAATAAAATGAACGATTGAACTAGAAGAGCGATTAGAAGTTAACTAGGGCTTTCGATCAATTGAGTGACTAGTTCAATTGACTAGTTCCTTCACGAACGACACAAGCCTAATATATGTGTTTTAGTGTTAGGAAGCGTCGTTACGACAAAAGACAGTATTGCACACAATTATTTTGTTTAGAAATAGTAACCAAATTCAAAGTTGTATTAACTGTTAATTAAACATTTTAAAATATGGTTTAATCGACTTGTTTAGTTATTCCGAATTTTACTAAGTTAACTTTTCTTCATAAGTTGTGTAGTATAAGTAAACCTTTATTTTTGAATAAAGCACACCTAGTTCTACTAAATATTCTAGTTCAGAATTTAACGCCTCACAGTGGTTCCAAACCCCAAAAAAAAAAAAAAATGGTAATAATTATGGATCTTTTAAACTACTCCGACAGAAATTGACAACTGTACCAAAAACAAAACACTGGCAGAGCACTGATTTTATAAAAATTACTACGCTTTGTTAAAAAATGTAAAGTCAGAAGGTCTCGAGTTCGATTCCGCTCACGAACATATAATTTTTTGTTTTCTTTTTTTTTTTTTTTTTTATTTTTTTATATTTTTTATTTATAAAATTAAAGTTTTTTTTTAAATTAAATTTCATTGTTTTTTGTAAAATAATTTTTCTTAATTTGTTTTAACCATCTACAGTTTGATTTTCCTGACGTTATGCCAACGTTGACAAGTGAGTTCTAGCAGACGTTATGCCAATGTTTACATATTAGGCATTGTTATCATTCATTTATTATTTAATTTTTTTTCAAGTTTTTTAGACCATACATTTTTTGGGTTTTCCAACATCATAGCAATGTTGGCCGCTTAGTGTCATCCAACCTTTTGCCGACGCTGGTAAGTTAGTTACAACTGCCGTTATCATTGATCTAATTTTTCGCTATTAGATATTCGCGGCTGACAACCTGTCGGCCTGGGTTCAAATCCCATCAGAACCATGCTTTTGAAAAAAAATACTAAAAACAATTTTTCTAAATTTAAAAAAAAAAATTTTTTTTTTAATCTATTTTTAGACCACCTTTTTTCAATTTTGACAACGTTGTTATCAATCGGGTAACAGGACATTACTGTCAATATTGTTAATCCCGCATTCTGCCAACGCATAACCGACCATCGCCAATGCAATGCCAACATTGTGCCGATCGTATTTTTCTGCCTGGGTACTGATCCAATCGGAAAAAAATGTTCACACTTAAAAGTTTTGATTTTAAAAATCTATCACTGCTAAACGACTCGAGATAATTGAAAATAGTTATCATTCTGAAATCTAGAAAGGTCATGGCAATGATACAACAAAATTTCAAACATTTTTTTCAGAGAATGAAAAACTTATTGGGAAAAAACCAAAAAAAGTAAATGTAAAAAATGAAGATTTTGAAATTCAAAATTAAATATTTTTTAAACTATAAAGGCACATTTACACGCGAGTGAAAACTGCTGCAGATAGAGCAAAAAACATCTCTAAATAGCTCTATTGTGAATGATTTGAGCTATTTAGGGTTGCTTTTTGCTCTATCTCCAGCAGTTTTCTCTCTAATAAAAATCTCGATCTCTGAATGCAATGTAAACGCAATAATGAATGATTTTAATAATATTTTATACTAACTACCAAATAACACTTATAAAAAATAATTTGTACAAAGAAATTATCCCAACTGATAAGTGCCGATTTTTATGGTTTAGAGAAAAAAATCTGAAATACTACAATACATACCTACATATATCCTAAAAATAACTTTTAGTCACCGATTACTGAATGTCCAGTTTAAATTTAGCCAGCAGTTAAATTAAAAATTTATATGGGAAACAACAACAAATGTGTCAGTTAAAGTCCCAGTTAGTAGCTAACTGGACATTCGGTAATCGGTGCTTAGATCATAGAAATGTGTTAGTATATCCGAAAATACAAATATATCCGAAAATACAAATAGATTTCTACATGATTTGACGGATCTTTTTGCATATTCCCAGCAAAAACAGACATTACCGAGTAATTAAGCGAGTAAGTAGCACACAAAGGGTTTCACTACTTACCAGGCTATTTATTCGCAACATTACTTTTGTTCGCGATGTCCAAAAATTCATGGGTGGTCATTACCCTCTCGCTTACAAAAAAAGTGCGAATAATTAGTTACCCATAGTGAAAGAATAAGTAGTTACTCACAAAGATAGAATAAGTGGTTACTCAGAAGTTAGGAAATAAGTGGTACCCTACATTGTAAAATAGTTGGCAAAAAAAAACTTTTTACTTTGGAAAATTTCCTATTTAGTTCAAAACAAATTTATAAATAAAATATTAATATAAAAAAGACTTAATCAGTACTTATTTAATCAGTTACCAGTAAGTGATTACTTTGAACGAATATATAAGTACTTCTAGAACGTATTATCGGTAAGTCATTATTTTGTATTTTAAAGTAATGCAAAAGGTAATGACCTATCATTACTTGGTAATCCGTATGGTAATGACCTGTCATTACCATGTTTTTGCTGGGTTATTCATTAAATTGCACATTTTCCCCATATTTTTTTTTTAAACTAAGAATAAGATTTCATGAAACATAAAGAAAAAGAAGAATTTGCAAACCTTAACGCAGCACTTAACTACCCAGTGTAGAAACGGTAATGATATATCATTATTTTTTGGACTACCAGTAACTACCACCCACTTACCTTCTGAATTATTTTAAAACATATAATAATGAGTTACTGATAATGACTTATTTTTATCATTATTTCAAATAGAAAATAATTTTCTAGATTTTTTTCGAAAATTTTTTGAAATCTATTTTTAGACTCAATATTTTTTAAACACTGGTAAGGATATATGTAACCACATATTTTTTTATTTTTTGTATGTTGGCGAGTAAGCTTACTTGTGTGCAGGAGGTCAAGTATGTTTTTATCTATTAAATATTACATGTCGATATAGCTCAGATGGTAGAGCTATTGACTGGCAATCTGTAGACCCGGTTCGATTCCTGCACCAGGAAATTTTATTAAAAAAAAAAAAAATACAATAAAAAATATTTTTTTTATATAATTAATTTTTTTGAAAATCTATTTTTAGACTCATTATTTTTGTCAGTACTGGTAAGCACAGAGGTAACGATATACTTTTTGAGTTTTCGTATGCTGGTCTGTAACCATAATTCATTATTTTTCGCGACATCGCCATATAAAGATAATAAGAAATGTAATAACAAAAGTAACTAGGTAACATTACCAAGTATGTAGTTACATTACCACATATCTGTTAATGATTTTCTACACTGGGTAGAAGGAAAACATCAAGTTGTCATCTACTTAGACATTTATATTGGATTTAATTTTTGGCTCGAATAATAAAATATGATTTTTAAAAATCGATAAATTTAAAGTGCACTTTTTTGCTTTTAAGCGTTTATTTTTCGATTTTAAGTGCATATTTTTGGGTTTTTAATGCATATTTCCATTTAAGTGCATATTTTGCATAATTTACTGCATATTTTAAGCCCATATTTTCAATTTCTAAGTGCATGAAAGTCGCTGCCCTGGTTATGACATATCTTTATATTTTGGACTACCATTAATGGCAGCGACTTACTTTTTGCATTACTTTAAAACATACCCAGTAAAAAGGTAAAATCCAACGAACTGGTTGCAGAACACCATGGAACCGGTGATAAAAGCAGCTGTTATGGAATAGATTCTGAGGTAATCGGTTCTAAAAACAAATGAAACAATTATTGGCATCGTTAGTTATGGCCTTTTCTCATCTTTTTATGGCAACATATGGATTCCGCGCCAAAAGAACTGCTCATTTTTTGAGACCAAGAACGAATCAAGCCAATTTCGGATACCCTGTTCTAATGTGAAGCCTATTCCAGAGAGATCCTTTTGCATCGATCGAAACAAATGGTTGTCGGATGGGGTAAGGTCTAGACTATAAGGCAGGTGAGACAAAACTTCCCAACCAAAATTTTTCGGCCAATGCTCGCTTCAAACGAATCAATGTTCGGTACAGGTCCCCTGCGATCGTTTGGCCCGATTTCAGTAGCTTATAATATATGGGACTCTTTTGGTCGCACCAAATACAGAACATTTCCTTGGCGCCAAGGAAATTCGGCTTCACATACAATTTCTTGCGCTTCTGGTTGTCATAATGGATCCATTTTTCATCGCTAGCGATGATTCGATGCAAAAAGCACTTCTTTTTATGGCGTTCAAGCAGCATTTCGGACATTCAAAATCGTCATTCAACGTCTCTCGGCTTCAACTCGTGTTTTCCTTGCTTTTGGATGAATCATGCTACTTGCAAACATTTTAAAATTGCTGCTTGAGTGACTCCTAATGATTTTGTAAGTTCTTCTTGAGTTTGACAACAATCTTTATCAAGTAATGACTCCAATTCATCATCTTCGAAATTTTTTCGCTGACATGGGCGGTTTTTGTCTTCCGTGTCAAAATCTCCACTTCTTAACCGCACAAACTATCTCTCGCACCGATGGAACATATTCAGGATCAGCTTCAGCGAGCAATCGATGCGCTTCAGATGAACTCTTTTTCAAATTGAAAAATTAAAGCAGAACTTTCCGCAAATAATGATGCCATTACCATTCATTGGATACTTTCCGTTTATCCCAGTTTAGAAATTAAGAACGACCCATTTGAATAGTTTTTAAGTAGGATTTTTGTCTATCACAATACTTATTCTCCTAAAAATGGAAGTGTATTAATTGGGATACTTTCTTTATAAGTAATTTACATATGAATATGGGAACAAACCCTTTTAAGTTATTCACATAAACTCATACATATACTATATAAATGCTTCAGTTGCCAAATTGATTAACTCCACTTTCGGAATTTTATAAATTTTTAATTTTAAAACACTTTATTGACTCCCAACTATATTGACTCCCAACTATATTGACTCCCAACTATATAAGCCGTGTTTGTGTGACTACTTATCAGTGTTATCCAGAACGATTTTGACAGTTTTTAACTTATTCCAGCGTTCTACTGTTAAAATTGTTCGAAACAGCATTGATAGGCATGCCACACAAATACAGCTAATATTCAAAACAAATTTCTCTGACAATAAATATTAAAACTACTAAATGAAAAATTATATAATTTAACAGGAATTAAAAAAACAAACTATTTTCTCATTTTTCTGAATTGACTCTCATTCATTTTATGTTATGGAGTTAATCGATTTGGCAACTTAAACATTCATATAATACTGATATTTTTACCAGATTATCGTCAAATAAGTTAACAACTTATTGTGCATAAATTTATTTTTAACTGTATGTGCATTTATACATGTAGGTTAGATTAGAATTATATCTTTAAAAGTGTTTTTTAGAATCTCCATTTGCAATGCATCTAATTACTTTTAAGACAGGAATTGGACCTTAATACCGCAATGTTGTTTAAAATATTATAAATAAACCTAGATTTTATTGTGACGGATTAGTAGGCACATACTCATATAGTCTGTTAATTACCTACACGTTTATATGAATACCATTATTATTTATAAATGTATATTTTATTACTTAATTGCTATGGATTATGAATATTAATTTTTCTTTGTTTTGATTTCCTTTTTACACTTTTTTTTTAACAATACAGTGTTGTTAAAATGAGTTTTCGATACGACAATTTTATAATAGGGGTTTTCATATAAACTCGTAAATTCCTTGTAAACCTTGTATAAATACAAACCATATTTTTTGTGTATAGAGTTTGACATTACACTCATAAACATACCAGGTTAACACCGTTTATGAGTAAAATACGAGTTTATATGAAAACCTCTAATATTTATTTAAAAAAATATCTTTTTTACCAACAAATATATATTTTTTAAATTGACTGAAATAGAAAACATAAATTCAAATAATTATAGTCTATGGCCCTTACTGTACTCGTAAAAGAGTACTTTAAATTTAAAGTCAACTTTATCTTTTATCATACGGTTTTGTTCAATTTCTGTATGAAAACTCTACAAAAATATTTATATTTTCAAACATTTTGATTGGTTGAAAATAAATTAACCAATCAGAATGCCCCAAAAATAAACCAAGTCATAGCATAGTGCCACCCAATATTTTAACTAAAGTCGACTTTAACTAAAATATACATTTGAAAAATTTGGATAGTAATGGCGTAAATTATATTTTACTCGAAACTTATATTTTTACGGAGAATATAAGTTATTTTTGCAAAAAGTGGATAAATACTGACCAGAGTAATCAGAAATATGCTGTGCCATGTTTTTTCCTGTTCATTGTATTGAAAAGTGGATAAGATTGACGAATTCTGGCATCGATTTGTTAGAGCACATTTTAACATATGTTGATGTTAAAAGCATATTTTTGAAAAAAACTTTATTTTGAAGCATATTTTTGTTTTGTTTTTAGAAAAAGGCATATTTTTGGTTTTTTTAAATTTTTCGCCATCAAAAATATTTTTTTTCCTCTAAAAAAAAATAAACATTTTTTTTAAATTTATTACGTATTTTTTTAATATTTTGTAGGGCTTGTACACTACGGCGTGCCAAAATTTTTTAACCGGGCTACCCCCTGCCGCATCGGCCCTGAAGTTTGGAACACGTATAACAAGGGGAAAATATGACTTTTTGTGCATTTTCTCGAAAACATACATAGATATTTTAAAACTAATTCGAATTAAAAGCGTTATATAATCATAATGTGGAGTGTTTGTAATAAAGCAATAAAAACTTAAATCGGTTAAAAAACAGCCCATTTATTACAATTTCCCCAGACAACTGATGTGTTTTTAAATCTACAATTTTAAATTATAAAAACTCAACGATTGGACTTTAAGGTTTTATTAAGAACATATAAGAGATTAAAAACTACAAAACTTGTAGGAATTCATTTTTTCATTTGGCTGGGGCAGATATTTTCTTTCAGCGGATTTCAAGAAAAGAGCGATTTTTGGCATTTATTTAGCTTTTAGGCAAGCTTTCCTTTTTTCTTCTTTTAATTCCTCATGATTTTGGCTGGAATATAACAACACAAGATTAAATTCTTCAATCCTGAAAATTTGGGCAAAATAGGTCAGAGGTCAAATTTGAGAAGATTTAAATTTTTTTAAACATATTAATATAACAGATATTCCTGAGCTGATATTGATGCAACTTCTTGATATTATTTTTCTAGATCTAAAAATAATATTCTTAATTTAATTTTAGAAAATTAACCCTTAAGTGCTCTTGGGGCTTTTTTGACCCTATGATGAAAATAGACTAATACTTTTTGAGTGCGGCATATAGGTCCCAACAGCACTTGAGGGTTAATTTTCTGAAATTAAATTAAGAATATTATTTTTAGATCTACACAGAAAAAACAGATTCATGGTGACAACCGAATTTTTTGCCAACTGAATGGTTTAGTTGCAGCAATCGAATTATTTAGTTGTAGCAATCAAATGTGTTCCTGATACAACTGAGATGCATTGTTTCAACCGAAATTTTGTCCTGTTAACCGAATTTCTGTTACCACAATCAACTAAATCAGTGGATTCAACCAAAGCATTCGGTTGGCAAAAATTCTGTTGTCGCAATGAATATGTTTTCTGTGTGTAGAAAAATAATATCAAGAAGTTCCACCAATATCCGCTCAGGAATATCTGTTATATTAATATGTTTAAAAAAAATTAAAATCACTTCAAATTTGACCTCTGACCTTACACAGGGACAATTTAGTGTTTTTAGCGATAATTTTTTATGGACTTAAATGGATTTGTTAGAGCATATTTTTGGTTTCACTGCACACAAAAAAATACTAGAGGGTATATTGCCTTGGCTGGCATAGGTAGCCCATTTTAGTTTGAAATTTTGAAAAAATGTTTTATTACCTATGCCAGTATATTATTATTTTACCTATTGGCATTGTAAATTCAACTAATGAAAGTAGGCAACCCTTCGACAATCTTTTTGAAATTCGAAATGCCAAACTTTAATTATTTTTTTAGTTTCTTTCGTTTAAATTTTTATGAAAATATTTATAAATATATTTTTTAATTATTTTTACAAAAACTTATAAAATAAGCATGAGGAGGTAAGTTATTTGTAGTTATGATGTTTATATGTGTATTATAATGTATATTTTGTTTTATAATGTGTGTTTGATTGATTGATTTACAGATTCAGCCCAAATATTCAAGTTATGGTTCGATGTTGCTGAATGTTGTCAATAATGGCCACTGACCCACACTTTTCCTTGAGCAAATGGAGAATTTTGTTATTGTTTGAAGAACTATGGATGCATATAACACTATAGTTTTATATGACTTTTACTTTTCCAAAGGTAACAAATCCTGTTAATTTACCGGTTTTTCATCTGTACCAAAAGTAACTTAAATATTTATATTTTACTTTTAGATAACTTATTTGTGTGTAATACTCCGTAATTTTAGGATATTGCCGTAAATGCGATAAAATTACACAAACCAAATAGGAAAGCGTGTTTGGATGCTTTAGTTTAGATTACATTGTTCATGCTGTGGCCACACTTATGTGGATGAGGCTTCTGGATTTACACGTTGCTGGATTTACACGTTGACTATATATATCTACTCTTTCCCAGCATTGGGGAATGAATTCCCAAATTCCTGTGAATTCTCGTCTGAAAATTATATTTCATATATTCACTACTGGGAAATAGTAGTCCTTAAGTCTCTAGTCTCAATGATTTTTATGGGTAAGTCTTCAGCTTCTAAAGTTTTTTCCGTAGGAAAAGTTCCCAGAATATAAGATTTTTTATAGAAAAAAGCCATCAAAATCTGTGGATTTTTCTATTGATACTGGCCTCAGAATCTGGTAATATTTCGATAAAACATTAAACAGACTGTGATAATTTTACGAAAGTGAAAAGCCTATAGATTTTGATGGGGTTTTCTGGAAAAAAGTTCTATCTGATGGAAAAAGTTGGAAAAATTTGTCACAATATAAGGCTTTCTACAGGAAATGTCCTAAATACTCGTAGAAGAGATTTTTGATGGGAAATGACCCACTGAATCTAAGTGCAAGGGATATGACTTCTCAGATTCTCCGAGTTTTTTTAGATTCTTACACTCGATAAAATTACCTGCATTTGTAGTTAGGAAAGTGTACACTGCAATTGTATTTGAATTAACCAGAATTGCAATTTATTTTAATTGCAATTGTAGTTAAAATAACTGGAATATCAGTTAATTTTAAATTTGCCGTCTGCACTTTTTGAACTACAATTGTAGTTAATTTTACGGACATAATTCTCTTAGTGTACCACTTTTTCTTGCATAAAAGCCTTCCGGTTCTCTGGACTTTTTCATATGGAAAAACCTCAGATTCTCAGGCATATTTCTTGTAGAAAACTTAAAATTCTAGGAACTTTTTCCCATAAAAAAAGGCTTAGAAAACGCCTCAGATTTTTCATATAAAAACTCTACGACTTTTTTACAGGGTTGGCAACCAAAACAAATTAGGTTCGACTTTATAGTTTATACATACAGTGCGATTTAGTGTTTATAAATAACCAAATATTCTTAAATGTGTAGAAACTCTGCCACTGAAAGGTTAATATTAACGAAAAAATCGCCCCTTATTCTTTTCGGTTGCCAACAATGATTTTTTATGTTAAAAAAAACCCTCATATTCCAAAGACTTTTTCCTATAGAAAACCTCTCAAATTCTGAAACTTATCTGATTCTGAAGACCTTTGTCTATAGAAAACTCTTCAGATTCTAAAAGATTTTCTTATAGAAAACCTGTCAGATTCTAAGGACTTTTAATATAGAAAAACCCTCAGATTCTGATGAATTTTTCTACAAAAAACACTCATATTCTCCGGAATTTTCCTAATGAAGAAACCTCAGATTCTATGGGCTTTCCCCTATAGAAAACCCCTTTTCTACAGAAAAAGCCTTAGATGCTGATAACTTTTCTTATGGAAAAATCTTCAGATTCTGAAGACTTTTTCTTTTGAAGTAAATTTTCTATAGAAAAATTAAAATGTTTATTAAAAACCCGCTAACATAATGTTGTATAGTGTATCTGTAATTTCAAAAATTAAATCATTTGTGTTTTTATCTATTTTTTAATAAATAAATTTATACATAATAAAATATAAAATTGAATTACTAAAAGGGCATTTTGCAATAAAGAAATACCTAATATCAAAGTTATATTACCAATAGTTTGCCTACATTAAAATTGGTAATACACCTATTTTTCTCAGTTAATTTACCAAAAATTATAGGTGATTTTTCGAACATAAAAGTCAAATAGAAATTACCTATTTTTTAATGTAATATTGGCGTTAAACATAGCAAACTCTATGTTGCCTTTGGGAATAGGTGAAATACCCTACAATTATAGGCAATTTTTTTTTTGTGTGTGGTTATGGCAAATAATTTAAATACTGCGACAATGGATGAATACGTATGAGTAATATTAATTAACGACATCCCAGCAAGCATGGCAATACGAAGAAGATTCCCCTATCATATTGCCAAGAAAAAAACATTTATTGCCGGCAATATTAATTTCGTATTGCGGAAGTTTCTTCCGTCGGGAATAACTGTTACCCAAAAGCAATACTACCAGGCAACACGAAAGCAATACCGCAGGAAGATAAATCGGCGATATCGCTAATTTATCACCTGGAAGATAAAAAGGTGATATCGCCAAATAAACTCCCCGATACAATATAAAGGATTTATTTTTTCATTATTAAATTTAACATCTGCATACATAATCCATTGACCAACACATTAATTATCTTGATTTCATCGTAGCCGATTTTTTCCGCGCATTAAATTTAGATTTTTCCGTAGAATTTGATTGTTTTTATACAAATTTTGTTTTAATTTTTTCCAAAATGATAAAGAATTTCAAATTTTCTTTATCTTCCGGATGATAAAAAGGTAATATTGCCGCAATATCATCGTAAAAAACTATGACAAAAAATTCAATTTTTGAATTATTTTTTTCCAAATATCACCGACTTATCTTCCAAGTAATAAAAGGAAGACAATTTTAAAATACTACTTGATTATTTTCATTCAAATGAAAAATAGAAGATATCACTTTAATATCTTCTTGGAAGATATCTTC
Organism: Leucophora obtusa; assembly: GCA_949987735.1. Taxonomy (NCBI): domain Eukaryota; kingdom Metazoa; phylum Arthropoda; class Insecta; order Diptera; family Anthomyiidae; genus Leucophora; species Leucophora obtusa. The sequence goes on along the minus strand of OX465295.1, from coordinate 289,639,947 downwards.
CAAATGCTTGCAGGGATATTTGACAAGTACACAAAAAAAAAAAATTCAGTATTCCCTTCCCCTTGTGAGATTTTTTTTTTATCCATTTTCATATAAAATACGATTCGCACCACTGTGCAAAGTGATTTACCATATAAATGCTTAAATGTGTGAATTTCTTTGCAAATGTTTTGTATTTTCTTATCTTACTAACAAGAGAAACCACATTGTATGATTCAAAACATTCGCATTCATGTTAAATTATTTTCAAACGATTTATCCAATACTTAGTCTAATACTAAATGGAGTGTGAAACGGTTCTCTTTTAAACTTAACATGTCGGCTTTATTTCAAACCAGTTTAGCTGAAAATTTAGAATTTGGTCAATTATTGGAAATTTGTGCAAAAGCTGAAGAAGATGATGCATCATGGTATATACAATTTTAGAATCTCAACTGATATTTATTAGCATATTCTAATATAAAATTGTAGGTTTCATATAAGTTTAACTACCGGAAAATTTAATGATAATACAAATATCGATATTGGTCTTCATATGTTGGTTTGCATCAGTGAAAATTGTTTGGCCTTTAAGCAATGTCTCAATGATAAATGGAAAGATGTGAAAAATATTGAATTTGAAACGCAAATATTTTTAGCACAATTTAAAATTAATATTACTATGGATGAAGAAAATTTTCATATTGGTGTTAATGATGAGCCCTGTTTATTTGTTAAATATGGAATGCCTTTATCGCGTTTGAATACTCTTAAAATAAACGGTCATTTAGATTATATAAAACAAGTGGATCATCGTAAATATTTTCCAAATCCCTGGCCACCAATACAAATGTATGAAGAAAGAATCGATTTCAGTAATGATCAACCTGTACCATTCTCAGCCGGTCATGTTATGATCATAAAAGCAAAATTATGTGGTAATCCTAATGGTCGATTTCTCATACATTTAAGAAATGCTTGGAATATCGATAGACAAGAATTACATGCCAGTGTACGATTTGATACTAAAAGATTTGTCAGAAATTCTAAAGTTCCTCAGGGCAATCGAGAAGATTTGGAGTAAGTTTTAATGTTCACAATACAAAAGTTTTCTTTTTGTTTTTTACTGACCAAGTGTTTTTCCATTCTATAGATTTGGTATTGAAGAATCTAGCGGTGTTTTTCCCTTTGAAGATTTCCATAAAACATTCAAACTTGCTATAGCTTTTACTGAATCGGAATTTAGAATAGCCAAAGATGGTAAATTTATCTGTGATTATGCTTATAGAACTCCAAATGTTTTGAAAGATATTGTGGGTGTAAAAATCTTCGGTATTAATGGTGTTAATGTTAAAGTTAGCAGTATTGATCATATAAAATTAAATGATTCTCAATGTTTAAATTTTGAAAATTATTCAAAAATGAAATATACTTGACAAATGTATATGAATTATTTTTAAAATTAGTCTGTTGGTACAATCAAAAAAAAACTAGAGAAACTTATGTTACCAAAAACTCGAATTACACTATTCAACAAATTGTATGTTTTTGAAGAACCTCCTATTGCAATGTATATTTTCCAATAAACTATGGTATGCTAACTCCGAATATGGCAGGGAAGACTTTTTTCAGTGAGTCGTTTTAGAAAAATCACTGTTTCGAAATTAGTGTTCGATAACCCAATTTTGGCTATAGGGTTTCGGTAAATATTCGATAAAACCCGAAATAGCTGGAATATTGAAAAGTAAAAAAATTGGGGCCGCTTAATAAACATTAATATATGTGAATTTGCCGATCTTACTCCATTAGGTAATAAACATTAATATATGTGAATTTGCCGATCTTACTCCATTAGGGTCGACCTTCGTTATATGGACTTCTCCCCCTGGAAATGTGCCTTTGGGTTAGGGTGACCATTTTTTTCTGACTTCAAATCAGTACAAATTTTAAAAAATATCATCCAAAAAAAATTATAATGCAGCCAACCTAATTTGTTGTCAACCAAATGGTTTGGTTGAGGCAACAAAATTTTTCGGTTAACCATCATACCATGCTAAAAAACCTTACACATTTCTCCCTATACAGACCCCAAGACAAAAAATTTTTTGGCATGAAGAAATCCAGTTCTTTAACTACAGGAAACGGACCCATTATTTAGAAATTTCAATGATCTGTTACCATTCCTTTTCTAATTTTTTTTTGTAACAGATTGATGAAATATAGTTATGCTACGAATGGAGTCAAATATGACCACAGGATAGTATGGACGTTAATTCTTCCGAATTTTTATTCAGGCTAACGAATTTCTGTTTTCACGAGCAAATTTCATTGCCTAAACTAATTTTATGTAGATACAAACATTGGCTACAATCTACAATCGATTGGCTACAAATTTAGCTGTCAGAACAAATCTTTTTTCTCTTTGCTAATTTCTGCATGATTTCTTAAATAGAAAAACTTTACATTTTGGCTAAGTTTTTCTACAAAAACACGTAATGTTTTTAAAAATGAAAATCTTAAGGTTTTGTGTACTTTTTTCTATTGAAAATAGCACATATTCGAACATTTTTCCATGGAAATACTCACATATATATTTTTTTTTTGATTTTAAGAATTTTTGTATGGAAAAATCTTCAGCATTCTGACAACCCGATAATTAAAATATTTTTATCACAGTCAAATCAACTGATTTTCTATTATCGCAATGGAACTATTTCATAAATTCGGTTGTCACCACGAATCTTCTCTGTGTATTAGACTACATGTTAGATTAAGAAATTTACATGTAGAAAAATCATTTTGAATGCTTTCTGGTAGAGAAACCTCTCACATTCACAAAAATTTATCCTATAAAAAAACTACATTGTACTTGCATTTTGGCTTTTTTTTCTAAAAAAATGTAATATTTTTTTAAATGCCAAAAATCAGTACAAACTTTAAAAAATCAGTACAAATCAGTACACGACTTTTTCATCAGTACACGTGACCAAAAATCAGTACATGTACTGATCAAATCAGTACGAATGGTCACCCTACTTTGGGTATAAAAATACACAATGCAAAAAATTAAGGTGATCGTATAACGGGAACACGGCCCTGAAGTTTAAAATTAGAGAATAATTCTACTGGAAATTACATATATCCCTCTTTTAACTTAGTAGTCACGACGTTTTAAAGTTGAACATTTTGGAGAAAAGTGTGATTTTGGAAAATAATTTAGATAATAGTATCAATTTTTGTGTTTTTAGCTACCTGTAACAAAATTACTTCCGATTTCTTTTAATTCTGATACAGGAGATTGTTTTCCGAGAATTTTGTAAAACTCCGACAACGTTAACCCTTTCTTTACCAAGGTCAAAGGTGAAATTTTTCGATTTTTTCTCTAAGTACTCGTATATTAAAAAAATGTGTTGTTTTTTTTTAACATTAAAAATGGGTCATTTTAACACCAGGCTCTCAAATATGTTAATTTTGATTTTTTTTTAAATATGCCTAATTAAAGGTTTTTGTATCAATTTTCATGTCAAATGGTACTGTTTTACATTTTAAAAATTTGGGGTCATTTCGGCCCCATGTGCCTATAAGGGTTAATTTCTAATTTTTTATTACTATGTATAAAAATTGGTGTTAACGGAGTTATTTGGACAACAACACATTGTTTTGTTATACTTCCAGGAAAAATCGAAAAATTTTAAAAATCTCACTTTTGACCTTGGCAAAGAAAAGTTAAGGTGGTCAGAGTTTAACAAAATTTTCGGAAAACAATCTCCTGTATCAGAATTAAAAGAAATCGGAAGTGATTTTTTTACAGCTAGCTAAAAACACAAAAATTAATACTATTATCTAAATTATTGTCCAAAATCACAGTTTTCTCTAAAATTTTCAAATTTAAAACGCCGTCACTGTTACGCTAAAACAGGGATATGTGTAATTTCAGTAGAATTATTCCCTAGGGTGTGTTTAGTAAACCTCTATGCGTTGACTACTTGCATTTATATTTTGTTGAACAAAATATTAAAAAACTCGAAACTAGAGTTTTGCAAATTTATAAAAAAAAAAATCCCATCTTTGGCCATATCTGGGACTAGGTCATCATAACCCATGAGAGGAAAAAAATTTATATGTGAATATTTGTGGATCCTAGAAATGAAACTATAACATTGTAAATTTTTGAAAAAAATATTTTATTTTTTATGATTTTTATAATTTATCTAATATTAACCCTACAATGGTTTGAGGAAATTGCAATTACTTAAATATTTTCAAACCGATTTTTGATTATACATTACGACATACAAACATTTGTTTTACTACTAAAAGAACTTTGGTTAAAGCAACAACTATAACATAGAGAAAAATAATAGCTTTGTAAGAAACATGTGATTTTCGTTGTAATGCATAAAAAAATCACTACCCAGGTAAAAATCGCCATATATAACTCCATACAGATTTAATATATGTTCGTGAATTCTCAATTTTCGTTAATGCACATGTGTGGACATATGTCGATGCATGTTTTGAGATTTATGTATCTATGCATGGAAAAGAATTTGTGTTTATGATCATGCGCGAACATACAATGAATCCATATATGTAGACTTTTACCCGGGTAGTAAAAATGTTTGAATTTATTTTTTATTTCATTATTTGATTAGGAGTTTATATAAATACAAAAACTAAAACAATCTGATGATAATTCTTGGTAGTACCCCAAGATTTAAAATTTTTAAATACAAATGAATAATTTTGAAATACTTTTGGACAATTTTAAAATAAAAATAGAATTTTCTTAAATACAAATAAAATATTTTAAAATATATTCGTAATATTTTAAAATATATTTTGAAAGAGATTTTGAAAAGTTTAAAATACGTTTTGAACAATTTTGAAATGCAATTGGACAAATATGGAAGGTTACACTGTGAAACAAATAGTAGGGGTCAGTGATCGGGAAGGGTTCAAACTACCGGGGAAAGTTATATCGGTAAAAAAGAAGTTATACGTGTCCCGCCGTTTCGCTGGGTCAACTCTAGGAATCGAGATATATCGATTTGACCTTTCGTGGTCTTTTTTTGACATAACTCGAGAACCACTAGTCCGATTTTGCTCAAACAATTTTAAAAAAATTAAAAATTACAATTCCTTTAATCTGTTCATATAACGTTTTTCTATATACTCAACAGTTTTGCCGGTAAAAACAAATGTATGAAGAAAAAAATATTTTTTGCCTAAAATATTAAAAAAAAAGTAATAAACAAAAAGTTATTGATTTTTATGGTAGCGGTACAAACAAATTTTTTTTACCGGCAAAACTGTTGAGTCTATTGAGGACTATTTTGAATAATTTTTGGACAATTTTAAAACATTTTTGTAAAAAATTAAAACATTTTTGGATAATTTTGAAACATTTTAGACAATTTTGAAACCTTTTTAGACAATTTTGAAATATATTTTGAAAATTTTAAACATTTTTGGACAATTTAAAAAATTTTTTGGATAACTATAAAACATTTTTGGACAATTTTGAAATATTTGAAATTTTCTGAAATAAAACTAAAAATGGTGTACTTTTCGAATAATTTAAAAAATTTACGGCCTGTTTATATAAAAACAAATGTTGGTCACTCTATTTTATTAGATTGACAAATATATTTTTTACATTTCAAAACAAAATAAAAAAACCAAAATAAAAATAAAATAATAATAATAAATTATTTAAAATTTTTATTGCAAAAGATACGGAGGAAGTTCTGGAAATGTGTAAAAGTTGTTCCGGAAAGTGCTGCGACAAAATGTACGAAAACGATAGACGGTTTTAACCTAAAAAGTGTTATAGACATATTTGACATGAAAAATAGATTCTTGAAAAATAAGTGGCCCGAAAGAAAAATATGTGAGTCTCAAGTTTAGGTATGTTTTCAATGATTTTGCTGTGATTTTAATTAAAAGAGTGACATTGATAAAGAAAAATTTGTTAAATGAAAGCAATTTTGCTACCGTAAGTCTTTGAAGTCCCGCACAATTCATTTCGTATTAGGTAAACATAAAATTGTGTGAAAAAAATACTTCAATATTGTAACGAAAGTTGCAGCCTTGCTCTACCTCTTCCAGGGCAGGGCTACCTATAAAGCCGGACGTGCTCAGGGCTGGGGTGTCTTCTTGCCCCTTCTGAGGTACTTAGATTAAGGAACGTTATAAAAAATATTAAAATTAGGTAGCAAAATGCAAAGAAAAAGGTACAAAATAATGGTGAAAATGGGGCATAAAAGGGAAGTTGATGATTGATATGGGTAGTCTTAGATGTCCTGACTACCCTGGTCTACACCCACCCTAGCTTGCCGACTGTAGGGTAGATTTTAGTCGGCCCAAAGAAAGATTCAGTTTGACTCTAATATAATTTTCATCAATAAAATTCAGCCTTTCCAGCAACGGTCGCCCTCACAATATTACGTTTTCGTCAATTTGTTATGATCTTTCGTGATATACATATAAACCAAATTTTGATTTCGTTCGTTATTTAGACGAAAAAAAGCTTTTATTCGTAATAGATAAACTAGCTGTTAAATTTAGAAGTTTTACTAAGAAACATTTAAGTCTATATAGGTGAGCATATATCTGAAAGAATTAGTGTAATACGAGTATAAATAATTTTCGAAATGAGTAATTATGCCATGTAATTAAAATCACCCAAGTCTACTCTATATTGCTTTATCTAAAAAAATATAGACTAACTAAGAGATAAAACAATTAAATACGTTGTTGTTTAATAATTCTAAAAAGCTGTCGATAAATTATCTAAATCAAGCCGAAAATGATAACAGTGTTCACCCAGCAATACTTTTCATCAGCTTATAATAACAAAAAAATTTTTAAAAATTATTGTCTATAACTGCTCTTTGCGAACAGTTACGAAACTATCATTACTATGATACACTAATAGAAAAAAGTCTGTAAAAAATTTAGTTAAAACTACTAAAAATTAGTTAAAAATTATTCTGTAGAAAAAACTGCTAAAATAGCAGATTATTTTTGCCATATATTAGTAGTATAGGAACAGTAAAAATTAAACTGTTAAATATACAGAATTTTAGTTGTGTTTGAGTTAAATTTTTGATAATGGAAAATAGCAAATTAACTTGCTAAAATCAGCAAACAAATTTTGCTAAATAATTTGTAGCCTAAAAAAAAAATTAAAAATTTTCTAAGTTTTTTTCCGATTTTTTTTAAATGCAAATAAAAATCGAGCCTTTTGAAAACACAATTTTTTTCAACAAATATTTCTGCTGATTTTAGCAGGATAGACTGCTATTTGCATTCAACTAAATTTGGCTTAAAAATAGCAAAAATTTTGTAGATATAACAGTTTAATTTTGCTATTTTTAATCTACTAATATTTAGCAAAATTTTCTGCACATTCTACAGTACAGTTTGTTATTTTCAATTAACTAAAAGTTAACTTGAATATAACTAAAATTCTGTAAATTTAACAGTTTATTTTTGCCGTTCTTATTTTACTAGTATTTAGCAAAACAGTCTGCTAATTTCAGCAGTTTTTTCTGCAGCATCATTTTTGACTAATTTTTAGTAACTTTTTCTGCTATTTTTATACATTTATTACTATGAGTGTACCATCATAATATTTAGCGTTTTTTTAATCACCTGCATTAAGAATTTTTCATACAAAAAGGGGATTTATTAAATCCAAAATAAAGCTGGATTTAATAAATCCTCAATAAAAGCACAAGTATATGAAACAGCCTATTAATTTAATGTCAGAAAAAAATACGAATGAAAATTAAAAGAGAAACAAAAAATTTAAAAACTAACAAATAAATGATTTTTATAAAATTTTTTTTATGAAATATGTTTAGAAAAAAAACTACACCTCACCAAATATATATTTTCCATCTTGGACATGGAGAAATAGCTGAAATAGAAATGGCAATTTTTCACTCTAGACGCAGAGAAAAGATATGGTTGCAATATGATCACGGCTACAAAAATATGATCCCTACTGCCATACATGTTTGTTGCAATCATATATTTAATGTATTAATCATACTTTACGAGTTATATGGTCATCTATAATCATTTTATAGTTAAAATCTCTCAGTTTTTTGCTTATCATATTTTTCTCTCGGCTACAATCATATATTATCTGGACAACCATATTCCTCTCTTCGAATTACAATCATATTATAATTTGTATAGAGAGATATCATGTTCACAATCATTGGTATGGTTTCGACAACTACAAGATGGTCAGTATATTTTTTTATGAACGTCATCGATCAGTTAGCGTCATTCTTGTTTGAGATTTTGTGAAAAGAAGTTGTAAGAGGCAATTAAAGAAAATTATGCAAATTAAACAAAAAAAAAAACATAAAAAAATAGAAAAACAACTTACTGGAATTAATTTTAATAGTGACATTGTTTTGTAGAAGAAATAATTCGGTGTAACCTTCAAATTAGATTGTACTTTAAAGTGCTCAGTGTTATAAAATAAGTAAAAAGTTTATGTTTTAATTGTTGTACTCATGGAGAAAAATTATTGTTATAGAGCGTCCATAATAAAGAGTGTTACAGCTTTTAGTTTTGTACGAAAGACAAATTGAAAAAGTGGACAAAATTGAAGAAAATGTAAAGAGTGCACAAAATAATCATAATATATTCCTAGTGATGATAATATAATCCTAAGTGATCACGAAATTTTCGGCATGACAATAATATGATCATTGGGACAATATTATGAGCATTGGGAATATATTATGGTCATAAAGAACATATTATGATGATTTCTACGTTCGATAGCTTCCAAAATTTCATTTTATTTATATAATAGTGATTACTGAAAGTAATTTAATGATGACTTTAATCAAATGTGTAAATTAGTCATTAAATAAATAGATGTCCTATTGTCAAAAAAAAAAAACATGGATAGCTTTTTAATTCAGCTTCAGCTGAATGCTGGGAGAATACTATAGTGATCATGGGACAGAACTATAATATGTTTATATTGCGAGCATTTTACAATCATAGTGTGATAATTTATTGCCCATATTATGATAAAAATTAGGTTAGAGTATGATTGCCACAACTATGCAATAACATGATTATTGCAATCATAAATCCAAAAATGTATGATGCTCTTCGAATATGATCATCCCAACCATGTTTTTTCTTTGCGTGTACTGTAAGTAATTTAATTAAATCCAATTAGTGAATATTAAATATTGCAATGGAATTTTTCAATTGTGTAAAAATATAAATTGAAGTGATAAAACTGAAAAGGCAGACTGTCTATCGCTGTTTTATATAAATTATAATTAAAACTTAAAAGTTAAAGTAAAATCCTTCATCATCGAATTCGGTATTAAAAATTAGGGTGAAAGAAGTGTCGGACAGAAAATTCTTTTTAAAATAGTGAGAATCTAACCCCATCTGTTGAGCGCTTTCAGAACTACTTTTTGGATTTATTAAATCCAAGTGAATAGAAAAAGCGGCTATTGTTTTTCTTTGTTTGAAACAAGCGAATATAAATATTAAGGCCCGATTAATGAATGTCAAATTAAAATTTAACCAACAGTTAAATTCAAACTTTATGTGGGAAACAATAACAAATGTGTCTCCCAGTTAGTAGATAGAGGGACATTGTAAAAATGAGACTAAATCAAATTACATTATTTATTTTAAAACATTGATAAATTAGCTGATGATAATATAGGGGTATAATTTTTTCTGGGGTGCAAGGCAAAACCTAATAGCTAATATTGTCCTGATAATAAAAACAAATTTCTAAGATGTTTCAAATTTTTTATTTTTGTTAAAAATATTTTTATTTTATTTTATTATTGTAAGTAAAAATGGTGGGAAATGATTTTTATTGATGTTTGTATTAGAAAAGTAGAAGAAACTAATTAATTTTAAGTGAAATATAAATTTTTTATAAGTAAAAAAAATTGATTTATATAAAACTTAAATGCGTTTGTTGCGGGAACTTTTTTGCGATCGCGAAAAAGTATAATCCTAGTTATTAATATTTTTCATGCTCTACTTGCTTTTGCCTTGGGAGAAACGATATTTGCAAAAATTGGAAAAAGTTATATCCCTATTATTCAACTAGTCTCTTCTTTAAACTTTGAATACCTCTCCCAAAACTGAAAATTTTTGCTGGGAGAATATAAAGTAGTATTAACGTATTCTTGTTTGCTCTATTTGTAACAATTTGCTCAGTTATGTGCATTTAAAGGCAGGGATGGAAAATTTTGTTCTTGATTCTAATAACATTTAACACTAACAAGAGGGTTCAGAATGAAGAATCATGCATGTGTAACTTTTCAGGGACCCATTTGACGGCTAAGTGTTAAATAAGTGGGATCAACCATTTGGATCAACCGTTTTCTGTTTTTCTAAGATTTTTATGTTTGCTGCAAGAAAATATAAGTACCCTAGTAAAAATTATTTTTATATACAGTAGACGCTCGCAAATTAGAACCGCTTTGTTTTTGAGGCAATTCTAATTTCTGAATTATTCTAATTTCTGTACGTTTTTTTCGTTTCGTTTCCCATGATAAAGTGTTTTTTTTACGTTTATTTAACTTTTTATATGATACACTTTCACTATTTAATAGAGACTGCCAAATAATATGTACACGCGTATCAAATTTCACAAATAAACTAGGCAAAAATGTACATAAATGCGACAAAAAAAACAAATAGGGAAAAACATATATAATTTGGTGATTCCCCTTTTTAGTTTTACTTTATTCAAACAGAATAAAAATAAATTGGGGATTTCCTGTGTGTTCAAATAACCAAAAAAAAAAAAGCTCAGAAATTAGAATTTTAAATTCGAATTTCAGAGCGTTTAATGTATTGCAAACATTGATTCTAATTTCTGGACGTTCGAATTACTGAAAGCTCTAATTTGCGAGGGTCTACTGTAATCAGATATGTTTTTTATATAATCATTTATGATTTTATACAATTATAACATGTCGATTATTGTGAAACATATATTTTTATATGATTATATCAAAAGATATTTAATTATATAACTTTATATTAACCAGATCCACCATTTTCCGGATCAAATCATTTATGGGCTAATATAATTATATAAAAAATATATTATTTGATCCGAAAAATGGTGGATCTGGTTAATATAATTTTTTATAATTAAATATCTTTTGATATAATCATATAAAAATATATGTTTCACAATACTCGACAAGTTATAATTGTATGAAATCATAAATGATTGTATAAAAATGAATGTATAAAAATCATTTTTACTAGGGTATGTATACATTAGGATGCTTCAAGTTTGGGCAACTTTTAAATTACTGAACCCCACAAGGCGAATATGATGAATTTATAGTACCAAACATATTTTTTTTGTAATATGTTTGCCGTGCTTCTACCGGAAATTATATTTTAGCTTTCTTCGAATTTGAACAATTTGCAATTTCGTGGACTCAAGGCGTATATCATGAATCTGTACTTTTTAAAGGAACAAAAAGTTCAAAAAGTTGTTGTCTTAAACTCTCTATTACCCCAGACTATTGTAGAGTTAAAATGAGATAAATTATGAAAATTGTAAAAATATAAAATATTTTTGTACAGTTGATCTTTTAATTGGTAAATGAATGTTTTCTTTGTTAGATTTGGGATCGTACAAGTAAATGACAGATAATAAAAATTAAATAATTCGATAAGGCCAGAAGGATAGTATACGTATTTTCGGGTTCCGCTACAGACCCACCCTCAGTATCCTATGCCTTAATGGGTTAATAATTGGTGATGCTCTATTTATATCGATTGGGAAACAAATAAACCTTTGCAAATAAACTTATCGAATTATTTTCAAATCTAACAAACAATATATAAATATATAAATTTTTGTCTCTCTTGGATTATGCTAACCTAGTTCCAGATATGTTTTTTTATATACACCCCAGAGAATAATTCTATTAAAAATTACACATATCCCTCTTTTAACTTAGCAGTGACGGCGTTTTAAATTTGAAAATTTTAGGAAAAACTGTGATTTCGATAATAGTATTAATTTTTGTGTTTTTAGCTAACTGTAACAAAATCATTTCCAACTTTTTTTAAATTCCGATACAAGAGATTGTTTTCCGAAAATTTTGTAAAATTTCGACCATGTTAACCCTTTCTTTACCAAGGTCAAAGGTGAATTGTGAAATTTTTTTCGATTTTTCCTGAAAGTATATCAAAACATTGTGTTGTTTCTTGCGGAATTTGGGGGAAATTCTCCAAATAACTCTATTAACACCGAATTGTAAAAAAAATCAGAAATTAACACTTATAGAAACATTGGGTCAAAATGACCCCAAATTTTTAAAATGTACAAAAAGTGCTATTTGACATGAAAATCGATATTAAGGGTGGTCCAACCATAATGCACGATGTTAATTGTGAGTCACACCTTAACGTCAAGTTTTTTGCCCAACTTAATTTGACATTTCCTTGTTTCAGTGTTTGACAAATTCAACAATTGAGAGGTACACAATTGAGCAGCGCATTAAGATTGTTGAAACCTTTTACGAAAGTGGGCGTTGAAATCAAAATGTATTTCATGCACTTCGTGATTTCTTTGGTCAGTATAATCGACCAAATGTGTCCACAATCGGGAGAATTGTGCGCAAATTTCACGAAACCGGGTCTGTAGGAAATGTGAAAACACCTGTGCATGCTCGCTAGGGTTGCCACATGGCCTTGATTGTCAAGTTAATTTAGGTCTTGTCAAGTGCCAAGGTCAAATTTATTTTGTCAAGTTAAATTGAATTTTTTCGTATCAGTACCCTACGGGAAATTTTAACAAACTGTCACCGAACTGGCCCCTTTATATGAAATAGACTGGTCACTTTTACATGGCGTTGTCATAGGAGGGGGAAATTGACCCCTTGTGACATGTCACAAGACAAATCCTAGGACAGGTTACTGAATTCTCGTAAAAAACAAAGTTCAGGGACCTGTCCTGGGATTTGTCTTGTGACATGTCACAAGGGGTCGATTTCCCCCTCCTATGACAACGCCATGTAAAAGTGACCAGTCTATTTCATATAAAGGGGCCAGTTCGGTGACAGTGTGTTAAAATTTCCCGTAGGGTAGTTAAAAAAAAACATGTAAAATTACAAAACTGATGAAATTTATTAGTGTTTTAATTTTTTTGAGTAGCATTTATTTCTAAACAATAAGAAAAGAAAGATTAACTCCTAAATTCATAAACGCTTTGTAAAATTATAGGAGGTTTATTGAACAAATTTTGTATAAAAATGACGTTTTGTAAACCTGCTATAACTTTAGAAAGCATTTATGAATTGAGGGGGAAGTCTGCAGGAAGTCGTTGAAATGTATAAACTTTAGGCCAAAAAACAAAAATATATAAATTTTTCATAATTCTAGCAACGCCATTTTAAAATTTTAGCATATTTGCTTTTCTGAAACGTAAAAAACTAAAATTTTTTTTCATAAATTTATAAATTTATTATCAAAATAAAATGGCGCTTAAGGTATATCTTTAGTTTTGAGAGCGCGAGTGGAGATTTACTATTTTATTTTGATTATATATCATCCATTTAATAAATTTATAAAAAAAAAGTTTTGGTTTTTTACGTTTCAGAAAAAAAATATGTTAAAATTTCAAATTGACGATTCGAAAACAATGGAAAGTTTCTATATTTTTTTTGGCCTAAAGTTTGAAAATGTCACCGACTTCTTGCAGACTTCATCTTTTTCTACTTATTATACAGGAATAATTGCTACAAAAGAAAAAATAAAACACTAATCAATTTCGTCAATTTATGTCCAAACTTCAATGGCTGGTAGCACTATCGAGTTTGTCCCCGAAAATTCAAAAAAAAAACCGAAATTTTTTTATGAATCTAAATAAAGTGGCGAGTGTATTCAAAAATTATAAATTTTTGTATTAAGAATCACCCTACTGCACATTAAATTTTTTATTGTCAAGTTTTTTTTTTAAATCAAGTTATTTTTTGCGAAGTGTCAAGTTATTAGATTTTTGCGATGTGGCAACCCTAATGCTCGCCCAGTTCGTTCTGCGAAAAACATTGCTGTTGTTCGCGATAGTCAGACTCGACTGGTGGTCGTGCTCAACATTTGAACATCTCACGAACATCACTGATGCGAATTTTGAATTAAGATTTGAATTTACACGCTAACAAGGTTCAATTGACTCAAGAGCTGAAGCCTCCTGACCATTTCAAGCGTCGTCAATACGCCAAATGTTTGGTTGAACAGAAAGAAGTGAATGGTGACTTTACAAAGAAAATCATCTGCAGCGACGAGGCACACTTTCACCTCAGTGGATTCGTTAACAAGCAAATTGCCATATTTGGGCAAATGAGAATCCACGAGTGATTGGACCATCGGATAGAGGTATGCCAACTGTGGCGAGCATTTGGCCGATATTTTGTTTCACACATAATTGTCATAGATCCTTCTATCATAATAAAAAAAATGTTCACATAATTCTCTGAAAACTTTTGGTTTTATTTACAATTAACGTCGTGCGTTTTGGTTGGACCCTTTAAAAGCTTTTTGTTTTTCTAGAAGAAAACCATAATTAACCTGTTTGAGAGCATGGTGTCAAATTGACCCATAAACCATAAATTGTTGTTTAGAAAATGTGAGGGAAGCAGTTAATTTCGATTTTTTTATGGCTTCTACATAAATTTTTCAGCCAACCAGTGTTATTTAACACACAAAATGGGTCATTTTGTCACCATGCTCTTAAGCAGGTTAACTTTGGCTGACGATGGTCTGCGGTAATCAGTGTTGCCAAAACTTATTTAAGAAAAAATGCTAGATTTTTTGCATAAAAATGCTAAAAAATGCTAAAAACTAAAAAAATATGCTAGAAAAAATATGCTAAAAAATTTTTATAAACAAATGTTTCAATTTGTTTAAAAAAATACTATTTTAGTGACTTTTTACAATTAGACTGAAAATAAGTCATCTCTAATTATAAATTCAGTTCATTTTATTAACTAAAATTATATAAAAGAAAAATTAAAAACAACTCAAAAGTTAATTCTTGTAAAAAAGTTCAAAAATCCTTTAACCCTTAAATGCATGATCTCTTCGATTTTAACCATTTTTTCATATATGATTTCTAAAGGCGTGTACATTTCAAGAAAAATACCAAAAAAAAAAGTTATGTTTAAAAATAGGTGATTTTTATTGAGAAAAATGGTTTTTTGCCAAATTTCTAAATTGCGATTATTTTAACGTGTATGCAAAAAAAAACAAAAAAAAATCTATAAACTGTAATTTATACATTTATTGTCGCCAAACTGAATTTTATTGCGAGAATACCACTTTAAATATTTAAACAAATATTTTTGAATATTACACTTTTTGTAAAAAAAACGCGTGTTTTAGATTTTTCACAAATATACAGAGCAAAACCAAGATTTTTACTCTAACTGTTTAAAAATTCTGCGCTAAAATATAGGAGCACTATGTACAGAAGGGGCCTCTAATGCCCAAAAATGCAGTTTTCTGCATCAAGGGTTTTTTTTGTTAAAAAACCAGTATGTTGCCAAATAGCTACACCATGCATTTAAGGGTTAAAACAAATTTATTATTATTTGATTTCCCAAATGTGTCACTGAAAATATGTTATCTCAAAAATTAAAGGCTGATAAACAAAAGTACCTCAAAATGTTTTATTTCTAAAATAGGTGGTAATGTGGAATACTTTGGCGTGTAATATGAATTTCCCATTCAGCCTTAATTTATCTACTCCAAATTAATTTAATGGTTTTTATTCCACTCTCTGTTTACCGTTTTAAAATTTCTGCATCTTTGGGCTTACCTGCATGAAATTCTTTAAAAAAAATTATTTTCGCGATCAGGGTTAATACTTTTTGTGGTGTTGGTTGACGTTGTAAGATTTTTGGTATGATTAAATGAAAAGTGTACAGGTGTTACAGTAAAAAAAATCAAAATTCACTGAAATTCTTAAAAGATAGGAATTTATCATATCATATCCACATTACCCTCTATGACCCAAACCTAAAAAAATCAATAAAAATTGCAAAGATTAAAAACGAACCTTATCAACATTTTGCAATTCTATTAATTCTATTTTAAACTCTATTCTTTAAATTATTATTTTTTTTTTTTACCAAAAATTCCAGTATTTTGTGCAAAATCACTCCTTTACCATAACAACAACAAAAAGTAAAACGAGTAAAAAAGTTAAAGCCGGGGCATGCCGATTTAAAATTTTAACATTAAAGTACCATAAAGCAATATTTTTTATACTTTTGGTTTCATTTTTGAATTTCAATCAATCCAACCCTGTTAAATACAATTTTTCGCTATTTTTTCCCCAAAAACATTTTTTCCCCGATTTTTGTTTTTTTTTTTCGAAAGAATTTTTTTTCTTAACTCTATTAAATATTTTTCTAAACCCTATTGAATACACACAAAATAACATAACACATACTTTTTATTTGCAGAAAAAAATGTTTTTGCGAAATTTTTGCGAAAAAAAATCTATAAAAAAATTTAGTGAAAAAATGACAGCTTCCTTAATGTTTTACATATTTAATCAAATTTGATAAATTTATAATTAAAAATGATCCCAGAAATATAAAAATATATTTTTTTTAGTACCCGTCAAAATTTTTGATTGCTAATATCGCGAATACGAGTGCTAAATTTGAAAAACTGCTATCACCATTGAATTCAGCGTACTCGAATTAGCTTTACAAGTACGGTTCCCAGCTTGTTAAAATTTGCGACTGCACAGTGTAATTAACGTGTACGTAAAAAAATAGTGCCTAGGACTTACTCTAAGAGTAAAAAAAATATTTCTTTTTCATATTACATTTAAATTCAAATTAATGTAGAATATTCTAAAAAAAAAAACAGAAAATAAAACTGTAAAAAATGCTAAAAATATGCTAAATTTTGTTGGAAAAATGCTGAAAAAAATGACATATGCTAGATGCATTTTTTTCATGCTAAATGAATTAAAAAAATGCTAAATCTAGCATTAAATATGCTAAATTGGCAACACTGGCGGTAATTGCAATTACTTAAATATTTTTCAACTAAAAAAGTAATTTTTTCCCCTTGTAAATCATAGTTAAAACTTCAGGGACGTTGCGGCACATGTGGCCGTTATACGATTACCTTAATTTTTTGCATGATGTAATTTTATACTTAAACGAACATTTATAGAGGGCGATGGCCTTAAATCGCAAGTTGAAAAGTAAGGTACGCCCTAATCGGCATACATGATACCACATATAGGCGCTAAGGTGTAATGGTTACCACGTTGGATTGTTACACATAAGGTTGGGCGTTCCATCCCCAGCGACGGCAACATTAAAATAATATGTAAGATTTTTCTATCCCTCATACATATCGCAGCGTCCTCCTTCGTTGTTCCCATAGCACTAAACCACACCGAAGTAAAATAATATAACAGTGCTATGAACTAAAAAGCTTCAACACAGTTCGCCAACTTTTCATCAGATGGCGCGCAACAACTGTTCTAAGATTCAGCATCTCACGGAATTGCCATATTTGAAGCCCTTCATCTTTCACCACCTTTCATTTCTTCCCTATCCCCTTTCCAAAGAAATCAAAACGTTAATTAATAGGGAGAATTTCCAGAGTGTTGCTTCTCCTTAAAACAATATAAATATATGGACATATATGATCAGCTACATACATATATTATCATATACGAGTCCATATATCCTTATATATGTCCATATACGATCCCACTTTTACCTCCCAGCAGAAATTACTGCTTGCTTGGAAACAATTTTGTCAGGGAAAGTTGAGCAGTGAAGCGATTGCATTATTGATGATATCATGATTTTTGTTCGAGATAGCTCGCGTGAAAGCACTTGTTTCGAGATACAAAAAGGCATGAATTCACCGCTTTTAATTAGTGCTCCTGTTTTTCTTTTAAAATGTCGATAATTCATGCCTTCTCAGAAGGGCGTATTATAAAGCTTTTCAACTATTTAAAATCATACCTTCTCAAAAGTACAATATTCCTGAATATTTTTCCGTGAAGAGAAAATGCCTCTTTTTTTAGTAAAACCTCTTATTTAATTTAAAATAACTTTTTTCCGCATTTTAAAAAATTTCGATAAAAGAACCACAAAAATATTTAATTAATCAAAATGTACTGCTATTTCATGCCTTTTTGAAAATTTCATTAAAAAGTAAAAGTAGCAGTAAGGAAGCAGTAATCGTTTTTACTGCTTCCACATTTTTGCTGGGCTAGGTGACGTAAAAAAATTCCGGAACATGAATATAATTTAATCCGAAAAGTGGTTCTATTATTTATATTTTATCAAATCGGATATAACGGTATATACAAGGATACAAAGTTATTTAAAATGATCCGCTCATACCCGAGTTTTACCCATATCAAATGGCATATAAATTAATACAATGTGATATGATTAAATTTAAATGATAAAAAACTTTGTATTGGAGGGCAGCAGAGACTGAATGTTTTGATTTCATGTGGCTTTAGGAATAGGATGTGTTCAGCAAACTTATATAAAACAATACGAGGAACATTTTTGTGGAACATTTTAACCCTCTGATTCTTCAATTAAGGGATTTTTTGGCCCCTTTTTAAAAAGGGACAAAAAAGACCCGTAAGTTTAAGAGATAGAGGTCTAAAGTGTTCCTCAAAAATATTTGCCATGAAATTCTACTAAAAGTCTCTGAAGACATCAAAGTTGAAATTTTGACTTCAATAAGTAAAAAAAAAAACTTGCCTAAAAACTAAATAAATGACAAAAATTTCCGTTTTGTCGAAATCCACTGAAAAAATCGCTGCAATTTTTGGAGTCTTTAATCCCTAATATGTCCATAATAACCCTTATAGTCCAAATTCCTTTAAGAAAATTTTTGAAAATTCAAAATTGAAGATTTGAAATTAGTGTTTAAAAATTCCGACCTTTTTTGCATTAATATTAACAGAATTAGCAAAACACAATATAAAAAATACTTTTTATCTCAGTTTCTTAGAACTTATAGTATAAAAAATTTTGTTTTTAGTGGATTAAATTTTAAAATCTTGACCCGAATTTATTGCTTAAGTGGTCTGAGACAGATCAGTTATAATAACTCGGTTGGTTTTTCACCGATTTAAGTTTTTATTGCTTTATTACAAAAAGGTAATTTACCCAGAATCACGATTCTTTAATGGTATTAATTCGAGTTAGTTTTAAAATATCTATGTTTTTGAGAAAATATCCAAAAAGTCATATTTTCCACTTGTAATCCGTTTTTCAGATTATTCGAATTTTTTGGGGGACTTAGTTTTACACCCAAATACAACCCTAATATATTAGATACGAAAAATATTTTCGATTTAATTTTATATATTACAATATATTACTTAATCTCGGACCCAAGTTCGAAACTCAACTCATCCAATTATGGCATGTATTATATATTTTAGTAATAAAAAATATGTTATATATCTTCCTTTTTACTCGGATTGTCCTAATTATAACATAAAATAAAATATGTTAGTACTTTAATGAACATTTTTCTTGCGGTGCACGAAAACTTTAATAAATAAAACAATTTTTTTTGGACGAGTTTCAATGAAACTTCATTGGTTTTACACAAAATATTGTTATCATTAAAAAAACTCTTTTAGAGCATTAAAAAATTATTATATTTTTTTTTAAGAAAAGGTACTAAATCGATAGCTTTGGTGCTACGATACTTTTAAAAGTGAAAAAGTACTGACAAAATGTATGAATGGACTAAATTTTCCATCCTTGTGTGCAGGTGTTTTATCAGTAAATAAATATTTAGTTTAAACGTAGTCGCAGACGGATAAGGTTTGTTGTGTATATTCAAATTGTTATTAAAATAAAATGTCTGCCACATTTGAGGGAACTTTAGCACAAAATTTACAATTTGGTCATGCAATAGAAATTTGTGCCAAAGCCCAACATGACGCATCTTGGTAAGTATGTAAAAGTTTAACCAGTTGATTGTTAACACTTATATTTAAAGGTTTAAAACTGTAGTTAATATATTTAGCACCAATTTCGACATACAAAACTCAAATTGAAAATGATTAGTTTTGAAGGTGCAATAAATACGCCCGAAAAGTTTAACAACTACTAGATGACAGTTGTTTGCGTAGTAAATTGTAGTCGTTGCTTTTAACTACAATTTTAGTTGTTTATCTTGGGGAAAATACAAAAGATCTATCATAACAGTTGTGTTAAAAAACAAGTAAAGAAAAGTACTGTATTTCGTTACAGTTGTTTAGAGCAGTTATTTTTAATTCTATAATAAACCACTAACAAAATAGAATTTTTACAGTAAACAGTGGTTAAATATTTAAAAAATAAAAAAAATCGTTCATTTTTGAAAATTCTTGTTTAGTTTATATTTGTCATTATTGATGTATTCCAAGTTTATAAATAAAATTCAGCCAATGGATAAAAACGTAATAACTGGAAAGCCGTTTGGATTTTAAACTTAAAATTTTAAGTAGGCTTTTTTTTTTGTAATTGAAAGAATTTTTTATTTTTTTTTATTAAAATAGAAGTCAATATCAACAAAAAAAAATGAACTGTAAAAAAATAGTAGTTCTTAACAATGTTGTCAGTTGTGAAAATTTGTCTGTTAATTTCACGACATTTGTTGGTTATTTTTCCAAGTTAAATGACTTTCTAACTGCAAATCATGGATGGTAACCGAAACGATGCGGTTATCGATAAGGGTAACGCTATTTTAGATTATTTCGGTAACGGTATTTTAAGGGTAACGCTATTTCATTTATTTCGGTATCGGTATTTAAAGGATAAGGGTTTTTTAGTTATTTCGGTAATGGTATTTTAAGGATAACGGCATTTTGATTATTTCGGTAACGGTATTTTTAGGTTAGCGATATTTCAGTTATTTCGGTAACGGTATTTTAAGGATAACGGTAGTCAGTTATTTCGATGCACGCTGCAACTAAAAAAAAAAACCAAACGAGATTAAAAACAAAACCAATTTACCAACTTAAAGTACGAAAAATACTCATACCAATGTGCAATTACCAAAAGCAGAAAATTAAAAATAACGGTAACGGTATTTTAGGGGTAAGGGTAGTCAGTTGAAAGGGTTTTGAATCGATAATGGTATTGCCAGCCAACCCTGCTGCAAATACTTTTGTTTTAACTGGCATTTTCATTAGATTCCACCGACAAACTTTTTTTAGTGTAATGTTTATTAACAGTTAACCGGTTAAAGTACAAAGGAACTTAAAATAGATTTTACTTATTAATATTAATTTTCTAATTTTATAGGTTCAATATCACCTTATCCGCCAAAAATGTTGAAGATAATACAAAAATTGAAGTTGGTTTACAAATTTTAGTCTACATTCACAATAACGTGATTGCATTTAAACGTACAAACGATGTATGGAAGGAAGAAACACATCATGAATTTTCAACGGTAGCATTTTTAAATGAATTTAAAATTAATATCGTCTTGGCTGAAGAATATTTTCATATCTCAATCAACAATAGATCCTGCAGTAAAGTCATTTATGGTTTGCCCTGTAATATATTAAATAATGTAAAAATTGTGGGTCAACTGGATTATATTAAGCAAGTTGATCATCGTAGATATTTTCCATATACCTGGCCACCAATACAAATATCCGAAGATCGTTTACATTTTAGCAACGAACAGCCAATGTCCTTTAAACCAGGTCATGTTATGGTTTTAAAAGCTCAACTATTTGGCAATGATAAGGGTAGATTTATAATATATTTTAGAAATGCTCGGGATAATGAAAGGCAGGAGTTACATTTAAGTGTTCGATTTGATAAAAAACAAATTGCTCGAAATTCCAAAATTGTACCACTTAAAGTTAAACGTACTGATATTGAATATTATGAGTAAGTTTTGAGAAATTTTAATATTTAAACTGATGATATGAATACAATATTTTCTTGCATTTCTCTCCTAGTTTTGGTGATGAAGAAAATGACGGGGATTTCCCCTTTGATGATTTCTCTAGGCCCTTCAAACTTGCTATAGCATTTACTGAAACTGCATTTAAAATCGCTAAAGATGGACAATTTTTCTGCAAATACTACTATAGAACGCCAAATGTATTACAGGATATTGGTGGTTTAAAAATTTTCGGTATTGATGGTCTCAAAGTTCAAGTTAATGGTGTTGATCATATGCCTTCAAATGATCCACTTTGTTTAAGCTTTGAATATTATTCCGAGAATAATTCGTAGAAGTAAAATTAATTGTTAGTTTTCTTATGCTCAGGATTGTTATTAAATTATAAGGTCCAGTTTTGTACTCAGATTTAAGAACGATTTTTTTTCACTTTTGTTTGAATGTTTAATATCAAAATCATTCTTAGTTCTGACTACAAATTTGGCCACGTTGATTTTTTTGTTTTAATTTTACTTAAGTAAGAAATTTTCTTTGAAAATATTTAAGACAGAAATCATTCTTAGTTCTGACAATAAAACTGGTCGAAAATTAAAATTTTTTCAGGTCATATTTTAAGTGTTGATTGTGGATACTATTTGGGTGTCCTGTTTTGACATTTTTCTTTCGAAGCGAGATCTAATAGTGCGCGATCATTACAGATCTACATTTTTTTTAGATCGGTTGAGATAAAGCCGTTAAAATTTTGGCCGTAATATTTCGGGATTTAGTGAAAAATGTCTAATATTAGAGAAAATAAAAAAACTAATGCTCAAATAAATTAATAACTGAATCATTCTAAAATTTTTTCGAAACGAGGTTCGGATGGATATATGTTTGTCCATAAATGACTTTGAAATTAAACACCTGAATATTCTACATTCCTGTGATATCTGCACTGCCCCCAGGGCCCTAATTCCATAGGACGATTATCGTCTGACGATATCGTTTTGACGATTTTGTAGCTTCGCATAGCGGAAATTTTTGTAATCGTTTTTTCGAAATCGTTTTTTGATAGCTAATTTAACTGAAAATCTACGTTAGCAAAATGGGAATCGCTTTGCATATTTTCTTTTTTAAAATACAACAAACTTTTAATTTTTGCTCAATTTCGGCTCTTAGGGTCATATGCATAATCACTTTAAAAATTTATGAGTGATTTATAAAACAAACTTTTCATATAAAAATCATTTTTTAAACGTGTTATAAGATTTTCAAATTATTATGCATAAGCACTTTAATCATTAAAGTGCTTATTCATAATAATTTGAAAACCTTGTAACACGTTTATATAATGAATTTTGTATGAAAAGTTTTTTTATAAGCCATTTATAATTTTAAAAAGTAATTATGCATATGACCCTAACGATAAAATTTCTTAAAAAAAATTTAAAAAAATAAAATAAATTTCGGTTTGTAACACTCAGATACTATTAATTATAGAGATAGGAAATCAAAACTTACACTACTCACCGGTAGAGGGCCCTGAAATTTAGTATTACCTGGGCAACTATTTAGTATCAGTTTAGTATCAGCTGAGACTATATTTAAAAACTCAAAAACTGCTGAAAACTGCTCAAATTAAGGAAAACACAAGCGCGGAATATATTCAAATAATAAAATTTGATATATCCGTTTATTTTTTTGCTTTTGTTGTTTATTATTATTTAAATTTAAATAAAAAAAGAAAATTGTTAATTTTTTTAACAAAGTGCCATCTAGTGATAACTATGTTTTTATCAGAGACTTATAATATAGAGATGCAACATCGATAATTTTGTAAACAAACTGTAGATGTCGCTAGCATGTGGGAAATTTTCTCAAGGGAGGATTTTTTTATGTCAAATGAGGTTTTACAGAGCTGTTAGGTAAGGGGATTTGGGCCCAAGTTAGGGATTTCGACTTTGTTTTGGGGAAAGATTAAAAAATTTGTAAATTTTAAAAGATTTAGTTTTAGGCCCAAAATAAGATGAATTTTGGTATAAATTATATGCGTATTATTTCAAATTAAAGTCGATCAAATTAGGTTTGTTGAAGAATTTAAAAATTTATACAAAATATTTGAATTATGGAGGGAATGTTCTCCAAATATTTATGAATCTTGAAATAATTAAAAGCAACCAATTAATCAAAAAATTTTCTATTTTCCAAATACTGAAATTGTTACATGCAAAGGATTTAGAAAAAATAAATTTTGTGTAGGCTCAAAAAGTACCAGGGGTTTTCATATAACCTCTTATGTACCTTCTGAATCGTGTAAACTCGACTTATGCAAACTTAATGTTCAAAAGAATTTACGACCCCTACAACTTACACCTTACTAGATTTACAAATTTTAGGAAAAAAAGACTTCACCATAATATGAATTTTCACCATCGTATGAAAATTGTGTAGAAGTTTTTCTATCGAAAATTTAATATACGACTTTTATTTTGAATCGGTGAAATTTCAGCTTAACTGTGATTTGTCTTACGTATAATAAAATTTTTTTAGTTTCACAATTTTAACAAAGATTTGAGGCCTTTAAAGTTCGAGTAAAAACGTAAATATTTCTTCGTAAAATATTAAATTTTATTTAATTTGCTCACATATTTCTTAATAATTTTCTGAACTTAAGAGCGATGCTAACTTAGCTCCTTTTTTTTATTTTTTGTTTAAATTGAAATGAATTGGGTATAACATTGGGGATTTAAACATTTAAAATGGGTATAAGCTAAAAGTTTTTGTGCAACACTGCTCCCCAAATAAAATGAAACAGTATTGCCAGAAAAACAAAACAGCATTCACCGCCATCTGTTGCATTAAAAACCGGTGTTGCCATTCATCAGGACCATGGGAGACCCCTGGTTTTTATAACTTATTTTTTTGGTGATGCCATACCCCTGGTAACACTTTACAAAAAAAATTTTTTAAAATTATTTTTTCAAGATTCATCATTGCACATCTTATTTGAAAAATTGATGACAAGTGAATTTATTTAGCTTTTTAAACATTAACGCTGGCGGTTTAGGAGTTAACTATTAATCCAAAAATTTGTTGTTGTTTGTATATAATTTTTTAATATTTTCTTTTAGTAGTTAAGTTAAATTTAACACTTCAGTATGAGACCCACCGTAAGCACAATATTAGCTGTATTTTGTCTTATGCCTATCAACGTTAAGTATTTAAAGCAAATCTACGTTAAACCGATCGTAGTATAAAACAATTTCAAACGGGCTATGTTTATAATTTTTCCGTTATAATCGAACGTACGTCAGCAAAAGTTTTTAGGAAGTAACGCGAATAAGTTATGTTAGATGTGAAAATGTATAAACGTTGAGTTTTCAACGTTGCTAATTATCCGTGTTGAAAAAAAATGTGCATACGAAAAGTAATGTGTTAGTTTTCGTGTTAAACGCGTTTTTATGCACTTTGAGTTTTTTTTATGAGATAACGGAAAAACATAGTTAAGTCGAAAACACGGCTCTAATTACAAACTTTTTAGTTGGCTATATTGAATCAAGAAAATGCCGGGATTTTCAATTTAATTAATTAGCACAATTTTATAAAACTAATCAGCAGCGAAAAATATATTCCTCACTAAATGTAAACAAAAAATAAATGTCAAATCCTGTCAGCTGTTCTACTATCGTCTTCGAAACGATGTTCCAAATGATACGATAGTGGTGAACGTAAGAAAGGCTATCGGGAAACGATATCGATCAATCGAATCGTTTGGCCCATTTTTTCAAAAATTTACCTTGAAAATAACTCAAAATTTAGTTATTTTTAACTGTTGAAAAAAAACTAATGAAAGCATTATATATAACTAACAATGTCGTCGAATTAACTGACAAATTTTTACAAGGAAACTTTAACAACAACTGACAAAACTGGTAAAAATTACTGTTTTTTACAATTACTTTTTTTGATATATTTAATGGAAAAAAAAACAATTTTTTTTTGAACTTTTTTTGTAAACTAAGAATATATTAATAATAAGAAATATAAACAGCACAAGAAATTTTAAAAACGCAACGATTTTTTTATTAACTAACAAAAATAACTGTTTGCTGCAAAAAAAAAAAATAATAATAAAGATTTGGTAGTTGTTTATTATAATATTCAAAATAACTGTTACAAAATCCAGTAACTAGCAAAAACATAGTTAGTCATGCATTACAAACCACTTCTATCATTGCTTCACAATTATCCGTTAGTGTATTTTTACTGTTTTTTTTAAAGTAATTCTGAACAACTTCAAAATATCACTTCTTTTATTGCTTCCAAAGTATCGGTTAGTATATTTTTGCACCGTTCACAGCTGCAGATAACTGCCCAGCAGAAATTCGGAAACGGTAAAATTGAGTAAAAATGATTAGTGCTTCTTTTCTGCTTCGTTTACTGCTTCTGAGTATTTATAGCTTGCAGCAGTGTGTTTAAAACGGCAATAGAGTTTTGTTTACCACACTTTATCGCTCTAACAAAGCACGAAAGAATGACAATGATAACCGAATTTACTAGCTAAAAGCTGTGATTTCATGCCATTAATTGGAGCTATGATAGAAGCGCATATCAGATATCGAAACAAGTGCTTTCACGCGAGCTATTTCGAACAAAAATCATGCCTTATATCAGCAATAATGCCAGCGCTACACTATTTTCTTTCCCTGACGAACCTGCTTCCAAGCAAGCAGTATTTTTTACTGGGTGAACTTGATTCATTCGATGTGCTGCCTTTTGAGCAGCTGAGTTACTATTAGTAGTGGCAGGCTGAATAATTCGCAACGTGTATACACCATATCGGGGAAAAGCTAAATTTACCCGCTATATACCATCAAAACCAGCGAAATACTGCAAGGAATATTATATTGATGACGACAAAAGAACAAGAAGAACTTAAAGCGCATACAGGCGAAAATATTATGTTACAACTGACAAAGCCGTACAGAAATAGTGGCCGTACAATTGTCACTGACAATTTCTTTACAACATTGGAAAAAGTAAAGCGTCTGATAGAACATGGTCTTGCATCCGTTGGTACTATTGGGTGACATATAAGATGTATCTCTGAAGAAATTAGAAATCATCTTTCTTGTCCAGCTCTTTCATCTTTGTTTGGATTGCATGAAGATTTGGTCTTAATTTGCAGCTACGTTAGGGTTGCCAGATATGAAATCTGCAAAAAAGTATATTGAGGAAAAAAAGGCAGTACAATAATAAGAAAATATCTTTAAATTCAGTACATAAAGGTGCTTTCACAATGGTAGAGTTACTCTACTTTGCAGCACAGATTGAAATGTTAACTGTTCAAAATGCAGAGTAGAGTTACTTCAAAAAATATTTGACACTTCAATACATACATTTCCTTCCGCGAATGTCTAGGCTTTATATCCATTGCCTTTATTAAAGATAGCAAAATACAAAAATGTATTAGTAAGAAAGAGAAAAGAACTAAATTTTCTACAGATTGGAGTACTCCATCATTGTAAACGCACCTTAAAAGTAACAATTTATGTAAATTTTAATTTTAGGCGTAAAAAGTGGGCCAACTTTATCTCTAAAACAAAAATACGAATAGCTTTGTTCTGGTCAGTTAATTAAGTTAGGGGAATATCGTACACTTTTGTATTTTTGCAAAATATCTCTAAGATAGAGACAGATGCAAAAAAATTTTTAAATACAGAAAAATTAAGGGCCTGTTTTTCTATTACGAAAATACTCAAAACGATAGGAATTGAAAATTACTTTCGTCAAAAATATATGGGAAACAAAAACAAATTTCCTTTACTTTGCTTTCGTTTAGACCATTTTCGTAATACATAAACAGGGGCTAATTCTAAATTTTTCAAAAAAGCCAAAAAGTGTTCGAACCCGATTGAAAATGTTCATATATGGTCATATATGGCAATATATATGGGTTCGTATCCGAAATTTGCAGATATATGTATGTTCATTTATGGTGATATATTATTAAATTTCCTATATGCTCGTGTATTAAAAAAACTTTCTTATGTATTTGTTTTAACAAAAATATTGTTTTCTTTTAATAAAATTAAATGAAAATATGTATTGTACTTCTATTTATGTTATTGATGAGTTTTAACATTTAAATGAAATTAAGGAATTTAAAATTAACATAAACCTTTTACTTTATTTTACCTTATGATTGTTTAGTCACTATTTTATAAGATTCAATTTTATAAAACACAATTAAAAATAAAAAAAATAAATTTTTTTTTGTTCACTCAAGGCCAGTTATGATTTTGATATTTCTTTATTATCAATATTTTTTAATATTGCACTATCGAAGTAAAATAAATGTTTTAAATCATAAAAAGGCCTTTTTTTATTAACGCATTTTCTAATATCGTTGTCATAAAGTGTGGAAAGTATGAAATCTATATTTATTTATTAATTCTAAAAATACTAAGCGATCTTTTTGAGTTTTTATTACAAATTTTCTAATTTTTCATTTATATTTTTTTCATAAAATACCATTTGAAGTCAATATTTTTTAGGTTTTAATTTTGGTTATGTAACTCTCCGTAGTTCGAGTTTGGGGACAAATTTGAGATCTAATTAGATCTGATCAGATCTAGGCATATCTGGCGCAATTGTCCAGATCACTTTAGATTTGAACAGATTTGGCACTAGATCTGATCATATCTTGCCATAAGGTATTATCACATATGCCATATCTGATCATATTTGATGAGATCTGGTACAGGATCTAATTAGATTCAATCATATCTATTTAGATCCAAAAAGATCTGATCAGATCTAAACTTTTTTACACGGGTAAATAAAAATAATAGAACAAGTACAACCTTGAAACTTCAACTGCGATCTGCGACCTCTAAACATAACTTTTTTGGAGATTATTTTTGTCAGAGCATATTTATTTTCATTTAGTAGGTTTTGAGGTTAAGAAAAAGAATAAAACTTTTTTTTTAAAAATATTATAAATACATTAATTTTCAAATCAGACTAGATCTAGTTTCTGCCTTTTTCTATGGACAGGCTCCATCAGTGATTTTCCATTAAATTGTATTTTTGTTTATATTTTGTCAGATTGTCTCTATATGATAATTTTTCAACAACCCGTCGGCTGTAGGAATCGAACCCGTGCATTCCTACATTACAAACATAACTATACTAAAGGTCGACAGCTTAGCCATCTAACCCAAGTAAGGCCTTGAACGTAGTGTAGCTCCTTCATAGTTTTCTTTTCTATTCAGCTTTTTGTTATTGTTTTGTATTTTCATAATGGCATATTTTTAGAGTTGTGAAAATCTTTAATAATTAGGGAATTTCGTTAAAAACCCTTATAATAAAATCTATTGGATTATACTTGAAATGAGAAAATTAAATTTAGCATTTGCATAAAAAACAATTTAAAAATATGCTTGTTGAGGTCCAATAATTCATGTATTTCTAGATGATCAATATAACTACGAATTAGTTTCTAATGGTAACCCTTTAATACTTTAATAGAACTACAATTTGATTAGTAATTGTGGGAAGTTTTCTACAGATTTGTCATTTACTTTCTGCTGGTTAATCAATAATTATAACGTTATTGTTAATTAATAATATAAGGACTGAGATTGTAAAAATTAATTATCCAATTAGTACATTATTTTCGAAACGTATTCTGACAACTTTTATAAAGATAACTTAATCAAAAATTAAGTTCACTTTTGTATATAAAAGCAGTTCTAAATAAATATGAATTTTAACATTTTTTCGAGTCCATTCCTCACTTTTTAAATTAATACATTTTTACTTTATTAATATAACTAATTTTTTTTTTCATTATCAGGCAGATTTAAAAATAAAATAATATACAATTTTAGATAAAAAATAGCGTGTGTAGAATTCTCAATTAAGTTTAATTAAAAATATATTTATTTTTATTCATCGCCAAAATATCCATAAAACAACGTACTGAAATAAGGTTTCTGTACTGGATAATTCTTCTTCAGACTTAAGGTTTGATTAGCCAAAACACATAGAAGTAATATAAAAATTGAAATTACTTTCATAATTATATTTTTTCTGTCTTTGATTAACTATAGAAGAAAACTGAAATGTAATATTATAATGTCCGAGACTTTTAAATAACCTTCGGTCTAGTTTTAAAAAATGTGTAATTTTTAATACAATTATTCTCTGAGATGTAGTTATAAAAAAAACTCTATGCGTTAATTACTTTTTTTATATTTTGTTGAACAAAATTAAAAAAACTCAAAATTAGAGTTTTGAAAATTTACAAAAGAAATCCCATCTTTGGTCATAGAAATGAAAATAGAGTACAAAATTGTAAGTTCTTGAAAAAACTATTTCATTTTTTTTCACGATTTTCATAATTTATCCCATTTTGACCCTTCAATGGTCTGGGCGAATTGCAATTACTTAAATATTTTTCAACCAATTTTGTATCGAAACTGAATCATTTTCTCGTAAAATTTCATCGATATCGAGTTCGATATAATACCAAGAGAGGGTATTTTCCTATGTAGCTTGCAAGGTGATATATGTAGATCCGAAAAATTGTTGATTTATAGATTCGATATTTCATCGAAACAATGAATATTTTTCGAGAAAAAATATGATTAATAAAAACGAAAAAAAATGTTTTTCTTTTCTTTTTTTACCTTTCTCTTTGTTTATTTTTTTATTTCTCTTTAATTTAATTTTCTTCAATTTTAATTTAAATTCAAAGCAATTTTGTTTTGTTCCAACACCAGCCACGATTCGAAGCAACGTCCTTTGGTTTAGAAGTTCATCGCCATACCCCTTGATCCAAACCGTAATGACACATATAGTTTCATAAATATTTTTTATAATTCAAATTGTTTTTATTTTATTTGAATCTACCTTTATAAACTTCATATTACCCAACAAACATGAATGTAAAAGTTAAAAGAAATGCCCTAGGTTTAAGAACGAATATGCTGTTCTTTTCCAATTTTTCGTAAATAAATTTAAT
Organism: Leucophora obtusa; assembly: GCA_949987735.1. Lineage (NCBI taxonomy): Eukaryota > Metazoa > Arthropoda > Insecta > Diptera > Anthomyiidae > Leucophora > Leucophora obtusa. The sequence continues at coordinate 289,608,986 of OX465295.1, read as the reverse complement.
GCTTAATACAGAAAGGCCCTAACTCGACTTAATATTTCATTAGAGGAAAATGAAATCTAAAAAACTTTGATTATACTTTTTATTTTATTGTTTTTGTATTTTTGTATTAATAAAATTCATTCAGAGAAACTCTATATCGAAGGTTTTTAGATTTGTATTGCCTTCCCTTCAATAGAAATTAAGAATGAAGATAGATATGGTCTTCCGTTATTAAGCCATCGATATTAAATTTTGGAGCAAAATTGCATAAAAATATGTGTATACAAAAATAAAGTAAAAGATTTTAAAACCGTCCTGTTTGAAGATAATTATTTTAAAAGTGACATTACACTCTGAATTAAGATGAGAATAAGATTAGTTAATCAGCAATACTAATTTGCATAAATCAAAGTACCTAGAATTTAGTGTTTTATTTACTTTTTTTTATTTTTAAAGTTAAACTTTTATTTGAATAAAGTTTATAACTCTCTATTTTCTTCTTTTCTGACACGTATAAAACTTTTTGAGAAAACAGAATAACTTTAAAAATTTCATAAAATACAAAATCTGTCCTTTTTACTTCCTCGTAAAATTAAAAAAAAACTCTATAAAAAGGCCCTCAAAGGGCATTATAAAGTGTGCGGTTTTAAATTTTATTTTCGCATTTTATATTTTTAGTTTTTCTAACTATTTGTGTGGTGAACATTTAAGTCGTATATGTTGACCCTATTGATAGCAACTGACATCGAGATTTCTTCACATTTTTACAATCCGGTAACCCCGTGACTGTCAAATCAATTTAAACATTTTTGCTAACAATTCAAATAAATTTGGCAATCGATTTCGTTAATTCCGTTGTCGTAAACTCATTTAATATTGAAATATTTAATATAAAACAAACAAAATAATTTAGATATAAAACGAAGTTTAAAGTTGTTCAGTTTTTCTTGTCGTGCAGCTACAAAACCTAGTTTTTATAAATTCAAATTGTTTGCTGGGTACATTTGTTTGTTTAAATTTCCCTTTGTTCAATTTATAGATATGTCAAAATATTTTAAATTCAAATTTAATTCATATAATTTTCAAATCGGTTGTGGTGTATATGTCTGGAAGGTCAGGCATATACAAAATTTCACTTTATGAGGGTCGTAGTTCAAATCTCTATTACAGCCCAATTTATTTTTTTATTTTTATGTAACTACCCAAGAAACATTTTTACGGACTCTCCGGCACGTACGGAATCTTGAATCCGGCTTTTATGGCACATTAACGGTCCGTAATACACGTATCCGTCACAACCTGTACGTATACGGAACATTAACGGGCCGTGTAATCGGATTTTCGAACACAATACGTTTTAACTCCGTTTCCGTACCGTAAAATACGGACTTAATTGATTTTAATTTGTATTCAAAATAAAAACAATTAAATTATTTTAAAAACTTTTTGTGGCGAGAAATTGGTGGCGGAAGATGGAATAGGTCCAATACATTATCAGTTAACTAACTTTAAGTCGCATACATATATTAGATGGTAAGATTAATAAAATTTAGTGAGTGCTTTACAATGGTTTATGTAAGATCGTTTGTTTTTGAAACAAAAGCTCTGTTCCACGTACGTTAACGCGGCTACCCGATTTTTCCAAAATTGTGTGTAAATTCTTGTTGTTACGAATAAAACACCATCGTAAATATAATCAATTAAACCATAACTAATTTATATTTTCTTTTGCATGTAGATGATCGATTTAATTATGGGTGACTATCGTGAATTAATGCGCTAGATAAAGAGGTAAACTCAAAGGTAAACTGATGTACTACATATACTTTAAATAGTGTAAATGTAAATAATATCGTTATTAATAAATCTATTAAAAATAAAAAAATTTTACTCAAAATTAGTCAATTTAGATAGATATACAAGTCCGTTTTTGGTCCGGAATCACTCCGTTTATACACGACATAACGGTCCGTAAATGGTCCGTCATTGCCGGACTTTCAACGGACTTGTCCGTTTTTTACACGACGCAACGGTCCGTAAACGGTCCGTCAATGACGGACTTTCAACGGACTTGTCAGTTTTTTACACGACATAACGGTCCGTAAACGGTCCGTCATTGCCGGACTTTCAACGGATTCGAATCAGTTTCGATGTTCCTTAAAATCCGTTTTCTGGTCCGTATACGGATCCGGAAAACGGTACGTAAACGGAGTTGGATTCCGTTTATGACGGACCGAAAACGGTACGTAAACGGAACGATTTGTTTGTTGGGTACGTATATGGGTGAAATCAAAAAATGTGATAAATTTTTGGGCCAAATTTGTGTGAAGCAAAAAGTGTTAATATTTCGGTTTTTTCTTAACGGAATCAGTAAGTTTATTCATTATAAACCTAATTGCAAAGAATCTCTTCTACAAGTTGTCGCAATAACTTTTTTTGCACAATTTTAATTTTTTTTGTTGTAACGGAGTTTACATTTCTGCAAGCATAAAGCCTGGATCAGCCAGACGTAAACGTATCTCTGTATAGCTGAATTAATAAGTTAAATAAGAACAGAAGATGTGCTGTGTTTTTTGTTTCATTCTTATGCATTCAATATAGAGCAAACGTAAATACACAACAAACATCTGTTGTGAATAGATTTTCGTTGTATATTTACGTTTGCTCTATATTGCATGCATAAGAATGAAACAAAACACACAACACATCTCCTGTTCTTATTTAACTTATTAATTCAGCTATGCAGAGATACGTTTACGTTTACGTCTGGCTGATCCAGGCTTAAGATATAACAAAAAAAATTGCGTACGAATTTTCTTCAATTTATTAGTTTTTCGTATTTGGGTTTTCAACTTGCTTTCCAATGATATATAATTTGTGTTTATCAAATTGGCGGTTGCGCGAATAAAAATACAACTCTTGGTTCTTTTAAATGCTTACTTTTGGTCCTTTTAAATGCTTTTCAAAAAAATAAAAATTTTTAAAATCCCAACAGCGGTTGCGCAGTTACAAAATAATATATTAAAAACATAACATTTCGCGATCAAAAAATTCTTAAATTGTGTGAAACAAATTTAATTTGTCTAATGTCAGTAATGACTCGAAATATCGATTCAAAACCAATGAAATGCAAAATCAATCGTTTTTCGCTCCAGCAGCTTAGGGTAAAAAACTGATAAATTTTTTTGATTTGACGCAAAATTATTAGTTGAATCGTCTTTTGACGCATAAATATTAGTTGAATCACCTCAGTTTATGGTTATTTTAAACATTTATCTACATTTATTTGAATGAAATCTGATGCAAACAATTGTGGTTACGGAGTTAACAGTTACGGATTTTATATTTGGTTAATTTTTCATTTTCTTTCAGAAACGCTTTGTCAGAATTTTTTTCCGAAACAAAATCGCATGATGCCTACAAGGTGAACCCAAATATGACATTGTTTTTCTTACTCGTTAAATAGTTTGGTGTAAAAATTAGGAACGGAGTTTACAACATTTTTTCAAATCTTATTAAAGACATCCTTTTTCATCTCGAGAATGCTACATGCTGCAGAAAAGCTTCAAATCTGTTATACTGGATGATTACTTACAGTCCAACGATCATTTGAGTACAAATAACATTATACTTTTCGCAATATAAATAATATATAACTCCAAAATTCTGGTATATGCATTTTTATCAAAAATTATGACGAAAAATCGTTACAGAGTTGAAGTCGTGATAGCTAGTATATACGAAAAAGTTTGTAAATTGTATTAATTTTTATTAAAAACACCACTTTTCCTCTTCATAAAAATTCTTACAGTTAGTGTTTAGCTTTATTGGTTATTAAAATATAAGCTATTAAAGTTAAAAAACCTTATGAGTTACTTGTTACGGAGTTTACACTTGGCCTATAAAATTGGTCACAAATTTTATGTAGTAACCAAAAATTGTTCAGATTGTTATAAATTTTGTAAAACAGGTGACAATGCGTTGCTATATATCGAAATATTTAACTCAAATGTAATCCATGCTTTAGAAATTCGGTGGTTACACGGTTTTTATCACATTTTTTGATATCACCCATATCCTGTTTTACTTTTATTAGGCAAATTACGTTTTTAACACTAAAAAGCATAAAAAAAATATTAATAGCGTAATTTTTGGATGAAAATTAATATCGAGAAATTTCAAAATTTAAACTTGAAATAGATTCGATGGAGTATCGAAAACGAACCAAACTTGCGAATAATAAAAAATACGATAAATTGAGAAATTACGATATTATAAAGTGACGAAATCGATAAAATTTTCGATTAAAAAATGTGTTCGAGAAACCTTAAAATGTGGACTCCATTTCATATAGATTTTTGCTGTCGATATTTTATTCAAATGACTAAATCTTCGATAAATTGGTAGTTGTTGGTGTTGAAGGTAATGTAATAGTATTTTTTCAATATTGGTTAGAAAAGCCAATATTTTGCATAATGTGACAGTGTTTTGGTTCATCATATATACCCAGCAGAAATTCGGAAGCGGTAAAATTAGTAAAAATGATTAGTGCTTCTTTTCTGCTTCGTTTACTGCTTCTGAGGATTTATAGCTTGCAGTAGTGTGTTAAAAAAGGCAATAGAGTTTTGTTTACCACACTTTATCGCTCTAACAAAGCACGAAAGAATGACAATGACAACCGAATTTACTAGCTAAAAGCTGTGATTTCATGCCATTATTTGGAGCTATGATAGAAGCGCATATCGGATATCGAAACAAGTGCTTACACGCGAGCTATCTCGATTAAAAATCATGCCTTATATCAGCAATAATGCAAGCGCTACACTATTTTCTTTCCCTGACGAACCTGCTTCCAAGCAAGCAGTATTTTTTGCTGGGATATTTTCTGTTCACAAATAAATTTAACTTTCCTAATGATGAATTTTAAATAAATGAATGAAAAAATTTCGTTGGTTCCGATATAATTCCCACCAATTTATTTTCTGTGTGTGATAATCACTTGTGATACGAAAACGATAGATTTTTGTTCTAAAATGTGCCTTTCCTAACGATATCGTTATTCCAAGGAATTATGATACCGTTTTCGCTATCGAAATTCGCTGGAATAACGATAGTAAAATCGCCAAAATCTGGTCCAGCATCGAAATTCTATCGTTATTCCAGGCGATTTCGATATCGAAAATGATAGCAAAACCGGAATTCTTTAATATGAGCTAAAATGAAGTTATAATGTAAAATTGATAATGAGATAGTTATATTAAGAAGAAAAGCCGAACTTACTTAGATTTTGCAACTAATTGTCCGATAAAAAAAAAGTATAAATAACAAAAAGAAGAAAAAATTGCAAATTTTTATAAATTTTTTTTGTTTTTGAATTTTTGTAAATAATGAATATTTTGAAGTATACTTTATCATAAATCTTATCGAAAACGATGTTATAATCTTATTGGAATATGATATCGTTTTCGGATATTTAAGGTGATAGCGATTTCGTTATCATATCGTTCTTTGGTTAATTGGGGAGGGGACCAATGCTTTGCTCTAAGGACCATTAACCTCAAGTATCCCGTTCTAGTATTTACCCACCAGATCTCACCCTAATGTCAGAATATAAAAGCTAGCAAAAAATCATTAAACTTTTGCGAAGGAAGTTTTTCGATAATTCCAGCAGATTTTTTTTTATATTTTTTGTTGTCGAACGTAGGGGTCGCCTTTTTTATTTTTTTTTTATAACAAAACACTGGCCTCCTCGAGGCAAAAAAATCGATATATCACACTTTAAGATCCGACTGTAAATGCCGAAGATATATCGAAACATGAAAAAAGCGATATCGCTGCATGTCAGCGATATCATGGTATTGCAATAAAATTGAAATTGAGTGTCCTTACTTGAGATAAAATCATTTTCACAATTACTTGCTATCATTTTATTTCATGTCAAGACACTAGGTTAGAGTATACTGATCATAAATGGCAAAAAGTGAGCGCAGTATGACAGTCCGTTTGACAGTTAACCCTTTCGTAAGTTCTATCGGGTTTAAAAAAACACCCTTTATTTAAATAAGGTTTGGGTGGGTTCATGATTTATAATTTTTAAAATACATACATTTTTATTTGTGTAGTCAATTTGTTATATTCAATTATATGCACTACTTTTCCGAATGTTTAAATAAAAAATATTAACAATAAGATAATTAAAAATAAAAAACAAAGTAAGTATTACAATGAGTGTTATTCTTGTTCGGTTTTAAGATCAAATGTGACAAATTCCACTTTTTCATAAGTTTCTGCTCTACTTGTGAAATAAATTGTGAATTCTGTTTGAAATTTGTCATATATAATCTTAAAATCGAACAAGAATAACACTCATTGTAACAATCTTCAGATCAACTAAAATCTACAGTAAAAAACAAAGAATTTTTATCCAAAGGGATACCCAAATTGATGGAAACTTTGAGATTGGCTGTATATCGGATAAGTTATGGCTTGGTACACCGGAGTAAGGAGTAATAGTTGAAAAATTATAATTATTTTCATAGCAAAGATTTATGTGTTTTTTATTATGTTTAAATGAATACTAAATCGTAATACTTTGTGTAACTCATGATACAACCATACTAGGTAGATGCATTAGGAACAGTTTGACAGTTCAGGATTTTATTATGACAGTTCAGGGATTTTTTCGTATGCTTTCGCTATGCACCAAGAGTAGCCGATTACATTTTTTGTTGTTGTTTGTTGTGTTTGTTGTTCTAATGCATCTACCTAGTATGGTTGTATCATGGTTAGGGTGACCATTTTTTTCTGACTTCAAATCAGTACAAATTTTAAAAAATATCATCAAAAAAAATTATAATGCAGCCAACCTAATTTGTTGTCTGGTTGAGGCAACAAAATTTTTCGGTTAACCATTATACCATCCTAAAAAACATTAGACATTTCTTTCTATACAGACCCCAAGAGAAAAAATTTTTCGCATGAAAAAATCGAGTTCTTTAAATACAGGAAACGGACCCATTATTTAGACATTTCAATGATATGTTGAAATATAGCCATGCTACGAATGGCTACAAATTTAGCTGTCAGAATGAATCTTTTTTCTCTTTGCTAATTTCCGCATGTTTTCTGAAATAGAAAAATTTCACATTTTGGCTACGTTTTTCTACAAAAATACGTAACGTTTTGTATAATGAAAATCTTAAGGTTTTGTGTACTTTTTTCTATTGAATATCCCACAGATTCGAAAAATTTTCCATTGAAATACCCACATATATTTCTTCAGATTTTAAGGATTTTTGTACGGAAAAATCATCAGCTTTTGATGTCGTTTCCTACACCCAGAAAACAGAATCATTCTGACAACCGCTCTGACAACCGGATAATTAAAATATTTTTATCACAGACAAATCAACTGATTTTCTATTATCGCAATGGAACTATTTGATAAATTCGGTTGTCACCACGAATATTCTCTGTGTATTAAACTACATATAGAAAAATCATTTTGAATGCTTTCTGGTAGAGAAAACTTCTCACATTCACAAAAATGTATCCTTTAAAAAAAACTACATTGTACTTGCATTTTGGCTTTTCTTTACAAAAAACTACAAATTTTAAAAAATCAGTACAAATCAGTACACGACTTTTTCATCAGTACACGTGTCCAAAAATCAGTACATGTACTGATCAAATCAGTACGAATGGTCACCCTAATCATGGTGTAACTCTTTTGAAATACTCATAGCAAACCAGTGTTGCCATTTTTGCTACAATATTGAATATGTGTAGGGATAGTGCGGCACACATCCCAACAAACAATTCGTTCCGTTTACGCACCGTTTTCGGTCCGTCATAAACGGAATCCAACTCCGTATACGTACCTTTTTCTGGATCCGTTTACGGACCAGAAAACGGAACACAAGGAACATCGAAACTGATTCGAATCCGTTGAAAATCCGTCAATGACGGACCGTTTAAGGACCGGTATGTCGTGTTAAAAACGGACAAGTCCGTTGAAAGTCCGTTAATGACGGACCGTTTACGGACCGTTATGTCATGTAAAAAACGGACTAGTCCGCTGAAAGTCCGTCAATGCCGGACCGTTATGTCATGTAATAACGGAGTATTTCCTTGTCCGTGTCCTACCGATTTTTTCCACAAAAATAGACCATATGTTTATTATTTTCAATACAAAGTATTTCTTTTTTATAAATTCATTAATAATTATTATTTACAATTATAATATTTATCACATCCGACTCGGTTTACCTATCTATCCAGCGCTTAGGCACCCGGAGTAAAATCCAACATCCATCCAAAAGAGACAATAAATTAGTTATGGTTTAATGGACTGTGTACACGATGCAAATTCTCACATGTTATACACAAAACATTGTGAAACATTAACTTTCATAAATCTTACCTTTTTACTTGACATTGTTTGATTAAAGGTGTGATAGAAAGAATTCCCTCTATTGCGTATTCTCTATATATTCTTCCCATTATAATATTTTAACCGACTTTTCCAAAATATAATTTTTTATTTTGTAAACAAACTGCAACCGATGAAATCCGTATTTAAAGGTACGGAAACGGATACACCAAAACGGAGTTAAAACGTATTGTGTTCGAAAATCCGTCTATACGGACAGTTAACGTGCCGTAAAAGCCGGATTCATGAATCCGTACGTGCCGGAGAGTCCGTAAAAATGTTTCTTGGGATGGTTCCGTATAACTTCTAAACTATATTATTTTGTCATGATATAAAGTTTATTTGAAATCGTTTTGGAATAAGTTTCTTCACATCAGAAAAAAACTTAAGGATTTACAAATCTTTTGGTAAATATTAAAAATATCGTTCATTCCAGGAAAGAACATTACAAATTTAAATTGTTTGACCTCATATCATTCGACAGGCACGTACTAGGGGGCTCAAGCACCACCCGAATTGATTTGACATATTTTAAAACGAAACAAAATACGTCAAAAGTAACAATGTTTTTTAAAAAATGTGATAAATAGTATTTATTTTTTGTTGAAATCAAATAGCAACCCAGCAAAAAAAATTGGAAGTAATGCTTTACAAACTACTACAACTTCACTGCTTTACAAACTACTACTTTATACTGCATCCAAAAAATCATTTAAGTATTGCTTCTAAAGATTGCTTTTGGTATCATTTGGCATTTCCAAACAGACGGTCCCGGGTTCGATTCCCGGAAGGACCAATATTTCTTTTATTTTTTAAAAAATTTTTTTTATTCTATTAATTTTTTTTTAATATTTATAATTAATTTGTGTAAATTCAATATTTTTGCATTTAAGGAATTAAATATGCTAATATCTCAAACGTATTTAACAAATTGTGAAAAATATTCTGTTGAGGCATGTCCCTATCCGGATTTTGTTCTTACCTAAGGAAATCGTCAGGGGACGACGTTTTTAGAATTTCTGAAAATATTTGTTCAATATTTTTTTAATTTTTAAAAATATATATAAAAAAAGAATGGTGAGAAATTGTTTTTTATGCATCTGTTAAAATAGTACTGAAAACAATATTAAATTTGAATGCACCTTTTACACTTGTTTAATAAGAACTTTTATTGAAGATAATAAATAACAATATCTCGCAGTAACAAAGTGGTGTTTTTAGACCAGTGAACTTTCATATCAAAGAATAGCTCAGCGGTAAAATAAATAAAAATACAATAAAAAACTTTTGTAAAATAAAAAAAATATAATTTTTTATATTTTATGAAAGTTATGAAAGTTCGTTTGACAGTTAACACTTTCGTAAGTTTTATTGGTCTTAAAAAACACCCTTTATTTAAATAAGGTACATTTTTATTTCTTTAGTCAATTTGTTTATTTAAATTTTATGCACTATTTTTTCGAATGTTTAAAGAAAAAAATATTAACAATAAAATATTTTTAAAAAACAAAATATTACAATGAATTTTATTCTTGTTCGGTTTTAAGATCAAATATGACAAAAACCACTTGAAAATGCATTAATCATGAACCATTGGTTCTAGAAAGTGTTTTGTCATAATTTTTTTTTCTATTTGTTGTAAAATAAACTTCTATTTGGAATTTTTCATATCTGATCTTAATATCGAACAATAATAACACTCATTGTAAGAATTTTCAGATCAACTAAAATCTACGGTAAAAAATAAAGTACTCTTATCCAAATATTATTATTATTCTTCTTTTAGTAGAAATTTGTAACCGATTACGGCCTTTATATATGTAGGTTATTGTTATGAATAAAAAAATTAAATTAATTAAATTAAAAAAAGGGATATCCTAATTGTTGGGAACTTGGAGGTTGGCTGGATATCGGATAAGTTATGTCTTGGTATACCGGAGTAAGGAGTAATAGTTGAAAAATAATAATTATATTCATAGCAAAGATTTATCTGTTTTTTATTATGTTTAAATGAATACTAAATCGTAATACTTGGTGTGACTCTTTTGAAATACTCATAGTAAACCAGTGTTCCCATTTTTGCTACAATATAAAATATGTGTAGGGATAGTGCGACACACATGGTTCCCTATAACTTCTAAACTATATTATTTTGTCATGATATAAAGTTTATTTGAAATCGTTTTGGAATAAGTTTCTTCACTTCAGAAAAAAACTTAAGGATATACAAATATTTTGGTAAATATTAAAAATACCGTTCATTCCAGGAATGAACAATATAAATTTAAATTTTTTGACCTCATATCATTCGACAGGCACATAGCTAGGGGGCTATAAGCATTTTGTGCAAACAAATAATCGCAATAAAAATGACTAGAATTGGGCATTATAGTTCATAGTTCATTTCAACCAATTTTATTTTTGAACTATTGTGTTACACTAATATAAAAGCCTTTAAAAATTTTTACTGAAAAAACAGTTGGACTCAGCAGAAGTCTGCTAAATATTAGAAAGATACAAACAGCAAGAAAAAATCTGTTAAATTTAACAAATTTGATTTAATTTACCGTGCTAAATTGACAAAAAATTTCCTGGATATTAGTCGACTAAACCATCACAAAGAATTTTAAATTTTTATTTTTGTTTTTTTTTTGATTTTCTTAATGCGGATAAAAATCTACACTGCAGAAAGCAGTCTACTATTTTCTAGCAAATATTTATGCTTATGTAGCAGGACAGACCGTTGTTTTTATTCAACTCAATTATTCATTTACTCAATTAAATTTAAAAATAAACTTTTGAATATATAACAATTTCTTTACTGCTTTTTATCTACTAATATTCAACAACATTATTTTTGCCGAGGCAAATTTGCAATTCTTAAACAAATTTAACTCAGATATTACTAAAATTTCGTATATTTAATAGCTGCATTTTTGCTGTTTTTATCTCACTAATATTTAGCACAAGGAATTTACTAATTTTAAAAGCTTTCTGTGCAGGGCAGTATTTCCATAAGGGCGATTTTCTCGTCAGATCTAGCGATTTTACTTCGCCCCTAGCGGGAAAAGTTGTCCTGTATAGTGCTGGTAAAAATATGAGTAGTGGGTATCGAGTATTTATCTTTTTTTTGGGTACTCGATATTCAAAACTACTACTCGATATTTTCAGAGTTGCATTTTGGACAGACAAAAAATATAAAAATGTGACTCCGCTAAAATATTTGCCACAAAAATGTGACTCAGCTAAAATATTTTTCACAAAATTACAACTCTGCTAAAAGAAAAAATCAGAAGTAACATATTTAAAATAATATGTTAAAAAAGCTATGAAAAACGCAATGATAGTTGGTGAAAAAGTTTAAAAATGTGTTTATAAATTTAAATATTGAATTACCATAAACATTTTCAAAGAATTTTACCAAAAACTTAAAAAAATTTCAAATTTAAAAGCTGTTAAAAGTATCGAGTATCCAAATCAAAAATATCGAGTATTGAAAAGTAACCGAATTTACCAGCACTAGTCCTGTAGCTATTAACCAAAAATCTAGCGATTTTTTTTATCAGCCGTAATTATTATTAGAACTCGGTTTTATATTGAAAAATATAAAATTCGCATATTGATATTCCTTTATTGTAAAACACAACTTCTTAAACGATTTTAGTAAAAAAACGAGTAAAAAGGTTAAAGTCGGGCATGCCGACTATACAATACCCTACACCAGTCTGGTTAAAAGCCAACTAATGTTTGGAGCCGAAATTCGAATGGGTTAAAATGAGGCTTGTGTCAAAATTTTCTATAATGTGAGTCAGCGCACCAAATTTCTTTAAAATATTTTAATATTTGCGACCTGCAGTTTGTAACCAAGCCAATTTTGGGGGTACCCTTATATGGGCACTAGTTCTAAACATGGACCGATGTTCACCAAAATCAATAGGCTTCGTCCTTGGGCCAACATAGGTCTATGTACTAAATTTCATCAAAATATCTTAATATTTTCGACCTGCAGCGTATAAACAATATAATTTTGGTGGGACCCTTATATGGGCACTAGGTCTAAACATGCACCGATGTTCACCCAATTCAATAGGCTGCGTTATTGGGTCAATATAGATCTGTTTACCAAATTTCATCAAAATATCTTAATATTTACGACCTGCAGCGTATAAACAGTATAATTTTGGTAGGACCCTTATATGGGCACTAGGTCTAAACATGGACCGATGTTCACCAAAATCAATAGGCTGCGTTATTGGGTCAACATAGGTCTGCGTACTAAATTTCATCAAAATATCTTAATATTTGCGACCTGTAGAGTGCGCACAAGATTGCATGGACAGACAGACAGACGGACGGACGGACAGACGGACATCGTTAAATCGAAATAAAAAAAATTCTGAGCCGATCGGTATACTATAAGGTGGGTCTACGACCAATATTTTTTGGTGTTACAAACATCAGCACAAACTTATTATACCCTGGCCACATAGTGGTGTAGGGTATAAAAACTTTATAAAAAATACACATTTCGATAAAATATTGGTATGCAGTTTTTCCACCGTACAACGCCCTCTATTGAGTATTTTCAATACTGATATTAAAAATTCGGGATTCATTATTTGAAGCTTAATCGTAAAATTTTTCATTATTTAAAAGTTTATAACACTTCTTACGAACATATTAAAGAAATTTTTGAGTAAAAAACTCCTTTAATTGCTATTTTTCAAATCTAGCGATAAAATCGCTGAATTTTTGCAAATCTAGTGATTTTTTAGCGATTTTTGGGTCTGATCTAGCCATTTATTTTGAAAATTTGTTAGCAACACTGGTGCAGTTCCTCTTTTAACTACTTTTGAGTACCTTTTCTTGTTTGCTATTTTTACAGGATTTATTCTATCAGTATAAGATTATATTATGTCAATGGTTTGTTTGATAATTCCGACTAAAATAAAAGAACCGAAAAGCATAGTTGAGATTTAACTTAATCGTGAACGCGATAGAGTTCCTAACTCTAAAAATGGGCAACATTTGTTGGGTTTCGCGCAGTAAAGATATTTCAAGAGGCCATAAAATAAAAAACTGAGTTAACTTTGCAAAATCCTCTGGAATTTTACTTTCATTTTGTGTTGCAACCATCGGGCTTGAAATTATTTTTGCGCTGTGAAATTAGTCTAAGGTCATATTGGACCATTACAAATCAAAATAATAATGATGTAATTTAGTTTTAATATTTAATCTTTCCAATAATCCCTAAAATTGTAATAAAACCTTTCAAAACTAATAACGAACAAGGAAACCGGACAAATAAATAAAACAAATTGTCCAAAAAGTGTTAAAATATAATTTTACTATTAAAATCATGTAAGGAAACTTCGAGACACAGTATTTAAATTTTTTAACCCATTTTTACCGACGTATCTTTAAAGACACGTCCACTTTTAAGAGCAGATACTTTTTGACAGCAAGGCGATATAACAAAGGGATAAAAAATATGATAGTTTGAGGCCTTAATAAAAATGGAATTTAAAAAATTATTAAAATTTTAATTTCAGGTTTGCCATATAATGATTGTGCAAAAAAAAATTTTTGACCTTTTTTCATAGCACTTTCTTTAAAAATTTAAAATAGATGGGAGTAATAAAAGGAATATTCTGATTTCGATAACAACATGTGAAAAAGTATATAAGGGAAGAAAAATTCTTCATTGAGTACATACTTTAAGAAATAAACTGACTGATCGAATCAAGGGATTTCCGTATTTGTAAAATTTTAGGTATGCAGAAAATGAATCCGTTTATTAAATATCAAAATTGGGATATTTTCTCCCAACTAGCAAAGAAGCATACAAATTTCAGCAATCAGAGTAAAAAATTATTAAAAATATTCCAAACGAAATTATGGACAATTTCTCAATTTTTTCACAGAAGTTTGTATTATTAAAATATAAAAATGAAGTTTTTTTTATTCAAATATTAACGCTTTAAGTGCGCACAAAGCTTAAAGTTTTCAACACTCACAATATTTTATCGTTAAAAACAACCTAAAATACATATTAAATTAATTAAAAACACAATTAAAAAAGGAATACTGATTTTTCATTATATTCAAACCACTTTGCTATCTATTTTCAAACATTGTTTAAACAATCCATAAAAGAAATAAAAATAATTGAAAAGTCTGTTAAAGAAATCTTCAATTTTTAACTGACAAAACATTAGAAAAAAACGGATTTTGTAGTTTGTTTTTCATATTTGAAAGTTTTTTTTTTGTTTGAATTTTCAAAACACTACACATACAACAACACACGTTCATATTTTTATTAGATATAAAGGGTTCTTCAACAGGGACGCTACAAAAGTAGAAAGACAGGGACAGCAAACGACGCCATATTTCTTGCCGCTCTTTTGACATTTCTCTTCAGTAAGGTTTGCCATTTCATGATGGAAAGATATACGAGCCAACAACGAGTCGAAATTATTAAAATTTACTACCGACATTCGGAGTCAGTGGCCTCAACGTTAAGAGCGTTACGTCCAATTTATAGTCGTCATAATGAATGGCTTCGTCAATAAACAAAATATGCGTTATTGGTCAGGCAGCAATCCACACATACTCCATGAGTCATCATTGCATCCCGAAAAAATTACGGTTTGGTGCGGTTTATGGGCCGGCGGCGTCATTGGGCCGTACTTCTTCCGTGATGATCAAGACCGGCACGTTACTGTGAATGGGAATCGCTACCGTTCAATGATAACCGAATATTTTTGGCCCCAATTGGATGATATGGACTTGGGGGACATGTGGTTCCAACAGGACGGCGCCACAAGCCACACAGCGAATGTCACAATCAATTTATTGCAAACCAAGTTTGGAGAACGTGTTATCTCACGAAATGGTCCAGTCAATTGGCCGCCTCGGTCGTGCGATTTGCCGCCGTTGGACTATTTTCTGTGGGGCTACGTCAAATCTATTGTCTATGCCAACAAGCCAGCGACGATTGATGAACTTCGTACGAATATCGGCCGATTTATGCTTGAAAACCGGCGAAAATTGGGTTCAGCGTCTGGACTTCTGCAAGCGTGCCCGTGGTGGCCATGCAAAAGAGATCGATTTCCATACATAATGGCATCGAACGTACTTTCACAGGAATAAAGAATTTCATTGATATCCAAAACGGTTTTTGTTTTATTTAAAAAAACTTTTACAGCGCTCTTATTGAAAAACCCTTTATTTGTGTATATGAGTAAAGAATTTCTTGAAATTTGAGTGAAATAATTTTGTATATAAACAAACTATTTTAACAAAAAAGAAAACCGAAAATATTTGAATTTTTTGTTTTAAAACAGAAAACAACGAAATTATTTAAATTATTTTTCTAAAAATGGAAAACTAAAAATAGAACATTTGACTGAAAATATCAACCCCTACAGACGATATGTATTTGTTTGTAGTTTGTTTTTTTATTGACTAATAAAAAAAGTTAAACAATATGTTTCCAGGTATTTTAATGGATTCTTAAATTGAAAACAAACTTTACCTATTACTTTTCAAATAAACCTCAATCGGTTATTGAAAATATATTGTGAGTGAACGTTAGACCGTACCTCAAAAAAAAAGTTCACCGTACACCCTCCAATATGATGTATTTTTGGAAGGCGATTTCAAAAAAAATTAAATTTTTTTTTGCCGACCATAAGGGTCGCCTTTTTCAATTTTTCGTTATAGCTTCGGCATTTAAAATCGGATTTTAAAGTGTGATATATCGATTTTTTTGCCTCGAGGAGACCAGTGTTTTGCTATAAAGGAAAAATCAAATTAAAAAAAATTTAAAAAGGCGACCCCTACGTTCGGCAACCAATATATAAAAAAAAATTCTACTGGGTTTAGCTAAAAACTTCCTTAGCAAAAGTTTAATGATTTTTTGCGAGCTTTAATTTTCTGACATTAGGGTGGTACATTAGGGTGGTAGCAACTGATATCTGGTGGGTAACTACTAGAACAGGATACTTTAGGTCAAAATGTCCTTAGAGCAAAACACTGGTCCCCTCGAGAGAAAAACATCGATGTATCATACTTTAAGATCCGACTGTAAATACCAAAGATATAACGAAAAATTTAAAATGGCGACCCCTACGTTCGGCAAAAAAAAAATAAAATTTTTTTTTTGAAACCTCCTTGCAAAAAGACTTCATATTGGAGGGTGTACGGCGCATTTTTTTTTTTGCCTGTAAGGTGGTTCGCTCTAGTGAACATACTCCATATCAGAAACGGATTGCAGAAAATTTTAAATATTGACAAAAAACTAAAATTGAAGTCACCTAGAAATCAAATTACACTTGAAATATATAACTTAGTTTAGAAATTAGAAAATGCGTTAAGAATTAAATTTTCCTTTATCGTTATTACACTCATAGAAATAAATCTGTAAAAATTTGTTAAAAATGATGCTGCAGAAAAAACTTCTAAAATTAGTAGATTTTTTTTTTTATAAATACTAATAAAATAAGAACAGAAAAATTAAAACTACTAAATTTACAGAATTTTAGTTATATTTAAGCTAACTTTTAGTTAATTGAAAATAACAAATTGTACTGTAAAATCTGTAGAAAATTTTGCTAAATATTAGTAGATTAAAAATAGCAAAAATAAACTGTTATATCTACAAAATTTTTGATATTTTTAAGCTAAATTTAGTTGAATGCCAATAGCGGTCTATTCTGCTAAAATAAGCAGAAATATTTGCTAAAAAATTGTAAACTGCTGTTTTCAAAGTCTCGATTTTTATTTGCATTTAAAAAAAAGTCGAAAAAAATCTTATAAAATTTAAATTTTTTTTTAATTTTTTAGGCTACTAATTAAGGAGTGAGATCATAAAAATGTTAACACACATAAAGTTAAATAAAAAACAAACCACTGAATTTGAAGACTTCAAACCAAATTTTTATTAAATGAAATTTAATACAAAATCAATTCATGGAATTCTAACCACTACGAACAAAGTTATCCACTTTTTCCGGAAACCCTCCCATTAAGGCTTTTATGATAGTTTCTGCCACCTTTTTAGAGCAGGTGGTACATCTACATTTGAAATCTTGCATGTCCTGGGAGACCTTTTTTGTGCCCTTTAATTTTCTTTTAACAAGAGCCCAATATCTCTCCACTGGACTGAGCTCCGGGCAGTTTGGTGGATTTGCCTCTCTTGGTACAAAAACCACATTATTATCATTATACCACTCCAGCGCTTTTTTGCTGTAGTGACAAGATGCTAAATCGGGCCAAAAGTAAGTGGATACATTGTGCTGACTCAAAAATGGAAGAAGTCTCTTCTGCAAACACTCCCTGATATAAATTTCGCTGTTTATAGAGCCAGATGTCACAAATGACTGGCTTCTTTGGCCGCAGCTACATATGGCTTGCCATACTAGGAATTTTTTAGGGAATTTCGTTTGCTTTTTCGACCTAAATTTTTCCGCAACATTTCTTCGAACATCGGAAACATAAAATTCTTGACCAGGGAGCTGCGAAAAATCTGCCAGAACATAAATTTCGTCGTCCATTACACAACAGTTGTATTTATACCCTACACCACTAGGTGGTCAGGGTATTATTTTGTATAAAATTTGATTTCAATTTTCGAGCTCTGGTTTTGGCCTCCCAATTTTTAAAAGCGTTTCTATCGGGAACTTTTTGAACTTTGTAGGACTTTAGTCCTGCCTTACGTTTCACTTTACGTAGTCCGAGCATTGGGCTTACCGAGCTGTTTTTCTGCCAGATGTGTTAGGAGCTCTCTAAAGGATGCTTTTAACTTTATATGCCTTACCAATGTTACGATAACCAGTTGTTGTTCCTGTTCCCGGCTTCCTTTCAATTGTTAGGTGTTCCAGATACCTTTTTACCACTTTTGAAACTGTTTGGCGGCATACATTAGTTTCTTTGGCAATTTTTTTGTATGTCCATGTTTGGTTTTGTTGAAAATATTTAATTATTTTTTAACACACTTTTCTTTCATCGTCCATTGTGTAAAAAATTGCAAATTAAAACTCATGATGTAAATTAATTTATTAACTGATATATTTTTAAAATGTAAATCGCCGAAAAAAAAAATATGAGAAGCTTTAAATCAAAGTTATAGGCAAAAATGTGAGTTAACATTTTTATGATCTCACTCCTTATTTAGCAAAATTTTTTCCTGATTTTAGCAGGTTAATTTTCTATTCTCCATTTACAAAAATTTATCTCAAATATAACTAAAATTCTGTACATTTAACAGTTTTATTCTTACTGTTCCTATATTACTAATATATAGCAAAAATAATCTGCTAATTTAGCAGTTTTTTTCTGCAGCATCATTTTTAACTAAGTTTTAGTTGTTTTAACTAAATTTTTTACGGACTTTTTTCTATTGGTGTAGTCATTCTTAATTGTAATATTTAGAAAGTTTAAAAATACCTTTACCTTTTTGCGCTCTTACAGATATTTTTATAAAATTTTCTGCCTCTGACTATTTTATAAAAATACATTTTTATATTAAAATTTTCTTTTTTCTTTATCAGTATCATGCAATTAATAAAAGAAATTTGTCTTTTAATTTTTATGCTGATTTGATCACATAAAAGCGTTCCCGTACTCGAAAATTGGGTAAATGAGAGCTCTCAAAAGAGTGTATTTACTATTAACTTCTCTTTTTACTATTAACTTCGGAAAATTGTAAAAGGGACAGCTAGCTGGTACAATGATAAACAAATAACACAATTGTGAAAAATTTTGAATTTTAATTATGCAAAGAAATATCCAAAATAAAACTTATATATATAAATATTATCTGAACAAAGTCAAAAAAACTTCCATATACAAAAATATTTGTATCGATGAGATTTTTCAAACTAAAGCTATAGGCATTTTCATTTTTCCTTTTAAATAAAGTTTTAGACTAGAAAAGTGATTTTGTGCGTTCCCATACTTTTGGGCAATTTTATTATTTAGACAGAGGATTTCGTGCTGAACTTTACACAAAAAGTAAAGTAGCACACTTAAAATAACGAGTTTTTGGTAACGGTTCTACAGACATTATGGTTACACGCATAGAAATTTAGCCAATTTATAGTTGTAGTACAGTTTCTTACTATAAGTTGGGTAAATTTCAACAGAATTTAATTAGAGTGTACATTAATGAAGTGCTTTAATTGACGAAAATCTACTACATAGTTTAAATTTATTTTAATTAATACTACTAATTATTTCATTGGACCTAATTTAATTAACATTTTTTTAATTGAAATTCGGTTTATATATTTTTTATGATTTTTATGTTTTTTTTTTCAAAGTTATCCAGTTGATGTTGAAGTATCATATAAATTTTATTTTAAAAATTTCTTTCGCTCTTCAGCCTTCAGCATTATTCTTCCGTGGTTGAACAATTTTCCGCGAATTTTATGCGAATTGATGAATATATTTGGAAAATCTAAAATATTTGAAAAAAAAAACTTTATAATACACTGATTACACTATGGAACATTTTTGGGATTATTGTCTGGGGGGTGAGAAATTCTAAGTCAGGGTGATGGTACTAGGTCAGTATAGTAAAACCCTCAAAGGGTTTGGCGTTCGTATGTGTCATTTTTTTTTATGACCTTTTAAATTTTTTCCTTATCTTGATGTTTTTTCGCTTAGTTGTAACATTTTGGCAAAAACGTAGTTTAACATAACTCGAGAACCACTTGTCCGATTTTGATGAAACAAATTTATAAAAATTTAGAATTACAATTTCTCTAATCTGTTTCTATACCGTTTTCCTATATGTGCAACACTTTCGAAGTTAAAAATGAATGTATGAAGGGAAAAAAGTATTTTTTGCCTAAAAATTTAAATATTTTTTTTTAAAAATTCATAAAAAATCCAAAATGGAAAAAAGTGCCAAAACTAATTACTTTCGCGTAAAGTCACATAACTCATGAGCAAAAAAAGGCATAGATCATGAAAATCGATGCACGCGTTTCTCATTTATTCACAATTAGGTAAATGTATAAATTTCAAAAATTTGCTCCAGATATGCACAACATTATTTGGAGAAAACATTGGCACTCACAAGCAGGGCTGCCAGATGATTTTGATGAAAAATCGGCACTTTTTCCCAAAAAAATCGGCATTTTCGGCACTTTGATTTTAAAAAATCGGCAAAAAAATCGGCACTTTCAAAAATACTCATTTATGTAATATTTAGGTTACTTTACATAAAAAATATGCGAAAAACTTATTTCGTGTAAAATAATATGTTTTAAGTTTAACAATTAAATAAAAATAAAGGCTTAAGAGATATATGAAATGATAATAAAAAAATGTTAGTTGTAATTTCATTTCAGATATTATTTTATCTGACCAATAAAATGTACATAAATTAATTTCCCGAGTAAAAAAGTTTTGATATAATCATATATTATTTTATGTAATTGCATATAGTAACTTATAGTTACATATGGCTACATATGCTTTTAAATTCAAGCAGATATACTTTTATATAGTCATATGTTAGATATTTTTTCCTCAAAGGTTTTAATATGGAGACATATGTGATTTTATATTATTACATATTGGCCTACATATAATTGTATGTGCTATATATAAGTACATAAAGTAACATA
The DNA here is from genome assembly GCA_949987735.1 of Leucophora obtusa. Classification (NCBI taxonomy): domain Eukaryota; kingdom Metazoa; phylum Arthropoda; class Insecta; order Diptera; family Anthomyiidae; genus Leucophora; species Leucophora obtusa. The sequence continues at coordinate 289,587,938 of OX465295.1, read as the reverse complement.
TAAAAGACATAATTACATGTACGTTTATATATAATTTAGTATGACACTATACATAATAATATAAAACTATGTGTATCCATATAAGAAATCTTTTATAATTTGTGTTAGTTATGATTATATATTGACGAATATGAACCCATATATAACTTATAACGTTCTTTATAAAATCATCTATAATTATATATCATCCCACATAGGCAATTTTTTCAAAGTGATTTTATATAAAAATATATAAGGTCCATATAAAACCGTATTGTATGTATTATATTTGGTGCCATGTTATCAATGATTTTGAACTAGTTTTAGATTTAGTAATTACTAGGGATTGGCGCGTGACACGAAATGTTCGTGAGTCACGTTATTCACACGTGATCGTGAGTAATAATTACTATACTTAAGTGATTCGTTCGTGAGCATGAGTAAGAATAACCCGTGATTGATTCGTGTGTGAGTTTATTTTTTGCATCATATGTTTTTAGTAATTTTTACTGTTTTGCGTGAGAATTTTCTGATTGTAAGTTTAATAAGTAAGTTAATATAATCATGTGTGCTGAGTAAAAAACGAAATGCTCGTGCGTGAGTAATTTGTTTTTTTTTTGGTTTTTTTTTTGAACACTGAAGCTTTAATACGAAATTCTCTATACTATAACGTACACTTGACTGATTTCTTATATCTTGGTTGTATATCATAATCCTATTAACTTTCAGTGTTGTTAACTTTATTTTAAAATTACTAAATTAAAAATTTTTTTTCATGTTTATTGCACTGTCATGATAAATCTGGATAAAAGTAATGGAAGATTTATCGAAATTATAAGATCTCCAGCAGGCCTGGGGTTAATCATTACATTTTGTAATTAATTACACATGCAAATATACAATTACATGTAATTGTAATTGAAAAAAAACTCATCTATAATTACATATTCGGCCTTATTACGAGTGTCGTAGTCATAGTCGAAACTAAGTCGAATTTGCTGAAAATTCACTAAAAACGCAACTTTTGAACAATTTTTCAATTCAGATTTAAAAAAATCCAGCATCAGAGTTTCATTTCTTTATAATTTCCATTATATACAAAATCATTTTATATGGAGTCGAAAATTTCGACTACAAATTCGACACTCGTAATCAGGCCGATTATTTGTAATTGCAATTCAAAAAAGAACAATTACAATTACAAGTAATTGAAAAATTTTTTTTATTTAAAAAAATTATTTTTGTATGTATATTGTTAGATATGGTCCTATATAATATGATAAAAAGTATAAGGTTAATATTTAGATATAATTGTATCAAACTATGTCCACTTTTATAACATTTTATATAATTTTATACAAAAAGATATAATTTGATGTAATTGGATGAGGACAAAATTCGGATACAATTGTATCGAATTGCATAAAATTGTATCAAATTGTACCAAATTGTATACAATTGTATACAATTCGATACAATATGATACAATAAGACGTTCTCATTTTTCGGATATAATTATATCTAATTACATAAAATATTATATATAATTAAATATAACTTCATATGGCTCCATATCAAATTTTTTTTACTTGGGTTTTCAGTTTTTAAAAATAGTTCTTCTCCGAACTTAAGGTACCCGTACACCTTGAACTATTATGCAAATATTGGCCCTTTTTTTAATCACTGGATTTATTTTATTTCGTTTAAATATTCAGATTTTGTTTTTTAGTTTTCAAAATTTAATATAATTATCAAAATCTAATACTTATTCGCTAATATAATGTGAAAGAAAATCATTAAATTTTGTAAAAATGTGAACACCGGGATTGAATTAAACTAAATCCAAAAAAGATTTATAAATAAAATAAATCCGTTTTGGATTTAGCTTAATTTAATTCAAGAAATTGCGTTTTCGAAAAATTAAAATTTTTTCTTTCGAATTATATTAGCGAATAAGTGTAGGATTTGGGTGAAAATATTAAATTTTGAAAATTAAAAAACAAAATGTGGATTTTCTAACAAAATAAGATAAATCAAAAAATAAATCCAGTGATTAAAAAAAGGCCTATTATTACTAGGGCTCGTATATTCATGCATTTATAATCGTGTTTTATGTACATAAGATGTATGTATGATTGAAATCGAAAAATATGCACTTAAAATTTTAAAAATATGCATTTAAGATTTTAAAAATATGCATTTATTATTGAGTTTTCCAACGTTTTTGATATTATCAATTCAGTTTTATTATTACATATTTGTGTATTTGTCTTTAAAAGTAGTTTAAACATGGAAAATTGCCATTAATCATCGTCAGAAATTGATTTATGTTTGATATTTTTATATTCGGGATCAAAAAAATTTTGAAAAATATTTAGAAATCAGAATAGAATATTGTTCTGCCTAAAGTGCAAATCCTAACATGATATTTAGAAATTTTAAAAATATTTTTTTTTGTACAGTATATAGGAAAAAACACAGTTTTCGAGTAAATACAAAAAAGTATGCTAAAAAATATTCGTTTTTAGGAAATAATGCAAAAAATATGTATTTATACCACAATATGCAACAAACTATTTTAAAAACATGCATTTTCAACAAAATATGAAAACAACAAGCATTAACAAATCGATGCCATTTTGCTGAAAATTTGTTGATCGCAAGGCTATTTTGTTAACATTATTTTTCAGCTAACGATAACAAACATGAATTTACATAAACTTTCTATCTTTGAATAGAATTATTTTCTTATTTATTAATGCATTGTAAATCACCAAAAATTAAAATTTCGTGTTTTTGAGTTTTAACAAAAAATCGGCATTTTTCGACCAAAAATCGGCAAATCGGCATTTTGCATATTTTGTAATAAAAAATCAGCAAAATGCCGAAAAATCGGCAATTCTGGCAGCCCTGCTCACAAGCCGAACTCTCTCATATTTTTCTACTGTACTAAAAGAGAAATATTGATGTGGCAACACTGGTTCTGTAATGTTCACATAAAACATGCATTGTCATTAACTTCTTCTCTTTCTCACACTGGTTCTGTGATTTTTGTCATTCAACAAGTGCCGACGAACGCGAACAGTAAAAGTGATTTTTCTCCAGTTTTTTAAAAGTGAACAAAAGAGAACAGAATATGGAACTGTGCAAGCCAGATATAAATAGCTTTTGCTACTGCTGTGGTCAATATGTCTCAACACATAAAAAAAGGAGAAATTTCAGTACTGATTTTGTTCAAACATACGAGATGTACTTCAACCAAAATGTTATAGTGAACGAAAATTGGGTACCAAATATAGTGAGTAAAAGCTGCTACAACCGTCTAATGGATTGGAAAAAATAGAAGACGTGAAAGTATGCCATTCGGTATCCCAATGACTTGGACTAATCCTGGCGAAGGTCACAATCCATTGAATTGCTATGCATGTGCGAATAAAGGAGCCGCAAAAAGGATAAGAAAATCGTATAATTACGTTGGTGTTGCAAGTGCCGCAACACCATTGCCTCATTCGGACCACATTCCTGTGCCAAAAGCTTCTAGCCCAGATATTTTCTCTTCTACGACTGCTCCGACATATCATGCACGTGATGATTCCCCATATGAGCCATCAGTATCCAATGAGTCAATTTTAATAAATCAAAATAAGCTTGATTCAATTATTGCCAAGTTGGAATTAACACAGCATAAATCGGAAGAGCTGGCTTCCATTTTGAAATCAAACAATTTGTTGGCACCCGGTGTAAAAGTCACAGCTTATCGAACTCGTCAGGCAACACTCCAAAGTTTATTCCTTGTGAATGATGAAAAAACTTCTGCATATTGCCCGGATGTAGGAAAATTGATGGACGCAATGGAAATAAAATATGAAGCAGATGACTGGAGATTATTTATTGACAGTTCAAAACTCAGCTTGAAGGCGGTTTTACTGCATAAGACCAATAAAAAACCTTCAGTTCCAATCGCCTACAGTACAGAAACGAAAGAAACATATGATGCACTGGAAAATATTTTAAAAATGGTTAACTACGCCAAACATATGTGGCGCATATGCTGCGATTTAAAAGTTGTAGCAATGCTTTGCGGTCTTCAAAGCGGCTATATAAAATACATGTGCTTTTTGTGCGATTGGGACACACGATTTTCGGTGACCAATATGCATGCCACGGATGGAAACGCAGAGAGCACAGCAGGTTATAAACGGCCAATATTATTCGTGAGCCTCTAGTGCCGAAGGAGAAGATATTGCTGCCTCCACTGCATATTAAACTTGGAATTGTTAAGAATTTTATCAAAACTGTCGCCAAAAGAGATGAAGTTTTCTTGTGTTTGAAACTAATTTACCCGAGACTCAGCGAAAGTAAAATTAAAGAAGGTAAGTTATAATATCACATTCATTTCCCATGATTTTCCATCTTAACAAATTAATTTTTTCCAATCAGGCGTACTAAATGGTCCAGATATACGAAAGCTGATTAAAAGTGACGCATTCAACAATATTTTGATTGACGCTGAATTGAATGCATGGCAGGCAATCAAAGAAGTAATAGAAGGCTTGTTGGGAAAGCATCGTTCTAACAACTACGATGTTTCTGTCGCAAGGATGTTAAGAGCATTCTCGGAAATTGGTGTCCACATGTCCTTGAAAATCCATTATTTACATCATCATCTGGACTACTTCAGCAAACAATTGGCTACCGAATCTGATGAACAAGGTGAACGCTATCATCAAGTTGCTATGCCATTTGAAATGAGGTAATACTGATTTTTTATTTTTTCAAACTCATTTTAATAAAACAAAAACTTACAGATATAGAGGCAAAAAGTCGCCGAGTGCAATAATTGCGGAAATTTGCTGGTGGAGTAAGTTAGTGTGGCAAGACAAGGATGATCTTGATGATAAAGAATTTTCAGGAGATGCAGAAGGGCCAACAGTGGAGTCACACATTGACATTATGTGTGGTTCAGAAACTGATGATAGCGACGAATGCGATGCCACTAGTCCGGAACAACCACCATCGAAAAAGTCTTGGCAATATTTATTAAAATAAATAAATAAAATAAAAATAAAAAATTATAAAAATGTTTACTTAATTTTTTTAGTAGTTTATGGCCAGAAGTCTGGAGTTATTGGGGAAAATTTATGAAAAAGGCGATAAATGACACTTTTTTGAATAAAAACAAATATCAATATTCTTGTCAAAATGGGATACCTTCACTTAATTGTAAATAAAAGCAGAACGCGTTAAATTTTGTTTATAGGTTATGTGACTTTACATGAAATTAATAACACTTGATCCTTTTTTCCGTTTTGGATTTTTTATGAATTTAAAAAAAAAATTTTTAATTTTTAGGCAAAAAAATATTTTTTTTTCTCCATAAATTTATTTTTACCGGCAAAACTGTTGATTATAAAGAAAAACGTTATATGAACGAATTAAAGAAATTGTAATTCTAAATTTTTCTAAATTTGTTTCATCAAAATCGGACAAGTGGTTCTCGAGTTATGTTAAACTACGTTTTTGCCAAAATGTTACAACTAAGCGAAAAAACATCAAGATAAGGAAAAAATTTAAAAGGTCATAAAAAAAATGACACATACGAACGCCAAACCCTTTGAGGGTTTTACTATACTGACCTAGTACCATCACCCTGACTTGGAATTTCTCACCCCCCAGATTGGCTGTTGTACTGTGTTATTTGTTTGAAAATAAATCTAACCTTTTATTGATTTTATTAAGAACACGAGATCTGCAAATAAATATTAAAAACATAAACATACCCTACAAAGATAAATAAAAACAAGTTAAATAATATAAGTCGTTCATGCCGAGTATATGGTACCCTGCACCACAATATTATTTGCGCAAATTTCGGGAAGCTGATCAAATTCCGGGAAGGGAATTCCATTTAGTGTAATGTATTGAAATAAATAATATTAGATGTAATAAAACGTGTGTTTAAGTCAATTATTTTTGGTAGTAACAAACATCAGCACTAGACTGGCACTTCGTTGTTTGGACGATTTAAAAGTTACTCCGAAACCCGCTCCCCGAGGCATAATTTTTGAGGTTACTGGAAAAAATATTCCATAAAAATTTCAGCTCAATCGAATAATTGTTGAGCTATCCCAGGCTCTTTAAAGTTTTGAAATACGATTTACAAAGGGGAAATATACAGGGTGGCCCAAAATTAACAAAGTTTGAAAAAAATTGCAATTTTTCAAAAAACGTACAATTTTTCAAAAAAATTTAAAATTTCAAAAAAGTAAAATTTTTAATAAAAAAGTATAATTTTTTAAAAAAAGTAGAATTTTCCAAAAAAAAAAATTCATAAAAAAATACTATTTTTCCAAAAAGGTAAAATTTTTCAAAGAAGTACAATTTTTAAAATAAAAAGTATAATTAAAAAAAGACAATTTTTCAGAATTATTTTTAAAAATTTGAACCGTTTTTCTCTATCTCGCTTAGTTTTCGAGATATAGGCGAAAAACCAAATAAACGTCCTTTTGCTTCTACTTCTAGCATTAGTAGTTTGAGATAATGAGATATTTGCAATTTTAAAATCTAGCAGGGTTAGGTAAAATTTGTTTTCACTAAAGGGGTTTCATTTATTTATTTATTTGTTTTATTTTCATCACAATGCAGTACAACGATTTAATCTTATATAGAAGTACTGAATATTAATTATAGTTAAATTTGACAATGAGCATACAAATTACATATAAAAATATTAAGAAATATAAATTTAAAACTACAATAATTAAAAAATTTATAGTGTTAAATAAATATTTAAAATCAATTTAAATTTTTATTTATAATATTCATATAAAGGGTTTTTCAATAAGAGCGCTACAAAAGTTTTTTTAAATAAAACAAAAACGGTTTTGGATATCAATGAAATTCTTTATTCCTGTGAAAGTACGTTCGATGCCATTATGTATGGAAATCGATCTCTTTTGCATGGCCACCACGGGCACGCTTGCAGAAGTCCAGACGCTGAACCCAATTTTCGACGGTTTTCAAGCATAAATCGGCCGATACTGTAAGGATGTAGGCCAATATCTTTTCGCAAAATTCGCCACAACGACGTCAGAGAGATGCCCAACGCTTGAGAACGACGTGTGAGAGACACATTTGGGCTTTCTTCAACTGAAGCCTCAGCGGCAGCAATATTCTCGACACTTCGGGCACTTCTTTGTCTCACTGGCACGGGAACATTTTGTACTGTGCCTGTGGATTCAAATTTTTCCACTAGACGCTCAATTGTTGAGCTGCTAGGACGATCATGACGACCATAAATTGGACGTAGCGCTCTTAACGTTGAGGCCACTGACTGCGAATTTCGGTTGAAAAATTTAATAATTCCGACTCGTTGTTGGCTCGTATATCTTTCCATCATGAAATGGCAAACCTTACTGAAGAGAAATGTCAAAAGAGCGGCAAGAAATATGACGTCGTTTGCTCTCCCTGTCTTTCTACTTTTGTAGCGTCCCTGTTGAAAAACCCTTGATCATCATGGAAGAAGTACGGTTTCTTGAATTGCATTGCGTTGCTGATTATCTGCAAATGAGGGGGTAATCGATTCCAAATTCGAATGGCATTAATGTAGAAGTGTTGGACCGAAAAAGTGCTCTCATGCTGTATCTGAATAATACGGTATCCTCTTTCAGACCTGAAGAAGTTTAGTCTTTAATAAAGATATTTCGGTTGGCGGGAGTAGATTATTTTGCGAAGGTATATTAATGATTTGCATTTTAAAAGATTTGAAAAAGTTTATGGGTGTACTAACACCCTAAGGGCAAAAATTTTAACCGTTTTGCTCTATCTCGCTTAGTTTTGGAGATATAGGCGGTAAACCAAATAAACGTCCTTTAGCTTCTAGTATTACTAGTTTATGAGATATTTGCAATTTTAAATTCTAGCAGGGTTAGGTGGAATTTTTTTTTCACTTAAGGGGTTTTATGCGTGTATTAACACCCATAGGGCAAAAATTTTAGCGGTTTTGCTCTATCTCATTTAGTTTTCGAGATATAGGCGAGAAACGAAATAAACGTCCTTTTGCTTCTAGCATTAGTAGTTTAAGAGATATTTGCATTTTTAAAATTTAGCTGAGTTAGATCAAATTTGTTTCCACTAAAGGGGTTTTATGGGTGTATTAACACCCAAAGGGCAAAAATTATAACAGTTTTGCTATATCTCGCTGTCTCGAAAAAGACATACTTTTTATAACAAACTGCACCTTTTTGGGAAAATGTTAATTTTTTTTTTTTAATTGAATTTTTCTTTAAGCACCGTAAGTTGTTTTTCACGTGGAAAAATTTCACTCGAACTTTAAACTTTTATTTGAAAGACATAATCACAATAAACACAAAATGTCAATTTTTCAACAGAAAAATAATAGTCTTGTATATTAAATTTGAGTGAAAACAAAGTCTACACAATTTTCACGTGAAATCCCTTGTCGTGAAAAATTATTTTTTTTATATGGAGTATAACAGTTTTTCACGTGAAACTCAAACAACTTACGGTGCTTTAAATATAATTTTTTTTGAAAAATTTTACTTTTTTGAAAAATGGTACATTTTTGAAAAAGGTACTTTTTTTGTTGAAAATTGTACTTTTTTTTGAAAAATTTAAATTTTTTTGAAAAATGGGAATTTTTTTCCAAAAATTGTACTTTTTTTAAAAATTAGAAATTTATTAATTCAATTCGAGGCCAATTTCCTTATTATGAATTAACATAATAAGTACTTTTTTCAAAAACTGCTATTTTTCTTCATCAGGATACTCTCCTGACAAAGACTTCCCAGAGTTCTTGCTTTCAAAAACTTCAACACTTTCAGGAATGAAAAGACGATCTTTTCGGGGATTTTCCAGGTCTCCTTCATCAGTTTTCTTTAGAAAGTGGTGGCAGTAGTGCAATGCAATTTGAAGCATCAAAATCTCATATTAAATTTAGTCTGCTACATTAACAAAATGCGAATGGAGCAAACAATAAAATAAGTTTTCGAAGTCTTCTGCAAAGCATAGCCAACAATAGAAATATTATGAACGTTTTTTGTTTTTGTATTTCATACCATCGGTATACTTAAATTAAATACAAATTTTATTTTTACCCTTCTTCTTTGTTAATATAAGAAGAGGCAAAAACATTTTCTCCGTACTGTGAGTATTGTCAAAGGTTGGTTTCTAATTTTTATTTAAAAATTAAGAATTGTTTACCCTGTATAAAACTAAAAACAAACAAAGTTACACCAAACAATCACCACCCAGATTAAGATTTATCTAAATATTGTACCTTAATAACCATTAAATCATAGATATTTTGTAAATAATTGTGAAAACATTAGATGTACAAATAAATTATGGCATAATTACCATTACCACCGTTCCCGAAATGTGGTCCGCTGTATGGTGTATGAATGAATTCATCATATAGTGAAGGATATCTCATAGTTAAACTTGATCGGAAATTAAATTAAAGAATGTGTAAATTTTACCTGAAATGTTGTTATGGAACCGGATACATATAATGTAATAACAACTATTTGGGTATTGTCTAAACGTAATATTCTCAATATGTGTAATAGAGATATAAAAATCCATTCAAATCCCATTAAGAAAAATATACGGAAATAAATCATCAATCTGAAATGAGAATAAAATAAATATGTTTTAATATTGCCATCATAGGCGTTGTTTATCCTCTATCCAAGTGTGCAGGAGGGCGTATATTTGTCATTTCGTTTGTAACTCATCACAGAAAATTTGGAACCTCATAAACCATATTTACACTCAAAATGATAAGTCTGTTGGCTGAACAGAAAAGTTTGTTACTTTTACAAAATTTATTCCTGTTTTTTGGCTTAATATAAAATTTGTGGATTTTAAAACATTTTTTGTTAAATTTAACAAATCTAAATTTAAGTAAAAAATTAGTAAAACTAAAGTAAAAGTAAAAAATTAGTAAAACTACAGTTTGATTTGTAATTATACTGAGTCGTAAAATTTGTACACATTTGGAATCTCGGGACTCTTTCCGACATGGATCGTCTAAGGGCACGTAAGGGCACTCCGAAGGAGCAAAAATTTTGTCCGTTTTGCTCTGTCTCGCTTAGTTTTCGAGATATGGGCCATTTTATAAAGTGGAAAATTTAAAAAAAAAATCCGATGGTCCAGGGTCTATTTTTGGATACTGATAACCTTTTCGCGGGAGTATTATAAGGTTAGGGATAATCGAAATTTTCGTAAATTTTGGCATTTCTCTCTTAGTTTTCGAGATATGGGCAATTTAAAAAAAATCGGGAGGGAAAGAAATAACGCAATCCTTAAAACTTCGGACACAATAATGGCGCCATCTACCGGGTAATAAGAGAAACATGAAAATATTATATTTTAACAACTAATTGTGTAAAATTTAACGAATGGGTTCTTAAAAAAAAGTTTTACAGTCATAACTAAGAACAAATATTCTCTAAAATTTTAAGAAATACTCAAACTAATTTTATTATTAAGGTTTGAAATCAAAATTAGTTCATATATCCCTTTTTTAACCGTGCTGTGGTTTTAACCCAGGCTACCAGTGTTGTCACCAGTAAAACAAGAATTTAAACAGCTATAGGCTAAAAATTATCCAAAACAACTTGGCAGAATCAAAATATTTTAGAAATTTTTCAGCCGTGTCTTACCGGCTAGTGGGATTAATATGAATTCTCACAATTTCGAACTTCAGTTTTGAGTGCAGACACCATAGATCCACAGGGAGCTGTGCCAATCGACTCCAAGGAAGGGAACCTCAAGACAAGGCCCCTTTTTAAAACCGTAACATTTTTATAAACTGCTGCACAATTTTGCTGTCTCTTACAGTGGGTCTCATACTGCAGGTTTAAACTTTAGTTAATAGTTAACCCAAAAATTTGTTGTTGTTTTGTGTAAATTTTTTTGACATTTTCTTTCGTTTATAGTTAAGTTAAAGTCAAACCTACAGTATGAGACCCAGTCTTAATGTGTAAAAGTTATTTGCAATTAAAAATTCAAATTCTACATTTTGAATTTTGCCTTGACAAAAACTTTTCCTGGGATTTTAATGTGTCTGTTATTCCTGATATATGGAGCCACCTACGAATTTTATGCGAATTTCTAACATATATTCGTCACTAAAAATAAACAAGTTGTTCTACAAAATTTTTTTCATTGCCTACTTTCGGCGATATATGCCAAAATAGGCTAAGAGTGAATCTGGAAAACTGGTGCATAAAAATTAGAAGGTTTAGACACAAGTTATAAATATTAGTTAAATATTTGTTTTTAAATCCACGGTTACCCAGTGCCTGATTTTCCTTAACACTGGAAATTTCTGAATGGGCGTAGTTAAAGATATCAGTGAAATCCTTAAGATAATAAAAGAGTCGCAAAACTGAATTCTATAAAATAGTTTCAAATCCTTGAATATAATTTTTTTTGTGATTTGTTTTTATCAGATATTTTTAGTTTTTATTTCAAGAAATGGAAAAAAATAATGACCGAACAATCTTTTATGGGAATTTTGTAATCCATCAGAAATTCTACACTCATAGAAAAAAGTTTGTAGAAAAGTTAGTAAAACTGTTAGTACTTCAACTTAACAAATTTTTAGTTAAAATTTACTTTTTAGTTAATTTTTTTGCTACGTCCACATTACTAACTTACAAATTTGTTTGCTATTTTTTTTTGCTGAATTTAGTTACTAATTTTTAACAATAAATTTGTTAACTTTACAGTATTTTGCTTAATTTTAGTTACTAATTTTTAACAGAAGATTTGCTAATTTTACAAATTTTTTTGTAAACTAAACCACCAATTTTGGAGCGCTTATAAACAGAATGTTAAATGACTCTAAAAATTACTGCATATTTTTAACTCGCCAAAAATAATGCAAAAAGTTTTTAAATAAAGCTAAATTGAAATGGTTGAAAATTATTAAAATTTATGAGAAAATTTTCTATTTATCGTAATACATTAATTTTGAAAGATCAAGGTTTATTTTGGACGAACCATTTTCATATGAAAATTGTGATTAAAAGTATCTCTGGGGAGCAAGTGGAGTTTACGGGGATGACCCTAATTTTTTCCTCCCAGTATTGTACTTTTTTTTTTTTTTTAAAGAATACGATATTTTTAATCGGCCACACCTTTCCTGTGGGTGTAGCTTTAGAGGTGAAAATGGAAACTCAAATAAATTCGGAAGTACATATCCGATCAGCAAACAATGAAAATCAAAAGAAGGGTCTCTGAAATACATTTTGTTATGTTCAACATATTATTGTCTATAAATATTACCACTTTTACAAAAAAACATTCTTGGGAAATTTTCATTCTCAATGTCAATGCCACCAAATTTCATCACCATTCAATGCCAATGAAATTTTTTTCAATTTGCATTGATGAAAACAATGGTAATGAAATGTACACATAATTGAAGAAAAAGCATTGTAATATAAAAAAAATGTGAGAAATACGTGAATTTTTAATTTTTTTCTTAATTTATTCTTTTATTAAAACAGATACTTCTTTCATTAATTATAAATGGGCATTTAGGCATTGAACAATGCCAATTGAAAAAATTTCTATTAATTGACACATTCAATAAACTGGTCCCAAGTATGTTTTTAAATACACATTTATTTTTTATTTATTAATTTTCATTTCATTTGCTCCTTTTTTACCTTTTTCCAGTCCACTAGTAATCTGCAAAAGTTTTGTTGATTTCAGAAAATTTTGTAGATTTAACAGTTTTTTTTTGCTATTTTCATTCTACTATTATTTAGCAATTTTTTTGCTGATTTCAGCAAGTTAAATTGTTATTTGCAATTAACAAAAATTTAGCTCAAATATTACTAAAATTCTGTAAATTTAACAGTTTTTTTTGCTATTTTTATTAAACTACTATTCAACAATTTTTTTTTGCTAATTTTAGCAGGTAAATTGTTATTTGAAATTAAAAACAATTTAGCTCAAATATTAGTAAAATTCTGTAAATTTAACAGTTTTTTTGCTGTTTCCATTTTATTAATATTTAGCAAACTGATTCTGCTAATATTAGCAGTTTTTTCTGCATCATCATTTTTAACTAATTTTTAGTAACTTTTTCTGCTATTTTTACGGACTTATTTGTATGAGTGTATTTGCTGTTTGGAATTTATGACCAGAGAAGACAGAATTGCTGTTTCAGCTTTTAATGCTTTTTTTTACTCAAATTTGATAAGATTTTTGAGCTTTGAATTGAATATTTAAGAATTTTTACCAAAAATGTTTCATATATAAAAAAGAAAAATTTTTTTCTGTTGACTTTGACTTTTTTTAAATTGCTCTTCTCCTAAGTTTTTTAACTTTTGTTTTTTTCAATATATCTTTCCTTTAAACACATCCAAGGTTGCGAATTTAGCCATTTTCCGGCTATATCTAGCCGTCTTAATTTTATCTAGCCATAAAATAATGGCTAGATTGGATTTAGCCGGAAGATTTAGCCATTTTATTTTCCCTAGCCATTTTTTCTGTTAATGTTTTACAGTTAATTTCATACAAAAATGCTTGAATTTTTACGATTTTAAAAATTTTAGTGCAAAATTTTCAATTTTTGAAACATTTATTTGGGTTTACAGACACATGTAATTTTTACATTCGATTTAAAATCATATTTTTGTAAAATTTGAATGAACATATTTTAGAAATTCGGAAAACATTAAAATTTAAAGGCAACTTATGAAAGTCGTGTTAAAACTCTTTATTATCACTGATTTATTTTAAAATTATTAAGTTTTATCATTATTTTCCAATTTTAGCCATTTCTAGCCATTTTTTCTCCGTAATCTAGCCATTTTTTCAGTTCAAGTGTTGGCAACCTTGAACATATCGGATTTTGATTTTTTGTCTTGCCTTCTCTGGTTAAGCACTGTAAGTTGTTTTTCACGTGGAAAAATTTCACTCAAACTCTAAAGGCCTTAAATATTATTTTAAATCCTGGAAATAAATTTTTTTTTGTGTATTTAGAAAGCCACAATTACAATAAATACAAAATGTCACTTCCTCACAAAAAAATTAATAGTCTTGTATATTAAATTTGCATGAAAACAAAGTCTATACAATTCTCACGTGAAACTCATTTTCGCGATAAATTATTTTTTTTTGTATGGAGTATAACAGCTTTTTCACATGAAACCCAAACAACTTACGGTGCTTATGACTTAAAATTCTAGTTTAGAGATAAAAATATCTCCAAATTTTAAGTGACAAAAATAATTGTTAAAATTCAATTTCCATTTCAACAACATTTTTAATTGAATCAATTAAATATTTTGCTGATATGACAAGCTTCCAAGTTTTCTTTCAATTAAACTTGTTTGTTAAAAATCAACAAACGTGTTTTTTTTATTCAACAGGTTTTTTGCTTACTCGGTCATTATTGTCAATGCGAGTCAGTGAACTGGTTCGTTCAAATCGTTCTTTTCTTGCGATTGAACTAATTTGTTCCTTTCACAACTTTTTTACGCACTATTCACCTTTTACATATTTCTTCAAAGTTAAAACTATTGGGTGTATAATTGCAAAATTCGGGATTCACAACAGATGGCGTATATTTTACACATGGTTTATGGTTTTAGTACATTAAGTGCGTTCCCGTACGTTCCCAATGTTACCGAAATTTACCCAAAGTTACCAAAATTTACCCAAAAGCGTTCCTGTACTCGAAAATTGGGTAAATGAGAGCGTTAATGAGAGTGTATTAGTGTGTCTCTTTTTACCAAAATTTACCCAGACTTTTTCTTCGGGTAAACTTTGGTAAAACAGCTGATGTAAATATAAACAAAAAACAATTGTGTGAAATAGATTTAAAATTTTAATTAAATAAAGAAATAATCAAAAGAAACTTGTTTTTTTATAAGAATTAATTGAATAAAATCAAAAACAACTTTCAATTACGAAAAAATATGGGTATTTGTGCCAATTTGCAAACTGAAATTATACGCATTTTCACATCAGTGATGGGATTTGTGGCACAATCTAAGATTGATTGGTACAATGGCACAACCGATACTATTTTGGCACATTTTCGTTATCTACAAAATTTAATAGAAAATGGATTTAAAAAATAATGATTCTTTAATAATTCTTGAATTTTTAGTTTCTGAGCATTTATTCGTATTAAAATACATTTTCAAACAAAGCAAAACTAAAAATGTCATCGAAGATAGAATTTCAAAAATTCAAATGATTTAAATTTAGCTCAGAGTTTCGAAAGAATTAATTTAAGTTTAATTCATGAAAAATTTAATTTAGTTTTAGAAAATGTTTCTATGTACACCATTACGAGTAACCATTCCTAAAGAATTCATTTATTGGCTGCATTCCCAAATCTTTAATAAGAATCGAATGAATTTCATTTATCATTTTAATTGAATGAATTCAAGAAAATTTTAATTCATTAGGTTAGAATTCATTCAAAATAGAATTAATTCCATAATAATGCGATTACGAAATGAAATTAAATTTGAATTACACGAAATGAAATTAAAGTTGAAAACACGGGCACATTTTAGTCACACACTTGGCACAAAACAAAATTTTTCAAGTCCCATCACTGTTTCACATTATTCTTTGAAATAAGATTTTGGGCTAGAAAAGTGGTTTTTTGTGTTCCCGTACTATTGGGTAATTTTGTCATTTTGTGAGAGGATTTTGTGCTTACTTTACCCAAAAAGTAAAGAAACACACCTATTATATGGCATTTTGGAGGGTAAACATCTGTCATTTATTCTCAATTAAGGCTGAGTTACCCAACCGTAAACGTAAATGTTACGATTCAGCTGTTTCGAAACCACATGAAGAAGTGTATACAAATGCTTACTAACGCGTAAATGTAAACGTACTTGCCGGATCATTATGTTTAAATCGGAATTTTCTATCCGCCATCGAAACAGCTGAATTATTTTAGTCGTAAAAAAATATAAATAGAATAGAGAAAATAAATTTAAACAAAAAATAAGAAATAAAAATTAACAAATAAATTGAAAAATTTAGAATAATATAAAAAACCATATGAAATGTACTTTTAAGCTACGTCATGTTACAGTTACATCACATTTACGTTTACGGTCCCATAATCCGTAAACAACAAAGTTTTTTTTGCTTCGAAAGGTAAAATTTTGTGCCAACAAATCATCATTTGCGGGAAGTTGAAAAAAGGTCAGCTGAAGCACATCGATTGCTCACCGAAGCTTATCCTGAATATGTTCCGTCGATTTTAACATGCGATAGATGGTTTGTGTGGTTCAGAAGTGGTGATTTTGATAAGGAAGGCAAAGACCGCTCAGGTCAGCCAAAAAAGTTAGAAGATGATGAATTGGAGGCACTACTCGATGAAGATTGTTGTCAAACTCAAGAAGAACTTGCAAAATCATTGAGAGTCACTCAAGCAGCAATTTAAAAACGTTTACAGGCAGCAGGATTTATCCTAAAGCAAGGAAATGGGGTACCACACGAGTTGAAGGCGAGAGAAGTTGAAAGGTGATTTTGAATGTCCAAAATGCTGCTTGAGCGCCATAAAAAGAAGTCATTTTTGTATCGAATCATTACTTGCGATGAAAAATGGATCCATTACGACAACCCGAAGTGTAAGAAATCGCACATAAAGCACGGCCAACCAGCCAAATCAACACCATAGCCGAATATCCATACCGCCAAGGTAATGCTCTGTATTTGGTAGAACCAGAAGGGTCCCATCTATTATGAGCTGCTGAAATCGGTCCAGTCCGAATACAATTGATGACCTAGCCCCGTCCGATTACCATTTGTTTCGATCGATGCAGAACACTCTCACTGGAATACGCTTCACTTCAGAACAGGGTATTCGAAATTGGTTTGATTCGTTTTTGGCTTCAAAAAATGAGCAGTTCTTTTAGCGCGGAATGCACATGTTGCCAGAAAGATGGGAAAAGGTAAAAAGGCTTATACTTTGAATAAATTTATATTGTACCAATGTTTCACAATAAACGCCCATAATTTTCCAAAAAATCCCGCATTTTTAAATTTGATGAATTTTGTATGAAACGCAAAGATTCGTTGGGCTGATTAAATTCCGCCTGAATAGAATCTATTCTATGTTCATGACGAAAATTTCACAGTTGACTTATTTACTTTCATTATTAGTTTTTAGGGCTGCAACATTTTAACAATAAAAGTCTGTTTTAAAGTATAGAGGCTGTTTTTTTGAATGGCAGGTACCGTGTTGTTTTAATCATTAGTATCTTTTAGCTTAATTACAATTAATCAACAATAGCCAGTATCTTTTATTGTGTGTCTACACTCTAATTAAATTCTGTTGAAATTTACCCAACTTATAGTAGGAAACTGAACTCCTACTATAAATTGGGTAAATTTACTTTACTCTATGTGCGTAATTGAAAAAAAATACGCACATTGTGTTTAAGTTGGTGCACAAATAATTTGTAATTTTACATTGAAAGTGCGTAAAAATTAAATGAAATTTTGAAATTAGTGTGTTAATTTACTAAATTTGTGTGTAAAAAAGCACGTTTCACGTGTAAATGTACGCATAAAATGCGTAAAAATCCACAAAAAATGCGCAAAAATCCACAGAAAGTGCGTAAAAATAAAATATAATGCGTACATTTACAACAGGTGTGCTAACTTTAAGCACCACCCAAACATTTTTTTTAAATAAAATAACAAATTAATTTTTAGTACGTATTTTATTAATAATAATATCCGAGTCATTCTCTCATAATCGTTTATGTCCAAATTAGTCCTTTTGGGATCTTAAGGCATTTGTATAAAATTCATATAAAAATTTGTTATAACTATTGAATGGGTGCGATGACTCCTGCTCAACAAAATGCCTTCTTTGAAAGGGGGGCAGTAACCGTCAGCAATAATGGAAGAAAACGCCTTAAGAGAGATATGGCCTACGCAGGAACAACTGAGTGCAATGACTCCTGCTCAACAAAGTTGGTATTCATTGAGTACTGCCTAACTTGCAAAGAAAGCATTTTGTTGAGCAGGAGTCATTGCACTCAGTTGTTCTTGCGTAGGCCATATCTCTCTTAAGGCGTTTTCTCCCGTTATTGTTGACGGTTACTGCCTCCCTTTCAAAGAAGGCATTTTGTTGAGCAGGAGTCATCGCACCCAGTTGTTTTACCTAGGCCGTATCTCTCTTACGGCGTTTTCTCCCGTTATTGTTGATGGTTGTTGGCTGACTGCCTCCCTTGCAAAGAAGGCATTTTGTTGAGCAGGAGTTATTGCACCCAGTAGTTCCTGCGTAGGCCGTATATCTCTTACGGCGTTTTCAATTTTGAAATGAGGTTTAGACTACCACATGCGTTAATAATAATTACCAAAAACAATTTCATGCTTATGTTGCTATTTCCAGACTCTAATGTGTTTGTGGAAATGTTGTAATTCACAAAAAATAATCCGTTTTCGCTTTTTCTTTTTATTATTTATAATTTTTTTTCAATTTTTTCCAATTTGAAATGTCATAGTATTTATTACTATTATAGGATAGTATATTTACCAACTTTGTGAGTAAAAATTTTATTTAACAAAACAACAGTAATTTTAGGCACAATGTGTTTATTTATAAACACATAATGTCTAAAAATACTTTGTGTGTGTATTATTGCGTATGAAAGTGTGTACAAAAAAAGTTTACGCATTTTTTGTTTATATTTACCGAATTTTCGTAAAATTAAACAAAATTTTACCCATTTTATAGTAGTAATTTACAAACATTTTTTAGAGTGTACTCTAAAGGCATCAGAAAATCTGCAACTTTATTATAAACAAAAAAATTGATTTTGGTAAAATTTTTTTTCTTTTTATGAACTTTTTCTTAATTTCGAAAAAAAATATTATTATTTTACCTTAAAAACCATTTAATTTATGGGGACAATGATGATCAGTTTATATCATTAAAATGGTGAATCGTTCAATTGAACTAGTTCGTTCATGAACGACACAGCTCTGTTACACACGCGTAAATTAAAACGAGTAAAAAGGTTAAAGTCGGGCATGCCGACTATACAATACCCTACACCAGTCTGGTGTATTGTTTGTATCCGAAATTTGAATGGGTTAAAATGGGGCTTGTGTCAAAATTTTCTATAATGTGAGTCAGCGCACCAAATTTCATTAAAATATCTTAATATTTGCGACCTGCAGTTTGTAACCAAGCCAATTTTGGGGGGACCCTTATATGGGCACTAGTTCTAAACATGGGCCGATGTTCACCAAAATCAATAGGTTTCGTCCTTGGGCCAACATAGGTCTATGTACCAAATTTCATCAAAATATCTTAATATTTGCGACCTGCAGCGTATAAACAGTATAATTTTGGTAGGACCCTTATATGGGCACTAGCTCTAAACATGGACCGATATTCACAAAATCAATAGGCTACGTTATTGGGCTAACATAGGTCTGTGTACCAAATTTCGTCAAAATATCCTAATATTTACGACCTGCAGCGTATAAAAAATATAATTTTGGTAGGACCCTTATATGGGCACTAGGTCTAAACATGGACCGATGTTCACCAAAATCAAACTTGTTCGTCCTTGGGCCAACATAGGTCTGTGTACCAAATTTCATCAAAATATCTTAATATTTGCGACCTGTAGAGTGCGCACAAGATTGAATGGACAGACAGACGGACGGACGGACAGACGGACATCGTTAAATCTAAATAAAAAAAAATCTGAGCCGATCGGTATACTATAAGGTGGGTCTACGACCAATATGTTTTGGTGTTACAAACATCAGCAGAAACTTATAATACCCTGACCACATAGTGGTGTAGGGTATAATAAAATAATTTTTCTTGATCAAAATGTCTTTGGGAAATATGCCAGACTGCAAAATACATCGCTTTGTCAAATTCGAGTGGTTTTTTTTAGTTTACAATGGACAAGTGCACAAAAAAGTTATTGAAACTATTTACAATAATCCATTGTGGAGTACGCGTGAGCAGGCAATGTGTTTCCAGAGTGGTCACAAAGTTCAACAAGGATCTAATCATTGAAAGAATTTCTGGCCGCGAAGTGGCAGACACGTACAATGTTCGGAAATTTTTCAGCGCAGAGTTAAAGGCTAACGTTGAGCTAAATACATCTAAGGTTCAGAAAGTTCCGTACAGAAATGCGAAGAAAAACTTTGATGCCAAAAAACGAACAAAACTTCTCTGTTACATTTTTTTTTTGGCGGACTTTTTATTTAATAAAAATATGTATTTCTTATTCAAGGGGTGGGTGTCTTTTAATTAAAAAATAAAATCATTAAATTAAGGGGGTAATTTTGTAAGATACTTCGGTGAAGTGTCGTGTTATTTCTATAGAAATTGTTTTTGTTACAAAAACAATTTACATTGAAAGTTCCCTTTACCCAAGTGTTTTACGAAATTAGGTACTTAATTACTAAATTTTACTTTGAATTTCAAAAAACTAGGGCAACATGGTTTGTTAAAATTTGCTTTGAATTTCAACAAATGTGTTTGTTGACTATTTAATCGAAATAAATTCAATAAGGTTGTTCATAAGGGGTGTGCTATCTGTTGTATCGTTGTATCGTCCTAACAAAAAACAGAGTTGTTAAAATTTTTATTTGTGTTTAACAACGATTTTCTATTCAGTTTTCTATCTGTTAGCACACTCAAATATAGGACACTAAACATACGTAAAAATGTTGTATCGTGCTATTCTCAAATGTTGTATTTTTTCAATTTAATTTTTAACAACTCTGTTTTTTGTTAGGACGATACAACGATACAACAAATAGTACACCCCTTGTGAAAACCCTTAATAATCAAGTAACAAACATGTTGTTTTTATTTACAAAATTAATTGTAGGCGCAATTTTAATTAAAAGTTTAATTGTATTTACAAATTATTTTTATATGTGTTCATAATATCCATGAGAGTTATGAATCACCATTATTATTACTCTAATGCAGAGGTCGGCATCACCTATGCCCATGGGCGCTCTCTCACACCTACATAAGCTCACACATAGAACAAAAAAATAATCAGTCGAATACAAGATTTCAATGAAGTAGGTTGTCACATCGCTTGTTTGCCAGATTTTTTACACTCTGCATAATGTTTACTGATACATTTTTTTTGGTAATTTAGTTTTAAGTTTTATTTTTTTTGTGTTGTTGTTTTTTGATATTTATTTTCGTAGTTGTTGTTTGCTTTTAAATTTTTATTTTATATTCCCATTATAAACATTTGAAATTTTCGAATTATTATACAAACGTTCTTTGTCAGTGCATTGAGAGTGAGAGGCTGCAACTCACTCATACAAGCACAAAATAAGGTTGTATATATTTGCCGATCCCTGCTCTAATGTGAAATACGTTAGCTTACCTTTTTAGCTGCGGTTCTAGTATTTCATGAAAGTAACGAATCTGTTCTCTTTTAGTTTTCCAAGAATATCTTAAAATCAATGCGTACAAAGTCAAACTGTAAAGAACCACAATTAGACCCGGAATATTGTAATATATAAGTGCAGATTCCAGATTTGTTGCTAGAAAAAATTGATAATTTTATTATCAGATATTCTAACCATAAGGTCATCTTAATTTAAATTTAAACTGCCAGATTAAAAAGACTAAACAACTTCAAATTTAAAATTGATATAAGAGTTGCTGACATGTTTTTTTCTTAATTGACAGATCCCTTTATATAAACTATCTGGTTCTTGGGCCGACTCGTAAAACACAGTTTAAATTCAAATTTAATGTCCAATGAAGTTAATAAAAGCAAATTATGTATATTTACTAATAACAGCACAATTCCCCTGTTTCCGCAATTTTGTTACAGTATTAGCTATAAATCCAAGAATAGTCATCAGTAAGGGAACTGAGAAACCAAAAATAGAATATTTAGTAAATGATGACTGCTCTGACACCATATGAGTTAATGCTTTCCAAGCATCATAAAACAAAATGCAGCTCCATGTATAAGCTCCTATTGTTGTATAATATACCACATAACCTTAAAAAAAAATTACTTCCTTTAACTAAAGTAAAATATTTAATTATAGTGATTGAGGAAAGGCCATACATACCATAGATTTGACAAGACAAAATTGTAAACTGTACCCCATATATTCTGTAAAAACTAACAAGTGTATATGTTAAGGTTACTAAAGTGAGGTATGTGATGAAACATTTTTCTCGAACATTGCTGAGATTTGATAAAAAGCAATAAAATGCTATAATTATGATAAAGAATGGTATCGAAAATACCAAGCCTGTAATGAAAGAAAACACATATCAGTCAACAAATAAAAAAAATTAAATCGGACTTGCCTACATCACAATAGGATTTTGGTAATATTCCGGGAAGAGAATTTAAGTTAACGGTTCAATAAATATGGTGAAATATACATATATGTTTAATGAAAAGTGGGTCTGGATCAAACGTTTTTGGTAGTAACAAACATTAGCACAAAGTCATATATTATCCAAGTTAGATTGGTTTCGATCAGTTTTCGAGTTCTGATGTCTGCAAATCGGATCGAATCGAAGCCTCAGACTATAAACTGTCTGTTAGGCCAGATATTTCAGTTTCCGAATTGGTGCAATGCGTAAAAATTGGCTCTTCAGTTTTCGTTATAAATCCAAAATGACGATTGTGAATTTTTCGGACTTTTTTTGGGGATCTAGAAGTTTTATACATATAATTTTTTAATTTATGGCCGAGTCAGGTGCCCAAAAGTTTGTTATCAGTTAAGCATTTTACTCTCCCAGATTCCCAGTGTTGAAGGTGCTCAAGCAAATACTCTCGACCTTTTCCTCACTTCACAGCCTTACAAGTATGAATTGAGAATATTTGCACCTCTCGGTAATTTGGATCAGTGTATCATTTTCGCAACTGATTTTTTTATTCGGTGTTACAGAGGATATATCGGATAGGGAGACGAGGGCAAGGTGGACAACCTTGACCAATCGTAGGATATCGCGGATCCTATGGCCACTGCCTGATGCGGAGAGGACAAAGATTCTTCTTGGTTTTGGCAAGCGGACGATCGGGATGCTGGTAGGAGTCCTAACGGGACACTGCGCGATGGGCCGAATGGCTGTGCGTTGGGGTTACACCCAGGCGGACTACTGCAGGGGCTGTGGGGACGAGGAGGGGGAGGAGACAGTGCACCATCTGCTTTGTGAATGTCCGGGAATGAAGGAGCGGCGATTCAGATATCTGGGATACAGGTTCTTCGACGACCTGGACAGTTTACGCGATGTCTAGTCTTGCGTACTTTTTGAGGGGATCGGGATGGTTTTAGATTTCTTCGGGTCGTGGTATTTCTTTCCATGTGGATGAGGGGGAGATTTAAGGGAATCGCAATGGGCCTTATGGCCTCCGAGTGAACTCGCCGTTCTAGGCGGCTCCCATTCAACCTAACGTAACCTATCATTTCCGCATTTTTTTCGTTCCATAAATTTCATAGCGTTTCAACACTGACTAATAAGGGCACAATTTTATGTACGAAAAAGAAGTTAGGCCGAGCCGAATGACGTCTTCTGGCATTTTTACTGGAAACAATATTGATACTGACGCGAAAATGATTGAAAATGTTATATTGATTGAATGGAATTTATTCCAACAAAAAGAGTTTCGGCTTAACCAAAGCATAAATGCTGGCTTAAGAATTTTTACAAGAAGGCAGTCAGATCCAGAGAGGAAGCGTTTAGAATGACAATCAGTTAATTCTGAACTCCTACGCAAATTGGCGTAAACCGAGTGTTCCAAAGCATACTTGGTACTAAACAAGTCTCACATTTTTTCCAAAGTACTTCGACGTCAAAAACTTCTTTACTAACAGAGTCATTGTGCTACAGTTCTTTCTGCTCCTCGGGGCAGTAAGAGCTTTTGGGTTTTCGTTAATAGAATGTGGAATAATGGTAGTTCGGCTATCCAAACATTTTTAATGAACCCCTCTATACCTAAGGTATTCCATCGAGCTCGTACATTTGAAGGGGTTCTTGCGGATATCAATGTAAATAAGTCATCGGTGCTGGATTGTATATTAGCATTGTCGTTGAGATAGTACTCTTCGACGTCAGTTCGTGTATTGGCTAATTTTCTTAGCTCTTCGTACCGCGCGGGAGTCTTGCACTCATGCTAGCAGGTTGCCCAAGTTCACTCAAGCCTTAATAACCCTAAAAGCTACCGCCCAATTGCAATATGCTTAGCGTTATCGAAGGTGATAGAGCATGGTTTATTATCATATTGTCAATTATCAAGAGTCCAGTTCGGTTTTAAGAGGTAGATAGTATGATCGACTTCTTAGCGTTCTTTCAGAACACTGGAGTCAATTGATATACCAGTTTGGTGAAGTTAAAGTGATTGCTTAAGATATTTCCAAGGCGTTCAATCGTGTCCAAAAGCATTTTTTTGAGCAAATAAAATTTCTGGCCACAATTCTTAACCGATTTTCAAAATTCTTTTTTGTATTTGAATTTTCAATATTCCGCACAAATCTGTCATGGCCGACTTTTAAATATCAATTACTAAATATTTTTATTTTTTTTTGTGAATGTCGAAAAAAACAAATTTTTTTAATTTTTTCTCAGAAATACCAATAAGAATTAGGGAGATTTGTACCATATTCAATTCAATCTTTTTTTACATGACAACTACTTCTTCCAGAGACTATTAACTATAGAGATAGGAAATCAAAACTTATAGTACTTACCGGTAGAGGGCGCTGAAATTTAGTATTAACTGAGCAACTATTTACTATCGCTTTAGTATCAGCTGAGCCTATATTTTAAAACTGAAATACTGCTGAAAACTGCTCAAAATAAGGAAAAAAAACAAGCGCGGAGTATATTCAAATAATAAAATTTGACATATCCGTTTGTTTTTTTGCTTTGTTGTTTGTTATTATTTAAATTTAAATAAAAAAATAAAATTGACAATTTTTTGAACAAAGTGCCATCTAGTGATAACAATATTTTTATAACTTATTTTTTTGGTGATGCCATGTCATGCCATACCCCTGACTTCTATATTTTTATATTTTTTTAAATTTCTTTTCAACGACACGTGGACTATTTTTATCATAAAATACTTGCATTTGTTTTATATATCGTCACCTGAAATGCAAACGGACGTAACTACACAAAAATTCGAAATCGAGTTTTTCATTAATTATGGTTAATTTTATCAAACTACATGTTCACACAATATTTTAGACTTCTACGATCAAAAACCGCGACTTTATTAAAGAAATTCAAACGGACGTAACTACATGTATTTCTTAATGCAAAAAGACGTAACTACACTCTTGTATGAAAAACATACAAACAAATGTATTGTGTAAGCTTGTCAGCGTTGCCACAATGGGAATTCAAAATTACTCGCAAGTTTAGACAAAATTACCCAAAAAGTATGAAGTTATCCACACTTATAGAAGAAATAAACCTGTACAAATAAAAAAAAGTAACTAAAAACTAAATATTAGTAAGAAAAAAAAACAGCAAGAAAAAATCTGTTAAATCTACAAAATCTTAGTTATATTTTAGTACAATACATATGACAATTTATCTGCTGAATTCAGAAAAATCTTTTTTTGAATATTAGTAGACAAAAAACAGTAACAAAAAGCAGTTGTATCTCCAAATTTTAGTTATATTAAAGTTAAATTTAGTTGAATGAAAGTAACAATTTTCCAGTTGAAATAAAAAAAACAATAATATTTTGTTAACAATACTATATTCCTAATTTCAGTGAGTTAAATTGTTATTCATATTAGAAAAAATACATATGTATACTACTGTGAAAAATAAAAAATTTACGACGTTTTTAGTCGACTAAAATTAAACAAAATTTGTTGCTAATTTTAGCATGGTGAGTTCTTATTTAATTAAATTTAATTTAACTAAAACATAGCTAGAATTTTGTTCTTGCTGTTTTATCTTACTAATATTTAGCAAACCAATTCTGCTGGTTTTGGCAGTATCTTCTGCAGGGAGAGATAAACCACCAAACATCATCTAAAAACTTATTAAGGAGAACTTTTTTGGTTATTACAACTCTCCCATTTTTAGAGGGGTTATTTTCTCAGGGAAAAGTTGCTAAGTTAGAGGCGTTAGTGATAAATTTTCGAGAAATAATAGTCTTTTTGAAACTTAAAAAGTTCTTTAATAGGAATAAATTATGATTTCAAAATGTGAAGGATATAAAAATTATGATATCATAATTTTAGTGAACTTAGAAAATTTTACTGATTAAAGCCTATTATCTTGTTCATTATATCAAAAAAAAATCGTTTTTACCCCGAGTCTGTTAAATTTTTCAATAAAATTCTTTTTTCTTCCTACAAAATAGCACATTTGAAAATCAATTAATTTATATGGAGATTGATTGGTAGGCGTTTTCACAAATTTAAGAAAACATTAAAGGACTACACAGAGAAAAGAGATTTATTGTGGCAACCGAATTTTTTTGTCAACGGATTGGTTTGGTTGGATCTACCGATATATTTGTCTGTGGCAACAGAAATTCGGTATATAGAATTTTGGTTGAAACAAAATAAAGGGTGTTTTTTTAAGCTAGATAGAACTTTAAATTGTAAAAAGTAACACAAAAAATAAAATTTTGATGAAACATTTTTTTTTATTTGTTTCAGTATACTCTGACAAATCAACATGAATAGACTCACGCTTGAACAACGCTACGAAATTATCCAAATTTACTTTGAAAATCAGTCGTCGATTCGCGCAACTTATAGACGCAAAATTGTGTTCAGCGATGAGGCGCATTTTTGGCTTAACGGGTTTGTTAATAAGCAAAATTGCCGCATATGGAGTGAGACCAATCCACAAGAGACCCTACAGACTCCATTACATCCAGAAAAATGCACCGTTTGGTGCGGTTTTCACGCTGGTGGCATCATCGGACCTTATTTCTTCAAAAATGAGGCCGGAGCTCGCGTTACGGTCAATGGAGATCGTTACCGCACCATGATCAATGATTTTTTGTTTGAAAATATGGATGACATTGATTCGGAGGAGATGTGGTTTCAACAGGATGGCGCTACGTGGCATACAGCGAACGCAACCATCGACTTATTGAAATCAAAATTTGGCGATAAGTTGATTTCGAGAAATGGACCTGTCAATTGGCCTCCAAGGTCGTGCGATTTGACACCTCTCGATTATTTCCTGTGGGGCTACGTGAAGTCACTGGTTTATGCTGATAAACCAGCAACAATTGATGCCTTGGAGGACAGCATTGTTCGTGTTATTCGTGACATACGGCCAGCAGTGCTCGAAAAAGTGGCCCAAAATTGGACGTCCAGAATGCGCTTCGTCAAGAACAGCCGCGGTGCCCATATGCCCGAAATCATTTTCAAATGTTAATGTCACGTATTGATCTTTCCAATAAAAAAAAAATTTTGATTACAATTTAATTTTTTGTGTTATTTTTTACAATTTCAAGTTCTATCGGGCTTAAAAAAACACCCTATATATTTGAATTATAACAGGAATACATTTGACTCCGATAGCCAAATAATTCGGTTACTGCCAACCATTTAGTTGGCAATAAATGCAGTTGTCACAATGAATCCGTTTTCTTTGTGTATAATAAATTACAGAAGAACTTCTAACTTTTTTTTAATGCATTATCTGAAAAATTAAATTCCTTTTTTTTTAATTGGAACTACCCGCGTTAGTTTTACTTTACAGTGAGGTTACATGATCAAGATTTTGCTTTCAAGTTGATAACACATACAGCTTGTCAAATTCAGTTGAACTTGAATCTGTGACGTAGGCTGCATGCAACTTGATAGTCAATTTTGTTTTCAAGATGCCGTCGTCAAGGAAAGAACTAAAATTGCTCGCCTCTGTGGGCTGTTTCCGCACTGTAGGCTGTTCGAAAATACTTTATTTTTTTCTTCACATCTTCCACAGTTATTTTCATGTCAGCAGAAATTGGTTTTTTATTTATTTTTATTTTTAAATCATTTCGTCGATATACCGAAATATTCACATTCCGTATTTTATCAATCGTGTTTTATTGCGGCACAATATTTGTAAAAAGAAAAACAAATTTACAAGAAATTTGATCAGCTGTTTAAAACTTGACCGTCAAGTTTTCTCAAAACTTGAAAGCAAAAATTGATATCAAGTTGCTGTTCAATTTTTAAAATGTGAGTGTGTTAGTAAAAAAGTGTGAGTGTATTAATACTTGAAAGGAACTAAAAAATCTGGAAATATCGTTTATCCAATTCATGCATTGAATTCTTTTTTAATTGTGTAATTTATCCGATTACCCAAAAAGTACGCATGAAAGCAATTACCCACGCTCTATCCACGAAGGTAAAAATTACCCGCGATTTGTGGCAATTTTTTTCTTCATTTAAAATTCCTCAAATATCTGTATTAGAAATACATGTGTATTTTTTTTAGTTTAAAAATGATTAACATAAATCCTTTTTCTTCTTTTTTGAATAAAATATAAACATTAGATAAAAAAAATATAAACAAGTATTTTTATTAAAAAAGCTTGAAAAATCTACTAACATAACATGGATGTTTTAATTTTTATGGCGTTATTGGTTCTACATCTAAAAATGACTTTAGTGTAGTTACGTCTTCTTGTTTCAGAAAAAAGCAAGTCAAAAGGACATAACTAACATAAAAACTTTAATATATAAAAATAAAACAAAAATTGTTAAAAAATAAATAAATCTCCATACCATAAATAAAATTTGAAAAAAACTGCAAAGAATACTTTATTATTATTGATTTTATAACGTTTTTTACTTCTCCTGTATAAAAAATAAAAGTTTAGTTACGTCCGTTTGCATTCAAGGTGACGATATACTGATAAGTACCTCAAATTAAAGATATTTTAATCCTCTATCGATCCCCTTATCCAATTTTTTTGCACAAAACATATAAAAAAAATAAAAATGTTTGGTTAAGGGGATCGATAGAGGATTAAAATATAAAAATGCAACTTAACGGAAAAAACCCAACACGCACTTCTCTTGGCGAAAATTTTTTTTTTTCGCAAAAAAACGTATTATAAA
The DNA here is from genome assembly GCA_949987735.1 of Leucophora obtusa. NCBI lineage: Eukaryota > Metazoa > Arthropoda > Insecta > Diptera > Anthomyiidae > Leucophora > Leucophora obtusa. The sequence continues at coordinate 289,558,859 of OX465295.1, read as the reverse complement.
ATTTTATTTAGGATCAGCCTATATTTAGACTTTTCTTAAAAAAATTACAGACACGCGTATTTCGATAAGGTCCTCTGATGACTTCCTTAGGCCAGAATGAACTCCGGGTGGGTACAAGCCTACAGCAAATTATTTTTCGCAATTTGTTAATTCAGTTTCCAGACTTTTGCATATATATATATATTATGTCCTATGGTTCCATTAGGAACAACAACAGACTTTTGCATACTTTAATAAAAAAATATATTTTTTTAACATTTTTGAAATTTTTTACCAGTTTCGATTAATCGATTAATCGTATTAAATAATTCTAATTATTCGTTATTCGAAATTTGGACATTTTAAAATATTCGAACAATTTTTAAGCAAAATTGTTCGAATAATCGAATGACGATTAATTAAAAGAATACCCAGTACACTCTCAAAACAATTCCGTTGTGACAACCGAATTCGTTCGGTTGCTGCAACCTCGTAATTCAGTTGCCTCAACCGAATTCAGTTGTGACAGCCGATAACTCGGTTGTCGCAACCGAATTGAAATCGAATTCAGTTGCCACAACTGAATTCGGTTGGAGAAACCGAATTACGAGGTTGCAGCACTCGGATCAATTCAGTTGGCAAAAAATTCGGTCTCCACAACGGAATTGTTCTGAGAGTGTACATACTAAAGAAACATTTATGCTTTTGGGAAAAGGCTCATACTGTTGGTTTAAAGATCTCGATCTTGAAATCTAAAAAATGCATACATTTTTCGATGCGTGTTTGTTTATATATTAATTTTAAATCGCAAATTTTTAGTTCCTTTTTGCACGTTGTTAAGTTCCTAAAATTACTTGGCCTATTGATAACACTGTGAGACAAATGGTAGGGGTCAGTGATCGGGAAGGGTTCAAACTACCGGGGAAAGTTATATCGGTAAAAAAGAAGTTATACGTGTCCCAGCTTCGCTGGGTCAACCCTAGGAATCGAGATATATCGATTTGACCTTTGGTGGTCTTTTTTTTGACATAACTCGAGAACCACTAGTCCGATTTTGCTCAAACAATTTTAAAAAAATTACAATTCCTTTAATCTGTTCATATAACGTTTTTCTATATACTCAACAGTTTTGCCGGTAAAAATAAATGTATGAAGAAAAAAATATTTTTTGCCTAAAATATTAAAAAAAAAGTAATAAACAAAAGGTTATTGATTTTTATGGTAGCGGTAACAAACATTTATTTTTACCGGCAAAACTGTTGAGTATATAGAAAAACGTTATATGAACAGATTAAAGGAATTGTAATTTTTAATTTTTTTTAAATTGTTTGAGCAAAATCGGACTAGTGGTTCTCGAGTTATGTCAAAAAAAAGATATATCTCGATTCCTAGGGGTGACCCAGCGAAACGCCGGGATACGTATAACTTGTTTTTGACCGATATAACATTTCCCGTTGGTTTCATCCCATCCCGATTTTGACTGTCGCATAGTGTAACCAACTAATAATACGAATTACTTACCATATTTATGAAGCCATGGTCTTAATGGTTTTATTTCATCACAAACTACAGGATTAAGATATTGAAAGCTATTGTCCTCAAATTCATTTATATCAAAACAATATTCATTTTGAGTAAGATTTCTCATATCATGGTGTCGCAGTAATATGCCATCCTAAGAATTAAAAAAATTTAAATTATCTCGACTGAAAAAATGATACTTTTGATTAAGCAAGAGAATACAAAACAAATGGCCATAATTAGAGAACATATTTAATAGACGAGGAAGTTACCCAGCGGGTTCACTGCAATTTTGTTGAAATTTAGATATATCTGAGTTACTCGTACATATGTATACTATATCACAATTTTTTTAGGAGAGCTGAAAAACACATTAACCGCTGTATAAAATCTTACTTTTTATACCCTACACCACTGCGTGGAGAGGGTATAAAAAGTTTTGTGCTGATGTTTATAACACCAAAAAATATTGGATCTAGACCCACCTTATAGTATACCGATCGGCTGAGAACCACTTTTTATTTCGATTTAATGATGTCCGTCTGTCCGTCCGTCCGTCTGTCTGTCCATGTATTCTTGTGCGCACTATACAGGTCGCAAATATTTAGATATTTTGATGAAATTTGGTACACCGACTTACGTCGGCCCAAAGACGCATATTGATTTTGGTGGGGCCCATATAAGGATCCCCCCACAAAATTGACTTTTTTACACGCTGCAGGTCGCAAATACGAAGATATTTCAATGAAATTTGGTACATATACCTACGTCGGCCCAAGGACGAAGCCTATTTTTTTTTTTTGGATAAAATTGCTTTAAACCTAGTGCACATATAAGCGTCCCCCCGAAAATTGGTTTTTTCACACGCTGCAGGTCGCAAATACGAAGATATTTAAATGAAATTTGGTACACAGACCTATGTCCGCCCAAGGACAAAGCTTATTGATTTTGGTTAAAATCGGTCCATGTTTAGACCTAGTGCCCATATAAGGGTCCCCCACAAAATAAGCTTCTTTACACGCTGCAGGTCGCGACCGATTTTAAACAAAATCAATATTCTAACTCAAGTCCAAATTCTAATATGATATTGTAATATTAGTTTTTATTTGTTATTGCAAAAACGTGGACAATTTTCATAATAGAAAATACAATTGTTTTATTGGCATCACCCCAATCTTCAGTTGTCTGCAATAAGAAAATTATGATAGAAAATACAATATATAAAATCCTAAGAAAAAATTGTTATATTTTTTAATGCAAAAATTAAAATAATTGTTGATTAAAATCAATATGCTTCGTCCTTAGGCCGATATAAATCGCTGCAACGAATTTCATTAAAATGTCTTCATATTTGGGGACTGTAGACAATTTGGGAAGGGGGGAAAACTTTATATAACCATAATCAATAAGCTTCATCCTTGTGCCGATATAAGTTGATGTAGCCGATATAAGTTGAATATCAACCAAGCTTGGGGCAGTTACGCTGATTTGAGTTACTTTGAAAATCATTAAAAAATTACAGTGCGTTGAAAAAAAAAGTGCGAAAGATCCCGCCTCTACCCTACTGTAAAATAGTAATGAAATTTTTGAAATTTTGTTTAAAAAATTTAAAAATTTTTAAAAAAAAAAATCGCAAAAATAAATTAAAAATTATTTTAAATAAAATATATTTTATTTAGTTTTCCAAAAAAAGTTTAACAGAGTCCTTATGCTTCAGAAAAAAGAAGAAAACTAATTTCTGCGAGCGAATTTTTTACATAAGTATAAATGAATAAATCTATCAACTGAATGAAAATTGCATGCAGGTTTTATTTTAATAAAATTCAAGCTAAGAAATATATTTTTTTATAGTTGGCATGGCAACTGATTAAAGTTTTATTTACAAGTTATACAATATTGATAAATTTTTAATCCAATGGATTAATTTTTAATCAAATTCATATAAAAAAAAAACAATAAAAATCCTAATCAAATGTATCACTATTTTATTGAAAATTTATTCAATTAAGGAGCTACAAATTTTTAATTGAATGAACAATTTTCGTGATTGGAGGAATTTCAACGATAAAATTTATTGAATATGCGATTTTCATGATTAAAATTAGTTAAAAAAATAATTTTTTTCTGTGTAGTGGTAAAGAGTAAAAAGCCAATTTTTTTAATAGAAGAATTGTAATTTTTTAATTAATACAAATTTTTTTTTTAAATATTTACCCATTATTACCCAAAAAAATGTTTTGTAGAAAAAATGACTAATGCGGATTTAGAAATTTTCGTATATAATTTATTTATTTTTCCAGTGTTTTTTTTTCAAATTTAACTTTGTTAATATAAAATTGTAACAGTAGCAATGTGAGAAATACATTTAACATTTGAAAGCAGGGGTATGGCATCACCAAAAACAAAAGTTATAACCACATCGTTATCACTAGATGGCACTTTGTTCAAAAAATTGACAATTTTCTTTTTTTATTTAAATTGAAATAATAACAAACAAAAAAGCAAATAAAAAAAAAAGGAATTCTCAAATTTTATTATTTGAACATATTTTGCCTTTGATTTTTTCTTATTTTGCGCAGTTTTCAGCAATTTTTGAGTTTTTAAATATAGGCTCAGCTTTAGTATCAGTGATATTAAATAGTTGCTCAGGTGATACTAAATTTCAGGGCCCCCTACCGGTGAGTAGTGTAGGTTTTGATTTCCTATCTCTATCATTAATAGTCTCTGTTTGTAAGTGTCGCCCCAGAATGAGTGTAGGCCCAGAATAAGAGCGCAGTGATTTTTTCCATACATTTTGACATTTAAAAATCGCTGGGCGTAGCTGTTGTGAGATAGAATCTATTTTATTTTAATGGCGGTTTTTGTTATTTTCCCATTTTTTCTTTCTCGTACTCTCACCAATGTTGTCAAGTCCATTGTTATTTTTGCTGTGGATCTTGCGGAGTTTCTGGACGCGGTGTTTTCGGCCGACTGTTTGGACGACCAGCATTATAAAAAGTCGGCTCGTCGAATCGTGTGTCTTTATTCGAACATGGTAACGCGCCAAAAGTCCATCCATCAAATCTACGCCGCCCATATAGCAGTTGTACTCGAATATAATTTGAGGGCAATCGACTTCCACTTATTTGTTTATTTTTCGATCATAACGTGGTACCTTTCTTACTTGCAAGTCAGGGTTTGTTCTTGCAAATGGCTTGATGCCAAAGTAAGTTGCAGCTAATCGCACACACTTGGCGTCTTTCCACAAAACATTGCTGATTCCAAAGACAGAGCCCACAAATTCTACTGAGTAATCTCTTGGTTCGTCTTTGTTATCATTATCCATTGGAAGTTTACAATTTTGAATACGGTTGACTCGCACCGTGCCCAAACCGTACCCTTGCTTGCAATTAGGAATTCTCAATTCTTACCTATTACAGTAAAACCATCATCAGAAAGCGTATTTGTTGGATCAGTACTTTCCATTAATGGAGAGCGGGGTCTCTTCGCTGGTTTGATTGCATTTGTTTATGAAACTGGTTCGATGGATCTAGTTGGTGGTACCGTTACTTCGAATTCATCATTCTGAGTAATATTTTCATTACCCATTATTGGATTCAATGATGATGATCCCGAAGGTGCTTCAAGTGCACTTATATTCAACGACATGTTCAGTGATTGGAACAAAGCAAAGCACTATTTTGCATTTCATTAATGCATTGTGAAATGTAATGCTCATCTTTTTGGCTGATTTCCTCCGGCACCTAATTTGGATCATAGTCTTCGTCATCACTATTGAAATCTTCTTCTTTCTCGTCTGTTTCTATAGCATCGATAAATTCAACCAACTAAGCATCGGTCAAAGCGGATAATTGTATCCGCTTACGATCTCTGTCTGCCATTTCTTCTATTTCGTTCGAAAAAAAATTGCAAAACGGTGACAAATAATGAAAAAATTTAACAGCATAACATAGAGGCAATGAACAACGACATAGAATGGGACGAAAAATGTAGTCGTAATCCGCCCTGAGGCACTCTTCAGTTTTTTCATTCCCAACACATGATTTTTTTATTTTCCACATTCACCAATACACAGAAATAAGACAGAATATCTTACCTTTGCAAAAGAAAAATTATTCCAATTAGATATCGCGTAATGGTTAGCGCGTTGGACTGTTACACGTGAGGTTGCGGGTTCGAGCCTCAACCAAGGCAACATCAATTTATGAAAAATAGTAATATGTATGAGTTTTTTCTATCCCTCATACATATCGCAGCGTCCTCCTTCAGTGTTCTCTTAGCACTTAACCCCACCGAAGTAAAATAATATAACAGGGTTATGAACTAAAAAGCTTCAACAAAGTTCGCCAACTTACCATCAGATGGCGCGCAACAACTGTTCTAAAAATTCAACATCTCGCGCAATTACAGTGTTGCCATATTTGAAGCCCTTCATCTTTCACCACCTTTCACTTCTTCTCTATCCGCTTTCCAAAGGAAGCAGCACGTTAATTAATAGGAAGAATTTCCTGAATGTTGCTTCTCTTAAAAAAAAAATAATTTCGTTTTGAAAAACAAAAAATTATATGGGAAATTCCATGTGCTCAAATTCTTATTTCTCTCACAAAACTGCTAACAGAAATAAAACCAAGTGTCCGAATGCATTTGCACCTTCGAGAGAAATGTCACTAGATCTGTTTCCTAATACAAAATTATCAGTTTAAACAAAAAACAAAATTACTTTTTAAGAATTTTCGAATTTTGTGAAGCGTGCCTTGAGGCACTCTTACCGTTTAGAGGGTTAATTGAACAATTTTTTTTATTTGTTTTTGACTATCAATAACTGACTATTAGAAACTGTAAAATCAGCTTAAAGTTTATTTATTTTTACTATAAAAATAACAAACAAAACGGTTCGAAGAACTAAATTTATATTTGATTTTACTAAAAAATTAAAAATTTTTGTTTCAAACAACTTTTACTACAAAATATCTTTTTTAGATTCATTTTATTATTGTAGTTTTATTTTATTGTAAAACAATAAAAATTGACTAGAAAATTTGACTTTTATGAAATATCCTTATTTTTTTTTTAGTTAAATTTTTAAATAACTTGTGAAAAAAGTTAAAAGTTATTTTCCTTCTACGAACAACTGTTATTACTTTTAAAAATAACTGAACGGAAAAACTTCAGAACCAACCAACAAAAAGTGACTGTATTTATTTTGTGAGTGTACGACAACAACTACAAAACAACAAAAAGGTACCAAAGAAAGGTTCCAAAAAAACGGCCCTATCAGAAGTTAGAATATTTATATATAGTTTCCTTGGATCAAATGGCCAATATATGGAAAAAACAAAAAAAAATGGACAATTTTTTACCCCATTTTTAACACCCTTAAGCCCGAGATGACGATAATCTCAGTACTCCAATATTAGAATTTATTTCCTACAAAATATCCGAATTCAAGTCGGATTTAAAGTCGGATTTTGAAGCGTGATATATCGATTTTTTTGCCTCGAAGAGACCAGTGTTTAGCTATAAAGGAAAAATCCAATGAAAAAAAATTTAAAAAGGCGACCCCTACGTTCGGCAACCAAAAACTAAAATAAATTCTGCTAGGTTTATCGAAAAACTTTCCTTGCAAAAGTTTAATGATTTTTTGCGAGCTTTAATTTTCTGACATTAGGGTGTACAATAGGGTTGTAGCAACTGAGATCTGGTGGGTAACTACTAGAACGGGATTCTTGAGGTCAATGGCCCTTAGAGCAAAACACTGGTCTCTTCGAGAGAAAAACATCGATGTATCATACTTTAAGATCCAACTGTAAATGCCAAAGATATAACGATAAATGTAAAATGACGACCCCTACGTTCGGCAAAAAAACCTCCTTGCAAAAATACTTCATATTAGAGGGTGTACGGCCACTTTTTTTTGCCTGTAAGGTGGTACGTTCTACGCTACATACAAAATTGAAAATTTTCACGTTTTCGCAGATCAAAAAACTTTTCTCGAAAAGCACTATTTGGCATTCCTATTTCTTATAATCAAAGATACTGTATCAAAAAATTATTAAATATAGAATAAAACACAAATGTTGGTCGATTTTTTAATATTGCTATAAAAGAAAATTTACACGCGAGAGAAAACTGCTAGAGATAGAGCAAAATAGACCTCACAATAGCTCTATTGTGAATGATTTAAACAAATTAGGGGTATTTTATGCTCTCTCTTGCAGTTTTCTCTGGCGTGTAAATGTGTCTTAAAACAAAATACAAAATATGTGTTAAAATGAAATAAGCGCTAAATAAATTTTGAAAACTCACCAATTTTGCGGTATCTTCAGTTACGCATTAGTTTAATATTTTTCGCGTTTTGGAACAGCAAAAAACATCAGATCTAGCGCGTAGAGCATCCCTGCGTATAACGTGTTTAATTATAATTAAACACTGTACAAAAATTTCTAACTTTTTCCAAGATCATGAAGTTCTGACAATGGATTCTGGTAGAGGAAACCAACAAACAAAAAAAAATATACGTGTGTCGGCGTTTTGAAAGATCACATCGGAATTTTATGTTAGGGGGGTTAAAATTTCCCCCTTATCCAAATGTTTAATGTGAATCCGCAGACGAAACCTTCCATTTTAGGTATAGGACGAAATCTTCCATTTTAAGTATAGGTTGTGTTCAGCGAACTTATGTAAAATACTCCAAAGAACATTTTTGTGGCACTATTTAACCCTCTAATTCTTCAACTAAAGGGACTTTGACTTTGGCCCGGTTTTAAAAAGGGACAGAAAGAACCCGTAAGTTGAAGAGTTAGAGGGTTAAAATGTTCCACAAAAATATTCCCAATAGTGTTTTTCACAAGTCCGCTGAACACATCCTAAACCAAAAATTGAAGATTTTCATAATTTCCCCCTAAAATCCAGGTTTGTTAGACATTTCAGCGACATGTCTTTTTTGTCCCTTTTTAGAAAAGGACCAAAAAAGTTTCTTTAACTGCAGAGTTAGAGGGTTAAAATATTACACAAAAATATTCCCCGTAGTGTTTTAAATAAGTTCGCTGAACACATCCTATACCTCACATAGTTTCCTACGACAATTCACAATAAACATTTGAAAAAGGGGGGAAAATTTGACCCTCCCTAAACTAAAATTCTGATGTGTTCTTTTAAAAAGCCGACATACGTATATATTTTTTGGTCTCCTCTACCAGAATCCAATGTCAGAATACCGTAATTTTTTTTCGTGTTGCACTGTGTTATCAATACACAATGCCTATAATTATATTACTAAGGGTGGGCCAACCACTTTTCGCGTTGTGTGGCCAAGCAGTTACCGTGAATGGTGTTTGCTATCGCGAGATGATTATGGACTTCTTGTGGCCAGAAATTGAGGATATGGACCTGGACGAATTGATGCGGTTACGACAACTATCAGTAAATTTTTTAGTAGAATCGGTTGGCATAAATGAATTATTCGGTTGTGAAAATAAATTATTTTCGGTTGTGAACACTTACTTCTGCCAAAAATAATTTGGTACCTACAATTGAATTCAAAAATATCCTAAACCATGTAAAATAAAAATATACGAACATTTTGTTCTCTTTTGTTTATTGAATTGAAGTAAAAAATAAATAATTTTTAATATTTAAAGCAAACAAAAAGCGTGTTCGTTTACCTACTACAAGTTACTACTTTTACCACAGCTGGAAAAATTCAATACAAAAAGTAAACAAAACTTTCCAATTGTAGTAAAAGTAGTAAGAAATTCGAGTAAACGAACACACTTAAAATATTCAATAAAATTCTCGTTAATTTCAAAAGAAACACTATAAAATATAAACTACAAAAATTGAGCAAATTTGTATTATATATATTCAGATTCTTGAAACATAAATTCACTGTGTATCCAGAATAAAAAGATATATGTAGATTTCATTTATATTGGAATTGTGTTCTTTCGAAGACTTTTAACACCATAAATTACCTCAAAACACAAAGCACAAAGGGAAAAATCAAAAAAATCAAAAATTCTTTTTATATATTTCCGTTGTTGGAAGCATCTTATTATATTTCAATGTTTTTTTTAATCAAATATTTACGAGTATCTTACAGCACTTTTTAAATTTGGCTTAACTTTGGAATAAAGTCTTCTTTTGTAGATACGCGATATTCCAAAATATATGCAAATAAATATAAAACAAATTCGGAAAGGCATCCCAATAAAATCTGCAATAAAACGTAAATTAGTTTTCAAACTTAAATCTTACAGATTCGAGCGAATGATACTTACTTGAACAATAAAAGAACAATAAATATTTTCATTTAATGCATTTCTTTTGTTTTTTTTATTTTACAAGCACAATTTATTTTTGTAATTTTTATTTTATATTTTTTATTATTGACAATTTTATTCCTAATATGTGGTATGTGTGAAAGGAATTCGGTTCTGATTACCAAAAGCATATTTATAAATGTACTTTGGTAATTATAACCGAAATTCTATCACACCGAATGAAATAATGCATCGTAACAACCATCGAAAATTTTAAAAAATGTTTTTTTCCTTAAAGTTGTTGGGATAGCCAATTTTTCAATATAAAAAGACAACTTTTAATTCGTACTTTTAATATTTCAAATTCAGAATTAAAATTTTGTTTTATGAGGGAATAATAGTAATAATAACCGATTCCCAACTGAACTTTTCTCTGTGTGTACGTCAATAAGCCAAGAAAAATTTAAGAGCTAAAGGATGAGCTCATTGAACATTGAACCTCAATTATATCTCCGAGTCATTGAAAATATGGACAGTCGGATAGAGGTATGCCATCGAAACCATGACGAGCATTTGGCCGATATTTTGTTTCACACATAACTGCCATAGATCCCTCTATTATAATAAAAAAATATTAAGATAATTCTCTGAAAACTTTTTGCTTTATTTACAATTAACATCGTGCGTTTTGGTTGGACCAACCTTTATGTTATATAAAAAATAATTTTATGAATTTTATATTTATATTCACTCACTATTCGTTATATTATTTAAACAAAAATTTACTCATTTTATAGTAGTAAATTTACAAGCATTTTTTTGGAGTGTATTTACCTCATATAAAGTCCACTTATTATCAGGATACAGTTCTGGAGCAAGCATTTTAGTATTCTCGAACGCACACACACTACCAAATACTGGATGAAAATCATGTATCAAATGCTTTTCTATTGTCTTTTTATTGGTCAAAGTCACATTCTTTATAAATCCCTTATCTACATTAGGTGATGAATAATTTTTATAAAATTCAATAACTTGATTTGAACAAAATCTCATGCACTTTAAAATGGCACAAATACAACCACGCTTATAGGGGTTTACACTATCGATTCGAGTACCATTATTCAAAATTTTAAAACTATAGTCGTCTACTAAATCGGGGGTGATCAAGGTATCATTATTAAATAAATATGAATTATTTTGCAATTGTTTAGATGTTGTCAAATCAACTGTGTACTCATAAGAACATTTGCTAACATAATCACATTTAGAATTTGTGATTAATATAAATATTTTAATTAAAATTAAACTATAAAATTTAAAATTCATTGTGGTATTATTATATTTTCAAATAACCATATTTTAAACTAATTTTTTTTTATATACACTGGTTGACTGTTAATTAGATACTGTATTTAAATTGTAATAGAAATTATAGTGCTTAAAAACGATCAACACTACACTGTTTCCAGCTACTATTCCAAAAATACCAATGTATGTGTATAAATTCATAAATGCTTTATAAAGTTACAAATCAGATTTTTCATACAAAATTTGTTTCATTAGCCTCCTACAACTACGCAAAAACCGAAATACTCACAGTGCCAGCTGGAACAGTTCTGTCAAATTGGTTTCTTGAATTTCGCGAAAACCATTCAATATTTAAAAAAAAATTTTTATTAAATTTAGTTTGAAGAAAGTTTTTGTGTTTTTTTTAGAAATTACAAAAACAACGACAAAACGTTGCACTGCGGTAAAACACTGTCGACCAGGCACGTAGTTAGAGGGGGGCAAAAACCCTAACGTTTTATAAAACGTTAGGGTTTTTGCTATTTTCAGAAAATTTTTAAGATTTGTTTATATAAAATATATCAAATAATTGAATATGAATACAATTATTAATATATTAACCACAGTAATATTGTTTATTTTCCAGGGCATTAATATAAATATTTATTAAAACTTTTTATGAACAACTGGCTTAAAAGCCCGATACTTCGCTACCGTGAGTTTAAAATGTTGGAATACATTAAGAATAAAATTGTATTCTTTTCAAAGGATTTTTCTCTTTTAATAAATTTATTTAAGATTTTTGGAGAGTATGTTTTAATGTTAATTTTGAGATTTTTGGCTTAAAGGGCTTGCTGAGGTCAATAAAGGGTGCGTCTTCCCCTATTTGGTCCCCCCAACCACAATAATAAAATTTGCTGGTGCGGGAATCAAACCTAGGTCTACAGATTGCTAGTCAATAGCTCTACCATCTGAGCTATATCGACATGTAATATTTAATAGATAAAAACAAAATTGACCTGCTGCATACAAGTAAGCTTACTCGCGAACATACAAAAAATCAAAAAATATGTGGTTACATATATCCTTACCAGTGTTTAAAAAATATTAGGTCTAAAAATAGATTTAAAAAAATGTTTAAAAAAATCTAGAAAATTATTTTCTATTTGAAATAATGACAAAATAAGTCCAGGGACGTAGCTATGAATTTATTTCGGGGGGGAGGGGGGTCTTTTTTTTGTTTGCTGGGGAAGCTTATAAAAGTTAAAAAAACTCGTTATTTTAAGTTAAGTGTGCATTACTTTTTGTGTAAAGTTCAATAAAATGATAGTAATCACAAAATCCGCTATCTAAAAGACAAAATTACCCAAAAGTATGGGAACGAACGAAATCACTCTAACCCAAAACTATTTAAAAGAAAAAAAATTAAAATGTTTATAGTTTTAGTCTCAAAAATCGCACAGAAACACATATTTTTTGCATTTAAAAGTTTTTTGACTTCGTTCAGTTAATTATACCCTACACCACTATGTGGTCAGGGTATTATAAGTTTGTGCTGATGTTTGTAACACCAAAAAATATTGGTCGTATACCGATCGGTTCAGAATTTTTTTTTTATTTCGATTTAACGATGTCCGTCTGTCCGTCCGTCCGTCTGTCTGTCTGTCCATGCAATCTTCTGCGCACTCTACAGGTCGCAAATATTAAGATATTTTGATGAAATTTGGTACGCAGACCTATGTTGGCCCAAGGACGAACAAGTTTGATTTTGGTGAACATCGGTCCATGTTTAGACCTAGTGCCCACATAAGGTCCCCCCAAAATTGGCTTGGTTACAAACTGAAGATCGCAAATATTAAGATATTTTAATGAAATTTGGTGCGCTGACTCACATTATAGAAAATTTTGACACAAGCCCCATTGTAACCCATTCGAATTTCGGTTCCAAACATTAGTTGGCTTTTACCCAGACTGGTGTAGGGTATTGTATAGTCAGCATGCCCGACTTTAACCTTTTTACTCGTTTTTTAGGTAAATTTAGTTGAATCTTTTTAAAATCAATAGAAGTATTTGCAAAAAAATTAGTAAACAAATGTGTGACCCAATACTCGGTAAGTAGCTAACTGAACATTCAGTAATCGGGCCTTAACATTTTTATTTTTGCTATGTTATCTTACTAATATTTAGCAAAAATAATTTCCTAAATTCAGCATGTTTTTCTACAAGGTCATTTTTGACTGATTTGTATTTTACATCGTTTTTATACCCTACACCACTATGTGGTCATTATACCCTACACCACTATGTGATCAGGGTATTATAAGTTTGCTGATGTTTGCAACACCAAAAAATATTGGTCCTAGACCCACCTTATTGTATACTGATCGGTTCAGAATTTTTTTTTATTTCGATTTAACGATGTCCGTCTGTCCGTCCGGCCGTCTGTCTGTCTGTCTGTCCATGCATTCTTGTGCGCACTCTACAGGTCGCAAATATTAAGATATTTTGATGAAACTTGGTACACCGACTTACGTCGGCCCAAGGACGATGCCTATTGATTTTGGTGAACATCGGTCCATGTTTAGACCTAGTGCCCATATAAGGGTCCCCCCAAAATTACATTATTTAAACGCTGCAGGTCGCAAATATTAAGATATTTCGATGAAATTTGGTACACCGACCTATGTCAGCACAAGGACGAATCCTATTGATTTTGATTAACACCGGTCCATGTTTAGACCTAGTGGCCATATAAGGGTCCCCCAAAATTATATTGTTGATACGCTGCAGGTCGCAAATATTAAGATATTTTGATGAAATTTGGTACACCGACCTATATCAGCCCAAGGACGAAGCCTATTGATTTTGGTGGGTCCCCCCAAAATTACATTGTTTAAACGCTGCAGGTCGCAAATATTAAGATATTTCGATGAAATTTGGTACACCGACCTATGTCAGCCCAAGGACGAATCCTATTGATTTTGATTAACACCGGTCCATGTTTAGACCTAGTGGCCATATAAGGGTCCCCCAAAATTATATTGTTTATACGCTGCAGGTCGCAAATATTAAGATATTTTGATGAAATTTGGTACACCGACCTATATCAGCCCAAGGACGAAGCCTATTGATTTTGGTTAACAGCGGTCCATGTTTAGGCCTAGTGCCCATATAAGGGTCCCCCCAAAATTATATTGTTTATACGCTGCAGGTCACAAACATTAAGATATTTTAATAAAATTTGGTACACAGACCTATTTTGGCCCAAGGACGAAGCCTATTTATTTTGGTGAACATCGGTCCATGTTTAGACCTAGTAACTATATAAGGGTCCCCCCAAAATTGGCTTGGTTACAAACTGCAGATCGCAAATATTAAGATATTTTAATGAAAGTTGGTGCGCTGACTAACATTATAGAAAATTTTGACACAAGCCCCATTTTAACCCATTCGAATTTTGGATCTAAACATTAGTTGGCTTTTACCCAGATTGGTGTAGGGTATTGAATAGTCGGCATGCCCGACTTTAACCTTTTTACTCGTTTTTGTTTGAGTTTGTTCCAAAAGCAACAGGTTCTGTTCTTCCAAACTAGAACAGGTTGCTTTGGAACCGGTTCTAGAACCAGTTATATAACTGGTTCTGAGACTGTGAAGCCTTCTAGTTTGACTTCCAGGAATCAGTTTTAGAACCTGTTCCATGGAACCGGTGGTAAAAACACCTATTCTAGAACAGATTCAAAGGCAACCAGTTCAAAAAAATTTTGCTGGGTACTGTTTAGCTTCATTGGTTATTAAAATATAAAGCTATTAAAGTTTAAAAACCTTATGAGTTACTGGTTACGGAGTTTACATTTGGCCTATTTAGAAGACAATTGATTCTAAATAGGATCGGTCCATTTTGGACCTATCGCCCACATGTACTATATTTCCGATTTTCTCTTAAATGCACCTAAGACTTTTTTTCTAATCTTTTATACAAATTTTGAAAAAAGTACATTTCAACACATTCGACTTTCGGATTAAAAAATTAATTGAGGTTCAACTACATAGATTGATTGTAGGGTATCGTATAGTTGGCGTGCCCGATTTTAGCTTTTTTACTCCTTTTTAATTTTACTTGGATCACTAGGTCTATCTTCACATAAATTGCATTTAAATAAATTTTAAGATACATTAATAACCCAGCAAAATCTTTCATTACCAAATAAGTGGTTATATAAAAAAAGTAATTTTTATACCCTACACCACTATGTGATCAGGGTATTATAAGTTTGTGCTGATGTTTGTAACACCAAAAAATATTGGTCGTAGACCCACCTTATAGTATACCGATCGGTTCAGAATTTTTTTTATTTCGTTTTACCGATGTCCGTCTGTCCGTCCGTCCGTCCGTCTGTCTGTCTGTCCATGCAATCTTGTGCGCACTCTACAGGTCGCAACTATTAAGATATTTTGATGAAATTTGGTACGCAGACCTTTGGACGAACAAGTTTGATTTTGGTAAACATCGGTCCATGTTTATACCTAGTGCCCATATAAGGGTCCTACCAAAATTATATTGTTTATACGCTGCAGGTCGTAAATATTAAGATATTTTGACGAAATTTGGTACACAGACCTATATTGGCCCAATAACACAGCCTATTGATTTTGGTGAACATCGGTCCATGTTTAGACCTAGTGCCCATATAAGGGTCCTACCAAAATTATACTGTTTATACGCTGCAGGTCGTAAATATTAAGATATTTTGATGAAATTTGGTACACAGACCTGTATTGGCCCAATAACGCAGCCTATTGATTTTGGTGAACATCGGTCCATGTTTAGACCTAGTGCCCATATAAGGGTCCTACCAAAATTATAATGTTTATACGCTGCAGGTCGCAAATATTAAGATATTTTGATGAAATTTGGTACACAGACCTATATTGGCCCTATAACGCAGCCTATTGATTTTGGTGAACATCGGTCTATGTTTAGACCTAGTGCCCATATAAGGGTCCTACCAAAATTATACTGTTTATACGCTGCAGGTCGCAAATATTAAGATATTTTGATGAAATTTGGTACATAGACCTATGTTGGCCCAAGGACGAAGCCTATTGATTTTGGTGAACATCGGTGCATGTTTAGAACTAGTGCCCATATAAGGGTCCCCCCAAAATTATATTGTTTATACGCTGCAGGTCGCAAATATTAAGATATTTTGATGAAATTTGGTACATAGACCTATGTTGGCCCAAGGACGAAGCCTATTGATTTTGGTGAACATCGGTCCATGTTTAGAACTAGTGCCCATATAAGGGTCCCCCCAAAATTGGCTTGGTTACAAACTGCAGGTCGCAAATATTAAGATATTTTAATGAAATTTGGTGCGCTGACTCACATTATAGAAAATTTTCACATAAGCCCCATTTTAACCCATTCGAATTTCGGATCCAAACAATACACCAGACTGGTGTAGGGTATTGTATAGTCGGCATGCCCGACTTTAACCTTTTTACTCGTTTTTTATTTTCGTTTTTATAAGCAGTCTACTTATTTAATTACGCCTACTTATTTAATTATAAAAATAATAAATGCTAAATACTTACTTTTTAAAAACTATTTAATTAATGATTAAGCGCTAATATTTAACTACTAGTAGTCACTTATTTTTTAATTGTTTATAAACATACGAATAGCTACTTATTTTGGTAACTACTTTTTTTATATTTTTGTAATGCAGCCAGTAAGCAGGTATAAAAACTTTGTGCGTTTTTTCATGCAGCGAATATGGACAACTACTTACAAAAACGACTTTGTCGAATAAAAATAATAAGTTTTGACATAGAATTATATGCAGTAGACCTTAATTTACTGCTTAATATTTAGATATAAGTAAGGAGCAGCCATTACTGAGATTTTGCTAAGAACATAACGGGATATTAAGGGTTTTTATGACAAAAATAGTAAATTTTGCCTCACCTGACGCGCCCATTTTTTAGAAAAATAGAAACCGTTGTTTTACGAAAAATCTGTATAACGTTGAACACTATTTATGGTAAAACAGAAAAACTTTGGTAATGGGTGCGATATACTCACGCATTACCTTGTAATGATAACTCATTACATTCTGTATTATTTCAAAACAATAAGTTATGACTTATACACTTACCCTTAAATTCATAAACGCTTTGTAAAATTATAGGAGGTTTATTAAACATATTTGGTATGAAAATGACGTTTTGTAAACCTGCTATAACTTTATAAAGCATTTATGAATTGAGGGGTTACTTTTTAAGCAGTCAAATGTTTTGTGTGTCGATAACTCAGGTGGTAGAGTTCTCGGCTAACAAACAGGGATCCGAGGTTCGAATTCCAGCGTGATCATATTTATATATTTAATAATAAATAATTGTAATAAATTTTTTTTAAATAACTTTTTAAATACATTTTTTTTATGAAAATCTATTTTTAGGCACACTACATTTCGGAGCCTTGTAACCACATAAGTAACCACATACTTTATTAACTCCTCCACATACATACCTTGGGGCTCATCGTCTGTAAAATTAATCAGTGAAATAAGGTGTAAAGTACATAAAGTAAAGCATACGGGTGTCACCAACTCCTGCCCGAATATCCAAGAAATAAAAAATACCGTCTTCCTAATCATGGATTATCAAGTAATTAACATTGCGAAAATGGGAATTAGTATCCGAATTTATAAAATTATTTTCTAGATTCTGGGTTTTGTAAAAGATCACTTAAATAAAATTTTGTTGATTTTTTCCAACTTTAATATGACTTAAAATTGGTGAATATTGTTATTAGTTTGGTCAAATTTGGAAGGGATTATGGAAACCTGTTGTTTGATTATTCATATTTTCAATCTTTGCTCCCTATTCAAATTCTGCTCAAATTTAACAAAATATTCGTCCAGTTTTCATCAATATTTGAATAAGCTATAAAAAACTTTACTGCAACTTTGTTCTAAATACATTTCAATCATTTGGTGTTTTAAGAAGTCCGACTTATAAAGGGGGCGGGAATACTACACATTCTCCATTATGTACTTCAGTTGTTTTACTATTGATTCCAAGTCACTGATCGAAGCAATGTTTATATTCTTCTGTAGTTGAACCCTTTCTCGATAATTTTATGCTAGTTGAACAAGATTTTTTCGTGAATCTAAAGAAAATATAAAACAATATTTTACATTTTTGATGTCATTATTATTAATAACATACTAACTTTTTCTTGATTTCATTACGAACATGTGATGAGCAAACAAATATTAGAAACATTAACGGACCCTGTAAAAAAATTCAATATATTTTTATAAATAATTTTGGGTCATATAAAATCACTTCCCAAACTTATAAATGGCCTATAAATCAAATTTGTCATAAAAAATTAATTTTATAAACGTCTTATAAGAATTTCAAATTAGCTTTAAAATAGATATTGAGTATTTAAGTGCTTATGCATAATAATTTGAAACCCTGTTATACGTTTATAAAAGGAATTTTGTATGAAAAATTTGTTTTATAAACCACTTACAAATTTAAAAAGTGATTATGCATATGAATCTTACTTAGTATCTAAGTTTCGTTAAAATCAATCCCATCATCAGGTCAAATAAGACCCAAACAAAAACAAGATTTTAATTTCCTCTGAAACTATTTATGTGCGTATTTTTTTTTTTTTATTAAAAAAGTGTTTTTATTAAATTTTGCCTTGTTTTTGAAATAAATTATTAATATGGGGTATTATGCGTGCAGTTTGTTATTATTTTTTGTTCTTAAGAGGGAAAACTTGATCTGAAAACACCAACTTGTGGAGTCAATACCGACCCTAGGAAAAATATATTTTTGTGCATAATTTATTGTTCATTAATGATATAACAATAGTAAGAAAAAATTTATTTGACATTGATTTTGCTCGAATAGGAAAACTTAAGGTACTTAACCCATATTCTCCTGAATTAAGAAATTGTGCGAATTTTCAATGAAAACTGGTATATCCAAAGGCTTTTATCAAGTAAAGCCTTTTACCAAAATAAGATTTTTCTGCATTTTTTAATATCATACACAATTGCTATAATCAATAAATTCGGTTGGTGAAACCAGGGGTATGGCATCACCAAAAAAATAAGTTATAAAAAATCGTTATCACTAGATGGCACTTTGTAAAAAAAATTGACAATTTTTTTTTTTTATTTAAATTTAAATAATAACAAACAACAAAGGAAAAAATACAAACAAATATTTGAAATTTTATTATTTGAATATATTCCGCGTTTGTTTTTTCCTTCTTTTGAGCAGTTTTCAGCAGTTTTTGAGTTTTTAAATATAGGCTCAGCTGATACTAAACTGATACTAAATATCAGCGCCCTCTATCGGTGAGTAGTTTAAGTGTTGATTTCCTATCTCTATAATTAATAGTCTCTGGGTGAAACCATATTGGAATGTGATTCCTAAATATTTTGGGTAGTGCTACTAAAATTCAGTTGTGTAAACTGAAGTTTGTTGTGATAACCAATATTCAGTTGTATCAACCTATTTTAGTAGATGTAACCGAATTTCAGTTGAAAAATGGCATATTTTTTCTCTGTGTGTACTTATTATAATATTATCTTTCCATATTACCTATTACACTATGGAACATTTTTGGGATTATTGTTTGGGGGGTGAGAAATTCCAAGTCAGGGTGATGGTACTAGTTCAGTATAGTAAAACCCTCAAAGGGTTTGGCGTTCGTATGTGTCATTTTTTTTTATGACCTTTTAAATTTTTTCCTTATCTTGATGTTTTTTCGCTTAGTTGTAACTCGAGAACCACTTGTCCGATTTTGATGAAACAAATTTAGAAAAATTTAGAATTACAATTTCTTTAATCCGTTCATATAACATTTTTCTTTATAATCAACAGTTTTGCCGGTAAAAATAAATTTGTGGAGAAAAAAAAATATTTTTTTGCCTAAAAATTAAAATTTTTTATGAATTTAAAAAAAAACTTACAACTAAGCGAAAAAACATCAAGATAAGGAAAAAATTTAAAAGGTCATAAAAAAAAATGACACATACGAACGCCAAACCCTTTGAGGGTTTTACTATACTGACCTAGTACCATCACCCTGACTTGGAATTTCTCACCCCCCAGATTGGCTGTTGTACTGTGTTATCTTCAATGTATCCAGATTTTTTCAAAATAAAATTTTTAATTGGTTCTCTACACTGATAGAATTTTCGTTCATACTATTAATGAATCGATTTCATTAATCTGAATTCACTGATTTAATGAACAAACTTCATTGAGTTAATGAAAAATTCATTAATTTAATGAATTTTTTCATTATATATTTTTAACTAACCCGTAAGATATGCTATAATTTTGATAAGGGTTTTGAATTTGCTAATTACTAAAATAGATATATGTTCCAGTAATGAACGCTAGGGTTGCAAACTGAAATTATTTAAATATAAAAGTCCAAATAATGACATCATTTTGTTTTGGCTATTTAGTCAATCGGTAACGCGATAATGTTTACATTCTGGTGATTGCGGGTTCAAGTCGACTTCAGGGAGATGTCAAGAACGTTGTAAAAACGAAAAAGAAATATATGTACAAATAAAAATTAATAAAATAAAAATAAATAAAAAAGTAAAGCAAAAAAATATATTTTTTTCAATTAGTTTTCATTTAATGAATACGTTTCATTGATCTAATAAACGCGTTCTTCATCCAATGAAAAAAATCATTGGATTAATGAACAAATTCATTAATACTATGCACAAAATTCTATCAGTGTAAATTCTAATCTACCTAATAATCAAGACTTTTAAAAAGTTTTAATATGCAGTTTTAAAAATTTCTTTTAAGTTTTTAACTTGTGTGCTTTTAAGCATTTTAAAAAAATTCCGACATAGAGACAACCCTGGAACGTTAATTTCAAATATTTGTATTTGTGGTTGTAGTCAAACTTTTATGCTAGTTTTTTTTCGAATTTTATACAAATATTCCATACAAATTTAAACTATTATAAAATTTTTTAGTAGGTATAAATTTAGCTTCTTAAAAATTAAGTACCCATGCAAAAAAAATATTTTGTGACTTACGTATTATACATGATTTTATCCGAAAAATGAGAACATCTTACTGTATCATATTATATGTATCTAAATTGGTTTAATAAGATCTAAATTTATACAATTGAAGGGCTTAGTGCAATAAGTTGATAAGCCACAAAATAAAAATATTGAAATAATCGCCTTTAAAGTTTAAAAAAAATGTGTAAAATCAGCTTTTCATTAAATAAGACTCTTGATGGACGTAATAAGTGTTTAAGGAAGACTACTACCTCATATCCATCGATGGATACCAGGAGCAAAGCAGAAACCATTGTTTCAAAGAAAAAGTGTGGCTTATCAAGTTATTGCAGAAACTTTATTCAAGTTTGTTTTATTTTGAAGATATTTTAGGTGTTTTGCAAGATTTTCATACTCTGTATGGGTGATATCAAAAAATGTGATAAAAACCGTGTAACCACTGAATTTCTAATGCATGGATTACATTTGAGTTACATATTTCGATATATATCAGCGCATTGTCACCTGTTTTACAAAATTTATAACAATCTGACCAATTTTTGGTTAATACATAAAATTTGTGACCAATTTTATAGGCCAAATGTAAACTCCGTAACAAGTAACTCATAAGGTTTTTTAACTTTAATAGCTTATATTTTAATAACCAATAAAGCTAAACACTAATTGTAAGAATTTTTATGAAGAGGAAAAGTGCCGTTTTTAATAAAAATTAATACATTTTACAAACTTTTTCGTATATCTTAGCTATCACGACTTCAACTCTGTAACGATTTTTCGTCATAATTTTTGATAAAAATGCATATACCAGAATTTTGGAGTTATCTATTGTTTATATTGCGAAAATTATAATGTTATTTATACTCAAATGATCGTTGGACTGTAAGTAATCATCCAGTATAACAGACTTGAAGCTTTTCTGCAGCATGTAACATTCTCGAGATGAAAAAGGATGTCTTTAATAAGATTTGAAAAAATGTTGTAAACTCCGTTCCTAATTTTTACACCAAACTATTTAACGAGTAAGAAAAACAATGTCATATTTGGATTCACCTTGTAGGCATCATGCGATTTTGTTTCGGAAAAAAATTCTGACAAAGCGTTTCTGAAAGAAAACGAAAAAAGTAACCAAATGTAAACTCCATAACTATAAACTCCGTAACCACAATTGTTTGCATCAGGTTTCATTCAAATAAATGTAGATAAATGTTTAAAATATTTTAAAATAACCATAAACAGAGGTGATTCAACTAATATTTATGCGTCAAAAGACGATTCAACTAATAATTTTGCGTCAAATCAAAAAAAGTTGTCAGTTTTTTACCCTAAGCTGCTGGAGCGAAAAACGATTGATTTTGCATTTCATTGGTTTTGAATCGATATTTCGAGTCATTACTGACATTAGTTTGACAAATTAAATTTGTTTCACACAATTTAAAAAATTTTTGATCGTGAAATGTTATGTTTTTAATATATTATTTTGTAACTGCGTAACCGCTGTTTGAATTTTAAAAAATTTTATATTTTTGAAAAGCATTTAAAAGGACCAAAAATACAAAATTAAAAAAAAATTTAAATTTTTTTCGCGGAATGAATTGTATATTTTCGCGAAACCGCCAATTTGATTAACACAAATTATATATCATTGGAAAGCAAGTTGAAAACCCAAATACGAAAAACTAATAAATTGAAGAAAATTCGTACCCAATTTTTTTTGTTATATCTTTTGCTTGCAGGAATGTGAACTCCGTTACAACAAAAATAATTTAAATTATTAATTAAAGTTATTGCGACAACTTGTAGAAGAGATTTTTTGCAACTAGGTTTATAATGACTAAACTTACTGATTCCATTAAGAAAAAACCGAAATATTAACACTTTTTTTGCTTCTCTCGAATTTGGCCCAAAAATTTATCACATTTTTTGATTTCATCCGTATACATTTTATGAGTGCTAAAGTAAGTCTTATACCATATATCCCTCGCTGGAAGACTAGAACACAGTTAAAACCGGTTTATTAAAATAGTGTGGCTTATCAAGTTATTGTAGAAACTTTATTCAAGATTTTTTTGTTTTGAAGAAATTTTAGGTGTTTTGCAGGACGTTCATACTCTATATCGTTAGCTGAAATGCAAAACCACGTAACTAACATTTTTACTATTTTACAGGAGAAACAAAAAATGTTATATATTGAAAAATAAATGGAGTTTTGGTAATCAAATATCGCAGATTTTCTAAATATAGACTGATTAATTCATTTCTGGAATAAAAGTAATAATTTATTAATGTTTCAAAGAGTTAAGTTAGTTATGCGCTTTTGAACTCGTATTATCTTAAACAAATACACGTAACTACAATGAATTTTTTTTAAGTTTCAAGGAAAATTTTGTTTTGCATTCATAAAATGGTGAATAAAAGAAGTTGTTCTCTTGTTATTTAATATATCGCTTTATATATTTATTATTTTTTTTTAAATATGAAAATAAAAAATGATTTACAAAAGCAAAAGATAATTAACAACAATAACTACAATACAAATAAAGGAAAAAATTAAACCTTTACTTCTCAAATGGAATTTCATTGTAATAATAATGACAATCGGGTGGAAGAAATGGTTTAAGGTCCTGAAGATGTTGCCATTTATTGCTTGAAATTTTTATTCTTTGTAAATGCAACTTCAAAGTTTCAAACGCTTTTAATTTGTTTCCAATTCTTTGTGGAAATTCCTTAAACTCATCTGTTGCACTTAATTTAAAATAAATTACTCCAGAGGGATCATACGCTAATACACGAATCATATTGACTGTGGGATCTCCAAAAAAAAAATTTATTATAATTAACAAAGTAAAAATTTCAAACTATAATCACTATAATTATGAGAAAATAGGACTACTAGGGGAGGGGAGCGTAGTAGCACTATCCGCTAGTGAAATATAAAAATTCAAATCCTACTATGAATAAATAAAATTCAATAGAAATAAATATGTGTTAGTTACAATTTTCAAGCAACAAGTATGTATGTAGTTACGTGCTTTCGATTTTCGCTAATAATATGTCTAATTTTTATTATATGACAGTAAAAATTGGAGAAGACGTGGACCTCGTTGATATGCATCATAATCGATCAAAAAACCGATTTTGAATTTTTTGTTAGTTACGTGGTTTTGCATTTCAGTTAACGATATACATTTTATGAGTGCTAAAGTAAGTCTTATACTAATATATCCCTCGGTGGGAACAGAAACAATCGCAATAACACTTATAAAATTATTTTTAAGAAGTTTTGGGAAATAGGTTCTTATGACCTCCAAAACAGTTATCTGTTTGGTTGTATACGCTTGGCTAAAAAGAAAAGGCCATATAAAAAAAAGTAAAAAGACAAGAATCGAGAAGAAATACTCCAAAATTCCAGAGGAATACTAGACCATATTTAAAAAATAAAAAAAAAAAAAGAAAATTATGTACATTGGTGTGAGCAAAAAGGTTACAGAATTGTTAATTAAAAACCCCAACAAGCGAGTAAACCTGTCTCTTTTTGTCCAGATTATTTATTATTTTCCCAACCACCTCAAAAGTTATGATTGAAAATGTTAGAATACCTAAAAGTATTTGTAAAAAATTAACATTTTAACAAACCAATAAAACGTGACAGTTTGTACAGAAAATTGAAAACATAATTTTGTTACAGGTTGTGCTTCTGTATATAATATTTGGAAACCTTTCACATTTCCATATTTTTAAAATAATGCTTTTCAATGGCATCTAGTGGCCCAGCAACGGATATCTGATACACTCAGATAAAAAAGTTTGTAAAAAAATTTGTAAACAGTTTTCAATCGCACTATACTATTTTTGTATTGATTATTAGTACAATTTTTATTTTTAGTAATCATTTTTGCTATTCTCTTATTACATATTATTATTACATATTATTTTTTTACTAATTTTCGCTGCTGATTTCAGCAAAACCTTTTACTAATTTTTCAAAACCGAGTGCTAAGTTTAGCAGAAAAATATACTAATATAAAAATATTTTTTTTTTTTGATTTTTTGCAGTTCTTGTTTAGTTTATATTTGTTACTATTGATATATTCTTAGTTTAGAAATAACACCCAGAAAATTTTATTGCATCTCCAATGCATAAAACGGCAATAACTGGAGAATAGTTTGCAATTTTGACTGTAAATTTCAAGTACTATGAAGTAATTATACGCTTGTTACAATCGAAAGAAAAAAATTTCTTTTTTTTAGATTTTACAGTTTTTTTATTTTTTAGTACATTTTTTTGCTAATTTCAGCAGTTTGATTTTAAATTACAGTTTACAGCAATTTACTGAATTTTAGTAGCTGCAACTAATTATTTATACTAATTTCATTGTACTAAAATTATGTTATTTAGTAAGTTTTTTTAACTGATTTTAGCAAATCGATTTTGAATTGCATTTTACATAAATTTTACTAAAATTTAGTAGCGGCAACTAATTTTTTCTACTAATTTTATTGTACTACAGATCAGCAGACATGTGTTGCTAAAATTAGCAAAAAATACCGCTGGCCTCAAAACAGTTAAATTTCCCGTAATAACAGCAAAATATTCAGTAGCCATTACAGACTTTTTTGGTTGAGTGTAGTAGTTTTGCATAAATTCTGAGTACAAGTATCCTAAGTATGATAGCCCTGAGAAGGAGCTACGATTTTTCCAAAAAAAATATCTTTAAAAATTTCTTCAATAACTTGATAAGCCACAAACGTTAATATAAATCACATATCGCTGGTTTCTGAAATTACTTCATCATCAGTTGGCAGAAAACCTTTGTCCACCATACTACCATCATTATCTTCACAAAAAACTTTATTTCCGCTTATATTTTCTTCAGAATTCATCTTTTTGTTTAGAGTTGTAGTTTATAAGTGTGGCTTATCATGTTTTTGAATAAAAAATTTTTTCCCATTCAAACGAAATTGAAGTCGGTTATATGCCTGTATGTTGTTCATATGTTAATCGGATTTTAATTTTATTTGGTAATTATGAAATTTAACTAACGAAAACTTCTGCGTTTCAGTAACATATAAAATGTGTACCCCTCAATTCATAAATGCTTTGTAAAGTTATAGCAGGTTTACGAAACGTCATTTTCATACAAAATTTGTTCAATAAACCTCCTATAATTTTACAAAGCGTTTATGAATTTAGGGGTTAGTTTTTAAAGTTTTTTTTTGAATTTTTCTTCTAGCATAATTTCTCTGAAATGTAAAAGTATTAGATTTAAGTTGAAATGGAAGCCGAAAAAGCTGAATTAGAAAACTAAGTGTTGATAAATTTGATTGCAAGTGTCAATCGATTTCAAATCATCCTCTATTGCAGTTATTTTAATATTAATTTTACCAACATAATTCTCCGAGTTCTCTAATAAAAACTTTTATGAACTGAGATATTGTTAGATAGAAAAAATTTTTTAAATGTGTAATAGTATATAAATGTAAACATTTAGCTGAAACATAAATTCAAATTTCTATCACTACTTCGATAACTTAATTTTTTTTTAATTTTCACTCCCTATAACAAATTCTAAACACAAACATTTAAAAAATGTTTCGACTGAAATATTTTTAGTTCAATCTAAAGACCAAGCCAAACAATGAATGGTGTAGGGTAACATATTTGTTGTGATTTTTTTTTATTTCAACAAAAAGAAATTGTTTAATTTTTTACAAATACGTTTTAACACTTTGATGATTATATATATTTTTTTGGTTTAATTATTATTTATCTACACGAATTTTAACTATGTGTTTTATTTATAAAAATTGGAAAAACACTACAAAACCATGAATATTTTTCAAAATTTAAAATTTTATTTAAATTTTTATTTTTTGTTTTGATTTTGATATTTTGATAAACAGCCATATTTGTTTAGGGAGACTTTTCAAAATAATGACACAAAAATGCAGTGACAATATCGCCATCTGTTGTAAATTTTTGGAACTAAACAGCATTGCATTTTGTTACATCTTTATATTTGACATCTTTGAATAAGTTATAAAAAATCGTTATCACTGTAAAAAAATTGACAATTTTCTTTTTTTATTTAAATTTAAATAATAACAATCAACAAAGGAAAAAATACAAACAAATATTTCAAATTTTATTATTTGAATATATTCCGCGTTTGGTTTTTCCTTATTTTCCTTATTTTGAGCAGTTTTTGAGTTTTTAAATATAGTCTCAGCTGATACTAAACTGATACTAAATAGTTGCCCAGGTAATACTAAATTTCAGCGTTCTCTATCGGTGAGTAGTGTAGGTTTTTATTTCCTATCTCTATAATTAATAGTCTCTGTTTCATGACACTGTGATTTTTTTTTTCGCGAAAAATCTGTTTTTTTTGATTAGTTTAATGCATTTTTCTTTAGTTTGATTTGAATTTACGACACCCTGCTGGTAAAGCGAATTTGAGTACGCTAAATGCCATGGCACTAGCGTTTTAAAATTTTTATTTTAAAGTAAAATTTTTCTGTTTTGAATATACACAAAACAACGTAACACTGTAATTTTTATTCGCGCAAAATAATTTTTCGTAAAATTTTTTTATTGTTTTTTGTTATAAAGATCTGTGGTACACGAGAGAAAACAGAAAATTTGTGCTTCTGTGTTAATTTTTCAATAATTTCTATTTGCTTCTTCTGTTTTAAGTATTTCTTCTCGTAAAGCACCGTAAGTTGTTTGAGTTTCACATGAAAAAATGATTTTTCACGGTAACCAGTTTCACGTGAAAATTGTGTAGAGTTTGTTTTCACACAAATTTAATGTACAAGACTATTATTTTTCTTGGGAAAAAGTGACATTTTGTGTTTATTTTGATTGTGTTTTTGTTATAAAATAAAAAAAATTGTTTATTTGTTTAAATTAAATTGCAATTTGAGGCATTTAAATTTCTAGTGAAATTTTTCCACGTGAATAACAACTTACGGTGCTTAAGTTCCAGAAAATGTCACCTAACAGCTAATACAATTTTTTTTACCACTGATTCTGTGTTCAAGTCATACCGCTATTTGTTGTAATCGTTCTACATGCTCGACAGTCTCAACTGTGCCCGAATTCCATAGGACGATTACCGTCTGACGATATCGTTTTGACTATGGTGTTGCTACACATGCCGGAAATTTTTGTAATCGTTTTTTCGAAATTGTTATTTTCGCAGATATCGTCCAAACGATTGAAAATGCACGATAGAAAAATAGCAATCGTTTTGAATATTTTCTTTCTTAAAACACAAAAAAAACTTTTTTTTAAGTTATAATTTCATATAAGGCTTGTTCGTTTACTTACTACTCTAATTGGTGAAAAAGAGCTTTGTTTGTAATCGTTTAAAAAGTACTGAAAAAATGTTGAAATGGGGGTACTCCTCTCTTATGACAACTCAGTGTTAAAAGAAGTACATCTAGATCATCAATATTAGTACTTTTTCTACTGCTTCGGCATCTCTTTTTTTTTGCTGTGTAATACTAAATTAACCCTAAATGAGCAAACTTGGATTTGCCTGGTTTTTGCTATTTGTGTTAAGTTTTGGGCTTTCGTGTGTTCAGACATATACATAGAGCCAAAAATTACCGTTATGTGGGGGAGTTAGAGGGTTAATATGTTCAACAAAAATATTTGCCTTAATATTTTCTACAAAGTTCTTGAACATACCCTATACGTTAGATGTAAAGACAACATAGTTTCAAATACCCTATATGCTGCACGAACAGGCCAAATGGGGGAATTTTAACCCCCCCTAAAATAAAATTGCAATGTGATCTTTCAAAACGCCGACTCACGTATATTTTTGTGGTCTCCTCTACCAGAATCCATTGTCAGAACACCGTAATTTTTTTTCCTGTTATAATGTGTAATTGAAGATCGTGATATGACATACTCTTAGATGTGAGATTAAGGTTCACCAGTACACTGTGTTGCATAACTATAAATACACCTTCATTTTACTGAATTTCTTAAGTTAAAAGAGAAATAGAACAGTTTAACTTTCAAGTATGTAAAACCAATGAAAATAAATTATACATATTTAACAAAAAATAATTCACTAGTTTTTATTTTACTTTTTTGAAAAAGGAATACCAAAATTAATTAGTGTTTCATAACTATTAATACACTTAACTTAAAACACAAAAATTGGCGAGAAAACCTTTAAAGCAGCAGTTTTAATAATGCGTAAGGCCTCCTTTTTTTTGAATCAAATCAAAAATTCGATCAGACTTACTATCCACCAGATGTATTCTTATTTCTTCAGTTATAGATCTCCACGCATCAATAACTGCTTCTTTAAGGTTATAAATGCTTTCATATTGTCGGTTTTCAGCATAAACTCGACGGGTTAATATCCCCCAAATATTCTCAATCGGATTTTGATCCGGAGAACATGCGGGCAATTCCAGTACTCTTATATTTTTTGAAGAAAACCATGCCATCGTCTGCCGACTTACATTCACTGATGCATTGTCTTGTTGGAAAATTAATTCTTCTCCACTACGGTTTTCTATAAAAGGCACTAACTTCTCTTCTAGTAATGTTATGTATTCAGAAGAATTCATTATGGTGCTTGGAAACGCCAAATCAACCATGCCGTCACTACAAAAACCTCCCCAAACCATTAAAGAACCGCCCCCGAAATTTCTTTTTGAGAAATATCGTGGTTCCTTACGTAGGTCTCTCCAATAGCCATTAAATCCATCTGGACCATCAAGATTAAACTTTTTCTCATCAGAAAAAATCACCTGCAAAAGAAATTTGTGTTTAAACAACTCAACTACCAAGAACGATTATTGAGTTACCTTTCTCCAGTTGGTTTGCAAGTTTCTTTTAGCGAATTCAAGTCGAGTACTTTTGTGGCGGGGTAATAACTTTGGTACAGACATTAGTTTTTGGCGAGTTATATTCTGCGAATCCTTTAAAAGTCTACTTATGGCTGATTTCGACACATTTACCTGACATTCCTCGATTATCTGACTAAGACTCTTCATTGTGTTGCTGGCACAGTTTATTATTCTCCGCTTGTCCCGTTCAGAAAGCTTTTTTTTTGGGCCGCCAGATTTCTTTTCACCATATTCACTCGGATTTTTTGCAAAATTTGTAACAACTACATGTGAACGATTTATTTTTCTTGCAATTTCTCGAAAACTTAACCCGCTTTTTAAATAGGCTGAAATTTGCCCTTTCTCAAAATCACTAAGGTATGAACCACGTGGCATTTTATTGCAGATTGATTGAAATTGTATAATAAACATAAATAACTGTTCTAATTTTATTTGTTTACCATTCTTCTTTGTTTAAAGTAAAATGTAATTATAGTTATGAAACACTAACAAAATACTAATGCCCAATTTCTCTCTCAAAGCTAGGAAGTAAATCTCTCGAATTCTGCATAATAAGAGATCAGTTGCCACACTTTTTAAAGTTGTTATAAGTTTTAAAAAAATGTTTGTAACTTTAGGAAAAATAACAAAAAACAAATGTAATTATAGTTATGCAACGCAGTGTATAAAAAAAATATTGCACCAAAAGTTAGCACCAAAAACTATTTGTTCTCGTTGAATTCCTCATAAACCAATTCCTCTATAACAGTTAATTCTAAATTTTACACCACCATTTGTTTGCCAGAAGTCTTCGGAGAAATTAGAAAAACCGATCCCCGATAACAGATAGTTCTTCACCATGACAACTCGAGATCACACATCGACTGAAACAAATAATTTTTTGACCGCTTAATAGATCGAATCATGATCGAATCGATCGAATCAAAATGCATCGGTCATCCGCCATACAGCTTTGACTTGGTACACAAGGACTTTTTCTTGTTCCTGCACATCAA
Source organism: Leucophora obtusa (assembly GCA_949987735.1). NCBI lineage: Eukaryota > Metazoa > Arthropoda > Insecta > Diptera > Anthomyiidae > Leucophora > Leucophora obtusa. Next base: position 289,527,848 of record OX465295.1, on the reverse strand, counting down.
AGATAAACTAAGTGGACAACGATTTTTGTTAGCAGAAGAAGCGGAAGATGCATTCAAAAACAATGTTTTGGAGGTGTCTCATACTATGACAAGTGTTCGACCGCAAGCAAGAGTGTATATATTATAAGGGAGAATATTTTGAAAAAATAAAGACATTTTCAATAACAAATTTCTACTTTTTCATTGTAAGGCTCAAGTTATTTAAAGTTAATTTAATAACAATCTCTCCTGATAAAATCAACAGAAATATTTGCTGAATATCAGGAGACTGCTCATTTCGGAAGTGTAGATTTTTATTCGTATTATAAATAGAAGCTAAATAAAATGGTGTTTTATATTTCATTAAATATATTTAATTAAATTTACAACGTTATCGACATAAATTATCCAGATAATTTACTCTTCTTCTCTTTATGTCAACAAAAACAAATTTTCACATACATTCAAATATTTTTTTGTGTAGGTGTAGGACTACATATGTCCAACACAGCAGATGTCAAAGAGTAAGAGATGTGTGTAATGGTTATCGGTTTTTTCGTTTAAGTTCGATTTTAAAGTGTGATATATCGATTTTTTGCCTCGAGGAGACCAGTATTTTGCTATAAAGAAAAAATCCAATAAAAAAAAATTTAAAAAGCCAACCCCTACGTTCGGCGAACAATATATAAAAAAAATTTCTACTGGGTTTATCAAAAAACTTCCTTAGCAAATTTAACAAATTTTCAGTTGAAAACTTTGTGAGTCAAGTTTCTGTGTTGATGTTGCTGTAGTTGTATTATTTTATTTTTATATTTTCTTATTTTGAATGCTTAAAAAAATATGTTCTGTTTTTGCAGGGTTATTTCAGCGTTTTGTTCGATTTTTTAATGGGTCCAACCAAAATTTGAATCGCAAGGTGAAAAAAATTATTCAAGAAATCTAGAAACAAAAAGCTTTGGACATTTTTTAATTCCGGTTTCAAACCGAAAAATTTGAATTTCGACCACCAGAAAAACTTTAAAACTTTTTGTATACTTTTTTTTTTAATTTTTTTAAATATTTTTTTTGTTCAAAATGTGAAATTATTCATGCACAAGAAATATTTTTTACAGGGACCCATATAGACAACGCATAGTAAAATTTGCAAGTTTTTGGGATGAAATTAATGTTAAAACGTGTAGCAATTTACCTGTAATATTGTTGCAGAATAGGCTACATATATTCCAATAAGAACTATTCTTTTGTTTTTTGGATATAATGATCTCAATGTATGCGATACAAACACAAAAATCCATTCAAACCCCATTAAGGAAAGTACTCGAAAATAAATCATCAATCTGTAATTATAACAAAATAAAGAAATTAGACCCGGTCAGATCTGTTTGGATCTAATTAGATGTTATTGATTTAATTAGATCTGGTACATCAAATGTGATAAGACATGGCATACTTGATACATTTATATCATGGTTGGCAAACACTAACAGTAAAATACCAATAACAATTTAAACACCCCAGCAAAACCTTGTATTACCAGGTAAAGGGAAATGGAATAAGAATTCAAAAATTGTAAGTAACATCCCAGCAAAACCTTCTATTACCAGGGGGAAAATTACCGCAGTCGTGATAGAGGTCTATTCGATAGCAATTATTGTTACTTAAAACATTACAAAGATTAAAACTAAGTTAGGGGAGAAGCATTTCGTTCCTTTTTTACAAATGTGAGTTAAAGTTGTAACAATAGTTATTCGTGTTCTTTTATTTGCACTTTAAAAACGTGATTTTTTATCAATTTCGATCGCTTACGACTGCGGGAATCTGGCCCCAGGTAAAGGGAAATGGAATAAGAAACCAAAAGTTGTAACTACCCTACGGGAAATTTTAACAAACTGTCACCGAACTGGCCCCTTTATATGAAATAGACTGGTCACTTTTACATGGCGTTGTCATAGAAGGGGGAAATTGACCCCTTGTGACATGTCACAAGACAAATCCTAGGACAGGTTACTGAACTCTTATAAAAAACAAAGTTCAGGGACCTGTCCTGGGATTTGTCTTGTGACATGTCCAGGACAGGTCCCCCAAATAACTCCAAAAAAAACTCGGCATTAAAATTAAAAAAAAATGATAATATTTTCGCATTTTCAATTGATGTAAGTGTTTTGAGTTTTTATTACTTCAAATAATTTCCTTTAAATTTCAATTGCTATTCCTTTATTTCAGTTGTAGTTTTCAAATTTTATGTTTTTGTTAGATTAAATATTGTTGACCTTTGGTATTGTTATATTTTTAATATTGTTTGGCTTTAGGTCATAAATTTTTAAAAAATAAAAATCCAAATATTTTGTATTTTATTTTTCAATATTTTATTTTTTAATTTTCTTCCGATATTTCGATTTGCATCGCAAATCATCCTCTGGGATATTTAAAAAATACAATATATTAAAAAATATATTTTTGAACGGGACTGAGTTGAAAACTTCTCGCTGCACTTAAAGCTTACTATTATTTTTAAAATAATGCATCAGATGCTTTTTCAAATTATTTTGGATTTTTTATATGTTAATTTAAAAAAAATGCAACAATTAAATAATATTTTTTTAAGTAGTTGTGCCATAAAAAATTTCTATTCAAAAAATACCAATTAAACTATTTAATAATATTTTAGTGTCTATTTTTATAAAAAGATTTAGACGATTTGCCTAAAAATTTGTGTGAAAAATACTCACTTTTAAACTTTTTAATAAAAATAGACGAATACTTCTGAAAATCTGCATAGAAATAAAATATCCAGAAATAGAAATTTTTGGATTCCATATTTAATCAAAAAATCGATCTTAGTTCTGATTCTAAAGCTGGTCCGATACAAATTTGCACCCATTAACAATTCCATTATATCCTGAAAGAATTTATGATTCAATTTGTTTAACCGTTTAAACCGCGAATTAATATTTAATTAATATATTTCTAAGAGTTGTTATAAAATTAAGACGGCCTTCCATACATATTAGATCGCTATTTAAACTGTTATATGAATTGATATCGAAAAAGTGGAAGATATGGATATTTTATATTAAGCCCTTATTTCAGAATATATTAAGTAGATTTTCTCATGACTGCAACCAAAAGATGAACTTTGGCGTAAGTTTTTTTTAATAATAATAATAATAAACATACGTCGGATATATTCATTTTCTAACGAGTGGGAATTGCCGGGATCCCGGAAAATTCAGAAAAAATCCCTCTGTCCCGGGAAATGAAAAAGTCCGGGAAAAGAAAAACCCTAATTAGTACGTAATTCAGTGGTTACATATAGGAAATAAGAAGTTACCAGTAATGAGCTTAAACTCATTACAAATAACAACAATATAACATATAACACAATATCAGTAATGCATTATTTTAAAGCCTCCAAATAAGTATTGATATATCTCTATATCGGTAGCTCATTATTTAATACCTCCCAAATAAGTATTGATGTAACACATTATTGCTAACACGTATTGCTTTAGGTTTCAAAGAAAGGGCAAAGGGGTACCCACTGCCAGGGTCCAAACCAAAGGTCCAAAAGGTCCAACCCATTACTAAGATTTTGCTGGGACCTTTCAAATGACTACCGTTAACCTTTAATGCCCTAACGAAATCATTTTAAATACCGTTAACCATAAAATACACTGACGAAATAATTTAAAATACCGTTAACCTTAAAATATCCTAACGAAATAACTTAACATTTTTTATTTATTGACTTTCGGCTTTTATTGGACAGCTATTGCTATTTTTTACACACACACATGAGGTTTTCCAAAGTGGCGGTCTGTGAAGTTGTCAAAAAATACCAAAAAGGACTATTGTTAACCTTTAAATATCACTAACTAAATAACTTAAAATACCGTTAACCTTAAATCAGTGATCGGCATCCATAGCCACCAGTGGCCGACCATAATCGGTTTTTCACACGTACACAACACGAATGACAACAAAACTCTCAACTAAGAGCATGACAAATAAAAATATTCCATTCAGTAGCATGTTAGCTTTCAACAAAGCAGGTTAATGTCGCTTTGTTTAAGAAGTTTTAGAAAAATTTTACACTCTTAAAATTTTACAAGAACAGGAAATTTATTATGAATTATTTTTATTTCTTTAATTCATAAAATTTACTAACTAATGGAATACTTTTTTAAGAATAAATAATTTATATACAAAAAAATAAATATTTTTAATTAAATTAATTAATTCTAATTAATATTTTAGTATAATAAAATTTATTATGAATTATTTTAAAAAATTAAATTACTATGAATTATTTTTTTTATTTCTTTAATTCATTCATGCATTTATTATTTCATTTCTTCATTAATTCATGTTCTTAATATTCAAAAATAAATTTAAAAATGACAATCTAATTTTTCACAGTGTAAAACACCAATACATTCACATTCTCTCTTTCTGCCGACCACTGCCTTAAATATTTTTAACAATAATATAATTCAACGAAATAACTTGAAATACTGATAACCTTAAGAAATACTTCGAAAATAACGCTATCCATTATCACTAAACTTATGAATCGATTGTCAAACGCTGCTTTATGGCCAAATCTGATCACACCTAATCTGCTCACATCATTTCTGTTCATATTTAAATGGATCTGAAAATTTGTGAGCAGATCCGGTCACATAGGATCTTATCTGGTACCAGATCTGATCTTTTTTACTCGGGTCTAGTTTTTTAAAATTGTGCAAAACTCGCAATATAAAATCAATTACAATTATTTACCTTTTCATTTGCTCCTCATGTATTTCACGAAAATAACGCAATTGTTCCCTTTTAGTTTTCCATGAATATTTTATAATCTTTATATACAAGGTCAAACTGTAAATAACCAATGATATACCCAGTACATCGTATAATAAAAGTACAGAGATTGGATTTTTATCTAAAAAAGAAGAAATTAATTTTTTATAATCGGACACTCTAAACATATGATGGGCATCTCAGGCGAAGCCTAGCAAATATGGTAATACGAAGAAGAAGATTCCCCGATCATACACTCACAATATATTTTCCATAACCGATTGAGATTTATTTAAAAAGTAATAGGTAAAGTTTGTTTTCAATTGAAGAATCAATTAAAATACATCGAAACATATTATGCGTGTTCGTTTACCTACTACAAGTTGCTACTTTTACTACAGCTGGAAAAAATCAAACACAACTTTCCAATTGTAGTAAAAGTAGTAAGAATTTCGAGTAAACGAACACACTGTTTGTTTAACTTTTTTTTATCAATCAATAAAAAGCAAACTAGAAAAAAATAAGTATCGTCTGTAAGAGTTGTTATTTTCAGTCAAATATTCTATTTTTAGAATTCTATTTTTATAAAAAATAATTTAAATAATTTCGTTGTTTTCTGTTTTAAAATAAAAAATTCAAATATTTTCGGTTTTCTTTCTTGTTAAAATAGTTTGTTTATATACAAAATTATTTCAATTCAAATTATAAGAAATTCTTTACTCATACACACAAACATAGCCAATAAAAATATGAACGTGTGTGTTGTGTATGGTGAAGTGTTTTGAAAATTCAAACAAAAAAAAACTTTCAAATATGAAAAACAAACCACAAAATCGTTTTTTTTACGTTTTATCAGTTAAAAATTGATAATTGTTTTAATAGACTTTTCAATTATTTTTATTTCTTTTAGGGATTGTTTAAATAATGTTTGAAAATAAATAGCAAAATGGTTTGAATATAATGAAAAATCAGTAGTCCTTTTTTAATTGTATTTTCAATTAATTTAATGTGTATTTTAGGTTGTTTTTAAGGATAAAATATTGTGAGTGTACCTCTGGGAAGAAAACATTTACTACCGGCAATAACAATTTTTGTGCTGGGAAATTTTCTTCCTTACGGAGCAACTGTTACCCGGAAGCAATGTGAAAGCGCTTCCCCTGGAAGATAAATACGCGATACTTTAAAACATTTATTCTCGTCAATTAATCGCCGGAACAGACATTTAAAAACAATTCTTTAATTTAATTATAAGATTAGTGCGATTCTTTTACTTTTTAAAGATCGGTAGGTAATTGTAAAATTTAGATAGTTATATACAATTGTCGCTAAAACTTATTCCGTAACTTTTTCTACCGAATTTTGCCATTGAGTAATATCGTTGACTTCCAAAAATCATTGTCAAGTTAATGACAGAAAAAAGTTGTAGATAAGGTAACGAAGGAGCCACACAGCTGTCATCAGGAATAGATTGTTCAATAGTCTTGAGATCATGGTTATCTCACGCATAGGCCACCGATATCGATCGATTTTACCCCGTTAGACATTTTCGTGTGAGGTTTCCTTATATCGCAGTTCTATGCCAATAAGCCAAACGATCGATGCCCTTAAAGTCTACATATCCCTTGCCATCGTTCAAATTCAGCCTGATTTATGCGGCAGAGTCATCGAAATTTGGAGCTCAGGAATGCGCGCCATCTTGCGGATCCGCGGCGACCAGTTGAACGATGTAATATTCCACACACCATGTCATTGATAGGCCTTTCAAATAAAACAATAAATTCGTTGGTATTTCAAAAGAACCTGTTTTATTTTTAATTTTAACATGGGAAACCCTTTATTGGCTGTTGAAAATTAGAATAATTTTGTAAATTTCGACTAATTTTCGTATGTATTATTTCCGGAAGCTAAAAATTGGTCCAAAATTTTCCACGCTTAGCAGTTTTACATAGGGCAATACCTCTGTGAAATGTCGTAGAATCTTAATATTGTTTGGTTAATATTTTTTTTGTTTTAGGGCATTTGATATATTTTTGACCAATTTTTGAGATTTGTCGAAAAGTAAATCAGCTACTATTTCACTGAAAGTGGTTTTAAGAACTGACGAACAGTGCTTCGTCCCCATATAGCAAATCGGCAAAATTAGAGGAGTTATCGTAGAAGAATGAAATTCCGTGTGCTGATTCAGAACATGTAATTTAAGAAAAATTCGAAGTTTCAGCAAAATCGGTGCAAGTACATGACTACCTCCTATACATCCTTAATCTAAAATTTTTAATTTTAGCTACAATTATAATCAGAATAAGGCGAAAATTGGTTACTGCCGGTCAAATTATGTCCCTTAACTCAGTGGTTAATTTTGTTTCATTCGGGGTAAGGACATGACTACCTACCATATATCCTTTTTCTAAAAAACAATATTTTGGTTACATTTATGATCAGAATACACTAAAAGCTTAAAATAGTTTGTAAAATAATATTTTTTAGCTCTTAGGCAAATTTTGTTTCATTCGGTGCAAGGACATGACTACCTCCAGATTTAAGATCAGAATGCACTAGAAACTTACAATATTTTATAAAATTATACTTTTTATCTCTGTGGCAAATTTTGTTTCATTCGGTGCGAAGATATGACTATCTCCCATATATCCTTTTTCTCACACCCAGAAAACAGATTCAGTTCGGATAACCGCATTTGTAGCCAATCGCATGGTTCGGTTGTGCGAGACGAATTTTTCAGTTGTGGCAACAGAAAACCAATCGATACAGGACTAATTTGACTGTGGCAACGGAATTTCAGTTGTATCAAGAATAATTCGGTAGCCGCAACCGAAAAATTCATTTGATGCAACTGAACGATTCGATTGGCAACAAATGGGGTTGTCAGCACCGATTCTGTTTTCTGGGTGCAATCATTATCAATTTTAAGGACGCCACAGACGAGCAGTATTATTGCACAATTTTTACAAGTTTTTTATGGTGCAATGTTATTTTTTTTAGTAAAACCTTCAATATGACACACACGTTGTCAAAAATAACTTGCTAAAATTTAGTGAAAACAATTTTTGACAAAATAATCAATTTTCATAAAATGTCCTGGAAAGGAGTCGCTCCCCACACAAAACTCGAATTATCATTTTTATACCCTACACCACTATGTGGTCAGGGTATTATAAGTTTGTGCTGATGTTTGTAACACCAAAAAATATTTGTCCTAGACCCACCTTATAGTATACCGATCGGCTTAGAATTTTTTTTTATTTCGTTTTAACGATGTCCGTCTGTCTGTCCATGCATTCTTGTGCGCACTCTACAGGTCGCAAATATTAAGGTCTAAACATCGACCGATGTTCACCAAAATCAATAGGCTGCGTTATTGGGCCAACATAGGTCTGTGTACCAAATTTCATCAAAATATCTTAATATTTGCGACCTGCAGCGTATAAACAGTATAATTTTGGTAGGACCCTTATATGGGCACTAGTTCTAAACATCGACCGATGTTCACCTAAATCAACATTCTTCGTCCTTGGGCCAACATAGGTCTATGTACCAAATTTCATCAAAATATCTTAATATTTGCGACCTGCAGCGTATAAACAGTATAATTTTGGTAGGACCCTTATTTGGTCTGTGTACCAAATTTTATCAAAATATCTTAATACTAGCGGGCGCAGCCCGCTACGTTGTTAGCGTGCCTTAAAGGTTAAGGGGGGGAGGGCGCAGCCCCCTGCGCCCCCCACAATTTTTATTAAATTCGTTTTTTTATTTAAAGCCTTCACCCAGCCACCACAAATAAATAATTCTGCACAACAATGGGTTTAAAATAAATAAATATTTGATCACTTTTTCTCATGAAAGTGGATTGTTAGTAATGAATCCATAATAAATTGCAATATACGTGTGTATGTTAAGATAATTTGGTAAAGTGCGAACTTAGGTAGATAGACCCGTAAGTAGTTTTGTTCATTTGTGTTTTGAATGAAAATAAATAACGTAAAGCAGGGTTGGAAAGCATTTTATAATATTAAAAATAGCGGGCAAAGCTACGTTGTTAGCGTCTCTTAAAGTTTTTTTTTTAATTCCAGTTTATGTAAAGGTAGACCTGGCAATTCAAGTAAATTCACAAATTCAGTTGGAAAATTTACTGCGTCGGTTTCTTCTACCGGTGCTTCGTTACATGAAGTTTAAATATCGGAATATATAAGTTCCATTCCTTTTCTAAGGTTTTTTCTCTTTCAGAAAATTTGTTTAACTTTTTGGGGAGTATGTTTCAATGCTACATAAGTTTCATATTCCGTTGATAGTGTTTGAACAGGTAATTCCCTCTTCCAATCCATTTGCATTGTCTATAATTTCAATTCCACTCGTTCAACGTTTATATCCATTTCATTCCACTTGTGTAGTGTTTCAATCCCACTCGTTTCCTATTTAGTTTCTTAATTTTAGTGTTTCATATACACTTGTTCTTTAAGTTTTAGGTTTCTAGCTAAAGACGCAGACGTTAAGGGGGGGGGGGCAATTTTCCCCTTTTGAACCACCATTTTTACCACGTTCCTGTCCAAAGTCCTAGAAATGCCTTGTCGATAAGTTAGCCCATACTCCAAGGAAAACATATTATATATTACAGGTTTCTAGCCGAAGGGTTCGGTTAGGCCATCAAGGTGGAGAATTATTCCGTTTTTACCCCTCCCGGTAGGAATTTCCAAAAATTCCGTCTTAGAGGACGTCTGCGTTGGAGGAGGAACCTACTACATACATAATTTTAGGTCTCTATATCCAGCAGTTTGGCCAGGCCATCAAGGGGGAAGTTTTTTCACTTTTTACCCCTTCCGGTATGAATTTCCAAAAATACCATCTTAGGGGACGTCAACGTTGGAGAAGGAACCCAATTTAAGATCCCTTGTTCCAGCAGTTTGGCCAGGCCGTTAAGGGGGAGACTTTTCCTGTTTTTGACCCTACCTGTAGAAATTTCCAAAAATCTCATCTTAGCGGATGTCTACAATAGAGGAGGAACATTAATACCAAATTTCAACTTCCTACCTCCAGCGGTTTGGGCAGGCCTTTAAGCGGCACTTTTCGCTTCATTAATCCCCATTTTTGCAATGTCCCTGTCCAAAAAGCACCGTCTCGGTAAGTGAGCAGATACTCCAAGTAACATATGTTTTACATTTCAGGTTTCTAGCCAACTTTTACTATTTGTGCCCCTCTCGGTAGGAATTTCCGAAAATCCATCGACAGGGAATTCCAGCTTCCTAGTTCCAGCAGTTTGAGCAGGCTGAGAGGAACTTAAGTATCGAATTTCAGCTTCCTAGTTCCAGCAGTTTGGACAGGTCGTTAAGGGGCAACTTTCCCTTTTTGAGCTCCCATTTTATAACGACCCTGTCCAAAATTCAAAAAGTATCTTTCTAATACGTTAGCCCTCACTCCAGGGACCCACATTTTAAGCTTCAGGTTTCTAGCCTAAGGGGTTTTTACCGGCCCCCAAGGTGAGGCTTTTCTTCTTTTTGCCCCTCCCTTTAGGAATTTACAAAAATTCCATCTTCGCGGCTATCTGCGATGGATGAGGAACATTCATACCAAATTTCAACTGCATTGCCTAAGCGGTTTGGGCAGGCCGTTAGTGGGGACATTTTTCCCTTTCAACCACCATTTTTACTATGTTCCTGTTCCAAAATAGAAAAATTACGTTGCCGGTGAGTTAGTCCTACTCCAAGGAATACATATTTAAAATTTTAGGTTGGCCAAAAGGGATTGGGCAAGCCGTCAGGAGGAGACTTTTACCTTATTTCCCCTCCCGATAGGAATTTCAAAAATTCCGTCTAAGCGGACGCCTACACAGAAGGAGGAACTCACATACCGAGTTTCCTTTTGGGATATCCTGTAGGGAATTCCAAAAATACAAACTTAGTCGATGTCTACTACAGTGGAGGAACCTTTATACCAAATTTCAACTTCTTACCTCCAGTGGTTTGGGCAGGCACTTTTCCAATTTGTGAGACTTTTTATGGGGAGACTTTTCCCCTTTTTGCCCGTTCCGGTAGGAATTTCCAAAAATCCCGTCTTAGCGCACGTCTATGCCGAATATCAAGAAACCTTGTTTTAGTGGAGATATCCGTGGGTGGAGGAAAAAAAGTAGTTTTTTTTGAAATTATATATTATTTTAAATGGTACTTTTTGGAAAAACGAAATTTTTTGGAAAAAGATACTTTGTTTTTACAAAGTACTTTATTTGTACTTTTTTTGCAAAAGGTATTTTTTTTTAAAGTTGTTTTTTTTTGAAAAAATTTATTATTTTTTAGAAAAAGGTACTTTTTTTGGAAAAGGTACTTCTTTTGGAAAAGGAAAATTTTTTTAGAAAAAGGTACTTTTTTTTGGGAAAAGGTACTTTTTTTTGGAAAAGGTACTTTTTTTGAAAAAGGTATTTTTTTGAAAAAATGTATGTTTTTTGGGAAAAGGAACATTTTTTTAGAAAAAGGTACTTTTTTGGGAAAAGGTACTTTTTTTTGGAAAAGGTACTTTTTTTGAATAAGTTATTTTTTTGGAAAAATGTATGTTTTTTGGGAAAAGGTACTTTTTTTTTAGAAAAGGTACATTTTTTTAGAAAACGGTACATTTTTTGGAAAAATGTACTTTTTTTAAAAAAAATACTTTTTTTGGAAAAAGGAATTTTTTTTTGAAAAAAGGTACTTTTTTTGGAAAAAGGTACTTTTTTTGGAAAAAGGTACTTTTTTTGGAAAAAGGTACTTTTTTTGGAAAAAGGTACTTTTTTTGGAAAAAGGTACTTTTTTGGAAAAAGGTACTTTTTTCGGGAAAAGGTACTTTTTTTTGGAAAAAGGTACTTTTTTTGCAAAAAGGTACTTCTTTTGAAAAAAGGTACTTTTTTTGGAAAAAGGTACTTTTTTTGAAAAAACGTACTTTTTTGGAAAAAGGTACTTTTTTGGAAAAAGGTACTTTTTTTGGAAAAAGGTACTTTTTTTGGAAAAAGGTACTTTTTTGGAAAAAGGTACTTTTTTTGGAAAAAGGTACTTTTTTTTGGAAAAAGGTACTTTTTTTGGAAAAAGGAATTTTTTTTGGAAAAAGTTACTTTTTTTGGAAAAAGGTACTTTTTTTGGAAAAAGGTACTTTTTTTGGAAAAAGGTACTTTTTTTGGGAAAAGGTACTTTTTTTGGGAAAAGGTACTTTTTTTTGGAAAAGGTACTTTTTTGGAAAAAGGTACTTTTTTTGTCCCCTTTTTGCCCCTCCCGATAAGAATTTCCAAAAATGCCGTCTCAACGGACGTCTACACCGGTCGAGGAACCTACACACCAAATTTCAACTTCATAGCTCCAGCAGTTTGAGCAGGCCGTCAAGGGGGAGACTTTTTCCCCGTTTTGCCCGTCCCTGTAAAAATTTCCCAAACTCCCGTCTTGGTGGATGTCTACAATAGTGGAGGAACCTTTATACCAAATTTCAACTTCCTACCTCCAGCGGTTTGGGCAGGCCGTCAAGGGGGGCCTTTTTCCCCTTTTTAACCCCCATTTTTACAACGTCCCTGTCCAAAATTCTAGAAAGTACTTTCCAGAAAAGTTAGCCCCTACTCCAAGGAACACATATCTTAAATTTCAGCTTTCTAGCCAAAGGGGTTTTGGCAGGCCGTCAAGGGGGACACTTTCCCCCTTTTTGCCCGTTCCGGTAGGAATTTCCAAAAATCCCGTCTTAGTGGACGTCTACCCCGAAAGAGGAACCTACATACCAAATTTCAACTTCCTAGCTTCAGCGGTTTGGGCTGGGCGATGTTGAGTGAGTCAGTCAGTCAGTCAGTCAGTCAGTCACGTTATTCTTTTATATATAGAGATTTACGACCTGCAGCGTATAAACAGTATAATTTTGGTAGGACCCTTATATGGGCACTAGGTCTAAACATGGACCGATGTTCACAAAAATCTATAGGCTGCGTTATTGGGCTAACATAGGTCTGTGTACCAAATTTCGTCAAAATATATTAATATTTGCGACCTGTAGAGTGCGCACAAGAATGCATGGACAGACAGACAGACGGACGGACGGACGGACATCGTTAAATCGAAATAAAAAAAATTCTGAACCGATCGGTATACTGTAAGGTGGGTCTACGACCAATATTTTTTGGTGTTACAAACATCAGCACAAACTTATAATACCCTGACCACATAGTGGTGTAGGGTATAACTAGTGTTTGCAAAAACTTCGAATTTTGTAAATTGTTAATTGATATGCTATTTTCGTTTTCAAAAATGGGCCATTTTCGGCAGCAAATTTTTTAGAAAACTTTTGAACATACTAGATGAAAACGTGGCTGTGTGATGAATGAAACCCGAGAAATCGTATTTTAAGGGACAGCATATACATACATCTACATACATACATATATATCTACATAAAATTGAAAAATTGGGATATGTAGAAAAAGTTAAAAATTAAAAATTTGCGGTTCAAAATTTTAATTTTTTTTTTCACAGAAAATTATACATTCTAATGGACTATCTAAGTCATAAAAAAAATTACTTGTTATTTTTTATATTTTTTTTAAATTTCACCAAACTTTATAAAATTTTAGGTTTTCCGCAAAAAAAAGTGTTATTATTTACAATTTTTTTTCTAAAGTTCCTTGATTTTTTTTTTTTATTTTTACACCACATAAAACCGAAGCTTGTGTTTTAATTTTCGAGTTCTTTTTTTTTTAAATGTTATTATTTTAATTTTTGGTGGTACCTTAAAATTTAGCTCTTTCTAACTTTGTTAAAACTCAGGTACAAGGGTTTGGAAAATGTATAAAATTTTTTAATTTGCGGTTAAAAAAACAAATTTTTTTTTCCAAATTCTATTAAAGAGCTTCAAGATGTACTAAAATCATAAATAAAAAAAAAAACATGTTTTTCCATATATTTTTTTTTTACTCTACTAAACTTAAGCAACTTTGGGATTTACAGTCAAAAAATGTCTAAAGTTTTCGATGCCACCAAATATTATTCTATAAAAAATTTTCACTTAAAATAATTTAGCTTATTGCGAATATAATAAATAACAAAACCACCGTGTTTCAAAGAATTATCTTTAAAAATGAATTTTTGCCAATTTTTTTTTGTAAAGCATTTAAAATTTGAGTTTCGTTTAACTATTTTAGCTCAAAATTGTTTTGACTTTAGTGCCCTCTGTTGTTAACAAAAAGAGAAGGTATTGAATTCCTCTTTCATATTTATTTATGGTATTATGTCACCTCTTCAAAAATCACTAACGTTCCGCACACATTTTTTTTTTTTTAATTTTGCCTATGGGACAAAGCACTGTGTGACGTGTCCAATAACATTTTGGTAACATTAGCTGTGTTTTTGTTAAATCACTAAAACTCTAAAGTACACGAAAACGTATTTGAGACGAAAACTAACACATTACAGTGAGGTTACATGATCAAGATTTTGCTTTCAAGTTGATAACACATACTGCTTGTCAAATTCAGTTGAACTTGAAGCTGTGACGTAGGCTGCATGCAACTTGATAGTCAATTTTGCTTTCAAGATGCCGTCGTCAAGGAAAGAACTAAAAATGCTCGCCTCTGTGGGCTGTTTCCGCACTGTAGGCTGTTCAAAAAGACTTTATTTTTTTCTTCACATATTCCACAGACATTTTAATGTCAGCAGAAATTGGATTTTTATTTATTTTTATATTTAAATCATTCCGCCGATATACCGAAATATTCACATTCCGTATTTTATCAATCGTGTTTTATTGCGGCACAATATTTGTAAAAAGAAAAACAAATTTACAAGAAATTTGATCAGCTGTTTAAAACTTGACCGTCAAGTTTTCTTAAAACTTGAAAGCAAAAATTGATATCAAGCTGCTGTTCAATTTTTAAAATGTGAGTGTGTTAGTAAAAAAGTGTGAGTGTATTAAAACTTGAAAGGATAAAATTGATCGTGTAACCCCTATGTTACTTTTCGTATGTATGTAAACTTGTAACGTGGATAATTATCAACATTAAAAACTCAACGTTTATAGATTTCCGCATATAACATAACTTCTTCGCGATACTTCTTAAAAAGTTTTACTGGCATACGTTCGATTATACCGCGACTATTATAAACATAAACTGTTTATTATTTTTTTATACTTTAATTGGTTAAACGTAGATTTGCTTAAAATACTTAACGTTGATAAGTATGAACGAAAATACAGCTATTGTAGTTTAACTCGAGGAGAGCTTTGAGTTAGCAACAGCAAATGGTACTTACTAAGAAAAATACAATCTAAAGGTTTCGGCAATCCTTTCAGACAATTCACAATAAATTTCAAAATAGTCAATAGTAAGGGAATTGAGAAACCAATAACAGAATATTTCTTAAATGATATTTGCTCTGATACCATATTGGTTAAAGTTTTCCATGTGTCATAGCATAAAATGCAACACCAACTATAAACTCCCGTTGATGTAAAATACATGACATAACCTAAAAGTAATAAATTAATTCAACTAAAATATAAAATGAAAATATGAAATATATATATACAAACCATAGATTTGACAAGGTATATTTCTGACTGGTAGACCAGATATTTTGTAAATACTAAGAAGTGTGTATCCCACGGTTAACAAGGAGAGATATGTGATAAAACATTTTCCCCGAACATTGCTGAGCTTTGTTAAAAAACTAAAAAGAATTATAATTACAACAAAGAATGGTATCGAAAATACAAAACCTGTAATAAAAGAAATAAAATATATTAACTAATAATAAAACTACTTTGCAAGGTTTGTGCGCAGAGTTATATTAAAACTTTCAGCTTTCTTTAGTAAAAGGCGAAAGATTTTTTTTTTTTTTTTTTTTTTTTTTTTTTTTTTTTCTTTTTTTACCCCTTTGACCATAATTTTAACAGCTGCCAATATAAATGTGATGTTTTTAAATAATTTTTTCATTACAATTGAACTTTAGAAATAATATATTCTTCATTTGAAAGTATGTCATTAAATCCATTATTTGAAAATCAAAAAATATGAATATATTTATTATACTCGAGAGCTCGTTTCTGGGACTTTGTATATATCAATTTATAGAATATAGTTAACTAGTGTTTATTATAGTTTAAATTTGTTAAATATTGTGAATTAATAAACGAAAAAAAAAAAAAACTTTCAGCTTTCTTCTAAGTATTTTGGCCTCCTACATACGAATCTAAATCAAAAATGCTCAGTCAGATCGATCTTCCGAGATATAGAGGGCGGTCCCAAAACTACCCGATCTGACGTAAAGCTGATGAAACGTGGCAATCTTATAATACATGTGTATTAAGTTTAAGTATTTTTTATTGAGCCATCAATAAATAGTAAACGATCTCAGTGAATTTTTAAACATGGGAGAAATTGGTCACCGTTATGTAATACAATACTTTCACGATCTGCCTAGACGAACACCGTAGTGGTCGACCAATTGAGTTACTGCATCCCGCACCTCATTCTCCATATTTAGCTCCACCGGATTATTTTATGTTTCCAAACTTAAAAAAATTGGTCGGTGTTAAAAGATTTAACAACAATGAAGGGTATAGTCTGCGGTTGATGAATATGAGCTAGACAATTCTTATTATAAACAGGGTATTGAAGCTATTAAAAATCGCTGGGAAAAGTGTATTGAGGAGACTATGTTGATAAGTAAAAAAAAATTGTCGCATATTTGTTGTGTTTTATTTATTAGGTCGGGTAATTCTGGGACCGTCCTTAGTGCTTCCTTGATTTACAAAACATTTGGTTCAAAATGTTGAACTATTTTTCAAATATTTCTGCATATTTGGCATAGATATTATTAGGGCAAGAAATTCCATGCAACTAAAAATCGAAAATATGCGCCTAAAAAATGCGGCTAAAAAGACAAATATGTATTAAAAACGTACAAATTATGCACTGAAAACTATTATTTTTGCAAAAATAACGAACTTTAGCACATAAAAAGTTACTTATTTTGCAAACAGATTTTTAAGTGGGTTATTTTGTGTGTAAATTGTTATTGTTACAAAAACAATTTGTATGGAAAACAACGCAATGCAAGGTGTTGCGTATTACAAAATAACCCCCTAAGAATGTTTATTTTTAAAAATAATGACAAAAAAAAAAAATATTTTGATTGAATCAAAATATGAAAACGAATAAAACAGTGCTAAATTACAGCTTTAACAAAGTGATTGGCATTAGTGCGGAGGGAAATATTAATATATTTAAAAATTTTAAAAAATTTCCGGATGATGACCAACGAAGTTGCTCGAAATATCGGAAAGTAAAATAAATGAAAAGAAATAATAAAAATTAATTGTTTTAAATATTTATTTTTAATTTGAAATAATCGACCTCAAGCCGAACTAGGGGTATGGCATCACCAAAAAAATAAGTTATAAAAACATCGTTATCACTAGATGGCACTTTGTTCAAAAAATTGACAATTTTCTTTTTTCTTTAATTTAAATTTCAATAATAATAAAAAACAAAGCAAAAGAACAAACGGATATCACAAATTTTATTATTTGAATATATTCCGCGCTTGTTTTTCCTTATTTTGAGCAGTTTTTGAGTTTTTAAACACAGGCTCTCAGCTGATACTAAATAGTTGCTCAGGTAATATTAAATTACAGCGCCCTCTACCGGTGAGTAGTGTAAGTTTTGATTTCCTATCTCTGAGCCGAACAAACAACACAACTCACATCGAAATCAAAGGTCCACAATACATACTGTCAATGAATAAAATTTTTATATTTTTTTAACAAATTTAAAAAATGTTACTAAAAAATCAAAAATATTCACAAATATGCATTTAAAAGCACAAAATATGCAATTGAACGCAAAATATGCAAAAACATGCATTTTTGCCAAAATATGCAAAAATATGCAACTACAAATCAATGCCATTTTGTTTTAAATTTGATGATTCGAATAAATATTTAATCCATATTAGTTTTGGACTATCGAGAAAAAATATGGATTTGCATGGAAATCCTTGCCCTAGAGATTATGTTTTTATAGAGATGGAGGGTGCTGGAATATTATATAGCCTGAGAAGATATTCAGTTTTATCTAAGGAGATTTATTTATCTCTATTAATATGTTTTATGTGGCAAAAATAGCGCCACAGTGATAGCAAATCCGTTATAACTTTTATTTTGGGTTTGATCATATCGCTGCCATCTAGTGAAAACCGGTTATTATTTACTAGCTTTGTTTCTTTCGAATTTTGTATAAATATTTCATTCAAATTTTAGGATGTATAAAAGTTTTAAGTAGGTATAAATTTACCTTCTTAAAAATTAAGTAGTTATAAAAATGCTACCAAGTCTTAAAAACTCTTGGTTTTTCTCTTTCAAATGTAAACAAAAATATTTGAAATTTTAGAATTTTTAATTTGATAAACAACAAAAGCTAACAAATGAATTATGCGTTTGTTAGTAAAGGTAGAACAGGGCACACAAGATAATTGGTCCATTTCGCGTTCCGGCGAAGTCCTTGTACGAAAAAAACTTTTATATAAAGGCGACCCCAAATGTTTAAATTTTGTTTGTTTACAAAAAATAAAATAAAAGTCAGGTAAGTACGGATAGTCGTTTTTTTTACAAGTAGTTATACATAGATATAGACTGAGAGAATTATCTGCATGATATTAATGAATTTGAGCATAAAACCAATGAAGTTGCGCTGGAACTCGTCCATTGAAACTTTTCATTGAATTAATGGAATTTTTCATTAAATTTTGTGAAAAATTACATTTTATTTACTAAATGTCTCATACACTCAATGAAAAAGTTGCATTAAAACTGGGTTCATAAAATATATGAAGCTTTTTCATCAAATTTAAGAAATTTTTTCATTTACATTGTGAAGAAAACTTCATTAGTTTACTGAAATATTTCATTAAAACTCGTCCAGTAAAATTCCCTCTGTGTAGATATAAAATTCAAAAAAACAAACCTACTATTATTTTTGTTGAGCACATACGTTTGAGTTTGGCAAGCTTAATCCATCGTTTTATTTTTATTTAAATGTTGTTGCAAACTCAAGTGCTAAAAGGAGAATACCAAAAATGTCAATTTCGAGATCCTTACTGGTCCTTAAAATACCCTTAAACATTGCTGGACATATTATACACCAATGAAAGGCAATTTTATGTGAACTTTAAATCAATAAAATATTTTTAATTACTTTTTCACAATATTGATCGGTGCGGTATTTTTACCTGCGTCAGGCGTTCAAAAAGAAATAAAGAAACTCGGAAAGGTGTTTTGATGAAACTTTTTGGACTGCAGAATCAGGCTTGGGAGACCAAAATACTTTTAGCAGAAGGCTGTGCGAAAAAGTTGATTTTTTTAAACTAGTATATTTAATTTATTATTAAGGTAAGGAATTTAATGCGAATACTTGTTAATATCGACATTGTAAAATTGCTTTTAACCAAAACCTATGGAAATCAAATATATGCTCCGGAAAGCCTCATGTCAAAAGATTGGGGCTTTACAACCACTTCTCTAAACACAACAAAAGTTCTAATTACTTGTATCTTCAATGAATTATTCATTGAATTCTCCAGATAACTATGTAAAATATAACTCGTTTTTTTCCTACAAGTTCGGCATTCATAACTAACATTGCAACATTCCGAAATCCAAAAAAACTTGATAATCGAGGAAAGTAATTTCATTTTAAAAATATGACTTCACAATAGAGTGCCCAAAAAAGCTTTGTTCATAAAACCAGATATTCAGGAAACCGGTTACCTGTTAAAACCGGTTTCGTTTTTTGCTTATGAGTGGTATTCCGTTCTTTTTAGGTTCATATAAAAATATTTTTAATGATTATAAATTTTACACTGTAAATTTCCAGTTTTTATGCGCTCCATTAGCTTGTTATTCCGTTTGTTATTATGCACAGAAAATAAATTGTTTGGAATTTTACCTGAATCAACGCAATTTTTTCAATATTTGTAATTGCGATTACTTAAAATCCATTATCAGAGAAGTTAAATTTAACTATGAACAAAAAATATATTCGATTAGTCCTCTAAAGCTCAAGGCCGCCAAATATGGATCTTTAGATCTTAAGTACCCAGTATAGAAAATCATTACCAGATATGTGCTTATGTAACTATGTGAACGTATTTTTTTTTAATTCAGTGAACGTAATTATACCCTACACCACTATGTGGTCAGGGTATTATAAGTTTGTGCTGATGTTTGTAACACCAAAAAATATTGGTCCTAGACCCACCTTCGGCTCAGAATTTTTTTTTATTTCGATTTAACGATGTCCGTCCGTCCGTCCGTCCGTCTGTCTGTCTGTCTGTCTGTCTGTCTGTCCATGCATTGCGCACTCTACAGGTCGCAAATATTAAGATATTTTGATGAAACTTGGTACACCGACCTATTGATTTGGTTAAAATCGGTCCATGTTTAGACCTAGTGCCCATATAAGGGTCCTCCCAAAATTATATTGTTTATACGCTGCAGGTCGCAAATATTAAGATATTTTAATGAAATTTGGTTCGCTGACTCACATTATAGAAAATTTTGACACAAGTCCCATTTTAACCCATTCGAATTTCGGATCCAAACATTAGTTGGCTTTTAACCAGACTGGTGTAAGGTATTGTATAGTCGGCATGCCCGACTTTAACCTTTTTACTCGTTTTGTGTATGAAAACCCTACAAAAATATTTGTATTTGCAAACATTTTGATTGGATGAAAATAAATTAACCAATCAGAATGCTCCAAAAATAAACCAAGTCAAGGCATACTGCCACCCTATATTTTAACTACCAAGTAAAAAAGTGTTGATATAGTCATATATTATCATATAAAATTTTGTATAACTATGTATTGGAACATATATACCAAGATATAATTATATAAAATTTTACGAAATTATATCCTAAATATATAACTATATCTTGTTATATGTTGCACAATATATAGTGCAACATATTACAATATTCAAATATATGTAGGCCTATATATAGTTACATATGCCTCATATAATTATGTACAATTGTATCGAATTATATCTAGTTGGATATGATTATATTATATTTGATGCATTTGGATGAGGACAAAATCCGGATAAAATTGTATCAAACCATATCTTATTCCATCAAACTAGATCTAATTGTGTCAAATTGGATCTAATATGATCATAATACGATCTAATTTTATACAATTAGATCCCAGTGTAGAAACGGTAATGACATATCATTATTTTTTGGACTACCAGTAATGACACCCACTTACCTTCTGTATTATTTTAAAACATATAATAATGAGTTACTGATAATGACTTATTTTTATCATTATTTCAAATAGAAAATAATTTTTTAAATTTTTTTGAAATCTATTTTTAGACTCAATATTTTTTAAACACTGGTAAGGATATATGTAACCACATATTTTTTGATTTTTTGTATGTGGGCGAGTAAGCTTACTTGTGGGCAGCAGGTCAATTTTGTTTTTATCTATTAAATATTACATGTCGATATAGCTTATATGGTAGAGCTGTTGACTTGCAATCTGTAGACCCAGGTTCGATTCCCGCACCAGCAAATCTTATTAAAATTAAAAAAAAATACAATAAAAAATATTTTTTTTATATAATTTATTTTTTAGAAAATCTATTTTTAGACTCATTATTTTTGTCAGTACTGGTAAGCACATAGGTAACGATATATTTTTTGATTTTTCGTATGCTGGTGTGTAACAATAACTCATTATTTTTCGCGACATCGCCATATAAAGGTAATAAGAAATCTAATAACAAAACTAACTAGTTACCATTACCAAG
This sequence comes from Leucophora obtusa, assembly GCA_949987735.1. Taxonomy (NCBI): domain Eukaryota; kingdom Metazoa; phylum Arthropoda; class Insecta; order Diptera; family Anthomyiidae; genus Leucophora; species Leucophora obtusa. Next base: position 289,506,249 of record OX465295.1, on the reverse strand, counting down.
TATGTAGTTACATAACCACATATCTGGTAATGATTTTCTACACTGGGATGTTCTCATTTTTCGGATATAATTATATATAATATCAAAAGTTGTATACCCAAGTAAAAAAAAAATGATATGGAGTCATATAAAGTTATATTTAATTATATATAATCTTTTATGTAATTAGATATAATTATATCCGAAAAATGAGAACGTCTCATTGTATCATATTGTATCGAATTGTATACAATTGTATACAATTTGGTACAATTTGATACAATTTTATGCAATTCGATGCAATTGTATCCGAATTTTGTCCTCATCCAATTACATCAAATTATATCTTTTTGTATAAAATTATATAAAATGTTATAAAAGTGGACATAGTTTGATACAATTATATCTAAATATTAACCTTATACTTTTTATCATATTATATAGGACCATATCTAACAATATACAAAAATTATTTTTTTAAATAAAAAAAAATGTTCAATTACTTGTAATTGCAATTGTTCTTTTTTGAATTGCAATTACAAATAATGTGTAATTGTAGTTGAGTTTTTTTTCAATTACAATTACATGTAATTATCTTATTGCATGTGTAATTACCCTACGGGAAATTTTAACAAACTGTCACCGAACTGGCCCCTTTATATGATATAGACTGGTCACTTTTACATGGCGTTGTCATAGGAGGTGGAAATTGACCCCTTGTGAAATGTCACAAGACAAATCCTAGGACAGGTTACTGAACTCTCATAAAAAACAAAGTTCAGGAACCTGTCCTGGGATTTGTCTTGTGAACTTTGTTTTTTATGAGAGTTCAGTAACCTGTCCTAGGATTTGTCTTGTGACATGTCACAAGGGGTCAATTTCCACCTCCTATGACAACGCCATGTAAAAGTGACCAGCCTATTTCATATAAAGGGGCCAGTTCGGTGACAGTTTGTTAAAATTTCCCGTAGGGTAATTACAAAATGTAATGATTAACCCCAGGTCTGCTGGAGATCTTATAATTTCGATAAATCTTCCATTACTTTTATCCAGATTTATCATGACAGTGCAATAAACATGAAAAATTTTTTCTTTTAATTTAGTAATTTTAAAATAACGTTAACAACACTGAAATTTTATAGTTAATAGGATTATGATATACAGTTGTGGCCAAGCATTTAAGTCAATTCAAGTTTTTTTCTAATTTTTTTGTTGTTGCCTTTATTTTTAAAGATCAAAATAGTGGATAAATTCGCCACGAAAGGCAAGGAGGTGGTTTAGAAAATTGTACAGAATTTTAACGTAATGTTTGTTTTTTCATTTTGTCACTTGTTTTAAAATTAGCGATATAAACCTCTTATCAAATTACATAGTAAAATTTAGGCAGTACTGATCGGTTCTGTACAAACTGTATATTTTTGGAAATCCTATAAAATTTCCTTAAGTCTTGCATTATCTTTATCTACAAATAGTCACCAGACTTAAAATTGAAGCACTTTAAACATGACCAAATTTTTCTTTGTTTTTAGCGATTTTAAAAGAAAGTTAACAACACTGAAATTTTAACATGAAATGCTTTTTACTATAACGTAAAAAAATCTTGACTGATTTGCTATATTGTGGTAAGAAAAGCATAAAACTATTCACTTTAAAAATTCAGTGCTGTTAACTTTATTAAAAATCGCTAAAAACAAATAAAAATTTGGTCATGTTTAAAGTGCTCCACTTTTAAGTCTGGCGACTATTTGTAGATAAAAATAATGCAAGACTTAAGGAAATTTTATAGGTTTTACAAAAATATACAGTTTTTACATAACCGATCAGTACGGCCTAAATTTTACTATGTAATTTGATAAGAGGTTTATATCGCTAATTTTTCGTTAAAAGCCACGCCCACTTAAAACAAGTGACAAAATTAAAAAACAAACATTACGTTAAAAGTCTGTACAATTTTCTGAACCATCTCCTTGCCTTTCGTGGCGAATTTAGCCACTATTTTGATCTTTAAAAATAAAAGCAACAACAATAAAATTATAAAAAAACTTGAATTGACTTAAATGTTTGGCCACAACTGTACAACCAAGATATAATATAAAAAATCAGTCAAGTGTAAGTTATAGAATAGAGAATTTCGTATTACAGCTTCAGTGTTGTTAATGCTATGGGTGCGTAAGCCATTTTTGACTCATGCTCCTAAACAAAAACAAATTACTCACGCACGAGCATTTCGTTTCTTACTCAGCACACATGAGTATATTAAAACCTTACAATCAGAAAATTCTCACGCAAAACAGTAAAAATTACTAAAAACATATGATGCAAAAAATAAACTCACACACGAATCATGCACGGGTTATTCTTACTCACGCTCACGCACGAATCACTTAAGTATAGTAATTATTACTCACGTGTGAATAACGTGACTCACGAACATTTCGTGTCACGCGCCAATCCCTAGTAATTACTAAATCTCAAACTAGTTCAAAATCATTGATAACATGGAACCAAATATAATATAATACGGTTTTATATGGACCTTATATATTTTTATATAAAATGAAAAAATTGCCTATGTGGGATGATATATAATTATAGATGATTTTATAAAGAACGTTATAAGTTATATATGGGTTCATATTCGTCAATATATAATCATAACTAACACAAATTATAAAATATTTTTTATATGGATCCACATAGTTTTATATTATTATGTATAGTGTCATACTAAATTATATATAAACGTATATGTAATTAGATCTTTTATATGTTACTTTATGTAATTATATATAGCACATACATATATATGTAGGCCAGTATGTAATAATATAAAATCACATATGTCTCCATATTAAAACCTTTGAGGAAAAAATATCTAATATATGACTATATAAAAGTATATATGCTTGAATTTAAAAGCATATGTGAACATATGTAACTATAAGTTACTATATACAATTAGATAAAATAATATGTGATTATATCAAAACTTTTTTACTCGGGTACTTTTTTTCAGTAGCGTAAAGTCGACTTTAACTAAAATATACGTTTGGAAGATATTGATAGTAAGGCTGATAGATTTCAAATAAATTCAAAAAAAAAATCTGGAAAATTATTCTCTATGTGATATAAAGATAAAAATAAGTCATTATTAGTAACTTATTAGTAGGGCAAGGAATTTCATACACTTAAAAAACGAAAATATGCGCCTACAAAATGAAGCTAAAAAAGAAAAATATGCATTAAAAACATACGAAATATGCACTAGAAATACTTATGTTTGCAAAAATGAAGCATGTTAAAATATAAAAAGGTATAAAATTTACTTATTTTTCAAATAGATACCGAGATTATTGTTTCTTTTTTTTTGATCAATATGATTTTCAAGAAAGCTTTTTTTTTTTTTAATAACAAAAACAATTTTTTTTTAATCAAAATATGAAAATCTATTAATTTTTTAACAAATTTAAAAATGCTACTAAGAAATGAAAAATATGCATTAAAGTACTCAAAATATGGATTAAAAAGTAACCAAACATGCATTTGAAGCCAAAATATGCAAAACATGCATTTTTTTTATTTAAATATGCAAAAATATGCAACTAAAAATCGATGCCATTTTGTTTCAAAATTGATGTTTCGAAGAAATATTTAGTCCACTTTAGTTTTGGACTATCGAGAAGAAACATTTATTTTTATAAAGTTCCTTGCCCTACTCATTATTATGTGTTTTAAAATAATGCAGAAAGTAAGTCGGTGTCATTTCTGGTAGACCAAAAAATCATGATATGTCATTACCGTTTCTACACTGGGTAGTTTGAAGTGAAATTTTCCTAGTTTTGAAAATTTATTTATTTATTTACAGAATTTACTAGCATAATTAATTATGAAAGTAATTATAATTGACTAAGGCACTAACAACACTGGTTTTTGAACTTCTAATTTTGAAAAATAAACACAGAAAGAATTTACAAAATTCTAATTAAATTTTTAAACACCTTTCTAATACCAAATTTGTAAATAAAAAAAAAAACTTTTTAAAAAGGCATCCAGAGACATATAATATAGAGATGTAACATGGATAATTTTTTAAACAAACTGTAGATGTCGCTAGCATGTGGGAAATTTTGTCAAAGGAGGATTTTATTTTGGGAAATTTTCTCAAGGGAGGATTTTTTTAAGTCAAATGAGCTTTTACAGAGTTGTTAGGTAAGGGGATTTGGGCCCAAATTAGGGATCGACTTCGTTTTGGGGACACATTAAAAAATTTGTAAATTTTAAAAGCTTTAGTTTTAGTCCCAAAATAAGAAGAATTTTCGTATAAGTTATATGCGTATTATTTCAAATTAGGTTTGTTAAAGAATTTCAAAATTTCTACAAAATATTTAAATTATTGAAGAAAAGTTCTCCAAATATTTATAAATCTTGAAATAACGAAAAGCAACCAAGCTCAATAATTAATCAACAAATGTTCTATTTTCCAAATACTGAAATTGTTACATGCAAAGGACTCAAAAGAAAATTTTTTTGTGTAGGCTCAAAAAGTACCAGGTGTTTTCATAAAACCTCTTATGTACCTTCTGAATCGTGTAAACTCGACTTATGCAAACTTAATATTCAAAAGAGTTTACGAGCCCTAGAACTTACACCTTACTAGATTTACAAATTTTAGAAAAAAAGATCACCATAATGAAGTTCGTGCGAAAATTGTGTAGAATTTTTTCTCCAGAAAATTTAATATACGACTTTTATTTTGAAACAGTGACATTTCAGCTTAATTGTTATTTGTCTTTCGTATAATAAAATTTTTTTAGTTTTACAATTTTAACAAAGATTTGAGGCCTTTAAAGTTCGAGTGAAAACGTAAATATTTCTTCATAAGATATTCAATTTTATTTAATTTGCTCACATATTTCTTAATAATTTTCTGAACTTAAGAGCGATGCTAACTTAGCTCCTTTTTGGATTTTTTGTTTAAATTGAAATGAATTGGGTATAACATTGGGGATTTAAACATTTAAAATGGGTATAAGCTAAAAGTTTTTGTGCAACACTGCTCCCCAAATGAAATGAAACAGTATTGCCAGAAAAACAAAACAGCAGTCAGCGCCATCTGTTGCATTAAAAACCGGTGTTGCCATTCATCAGGACCATGGGAGACCCCTGAAGGCACCAACAAAAAAATTTGTGAATCCAAAAAAAAAAAAAATTCTTGGGAATAAAATTTCAATTTAAAAGAAAAAAAAAGTTATTGCTTTTGAAAATTCCCATTGCTGGTGCCTACTGTTTTTTCTGTGAACCTTTAACCATAAAACAGAAGAAAATATTTGAAAAATTTGTGTTATCTTTTTTCATTAAATCGAAGTGAAAGTGTGTAAAAACAACTCAAAAATAGCCAAAAAAAAAAGGTTTTTGGTAGCTTTGACCTCAATTTGTTCACAAACCACATGTGCTGGAAAAATTTGGAAACCAAATTCGGACTCAGCACGGAAAAGTTACTTGAAAATGTGTAGTCGCAAGCCCGAAAAATCCAAAAATTTAAAAATATTTATTAGCGAAAATGTGTGCGGTTTTTTGTTTATCATTTTTTTAGCACTCAAAAACATTTATTGACACGAACAGATTACTTCTTTTTAATGTATTTTAAATAAGTTAATCTAGAAAAAAATGTGTGCCACTAATTTGAAATTTTTCATTTTTAAAATCTGAAATCGACCTGTTTCGTAGATTTTCCCATATAAGTCTTCATTTTTCTGGATTACAATGTTTTCCACGTCCCATATTGGTACAATTAGAAAAGAATTTACTTATTGCAAACGCAAATTATGAAAAGAAAGTTATTACTGCAAGTGTCCTATTTTTATGTCCAAATCAAATATGAACAAAGTAAAATAATTTTGTTGTAAATACTTGCATGTTTTAAATATTGCAAAGTTTATATATAATCTGAGACTACTTGATTACATTTTACTATAATAGAAAAGAAATATAATTATTGCTTTATAACTATTAAGAGAAATGCTTGCAGGTAATTTTATATGAAGTGTTCTAATTCTATGTCCATGGCGTTTTATATAGGTTTTTATGGTTCTTTGCTATTTCAGCGACTTTAGTAAGGAAGCAATTAAAAGGAAAATATTTCAATAAAAAAATATGTATTTTTTGAGTGTCAGCAAAATCTTTCATTACTAAATAAGTGGTTATATAATGAAACTAAAATTTTTTACTACTTATAATTCGGCGTCAGTACTAGTTATTTTTGTTAGGCGAAGCCGTTTTTAAAAGCAGTCTAGCTTACTCGCGACTACTTATTTATTTATAAAGATAATGTGAATTTGGTAACTACTTATTTTTTAACCACTAGTAAGTACATAAGTAAGTCGTATTATTTAACAACTTGTAACCACTTATTTTTTAACTGCGTATAAGCACATGAATAACTACTTATTTTGGTAACTACTTATTTTATATACTTTTGTAATGCAGCGGGTAAGCTGGTGTACAAATTTTGTGCGTTTTTTCGTGGAGCGAATATGGACAACTACTTACAAAAACGACCTTGTCGAACAAAAATAATAAATTTTGACACCGAATTATAAGCAGTAGACCCTAATTCTACTGCTTATTATTCAGATATTAGTAATGAGCACCCATTACTGAGATTTTGCTGGATAGAGATAAGATGTACTGAATATATTTGGGTAAAAATTTGTTTTTTGTGGGTGTTTTTCCCAAACTGGTGTAGGGTATAATATGTGTCGGTCTTTACTGACTTATTTTTAGTTTATTTCGCATGCGCATATATTTGAAGGGCATTAAATTCCTTGTCCTATTGCATGCTCTCCAAAAATACAAATTATTTACCATATATCTGAATCCATGGTTTGGTCTTTTCCGATTTATTACAAACTACAGGATTAAGAAATTGTAAGGTATTATCTTCAAATACTTTTATATCAAAACAATATTCATTTTGTGTAAGATTTCGGTTAACAAGATGATGCCGTAATATGCCATCCTAAAAAAAAAAATAAAGATATAAAATAAATATTTATATAAACAAATTAAATGGTTGTTTTTAGAATACATATTTAACTAACAAAAAAAGCTAAACACTTCGATTTTGATAAAACTGAGATGTTAAAGAAAATTTAAATCAACTTGTCTTGTTTTTTCAGCTTTATCGGTAATTAAAGTGATCAAATTTTTGTTGGATAGTTGACCTTGCTTTTTATGGCTTTTTAACCACAGAAACTATATAAAAATGCAATAAAAAATATATTCGAACTAGACCCATTTTTAGTATACCAATCGAGTCAGATTCACTTATTGATTCCATTTAGCGATGTTTGTCTCCATGTATTCTTATGCACACTTTTCAGGCAGCACATGCTAAAATATTTTCATGAAATTTGAAATTATATTAGCGCAATGACAAAGCCTATTGATTTTGGATAAAATCAGCTTATGTTTGGACCAAAACCCCATATTAAGGCCCACAAAAAATTCGTTTTTATGCCTGTTCTCAGACTACAGGTTGAAAATGTAAGGATATGAAATATAGTCGGAATGCCCGACTTGAAATATACAGTTATTTAACTTAACCTTAAATGCATGCTCTCTTCGATTTTACCCATTTTTTCATATATGATTTCTAAAGACGTGTACATTTCAAGAAAAATACTAAAAAAAATTTATTTTTTTAAAAAAGGTAATTTTTATTGAAAAATATGGTTTTTTGCCAAATATCTAAATTTTGATTATTTTAACGTGTATGAAAAATAAAATAAAATTTATACATTTATTGTCACCAAAATGAATTTAAATATTTAAACAAATATTTTTGAATATTTCACTTTTTGTAAAAAAACGCGTGTTTTAGATTTTTCACAAATATACAGAGCAAAACCAAGATTTTTACTATAAAGCATTAAACACATAGACGACTGCAGCTACACGACTACAGCCTGTCAAAAATAAAATACACACGTTTATATGAAAACGATTATTTTGACACCAACACAGCTACACGGCTACACGACTACTTTTGCCGCTGTAGTCAACTTAGGATAATTTCTATTTTTGTTGGCTACAAAACAAAAATAGTGTTGACAATATAACAAAATATGTAAAACAGGACAATTTTTCCCGCTAGAGGCGAAATAAAATCGCTAGTTCTGACTAGAAAATCACCGATATGGGAACACTGAAGAAACAGCTGTTTATATTTTACAATAGTTTGAAGGTTTCATTAATTTATATTTGGAATTAATTTTATTGTGATGTTTTGTAAAACGAAATGAATCTTACAAAATTAACAAGAATAATATTTATCAAAACGTCAAATATTTAGGATCATCTGTTTACTATGTTTCTGTCGTTTTCAAAAAAATTAAGTAGCTGACTACACGACTACAATTGCAGCCAGCAGCATTTGTAGTCGTGTAGCCGCAGTCGTCTATGTGTTTAATGCATATCTGTTTAAAAATTCTGCGCTAAACTATTGGAACGCTATGTACAGAAGGGGCCCCTAATGCCCAAAAATGCAGTTTTGTGCATCAAGTGGGTTTTTTTTATTAAAAAACCGGTATGTTGGCAAATGGCTACACCATGAATTTAAGGTTTAAGGAAACAACTAGCGAATAGTACTGTAATTTTGGTATGAAGTGACCTTAGGGGCCGAAAAATGAAACAAGTTGTTTTAAGATAAATTTTGTTAATCAGTTATTCAAATTTAATATAAATCGGAGAGTTTAGCTTGGAATACTTTTCCCGTTATCAGAATGGAAAAATAAGCAAATTTAAACTGATACAAAAATCGGTATATTTTTTTGTGATATTGACTGAAATAAATTTTTATGGGCCATTCACTGGAGCTCCACAATTTTTTCAAACACTTTGGCGACCCATTGAAAAAACATTGGGTTTTATACTTCAACTTTTCAGGTGAAGTGCAGCGTTATTTCTAAATAATTTGTCTTTATTTATTTCATTAAGATAATAATTCATTAATTAAAAGTAATGGTTTCCTTAAATCTCTAAATTAATGAAAAAAGTGGTACCAATGTCCCTGCTATTAAAGCTAAACAGGGGGTAACAATTACACTAATAGAAAAAAGTAAAAATTATAGTTAAAACTACTAAGAATTAGTTAAAAATGACCACGCAGAAAAAAACTGCTGAAATTTGCACATTATTTTTGTTAAATATTTTCTTTTTTAAAGAGAAGCAACAGTCAGGAAATTCTTCATACTAATTAACGTGTCGCATTCATTTGAAAGGGGATAGGGACATTCTCGGCTTCAGCAATTACTATAAGGGGGAAAATCATACTCCACCATAAACAAAAAACCACAAACACATTGACTTGGGCATGGTGGCGCATGATAGGGAATAGATGAAAAGTAGTAAAAGGGCTTCAAATATGACAACACTGTAATTGCGCGAGTTGTTAAATCTTAGAACAGTTGTCGCGGGCCATCTCATAGTTGGCGAACTTTGTTGAAACTTTTGTTTCGTAGCCCTGTTATGTTATCTTACTTCGGTGGAGTTAATTGTTATGGAAACACCGAAGGAGGACATTGCGATATGTATAAGGCGTAGAAAACTCATACATATTATTTCCCAAATTGATGTTGCGGTCACTGGGGATCAAACGCACAACCTTATGTGTAACAGTCCATTGCGCTTACCATTACACAACAACGCCAACTAAAAATATTAGTACAAAAAAAAATAAATATTGGTAAAATATGAACAGCAAAATAAATCTGTTAAATATACAGAATTTTATTTATATTTAAGTTCAATTTTAGCTAATAGAAAATAAAAACTTAACCTGCTAAAATCAGCCAACAATTTTGTTAAATAATTAAATTAAATAATCACAAAAAAAAAACTTAAGATTTTCAAAGTTTTTTTTCGGTTTTTTATATATTATTCTAAAATCAGCAAACAAAAAATTTTTTGAAATAACAGTTTGTTTTCGCTATTTTTGTCTACTAATATTTAGCAAAATTTTCTTCAGATTTTGCAGTATAATTTGTCATTTTCAATTAACTAAAAGTTAACTCAAATATAATTAAAATTATGTAAATTTAATAGTTTTATTTTTGCTGTTCTTATTTTACTAGCATTTTGCCAAAAAATTGAATTAAAAATAAAAAATTAAAAAATTTTAGCAGTTTTTTCTACAAAGTAATTTTTAACTAATTTCTAGTAGCTTTTTATGCTATTTTTACAGGTTTATTTCTATGGGTGTACCAAAACAATTTTCATACAATGTATATCACTTCACACCAGTTAATTGTAAAAAAATAAAATAAACGTCGGCGTTTTTAAAGGTCACATCCGAATTTTATTTTAGGGAGGTTAAATTTTCCCCCTTTTTCAAATGTTTATTGGGAATCGGCATAGGAAACCATGTGAATCTTCCATTTTAGGTATAGGATGTGTTCAGCGAACTTATGTAAAATACTACGAGAAACATTTTTGTGGAACATATTAACACTCTAACTCTACAATTAAATGGACTTTTTTGGCCACTTTTTAGAAAGGCACAAAAAGACCCATAAGTTGGAGAGTTAGAGGGTTAAAATGTTACACAAAAATGTTCCCCGCAGTATTTTACATAAGTAAAACACCACCTGGACATGGAATGGAAGATTCGCATTGTTTTGCCCTAAAATACAGGCTTGGTGGACATTTGAGCGCCAATTCTGAAAAAGCACGAACTAAACCCTTAAACACATTTGAAGTTTTAACATATTTCTAGCAGTAAAGTTAAAGTTTAACCTTTGATAATAAACATTTGAAAAAAGGGGGAAATTTTAAACTCCCCCTGAAATAAATTTCCTATGTGGTCTTTCAAAACGCCGACACATGTATATATTTTTTTTTTGGTTTCTACTATCAGAATCCATTGTCAGAATACCGTTATCTTTTTTCGTGTTGTACTGTGTTACTTGAGTTCTCTTCGGGTATTCAAAGAACATAGTTCCACTTATCTCCAATTTATGTTTTTTAATCTAGAGCACGCCTCGTCGGAATCAATTTTAACTAATGCAACTATTAGAAACCTATCACTAGAAATCGAGGTTTTGAGATGAACTGTCGAAGATATTCATATACACAATTATAATCAAGAAAAACATTTCTGGTGATCGTTTGTTTCAGTTGAAGTTAATTCCGAAGAAGGCGTGAGAGGATTCATAATTATTTTTATGTAGTGAATTGTTTCATTTAACGAAAAAAAGCATTCACTGAGCTTTCTAAATTTATAGTAACTTCTTAAATACCTCGTATAATGTCCACTTATTCTCAGGCAACAGTTCAGGAGCAAGCATTTTACTGTTTTCGTAATCACACACATTACCAAATATTGGATGAAAATCATTCGCTAAATGTTTTTCCTCTAACTTTTTATTATTCAATGTTATATTCTTTATAAATTCTTTGTCAACAATTGGTGATGAATAATTTTTCGAATATTCAACAACTCGATATGAACAAAATCTCATGCACCTTGAAATAGCACAAATACAACCACGTTTATAGGGTTTGATATTATCAATCCGAGTACCATTATTTAGAATTTTGAAATTATAGTCGTGTACTAGATTTGGTGTTATTAAGGTGTCATTATTTAATAAGTATGATCTATTTTGGAATAGCTTCGATGTTGTCAAATCAACTGTATACTCATATGAACAATTTTGTGTGAAATCACTTTTAGATTTTGTGATTAACATAAAAACATCAAATAAAATTAAACAATAAAGTTTTAAATACATTTTTATATTATTTTCTTTTAAAAAGTGATTCTTTAAGCCTGATTTATATTATCTACACTTGTCGACTGTTTAACAAAGACTATGTTAAAATTCTCAATCAACTTATAATCCTTGAAATCGATCAACTCTACACAGTTTGCTGCTGATATTCAAGATATATCAATTGAGTTAATTAATTGAAAATTTTATTTTAGTGTTTGTATTTTTAGAAAAACAAAAAATAAACTATACCTTTGCAAAAGTTAGAATTAATGCATTAAACACATAGACGACTGCAGCTACACGACTACAGCCTGTCAAAAATAAAATACACACGTTTATATGAAAACGATTATTTTGACACCAACACAGCTACACGGCTGCACGACTACTTTTGCCGCTGTAGTCAACTTAGGATAATTTCTATTTTTGTTGGCTACAAAACAAAAATAGTGTTGACAATATAACGAAATATGTAAAACAGGACAATTTTTCCCGCTAGAGGCGAAATAAAATCGCTAGTTCTGACTAGAAAATCACCGATATGGGAACACTGAAGAAACAGCTGTTTATATTTTACAATTGTTTGAAGGTTTCATTAATTTATATTTGGGAATCATTTTTTTGTGATGTTTTGTAAAACAAAATGGATCTTACAAAATATTCCTCAGCCATTATTTTACAAGCACAAACCAAAAAATATTAATATTTATCAAAACGTCAAATATTTAGGATCATCTGTTTACTATGTTGCTGTCGTTTTCAAAAAAATTAAGTAGCTGACTACACGACTACAATTGCAGGCAGCAGCATTTGTAGTCGTGTAGTCGTGTAGCCGCAGTCGTCTATGTGTTTAATGCATAAATCCCAATACTATTTAGATCCAGAAAGCAGATTCATGCTGGCAAACAAATTTGTTACCAATTGAATGGTTCAATCACATCAATCAATTTTTTCGATTCTAATTACTGAATTTTTGTTTAGACGATCGAATTTCTATGCACACAATTAAATATCTATAGTCTTAACTTATTTTCTATAGTCACAACCGAAAGATTTAGTTACCATGACCAAATCCATTCGATAGACAAGAAATTCCGTTGTTAGTGCTCTGTTTCCTCCGTGTAAAAATGTAATATTTATTAAAAAGTTCAATGTAATACCTGCGGAAACTAAAAATAATGTTGTAGTCGATGATTTGCAGTTATTAATCACTTAACCACAAGAATATTGATTGTTTTCAAAGTCATAAATATGAATGTGGAAACTTTTTATGACCGATAGCACTCTTTTTTTGTATATATAAAAGAATAAGGTGACTGACTGAACATGATCGAGCTCAAACCGCTAGAACTAGAAACTTGAAATCTGGTATATCGGTTATTCTTTAACATGGCATCCACTTAGGTGGGAGTTATTGGAAATCTTAATGGGAAGGCGCAAAACAAGGTAAAGTCTTTCCTTTAAGGGCATGCACAAGTCACTTTTGCTAGAAACCTGTAGTTGGCATGATCATATTCGAAGAGCATTATATATGTTTGGGTTTATGATTGCGACAAACATATTGTGAAATAGTTCCCACAATCAATCTCTTATCTTTTCTTATCATAATATTATCCTTAAATTATCACATTATGATTCCAAAATAACAGTACTATTGTCATACATATCATACTATGATAACCATAGCATCCTCCCAGAATTCTGTTGAAGCTGGTTTAGAAAACTATTTAGGTTTTGATTTATTTAAAATAGTATCTACATTGCGTCAACCTCAAATGAAACTGTACATTAGAGCACACATGAAATATATGGAATTTGCAAAAGTGTTATTTTTTTCACCTCCCCACGCATTTTCCAGTAGATTGGGAGTAAAAAATAATATCCACGCAAAAATTGGTCCTCTCGTATTAAAACAGGCCAATCACCCGCGGCTTTTAGCCCTAAAAATGGACTAAAATTAATTCAGAGCTTCTTTGCGCTATAACTCTTAAAGTAAAGGTTTTACTGAAAAATACTAAATAAGCATATCTACAGGCAATAATATGCCCAGTATTTTTCTCATACACATTTTTGACGTATCGATGGCCCAACATGGTGATTTAGGTGGTTAAGCCAAATTTGTTTTTAACCATATAAATCACTTTGATTTTAACCTCATAAATCACCATAATGCGTCATAGATGTGTAGGAGAAAAATGCTAACCACATTATTGCCTGTAGACATTAAGGTTGAACATTTAAGTTTAATGCCAGATATAAGTAAAAACGTAAAATGTGTTTAAGGGTTAATTTCGTACTTATACACAATTGCCGCTCAAATGCCCACAAACCTAAATTTTAGGAGGAAACCATGTAAATCTTCTATTTCATGTAATACACTATGTGGAACATTTCTTTGGAACATTTTAACCCTTTAACTCTTCAGTTTACGGGTCTTTTTGTCCCTTTTAAAAATGGGGCCAAAAAGTCTCTTTAATTGAAGAGTTAGAAGGTTAAATAGTTCCACAAAACTCTACCTCGTAGTGTTTTACATAAGTTCGCTGAATACATCCTATACCCAAAATGGAAGATTCACATGGCTTCCTAGTACACATATGTAAAAAATCTATCACTCATCAGTTTTTAGGCTTTCTGTCATGGAATGGACGAAATATTAAAAAAAAACTTATTTCGCTTTTAATCTACGCTAAATTTCCTATTATATGATGAAGAGTATACGTATTTGCAGGTTTCCAAAATTAAATGAGAGGCTCAAGGTTTTCTTTGACCAAAAATTTTATGTTTACCACTTAAAACACCACTAACGGTCATGGCAGGGTTAAAAGTTTGTATAAAGAAAATGTTTGCCTTTTTATTGTGTAAACAACAGCTATGTAACTTAATCACCAGAAACTTCTAGTTTAAGAGTTATAGATGGATAAATCCATGAACCTTTTTTAGGGTCATTTTTAGGATATAAATGTAAACGGCCTGGCCGGTTTACATCGCAGAAACCCAATTTTTGCACATATGTTATTTTTTACTCTCATCCTATCCGAAAATGACCGGGGAGCTGCAAAAATAACACTTTTGCACATATCGGTGCTCTACTGTACATTAGACCGTATCTCAGAAAAAAGTTCGCCGTACACCCTCCAATATGAAGTATTTTTGCAAGGCAATTTCCAAAAAAATTTTTTTTTTTTGGCCGAACGTTGGGGTCGCCTTTTTCAATTTTTCGTTATAGCTTCGGCACTTAAAATCGGATTTTAAAGTGTGATATATAGATTTTTTTGCCTCGAGGAGACCAGTGTTTTGCTATAAAAAATTTAAAAAGGCGACCCCTACGTTCGGCAACCAATATATAAAAAAAATTTCTACTGGGTTTATCGAAAAACTTCCTTAGCACAAGTTTAATAATTTTTTGCAAGCTTTAATTTTCCGACATTAGGGTCGTACATTAGGGTGGTAGCAACTGAGTTCTGGTAGGTAACTACTAGAACGGGATACTTGAGGTCAATGACCCTTAAAGCAAAAACACTGGTCTCCTCGAGAGAAAAACCTCGATGTATCATACTTTAAGATTCGACTGTAAATGCCAAAGATATAACGAAAAATGTAAAATGGCGACCCCTACATTCGGCAAAAAAAAAATAAAATTTTTTTTAAACCTCCTTGCAAAAATACTTTATATTGGAGGGTGTACGGCGAACTTTTTTTTTGCCTGTAAGGTGGTACTCTCTACTGTACATGTTAGACTTTTTTGTTTTAAACTTTATTTTACTAATTAGCTTTATCATTTAATTCACCATTTTATGTTTTTTTGAAAAATATATTTTCTCTTTCCTCATTTTACAAAACAAACACTCAGCAAAAAAAGAGATGCCAAAGCAGTAGAAAAATCACTAAAATGAATGATCTATACTAAAAAAAAATGTACGCACAAAATGTTGCTATATCAGCAAATTTTTAGTCAAGAGCGTGCTTTCAAAAAAGTTGGTAATTTAAGCAAAAGGTGTTTCCTGAAAATCAGTGAGCTGATTGTTACAAAAAAAAAAATAGTAATTTCAACAAAAGTTTTGATAACACTTACTCGATTGGAAATGAAAAAATCTCAGCTAAAATCAATTAAACTTTTTACTGAATATTAGTAGACTGAAAAAAACTCAAAAAATTTGTGGAGAAATAATCCTTTACCCGATCAAAAAAACATTATATCTAGCATATGTAGTCATATCTCATTTGATATAGATCGACATTTAATGTTATCCAAGTTCATCTTAAAATTAGGGTATCCAGTAATATCCAATCAGATCCCTCAAATATATTACAGGATTAAATTAGACCCAAATAGATCTCAAAATTGGGAGATCCAATAATATCCAATAATATAAAATTGAGATCCTGATAGATCCCAAAATATCCTATCGGATTAATTTAGATCCAATTAGATGCAAACGGATAAGCTAATTTTGGCAGATCGAATTGGATAATTTGAAAGCAAAATTTATCCTATGATATATTTGGAATTATTTAAATTTTAATAAAACTTAAAAAAATAACACAAAAAATCAAACAAATATTTATTATTTAAAAATATTTATTTCATTAAAAAATTTTTTTGTTGTTGTTTTTGTTTTTTCTTCGATATTTTAAATGTTTAATAACACTCCTAGACGAGAACAAGAAATCCTCATTGTGTTTGTAATTTTTTTTTTATTATTAACAACTGTATTCATATTTTGTTATTAAATACAGATATTATGCCTCAGCGCCATTATGGCATTATAGAGACAAATATTTCCAGAAATTCTTAAAACGTCGTTACCTGACGATTTCCTTAGGCAAGAATGAAATCCGGATAGGGACATGCCTACAACGGATTATTTTTCACAATTTGTTAAATACGTTTGGGACATTAGCATAGTTAATTCCTTTAATGCAAAAAAAATGCCCAAAAATGATTTGAACCCAGATTGCTGCAATGTAGTCGGCCACTTAACTCACTCAGCCACACACTGCTATACAAAATGACTGACTGTATAAGACAACATTGTTCGAGTTACTGAGTTATATCCCAGCAAAAACATGGTAATGACAGGTCATTACCATACGAATTACCAAGTAATGATAGGTCATTACTTTTTGCATTACTTTAAAATAAAAAATAATGACTTCCTGATAATAAGTTATAAAAGTACTTATATATTCCTGCAAGTAATAACTTACTGGTAATTGATTAAATAAGTACTGATTTACCCCTCAATTCATAAATGCTTTGTAAAGTTATAGCAGGTTTACAAAACGTCATTTTCATACAAAATTTGTTCAGTAACCCCCCTATAATTTTACAAAGCGTTTATGAATTTAGGGGTTAGTATTTTTTAAATTAATATTTTTTATTTATAAATTTGTTTTGAACTAAATAGGAAATTTTCCAAAGTAAAAAGTTTTTTTTGCCAATATGTCCAACTATTTTACAATGAAGGGTAACCACTTATTTCCTTACTTCTGAGTAACCACTTATTCTATCTTTGTGAGTAACTACTTATTCTTTCACTATGGGTCACTCGTTATTCGCACTTTTTTTGTAAGCAAGAGGGTAATGACCACCCATGAATTTTTGGACATCGCGAACAAAAGTAATGTTGCGAGTAAATAGCCTGGTAAGTAGTGAAACCCTTTGTGTGCTACTTACTCGCTTAGTTACTCGGTAATGTCTGTTTTTGCTGGGATATAATTATATAAATTTATAAATATAGATGGCTTAGAAAAAATAAATTAATAACATTCTTGCAAAAAAACACAAAAATTAAAAAAGAAGATAAAAAAGTGTTTGTTGAAGGGTCTTGGCACCGATTTACATGGCTCAAAAGTCTAAATACCAACAGTCTGTATTTGGGAAATTAATAATGGGATAAGAACAACATACATGTTGTTGAAGAGGTAATAATTTAAAATGTCTTTTAAATAAGGTATGACATGTATAAGGTTATCAATCTTTTCGAAAAAATACTCTTATCCAACACTTTATCACAAGTTCTTATGTTGGTATTAAAAAAAGTAGGAGTAAAAAATAAGAATATTGCCAAAATTGTATGTAGAAATATTACAAAAAAATTATTTTCGCTCTCGAAGAACTCAAATTCAGAACTTTAACTAATTTTTTATTTATTACGATATCTAATTATATATTTAAAATAATATTAATTAAAAACATAATTTGCAGATGCTGTTGACACAAAATGGTTTAATCTCTTTAAGATCTGTAAAAAAAATATTTATAACTAAATCAAATTGAGTTAAAAAATGAAATCTCATGAGCTGGACCATTTTTAAAAAAGGTCTTTTTTTTTTAGTTTTTGTAAGAAATTTGCATCTTAGCTGAAGACAACATACTCAATATGGGTATCATATGAAAAGGTATTTTTTCAGCGGTATATATAACATGTTCAAGCATATCCTGACATGTCCTATTTTCAAGGATATTCTATAAAAAAAAGAAATTTTTGGCTCTTTTGTATAGAGATATTTGTGATTGAAATGTCAAACTTACATATGATAATCAATAGACAATTTAAGTGAGCACGTGTTTCGGATTTTTTTGAAATTCGCGATTTTTCGCGTTTTATCAGATATCTATGTGGTGGAAACAATATGTTCTAAATAGGGAAATATGGATACCAAAACTTTTCTTTTGACTAGTAAATCATTGCTAAGTGGATGTAGTTTAGAAATTTGCAGATTTCATACATTTTGCACGATGCTCTGGACCGGGTTGGGTTAATTTTTTTAAGATCTGTAAAACAACTATTAACAATTAATCCCGAGCTGGGATTCGATAGTAGGTCTCTCAGGTAATATGTGACTATATATAATTATATATTAAACGCATAGAAAATATTACTGACGTGGTGCCATATATAATCATATCTCAAATTATATTGTTATTCTTGCGCCATATATGGAATCATTTGTAATTATATCTTATAGAATTTAATATAATATATAATCATTAGGGTAAGGAATTTCATGCAAATGCATGTTTTTTCTTGATAGTCCAAAACTAATATGGACTAAATATTTATCCGAATCATCAAATGGCAGCGATTTGCAGTTGCATATTTTTGCATATTTTATCATAAATGCATGTTTTTGCATATTTTGACTTTAAATGCATATTTGGTGCCTTTTTAATGCATATTTTGTGCTTTTTAATGCATATTTTAAATTTTAGGAGTATTTTTTATTTTGTAAAAAAATATCAAAAATTGATATGTTTTCATATTTTGATTCAATGAAAATAATCATTCTTAACCCTAGAAGTGCATCGCTATTTTTCTTGCTGTTTGTAAAGCACTGCTGATGTTAGTCGAATCGACTAACAACGCACTTCTAGGGTTAAACCCTTATTGACCTATTAGAAATCTTCGAGTTCTGTGACTGTTTGCAAAATAACTAACTTAAATATATTTCTAAGTTCTAAAGTGCATTATTTTTGCAAAAATAATAGTTTTTAGTGCATATTTCTTATATTTTTAGTGCATATATTTCTTTTTTAGCCGCATATTTTAGGCGCATATTTTCCATTTTTAAGTGCATGAAATTCCTTGCCCTAATAATCATATATAAAAATATCTTACATCATACAACCAACAAATTTTTGTAAGAGCCCTACTAAAAAAAATATATGTCTTTGATATTATATATAACTAGCTGGCAAGCCCGCTAGATTAAGCGGCATGCCTTAGGGCTAGTTTTTGGGATGTCAGTTAAACCGAAAACAAATTTTGTTGTAGTTGTTAGTGTACCTTAAAATTTAAAATGTAATTTGTTTTGTATAGGAATTAAATATTTTTATGAAAATAAAATACAATGTTTTTTATTAATGTAAAAATCTTCAAAATAAAAGCCCCCTTCGATGAGAATGCTTTTTAGGACTTTATATAAAAAATAAATAATTTTAAAATTTATTATTCAGAGGAAGCTTAGGTTAAAACAAATTTTCTACTTTTTAAGTAAAAATAAAATCAAATAGACACACTTAATAATTAACAATAAATAACGATGATGATGTGAGAGCTGTGGTGTAATGGTTAACGCCTTGAACTGTTACATAAGTGGTTGCGGGTTCGACCCCCAGCAACCGCAACATCAATTTGAAAAATAATGTGTATGATTTTTTTATCCCTAATACAGTGCCCTCCTTCACTATTCCCATAGCACTTAACCCTACCGAAGTAAAATAATATAACAGGGCTATGATATAAACAGCCTCAACAAAAGTTCGCCAACTCACCATCAAATGGCGCGCAACAACTGTTCTAAAATTCAACATCTCGCGCATTACCCCACATCGCAAAATATATACATATGGATTTCTAGTCGATGGGTTTTTGTGCAGGTCGTAAAAGCCTAAGCTCTAAGCCTCTACGTTAAAATGTCAAAAAATTCCATCTTATAGATGTGTATGTCGGAGCACATACAGGATTCTATCAGGATACCTTTCTGGGATATCGTCTTAACTAAAAAACGAATTATTATGAAATTTGACAAAAGGAATAAATTTAGTATTAGTACCAATATTTATTAACATTAAGACCCGTTCTCGCTCAATTTCGTAATTTCCAAAAAACGAAAATCGATACATCTTCTTAATCAAAGGCGCAAAAAAATTCATTTTTGGATTTTATTTATACTTTGGTGAAAAAGCATAGGCCGGTTAGAGGGTAAAATAAGTCAGTCAGTCACTCTTATATGTAAACACTATGACTCTCTTTGCGATTTGTTTATTGTCATTGCGAATCCATTAGTTCCCCGTTCTGTTTCATTTCGTTCCGCATTCCATTCCATTTCGTTCTCTGTTCCATTGCCATTTTTTCGAGTTTCAATTCCACTTGTACCCCGTTTAATTCCCCCGTTCTTTCCCAAAAGAGTGTTAAAAAAGTGTTTAAAAACAAAAAAAAAAATGTTTTAAAAAAAAAGTGCGCGTACACAAATTTTCTTTCCAGAAAGAGTGTTAAAAAAGTGGCGTGGGCAAAGTTTCTTTCCCAAAAGTGTGTTAAAAAAAATTTTTACACAAAAAAAAGTGTTTCCACAAAAAAAAGTTTAAACAAAACAAGTGTTTCCAAAAAAAAAAGTGTTTCCACAAAAAAAAAACGTATTTCCACAAAAAAAGTTTCCACAAAAAAACTGTGTTGCCGCAAAAAAAAGTTTCCACAAAAAAAAAAGAGTTTCCACAAAAAAAAGTGTTTCCACAAAATAAAGTGTTTCCAAAAAAAATTTACACAAAAAAAAAGTGCTTCCACCAAAAAAAAAAAGTTTCCACAAAAAGTTTCACAAAAAAAGTGCTTCCACAAAAAAAAGTTTCCACAAAAAGAAAATTTTTCACAAAAAAAAATGTATCCACCAAAAAAAAGGTGTTTCCACAAACAGTGTTTGGAAAAAAAAAAAATGTTTGCACAAAAAAAAAGATTCCACAAAAAAATAAAAAAAAGCTTCCGCAACAAAAAAAAAATTTTCCACAAAAAAAATTTCAACAAAAAAAAAGAAAGTTTCCACAAAAAAAATTTTCCAAAAAAAGAAACTTTTTCCACAAAAAAAAATATTTCACAAAAAAAAATGTTTCCACTAAAAAAAAGTGTTTCCAAAAAAAAAACTTTCCAAATAAAAAAAAAAAAATTTCCGAAAAAAAAAGTTTCCACAAAAAAAATGTTTCCACAAAAAAAATTTTCACAAAAAACAAGTTTCCACAAAAAAAAAGTTTTAAAAAAAAACAAAACTTTTTCCACCAAAAAAAAATATTTCACAAAAAAAAAGTGTCCACAAAAACAAAATGTTTTCACAAAAAAAAATTGAGATGAGATAAATGAGATGCTATAAGTGCTGCCTGGTTGTCATAGTAACGCTAAGACCTGGTTGTCATAGCAACACGAAAATTATATATGTAGGGACGCCATATCTCCGGAACCACTGGGCGATTTTCGTGCAAATTTCACATAAACCATTTACAGACCACCCTCAACGTACCCTGAAATTTTGGTTGAAATCGGTTGACAGAAATCCGTTGAAAAATAAAAATTTGTATATCCATCACACATTTTATATGGGAAAAACACACCATCACAAAAGTGTGCGTATAACGCGTATGCATAGACATTATTCGTCATTTTTTTTTCAGGAATCATCAGTAAAAGTAGACCTTACCAACGCATGTTTGTAAATCGGTTGAGTGGTTCTGGAGTTATAAAATGACGAACATATACCAACTTATTTTTATATATATGACGCGCAAAATAGAAAGGGACCTAAGGATAGAAAGGGACCTAAGGTCAGGAGAGCATGGGATCGGTCTCATTCGATGCTCAGATGTTGTCCACAAAAAAAAAAAAATTGATTTTTTTACCCTTAGGTCCCTTTCTCTATGCGCTGTCACATATATAGATAATATCCAAAAATTGAGAACATCTAAATGTATCAAATTGTATCGTATTATGATCATATTAGATCTAATTTGATGCAATTATATCTAATTTGATGGAATAAGATATGGTTTGATACAATTTTATCCGGATTTTGTCCTCATCCAAATGTATCAAATATATCCAACTAGATATAATGGTATATAATTCGATACAATTATACATAATTATATAACTATATATCGGTATATATATAATTGGATATTGTAATATGTTGCGCTATATATTGTGCAATATATAACAAGATATAGTTATATATTTAGGATATAATTTCGTAAAATTTTATATAATTATATCTTGGTATATATGTTCCAATATATAATTATACAAAATTTTATATGATAATATATGACTATTTCAAAACTTTTTTACTTGGGAGGGCATAAATTATTATATCTAAAAATATATGGATTATATGCCACCATATGTGATCATATATTATATTATATGTGATAATTTATAATTATATATGAAAATTTAAGTTTTAATTGTGTCTTTTGTGTTTTTTTTTAACGTTATTTAGGAAACTAATGATAGATGTATTCCTTTTAACAGAAACACTATTGATTTTTAGATTGATTTGTCATGGGAGAGGAGTACTCCTACTTCAACGTTTTTTCAGTACTTTTTGAACTAGTACAAAAAAAACTCATTTTCATCAACCAAAAATTTAAAATTATTCTTTTCGCAAAAAAACAAATATTTATTTTTATTTCGTATCGAATTTGTGACCTCGAGATTGCTAGTCTAGCTCTCTAGCGCTGAGCTATTCTTTGATATAAAAGTTGACTGTCATAAAAACACCACTTTGTCATTGCGAGATATTGTATCTTATCCTCTTCAATAAATATGTTTATTAAACAAGTGCAAAAGGTACACTGCGATTCAGTATTTTTTAATACTACACAGAAAAAAATAATTCATACATGTAATGAATATTTTTATTATATGTATGAATTTAACATTATAATTTTTTCCCAAAACTTTTTTATACAATGTATGAACTTGTTCATACATATAATGAAAAAAGTCATGACGGAATTTTTTAAATAATCGAATTATTTCTGCTGTAAATTAAATGAATGGCTGATTTTTTAATAAAAGCGATTATTTGGGTCCATATGCGATGTATTTTTATGTTTATTTATTTAAAAATTATCACAAAAATTTAAAATAAGAACATTATATACTCGCAAATAAAAAAAAAAGTTTTAATAGATGAACAATTTGCTAGCCTATCTTGAACAATTTCAGGAAGCCCCAAGTATCATGATGATTTAAGAACAATCTGCAGACTAAATTGAATTTACCGCTTAAGAATTCACATTATCCAAAATTATGTTTCTTCTACGAAATGGGCCATTCTTTATTTCAACTAGAAATGGTTACTAAAGAATAAAAAACTGTTGTTTAATAAATAATGTAATATAAATCAAAATTGCACATACCTCCTCGCCACCCATGTAAACTTTTTAGCAATTATTTAAAAAATTTATTTTCCAAAACAAAAGAAAATTTTTGACAATTGTTTTCTATTTCAAACTAATGTGTTTTTAAAATATTTTTGAATATGAAAAATTTAGAACAAATTCATACATTGTATAAATTTATTCATACATATTATGAATTCGAATCAATGAAAGCTATTCATACTATTTATGAACAAATTTGGTTCTGTGTATGTAAATATGAAATTAAACACTATTTTAAATTGGTTTAATTGAGATCAAAATCATATTTATTTTTGATAATCTATGATTACGACTTAAATATTCGAAAATACAAACATAAATTGATTTTTCTTAAATTATAAAAGCTTTGTTTTAATAAAGTTAGTATTTTAATAAAACAGAAATAACAAATTAAGTAACAAAATAGGGAGTAGGATAAAATATAAGATATGGTAAAGAAATGTTTTGTAAAAATATACATAGTGATAATAAAGTGACATCGTAACTCCCGCTAACAGCTGTATGGAAATAAACGGTATCAAAATCGCTTTCTAGGACCACTTTGAAAGCAAAAATGGTTTAGAAGAAATACTTAAGTGATTTTTTGGAAGTTCTTCAGAATTGCTTCGAAAAAAGCTATAAATATATACTAACGGATACGTTAAAAAAGCACTAAACATATACTTACGGCTACTTTTGAAGCAATGAAAAAGTAGTTTGTGAAGCATGACTTCCAAGTAGGGTTTGGGATTCGGGAAGTCCCGGGAAAAGTTTGCCGGGAATTCCCTGGAAAATAATATATTTTTCCCGGGAAGATATTAAATTTTTTAAATTATTTTTGTCTGGAATAGGATTATTTAATTTTAGTCATAAAAAACATTTTAAATACCAAAACAAAAATGTCATTGTTAAAATCTTTTAAAAGGGCATCAATTTATTTGACACACAAATAAAATCTTTGCCAAGTAATAAGGAACATTTCAACTAATAAAGATTTTTCGCATAACTTATTCAAAATTTAAGTAGTAAAACCTAAAAACTTGGTAAAATGTTTAAAAGAAATTAGAAAAAAAGGTTTTGTTTCTTACAAATAATCGCCCTTACTATCTAAACTTTTCAAATGTATATTTTAGTTAAAGTCGACTTTAGTTAAAATATTGGGTGGCAGTATATTTTGACTTGACTTATTTTTGGAGCATTCTGATTGGTTAATTTATTTTCAACCAATCAAAATGTTTGAAATTATAAATATTTTTGTAAGGTTTTCATACACAAAATGAACAAAACCATATGATTAACAATAAAGTCGACTTTAAATTTAAAATACTCCTTTATATTAAGGGCCAATAATTTTATAAGTAACGTTTTCATTAATAAATGTGATATTTTCAAGTAAGTTTACTTTATTTTAATACACCTGCTTTCAAACTAATATATTCTTTTATATTAAAGAATAAAATGTCAGGAGTATGGAAATACTTCACAAAAAAGGACAATGCAGCGCAGTACAATATTTGCCCTAAAAGACTAATGGTTAACGGAGGTATCTAAATTTGGTTCACAAAAAAAAAAAAAAAAAAATTGATGGTCATGCAACTTCTCTTGAAGAAACCAACAACAAGAATAACGTTCCAGCTAAAATTATCGTTTTATGGTAGGGCAAACATTTCCTGAAATGGTATCCAAATTAGCCGCAGTCGACGGAATGTCAATCCGCACCATAACTACACCTTTTGCAATTGTAATTCAGAAAATATCAATTGAAATTCAGAAACCGTCATTTGAAATTCAGAAAATATCAATTGAAATTCAGAAAATATCATTTGAAATTCCGAAAATGTCAATTGAAATTCAGAAAATATTATTTGAAATTCAGAAAATATCATTTGAAATTTAGAAAATATCAATTAAAATTCAGAAAATATCATTTGAAATTCAGAAACCGTCCTTTGAAATTCAGAAAATATCAGTTGAAATTCTATTGATATTTTCTGAATTTCAAATGACGATTTATGAATTTCAATTGATATTTTCTGAATTTCAAATGATATTTTCTGAATTTCAATTGATATTTTCTGAATTTCAAATGATATTTTCTGAATTTCAAGTGATATTTTCTGAATTTCAATTGATATTTTCTGAATTTCAAATGATATTTTCTGAATTTCAAATGGAAATTCTGAATTTCAAATGATGTTTTCTGAATTTCTAATGGAAATTTTGTATTTCAATTGATATTTTCTGAATTTCAAATGGAAATTCTGCATTTCAATTGATATTTTCTGAATTACAGTTGCAAAAGGTGTAGATCTTCGTTTATTCAAGAAAGTTTTTATAATAAAAACCTGGCATTGCCAAAAAAATGAAACCGATGTAAAAAACATTATATTAAATTACTACAATCATGTAAAAGATATAATGTAAAAGAAATATCGAGCAATATTTTTAACAATAGGGGATTTACTATAATCTTAGATGAATGGACAAGAATATCACAAAAGAGATATTTGAACTTATGTACAAACGGAAATAATTCATTTTATAACCTGGGGTTGGTTTATATATCAGGAAGATGTAATGCTGAGGAAATAAGAATAATTGTAGAAATAAGACTAGAAGAGTTTTAATTGTCTTTGGAAAATAACATTGTGGCCACCATATCTAATAAGCCAAATGTGATGAAACCATGGATGGTAACCGAAACGAATGCGGTTATCTTTAGGGTAACGATATTTTATGTTATTTCGGTAACGGTATTTTAAGGGTAATGCTATTTCATTTATTTCGGTATCGGTATTTTAAGGATAACGGTATTTGAGTTATTTTGGTAACGCTATTTTAAAGATAACGATATTTGGGTTATTTCGGTAACGGTATTTTAAGGTTAACGGTACTTCAGTTATATCGGTAACGGCATTTCAAGGGTAACGGTAGTCAGTTAATTCGATGCATCCGGCATTTTTTTTTTACAAAAACAAACGAGATTAAAAACATAACCAATTTATCAACTTAATGAACAAAAAATACTCAATAACCACGTGAATTTACCAAAAGCAGAAAATTAAAGATAACGGTAACGGTATTTTAGGGATAATGCTATTTCATTTATTTCGGTAACGGTATTTTAAGGGTATCGATATTTCATTTATTTCGATATCGGTATTTTATAGATAACGGTATTTTAGTTATTTCGGTAACGGTATTTAAAAGATAACGGTATTCCGGGTATTTCGGTAACGGTATTTTAGGGGTAACGGTTGTCAGTTGAAAGGGGTTTGAATCGATAACGGTATTTTAGCGGTATTGCCTGCCAACCCTGGATGAAACGCTTTGTTTCCGACAGTTACTTCAAATAATGAAGTAAATCTACAGCTAAATAATGATAAGATTCTTACAATGACAACAAATATACAACAAAAACAAAATATACTTTATATTTACAGCGTCAAAAGCAATTGTACATTAATCTGATTTGATTACAGCTTGCAAACTTGGGCATCGATTCCACTAGGTTTCTGGTTACTTCGGGAGAGATTTTTTGCATTCCTCCATTATCTTTCATTTGAGAGAATCCTTACTGGTAATTGTTCTTTTTTATTTGCCGGTCCAGATGCTCCCACAAATGTTCAATCGGGTTGAGGTCGGGTGACTGGGAGGGATGATCCAGCTGTTTAGGAGTACGATAATTCCTTTACTTTTTTTGGTGTACTGGAGATAATTGTGTTGCTGATTCAAGCCCAATTTTTCGACACTGGGTGACAAATTATAATTTAAAATGGTGGGCTAACCTGTTTTATTCATAGTGCTCTCTATGAAAACCAACACCCAGAAAACAGATTCGGTGCTCCCAATCGCATTTGTAGCCAATCGAATGGTTCGGTTGTGGTAGCCGACATTTTCAGTTGTGATAACAGAAAACCAATTGAGAGAGGATTAATTTGACTGTGAGAATGGAATTTGAGTTGTGTCAAGAATAATTCGGTAGTCACTACGGAAAAATCCTTTCGATGCAACTGAATCATTCGATTGGCAACAAATTGAGTTCTCAGCACCGAATCTCTTTTCTGGGTGAAATTACATACACCAATGGCCGCCATACAACCCCATTCCGCCGTTATCCCACCGTTGGCCCGAATTTAACCCGCAGTCCTCAAATGATTCCAGTAAAATCTATTTCGTGGATGATTATGTAAAAATACGAAACTGGCTTTTTGTTGTCTTTTTTTGTTAATTTTTATATTTTTTTGAAAACATATTTCTTAATATATTTAGTTCCTTGATTTAACGGGTGTCCATTTGCATTCGTCCATATAGTAGTCCATATAAAAACAGACATTACCAAGTAATCAAGCGAGTAAGTAGCACACAAAGGGTTTCACTACTTACCAGGCTATTAATTCGCTTAATTGTCAGTAGAAATATTAAAAAATATCATTGCATGATTAAAAATGTGCGAAAAAATTTCAATTACCTATTTGCAGCCACATTTTATAAATTTTTTCTTACCAGCTTTATTTTATTAACTTTTTGCTTCTCTCTCTTTGAAATCGGAGATGGTGAATCTGAAAATGGTACTTTTTTGTGTTGGGTTGGCATGGTTTATTAATGAACATTTAATTTATGCGAGGGGGGTCTGGGTTTTTTTTTTTGCATTTATAATTCGGCTTTACAGCTAAGGCTTTACAGAAAAACATTTTCTCACACGTTTCAAATGTGCGTCAGTCCTGAGTCCACGACATTTAGTGAAATTGGCAATACACTCAAAAATGTCCCAATTTTTTCAAAAAAAAAAAAATACAAAATATGTGGGCACTTCTAATAGCAATATTTAGCCTTAGATTTTTGTAGAGATCAGTGAAAAACTAATTAAAATTTTGGATTTCATTTTCCGGCGCTTTTGGAGGGTGACACTTACCCTACGGGAAATTTTAACAAACTGTCACCGAACTGGCCCCTTTATATGAAATAGACTGGTCACTTTTACATGGCGTTGTCATAGGAGGGGGAAATTGACCCCTTGTGACATGTCACAAGACAAATCCCAGGACAGGTCCCTTAACTTTGTTTTTTATGAGAGTTCAGTAACCTGTCCCAGGATTTGTCTTGTGACATGTCGCAAGGGATCAATTTCCCCCTCCTATGACAACGCCATGTAAAAGTGACCAGTCTATTTCATATAAAGGGGCCAGTTCGGTGACAGTTTGTTAAAATTTCCCGTAGGGTTACCCTACGGGAAATGAAGGGTCGATTGATCCAAAGTGACAAATCTGTGACAGGTGCATAGGGGACAGGTTACAAAACTGAAGTAAACCCAAATTTCGGTGTATCAAAAAGTGGTAATTGCAGCAAAATATTCAACATCGTGACTATTGAAATGGAGGCCAAACATTAACTAGTTCATTTTGGATATATCCTATAACT
This sequence comes from Leucophora obtusa, assembly GCA_949987735.1. Lineage (NCBI taxonomy): Eukaryota > Metazoa > Arthropoda > Insecta > Diptera > Anthomyiidae > Leucophora > Leucophora obtusa. The sequence goes on along the minus strand of OX465295.1, from coordinate 289,477,164 downwards.
GGAGAAAAAGTATCATAACATCAAATTGGCAAAAGTAACTAGTACCTTTGCAGTTGAAGTAGTGATATAACACAGAACAGGTGCAGTATAATTAGATGTGTATGAAAAAATGGCGATCGGTACCGTAAAACCCTACCCGTGACTGTTACAAAGTTTACATAATACCTAACTTTGTGGCCACAGAAATGATGACATAATAATAAACTACGAGTAGTTTAAAAATATTGTTCGGATACGAGTATGCATAATAGATTGTCAATGACTAACAAAACAAACTGTTCAGTGACTGACTGAAAGGCTGTACAACCCTTTTGGATTTATTCTCAAACGCTGGGGATGTTATATCCAAAAAGTCAGAATTTTTTATTGGATATTTTGATTTCCGGTTCTTTTCTCTAATCGTTGGTGAAAATGTTTTATAATACCGATATTACCATTATGAAATAGAGGAAAGTATTCCAAAAAAATCACTAGGGAAGCTTAAATCACTAAGGGGTCGAAATGACCCATTGGACTAAAATAGGTACATCACATCTGTATTTTAATTAAAGAGAAGATTAAATTTATGTTAATAACTAAAAACTAGCTCAAAAAGCCCAAAATGACCCGGAAACCAGTTTAGTGTTGAATTCAGGAATGGACTTTGTAAATTGCGCACATATTTTTTTATATGTAAACTTAACAGGGTTTTACTTAAAATATGTGCCCAGATTCTATAATACGATAGACGATTATCGCACACTTTTCGAAGTTTAATAACTATTATAATACATACAATTTTTAATTGACTTATTGGCATAGACAAGCAACTTGATGGAACCTCACAAGAACAAGTCTAAAGCGGTCAAACCGCACGATTTCGGTGACTAGTTTAAGTCGCTTCTGTGTGGGATAACCATGCCCTCAAATCGGTCGTGAAGAATGGCCAGGTCGCTTCAGCTATGTGGCACGTAGCGCCGCCTGTTAGAGCCACATGTGGTTCACATCCATATCATCCAATTTTGGCCAAAGAAATCATCATAATGTGATAATTACATGTGAAAAGGAAATAACGATAGAAATTTTCTTCCGATTACAAAACATTCATTGTGTAGGTTATGATTGACAAGACTTCAATTAGCCACACTCATCGATGTGTCGACCATGGTGTGTCTCGTTAAGAGATGATGCTATGGGTCGTAGCCTGTGTAGAGGGTTGGTCGTTTGATTCCCGGTCATGGAATACACAAAAAGTTTTTCATATAGAGGCAATTTAACAATAAAAAATATTTTGATCAATTCACACATAAACTTCTTTTTGTAAATGAATTTTAAAAAATTGTATTTCATATTCGAAACGTATATAAAATTGTTCAGAATTTATGCAGAAATCCTGAAAAGAAACTTGAAATTTTTAGGGACCCGTTTATAGGTCATTCCATTTTGCCGAAATTTGGTCCGTATGTATATACGACTTGTTGCGTGCACACAAGGGTACATGAACAGTAGAGCGTACCACCTTACAGGCAAAAAAAAAGTGCGCCGTACACCCGCCAATATGAAGGTTTCAAAAAATTTTTTTTTATTTTTTTTGCCGAACGTAGGGGTCGCCATTTTACATTTTTTGTTATATCTTAAGCATTTACAGTCGGATCTTAAAGTATGATACATCGATGTTTTTCTCTCGAGGAGACCAGTATTTTGCTCTAAGGACATTTTGACCTCAAGTTTCCCGTTATAGAAGTTACCCACCAGATCTCAGTTGCTACCACCCTAATGTTAGAAATTTAAAGCTCGCAAAAAATCATTCAACTTTTGCTAAGGAAGTTTTTCGCTAAACCCAGTATAAATTTTTTTTATATATTGGTTGCCGAACGTAGGGGTCGCCTTTTTAAATTGTTTTTAATTGGATTTTTACTATGTAGCAAAACACTGGTCTCCTCGAGGCAAAAAAATCGATATATCACACTTTAAAATCCGATTTTAAATGCCAAAGCTATAACAAAAAATTAAAAAAGGCGACCACTACGTTCGGCAAAAAAAAAAATTGTTTTTTGAAATCGCCTTCCAAAAATACTTCATATTGGAGGGTGTACGGCAAACTTTTTTTTTGAGGTACGGTCTAATGGACAGATAGATAGACTGACGGACGGACATCGCCAAATCGACTCAAAACGCGATTCTGAGTAAATCGGTACACTAATAGGTTGGTCTAGGTCCAATATTTTTTGGTGTTACAAACAGCAGTATAAACTTATTTTATCCTGTCGAAGTAGTGGTGTATGGTGTAACTAGTATTTCTTAACTTACGTTAAAATTTATATGTATACTTTCATATATGTATTTGTTAGAATATTGTTCTACCTCAAGTCCAAATTCGAATATGATATTTTGAAGCAACAAATAATTTCTAATATTACAATATTATCGTATTCGAATTTGGACTTGAGGTAGAACAATATTCTAAGTAAATGTATGAAAATCTATTTAGAAAGTCCGAAAAAACAATTTTTGAATTTTTAGTGCAAAAATTAAAATAATTTATATGTATAGCTTATATTGAATTGTAATCATGAGTTAATAGGGGTTTTCATATAAATGCGTATTATACTTGTAAACAGTGTAAAGTTGGTATGTTTATGAGTTTAATATCAATCTCCATACATGAAAAATATGTTTATATTTATACAAGATTTACATGGAATTTACGAGTTTATATGAAAACCCCTAATATTTATGTTTTTGGAATTTGGAATAAACTGTTTTTTTTTTAAATAATTTTTTGTGACTTTGTGATGTTTTAAAAACAGATTCGGTGACTTGTCGTTTTACGTAAGTTCAGTGACTGGATCCTTCTGGGTTCTTCCAGCATCCATACTTATTATGAAACATGGTGAATAATAAGTGACATGTTACAAGTCAATTAATTTTAGTTAGTCCTGTGACTTGTTAACTTAGAGCAGTATAGTGATATGTCACGAAACTATTATTTTGTACTAGTTCAGCAACAACACACATATTGACTAATGTGTGATTAGTTTTTTAACAAGTATTTTTCTTACGTTCTGTGATAGGTGCGCTTAAACCAGTCACCTGATATTTTATTTCTCACTAGTTTCGGTACATATCACATAATGTCTAACATGAGACTACTTCCGTATTAGATAATTTTAACTTGTTATATTGCATAATCTCTTAAACCAGTAGTGTGATATGTTATAAACGACAAGCTTTGCGACAAGTTACAAGTAGCTCAAAAGGAGGAAATTGCCACCTCCTATGACAAGCCCATGTTAAAGTTGCCGGTTACTTTCATATAAAAAAACCGAATCGAGGACCGGTGACTGCCACAAAGTTCCAGTCACGTGACCAGCTCTGTGACTGATCCATTTCCCGTAGGGTACTTATAGAAATATGACAAAGCGGGTGACAATTATAAAACCTTTTGTGTATATCCAAATTTTGCATTTATCGATTATTTTAACGCTGTGTCCAAATAAATCCAATTTTAATAAATTTCTGACAGGTTTTCATATAAAAAAGTTTCATGTTTGATGTTAATTTTTGACCCCTAAATATGAGTTTGAATAGATACCCTTGTTTTGAATAGATACCCTTGTTGGTTTGTTTACTCCTATAAAATAATAACAAATTAAGTTTGGGCCTTTGAAGGCATCAATATTTTTAATCATAAATTATATTTAAATATAAAAGTTAAATATATAAACGAGATGAATTTGAATAGTGAAAATTTCAAAAATATTTTTTAAAGTACATACATCTTTCACCAGATTTTCGCGATTACAAAAAAATTATTCAAACACAAAAAATTTGCAACTTTGCTGTGCAGATACATATCACACTGAAATTAAAAAGCCAAAGTTATTCCTCAAGATAAACATGATAACTCGGTACATTTGAAGAATTGTTCAGTTGGCGTAGAAAATCTTTTTTTTTGGAAGATTTGGTTTTCAAAATCTATTATGTGTAGTTATTTCCGCCAACTGTAAATTTTTGCAAATTTCAGTTGTTTGTCTCTCTAGTGCATATCATTGAGGAGCGCAAGGAGCGTCTTCGTTCTTCCGTGATTGAAATCGTTCTAGATTTCTTTCTAAACCTAAACAAAATAAAGAACAAAAATTAAAATTTTTTAACATCATTATTACTTACAAAGAAATACCTTTTTTTGACTTCATTACGTACACGTGACGTACAAATAAATATTAAAAACATTAATGGACCCTATAAAAATTAAATTAAAAATACATTAATTTTTTCTTCTATACATAATGATGGCTGTAGAAAATTTAAAAAATATTTGTTTAGTTATAAAAATGTTAAAATTAATACTGAATTTAGACTGAGAAAAAAACTACCTAGTTTTCGTACAAAACTAGATTTTACTTGTTTGTTATATATGCGTTTTGACAAGTAACAACTAGCAAAAGACATGAACTTCATAGCCAGTCTAAATAGAGTACAAGAAAGAAACCAACGAATCTAGTTTTATTTAAATTTTTTATGTGAACATCACACTTACAGAAGTTTTTCGGTAAAATCTACTAAAAATGGCAGTTAAAAAAACAATGTCGTTAAATTAACCCACAAATTTTTACTAAAAATATTTTAGACAATGACAAAAGTGGTAAAAATAACTATTTCTTTCAGTTAAAATTTTTTTATATTATAAAAATATATTTTGATAAAAAAAAACAATTTTTTTCTATCGATTACAAAAAATGTGTAATATCTTCAGTCAACAAAATGGTAAATATCTCGAAAACTAAGCGAGATATCGAAAATCGAATTCAACTGAGGAGCATACTCCAATAGAACTAATGAGGTAAATCCATTAGGCGTCCCGAGAGATTAATTTTCATGAAACAGTTACAGTGTGACTTATTTTTTTCAATGTTTTTGATAATACAAATTAATACACTCTGATGTGTTTTCCTTTCCTTTTTATATTGCAGTAGTGTGATAACGCTTCAATGAAGCAAAGATTGTCCGTTATGCAATATCTCGCTTAGTTTTTTGAGATGCACACGTTTTAAAAATGGCCAGAATCTCGAAAACTAAACGAGATAGCGCAAAACTGACATTTTCGGAAAGATCGGGAAATACCACACTCTAATTACAGAATTGAGGTAGATTCGAAAGGATCCGGAGAGATCCATTTTATGAATAAGCTGCAGGGTGAATTCTAAATTTGACGTTTTTCCAAAAAATGCAATATAAGTATTTTATGCAGAATAAGAAGGCGAACATTAATTTTATGCACTCAAAAAAATAAGTTAGTAGAAAAATGAGTAAAATGTCTCGTAAAGGGTGGTTTACCATCAAGTTGTTTGCCCAACTTAATTTGACATTTCTTTGTTTCAGTGTTTAACAAATTCAACCATGGAGATGTACACAATTGAGCAGCGCGTTAAGATTGTTGAAGCCTTTTACGAAAATGGGCGTTCAAATCAAAAGGCATTTCGTGATTGACCAAATGTGTCCACAATCGGGAGAATTGTGCGCAAATTTCAGCAAACCGAGTCTGCAGGAATTGTGAAAACACCTGTGCATGCTCGCCCAGTTCCTTCTGCGGTTTATGGGCTGGCGGCGTCATTGGGCTGTACTTCTTCGAAAATAAGGTCGGCCGTGAATGATGTTCGCTATCGCGAGAAGATAGCGGACTTCTTGTGGCCAGAAATTGAGAATGTGGACCTGGACGATATGTGGTTTCAACAGGATGGTGCCACTTGCCACACAGCCAACGAAACAATGGTTCTTTTGTGTGAGAAATTCAATGGCCGTATTATCTCATGTCGTGACGATGTTAATTGGCCGCCACGATCATGTTATTTGACACCGTTGGACTTCTTTCTTTGGGGATATTTAAAAGAAAAAGTGTACGTCAATAAGCCAAGAACAATTCAAGAGCTAAAGGATGAGATAATTCGGCACACTAACGACATTGAACCTCAATTACCTCACACAGTCATTGAAAATATGGACCATCGCATAGAGGTATGCCATCGAAGCCATGGCGAGCATTTGGCTGATAGTTTGTTGCACATATAATTGTCATAGATCCTTCTATTATAATAAAAGATATTTAGATAATTCTCTGAAAACTTTTTGTTTTATTTACAAATAACATCGACTTTTGCTGAAATTCCGTTTTCAGCAAAAGTTTTAGTTATATTTTTTTAGCGCTAAAGTAATTTTGAACTAATGTTTTACTTGCTTATTTTGTTACAAAAATTGTGCTGATAACCGCATTTATAGCGTAGGCGACAACCGCATAGAAAAGATGTAGATGTCGCAGCCTGCCTGGACAACGGAAATGATAATTAAAAAAAAAACTATACCCAATTTCTATATTTAAATTTTCAGCAAATAAATTAACTAAAGTAAAATTTCTCTACAAACTTTTTTAGGTTTTTTCAGTCTACTTATATTTAGCAAAAAGTTTAGTAATTTTAACAAGGATTTTTTTCATTTGCAATCGACTATGTGTTAGGAAAATTTTTGCTGAGAGTACTATTTTCTTGGTAATATCCAGCTCGCTGATTTTCAGCAAAAACCTTTTGCTTAAATTAGCAAATTTTTTGCAAGCACGCTCCTGACTAAAAATTTGCTGACACAGCAACATTTTTTGCTGACTTTACTCACTTTTTTTTAGTGTAGTGATTGAACTGTGTTTTCATCAGATGAAAACACAGTTCAATTCATCAGATGAAAACACAGTTCAATCACAGTTCAATCACTACACTAAAAAAAAGTGAGTAAAGTCAGCAAAAAATGTTGCTGTGTCAGCAAATTTTTAGTTTAAAAAAAAGTGAGTAAAGTCAGCAAAAAATGTTGCTGTGTCAGCAAATTTTTAGTCAGGAGCGTGCTTGCAAAAAATTTGCTAATTTAAGCAAAAGGTTTTTGCTGAAAATCAGCGAGCTGGATATTACCAAGAAAATAGTACTCTCAGCAAAAGTTTTTCACCGAAACGGATTATTAGAGGCGCCTCACTTTCTACAATGTCATTCCCAAAAGTGTAGAGGTTTTTGAAAGCAAAAACTCTGTGAATTATTTGTCAGGAGAGTATCCTGATGAAGAAAAATAGCAGTTTTTGGAAAAAATACTTATTATATTAATTTGTAATAAGGAAATTGGCCTCGAACTAGAATTAATAAATTTCTAATTTAACAATTAAAAAGGTTGAAAAAACTACTTTTATTTTTAAATAAAAATAAAAAACCAACATTTTCATAAACTAAGTAATTTAGATTAAAGGAATTAAATATGCTAAAATCCCAAACGTATTAACAAATTGTGAAAAATAATCCGTTGTAGGCATGTCCCTATCCGGATTTCATTCATGCCTAAAGAAATCGTTAGGGGACGACGGTTTCAGAATTTATGGAAATATTTGTTAAGTTAAATTACAAACTCAATGAGAATTTCTTGTTCTCGTCTAGGAGCGTTATTAAACATTTAAAATATCAAAGAAAAAATAGATTTTTTTAAAATTTTTATTAAAATTTGCATAACAAATTTAATTTTATGAAAACTTTAAAACTTTCAAAAGTTTAGCGATGGCCCTGGGAGGATTTTTCGAAATACAGGTGCTATGCGTATACATTATTTTGTGTTGTTTCGTTGATAGTTTGGTTTCTACGCTTCGGCTAATCAGGCCAGCAAGCAACCCCCTCTAACGCTGGGGTAGTGCGTTTATTTCCCAATAAAAAAAAAGGAATTTCAAGAACATTTATATAGCGAGCCGTTTGCTCCAAATCAAACACCCGCTTGCAGCCGCCCCTAACATGGATACCGTTGACCATCACTGTTTGGTTCATCCGCTTTTGGAAGGATTTCCTCATTCCTTTTTGCTAGATGCTCCAATGGAGTGACGAAACTTGAATTGTATTTAATTTTCGTTAACTAAAATAAAAAAAAAGTGCGTGCCGCTGGTTGGAAATCCTCGTTAATGAAAAATTAAATAATCTCCATTACTCTAATTTGAATAAAATGAAAATTTTAATAAATTTCTACAAAAACTCGTAATTATTTAATTGATAGTTTTAATAGATGAGCCTAGTGAAACTTCTCTCAGTGTGTATATAAAATTTAGAGAGTACGGCCGAACAGTACGGTAAAAAATGTATGCATTCGGTATGTTGAAGCATTATGGACAAATTTTGCGTAGGGAAAAATGTTTGTTGGGCGGTTGGCATTCATTTTGAGTGTTAAATTTTAGGACAAATCCGAAGTTAAGCAGCGAATACACTGTTCCGTCAAATTTGGAAAAACTTTGGCAGTTAATTTTTCAGCTAAACTACGATGTATAAATTTGACACTCAAGTTCGTATCAAATCGTTCCAAGAAGCATCTTTTCAGTATAAAAATTTTTGCCTGATGCCTCCAAGTACCAAACAAACCGACTAGATTTTATTTTTTTGACCGCACTGTTCTGTTGTGCACTGGAAATTAATTTAAAAGTTGTATCAATTTTACCTGTAATATTGTTATTATATAGGCCATATATATTGCAATAGTAACTATTAGAGTGTTCTTTGAACAAAACATTCTCAATAAATGTGATATAGTTACAAAAATCCATTCAAACCCCATTAAAAGAAGTATCCGGAAATATAGCATCATTCTGAAATTATAACAAAATATCTTTATAAACAACAAAGGCATATTGATATGCATATTAGACTGTCCCTTAAAATAGTGATTTGTCGATTGGCCCATTTTGGAAAAAGGTGTATTACTATTAAAAATTCCCAAAACTCTAAATTTCGGAAAAAAATATTTTTTATTCCATTTATTCATTAAATATAGTCAAAATGATTCAGACATGGAATTTTGACTTCATCGGATATTATTAACCCACTTTAGCCTGGAATCCAAAATAACCCACGAATTTGATAAAAATGCAAAATTGACAAAAAATGCCTAATTTGGAGATATCGATTGCTATTCGTACCACATAATTTTTTGATATTAAAGAAAAAAAAAAAAATAAATTGGAAAAATGATAATTCGAGTTTGTGTTTGGAGCGACTGATTTCAGGGACATTTTACCAGAATTGCTCATTTTGTCAAAAATTAAACAAAATTTGAATGTTTTCATCAAATTTGACAACAGTTTTCGGAAAAACATCACTTAAATTTGGTTAGATTATAATTATCTTTATATATGTTTAGAAAATATTTAACCCTTAGTGGCCTGGGGTCAGAAAAGACCCATGAAAATTAATATTAATTATGACTACGAGATTGTAAAGCCATTAAATTGATAAAAAAAAGATATCAACTGGATAAAAATAATTATTTTATATAACGTGATCCAGGTGGGGTTCATTTTTACACTTTTGGCCAAAAACGCCCCACTAGGAAATTTACAGAATAACATCTTTCATAATTTTCGAAAAAATATCACTTCAAATGGATTAAAAAAATCTTTTTTCCATTTGATAAAAATTATTATTTTGTGTAATTTGATCCATATAAGGTTAATGTTTTCACTTTTCGGCAAAAAAAGCCCACTTGGAAATTTTCAGAAATTTTCGGCAAGGGTTAACTTCATCCAAAATAAAAATCGATTTCTTCCATTTGGGACCATTTCCAATAAAACTGGGGGGTGTAATGACAAATCTATTTTTACGGGACACTCTAATGTATATGTTTATTTAATCAAATAAAAAAATATCTAATTTTTTAACCGAAGTTTTTCGATTATCTTAATATTTTAAACTAACAGAATCTCGAATAAATGTCTTAATCCGTACTCAGAATTAAGCTCAGAATAACTTTAACAATATTTTTGCGTCTTATTTCATACAGTGTTGGCAAACAAAAAAGCAAAAACTTTAAACGGCCATATAACTTGGCTGTACCCACACTGCGACAAACACTTTAGGGGTTTTATTGTACTAAACATGCGCCTCAATTGGAACAAACTGGTTGCAGATTTGAAATCAGCACCACCTAATTATCCTAAATCCACTGCAATAATATTCACCTTTTCTTTGTAGAGCAGTGTTATTGTAGAAAGAATACAGATTCGTGGTTACAACCGAATTTCTTTCGAACTAAATGGTTTGGTCGCAACAAAATGTATTCTTGGTCAACTGAAATCAGGGTTGGCAGGCAATACCGCTAAAATATCGTTATCGATTCAAAACCTTTTCAACTGACTACCGTTACCCCTAAAATACCGTTACCGAAATAACCGAAACACCGTTATCCTTAAAATACCGTTACCGAAATAACTGAAATACCGTTATCGTTAAAATACCGATACCGAAATAAATGAAATATCGATATCCTTAAAATACCGATACCGAAATAAATGAAATATCGATATCCTTAAAATACCGTTACCGAAATAAATGAAATGCTGTTACCCCTAAAATACCGTTACCGTTATTGTTAATTTTCTGTTTTTGGTAATTGCGCGTGGTTATTGAGTATTTTTCGTACTTTAAGTTGGTAAATTGGTTCTGTTTTTTGTAAAAAAAATTGCGGGATGCATCGAAATAGCTTACTACCGTTATCTTTAAAATACCGTTACCGAAATAACTGAAATATTGCTAACCTTAAAACACCGTCACCGAAATAATCAAAAAAGCGTTATCCTTAGAATACCGTTACCGAAATAACTAAGATACCGTTATCCTTAAAATACCGATACCGAAATAAATGAAATAGCGTTACTCTTAATACCGTTACTGAAATAACCTAAAATAGCATTACCCTTACCGATAACCGCATCGTTTCGATTACCATCGATGACTGAAATATAATGATCCAACCAAATTCTGTTGCACCGACAAAAATTCGATTATTTTTTCGCTAGAAACAAAAATATTGTTGGCTGCAATGGAACTAGTCAGTGGAAAATATTTGTTGCAATAAATATGCTTCCTCTGCGTAATAATTGCAAAATTATATTTACCTTAAAACATTTTGTGGATCCAAAATCATCACTTCTTCATAGCTTCTTCAATAAATTTTGAAGTTATAAATGTGTTTTGCTTATAAAAAACCGAGTTTTTGGGTCATTTGAAATCATTTTATGAATATTTTTATTATAAAAGTTATATGAATTATTAAAATATCTTGTCTTTGTAGTCTCTACTTAAAAAAAAAATTTTATAAAAAAAATTACAGGGAATTCGCGCTGCATTTCATTACAGGACTGAAAAAAGGTCGGTAATTCCCGTGAAAAACTCTAGTGTGAAACCCATTATTCTCACTTTCTTGGCAAGTGAGATGGTAACTTAACTACTTCGAAAATGTCTGTTTTTGCTGAGATCAGCAAAAGCTAAAAGCTTCGATAGCATTTTTACAGCTTAGATGGTCGTTTGTTCAGTGTAAGCCATTTTTTTGGAGAAATTTCTAAAACTGATAAGCGGTCTACAGACGATCAAGCATGCTGTATAACATGGCTTGATGATTCGGTGTGTTTGTTTTTAAAATTGCCATTAAACAAAACATTATATAATCAAATGCTGTGCATGATGTATACCAGATTTGATCGTCTCCAGGCCGCTACATGTTTACCTTTCTAACTGTTCTTCTTGAACTTCATTAAAATAACGTCTTTGTTCCCTTTTAGTTTTCCATGAGTATATTAAAATCATTATGTACAAGGTCGAACTGTAAATAACCGTTGTTATACCAGGTAAATCGTAGAATATAAGTGCGGACTCCAGATTTGTATCTAAAAAAAAAAAACAATTTTTATTATCAGACATCTTTAGTATATGGGCAACTCAATTTAAATTTTAACCGACAGCGAAATGAATGTAAAAGTTTTTAAGTCACATTACACGCCTCGCCACACAGTATTTCCAAAAGCACTTTTTTGAGCAAATAATATTCAGATCACAATTCTTAATCGGTTTTCAAAATTCTTTTTTGCTATTTTAGTTTACAAAACTCCGACCAAATCCACAATGTCCGCTTTTCTAAACATTTTGTTTTTGTGTGTAGGCAAAAAAAAAATAGTTTTTTGTCAGAAAACCCAATAAAAATTAGGGGAAATTTAAATGATATGTATCTTTAATTAAAGTTATTTTCATCCTCTATCGGTACCTCGAACAAAAAATTTTTTTTTATTTATTTGTGTCTCTTATGATCAATTTAATTTAAAAAAAATTGCATTGAATTTTTCTTTTATTTCCCTTATTTGGTACTAAATATATTGAACTTGATCTTTCTTTATTTGAAAACTACTACTTCCTTATTCAAAAATATTTGAAGTATTTAAAAAATATTTAAAGTATTTAATTTTTGAAATTTTTTTTCAAAGAAATATGGGATATTTTTTATCATAAATTACTTCCATTTAACTATTTTACACATACTGATATGTAGCTTAAATTAAATGTATTTTAATCCTCTATCGATCCCCTTAACTAATCTTTTTTTTATAACATATGCAAATAAGCTGATCAAAATACAAAAAAAAAAGAAAAGAGTTGCTCAAAAAAGTGCTTTTGGAAACACTGTGCGTCGGAATGAACTTTAATTGAAAGGTGAAATAACCATAAATTTTTTTATGGATTATGAATTTGGGATGTCGCACAACAATATTGCGATAAAAATCAAAATCTTCGACCGATCCGTTTTTGAAAAAATTTCTTTCAAATTTGCAAAAATTTAAGTTTTTGAAATTATGAAAAAAAACACCCAATTAAGACCAGAATTATTCCTCGGGAAAAATACAATTTCATGGCGTACTCTAAAATTTTAATTGTAATTAATATTAAAACAGACAGATTTTTTAATTGTTGTGAAAAATATTACGAAAAGATTATAAAAATATTATTGATATGATTCGAAAATCCTAAAAATAGTTATACGTATCCCACCAAAATTATTTTGTACTGGTTGCCTTTGAATCTGTTCTAGATTAGGTGTTTTTACCACCAGTTCCGTGGAATAGGTTCTATAACTGATTCTTGAAAGTCAATTCACTGTCCCAGAACCAGTTCCATAACTGGTTCTAGAACCGGCTCTAAAGCAAATTGTTCTAGTTTGGAGATACAGAACCTGTTGCTTTTGGGACAAAGTCAAACAAAAATCACGGATGATAGAACATAAATTGGAACAGGTTGCATGCAAGTATTAGTTGTTCTACAGCCAGTTCTTTGCATCCGCCAATTTTGTTGGGATATGAAATATTTTATTTTTTAAAAATATTTAAAAAGGAAAGTAAAATCAATAAGATATTTTTAAGATGTATTTACAGGCTGCGCGTCAAAGTATTGCGGATGTCTCCGTCGCCTTTTCTCTGAAGAACATCAGAATTGTTTTTTAAATCATGTGGGCAAATCTACGGAACCGGACGATCCATGTTACTCAGGATTTAAACCATTTTAATAACAATATATAATATTTTTGATGGTATCAGCGTTTTCGAGGCAACGAATTTAATCAGGCGAACATCTTAAATTTTAATATTTATACTATTAATGTGCTCTACTCAATTAAAAACAACCCTAATTTATCCTAATTTTGCTTGCAACTTTCAAGAGTTTTTAAACTCTTTTGGTTATTACTTTTTCAGCATAAAAGGAAATCGCCCAAAACCTTTGGTGGATAATAATTATGATGTTAGAAAATCTTCCACTTGTTGAAAAAAATAGGTGCCCTCAATTAGCAACTCTTTTTTTTTTAATAAAGAGTAATTTCAGACATTTTTAATTTTTGCGCTTTCAGCCTCACTGCAATTGAAAAGTTTTTGATATTGACATATAACTGCCAAGTAAACAAAAAAATTGAGATCAAATTAATAAGTGTGCCTTCAAAAATAAAAAAAAAAATGACAATAATAATCTCTTCACCTCTATTCAACTTGAAATTTGATATTTTTTGAAGGGCACATCCGCAGTTTGAGAAATAAATAGTTGCAGTGCTGAGTGATCGGTATATATCGGTGATAATATTATTGTGTGTAAGTGCTGAATGAAACGTACTATTAGTTTGGTGTCCAGACCCATTTTAGGTTAAATTTTGTAGCTTTTTATAGATTTTTGGAGCTAAAAGTGATGTAGAAACCAATCGGATAATCCGATCGTTTGAGCACTTACATACAGCAATATTAATTGCGATATATATCATATAAGCCAGATTTCATTCATTAATTCTTTTGTCTGTGGATGTGCTAGTCAATTTAAAGTTGGATTTTTAGCGTATTGTATAGCGAAAATTGATGCAAAGCCTAAAAATAAAATCCGAACTGTTTAGCACTTTCACATAATGACAACTATGATAAGGTCTACCGTTCCAGATATATTGGACTCCATAATTCTTAAAACTGTGGATGTACCTTCAATTTGAGTTTAACCTTTTAGCGAATTTTGGAGAAAGATATGTTGTAGAGAATACGAAATTCGTCCGATCCGTTTAGCACTTTCAGATAATAATAGTAATAAAGGTGTGTCCATTCAAGACATATTTGATCCCATAATCCTTTAAACCGTGGATGTGCCATTCAATTTTGTGCTGTAGTTTTGAGGGAAATTTATATGGGCACAAGTTCAAACATAGACCGATTTAAACCAAAATCAATAGACTTCGTCCTTGGGCCGATATAAATCGGTCTACCAAATTTTATCAAAAAATCTTAATATTTGCGACGTGTATAAGAATAAATGGAGAGAAAGACGGACCGACGGACGGACGGACGGAAAAATTAAAAAAACAAAATTACTTATAGTCAATAATGGAAATATAGCGCGACTATGCATTTTCGAATAAAACTACCATGATGATTGAAAAAATTTGTGTCATCTTTTTTCATTAAACCGAGGTAAAAGTGTGTAAAATCAACTCAAAAATAGCCAAAAAATGTTTTTGGTAACTTTGAGCTCAATTTGCTCAAAAACCAGGAAAATTTGGAAATCAAATTCCGAAATTGGAAACCAAAAAATTTTAAAATATGTGCTAGAGAAAATGTGTGGGGTTTTTGTTTATAACTTTTTCAGCACTCAAAAAAATGTATTTACGGGAAAAGATTACTTATTTTTAATGTATTTTAAATAGGTTAATCTAGAAAAAAATGTGTACCACTAATTTGACATATTTTATTTTTAAAATCTGAAATCGACCTGTTTCTTAGATTTTCCCATATATTTGGTTGATTTCGACAACGCATTGATCAGAAAGGATTTATATTCTTCAGTAAAAAGGCGATAGAACCTATTGGGAACAAACACAAGATACTTAAAAAATCTTCGACGCGCAGTCAGCTCATCTTAAAAGGGCGATAAAATATGTTATTGATTTTATTTCTTAAATAATTTTAAATAATAAAATATTTCATATATAACTAATATTTTTAGAATATTCGAATCGGCTCAATAATATTTTTCTAAGTTCTTTTGCAACATATAATCGCGAATTAAAATTTAAATTTTTTGGCGGTTTCAATATTGCTGTTAAAATTTTAGAGTACGCCATGTAATTGTATTTCTTCCGAAGAATAATTTTGGCATTACATGTATTTTCGACTTAACTATATCCGTTAACTTTTAAAAAAATACAAAGTGCATAAAAATGTTTTTTAGACGAAAACTAACATTTTACTTTTCGTATGCACGTTAACTTACAACGTGGATAATTATCAACGTTGAAAACACAACGTTTATACATTTTCACACCTAGCGTAACTTCCTCGCGTTACCACCTAAAAAGTTTTGCTGCCGTATGTTCGATTATAACGGAAGAATTATAAACATAACCTGTTTAAATTTTTTTTTATACTACGATCGGTTTAACGTAGATTTGCTTTAAATACTTAACGTTGATAGGCATGAGACAAAATACAGCTATTGTTATTTTCGTATCACTTATATATTTTTTTTGTTATAATTTCAAAAATTAAAATTTTTGCAAATTTTAAAAAATTTTGCTAAACGATTCATTCGAATATTTAGATATTTATCGAAATATTATTATGAGGCATCCCAAATTCATAACCAAGAAAAACACTTCTGGTGATCGCACCTTTCAGGTGAAGTTCATTCCGACGAGGTGTGATCACATTTAAACTAAACTAAGTTAGGCAAAAACAAATTTTTTGAAGCCAAGGATCCTCAAAAGTTAACCAAAAATTTTGTCAGGATAATTTTTCAGATTTTAAAAAATATATTTAGTAGACAAAAATATTTGTGGAACACTTCATACCATTTCTTCTACAGTCAAAATTTAAACTAAACGCCGATTGTAGTTAAGCCCAGTATTTTGTTCACATGAGCGAAAGAATTTCGCTGTATGTTTGTAGCTCAAAAACTACCCAGCAAAATTTGTTTGAACTGGTTGCCTTTGAATCTGTTCTAGAATAGGTGTTTTTACCGACGGTTCCGTGGAACAGGTGCTAGAACAGATTCCAGGAAGTCAAAATGGAAGACCTCACTGCCGCTGAACCAGTTCTATAACTGGTTCTAGAACCGGTTCCAAAACAACCTGTTCCAGTTTGGAGGAACAGAACCTGTTGCTTTTGAGACAAACTCAAACAAAAATCACCGATGATAAAACATAAATTATAACAGGTTGCATGCAAATACAAGTTGTTCTACAACCGATTCTTTGCATCCGACAATTTTGCTGGGTATAATAAAAACTTTAAAACCTTAAAACTTTTTACAGTCTATAAGGAGCTACAATCATAACCAACGCAAATGACAATTTCGCAACAATTCCACGCAAGTGAAAAATCAGTTTTTTTTTTCGCAAAAGTACGAACAAAATACGGTGCTTTAGCAACAACAAAGTATACACATACTGTATGTTTCCACACATTACCACGGTAACCCAAACCTGTCCAAAATCATTCCCGTACTCCAAATTGTGGGGAAATTGTTGTTGTTTGGACTGGTTTTTAATTGACGCGGCTACCACCGGTAATGTACAGGAACACACCATTAAATTTACTAAGAACAACACAATTTAAGGGTTTTGATAATTCTGTGGAACTATTAGCTAAAATTTTAAGAAGAGTCATCACCGAGGGAATTGAGAAACCAATAATAGAATATTTTTTATATGATGATTGCTCTGACACCATCCGGGTTAAAGTTGTCCATGCATCATAACACAAAATGCAACTCCATATAAAAATTCCTATGGTTGTATAATATAAGATATAACCTGAAATTAATTAATCATTAAAAATAAATTATAAAATTAAAATATTTAAATACCATAGATTTGACAAGTTATAATTGTAAACTGCAGACCAGTTATTTTGTAAAAACTAAGAAGTGAGTACACTACTGTCAATAACGACAGATATGTTATAAAACATTTTCCTCGAACATTCCAGAGATTTGATAAAAAGCAATAAAATAGTATAATTATAATAAAGAATGGTATCGAAAATACCAAGCCTGTAACGAAACAAAATGTATGTAAAAAAATAATAATTCGATTACTAGGACAAGGAATTCAATGCGAATATATGCTCATTGGATTCAGAGTGCCAACGACCTCACAAAAAGTGCAATCTGGACTCAGGATATTCAGTTTTATAAAATTTTGACTTCTTGACAAATTTTAACTTTTTGGTGATTCCACAGAACTTATTTACCATAAAGCTACATTTTCGACTGCAACCCTGTCGAACAGCATGAAACTCGCCCAGTCAGAATTTGCCAGTGGTATAAAAAATCAAACACTGGGTAATCGTGTTGTTAAAAATAAATGACTGGCAGAACATTCATTTGGGATGTTTTGCCAGCGTTTGCAAAAAGCATTTTGTCAGTATTTGTTTTACAAAAATTTCAGTGGTTAAAAAAATGTTGGTTGGCGCTAGCTTACCAACTTTTCCACAAGGACCCAGTTTAGAAATGGTAATGATATATTATTTTTTAGACTACTAGTAACAAAACTGACTTACTTTTAGTATTATTTTAAAACACATAATAATGCGTTACTAATAACTAGCTTCTTTTATTATTATTTCCAAACAAAAAATAATGCTTTACCAATAATAATTTATTTTTATTTATCATTATTTCAAATATAAAGCAATGTTAGAGATTTTTTTTGTAAATTTTTTTCAAATCTATTTTTAGACTCAATACTGGTAATGATATATGTATGTAATCACATATTCTTTGATTTGTTGTAAAGTTAAGTTTTTATCTATCAAATACAACATGTCGAGATAGCTCAGATGGTACAGATACTCGTATCGACTGGCAATCTGGAGTCCCAGGTTTGACTACCAGCACGAGCAAATTTTATTTAAAAACATGTTACAATAAAAAAGTTTTTTTTTATAAAACTCATTTTTCTGAAAATCTTTTGTTAGACTCATTTTTTTTTGTCAGTACTGGTAAGCATATACAGTAGTGGACTAAAGTGGATACATTAATTCAACATTTTTCGAAATTTGTTATAATTTTTATTTTATTATAGAAACTTAAATAATTTTTTTTAAAGCATAAAATTAACACATTCTTCTTCAATAAAAACCTAAATACAGTAGACAATATCATTAAGAAGTTAATAAAAAAATAATTGCAAATTGTGACCGCTTTTATCCAGTATTGTTCATATTTGAAATTTTAGGCAAGTTTTAAGTTTTTTTTTTTTAATTTTAATTTTATATTTTTTCTTTTACTAATCTCTACATAAAATCTCTTGAGTTTTTTAATTTTATTCATCACACATTTTTTGAGACTAAACTTTAGCCTTTTTTTAATTTTTAACTTTTAACACATTCTCAGCATCATTGATGATCACAAGACAAAACGCACTCTACTGATCTCATGTTGTTTTGAAATTTTACAGCTTGCATAGGATTTTAATAAGAACAAAATAATGAACCGAAAACAGTAATTGAATAGCGCTTTGGTTAAAATTCAAATCAGTGACGAGTTGATGAAGTCGACGTACATTATAATGTACGCCACTCGCCAAAGGGATATTTTGTCCAAAGTCCTTTCTGCTTTAAAACAGATTTTATGCGAGAAGGCATGCTTTTCGCGAGATTTTTAATAGTTTGAGGTGGAATATTAGTCCATTCCGCTGAAACTCCTGACCAAAGATCATCTAAGTTGGTCGGTGCTCGTTCGCATTGGGAGAGTCTTCTTTTGACAATTGCCCACCAATTCTCGATGGGATTCAAATCGGGGCTCTGACCTGGCCACTTGAAAAACTGGAAAAACTACACTTGGATATCACAAATTAAACAAAAGTTATTAATACAGATTTAAAAATATTCAAATATGTATCCACTTTAATCCACTACTGTAGGTATTTTTTTTTGATTTTTCGTATGCTGGTGTGTAAGCATAACTCAATATTTTCCTCGACATCGCCAATAGGAAATGTAATAAGGAAAGTAACTAGTTACAACTACCAGGTATATAGTTACATAACCACATATCTAGTATGATTTTCTACACTGGGTAACTTACAAAAAGTTTGGTGACGCTTAGTTGCCAACATAAAATCCATGGACTAAAAAACTTTGAAAACAATTTTTTGGTAAAAAGTATTTTATTTAGAAAAAAAAAATGTAATTAAAATTAAGCGCGTTGGACTGTTACACATAAGGTTGCGGGTTTGATCCCCAACCAAGGCAACATCAATTTATGAAAAATAATAACATGTATGAGTTTTTTCCCATATCACTTAACCCCACCGAAGTAAAATAATATAACAGGGCTATGAACTAAAAAGCTTCAACAAAGTTCGCAAACTCACCATCAGATGGTGTGCAACAACTGTTCTAAAATTCAACATCTCGCGCAATTACAGTCTTGCCATATTTGAAGCCCTTCATCTTTCACTCCTTATCTATCCCCTTTCTAAAGGAAGCAACACGTTAAGTAATAGGAAGAGCTTCCTGAGTGTTGCTTCTCATAAAAAAAAATTAATAATAAATAAATAATAACAATGGATAACACGTAAACCTAAATACAGATGGTCAAAAAATATTTTAAAAAATATATTTTATAACATTCCATTAAATCTTTTAATTGGTAAATGAATGGTTTTCATTCGATTTGAGATCAAAAAATTAATTATCACATTTTTTTTTAAATTATTTTCAAAGTAAAGAAAAAATGTGTGCATGTTAATTACAGAGAACAAAAATTTAAAAAAATCGATAAGGCCAGAGGGATAGAATACGTATTTTCGGGTCTCGCTAGAAACGCATCTTCAGTATCGTTGCCTTTATGGGCTAATAATGGATGATGATCTATTTATATTGAATGTGAAACATTAATTTGGAAATAATTTAAAAGAAAATGTGATAATATATGATCTCAAAATCGAAAGAAAAGCATTAATTTAAAATTAATTTTTTTTTAATTTAATTCAAATCACGGCATGACCAAATGCGTACACCCTGACAACCCTAATTGTTGCCAATCGGTTCAGTTGCATCCAGTTGCCACTAACGAATTATTATTGTTACAACTAAAATTCGTCTATTGAAACTTTTTAATGAATTAATGGAATTTTCCATAGAATTTTGTTAATATTTTCACTTTATTTATTAAAAGTTTCATACACTGAATGAAAAAGTTTCATTTAAACTAGATTCATAACAGTTCAAAAAGACTTTCCACATCAATGATACTGTTGTATCTTAACAAAAGTTAATAAATATTGCGTACCGGTCATAAAGAATATGCTTTTCTAAATATTTTGTTAAATTTTTGTTTAGACTATAACGGTGGGTCTCTTACTCTAGGTTCAATTTTAACTTAACTTTTAAACAAAAGTAAATGTCAAAATATTAAGGTTGTTCATAAGGGGTGTGCTATTTGTTGTATCGTCCTAAAAGAAGAATTGTTAAAATTGAAATTGAAAAAATACGGCATTTGAGAATAGCACGATAAAACATTTTTACGTATGTTTAGTGTCCTATGTTTAAGTATGCTAACCGAGAGAAAAATCAATAGTAAATCATTTTTAAAGTGAAATAAAAATTTAAAGAACTCTGTTTTTGTTAGGATGATACAGCAGATAGCACACCCCTTGTGAACAACTTAATTATATAAAAACAATAACAATTTTTTTGTTTAACATTAGTTAACTCTTAAACCTTGAATATGAGACCCACGTAAGTATTTTTTGTTTGCAAAAATAACGACACAGCTGTTAACGAGATACTGAAAACCCATTCAACCTTAATTAAACAGTTTTGATTAGTTTCCAAATCTAATTGCTTGCTTGTGAACGGGGTTTATTTATTGCTTCGATTGAATATTTTATATAGATTTCATATTCTGGTTTATATTGATTTTGGGTCTGGGCAATTTTGTTTAAAAATTCCTTACTTAAGTAAATTTGTAGAAAAAATTCGTACTTAGTTTTAACTATAGAAATGGCCCCAAAAATGTGTTTTTGCTAGATTAAACACTAGGGCGTCAAGAGGTTAAGATTTTGGTAGAACATGTTTCCCTGTATATTTCATTACAACTCTGATGTGCATATTTTGAAAGTGCATGAAGTCCTTGCCCTATCTCCAATTATACAAATTATTTACCATATTTTTGAATCCATGGTACTTTTTTCGCCGCTTTATCACAAACTCTAGGATTAAGAAACTGAAATGCATCATTACCTCTAAATACATTTAAGTCAAAACAATATTCATTTAAAGTAAAATTTCTGTTAATGTTATGATGCCGCAATATGCCGTCCTAAAAATAGAGAAAGAAAAGAGAAAGAAATTCGGTAATTAATACTCCTTACACTCAAAATAATTTAAACAAAATTTTAATATTTTTGGGACACACTTTTTTAAAACAAGCAAGAAATTTACTTAAATTAAAGCCTCATTCATAATGAACCCAAAACTAGAAGTTTTCATCTTTTTTTTAAGTTTTCGATTTGGAATTTGTATAGGATTCGACAATCGAAAACAAAATAAGTTTGATAATTTTGGATTCAGTATGAATGAGGGAAAAGTAAATTTTTACTTATATTTTTTAGAAGTTTGGTAAAATTTGGTTTGTTTTTCAGTTTAAGGGGTATGGGCGTTCAATAATTTTATTTATTTTTTCCTGAAAAAAACCGTTAGAGATACAAAAAAAAAAAAAAATATGTCCCATTTTCCTGTGAAGGATACAAAGAGGATTTAAAAAATATATTTTTTAGGTTAAATAATATGTTGCCTTGATATTCCCAAATATATAAAGTTTTTTTTTGATGTTATAAATAATAACTATATAATTCCCACTTCCAAAAATATCAAATTTTTTACATACAAATTTTGACGATTTTTTTTTAATTTGATAAAGTTTTGAATTTAGTGACCACTAGCTAAATCTCCTGCTCTTTATCCAATATTAAAATAAGACCTTAAAAAAGTATTGAACTCCAACAAGTTAAAAACATCATTTATCCAATGTTTGTCATAGCATTTTCAATAACCCCATAGAAAAAATTTATATGGAGTTTTCTAAAGTTTTATCTAATCTAATATGACCACATATGCAGATTTAAAATTCATCCGAAAAATTACCCGATTAAATTGTATCAAATCACATATATTCCTACTAGATTCATTTTGATACAATTAGAAGTAATTTGATACAGTTTTATATGAATTTTGTCCTCATCAATTATTATACCACACACATAATAATCCATGCATAAAAATACGAAATAAATATCAAAACAACAAAAACTTTCGTTAAATAAACAATTTTTCGTATATTTTACATATTTTTTTTGTTATTTTGACATTTTTTCGTATTTTTATGCATGGATTATTATGTGTGCATAAGATTATATCTTATTTAATATAATATGATCTAAAATGGTCCATATATGATTTGGTTTCTTCCAATTCTAAAAACAATCACTTGTATCCATCAAAGGTAGTTTCTACAGCTTTAATTTAAATACTTTTTACAACAATTAGACCACAGATTAAACACAGATATGAATCGAAAATACAGAAGTCCAGAGAGAGAAAGATACGAGTATATCAATAAAAATTTTATAGATATTTTAGTTTCTATTTTACTTCCGACAGTTGTTTCATGTCTTTGAATTAGACTTTGGAATGCAATGTAACTTTTTGGAACGTATCGGTAAAGCTTGATGATTAAGATCACCAGTTTATAAATATTTTACTTACGAACTCTTTTTAAAAATACTCGTAATTATTTCAAAGCGAATATTTTATTTTGACTAATACTGAATTTAGACTGAGCGAAAACCAGGTGGTTTTTGTACAAAACTAAATTACAAAAGCCAAGTCATTTAAACTGGTTATTTGGTTTTTCTTTGTCACATCACTTTTTTATTAAACAATTTTCTTTGTGTTTTTATGGTTAAATTAAATTTAAAAAATTATTAACTCATTTGAAAATACATAGCAATACACAATTTTAAAACAAAATTGAAATATTTAAAGAAAAATTAAAAAATATATTTTTGACACTTGCTTTAATGCTATATTCGTTGTAACATGGTGTATCGAAAATTACTTATAGAAGAAACCGGGTATATCAAAAATGAAAATTTAAGATATTTTTAGTTGGTTTTTGGCAAAAACCAGGTAGAATCTGGTTTTCAATTTGTATGAAAATTGTATGGGAAAAACTAAATTAATTTTATGGTTTTCGGCTCAAAAACTAAAAATAGCCAAAAACTACTAGTTTTCGCCCAGTCTAAATATACTATTAGTGAAAAGAAAAGACTTCATGAAGAACATTCATCTAGAGACTATTTATTATAGAGATAGGAAATCAAAACTTACACTACTCACCGGTAGAGGGCGCAAAAATTTAGTATTACCTGATTAACTATTTAGTATCACTTTAGTATCAGCTGATCCTATATTTAAAAACTCAAAAACTGTTGGAAATTGCTCAAAATAAGGAAAAAACAAGCGAGGAATATATTCAAATAATAAAATTTGAGATATCAGTTTGTGTTTTTGCTTTGTTGTTTGTTATTACTTAAATTTAAATAAAAAAATAAAATTGTAAATTTTTTGAACACAGTGCCACCTAGTGATAACGATGTCGTTATAACTTATTTTTTTGGTGATGCCATACCACTGTATTCATCATTCGAAAGTTGTTTTATTTTTTATTTTTTTGCGACCATCTAGCTTCTGTTAAAAAAAAATTTTAATTATATAGCTTCAGAATTTAAAACAAAGGATTGCCACTGTTGATTATCTATGTAGAAAATTTTCTGAATAAACTTCATTCAAAAAGAATTAAAGCAAAAAATCATATATTGAATATTTTAGAAAAATGAATTAGAAATTTATTAATTTAGTTCGAGGCCAGTTTCCTTATTATGAATTAACATAATTATAATTAGTACTTTTTTCCAAAAAAAACTGCTATTTTTCTTCATCACTACATTTAATATGTGATTTTGATGCTATAATCGCATTGCAGTAATGCCATCACTATCTAAAGAAAACTGATGAAGGGGACCTGGAAAATCCCCGAAACTATCGTATTTTCATTCCTGAAAGTGTTGAGATTTTTGAAAGCAAAAACTCTGTGAAGTATTTGTCAGGAGAGTATTCTGTTGAAGAAAAATAGCAGTTTTTGGAAAACAGTTCTTTTTATGTTAATTCGTAATAAGGAAATTGGCCTCGAACTAATAAATTTATAATTAATCAATTAAAAGGTCGAAAAAAAAATGATTTTAATTTTTAAATAAAAAAAAACTAACATTTTAAAAAAATTGTAAGATAAAAGTTACTGATAAAAAGGTTAACTGAACTGACTTTATGTGGCCAGCTAAAATCTAAAAGAGCGTAATTAAGATTTTTATTTTCTACAGGATAAGCTAAAAGACCGTGAGGCATTTTATTAAAACTGTTCATAAAACTGATAAGAACACTTCAATTTTGTGGAGAAATGAAGTTCGATGCTCTCCTTTATAATCATTTAACCTAACTTAAAGTTTTTACAAGGTAACCGCAATGTAGAGAGAATTAAAAAATTACATATTTGAATTTTGTTTATAAGAACATTATTTTTTATCGACTTACTCATGGATGCTTCCAAACTGAAAATACTGAAGTTATGGAGTGACCCATATATTTTCCGGATAACAGACGAACCTAAAATACCAACGAAATTTTATTACGAAAATTTTTTCCAAAAAATCGATAGTATGAAACAATTTTTGATCTCAAAAGGTGGTGAACAGTGGACAATGGTGGATGCCAAATGGGGTTTTTGGTATTTTTCAAAATCAAATAGACCTTACCTCACACTAAATTATTTTGTTTAATTTTTTACTCAAATATTTTTGACTCTTAAATCAATTTTTCTGAATATGCGTCTATAGCGGAGCTTTGAAGAATTAATTCCGTTTTATATGAATTCACTACCAATCGAATTCAATTTTCTGTAGAATTGAATGAATTCCTTTTCTTAAGTAATTCAGTGAACGCGTTCATCAAACAACAAATTCAAAGAATTAATTCAATTGCTATAGTTCTTTTTATTAAATCAAATGAATTAAATCGAATGGAAAACGAGTGAACTAATTCCTTACTGAATTCGCTCAATTTCATTTTCGTTCAGTGAATTAAAAAAAAAATAAAATTACGTTCAGTGTATTGAAAGAAAAATACGTTCACTGAATTAAATATTGAAAACATATATGCAATAGTCAAAATCTGTTTTTTGGAACTAGATTTTCAATGTGAAAATTCTATTGTATGTAGCCAAAATAATATCCAGTCCATGAAATTCCATATGGGAGATAGAGTAAATATGTCCAAAGTCTTCATTTTTACTTGAGAAGCAACAACATATTTGAATCGCTTGTAGAGTTCTTAGGATTGTAAAAACTTATAAATGAAATACGTCATAGTCAAGCATCTACATATTACGGGGAAGCATAAGTACATACATATGTACAAATTCATATATGCTTTATAAAATTATAGGAGGTTTATGAAACAAATTTTTTATGATAAATTTGTTTTGTATACCTCCTATACCTTTATAAATCATTTATGAATTTACACATTAATATATAATTTGTTTATTTTTAATTCCTTACT
Organism: Leucophora obtusa; assembly: GCA_949987735.1. Taxonomy (NCBI): domain Eukaryota; kingdom Metazoa; phylum Arthropoda; class Insecta; order Diptera; family Anthomyiidae; genus Leucophora; species Leucophora obtusa. The sequence continues at coordinate 289,451,162 of OX465295.1, read as the reverse complement.
TTACAGTAACAATTCACTTTTTTCCGTTCGATTTTTAATTTGAACGCGTTCACAGTGAATTAATTCATTTAATTTAATAAAAAGAACTATAGTAATTGAATTCATTCGTAACAAAATAAATCGAATGAAAACGAATATGAATTAATTCCATTCTATACTTGGGACTAGTTAATTGAATGGACTAATTAATTGATGATTTAATTGGCATTACAATAGACCAATGCCAATGAAATTTTTTGGCATTACAATTGATCAATGCCAATGAAATTTTTTTGCAATTGGCATTGTTCAATGCCTAAATGCCCAATTATAATTGATCAAAAAAGCATTTGTTTTCATGTTTCGATAAAAGAACAAATTAAGAAAAAAAATTAAAAATTCGCATGTTTTTTATCTTATATTCGCTATTTTGTCAAGTTTACATTACTAGAGGCTGATGCCTCTAGACTAACCACTGTTAAAAGAAGAGTGAATAGCAGTATACTTGATAAAACTTGATGAAACGGCGAATATTTATAGTTTTTATAGCTCAGAAATTTTACATTCTTGAATTAATGTCCTTTTTTATAAAACAATATTTTTTGTATACACTGCTTTTTTTGTCAATTATATGTACATTTCATTACCATTACGTGTATATTTCATTACCATTGTTTAAATCAATGCCAATTGAAAAAAATTTCATTGGCATTGAATGGTAATGAAATTTTTTGGCATTGGCATTGAGATCAAGTAATGCCAATTAAATTTCAATGCCAATGAAAAATTCTCAAGTAATGTCCATTCAATATATGGTGCTTTGTGAATTAATTCATTGAATTTTTAATTCAGAATTGAAATTGAATTCAATTAAGAATTAATTCTTCAAAACTCTGGTCTATAATGGAGATTTAAATTAGATTAGATCTTTCTTACAGATTTTTTTTTTTTTTTTTGTGGAAATACATGTGTTTTATATTTTCCTTTTAGTTATAAGGTCTTATAGGTCTAAATTATTTAGAACCTCACATATCAGCTGTTTTATAGGTGCAGGTGCGTCTATGTTATCATACGTAGTGTATATAATAACCCTATTAAAAAAATTTAGTATGGAGCCTTATATGGTAATATATAATTTAGTGTGATCCGTATATAATTTCAGTTGAAAAATGGCCCGATATAAAAAACAAAAAACGATTTTATGAGCTCACAGAGTGTCCCAAAAGAAATTTTTTGAGAAAATACAATTTTAGACTACTATTGTTAACGGATTTCCAAAATATTTGTATATGAGTTTTCAAAAATCGGAAATTTTTTGAATTTTAGTTTCTAAATATTTTTATTTTTGTTGTGAATATAAAATTTTTTTTTTTTTTAATTTTTGCTCAGAAAAGAATTACGGGTATTTAAATGATATGTACTTTATGTAAACCCAAGAGACATTTTTATGGATTCTCCGACACGTACGGAATCATGAATCCAGATTTTACGGTACGTTTATGGATCGTAAAATACGTATCCGTTAAAGCTTGTACGTAAACGGAGCATTAACGGATAGTATAATCGGTTTTTCGAATAGATTACGTTTTGACTCCGTTTTAGTATATCCGTTTCCGTGCCGTTGAATACGGACTTCACTGTTTTTCATCAGTTTTGATTCCGTAGCAATCGGCATTGCTTATTGTTTTTGTTATCAAAATAAAAATAGATAATTAATAAAATGTTTATTAAATAAAAGTGATTATTAATATGGCGCGACTCTTCCATTAATTTAAAAAAATGTTTGAATGCACATATACTACGAAACTAAGAACACGAAGTACTTTAACGCGGTTAATCGAAAAGTACTTTTCTCAGTATAGAAATTTTCATCAATTCAGTATTAATATCCTACATCAACAACACACAAATGACTTTACCCGGGTAAAAATCTTAAAATGGTGTCATATTTAATTATATCTTATTTGATAAGTCCCCATATACAACGACAAACAACTTGATCCGAAAAATGGGTCATCTACTTGTGTCTAATTTTATCAAATTAGATATAATTTGATACAGTTTGATCCGGGATTTGTCCATATGCAGGACATCAAATTACTTCTAATTCCATATAAAAATATCTGATTTTATATAACATTGTCTAATAGTAAGTATACTTTTTATGCATAGCAGCTATTAAATTGATATTGAAATTTCTATAGCTTGAACAATTTTAAAGGCCCACATTTTATAACATAAAATAAAAATTTTAATGCGTTTGTCTTCTAAATCGTACGCATCATTTTTTAATAATTTTAATTATGTGCACAAAAAATCACGTGAAATTATTTGGTTGTGGATAAATTAACTCTTAATTTATATTAATTTGTATGAGATCATATAGAAATTTACTATAAAATTACAAGAATATATTTTTAGTATGACGATACATACAGTGTTATATAACTTAGTATGGAACCATATATAATCATATCGGTCACTACATATATTTTGATTAGTTTTATATGGCTTATGTAGTTATATATGGAGTCAGATTTGGGGATATGTAATAACATCATTTACCATACAAAAAATTCGTTGAGAAAATAATATCAGATGTAGTTGTATATAATGATATGTGTCTTAAGGTGACTCCATTCATTGTCAGATATAACCCAATCACATTATATATGACAATATATAACTATTTTTACTCGGGCATCTTGCATTTATTAGATGGTAAGTATTTATAAAATTCAAAAGGTGTTTCACGATGTATGCCATGAATGTAATGGTGCAAAAAGATTTACTGGCACTTTGCAGTACCAGTACAATTTCAGTAAAAATAAATTTTTACTGTTATTGCAATTTAATTTTCATTACCAGTAAATTTTTACTGATTACTGAAAAAAAATGTAGTAATCAGTAATACTGAAATTTCAATTTGCATTACCAGTAAAATCTTACTGAATACTGAAAATTTAATACACTCTCATCACAGGAATTAAATCATTTAGGCACTTAATAAAACCAACAGCTTCTTAATATATATCAAATTTTATTTGTTTTCTAAATTATAACGTGCTAATTCATAAATAAAATTTATTTGGTATTTGAAACTTGCTATAGTTAAATTACATATTTCGCTTAATAAAGAGTTATTAGAAATCTTAATTGATAATCGTATTTTAACTATAAATTAATTTTTCGATTTGATACTGGCAACATTATTGTTTATTTTCTCTCTTCTCCCAAATAAGTCGTAAGTGATGTACAAATTTAGTAAACGATTGACTCGGTAATCGGAAGTGAAAATGTATTTTCTTAAATTAGAGAACTAATGATGTGCTAAGATAAATTTAAAAGCCATTAAAAATATTTTTTTTATTTATAAAGCAAATCAATGGAAATGTGTGTAAAAAGGTAATTTTTTAGAACATATTATTCGAAGCATACAAAAGTAATCGAATTCCGAATAATGTTTTGACAGTCTTTACATCACTATTGTTTTGTTTTTTACAAAATACAAATTAGCGGCGTGCCTTAGGCCTAGTTTTTGGGATGTCAGTTAAACCGAAAACGAATTTTGTCGTATCGGGCAAGCCCGCTACATTGTTAGTGTACCTTAAAATTTAAAATGTAATTTGTTTTGTATAGGAATTAAATATTTTTATGAAAATAAAATACAATATTTTTTATTAATGTAAAAATCTTCAAAATAAAAGCCTCCTTCGATGAGAATGCTTATTAGGAGCTTATATAAAAAAAAAATAATTTCAAAAATTATTATTCAGAGAAAGCTTAGGTTAAAACAAATTTTCTACTTTTTAAGTAAAAATAAAACAAACAGACACACTTAATAATTAGAAATAAATACCGATGACGATATGAGAGCTGTGGTGTAATGGTTAGCGCGTTGAACTGTTACACATGTGGTTGCGGGTTCGATCCCCAGCGACCCCAACATCAATTTGGAAAAATAATGTGTATGATTTTTTTTATCTCTAATACAGTGTCTACCATCACTAATCTCATGGCACTTAACCCCACCGAAGTAAAATACTATAACAGGGCTATGAAATAAACAGCCTCAACAAAAGTTCGCCAACTAATATTCTGAAACTAACACAATTTTTAAAAATCTAAAAAATATATTTAAGTTACTTTTTAACCATTGATAATACACACAAAGTAAGACTACAGCTTTAGCTTTTGAAAAAGTCATTACTTTGGTCAAAGCACATACAGGATTCTATCAGGATACCTTTCTGGGGCATCGTCTTAACTTGAAAACGAATTATTATGAAATTTGACAAAAAGAATAAATTTAGTATTAGTACCAATATCTATTAACATTAAGACCCGTTCTCGCTCAATTTCGTAGTTTCCGAAAAACGAAAATCGTTACATCTTCTTAATCAAAGGCACAAAAAATTTCATTTTTGGATTTTATTTATACTTTGGTGAAAAAGCATAGGCCGTTTAGAGGGTAAAATAAGTCAGTCAGTCACTCTTATATGTAAACACTATGACTCTCTTTACGATTTGTTTATTGTCATTGCGAATCCATTCGTTCCCCGTTCTGTTTCATTTCGTTCCGTATTCCATTCCATTTCGTTCTCTGTTCCATTGCCATTTTCTCGAGTTTTAATTCCACTTGTTCCCCGTTTAACTTCCGCGTTCTGTCTTAAAAAAAGTGTTTAAAAAACAAAAAAAAAAAAAACAAACAACAAACTCTATATTACGTGTTAAAAAAAAAAATTTGTTAAAAAAAAGTTCGCGTAGACAAATTGTCTTTCCCAAGAGAGTGTTAAAAAAAGTGGTCGTGGACAAATTTTCTTTCCTGAAAGTGTGTTAAAAAAAATGTTTCCACAAAAAAAAGTGCTGCCAAATAAAAGTGTTTCCACAAAAAAAAAAGTTTACACAAAAAAAGTGTTTCCAAAAAAAAAATGTTTCCACAAAAAAAAAACGTATTTCCACAAAATAAAAAACTGTGTTGCCACAGTGTTTCCACTAAAAAGTGTTTCCACAAAAAAGTGTTTCCACAAAAAAAAATGTTTCCACCAAAAAAAAATTTACACAAAAAAAAAAGTTTTCACAACAAAAAGTGCTTCTACAAAAAAAAGTTTCCACAAATAAATCAAAATTTGCACAAAAAAAATTTTTCAACAAAAAAAGAAAAAGGTGTTTCCACAAAAAAAGTGTGCAAAACAAATGTTTACGCAAAAAAAAAAGTTTTCACAAAAAAAAAATGTTTCTACAAAAAAAAGTGTTTGCACAAAAAAAAAGTAACAACAAAAAAAAAGTTTCCCCAAAAAAAAAAACAACTTTCCTCAAAAAAACAAAAGTTTCCACAAAAAAAAAATATTTCACAAAAAAAAAGTTTGCACAAAAAAAAATGTTTCCACAAAAAAATTGTTTCCACAAAAAAAAAAACAGTTTACACAAAAAAAAAATATTTCACAAAAAAAAAAAATAAGTTTCCACAAAAAAAAGTGTTTCCACAAAAAAAAAATTGAGATGAGATAAATGAGATAGGATGAGCTGAGATTAGATTAGGTTAATGCTATAAGTGCTGTCTGGTTGTCATAATAACGCCAAGGCCTGGTTGTCATAGCAACATGAACATTTTATATGTAGGGACGCCATATCTCCGGAACCACTGGGCCAATTCGTGAAAACTTCACATAAACCATCTACAGATCACCCTCAACGTACCCTGAAATTTTGGTTCAAATCGGTTGACAGAAATCCGTCGAAAAATAAAAATTTGTATATCGATTACACATTTTATATGGGAAAAACACACCATCACAAAAGTGTGCGTATAACGCGTATGCGTAGACATTTTTCGTCATTTTTGTTTTAAGAACCATCAGTAAAACTAGAGATTTCCAACGCATGTATTGGTTTGTAAATCGGTTGAGTTGTTCTCGAGTTATAAAATGACGAACATATACAAACTTATTTTTATATATATACCCAAAAAACATTTTTACGGACTCTCCGGCACTTACGGAATCATGAATCCGACTTTTACGGCACATTAACGGTCCGTAATAGACGTATCCGTCAAAGCTTGTACGTATACGGAACATTAACGGACCGTGTAATCGGATTTTCGAACACAATACGTTTTAACTCCGTTTCCGTACCGTAAAATACGGACTGAGTTGATTTTAATTTGTGTTCAAAATAAAAACAATTAAATTTACTAATTCTCGTCTTTGTGGAGAGAAATTAGTCGCGATGGCGGGAATATATGCAACACATCATCAATCAAATAACTTCAAGTCGCATAGATACATTAGATGGTAAGATTTATGAAATTTAGTGCATGTTTCACAATGGTTTTCGTAAGATGGTTTGTTTTTGTAACAAAAGGTCTGTTCCACGTACATAACCGCGTCTACCCAATTTTTCCAAAAAGTGTTTCCATCGTCAAAATTATGCGTAAATTGTTGTTGTTTTGAGTAAATTTGGAACCCGCGGTAACGACGTGGAACAAGCCTAAAGTGAGCGAATTTGAATCGTATGCAAAATACCATTGTAAATACAATCAGTTAAACCATAGCTAATTTATTTTTCCCTTTGCATATAGATGATCGATTTTATTATGGGTCCCTATCGCGTATTGATTCGCTGGATAGAACTAAACTGAGCGGGATGTACTAATATATATATTAAATAATTAATATCGTTATCAATAAATTTATAAAAAAGCATAAAAATTACTATTCAACAATAGTAAACATATGGTCAATTTAAGTAGATATATAAGTCCGGAGTCACTCCGTTTATACATGACATAACGGTCCGTAAATGGTCCGTCATTGACGGACTTTCAACGCACCTGTCCGTTTTTTACACGACGTAACGGTCCGTAAACGGTCCGTCATTGACGGACTTTCAACGGACTTGTCCATTTTTCACACGACACAACGGTCCGTAAACGGTCCGTCATTGACGGATTTTCAACGGATTCGAATCAGTTTCGATGTTACTTAAGTTCCGTTTTCTGGCCCGTATACGGATCCAGAAAACGGTACGTAAACGGAGTTGGATTCCGTTTATGACGGACCGAAAACGGTGCGTAAACGGAACGAATTGTTTGTTGGGTAGAATTGTTGTAGCTTTTTTCAGTTTGATCGATGCAAGTTGTTGGGAGCCACACATTCTAGGGATGGGATGGCTTTAATAAATCATTTCATGCCTAAAAATGAAATAATTACAATTAAATGGTGGCTTCCTCACTCCTTATTAAGCAAATATGAATACTGTTTTTCACAAATAAAATAGCTTAAAATTCTGCAATAAGACTGTTGTAAAAGTTGTTAATTGGCCGCCACGATCACGTGATTTGACACCGTTGCACTTTTTTCTTTGGGTATATTTAAAAGAAAAAGTGTACGTCAATAAGCCAAGAACAATTCAGGAGCTAAAGGATGAGATAATTCGGCACATTAATAACATTGAACCTCAATTATGTCTCAGAGTCATTGAAAATATGGATCATCGGATAGAGGAATGCCACCGAAGCCGTGGCAAGCATTTGGCCGATATTCTGTTTCACACATAATTGTCATAGATCCTTCTATCATAATAAATATTAAAATAATTCTCTGAAAACTTTTTGTTTTATTTACAAGTCACATCGTGCGTTTCGGTTGGACTTTATATATTGTATAATACCTAAACAGGGTTCGGGAATTCCCGGGAAATCCCGGGAAAAGTTTGCCTGGAATTCCCGGGAAAATAATATATTTTTCCCGGGAAAACGGGAAATTTCAAAAATACTAACTTTTTTAAATTGTTTTTGTTTGGAATAGAATTTTTTAATTTTATTCATAAAAACATTTTAAATACCAAACCAAAAATGTCATTGTTAAAATCTTTTAAAAGGGAATCAATTTATTTGACACACAAAAAAATCTTTGCCAAGTAATTAGGAGCATTTCAACTAATAAAGATTTTTCCCATAATTGATTCAAAATTTAAGTAGTAAAACCTAAAACTTGGTAAAATGTTTAAAGGAAATATGAAAAAAAAGTTTTGTGTCTTACAAATAATCGCCCTTACTATCTAAATTTTTCAAATGTATATTTTAGTCGACTTTAGTTAAAATATTGGGTGGCAGTATACCTTGACTTGGTTTATTTTTGGAGCATTCTGATTGGTTAATTTATTTTCAACCAATCAAAATGTTTGAAAATATAAATATTTTTGCAAGGTTTTCATACACAAAATGAACAAAACCGTATGATTAAAAATAAAGTCGACTTTAAATTTAAAATACTCCTTTATATTAAGGGCCAATAATTTTATAAGTAACGTTTTCATTAATAAATGTGATATTTTTAAATAAGTTTGCTTTATTTTAATACACCTGCTTTCAAACTAATATATTCTTTTATATTAAAGAATAAAATGTCAGGAGTATGGAAATACTTCACAAAAAAGGACAATGCAGTGCAGTGCAATATTTGCCCTATAAGACTAATGGTTAACGGAATTATCTAAATTTGGTTATCCGACATTTAAATTTGGTTCACAAAAAAAAAATTGATGGGCATGCAACTTGAAGAAAACAACAACAAGAATAACGTTCCAGCTAAACTTAGCAAAGTACCCGAAGAAAAAGTGTAAGCTGAATAGGCATTGAACATTTTGTGGTAGGGAAAACATTTCCTGAAATGGTATCCAAATTAGCCGCAGTCGACGGAATGTCAATCCGCACCATAACTAGATCTTCGTTTATTCGAGAAAGTTTTTATAATAAAAACCTGGAATTGCCAAAAAATAAAACCGATGTAAAGAACATTATATTAAATTACTACAATCATATAAAAGATATCATGATAAAAGAAATATCGAGTAATATTTCTAACAATAGGAGATTTGCTATAATCTTAGATGAATGGACAAGAATATCACAAAAGAGATATTTGAACATATGTATAAACGGAAATAATTCATTTTATAACCTGGGGTTGGTTTATATATCAGGAATATGTAATTCTGATGAAATAAGAAGAATTGTATAAATAAGACTAGAAGAGTTTTATTTGTCTTTGGAAAATAACATTGTGGCCACCATATCTAATGGGCCAAATGTGATGAAACGGTTTGTTTCCGACAGTCCAGTAGTGGGTGCTTTCTGCTGGAATCGTGAAATTCATTTGGCAGTACTTAGAGTAATTTATGTGAAATCAAATGTTCAACATTCTGATATTTTTACTGTGAATTCTCACTACACAGACTGAATTTGTACTGAAATAGTGTTTTTTTTTAACAAAAATTAATTATATAGGTGGTTTTCATTAACAATTTTGTTCAAAAATATTTCCCGGGATTCCCGGGAATCAAATTTTTTTATTTCCGTTTCCCGGGAAATAAAAAAGTCCGGGAAATCCCAAACCCTATACCTAACTAATACGCACGATTTTTATTTAATAAATAAAAACATCGAACTAGAGGCTGAATATTATCTGCTCTCACCAATTTGTGAATAAAGTTCGTAAAAACAAGTTTTTTTGCTTTGAAAAAAAAATAATCAATTTGGAATGAAAATTGTTTTAAAATTCAAAAAGGAAACTCAGTTATATCAATCGCAGTTGATTATTTAAAGCCAGCCTTTGTTGATACTGAAAAATTTGAGGAAGAATGTGGAAATTTAACATTAAAGAAAAAGGTTAGGGGAGAGTCGTGTACCTTGGTACTTTTGAAAATACTGTGTCAATATCTCTAAGATAAAGATTAAAAAAACACAGATAGATGCGAAAAATCTTTTAATGCAGAAATATTAGTGGTCGTGTTGTTATAGATTGCAAATAATAAAAACTTTAATAATTCTTATGAATTTTAATAAATTTTAATTTTTTTAGAAAAGCGAAAAAGTATTACAAATTGGCGTGTACCTTGGAACTCGTACAAAATGAAGGGAATTTCTTAAAAAAAATGCCCCATAATGAAATTGATTGCATTATTTGCAGTAGAGTTAATATCTACTTGACATGAGACAATGCAATTTAATATTTGCATGAAAACATCATTTTTAAAAAATGGCGAAAATCTTAAATCAAAGGTTATTTTGAAGCGAATTAAATTCAAAAAGTACAGTTAGCCTGTGGAGCTTCAATTAATCATGTATTGAAATTTGTTGGATACACAGAAGAGGAAATATTCAAAAAGTTCCAAGGTACACGCATTTTAATTTTTGCAAAAAAGATAATTTTTTTCTTATTTGTGCAATAAGTTAAGAAATTTACTGGTTACTGCATTTAGAAAACGACAAACTTTATATTGATTTAAGCTCGTAACTTGAAATATCTTGATTATTTTTAAAAAATTAGTTTAAATTTTATTAAAAAATTTACTTTTGTCGATCCAAGGTACACGCACCCAATTTTAGGGTCTCCTATAGACTTATCTGAAACTTTGAGTAGTTTAAAATTATCATTAGGCAAAATAAAAAACTTCATAGAAGAAGACTTTACAGTAAAACATTAACAAATAGGAGGAAAATGCAAAGTTCCAAAGTACATGCGATCCAAGGTACACCACTTTCCCCTACGTTTAAAATAGGCTGATTGATTGGTAAACCATAATTTTTAAGTTGAATACCTTAAATACTTCTCCAAGTATTTATGTTTTTAAAGAAGAATAGTTTTTGTTTTTTGTTGAAATTGAAATGTTTGTTCTTTCATTATAATTTTCAAATTAATTGAATAAAGATCAATATACACTAAAAGTTCTATAAGTGTCACCTACAGAGATACAAGCCGGTCCATTCTGTCGGCTGGCGATTGATTTTTAGAGATGAGCCGCAAACGCATCGGCGGCAGCTGGCTTAAAAAAATAGTGTCGACTGGCGGCGGCTAATCGGCTAACGTCGGCTAAAAGGTACATTTTCCAAGAATTTCAATAGATACGTACACGCAAAAAAGCAACTGCAAAAATATCGTAGTCAACTTTGTAATTTTTTATAGGTACACTTAAAATAATACGTCAGTAAAAAAATCTGTGAAACCAGTTTCAAATCGATTTGACTAAGTTTTAACAAATTTTTAGTTGAAACACTGATTTAAGAAAAGATTTTAGTTATCTTCATTTAACACTATACTAAAAATCCGCAGTACTTTAACTAATTTTGAATGTTAATTTTCAAAATTATTTAAAACTAATTCGTTAAATTTTATAAAATTTATTGTTAAAATATAATATTTTCATGTTACTATTATTAACCGTTAGATGACGCCACCAATGTATCCGAAGTTTTAAAGATGGCGCCATTTCTTTCCCTCCCGATTTTTTAAAATGGCCCATATCTCGAAAACTATGAGAGATAGACCAAAATTGATGAAAATTTCGACTACCTCTAACCGTGTAATACGCCAAAGAAAGGGGCTATCTCTATCCAAAAATGAACCTTGGCGGGGCCTTGGACCCTCGGAAATTTTTAATAAAAATTTTCCATTTCATAAAATGGCCCATATCTCGAAAATTAATAAATGAATAAATTCTACGACGAATAATGACGGAACATATATAATTATAATTACAGATAAAACTGTAGTTTTACAAATTTTTTACCTAAATAGATTTGTTAAATTTAACAAAAAAAGTGTTAAAATCAACAAATTTTATTGTAAGCCAAAAATAGGACTAAATTTTGTTAAAGTAACAAATTTTTCTGTTCAGCCAACAGACTTATTATTATGAGTGTAGTTTTCCGAATTTATAAAAATTGAGTTTATATTTCACAATGTCGATAAAATTATACACACATTTGTTAAATTTTACACAATTTATTGTTAAAATATGAGATTTTCATATTTCTGCCATCACCTATTAGATGGCCCCACTAGTAGATCCGATGTTTTAGAAATAGCCCTATTTCTTTCCCTCCCAGTTTTTAAAATGGTACGTATCTACTAAACTAAGAGAAGTAGACCAAAATGGAAATGAAATTCGAATATTCCTAGCTTTACCTCACCCAGAGCTTTGAAAAATTAATTCTTTAATTCAGTTTTTGAATTCTGAATTAAAAATTCAATGAATTAATTCACAAGACTTTTTATTGAATGGAATTAATTCATATTTGTGCCCGAAAGGTATTTAATAAAACCATAAAAACGTTGATGGAAAGGCATCAGAAAAATTAAAAAATTTTGTAAGATAAAAATAATAAAAATTTGTATATAGTTTTCCAATAATCTTAATCTTAAAAAATACGGTTATAAAAATGGCTTTTATTTTTAAAATTGAATGACTGTTTTATTAGTTTTTTTTGGATTTTGTGATAGACATTTTTTTCAAACGCAGTCCTTATAATGCGGAAACCTGCAGAATTGTAGTATCAACAAAATCGCCTGGTTGTGCTACCGCCAGTTTGATGCAAAACATTTTAAAAATCAACGATATCTCAAAACAAGAAAGTTTTACTTTTCAAATAATTCATATACATAATAAACAAATTTTTAAAAAAAATAATATTTCTGCATTTTTCTATCGGCTTTAGCCGAAAATTGGCTAATCCGATTATTGTCGGCGGCTGAATCGGCTTGGCAAAGGTGTCGGCTGGCGGCGGCTGACCGGCTAAAGTCGGCTGGCTGGTATCTCTGGTCACCTACCCTGATTAAATTTTTTAAAAAACATGACTCTTATAGAATTTTCAGACAATTAAAGCGTACTAGGAATCAATTTTTTTTTATTATTTATTTATTTCAATTAATCACAGAACTTTCTTCTATAAATTAGGTATTATAGTCGCTAGATTATAAATTTTAAAAAACCGCACTTAAAAAATTGCAAAATAATCGGGGAACGCGAAAAAATACCTTATGTTACAAAATTTTAATTAAAAAATTAATCAGCGATATTCATTCTGCAAACAAAAATACCTTATGTTACAAAATTTTAATTAAAAAATTAATCAACGATATTCATTCTGCAAACAAATATACTGATGTAAAAATTTTCCTCTTTGCAAAATTTTTTTCCGCGACACTTCTTCGCGCTTTTTTTCAACTAGCCACCGAACTTTGTTCTACGAATTTAATATTATAGTCCCTAAGTTATGATTTTAAATAACCACACATAAGAAATTGCAAAATAATGACGGAACACGAAAAAAGGCTTTATGGCACAAAAATGAATAAAAAACTTAATCAGCGATTAACAAATTGCAAACGAATTTAATAATGCAAAAATTTTACATTTTGGAAAATTTTGTTTTTAACGCGATTTTTTTCCCAAAAAAAAAAATTTTTTTTTGCAAAATGTTTACTTATTTTTGCCTTATTATATTCGTTTGCAGAATATTAATCCCTGATTACGTTTTTTACGCCTTTTTTCGCGTTCGGGCATTATTTTGCAATTTTTGAGTGTGGTTTTTAAAATCATAATCTAGGGACTATAATACCCAATTCATAGAACAAATTTCGGTGATTAATTGAAAAAGAAATCTCGAAAAAAGTCGCGGGAAAAAAATTTGCAAAAAAGAAAATTATTACATCAGTATATTTGTTTTCAGAATGAATATCGCTGATTAAGCTTTTTTGTTAAATTTTTGTACCATAAAGCCTTTTTTCGCGTTTCGCTATTATTTTGCAATTTTTTAAGTGCGGTTTTTTAAAATTTATAATCTAGGGACTATATAATCCAATTCATAGAACAAAGTTCGGTGATTAATTGAAAAAATAAATCGCGAAAAAAGTCGCGGAAAAAAATTTCCAAAAAGGAAAATTCTTACATCAGTATATTTGTTTGCGGAATGAAAATCGCTGATTGTGTTTTTTAATTCAATTTTTGTAGCATAAAATCTTTTTTCGCGTTCCGCGATTATTTTCTAATTTTTTAAGTGCGTTTTCTTTTAATTTATAATCTAGGGACTATAATACCCAATTCATAGAACCAAAGTTCGGTTGCAAAAAAAAGCGCGAAAAAATTTCGCGCAAAAAAGTTTTGCAAAAAAGTAAGTTCTTACATCAGTATATGTGACGCGCAAAATAGAAAGGGACCTAAGGTCAGGAGAGCATGGGATCGGTCTCATTCGATGCTCAGATGTTGTCCACAAAAAAAATTGACTTTTTTACCCTTAGGTCCCTTTCTCTATGCGCTGTCACATATTTGTTTGCAGAATTAAAATCGCTGATAAGGTTTTTGTATCATAAAGCCTTTTTTCACGTCCCACCAATATTTTGCAATTTTTCAGGTGCGATTTTGTTAAATATATTATCTAGAGACTATAATACCCATTTCATATAACAAAGTTTGGTGGCTATATTATATAGAATCATTTAATATATTTTTTACGACTTTAAAAGCATGGTAACAATTAAAGTACTACATGAATCAAATTTTCCGACCTTTAAAGGGGGTGACAATTAAAGCACACCGACATTTAAAGTAGGTGACAATTATAGAACTTTTAGTGTATTAACAAAAAAAAAAGATAATACTAAAATTGGAAATACTTTCCTAAGCCATTATTAAAATTTGGTTTTCAAATCTGTGTGGATTTTGAGTATTTAACTGTATTATTACTCATTTAGTGTGTTTTTTAATCACCTGGATTTAGAATTTTTCATACAAAAAATGGATTTATTAAATCCAAAAAAAAGCTGGATTTAATAAATCCATAATAAAAGCACAAATATATGAAACAGCCTATTAATTTAATGTCAGAAAAAAATACGAATGGAAATTAAAAGAGAAACAAAAAAATTTAAAATCTAACAAATAAAAGGTTTTTCTTAAATTTTTTTTTATGAAATATGTTTAGAAAAAAAACTACACCTCACCAAATACATATTTTTCATCTTGGACATGGAGAAATAGCTCAAATAGAAATGGCAATTTTTCACTCTACAGTAAGTAATTTAATTAAATCCAATTAGTGAATATAAAATATTGCAATGGAATTTTTCAATTCTGTAGAAATATAAATTGAAGTGATAAAAAAAATGAAAAGGCAGACTGTTTATCGCTGTTTTATGTAAAATATAATTATAAATTAAAAGCTAAAGTAGAATCCTTCATCATCGAATTCGGTATTAAAAATTAGGGTGAAAGAAGTTTCGGACAGAAAAGTTTTTTAAAATAGGAAGAATCTAATCCATCTGTTGAGCATTTTTATAAATACTTTTTGGATTTATTAAATCCAAGTGATTAGAAAAAACGGCTATTATGTATGTACCTCATATAAAGTCCACTCATGTTCTGGATTCAGGTCTGGAGTAAGCATTTTACTGTTCTTATATTCACACACATTACCAAGTATTATATAAAAATCATTTATTAAATGTTTTTCTATTGATTTTTTATTATTTAATGTTATATTCTTGGTGAAACCTTTATCTAGAGCAGGCGATGAATAATTTTTATAAAATTCAATAACTTGATTTGAACAAAATCTCAAGCACTTTATAATGGCACAAATACAACCACGTTTGTAAGGTTTTACATTATTAATTCGAGTTCCATTATTCAAAATTTTATAATTATATTCGTGTACTAGATCTGGAGGTATTATGATGTAATTATTAAATAAAAACGAATTATTATGCAATTTTTTCGATGTTGTTAAATCCACTGTGTACTCAAAAGAACAGTTTCTTATAAAATCACTTTTAGAATTTGTGATTAGCATAAAAATTTCAATTAAAATGCAACTATAAAATTTAAAATTCATTTCGATATAAATAATTTCCTATTAAATTTCTTTTTATTGAGTGATTCTGCTTGTCTGATTCATATTAGCTAATCTTATTGACTGTTGAAGAAATACTGTTTTGTAAATAATAATTTACAATGTAAATTGTATAATGTTAATTATAATTTATAATGATAATTATCATGCAATTTACATATATTAGAAAACGATCAACACTACACTGTTTGCATCTGTTATTCTAGATTAAGGGCGCCTAAATTCATAGTTGCATTAAAGGTTTTGTGGGGAGGTTGGGGTGAGACGGTTTGTTAAGACTACCAAAGAAATACTTCAAAAATAAATAATTTAAAAAAAGTAGATGTTTTAGTTAAAATTTATAACTGCAATATTCAAAAAAAAAATATGAAAATAAAAATAATCTTCCTTAGTTTTTAAGACATAGGCCAGTTTATAAATTGGAAAATTTTCATTGAAAATTTCCAAGAGTCTAAGCCCAAACCATGGTCCATTTTTGGATAGAGATAACCTTTTAGGGGTAGTAGAAATTTTCGTCAATTTTGCTCTATCTTTCTTAGTTTTCAAGATATGGGTCATTTGAAAAAATCGGGAGGGAAAGATATAACGCACTATAAGTATAGAGAGCAAAAAACAATTATGGCTTTAATCAATTTCTGAAAGTTTAAAAAAGTGCCATCAAATTTCATGAACTAGTGTTTTTTGGCACAAAATTGGTCTGGGGCATTTGCTATTTCTTGGCGAGTTCTTAACTGACTTTGAAAAGATAATTTTATACTGAAATCGATTCATAACACAAGTGGTTGAAAAAATTAAACTATAGAACGAAATTTTCCTAAAAACTGAAAAAAGTCATATTTTTCCCATATAAACACTCTTGAAATTTTCAATCGATTTACGCCTTGACTTTTCTTTATTTGATTGCCGCCAAACTTCATATTTATTACTTTTATATAGAAGCGAAACAAATTCTACCCCAACAATTTTAAAATGTGCATTTTTCGCATTCAACTTGTTACATACATTCTGCTAAGTGTCACGATATTAAACTTAAATTTTTTTTTTCCAAATTCATTTTGGTACGCGTTCTATCGCTGTTTTAAGTTGATTTTTTTCAATAATTTTGTGAAAAATACATGATGTTCAAATGATTACAACTTTTGAACGCGTTATCCGATTGTTATAAAATTTTCACCTGGCAATGCCTATATAATCTACTTTCAAAATAAATTGCAAAAATAAAGTGTGTAGTGGAAAAAGGATAACGCAATTTGATAAATGTTCTCAGTTTGCAAATATCTCAAAAAACAAATCTTTAATTTTCTTTAAATTATTGAATCAGATAACTCAATATTTCAGCTACAGACTGTGCAAATTTCAAGTTGAAATGCCAATGGGTTCTAAAGAAAAACGCAATTTTTTAACAAAGTTTTTTGAATTTTCACAAATAAACATAACACTACATGACTCAATCTTTACTTTTAAAAATTAATAGAGCTCTGACCATCAATTCTAAATATTTTGGACATTCTGATTACAATGGCGTACTATATTTTTCGATCTAAGGTACATATTTTCCGCGAAATGCCTTTAAAGTTTAGCGGTTTTCCATTTAGCTTTTTATATACAAAAATTTTCAAATGCAATCAATATAAATTGTTTGTGGTGAAATGTAGGCACAGGACCTGTATTCATATTTAAAATCTGATGCATAAAACTTAATATTAAAACCACTGTTCGTGTTTTATATTGGTTTTTTAAGGTTTTAGCTAATTGAATCGTTGAAAGCAAAATCGGTCTTAATAAATAATATTGCTTATTAAAGAAGCAATTAAAAGGAAATATTTCAACAAAAAAATGTATGCATCTGTAGCGTCCTATACGTTAAAATCGCGACTTTTTAAAAATTTTATATGGCCGCATAGCTTTCCAAGTTGTCCCCAAAGTCCAACTTTTAGTATAATATGGGGTGACCTCTAAAAACTGTTTTTGCAAAATTTCAGCAAAACAGTTTCCATTTGCAAAAGTTATTGCAATAAATACATTTTGTACTAAGGTCAGTATCGTACTAAAGACACTTAGTAAAAAATGTCTTTCAAAGCTTCGACGACTACAATGTGTTATACATAGGGTTTTTCTTTTCCCGGACTTTTTCGTTTCCCGGGACAGCGGGATTTTTTTAGGAATTTCCCGGGATCCCGGGAATTCCCGCTCGTTAGAAAATATATAAATTCGACATATATTGTACTTGAAAAACTACTTTTTTGTTAAACACCGTTCGACAAAGTTTATCTTTGGTTGTATCCATGAGAAATTGTTCTGAAAGGATCCATGTCTTCCACTTTTTCCAGGTCAATTCGTTTAACAATTTAAATCGTGAATTAGTATTTATGTAATATATTTATATGGAAGGCCATCCTAATTAAAAAAAAACTCTTAGTAATATATTAACTAAATATTAATTTCGCGGTTTAAACTGTTAAACGCATTGATATAGAAAAGTGAAAGACACGGTTATATTATTTTGATCCCTTTTTTCAGGATATATTGGAATTGTTAATGGGTGCAAACTTGTGTCGGACCAGTTTTATAGTCAGAACTAAAATCAATTTTTTGATTAAATATTTCTTATACATTAAGTCCAAAAATTTCTATTTCTAGATATTTTGTTTTTTCTATGCAGATTTTCAGAAGTATCCGTCTAGAATTAGTTTTATAAAAAAGTTTAAAAGTGAGCATTTTTCTAAGAAATTTTTAGGCAAATTCACCTAAATTGTTTTATAAAAGTAGACACTAAAATATTAAATAGTTTTATAACTTTAATTAGTTTTCTTGAATAGAAATTTTTTATGCCACAACTCCTTAAAAAGAAATTATTTAATTTTCATATTTAGTTGCATTTTAAATTAGCATATAATAAATTCAAAAAAATTTGAAAAAGCATCTGATGTATTTATTATTTTAAAAATTAATAATATTTAAAAAATATATTTAAAATAAAGGAATAGCAGTTAAACTTTAAATGAAATTATTTATATATATATATATTATTATATATATATATTAGGCCGGGTCGATTTGTGGGGAGGCAAAAAAATGGCTCAGGGAAAATCGTATTTTAGGGATCAAAACTTTGCCGAAGGAACCATACCTCTAAAACGAATTCTACTTCCCCCCAACTGTTGACTTTTGTCCCGTAGGGTCAAGTTTTGAAAAATCACACATTGACCCATTTAGAGTGCCCCAATCGAGTCCAAATGTATGACCGACCCCCACTAACTTTGGAGGGCCGATCCACCCATGCCAGTGGCACACCCCCTGGAACTCCCCTGGGGGGTTCCCCATACAAACATTTTAAAAAATCACCATTTTTGGCACTTTATTTTATTATTTTTTATTTATTTTATTTATTTTTATTATTTTATTTATTTTTTCTGCTTAGAAATTTATTTAGTCAGAACCAGGCACCCGATATTAATACTTTTAAAACGTTTTATTTTGTTTTTTCCTCAATAAAAAAAAAATCACTTGTGTACAAATGAATTTATTTTTCTTGATGGATATTTTGTTTTCATCAATTTTTTTATTTTTTGTTTTCTTTTCGAAAACAAAATTTAAAAAATATCCGTACTGATATTTTCAGGAAAGTTGAGAATTATTTTTATTTTGTACTGAGGAAAAAACAAAAAAAAAAACGTTTTTTTGTATTGAGGAAAAAACAAAATAAAACGTTTTAAAACGTTTTTTTTAGTTTTTTCTGATTTTGTAAAAATTCATAAAACAACATTCATATAGACACATTTCTGCATCCAATAGTTATTAAAAAGTAATAAAAATTTCAGCCGAAAAGACTTCTACAAAGCATGATAGGCTGAATAATTTTGTGCAAAAGACAAACTGTGGTCATTAAAACAATAGGATTTGTGAGCAACTAACCACAAAAACTGCACTTAAAAAATTGAAAAATAATGGCGGAATGCGAAAAAAGGCTTTATGGTACAAAATTTTAATTTTGATATTTAATCAGCGATTAACATTCTGCAAGCAAATATATTGATGCAAAACTATTCCTTTTTGCAAAAATTTTTGTCGTGATTTTTTGTTTTTGCAATCTAACTAGCTAATTTTGGTATAGGATATATGTCTTATAGTCCCTAGATTATGGATTTTAAAGAACCCCACTTAAAAAATTGCAAACTAATATCGGAACGCGAAAAAAAACTTTATGGTACAACAAATGAATTAAAAATTCTTATCAGAAATTTACATTCTGCAAACAAATACACTGATGCAAAAAATTTTCTTTTCGGAAAATTTTTTTCGCGAATTTTTTTTTGCAAACTAACCACCAAACTTTGATATGAGAATATTGGTATTATAGTCCCAAGATTATGAATTTTAAAAATCCGCACTTAAAAAATGGCAAAAAAACCGCGGAACGCGAAAAAAAGCTTTTTGGTACAAAAAATAAATTAAAAAACTCAGTCAGCGATTTACATTCTGCAAACGAATATGTTGATGCAGAAATTTTCCTTTTTGCAAAATTTATTTTTCGCGAAATTTTTTGCGTAAGAACTACCAAACTTTGGCATAAGATATGGGTATCATAGTCCCAAATTTATGAATTTTAAAAAACCGCACCCAAAATTTTTTAAACTTAATTAGCGATTAACATTCTGCTATACATATGTTACATACATATACATATGTATATTGATGCAACACTATTCCTTTTTGGAAAATTTTTTTTCCCAATTTTTTTTGTTTTTGCAATCTACCCATATAATTTTGGTATAGGATATAGGATATCCCTAGGTTGTGAGTTAAAAAAAACTGCGCTTAAAAATTTGTAAAATAATGGCGGAACTCGAAAAAAAGCTTTATGGTACAAAAAATAAATTAAAAAACTCAGTCAGCGATTTACATTCTGCAAACGAATATGTTGATGCAGAAATTTTCCTTTTTGCAAAATTTATTTTTCGCGAAATTTTATGCGTAAGAACTACCAAACTTTGGCATAAGATATGGGTATCATAGTCCCAAATTTATGAATTTTAAAAAACCGCACCCAAAATTTTTTAAACTTAATTAGCGATTAACATTCTGCTATACATATGTTACATACATATACATATGTATATTGATGCAACACTATTCCTTTTTGGAAAATTTTTTTTCCCAATTTTTTTTGTTTTTGCAATCTACCCAGATAATTTTGGTATAGGATATAGGATATCCCTAGGTTGTGAGTTAAAAAAAACTGCGCTTAAAAATTTGTAAAATAATGGCGGAACTCGAAAAAAAGCTTTATGGTACAAAAAATAAATTAAAAAACTCAGTCAGCGATTTACATTCTTCAAATGAATATGTTGATGGAAAATTTTTCCTTTTTGCTAAATTTTTTTTCGCGAAACTTTTTGCATACTAACCACCAAACTTCGGCATAAGATATGGGAATTATTGTCCTAAGGTTAAAAATTTTAAAAAACCGCACTCAAAAAATTGCAAAATATTGGCGGAATGCGAAAAAAGCCTTTATGATACAAAAAAATAGTTAAGAAACCTAATCAGCAATTTATATTCTGCAAGAGAATACATTAATTGAAAAAAATTTTTTTTGCAAATTTTTTTTGGCAATTTTTTTTTGCGAACTAATTACCAAACTTTGGTATGAGATATGGGTATTATGGTCCCTAGGTTATAAATTTTAAAAATCTGCACTTAAAAAATTGCGAATTAATGGCGGAATGCGAAAAAGGTTTCATGGAGCAAAAATTTAATTAGAAAACTTATACAGCGATTTCATTCCGAAAATGAATAATATTAGTGCAAAATGTTGGTCAATTGGCAAACATTTTAGCAAAAAAAAATATTTGCAATATATGTTTGTATGTATATACCACTCAACAGTTCTCTCCAGGGTATTATATGATTTTCTACAGATTTGAAACCAAAAACCAGAATAGTATCTCCACCATAAAAATAAAACAAAAATTTTAAAATTCTATTCATATTTTTGTACTTAGTACAAAGATGAAAAAAAAAAACGTTTTTTAAAACGTTTTAAAAAGTTTTATTTTTTTATCAATTTTTTTATCTTTGATATTTATACCTAAAGATATTTTTGGAATTTCAACTTGAGGGATATTTTTGTTTTAAAGTACATTTGAAATTTTTTGTTTTCGATTGAGAAATAAAAACATTTTGAACTTTAGTGATATTTATTTTTGATAAAAACAAAAAAAAAAACGTTTTCTGGTGCCTGGTCAGAACATATGTAAATGAAAAAATTAATTTAACTTAGTAATAGAAAAGAAAAAATAAAAAATTACTGTTTGAAGTCTTTTTTGCTTTCAAGTCTGGGCAATTTCGCACGGCTCTCTAATGTCGTCGCCATAACAGCCTCTACATTTTCCGGTATAACTCGTTTGGAAACGCTAGCTAGCAATTGAACGTGTCGTTCTGTTTCTTGTATGTGTGATGGAATTTTTGGATCATTAAACGGTGGATCATCTTGATTTAAATATTCTTTCAAAGTATCGTATGGAATGCTTCGCGTGAATGGTGGTTCAAATACGTCATTTATGTCATTCATATTGATCACTTCCGTGTAACTTGTGCAATAAAAGTTTATATCTGGTTTTTTATAAGCTCTAAGTCCCGTTGGGTCGTCAACATCGGTTCGATAGCGTAGAATTATCTTGATAGCACAGTCGCGCTTTTCTTTGCTATCATCAAACAACATTGATAACAAGATATTTTCCGAATGCGCATAATATGAATTATCTGTAATTACTTTATTGACAATTTTGCGTAAACGAGGTTCTAGAAATCTTGACCAACTAATGAATTTGAAAAATAATCTACTACCGTACACGACAGAGCTGTAATACTTGATATTGAAGTACATTGGCACATAACATGTAATTATAAATTCAACCAGTATTCTTAAAATTGCATCTGGATTTTCCGTTGTCACATATAATCGTAATAGTCTAGCGGCCTTGGTGAGCCACCGAGAATGTACAATTTTCCCTGGTTTGATGTTTGCCAGATCCACTGAAACCACGCATGGGCCATGTCGTATAAGTACTTGGAATCGGTGGAAAATTCAATTTTTTCTGGAGCAGGGGGCATATTTTTCAACTCAATTTTCTGAAAGCCGTCCACTACCTGAAAATATATAAAAATAAAACAATTAAAAACGGTTGACAATTATAATAAATGAGTGATAGCAATAACTTACCGGAAGAGTTTCACAAGTTTCGATTTGACGGCTCAATTTTCCGGTTGCCGATCTTGGTCCAGTGCTGGTTGATTTATCCAAAGCTTCAAACAAATGCCGAAACGGAAGTTCGTTGAAGTGTAGAAGGCAAACGAACCAATGCAATGGTCTTTTTAACAGCAATTCGAATCGTCGTATAATTCCACCGTTTGGGCCAGTGTTTGTTGGCTCACCGTCAGTGCATATGCCAATTAATGCATCCAGTGATATATTTGTATCGTTGAAAAAATCATTTAATTTGATTGTTTTGTATTCAGCGGTTTCATGTTCCAGTCTTACGTAACCAATCAATTCAGAATTCGGTTCTCTCAAAATAACAAGATGAGGTTCTTTTACCATTCTAGTATGATACTTCTCATCAATTGTATCTCTCGTTAAAGTATCATCTTTTCTGCCATCGAATGAAAATGCTAACAAATTGGTATCATCTAACCGTTTGCGAAGCACTTCTTGTCTGCATTTCTCTTTTTCTCGGCGAACTTTCGATTTATCCATGATGAGAGGTTTGCCATGGATATCTTTCATTTTAAAATCTTGGAAAAGAGCTGTTCCCATTGCTGATGCTACTCTATCAGGCACGCCAAATCTGTCACATACCAAGGCAAAGTTAAAACAATCGTATCTCTGTGTGTATTGTGAACTTGTGCTTATATCCAAATCTTCTTGAACCGGTGGCGGTGCGTATGTTGAATCATCGGGATCTTGGTATGTTGGCATTGATGACATAGACGTTGCTCCTTGCTCTTCAATTTCCATTGCAAATCCATCCATTGTTAGACTTCTCTGATTATGTTGATCGTGCATAAACTCTTTGAGGCGTTCGGGAACCGCATGCACATGGAGCTGCCTTCAAATCGCATTTACATGTTCCAATGAAAAAAATTGTTTCCAGAGATTTTACATACTCTGTAAATTGTTGGGGTTTGTTTCTTCTCTTGATTTGCTCTTGATATTTGTCAAGCAATCTATTCAATTTATTACATACACTTTTTTTCAGCATTATTTCCATACCAAGTTTTTCCCAAATTCCAATCATTTTATCTTGTACTTGAATAGTGAATGTTTTATAGGACAACTTTTTTTGTTCGCTCAAGTAAAAATAATATCTCAAGATATCCAGATGGGTTGGTAAATTAAGATCAGTCAAATCAGTAGACACACCAAAAACAGTAACATCATGCCTGGGTATATGACTCATTGGGTTTTCGATAGTTGTTGATGTTGTTATTGCTTCATCTTGCGGTGTAGAGGATGGTGGATTCATTGTAAACTTCTTGATTTGGAATGATTTTTTTTTAAATATTTTTTTATCTCAAATTAGCACTTCACACTTCGAGTTCTTCACAACGACTTAATGCATTCACAAAAACTGTTGCGTTATATATGGTCTAGGAGACGAGGTAATAAGAATGAAATGGTAATTTCAATTCTACCTGTAACCGATTTTGTTGTCAAAACTGCCCATAAAGTACTTACATGTAAATTAAACGTTAATCTGACCACAAATTCTGTTAAGCAAGTGCGCCTTTTATTACTTCTGGAAAATCCTTTATGATAATTTTATGCTCAATTCTACCTGTAACCGATTTAGCTTAAATAAGTTTACGACATGCAGCTGTGTCTTGTGGTGGCTTAAAAAACCCACACAACCTATTTTACGACCTACAACTAGGGTTTTTCTTTTCCCGGACTTTTTCATTTCCCGGGACAGCGGGATTTTTTTCTGAATTTCCCGGGATCCCGGGAATTCCCGCTCATTCGAAAATAAATAAATCCGATTTATGTTGTATTGGAAAAACTCGATTTCTATTACAACACCGTCCGAAGAAGTTCGTTTTTTGGTTCTACCTATGAGCAAATCTACTTAATATATTCTGAAAGCAGGGCTAAATATAAAATATCCATGTCTTCCACGTTTTCTAGATCAATTCGTCTAACAGTTTAAATCGCGTCTTAATTTAAAAAAACTCTTAGAAATAACTGAATATTAATTCGCGTTTATAAACGAATTAATATAGACAAAGTGAAATACACGGGTATTTTATTTTCATACCTTCTTTTAGGACGTATTCGAATTGTTCATGGGTGCAAGCTTGTGTCGGACCAGTTTTATAGTCAGAACTAAGATCGTTTTTTTGCTTAAACATTAGTATGGAATCCAAAAATTTCTATTTCTAGATATTTTGTTTCTATGGAGATTTTCAGAAGAATTCGTCTAGAATTATTTTTATAAAAAAGTTTAAAAGGGAGTATTTTTCACACAAATTTTTAGGCAAATTGGCTTAAATCTTTTTATAAAAATAGAAAATAAAATATTATTAAATAATCTTTTAACTTTAATTGGTATTTTTTGATTAGAAATTTTTAAAAATAAATTCCCAGCCAGCAATTTCGGAGCGCTTATAAATTAGATTCTTAAATGGCTCATAGGAAAAAGTGGAAACATGTTTGTTTTTGGAGCTAATTTCTGAGTCTTTAATGATAATTTTTCTTTGATGGGTTTTCATAGTTGCATTTTAAATTAACATATAAAAAATCCAAAATAATTTGAATACGCATCTGATGCATTATTTGAAAAATAAAAAGTTTTTAAAAAATACAATTAAAATAAAGGAGTAGCAATTGAAATTTAAATGAAATTATTTGAAGTAAAAAACCCTCAAATTATTTATATCAGCTGAAAATAGGAAAATATTACTAATTTTTTAAATTTTAATGCACAGGCTTTTTGGATGTATTTGGAACTGAAATAATGATGTTGAAATGTTGTATATATTGCTTTACTTGAACAAAGATCATCGTTTTAAAGAAACCATTTTTTTTCCCGAAGTACGAGTATTTTTATTGGTAACTAAACCAAATTCAGCTGACATTCAAAAACAATTTGGCCTAAATAATATATTTTTTTTATATTGTACTAATTCAGTTTATTAAATTTTAAATCGTATTTTTTATTTTAAATATTTTTATTTAAATTGATTTCAAAAAAATCAATGCTTTAAATTTAAATAAAACTTTCGAAATTGCAATATATACCAGCTAAAACTTCTATAAAAGAACACAAAAAATCCCGGGAAATCCCGCATGAAATTCCCGGGATTGCGGGATTGAAAAAAGGGCGGGATTCCCGGGACATAAACCCTACCTACAACAGAACGACACGTTCAATTGCTAGCTAGCGTTTCCAAACGAGTTATACCGGAAAATGTAGAGGCTGTTATGGTGACGACATTAGAGAGCCGTGCGAAATTGCCCAGACTTGAAAGCAAAAAAGACTTCAAACAAAAATAGAAAAGAAAATAAAAATTTTTTTTATTTTCTTTTCTATTACTAAGTTAAATTAATTTTTTCATTTACATATGTTCTGACTAAATAAATTTCTAAAGAGAAAAAATAAATAAAATAATAAAAATAAATAAAATAAATAAAAAATAATAAAATAAAGTGCCAAAAATGGTGATTTTTTAAAATGTTTGTATGGGGAACCCCCTAGGGGAGCTCCAGGGGATGTGCCACTGGCATGGGTGGATCGGCCCTCCAAAGTTAGTGGGGGTCGGTCATACATTTGGACTCGATTGGGGCACTCTAAATGGGTCAAAGTGGGATTTTTCAAAACTTGACCCTACGGGACAAAAGTCAACAGTTGGGGGGTAGTAGAATTCGTTTTAGAGGTATGGTTCCTTCGGCAAAGTTTCTTATTTTGATCCCTAGAATACCATGGGCGATTATTAAATCGACCCGCCCTAATATATATACTTATGTTAATTGAAAATACGAAAAATTACTATTTTTTAACTTTAATCCCTAGTTTATTGGAGGTATTTGAAACTGAAATAATGATGTTGAAATGTTGTATAAGGCTGATTTACACTATAAGATTTTCGGTACGATTTTGCTTCAGTACACGTGCAAAACATATAGGCAAGGTTGCAAAATCTTTCCGAGAATCTTGTAGTTTAAAACAACCTATATAAATACTGCTTTATTTGAACAAATATCATCATCTTAAAGAAAAAAAAAATTCCCGAAGGACAAGTATTTTAGTTTGTAAATTTGGTAATTGCTAATATAATATTTTTCGGTTTAACTAAACCAAATTTAATTGGCATCCAAAAACAATTTGGCTTAATTCAGTTTATTAAATTTTAAACCGTATTTTTTAATTTTAAATATTCTTTATTTAAATTAATTTAAAAAAATCAATGCTTTAAATTTAAATAAAGCTTCTAAAATTGCAATAACACTAGCTAAAACTACTGTAAAAGACTAAAAAAAATCCCGGGAAATCCCGCATAAAATTCCCGGGATTGCGGGATTCAAAAAAGGGCGGGATTCCCGGGACATAAACCCTAGTTATACATTTTTGGACTAATTAATTAAGTTCTGAATAACTCCTCGGAAAATTTAGTCGTATTGTCACAAAATGGGTCCCTTTATATAAAAGCAAGCATCCAGGTAAAAATAGAATATATAGATCCAAACAGGTTTAATATATGTTCGTACATTCTCATGAACATGCATGCTTTTCCAAGCATGGTTACATAAATCTCCATATCTGTATCTACATATATATGAGAAATTCCTAAAAACTTTTATTATTTGTGGTCCAACAAAAAAAAAAAACAAAAAAAGGAAAGGAAGGATCATTAATGGTGTTTCGTGTACACATAACCTGACTTATAGCTGTTAAAATTTGTTCGCGTGAAAGACTTTATGCAGGGATCGTTAAAGCTATGCTGGTTTAAAGTGGAAAATACAAAAAAAATATTCAAAAATGCATTTTTGAATCTATTGATCTATTTACTTTATATATATGCACTGTTCCAGTTAATACCTATAAAACATGTAATAAAATTACTTAAGTTAAGAAGATATATGTAGGAACTTAGTTTTTTTTCTACCTTTCCCATGGTATTTTGTTAATATAAAAAAAACATTTTTTTTAATTTTAAATGTTTTGCAATTTATTCGAAGTTAATATCATAACTGGTTTACCCATAATAAATATTTTAATATTGGGTACTCTTATTTTGAAAGTGATGTTATTTTTGATAACTAAATTGCTATAAGGATATCGTTAATCCTCAAAAATAATTTTTATGTGCCACAGGTTTTTGAACAAAGCTTCGTTAATTCTTTCATCTGGTATACATATTGTCTTATTTCTATTGGCGCTTTGGGTGTGCCTTTTCTTTTTATTGTAAGTTAATATCACCGCGTTTATAGCGTATAATTACATTTAATCAAAATTTATGCACGGAATCTATATCATACATTGCTACCCCGCATGCATCCCCCTCCCAAAATTAATTTCGGTTTTTTTTCTTTTTTAATTTCAGAGGGGTCATATTTTGTTATATTTTTTTGACGAAACCCCATAAACTGCAGTTTAGCCGGATTTTTAGCCGGGCAGCCACTTTTACATGCCGTTGTCGTAGGAAAATTTTCACAAGAACAGCAAGTAGAAATGATGTTGTATGTAGAATGCAATTATTAATAAATTAACCACAATAATATCGATTATTTTCCTAATCATTAAATGTATGTGGAAATAACTTATGACCAATAGAAATTTTATATATATACTAGAGTGATGGCGCGGAATAAAGTGGGTGGATTGTTGGGGCTTGCTTGATGCAATCATTTCTATGCACAATAAACAATAATATTATTTGCAGATTGGTTTACAATATACAATTTGGCAACATTTACTGGGTAGATCGGTAGATCTTTCTTCCACAGTCAATGCTATTATTAAAATGTTTGTATTTTTCTTTAACCTCTTCAGGTCCTCTATAGGATCCTTTTGTTATAGCAATGAAATTATATGACGAATACGAAGGCTATGAGTCGAGTCGAGTAGATACCCAGTTGCAAAAAATACTAGTTCAGAACCAGTTATGTACTAGTTTATTTAAACCAGGCAACTAGTACGAGTTCTACCGCCTCTCCATACAAACAACTGTAGAATTTAACATGGAGATGTCATAGGGATGGGGGCAATTGTCGCCAAACTCCCACTTTGGTACTAGTTGTATAACTAGTTTGAAAATTACAATTTAAGGACGAAAAATAGGGAGCGAAACTGGTGCTAATGTAGCAATCTCGGAACTAGTTCCGAAGTGACTCTTTGGAAATAGTACTGTACCAGTTGGTTGTATCTGAATTATATAGATAAAAACAGAGGTTTTTCCTTTGATAAAACGCAGATTAGACCGATAGTTTCCTCTTACTGAGATAATTAACTCGTATTTAAATTCAATTTTTTAAAATCTCTGCACAGTTTCAATGAAGCTATTAGGTATACAAATTCTTAAAGATTATTGTTTTTGGAAGAAAAACAAGAAGCTGCACTGGTTCTTATAAGAAATTTACTAAACTAGTTCTGGATTGACTCTTTGGCACCAGTACTGTGCCAGTTGATTTACACCTCATTTCAATTCATAATAAAAAAAATTTAAGTGCTTATTTACAAACTCTGATTTTTTAATTAAATATAAATGCAAAAAAATAATTTTAAATCTCATATTTTAAATTCGGTAATTTTTTTAAACAGTCTCTACATAGATCGTATTTAACTAGTACACAACTGGTTCAAAATTATTATTTTGAGAACTAGTTATGTAATTACTAGACAAGAAACTAGTATGTTTTAGAACTAGTTCGACCATTTGCTATTGGGTATCTATACAGTAATTTTGACTTAGCTGCACAACAAACTTTTGCAAGAATTTTCGTGCAGGTAAGCCAAAAGCGCAGCTAAGTCAAATTGTTTACCTGCCTTAATGTGCAGGTATACCAATACAGACTGAAAACAAACAAAATAAATTAAGCTAATGATGATGATGCTTTGCACCAGATCTTGCGATTTTTATGGTTAAAAAACGACTAAAGTAGGATATTTTTGTCACAAGAAAAGTTGGGTGTTTTTATTTCCTAGAATTTAAAAACTAAGCAAAACACAAGAGGCAGCTAACGGTGATCTTTTTTAAGAAAATAATGTAAAGCTGCCAAAAATATGAGGCAGTTATCTTAAATGTGCAGGTACAAAAAGTGCACTTAAAGAAGACAATTGCGTACATAATTTTGTAAAATAGAAACAAAACCAAAATTTTGCGCAGTTATAGCAAATGTGCACTTAAGAAAAAGGCAGTTAAATCAAAACTACTGTATAAAGAATGGCTCGGTTAAAATCGAGACAAAATTATTACTTTGTGGGGAAAATCTATACTGGGGGGTAAAATTTATGTTTACCAGGTTTCCCTACACCCCAATTTCAGTTTATTCGATGAAATCGAACATCAGTAAAAATGTTTTCCGTGGTCACTAACGATGTTTTTCTCCAATGCAGACGTTGCTTGACATTGGACTTACATTTGTAGAACTACTCGCGCACCAAAAAAACACCAAAAAACAATTTGTTTACAGTTTACGCAAATTGAAAGCATTTAAATTGAAATAAATTTTATATTAAACATAACTGGAGGTTTAGCGAGATTTATTAGATTTTTGCCCAGCAAAGTTACATTTTAATTTTATTTTTGTTGCCAAACCTAAAAAAAAGTGTGCAAAAATTGTTCGTTGACCTCTTCGAAATACGCCAATCATTTTGATCGCTACGAAGATATTTGTCTGTGCATTTCTTAAAGGTGAAGAAATTGCCTTTAATTGGTGTATTATATTATTATGTCTGCCTTTTTCCAAAAAACTAATTGAAACATTTATACTGAGCTATTCTTTATATCATAAAGAGTGTAATTTGAAACAAAAATGCGGATTTTGTGAGTGATCCAAAAACTTGGTTCTTTTTCCCATGTAACCCCAGTATAGAAACAGTAATGACTAGGCCAACCAAAAAGAAACCAGGGCATGTTTTTTATTTGAAGAGATAGAACATTTTAGATTAAATACAAGTTCTGATCTTAAAATTATAAGAATTTTAAGCTATATTTGTTAGAGCTTTTTTTGCTTGTTTTAGCTTATTTTGTAAATATTGGCTTATTTTTGCTATTTTCTTTGAAAAATAAGCTTATTTTAGCTTTTTCATGCGAAAATAGAGCATATTTTTGCTTTTTTTTTCATAAAATCAGTCATTTTTAAAATTATTTTAAGTCGACATAAATTTTTTATTTAAAGTTTGTTTTTTTAAATTTATTTTAAATTAAAAAATCTCTTGTTAAAAAAAACTTTTTATTTTTCCAACCTGAATTCTAATAGTAAAAATATGACAATGAGGATTTCCTTAGGCAAGAATGATTTTAGCACATTTAATACTTTAATGCATTTCCCGATGAAAATAAATTTAAGAATGTCACAACTTTGTTTGATTTCTGAAGTTCCAAGGAATATAGCATTGTATTAAATAAAAAATTTAAATTTTATGAGGATTTTAATGAAGAAGTGACGAAATTTAAGGGCTTATTTTTGCATTTTAACTGCTTATTTTACTGTTTTTTCGAGCTTTTTTTAAGAGCTTAAAACATTGCTTTTAGAGCTTTTTTTGGTTGCCCTAGTAATGACATATCATTATCTTTTTTAAAAACCGACTTACCTTTGCATTATTTTAAAACATATAGTAATGAGTTATAAATGACATAATTTTTTATCATTTCAAAACAAAAAAATAAAATAATAAAATACGTGACATATTCCTATCACTATCACAAGCACAAAGGGATTTTCTTAGAGTTTGCTGTTCGGTTTTAATCGAAACCGAAACCGCGGTTTTTGAGTCCTGAAAACCGAAACCGAAAACCGACAAAAGTAAGTCGGTTTTTAGCAAATACTTAAAGCAATTAAAATAAGAAATTAAATTACATATTTTTGAGCCTAGAATTTCGAAAAGGGTTCAGCTCCTATTTTACAAAATTCTGAATTTAATTTTAATGAACAATTTCTCCATTAAATATTACTTTAAAGATTTTTTGTTTTTACTACTACAGATAATATAAGCTGAGGATTATAATTTTATAAAAAAATTGCGCCAAAAGTAGTAGTTTAAGAGATATTGAGTTTCAAGCATTCAGTTCAGATTTTCACCGCTTATTTTTCAAGAAAATTTATTTCGTAGTCCGCGAAATTTATTGTATACAATTTTAACTTTATATTGTTTAAAACAAATTGTTAAATTCCAAATTTAATCTCTTTAAATACAGTTTAATCTGCCGAAAAAAGAATAAAAAATTTTAATTTATAACGGTTTCCGCGCTTTATTCTCCGGCAATGGTGTTATTGCCTTTATTCGAGTGAGAAATTCAATCAAATTTTAATAAATATCTTGAATGTACTAAGATATTTAATTGTTATACATACATATTAAATTATTTTAAAACAATTCTATTAATATCACAAGAAAACCGAAAAATAACCGAAACCGCGGTTTTTATAATTTTGAAAAACCGAAACCGCGGTTTTCAAATTTTTCGGTTTTTAGCAAACTCTAGATTTTCTGGATTTTTTGTTATAAACGTTTTGAAATTTTTTTGTTGTACTCTATATTTTTTGAAGTCTGATAAGCATATGAGAAATTCCTAAAAACTTTTAATATTTCGTGTAAAAAAAAGTGATTTTCGTTTTGAGGGCACATTAATGGCGTTTTGTGTGCACATAACCTAACATTTGAGCTGTTCAAATTCATTTGAACTCGTTAGAGACTCTAAGCTAGCTTTGTTATTATCTGTAATGTACGCCAGATCGTAAAAGAATTTTTGGGAATTTTTCAAATATTTTTTTTTTAAAATTTTCCAAATTTTCATTTTAATGGTTTTCGCTTGAAAACAGTTCCTTGTACAAAAAAAGTTTGAAGGCAAAAAAGTAGGTAGTTAAGTTTTCTATGGATATAATACAACTTGTTTAATAAAATTTTGTTATTTAGCCAAAAACTATTTAAAATTTGCAGGCCGCCTTTTGGCGGCCTTGGGCATTAGAGGATGAAAGTTTTTACTAACTTTTCCATGGACTTTTGTTAATATAAAAAAACGACGAACCTGAACCAAATTTTTAACATTTTTAAAAAAATTTCTTAAATCAATTTACTAATTTAAAATATTTTGCAGTTTCGAAATTAATATCATAAATGGTTTATCAATTATCTTTTAGTGACTAAGTGAGTTTTGGGATATTGTTTTGAATTACTTTTAAAAAAGCATAAAAATATATTAACGGATACTTTGGGAGCAATGAAAGTAGTGATTTTTTTGCAGCTGTTAAGAATTACTTCTAAAAGAGCAGTAAAAATGCACTAACAGATATTTTTAAAGTAGTGGAAGAAGTTGTTTGCTAAGCATGACTTCTAGTTTTTTTGCTGGGTTTTTTAATTAGTATAAGAAGCGTTTCAATTTATATAATCTCAAATTCCGAGATTTCAACCTTAAGGCACATTTACAAGTAAGAAGAAACTGCTAGAGATAGAGCAAAAATTACCCCTAAATAGCTTAAATCATTCAAAACAGAGCTAAATATTTATAAGGTTTTTTTTGATCTATTTCATTTATTTTGTATTAAACGATCGCTAATTTTCTCTATTAACCGACCCGAATAACCGGTTAAACAATTTTTGTGATTTTTCGAATAATGCATTAACAGGTTAACTGCTCACGTCGAATAATTGAAAACATTAGTGCAGCAGGTCCGTTATATTTTTATCTATCAAATATAACATGTTAATATCGCTCAGATGGTAGAGCTGTCGACTGGCAATCTGGAGTCCCAGCAACGAGAGAATTTTATTTACAAAAAAAAGTATTATTTTTATGAAATTCAATGGGAGACCCCACAAACTCCATTACATCCAGAAAAATGAACCGTTGAAGCCGGCGCTGACGTTACGGTCAATGGTCACACCATGATCAATGATTTTTTGTTTAAAAATATGGATGATAACGTTCCGGGCGAGATGTGGATGGCGATACTTGCCATGCGATGAGCGCAAATCTCGACTTATTGAAATCAGAATTTGGCGATAAGTTGACTTCGAGAAATGGAACTGTCAATTGGCCTCCAAGTTCGTGCGATTTGACACCTATCGCTTATTTCCTGTGGGGCCACGTGAAGTTACTGGTTTATGCTGATAAACCAGCAACAATTATAACGCCTTGGAGGCCACATTTTTCATGTTATTCGTGACATACGGCCAGCAATGCTCGAAAAAGTGGCTCAAAATTGGACGTCCAGAATGCGCTTCATCAAGAACAGCCGCGGTGGCCATATGCCCGAAATCATTTTCAAATGTTAATGCCATGTATTGATCTTTGGAATTAGAAATTTTTTAGATTAAAATTTAATTTTTTGTGTTATTTTTTCCAATTTAAAGTTTTATCGGGCTTAAAAAAATAGCCCTTATATAGCGACATATTTTTTGATTTTCGTATACTATCCATAAAAAAGTATACATCGCCATACAAAAGTAATGAGAAAAGTAAAAAGAAAAGTAACTAGTTACCATTACCAGGTATGTAGTTACATAACCACTTATCTGGTAATGATTTCCTATACTGGTTAAATTAAACTCAAACACTTCTGTTTTTTATTTTTTATTTTTTTTTTTTAAGAGAAGCAACACTCAGGAAATTCTTCCTATTAATTAACGTTTTGCTTCCTTTGAAAGGGGATAGAGAAGTGAAAGGTGGTGAAAGATGAAGGGCTTCAAATATGGGAACACTGTAAATGTGCGAGATGTTGAATTTTAGAACAGTTGTTGCGCGCCATCTGATGGTGAGTTGACAAACTTTGTTGAAGCTCTTTAGTTCATAGCCCTGTTATATTATTTTACTTCGGTGGGGTTAAAGTGCAATGAGAACACCGAAGGAGGACGCTGCGATATGTATGAGGGATAGAAAAAACGCATACATATTACTATTTTCCATAAATTGATGTTGCCTTGGTTGGGGCTCGAACCCGCAACCTCACGTGTAACAGTACAAAGCGCTAACCGTTACACCACAGCGCCCACTATAATACAAAGATATATATTTTTTAACTGTTTTTGTCTATTATTTAAAAAATAAATTACATATAAATACGGATTTTCTGTTACAGTTAATATTTTCATTTAAAATGTTTTGTTAAAAAAGAAACCCTTTTAGAGTTCTAGGTCAGTTAAAAAAAACGAAATAAACCAAATATCATTTAAGGCTGGTTTACACTATAATATTTTCGGAAAGATTTTGCAACCTTGGCTATATGTTTTGCATGTGTAATAAAGGAAATCGTACCGAAAGTCTTATAGTGTAACCAGCCTTTATTCTTATGGATTTTGTAGTTAATTTTTTGAAAGTT
This sequence comes from Leucophora obtusa, assembly GCA_949987735.1. Taxonomy (NCBI): domain Eukaryota; kingdom Metazoa; phylum Arthropoda; class Insecta; order Diptera; family Anthomyiidae; genus Leucophora; species Leucophora obtusa. Next base: position 289,415,949 of record OX465295.1, on the reverse strand, counting down.
AAAAAAACGAAATAAATGAAAAATCATTATTTTTTTGTGGATTTTGTAGTTAATTTATTAATTAATTAGTTATATATATATTTGTTCCTTTTACTCCTGCAAGGAGCATAGGAGCATTAGTTAATTTATTAATATTTAAAAATAAATGTAAATTTCTTTTGATTTAAATGAAAAGTTAGTAAACTGGTTTTCAAGTGATTTTTCATTTATTTTAAATTACATTTTCAGTTAATTTAAACTACAAACTATTTTGAGTACAGATAAAATATGGTTTATCTTTGTATGTATGTAACGCATATTTCCTTTCTAAGATCACCCCTTCCGTTCTCCATAATAATTGTACATTTGACTACTTAAAGGATATTTATGTCTTGCAGATTGCTTTTGATAACTTCTAGGATATTTGTGCTAATCAGGATATACAGGATCTTAATGGCGATATCGCTCTTGAACTGGATACTCGTAATTTTGGTATACACTTTGAACGCTAGGGATATATAAATGATAATTTCGATAAGCTGCATTGGAGGCCAATAATTCTAAAATGATATATATTATAATAAATTTCATTGTAATGATGAAGACTTAAACGTTATAAAATCCAAAACTTTTGAAGTAATCACAATACACTGTAATCTAGTCGATGAATGCTTTACTATTTATATAATCTATCAGAACTAAGAAAATAAATTTTTATAACTAATGGCGATTAGAGAAGAGCACATGATTGACTATAACTCAGTATACCAAGAAAATTTTTTACAATCGGTTGCCAACGCCACACTAAAAAAAGTTTAATAATTATTACATGGCATTTTTGTGTGTATTAATTAGTTGTTGTTGTATTACAGTTATTTTGCTACAAAAAATAAAAAATAACTATTATGACAATTATTTAAGAAAATAAATAACGAAAAGTACAATTGTTTAAAGCAGTTATTTTGAATATCATATTAAACGATTGAAAAAAAAAACAAAAATTTTAAAATAAACACCCGTTAAAAAGGCCAGATATGACCAGAACTCAGTAGATCAAATTGCACCAGATCTAATTATATCTCAAACTGTAGGACAAATTTGAGATATAAATAGATCTGATCAGATCTAGGCAGATCTGTAGCACCCTATTTAATAAGATTCAATTTTATTTCGACTTTAAAAAAAATCAAGGTTTATACCTCTAATTTGATCCACTTACGGAGTAATTTTTCGAACAAAATTAGTTTGTATACAAACAAAACAAACAATGATATCAGCTCAAACTTTGATACAATTGTATAAGGTAAATGTCGGATACAATTTTATTTATATCAAATTGTATCAACTACGATCTAAACGGATACCATTAGATATGAACCGGTAAAATTGTGACAGGTCAAAAATCGGATACAATTTTATCTGATTAACATATAATTTGATCAGTTAAGATCTAAACTAATACAGTTAGATAAAAACTGATAAACAACTGATACAATTATATCGGGTCATTTTTCGGATGAAACTATATATTTATACAGATATAACTTAATCATATTATATATGATTATATGTTACTATTTTTACTCGGACGGACAGTTATTTCTATTAGTTTTTAAAAAATAAAAATTTTTTCGGAAATTTTTAAAATTCCTGTTTAGTTTACATTTGTTATTATTAATATAAGAAAAGACTGCCAACGCAGACTGGCAGATCTCAACCCTATAATGCTCTATTTTTTGATTACGATAATATTTAAACTATAAGGGTATTCACGATGGTACATGTGCATATTTTCAATTTGCTAATTTGCTATGCAAATTGTATCATATCGTGAGCGTCTTTTTTAAGATCAATTGCATATTTACTTTATGAGCTATTTTGTTCACTGCTGCTAACTTTTTTCCTAAAAATATCACTAAATCAAACTAAAAAATCACTAGAAAATAGCTGAAAATGGTAAAATATCGCTAGATTTGACGAGAAAATAGCTAAATCGGCAACAGTGATTTTGTTTACGTCAAAAGTAAAAATAAATCGTATTTTTGAGAAAATTTGTGAATCATAAAAATAATAATAAAATAATAAATAAAAAAAAATTTTATATTAATAAAAAATCACAAACAATTTTTTTATTTAATGTCTTATTTTATAAATCATAATATGGCGGCTGATATGTTAAAAACATATGTTTTGTTTTATTTGCAACTTAGCTTAGTGATTTTTGCTAAAGGTTTTTTTTATTGCAAATGAAGAAAAATAAAGCAAATTGCAAATACATACATTTTGTTGTTGTTTTGATGCAATCGTTGTTTTTTTGCAATCATTTGCAACGTTTGCATCATTTGCAATACCCATCGTGAGTACCCTTTATATATTTGGTGTTGAAAATCTACTATGTAACAAATATTAAAATTTTAATTTATCGCTTTATTTAGGCGATATAGCACAACAAAAGTTGAAGACGTATCTAGAAACTCAGTAGTCAAATAATTTCGGTTTTTGTTATAAATAGCACTATCAGTAAAATAAAATTACGTACCAAAAATTGTTGTTATTTCAGAAGTTATGGCGATTTTCGTTTTGTGAAAATTACGAAATTTGGCGAATTTGGCACTAAACATCAATAGATTTATACTAAATTAGTTTTGCTTACTACTACCTCTGAGCATATGCTCTGTGTTTAATTTCAAACGTATCCTGTGAGTCGTGGAGAAATTTTTTATACAGATTTTACAATTAGAGGCTCTAAACTAGCTTTATTATTATCGATAATGTACGGGAGATCGTAAATATATTTTTGGCGATTTTTCAAAAAATTTTTTCTTTTTTAAGAAGTTCATTTTTTCAAATTTACTAATTTTCACTTTACATGCTTCTCGCTTGAAAACCGTTACTTACACAAAAAACGTTTGAAGGCAAAAAAGTAGGTAATTAAGTTTTCTATGGATATAATACAACTTGTTTAATAAAATATTGTTATTTAGCCAAAAACTATTTAAAATCTGAAGACCGCCTTTAGGCGGCCTTGGTCACTAGATGTTTAACGAGCTTCGGATACGTTGTAGAGAAGAAAAATCTGAAGGATACGTATTTTTTTAACTGCCCAATCTCATACTTGGATACTTTGGTGTGGCAACTGAAGCATCCATCTAAGGGTTAAAAAATGGCCCATTTTTCGTTTTTTCGGTTTATTTCATATTTGTTCCAAAATGACCATAAGAAATTTTGATATCAAACGAAAGGTATTTGAGACGAATTTTCCCGAAGGTCTATATTTTTAAAGATTTCGGAACCTCTGAGTATTTAACATAGACAAGATTGGTATCAAACTTTTTCTTTTTGAGAGTACATTCCGGTTAGGTAAAAATTATTTTAATTTAGTAGGTTTAAGGTTAAGAAGAAGAATAAACATCTTTTTCAAAAGTTATAAACACATTATTAATTTGCAAATCAGACAAGATCTTTCATCAGTGATTTTTCATTAAATTGTATTATTGTTTATATTTTATTTTCATATTGTCTCCATATGATAATTTTTTCGACAACCTATCTGCTGTAGGAATCGAACCCGTGCACTCCTACATTAGAAACGTAACTATACTAGAGTTCGACAGCTTAGCCAACTAACCCACGGTAAGGCCTTGCTTAAAGTGTGGCTAATTCATAACTTTCTTTCCTATTCAGCTGTTTTGTTATTGTTTTTACTCTCAGAAGTGATCAAATAGACATACAAACATGTCACCTTGTTCGCAAATGTTTCCACACTGACTTTTAAATGAAGTTTTTCGTTCGATTTTAGATCATATATATTAATATCTCTTTCTAAATACTAAAATATAAAACTAAATATTCCCCCATTCAATATCTCTTTCTGTTTAAATTATTTTTCAAATTAAAGAAAGATGATACAATTTTCACAAGTAAATTACAAAGAATAAAAAATTTGAAAGAATTCGAATAGGTCAGCAGGACATAATACGTATTTTCGGCTTTCGCTACAGAGCCATCGTCAGTGACGTTTGCCTTGAGGGATTAATAATTGATAATGACATACTTATGCTAAGTGGAAAACAAATAATAACATGTTAACAACTCAACTAGAAATCTAACAATGTTATTTTTATCCTTTGTTATTACTTTTTTTGCTTTGAACTTTAATTCTTAAAGTGTCGCAGCTGGTTCTATTCAACTCTGTGTATGATAACACAGATTTAATGAACGACAACGAACCGTTGAATTTAAATGTATATTATTAAATTATGAGGGGTGTGTGTAGTTGATCTTTTATTTGGTAAATTAATGTTTTTCGTTCGGTTTTAGATCATATAGCATTGTTAGATTTCGTTGATGTATTAATATACATATATGATCTAAAATCGAACGAAAAGCATTCGTTTACCAAATAAAAGATCAACTATACATATCCCTCAATAATTTTAAATTTCATAAATTTCAGACATGTCGCCATACAAAAAATTATTAAAAATGGAGTTTTTCCCAAATATCTTCTTTGGTTGTTATACAAAATGCCATGTCCTGCATCAGCTAATGGAGTTTTTAGTAAGCTTTTCGAAAACATATAACATGATATAGAAAAAAAATATAATAAACTAGCGGGCACAGCCCGCTACGTTGTTAGCATGCCTTAAAGGTTAGAATTAAATTTCTTTTATATAAAATAAAACAAAATATTTATTGCTAAGGTAAAATAATTGTTAAGGTAAATTTATTATAAATAAGTCGTATTCGTGGTTGATGGGGGGGCTGATTTTCTTAAAATTAGCTTTTTTTAAATACAGTTTTTTATAATAAAAACCTTCACTCACCCAGCCACCACAAATAAATAATTCTGACACAACAATAATTCTTGACAATATACGTGTGTATGTCAAGATAATTTGGTAAAGTGCGCACATAGGTAGATGGACCCGTAAATAGTTTTGTTCATTTGTGTTTTGAATGAAAATAAAAAAAAAATATATATTTGTTATTAAGATAAAATAATTGTTAAGGTAAATTTATTGTAATGTTTAAGTACAAACACTATTTTTTGCCTCTTCATTTTTATATAAATAAATCATTTAGTATACCAACACGTGAGCATGTAACAACTGTTGTTCAAGCCATCGGCGTAGATAGGTCGTATTCGTGGTTGGGTGGGTAAATTCGCTTTGTTTATTTAAAGTACAGTTTTTATAATAAAAGCCTTCACCCAGCCACCACAAATAAATAATTCTGACACAACAATGGGTTTAAAATAAATAAATATTTGATCACTTTTTCTCATGAAAGTGGATTGTTATTAATGAATACATTACAAATTGCAATATACGTGTGTATGTCAAGATAATTTGGTAAAGTGCTAACTTAGGTAGATAGACCCGCAAGTAGTTTTATTCATTTGTGTTTTGAATGAAAATAAATAACGTAAAGCAGGGTTGGCAAGCGATTTATAATATTAAAGATAGCGGGCAAAGCTACGTATCTACGTTGTTAGCGTGCATTGAAGTTTTTTTTAATTGCAGTTTATGTAAAGGTAGACCTGGCAATTCAAGTAAATTCACAAATTCAGTTGGAAAATTTACTGCGTCGGTTTCTTCCACTGGTGATTCATTACCTGCAGTTTAAATATCAGAATATATAAGTTCCATTCTTTTTCTAAGGTTTTTTCTCTTTTAGAAAATTTGTTTAACTTTTTGGAGAGTATGTTTCAATGCTACATAAGTTTCATATTCCGTGGATAGTGTTTGAATAGGTAATTAGAAGGGGTTCTTCACCCATTTTTGTTCCTCCCAGTAAAAATCACAAATATATGTAATCTTGCCTCAATCGCATGCGAAATTTCAAGTACCAAAGTCCGACAGTTTGAGTCATTCAAATTCCATTCCATTTTGTTTAACAATTTCAGTGTTCCAATGCAACTCCTTTCAAGATTCCATTTCGTTCACCATTCCATTGCATTTGGTTCCCATTATCTGTTATTCCAATTCCACTCGTTCCCCGTTTCATTCTATTTCGTTCCTTCTGTCTTGTGTATCGATATTGATATCAGTCGCTTCTCTTTCCATTCCATTTCTTTGCACTTGCTCCGTTCCATTCCTCTTTTAACTGCAGTGTTTCAATTCCACTCGTTCCCCATTCTATGCCATCTCGCTCCTCATTCCTTTTTGTTCTATAGTCCTTTCCTTTTCGTTCCCTCTTCCAATCCATTTTCATTGTCTATAATTTCAATTCCACTCGTTCAACGTTTATATCCATTTCGTTCCACTTGTGTAGTGTTTCAGTTCCACTCGTTTCCTATTAAGTTTCTTAATTTAGTGTTCCATATACACTCGTTCTTTAAATTTTAGGTTTCTAGCTAAAGACGCAGATGTTCAGGGGGGGGGGGGGGCAATTTTCCCCTTTTGAGCCACCATTTTTACCACGTTCCTGTCCAAAGTCCTAAAAATGCCTTGTCGATAAGTTAGCCCATACTCCAAGGAAAACATATTATAGATTACGGGTTTCTAGCCGAAGGGTTCGGTTAGGCCATCAAGGGGGAGAATTATTCCGTTTTTACCGCTCCCGGTAGGAATTTCCAAAAATTCCGAGAACGTCTGCGTTGGAGGAGGAACCTACTACATACATAATTTTAGGTCTCTATATCCAGCAGTTTGCCCAACTCGGCAAGGGGGAAGTTTTTTCACTTTTTACCCCTCCCGGTATAAGTTTCCAAAAATACCGTCTTAGGGGACGTCTACATTGGAGAAGGAACCCAAATACCGAATTTAAGCTCCCTAGTTCCAGCAGTTTGGCCAGGCCGTTAAGGGGGAGACTTTTCCTGTTTTTGACCCTACCTGTGGAAATTTCCAAAAATCTCATCTTGGCGGATGTCTATAATAGAGGAGGAACTTTAGTACCAAATTTCAACTTCCTACCTCCAGCAGTTTGGGCAGGCCTTTAAGAGGCACTTTTCGCTTCATTATCCCCATTTTTGCAATGTCCCTGTCCAAAATTCCACAAAGCACCTTCCCGATAAGTGAGCCCATACTCCAAGGAACATATGTTTTACATTTCAGGTTTCTAGCCAACTTTTACTATTTGTGCCCCTCTGGGTAGGAATTTCCGAAAATACTTCGAAAGGGAATTTCAGCTTCATAGTTCCAGCAGTTTGAACAGGCTGTCAAGTGGGACATTTTTTTCTTTTTTTGTCCCTCCTGGTTGGAATTAGGCTGGAAGAGGAGCCTAAGTATCGAATTTCAGCTTCCTAGTTCCAGCAGTTTGGACAGGTCGTTAAGGGGCCACTTTCCCTTTTTAAGCCCCTATTTTATAACGACCCTGTCCAAAATTCAAAATAGTATCTTTCTAATAAGTTAGCCCTTACTCCAGGGACCCAGATTTTAAAATTTCAGGTTTCTAGCCGAAGGGGTTTTTACATGCCACCAATGGGAGGCTTTCCTTTAGGAATTTACAAAAATTCGATCTTCGCGGCAGTCTGCTGGATGAGGAACATTCATACCAAATTTCAACTTCATTTCCTCAGCGGTTTGAGCAGGCCGTTATTGGCGACATTTTTCCCTTTCAACCCACAGTTTTACTATGTTTCTGTTCCAAAATAGAACAATTACGTTGCCGGTGAGTTAGTCCTACTCCAAGGAATACATATTTAAAATTTTAGGTTGGCCAGAAGGGATTGGGCAGGCCGGCAAGGAGAATACTTTTCCCCTTATCTCCCTCCCGATAGGAATTTCAAAAATTCCGTCTAAGCGGACGCCTACACAGAAGGAGGAACTCACATACTGAATTTCGGCTACATATTTTCAGCAGTTTGGGCAGGCCGTCAAGGGGGAAACATCCCCCTTTTGGGATATCCTGTAGGGAATTACAAATTTAGTCGATGTCTACTACAGTGGAGGAACGTTTATGCCAAATTTCAATTTCTTATCTCCAGTGGTTTGGGCAGGTAGTTAAGGGGGACACTTTTCCAATTTGGCGGACGTCTATTTTGGCGGACGTCTATGCCGAATATCAAGAAACCTTGTTTTAGTGGAGATATCCGTGGGGGGAGGAAAAAAAGTACGTTTTGTGAAATTATATATTTTAAATGGAATTTTTTGAAAAAAGCGAAATTTTTTGGTAAAAGATACTTTATTTTTACAAAGTACTTTATTGAAAACAGGTACTTTTTTTGAAAAAGTTATTTTTAGGAAAAATTTATTTTTTTTGGACAAAGGTCCTTTTTGGGAAAAAGGTCCTTTTTTGGAAAGGGTATTTTTTTGGAAAAAAGTATTTTTTTGGAAAAATGTATTTTTTTTGGAAAGCAGGTACTTTTTTTTGGAAAAAGGTAAATTTTTTTAGAAAAAGCTACTTTTTTTTTGGAAAAAGGTACTTTTTTTTGGAAAATTGTACTTTTTTTGGAAAAAGGTACTTTTTTTGGAAAAAGTTACTTTTTTTGGAAAAAGGTACTCTTTTTGGAAAAAGGTGCTTTTTTTTGGAAAAAGGTACTTTTTTTGGAAAAAGGTACTTTTTTTGGAAAAAGGTACTTTTTTTGGAAAAAGGTACTTTTTTTGGAAAAAGGTATTTTTTTGGAAAAAGGTACTTTTTTTGAAAAAGGTCCTTTTTTTGGAAAAAGGTCCTTTTTTTGAAAAAGGTACGTTTTTTGGAAAAAGGTACATCGAAAAAGGTACTTTTTTTTTTGGAAAAAGGCACTTTTTTTTGGAAAAAGGTCCTTTTTTTGGAAAAAGGTACTTTTTTCGAAAAAGGTACTTTTTTTGGAAAACGGTACTATATTTGGAAAAAGGTACTTTTTTTGGAAAAAGGTACTGTTTTTTGGAAAAAAGAACTTTTTTTGGAAAAAGGTACTATTTTTGGAAAAAGGTACTTTTTTTGGAAAAAGGTACTATTTTTGGAAAAAGGTACTTTTTTGGAAAACGGAAGGAATTTCCAAAAATCCCGTCTTAGCTGACGTCTACGCCGAAAGAGGAACCTACATACCAAATTTCAACTTCCTAGCTTTAGCGGTTTGGGCTGGGTGATGTTGAGTCAGTCAGTCAGTCAATCAGTCAGTCAGTCACGTTATTCTTTTATATATAGAGATTATGGTTTGGGATTTCCCGGACTTTTTTATTTCCCGGGAAACGGGAATGAAAAAATCCCGGCAAATATTTTTAAACAAAATTGTTAATGAAAACCACCTATATAAATAATTTTTGTTAAAAAAAAAACACTATTTCAGTACAAATGCAGTCTGTGTAGTGAGAATTCAAAGTAAAAAATATCAGAATGTTGAACATTTGATTTCACATAAAGTAATCGCAGCACTGCCAAATGAATTGCATGATTCCAGCAGAAAGCACCTACTACTGGACTGTCGGAAACAAACCGTTTCATCACACTTGGCCCATTAGATATGGTGGCCACAATGTTATTTTCCAAAGACATTTAAAACTCTTCTAGTCTTATTTCTACAATTCTTCTTATTTCATCAGCATTACATCTTCCTGATATATAAACCAACCCCAGGTTATAAAATGAATTATTTACGTTTATACTTATGTTCAAATATCTCTTTTGTGATATTCTTGTCCATTCATTTAAGATTATAGTAAATCTCCTATTGTTAGAAATATTGCTCGATATTTCTTTTATCATGATATCTTTTACATGATTGTAGTAATTTAATATAATATTCTTTACATCGGTTTCTTTTTTTCAATGCCAGGTTTTTATTATAAAAACTTTCTCGAATAAACGAAGATCTAGAGAAACAGGACGACATTTTTTGTTTTTGTAAACTAACGTAATAATAAAAATTAACACACTTCGACAATGGATTGGAACATCGTTGCAAAACGGAACGATATGAAATGAAATGGGGAACGAGTGAAATTGGAACATGTGCCGCAGGGCACACAATGGAATCAAACGGGGAATCTTATTATCGTAGTATTTTAATTAATATTATCCAATAAATGGTAAACATGGGTCACGCTGTGGCTATTTCATAAAAATAGATTCATGGAAATCGCTCTCGGAACTACCTCATGCGAATAATACATAGGAGCGTGACCATTTATTTAAACTTGCAAAAATTTTTTTTTTGTAACATGGCGATTTTTTAAAATGGCCCGTATCTCAAAAACTAAGCGACATAGAGCAAAATGGACAAAGTTTTTGCTCGGTAGAGTATTAAGTCACTCCGATAATATAAATAGGCTAGGTCCGAGAGAGATCCCGAGGGATCGATTTTTATAAAATAGCTAATGTAAAGCAACCTAACCGTCCCCTTTTTTTTAGTAAACAAAGGCATTATTGTGCTTTGGTTAGCATTAGTAGGACAAATTCTTATGCCAGAAAATTTCAGTAGCAGTAAATGGTAATGAATTTTTTTTTTGCATTAGCATTAGTTGACTAATTTCAATACCAATAAAAAAATCCCAAGTGTGTTATGGGGTTACCTTTAAAACTGCTCTTTCAAAACTGCTCTTTCAAAATTTCAAAAACTAAGCAACATTTATAGTATACTTTAGGGATCTAAAATTTAAGTTAACACCTTATATAAATTGTTAACATTTATATTTATTATTTAACCCCAAAAGTGTACTACAAATTTTGTTTAGTTTTTACTAAAATTAGTATTATAATTTCTTCAGTACGATACTAGCCTTAGTAAATAAATTCTATACTAAGGTATAACATTTATCAAGGCCGATTTTACAGCAATTGGTTAAAACAATAAAAAAACTGTAAAAATTCACATAAGTGGTTTTAATATCAAGTTTTGTGCAGGAGATATAAACCCTAAATATGACTGCAGGTCCTGCGCCTACATGTGACCCCAAAAAATTGATATTGATTGCATTTGAAAATTTTTTTATATAAAAAACTAAATGGAGAACCACTAAACTTTAAAGATATTTCGCGTAAAATCTATACTTTGGAATGAAAAATAAGTACGTCACTATAATCAGCATGCCCGAGATATGTATATGGGACTGATGGTCAGATCTCCATTATTTTTTTCTGTGACATGCAGTGATATTTGAGCTGGACAATATTCATCGAATATTTTCTTCAAAACGAAGACGAGTAACATCGTGCTAAAATTTTCCGAAGCCATAGAAAACTTTTTAAACATTTTTATAAGCAAAATAATTTTCAAATATCAAAATATATTTGAAAATTATAAATCGGCAGGCGACGTTATGTCATAGCCGTATGAACAAAATATTTATAATTTATTTTTATAATTTAAAATTTTATATTAGTAAATACTTCAAAACATGTAAAATAATATATATATATATTGCTTAAAATTATGAAAATAAAGAATACTACTACTAAGAATTTATTTATTTATTACACTTAAAACACAGAATTAGTTCTAAATTAAAAATGAAAAAAAAAACTCCATTGAAGTAGTCAAACTTTTATCATTTTGCAAATTCCGTTAAATTGTTATAAAATACTAAAAATTAGCACTCTTTAGAAAACTTTAAAAAGCATGAAACTGGCAGTTTCAATGTATACTAAATATGTATTTAAAATTTTTTCAATTAAATTTAATAACGGTTCTCATATCTTCAACGACAATTCGAATCCCTTTTCAAACATTTAAAATACATATTCGAAACGTATTCATAAACGAAACGAACATACAAATTTGTTTAAGCCCACATACTTTAAGGCTTAGCTACTGGAATACTTAATCAAGACATAGAAGTCAACCAAGACATAGACGAACATTTTATATTTTTCCGAATTTTTTTTAGAATATGTAGCACTACGAGGGCAGTTCGAAATTCCGATAATTCGGTTGTCGCAATCGAATTGGAATCGAATTCGGTTGCCACAACTGAATTCCTTTCTTATGTAAATAATTAATCACACCACGAATTTCTAATTTTCCCATTATAAAAAAATCACTGAAGCGCCTTTTTGGAACACCTGTTACTATACGAATGAGTTGACAGATCGAAATGAAATTTAACATGTGTTCATATGACGAATGGAAGTTTCCATTATGTACAGCTTTTTGCTATTTATACCGCCATCTGTATGTCAGGCTGAGAACATTATGTACTGTCCTCGCATAACTGTCAGTATTGTCGGTCAGTATTAAAATCCACAAAAAAAATTATACCATCAATCAAAAAGCGGCATTTCATACCGCCAGAAATTTTTGTACATTGTCTGTCAAAATGTTCTTATTTCTTGGGAAAAGGTTAAAGTAACTGTTTTTTAGAAATGAATATTAACTTAAAAATATCTGTTCCTTTATCCTTACGATGCTATTTTGAAACCAAAAAAAAACTATTGTAGGGGTTATCCCCTATTTCTGGCAACACTGCTGATAGGGTATGCTTTTTTAGCTAAACCGTTGGTATGGCACGCCTTATATATAAAAGTTCTATATCTTTTATAACTTATTTTATCTTTTATACAAAATTTCCAAATAATTTTAAATAATTTTATTTGAAGCTGCAAATCTTCAGCTTATGCAAATTTTAAATGTTGGGTTAATCTTTTAAATTACGACTGATCCAAAATTGTAGCAATTTTTTATTTGTACCTAGTGCGTATAATTTATACTTAATTATATCGGTCTCTTTATAACACTCATAGTCTCTGGTAACAAAACTAATTTATTTGGCAAAAACTTCGGTTGCCACAACGGAATTGTTTTGAGAGTGTTTTTAAACATTTGTATATTGAATTTAATTTTTAAGCATGGATGGTAACCGAAACGAATGCGGTTATTGTTAGGGTAACGATATTTTAGGTTATTTCGGTAACGGTATTTTAAGGGTAACGCTATTTCATTTATTTCGGTATCGGTATTTTAAGGATAATGGTATTTGAGTTATTTCGGTAAGGATATCTTAACGATAACGATATTTGGGTTATTTCGGTAACGGTATTTTATGGTAACGGTATTTCAGTTATATCGGTAACGGTATTTTAAGGGTAACGGTAGTCAGTTATTTCGATGCATCCCGTAATTTTTTTTTATACAAGAACCAAACGAGATTTAAAACAGAACCAATTTATCAACTTAATGTACAAAAAATACTCAATAACCAACCACCTGAAATTACCAAAAGCAGAAAATTAAAAATAACGGTAACGGTATTTTAGGGATAACAATATTTCATTTGTTTCGGTAACGGTATTTTAAGGGTATTGATATTTCATTTATTTCGGTATCTCTATTTTAAGCATAACGGTATTTCAGTTATTTCGGTAACGGTATTTTAAGGATAACGGTATTCCGGGTATTTCGGTAACGGTATTTTAGGGGTAACGGTAGTCAGTTGAAAGGATTTGAATCGATAACGGTATTTTAGCAGTATTGCCTACTAACCCTGTTTTTAAGCAATGCTATAGACTAAGTAAAGCTATAGGCCCTTACTAGGGTTTGGGATTTCCCGGACCTTTTTATTTCCCGGGAAACGGGAATGAAAAAATTTGATTCCCGGGATTCCCGGGAATCCCGGCAAATATTTTTGAACAAAATTGTTAATGAAAACCACATATATAAGTAATTTTTGTAAATAAAACACTATTTCAGTACAAATGCAGTCTGTGTAGTGAGAATTCAAAGTAAAAAATATCAGAATGTTGAACATTTGATTTCACATAAATTACTCGCAGCACTGCCAAATGAATTGCATGATTCCAGCAGAAAGCACCTACTTCTGGACTGTCGGAAACAAACCGTTTCATCACACTTGGCCCATTAGATATGGTGGCCACAATGTTATTTTCCAAAGACAATTAAAACTCTTCTAGTCTTATTTCTACAATTCTTCTTATTTCATCAGCATTACATCTTCCTGATATATAAACCAACCCCAGGTTATAAAATGAATTATTTACGTTTATACTTATGTTCAAATATCTCTTTTGTGATATTCTTGTCCATTCATTTAAGATTATAGTAAATCTCCTATTGTTAGAAATATTGCTCGATATTTCTTTTATCATGATATCTTTTACATGATTGTAGTAATTTAATAATGTTCTTTACATCGGTTTCTTTTTTTCAATGCCAGCTTTTTATTATAAAAACTTTCTCGAATAAACGAAGATCTAGTTATGGTGCGGATTGACTGCGGCTAATTTGGATACCATTTTAGGAAATGTTTGCCCTACCATAAAACCTTTAATGCCTATTCAGCTTACACTTTTTTCTTCGGGTACTTTGCTAATTTTAGCTTGTTGTTGTTTTCTTCAAGAAAAGTTGCATGACCATCAATTTTTTTTTTTTGTGAACCAAATTTAGATGTCGGATAACCAAATTTAGATACCACCGTTAACCATTAGTCTTTTCTTTTCACATTTATTAATGAAAACGTTACTTATAAAATTATTGACCCTTAATATAAAGGCGTATTTTAAATTTAAAGTCGACTTTATTTGTAATCAAACGGGTTTGTTCATTTTGTGTATGAAAACCTTACAAAAATATTTATATTTTCAAATATTTTGATTGGTTGAAAATAAATTAACCAATCAGAATGCTTCAAAAATAAACCAAGTCAAGGTATACTGCCACCCAATATTTTAACTAAAGTCGACCTTACCTAAATTATACATTTGAAAAATTTAGATAGTAAGGGCGATTATTTGTAAAAAACAAAGCTTTTTTTCATATTTCTTTTAAACATTTTACCAAGCTTTTAGGCTTTACTACTTAAATTTTGAATAAGTTATGCGAAAAATCTTTATTAGTTGAAATGCTCCTAATTACTTGGCAAAGATTTTATTTGTGTGTCAAATAAATGTATTCCCTTTTAAAAGATTTTAGCAATGAAAGTTTTGTTTTGGTATTTAAAATGTTTTTTATGACTAAAATTAAAAAATCCTATTCGAAACAAAAACAATTTAAAAAATTTAATATTTTTAAAATTTCCCGTTTTCCCGGGAAAAATATATTATTTTCCCGGGAATTCCCGGCAAACTTTTCCCGGGAATTCCCGAACCCCAAACCCTAAAAGAGATAATAATAAATATTAAAATACGTGTCCTTTAAATTTGTCTCATCTATAACATAACCAAAACTCATTAAGATCTGCCGGTCCGCGAAGGGAGTTTTTCCTTGTGAGTAAAAAAAAATCGTTATAAAAAACACTATAACGGGAGTTATAGGCACATATCCACAATGTAGGCAACGTTGGGGCTGAAGGGTTTAAAACCGTTGGTAATACACAAAAAGTAAGACTGCAGCTTTTAAAAAGAAGTCATTAGTTTGGTGCAAGCACATACAGGATTCTATCAGGATACCTTTAATGGACATCGTCTTAACTTGAAAAGGAATTCACGAATTTTTATGAAATTTGGTAAACATCATAAGATTTAATATTAGTACGAAAGCACTTAAGTTTAAACAATATTTATTAAAATTAAGATCTGTTTTCGCTCAATTTCGTATTTTCCGAAAAACGAAATTCGTTAATTTCATATTTTCCGAAAAAATAAATTCGTTACATCTTCTTAATCAAAAACACAAAAAATTAAATTTTTGTATTTTATTTATACCTTGGTAAAAAAAGCATAGGCCGCTAAGAGGGTAAATTAATTTAGTCAGTCACTCCTACATGTAATTATAGGCTGAGGTACTTCAGTCGGGTCCAAGGTCAACTTGAGGACCTCTAACCTTAAGAATTAAAAACACAATTTATTTACTCTTTAGGCATTCAACCAATAAATCTATATTTTATTGTTGTTATTAAACTCTTACAACTTCAATTTATATCACACGATGAGCGATGAGCATTCCTTCTTCTCCGGTCGGGGACTATCGGCACTAGTGGTTACTATCGGCAGGTGTATAAATAGTCGGTGTAGCTGTAATCGGCGCTCAATGACCAGCTGTGGAGTTGCTTGGAAGAGCAGTCAACCGAAGTTGCTGAAGAGCAGTTAACCGAAGTTGCTAAAAAGCTGTAAACCGAAGTTACAGATGAACTGTCAACCGAAGTTGCAGAAGAGGAGTCAACCGAAGTTGATGAAAAGCAGTCAACCGAAGTTGCTGAAAAGCTGTAAGACGAAGTTGCACAAGAACTGTCTACCGAAGTTCTAGCAGAGCATTCAACCGAAGTTGCGGCAAAATTTATTAATAGCCTACGTATGTCGGGCAGCCCTCAAAATATGGGTTAAAGATGATATAGGTATTCCCCAAGCGGCAGAACTTACTCTGCTTATCAAATTGAATCACATATGTGATAAATAAAATAAACAGTATGAGAATCGCCAGCTATGTTATTTTGTATGAAAAAATAATATAAATTATTATTCCATATCATAATGCTGTACCCGTGCATACAGTTAAAGACTAAAGTCTACATACCTACTATTTTAGGATTTTGGGGAATTGGTAGATATACTGAAAAAAACTTGTATGACAATATTTAAGTTATTAATAAATACTTTTATTTATAACAAAAAAAAATAATATATAAAACATAACAAAAGCAAAAATAATAAAAACAAAAAAAAAAATTCAGGGGACAAAAGAGTTCATTAGGGGGACCTTCGTTATAAGGACGAAAAAATGGCGACCTGTGACCCGTTCCTCCTAAAAATATACCATTCAAAAAATTAAGGTGATCGGATAACAGCAACACGTACCGCAACGGCCCTGAAATTTGAGATATGATTTACAAAGCGAAAAATCACTTTTTTGGCTTATTTTGAACTGTATTTTTAGAAAGTGTAAATAGAATCATAATCCAGACTGAACTACTTTTCTGGCAATGTATAAAAATCCAAAACCAGATGGAAAATATTTTAGTAATTGCAATTTCCTCAGACCATTGTAGTGTTAAAATGAGATAAATTATGGAAATCGTAAAAAATAAAATATTTTTTTAAAAAATTTACAATATTATAATCTAGTTTCATTTCTAAGATTCGCAAATATTCAGATATAAATTTTTGTCTCTTTTGGGTTATGATAACCTAGTCCCAGGTATAGCCAAAGATGAAATTTTTTTTTATAAATTTTCAAAACTCTAGTTTTGAGTTTTTTTTTTAATTTTGTTCAACAAAATGTGAATCACGGTACGCAGCGTACAGAAGTTTATTAAATAGACCTTAGAGAATAATTCTACTGACAATTACATATATCCCTCTTGTAACTTAAAAGTAACGGCGTTTTAAATTTGAAAATTTTATAGAAGTGTAATAGATAATATTTGGTGTTTTTTTAATTACTGGATTTATTTTTGGATTTATTTTATTTTGTTAAAAAATCCACATTTTGTTTTTTAATTTTCAAAATTCTATATTTTTGTCCAAATCTAACACTTATTCCCTAATATAATATGAAAGAAAAAATTTAAAGTTTGCGAAAATACAATTTCTGGAATGAAATTAAGCTAAATCCAAAACGGATTTATTTATTTTTTAAATCCATTTTGGATTTAGCTTATTTCAATTCCTGTGTTCACATTTTTAAAAAATTTAATGATTTTCTTGCACATTATATTGGCGAATAAGTATTAGATTTTGATAAAAATTATAAATTTTGGAAATTAAAAAACAAAATTTGGATTTTTTAACAAAATAAAATAAATCCGAAAATGAATCCATTATTAATTTTTGTGTTTTTGGCTAGCTGTAAAAAAATCACTTCCGATTTCTCTTAATTCTGAATCAAGAAATTGTTTTCCGAAAATTTTGTAAAACTCTGACAACAATACGATATTTACCAAAGTCAAAAGTTAAATTTTAAAATTTTTCGTGGAAGTATAACAAAACAATGTGTTGTTTCTTGCGGAATTTGGTGAAAGTTGTCCAAATAACTCTGTTAACACCAAATTTTATACATAGAAATAAAACTTAGAAATTAACCCTTATAGGCACATGGGGTCAAAATAACCCCAAATTTTTTAAATGTAAAATAGTGCCATTTGACATGAAAATCAATACAAAACAATTTAACTAAGCATTTTCTAGAAGTTCATTTTTGAGCTTTGGTTTCTTCGGTAAAGTTTTTGGAATGACCCATAGAACAAGAATCGCGTTGCACCTTTGTCGCAAAAAATTTGACCCACCATAATGTAAGTATACACCCAGCAAAAAAAGTGAGGAAAAAAAGTAGTTAAAGTACTGCAACTGTTGAATAGATAGTTGTTCTTTTTCGGGGTTTTCACCGATGAATTTAACATCGGCTTGTCATAGGAAGGAATATTTTTTTTTTTTTAACAAATGATGTATATTTGAATCCATGATAAGGAAGTTCTTTTTCACTTCTTTTTATTTTAATTTAAATAAAAAAAAGAAAATCATCATGCAGAATGTGGGGTTTGACCAACGAGGGTATAGGCTAAAGAGTTCCCATACGAAAAAAGGACACTCTTTGGTTCCCTTAAAGTTTATATGGATTGGGATCCTGTTAATTCCCGTGAAGAATAAGAGGAACAAAAGGAAAACCGAAAAAGTTAACAGTGCACTGTTTTTATTGTTTCTTATTGTTTCTTATTGTTTAAAGCGGTAACAAAAACAACTTTAAGAATGAAAAAAATAATAAATAATCAATTTTAATTATTTTTTTGAGAATATCTTTTTTCGGAAATATTTTTTTTTTGCTAACTAACCACCAAACTTTATTTTAGGAGATGTGCATTATACTTAGTCCCCAGATTATAAATTAAAAAAAAGCCGCACTTAAGAATTGCAAAATAATATCGGAACGCTAAAAAAGCTTTTATGGTAGAAAAAAATAATTTAAAAGCTCAATCGGCGATTAAGATTCTGCAATTTTCCTTTTTGCAAAATATTTTCGCGGTTTCTTTTTTGCAAACTAAGAACCAAACTTTGGTGTGGAATTGGTATTATAATCCCAAGATTAAAGATTTAAAAAAACACACTCAAAAAATTGCAAAATAATCGCGTAAAAGGTGAAAAAGGCTTTATGGTACAAAAAATGAATTAAAAAAATTAATCAGCGAATTACATTCTGCAAACAAATATATTGATGGAAAAATTTTGCTCTTTGCAAATTTTATTTTTCGCGATTTTTTCTTTTTTGCAACTAACCACCAAACTTTGTTTTATGAAATGTGTATTATAGTCCCTAGATTATAAATTTAATAAAACCGCACTCGAAAATTTGCAAAATAATAGCGGAACGCGAAAAAATGTCTTTATGGTACAAAAATTGTATTAAAAATCTTAGTCAGCGATTTACATTCTGTAAAGAAATAATGCAAAAAATTTCCTTTTTGTAATTTTTTTCCTGACTTTTTTTTGCAATCCCTACACTAATAGAAAAAAGTCCGTAGAAAATTTAGTAAAAACTACTAAAAATTAGTTAAAAATGATGCTGCAGAAAAAAACTGCTAAATTAGCAGATTATTTTTGCTATATATTAGTAATATAGGAACAGCAAAACTAAAACTGTTAAATATACAGAATTTTAGTTATATATGAGCTAAATTTTTGTAAATGGAGATTAGCAAATTAACCTGCTAAAATCAGCAAAAAATTTTGCTAAATAATTAGTAGCCTAAAAAATCACCAAAAAATTTAAAATTTTCGAAGTTTTTTTTTCGATTTTTTTTTTAAATGCAAATAAAAATCGAGCCTTTTGAAAACAGCAGTTTACAATTTTTTAGCAAATATTTCTGCTGATTTTAGCAGAATAGACTGCTATTTGCATTCAACTAAATTTAGCTTAAAAATAGCAAAAATTTTGTAGATTTAACAGTTTATTTTTGCTATTTTTAGTCTACAAATATTTAGCAAAATTTTCTGCAGATTTTACAGTACAATTTGCTATTTTCAATTAACTAAAAGTTAGCCTAAATATAACTAAAATTCTGTAAATTTAGCAGTTTTAATTTTGCTGTTCTCATTTTACTAGTATTTAGTAAAAAAATCTGCTAATTTTAGCAGTTTTTTCTGCAGCATCATTTTTAACTAATTTTTAGTAACTTTTTCTGCTATTTTTACGGATTTATTTCTATGAGTGTAGATTATAAATTTTAAGAATCTCACTTAAAAATTGCTAAATAACGGCGGAATGCGAAAAAGCGTAGAAAATGACTTAGAAGAGCTATACAACTATTGACATTCTGCAAACGAATATATTGGTGTAAAATTATCCTTTTCGCAAAATTTTTTTTTGCAAACTAACCACCAAACTTTGGGCAAGATATGAGTGTAATAGTCTTCGATTACACAGTACAACAAAATAAGTAAAATTTGATGCATCGGAATTGCGATATATCATTTCTAATAGATTTTGGGACGAATATGGATCTAGAATTTTAAAGTTAGCTATAGTTTAAGAAATATTTGCAAAAACGTTTTTGTAGGAAAATTAAATTTTTTAATAAACTTTTTGCAAAAAAATATAAATTTGAAAAGTAATAAAGCTATTTTTGCAGCATTTTAAAATGAAGAAATATGCCCTTTAATTTGATATATTGCACGTTTTGACAGCTGCGATAATATTCCCTATAAAGGGTTCTTCAATAAGAGCGCTACAAAGGTTTTTTTAAATAAAACAAAAGCGGTTTTGGATATCAATGAAATTTTTTATTCCTGTGAAAGTACATTCGATGCCATTATGTATGGAAATCGATCTCTTTTGCATGGCCACCACTGGCACGCTTGCAGAAGTCCAGACGCTGAACCCAATTTTCGACGGTTTTCAAGCATAAATCGGCCGATATTCGTACGAAGTTCATCAATCGTCGCTGGCTTGTAGGCGTAGACCATACATTTGACGTAGCCCCACAGGAAATAGTCCAACGGCGTCAAATCGTACGACCGAGGCGGCCAATCGACTGGACCATTTCGTGAGATAACACGTTCTCCAAACTTGGTTTGCAATAAATTGATTGTGACATTCGCTGTGTGGCTTGTGGCGCCGTCCTGTTGGAACTACATGTCCTCCAAGTCCATATCATCCAATTGGGGCCAAAAATATTCGGTTATCATTGAACGGTAGCGATTTCAATTCACAGTAACGTGCCGGTCTTGATCAGCACGGAAGAAGTACGGCCCAATGATGCCGCCGGCCCATAAACCGCACCAAACCGTAATTTTTTCGGGATGCAATGATGACTCATGGAGTACGTGTGGATTGCTGTCTGACCAATAACGCATATTTTGTTTATTGACGAAGCCATTCATTATGACGACCATAAATTGGACGTAGCGCTCTTAACGTTGAGGCCACTGACTCCGAATTTCGGTAGTAAATTTTAATAATTTCGACTCGTTGTTGGCTCGTATATCTTTCCATCTTGAAATGGCAAACCTTACTGAAGAGAAATGTCAAAAGAGCGACAAGAAATATGGCGTCGTTTGCTGTCCCTGTCTTTCTACTTTTGTAGCGTCCCTGTTGAAGAACCCTTTATATTCATAGAAATAAAGCTGTAAAAATATGAGAAACAGCTACTAAAAATTAATTAATAATAACCTTGCAAAAAAACTGCTGATATTAGCAGATTATTTTTTTTTTTTGCTAAATACCAGTAAAATGAGAACATTGAAAATAAAAGTGTTAAATTTACAAAATTTTAGTTGCTAAATGTATGTTAACTTTCAGTTAATTAAAAATAACAAATTATCTTGATAAAATCCGGAAAAAATTTTGCACCATATAAGTAGATAGAAATAATTTTTTCTGCAAGGTAATTTTTAAGTATTTTTTGGTAGTTCTAACCAAAATTTTTACAGGATTTTTCTTTTTCTGTTAGTGTAACAATAAATATTAGACCGTCTGACGAAAAAAAGTAAAAAAAGTGCCCCCTCAAAATAAACCTTGGTTTGTTTTATGATAATTCCCAAAATATTTTGGGTCTAGCATTTCATCATAGATGCATTCATAGATCTCATGAGCTGGACCATTTTTAAAAAAGGTATTTTTTTAGTTTTTGTAAGAAATTTGCATTTTAGCTGTAGACAACATACTCAATATGGGTATCATATGAAAGGTTTTTTGAGGCGCGTCCAGCGGTATATATAACATGTTCAAGCGTATCCAGACATGTCCTATTTTCAAAGATATTCTATAAAAAAAAATTTTTTTGACTCTTTTGTGCGGAGATGTTTGTTATTGAAATGTCAAACTTACATATCGTAATCTGTAGTTGATTTAAATAAACACGCCCAGGTAGAAAAATACAAACGGCAAAACATTGGCAAATCACTGTATATGGTGGTACAAGCGCTGGCAGAGCGTCCATTTTTCGAAAATTAAAGTACTGGGTCAACCTTGAAATGATAACGTCGATCTTAGGTCGGCCGTTTATCTTTCCGAACGTTGGCAAAGCGATGGTAACAATAGTAAAATAAGTGTTATGCCAATCGGTATTTTAGATCAACTGTTTTTTATTCAATTCTTCATGAAAAAATCTGTAAAATCCCAATCCCGAAAAAAAGAGAAACGTAAATTTTAGTATAGCAACACTGTATCTAATAAGCGAATAGATCTCTGCTTAAAACTACAAATTCAATAGATTTTCACACAAATTTTACCATAAGAACAATTTTCCAGTTTTATCAATGGATTTGAAAACTGGTACTTAAATAGGGTGAACATTAAGTGATCAGTTTATGTATTTATACCCTACACCACTATGTGGTCAGGGTATTATAAGTTTGTGCTGATGTTTGTAACACCAAAAAATATTGGTCCTAGACCCACCTTATAGTATACCGATCGGCTCAGAATTTTTTTTTATTTCGATTTAACGATGTCCGTCTGTCCGTCCATCCGTCTGTCTGTCTGCCCATGCATTCTTGTGCGCACTCTACAGGTCGCAAATATTAAGATATTTTGATGAAACTTGGTTCACCGACTTATGTCGGCCCAAGGACGAATGCTATTGATTTTGGTGAACATCGGTCCATGTTTAGACCTAGTGTCCATATAAGGGTCTTACCAAAATTATATTGTTTATACCCTGCAAGTCGCAAATATTAAGATATTTTGATGAAATTTGGTACACCGACCTATATCAGCCTGAGGACGAAGCCTATTGATTTTAATTAACAGCAGCCCATGTTTAGACCTAGTGCCCATATAAGGGTCCCCCCAAAATTATATTGTTTATAGGCTGCAGATCGCAAATATTAAGATATTTTGATGAAATTTGGTACACAGACCTATGTTGGCCCAAGGACGAAGCCTATTGATTTTGGTTAACATCGGTCATGTTTAGACCTAGTGCCCATATAAGGGTCCTACCAAAATTATACTGTTTATACGCTGCAGGTCGGAAATATTAAGACATTTTAATGAAATTTGGTGCGCTGACTCACATTATATAAAATTTTGACACCCCATTTTAACCCATTCGAATTTCGGATCTAAACATTAGTTGGCTTTTACCCAGACTGGTGTAGGGTATTGTATAGTCGGCATGCCCGACTTTAACCTTTTTACTCGTTTTTATATACGGTTGTAAATTTTGTAAAACATAAACAGTAGTAAACTTTGTAAAACAAGTATTGGGAAATCACTCTTTCCAAAGGTTGTCAAAGCGTTCTAAATTAGTGCTTTTGCAATGCATTTTTTTTGTACCATTGTAAAGCAACGCTTTGCCAGTGCATTGTTTTTTGTACCGTCGGCCATTTCTACCTGGGCGTGTTTCAGACTTTTTTGAAATTCGCGATTTTTCGCGTTTTATCAGAAACCTTTCATATGATACCAATATTGTGAATATTGTCTTTAGATAAATACTAAAATTCTGCCAAAAACTAAAAAAAATACCTTTTTTAAAAACGGCCCAGCTCGTGAGATCTCATTCCTAGACCCGAAATATTTTGGGAATCATAATAAAACAAACCAATGTTTATTTTGAGGGGGGCACTTTTTTTTTGCTTTTTTCTGTCCATATAAGGTTAGTCGGTCTAATTAATATATTTAGTAAAAATTTGATGAAAATGAATTTTTAAATTACAATTTTTTAAATACAACCAAAATTGTAATATTTACCTTTTTGGTACTTTAACAAAAAAATATTTGAAGAATTACATGTTTGTAACAAATAGCCCACTCCTTGTGAACGACCTTAAGTTTTTGTTTTGAAACCTTCATTCTAAAAACCGTGTGAGGTCGAAAACGTGGAAAACGAGCACCGTGTAAATGGGGGATAGGTGTATGTTTATTTTATTTTTAGATTGTCTCTGTATGATAATTTTTTCAACAACCCGTCGGCTGTAGGATTCGAACACATGCGCCTATTACTACATTACAAACGTAACTATACTAAGTTGCGACCATCTAACCCAAGTAAAGACTTTAATGCAATGTAACTAAAGCCTGGGTTAGCCAGACGTAAACGTAACGTATCTCTGCGTAGCTGAATTAATGGGTTAAATAAGAACAGACGATGTGTTGCATTTTTTGTTTCATTCTTATGCATTGAAAATATATTTACACAACAAAACTATATTTACACAACAAACAAACAAAAATATATTTACACAACTAAATACACAACAAAAATCTGTTGTGAATAGATTTTCGTGGTGTATTTACATTTGCTCTATATTGAATGCATATGAATGAAACAAAAAACACAACACATCTTCTATTCTTATTTATCTCATTAATTCAGCTATGCAGAGATACTTTACGTTTACGTCTGGCTAATCCAGGCTTAATTCTTTGTTTTCTTTCCTATTCAGCTTTCCTTTATTGTTTTTACTCAGCACACATTTTATTTTTAGATTTTTTTATCTTCAGATCTCCTCCTTGTCTCCTTTTTCGTAAATTTGTTTGCTTTGAATTTCAAAAATTTCGTTTGATGACCATTTATTTGAAAAAAAAAAATTATTTAATAATCTAACAGAGTATTTTGTATTAACAAAATCGGTTGTAGGCTCAATTTCAATTAAAAATTTTATTATTATATTGAAACTATTTTTATCTGTGCTTAAGTAAAATATATTTTAAACCTCAGTAATAAGTACTTCCGACTAATATGAGTTTTTCCAACGTAAGTTATTTTACTCTTAAGCCCACATTAGTGATGAGTTCAACATCTATACTATTCCGTAGCTGAACTTTTTCTCGACAATTTTATACGAATTGAGGAAGATTTATTCGAAGATCTGAAACAAAAAATAAATGAAAAATCATTTCAATATTTTCAGTTTCATTTTTAAGGCACATCTACACGAGATAGAAATTTGTTATCTCTAATATTGCCGACACAAATTTAAGCGCAAAATACCCTCTCTTCTGACAAGAGTTTAATTATACCCTACACCACTATGTGGTCAGGGTATTATAAGTTTGTGCTGATGTTTGTAACACCAAAAAATATTGGTCGTAGACCCACCTTATAGTATACCGATCGGTTCGGAATTTGTTTTTATTTCGATTTAACGATGTCCGTCTGTCCGTCCGTCCGTCCGTCTGTCTGTCTGTCCATGCAATCTTGTGCGCACTCTACAGGTCGCAAATATTAAGATATTTTGATGAAATTTGGTACGCAGACCTATGTTGGACGAACAAGTTTGATTTTGGTGAACATTGGTCCATGTTTAGACCTAGTGCCCATATAAGGGTCCTACCAAAATTATACTGCTTATACGCTGCAGGTCGTAAATATTAAGATATTTTGATAAAATTTGGTACATAGACCTATGTTGGCCCAAGGACGAAGCCTATTGATTTTGGTGAACATCGGTCCATGTTTAGAACTAGTGCCCATATAAGGGTCCCCCCAAAATTGGCTTGGTTACAAACTGCAGGTCGCAAATATTAAGATATTTTAATTAAATTTTGTGCGCTGACTCACATTATAGAAAATTTTGACACGAGCCCCATTTTAACCCATTCGAATTTCGGATCCAAACATTAGTTGGCTTTTACCCAGACTTGTGTAGGGTGTTGTATAGTCGGCATGCCCGACTTTAACTTGTTTACTCGTTTTAATATTATATTTTGAACAATATTTTCTTTTTTTTTCAAAAGGCCTAGGAATGGTTAATATATTTTAAAAATATATACTTACTACCCAGCAAAATCTTTCATTACCAAATAAGTGGTTTTATAATGAAACTAAATTTTTTTACTACCTATACTTTAATTTGTCATCGTTTTTTTAAGCAGTTTACCTTACGCTAGACTACTTATTTAATTATAAAAATAATGTGATAGACTGATTTTTCAACGACTAATAAGTATATGAGTAAGACTGTAGCCCATTATGTTTTAACTCCTTATCAGCATACGAATAACTATTTATTTTGGTAACTACTTATTTTTTATATTTTTATCATACAGCGAATGTGGACAACTGTTTACAAAAACGACCTTGCGAATAAAAATAATGAGTTTTCACACTGAATTTTATGCAGTAGACCCTAATTCTACTGCTTTTTAATTAGATAACAGTATTAAGCACCCATTACTGAAATTTTTCTGGGTAGCTGTGTTTGTACGGGAAGCTGTCAACGTTAGCTTATGTCAGTCTCTAACAAATTTGACATTAGCCAACGCTCAGTGGGGCCTTTCGACTTTTTTCGCAAAAATCATAACTTTTGAAGTAATCAAGTTATTTTCAAAATTTAAAAACATTTGGAATACACCTCCTTAAGCTTCAAAATATGTGCTCATTAGATTTAGGTGGTTAAAGTCAAAATTTGTATTTATATAAATCACTTTGATTTTAACTACTTAAATCACCATGATGCGTCATTGATACGTCAAAAATGTGTATGAGAAAATCCAATTTTGTTCATTCATTGGTCTTCAAACACGAGTTTCTGCCCTTTTAAGATCAAAAACTGTTTGATACTATCGATTTTCTGGAAAACAATTGCATTACAAAATTCCGTAGGTATTCTTAATTCGGCTCTTATCCCGAAAATATGTGGGTCATTCAATAGCTTTAGTATTTTCAGTTCGAAAGCATCCCTGAGTAAGTCCATTTTTAAGACCTGATGCATTGCTAAGTTAAAAAATCAGTTTTTGTGAATATTTTGTCTTAAAAAAATGTATAAATTTCTCTTCCAAGATTAAAGCAAACTCCAATGATCTCATCCCTGATACACCAAAACAACAAAGCAAGCTTTCCTGTTACAATAAAATATTCCCCGAACCACTAACAAATAACCCCGAAATGAATGTTTAGAAATGCCAAAATTTCTTCTTCAGATGGATCCAATAGTTATTAATGTCATCTATACTTTTCAGATTTTAATTATTTCAATCGATTTTAATAGCGTTTAAGCGATGAATGGAAGAAACTGCACAATTTGTAATTTTATTTACTTCGTTGTGAAAGAACTAAAGAGTATGGTTGGTTTGGTGTTACCTGATACACGGATGAGATCACTGAAGTAGGCTTAAATCCTGGAAGAGAAATTTATTCAGTTTTTAAGAAAACCTTGCAACGCATCAGGCCTTAAAAATCCACTTACTCAAGGATGCTTTCAAACTGAAAATACTAAAGCTATGGAATGACCCATATATTTTCGGGATAAGAGCAGAATTTAGAATACCTACGGAATTTTGTTATGTAATTGTTTTCCAGAAAATCGATAGTATCAAACAGTTTTTGATCCTATAAGGGCAGAAACTCGTGTTTGAAGACCAATGAATCAGCAAAATTGGTGGACAGTGGACAATGGTGGATGCCAAATGGAATTTTTGGTATCAATTAAAATTAGGTCGACTTTATCTTACATTAAATTATTTTATTTAAATTTTTACTCAAATGTTTTTAACTTCCAAATCCATTTTTCTGAAATTAATCTACCTTAATTTATTTATTTTTTTTGAAATATATGTCTTTTAGATGTAAGTTTTAGTTATAAGGTCATTTATATGTCTAAATTATTAGAACCTCATATCAGCTGTTTTATAGTGCGGCTATAGTTATGAACCGGAGTGTATATAATTATTTTATTTGAGTCTTTTCCACCAGACTGAAAAATTGTCAATTTTGAGCGGTTCTATCATTCATTATTTTTATTCGATTTCAAGAAGGTTTTTTGATTCTTAATCTGTAAGTAATTCTCTATCCGATGCGATCATTAATTTTGTCAAATGCTTCTGTGAAATTTTTTAATTTTGCCACGCTTTTAAGCCTAAAGCGTCACAGTGCAACGTTTAGTGTTGTATGTAAATGACACAAGCTAACGTTGATAGTTTGCCGCACAAACACATCTACTAATGCTGGATTTTATACTGGGGGTTTATGAGTTAACTATTAGTTAACCCAAAAATTTGTTGTTGTTGTATATGGGCATTTCCATCATGTCGAACGGGACCGTCGAACACCTTTAAAGTGAAAAAAAAGTCAAAATAAAACGGATTTTTATTTTGACAATAGGCTTTACCAAAGAGTATACATAATAAAGAGATTGGGGGACTCTCTATCACTGAGAAATCATTTGTTCTATTATGTGCCTTGGAACAGGAACATACTCAAACCAATATCACCCAACAAACATGGCAATACGAGGAAGATTCTCTGAACATATCGCCAGGAAGAAAAAATTGATAAAAGATTTCAAACAAATTTGCTTTATCTTCCAAATGATACAAAGGTGATATTGCCACAATATTGTCATAAAGAGTTATGACAAAAGATAAAATTTTTGAATTATTTTTTTCCAAATATCGCCGAATTATCTTCCAAGTGATAAAAGCAAGAAAATTTCAAAGTAAATACTACTTGATTATTTTCATTCAAATCACAAATAAAAGATATCGCTTTAATATCTTCTTGGAAGGTATCTTTTAAATGTTTACAGGGTCATTATGTACGCTCTTTGTATGACTCAAAACATCGATTGTAACCAAGGATGGAAAATAATAATTTAGTTATAAAAATCAAGAATGGAACTATACTATGGAAATATACTATTCCAACAGTATTATAGCCCTAGATTATGAATTTTAAAAACCATACGTAAAACATTGCAAAATAATATCGGAATGCGAAAAAAGGCTTTGGGTTCAAAAAATTAATTAAAAGATTTACATTTTGCAAACGATGCCAAAATTTTCTTTTTTTGCAACTAACCACCAAACTTTGTTTTATGAAATGGACATTATACTCTGTAGATTATAAATTTAAAAAACCGCACTTAAAAAATTGCAAAATAATAGAGGAACGCGAAAAAAGACTTTGTGGTAGAAAAAAAAATTAAAAAACTCAATCAGCGATTAACAATCTGCAAATGAATACAATGACGCAAAAATTTTCCTTTTTGCAAATATTTTTTTCGCGATTTACTTTTTTTTTTTTGCCAACTAAGCACCAAACTTTTGTGTATAAAATTGGTTCTATAGACCCTAGATAATAAATTTAAAAAAACCACACTTAAAAAATTGCAAAATAATCGCGGAAAGCGAAAAAAGGCTTAATGGTACAAAAAATTAATTAAAAAACTTTATCATCGATTTACATTCTGCAAACAAATATATTGATGAAAAAATTTTCCGTTTTGCAAATTTTATTTTTCGCGACTTTTTGTTTTTGCAACTAGCCACCAAACTTTGTTGTATGAAATGTGTAATAATATAGTCCCTAGATTATAAATTAAAAAGAAACGTACTTAAAAATTGCAAAATAAAAGCGGAAAGCGAAAAAAGACTTTGTGGTACAAAAAATTAATAAGGAAACGTAATCAGCGATTTAGATTCTAAAAACAAATATATTGATGCAAAAATTTTCCTTTTTGCAAATTTTATTTTTCGCGATTTTTTTTGCAACTACCCAACAAACTTTGTTTTATGAAATGTGTATTATAGCCCCTCGAGTATAAATTAAAAAAAAAAAACGCACGTAAAGAATTGCAAAGTAATAGCGGAATTTGAAAAAAGATTTTACGGTACAAAAATTTAATCCCTAGGTTATATATTTAAAAACGAGTAAAAAGGTTAAAGTCGGGCATGCCGACTATACAATACCCTACACCAGTCTGGTGTATTGTTTGGATCCGTAATTCGAATGGGTTAAAATGTGGCTTGTGTCAAAATTTTCTATAATGTGAGTCAGCGCACCAAATTTCATTAAAATATCTTAATATTTGCGACCTGCACTTTGTAACCAAGCCAATTTTGGGGGCACCCTTATATGGGCACTAGTTCTAAACATGGACCGATATTCACCAAAATCAATAGGCTTCGTCCTCGGGCCAACATAGGTCTATGTACCAAATTTCATCAAAATATCTTAATATTTGCGACCTGCAGCGTATAAACAGTATAATTTTGGTAGGACCCTTATATGGGCACTAGGTCTAAACATGGACCGATGTTCACCAAAATCAATAGGCTGCGTTATTGGGCTAACATAGGTCTGTGTACCAAATTTCGTCAAAATATCTTAATATTTACGACCTGCAGCGTATAAACAATATAATTTTGGTAGGACCCTTATATGGGCACTAGGTCTAAACATGGACCGATGTTCACCAAAATCAAACTTGTTCGTCCTTGGGCCAACATAGGTCTGCGTACTGAATTTCATCAAAATATCTTAATATTTGTGACCTGTAGAGTGCGCACAAGATTGCATGGACAGACAGACAGACGGACGGACGGACGGACAGACGGACATCGTTAAATCTAAATAAAAAAAATTCTGAACCGATCGGTATACTATAAGGTGGGTCTACGACTAATATTTTTTGGTGTTACAAACATCAGCACAAACTTATAATACCCTGACCACATAGTGGTGTAGGGTATAAAAACCGCACTTAAAAAGTTGCAAACTAACTGCGGAATTCGAAAAAGGCTTTATGGTACAGAAAATGAATTAAAAGTAGGGTTTGGGATTTCCCGGACTATTTTATTTCCCGGGAAACGGGAATGAAAAATTTTGATTCCCGGGAATCCCGGGAAATATTTTTGAACAAAATTGTTAATGAAAACCACCTATATAAGTAATTTTTGTTAAAAAAAAGCACTATTTCAGTACAAATACAGTCTGTAGTGAGAATTCAAAGTAAAAAATATCAGAATGTTGAACATTTGATTTTACATAAATTACTCGCAGCACTGCCAAATGAATTGCATGATTCCAGCAGAAAGCACCTACTACTGGACTGTCGGAAACAAACCGTTTCATCACACTTGGCCCATTAGATATGGTGGCCACAATGTTATTTTCCAAAGACAAATAAAACTCTTCTAGTCTTATTTCTACAATTCTTCTTATTTCATCAGTATTACATCTTCCTGATATATAAACCAACCCCAGGTTATAAAATGAATTATTTCCGTTTATACATATGTTCAAATATCTCTTTTTGTGATATTCTTGTCCATTCATCTAAGATTATAGTAAATCTCCTATTGTTAGAAATATTGCTCGATATTTCTTTTATCATGATATCTTTTACATGATTGTAGTAATTTAATATAATGGTCTTTACATTAGTTTAATTTTTTGCAATGTCAGATTTTTATTATAAAAACTTTCTCGAATAAACGAAGATCTAGTTATGGTGCGGATTGACTGCGGCTAATTTGGATACCATAAAACCTTTAATGTCTATTCAGCTTACACGTTTTTCTTCGGGTACTTTGCTAATTTTAGCTGAAACGTTATTCTTGTTGTTGCTTTCTTCAAGAGAAGTTGCATGATCATCAATTTTTGTTTTTTTTTTTTTGTGAACCAAATTCAGATGTCGGATAACCAAATTTAGATACCAACGTTAACCATTAGTCTTTTCTTTTCACATTTATTAATGAAAACGTTACTTACAAAATTATTGACCCTTAATATAAAGGAGTATTTTAAATTTAAAGTCGACTTTATTTTTAATCAAACGGTTTTGTTCATTTTGTGTATGAAAACCTTACAAACATATTTATATTTTCAAACATTTTGATTGGTTGAAAATAAATTAATCAATCAGAATGCTCCAAAAATAAACCAAGTCAAGGTATACTGCCACCCAATATTTTAACTAAAGTCGACTTTAACTAAAATATACATTTGAAAAATTTAGATAGTAAGGGCGATTATTTGTAAGAAACAAAACTTTTTTCATATTTCTTTTAAACATTTTAGCAAGTTTTTAGGTTTTACTACTTAAATTTTGAATAAGTTATGCGATAAATCTTTATTAGTTGAAATACAATCTTTATTAGTTGGCAAAGATTTTATTTGTGTGTCAAATAAATTTATTCCCTTTTAAAAGATTTTAACAATGACATTTTTGTTTTGGTATTTAAATTGTTTTTTATGACTAAAATTAAAAAATCCTATTCGAAACAAAAACAATTTAAAAAATTTTATATTTTTAAAATTTCCCGTTTTCCCGGGAAAAATATATTATTTTCCCGGGAATTCCCGGCAAACTTTTCCCGGGATTTCCCGGGAATTCCCGAACCCCAAACCCTAATTAAAAGACATAATCAGCGATCGATATTCTGCAAACGAATACATTGTTGCAAAAATTTCGCTTTTTGCAAATGTTTTTTTTTTTGCAATTTGTGCTAATATTTGCTAATATCTAAATATTTAATTTTAATTTTTTTTTAACGAGCCAAAGAGAAGCTATTTTTAGTTACTTACATTTTTAAATATGTAAGAGCGATCTGACATTTTTTGGTATAAGAGCCCGAATAAGTGAGCCTTTTCCATCCCTGATTAACCAGTCGGAGTTCGTTCCTGTTCCAAGCCGCATAATATTTTTTCAAATAAAAAATATTGAGAGAGTTACAAGGCCATTGGCTTTACTCATATCTTTTTATTAGCCCTACAATTAGTGATGAGTTTGATTTTTAGCAATTTTTCGTTTTCAATATAATTGTAAAAAAACAAGGCATTCGCACGGGACAAAAACAGAAATGGTTTTCGCGGCTAACAATTAAAATGCCGATTTCAGCGAAACCTGAAGCAATATTTCAATGTGACTAATTTTACACTGTTGTGAATTGATGTCTTTTAAAAATGGTTGTAATTTTACCCAAAAACGATTCATATTATTTTTTTAATTTAATTTTATTCACTGTCGCACGGGACATTTTTTTCCACCATGAGATTTATGTTGTTTCTGTTGCTCTTTTTACGAAATTATATATAAACAAACTTACTAAAAATGTTTTTAAATCGACAGAAGTATTCAAGGTATTTATTTTAATATAATAACCAAAAACAAACTTAAAAGAAATATGTAGTATGAATTAACCTGGCAAAATTGCCGGATGGAAAGAACCCACTGTAGAACAACTTGTACGTGCATGCAACCTGTTCTAATTTATGTTCTATCATCGGTGATTTTTGTTTGAGTTTGTCCCAAAAGCAACAGGTTCTTTTCCTCCAAACTAGAATAGGTTACTTACAGGTTCTAGAACCAGTTATAGAACTGGTTCCGCGACAGAGAAACCTTCCATTTTGACTCCCAGGAATCAGTTCTAGAACCTGTCCCACGTAACCGGTGGTAAAAACACCTGTTCTAGAACAGATTCAGAGGCAACCAGTTCAAAAAACTTTTGCTGGGAAGTATTTATTTATATGCGGCCCTATGTTCCACTGGGAATTAAAGGATTAAATATATATTTATTTATATGAAAATATAAAAAACAGTTTTTTTTTAGAATAGGCAGTCCTAGCTGCTCTTACTTTTTGACCATGGTGCATGCCAATTTTAAAAAAAATTTAAAAGTATATATTTACATAAATACATAAATCATTTATATAAGAAAAAAAAATTTCAAATTTTTAAATTTAACACTTACGATGTCGCACGTGACCAACTGCGTACAAGTACCAAGATCACAATACTTCTAATTTTTCCGGTAGGTTTTTTTTATTTTAATTGTATAAAAAATCTCTGTTTGTAATCAATATTTGATGAGCTTTCTGCGTGTACTTTCGACGCACTGATAACAAATGTTGTTTTTCAATGTCGCACGGGACATCGAAATATGCGATAATGCAAATCAAAAACTTACAGTTATTTTCAATCCCATTGTTTTTTATGCATTCTTTTATGCGAAATCTTTTTACGTTATTTAAATTTGATTGTTTCCATATGAAAATATGATAAAACAAAGTGTTTTCAAGAACTTTTAATATTTTAGTCTCGGTGGACCTTTCGGTGGAAATGCCCATATATAACTTTTTTCACATTTTCTTTTGTTAAATAGTTAAGTTAACTCCGAAGTTTAAGACACGACGTAATTGATGAAATTAATTACGAGTATGACAGAAATCTGACAAAGGTCTATAAAATACATTTCGTGGACTTAAGCCTGGATTAGCCAGACGTAAACGTATTTCTACATAGCTGAATTAATAAGTTAAATAAGAACAGAAGATGTTGTTTCATTCTTATGCATGCAATATATAGTAGAGCAAACGTAAATACACAACGAAAGTCTATTCACAACACAACAGATTTTTGTTGTGTATTTACGTTTGCTCTATATTGAATGCATAAGAATGAAACAAAAAACACAGCACATCTTCTGTTCTTATTTAACTTATTAATTCAGCTACGCAGAGATACGTTTACGTTTGACTAATCCAGGCTTTATACAGAACTGCATTTTCGTAAAATCTCACGAGATTTCTCTTCCGTGTAAATGTGCCTTTTATGAAAACTAACCTTTTTTTGATGCCATTGAGAACACGTGCGTTGCAAATAAATATTAAAAATATAAACAGACCCTGAAAAAAAGAAATTAAACAAAATTAGTGTTTTTTCTTAAATCTCTATTACACAATTCTTAACACAAAAATCTAGAATCTTTGCATGCAGAAATTAGGTTGATACATCCAAATGATTCAATTGGACAGAAATTTGGTTACTACCACGTAAGTGCAGTAAAACCATATTAATCCGAATATCAGACCTTTATCCCGATTACTGTATTTTACCGGTTTTTTGAAGTGGAAAACTATTCACATTCACCTTCTTTTAGCGTTTTTCTTTATTCTTGATTTTGTAAGTCTGAGAATTCTATGTAACTCTTAGTGCTTTTTCTATCCAACAAACGCCGTCTGGATTGCCGAATAATCTGAATTAGCCGTGTTCGGAGTATTTAGGTTTTACTGTATCTATTTGCTCTGTGCGAAATGAATTCAAAAGATGTTGAAATTTTACCTGAAATGTTGTTATTAAGCCAGATAAATATAATGTAACATACACCACTCGTGTATTCTTGATATTTAGTAATCGCACTAAATGTGAAAAAGTAATAAAAATCCACTCAAATCCCATAAAAATAAGTATACGTAAATAAATCACCAATCTGAAATTATAACAATATATTTATATGAGAATTTCCAAAAATTTTGAGAAAAAATATTTAAAATTGTTTTCTTTACGACATGAATGACGTTGTGTGTTTGTTTAGGCCGATGTTTAAGAACGCTAAAGCCGTCAGTCATAATCATTTTTCATTAATGGCGCAAAATGATGGAGGTTTTAATTTTAAAATAAAAAAAAATCTAAAATTAATGTTTTACTTCTTTTAATGCTCGCAATTTTTCACCCTTTTTCAGATATGTGTTTGGGTTTAGGGATATTCAAGGTTGGTTACCGAAACGAATAACGGTAAGGGTAACGGTAACGGTATTTAATTCCATTTGTTTCGGTAACGGTATACCGTTATCGAAACAGCAATATCGGTACGTACCGGTATTATAAATTATGTTAAAAACATATAAAAACAAGTAAAAACTTAACATATATTTAATTTGTAAGTAAAAAATAAATATTATAAGCTTTAAATTCAATGCTGGTAGTTTTAATAACTAAAATTATTATCGATAAATTTTTTTGTAGAAAAAAAAATCTGAAAATTATTACAAAAAGTCAAAAAACTTGCATTTTTATATAAATTAATAAATACCGTTAAAATACCGGTAACTACCATTAAAAATAACGGTATCGGTAACGATAACGGTATTTGAAAAAATTTTTAGAGGTATTGGTAACGGTAACGGTATTCAATTTGAAACGGTATTTTAGCGATAACGGTATTATAACGATAACGGTAACCAACCTTGGGGATATTTATTGACAGAAATCCATATTCAATAATTTGAAATTTGTAAAATGAAAAATTTTATTTTAGTATGCTTTTTAATTGAATCAATTAAATATTTTATTGATATGACAAAATTCCAATTTTTTAACTGTTTTTTACAGTTTTTTGGGATGCCTAACAGTTTTCCAGTTTCTTCATGTAAAAAACAGTTTTTTTTAAATTCATGGATTTTTTACAGTTTTTTCATATTAAATCGGCACATTTGTTTCATTTACAATTTTTTTTTATTATTTTTTTAACTAAAATTTAAGAATTAAAATATAAAAGTGCTTATGCATAATAATCTGAATTTTTTGAATTTGTTTTATGATAAAAAATTTGGTACA
Source organism: Leucophora obtusa (assembly GCA_949987735.1). Taxonomy (NCBI): domain Eukaryota; kingdom Metazoa; phylum Arthropoda; class Insecta; order Diptera; family Anthomyiidae; genus Leucophora; species Leucophora obtusa. The sequence goes on along the minus strand of OX465295.1, from coordinate 289,379,664 downwards.
AATCTAAACATAAATGAAAAAATGAAAAATTTTTATAACTAATTTCATCAAAAATTAGTACGGAATAAAATTGGCTAAACCATATCTGACACGTCATAGATCCGACGGACATTTTTAGCCGAACTTTTCAGATCACTTCTAAATGAATGATAATTTATAAATTTATATTTTTTTGAAAAAATTTTTAAAACAATGTCTTATCAAAAAATGCTGAAATTGGAAAAGGTTCACATCTCGGATTCGATGAACTTTTTTTAACTTCAGATTCGGGCCTAGGAGACCAAAATTCTTTAAAAAAAACTTTAATTAGGAAGTTGTGCAAAAAGTCGATTACTATAAATGCCTAATATTTAGGCATAACTTATTGAATCTCGATATTTTGAAAATTGAGACCCTGGGATAATATTTTAGTCCGAAGATACTTCGAAATCCCAGAATTTCTTCTGATTTTTAAAATTTTTTCGAAAAACAGTTTTTCTATAAAGAAACAGTTTTTCTTTACAGTTTTTCTAAAAAAATATATGGTAACACTGGTCACAGCTGAAAACAAAAAATAACGATTTCAACGAACTAGTTTACTTACTCGAATTGCCGATCTTGACGAATTGATGATAATGAGTTTCAACAAACAAGTTTACTTCTTCTTTGGTCAACAAACACATTTTTTCACACACAAATATATATTTTTTTTGTATAGGTATTAGAGTTGTGTCGTTCATGAACGAACTAGTTCATTTGAACGTTTCAGTTCTTTGAACGATATGACATCGTTCACCACCATTCGTTCTTTTCGTTCATTTTTTTCAATCGTTCTTTTTTTTAGTCATAGAAAATTTGTATCCCTTTCTTATTAATTTTATTACAGAATTAAATATTTTTCTTAATAATTTCAAATTTTAAATAAAATTGTAATTTTCTGACACTATTATTCTATGCACAATAAATTAATATAAACATGTAACATGTAGTGCGCCAATAAATTGTCGAACGAACGACACCGTTCACGAATCATTGTTCAGACACGGCTCATGACAAAAAAGAACGATAACAAAAAAGAACGATTGAACAATTTGAACGAACTAGTTAAATGAATTTTATTGAACGATATGACCGAGTCACCAAAAAGAACGATTAAGCCCAACACTATATTCCTTATTCCAAAGATTATAGATGAAGTCAGAAGATACAGTGAGAACTATTTAGAAAGGTTAAATAACCACATTAATCCGTTAGCTATAGCTCTACTCGATGACACAGAGGAAGTAAGAAGACTTAAAAGGTTCCATATCCTGGATCTGCCGTTCCGCAGCTAATCAGTTATTCTCAAGAATATATATATATATACAATAGAGCGTACCACCTTACAGGCAAAAAAAAAGTGCGCCACACACCCTCCAATATGAAGTATTTTTGCAAGAAGGTTTCAAAAAAATTATTTTTATTTTTTTTGCCGAACGTAGGGATCGCCATTTTAAATTTTTTTTAATTGGATTTTTACTTTTTTTTATAGCAAAACACTGGTCCCCTCGAGGCTAAAAATCGATATATCACACTTTAAAATCCGATTTTAAATGCCAAAGCTATAACAAAAAATTAAAAAATTACGGTCGGGAAAAAAAATTTTTTTTTTTTAAATCGCCTTCCAAAAATACATTATATTGGAGGGTGTACGGCGAACTTTTTTTTTTGAGGTACGGCCTAACGTACAAGTTTGTAAATATTGTTTAAAAGTTATACTATCTTTTTGATTATATGCCTATTGTTGTTCTCAATGGAGTTCAACAATTAATGTTATTTTTATTGTTATAAGATTTGCTTATTATCCTTAAATGGATAGATTGTAAATAAAGAGAAGAGATAAAAAAGAAAGTATATGTATAGAATGAATGTCCAACACATTCTCATGACTTACAAGCACTGATCGTAAATGTCAAAGAGTAATAGATCTAGGTAGTCTATGGTAAATGAATGTCTACTTTACCGTACTCCCAAACAGCTGGGTCTTCCGGAGTAAATATTAACTATGTTTTGATGTGTATTTAGGTATATCAAGGTTGGTTACCGTTATCGTTATTATACCATTATCGCTAAAATACCATTTTAAATTGAATACCGTTGCCGTTAATAAAATCCTCTTGAAATTTTTCCAAATACCATTATCGTTACCAATACCGTTTTTTCTATGGTAACTGTAACGGTAACTGTATTTTACCTGTATTTATTAATTTATATAAAAAATTATAATAGGGGTTTTCATATAAACTCGTATTCTTCTCGTAAATAGTGTAAACCTGGTATACTTACGAGTTTAATGTCAAACTCCATACATAAAAAAAATATGATTTGTATTTATACAAGGTTTACAAGGAATTTAGCAGTTTATATGAAACCCCCTAATTTTTTAACTTTTTTATTTTATAATCTTGAATTTTTTTTAAAAAAATTTATAGATAATAATTTTACTTATTAAAACGATCAGCATCGAATTTATAGCTAATAATACTGTTCAAGTTTTTAACACGAAATTTGTGGTACTAACCTGAAAACCATATGGTTGTGTTTGGATGAGCCCCCTGACTACTACTCCTCCGATGAAAGTGCCAAATTGGCTCATTGGGAAAAATTTATGGCGTTTTTTTTGAATTTCGGTCAATTCGTCAATTTTTGACAATTTTCAGCCCATTTAAGTCGCTTTTCCTGTATTCAAAATTTCTTGTGTTATCTTTATACGGCTCACAATTACTACCCAGCAAAACCTTGGTAATGACTGGTCATTACTACATGCATTACTTAGATCTCATCTCTCATTACCCGTTGAATTACTTTTAAACTGAATGTAATGAGTTACCTATAATTATACCCCACACATTACTATTTCACAATAGATGAAACCAATAATATATGTTCTAAATCATTAAAAACCATAACTATGGCGTAGCCTAGTGGTTATCGTTTTTGCCTGACAGACATGAGGATCGCTGCTCAACTCGTGTTAGCTTCCATTGTTGTTTTTTTTTTGTAATTTATATTAAACATCTACATATTTATAGAAATGTTGATGTTCATTAAGCAGTATTTAATAACAACAAGTTTTGTGAAAAATAGACATGTATAACAGTTGCCACAATAAATGTGTACATAAGTTAAAGCATTAAAAATCATAGTGATGTCGTGGTCTAATGGTTAGTACGCTGATCAATACGTGTCAGCTCCTATTGGTTTTTAAATTTTTATATTTTTTAAAATCTATATTCAACATCTATTTATAGAACAGCTGATAAACTACTTACAGGTAACATCAGACTTTCCTCCAATGACATCACCATGTTAAAATAAGTAGTTTAGTAATTAAAAGGTAACTAGTGAACATTTAAGATTTCAATACCTAAAACTCATTACATGGTAATGAAAGGTTTTGCTGGGTATTTCCACCATTAGAACGCACATTTCAACTGAGAAAATCCAAATTTTTAGCCTATTTTCATGATTTTTGCCTATTTTTCATCGATTTTCCCCATTTTTGTGCTGTTTTTATGCGCTTTTTTGTAGTTCTTGCGCAAACTTATCGACATAATTCTTACCGTTTTTCCTTTTTACAATATATTATGCAATATTATTGCCATTTCAAGCAACTCAACACACTTTTTAAATACAAAAACCATCGTTTTTTACGCTTTTTCGGTAATGTGCGTGGACAATTAAAAGGAAAAAAGGAAAGTGTACTTTTTTAATTATTTGGGTTTTTTCCGTTGGCTACCTGCATGATTTTTTTACACAAACGCACACGAATCAGGTATATAGCAACCCTTAAAAGATCGCTAATTCATAAGTATCTATCAGTAAAATATTGAAACTTACGTAGTATTTATAGATGTTCATTGATCGATTTTTGTCATTCAACAAGTGTCTCCGAACGCGTAAAGTACGATTTTTTTAAAGTGACGAAAAAGTAATAAAAGTATAAATAAAGTTTCCAGTTTGAAGTGATTAATTTTTACGGTAAAAAATGGATGAATGCCTGAAAAACTTCAATCATTACTGTTATATGTGCGGAAAGTGGACCATTATATCGTCTAAGAAAAAAATTACTGATGAAATTGCAACATTGTACGAGCAGTACTTCAATATTCCAGTGATTCGTAATGTTGACTGGGTGCCTAAAATAGCTTGTTCATCGTGTGTAGCACGTTTGTATGATTGGCGACCAGGTCGACGGGAAGCATGCCATATGGAATACCGATGATTTGGTCAGAGCCAGTCAGTGTTGCCAAAACTTATTTAGGAAAAAATGCTAGATTTTTTGCATAAAAATGCTAAAAAATGCTAAAAACTAAAAAAATATGCTAGAAAAAATATGCTAAAAAAATTTTATAAAAATATGTTTCAATTTGTTTAAAGAAATACTATTTTAGTGACTTTTTACAATTAGACTGAAAATAAGTTATCTCTAATTATGAATTTAGTTCATTTTATTAACTAAATTTATATAAAAGAAAAATTAAAAACAACTCAAAAGTTAATTCTTGTAAAAAAGTTCAAAAATCCTTTAAATAAATTTATTATAAATGAATGTTATTTTAGTTTGACTCAAGATCATAAATTAATATCACTTTCTGTTTAAATTATTTTCAAATCAAAGAAAGATGATACAATTTTTACAAGTAAATTACAAAGAATAAAAATTATTGAAAAAATTCGATAAGACCAGCAAGGCAGAATGCGCATTTTCGGCTTTCGCTACAAAGCCATCATCAGTGCCTTTCGCCTTTGAGTGGGTTAACATTTTGATAATCGTCTACTTATATGAATGTTGAAAGCAAATTGAGTTTGTTATCAACAACTCAACTTAGACTAACATCAACGAAATTTAACAATGCTATTTTTATCCTTTTGTTATTATTACTCTTTTTTGCTTTGAACCTTAATTCTTAAGATATCTCAGCTGATTCTATTCAACTCTGTGTATGATAAACACAGATGTTTGAATTATAACGAACCGTTAAATTTTAATTTAAATGTATGTTATTAAATTATATTTTTGCACCGTGTCAATGTGTTTAAGATGAATGGGGGAAAAGTTTTTAGTTGATCTGTTATTTTAAGTAAATGAATGTTATTTTAGTTTGACTCAAGATCATAAATTAATATCACTTTCTGTTTAAATTATTTTCAAATCAAAGAAAGATGATACAATTTTTACAAGTAAATTACAAAGAATAAAAATTATTGAAAAAATTCGATAAGAAATTCTTTCTTTGATTTGAAAATAATTTAAACAGAAAGTGATATTAATTTATGATCTTGAGTCAAACTAAAATTACATTCATTTACTTAAAATAACAGATCAACTAAAAACTTTTCCCCCATTTATAAATTTATTATTTGATTTCCCAACTGTCAGGGGGTTTCCATCAGCTGCTTTTAAAAATGCTTTATGAGCCAAAAAATTTCAAGCAAGAAACAGAGGAATAACAGAAAGAATATGAAGAAAATTAACAGCGAATGAGATAAAATGAAGGAATTCGGGAAAACAAAAAAATAATAAAATCGTTTTTACAACAAAAAAAAAAACAAAAGTTAAAAGCAAAAAAATTTATTTAAATTAATTAATTATTATTTATTACCTTATTAAAGTTGTTTTTGTTAGTGTTTTTATCAGTAATCGCAAAAAAACAAAATATTAACTTTTTCACTTTTCTTTTGTTTTTCTCATTCTTCACTGAAATTAACAGGCCAGAGCATCCATACAAATAATTGAGCACGAGTTAACATAATTTCTTGGGAAGAAAACTCTTTCCTTTAGATCCTCTTTGCACTGTGTCACTGAAAATATGTTATCTCGAAAAGTTAAAGGCGGATAAACAAAAGTACCTCAAAATGTTTTATTTCTAAAATAGGTGGTAATGTGGAATACTTTGGCGTGTAATATGAATTTCCCATTCAGCCTTAATTTATCTACTCCAAATTAATTTAATGGTTTTTATTGCACGCTCTGTTTGCCGTTTTCAAATTTCTGCAACTTTGGGCTTACCTGCATGAAATTCTTTAAAAAATTTATTTTCGCGATCAGGGTTAATACTTTTTGTGGTGTTGCTTGACGTTGTAAGATTTTTGGTATGATTAAATGAAAAATGTACAGGTGTTACAGTAAAAAAAAAAATCAAAATTTACTGAAATTCTTAAAAGATAGGAATTTATCACAAACGCTATCCACATTACCCTCTATGACCCAAACCTAAAAAAACATCAATAAAAATTGCAAAGATTAAAAACGAATCTTATCAACATTTTGCAATTCTATTAATTCTATTTTAAACTCTATTCTTTAAATTTTTATTATTATTTCTTTTTTTTACCAAAAATTGAAGTATTTTTGTGCAAAATCACTCCTTCACCATAACAACAACAAAAAGTAAAACGAGTAAAAAGTTAAAGCCGGGCATGTCGATTTAAAATTTTAATATTAAAGTACCATAAAGCAATATTTTTATACTTTTGGGATCATTTTTGAATTTCAATCAATCCAACCCTGTTAAATACAAGTTTTCGCTATTTTTTCCCCAGAAACATTTTTTTTTTCGCGATTTTTGTTTTTTTTTCGAAAGAAATTTTTTTTTTTATTTTTTTCTTTACTCTATTAAATATTTTTCTAAACCCTATTGAATATACACAAAATAACATAACACATACTTTTTATTTGCAGAAAAAAATGATTTTGGAAAATTTTTGCGAATAAAATCTATAAAAAAAAATTCGTGAAAAAAATTATAGCTTCCTTAATGTTTTACATATTTAATAAAATTTGATAAATTTATAATTAAAAATGATCCCAGAAATATAAAAATAAAATTTTTTTGGTAGCCATCAAAATTTTTAATTGCGAATATCGCGAATACGAGAGCTAACTTTTAAAAACTGCTATCATCATTGAATACAGCGTACTCGAATTAGCTTTACCAGTAGGGTTTCCAGCTTGTTAAAATTTGCAACTGCACAGTGTAATGAATGTGTACGTATAAAAATAGTTCCTAGTACTTACTCTAAAAGTAAAAAAAAATATTTCTTTTTCATATTACATTTAAATTCAAATTAATGTAGAATATTCTAAAAAAAAACAGAAAATAAAACTGTAAAAAACTGTAAAAAATGCTAAAAATATGCTAAATTTTGTTGGAAAAATGCTGAAAAAAATGCCATATGCTAGATACATTTTTTTCATGCTAAATGAATTAAAAAAATGCTAAATCTAGCATTAAATATGCTAAATTGGCAACACTGGAGCCAGTCGACCACGAAAAAAACATGTGCTACGTATGTAAAAATAATGTTGTGGGTATGAACAGAAGAAAGGCGATGGAATATATTTACCAAAGTGTTCCGTCAGCTCAAACCACTCTTCCCCATTCTCCGCCAGTGCCAATCCCAAGAAAACCGAGTCCAACTGAAGAATACATCCCACCATCTTTTTTTTCGGAGCCAGAATCGAATTTTTCTTTGTATCAGCCATCAAATATTACGCCACCATGCAAACACATTGAAGTTACACAACAGCGCTTGAACATAATGTCAAGACAACTAAAGTTGTCACAAAATAAAACCATAATTCTTGCTCAACATCTTAAGGTTGTGAACATCCTGTCACCAGAAGTTAAAGTGTTCGACATTACATTTACATTTTTCCACGCTTGAGTGAAGCGAAAATTAAAGAAGGTAAATAAATATTTGGAATTCTTTTTCCGCCAAACAAAGATGAAGTATTCTTGAAAGTTTTTATATAAAATCATATATTTATTTCAGGTGTGTTGAATGGCCCAGACATTCGCAAACTGATGAAGGATGAAGACTTCAACAATGTACTTCAAGAGGAGGAACTCATCGCTTGGGATAGCCTGAAAGCAGTGATCGAAAAAGTTCTCGGCATTCATCGAGTGGACAATTGGCGTACCATTGTTGATGATATGCTGCAATCTTTCGAAAACATCGGTGTTCGAATGTCGTTGAAAGTGCATTTCATGCATCACCACCAGGATCACTTCGAGCGTCAGTTGCCGTCTGAATCAGACGAGCATGGGGAACGTTTCCACCAGGTATCAGCACAGTTGGAACACTGGTATAGTGGAAAAAAATTAGATTCACTTTTGGCAGATCTTTGCTGGAATTTGTTAATGGAATTGGAGGATAACGAATGATATTCCATTGCTTATTTCTCTATTTCAATTGCCAATTTAAAATGAATTACATTAATACGGAGAAACACGCATTTCCATTAATTTTTATACCGAAAAAATGTATTCAACCACAAAAAAATTATTTAAATCAATAAAAAACCCGAAAATCATCCGAAAAAGCGTAAAAAACTATGGTTTTTGTATTTAAAAAGTGTGTTGAGTTGCTTGAAATGGCAATAATATTGCATAATATATTGTAAAAAGGAAAAACGGTAAGAATTATGTCGATAAGTTTGCGCAAGAACTACAAAAAAGCGCATAAAAACAGCACAAAAATGGAGAAAATCGATCAAAAATAGGCAAAAATCATGAAAATAGGCTAAAAATTTTGATTTTCTCAGTTGAAATGTGCGTTCTAATGGTGGAAATAGTAATTGTGAGCCGTATAAAGATAACACAAGAAATTTTGAATACAGGAAAAGCGACTTAAATGGGCTGAAAATGGTCAAAAATTGACGAATTGACCGAAATTCCAAAAAAACGCCATAAATTTTTCCCAATGAGCCAAATTGGCACTTTCATCGGTGGATAGTAGTCAGTGGGCTCATCCAAACACAACCATATGGTTTTCACGTTAGTACCACAAATTTCGTGTTAAAAACTTGAACAGTGTAATATGCATTTTGTTTCAAGGTCCGGGAAATCAAATTCGCTCTAGGTCCATTTTAGTTCATTTTGGTAGTAAAAAAGGAAAAAGTTAGTGTTTTTGGGCACCGCTAAAAGAAAATAAATATGACGCCCTCTGGAGTTAAAAAAGAAAATTTTTTTCTATTTGGAGTTAAGGGGTCGGGGACGCTGGGACCCGCTAAGTCCAAAAAAACCGAAACACGGTTAAAATGGCAAGTGTGAGTACTTAAATTAATTGAGAATTTCCAAGGATTCAGAACATGCATTATGTTTCAAGATCCGGAAAATAAAAATCCCGCTAGGTACATTTTGGTAAATTTTGGGTGTTAAAAAATACTAGTGTAAAATTTATTTTGCTAATAGTCGGGAATTTTTCTTAAAAAAAATTAAATTGAATGAGGGGTATGTATAGTTGATCTTTTATTTGGTAAATGAATGTTGATGTTAGTCTAGTTGAGTTGTTAACATGTTATATTTTTATTTAACTTAGCATAAGTAGACCATTATCAATAAATAACCCATCAAGTTAAAAGACACTGATGATGGCTTTGTAGCGAAAGCCGAAAATACGTACTCTGTACTGCTGGCCTTATTGAATTCTTTTAAAAATTTTTATTCTTTGTAATTTACTTGTAAAAATTATATAATTTTTCGTACATTGAGGTGTATTTTTTTTAAAAAATCGCGCGATTTAAAAAATTTTTTTTTTATTTTTTGGTACATTGCGGTCATATTTGAATTCGTAAGAAAATTTCCGGTCCTTTGAGTACCCATAATTTATGATTAAATAGTACATTAACTGGTTATTTTAAACTCCTGGGGGTCTTAAATGGATCTAATAGGATAATAGGATAATAATTTGAGTCGTCACAGTGGCCACAGTGCCCTCAGCCCCTTTAACTTGTATTATGTAGTATTTTGTACCTAATCCCTAAATATTTATAACTAACTTGAATGTTTATTAAATTTCTATCTGCGCTCGTTAAATTATCGCTATTTCTAAATATTGACCGATTTGGCTTAAATTTGGAGTGGACATTTCTGAGAACTATTCGAATAAAAATATCCTTGTGGAGCGCGTAAATTCGACACTTTTGTATTTGGCCACACCGAGAAAATAAATTCAGTTCTGATAACCCCATCAATCGCATGGTTCGGTTGTGGTAGGCGAATTTTTCAGTTGTGGCAACAGAAAACCAATTGAGACAAGACTAATTTGGTGGTGACAACCGAATTTCATTTGTAGTAAGAATAATTGTGTAGCCGCAAACGAAAAATTTATTTGATGCAACTGAACCTTTCGATTGGCAACAAACGGGGTTGTCAGCACCGAATCTGTTTTCTGGGTGCACCCTAGTTACCATATACGTACATTAGACCGTACCGCCTTACAGGCAAAAAAAAAGTGCGCGGTACACCTTCGAACATAAAGTATTTTTGCAAGGCAATTTCTATTTTTTTTGGCCGAACGGAGGGGTCGCCGTTTTTAATTTGACGACCCCTACTTTCGGCAAAAAAAAAAAATTCCAAATTACCTTGCAAAAATTCTTGAAATTCGAAGGTGCACCGCGCACTTTTTTTGGCAACAAAAAAAATAAAAAAATGTTCTGCTGGAATTTTGGAAAAACTTCCTTAGCAAAAGTTTAATAATTTTTTGCGAGCATTCATTTTGTGATATTAGGGTCGTACATTTGGGTGGTAGGAACTGAGATCTGATGGGTAAATTCTAGAACGGGATACTTGAGGCCAATGGCCCTTAGAGCAAAACATTGGTCCCACATATTTCGTGTCTATCAATGAGATCTCATGAGCTGGACCATTTTTTTAAAAAAGTAAGTTTTAGTTTTTGTAAGAATTTTGCATTTTAGCTGAAGACCATATATGGATATCATATGAAAGGATTTTTTGAGCCGCGTCCAGCGGTATATATAACATATTCAAGCATATCCACACATGTCCTATTTTCAATGATATTCTATAAAAAAACGAATTTTTGACTCTTTTGTATGGAGAAGTTTGTGATTGAAATGTCAAATTTACATATCATAATTTATCGATTTTAGTGAACACGTGTTTCAGATTTTTTTGAAATTCGCAATTTTTCACGTTTTATTAGAAATTCAATGTGGTGAAAACAATATTTTCTAAGTAGGCTAATATGGATACCAAAGCCTTTCTTTTGACAAGTAAGTCATCGCTGGGTGGATATATTTTAGAATTTTGCAAATTTAATACATTTTTCACGGTCCTCTGGACCAAATTTTGATAAATTTTTTGAGTTCCCTCAATTCAATAAAAAAAATTTATGAAAGTTTTTGTAGGTTTACTATTAAATAAAGTATTTTATTGAAACACGTGTGGCTGTAATTTAAAAAAAAAAAAAAAAATCTAAATATAGGCTGACCTTAAATAAAATTTTATAATAATTTTTATTTTATTGTAGATTTTTAGTTGATTTGAAGATTGTTAAAATGAATGTTATTTTTGTTCGGTTTAAGATCAGATATTACAAATTCCAAATAGAATTTACAATTTATTTTACAACAAATAGAATTAAAAGCGTGAATGTTAAAAAGCACGAATCATTGCTTTGCCATTGAAGGAGCTTCAATAAAAAGCAACAACTATAACATAGAGAAAAATAATAGCTTTGTTAAAAACATGTGGTTTTCGTTAGTTATAATATGAAATGGATAAGTAAAAATGTTTTAGTTTACTTCTCAAAATACTTTTCTTTGAAAGTTAACATATATATACAAAAGCTAAAATCTACATTATAGCCTAGAGAGAACCCCATAAAGACAATCTGATGATAGTGAATTACTATCACTTGAAAATGCATTAATTGTCAACCATTGGTTTTATTTTTTCATTTTCATTTTCTTTATTCAGTCTATGGAACATAATTTCCTTACAGACTATGATTAAATATAAAACTAATATTTATAATTATTTAAAAACTTTTATTTAAAGGCTTTTGATAAAGCTGGAATGGTCGCAACCTTACATTTACAGGCCACAAGGAAGGCTTTAAAAGTTCATTATAGAATTTAGCAGAGATCCCAATTTTAAATGATATTTTCTTTATCAAATTCAAATCAGTATCCCTTTTGACCAATTTATAGCATTGTAAATGGATTTTTTTAATATTAGCATATTTCGCAATATATTCCATTATATGTTCAGCTGTTACACTCGGCTTAAATGAGGACAAATGAACCCATTTTTTATTTTCAATAACTTCCAATTCATTGTTGTTATTGTGCCCAAAAACAACATGTTTGCGCTTTCTTTTTGAGTTTACTTTCATCCATTCAGAATTGTTTATTGGGATGTCACTGTCTACTTTAGAGCATACAGTAGCAGCAGTATCAGTATTGTCAGAATAACAAATACTGTCTCTCCTTTTACGTGGACTATTGGCCTTGAAAACATTAAAATTAACATCACTTGGTTTAGAAGCAACAATATCATTATAACAATCGTCGTCAGACTTTTGCGAACAACAAATACTGGCTCTCCGTATACGTGCACCTGTATGATTACTTGGTTCAGCAGCAACAACTACAGCATTATGACAATCATGTGCATTACCAACAACAACAGCATTGACATCAACTTGATCATTAGAAACATTGAAAGAGTGACGATTGGCAGAATTTGTTGAAAAATAATCTGGCAAAGTTGAACGACATTTTTGTTTTGTGTTATTTTTCGAAGAACCTGTTTCGGCATGTTTGTTTTTGTTTGTTAAAAAACCACTCTCAATTACATTGTTTTTGTTCATATAGGCCTGGAATTGCGTTTTTAATTCCTTTATCTCATTCGACAAAATTGACACAATAGTAATTAAATCATTAGAATTTCCAGCACATTTATTGCATTTGTAAACAATATTATTCGAAGATTTTAATAGATTAAAGTTATAATCATTATCAACACCAGAACATTTTTGATGAAAATGTCCACTGCAAATTATACATTTAATAGAAACACTACCGACTGCATTATAGCAGCTAGCACAAAAAGTGTTAGACTGCATTAGAAAAACGAACTTGCCTGAACGATGGCGACTACTAAACTTTTTAGAAAAGTTTTTTTCATAAGTTTTTTTTTCTTTATTTGTTGTAAAATAAATTGTAAATTCTATTTGGAATTTATATATTTGGTATTAATTTATTTATATATTTGATCTTAAACCGGACAAAAATAACACCTCATTATTCTTATTATTATTATTAATAATATTCCGCAAAAAAAAGCGCGTATTAGGTTTTTTTCTGTTAAGTTGCATCTACTGGAAACTGAATTTAAATTATTTGTAAAATTTTATAAAATTGCAGTAGCAGTAACTCAAAAATTTTAACAAAATTTTGTCCAGAGCACTGGGCAAAATATATGAAATTTGCATAATTCCAAACTATATCCACTTAGCGATGATTTACTTGTCAAAAGAAAAGTTTTGGTATCCATATTACCCTATTTAGAATATATTGTTCCCACCACATTGAATTTCTGATAAAACGCGAATAATCGCGAATTTCGAAAAAATCTGAAACACGTGTTCACTTAAATCTACTATAGATTTTGATATGTAAGTTTGAGATTTCAATCACAAACATCTCCGTACAAAAGAGTAAGAATTTTTTTTTTTTTTAGAATATCCTTGAAAATAGGACATGTCTTGAACATGTTATATACAGTGAACAAAAAAAAAAAGTTAGACACATTATATATTAAAATGAAACGAGCTGTAATTTAAAAAAATGCAAAAAGCCAAAGAAGATATTGAAAAGCATAAAATTACTGTTAATTTTACGTACAATGTTCTTATGTTGTTTGAAAAAAAATTCAAATAACATGGTTGTTTCAAATTTATTTTCATCGCGACAAACAATAATTGCATTAAAGGAATTAAATGTGCTAAAATCCCGAAACTTATCTGGAAAATTGTGAAAAACAATCTGTTGGAGGCATGTCCCTATCTGGATTTCATTCTTGCTTAAGGAAATCGTCAGGGGACAACGTTTTAGAATTTCCACAAATATTTATTAGGTTAAATGACAAACTCAATGAGAATTCCTTATTCTCATCTAGGAGCGTCATTTAACATATAAGATATCAAAGAAAAAACAAAAACTTTCACCACAATTTGCTTTGTCATCTCTTTGTTCATTTTATTTTATATAGTGTCCAACTGTTTTTTTGTTCACTGTATACCGCTGGACGTGCCTTAAAAAAAAACCTTTCATATAATACCCTTATTGAGTATGTGGTCTTCAGCTAAAATGCAAAATTCTTATAAAAACTAAAAAAAAATGCCTTTTTTAAAAATGGTCCAGCCCGTGATATCTCATTGATAGACCCGAAAAAATTTGGGAATCATCATAAAACAAACCAAGGTCTATTTTGAGGGGGACACTTTTTTTACTTTTTTTCGTGAGTCGGTCTAATGTACGTGTGTGATCACATATTTCCATACATGATCATATACAATTCAAAATATGATCATGTATGTTCATAAACATTTCGTTTTTTACATGGGCAGTCAGTCATTTAAAAACTTTAAGCCGTCTTGAATTAATATAACGATTTATAAGAAAAGTATTATTTTAAAACCCGGCACTTAGTTTTAGTGGTGTATTTTTTTCGAAATTAATGATTTCAGACTACATGTTTTGGCAGAACAACAAAACTTTGAGAGTGACATATTTCTTAAAAGAAATTAAAGGGGGGCATTTTTTTTTGAGTTGAAAGTTACTGAATTTGAATTGTAAGCTAAAGTTGATATATGTATTTACCTTTCTAACTTCGGCTCTTGTATTTCACGATAATATGCTGTTTGTTCCCTTTTAGTTTTCCACGAATATCTTAAGATCATTATGTATGAGGTCACACTGTAGATCACCACTATGAGACCGGGTAAATCGTAGTATACAAGTGCGAATTTCAGATTTGTAGCTAGAAAAAAAACAGTTTCATTCTTAGTCATTCTAATCACAATCGCAGAAGACATAACCGAGCTGACAGCCGAATTTGTTATGTATTGAATGGTTTCATTACAGCAGGACTTTAAAAATACATTTTCTCAGTTTTTAACTTGGATTAAATTTCTTATGAATCAATTCACGAAACTCATGTTAAGTGTTGATTGAACTTGTTTTTACTTTATTCAATCAATTTGAGTTTTATTAGGTTTGAAGTTAAGAAGAAGAATAAACCTTCCTCAAAAGTTATAAACACATTAAATTTGCAAATCAGACTAGATCTAGTTTCTGCCTTTTTATGGACAGGCTTCATCAGTGATCTTCCATTAAATTGTATTATTGTTTATATTTTTTTTGTCAGATGGTCTCTATATGAATAATTTCAGAAGTGATCAAACAGACATATACAAACATTCTACTTCAGATTTTCTCTAGCAATATTTGTGAAAAGGTGACACGGAGGTAATAAGAAGATAAACAGAGAAAATCTGAAGTAGAATGTTTGTATATGTCTGTTTGATCACTTCTGAAATTGTTTATATAGAGACAATCTGACAATAAAACTATAAACAATAATACAATTTAATGGAAGATCACTGATGAAGCCTGTCCATAAAAAGGCAGAAACTAGATCTAGTCTGATTTGCAAATTTAATGTGTTTATAACTTTTGAGGAAGGTTTATTCTTCTTCTTAACCTCAAACCTACTAAATTAGAATTAATAAAAATACATATTAATGACAATATTAATTGTATTTGGTCTATACGACGCGTTTGAAAAGACAACACTTTACAATTTGAATTTTGTTGATTCGTTTCATAGAATTCAGCGATTTGATTTCATTTTAACAAATCAATTCACCTACAATTTGTTTATATGATTTATAATTCGCGAATTTTATTATACATTTTTTTTCTAATGGGATCAAAAGTGAATCAATACGAACTGAACTTAATCTTATCTCAGTTGGTTCAATATCAAACCATTGAATACGGTCAGCAGATACATGGGCCAGACTTTGGTAATTTTACTATCGTTATTCCTGGGAATTTTGATAGCAAACGCGACATCATAATTTCTTTGAAAAACGATATCTTTAGGAAATGTATTTCTTAGCACAAAAAAGTTAATATAGTTTTCGTTGATTATCAGATATGATAATAAATATCTCCTAAGTGATATCGTTTCGATATCGTTTGGTTTATTGGCTCCGCAGAACGCTACAAATCATCGAAATCAGTTTAAATTTTTCCTGCTGACTCCTACCGTTGATTTAAAATAGTTTTTAAATTATTTGTTTATTCATAGAATGAGAAAGCTCCAATGCGAATATATTCAAAAAACAATTATCTGTTTCAAGATCTGTTTTACGAGAATCAAATATTGATGTTTGTGATTACCAGTAATAAGAATTATGTTCTGGCAGTCAAACTAGTATTGTATCCACTGTATATCTGGTATTGCGACAGTTGTACGTTATCATCAGAGAACCATTCGATAAGCAACAAATCCGTTTGCCAGCACGAAAATGTTTTTTTTTTTGCCAATAATTGGCATTTTCATTCAAATTTAAATTGACTGTTAAAAAAATACATGTTCATTAATTTTGTATCCGTATATCCAAATTTCATAAAAATCGGAAGTGAAACACACACTCTGTTTTAACATGTTGTAATTCTCTGACCAATTTGGAAATTCAGGGAGTGAAATATGGGAAAGAAATAGCGATTTTATCACTAGATTATCAAAAATTAAAATTACATGGTCTTTTATCTAAAAAGAAATATGTTCCTAAGAAGAGTTCCTAACTTGAAAATGACAAAAAACTTTAAAATTTACCTTTAAATTATCAATCTCGATTTCTATTGAATTAATACTAGGATTTAAAAAACTCAATACAGAGTGTTGTACAGTTTGGATTAGGGCAGGCCGTCAGGGGAAAGACTTTCCCCTCTTTACCCCTCCCAGTAGAAATTTCCAAAAGTACCATCTTAGCGGACATATACGCCGGGCGAGGATCTCTACATACCGAATTTCAGTTTCTGAGTACCAGCAATTTTGGCATGCCATCAAGACTTTTGCCCATTTTCCCCCTCCCTAACGAAATTTTCAAAAATGCCTGGTGGAAAGTTTATACACTAATAGCAAAACAGTCTGTTAAAAATTTAGTTAAAACTACTAAAAATTACTTAAAAATGATGCTGATGTTTACATTTCATGCTATTCTACCAGCCAATTGGTAAATTTGGAGTTAAAAGACATTCCTAAGCCCAAAGTAATTACTTCGAAGTAATTGCTAAGTTTTATTCGTATGACCCATTGTTCATAATTCATTTTAGTTATGAATTCTTTTAACATTTTTGTTAAAAATAAAAAAAAAAAAATCGTATTTTAATATACAAGCTACACTCAAAGAAATAAACCTGTAAAAATAACAGAAAAAGCTACTAAAAATTAGTTACAAATAACCTTGCAGAAAAAGCTGCTAAAAGTAAAAAAAAAAAATTTGGTTGCTAAATACTAGTAAGATAAGAACAGCAAAAATAAAACCGTTAAATTTACAAAATTTTAGTTATATTTAAGTTAATTTTAGTTAATTGAAAATGACAAATTGTACTGTAAATGTGCAGACAGTTTTGCTAAATATTAGTAGAGCAATAAGATAAATTTAGTTGAAATCACCAGAAATATTTGCTGAAAGATTATTAAAATGCTGATTTCCAAACGATCAATTTTTATTTGCATTAAAAACAATCTAAAAAATATTTTGAAAAATTAAAATTTTTTGTAATTTTTTAGCCTACTAATAATATAACAAAATTTTTTGCTGATTTCAGCAGGGTAAGTTGTTATTTGCTATTAAAAAAAATTTTATTCAAATATAACTAAAATTCTGTATACCCGATTAAAAAAATTGATATGGGGCTTTATACAGTCATATGTAATTTAACATGAGTTTTTATACAATTTTATCCGAGAATTGGGCTCATATAATTTCATAACCCGAGTAAAAAAGTTTTGATATAATCACATATTATTTTATCTAATTGCATATAGTAAGTTATAGTTACATATGACCACATATGCTTTTAAATTCAAGCAGATATACTTTTATATAGTCATATGTTAGATATTTTTTCCTCAAAGGTTTTAATATGGAGACATATGTGATTTTATATTATTACATACTGGCCTACATATAATTGCATGTGCTATATATAAGTACATAAAGTAACATATTACAGATATAATTACGTATACGTTTATATATAATTCAGTATGACACTATACATAATAATATAATACTATATGTGGAGCCATATAAGAAATATTTCATAATTTGTGTTAGATATGATTATATATGGACGAATAAGAACCCATATATAACTTAATATGGTTCCATATCTACAATATTTCATGATTTCTTTAATATATAACAATATAACCTTCTTTATAACATCATCTGTAATTATATATCATCCCACATAAGCAATTATTTCAAAGTGATTTTATATAAAACCGTATTATTTTATATGTTCTATGTTAACAATGATTTTGAACTAGTTTTAGATTTAGTAATTACTAGGGATTGGCGCGTGACTAGAAATGTGAGTCACGATATTCACACGTGATCTTGAGTAATAATTACTATACTCAAGTGATTCGTGCGTGAGTCTGAGAATATATAATTCGTACTTGATTCGTGCGTGAGCGGGAATAAGAATATATAACCTGTGCATGATTCGTGTGTGAGTTTATTTTTTGCATCATATATTTTTCGTAATTTTTACTATTTTGTACTATTTTACTACTTTTTTACTATTTTTCTTATATCTTGGTTGTATAACATAATCCTTTAAAATTTCAGTCTTGTTAACTTTATTTTAAAATTACTAAAAATAAAGAAAATTTTGTTCTTGTTTAATGCACTGTCATGGTAAATCTGGATAAAAGTAATGGAAGATTTATCGAAATTATAGGATCTCCAGCAGACCTTTGGGTTAATCATTATATTTGGAAATTAATTACACATGCAATTACACAATTACATGTAATTGTAATTAAAAAACGAGTAAAAAGGTTAAAGTCGGGCATGCCGACTATAGAATACTCTACACCAGTCTGGGTAAAAGCCAACTAATGTCACCAAAATCAATAGGCTGCGTTATTGGGCCAATATAGGTCTGTGTACCAAATTTCATCAAAATATCTTAATATTTGCGACCTGCAGCGTATAAACAGTATAATTTTGGTAGGACCCTTATATGGGCACTAGGTCTAAACATGGACCGATGTTCATCAAAATCAATAGGCTTCGTCCGTGGCCCAAAATAGGTCTGTGTACCAAATTTCGTCAAAATATCTTAATATTTACGACGTGCATCGTATAAACAATATAATTTTGGGGGGACCCTTATATGGGCACTAGGTCTAAACATAGACCGATGTTCACCAAAATCAATATGCTTCGTCCTTCGGCTGCCATAAGTCGGTGTACCAAATTTCATCAAAATATCTTAATATTTGCGACCTGCAGCGTATAAACAATATAATTTTGGTAGGACCCTTATATGGGCACTAGGTCTAAACATGGACCGATGTTCACCAAAATCAATAGGCTGCGTTACTGGGCCAACGTAGGTCTGTGTACCAAATTTTATCAAAATATCTTAATATTTGCGACCTGCAGCGTATAAACCATATAATTTTAGTAGGACCCTTATATGGGCACTAGTTTTTTTTTTTTTTTTTTTTTTTTTTTTTTTTTTAGTTAGTTAGTTGACTTTTATTTATAAAATAATAAAGTCATTAAAGGCATTGACATTATGTCGTCAGCCATTATAATTACATTTCATTTACAATAATTAAAATTTTAAGTACTAAGTATCGTATTCTGTAAGCAAAATTTGCCTATATCTTAAAGCATTTATTATAAAAGCTGCTAAATTTCTCCAATTACATTGCTCATTCATACCGTTCAATAGATTTATTAGCTCATATTCATTAATGTAGTTTTTCCCGATATATCTAACCCGGAATTCCCTGAGTATCGGACATCTTCCCATAAAGTGTATTAGGTTCTCAGTTTCACCCAAATTACACAAGCAACATATAGTGGTAGTATTAGTTCTACTATTTCTATGAACATTTTTCAATGGGAGAGTATCGCAACGTGCTCTAAATATAGCTGAAATTTCATTTATACACAAATTCTGGTCGCATATATAAGTTGAACCCATAGCTGGTATTAAATTTTTAAAAATACGAGTTTCACTTGCAGAAGCTGCTTATAACATTTTATTGTAGTTTTTAATTTTAAGTTGAGATACAAAATCTAAACATCTAGAACGCCACTCAATACCACTCATTAAACTGAAGCATATACTGAATTCCTCGCCGATTCTATTAATTTCTTTTGCCCAAAATATATTTTTCTGTAGTATAAGTTTAGATAATTTATGTGGAAGTCTTTCAGTGTTGTAGTTATATATAGCTGCGTTGATGTAATTTAGATGTAGACATAGGGTATAAAAGTGACTATCTTCCGCTCCTGTTTCTAAAGCCAATGCATAATTGGGAGTACAGTCTGGTATTTTTAAAATTCTTTTAAGAAAATATCTTTGTAGTTTATCGACAGTTTCAAACGATGTAAATCCCCAAACTTGCGCACCATAAGATTGTATTGCCCTGCACACAGCTTGAAATATTTTCCATTTTGATTGTAGCGAAATATTCGGTTTATTTAAATAGCTTTGCCATGTTGCATTTATACTGTTTTTGGCAGAATTGTTTCTACATTCTACGTGTTTTTGAAAGGACATTTTTGGGGTAAAAATTACACCTAGATAGCAAAATTGTGTTGTTATCTTAACTTCTTTTTGATTATAAAACCATTTTTCATCTCTAGCCAATCTGCCTCCTTTTCTGAAAACCATCATCTCGGATTTTTCTAAATTCACCTCCATATTCCATTGCATGCAGTACATTTCGAGCTTGTTAATCATTGATTGCATAACCTTTTTATCATCAGTAATTATGACTATATCGTCTGCGTATAAAAGTATTCTTATATTTAGATCTTCTATCATCAAACCTCCTCCCAAATAATCGTGTAGATCATTTAAGTATAAAGTGAACAATAATGGTGATAAAAGACAACCCTGTTTGACACCCGAATATGTTTCGAAATATTCCGATAATTCACTCCCATTCCAAACTGCAATGGGCACTAGGTCTAAACATGGACCGATGTTCACCAAAATCAATAGGCTGCGTTACTGGGCCAATGTAGGTCTGTATACCAAATTTTATCAAAATGTCTTAATATTTACGACCTGCAGCGTATAAACAGTATAATTTTGGTGGGACCCTTATATGGGCACTAGGTCTAAACATGGACCGATGTTCACCAAAATCAATAGGCTGCGTTATTGGGCCAATATAGGTCTGTGTACCAAATTTCATCAAAATATCTTAATATTTACGACCTGCAGCGTATAAACAGTATAATTTTGGTAGGACCCTTATATGGGCACTAGGTCTAAACATGGACCGATGTTCACCAAAATCAATAGGCTGCGTTATTGGGCCAATATAGGTCTGTGTACCAAATTTCATCAAAATATCTTAATATTTACGACCTGCAGCGTATAAGCAATATAATTTTGGTAGGACCCTTATATGGGCACTAGGTCTAAACATGGACCGATGTTCAAAAAAATCAAACTTGTTCGTCCTTGGGCCAACATAGGTCTATGTACCAAATTTCATCGAAATATCTTAATAGGTGCGACCTGTAGAGTGCGTACAAGATTGCATGGACAGACAGACAGACAGACGGACGGACGGACGGACGGACGGACAGACGGACATCGTTAAATCGAAATAAAAAAAAATTCTGAACCGATCGGTATACTATAAGGTGGGTCTACGACCAATATTTTTTGGTGTTACAAACATCAGCACAAACTTATAATACCCTGACCACATAGTGGTGTAGGGTATAAAAAATAATTACAAGTAATTTGTAATTGAAAATTTTTAATTATACATTACATATAATTGTAATTGAAAAAATGTAAATTACATTTTCATTTTTTCGGAAAAGAAATAATGAGAAAAAGCACAAGTGAGGGGTCAGCCCAACATGACGTATTCTTTTTATACTTATCCACGCCTATCCAACCTATCCCAGTCAGTTTTTTCTACAAAATTTTAACAAAAAACATTTTAATTCTAAATGTAATTGAAATTTGTAATTGAAATCACTTTCAATTACAATTACTTGTAATTGAAAATGTTCAATTACAGTTACATGAAATGTAATTGAGTTTTTTTTAATTTCAATTACATTTATTTGCAATTGTAATTGAAATTCCCCAGGTCTGATCTCCAGATATTGCATATATATATATTTAAAAAAATAATTTTTGTATATTGTTAGATGTGGTCATATATAATATGATCTAAAGTATAAGGTCAATTTTTAGATATAATTGTATCAAACTATGTCCACTTTTATAACATTTTATATAATTTTATATAAAAAGGTATAATTTGATGTAATTGGATGAGGACAAAATTCGGATACAATTGTATCGAATAGCATAAAATTGTATCAAATTGTACCAAATTGTATACAATTGTATACAATTCGATACAATAAGATACAATAAGATGTTCTCATTTTTCGGATATAATTATATCTAATTACATAAAAGATTATATATAATTAAATATAACTTCATATGGCTCCATGTCATTTTTTTTTACTTGGGAAGTTTGCAACAATTCAGTCATAATTTGATAATATCAGATATAAATGTATCCGAATAATGGCCCGATATAATTTGATCAGACTTTATATAGTGGTATAAAATTATAGCTGAAATGGTACAAATATATAGAAAATCAAATATTGTTGTATCCGGTTTATGCACTATAAATTTCACTGAAATCCTAAATATTTACAGAAATAATTACCTGACAGTTTGTCAGACCTAAAACTTCATGAATTTTTATTAAACTTCTTTGGATTTTAACAAAAGGACATTTTTCATTAAAGCCCAAACACCCTTACTGTTGTTTTAAACTGTTTGTATAAATTTTCTAACAATTTCTTGCCATCGCAAATTTTATTTTTAACAATCTCTGATAAAATTACGTCCAAAAGAATAAATCCTTTTGCTTAAAGAAAATTTGAAAAAAAAACTTTGAATCGATTATTTGAGATTTTGTAACTCATTTCGAATTAGGTTCTTTTAGAAAAGGAATTTTTAAATTTTAACGAAATTGAAGACCTTAAGGAAAAATAATTAGTTTTGTAAAAATTATTAAGAATTCACTTATCCTTACAACAGTGATTGCGCAAATACAAAAAATAAATGTTACAATTTATTTTTTTTATTTTTAAAATTGTGCACGGAAAGTAATCTATACTGAAAATTCCTAATGCTAAGAACTAATAAAATAAGTTCTTTTGTCAAACGGAATTTAATAAAATTTCGAAAAAAGTGTATTTTAGAGGTTTTACATATTTTAGTGTATAAAATGTAGAAAATATGAGGAATACACAAAAATATGCGAATTCAAAAGTTATAGTGTCGACAAAAATCTTGGAAAATGTTCTTAAGTCGATTTAAATTGTTTTGCCAAAAGTCCTTAGATATCCAAAACAAAATTGTATTTTTTTGAAAAATGATATATAAAAACATATTATTTTGGATTATGTACTAAATAGGTAAATATATATGTGACAGCGCATAGAGAAAGGGGCCTAAGGGTAAAAAAATCAATTTTTTTTTTTGTGGACAACATCTGAGCATCGAATCAGACCGATCCCATGCTCTCCTGACCTTAGGTCCCTTTCTATCCTTAGGTCCCTTTCTATTTTGCGCGTCACATATAGTAATCCATATAAATTTGGATTATCCGTATCTAATCCTGAATGCAATATACAATTATTTATTGATCGATATGTAAAGCAACTAAATATGACATCATATTACAATTTTTAGAAAAAGAAAAAATTATATATGGATACATATAATTATGTCCGGTTATATGCACTGGTGTTCAAAAACATATATGGGCATATAAAGTTATACATTATTATATACAAACGTTTTTACTCGGGTATTTAACAGTTTTATTGTTGCTGTTCCTACACTTATAGAAAAAAGTTTTTAGAAAAGTTAGTAAAACTGTTAGTACTTCAACTTAACAAATTTTTAACTAATTTTTAGTTAAAATTTAATTTTTAGTTAATTTTTTTGCTACCTCCACATTACTAACTTACAAATTTTTTTGCTATTTTTTTTGCTGAATTTAGTTACTACTTTTTAACAATAAATTTGTTAACTTTACAGTATTTTGCTGAATTTTAGTTACTTATTTTTAACAGAAGATTTGCTAATTTTACAAATTTTTTGTAAACTAAACCACCAATTTTGAAGCGCTTATAAACAGAATGTTAAATGACTCATAAAAATTACTGCATATTTTTAATTCGCCAAAAATAATGCAAAAAGTTTTTAAATAAAGCTAAATTGAAATGGTTGAAAATTTGTCCTACTCATAAAATATCTAAATTATTAAAATTTATGAGAAAAGTTTCTATTTATCGTAATACATTCATTTTCAAAGATCAAGGTTTATTTTGGACAAACCATTTTAATATGAAAATTGTGATTAAAATTATCTCTGGGGAGCAAGTGGAGTTTACGGGGATGACCCTAATTTTTTCCCCCAATATTGTACTTTTTAAGCTTATTTAAAGAATACGATATTTTTAATCGGCCACACCTTCTTTCCTGTGGGTGGAACTTTAGAGGTGAAAATGGAAACTCAAATAAATTCGGAAGTATGTACATATCCGATCAGTAAACAATGAAAATTAAAAGAAGGGTCTCTGAAATACATTAGGTGTGTTTCTTTACTTTTTGGGTAAAGTTCGGTAAAATGAGAGTAAGCACAAAATCCTCTCACAAAATGACAAAATTACCCAATAGTACAGGAACGCAAAAAACCACTTTTCTAGCCCAAAAACTTATTTCAAAGAATAATGTTAAACAGTGATGGGACTTGAAAAATTTTGTTTTGTGCCAAGTGTGTGACTAAAATGTGCCAAATGGGCCTTTATTGTGCCAAAACTCAATTTTCACTTAGAACCCGTGTTTTCAACTTTCATTTTGTAAATGCATTCTTATGGAATTAATTCTATCTAGAATTCTTATGGACTTAATTATATTTGATTGAATTAAAATTTTCTTTCAATTAAAAGGTGAATGATAAATTAAATTCATCCGATTCTTATTAAAGATTTGGGAATACAGCCAATGAATGAATTCTTTAGGAATGGTTGCACGGAATGGTATACATTAGACCGTACCTCAAAAAAAAAGTTTGCCGTACACCCTTCAATATGAAGTATCTGATCTGATATAAATTTATAGCATTTGAATTTTTAAAATTCTATGGATTAAGCACCGTAAGTTGTTCAGTTTTCACGTGAAAAAACTGTTATACTCCATATAAAAAACATTATTTTTCACGACAATGAGTTTCACGTAAAAAATTGTGCAAACTTAGTTTTCACGCAAATTTAATGTACAAAACTATTATTTTTATGGTGAAAAGGTGACATTTTGTGTTAATTGTGATTATGGCTTTGTTATAAAATTAAGATATTGTTAATTTTGTTAACTTAAATTGCTATTTAAAGCATTTAAAGTCTGAGAGAAATTTTTTCACGTGAAAAACAACTTACGGTGCTTTATTCGGTAATATCTTCAATGCCATTTTTTAGTTTTCCTTTATTCGAAAAGGTATTTTAATACCAATAAATGCTTAGAAACTAAAAATTAAAGAATTGTTATTTTTTAAATTCATTTACTATTAAATTTTGTAGATAACCAAAATGTGCCAAAATAGTATCGGTTGTGCCATTGTACCAATCAATCTTAGATTGTGCCAAAAATCCCATCACTGATGTGAAAATACGTATAATTTCAGTTTGCAAATCGGCACAAATAGACATATTTATTCGCATTTAACAGTTGTTTTTAATTTTATTCAATTAATTTTAACAAAAAACCAAGTTTCTTTTGCTTATTTCTTTATTTAGTGACAATTTTTAATTTAATTTCACAATTGTTTTTTGTTTATATTTGCATCAGCTGTTATTAGAAGCACTAATACAGTCTCATTACCGCTCTTATTTACCCAATTCTCGAGTACGGGAACGCTTTTGGGTAAATTTCGGTAACTTTGGGAACGTACGGGAACACACTGACACCACATTTACAAAAAATCATTCTTGGGAATTTTCATTGGCATTGAAATATAATTGGCATTACTTTATCTCAATGTCAGTGCCAACAAATTTCATCACCATTCAATGCCAATGAAATTTTTTCAATTTGCATTGATGAAAACAATGGTAATAAAATGTACACATAATTGAAGGAAAAGAATTATAATATAAAAAAAATATAAGAAATACGCGAATTTTTAATTTTTTTTCTTAATTTATTCTTTTATTAAAACATGAAAACAAATACTTCTTTCATCAATTATAAATGGGCATTTAGGCATTGAACAATGCCAATTGAAAAAATTTCAATTGACACATTCAATAAACTGGTCCCAAGTATGTTTTTAAATACCCATTTATTTTTTATTTATTAATTTTCATTTCATTTGCTCCTTTTTTTACCTTTTTCCAGTCCACTAGTAATCTCCAAAAGTTTTGATTTCAGAAAATTTTAGCAAAAATTTTGTAGATTTAACAGTTTTGTTTTGCTTTTTTCATTCTACTATTATTTAGCAATTTTTTTTGCTAATTTTAGGAGGTTAAATTGTTATTTGCAATTAACAACAATTTAGCTCAAATATTACTAAAATTCTGTAAATTTAACAGTTTTTTTGCTGTTTTCATTTTATTAATATTTAGCAAACTGATTCTGCTAATGTTAGCAGTTTTTTCTGCAGCATCATTTTTAACTAATTTTTAGTAACTTTTTCTGCTATTTTTACGGACTTATTTGTATGAGTGTATCTTACTAATATATAGAAAAAATAATCTTAAAATTTCAGCCCTTTTTTTAAATTAAATAGTTTTTAGTAGTTTTAACTAAATTTTTACAGACATCTTTAGTGTATGTATGTATATGATCATATATAAACTCTTTTGACTATTACCGACGCTTTCATAATATCAAGGTTGCGTAGCGCAACAGTTTCAGTTTGATGATGAGAATTTCTAGTGTTCTTCTGTAAACTTTACACGTCAAACTTTTGGCTTTCTGAACAGGCCATGATTCATTCAACGATTTTATACCATAGAATGAAAATTACTACCTAAAGGGGGATCTAAGACCAATGTTAATCTTAAAATTGGGAAATTAAAATTTTCTAATAACAGGATAATATAACATATTGATTGATTCCATGAAATACAATCCCTATTAATATTAAGCAATTGATATTTACTAATAACAATACAAGTGCGTTCCGGAAAATTTGAGAGATAACTATTAGCTATAAAAGCAAGAAGAGTTAAAATTAACGGAATTAAGAAACCAATGATGGAATATTTTCCAAACGATGATTGTCTTGGCACCATATGAGTTAAATATCTCCTAGCATCGTAACACAGTAAGAAACTCCATGTTAAAATTCCTGTTGTCGTATAATAGATGGCATAACCTAAAAATAATTAATTAATGTAAGTTCCAACCTAAAGAAAGAAACATACCATAGATTTGACAAGGCACGTTTGTAAGCTGTAAATCAGCTATTCGGTAGAAACTGATGAGGATGTATGTTATGGTAATCAAGGAGAGATATGTGATAAAACATGATCCTCTAACATTTCTGAGATTTGATAAAAAGCTGTAAAATAATATAATTAAAATAAAGAATGGTATCGAAGTTGCTAAGGCTGTAACGAAAGAAAGAAAGAACATAAATATTGTTATGCAATTAATTGATTGTAAGTAGTGATTACTTAGTTACTAGGGCAAGGAATTTAATGCGAATACAGGTTTAACTTGACACTAGAACTGATTTTGACCAAAACTTATTGCATGTTTTTACGATAATCAATATAATAATGTCGTCAACTAAAATAATGTTACCAGAGATCATTTCTTCATTAGTCCCAGTATGTCCAACATTAGTTAACTACAGCGCCATTAATTAACTACAGGATAAAAAGAACTAAACTCAGATAAAAAAGTTAGTAAAACAATTTGTAAACAGTTATCAATCGCAATTTACTACTTTTGTACTGATTTTTAGTACAATTTTCTTTTTTAGTAATAATTTCTGCTATTCTCTTATTATATTATTTTACCAACTTTTCAAAACTTGGTAAATGGACCGCCAAGGTCCATTTTTGGATAAAGATACCCCCTTTCGCTAAGGTACTATACGGTTAGGGGTAGTCAAAAATTTCATCAATTTTCTCTATCTCTCTTAGTTTTCGCGATATGGGCCATTTTAAAAAATCCGGAAGGAAGGAACGAAATAGTGCCATCTCTAAAACTTCAGATACATTGGTGGCGCCATCTAACGGGTAATAACAGTAACCTCAAACCTACTAAATTAGAATTAATAAAAATACACATTAATTACAATATTAATTGTATTTGGTCTATACGACGCGTTTGAAAAAACAACACTTTACTATGAAAATATTATATTTTAACAATAAATTATGTAAAATTTAACGAATGGGTTCTTAAAAATTAGTTTTAA
Source organism: Leucophora obtusa (assembly GCA_949987735.1). Lineage (NCBI taxonomy): Eukaryota > Metazoa > Arthropoda > Insecta > Diptera > Anthomyiidae > Leucophora > Leucophora obtusa. The sequence goes on along the minus strand of OX465295.1, from coordinate 289,351,060 downwards.
GTAATTTTGAAAATTAACACTCAAAGTTGGTTAAAGTACTGAGGATTTTTAGTATTGTGTTAAATGACGATAACTAAAATCTTTGCTTAGGCAGTCATATCGATTTGAAACAGGTTTGACAGATTTTTCTATTGACGTATTATTTTAAGTGCACTTGCGATTTAGGCAGCAGTGTAGCGACTGGCATCGCTGTGGAGAAATTTAAGGTGAAACAGCCCTTGCGAATTCGTCTGCCCGCTCATTACCGTAAAAGTCCCTGTACCCATGGACCCACACCAATATAACCAGGGGCTGACAGTTTTAACAGTTCTTCTCAACAAGGATGAAAGATGTAGTATAGGAGCTCAAAAACATAACCGTCGACCGGCTATTAACGATGATATCCACGATTCCTTGAGCCCCAACCCCACATAAGAGCCTACAAATTTCCCTGATAGCCAGAATCGCCACCTCAAAAACACTAGCATGATTAGGTAGCCTAAAGTAGCCCCATATATCTCATTCACTAGATAAGACAGCAGAGCCTACTCTACAACTCATTCTTGAGTCGTCAGCGTATTCCCTAAAGTCTACAGAAGTCGATCCTTGGAGTGGAGTAGTTTGACCTTAGTATAAGCAGCGGGGACAGCTGAGCAAGGACTCGAGCATATCTACTGTAGCAGCATGTCTCGCCGCAGCTGGTATCACATATAAATAAATGGGAATAATGTGAAGCATCGCATTGAAAGCTTCAGATAGACAAATTCTTATCCCACCAGTAACTCCAATATATGCCGAATGCTATACCCTGCACAGTTGGTCAGTAACTAGTATTGGTATGATTGACATGTATATCTACAACATCATTTTCGGACTCAAGCCCCATCCTAAATTAAACATCCTCCTACAGGAGTAGAATTCAACCATTGCCTTCCCAACACTGTGCTCGTTTTTAAGTTTACACAATAGTTTTGATGATAAGATATTTAACATGTTTAGATAAGGTGAATTCGCGGTTGTCTGAAGTTGGATTTGGCGCTATTGGTAAAAAGCACTAGTTCTATTTTACTCGAATTCATACCCAGAACACAGCTAGTGGCCCCGTTACTAAGAGTATAAAGAGCACTGGTCATGATGGAATTTATCGCGTTCGGAGACATCCCTAAAACTAGTATCACTACATCGTTCAGATAAGCAACGACTTTAGAACCATGATTAACTGATTTTATAATCAGAAGCCAGAAATGGGATGAGATCACCCTACATTGGGGTGTTCCTCTCCTAACTTGCTTTGACTACTGGCTATTACCCAGACGAGCATTGACAATTCGAAAGTCTAATAACGAAAGTCTCAATGCCCAAATTCTATATCTAAGAAGGCAGGTATATTTTCTGTATACCAAGGATTTCCCCACTAACCTCACGACCTCATGAAGCGCAGTTCCCTTTGCGATATGTATGTTGACTACCAGATAGTTATGGCGATCTCTTTAATTATAGTCTTGTATATGCATCGAAGAGCCTTTCCAGTGACTGAAGCAGAAAATTTGAGAGATTGATCGCCTTGAAGTCACTTGCAACTTCATGTCACCTCTTGCAAATCTTAAGTATAAATACTATATTAACCATCCTCCAGCCGACAGGCACGTAGTTGAGGCAAATTTTGTATATTTGGAGCAGTAATCACCTTCTCAACTCTCTGTAACATTACTGGAAGAATGCCATCTAGACCTGGCGATTTGTATGTAGAGAAACTGCCAATTGCCCAGGCTATCCATTCCGGGGTAAATATATCTTTTCCAACGTCATAGTAAGCCACCCGGGCGAAAGACAGCCGTCCATTTTCTAAGCTGGTCGCATTCTTGCAACCGGCAAAGAAAAATTAAATAGGATTTTCAATGACTCGGTCGAAGCTTCCCACCACGATCCATCATCTCTCTTTATGTCAATAGGGTTTGAGTGACCCTTTGCCAGCCACTGCTTTCTTATAAGGTTTCTAAGATACTTTGTGGTTTTCTACAAAGTATCTTCGTAATAAAAATTTATTAAAAAATTTTACAGGTTTTCAAATTCGACCTCAGCAAAGCGCTATTTTTTAATATAATTGGCGGCTTTGTTGTAATTTTGTTTAAACCTAATTTTGGTTAATTTTTTTTATTGAATACTATGGAATCCCTTTATTAACTCAACTCTGCGGGATTCCTGAATAATATTATGTTTATTAGCTATGATTTTTGAAAGAAATTGTTTTATTAGTGGAAAATTTGGAGTCATGTTTATTTATTGTATAAAAATAATTTCTAAAGAATGTCATGAAAACCTAAAAGCTGTTCTGTTGGTCTCCTCATAATAACCTTTTTCTACACATATCCCAGCAGAAATTACTGCTTGCTTGGAAACAGTTTTGTCAGGGAAAGTTGAGCAGTGAAGCGATTGCATTACTGATGATATCATGCCTGATGCTCGCGTGAAAGCACTTGTTTCGATATCCGAAAAGGCATGAATTCACCGCTTTTAATTAGTGCTCCTGTTTTTCTTTTAAAATGTCGATATTTCATGCCTTCTCGGAAGTGCATATTAAAAAGTTTTTCAACTATTTGAAATCATGCCTTCTCAAAAGCACAATATTCCTGCATATTTTTTTCCGCATTTTAAAAAAATTTGATAAAAGAACCGTAAAAATATTTAAGCAATCAAAATGTATTGCTCATTTCATGACTTTTTGAAAAGCACAGCATAAAGCGATGTAAACAATTAATCAACTTAGGCCTTTCATTAGTACTGTTTACGAAGCCAAACATTTTTAGAAGGGGTAAAAGTAGCAGTAAGGAAGCAGTCAACGTTTTTACTGCTTCCACATTTTTGCTGGGATGTAGCTATTTTCTTAGCGGCAACGACTATATGTCCAAGCCCATGGACGATCTTATATATTACTACACGATCTCATTTTCACATGGATACATTTAAATATATTTTTCTAAATCATCAAAAATATTTTTTTCATCATCTGGAAAAAATAAAACATTATGGAGCAATTCCATATGAAAGCGATCACCTTTTGGACGACCCCTCTCCGATTCTAAAATAAATAGCCTCAATCGATTGCCCAGCAAAAAATAATGTACCTACATATTTTTTTTTTTTTTATAGTGACTGGTTTAGTGGTGGTGTACACCACTGTCATGTGACAAAATTGAAGAATTCTTCATAAGGGACCTCATTGAAAGTTGTTTTAAAAAAACTACTAAAGCGATCGCAACGAGTAATAGCTCGTTGGAAAGGTATTGCATCAGGCTTTAATTGAAAAATAAAATTTTTCTAATTTTTCTCAGAAATTTACCTTTTTTCCCATGAAAATTAAATTTTCCCATGAAAATTAAATTTTACGATTTTCCACAGAAGCTCCTAAATTTTCCGGCAAATTTTTTTTTTTTGGATTCCTCATAATTTTTGCTTTAAGAATCAGCAATAAAAAAATGGGCCCCGACTCCTTGTTTGGACAGGAGAGGAGCATTTAAGAGACCACTTTGTTCTCATTGTTTTTATATTTTTTATAATTGAATTATTTGTAATTATTTAACATTGTTTTATTTTATTATTAAAAATACATTTTAAAAATTATTTTACAGTTAAAAATACATTTATGAAGAAAAAATCTTTCTTATTTTGCTGCTTATACTTAATTACAATATTTATTAAAAATTTCAATTGTCTTGGCATCATTATAAAATTAAAGTAACTTTAAATTTAGCACGTCGGCAGACGAAGAGTACCGCTTTACATTAATTGACATATCAGAAATATTTGGTATGAAGCAATGAAACTTTTGCGTTCCAGTTTCAATTATGCAAAGATTGTAAAAATTTTTTTTATTCTTGTACTGAGAAGCCGCGCCGTCTGAGAAAAACGTTACTTTGTCGATTGCATCGAATTTTGATCTTAAGAATTCAAACAGTTTCATTTGAAATAAATAAACGGACACATAATTATGAGCTAAACTCTCCGCGACAACAACAAGGCTTACGGTCTGTAGTTCATTATCTTCGTTTTTGAAATAAATGCAAAAAGGATGCACCGTGCACTGGTCGTTTGCCCAGTGATAAGCCTGAATTTCATCCTGAACGAGAAAAGTGTAATTCTCGGCAAAGTCGCTTATCACAATGAATTCATTTTGGGCTAATTTCTCCTTACTTTACTTTAGAAATTTCGATTGCATCTCGGATATGAAATGGTGCGCCTTCAGTTCATTCAACTTGAATCCGAATTCCTCGATGAATTCCGGAATCTGCTTTACCACGGTCTCAAGGGAACATCTGCCGCTGCTAATTATCCACTGTTTGAAATGCACCTCCTGAATTAACAGCTGTTCAAACTTTTCCGCCAAATATTGCTCTAGCTCGTCAATCTTCGGACAATTGTCGCATTTGGACAGATGACAATTTTCCGTGGGGTATGCGCACAACGACTTCGACAGGAGGTCCCTATATGTTTCAATTTCACCGTGAAATACTTTCAATTTCTTGCATGGAAAGAACATTAATTTGATGTTTTGATGAAACATGCAAACGCAGACTGAATGCGTTCCGTGCCTGTCTAATGCCAGCACGCATTCTTTTGGTCGTAGGATGGCAAACTTAGAAAATTCCACTTTTTCTGCTGGGTATTTCTCTTTGAACTGATGGTATGCTTCGGATAGATTACATAATAATAATCTGCGCTGCTTGTGTACTTTTTCTCCATCTTCACGTGTGATAACATAGTCACGTGTACCTGGGCAGGCGCGGCTGTTGTCATCATTGCAGTAAAAATCTTGAATCAATTTCACCGTTGCTTCGCTGAGGGTCCTTGAGCCAAATTTCTTGGTGGGAGTCGCCAATATGCCCTTCTGTCGAACTAATTCTTTGCTTCTTCTCGCGATGTAAAAAGATGTTTGAAACTGTTCAGAAATCTTGCGTATAGTCCATGATTGAGGCAGCACAGATAAAATGAGATATTTCTCCGGAAAAGTGGTCGTTAAATTGAATTTTCTTTTCAACTGCTCAATCATTTGTTTGCCGTCATCAACGTCATCTGCTTGACTGCATTCGTTATCAGAGCCTTCATCAAATATTGTCGCGATTGCACTCATAACCTTGCCTTTTTTCTCTTTCCTGTATTTTTCACTTCGCAACTTTCTTTTTGTAATAGGCGATTCACCTAAAGTGGTAATAGCCTCATTCAAAGGACTCAAAGACATATTGACCATCGGAATGTCTGCCTCACTATCAGATGAAACATTTTGTTCAATTGTCATTTCACTCTCGGATTGTGGTTGCATTTGTTTCAATGCATTTGCTTGTTGAGACAAATCGATTTTACACTTGGGGCAAATGAATTCTGCTTCTTCACCGTATTGTATATTTAATTCATTCATGTATCGCTTCGAAACACCAGTTAATTTTAATACTTTTATCTTTTTCGAACGATGTCCACTCTTGTTAAACGGATTGCAGCAAAATTTATTCATTTTACTTTAAATTGTCTTTACAGCTTCACTCTTTACTTTACAAAAAAAACACTTTAACACTTTCACGTTTAGTATTCAACTAAAATTTGACTCAGAGTGTGTGAAGTATTTATATTTATTTTTTTGGTAAAAAATAGGTAAAAAAAATAAGCGATATTTGCTTTTCTTTAATAGGAAAATTTGCGTGAACTACTGGTCATAAAATGTTTTTTAAAGAGGGACTTAATTGGTTACTGCCAATAAGCCGACCACAGGTCATAAAATGTTTTGTAAATTTTTTAAATTACCAGGTAATAAATATTTCGCCATATTTATGGAAAATCCGTGTTTTATGACTTGTTTCTGCACGTGTCATTTTAGGCGAAATATTTATTACCTGGTAATTTAAAAAATTTACAAAACATTTTATGACCTGTAGCCTCAGTCGGGTTTGGTGTGCCATTACATGCCACTGCTGCTATTATCCATGGATTTATGGCCGATCTTGTGAAGGCAGGCAGACCATATTCACTACACACTCAACTTGGGGCTCTTAAAAAAAATTGATTTTTTCTTCATAAATGTATTTTTAACTGTAAAATAATTTTTAAAATGTATTTTTAATAATAAAATAAAATAATGTTAAATAATTACAAATAATTCAATTATAAAAAATATAAAAACAATGAGAACAAGGTGGTCTCTTAAATGCTCCTCTCCTGTCCAAACAAGGAGTCGGGGCCCATTTTTTTATTGCTGATTCTTAAAGCAAAAATTATGAGGAATCAAAAAAAAAAATTAGCCGGAAAATTTAGGAGCTTCTGTGGAAAATCGTAAAATTTAATTTTCATGGGAAAATTTAATTTTCATGGGAAAAAAGGTAAATTTTTGAGAAAAATTATGAAAATTTTATTTTTCAATTAAAGCCTGATGCAATACCTTTCCAACGAGCTATCACTCGTTGCGATCGCTTTAGTAGAATTAAATAGAAATAAAACAACTTTCAATGAGGTCCCTTATGAAGAATTCTTCAATTTTGTCACATGACAGTGGTGTACACCACCACTAAACCAGTCACTATAAAAAAAAAAAAAATATGTAGGTACATTATTTTTTGCTGGGCAATCGATTGAGGCTATTTATTTTAAAATAGGAGAGGGGTCGTCCAAATATTTGCCAATTTTGATCGTTTTCATATGGAATTGCTCTATGAGCCTTTGTATAAAAAATATATAATTATTTTTTAGTTCACATGAATTGCACTGTATTCCTTGCCCTATTGCTAAACGCGCAGTAATACAAATTACTTACCATATGTAAAAATCCATGGTACAGGCTGCCTTCTTCTATTATCACAAACTATAGGATTAATAAATTGTAAGGTATTATTATCTTCATTTATATTTATATCAAAACAATATTCATTCTGCGTTAGATTTTTGTTATCATCATGTCGCCGTAATATGCCATCCTAAAAATAAAGATATAAAAAATTCGACAATATGATGGGCCGAACTGAAAAATTTCCAAATCGGGGATAAATAAAATTTTGTAAATCAGTTAATGTTATTCGATTTAAAAAAATTGCAAAAATTTCTAAGTTTATTTAAAATTTTTCAAAATGCCATACACAAATAGTAAGAAGTCTGTAGAATTTTTAGTTAAAACTACAAAAATTTGTAAAAACTGACTTTTCAGACAAAAACAGCCGAAATTAGCAAATTATTTTTGCTAAATCTAGTTAGATAGGAATAGCAAAAATAAAATTAATAAATATAAAGAATTTTAGTTACATTTGAGGTAAATTTTAGTTAATATAAAATAACAAATTTACCTGCTAAAATCAGCAAAAAAATTTTACAAAATAATTAGTAGACTGAAAAATTACACAAAAATTTAAATTTTTTAAAGTTTTTTTCGATTTTTTTAATGCAAATGCAAATCTTGCCTTCTGATATCATCAGTCTATCTTTTTTTAGCAAACATTTCTGGTGATTTTAGCTGTATAGACTGCTATTTTCATTCAACTTATTTTAAATTAAAAATAATAAAAATGGTTAGCAAATTATGTTTTAATATGAAAACTGACGATGGGAAACTGGAAAATCCCCGAAACGATTGTCTTTTCATTCCTGAAGGTGTCAATATTTTGAAAGCCTAAATTCTGTGAAATATTTGTTAGGAGAATATCCTAGTGAAGAATAATGGCAGATTTTTTTGAAAAAACAACTTATTATGTTATTTTATAATAAGGAAATAATTGGCCTCGAACAAGAATAAATAAATTGTTTCTCTAAAATTTCTAAAAATTGCTTAATTTTTGAGAAATTAAGTTCAAAAAGAAAAATTTTTTAAATTATTTTTAAAATATTTTTAGAATAAAGGAACTAAATGCCATTTTCAGAAAAATTAAGTCGCAATATGTGACCTTCTCCGAGAAAAGGGACCTAGTGTGTGCAAATGAAGTTTTGAGAAGAACGCATTGAAAGTTAAATTAAAAATAAAATTTTAATGTTTTTCTCATTTTTATCGAAATCCGTTTTTTGACACACTAGGTCCCTTTCCTCGGAGAAGGTCACATATCTTGAAAACTGTTAACGCTATTTCCAAATGCGAATTCAATATTATTTTTCAAAATTTATAAATAATACAGTACAAGAAAATAAGAAAAATTTAATGCATCGGGAGTGCGACACATCATTTCTAATAGACTTTGGGATACAGATCACGAATATGGACCTAGAATTTTAAAGTTAGCTATAGTTTAAGAAATATTTGCAAAAACGATTTTGTAGGAAAATTAAATTTTTTAACAAATTTTTTGCAAAAAATATAAAATTGAAAGTTCATATGCTATTTTTTTCAACATTTTAAAATGATGAAATATGACCTTTAATGTGATATATTGCACTTTTTGACAGCTGTGATAATATTCGCTATGTATGCATTTGAAATTTCTCTTTTTTCACGATGTCGTTAAAAATTAATCTGCGATGAAAGAATTATCTAATATTTAAATTTGTACCTTTAGTTGACATCTCATGTTACTTAATTTGTCAGAAAAATTTCGGATTTTCTGTTTTAATTTTAAATTAATATTGACTAAACCTGAAAAAGACTGACTTTTTTAATACCTACAAATTAAGGAGTATGTGACAAATCTTAAAATATTAAACCCACATAAAACCATTCAGAAATATAAATCATATATTTTCTAATTTGCAAATTTCGCAAAAAAAAAAACGATTTTAAAATATGCATGTTCAAAAATGTACTTTATTCCATTTTGCCATAGTAAATTTATATAAAATTTATTTGAAATAAAAAAGATGTAAAATGTGTTTTTCAGATTGAATTTTCTGCAAATGTTGATGCAGAAGTTGTGATTCTTTTTATAAAAAGAATTAAGTGAAATATGAATTTACGTCATATGGAAAGATTTTGCAAATCCGATTAAGGGATTTTATTAGATTTGCAAAATAGGAAAATAAGTGAAGTTTTCACTTTAATTGCAATTATATCCTAGATCCTTTACCTAATCAAAATAAGTTGATATGTTTCTGAAAGCCCAAAGTCTATATTTTTAAACCATATTAAAAATTATCCGTAGTCAGGTATATGTATAAATAAGAAATTTTAACAAACAAACTGTCTTTTTTCTACACTCATAGAAAAAAGTTTGTATAAAAGTTAGTAAAACTGTTAGTACTTCAACTTAACAAATTTTTAACTAATTTTTAGGTTAAAATAAAATTTTTTTTGCTATTTTTTTTGCTGAATTTAGTTACTAATTTTTAACAATAAATTTACTAACTTTACAGTATTTTGCTGAATTTTAATTACTAATTTTTAACAGAAGATTTGCTAATTTTACAAATTTTTTTTGTAAACTAAACCACCAATTTTGGAGCGCTTATAAACAGAAAGTTAAATGACTCTAAAAATTACTGCATATTTTTAACTAGCCAAAAAGAATACAAAAAGTTTTTAAATAAAGCTAAATTGAAATGGTTGAAAATTATTAAAATGTATGAGAAAATTTTCTATTTATCGCAATACATTAATTTTTAAAGATCAAGGTTTATTTTGGACGAACCATTTTCATATGAAAATTGTGATTAAAAGTATCTCTGGGGAGCAAGTGTTTACGGGGATGACCCTAATTTTTTCCTCCCAATATTGTACTTTTTAAGCTTATTTAAAGAATACGATATTTTTAATCGGCCACACCTTTCCTGTGGGTGGAGCTTTAGAGGTGAAAATGGAAACTCAAATAAATTCGGAAGTACATATCCGATCAGCAAACAATGAAAATCAAAAGAAGGGTCTCTGAAATACATTTTGTTATGGTCAACATATTATTGTCTATAAATATTACCACTTTTACAAAAAAACATTCTTGGGAAATTTTCATTCTCAATGTCAATGCCACCAAATTTCATCACCATTCAATGCCAATGAAATTTTTTTCAATTTGTATTGATGAAAAAAATGGTAATGAAATGTACACATAATTGAAGAAAAAGCATTGTAATATAAAAAAAATATGAGAAATACGTGAATTTTTAATTTTTTTCTTAATTTATTCTTTTATTAAAACATTAACCCTTTGACACGGGAATTTTAATGGCTAGGAATTTTCCGACCAAACTTCGTGGAAATGTAGATCTATGCCCAAGAAATATTGTTTATTACTTTTATGGTTTTGCAGCACCCCTAGCGGAGATATTTGCAATTCAATTTCAAAATTTAACATGCTACCGGACCCGAACGGTTTAAAATTTTTTTTAAATTTTAATTTTATATTTTTCCTATTACTAATCTCTACATAAAACCTTTTGAATTTTTGAATTTTATTCATCACACAATTTTTGAGACCAAACTTTAGCCATTTTTGAACTTTTAAATTTTAACAAATTCTCAGCAGCGTTGATGATCACAAGACAAAACGCACTCTACTCAGGGCTGCCAAATTTGCCGATTTTTCGGCATTTTGCCGATTTTTTTTTAAAAATATGCAAAATGCCGATTTGCCGATTTTTGGTTGAAAAATGCCGATTTTTTTTAAATTAAAAAAGCGCCATTTTAATTTTTTTGTGTAAATTAATAAATAATAAAATAATTCTATCTTTGAAATTCTTACAGAGTTTTCTATTTTACTAAATGTATCTGAAATTCAATAATTGGAAGCTAAATGCACACCACGCAATATTCTTATACAACTTTTGATATCGAGCAAAGATTCATTTGGTTATTGCAATTTTGGTATTTCTCCAAAATGTATGCAATATTTGTAAAAGTATTATACAACTTATTGCAATATGTAGCAAGAGGATAGACTTGTGTTGTTCGTGAACGAACTAGTTCAATTGAACTAGTCAATTGATCGAAAGACCTAGTTCACTACTAATCGCTCTTCTAGTTCAATTGTTCATTTTACTACCTTTGGCCGGGGATAATTCTATTTCTTTTTATTAATTAAAAATATTTTCTACACTAAACATTTTTCTTTTTTTTTTTTCTTAAAATTCTTAATTGTCTGATATTTTATATCTTTGTTAACTAAAGACGATCTATATGAATTCGCTATCCATTCAAAATTGCCAAACGAACGATCGGTAAAATTGTTTTGTGAACGATTGAACGAAATTGTCAAAGATCTATTGAACTAGAAGAGAGAACTAGTTCGTTACAAGGAATTGAACTTGAAAGGGCCTTCCTCAAAAAGAACTAGAACGATAGTTGCTAAATTTTAAAAACATAATTCTTTAATTTCATTTTAAAATCTGATTCAATTTTATCCTGACGATTCGCATCATTTAATCATTTTATAGTTTAAATTATTTGCTACTTTATTCAACAAATATCTAATTCAAAGAATCAGTTTGATTTTTGTTGACTCATTTCATATAATCAAGCAAATTAATAAAATTTTAACAAATTATTTCAACTAAAAATGGTTAAATTGATTTGTACGTCGCGAATTATTTCATAAAACAAATTATTTAATCGAATCAAATTCGATATAAATTGTACTAATTCATTATCTCACTTTATTCAATATCAAATCATTGATTTCAATTTATTCATTCCTGTTCCGAGTTCCGAAACTTTTTAATTAGAATGGATTTGTAAAATCACACGGAATTAAAATTTTCGGAAATTTGCTGTTTCGAACAAATTTTAGAATTTTTAAACAAATTTTAAGATGAATTTTTATATATTAATTGTTACAAAAAATGTATATATTTGTTTTACTTTCACCAAGCTTTTTCTACACGAAAAAAATAATTCGGATGTGGATCACAGAATAGCAAAAAAATTCGGAATGTTTCACTTTAGAATTTTTTTATGTGGATTCGGAACTTAGAACAGCGCCGATAATAATATAAATTATTCACTGATTCATAAAAACAAAACTTTTTTATGCGAATTGGTTGAAAATGGATTTATCTTTTTCAGAGAAAAAATATTTCTAAAAATTGTGGAACTAATTTATGTAGTATTGGCATAAGTTAATATCTGAACTAACATTTTTTGTTATTATTTAATTTATTATGAATAAATTATTATGAATAAAGGCAAAAAAAAAATATATATTTTTATAAGTGTTTGTGATTGTGCCGATTTTATGCCGATTTTTTTAAATCAAAGTGCCGAAAATGCCGATTTTTTTGGGGAAAAAGTGCCGATTTTTCATAAAAATTATATGGCAGCCCTGACTCTACTGCTCCCATGTTATTTTGAAATTTAACAGCCTGCATAGCATTTTAATAAGAACAAAATAACGAACCGATAACAGTAAATGAATAGCGCTTTGGTTAAAATTCAAATCAGTGACGAGTTGATGAGGTCGACGTACATTATAATGTACGCCACTCGCCAAAGGGTTAAAACAGATACTTCTTTCATCAATTATAAATGTGCATTTAGGCATTGAACAATGCCAATTGAAAAAATTTCAATTAATTGACACATTCAATAAACTGGTTCCAAGTATGTTTTTAAATACACATTTATTTTTTATTTATTTATTTTCATTTCATTTGCTCTTTTTTACCTTTTTCCAGTCCACTATTAACCTGCAAAAGTTTTGTTGATTTCAGAAAATTTTAGCAAAAATTTTGTAGATTTAACAGTTTTTTTTTTGCTATTTTCATTCTACTATTATTTAGCAATTTTTTTGCTGATTTCAGCAAGTTAAATTGTTATTTTCAATTAACAAAAATTTAGCTCAAATATTACTAAAATTCTGTAAATTTAACAGTTTTTTTGCTATTTTTTATTAAACTACTATTTAGCATTTTTTTTTGCTAATTTTAGCAGGTTAAATTGTTATTTGAAATTAACAACAATTTAGCTCAAATATTACTAAAGTTCTGTAAATTTAACAGTTTTTTCTTGCTGTTTTCATTTTATTAATATTTAGCAAACTGATTCTGCTAATATTAGCAGTTTTTTCTGCAGCATAATTTTTAACTAATTTTTAATAACTTTTTCTGCTATTTTTACGGACTTATTTGTATGAGTGTAAAAGTTAAATTTGAAAATATTTCAAAAACTAGAGCTAATTTTGAAATTTGGTGTTCACATTCGTCATATTCATCCCAAAATCTATCATAATTGATATATCGCATGCCCGATGCATTTTTAGTGTTGTACTGTGTAATGGGTCACGCCATATAATTTTGCTACGGAAGTAAAAATAAATTTTAAAATCGAAAACTTTGGTAGCAGGTCGCCAAGAGTTAAGCCTTTTGATTTTATTCAAATTCATACCATATAAGTTTTAGATATAGTGCTACGCTAATCAGCAAAATAAATTGGAAATCTGAAGAAAAACATTTTTTTTTGTGAGAAATGCCGATCTAATAGACATTTTAAAGTAGTTAATAAGTTCTACAATAAAATATAAACAATAATACAATTTAATGGAAAATCACTGATGAAGCCTGTCCATAAAAAAAGGCAGAAACTAGATCTAGTCTGATTTGCAAATTAATAATGTGTTTATAAAGTTTGAAAAAAATGTTTATTCTTCTTCTTAACCTCAAACCTACTAAAGTTCCATATTTATTATCACTTTTACGCTGGGTTTCATATTGACGATTTATGAGTTAACTATTAGTTAACCCAAAAATTTGTTGTTGTTTTGTATATAAATTTTTTGGCTTTTTCTTTTATTTCATTGTTAAGTTAAAGTTAACCCTGTAGTATGAGACCCACCGTTAGTTGATAGTCAATGTACCTAGTTAACCTTTTAAAAAATTCCAACCAATTTGGAGTCGAATAGTAAATGTCTAAATGAACAATAGTGGAGCCATATTTTATGTATATGTAGAAAAACCGAATGATAGTGGGAACTCAGAGTCAAGTGCCCAGCAAAGTTTAATTTTTCCCACATTTTTTAAAAGGACAACTTCTTACCTCATATAATGTCCACTTATTATCGGCAAAAACTTCTGGTGCAAGCATTTTACTTTTCTCATACTCACACAAACTACCCAAAATTATTGGGTAAAAATCATGTATTAAATGTTTTTCTATTGACTGTTTATTGGCCAATGTTACATTCTTTGTAAATCCTTTATCAATATCAGGTGATGAATTAATATTGTAAAATTCAAAAATTTGATTTGAACAAAATCTCATACAATTTTGAATGGCACAAATGCAACCACGTTTATAGGGCTCAATATTATTGATTCGAGTGCCATTATCAAAAATTTTAAAATCATAATCGTGTACTAAATCGGGTGTTATCAAGATGTCATTATTGAATAAATATGAATTATTTCGTAATAGTTTAGACGTTGTCAAATCAACTGTATGTTCATAAGAGCAATTTGTTATATTTTCACTTTTAGATTTTGCGGTTAATATAAAAATTTCAATTAAAATTGAACTATACAATTTTAAATACATTTTGATATTATTTTTTATTATTGTATTTTATTTTGCTATTATTTTCTATTATTTTCTTTAAATCCAATTCTTTTCGTCTGTTTTATATTATTTCGTCTTATTGACTATTTAAACTATAATACAACTATACAAATCAAAACCGTTTGTAAATGTTATTTTACAATATTGTTTGATATTGAAAATAATATTTTATTTAATCTGAAGATTGTTACAATGAGTGTTATTTTGTTCGGTTTTAAGATCAATTATAATTAGTGTATAATAATAGAAACCCGATTAATAATGAATTTATATAGAAGTACAGGGGAGGGCACAGATCTGTCACCGAGGGCCATATTGTCAATTTCATAAATTATAAAAGGTCGCACCATACACTGAGAAAATTGCCTGCGTGATATTAATGAATTTTTGCATAAAACCAACGAAGTTCCACTGGCACTTGTCCAATGAAAATTTTCATTGAATTAATGGAATTTTTCAAAAAATGGTATGAGAAATTTCAATTTATTTATTAAAAGTTTCATACACTCAATGAAAAAGTTACATTAAAACTAGATTTAGAAAATATATGAAGCTTTATCATAAAATTTAAGAAATTTTTCATTTACCTTGTGAAGAAAACTTCATTAGTTGAAAAAAGTTAAAACTACATTTATTTAACTAAAATGCAAGCGGACTGAACTTAATTTTTTTTATTTTTTTTTTAATCGTTTGTTTGACAAGAACCGATTGCAAATTCAATTTTTCAACTTCTATTTTGGCATTTTTAAATGAAATTAGTTGAATTACAAATTTCTGAAAATTTCTTTCATATTTTTTGCTTTGATCTGTGGTGACGCGGAATCGATTCAATGAATATTTAAAAACTCAAGTAGTTATAAGAGACTGAATATTATTCTGATAAAAAAATGTGTATAAAAAATCATAGCTTCATTGGTTAAAATTTTTACATATTCTGTCCTGCTGGCCTTATCGAATTATTTCAATTTTTATTCTCTGCAATTTTATTAAAATAAAAATATATCATCTTTCTTTAATTTGAAAATAATTTAAAAAGAACAAGATATATGATCTCGAATCGAACGAAAAACATTCATTTACAAAATAAAAAGATCAACTATACATAGCCTTCATTCACTTTTTATTTAATAATTTCGTTGCGCAGAACAGAAAAATTACCATCTATTTAAAGGGACAGACACTCTGTATTAAAGGGTTAATTTAATCGATGATTACAAACCTAAAGATTTTGTCAGTATTTTGAGTGCTGTTTAATTAATTAAATCTCCAGATCAATGAGGGCCAGTATTATAGTCAGCACTAACAAAGATGGTATGTGAATTGGTTCTCCCCAATCATAATGAGATTCGAATATGTGATAGCGAAGAAAACAATAATGAAGGTGTAATTTCTTATAGCGGCCCAACCTCAGTTGTGCAGTTAAGAATTGGGGTAAAATTTAACCAATTTTTAGGGTTTTCAATTTATTTCTTGTGGTTTGAAAGAAAATAGATTAATTGGGTATCAAGCGAAAGCTTTTCTGGATACTTCTTCCAGTAGGTATACATAAAATGTACGAACATGTCCAAATTTTTTCTTATTAAATTTTTATTTTTTTTCGAATACTTTTAGCTGAAATTTACATATAATAATGTCAATTTAATCGAGGAGGTGTCGGAGTTTTTTTTTCAAAATCCGTTATCGTTCGGATTTGTGACGACTTTTTCCATAGCAACTTTTTCACAAATATTTCAAATAGAGAAGACTCTCACAAATTCGAACCACTTTCTTTTTGAGGTAATTTGATTTTCCGAAATTTTCGAATTTCCGGACGTTTTTTTTTTTTTTTAATAGACAAATAAGAGTGAACCAAACTACATTAAATCGGCCATATGTTCCACTGGGAATTAAAGGATTAAATATATATAAACTACATTAAAAGTGATTTTTAAAGTTTTTTTTTAAATTTTATTTAAATTAATTAATTGAGCAAGTAACTTACTTCTGTATATAAGTTTTGTCAGTTGTATAGAATTTTGATGCATTGGTTGCAAAGCTGCAGTCACATTTGGTGGAAAGAAATGTGCAACTATGTTTCCATCATCGCTTTGCATTTTCTCAATTGGTGCATGTGCGGATCAGTTATCAATAAGCAAAAGGGCAAATTATTTCCTTCCGAAAAGTGGATGACCTGTTAGATAAAAAATTTATTTTAAAATTATTCACTTTCAATTAATTTTATTTACCTTACTTCAATAATAAATATTTTATGAAACCAATTATGAGAGATCCGAGATGTCATCCAAGCAGTTTCCGAAAATTCGTAATGAAGTGGGTTATGAAATCTTTAAAACACTTTGGATTTTTAATCACAAACTTCTCCGTACAAAAGGGTCAAAAATTAGTTTTGTTTATAGGATATCCTTGAAAATAGGACGTGTCTAGATATTATATATACCGCTGGACGCGCCTCAAAGAAACCTTTCTTATGATACCCATATTGAGTATGTTGTCTTCAGCAGAAATGCAAAATGCTAAAACTAAAAAAAGACTTTTTTTAAAAATAGTCCAGCTCGTGCGATCTCATTGTTAGACCCGAAATATTTTGGGAATCATCATAAAACAAACCAAGCTTTATTGTGAGGGGGCACTTTTTTAACTTTTTTTCTGTCCACATAAGGTGAGTCGCTCTTATATACATGTATAAAATTGTAACTCAAAATTTATGGAGAAATCTTGAAGGACATAATCCTAAGCGATAAGAAATTTGATTTAAACTTTTTTTTTTGTTAATTTATGTGTTAATCTCCATACAAAAGGTTAGAAAAGCCTGCACTTTTTAGGGACCTCTAAATGTGATCCAATTTCGCTGAAATGCGGTGGAGATGATGCTGTGTTTTATTCACCACGATCCGGCCTTGAGGAGCAAAGATCGGACTACGTCCTGTTTCCTCATGAAGAACCCTAGTGTAAACATTCGTGATCTACGTCCTAAAATGTATCAGCTTTGATAGGTCGCAAGTCCGATGCATTTTGAGTGTTGTAATGTGTTATCAATAACTTAACCACAAAAATGTGTATTGTTTTCAAATCACTTATATAAAATACTAAAACAATTAATAATACTTTATTTATAAAGGCCACCTAATGAGGAAGGCATCCTTGAAGTCACTGATCGATTTTACTGAAATTTGGATACTTGACAGAAAAAATTATTAATGCAATTTTTTAGCGGCTCATTTTATACTTAGTGGAAAAAAAGTAGTGGTTTCCGTTTTCTAAGAATCATAAATTTTTTCACAACCGTGCTTGTTTATCTACACTCACAATATTTTAACGTTAAAAACAACCTAAAATACATACTAAATTAATTGAAAACACAATTTAATTTTGCTATCTATTTTTAAACATTGTTTTAACAATCCATAAAGGAAATAAAAATAGTTGAAGTCTGTTAAAACAATTTTCAATTTTTAACTGACAAAAAAATTCAAACAAAAAAAAGTTACACAGTGTACACAACACACACATTCATATTTTTATTGGCTATGCTTGTGTGTATGAGTAAAGAATTTCTTATAATTTGAATTAAAATAATAATTTTGTATATAAAATATTTTAACAAAAAAGAAAACCGAAAATAATTGAATTTTTTGTTTTAAAACAGAAAACAACGAAATTATTTAAATTATTTTTTCTAAAAATAGAAAACTAAAACTAGAACATTTGACTGAAAATATCAACTCCTACAGACGATACGTATTTTTTTATAGTTTTTTTTTATTGACTTATACAAAGAGTTTCCATGTATTTTAAATCATTCTTCAATTGAAAGCAAACTTTATCTTACTTTTCAAATAAACCTCAATCGGTTATGGAAAATATATTGTGAGTGTATGTATATTTAAGAAAGACCGAATAATTGACTCAAAATAGCCCAGCCCATTCTTGTTCGGCCTATACATCCGATAAGAGCGATTTTTGGAAGGTTACGGGGAGGGGCAAAAAAAGGTATACGTCTTTTGACGGCTTACCAAACCTTCTTTCAGAGACTATTAATTATAGAGATAGGAAATCAAAACTTAAACTACTCACCGATAGAGGGCGCTGATATTTAGTATTACCTGAGCAACTATTTAGTATCAGTTTAGTATCAGCTTAGCCTATATTTAAAAACTCAAAAACTGCTGAAAACTGCTCAAAATAAGGAAGAAACAAACGCGGAATATATTCAAATAATAAAATTTTAAATATTTGTTTGTATTTTTTCCTTTGTTGTTTGTTTTTATTTAAATTTAAATAAAAAAAGAAAATTGTCAATTTTTTTAACAAAGTGCCATCTAGTGACAGGGATATTTTTATAACTTATTTTTTTGGTGATGCCATACCCCTGCCTTCTTTGGCTAGAAACCTGAAGCTTAACAAGAGTGTTCCTTGGAGTATGGGCTAATTCAGTAATAAGATATTTTTTGGAATTTTCGTCTATAGCATGGCAAAATAGGGGTCCAAGAGAGGAAAAGCTTCTCCCTTAATGGTCTGCCCAAGCCGCTGGACCAAAAAAGTAAAAATTTTGTACGAAGTTTCAACCTCCGACGTAGATGTCCTCTTAACGGCCTACCCAAATCGCTAGTGCTAGTAAGTTGAAATTTGGTACGAAAGTTCACATTCTGCGTGGACATCCGCTAAGGTGATATTTTTGGAAATTCCTACGGGAGGGTCAAGAATGTGAAAGGGGTGTGGGCAAGAAAAAGAAGGGGTAAATTGAGAGCCTTGACGGCCTGCAAACCCCTTTGGCTATATGTTGTCCCTCAAGTATGTACTAATCTACTAAAAACTTTTTGAAAGTTGCTCAAGAACGTGGTGAAAATGGGGGTTCGAAAGGGAAAAAGTGCCTTCCTAACGGCCTGCCTAAACATCTTTGGCTAGAAATCTAAAATTTAAAGAGCGAGTGGAATTGGAACACTATAATTGAAACACTTATAACAAGGAATTGTTCGAAAATAAATTTAAAACCATTATCATTATTGATCATCAATTCCATCCAATGGTAACTAAATTATCAACAAACTAGTCCACTCAATTCATTGGTAAAGGAAAATACTGCAAAAAATATACACGGAGTTAGAAGTACTGCAGAACCGAAAGCACATTTTTAGCATACTCTCTTCTTTCCCTTCCAAAAATCCTATAAAAGAAGGCGGAGTTTGTTATGTTGATACATCGCACAGTGTCGTGTTTTCATATAAACGGTGGCCAAAAATAGAAGGAGTTTTCATAAAAGAATGAAAATTAGTACACATTGCTTTTATAAGTAGGAAAGAAAAAAAAACGAAGTTTAGAGAAAATCGACCCAAGGACACGCCCACCTCCCATATATCCTGAAATGAAAAAACCTTATATTTTCCAAAGTTGTTTCTAGAATTGAACCAAATTTAGCTCGATTGGTCTCTGATATATTCCTGATAACTTTGTTTAATTTTATGAAATTATCTCAAAGGACACGCCCACCTCCCATACAACCTAAATTTAAAAATTGTAATAATTTGGAAATTAGCAATCCGATAAGATTGAAATTTTGCATGTGAATATATTTAGTAATATTGTAACATATTTACAATTTTCAAGAAAATCGGACAAGCGCCACGCCCACCTCCCATACAACCTAAATTTGAAAATTGTCATAATTTCTAAATTATCGATCAGATAAGAGCAAAATTTTACAAAAATTAATTTAGTACGTAAGTCCTTGCCGCTCAGTAAAAAATAAATTTAGAGACATAAATTTTATTTATTTAACATAACATAGTTAACATGCATACATAATATATATATAAGTATTACAGGCAATCAAAGTATATTAACAATTATCACTGTAATCACTTTCAGATTCTACCAATGATTCATTAGCTGTTTTTATGTCGTTAAATCTTTTTTTTTCAACTAAATACTCTTTCAGATCATTTAAATCACTTTTTCTTAAAAGTATTTTCTGACTGCGCATCGAAATTGATGGCTCTGACTGCAGAATAAGATAATTTATGAGGTCTCTCATGGAGGCAAACCTACTTATTTTTCTCGTATGTCTTAATCTTGCATTTCTTATAATTTTATGACTTGATTCTATTGCTTCTTCTGATAACATGAATAGTACCAAGAATATAATTCGAAATATAAAAGTGCAGTATCTTTTAAAAGTTTTTCAAAACTTGATATATTAATATAATGACCACTTGAAAGTGTTCTTAAAATAATGTAAAAATTTTTTATTAACCTTACATCAACATTAGTAATCTGAGCTGAAAGTTCCACATCAGAAAAGAAGCGCCTTGCAGTATTGCCATCATTTGTTGTGCCATACCCCGTCTTAACTTTATCAACTATAAGACCCATTTCAGACTTAAATTTTGCTTGAATATTTTTTTTTTGCTCAGCAACATGATCTTTATTTTCTTTTCCTACCACTTTCCATTTCTTTATATGCTGTTTGTAAGAAATATGCAAAATGCATTCAAAACATTTGATCCATGCATGTAATGTCGACAATCCATACTGATAGCACTGCTCATTCACAGGCCTTTCGAAAATCTATAAGCTGTTCATTTCAGATGGCTTAGCTCGACATAAAGCACAAGTTGAACTAATACTGTTTCCACTTAATACATTTAAAACTGCACCATCTATCATCGTCAATTGCATTTTATAATGAACATTAAGATTTTTGTTTTTTGAAATGTAATTATATGTATGTAGACCTTCAATTTCTGAATTTATGCTTTCCCTTACTGATTGTATTACATTTGGGTTCTCCTTTGTAAAAATAATTTTAAGTGGTCTACATAACCTCTAAGACGAATGTTTATAATTTTCCCAAACTACTTGATCATCTGCCCAATCCAACAAGCGTAAAGGAACAAAAGAAGTAACAAACATAAATTCATCACTACCTTCCTCATTTTCAAATTTTTGTTTGTACACACTATGACCACTACTGCCGTCAAATCCCCACTTGCATTCCAGAACTATATCATTTTCGGTATCAATATCATGAACATCTAAAATGCTTCTTACAGTTTTGTCTAAAATCTTTTGTAAGGGGACCTCTGCAGAAGTTTCTGTTACTTGTATGTCATCAGGCAAAATCTTTTTTTTAGCATCTGCAATCATATAGTATGACGGAAAGCAATTTTAGTGAACAGAATTTACTACATTTCTCTTCATATTGTACTGCCTCATAGATAAATCCATATCAATGTATAATGCTAGAGCACTTTCAACACAAATTTTCTTATCAGTATTTGAATCTGTTACCCTTTCTGCGGCTTTTTTAAGAGCTTCAGATGAAGTAGAAGCGACAAGTTCTTCCACTCGCCTCCTTTTTGTTCTCATTGAACCCTCCTCATAAGAAACATTCGGTCGGCCTCTACCACTTGTATTTGCTTCCTAATATAGTATAACACAATTTAGTTTTATTGTAAAACCAAAACTTTATACGGAAACTTACATTACAAATGAATTCACCAAATAAATCGCTATCTAGCCAGTCACTCAACTCAGTTTCAAATCTATCTCTCATGCGATGATATTTAGACCAATTGTTAGAAAATTTTAAAAGAGTAAGCCTTATTTTCTGTTGTTCCCTTTCTAATAATACGCGTTCAAAATGATTTTCTACAAAATCTTTAACATGACGCATAACATCGCAGGGTCTGTTTTCCTTTATCTCTAGCCACAGTTGAAAAATACTACGAATCCGCAACGAGGTCGGCACTAAAAAACAATCACAAAAAGAATTCGTGCAATATCGGGCAGCTGAACTTTAAATATATTAAAATACATACTTGTAGCTACAAAATACAAAAAAACAGGAAAAGTGTTATTTCTACTTTTTTTAAATTCTCTACGAAAGTTCACGGTTGCTGAAAAGTCTTGACAATGCCTCACTACTATCTTTTTTTTGAACGGTATCTGACATATGATCAATATTTGTAAACAAAAACAGTGTTGTAATTATAACTAGAAGCATCACTTACAACCCTGTTACAAATTTTGGTAGCCGTTACATTCAAATACTTAAATTCTTAGTATTATAAATGAACATGAAATTTGGGATTTTCCCATAAATTTCGTATGCTGAACACAAAGCTTGACTTTGAACCACTATAACTTTAAAATTTGTAAACATTTTAAGAAGATATTTTAGATATCATCTAACCAGAGTGTTAAAAAAAAAATAAAAAACGTTCAAATTCTAACATTGACTTTAACCATTTTTGGCCAGCCTCGTGATACAGTGCATCGTGAACAAAAATCATTTCAAATGCCATTTTTTTCTTATAAGGTGGACTTTTCCCTCATATAACGCGTTTTTTTTCTGCAATTCTACTCTGTTTTTATTACAATATGACTAGGTTCGTATAACTCAACTTTCGTAGAACGCGGTGTACTAAAAACTAGTTAAAAATTACCTTGTCTTTTTTCTGTTTTTAGTCCAAAACTTGCCAAAATTTCCTGGAGATTTTTAATAAAATTTGCCATTTTCAATAATGTAGAAGGTAACTGAAATACAACTAAAATTTTGCAGATTTCACAATTTGATTTTTGCTGTTCTTATCTTTAGTATTTAGAAAAAAATCTGCTATTTTGCAGCAGTTTTTTCTACAAGGTCATCTTAACTAAATTTTATAAGCTTTTTCTGCTATGTCTAGAGGTTTATTTTTTTTTGTTTTTAATTATATTAATCGATTGTTTGCTTGTCTGTTTGTTATGCGATCATGCCCAAGCGGCTTAACCGATTTTCTTGAAATTTTCTTTACAGAAAATTGTTCCCAAAAGCAACTCTTTCCGTGTTTATGCGTGACTTTATATCATCATCGAAGCCACTATCTTTGGTTATCGTACTCCCGAGTTAGGAAAAAGTTTCAACATCTTCAATCACAGTACCGTTCAGAGTCAGAAGTGTAGAAATATTTGCGTCGATGCGCATTAGTCTAGTTTTTTCAATATTAATTTTAAAGACGATTTCTGCAGCATTCAACGAAAGTTTGAACACTTTACTTTAAATGTGCTTGGAAATGTGTTCCATTACACAAATATGTATCGTCAGCATAATCGATGTCATTTAGCCATTCGGTAAGGTTCCATCGAATATCATTTGAAGCGTCAATGTTGGTTTTTTGCATCACGTGGTCTAGCATTAGTAGGAACAGGGTTGGTTACAGAATGCAGCCTTGCTTAATAAAGGGAGGCTTTCAGTTCCATTCATGCGGACACGGATTGTGGAATCTCTATAGAGTTCCCAAATGAGTAAAATGATCTTATCAGGAATGCTTTTATCAGTTAGGATTTTCCACAGAGCATCATCGAATGCGCGTTCAAAGTCAACAAATAGCCGATAGTGGTGTATGTCGTGCTCCTTAGGTTGCTGTATTATGATGCGCAAGGTGTTTATGTGATCGCCGCACGACCTTCTAGTTCTAAAATCGGCCTGTTTGCGGCGAAGCATGGTGTCGACTGCAGGGCGAATTTGGTCGAGTAACAGCATGGCCATTACCTTTGCTATTGAATTAAGCAGTGTGACACCCCTCCAGTTCTTGCATTACTTCATATCACATTTTTTGTGGAATTGTAATGACAATGCCACTAGATTTACCCTTTCTTTATATGTAGGAGGAGTTGTTGAAATATCTCACCTTTGATTTCGTCTTATTGATTTTGATAGATCGAAAGTACCAGATGAGTTTAGTGTTATATCCGCAAGGAATTCACTCCTTCGAGCTAGCTGTTCGTCTCTCTCTCTCTTTGATGCATATCCTGTACAGGATGTTAGCGAATCATAGTTATATTATATATAATATTTGCAAACGTTTCCCTATTTGCAGCCAGGCGGACGAGTTCTCCAATTGACCGAATGCCAGTCCACGATCTAATATTGCGTAACCAAGATATCTGCTTTCGTCCAATCCCACGCCTACCCTCTATTTTTCCTTGGAATATAAGGAGGAGCAGCTCATATTTTTCTCCCCTGACGATGTGACCAAAATATGAAGTTTTATGGAATTTCATCGCATGAAGAAGTTGACGTTCAGCGTTCAACCTTCTTAATATTTTGTTATTGGTTATAAAATCCGCCCATGAAACTCGAAGTAGTCTACGATAAGTCCACATTTCAAAGCTTTCAAGCTTATTCATGTGTTCAGTTTTAAGGGCCCAAGACTAGACCTAATGCAGGCACTTAACCATACGTAGGCGAAGTTGTATGGCTAATTCGCGACTACATAAAAATGTTTTATATTTTATAAAATAAGTTCTGGCCATTTAAATTCGACATTTGTTTCCTTATCTGCTGTCCAATTTTCCGTAAGCCAAGCACCTAAATATTTAAAACTAGATAAACGTTGTTGTTTATAGAAAGTAGTGATTTGCATGTGGAGTTTTATCGCGACTTACAATCATAATTTTGGTCTTATCTATGTTGATCTTTAGCCTGAGTGTTGCTTCTCTTTAAACAAAAAAAAATATATATGTTGCTGTGTTCTTGGATTTTGTTAAGGAGTGACTGGAGGTCTGCAAGATTGTCTGCTATTAAAGTGGTATCGTCTGTGTAACATATGTTATTGATGAATTCGCCATTTACTTTTATACCCTTTTCAACTTCCTCTAAAGCTTCGTGGAATATAGCCTCTGCATATAGATTGAAGAGTAAAGGTGAAAGAATACAGCCTTGCCGCACTCCACTTTTGAAATCAATATCATTCGTGTGGCCATGTGCAAAAGAATGATATTCAGTGAAATGAATGTCCTTTTCATCTATATCAAATCTACGTAAATTTTCCATGCTTTCTCGTAATCAACGAAACATAAAAAGACATCTTTACATACATCTATACAATTTTGAACCAGTGTTTGGACGCAGAACAATGCTTCTCGGGTACCAGTTCCTGATTTAAAACCAAAATGGGTTCTGCCCATATGTATTTCGCATTTGTTGTATAAACGATTGTGGATGATTTTCAAGAAAATTTTCAGAGCATCCCAGCAAAACCTTCTATTACCAGGTAAAGGGAAATGTAATAAGAAACCAAAAATTGTAACTACTTACACTTTGGTCGCAAAACACATTATTTTAACATGGGGGTGTCATTGGGGGTAAATGGTTGCCTAAATCGTACCGGTATAGGCTAAAATAAGTGATTACGAAGGAAGTACTGAAATAAGTAGTTACTTGTTATATTAAAAGTACACCGAGACGAGCAATGTAATTAGATTTAGATAGTAAATTTTTATTAAATCGTACTTTCGCCTAATAAGTAGTTATATTATGCAATACCAATAACTTCTTATTTTTACCCTTATTAATAAGTTATTATAAAATATAATATAATAATATAATATAATATTTTAAAGCCTCCAAGTAAGTAGTGATATATCTCCATATCGGTAACTCATTATTTCATACCTCCCACATAAGTATTGATGTATCACAATATTAGTAACGTATTACTTAAAGTTTCTAAGTAAAACCAAGGGTAAAGGGGTACCCATTGCCAGGCAATGCGTGAAAAAGGTCAAACCCATTACCAAGGTTTTGCTGGGATGGCTCATTAGACTTATAAGTCTATAGTCATTGCACGACTTGGGATTATTCTTTTTGGAACTGTTATAAAAGTAGATTTTAACCACATAGAAGGGTATATTCCAGTATTATATACTTGATTATATATTTCTACAAGTAGGTTGAGATTATGTTCATCTATTAGTTTAATGATCTCCATAGGTAAGTCATCAGGGCCTGGGCATGTTTGTTTATGGTTCAAAATTAAAAAAAAATTGATCTAAGTGGCTTGATTTTTTTTGCCACACCTTAAACATTAAATTTTGTTCAAAGTTGGGCGTAGGGTGCATGATCAAAAATGTTCTAAATTACACTATTAAGCATTTCTGAAGCTCATTCTTTTAGAAAATGTCCAAAAATACTGAAAAGCTTTTAAAAACTTGGATATAAAAGTGAATGAAGTAACCCCCTTTTTGCAAAAAATGCATTTTTTAGGACACACTTAAAAGCTTTGATTTTAAAATGCGTCACTACTAAATGACTCGAGATAATTGAAAAAAGTTTTCATTCTGAAATTAAGAGAGAGGTCATGATAATGACATAACGAAAGTCTAAGTATTTTTTTCTGATAATGAAAAACTTATTGGGAAAAAACCAAAACAAGTCAAGGGAAAAAATGAAGAATTTGAAATTCAAAGTTAAAGATTTTTTAAACTATAAGAGCTATCTATGATACTTGAAGCATGTTATTTTTCACCTTATAATCTAGATTATAAAAAGTCTAAAACAAGCGAAATCGGTTCACATTTGTAAAAGTTGTACGACCATAAAGCTTTTGTATACCCGAGATGGTCAACTTTTACACCTTGTAGCACACCCTGTGATAAAACAGGGTGGCTCCAACACTAATTTTGTAAAAGCCTAGATTTTTATCTTTTATTACCATTTTTTTTGGTTTGGAACCACTGTACTCCGTTAGCATACTGTGTAGAGGTCTCGACTGAAAATCTGGCGGTCTGTATTCGATTCCTGTCACAACAATGTTATTTTTTCTAAAATATTGAATACAATTTTCTTTTATTTAAAATGTTTTTGAAAATCTATTTTTAGACCAGCCCTCGTCATGGGAGGGTTGTCAAGTCAGCGTCAACCAACGGTTGGCCGCTATTATCAATCAGATAACAAGACAATACTATCAATATTGTTAATCCCACGCGAAACCTACCGTCGGCAAAGGTTTGCCAACATTGTGCCGATCGTATTTTTCTGCCTGAGTAAGTTTTTAACAGTATAAAGATTTCTGAAATACCCTTTCAAGAATATAAAGGGTGGTCCAATTAAAACGCATGATGTTAATTGTAAATAAAACAAAAAGTTTTCAGAGAATTATCTTAATATTTTTTATTATGATAGAAGGACCTATGACAATTATGTGTGAAACAAAATATCGGTAGCATACCTCTATCCGATGGTCTATATTTTCAATGACTCTGAGACATAATTTAGGTTCAATGTCGTTAATGTGCCGAATAATATCCCCAAAGAAAGAAGTCCAACGGTGTCAAATCACATGATCGTGGCGGCCAATTAAATCGCCACGACGTGAGATAACACGGCCATTGAATTTCTCGCGCAAAAGAGCCATTGCACAGTGGGTTGAAACATAGGTAAACTGAGGATTAATTCAGGGAAGCCAATTATTGTTGATATAAAATTTTTTATGGAATAACTGTACATTATTTAGTGAAAAAATAAGGTTTTTGAAAAAAAACTGATAGAAAATATTTTTTTATTTAAAAAAGAAGAGAAAAATTATATGTACATTGGACTGGTCCAAAAAAAAAAAGTTGGAATTTTCACGCTCCACAACCCTACAAATATGCCACTTTGAAAAAAATGTGGTCTGATCAAAAAAATCACCAAAAAAGTTTTGTTTAGAGGTAGCACATCGCAATTGAAGTTTCGAGGTTGTACTTGTTCTATTATTTTTAATTAATTAAAAATAATGGAAAAAATGAGATAAATTAAATATTATTATTATGATCGCGACATATCAAATCTAATATATTTTTAGGTGTACATTACGAATATGAAATCAAAATTGAAATCGGAGTAGCGGATTTCGCGAAATTTGAAAATTTCATACAAAAAATGTTCAACTTTGATCAGGATGTTTTCTTATATTTACCAATATTAAAATTTTGTTTTGGCATTAATATATATCTGTGGAATGTCCTATTATGTGAGATAGGGTTTTTGGTAGCAATAAAATTATAGCAAGCTAAATAATAGCGAAAAATTAAAAAAAGTAAAATTTTAAGTTAATTTTCAAGGATATCTGTTATCCTTTTAAAAATTAAAATCAGTGTTATATATAATGAAGGCCCTTGGTAAGTAAATTGCAAAAGTATAACAAATTGGATTTTTCGATAACACCGTTTACTGGTAATTAGGAAAATATCTTAAAAAACTTGAGTTTTTTCGAATTTTCAAAAGCCGCGAATGATTCATAAACCACAAATTTTTTTTAAATTTCGATTGCTGGTTCATAATATTCGTTAAAATAAAGATCAGATTTGAGAAATTTGCGCATACAAGGCAAAAACAAGTTGAATTTTTAATTACATCTTTTCGGAAAATTTAGAAAATTTGTTTAAAATATGTATTTTTTTATATAAATTTACTTAATTTTTTTAAGTTTTGATTTAAAATTCCTTTTATTCACATTAATTAAGACCAGATTTAAAAAAAAAATTGTTCAATAATAGCGTACAGGTTAAGAAATAATTAAATTTAAAGTCAACCCTACTTTTTGTATAAATTACTCTAGAGATAAATTACTAATTCTTAAAAGACAAATTTTTGTGCTACCCCTAAATAAAAGCGGATTTAGCTGAAACTTGGCACAGAGAGTTTTTAGACATTAAGGAAAAGGGCAACATTGTGGAGATCGCGAATTCCAACTTTTATGTTTTTTTGGACCACTCTAGTGTACATATATATGCATTTAAATCCATTTTGGGTATTATTGTGATAATAGCTTTAGATATCTTCAACATCATCACCATAATCATCATTATCATTATAATGATCATTATCATTATGATCATAATCATCATTATCATGATCAGAATCCTCATCATCATTGTCGCCTTCTTTGGGAAGAATTAATAATTCCAAAGCCACCTGCGGTATTTTGTGTGTATTTTTTTTTTTTTATTAGTTTTACTCATGCTGGAAATATATGGATCTGAAGTAAGCAGAAATCTATTAAATACATATGTCTTCATTAGTTTTTTCCCGGCTGCATTTACGCGCAAAGTATTCCCTATAGTTTTTAAAGTCTTTGTTTCTAGCCTCTTGCGCTTCCTCCGATAGCTCACCAATTGGCAAAAGGGCATTGGATATTATTTCCGGTCCGTGTATAAAAAATTTATGAAGGGTAGGCGACATTTTGTACCATGGATATATTTTAACAAAATGTTTTGCAGTATTGTGTGCAAAGTCACTAAACTTTTCACTATTGACCTCGTGGCCACATGACACGACAATAAGTATTATATGCATTCTGTTTATTAAATCTAGATCAATTTTTGTTATTTCTGAGGAAACTTCTGCATTCTTAAAAAACCTTCACGCGGTATTGCCATCATTTGTGTTACCAAAGCCTGGTTTTGGTTGGTCAATGATCAATCCAGTTTTTTCTTTGAACTCTTTTTGAATTCTTGTTTTTGTGTCTTTAACAACTTGTTTGTCATGATCTGACCTAGCTTGCCACTTTTTAAGTGGTAATTTATATGCCACATGAAAAAGACACTCAAAAAACCTAATCCAGCCATGGAGAATAGATAAACCGAACTGAAATGTATCCTTGTTCACACTTCTGGCAATCATTTCATCAATACAGTTGAAATCTTTGCTCGTAGCACCACAAACGTAACATTTTTGTATGGATGTTGTTTCGGTTATAGTATTACACACTTTGCCATCAATCATCACTAACATAAGTTTGTGATTTATTTTTATTGATTTATCATCTACTAAAACCACGGAATCCTTCAGAGTTTTGATTTCATTTTCTACTCTTTCTTTTTCAAGTTGTGAAGTACTTACGGTTTCTTTCAAAAATTCAATTTTTATGGGTCTACAAAATCTAGTAGAAGAAGGATTTTGCCAAATTGTTTTATTCAAACAAACAATTTTTAATGGCACAATAGATGTTATAAATACCGCAGAATCACTAGCTTCAGATCCGTGAAATGCTTGTTTATAAGAGCTATGGCCCGAACTTCCGTCAAAGCCCCACTTGGAGTACAAAGTCATTTGCGATATTTCCTCGTTGTTTAATGAATCCAGTACAGAATTCTGTACCATAACTAGACGCTCAGTGGTATGATCTAACAGTCCTTGCAGACTTACTTGAGCTGATGTTTCAGAAATATTCATATGTTCTTGTTCTGGATAACATTTTTTCTTAGCTTCTTGCGTTAGCTTATTTTTAGATTTTTTTTTAGCATTTAATATACATATTAGTATTTAAGCTTTAGTTTTGTTCGAACATTAAGTGTTTTCGTGATCATTTCGAGCTCGTGAGTTAATTTTAAATTTAATAAAAGCACGAACGTATGCAAAAATTAGAATTCGGTGTAAATAAAACAGAAATTATTTTTTGTAAGTGAGCGTGAGTCAAAATTAACTCACGCAACCATCTCTGATAGAAACCAAACTCATTTATAACAATAACTTTAATACCGAAAATAAAGACAAAAGAGAGTTAAAAACAAACAAGTCGATTTGTTGTTTGTTTTTTCAGAATAAGTATTTAGCAACTGGAGTTCTTTCACAAAAATTTTAATAAGTAAAAAAACGCGGTGCCTCTGCAAAAGTTTGGTGTGGAATATATAAGCTAAAATACTATATTAAAATATCACTTAATAAAATTTGCTGGATCGCAACAAGAAATTTGTTGAAACTCTGTGTATATATCGAAAATACCCCAAATATGGAGCACTTTTTAAAAAAAATATTAAAAATATTTGCAAAACATTTATCTAAAAAACATTAATGCAATTATGTAGCCAAATACCTGAAGTTGATGGTTCCATTTTAATAAAATTACTTTTAGAACGCTTAATAAGAATTATCAGCACCCAAAATATCTCAATTTTCAGTTTTAGGCACGGCACGAAAAATTTTGAAAAATTATTTGATTTTGGCAGCTCACAGTCGATAGAGTAATTTACTCAAAACAAAAGTTTTTGGCAAATAGTGATGTAGAATTTAATTACCTTTCACCCAGTACCACATACGAATGTGTAGGATAAAGTTCAGCTTTTGAATTAATTTTCACTTTTGGTACATTTCAACCCTCTGTGCATTGTTTCGTTGGCTGTGTGGCACTATCCTGTTGGAAGCACATATCGTCCAGGTCCATATCCTCAATTTCCGGCCACAAGAAGTCCGTTATCATCTCGCGATAGCGAACACCGACGACGATTCGAGGTTTACGGCTCTTCTGCCACACTATCACGAACAAGAGCAATGTTTTCCGCATAACGAACTGGGTGAGAATGCACAGGTGTTTTCGCATTTTCTACAGACTCGGTTTGCTGAAATTTGCGCACAATTCTCGCGATTGTGGACACATTTGGTCGATTATGCTGAACCAACGAAGTGCACGAAATGCATTTTGATTTGAGCGCCCATTTTCGTAAAAGGCTTCAACAATCTTAACGCGCTTCTCAATTGTGTACCTCTCCATGGTTGAATTTGTCAACATCGTGCATTATGCATTATCCTTTATAATAGAATAACACACTTACTAAAAACTGAGTAAATTTAAAATTTTTTATGAGTGTATTACCATTATAATTGTAAATTACCTGTATACAATTGAATAGCTGATACATTAAATTGTAAATTCTTTTAAAAATTTGTAGCAGCTTAAAATTTTCCAATTCATGCTTAGATTTCTAAAAAATCTAATAGTAGGTTTTATTATTTATTATTACATGGGTGATATCAAAAAATGTGATAAAAACCGTGTAACCACCTAATTTCTAATGCATGGATTACATTTGAGTTATATATTTCGATATATATCAGCGCATTGTCACCTGTTTTACAAAATTTATAACAATCTGACCAATTTTTGGTTAATACATAATATTTGTGACCAATTTTATAGGCCAAATGTAAACTCCGTAACAAGTAACTCATAAGGTTTTTTAACTTTAATAGCTTATATTTTAATAACCAATAAAGCTAAACACTAACTGTAAGAATTTTTATGAAGAGGAAAAGTGCCGGTTTTAATAAAAATTAATACATTTTACAAACTTTTTCGTATATCTTAGCTATCACGACTTCAACTCTGTAACGATTTTTCGTCATAATTTTTGATAAAAATGCATATACCAGAATTTTGGAGTTATCTATTATTTATATTGCGAAAAGTATAATGTTATTTGTACTCAAATGATCGTTGGACTGTAAGTAATCATCCAGTATAACAGACTTGAAGCTTTTCTGCAGCATGTAACATTCTCGAGATGAAAAAGGATGTCTTTAATAAGATTTGAAAAAATGTTGTAAACTCCGTTCCTAATTTTTACACCAAACTATTTAACGAGTAAGAAAATCAATGGCATATTTGGATTCACCTTGTAGGCATCATGCGATTTTGTTTCGGAAAAAAAATTCTGACAAAGCGTTTCTGAAAGAAAACGAAAAAAGTAACCAAATGTAAACCCCGTAACTGTAAACTCCGTAACCACAATTGTTTGCATCAGATTTCATTCAAATAAATGTAGATAAATGTTTAAAATATTTTAAAATAACCATAAACAGAGGTGATTCAACTAATATTTATGCGTCAAAAGACGATTCAACTAATAATTTTGCGTCAAATCAAAAAAAGTTATCAGTTTTTTACCCTAAGCTGCTAGAGCGAAAAACGATTGATTTTGCATTTCATTGGTTTTGAATCGATATTTCGAGTCATTACTGACATTAGTTTGACAAATTAAATTTGTTTCACACAATTTAAGAATTTTTTGATCGTGAAATGTTATGTTTTTAATATATTATTTTGTAACTGCGCAACCTCTGTTGGGATTTTAAAAAATTTTATTTTTTTGAAAAGCATTTAAAAGGACCAAAAATACAAAATTAAAAAAAAAATAAAATTTTTTTTCGTTGAATGAATTTTATTTTTATTCCCGAAACCGCGAATTTGATAAACACAAATTATATATCACTAGAAAACAAATTGAAAACCCAAATACGAAAAACTAATAAATTAAAGAAAATTCGTACGCAATTTTTTTGCTTGCAGAAATGTAAACTCCGTTACAACAAAAAAAATTAAAATTATGCAAAAAAAGTTATTGCGACAACTTGTAGATGAGATTTTTTGCAATTAGGTTTATAATGACTAAACTTACTGATTCCATTAAGAAAAAACCGAAATATTAACACTTTTTGCTTCTCACAAATTTGGCCCAAAAATTTATCAAATTTTTTGATTTCACCCACATATATACATTTAAATACAAGTCTAATAAATGTGATATGTAAAAAACACTGAAAAAGCAATAATGTTTCTTTTGTATTTACCAAATCCATCGTTAAAAAAATCGATTACCTTTTTTCAACCCAAAAGTTACAAAAAGACTTTTGTTTTTATAAAAATTAAAAATTATAACTTATTTTATTAAATTACAAATTTCATCGTTAGTGCCTTTTTAAAAAGAAAATTATTTGTATATATAAAAATTAAGTTAATATTACATTTATAATTTTGTAAATTTTCCCTGTGTAATTGTATTTTTGTTTAATGTTAGTATGATATTTTTTAGTAAAAATTAATTAGTGAGAGTCGCCATTTTTCAGCCTCTAGTTCAATGTTTTTATTTTTTTATCAAATAAAAACCATGCGTATTCGTTTTCCAAAAATTTGTTCTTGCAAACAGTGTAGACCAGGGGTGGCAAGACTTTTTTTTCGCTGCGTGCCAGAAACGGACAAATTTTTTTGTAAAAGTGTCTCGCGGGTCACCTTAATTTTATTTGTCTTTTAAAAGTCCTTTTTGGAAAATTTCTTTTAAAAATATCATCGCAGATGTACATATTTATCAGCGCTACGGATAACCCCCATGAAATAACTCCCAAAGAGAAAAATTAAATAACATCCACGAAATGACGTAAAAATATTTAAGGGTTATTTAATTTTTTTGGGTTTATTTAGTCTTCAAATTATTTCATTATGAAATAATCCCAAGTAAAGTTAAAATAGTTTGGACGTTCCATTTTTGGTGGTTATTTAATTTTGTTAAAAAATGTTAAATTTTTGGGCGCCATCAATTATTTAAGTACGTAAGAAACTGAAAAATATGCCTCAGGCAAAAACTGGATTTGGTTAAAATAAATCGCGCGATTTTTATCATCATATTAATGAATAAAAAGCGAACATTAGGGATTTGAATAGAGAAATTTCTATTTTAGATGAAATGGCTCTGCGAAACAGGATCAAAGTCCAATTTCAAATTCCAACATAGGGGGTTATTTAATAATGGAACTTATTTTCAGCCTATTTTCCCTTTAAAAAAAAACTAATTTTTTAGATCCAATTTTATTACAAGTTGTTTTCCATTTTTGTGAAACTTTCTGGTACTTTCTATTTCTCCGATTATGAGGAATTTTCTCTTCGAAACATATAAACTTCTTTCAATCTAGAATTTTAGAAATTTTCCCAAAATTTTCTGATAATCGAATTTGCGAGTTTTGTATTAACCATATTTCTGAAACCAGAAATGGTTTCAATACAGAGTTTTAATCATATTAAAAGACGATTTACAAGCTCTTTGAAAAATTTCACTATTATTGTAGCAAAATTTAATATTTAACTAAATTTTTTGCTGGTTTTCTAATTGTTTAAAAGATTTTTAAAATATCCAACAAAACGTCGCGTGCTACCTAAAATTCACTCGCGTGCCACTACTTACACGCGTGTCATAGTTTTGCCAGCCCTGGTATAGAACAGTCTCTTTCAGAGAACGTTACTCCCCCTCATTAGTATCCGCGAAAGATCATAACCACAAAAGGTTATGACTAAAATTAGTTTGATTACTTATGTGCAAAACATCAGAGTTTATACTGATCCCCACTTTAAATAAATGAGAATTCTGTACTCTCCGAAGTTTAAAGTAACCAAAAAGACCTCTAAACAAAATTATATCCAATACGATTTAAAAAAATTAAAATTTTAAACACTGCGTGCCACGGCAAAAACGCTAACTTGTTAGTTTAGTAAAAAACGTCTTCCTAATTAATGGGTAGAGAAACACACGTGAGCGCTCACAATATATTTTCCATAACCGATTGAGGTTTATTTGAAAAGTAATAGGTAAAGTTTATTTTGAATCGAAGAATCAATTAAAATACATTGAAACATATTGTTTAACTTTTTTATCAATCAATAAAAAAACAAACCCCAAAAATATGTATCGTCTGTAGGAGTTGATATTTTCAGTCAAATGTTCTACTTTTAGACTAAAAATAGAACATTTTAGTTTTCTATTTTTAGAAAAAATAATTTAAATAATTTCGTTGTTTTCTGTTTTAAAACAAAAAGTTAAAATATTTTCGGTTTTCTTTTTTTGATAAAATAGGTTCTTTATATACAAAATTATTTCAATTCAAATTACAAGAAATTCTGTACTCTTACACACAAACATAGCCAATAAAAATATGAACGCGTTGTGTATGGTGTAGTGTTTTGAAAATTCAAAGAAAAAAACTTTCAAATATGAAAAACAAACCACAAAATAGTTTTTTTTTATGTTTTGTCAGTTAAAAATTGATGATTGTTTTAACAGACTTTTCAATTATTTTTATTTCTTTTATGGATTGTTTAAACAATGTTTGAAAATAAATAGGAAAATGGTTTGAATATAATGAAAAATCAGTAGGCCTTTTTTTTAATTGTGTTTCCAATTAATTTAATATAATTGGCTAACAATGCTGGCCTATTTACACATCGCATTAGTTCAATGAAATTTTGTTTAGAGGTTTTTTTGATTACTTTCAACTTTGGAGAGTACACTCACGATAACGTTACCGTAAAAGTTCAATATTTATTTGAAAACTAAATCAGTAATTTTGTTTCAATTGAATAAGCTGTTAAATTGCAGAGAAATATATTTTTTAACTTTTTCTGCCAGTCATTCAATAAAATAACTATATAAATACGGACTTTCGGTATAAGTTAAAATATTTGGTCAAACTTTTCTGTTAAAAACAATCAATTATTAAAATATAATCAATTTTAAAATAAACGAAACATCTATTATTTTTACCGACTTTGCCAGTTAATTAATTAACAATTAAAAATAAACGAAAAAATTCAATTGTTTTAAACGAAAAGTGGGTAGTCCTTTTTTTAAATTATTTTCAATCGTTTAAAAGTACATATTCGGTTGATTTTAAGGAAAAAATATTGTGAGTGTACAGAATTATAATTTATTTAAAGTGGGGATCAGTATAAACTCTGATGTTTTGCACATAAGTAATCAAACTAACTTTAATCATAACCTTTTATTGTTATTATCTTACGCGGATACTGTTGAGGGGGAGTAACGTTCTCCGAAACATACTGTCTATCCTGTTTGCAAGAACAAATTTTTGGAAAACGAATACGCACGGTTTTTATTTAATACAAAAATTAAAACATTGCACTAGAGGCTGAAAAATAGCGACTCTCACTAATTTCTGATTATTCATTTTTTTATTTTTGAAAACATAATAATAAAAATTAACAAATTTTTATGATAAACTATTTAATTGAAATTTAACACCAACATCAAGAGAATTAGTTTAGTAGGTTTGAGGTTAAGAAGAAGAATAAACCTTTTTCTCTAAAAATTATAAACACATTAATTTTTCAAATCAGACGAGAACAAGTTTCTGCCTTTTTGAATTGACAGGCTTCATCAATGATTTTTTATTAAATTGTATTAATCGTTTAAATGTTTATTTTATTGTCAGATTGTCTTCATATGTTATGATAATTTTTGCAACATCTCGTCGGCGGCAGTATTCGAACACATGGGCTTACTCCTTACATTACAAACATAACTATACTAAGGTGCGACCGCTTAACCATCTCACCCAAGTAAGGATTTGAATGCAATGCAACTAATTAGTTGTTTTCTTTCCTATGCAGCTTTCTGTTATTGTTTTTACTCAGAAGTGATCAACACAGACACATAGAAATATTCTATTTTTAGATTTTTGTTTATTTTCCGATCTCCTCCTTGTCTCCTTTTTTGAAAATTTGTTTACTTTGAATTTCAGAAATTTTGTTTGGTGACCATTTATTTAAAAAAAAGTATTTAATTATCTAACAACAGTGTTGTTTGTTTTTACAAAAACGGTTATATGCTCATTTTCAATTAAAATTTTTATCATTATATTGAAACTATTTTTATCTATGCTTAAGTAAAATAATTTTTAAATATCAATATACTTCCGACTGATATGAGTTTTTCCAATTTAAGTTATTTTACTCTTGAGTCCACATTAGTGATGAGCTCAACATCTATACTCTTCCGTAGCTGAACTTTTTCTGGACAATTTTGTACGAATTGAGGAAGATATTTTCGAAGATCTAAAATAACAAGTAAATAAAAAATTATTTCAACATTTTCAGTATTATTTTTAATGCACATCTACACGAGATAGAAATTTGTCATCTCTAATATTGCCGACACAAATTTATATCGCAAAATACACTCTCTGTCTGACAAGAGTTTAATTTCAATATTATATTTTATTTTGAACAATAATTTGTTTCTCAAAAAGCCCAGGAATGGTTAATAAATTTTAAAAGTATATACCACCCAGAAAAATCTTCATTACTAAATAAGTGGTATTATAATGAAACTAAAATTATAATTTGGCATCAGTACTAATTATTTTTATTTGACAAATTTTTATTTTTATTTTTCAACTACTAATAAGTATATAAGTAAGCCTTATCCCTTTATGTTTTAACTCCTTATCAGCGTACGAATAACTATTTATTTTGGTAACTACTTTTTTATATTTTTATATTATTTTGTATATAAATAATACATATTTAAATTGAAATTAATTTTTTATTGGTGTCTCAGATACACATTTTTTAAATATTTTTAATACTATAATCTTACAGCGTAATTCATAAACTTTTACAACAGTCTTATTGCAGGGTTTTTTTAAGCTAATTTGTGAAAAATAGTATTCATATTTGCTTAATAACGAAAAAAAATAAAGGTGTATGGTTGGTACTCATTAATTTTAAACCTTTAATAAAGTTTGGAGTGAGGAGGTGACTACTTAATTGTTAATTATTTCATTTTCAGACACTAAATGATTTATTAAAGCCATCCTTTCCCTAGAATGTATGGATCCCAACAACCTTCATCCATCAGACTGAAAAAAGCTACAACAACTGCGCAGCTAATAACATTTTTCGAAAAAATGTTCAAAAAAAAAATGTAAAAATAAAATTAAAAAGAAAAACAAAATATAGTGATGCACAGACTATCAAAACATTTTTCGACATTCGATTATCTTTTGTATGCTTCGATAATATGTTCAAAAAAATTGTTTTTTTACACACATTTTCATTGATTTGCTTTATAAATAAAAAAAAAAAATTTTTTTAAAGGCTTTTAAATTTATCTTAGCACATCATTAGTTCTCTAACACTGTGAGACAAATGGTAGGGGTCAGTAATCGGGAAGGGTTCAAACTACCGGTAAAAAAGAAGCTATACGTGTCCCGGCGTTTCGCTGGGTCACGTCTAGGAATCGAGATATATCTATTTGAAGTAAGTAACTATCATATAGGGGAAATTGTCACCTTTGGTGGTCTTTTTTTTGACATAACTCGAGAACCACTAGTCCGATTTTGCTCAAAAAATTACAATTCCTTTAATCTGTTCATATAACGTTTTTCTATATACTCAACAGTTCTGCCGGTAAAAATAAATGTATGAAGAAAAAAATATTTTTTGCCTAAAATATTAAAAAAAAAGTAATAAACAAAAGGTTATTTGATTTTTATGGTAGCGGTGGTAACAAACTAAAAAACGGTCATAAATGTGCGTGGACAATTAAAAGGAAAAAAGAAAAGTGCACTTTTTTAATTATTTGGGTTTTTCCATTGGCTACCTGCATGATTTTGTTACACAAATTGCACCCACATTTATGAGTGGTCAGGTTTTAGAACGTTTCGAAAAATTTAAAACGCACACGAATCAGGTATATAGCCACGTGCTACAATGCTCTCAACATGTGGATCCAAGGGAAACGCAGTTCACTTTCTTTTGGTGTACCAATGATTTGGACTGATCCAGGAGAGCACAATTCCGATAACTGTTACGCTTGCGCAAACAAAATATGTGGAGTAAATCGTAACGGCCTTAAACGAAGAGTTTACATATCTGTTAGAAGTGCACAAATACCTCTACCGCATTCGGATGAAATACCAATTCCACCGCTTCCAAGTCCTGACAGAGAAACTTCTTTTTCTATTGAAACAATGGATCAATCGGATTTCACCTATAAACCAACACCAGAAGCCGGCCCATCGAACAAAATAATTCCAATATCACAAGCAAGAATGGACAAGATTGTTGCAGAATTAAACCTTTCTCAACGTGAAGCAGAAAAACTTGCCCAGCTTTTGAAAGAAGACAACAATTTGGAGCCTAATGCCAAAGTCACCGGATATCGAAGACGACAATTGATATTCCAACGGTACTACACACTCAACAAAGGGAACACATTTGTTTACTGCCACGATATAAAGGGACTGATGGAGGCGATGGCCATTAATTATGTCGCAGCTGATTGGCGAATGTTCATCGATTCTTCGAAATCAAGCCTGAAAGTCGTTTTGCTACATAAATATAATAAAAAACCAAGCATTCCCATTGGCTACAGCACAGACATGAGCGAAACATACGATTCGATGAAAATAATTTTGGATAAAGTTTGCTACACTGATCACATATGGCGGATCAGTTGTGATCTGAAAGTCGTGGCGATGCTAAGAGGTCTCCAAGGAGGCTATACGAAAAACATG
Source organism: Leucophora obtusa (assembly GCA_949987735.1). NCBI lineage: Eukaryota > Metazoa > Arthropoda > Insecta > Diptera > Anthomyiidae > Leucophora > Leucophora obtusa. The sequence continues at coordinate 289,310,990 of OX465295.1, read as the reverse complement.
TGTTTTTTGTGTCTTTGGGATACCCGAAACGAAATGCATGACTGGCTTCCTCGAGATCCAACGGAGAAAGGACACAACTGCGTAAATGATCCACTGGTGCCAATGGAGAACGTCCTCATGCCCCCTCTCCATATCAAACTGGGAATCGTAGGGCCATTGTGAAGCAACCGAAAGTTCTTGATTGTTTGAATAATATTTTCCCACGAATCAGAGAAGCAAAATTGAAGGAAGGTGTTCTGAATGGGCCGGATATACGAAAGCTCATGAAATCAAAGGAATTTAAAGGTGCTTTAGACGGTAATGATTACTTTGCGTGGAGGGCAGTGAAGAAAGACATACGATATTTTTTGGGAAGTACGCGAGCACACAATTACCCCGCTCTTGTGACCAAGATGTTGCACTACTTCCAGAAAATTGGAGTGAATATGTCCCTCAAAATTCACTTCTTGCATCACCATCTCGAATACTTCAGCAAGCAGCTAGCATCAGAGTCAGATGAACATGGCGAGCGCTTCCATCAAGTGGCAATGCCAATGGAAACGCGATATAAAGGCAAAAGGTCGATTCGCTGCTGGCTGAAATTTGTTGGTGGTCGCAAAAGACGTACGATCCCGACAATGAAGATGAAGAAGAAGAATATACAATGGGAGTTTCCTCCGAGGGTAAGTCACAAAAATGAAGTTAACTGACTGATTAAAAACAATTGATTTTTTCCAGATGAAGACAGATCCTCATCCGATACAGACTCTGAACAAGTGGGCGAACCACCACGCAAGAAAGTAAAGGGCGCAAACAAACGAAAATAAGTTTTGCGTTCATCGATTTTTATAACCTATTTATCTATGTAATAACCTAATAATTACCTGTAATAATTTTTAATTTTACGTGTTAATAATAAATAATATATAATAAATATTATCCAAACTCATTGAAACATAAAATCAATATTCTTCTCAAAATGAGATACCTTCACTTAATTGTGAATAAAAGCGAAACGCGTTCATAGATTTTCATGATCTATGTCTCATTTTGTTTAAAGGTTATGTGACTTTGCGTGAAAGTAATACGACTTGCCTTTTTTCCGTTTTGGATTTTTTATGAATTTAAAAAATAAAAAAATTTAATATTTTAGGCAAAAAATATTTTTTTTCTTCATACATTTATTTTTACCGGCAAAACTGTTGAGTATATAGAAAAACGTTATATGAACATTAAAGGAATTGTAATTTTTAATTTTTTTAAAATTGTTTGAGCAAAATCGGACTACTGGTTCTCGAGTTATGTCAAAAAAAAGACCACCAAAGGTGACAATTTCCCCTATATGATATGTACTAACTTCAAATCGATATATTTCGATTCCTAGACGTGATCCAGCGAAACGCCGGGACACGTATAACTTGTTTTTGACCGATATAACATTTCCCGTTGGTTTCATCCCATCCCGATTTTGACTGTCGCATAGTGTAATTTAAGAAAATACATTTTCACTTCCAATTAACGGGGGTAATCGTTTACTAAATTTGTACAACGATTTCGACTTATTTGACAGAAGAGATATAATAAACAATAGTGTTGCCAGTATCAAATCGAATAATTAATTTATAGTTAAAGTACGATTATGAATCAAGGTTTCTAATAAGTCTTTATTAAACGAAATGTGTACTTTAACTATAGCAACCTTCAAAGGCACATTAATGTTTTCCATATTATTTATTGTATTCAAAAAATTTTTTGAATTTTATTACAGTTTAATAAAACAAATGAACATGCAAAACAACAACAAAAATCGTCCAATTAGCCTCTAATAAGACAAAAAGTTTTTTGTGAATAACCATGTAAGTAATTAAGGACCATTAACAATAAACGAATTAAGCTAAACTTTGAGCTAACCTAGAGTTACAGATGTCAAATTCCATACAAATTTGAATTTTTTAACTTTCAATTTGGGTTAACTTTATTGTCAATGGGGGTAAGTCATTATTTTTTGTATGTTTTGTTTTTAAATCTAGTATAAGGGTTGTTAGTAGAAATATTTTCTATTAGTTAATTCTCTTCAAAGTAGTCATTAACATTGGGAGGGATATCTAACAAACTTAAAATTTCGGAACTATAAATACCGTTTCAAATTGAATACCGTTACCAATACCTTTAAAAAAATTCCAAATACCGTTATCGTTACCGATACCGTTATTTTTATGGGTCGTTACCGGTATTTATTAATTTATATAAAAATTACAATTTTTTAACTTTTTTATTTTATAATCTTGAGTATTTTTTCAAAAAAATTTATAGATAATAATTTTACTTATTACCGTTAGAAACGGTAGTCGTTATTTTTCGGACTACCAGTAATGACACCCACTTACCTTCTGCATTATTTTAAAACATATAATAAAGAGTTACTGATAATGCCTTATTTTTATCATTATTTCAAATAGAAAGTAATATTCAAAATTTTTTTGAAAATTTTTTGAAATCTATTTTTAGACTCAATATTTTTTCAACACTGGTAGGGATTACAGCTGTTGACAACTAATTAGAAACGCCTTTTATTTTTAAAATAATGCTTAAATTTTTATATAAAACAAAATTAATATTCATTTATTTCATAATATTTTAATTAAATATATTCAATTGTTTACAAATATACAAAAAGAACTTAAAAAATTATTCATTCTTAAAAATATTTTATAAATTTATTATATTGTTTGAAATATAACAGCGACACCTAATTAGAAACGATTTGATATTATTATAAAAAAAAACTAATATTAATTTATTTTACTTAGGTTAGGTTAGGTTGAATGGGAGCCCGCCAGAACGGCGAGTTCACTCGGAGGCCATAGGGCCCATTGTGATTCCCTTAGTTTTCCCCACATGGAAAGAAATACCACGACCCGAGAAATCTAGAACCATCCCGATCCCCTTAAAAAGTTCGCAAGACCAGACAGAGAAACATCGCGTAGACTGTTCAGGTCGTCGAAGAACCTGCACCCCAGATATCTGAGTCGCCGTTCCTTCAGTCCCGGACATTCACAAATTTATTTATTTTTCTTACTTTTTATCAATATTTTGTTGCAAATCCCTTTTGCTTTATCACAGCCTCACATCGGTTGCGCATTGACGTTATTAAACGTCGACATCGCTCTACTGGAATCGCCTCCCATGCTTTCTTAACATCTTCAAAAAGAGTCGCCATATTTTTTATATTTTTCAGACTAACGGCTGTTTTTACGTCCCCCCATAGATGTTCTATGGAGTTCAAGTCCGGAATGGATGATTGCCATTCCAAAACGTTGATGAAATGATCGTCAAAGAGTATTTTTTTTGCCAGCCTCGCCGTGTGCTTCGGATCATTATCCTGCTGAAATTGCCATATAATAGGCAAATTCTCCTCAGACCACGGGAGCATGACCACCACTCCACCATGCTTCACTACCCGTGAAACGAAGCGAGGATTAAATTCTTGGTTAATGGGTCATCTAACGTATCTCCGACCATCTGGACCAAGGCGATTAATCTTTCTTTCATCGCTCCAAATCACATATTTCCATTGATTTGCTGTCCAATTTCAATGGGACTTTGCGAAATCCACACGACGTTTTCTTTGAATCCTTTATGCTGCTCTTCCATGTAGCTCGGCTTCCACCAAACGACGTGCAATAGTCCGCTTGGATATCGTGACATTTAAATTTTCTTGAATATCACGTTGGATGTCAGTGGACGACGTTTTTGGGCCGGATTTGGAGATTCGCGTTATCATTCGGTCGGTATGTGCTGATGTGTTTATGGGTCTCTTCTTTCGCGGAACATTGGCTATGGGCTCATATTTGTGGATATACTGTAAAAAATTAAAAACCACTTTTTTGGAACACTTTAGCTGCTCTGCTTCCAGACTTCTAAAGTTCAAAAATTGGGCTTCGTTCTTCAGGAGTGCAGCTTTTGCCTTTTCCCATAAAAAATTAATTTGAAAACAAATAACCGTAAAATAAAATATTTTTTTTATCAAAATAGCTCTTTGCCAAGAAGACTTTAATAAACAATTACGCGTTTCTAATTAGTTGTCGCACTTTCTTAGAATTTTACTAAACAATATGTAAACTATTTTCAGAAATTGTAACAGCTTTTAAAATAAACAGCAACAAAAATGAGTGTAAATGATAATAAAAAGAGTACTAAATATAATACAATTGTTTTAAACAAAAAAGGTAACGGTAAATTTACGAAAATATCAATAATGGTCATCAAGCTCTAGTGTAAAATATGCGTTTCTAATTAGTTGTCAACAGCTGTATGTAACCACATATTTTTTGAGTTTTTGTATGTTGGGGAGTAAGCTAACTTGTGTGCAGCAGGTCAATTACGTTTTTATCTATCAAACATTACATGTCGATATATCTCAGATGGTAGAGCTATTGACTGGCAACCTGGAGTCCCAGGTTCGATTCCCGCACTAAAAAATTTTATTAAAAAAAAATCAATAAAAAAATATTTTTTTTTATAAAACTTATTTTTTTGAAAATCTATTTTTAGACTCTCATTCTTTTTGTCAGTACTGGTAAGCATATAGGTAATGAGCCAAAATCTTATTAATCGTGGGAGTAAGTTTCTTCTCAGGATACATTTGAGGCAAAAGTTGGACAGTTTTTGATACATACTCCCCAAGTAATTCGGGGTGTCACCTTATCATTTTCAAAAAATGCCGTGGATGTATTACCGTCATTTCGCATCCATACTTTGGGCAGATCAAGCTTCTTGGAAAATTCATCTTGTTTATTTTTTTTGTGGTTTATTCTTGTCAAAAGTTTCTCCCTCTCGCGGAATTGTAAAGGATGGTCCAACCATAATGCACGATGTTAATTGTGAGTCACACCTTAACGTCAAGTTTTTTGCCAACTTAATTTGACATTTCTTTGTTTCAGTGTTTGACAAATTCAACCATGGAGGGGTACACAATTGAGCACCGCGTTCAGATTGTTGCCGTTGTTCACGATAGTGTGGCAGAAAAGCCGTCAACCTAGACTCGTCATCGGTGTTCGCTATCGCGAGCCGATAACGGACTTCTTGTGGCCAAAAATTGAGGATGTGGACCTGGACGATATGTTCTTCCGTCAGGATGGTGCCACGTGTCACACAGCCAACGAAACAATGGCTCTTTTGCACTAGAAATTCAATGGCCGTATTATCTCTCGTCGTGGCGATGTTAATTGGCCGCCACGATCATGTGATTTGACACCGTTGGACTTCTTTCTTTGGGGATATTTAAAAGAAAAAGTGTACGTCAATAAGCCAAGAAAAATTCAGGAGCTAAAGGATGAGATAATTCGGCACATTAACGACATTGAACCTCAATTATGTCTCAGAGTCATTGAAAATATGGATCATCGGATAGATGCATGCCACCGAAGCCGTGGCGGGCATTTGGCCGATATTTTCTTTCACACATAACCCTACGGGGAATGAGGGGTCAATTGCCCTGAAAGTACCTATCCTGTGAGTTAAATCAAGACTTGTCACAGGATTGGTATAATTTACCATTGCTGTGGGTTAAGCAGTGACAATTATACTTAAAGGACTAGTCCCATGACTGGTGAAATGGTGGCATACAATTTAATCGTCCTCAAAGTACCTATCCCGTGACTGGTAAAAAGAGGACATACCACTAAATTGCCCTCAAAGTACGTATCCCGTAACTGGTTAAAGAAGGACTTGCAGCAGGACTGATATAATTAACTATTGCTGTGGGTTAAGCAGTGTCAATTATACTTAAAGGACTGGTCTCGTGACTGGTGAAATGATGACATACCACTGAATTATCCTCAAAGTACCTATCCCATGAGTGGTTAAAGATGGTCTTGTCGCAGGACTTGTATAATTTATTATTTCTATGGGTTAAGCTCTGTCAATTATACTTAAAGGACTGGCCCCAAGACTGGTGCAAAGAGGACATACCACTTAACGGGATAAGTGTGTTATAAAAAAATCCACAAGTAAGACTTTATTTTTTTTTAAAGAGATGCAACACTCAGGAGATTCTTCCTATTAATTAACGTGTGAAACGTGAAAGATGGTGAAAGATGAAGGGCTTCAAATATGGCAACACTGTAATTGCGCGAGATGTTGAATTTTAGAACAGTTGTTGCGCTCCATCTGATGGTGATATGGCGAACTTTGTTGAAGCTTTTTAGTTCATAGCCCTGTTATATTATTTTACTTCGGTGGGGTTAAGTTCTATGGGAACACCGAAGAAGGACGCTGCGGTATGCATGAGGGATAGAAAAAACTCATACATATTACTATTTTTCATAAATTGATGTTGCCTTGGTTGGGGATCGGACCCGCAACCTCACGTGTAACGGTCCAAAGCGCTAACCATTACACCACAGCGCCCATAATTGGTCTGTTTCCAGTACACTGATAGAATTATCCTTCATGATGAACAATTTCATAGAATTTTTTTCGTAAGTTCAGTGAAGAATTTCGTTAAATAAAATGATCAAAAAATCGTAATTTGTGAAAAAGTACGATTTTTTGATAATTTTAGTTCTAGTTCTAGGCCCTATGCTCCAACTTGGAACGACGGGAATAAATATATATATATATACTAACAAAGATTATATACTTTATAAATTGACTATGCTACTCACGGTTCTGTCGATAATTAGCGAACTCGGGCTAAACTCGGGCAAAGAGAAAAATGCATAAGAAAACCTATTTATAAAAAATGCCACCAAATAAATTGAGCGAAGGTTGAGCGAGATAATGTGTATAGAAACCCACTGGTTCTCAGCTCTTGGAGTTTTCTTTAAATTTTAGCATCAAGAACCCTGAGCTTATTGCTAACAACTTCAGCTCCAATCTTTTGGAGGATTTTACAGGAATTTTAGAATCGGTAAAAGGTTCGACGCATATATATATTTTATATCTTAAAAGAACATCTTAAAAAAGGAATATGTATTTCATATTTTATTTCTGTGAAAAAACATACCCAAATTCTTCAAAAAAAAAAACAAAATTTTATATTTTAATTTGTTGACAAATGAAAATATTTGTGCTTTTTTTACATAACAATTTTGTCAAGGTTTTGCTGTGACAATTTTACTTATAATACCAAAACCATAACAATTTCCATTCACCTCAGTTTTGTCAGTTTTGTAATGAGACTGGTTCTGTATCAGTTCCTTTTAGGTTAGTTGGGTGACATGTCACAAAATATACAAAGTGTGACTCATTCTTTGACGGATCCTTTTGGGTTAGTTCGGTGACATGTCTCTTTAAGTCAGTTAGGCGACATGTCCTTTGGGGCTAGACCTGCGACATGTCGAAAGGTGTCTAATCTGTGGCAATACGTCATTTCCAATGACAACGCCATGTTAAACTGATATGTCTCTTTCAAAGAAAAAGACCGATCAACGACCTGTCTCTGCCCCCTTGGGACCTATCCTGTGTGTCATCTGGGACAGGTCCCTTTCCCCGTAGGGAATTGTCATAGATCCTCCTTTCATAATAAAAAATATTAAGATAATTCTCTGAAAAATTTTTGTTTTATTTATAAGCTAGCTTCAAAATGAACTCCATGGACTTAATTCTAGAATGCAATGGAGAAATTTCAATTCACTTGTTGAATCACAAAAACTTTGTAAATCTTTCTGAGTTTTTTTTTACAAATTGCACATTTCAAAATTGATGAGAAATTTGTAACCAATTGCCATATTACCATTTTAGTCCAAAGTCATGAAATATCTTATGTAGCATCAAATTGATGAGTTTTTAAAAGAGCGTAATCTTCTAACCGCAAAATAGTCGGGTTTTAGAAAGGGACGAAGCTGCTTTACAGTGCTAATCGAAGTAGTTGAGGAACTAAGATCCAAACTGGATAATGATATGGTGTCTTTCCTTGTACTATTGTATCACAGAAAATCTTTCGCTACAGCTGATCACTCAATACTTCTAACAAAACTGCAAAAGCTTTTCCACTTTTCTCATTCTGCAAATAAACTTTTTTCATCCTATCTTTTAAACCGCAAACAAGTTGTCTCCTTGATTGGCTTAATTTCCAATGCTGTCGATGTTGGTAGAGGGGTCCCACAGGGCTCCATTCTTAGTCCACTCCTTTTTTACATTATTGATCTTCCTGATGCTCTGAATCACTGTGACATTCAAACGTATGCGGATGATGTACAGCTGTACTTAAGCACCAAAATGGAAGATTTGAGTCATTGAATGCATTAACTATGATTTGAATAAAACTCATAATTGGACGACAGCAAATGGTTTGTGTATAAAAATATCAAATATCAAAAAATAATAGGAAAAAAATTGCTAATGATGATCTGTTGATGATAAATGACATCATCAAAAAATCTGGGAATAACGTTTAATACTGAACTTTCTTGGAAAAATCATATTAATATTTCCGCTGGGAAAGTTCATGAAATGTTAAGAAACCTGTGGGCTGTTAAAGCCTCGACGCCCTTTGAAATACGGAGACTTCTGGCTAAAATATATTTAATACCTGTTCTACTATATGGGTGTGAAATATTTGCCAATTGTGACTGTATTGACTATTATCGACTTGAGGTTACGTACAACAACATAGCCAGATATGTATTTAATCGTGGTAGAAGGGATAGTATTTCATAATTTTCATATTAGTTACATAATATGTGTTTCAAAGATTTGTTAAAATATAAAATTCTCATGATTATGCATAAGTTAATTTATATAAGGGAACCTGAATATCACTAAAGAAAATTTACTTTTGCCAAATTTCCACGTGGATGGAACCTGATTTCCTATAAATATAAATATCTTTTTTCTACAAGGCAATTTTTCAATTATACAATCGGTCTTTGGAACGATTTACCCTCATATGCTTAGCAACACATTAGGTTTTAAAAACGAACTTTTAAATTTGTTTAAAATTTATTAAATATATTTATTTTATTATGTATTATGTTTATTTTGAATTTATATTTAACTATGTTTACTTTTAAGTTTTAATTTCAATTATAGAATGTTCTTGAATAACAAATATTAATATGAAATTTTAATTTGCTATCACTGTAATTTATAAGATTTATTCTTGTTGTGATAGCTATTGAAACAATAAATAAACTAAACTAAATATTTGTGATTTCATCTGAAACTTTACCATCAATCATTGCAAGAAAAAATTCATACTTAATAACAACTGCTTTTCCATTCTTCATTTCAATAATAGAAGGCTTCAGAAGGTTAAAAATTTAAACTTTTATATCGGTTAATGTAGCTTTGATTATTTTTGAAGACTCCGTTGCATATTGCAATAATATAGGACAACAAACTGAACTGAATATGGGCCAGGATTTTTCCAATGCTCAGAAATTTAACTTTTCAGCCGTTAAGAAGCTACAGAAGCTGTAAACATATTTGCATCTGTAATAGTTGTGTCATTTGTAGCTATTGTTTGTTTGTAAACACTTCCACCGGATGATCCATCACAACCCCATTTACTGATCAATGTAGGTCTTTCTGGAAGTAATTCTGCCTCCCGTTCAGGATTACTTTGAATAAGGCGTTTTACCTCTACCGATATTTCAGTTAATTTTACATAAAGCGGCACTGCTTCCTTTTTGGCAGATATAATTTTTTTGTATTCAGGAAGAATATTAACTTTGTGATCTTTTAAGGAGCTTTGTTAAAATCCAATATTTAGCCTTTGATAACACGAAGTTTATAAATAAAGCTAAGGCCTCTTTCAAGGTATAATTTGTAGGTAAAGCATTTGGTGGCGTTGGAATACTATCTTTTACCATATCGGTTTTGCAGACTCCTGAAGCTTCTGTTTTTTAATGTACGACAAACGCTCTTCTATAGATTTTGTCCATCTTTCTATGATTCGGCAAGTATATATATGAGCTTTTTCTAAGTTTTCAAATATTGTGAATTCAGTTAGTCAGGGTGAATTCTTTTTCATGACGTTTTCCTTTGTACTGTTGGAGACTTTCCTTTTTCTCTTAGTAATGCATGAAATAATGCATGAAGTTTGGTTTTAAGATCTACTTTTTTTAATTTTGTGGTAAAACGTCTAAGTACTCCTTTTAAAACAGTCCAATTAAATACATTTTCATCTTCCGAAATTCTGAATAACTCAAACAATTTTATACAAACATTACCACACTTCACTCCTTTCACTTTTTCAATAAAAAATGTTGTGAATTGTATGCAGCTTATGATAAAAATAATGATACAGTAAACGCTCAAAAATTCGAACTCTCGGTAACTCGAAATTAGAATCTGTGGTTCTAATACATTGGACGCTCTAAAATTAGAACTCAAATTTCGATTTTGTGAGTGCTTTGTTTTTAATTGGAATTCCCATGTTTGTTTTTATGTTGCTTAAATAAAGCAAAAATAAAAAGGGGAATCACTAAGGTATACCTTGTTTGCTGGTTTTTTTTTCTATTTATATACATTTTTGGTCATTTGTGAAATTTGCTATGCGTGTGCATATTTTGGCAGTCTTGATTGAAAAGTGAAAGTAGCTTATTCAAAATACTTAATTAACGTAGAAAACACACTTTATCTTTGGGAACTAAAGCTAAAATATTGGAAAATCTTACCAAAGGCATTCAAGGAAATCATTTAGCTTTAGAATTCAGTGTGACTAATTCTTCCATCAGCTATATGAATTGAAATAGAACAACAATACTAAGGGCTATTTCCAACACATATCAGTGCACAACAAATAAATCTTTGCATAGTGCTATCTGAAAATGAAAAATCGCCTTTATGAGTGGTTTTTAAAACAATTTGAAAAGAAGTCTACATCGACTGGAGAAATATTAACCCATTTTTCGCCGACCGGTGATTAGAATCACCAGCACTTTTACTATTAAAAACTTGCTAATGAAATGTTTTTTTATTTAATTTATTTTTTGTATCAATTATTATGGGTCCTAAAAATTCACTGAATTAAAAATTTAGAATTTTCCTAATTAGGCCTAGAATATAAATTTTTATCAAAATCTGTCGACTGGAACTGGTAGCGGCGAAAAATGGGTTAAAAAAGAAAGCCAACACAATTTTTAGTGAAGAATATCGCGATAAAGATGAAAATGCATTTTAAGCAAGTGCTGGTTTACCAAACTTAAAAAGCGATACGGTATCGTTTTTTTTTTTATTCAAATTGGTGGCGAGATGCTATCTAGTGATGTTTCCTCAATCATTCCGTTTATTCACAGATTTTCTGCAAATGTCACAGGAATGGAACTAATAGAGTCAACGAAAGCGGATTATTTTTCCGTTGCCTAACAGATGAAACATGTGTTTCTGTTTTCTAAAAATGGACTCCTGGGTACAAAATTCAAAAAGAACTAATTTAAATCTTACTTCGCGAAAATTCTGATGGCTCTCAGAAATTAGTGCCATTGGTTATTGGAAAAGCTAAAAATCCATGGTGTTTTAAAAGATTTAATAACCCACTTCATTACGACTTTTCGAAAAATGTTTGAATGACATCTCGGATTTTTCATAATTGGTTTCATAAGATATTTATCGAGTAAGATTAATAAAATTAATTGAAAGTCAATAATTTTTAAATATCCCAGGAAAATTTTCTGTTCCAAAGAATCAGTTGTACAATAGCTGCTTTTCATTCACAACCCCTCCTACTGTCGATTCTAACACCGATTCTTTTTGTTTGAAATTGTCCCAAAAGCAACCCCTTCTATGGCTCCAAAGTGGAACCGGTTGCTCAAGAATCAGTTCTGGAACTAGTTCTGGAACTGATTCTACGTCACCCACACCTTCCATATAGGATCCCAGGAACTGGTTCCTGAACCAGTTCCATGGAATCGGTTGCAGTGGAACCAGTTGTAGAATGGGTGTGGTTGGCTACCGATTGTAAAAAATTTTCCTGGGATATTTTTCATTTAACGGGTCACCCGCTTTTCTGAAGCAAATAATATGCCTCCGCAATACCTTTCGCTTATTGATAACTGCTCCCCTCATGCACCAATTAGAAACTGCAAAGTCGTGGTCGAATTTGTTAAATTAGGATTCTGACGAATACGAAAGCGACAATGATACCCAGGAAAATTTTTTACAATCGGTAGCCAACCACACCCATTCTACAACTGGTTCCACTGCAACCGATTTCATGGAACTGGTTCCGGAACCAGTTCCTGGGATCCTATATGGAAGGTGTGGGTGACGTAGAATCACTTCCAGAACTAGTTCCAGAACTGATTCTTGAGCAACCGGTTCCACTTTGGAGCCATAGAAGGGGTTGCTTTTGGGACAATTTCAAACAAAAAGAATCGGTGTTAGAATCGACAGTAGAAGGGGTTGTGAATGAAAAGCAGCTATTGTACAACCGATTCTTTGGAACAGAAAATTTTCCTGGGTATGCCATTAGCACAACTGATACGAATAAACCCAAACTGATATGAAGCTTTCCAAACGAACCAAACTATTTTATAAGAAATTAATCTGAACAACTGCATCTGTGTAGAAGACATTGAAAAAAGGAATGAGGATGCGTTTGAACATGGATCTACACATAAATTCAGTAGCGATAGTAAGCCCTCATGTAGCAGTGAAGACGATATTGTTGAAGTCGGGATAACTGTTTCTAATTGTACAGCCACTGAAAGCGTTAATAACCCAGGAAAATTTTTTACAATCGGTAGCCAACCACACCCATTCTACAACTGGTTCCACTGCAACCGATTCCATGGAACTGGTTCCGGAACCAGTTCCATGGAATCGGTTGCAGTGGAACCAGTTGTAAAATGGGTGTGGTTGGCTACCGATTGTAAAAAATTTTCCTGGGATGTTAAACAAAGATTATTTCTGAACTTGGCAATTTTTTATCTTTTAATTTGAAAAATCCATGTGATGTAATTGGACTGAATTGTTGTATATATTCGTTTCTTTTAACCAAAATTAAAATAAAAACGAGTCAAAAGGTTAAAGTCGGGCATGCCGACTATACAATACCCTACACCAGTCTGGTTAAAAGCCAACTAATGTTTGGATCCGAAATTCGAATGGGTTAAAATGGGACTTGTGTCAAAATTTTCTATAATGTGAGTCAGCGAACCAAATTTCATTAAAATATCTTAATATTTGCGACCTGCAGTTTGTAACCAAGCCAATTTTGGGGGGACCCTTATATGGGCACTAGGTCTAAACATGTACCGGTGTTAACCAAAATCAATAGGCTTCGTCCTTGGGCTGATATAGGTCGGTATACCAAATTTCATCAAAATATCTTAATATTTGCGACCTGCAGCGTATAAACCATATAATTTTAGTAGGACCCTTATATGGGCACTAGGTCTAAACATGGACCGATGCTCACCAAAATCAATAGGCTTCGTCGTTGGGCCGACATAAGTCGGTGTACCATATTTTATCAAAATATCTTAATATTTGCGACTTGCAACGTATAAACAATATAATTTTGGTAGGAACCTTATATGGGCACTAGGTCTAAACATGGACCGATATTTACCAAAATCAATAGGCGTCGTCCTTGGGCCGACATAAGTCGGTGTACCAAGTTTCATCAAAATATCTTAATATTTGCGACCTGTAGAGTGCGCACAGGAATGCATAGACAGACAGACGGACGGACGGACAGACGGACATCGTTAAATCGAAATAAAAAAAAGATTCTGAGCCGGTCGGTATACTATAAGGTAGGTCTAGGACCAATATTTTTTGGTGTAGGGTATAACAATAAAAACCAGTTTTAATGTAGTTTTTAGACTCTGATTCACTCTTATTTTTTTATTAAAACAAAGACTTACAGATATTCGAAAACTTTGCAAATTCGAATTACTTTAAAAACAAATTGTTTCGAATTTGTGAGCGTCTATTGAAATAAAAGTCAAAAGTCAACTGGCCGCACTTTTGCCAATTTAACAATTTTCTGTGATTTAAATTTGACTTTTGCGAGAAAAATTGTCGATGAGCCCTTAAATCAGTGTCGCCCAAACAATTGTTACAACGACGAAGATTAATCGGCTTTTTACACGTACACAACAGTGATGGTATTTGAGAATTTTCATTTAGTGCCTAAATGATGCCAAAAAAGGGCCAAAAAAGCTTTAAAAGTGCCAAAAAAAATTAAGCAACATGCAAATGTTTCAAAAAATATGTTCAGCTTTTATTTCAAATATTTATACATTTACACCCTTATTATAAACTTTAAAACAATAACAAAATTGTCACAAAACTGGTGTGAATGGAAATTATTATAATTTTGGTATTCTAAGAAAAATTGTCACAACAAAACCTTGACAAAATTGTCATGTAATAAAAAGCAGATATATTTTCATTCGTCAACAATTTAAAATATAAGTTTTATTTTCTTTTGAAGAATTTTATAATTTTTCTTCACAGAAATATAATACGAAATACCTCATTCATATTTTGAGATATTATTTTAAGATGCATCGAACCTTTTACCGACTTTTAAATTCCTGCAAATTCCTCCAAAAAATTACGTAGTAACATGGGATTTTTGGGGCTAAAGTTGTTAGGAACAGAGACTATTAATTATAGAGATAGGAAATCAAAACTTACACTACTCACCGGTAGGGGGAGCTGAAATTTAGTATCACCTGAGCAACTATTTAGTATCACTTTAGTATCAGCTGAGCCTATATTTAAAAACTCAAAAATTGCTGAAAACTGCAGCAATTCGTTATAACTTTTGTTTTTGGTGATGCCATACCCCTGGTTAGGAATAAGCTCAAAATACTTGATGCTAAAATTTAAAGGAAACTCCAAGTGCTTAGAATTAGTTCTCTCGTGTTCTGCGGTTCCTGGACATTTTTTTAAGTTTTCATTTCATTTAAGATTTCATAAAATTATCGAAAAAATCGTAATTTTTCACAAATTACAATTTTTTGATCATTTTATATTATTTTTGGCAGATAAAGCTTTCACCATTGTATGGTGAAATTTTTGAAGAATTCCAGTGACGGACACTACAATAGGATCAATTAAAGTTTTTATAATTTTATCCCCATTGCTTTTATTTTTAAAGATCAAAATAATGATTAAATTGTCCCCAAAGAAGTGGAAGGTGGTCGAGAAAATTGTAGAAATTTTAAGTGTGGAGTTTGTTTTTTAATTTTGCTACCCGTTCTAAGTAGACGTGGCTTTTAATGAAAAACCAGCGATATCGACCTTTTATCAAATCATATAGAAATTTTCCTAAAAAGTGCCAAAATTCTATGAAGAGTGCCAAAGTGCCATTGAACATTCAATAGTGCCACAAATGGCACTTTTGTGCCACTTTTACCAACAGTGGTACACAACCCAAACGACAACGAAACAGAAAACAGAGCGCGTAGACAGTGTTGCCAGTTTTATTTCAGACTTTATCCCAATTTTCAAATTGTTATCCCCAAAAATCCCCAATTTTTATTTTCTGGAAAAAATTCGTATTCGTTAACTTTTTTTTTTAAATTAATGTAAAAATACCATATTTATTTAATTCTTTTCGGTACCTTATACACTCAAACTCAATAAATTTTGTAATTCTAACAAATTATAAAAAAGAACAAATAAATTTAAATAACAGCATAAAAAAATGGGAGCCAAATTTTTTCGTTTTAAATATTTCAGAATCAAAATTTTCCGATTCATCAGCTTCAGATATTTTGTTGCGTATGGTACTGTATAAAAAAGTTTTAATATTTCAGCAGATGGATTGAATTTTTGACAATTGAATAACATGTAAAGTATATATTTAATTTAAGAAGAGCTTCTTATAACGCATATTACATCCGAATAACCTTAAATATTTTGAAACCAAAAGCAATTCAAATTTTCACCAAAAGGAATTAAGGTTTGTACGCACATTAACTTTCCAGACACAAATTTGTGTAGCCTAAAATCATGCACTATTATCATCATACTTAAAAGAAATATATAAATATTTAGAATTATCAGGGTTAAATTAATAAAAATATAAAAAGGCAATAATATGTTATCCCCAAAAAATCCCCTAAAATTTCGTGTCATCCCCAATAAATCCCCGGATCCCCTAACGGAAATTTTTATCCCCATTGACGAAAAAAAATCCCCAATTTGGGGATAAATCCCCTAAACTGACAACACTGCGTGTAGAAATAAATAAAAAAAATCATTAGTTGTACGTCTGCTGTCAACAGAGTAGGTCTATGTCGTTTTGTTTGACAAAATAAGTACACAGACATAGGCGTACCTAGACCATTTTTCTGGCGTGGGCAAGGGCCCCATTTATGTTTGGCTGTTTATTTGTCCATTCTCAGCCCCTTAACCTTAAGAAACACTTTCGACATTATACAATTTTTTCATACAAAAAGAGACTTCTAAAAATAACTCCCTCCCTTTTGATAAAATTTTAAAATGTTTTTTATCGAAAACTATGAAAAGTGCAACCTTTTTTCTGAAGAAAACCTCGTGCATGGAATAGTAAAACATTAGAATAGAATAAAATAAAATAGTATAAAATTTATATATCAGAATAGTATAAAATTGATATTTGATGGAGAAAAGAAATCTAAGACCAACCTCTCTCATATTTTCTTCCACCTCTGACGAACCCATTCTTAGCCCATATTTTGACCACTTCAATTAACGAGGTGATCAAAAATTGACATTTTCTTAGTAAAATTTTTGCTTCTACAACATATTAAAATAGTACACTCATAGAAATAAATCTGTAAAAATAGCAGAAAAAGAAACTAAAAATTAGTTAAAATTTATGCTGCAGTAGAAACTGTTAAATTAGCAAATTTTTTTATTTTGCGAAATACAACTAACGTAAGAATAGCAAAAATAAACTTGTTAAATTTACAGTTTTACAAGTTTTTAGTAAATATTTTAACATTATAGACTGCTTTTTGCATTCATTTTTCTCGCATATTTTTTCTACTAATATTTAGCAAAATTTCCTGTAGATTTTACAGTACAATTTGTCATTTTAAATTAACTAAAAGATAACTTAAATATAACTAAAATTCTGCAAATTTAACAACTTTATTTTTGCTGTTCTTATTTTAATAGTATTTAGCAAAAAAAAAAAAAAAAAGAACAGTTCTTTCTGGACCATAATTTTTAACTAATTTTTAGTTGCGTTTTCTACAATTTTTACAGATTTATTTCTATGAGTGTAATATTAATTAATTATTTCTTTAAAAAACTATTAAATCCAAGAAATTTTTCTCTTATAGCCAGAACTAAGACCGATTTGTTTATTAAATATTTCTTAAGTAAGAATTTTTAAACAACATTTCTTATTTTAGAAATATTTGAGATAAAAATCGATTTTAGTTCTGGCTGTAAAAGTGACCCTTAGATTCCAACAAATTATCTTCCTAGGAAACTAGAAGATATTTTCCCAATCAAAAACACAGGATTAACTGATATTTAAAAAAATAATTATAGAACAAGAATTATAGACAGATTTTTTTTAAGACCGGCCTAAGTCCGCCAATGTACACAGATAATATGTATGGTATATAAAGCGGCGAATACATTAAGGAACATTCGTGAAAAAATGCCCATTTTTTTGCGAATGTGTGTTTGTGCATGTTGACATCATGCAATTCGTGTTTACAAAAAAAAAAAAGTTTAAAAATCTCTGCATTATAATTGTTTATATTAAAAACAATTACAACGCAGAGATTTTTAACTTTGTTGTATTTAATAAGATTTAACATAAATTATTTGAATTTTTTTCTTTTTATTTTTTTAATTTATTAATATTTATAACATTTTTATCTATTTTTTACACAATAAATTATTCGCAAAGAACACGTACACCTATTTTCTTAAAGAATAATTTTTTTATTACCTATTTATTAATTGCTTTTATGTTTATTTCTTTTTTCATTCTCTCATTGCTAAAATTTAACACATAAGAACATAAATAGTAAAACAATCCAACAAACAAAACCAAGTGATTTTGTTCAGTGCAATAGTTACCAATACATTCTCATTTTATGGTAACATAACTAATACATTCTCATTTCTCTTTGTGAGCACCACTGCCTGGTATCTTTAAGGATACAACCGTTCAGAAAATTCCTGCGGCCATAATTCTAAATTAATTTGTTTCAGAAAAACTTAAAATTGTTAAGAATACAATAGGCTTTTACGAAAAAATATTTTTTTTAGCTTCTAACTGTAATGAACTGTAATGTACTTGTTATTATAAATTCTTGTTTTATTAATTTATATTGATCATAGTTTCATAACAATAATAGTCATTCATGAATAAAGAAAAGAAAAACAGTTTTGAAAAAATGTCATAGGACGCTGAGGCAAAACAAATTGTGAAACAAAAATTTGTAAATAAACTAATATCATACAAAAAAAAAAAAAAATTTTAAAGTTCAGGTGTGCGGTCTCCCCAAAAATAATAAAAAATTTTAAAATAATAGATTTACGCCCAAGCCGTCAGAAAATTGTCGTAACTTTATTAGCTGCTGGGATTTCATTTCCAGAATCAGCAACTATGAGCCAATTAAGTACTTTATATGAATCTGCAACAGCGAATACTACCCTGTGGAACAAGAAATTATTGATCTTAATAGTGAATCGGAAACAACTGAATGTGTTTTTCCAACTGGTGTTACTTCCGCTAATTCAATCTCCGTTACAACTGCTGTTACAACCTATGTTACCTCCGTTACTTCCGCTATTTCTTCCGTATTTAATAATGATATTTTTACTTTTGTTTCTCCTGCAATTTCCTCATCAGTTTCTTATAATTCCAACCAGATATCAGCATTTGCAACTTCTCATTCTTCTTCAGGAGAAGCTGTTGTTTATTCAAATTCTTTGCCAATTGTCTCTGCTACTTCTGCGACTTCTTTTACAACACAGGAATCATTGCAATTGGAACATCAAATTAAAATTTTAAAAATGCGTAAAGAAATGCTAGCACTTCAAAAAGATATACAAGATTTAGAGGTAAACGGAAGTTCTAAAATGTCGCAAATCAATTATGATGAATTGGATAAAAT
The DNA here is from genome assembly GCA_949987735.1 of Leucophora obtusa. Classification (NCBI taxonomy): domain Eukaryota; kingdom Metazoa; phylum Arthropoda; class Insecta; order Diptera; family Anthomyiidae; genus Leucophora; species Leucophora obtusa. The sequence continues at coordinate 289,291,974 of OX465295.1, read as the reverse complement.
GATTCCCAAATTTAATGACAGCAGAGATATTTATAAATGGTTCATAGATTTTGAAGAGTATGCAATAAATTTTAATGATCAAAAACGTTTAATCTGCTTGAAGTGGTTACTGCAAGGAACAGCTCGTGAATTTATGGAGAATTATACTTCCTGGACATACAAAGATTTAAAATAATGTTTAATACAAACATTGAAACGAACAACCACTCGCGAGGAAGTGTATCGTCAGCTGCGTTCACGTACTTTAAAACCATCGGAATCTTGTGTAAGTTACTTTGTGTCTATGCAAACAATTGCTTCTCAAGCAGATATAAACGGTCAAGAATTAGTGGATATTATAATTGATGGTATGGATGATAATTTTAACAATATTTCCATATTATATGGATCCAAAACTGTGGAAGAATTGATTCAGTGCGTGGAAAGGTATGAAAAGCGTCGAGTTGGGAAAAACACTAATGTGAAGGCAAAAAGTATTCAAAAGAGAACAGTCAGGTGTTTTAATTGTTCGCAGTTTGGTCATTTGAAAAATGCTTGCCCTAAGCACATACGACCACCAGGATCTTGTTTTGTTTGCCATCAAATGGGGCATTTCCACAAAGATTGCCTAAACGTCAACAAATTGCTGCCTCAATTTTCACTGAATCAAATAATATTATTTATGAAGAAGTTGAACCGATGCAAGAGGTGAGTGTGGCATTTTGTATCTCTTGTAGAAACAAATATAGTAATTATTCGAATATTTCTTCTATTATTGATTCTGGTAGTCGAATTAACTTGATTGCCAGATCAGTTATCCCCAAGACAATCCCAATTTCAGAAAATTTATTCCCGAGTGGCTTGTTGGTATTGGAGATTCTAGTTTGAATATGTTTGGAATTGTGTCTTGCCTTATTAAGTTTAATAATATTTTATTGTAGATTTTTAGTTGATCTAAAGATGTAAATTCTATTTAGAATTTGTAATATTTGATCTTAAAACCGAGCAAAAATAACACTCATTGTTTAATAACATTGTTAAAAACATTGAACTAATTGTTATTCCTGATAATGATATTTAAATTCCCATGATCTTGGGTAGGGATTTTATGTCAAAATTTAATGTAAAATTAGTTTGTACAAAGAATTCGAATAATTTAAATGCATTTTTGTTTGATTCTGCAAGACAAATAAATGTCAAAAATAAAATTCCTTTGGTGTCAAATTTTAATTATCAGAATAGGGAAAATTGTTTAGAAGATAATAGGAAGGTTTCCTTAATGATAATATAAATTTGAATCCGAAATTAAATCAGAAACAGTTGTCTAAATTTGAAAATGTTATTTATAACTTTTACATTAGACCAACAAATATTTTTCGTAAACCTCATAATTATATGATGAAAATTAGATTATCGGAAGATACTCCAATACATTGCTCACCTCGACGGTTATCAGTAAGAGATCGTGAGGAGGTAGGAAAAGTTATAGATGATTTATTAAACAGGAAGATTATACGTCCAAGTAATTCTCCATATTCATCAGCTATTGTACTCACTAGGAAAAAGTCTGGGGAAACACGTATGTGTGTTGATTACCGAGCTTTAAATAAGAAAACCATCAGGGATAATTTTCCCCTTCCACTTATTGAAGATTGTATTGAATATATGGCTGGTAAAAAATGGTTTTCTGTATTTGACTTGAAAGATGGATTTTTTCACATAAGTATAGAAAAGGATTCTATTCCATATACAGCATTTGTAATTCCCCATGGGCAGTATGAATATTTAAAAATGCCTTTCGGTTTAAAAAATGCCCCAGGCAACTTTCAAAGATTTGTACGTGAAATTTTTCGCGACCTTATTGATTCACATAAAATAGTAATTTATATGGATGATATTTTGATAGCATAATCGGATTTTGAGTCCCATATTAACATATTAACTGAAGTACTTTCGCGTGCATTTGAAAAAGGATTGGAGTTTAAATTAACAAAATGCAAATTTGGTTATCAGACTGTAGAATATTTAGGATACTCCGTTAGTCCTGTGGGTATTAAATCAACCGAAAGCCATTTAAATTCAATAAAAAATTTCCCTATGCAAAATATTAAAAAGAATTAAAAACTTGTGTCGGACTCTTTCCATATTTCCGCAAATTTGTGCCATCTTTTTCCATAGTTGCCAGACCATTGTTGGATTTACTCCGAAAGGACAGAAAATTTATTTTTTCTGACGATTGCATTAAAGCTTTTAATGACCTAAAAGAGCGCTTAATGAAAACTCCAATTTTAGCGATATATATTCCCTATAGGGAAACTGAATTGCATTGCGACGCAAGCACACATGGATTTGGAGCAATACTAATGCAACGTCAAGACGATTAAAAATTTCATCCTGTCGCATTTTTTTCAAAATCAACATCACCAGCTGAATCACGGTATCATAGTTTCGAATTTTAAAAGTTGTCAATTATTTATGCCCTTCGACGATTTCGAGGGCAGATTGTAATCCCGTTACCATGACATTAAATAAAAAACAGATTAACCCACGTATTGCTCGTTGGGCTTTAGAATTGGAAAATTATGATTATTCGATAAATCACCGAAATTGGATATCAATGGGTCATGTGGATGCATTAAGCCGATGTGTAAGTGATAATAACAACACTATATGTCACCTCGTTTCAAATTGTAATATCGTTGGTGCCGTAGATTCAAATGATCTAGACATTCAAGGTCAGTTAACTCAAGGACGTGATGAAAGTATAAGAAAATTAATTTCAAAACTTGAAAATGAACTGGTTGAGGGTTATGAACTAATAGATGGCCTAATTTTTTGGAAAACTGAACCTAATAGGTGATTATTATATGTACCACCTGAAATGAAGGGAAACGTAATTAGATTAATTCATGAGAAAATCGGGCACCTTGTCGTAGATAAATGTTATGATCAAATAAGTTTCAATTATTGGTTCCCAAATATGAAAAAGAAAATTGCTGCGTTTATTAAAAATTGTATAAAATGTATCATATATTCTGCTCCGGCACGTACAAATGAACAGAGTTTGTATAGTATTCCAAAGAAGCCTATACCCTTTGATACAATTCATATTGATCATTTTGGCCCATTACCATCTTTAAAATCGAAACGAAAGTACATACTTGTTGTAGTAGATGGTTTTACTAAATTTGTTAGATTATACCCAGTTAATTCAACCAGTACAAAAGAAGTTTGCTGTGCTTTAGAAAAATATTTTAGTTATTATAGTAGACCTGTCCGTATAATATCGGATAGAGGTTCATATTTCACATCACACGAGTTTTCAGAATTTTTGTTACAAAATAATATAGATCATTGAGCTGTTGCATCACCCCCAGCCAATGGACAGGTTGAACGCGTTAGTCGAGTCATAAAAGACATGTTGAGTAAATTAAGTGATCCCATAGATCATTCTGACTGGTCATTAAAACTATCTGGAGTTGAGTATGCAATCAATAATTCTGTCCACAGCTCAACAAAAGAAACTCCAAGTCAACTTCTATTCGGCACAAATCAACGTGGAATAATAGTTGATGAATTAACTGAATATTCGGACGAAAAAGTAAATATTGAAAATGATCGCGATTTGGCATCCAAAAGACTAAAATCACTTAATGCGATACAACGTTCTCAAAATTATAATGAATCCTATTTTAATAAACATCACATTCCAGCGAAACAATATTTAATTGGCGATTATGTAGTAGTTATGAATATTGATAATACTGTTGGCAAGAATAAAAAGTTTGTCGAAAAATATCCTGGACCGTACGTCGTTGAAAAAATATTGCCCAATGATCGTTACGTTATTAAGGACGTAGAAAATTGTCAATTAACACAAATTCCTTATAAAGGTATAGTTGAAGCCAAAAGGCTTCGTAAGTGGTTGGCACCAAATTAATTTGATTTTTGTTATTTGCCACACTCTTTATGTGTTTTGTAAATGTTTTTAATTTATATTGATCATAGTTTCATAACAATAATAGTCATTCATGAATAAAGAAAAGAAAAACAGTTTTGAAAAAAGGAATTTAAATAACTAACACAGTTAAGAAGAAAAAAATTTTAAAAATGCCAAAAAAATTTGTTTTTGGGTATACAAGTTAATAATGTCGATTTGTTTGCTTAAAAAATGCATTTATTATAATAACAAAATAAATTGATAGATTACTCAAAGTATTGTCCATCGTTAGCCACTACTTTTTCCCATAGCATATGGATTCCGCGCCAAAAGAACTGCTCCGGTTTTGAGGTAAAGAATGAATCAAGCCAATTTCTGATACCCTGTTCTGAAGTGAAGCGTATTCCAGTAAGGGCGTTCTGCATCGATTGAAACAAATGGTAGTCAGAAGGGGCAAGGTCTGGGCTATAAGGTGGGTAAGCCAAAACTTCCCATCCACTGTTTTCCTAATAGGTTTTGACCGGTCTTGTAACATGTGGCCAAGCGTTGTCATGATTGAAGATTATTGACTAATGTTTGGTCGCATATTCTGGTCGTTTTTCGTTGATTGCTCTCTTAAAACGTATCAATTGTGTTCGGTACAGGTCCTCTGTGATCGTCTGACCCGATTTCAACAGCTCATAATACAAAACACCCTTCTGATCCCACCAAATACAGAGCATTAACTTGTCGCCATGGATATTCGGCTTCGGCGTTGATTTGGCTGGTTGGCCGGGCTTTACATATGACTTTTTGTGCTTGGAATTATCGTAATGTATCCCTTTTTCATCACCAGTAACAATACGGTGCGTTTTTGTAGCATTCAAGCAGCATTTCCGACATTCAAAATCGCCTTTCAACGTCTCTCGGCTTCAATTCATATGTGACCCAATTTCCTTGCTTTTGAATGAATCCCAATACTTTTAAATGTAGGCAAATGGCTTGTTGTGTGACTCCCAATGATAATGCAAGTTCTCCTTGCGTTTGACAACAATCTTCGTGGATTAATGCTTCAAATTCCTCATCTTCAAACTTTTTCGGCTGACCAGGCCTTTCCTTGTCTTCTGTGTCGAAATCACCACCTTTGAATCGGGTAAACCATCGTCCACAAATTTTGTGCGTTGTTGCATGTTGACCGTAAGTTTCTACCAATAATCGATAACTTTCAGCAGCCGATTTCTTCAAATGAAAGAAGGTTATCAGACTTCCCCGCGAAACATCTTTTTTAGGCACAAAATTCGAAATTATTATAGCGCTTGAAAAATTGTGTTTACACTTTGGCGTCTATCGAATACTGAATTATAATGACAGATTTGGTTTACCTAACAAAATACCATATTTGTTATTATTCCCACAAACCATATGCGATAGTTATGCCATAAATTAAATATTCATGGCTTTTCATAGTGCAAAATCTAAAAATAGATAAATATTTTCAATTAAAAAAAAAAAGTAAAGCTAGTGCTTACATCAATTTTCCTGCGATATAAAATTATTTGAAACAGCTACTTATCCTAGATTCCTCCCAAGGTAGCATGTATCGGTTGTATCTTTAAAGATACATTGAGCGTTTACTGCTAAAGTTGGAATTCCGTTGCGCCTAACATTTTTACTGCATACTACAGTATTTTCATTTATGTTTTTGCTTGGAGCTAAGCAATCAATTTGGATGTTTAAGTAACAATGTTCAATTAATATTTATTTGTTTTTATACAAGTTTGTTTAAATTAAAGACATGACAGCCTTTATTCGAGCTGGTAGGAAATTTATGACGGACCACCATTCACGGTAACTGCTTGACCAACTTCATTTTCGAAGAAGCACGGCCCGATGACGCCGCCAGCCCATAAACCGCACCAACCACAAAAAACAGGTGTTTTCACATTTCCTACAGACCCGATTTGCTGAAATTTGTGCACAATTCTCCCGATTGTGGACACATTTGATCGATTATGCTGACCAAAGAAATCACGAAGTGCACGAAATGCATTTTGATTTGAACGCCCATTTTCATAATAAGCCTGAATAACTTTAACGCGTTGCTCGATTGTGTATCTTTCCATGGTTCAAATTCACTTAGTCTGAAATTGAGAAATGTCAAATGAAATGCAGAAAAAAACTTGACGTTTAGGTGTGGTTCACATTCAACATCGGCCCTTAAAATTTAACCACCATTTAGTAAAGCAACAAATGACGCGAAATCGTTTCGAAAAAAACGGGAATTCATTCATTTTAATTATAAAAATAATCAGTCTTCCCATGATGAACCCAACCGTGACTGACAATACTTAATTAGACCTATTATGGAAGCCCTAAATACTACTTTTGGAAGCATTCCGAAAATAAGCAGATTGTGTGTTGATGAAGCAGTATTTGCCCAACAAACCGAAAAAATGGGGCTTCAAGCTTTTTGTTTTGTGTGACACTAGTGGATATGGGTACAAATTTGAGGTCTATGATGGAAATCCTGAAATTCCAGCTCAAGGTGAACCAAGGTGTGTGCGCAGCTTTATAATGAAAATACTATAAATAATATTGAACTTTGAGAGAAAAAGGTTTAAGAACACTGGGGCTAAGAACCATGTATGAGTACACCTTTCAAAGATTAATCTTCCTATACCCGCGCTAATTTTTGTAATACCTATACCCGCGCGCGGTCTCATAGACCGAAGGTTTGGAAACCTGTTTCTTCATAGTTTTTCCTAACACAATCTATATAATAGATAATATTTTTTTTAACTTAAAGATATAGTGAAAAAAATTATACCATGCAATAACTTTATTTTCAGTAATTTTATCGACTTTCAGTCTTTTACAAAACAGCCTTAATTTAAATATATTTGAAAAAAGTGTTTTGTCGGTCTCTCAGACCAACGCGCGGGTATAGAAAGGTTAAGGAATTACCTTTTGAATTGCCTTTGGAATTATTTTAAAAATATCTTTTTTTGCAGCTGCTGATGCAAAACCATCATACGTAATCAATATCCGAATAAACATTCGTTTTTGTCCAAGCACCGAATATACTCAAATACACATATTCGTTGCTGATTTTAAATCAGGGATCGGCAAACGCATACTACCTTAGTTTTGAGATTGTATGAGTGAGATGTAACTTTCTCTCTCTCAATGCACTGAAAGAAATTTCTGCATAATTTTCTCATACTTATTTGTGTGCAATTAGAATATAGAAATAAAATAGAACAAAATAGAAAATAATTTAAAAATGAGATTTTGAAAGAAAAGAACTCGTTTTAGAATTCTTGGCAAAGTTGCAGTTAAAAATTTTAATTTTATTGTGCTATTCAGCATGGCGATAAAGGTATATATAAATAAACTCGGTTCATAGATGGCGAAACACAACGATTGTCCTCTTTTCAACAAAAATAACCAATTTTCGTTTTCCGAAAAAATTTCAGTAAACGAGAAATCGAATTCCCATTCTTCGTCAAACATTTCGTTCAGTGTAACTCTAGTAACATGTGTCGACACAACCTCATCGAACGAATGCTCAGGCGAGACTGAATAAATTTGTTTCTTTTTATTCAATGTGTGAGCCAGTGCTGCCAACCCATTTTGTTGAAAAATCGTCAATTTTAGGAGAAAAAATGGTCGAGATCATCATTTTAGGAATGAGAAATCTTCAAAAAATCGTCAATCCAAAAATCCCTTATATGTGACGCGCAAAAGAGAAAGGGACCTAAGGTCAGCAGAGCATGGGATCGGTCTCATTCGATGCTCAGATGTTGTCCACAAAAAAAAAAAAAAAATTGATTTTTTACCCTTAGGTCCTTTCTCTATGCGCTGTCACATATATCAATAAAAAAGAATAAGTTTACCAAAAACCCAGTTTTTATAATTATAATAATATACACAGAAAAGAACCAGGGAAAACCTCACCTAACGGTAAAGGTATCCAAATTTAATAAAATTCAGATATATGATAGGAAAAAATTTAAGAGTTAAAAAGTTGAATCAAAAACTAACCTTTTTTCTATGGAAACGTGTCTGAAGTTCACGAAATTTGGATATGTTTATACACAGAGTTAAGGTACTCGAGAACACAAACATTAAATACCCTTATTGTGAGTCCAGGGTTGCCACTTATTTGAAATGTTGAAAAAGGCTTTATGAGATAAAACCAACAACAATTTCTCACACAAATCTCCTATTCGAAAAAAATTATAACTGAATAAAAAAAATTGGAACTCTTCGGGTATATTTTGTATACCTATAGGTACGTCTCAAAAAAAGCTTACAATTCTTAGCCAATTTGACTTTGAAATTATAAGAAATAAATTAAAAAACGGAAAATTGTGTCAGTTCTGACGCTACTTTTAACCCCTAAACATGAGATTGGGCGCGAAAAAATACGTGTACATTATTTTTTTCTTCTATATCACATAGCGTAAAAAATTCTTTTGAATATTTTTATTTATGTAGTTTTTAATAAAAAAGCAATTTTTTTAACAAAAAATCATGCCATTTTAAAAAATCGTCATTTTTCATATATGAAATTTTGAAAAATCGTCAATCGTCATTTGCCCAAATTTTGCTTCAAAAATCGTCAAAATGGAGACAAATCGTCAAAGTTGGCAGCGCTGGTCTCAGCGTGTCGTCACCTAAAATGCAAAAGGGCGTAACAACAAAAAAATTTAAGCCGATTTTCTGATTGATTATGATGCAGTAGACTAAATTACATTTCCCTAAAAAATTTTAAATTTAAATAAGTCTATTGTCGTGTTTTAAACAAGAAAAGAAAATATAGAATATCTTAAATACTACAACTTTTTTTTTTGATTTTCGTGTAAAAAAATAAAAAGTGTTGTTACGCCCTTTTGCATTTTAGGTGACGGTATGTAGGTGTGAGTGAGTTGCACGCGTGCATAGAAATGCCGATCTCTGTTTTAAGTCAATCAAACCAAGTGATTTATTTTGCATCGTTGATTTAATCATTTGTCGTTTCCATATCATTCATTTCAACATTGAATATTGTTGAGCGATTAAATTTGAGTAAGAATTTAAGTGTATGATTAAATCAAGAAAAAAGGTGATTTTTCAGTTCTCTGATACGTATGTATTTCGATTTTCGTTGCGAGGTTTAGAGTTTGCTGTTCGGTTTTAATCGACACCGAAACCGCAATTTTTCAAGGCTCAAAACCGAAACCGACAAAAATAAGTCGGTTTTTAATAAATACACTCACAATATATTTTCCATAACCGATTGAGGTTTGTGAAAATCAAAGAATAAATTAAAATACATTGAAACATATTGTTTAACTTTTTTATCAATCAATAAAAAACAAATTACATAACAATATGTATTGTCTGTAGGAGTTGTTTTTTTCAGTCAAATTTTCTATTTTTAGATTTCTATTTTTAGAAAAAATAATTTAAATAATTTCGTTGTTTTCTATTTTAAAACCAAAAATTCAAATATTTTCGGTTTTCTTTTTTCGAGAAAGAAACTTTCAAATATGAAAAAACAAATCACAAAATCGTTTTTTTACGCTTTGTCAGTTAAAAATTATCAATTATTTTTATTTCTTTTATGGATTGTTTAAACAATGTTTGAAAATAAATACCAAAATGGTATAAATACAATAAAAAATCAGTAGTCCTTTTTAATTGTGTTTTCAATTAATTTAATATGTATTTTAGGTTGTTAAAAATATAAATATTCAGTGTGTTCGTTTACTCGGATTTCTTACTACTTTTACTACAATTGGAAAGTTTTGTTTACTTTTTGTATTGAATTTTTCCAGCTGTAGTAAATGTAGTTACTTGTAGTAAGTAAACGAACACGCCTATTGTGAGTGTACTTTAAGCAATTAAAATAATTAACTAAATTGCTATTATTGAATTTTGCATTTCCAAAAGAGCTCAGCTCATATTTTAAAAAATTTTGTATTTAATTATAATGAACATTTTCCCCATTTAATATTACTTTAAAGAATTTTTTGTTTTTGATTTTACGGATAATATAAACGGTTATAATTTTAGAAAAAATTGCAACAAAAAATCATGCGGTTTAAGTGATATTGAGTTTCATATAGTTAGTTCAGATTTTCACCGCGTATTTTTCAAAAAGTCTTATTTCGTAAAATTCTAACTTAATATCGTTTTAAACAATTGCTACAATTTAAATTTAAACTCTTTAAAATACAGTTTTAGTTGCCGAAAAAAAGGATACAAAATTTTAATTTATAACGGTTTTCCGCGTTCTTTTCTTTTCCTGGAAAGGTCACGAAATGGCGTTATTGCCTTTATTCAAGTGAAAAATTCAATAGAATTTTAGTAAATACAGTAGTCGCTCAGTTATATGAACTAATTCAAACAGAGCCTGTTCACTAAATGGAGAAGTTCACATAATCGAGAGAATATAAAATAAGTAATTCAAATGATTTTTATTACATTAAGTTTTTATTTCTAATAAGCTTTTTAATAATTAATGTACATGAATGTAGTCGGTTATATTTTTTGTACTTTTTTGCTTCAAGGGATTTCTGTAGTGCCTTGTCCGTGTATTTTCGCAATGCCAAAATATCATTAATATCAGATATATTATTTTCACTCCAAGCAATAATTTTATTGAATGCTTCGATTGCCTCCGTTGTGCTAATTTCAGCTGTTGTTACGATGCACTGCTCTTGATCATCAACTTCGCTATCTATATCTTCGCTACCAATGTCTTGATTCCACGTCTGAATCTCTTCCCGTGAAAGCTGTTCATATAATAGAGATAGGCTGTGTTCACTCTTTAGAACCTCCTGTGTTTAAATTTTGTTGTTCACTATTCTGGAAGTTTACATAACTGGATATTCATATAACCGAGCGGCTACTGTATCTGTTCTAAGTTTTTCTTGATTTTTATAGATGTTTAATTTTTATACATATACTCATAGAAATAAATCCGTAAAATAGCAGAAAAAGTTACTAAAAATTAGTTAAAAATGATGCTGCAGAAAAAACTGCTAAAATTAGCAGATTTTTTTACTAAATACTAGTAAAATGAGAACAGCAAAATTAAAACTGCTAAATTTACAGAATTTTAGTTATATTTAGGCTAACTTTTAGTTAATTGAAAATAGCAAATTGTACTGTAAAATCTGCAGAAAATTTTGCTAAATATTTGTAGACTAAAAATAGCAAAAATAAACTGTTAAATCTACAAAATTTTTGCTATTTTTAAGCTAAATTTAGTTGAATGCAAATAGCAGTCTATTCTGCTAAAATCAGCAGAAATATTTGCTAAAAAATTGTAAACTGCTGTTTTCAAAAGGCTCGATTTTTATTTGCATTTAAAAAAAAATCGAAAAAAAAACTTCGAAAATTTTAAATTTTTTGGTGATTTTTTAGGCTACTAATTATTTAGCAAAATTTTTTGCTGATTTTAGCAGGTTAATTTGCTAATCTCCATTTACAAAAATTTAGCTCATATATAACTAAAATTCTGTATATTTAACAGTTTTAGTTTTGCTGTTCCTATATTACTAATATATAGCAAAAATAATCTGCTAATTTAGCAGTTTTTTTCTGCAGCATCATTTTTAACTAATTTTTAGTAGTTTTTACTAAATTTTTTACGGACTTTTTTCTATTAGTGTATTTATTTATTTTAAAATAATTCTAATTCCATCACAAGAAAACCGAAAAGTAACCGAAACCGCGTTTTTAGCACTCTCGAGAGGTTGTTAGAGTTTTTTTGTTTTTGTTTTAATTGAATTGGTTATAGTAATCGGCCTTATTATGAGTGTCGTAGTTAAATTTGATACTAAGTAGAATCTGCTGAAAATTCGTTTAAAGCACAACTTTTGAACAATTTTACAGTTGGATTTACTGGATAGCACTCAGATTTGAAAAAATCCAGCATCAGAGTTTAATTTCTTTATAATTTCCAGTACATACATACATATATACAAAATCGTTTTATATGGAATCGAAAATTTCGGCTACAAATTCGACACTCGTAATCAGGCCGATTATCTCCTGTAACAAACCGTCACTTTTTTAGTTATCTTACAAGAAATTTTTAAAAATTACAAAAATATTGTGTGTTTGTATAACTATATCTGGTGAAAAAGTAAACGACGGATTTACACTCCTTGTTTCGTTGAAAATAAGCATACTTTTCAAAAGACCCCAAAAAATTAATGATCGGTTCAGTTTGACTACAATTCAATTGTAAAAATTACATTCTTTTTTTATTTGAGTCTTTTCCACCAGACTGAAAAATTGGCAACTTTGAGCGGTTCTAACATTCTTAATTCTCTATCCGATGCGATCATTTATTTTATCAAATGCTTCTGTAAAATTTTTGATTTTTGGTACATTTTTCAGCCTAAGGCGCGACATAAGCCAACGTTGATAGCTTGCCTAACAGACATATCTATTTACACCTAGAAAACAGATTCAGTTCTGATAACCCCATTTGTAGTCAATCGCATGGTTCGGTTGTGGCAGCCGAATTTTTCAGTTGTGACAACAGAAAACTAATCGAGCCAAGACTAATTTCACTATGACAACGAAATTTCAGTTTTATTAAGAATAATTCGGTAGCCGCAAACGAAAAATTCATTTGATGCAACTGAACCATTCGATTGGCAACAAATGGCGTTGTCAGCACCGAATCTGTTTACTGGGTGTACTAATGCTGGATTTCATACTGATGGTTTATGAGTTAACTATTAGTTAACCCAAAAATTTATTGTTGTACAATATATATAGTTTCCTTTTGGTCAATAGTTAAGTTAAAGTTAACCCCTCAGTATGGGACACGGCGTAAGTGATAAAATTATTTTCGAGTATGACAGAAATGTGCCAAAGGTCTGGAAAATACATGTCGTGGACTTATACAGAACTGCTCTACCGTAAAATATCGAGAGTTTTTTCTTCCGTGTAAATGTGCTTTTAAAGAAAACTAACCTTTTTTTGATTGCATTGAGACCACGTGCGTTGCAAATAAACATTAAAAATATAAACAGACCCTGAAAAAAAAATTAATAAAAAAATTAGTGTTTTTTTCTTAAATCTGGATTACACAATTCTTAAAACAAAAATGTAGTATCCTTGCACACAGAAATTTGGTTGATAAATCCAAATGATTCAGTTGGCAAACAATTTGGTTCCTACAATGCATGTACAGTAAACCCTCGCTAATCCGAATATCAGACCTGAATCCCGATTACTGATTTTTACCGTTTTTCCCTAAGTGGAAAAATATTCATATTCACCACATTTTTCGTTATTCTTGATTTCTATCCAACAAACGCCATCTGGATTGCCGAATAATCTTGATAAGCTGTATTCGAAGTATTTAGGTTATACTGTATCTATTTTTCTGTGCGAAATTAATTCAAAAGATGTAGAAATTATAGCAATTTTACCTGAAATGTTGTTATTAAGGCTGATAAATATAATGTAACATACACCACTCGTTGATTCTTGATATTTAATAATCTCACTAAATGTGAAAAAGTCATAAAAATCCACTCCAACCCCATAAAAATAAGTATACGCAAATAAATCATCAATCTGAAATTATAATAATATATGAGAATTTTCAAAACTTTTGAGAAAAAATATTTAAAAAAATTTTTTTGACGACATGAATCACCTTATGAGTTTGTTTAGGCCGTCATTTTTCATTAAAGCACCGTAAGTTGTTTGAGTTTCACGTGAAAAATAATTTTTCACGACAATGAGTTACACGTGAAAAATCTGTAGACTTTGTTTTCACGCAAATTTCATGTACAAGACTATTATTTTTCTTGGGAAAAAGTGACATTTTGTGTTTATTTTGATTGTGTCTTTGTTATAAATTTTAAAAATTGTTCATTTTTATGATTTAAATTACAATTTGAGGCCTTTAAAGTTGGAATGAAAATTTTCCACGTGAAAAACAACTTACGGTGCTTAACGGCTTAAAAATGAAGGAGGTTTTAATTTTAAAATTAAAAAAATCTGAAATTACAGCTTTTGCTTACTTTTTGGAATGCATGTAATTTTTAACCCGTTTCCCGATATGTGTTTGGGTTTAGTGATATTTATTGACAGGAAATGATACTCAGTACTTTCAAATTTGTAAAATTAAAAATTTTATTTTAGGATGCTTTCTGAGGTTAGGAAGCTTTTAAATTCTTAAATTTTCGTAATGCCTTTTTGATTTGAGTATCATGCAAATTTAAAGCTTTAATTCGATAAAAATTTCGACAGAAATTATGCGTCCCTGAATAAAAAAGTTTACATATATATAATCACATGTGGCTTCATCTAATAATACACAGATAAAAATATCACCAAATTTTAAGTAAAGAAAATAATTGTTAAAACTCATTTTTCGTTTAAACAACATTTTAAATGAATCAATTAAATATTTTCTCGATATTACAAATTTCCATTTTTTTTTTCTTGTATTAAATGCGTTCGATCTTTAAATCTAGCAGTTCAGTCGTAGCTGAAAACAAAAAATAGAACAAACTAGTTCACTGACTCGAATTGCCGATATTGACGAAAAAAAGTGAGGAAAAAGAAGTAGTTAAAGCACTGCAACTGTTGAATAGGGAGTTGTTCTTTTTCGGGTTTTTCACCGCTGAATTTAACATTGGCTTGTCATAGGAAAAAAGTTGTTCTTTTTAAAAACAAATTATGTATATGTATATTTGAACCAATGAAAAGGAAGTTCTTTCTCACTTCTTTTTTTTTAATTTAATAAAAACAAAAATCATCATGCATCGTGTGGGGTTTGAACCCAAACTCGTTGGCTTTTCAAGCAGACGCTCTACCCCCTATGCTATCGCTTGTTATAACTGATAGCTGACTTTTAGCAGTCTTGTTGAGTAAATTGTCGTTATCTTCCTTTATTTAATTTTTTATTAACAAAAATATATAACATATTGGAAAAATATATAAAGTTGTTTTTTAAAGTGTTAATTTTATAAAAAATAATACACTCATAGAAAGAAATAAAGCTGTAAAAATAGGAGAAAAAGCTACTTACTAAAAACTATGTAATTAAAAATGACCTGGCAAAAAAACTGCTCATATTAGCAGATTTTTTTTGGTAAATTCCAGTAGGCTAAGAACAGGAGAAATAAAACTGCTAAATTTACAAAATTTTAGTTACATTTAAGTTAACTTTTAGTTAATTAAAAATAACAAATAACCTTGATAAAATCCGCATAAAAATTTGCAGCATATTACTAGACAAAAAATAGTTTTTTCTGCAAGGAAATTTTTAACTTGTTTTTAGTAGTTCTAATAAAAATGTTTACAGCATTTTTCTTTTTCTGTTAGTGTAATAATAAATACATTTCGTAAAAATTTAATCAAAATGGATTTTTAAAATACAATTTTTCAAATACAAACGAAATTGTAATATTTACTTTTTGGTATTTAAGAAAAGTATTTGAAGAATTACATTTTTATTTACAATTTTTATATTTCCATAAAATTTCATTAAAAATGAATAGAAAATTAAAAAAGAAAAAAATTTAAATAGTTTCAAAAATTAATTGAGTGTAGAAAAATAAAAAAAATAAAAATTTTATATTGAAAACTACAAAAAATTATTAATTGTGTAAAAAAAGTTCCAAAATTTTTTTCCCACCTGGTAGGATTCGAACCCGCAACCCTCTTATTTCTGTGCCAGCACGTTCCTATGCAACCCCATACAAAATAATAACTTCTTATCACCCATGAAAAAGAACTTCCGACTAGCATATATTTATTGCAGCATTAGATGTTGTGGAAAACCCATTCCTAAGGGAGTAATTCTTAGTGATGTAATGAAGGAAGTGATTCATTTAGAAGTCATTCCATTTATTTTTGCTGGGAAGTTTGGTTATACCTTCGGTTCCGAAATTTGAGGGTATATGACCGTACATATTCATATATGCCCATATATGTTTCATATAGGCTCATATTAGATCATGTATGGCCAAATATCTCCATATAATGAAATATATGAGATCATGATTGGTTATACATTGAACTATGCACATATATGGTCATTAGGGCAAGGAATTTCATGCACTTAAAAAACTAAAATATGCGCCCACAAAATGCAGCTAAAAAAGAAAAATATGTATTAAAACATATGAAATATGCACTAAAAATACTTATTTTTGCAAAAATGAAGCATCTTAAAATATCAAAAGGTTTTAAGAAGATCTTAAAATATCAAAAGGTTTTAATTCAGTTATTTTTCAAATAAATACCGAGTTTATTGCTTTTTTCGGTCAAAATGATTTTCAATAAAGCTTTAAATAACAAAAACTATTTTTTTGTTTGAATCAAAATATCTATAAATTTTTTTTAACAAATTTAAAAAATGTTATTAAAAAATTAAAAATTTGCACAAATATGCATTGAAAAGTTTCAAATATGCATTAAAAAGGAAAGAAGTATGCAAGGACATAAAAGCAAGGACATAAAAGTTATAAGTTTTATTTGATATTTCTTAAAAATAATAATTAGAGTTCAATTCTTATTTTTTTTCTTACCCATAATTATTTGTCTCCAATCAATATTTTATTTCTTGACTGGTAACAGTTATGGCAAACGAATTTTTTTTTAGTTATTCATAATTATTACACTTTAATAAATATTTTAATCCCCTATTTGAAATAGTTACGAATAAAAAAGAAAGTTAATGATAATAATTGCTCTTCAAGAAATATATTTTGTGTTACTTAATAAAAATTGTACTTTTTTTAAGTACCCAATTGAACAAGTTTTTATAAATTTATATACTTGAGATTAAATAAAGCTTTTCCATCAAAGGAAAACATGCATAACCATTAGATTAATAATTTTACAAAGGTTTCTTTAAATACAAGTTTAATTGTAAGAATTTCCAAAATCCAAATTGAAATTTATTTGAAAAATGTAGCCATTTTCTGAAAATTAAATAGTTTTTATATAAGAAATTATTATTTATATTTCTTAAAAACTGAAAAATTTTAATTATTAAGAACTGTAAGATGTTTTAGTTTCAGGTGAAAAAACTGTTATACTTCATATAAAAAAAAAAAAATATTTTTCACGACAATGAGTGTCACGTGAAAATTGTGTAGCCTTTGTTTTAACGCAAATTTAATATACAAGACTATTATTTTTCTTGTGAAAAAGTGACATTTTGTGTTTATCGTGATTGTGTCTTTGTTATGAAATTAAAAAGTTTTTTTAAATTAAATGGCAATTTGAGGACTTTAAAGTTTGAGTGAAATTTTTCAACGTAAAAAACAACTTACGGTGCTTAATATGTTAAAAATTGCTAATAACTATTATCAAACACAAAAAAAAAAAAATATTACTTGCAACATAATAATTATGAATAAGAAAAAAGTATTACTTACCGGCAGGGACGTAACAGTTATAACTTTTATTCAAAAAACTTATTGTTTTACAATTATTTCTTGTTTGAGTATTTTTAATTTTCTGTTTATTTCCTCTGTTTGATTTTTATTTTTAATTCAAACAAAAACTATCCAAACATGATTTTTATTTTTTCAAAAATAATAAAAGTTATTTTGTGATTTTTTTTCTTTATCAAAAAATAACAGTTAAGAATATAAATCAAAAGCCATAGAACCAATGACTCCAACAATTATAATATCCTGATGATGTCAACTAGTGTTAATAAAAGATTGAACTGTGATTTAAAGTGAGTAAATATGTATATTCCAGCAACTTCCGGCATTCAATTAAGGTCAATTTTAATTTTTATTTTATTATCAAATAAAAAAGTTAGTGCTTAATTTTTTCAAAAAAATCATTCTGTAACTTTTATAAAAAGTTTTAAAATAAAAATCAAAAAAACAACAGAAATTTATAGAGTAAAATATAAAAATTGAAAAAATTAAAATCTTTGCCAATATTTGTGATTTTTTTGTGCAATATGATTTATAAAATATAGTGCATTATTGAAATATTATAATTAAATAAATTTGGGTGGTGACTTTTTTAGAAATATAACAGTTATTTTGGGTCTCTGCTTACCGGAGTAAAAAAAATTATATATAATCATATGTAGCATATATTACAATATATAATTAGACAAGTCGTTATGTGTATCCATATATAATTATATATGACGTGTTTTTCCAAAATTTTTCCTTATATTATGCCATATATAATTTCATCTAAATAGATATCGGCGTTTATAATATTAGATATGGTATATATGGTTATATATTACATAACATGGCTGCTCTTATTGCATATATAGTTGTATATAGAGCTATATCTTAAAATATATGGCGGCATTTTAGGAATATAAATATCATTATATATGGTATCATTTAAACAATATATAACTATATATGGTGACAGTTAAACTATATATTATCATAAATGGTGCCATTTAAACAATATATGGCCATATATGGTACCTCATGATCAAAATTTTTAATACAGTTCCAGATATGATAATATATGATACTATATATAGTGCCATATATATTTATATATGGTGTTATTTAAGTAATATATTACTATATATGGTGCCATTTAAACCATATATTATCATATATGGTGCCATTTCCACAATATATGCTCATATATGGGACCTCATGAACAACATTTTTAATACAGTTCCAGATATAATATATGCTACTATATATGGTGCAATATATATTGATATATGGTATCATTTAAACAATATATTACCATATGTGGTGACATTTAAACCATACATTATGATATATGGTGCTATTTCAACAATATATGGTCATATATGGTACCTTATGAACAAAATTTTTAATACAGTTCCAGATATGATAATATATGCTACCATATATAGTACCATATACTTTGATATATCGTATCATTTAAACAACCCGAATAAAAATAGTTACATATAGTCATATGTGTGATTAAGTTATATCTGCATAAATATACAGTTTCATCCGAAGAATGGCCCGATATATTTTTATCAATTGTTTATCAATTGTTATCTAATTGTATTAGTTTAGATCTGACCTGATTAAATTATGTGTTAATCAGATGAAATTGTATCCGATTTTTGACCTGATTATCGGTTTATCGGTGTCAGGTTTGATCGTAATTGGTTCAATTTTATATAAATAAAATATAATTGTATCCGACATTTACCTTATACAATTGTATCAAAGTTTTAAACTGATATCAGGTCAAAATTGGGATATAACTATATAATTTTGTATACAAATACAGTAGTCGCTCGGTTATATGAACTAATTCAAACAGAGCCTGTTCACTAAATGGAGAAGTTCACATAACCGAGAGAATATAAAATAAGTAATTCAAATGATTTTTATTACATTAAGTTTTTACTTTTAATAAGTTTTTTAATAATAAATGTACATGAAAGTAGTCGGTTATATTTTTTTGTACTTTTTTTGCTTCAAGGGATTTCTGTAGTGCCTTGTCCCTGCATTTTCGCAATGCCAAAATATCATTAATATCAGATATATTATTTTCACTCCAAGCAATAACTTTATTGAATGCTTCGATTGCCTCCATTGTGCTAATTTCAGCTGTTGTTACGATGCACTGCTCTTGATCATCATCTTCAATTTCGCTATCTATATCTTCGCTACCAATGTCTTGATTCCACGTCTGAATCTCTTCCCGTTAAAGCTGTTCACATAATAGAGATAGGCTGTGTTCACTCTTTAGAACCTCCTGTGTTTAAATTTTGTTGTTCACTATTCTGGAAGTTTACAAAACTGGATATTCATATAACCGAGCGGCTACTGTATATCTATTTAGACCTAAACTGATACCATGTGATATAAACCAATAAAATTGTATCAGCCCATGTGAAAATCGAAATATATATGAACATACATGATCATACATTTGCTCGTATGTAGGGTATATGGAGGTATATGTCCATATATTATCATATATGAGCATACATGAATCATATGTGAGAATATATGGTCATATATGAACATGTACGGTAATATACCCTCAAATTTCGGATCGAAAGATATATGGAAATATATGAGATCATGTATGGTCATACATTGAACTATGCATGTACGTATATGACAATATATGCCCATGCATGATCATATACAAGCCAGTGTATGATAATGTGTGTTCATATATTTTTCGATTTTCACATGGGAGGTCAAAAATCAGATACAATTTCATCTGAATAACACATAATTTAAACAGGTCAGGTCTAAACTGATACAATTAGATAAAAACTGATAAACTACTGATACAATTTTATCGGGCCATTTTTCGGATCAAATGGTACATGGATCACTCTAAGTTTTATATTACCATATAAAGCTCCATATTATTTTTTTTTAATAGGAAACATATCATATATGGTGCCATTTAAACAATATATTGTCATATATGGTGCCATTAAACAATATATGGTCATATATGGTAACTCAACTACAATATTAACTGTATTTCAGAAGCTATTAATTGTATTTCAGAAATTTTAAATGTATTTCAGAAATTATGGAATGTATTTCAGAAATTTTTAATTGTATTTCAGAAATAATCAAAACTTGTTGATTGTTTATAATAGTTAATAGAGAAAAATTTCTAAATTACATTTCATAATTTCTGAAATACAATTGATAATTTCTGAAATACAGTTTGATAATTTCTGCAATACAGTTGTGAATTTCGGAAATACAATTAATATATTCTGAAATACAATTGATAAAACTGAAATTCAATTGACTAGTTCTGAAATACAATTCATAAATCTGAAAAGTAATTGATAAGTTCTGAAAAACAATTGATAAAACTGAAATTCAATTGATTATTTCTGAAATACAATTGATAAATCTTAAAAACAATTCATACAATTGGAAATGGTGTAGAATGTTAAAAAGATGTAAATAAAATTATTTTTTTTTTTTTAAATTCAATTTTGTAAAAAAAAATATAGTTTTATAAAAACATTTATAGAAAATAAAATTATAATTTTATAAAAAGAAATTCATTTTATAAAAAAAATGCATATCCGTGAACGGTATCGAACTCGAGAGCTTCTGAGTTTAAACCTTATTTCAACAAAATATTGTAATTTTTATAAAATCAGTGCTCTGCCAGTGTATTATTTTTTAAACTGTTGTCAATATCTGTCTGGGATCTTATTTATTCCCAAATAAATGGAGATCTTACGTAGTACCCAAATATAATGCGGGATATAATTTTATCTGCCATTTTTCTGGATAGTTTTAGATGTCAATCCCCAAATATATTGCTGTTTCTAATTCGATATGCAGTTTTAATACCGAAATATATTGCTGGATCTAATTCGATCTGCCATTTTTCGGATCAAATTAGAGCTAAGTTTATCCACAAATATATTGCTGGATCTAATTCGATCTGCCACTTTTTCGGATCAAATTAGATCTAAGTTTACCCACAAATATATTGCTGGATCTAATTCGATCTGCCACTTTTTCGGATTAAATTAGATCTAAGTTTACCCACAAATATATTGCTGGATCTAATTCGATCTGCCAAAATTGAGATCAAATTAGATTTAAGTTTATCCACAAATATATAGCTGGATCTAATTGGATCCGCCATTTTTCGGATCAAATTAGATCTAGGTTTTACCCCAAAGATATCATTGGACCTCCCAATTTTAAGATATAACTTGATCTTAGTTTATCCCCATATATACAATGGGATCTAATACGATATCATTGGATACACCCAATTTTGAGATCTAATTGGATCAGCTAGATTTTACAGAAGATCTTAAACAATATCAAATTGGATATGATTAGATATTGCGCGAGATCAATTTTTTTTACTCGGGTATGCATAATTTTGACAAAGCAATAAAAAAATAGAAATTGGATGAAAATAGTTATAGGCAACGATTTTTTTTTATGTTGCCAATAATAATTATGAATCAATTTTTAAAAATATTTCTTTAACTGAGCAATTTTTTCGGTTCCAAAAATTTTAATAATAATTATTTTGGGTCCTTGATTTCAAGTCAATATATGCAGAAACATGAATTTTTGACAAAATACTCGTATGCAAAAATATGCAACTACAAATCGATGGCATTTTGTTTTAAATTTGATAATTCGGATAAATATTTAATCAATATTAGTTTTGGACTATCAAAAAAAAAACATGCATTTGCATGAAATTCTTTGCCCTAATGATCACATATAGGGTTTGCTAAAAACCGAAAAATTTGAAAACCGCGGTTTCGGTTTTTCAAAATTATAAAACCGCGGTTTCGGTTATTTTTCGGTAATTAAATTAGTATAAAAATTAAATAGTTTAACACGTACAATACGAATGAGGGTATGTATAGTTGATCTTTTTATTTATTTTATTTATTATTTTCAAATTAAAGAAAGATGATACAATTTTTATAAGTAAGAATAAAAATTTAAAATATTCGATAAGGCCAGTAGGTAGAATACGTATTTTCGGGTTCCGCTACAGACCCATCCTCAGTATTCTATGCCTATACTGATTAAAATTCAATTGAATTTCTCATTCAAATTAAGGCCATAACTTCGTTTCGTGCCTTTGCAGGAGAAGAAAAGTACGCGGAAAACCGTTATAAATAAAATTTTTTTATTTTTTTGTCGGCAACTAAAGCTGTAATTTCACGAATTTAAATTTTATCAATATGTTTAAAAGAACATAAGGTTAAATCTTTATAAATTTCGTGGACTAAGAAATAGGACTTTTTGAAAAATTAAAGTAATATTTAGTGGAGAAAATGTTCACTACAATTAAATATATTTTTCTGAGCACCCAGAGATTATTACTCGTAAAAGACTCTACAATATGATTATTTTCAGGGTGCTGAAATTTGAAGTCATAAATAAAAAAAATTATTATTTTTTTTATTTTTTAAATACTCATAAATGATTCCAAAATTAATCATACATATATAACTCATAATGGCGCAGAAAATTCTAAATTTTCCACTAATGCTCAGAATTCAGAGTCTTTGACGAGTAATAAAAAAAGAAATACACCCTTATACGGCTATGATATCAGAAGGCCCTGGGATCCTTTATGAATCTTTTCGGATTCTAATTGTACACTGGGATGCAATTTAATTAATTATTTTAATCAGTTAAAGTATTTATTAAAAACCGACTTATTTTTGTTGAAATTTAGCCGAAAATGGACCATTTTGGAAAAAAGTGTATTATCAGGCATGTCACAGACCTCAATTTCACTTTTAAACGCAAATTGCTTCTCCAGACGTAAATGGCATTTTTGCATATTTAGACCAAACATAATAGATAAATATAATTAATTATAAGTTAAGACTGCTATTTTTAGTAATTTCACTTTAAAAAATTTTTCTTAGTGAGCATATTTAATGTTTTAACACATATTTCGTAAGAAATTAATATGATTTCAAAGTACAATTTCGTAACGTTTTACTTTTGCTTCTTCAGCTTTTTTGCGTTTTCGTAAATTTTAAAATGTTTAAAATAACTGTTTTGTGGTAATTTTGTGTTCCAACTGCTAAATTTTGATATAATTTATGGTTAAAAAAAAGAAAATCGCGGATCAGAATTTAAGATTTTAATTTTTCAGAAAAATTTACGTTTTGGTAATCAATCAGAAAATGATGGAATTTACCATACTTGGGACTAGTTAATTGAATTGACCAATTAATTGATGATTTCATTGGCATCACAATTGACCAATGCCAATGAAATTTTTTGGCATTACAATTGATCAATGCCAATGAAATTTTTTTCAATTGAAAACATGAAAACTAAAAATTCGGGTATTTCTATCTTATATTCGCTATTTCGTCAAGTTTACGTTACTAGAGACTGATCCATCTAGACTGGCCAGGGTTAAGTAAGAGTGAAAAGCAGTATACTTGATAAAATAGCGAATATTTATAATGTTTATAGCTCTGAAATTTTCATTCTTGTCTTAATTTCCTTTTTTATAAAACAATTTTTTTTTTGTATACAATGCTTCTTTAGTCAATTATATGTACATTTCATTACCATTGGGTGTACATTTCATTAGCATTGTTTCAATTAATGCCAATTGAAAAAAATTTCATTGGCATTGAATGGTAATGAAAGTTTTTGGCACTGGCATTGAGATTAAGTAATGCCAATTAAATTTCAATGCCAATGAAAAATTCGCAAGTATGGAATTTACCAACAAAAAGCGTTTTAAATGTAAGTTTTTTTTAAGTGAAATAGTTAAAGACACTTTAAGAAATACATACGAAGCAGTATTGAAAATCTTTTATGAGTTTAAGCTGTTCTAAATATCAATTCCACTTTGGTTTTTGAAAGTGGAATGAAAACGATTTTTTTTTTCGTTTTACGTTTTATGGAGAAGCTTTTAACGTTTTAAGTACCACCATAAAGCCTCTAGCATACTCGATACTTATCAAAACGTTTTATTTTCAATACAAAATTATTCCTAGCACCCTAAACTGCAAATTCAGAAGGACAAAAATTGTTTTGGATCATTTTAGGAAAAAAATTGCGGAAGTGAAATTCCGAAATCAAATCAATTCCGAAAAAAACCTGTGACATGCCTGTATAATTAAAAATTACCAAATTATGAAATTTCGAAAAAAATTTATTTTTTATTTCATTTATTCATTTAATATACTCAAACTTATTCAGACATGGAATTTTGACTTCACCGGATATCATTAACCCACTCCAGCCAGCTTGGAATCCAAAATAGCGCACGCATTTGATAAAAATGCAAAAACGTTTTTTCAAACTAATTTAAAGATTTTTTAAAATGCCTAATTTGGAGATGTAGATTGCTATTTCTAGAATATGATAGTTGCTATTAAAGAAACAAAAATTCGAAAAATGATAATCCGAGTTTACGTTTGGAGCGACCCCTTTCCAGGACATTTTATAAAAATAGCTCATTTCGTTAAAATTGAACAAAATTGTTTGAATTGAATGTTTTTATCAAAGTTTGCATAGTTTTTAGAAAAATATCACTTCAATTTGATTAAACTATAGGTAAATATCTTCACTTTTATTTAAAAAATATTTAGCCCTGAGGACAAAAAAGACCCATAAAATTAATTTTCATTATGGCTACAAGATTGTAAAGCTTTTAAACTGATAAAAATCCCAACTTTATAAAAATTATGGTTTTGTGTAACTTGATTCATTTGGGTAAATGTTTTCACTTTTCACCAAAAAAAAAACCCACCCAGAAATTTACAGAATAAAATTTTTCTGGTTTTTATTAGGGTTTACACTACATTGTGTTATTAATTAATTACTAATAATAACATTGTATTATGTAGGTGGGGGACCCAGTGGGTAAAACTAATTCGGGTACGCTGAATCTAGTGGTGCTAGCCGTTTTTCTAGGTTAGCTCTTAAAAAAAAAGATATTTGAGTTTGAAAATTATGGTTTCAAGCGCCCCTAAACACTCGATTTTTTAATTTGTTTACCGTTAATTTTTTGTTAAGTTGTTTGTTACACTATCAAGAATCTTTGTTTTAAAAATAATCAAAATCAGTCTTGCGGTTCAAAAGTTGTGATTGAAAATGTGAAGACACCATAAAAACCTTTATGCAAATTTTTCACTTCTATACAAATTTCAGTACATTTAACGAAGCAATAAAATGTACAATTTTGTATGGAAAATTTCGAAGTGTCCTCACATTTTCACTCAGAACTTTTGAAACGCTACACCGATTTTGATCATTTTTAACACAAAGCTGACTGGGGAAATAGCAAATAACCTGGGTAAAAAAAATGGTCCAAAAGTTAGATAAATCGCTTTTTTGGGGTCCTTCGACCCAGAATTTTCAAACACAAATATCTTTTTTTCAAGAGCTAATCTATAAAAATGGCTAGCATCACTGGATTCAGCGTACTCGAATTAGGTTTACTCACCGGGTCCCCCGCTTGTTGGATTTTTCAACTAGCACAGTGTTATTAATTAAAAAGCGAAAAGTGAGGAGCACAAAAAAACACGTCTACTCTCTGCACGTAAGTTAAATTTTCTTCGAGTATTATTTTACAAAATATTTTAAGTTTTTAGTGCATTCTGCTCATAAATGTAGCCAATATATAGTTTTTGAGAAAAAGGATATATGGGAGGTAATTATGTCCTTGCACCGATTTTGCCGAAATTTCGAATTTTTCTTAATTTACATGTTATGAACCAGCATAACAAATTTCATTCTTCCTCTAATTTTGCCGATTTACTATATGGGGACGAGGCACTGTGCGACGTTTTCAGAATTTCTGGAAATATGTGTTAAGTTAAATTACAAACTCAATGAGAATTTCTTGTTCTCATCTAGGGTCGTTATTTAAAGCATTAAACACATAGACGACTGCAGCTACACGACTACAGCCTGTCAAAAATAAAATACACACGTTTATATGAAAACGATTATTTTGACACCAACACAGCTACACGGCTACACGACTACTTTTGCCGCTGTAGTCAACTTAGGATAATTTCTATTTTTGTTGGCTACAAAACAAAAATAGTGTTGACAATATAACAAAATATGTAAAACAGGACAATTTTTCCCGCTAGAGGCGAAATAAAATCGCTAGTTCTGACTAGAAAATCACCGTTTTGGGAACATTGAAGAAACAGCTGTTTATATTTTACAATTGTTTGAAGGTTTCATTAATTTATATTTGGAAATAACTTTATTGTGATGTTTTGTAAAAAAAAATGGATCTTACAAAATTAACAAAATATTCCTCAGCCATTATTTTAGAAGCACAAACCAAAAAAGATTAATATTTATCAAAATGTCAAATATTTAGGATTATCTGTTTACATGTTGCTGTCGTTTTCAAAAAAATTAAGTAGCTGACTACACGACTACAATTGCAGCCAGCAGCATTTGTAGTCGTGTAGCTGCAGTCGTCTATGTGTTTAATGCATAACATTTAAAATATCAAAGAAAAAAACAAAAAGAACAACAAAAAATTGACCACAATTTACTTTGTCACCTTCCAATATACTACTCTGTTGTTTTCACAGATCTATCAGTGTAGTGACATCCATTCATGTATAAACAATAATAGAAAATAATATGTTTTCTAAAGTATCAGTAACATTTAAATTTGCGCAAGCACTTGCATGTTAGTTTTTTTTCACTAATTTCAAGAAAGTAATATTTCACTCCACATTAGTGAGCTTTTTCTAATACAAACATCAGTAAAAATAATTTTACAACATTTTGACAAGAAAAATTTACAAATCGCGATGCTAGTGCAATATTTAAAAATTTTATGAATTTTAGAAATTGCTTTCGCTGTGGAAGGGTTTTTTTTTACCACATTGAGTTAAAAAAAAATATTATTATCAGGACAATATTAATTAGGTTTTGAATTATAAGCTATGAATTGTAAGTTGATATATTTACCTTTCTAACTTCGGCTCTTGCATTTCACGAAAATATGCTGTTTGTTCCCTTTTAGTTTTCCACGAATATCTTAAGATCATTATGTATGAAGTCAAACTGTAAATAACCACTATTAGACAGGGTAAATCGTAGTATATAAGTCCGAATTTCAGATTTGAATCTAGAAAAAAGAAAAAAAAAAACAATTTCAATGCTTAGCATTCTAATCACAAACGCTGAAGACATAATGGAGTTGACAGCCGAATTTGCTACGTCCTGAATGGTTTGATTACAGCAGAGCTTTAGAAACACTATTTCTCAGTTTTCAACTTGGATTAAATTTCTCATGAATCGATTAACGACTTTTATTTTATTGATTGAATTCTTTTTCTATTTTATTCAATCAATAAGGTTGTTCGTAAGGTGTGTGTTATCTGTTGTAACATCGTATCAAAAAACATAGTTGTTACATTTTTTTATTTTACTTTAACAATGTTTTCCTATTGGGTCTTCTTTCTGTTAGCATCCCAACAAAAATGTGGAAGCAGTAAACTCTTATTGCTACTTCTACTGCTGCTAAAAATTTTTGATTGCTTAAATATTTTTGCGATTCTTTTATCATTTATTTATTAAAATATGGAGTAAAAGTTTTCACAAAAATGACGACTTTTAAAATACATTTTAAATTACAAACTCAATGAGAATTTCCTGTTCTCGTCTAGGAGCGTTATTAAATTATAAATTAACTAATATGCAAGTGCTTGTGCAAATTTAAATGTTACTGACACTTTAGAAAACATTGTTTTCTATTGCTAGATCTGTCAAAACAACAGAGTAGTATATTGGAAGATGACAAGGCAAATTGTGGTAAATTTTTTGTTGTTGTTTTTGTTTTTTCTTTGATATTTTAAATGTTTAATAACGCTCCTAGACGAGAACAAGAAATTCTCATTGAGTTTTTAATTTAACTTAACAAATATTTCCAGAAATTTTAAAACGTCGTACCCTGACGATTTCCTTAGGCAAGAATGAAATCCGGATAGGGACATGCCTACAACGGATTATTTTTCACAATTTGTTAAATACGTTTGGGATTTTAGCACATTTAATTCCTTTAATGTAATTGCAATTCATTTCCAATTCATTTGAATTGCATTGATTTTGATATAATTCAAATGAATTAGAAAAATGAAAGATGAATTGCCATGAAATTATTAATTGTTTTTTGAATATTAAATGTGTTTTTGTTGTTCAGCGTTTGTCAAAACCGAAATATTAGGTTGTAAAAAACAGGTTGGTTGAAAATGGACAATCAAAGAGAGGATTATCGGCATATTTTATTGTTTTACTTTCAAAAGGGCAAACATGGGGTGCAAGCTCGGAAGAAATTATGTGAAATTTATTGTGAGGACTGCCTTACTGAACACCAGTGTCAGTGTTAGTTTGCTCGCTTTCGTTCTGGAAATTTTATTGTGCAAGATGCACCACATACTGGTCGTCCAACCACTACTGATGACGACAAAATAGAGGCGTTATTCGAAACTTACCGGCGTATGACAACTCGAGAGATAGCAGAAAAGCTCGACATATCGTATTCAACCGTATACTTGCACTTACAATAGCTTCGTTACGTAAACAAACTGGATGTTTGGGTTTCTCAAGAATTAAAGGAAATCCAACCTCACCAAACGCATTAACATATGCGACTCTTTGCTGAATCGTAACCAAAACGACCCATTTCTAAAAATAATCATAACGGGTGATGAAAAATGGATTGTTTACGATAACGTAGTCCGAAAACGATCATGGACAAAGCAAAATGAGCCGCCACAATCGACATCCAAAGCCAATATTCACCAAGAGAAGATTATGCTTTCTGTGTGGTGGGATTTCAAAGGTACTTTGACCTGCTTCCAATAAACCAAACTATTGCTACGAATGTCTACTGTCATCAACTATCGAAATTGAACGCAGAAATCAAGAAAAAATGCCCTGAACTGGGCAATCGCAAAGGCGTGATGTTTCATAATGATAACGCCAAAGTCAAAGAGTGTACATATAGAGAGAGACGATTCTTCCTATGACTCTCTTATATTCTTAGCGAACTCGGGCGAGCAAATAAAAACCGGGTGAAAACAGTTTGCGCACACGAAAGATGCTGTGAGTAATGTGAGGGGAAAAATGTGATGACGTAAAATTTCCTTTTTTATTATTCTTCTTTGAAATGAGTGTTGTCAACTTCTAACACAACATCATTAACACAA
This sequence comes from Leucophora obtusa, assembly GCA_949987735.1. Classification (NCBI taxonomy): domain Eukaryota; kingdom Metazoa; phylum Arthropoda; class Insecta; order Diptera; family Anthomyiidae; genus Leucophora; species Leucophora obtusa. The sequence continues at coordinate 289,262,404 of OX465295.1, read as the reverse complement.
TTTATACAAAACTTGATAAAATCCACGAATTTTAATGAACAAATTTTTAATAAGTATGCGTTCATCATTTTCCCTACAAGAATTTTTTGTGTATGAATTATATACTCTCCACGTAAAATAATTTTCTCTGCGATTGATTTTGAAGTTAATTGAAAAAACAAATATTAAACCTAATGTGTGGTGGAGACACCAAATTATTTTAAAATTTATTGCGTATTTTATTTCATTTGTAAAATGCTAACAGTGAACACAGTAAATTAAATTATGACGCATTAGGAAATTATCTCGTTCCCCTTAAAAGCATCTACTTATTTTACGCTCTTTGATTTTACACAAGCAAAATGTGTTATTTTGCTTGTGCCCGAGTTCGCGAACAAATAAAAAGAGAGCCGATTGAGCGAGACAAGGGGGGATCGATACCCACTGATACTATAACGTAAAAAAAAGGCCAGACTGATTTGTTATATCGCGGTAAGTATAGACAGTGGGTATCGATCCCCCCTTATCTCGCTCAATCGGCTCTCTTTTTATTTGTTCGTGAACTCGGGCACGAGCAAATGAACGCATTCTGCTTGTGTAAAATCAAAGAGCGTAAAATAAGGAGAACTTCGGAGAAATTTGGACAATATAAGAGGGAAATTACGGGGAATTTAGGTGGTTTTTAAGGAGAAGGAATGAATTTCCTAATGCGTTATTATTAAATTTCCCGTGTTCACTGTTGGTATTTTTGGGTGAAAAACGCAAAATTTAAGATGAAAAGCGCTAGAAATGGAAAAAACGTAATGTAGTATCTACAAATGAAATAAAATATGCAATAAAATTTTAAAATAATTTCGTGTCGACTAGACATTAAGTTAAATATTTTTTTTATCAATTAAATTCAAAATTGACCGTATAGAGAATTATATTATGAAGAGTAGGAGGTATATAATTTACATTTAATTTACAATGCACAAAAGACATTCTTGAATGCAAGAATCTACACAAACGGCGCTGTTCTCAGTTCCGAATCCACATAAAGAAATTCTAAAGTGGAACATTCCGAACATTTTTACTGTTTTGTGATTCACATCCACAAACAGTTTTGTGAAATATTCCGTGTATAAAAAGCTGGGTGGAAGTAAAAACGAATGCACTTTTTTCTATGAAATATTTATTGAATTATTAAGAAAACATTTGTGAACAAAATTTTGAAATGTTTTCTTTGTATTTTCACTAAAATATTGAAATTTGTAGAACATTTAATACATAAAAAGATAATTTTAAAAACTGTCTATAAATTTTAACATTTTCTTTCGGAATAAAAAAAAAAAGAGGAAGAAGAAAAAATGATTTAATCAAAATTTCAAATTTATTTTCAGAATTATTTTTTGTTTATATTTACATCAGCTGTGTTACCAAAGTTTACTTGAAGAAAAAGTCTGGATAAATTTTGGTAAAAAGAAAAACACTAATACACTCTCATTAGCGCTCTCATTTACCCAATTTTCATGTACGGGAACGCTTTTGGGTAAATTTCGGTAACTTTGGGTAAATTTCGTTAACTTTGGGTACGTACGGGAACGCACTTAATATGTGAATACCAAAACAGCAAATTTCCGAATATTTTAATTCCATGTGCTTTTAGAAATCCATTCTAACCTCTAAACCCTCTAAACTCAGAACAGCAGTGAAAATCTCAAAACTAAAAATGTTTGTTCAGTGTCAAATTCTAAAATGTATATTTACTAAATTATTCATGTTTTCCATTATAGCATTATTTGAAAAAAAAAAAAAAAAAATTTTTTTCCTCCTCAAGGGGGGACCATAGCCATCTTTTCTAAATTTCTTTTAGCTCCTCAAAACTTATAACAAATTTTCCTTATACTAATTTTATACAAATATCTTAAAATCTCAAAACTACGAATTTCAACATAAGCGATTATACTCTTTGATAACGCATATAAAACTCGCTAAAAACACAAACTCCCAATGGTGGACCCTTTTTAATGAACGACGCAGGAACTAAATTTAAATAATATTTTTTCAATAAATATCTATCTTCAATAAATATCTATTATTATTAACTATTATTAAATCGAAAACAAAATAAACCTTCGACAAAATAATCATAAATATTTATTTACATTTATTTATTACCATCAAGAAAAAACATTTCAATAAACACCAGTTTTTCAGGTTTTTTAATCATTTTTACCCTTTTTCTCGTATAATTTAAAAATATGTTTCTCATAAAAAGTTGACAACACTGATTTTAAACAAGAATAATCAAAAAGGAAATTTTGCGTCATTACATTTTTCCCCTTACATTGCTCACTGCATATTTTGGTATGCGCAAACAGTTTTTAAACGATTTTTATTAGCTCGCCCGAGTTCGCAAAAAATATAAGAGAGTCATTTAAGGGATCGTTTCTCTCTATATGTATACTCTTTGGTATAGAGTAAGCCCATTCACTTTAAAGTTTCAGTGTTGTTAACTTTATTTTAAAATCGCTAAAAACGAAGAAAAATCTGGTCATGTTTAAGGCAGTGTCATTTTAAGGCTGGAGACCATTTGTGGATAAAGATAATGCAAGATTTAAAGAAATTTTATAGAATTTCAAAAAATATACAGTTTGTACAGATACGATCAGTGCTAGCTAAATTTTACTATGTAATTTGATAGAAGGTCGATATCGCTTATTTTTCATTAAAAGCCACGCCTACTTAAAACAAGTAACAAAATAAAAAAAACAGACGTCACGTTAAAATTCTACATCATTTTCTGAACTATCTCCTCGCATTTTTGGGCGAATCTATCCACTATTTTGATCTTTAAAAATAAAGGCAACGAGAATAAAATTAGAAAAAAACTTGAATTGCTCTATTATATTGCACATCACTGCATATGAGCACATACAAACTCGTTTGATTATTATTGCGTTCCCCAACTGTATAATTTGTAAAAATTTTTACTGTATGGCGTTTATTAAGACAAGTACTCAGTAAACAGAAAGATAAAAGAGAGAATATTGTTTCAGTTTGATGATGAGAGTTTCTAGTCTTGTTCTTTAAATTTTACACGTCAAACTTTTGGCTTTCTGAACAGGCCATGATTTATTCAACGATTTTCTACCAAATAATGAAAAGATCACGAAAAAGAAAAACCATTTCAAAAGAGTTTAAACATTTCAATAGGGTACTTTCAATTATGTTCAATGTTGCGACCAGTAGTTTGAACAATGTAATTCCTAAAATTGGAAATTTAAATTTTCTAATAATATAACATATTAATTGATTCCATGAAATACAATCCCTATTAATATTAAACAATTGATATTTACGAATAACAATACAACCGCGTTCCGGAAATTTGGAGACATAACTATTAGCTATAAAAGCAAGCAGAGTTAAAATTAACGGAATTAAGAAACCAATGAGAGAATATTTTCCAAACGAAGATTGTCCTGGCACCATATGAGTTAAAGTTTTCCTAGCATCGTAACACAGTATGCTATTCCATGTTAAAAATCCTGTTGTCGTATAATAGATGACATAACCTAAAAATAATTAATTAATGTAAGTAACAACCTAAAAAAAGAAACATACCATAGATTTGACAAGGCACTTTTGTAAGTCCTAAACTAGATTTTCGGTAGAAACCGATAAGGATGTATGTTATGGTAATCAAGGAGAGATATGTGATAAAACATGATCCTAAAACATTTCTGACATTTGATGAAAAGCTGTAAAATAATATAATTAAAATAAAGAATGGTATCGAAGTTACTAAGGCTGTAACGAAAGAAAGAAAGAAAAAAAGAAAGAAAAAACATAGATGTTGTTATGCAAGTAATTGATTGTAAGTAGTGATTACTTAGTTACTAGAGCAAGGAATTTAATGAACCCAGAAAACAGTCTAAGTTGTGGGCACCGAATTTGTTGCCAATCGAATTCATGCAGTTACGACAACTATATTTATATATAGATTTTATTTTTCATCGTGAAAGCCAATATTCGGTTGTCTAATTCATTATTATGTTCCAAATAAATAATATCATGTCCCACAAAATATTATTGAAATTAAAAAACTTTTTTTAATTTTCTGTTATTGAACCCGGGCCTTTCAGATTAATAGTTCACATTCTTACCCACTGCAATACAACTACTTTTAATTTTCTTTGTCATATTTGCTCTTTTTGCATATTTTTTTTTCTCCAATTTTATTTGCAATCTATTTTACAATAATAAGCAAATTTGAATAAAATATTTATATTAACATGCTTTGTTGATTCCCATCGGAAACAGCAATATAGGATGTGTATTTATGAGTGTACATAAATAGTGTTAATTACTAAGTTATTAAGAGAAGAATACGTAATAAATCAATTTAAAGTATTATTTATATATAAAATTCATTTTATATACATAAATGGGAGATCTAAAATATGGTAAAGTTGCTTTAGTTCCAGTTTATGTAAAAGTACACCGGATAATTCAAGTAAATTTACAAATTCAGCTGGAAAATTTACTACGTCGGTTTCCTGCACCGATGCTTCGTTACCTGCCGTTTAAATATAGGAATATATAAAGTGCATTCTTTTTCTAAGGTTTTTTCTCTTTTAATAAATTTGTTTAGCATTTCTGTAAAGTATGTTTCAATGCAAAGTTTCGTATTCCTTGCATATAGTGTTTGAACAGGTAATTAAAGAGGTTCTTCACTCCTTTTTGTTCTTCCCAGTAAAAATACCCAAATATATATAATCCTGTCTCAATCACATGCGAAATTTAAAGTACCAATCTCCAGAAGTTTGAGTCATTCCAATTCCATTCAATTTCCCTCCAGTTATCGGATGTTTCAATTTCACTCGTTCCCCGTTCCATTCCGTTTAACAATTTTAGTTTCCAGTGCAACTAGTTCCCAGATTCTATTTCGTTCACCATTCCATTGCATTTCGTTCCCAATATCTATTGTTCCAATTCCACTTGTTCCCAGTTACATTCCATTTCGTTCCCACTGTATTGTGTATCAATACTGATATCAGTCGTTCTTCTTTACATTTTATTTCTTTGCACTTGCTCCGTTCCATTCCTTTTTTAACTCTAGTGTTTTAATTGCACTCGTTCCCCATTCCATGCCATCTCGCTCCCCATTCCATTTTGTTCCATATTCCATTCCATTTCGTTCCCTATTCCATTGTCCACTCGGTCTCCTTTCATTTCCATTCCGTTCCTCTTGTGTAGTGTTTCAGTTCCACTCGTTTCCCATATCGTTTCTTAATTTTAGTGTTTGAAATACACGCGTTCTTTAGATTCTAGGTTTCTAGCCAAAGAGGCAGGCATTAAGGTGGCCAATTTTTCCATTTTGAACCCCCATTTTTACCACGCTCCTGTCCAAAGTCCCAAAAAATACCTGCAGATAAGTTCGGCTACTTAGTTCCAGCAGTTTGGGCGAAACATTCGCCTTTTGGTCCTACCTGTAGGGATTACCAAAAATCGAGTCTTAGTGGATGTCTACGATAGAGGAGGAACTTTTACACCAAATTTCAACTTTCTACCTCCAGCGGTTTGGGCAGGCCGTTAAGGGGGTCATTTTCCAATTTTTAACCCCCATTTTTACAACGTCCCAGCCTAAAATTCCAAAAATTACTTCCAAATAAGTTAGCCCATACTCCAGGGAAGAAATATTTTAATTTTCGGGTTTCCAGCCAAAGGGGTTTTGTCAGGCCGTCTAGGGGGTTTTTTCCTCCTTTTTTCCCGTTCCAGTAGGAATTTCCTAAATTTCATCTTAGCAGACGCCTACGCCGAAGATCCAGAAATCTTGTCTTAGTGGAGGTATCTGTGGGTGAGGAAAAAAGTACTATTTTCAAAACCTATTTTTTTAAATGGTATTTTTTTTTAAATGGTAGTTTTTTGGAAAAGGTACTTTTTTGTGAACAAAGTACTTTTTTGGTAGAAGATACTTTTTTTCTGAAAATGTTGCTTTTTTGGAGAAAGGTACTTTTTCGAAAAAGGTCTTTTTTCTTGTCCCTTTTTTGCACCTTCCTGTAGAAATTTCCAAAAATCCCTTCTTAGTGGATGTCTACCACAGAGGAGGAACCTTCATAACAAATTTCAACTTCGTAGCTCCAGCGGTTTGGACAGGCCGTTAAGAATTACACTTTTTCCCTTTTGATCCCCCAGTTTTACAACGTCCCTGTCCAAAATTCGAAAAGGTACCATACACCAAGGAATACATATTTTAAATTTCAGCTTTTTAGGCAAAGGGGTTTTGACAGGCGGTCAAGGGGGAGATTTTTCCCTTTTTGCCCGTTCCGGTAGGAATTTCCAAAAATTCCCTCTTAGTGGATATTAACGCCATGGGATGAACCGACCTACCAAGTTTTAACTTCCTAGCTTCAGTGGTTTGAGCTGGGCGATGTTGAGTCAGTCAGTCAGTATCTCACGTTATTCTTTTGTACAATATTACGTTATTGCTCATAACTTTTTTATTAATTATTTTAGTGGAATGATGTAAAGCATATGTCCATCCTTAAGAACCATTCTAAATAGTGGAACAAATATTTTTGAAATCAGATGAGTAGTTACGGAGATTACCTCCTACAAACAAACAAACAAATATAGACACATTACCTCTTTATTATATTAGTACAGAAGTATAGATTACACAAATAGAAAAAGAAAACAATCTTTAAACATTTTAGTTAGAACTACTAAAAATTACTTAAGAATTACCTTGCAGAATAAACAATTTTTTGTGCTGCACAGTTTTTTGCAGATATGCACAAGGTAATTTATTACCCTTAATTAACTAAAAGTTAACTCAAATGTAACTAAAATTTAGTAAATTTAACAGTTTTATTTTTCCTGTTCTTATCTTAGTAGTATTTTGCAAAAAGAAACTGCTAATATAGTTTTTTTTCTACAAGGTCATTTCTAATAAATTTCTAGTAGCTTTTTCTGAAATTTTTACAGATTTATTTCTATATGTGAATTAATATTTTTTATAAAAAATAACACTTTAAAAAAACAACATGAACACATAAAAAATTAAATAAATGAAGAAATTGCCGACGTTACAACAAAAATTTTACTGGCAGAGCACTGTTTTTTACGAAATGCAGGTACTACTTAAAACGTACTTTGCCAGTACTGTTTTCGGAAAATTAACGAGCTTTTTAATTTATTAAACTTATCAATTTAATAAAATTTACGTATTTTTACATATATTAAAACCATTATTATGTAAGAGAGACATAGCCATTCTTTTCTTGAGAAGTTTCGAAATAATATATTAAAAATCTGTGATGTGCACTAAAAGGACAGTAAAGTACTAGGAAACTACTAAATTTGTTATTTAATGTACTGGGATAATACCAAAAAAATAAAATTCCAAGCCTGCGCCAACGTTGCGAAATAACTACGGCCAAGCGTTTATTGGTGTTATCATTTCGACAATATGCCAGTACAGTGAAAGTTGAAAATCCGACGCATTGCCAGTACATGTAATGCATCGATGAGCTTTTCAAGTGACTGAAGTAGAAAATACAAGAGACTGATCGGCCTGAAGTCCCTTGCACCTTCATGGCACCTCTTAGGTATAAATACTACATTAACCCTCCTCCATCCGACAGGCACGTAGTTGAGACAAAGTTTCTATATTTGGAGCAGTGATAACCTTCTGAGCTCTCTGTAAGATGACCGCAAGAATGCCATCTAGACCTGGCGAGTTGTATGTAGAGAAACTTTCAATTGCCCAGGCTATCCATTCCGGGGTAAATATATCATTCTCAATATCATTGTAAGCCACCCGCCCAGGTAGAAAAATACAAACGGCACAATGTCGGCCCGGTACTGGAGATGGTAGTACATGAACTGGTAATGCCTCGGATTTTCAACTTTCACTGTACTGGCATGTTGTCGAAATGATAACACCAATAAAGGCTTGGCCGTAGTTATTTCCCAACGTTGGCGCAGGCGTATTTTATTTTTTTGGTATTATCCCAGTACATTTAATAACCAATATAGTAGTTTGCTAGTAACTTACTGTCCTTTCAATGTACATCACCAGTTTTTAATGTATTCTTTCGAAACTTCACAAGAAAAGAATGGCGATGTCTGTCTTTCATAAATAATTGTGTAATAGATGCAAAAATACATAAAATTTATAAAATTGTTAATTTTAATAAATTAAAACGACTATACAATACCCTACACGAGTCTGGTTAAGAGCCAACTAATGTTTGAATCCGAAATTCGAATGGGTTAAAATGGGACTTGTGTCAAAATTTTCTATAAAATTATAAAAGATAAAATCGTGAATATAGCCCATATGGGCGATAGGTCCAAATATCGACCGATTCTATCTAGAAACTATTGGTTTTGTTCTCGGGACCATGTGAGTCAGCAAACCAAATTTCATTAAAATATCTTAATATTTGCGAACTGCAGCGTGTAACCAAGCCAATTTTGGAGGGACCCTTATATGGGCACTAGGTCTAAACATCGACCGTTGTTAACCAAAATCAATAGGCTTCGTCCTTGGGCCGACATAGATGGGTGTAACAAATTTCATCAAAATATCTTATTTGCGACATGCAGCGTATAAACAATTTAATTTTGGGGGGACCCTTATATGGGCACTAGGTCTAAACATGGATCGATGTTAACCAAAATCAATAGGCTTCGTCCTTGGGCCAACATAGGTGTACCAAATTTCATCAAAATGAGTTAATATTTGCGGCCTGTAGAGTGCGCACAAGAATGCATGGTCAGACAGATGGACATAGTTAAATCGAAATAAAAAAAATTCTGAGCCGATCGGTATACTATAGAGATGAGCGATCCGGTGATTTTTGAATAACTCTGCTACCAGTGATCGTGATTTTCAAATCACCGTTCTTTTAAACAGTGACCGTGATCACGGGTTTGTAATAGAGATGGGCGATCCGGCTATTTTTCAGTAACATTGTTATCAGTGAATGTGATTTGCAAATCGTTGTTCTTTTAAACTGTGATCGTGATCACGGTTTTTCTATGGAAAAGACTGCGATTTTCTGATAAATAAACGAAATAATATTTATGGCGAGTTTTTAAGATGTCAGTTAAACTTGGTTTAGTTAAACCGAAAACGAATTTTGTCAGCCATTTCAAAGTTTATTAACAAAAATTTGCCGGAAAAACTTTTTCTAGAGTATAATTTATTTCTTTATTGAAATAAAACAAAATAAACCACATTTTAAAAGCAGTATTCCAGTTACAAACTGCGTTTAAGTTTAAAGATAATCCACTTCCTAAAAACTGGGCTTTAAAAGAAGAATAGTTGCGACCGGTAACAAAGACATGATAGAAGGAGACATTTTATTCAGAAGAGTGTGAAAGCAAGTCACTGTTATTGAAAAAAACATTTATTACTGTGCAAAATGAAGTTTGCAAGAAAGAATAGTACAACAATATTAAAAGAACGCCATTCCGAGTAACTGCGACTTGAAATATTTTATCACTGTCGTTACCAGTGATTTATCAATAACTGTGATTAAATCACCGGTATGAAAATATCGCTCATCTCTAGTATACTATACGGTGGGTCTACGACCAATATTTTTTGGTGTTACAAACATCAGCACAAACTTATAATACCTTCTCCACGTAGTGGTGTAGCTCGTTAATTTTCAGAAAACAGTACCTACTGGCAAAGCACCCCAGATAGAAAAATACGAACGGCACAGTACTGGCTCAGCGTTGGAGACGGTAGTACATGTACTGGCGATGTGTCAAATTTTTTACGTTTCCAGTACTGGTACGCTGTCGAAATGATAACACCAATATACGCTTGGCCGTAGGTATTTGCCCACGTTGGCCCAGTGTTGGATTTTGTTACTTCCTGGTGTTTTCCCAGTAATATAAATTAAAAATATTCAGTAACTTGCCAGTACTTCAAATACAAAAAATCAGTGTATAGCCGTACTATAAAAACAATTAAATATCTGGTGGTGAATCACCCTAAATTTTAATAAAATAATAAAAAATATATATTTTTGTTCAAATTATTTTTGTTGTTTTTTATTGTGTTATAAAATATTAACATGTTTATTCACAAAAAACTTTTTGTCTTATTAGAGGCTAATTGAACGATTTTTGTTGTTGTTTTACACATTAATTTGTTTTATTAAGCTCTAATAAAATTTAAAACATTTTTGTGAATACAAGCCTAAATAATTGCAAAACTAGAAAATAAAAAGTTTTTCTTAAAGTTTCTGCAAGGTTGGTTACCGAAACGAATAACGGTAAGGGTAACGGTATTAAATTTCATTTGTTTCGGTAACGGTAAAGGTAACGGTATTTAATACTGTTTCGGTAACGGTATACCGTTATCGAAACAGCAATACCGGTACGTACCGGTATTATAAATTATGTTAAAAATATATAAAAATAAGTAAAAACTTAACATATATTTAATTTTACGTGTTAAAAATACATATTATAAGCTTTATCTTCAATGCTGGTAGTTTTAATAACTAAAATTATTATCCATAAATTTTTTTGTACAAAAAAAAATTATTATTATGAAAATTATTACAAAAAAGTTAAAAAAATTTGCATTTTTATATGAATTAATAAATACCGGTAAAATACCGGTAACTACCATTAAAAATAACGGTATCGGTAACGATAACGGTATTTGGAAAAACTTTTAGAGGTATTGGTAACAGTAACGGTATTCAATTTGAAACGGTATTTTAGCGATAACGGTATTATAACAACCTTGATTTTCTGGTTTCTCGCTGTTTTATATAAAAAATATTATGAAAAAAGTTATATTGAAATTCTATTAAAAATTAGGGTAAAATAAGTGTCAGAAAGAAAAATCTTGTTAAAATAGCAGAAGACAGTGGCAAAGCACATTTTAAGTGGTACTGGCATAATAAAAAAACAGTGCTCTCCCAGTACTATTTTTTTTTTACTGTGGGCAATTTCCACCTGGGACGTTTTAAGTAGTACTGCCATTTCGTAAAAAACAGTGCTCTTGAATACCCAGGTAGAAAAATACAAACGGCACAATGTCGGCCCGGTATTAGAGACGGTAGTACATGTACTGGCAATGCGTCGGATTTTCAACTTTCACTGTACTGGCATGTTGTCGAAATGATAACACCAATAAACGCTTGGCCGTAGTTATTTCCCAACGTTGGCGCAGGCTTGGGATTTTATTTTTTCGGTATTATCCCAGTACATTTAATAACAATTTTAGTAGTTTGCTAGTACTTTACTGTCCTTTTAGTGTACATCATACATTTTGTGGAAACTTTACAAGAAAAGAATGGTTATGTCTCTCTTACATAAATAATTGTGTAAAAGATGCAAAAATACATAAAATTTATAAAATTGTTAATTTTAATAAATTAAAAAAGCTCGTTAATTTTCAGAAAACAGTATTGGCAAAGTAAGTTTTAAGTAGTACCGCCAATTCGTAAAAAACAGTGCTCTCCCAGTACAATTTTTGTTGCAACGTCGGCAATTTCTACCTGGGCGTGCGTGACACAGACGTCCATTTTTAAGGTGGTCCCATTCTTGTAACCGGCAAAGGAATATTAAATAGGATTTTCAATGACTCGGTCGAAGCTTCTGAACACGATTCATCATCCCTCTTTACGTCAATAGGGTTTGAGTGACCCCTTCACAGCCACTGCTTTCTAATAATGTTTCTAAGATACTTTGTGGTTTTCCATAAATTATCTTCGGTATAAAAATTTCTTAAAAAAGTTGACAGGTTTTCAGTTTTAATCTCACAAATGCGCTTTTTTAACATAATTAGCGCCTTTGTTGTAATTTTGTGTAAACTTAATTTTGGTTTATACATTTTTTTGAGTGTATACTATGGAATCCCATTAGTAACTCAACTTAATTCTGCGGAATACCCGAATAACGTTTTTTTTCTGTTCATTAGCTATGATTTTTAAAAGAAATTGTTTTATTAGTGTAACTGCTCTTAAAGACCAAGTGTAGAAAATCATTACCAGATATGTGGTTATGTAACTACATACTTGGTAATGGTAAGTAGTTACTTTTGTTATTACATTTCTTATTACCTTTATATGGTGATGTCGCGAAAAATAATGAGTTATGGTTACACACCAGCATACGAAAAATTAAAAATATATCGTTACCTATGTGCTTACCAGCAGAGCTTTGAAGAATTAATTCCTTAATTCAATTTTTCAATTCTGAATTAAAAATTCGATGAATTAATTCACTAAGCACCTTATATTGAATAGAATTAATTCATATTTGCTTTCGTTCGATTTATTTTGTTACGAATTAATTCAATTGCAATAGTTCTTTTTATTAAATCAAATGAATTAATTCACCGGTGAACGCGTCCAATTTTATAAATCGAACGGAAAAAAGTGAATTAATTCCTTACTGAATTAATTCACCACTGAATTCATTCAATTTGATTTTCATTCAGTGAATTAAAAAAAAATAAAATTACATTCAGTGAATTAAAAAAAAAAATAATAAGTTTACTGAATTGAAAAAAAAAAATAAAATAAGTTCACTGAATTAAAAAAAAATAAAATAAGTTCACTGAATTCAAACCCTGTTTTCTGCCGTTCAGTAGAAGAAAACAATAATGTACAAATAAAAGTTTTAAATAAGCAATTTTACAGCGTGGGCTAGTAACAAATTAGAAACCGGATGCTGTATATCAACCTACATGATTCAAAAATAAAGCCTTTTACTATTAAAAATAAAAACTTTACAGATATAGATAAATTTGGAAAAAAAATATAACTACTAATTTTTCAAACTAGTTATATAGTTATATTTTTTTTCCAAATTTATCTATATCTGTAAAGTTTTTATTTTTAATAGTAAAAGGCTTTATTTTTGAATCAATTGCATGCAAAATTGGACTTGATAGGTTTGCCGACTAAGCCAACGATATATAAAAAAATTATGAGAAATTTCTTTTTATGCACCTGTAAAAATAGTACTGAACACAATATTGAATTGGAGTGCACCTTTTACACTTGTTTAAAAAGTACTTTTATTGAAGAGATTACGGAACAATATCTCGCAGTAACAAAGTGGTGTTTTTATGCCAATCAATTTCATATCAAAGAATAGCTCAGCGGTACAGCACTAGAATAGCAATCATGAGGTCGCAAGTTCGATACCCGGAGGCGGCAATAAAAACTTTTGTAAAATAAAAAAATATATTTTTTTTTCCGAAGAATTTTTTTGTAACTATTAATTGGTGAAAAATAGCTTTCTTTGCACTCGTTCAAAAAGTACTGAAAAAATGTTGAAGTGGGAGTACTCCTCTCCTATGACAACTCAATGTTAAAATCATTAGTTTTTATGTTCAAAAAGAAGTATATCTAGATCATCAATTGTAGTGTTTTTTCTACTGTTTCAGCATCTCTTTTTTTGCTGGGCGGTTCTGTAGGTCTCCTCATAATAATGTTTTTCTACACATAAACAATAATGTTTTCCCACCCCAGTTCATACACAAAAGTACAAAGTTCTCGTCCCATTGAATTTTTGTACCTTATGCAAAGTCTCGGTTTGTATGTTCCAGTCATCATTTTCTTATTGCGGATGATCCAACTGATGAGTTGGAGTGATGCCCACAAAACAATTATATTGTCTCTAATTGAAAATGATCAACCTTTTTGAAACAACAATTGACAATATCATATTAGAATTTGGACTTGAGGTAGAACAATATTCTAACTAAATATATATGTATATTCTTTTAAAAATCATCAAAAACATATTTTTTTAAATCATCTGAAAAAAATAAACTTTATTAGCATTTGTGCATATTTTAGTTAGTTCACGCTATATCCGAATTGTATTAGATTCCTTGCCCTATTGATAAATGCACAGTAATAAAATTACTTACCATATGTATAAATCCATGGTACAGGCTGCTTATTGCCACAAACTCTAAGACTAATAAATTGCAAGGTATTATTATCTTCATTTACATTTATATCAAAACAATATTCATTTTGCGTTAGATTTTTGTTATCATTATGTCGCCGTAATATGCCATCCTAAAAATAAAAATATAAGAAATTCAACAATATGCATTAGAGTGGGCCGAACTGAAATTGTACCATTGCGGAAAAGTTGTTTAAAAATATTACAAATCGGGGGAAAAAAATTTGAAAACCAGTTAATATCCTTCGATTGAAAAACATTGCCTAAATTTCCATGGGTTAAATTAAAATTTTTCAAAAAGAAATAGAAAGATGCCTGTAAAATTTATAGTTAAAAAATGGCTTTTCAGACAAAAACTTCTGAAAATCCCGGGTAAAAATCTTAATATGGTGTCATACATAATTATATCTTTTTTGATAAATCCCCATATACAACGACATACTAATTGATCCGAAAAATGGGTCATCTACATGTGTCAAATTATATCAAATTAGATATAATTTGATACAGTTTGATCCGAGATTTGTCCATATCCAGGACATTAAATTATATCTAACTCGATATAAAAATATCTGATTTTATAAAATTTTGTATGATAGTAGGCATACTTTTTATGCATACCAGCTATTAAATTGAGATTGAAATGTCTATGGTTTTAACAATTTTGAAGACCCAAATTTTAAAATATAAAATAAAAATTTATTTGAATACTTTTGTCTTCTAAATCGTACGCATCATTTTTTAATATGATTTTACATGCAAAAACATCACGTGGAATTTATTTGGCTATGGAGTAATTAACTCTGAATTCGCAGATAACTAAATTTGATGTTAAACTATATATTAATTTGTATGCGATTATATAGAAAGTTATATAAAATTAAAATATATTTTTAGTACGACGACACATACAGTGTTATAAAACTTAGTATCAAATCATATATAATCATATCGATCACTACATATAATTTGATTAGTTTTATAAGGGTTATGTTATATATGGAGTCAGATTTGGGGATATGTAATAATATCAATTACCGTACAAAAAATTCGTTGAAAAAATAATATCAGATGTAGTTGTATATAATGAAATGTGTCTTAATGTTACTCCATTCATTGTCAGATATAGCCCAATCACATTATATATGAAAATATATAACTATTTTTACGCGGGATAGCACATTATTTTTCCTAAATGCTAATTAGATAGGAACAGCAAAAATAATATTGTTTTAGTTACATTTGAGCAAAATTTTAGTTAATATAAAAATAACAACTTAACCTGTTATAATCAGCAAAAAATTTTGCTAAATAATTACTAGAATAAAAAATAAAAAAAAATTAAAAATTCTCAAAGTTTTTTTTTAGACTTTTTTAATGCAAATGCAAATCTTAGCTTCTGAAATCAGCAGTTTACAATATTTTTATTTAGCAAATATTTCTGCTGATTTTAGCAGGATTTTCATTCAAGTAAATTCAAACTCAAAATAAATACTTCATAAAACTTAAAATAAGTATTTTTAGTCTACTAATATTTAGCAAAATTTTTTGTAGATTTTACAGTAGAATTTGTTATTTTCAATTAATTAAAGATAACACAAATATAACTAAAATTCTGCAAATTTAACAATTTTATTTTTGCCCTTCCTATTTTACTATTATTTAGGAAAAAAATCTGCTAATTTGAACAGTTTTTTTTTCTGCAAAGTCATTTCTAACTTGTTTTTATTAGCTTTTTCTGCTATTTTTAAATGTTTATTTCTATGAGTGTAGTAAATTAGCATTCATCATAAATTTTACAATTTTCTATAGTTTAAATTTCATAACTCATGCTATTTTACAACGATAGCTCATTACCAGTTAACCTGGATGTATTCCTTTAATATCTACAAAAACACAACCGTTCAGAAAAAAGAAAACCCTTTAATCAAAGATTATGCAAAAAATTTAAAAAATTGCAAATTTTTGCAAAAATTTTCTTTTTGTTAAATATTATTTGTGACTATTCTGTAATAGCCATTAATGTAAATAGTTCGGCGATTATTTTGTAGCTATTTGATAACTGTTTTTAAATAATTATAATCTAGGGACTATGCACTTTTCTATGCACCCATATACTCTCAACCAAAAAAGTCTGTAATGGCTACTAAAAATTTTGCTATTATTATGGGAACTTAACTGTTTTGAGTCTAGCGGTGTTTGTTTTTTGCTTATTTTAGCAATACATGTCTGCTAAATTGTTGTAAACTGCAATCCAAATTGATTTTCTAAAATCATTTAAAAAATTTACTAAATATCAATAATTTTAATACAATATAATTAGTAGACGCTAGTATATTTCAGTAAATTGTTGGAAACATCTATTTAAAATCAATCTGCTGAATTTAGCAAAAAAAAGTATACTAAAAAATAAACAAATTGTAAAATATAAGAAAAAAAAAATTAAAATCAAATTTAATAAAAAATCAAAAAAGCCCGCTTGATGATAAGTCCCCAGCTGACTGGGGACTTATACAAACCAAAGATTAAATTTGGCTGTGCCGAGTCTTTAGATACCCTCCATCCTGGTGTTTTATTCGGGGATTCTACTAAGTACAAACAAGTATGAATTATTACCCATTTTGTATTCGGTCAATCCACTGTGCAACAAATGTGTATGATTTTTTCCACCACTACAAGTAAATAGTTCAGTTTAATCTTGTTTAATCTCAGTGCTGCCACAAGCAAGATTGAAAATTTCCAAAAGTGTAGACAAAATTACCCAAAAAATATGAAATTATAAATGACTTCAAATAACATATTTAGCGTTTTTTTTTAATCACCTGGATTTAGAATTTTTCATACAAAAAGTGGATTTATTAAATCCAAAAAAAAGCTGGATTTAATAAATCCATAATAAAAGCACAAATATATGAAACAGCCTATTAATTTAATGACAGAAAAAAATACGAACGAAAATTAAAAGAGAAACAAAAAAATTGAAAAACTAACAAAAAGGTTTTTATTAATTTTTTTTTTTTATGAAATATCCCAGGAAAATTTTTTACAATCGGTAGCCAACCACACCCATTCTACAACTGGTTCCACTGCAACCGATTCCAAGGAACTGGTTCCGGAACCAGTTCCTGGGATCCTATATGGAAGGTGTGGGTGACGTAGAATCAATTCCAGAACTAGTTCCAGAACTGATTCTAGAGCAACCGGTTCCATTTTGGAGCCATAGAAGGGGTTGCTTTTGGGACAATTTCAAACAAAAAGAATCGGTGTTAGAATCGACAGTAGAAGGGGTTGTGAATGAAAAGTCCCAGGAAAATTTTTTACAATCGGTAGCCAACCACACCCATTCTACAACTGGTTCCACTGCAACCGATTCCATGGAACTGGTTCCGGAACCAGTTCCTGGGATCCTATATGGAAGGTGTGGGTGACGTAGAATCAGTTCCAGAACTAGTTCCAGAACTGATTCTAGAGCAACCGGTTCCACTTTGGAGCCATAGAAGGGGTTGTTTTTGGGACAATTTCAAACAAAAAGAATCGGTGTTAGAATCGACAGTAGAAGGGGTTGTGAATGAAAAGTAGCTATTGTACAACCGATTCTTTGGAACAGAAAATTTTCCTGGGGTAGCTATTGTACAACCGATTCTTTGGAACAGAAAATTTTCCTGGGATGTTTAGAAAAAAAAACTACACCGCACTAAATACATATTTTCGATCTTGGACATGGAGAAATAGCTCAAATAGAAATGGCAATTTTTCACTTTACAGTAAGTAATTTAATTAAATCTAATTAGTGAATATTAAATATTGCAATGGAATTTTTCGATTGTGTAAAAATATAAATTGAAGTGATAAAACTGAAAAGGCAGACTGTTTATCGCTGTTTTATATAAAATATAATTAAAAGTTAAAGTAAAATCCTTCATCATCGAATTCGTTATTAAAAATTAGGGTGAAAGAAGTGTCGAACAGAAATTTTTTTTAAAATAGGGAGAATCTAACCCCATCTGTTGAGCACTTTTAGAAATACTTTTTGGATTTATTAAATCCAAGTGATTAGAAAAAACAGCTATTATTACAATTTGAACTCCGAAAAAAGGTAATAACCTCATCAGTAAACTTAAAAAAAAGTGATTTGGCCATTTCAATTGTCCCATCGTTCTTGGCGTTATATTATTACAAAGAAAAGTTCCTTAAATATGCAGCATTTATGATGAACTTTTGAGTCTGATATGAATCTTCATAAAATTTAGAGAAAAAATTAACTTTAGAACAAAACACTTAAAAAGTTTGTAAATAAGAGTCAGTTATGATCACATGTGAACGATTTAAAAATAATCTTATTTTAGAGTCTTTCAAAAATCAAGTTTTATTTGCGCTTTTTAAATACACACAAAAAAATCTTTGGCAAGCAATTGGGAGCACTTCAACTAAAATAATGTTTTTGTGGCATATACAATATAATAAATTATTCGATAAAACTCTATTAGTTTAAACTTTCTTAATTACTTGGTAACGATTTTTTTGTGTACTTTAACAGCTTATTTGTATAACGAAAGAATTTCAAAGCATTGTATAGATTAATACACTTTCCTGATGTATCGGTTTAATTCGTGGATGATCAGTCGCTGTGAATCAATTCATTAACTCGTATGAATAAAAAATAGATATTGAAATTTTTATGCAAACTTCACAATTTTAGTCAGTTTGCGAGTAGTCTAAAATTTTTATTTTTATGAATATTTCATGCTCTTCTACAAGTCAACGGATGAATTAAATGTTAAGTCATTCATAAGCCAAAAGTAATTACATACATTGAGGCAGGGTTGGTAGGCTCTATCGCTAAAATACTGTTATAGATACAAATATCGATACATTTAAAATACCAGTACCGAAATTAATGAAATACCATTATCCTTACAACACTATAATGAATGCACCAAAATAACTGAGTATCGGTTATCTTAAAATACCGTTATCGAAATAATTGCAATACAGTTAACCCTAAAATACCGTTATCGAAATAATCGAAATACAATTATCCTTAAAATACTGTAACTGAAATAATGTACAATAGCGTTACTTACCCTCACCGATAATCGCACCGTTTCTGCTACCAACAATGCTTTGAAGTAATTGCTAAGTTGTATTCATAGACCCACTATCTATTGGCTACCCAGGAAAATTTTTTACAATCGGTAGCCAACCACACCCATTCTACAACTGGTTCCACTGCAACCGATTCCATGGAACTGGTTCCGGAACCAGTTCCTGCGATCCGATATGGAAGGTGTGGGTGACGTAGAATCAGTTCCAGAACTCATTCTAGAGCAACCGGTTCCACTTTGGAGCTATAGAAGGGGTTGCTTTTGTGACAATTTCAAACAAAAAGAATCGGTGTTAGAATCGACAGTAGAAGGGGTTGTGAATGAAAAGTAGCTATTCTACAACCGATTCTTTGGAACAGAAAATTTTCCTGGGTAGTTTATAAATTAAATTCTTTTTTTATGTATAATATATTTTTTTATTTACAAATTTGATAACTTTTTCAATTCATTCATTTGAATTGAAATTTAAGTGAAAAACTAAACAATTTAATAATTGCTATCAACCATGCCCTACCCATAAAGTGGCAACACTGCTTATGTTATTCATATAGATTGGTGCAGACCTTTAAAAATATAATTCCTTAATTCGTATTTTAAATTTCAATTTTGCAATAAGTTGATCTCAGTGAATTTTTTTTTTTACCCCGATGTAGTACTTTTCAAGCAGATTTTAAAACAAAAATCTGTAGGGAGTTTGTTTCTGTGCAAAGTTTGGAAATGGACTTAGCTATGTATATCTAAGTTATTTATAGTCGGATTGGAACAATATATGTGACGCGCAAAATAGAAAGGGACCTAAGGGTAAAAACCGGTTTTGTTGAGGAGAGCCATTTTAAAGATTTAAATACGTGTATCTTTGGTGTACCATCACTGAGAGTGTTGGTATTGGTCTCATTTGAAAGCGACACATCTCATGACGTCAGGAACGTGTTGGTCAACCTTGAAAACGCGCGTAGGTCGTCCCTACCTCTTGTTTCCATGATTTTGATATCAATTTTGCTCGCGGTTTTTCGAATCCAGCTTTATTTTCTGAAATTATTAATTTCCCAGGAAAATTTTTTACAATCGGTAGCCAATCACACCCATTCTACAACTGGTTCCACTGCAACTGATTCCACGGAACTGGTTCCGGAACCAGTTCCTGGGATCCTATATGGAAGGTGTGGGTGACGTAGAATCAGTTCCAGAACTAGTTCCAGCACCGATTCTAGAGCAACCGCTTACACTTTGGAGCCTTAGAAGGGGTTGCTTTTGGGACAATTTCAAACAAAAAGAATCGGTGTTAGAATCGACAGTAGAAGGGGTTGTGAATGAAAAGTAGCTATTGCACAACCGATTCTTTGGAACAGAAAATTTTCCTGGGTGTGAATTATAATAAATACTCATTTATAATTCTTTTAATTCGTGAATATCACTCTGTTAGTACGAAAATTTTTTCACATAACCTTATTATGTTATTCGCGAAAATAATTTAAAACTGATAACATTCTTACTGTTTGTTTTAGGATGAAATGGTGGACGAATTCGAAGAAGTAGATTTACTTTATCGCTTCCCTGATGACGAGGATGATAACGATCACTTCTCAGAATTATCGGATAGTGACTCTGAAGATGATACCGATAATATGTACCTTGATAAATCTAATCTTGATTTACGCGAAGAAAAGGTAGTTGCTCGACTGTATGGTTCAAACATACCTCCGTGTTGTTCAAATCAATGCAATAAAGTGATCCCTAAGAAGATGGCTGTTGATTTTCGTACGTCTTTCATGAATTTAGATAAGGAATCCCAAGATTTAATTATTCTCGGACATCTGGCAGCTCACCGTGACGATGCAATGCTCAGGTCAAAAGTTGGTGATCGATCGCGAGCTATGAAGAAACGGTACAATCAGATATATTATTTTCGAAGTTTGCCGATATGCCGTGATATGTACTTCTTCCTGTATACAATGGGAATTAAACGCTACAAAAATCTAATCGAACATTACGACAAAAATGGTGTTTATCCACGCGAACATGGCATGACGAATAAAATTAATCGTACAGATGCTTTAACTACTTTGGAAAAAAAAGAAATTGTTTCATTTATCTGCAGTTTTGCTGAAACTGTTGCTATCACTTTACCTGGACGTCAACCAAATCATCGTGATTATCGTTTATTGAAACTTCCAACTACTGAAAGTAAGACTTCTGTTTACACAAGATACACCAACAGCGTCGAGGGTAAAATCGTAAAACTTCGCACTTTCCAAACGCTGTGGAAGAAATATTGTCCCCACACGTCACTATGAAGCCGGCATACGATTTGTGCGAATTGTGTCGAAATCTTGCAAAAGATGCTGTTAATACAGTAAACGTTACTGAAGTTGAAAAAGAAGCAGCATTAAAGGTGTATTCTGATCATTTGCAATCTGCCAGCACTAACGACTTTAGAACATTAGTCAAGCCTGATCCAAATGCCATGTATCCAGGTATTCCAGAGGAGGATTATCTAGTAATATCTATGGATTATGCTCAAAATGTTAGCTTTCCGTCGGGTCCACAGCAAATAGGAACTAAATACTTTAAATCAGGTCGCAAAACAGTAATTTTCGGAATTACATACGAACGTCAAAATGTTCAACACATCTTCTGTATTGACGAAAGCGATTCCATTGGAAAAGGTCCGAATTCAGTAATATCAATGCTTGATTACTACCTACGAGAAGTGCATTCAACTAAAAAATTAGTGATATTCGCTGATAACTGTGTTTCACAAAATAAAAACAATGCGATTATACGATATTTACAACACCTTGTCGATACTTCCAGATGTGAGTTAGTTGAATTGAACTTTTTGTTAACCGGACATACAAAGTTTTCACCTGATCGTTTATTCGGAGTTTTCAAATCAAAATATGCCCAAACTAATGTCGACTGCTTCATGGATGTAGTTGATTGTGTTAGAAAATCATCTCGTAATGGATTTAATGTTCCTGTAGCTATTCGACTTCCAAACTCAAGTGAGCCTGTTGTTGAGTGGAGAAAATGGGACGAATACTTCTCCACTAAATAGAAAACTTTAATTGGAATATCGAAGTATCATCACTTTGTATTTATTGCTCAGTCACTAGTGCAATGTAAACTGTTTGCGAATTCAGCCAGCATAAATGAAAACATACATCTGAGTAACAATACCAGTTTCGATGACAAACCAATTATAATTCCGTCACCAGGGTTATCGATGAAGCGTCAATGGTACTTGTATAAAGAGATCCGGGGTTTATGTTTTGACGATTCAAAAAAAGATTCGGTTGCTATTTTTCCTTTGGTCTCTGGAAATGGAAACGAAGAGGAGGATTCGGAGGAAGTGGACAATCCTCAGGAAGTGGAGGCAGCAGACGTTAAGAAGAAATCGAAAAAAATAAAGGACCGGTACCGTCAAGTTCTAAGGAACCAATTCGCAAGAACCGTCGATAAAAATGATTTTTCTATTTTTTTAAACTGTTCATAAGGAAAAAAATAAATTTTTTGTAGTATCGTAAAATCAAGTTATTTTGTTAATTTAGTAGGGGAAAAAATGAAAATAAATAACCGTTAGGTCCCTTTCTATTTGCGCTTAGAATCGTTGACTTCACTTTCATAAAACGCGCATATCTCTGGGAGGGAACACTTTTGTGGCACGGGATCAGTCTCATTCGCTGCTCAGATGTTGTCCACATCAAAAAAAAAATTGATTTTTTTACCCTTAGGTCCCTTTCTCTATGCGCTGTCACATATATATACCATTGAAAAGATAGTAAAAATATCTTATGGACGACATTTTTTTTTGTTTGTTTACCCATTACCGTCGAATGGGATTTATTTTTAAGATTTTTTAAAATAAACCGTTTTTATAAAAACCACCGTATACTACCAAAAAAATTTTTACTTATTAATATAAGTATTCTCAAGATTAAAAACTTCAAACACCGAAGATATTAGAAGTCAAGCCTAATTTTTTTGCAGATGGTACAAAAGATACAACTTTGACTCTAACCAACAATTATACTGAATTAACTCATCGGGAATCGAACATATTTTGGGAGTAAACACATTTTAAACCTATTGTCGGTATTGAGATTTTTCATTTGTCAAGAGTAAGCCATACTTTGAAAGAAAAAAAATCTCACGATTTTGACCTCTAATATCTTCGGTGTTTGAAGTGATCAAAACTTGATCTATATATCAAATGAAAGCTTTTCGTCTTGACAACATACTAATAAGCACAATTTTTGTTCTTATATAGGTTTTTTATGGAATAAAAACATTAAAAAAACAAAAAAAAATTAAAATTCCTACGCCGAATCATAATGGGTCAACAAAAAATGCTATCCTAAAGATATTTTTATTACCTTTACTACGGTGTACATATTGTTCCAACCCTATCATAAATGAAGAAAATATAGTTAAGTTCGTTTTTAAACTTAAAACCGAAGTAACTTCTTATACATGCTTTTCGGTGAAAAAAAAAATTTCTTCGGGCCCCCAAAAGAGAGTTATATCAGTAGTAAAAATTTAGAATCAATCGGTGAGGTGCCTCTAAAGCCAACATACGTCCAAATTATTCAATCGGATCAAAATTGAATCAACACAAATAGGAACAAATCTTATCTCACTTTATTCAATGTCCAATCATTGATTTAAAGGCATTATGAATTATTCAGTAATTTATAAAATGAATCTGTAGCGTGTACGTCGGGGTTACCAATTAGTAGCGTGTATCAATTTGTTGCGAGTTATTTAATTTTATTAAGGCTTATTAAACTTATTCTAATTACAAAAACTTAACTTTAATTTAGCTTATCACGAACAAAAGCATCTGTTCGAGAACAAATCTAGCACGACAATTGACTGTGTTGCACAACGTAAAAATATTAAAACACAAAAATGATGGTGTTGGTAAATACAAATAAAATCAAAATGAAATCGTTACGTTACATACGTCGTTACACCATAAATCCAATTTTATGCATATAAATAAAAAAAAAAAAAAAAGAATTATCTCTTTCAAGGTCTGGGTGTGTATGTTTGTATTTTTTTCTTATTCAGTAACAACAACATAGTTAATATATTTTTTCATGTTAATATGGAAAATTCCAGAGGTGCTTTTACATTTTCATTCATAACTTTTAAACGTCTGGACCAAATATGCCCATTTCCAATACCAAACTGCTTAAGAAATTTAACAAAAAGTTTGACTAAAAATTAACATCCTAGCACAACTATTTTGAGCGTGATCGTGATTTCAACAGACAGACAGACGGACACGGCTATATCGCTTTCGCTATTGATAACGATCAAGAATATATATTTTTTTTATGTCCCAGATTTTTTTTCGATGAGTTACAAACGGAATGATCAACTGATATATACCCTCCTGCACAGTGGGATGGAGGGTATAAAAATATTTTTTTTCTTTCGATTGTAAAAAAATATATAATTATTTCATCATACTTGAAATTTGGAGAAAAATTGCAAACGGTTCTCTACACTAAACCAAAAGTCGTAAGTGAAATCAACATAAAAATGTTGTTATTTTTTGATGAAAAGAATTGTTAAAACAATATATTTTTTATTCAAATTAATGTCCCGATCAAAAAAACATTATATCTAGCATATGTAGTCATATCTCATTTGATATAGATCGACATATGATCTTATCCAAGTTCATCTCAAAATTGGGGTATCCAGTAATATCCAATCAGATCCCCCAAATATATTACAGGATTAAATTACATCCAAATAGATCTCAAAATTGGGAGTTCCAATAATATCAAATAATATCAAATTGATATCCTGATAGATCCCAAAATATTCCATGGCATTAATTTACATCCAATTAGATGCAAACTGATAAGCTAATTTTGGCAGATCGAATTGGATAATTTGATATCAAAATTTATCCTATGATATATTTGGAATTATATAAATTTTCAAAAAATTTAAAAATAACACAAAAAATTAAAAGAAACATTTATTATTTAAAAATATTTATTTCATTAAAAAAAAAGAAAAAAAAAATGCCGTCGACAGGATTTCAACCCAGGTGGCTGGCGTTGTAGTCGGCCACTTAACTCACTCAGCCAAACACTGCTATACAACATGACTGACTCTATGAGACAACATTGTTCGTGTTACTGAGTTATATATATTTAAAATACTATTAATTGAAAACATAATTTGCAGATGCTGTTGACACAAAATGGTTTAACCTTTTTAAGATCTGTAAAAAAATATTTATAAGTAAATCAAATTGAGTTAAAAAAGGTAAAAAAAAAAATTTTTTTGTGCCCGAGCTTGGATTCGATAATAGTACCTCAGTCACATATGTATATAATTATGTGTGGGGTTATATATGACAATATATAATAACATATTAAAATATTATTAATTAATTGCAGTAAACATAACTTTCAGGTGCTGTTGGCAGTAAATAGGTTAATTTTTTTTAAGATCTGTAAAAAGAATATTTACAAATAAATTAAATTGAGTTAAAAAAGTAAAAAAAAATTTTTTCCCCGAGCTGGGATTCGATAGTAGGGTCTCTCAGGTAATATGTGACTATATATAATTATATATTAAACACATAGAAAATATTACTGACGTGGGACCATATATAACCATATCTAAAATTATATTGTTAATCTTGCACCATATATGGAATCATATATAATCATATCTTATAGTATTTAATGTAATATACAATCATATATAAAAATATCTTACATCATACAACCAAGATATTTTTATAAGAGGGCATATATTACTATATCTCAAAATATATGGCTTATATGCCACCATATGTGATCATATATTATGTTATATATGATCATCTATTATTATATATGACAACAGATCTGTCATATCTCATTATCTTTAGCATATATGGTTGATATCTAATTTTATAAAAGACGATATATAAAAATATATGGTTATATAAGGTACCACATAAGAAACATATAATTATATATGGCTATTCATGTTCCTATGCTCCTTGCAGGAGTAAAAGGAACAAATATATATATATATTCATGACAACATATATACTCACATATTATAAGATAAAAAAAGATATTACTATATACGACTATATATAAATTTTTTTGATCGGGGTGTGTTTTTATTAAATCAACTACTTTTTTCTAAATGAACATACTTATTTCCGTCAATAATGACAATTTAAAAATAATTAATTAAAAAGCATACAAAATGAAAGGTAAAAAATAAAACAAAACAATAAAAATAAATTAAAATAAGAACAAAAAAAAACGGCACCCCATCTATAACGATCTGGTATTGGTATTGGAAGAAACCAAGAATAGACTTATTTAAACCCGTATGACACTTGCTTAATTTTGTATTGAATGGATATAGGCCCAGTGTAGAAAATCATTACCAGATATGTGGTTATGTAACTACATACTTGGTAATGGTAACTAGTTACTTTTGTTATTACATTTCTTATTACCTTTATATGGTGATGTCGCGAAAAATAATGAGTTGTCGTTACACACCAGCATACGAAAAATCAAAAAATATATCGTTACCTATGTGCTTACCAGTACTGCCAAAAATATTGAGTCTAAAAATAGATTTTCAAAAAAATAAATTATATAAAAAAAAATATTTTTTAATGAATTTTTTTTAAAATAAAATTTGCTGGTGCGGGAATCGAACCTGGGTCTACAGATTGCCAGTCAACAGCTCTACCATCTGAGCTATATCGACATATAATATTTAATAGATAAAAACATAATTGACCTGCTGCACACAAGTAAGCTTACTCGCCAACGTACAAAAAATCAAAAAATATGTGGCTACATATATCCTTACCAGTGTTTAAAAAATATTGAGTCTAAAAATAGATTTCAAAAAATTTTCAAAAAAATCTAAAAAATTATTTTCTATTTGAAATAATAATAAAAGTAAGTCATTACCAGTAACTCATTATTATATGTTTTAAAATAATGCAGAAGGTAAGTGGGTGTCATTACTGGTACTCCAAAAAATAATGATATGTCATTACCGTTTCTACACTGGGGGATTGATGAAATGAAAAAAGAAATCTTAGAGAGAGTAAAAATATAATTTATAAACAATTTTTTTTCGAACGGAAAATCGTTACAAACACGGAAAACGCTAGAAACAGAGAAAAACTTAGAAAATTTACAATATTCTCAACAATCAATTACTGATCCCCTGTTTTTCTAAAGCGAAAGGAAATATTCTTCCAGCGGAATGTATTTCATTTTTGTTACCATTCCTCTGGCGGAATTATTCCGCTGGCTTTATAAAAACAAGGGGGTAAATGTAATTTTAAGTTCCATTTACATCTGCACCCAAATCCCGAGATTTCGACTAAAATTTAGACTTCAATCAAAATCCCGAGATTCCCCATACAAATGAAATCCCGTAAATTCGCAAGATATGTAAGAAATTTCACAAATGCTTAGACTTACATATAATACAATACTGCGTGCATGGCTTTCTTCCATCAAAATATTGAAAAATCCGGCATCTAGCTTGTCGTCCTTACAAAAAAACGAATTTACTAACATAATTGGCGTTAGATCTTTACATAAAATAATGTAAACTGTACTCCGCCAATGAATAAAATGGTTTTTAGTAATATTTTTAATTTAAGGTTATTTTTATGGTACTTTATTTACAAAAAAAAAAAAAAATGCGGTTGTCAAATAGAAATCTCGCTACTGTCATAAAGTGCAAATGTAAACGGTCAAGAATTCTGGTCGAGATTTCCATTGAAATCTCGGGATTTAAAAATATAAATGAACGCAGCATTAAAGTTAAAAATTTTTAATTTTTTTACCGTTTATTTTGCACTTGTGTAATTTTACTATGACCATAGATTTGCACTGTTCTCAAATATTTGTGGAGAACACCCAATTAAAAACTTCACCGCACGTCCCTGGGTGCGGCCCTTTATAATCTATGGAAAACCACAATATGGCCCTCGCGGAAAAATCCGTGCCCACGCCTGTTATATAACTTTCATTAATAGTTTGCCTTAAACAAAATAACAAAAAGATAGATAATATCAAAATTTATGACAGAAATTTAAATATACGATTTAATCATGGATGGTAACCGAAACGAATACGGTTATCGTTAGGGTAACGATAGTTTAGGTTATTTCGGTAACGATATTTTAAGGGTAACGCTATTTCATTTATTTCGGTATCGGTATTTTAAGGATAACGGTATTTCAGATATATCGGTAACGGTTTTTTAAAGGTAACGGTAGTCAGTTATTTCGATGCATCCCGCAATTTTTTTTTACAAAAAACAAACAAGATTAAAAACAGAACCGAAATGTTCAAAAAGTACTCAATAACCACGTGAAATTACCAAAAGCAGAAAATTAAAAATAACGGTAACGGCATTTTAGGGATAGTGGTATTTCATTTGTTTCGATAACGGTATTTTAGGGGTATTGATATTTCATTTATTTCGTTATCGGTATTTTAAGGATAACGGTATTTCAGTTATTTCGGTAATGGTATTTTAAGGATAACGGTATTCCGGATATTTCGGTAACGGTATTTTAGCGGTAACGGTAGTCAGTTGAAAGGGTTTTGAATAGATAACGGTATTTTAGCGGTATTGCCTGCCAACCCTGGATATAATTGAGAACTTTCAAAATTATATAAATTTATTTAAATTAAAATTAATAAATATTCAATTAGTAATTCACTTTAAGTCACTGAATTTGTTAATTATCTATATTTTGAAAAACAAAAACACTTATACTGAATTTAGACTGAGCAAAAACCAGCTGGTTTTTGTACAAAACTAAATTGCAAAAACCAAGTCATTTACACTGGTTATTTAGTTTTTCTTTGCCACATCAATTTTTTATTACACATTTTTCTTTATTCTTTTATTGTTAAATTAATGCAAAAAAAATATTAATACATTTAAAAATTAATAACAACACACAATTTCAAATTAAAATAGAAATATTCTCAAAAACTAAAAAATATTTTTTTGACACTTGCTTTACTTCTATATTCGTTGTAACAGGGTGAATCGAAAGTTAACTATTCTGGTTTTCAGTTTGTATGAAAATTATATGGAAAAACTAAATTAATTTTGTAGTTTTCGGCTCAAGAAATAAAAATGGCCAAAAACTACTAGTTTTTGCCCAGTCTAAATATACTATTAATGTCAATTTATTGATATTTCCGACAGTTACAAATACACATGCTAGCACGAGTAATGACGCAACAAAACTAACCCCACTAAACTTTGTTCCACAGATTTAATTTTTTCAAATTGAAGAAAAATTATATCAAATATACGTTACTGTCTTTTTACAAAACTTTTTAGAGTTTACAAATTAAATTTTGTTAAAAAATGGACAAAAAATTATCAAAACAAGAATTGAAGAATTTTTTACATTACAAAAAGTATGATTTTTTAATGAAATTTTTAAAACTGAAAACCTGAAATTCAAAAGCTGCCGTTTGAAATTCAAGAAATATCAAATAAAATTTAAAGCTAAAAACTACCAAATAAAGCCAAAAAAAATTCCAATTGATATTAAGAAAAAAAAATCGAAATAAAGCTCAAAAAATACCAAATTAAATTCAGTTTACATTTAATTAATTTCAATTGATATTTTTTTATTTCATTTTGTATGTTTTGAATTTAAATTTATATTTTTTAATTTATTTGGTATTTTTGAATTGCAATTGATATTCTTCAATTTCATTTGGGTTTTTGTTTTTAATTGATATATTTTTTTTAATTTCAATTGGTATTTTTTTAATAGCAAATCGTGTTTTTTAATTTCTAATTGATATTTTTTTAATATTAAATGGTATTGGTATTTTTTCTTTCATTTAAAATTTTGTGAATAACAATTTGTATTTTTTAAACTTCATTTGTGTTTTTTATTCCGCATTTTTTTTTTTTTTTTTTTAATTTCAAATGGTGTTTTTTGGATTTGAAATAATATTTTTTAATTTCAATTTGGTATTTTTTTAACATCAAAAAACATTTTTTCATTTAAAATTGCTAGTTACAAAATACAAAAGCTGTTCTTTGGTTATTATTAGGATTTTTCTTTTCCCGGACTTTTTCATTTCCCGGGACAGCGGGATTTTTTCGGAATTTCCCGGGATCCCGGGAATTCCCGCTCGTTAGAAAATATATAAATTCGATATATATTGTACTTGAAAAACTACTTTTTGGTTAAACACCGTTCGACAAAGTTTATCTTTTGGTTGTATCCATGAGAAAATGTTCTGAAAGGAGGGCTAAATATCCATGTCTTCCACTTTTTCCAGGTCAATTCGTTTAACAATTTAAATCGTGAATTAGTATTTATGTAATATATTTATATGGAGGCCGTCCTAATTAAAAAAAAACTCTTAGTAATATATTAACTAAATATTAATTTCGCGGTTTAAGCTGTTAAACGAATTGATATAGAAAAGTGAAAAACACGGTTATATTATTTTGATCCCTTTTTTCAGGATATATTGGAATTGTTAATGGGTGCAAACTTGTGTCGGACCAGTTTTATAGTCAGAACTAAAATCAATTTTTTGATTAAATATTTCTTGTACATTAAATCCAAAAATTTCTATTTATAGATATTTTGTTTTTTTCTATGCAGATTTTCAGAAGTATCCGTCTAGAATTAGTTTTATAAAAAAGTTTAAAAGTGAGCATTTTTCTAAGAAATTTTTAGGCAAATTCGCCTAAATGGTTTTATAAAAGTAGACACTAAAATATTAAATAGTTTCATAACTTTAATTAGTTTTCTTGAATAGAAATTTTGTATGCCACAACTCCTTAAAAAGAAATTATTTAATTTTCATATTTAAAGACTGCGTTCGATGAAATTAGTGCACGAATAAATTCAAATAACTTTTGAACTAGTTGACATATACAAAAGAAGAAAAACGTTTTATTAACAGAAATCTTATTCATGTTTACATTTAATAAAAAAAATATTATACATTAGTGGTTTTTAATGAAAAATTTAAGTTTTTCTGAAATTCCTCCAATTAAACTTTTAATAGTGTCTTCAGTAATTTTTTTGTTGGATGATAACTATTTTCTTGAAAATGTTTTAGTGTTTTCAGCAACCTGTTTTGTACCCTTCATGATCCTTTTTGCCAGAGCCCAATACCTTTCAATGGGTCTGAGCTCTGGGCACTTAGGTGGATTTGCATATTTGGATTTGCATACTATATTTCAATAAATAACCGAATTATTTTTTCACGCATTTCTATTTCACAGCTCATTTTAAAGCCAATAAGTACCGAATAATTTTAAAACTTGACATGAGGATTTGTACATATTTAGCAAAGGCATCTTGATTAAAAATAATATTTGAATTTGAAAAAAATTTACATGTAATAATGTGTGCACTAGTTTCATCGAACGCAGTCTTTAGTTGCATTTTAAATTAGCTTATAACAAATTCAAAATAATTTGAAAAAGGATATGATGTATTTATTATTTTAAAAATTAATAATATTTAAAATAAAGGAATAGCAATTAAACTTCAAATGAAATTATTTGAAGTAAAAGAAACTCAAAATACTTATGTTGATTGAAAATACGAAAGAATTACTATTTTTAACTTTAATCCCTAGTTTATTGGAGGTATTTGGAACTGAAATAATGATGTTGAAATGTTGTATAAGGCTGGTTTACACTATAAGATTTTCAGTACGATATAGGCAAGGTTGCAAAATCTTTCCGAGAATCTTGTAGTTTAAAATAGCCTATATAAATATTGCTTTATTTGAACAAATATCATCATCTTAAAGAAGAAAAAAATTCCCGAAGGACAAGTATTTTAGTTTGTAAATTTGGTAATTGCTAATATAATATTTTTCGGTTTAACTAAACCACATTCAATTGGCATGCAAAAACAATTTGGCTTAATTCAGTTTATTAAATTTTAAACCGTATTTTTTAATTTTAAGTATTCTTTATTTAAATTAATTTAAAAAAATCAATGCTTTAAATTTAAGTAAAGCTTCTAAAATTGCAATAAAACTAGCTAAAACTAAAAGACTAAAAAAAATCCCGGGAAATCCCGCAAAAAATTCCCGGGATTGCGGGATTCAAAAAAGGCCGGGATTCCCGGGAATTCCAGTTATTATGTATATTTTATTAATTTCAAATAAAGCTTTAAAAAGAAATTGCAATTTTTTAATTTGCAAAAAGAATCATTTGAGTTTGATTTCCATTTTGAAATTAATTGTTATTTTTTGGATAACAAGTAGTGTATTATTTTTAGGTTTTTTCAGTTACAATAGAACAGAGATGAAAAATTATGAAGTTAATTTTTGTTTGAAATATTTCCTTTTATTTAATTCTTAAGTATTTAGCATTTACTTTTCCGCAAAATGAAGAAAATTTCATCTCTGCAATGAGGCAATATTATTTAATTTGTTTGATATTTTGATTTCCTATATTTTGTAGTCAGATTTTTTCTTAGATTTTACTTACTATGACTATAAATTATTTACTGATTCATAAAATGAATATATTTTTATACGAATTGATTCAAAAAATAAATATTTCTTGCAAGCTCTAGCCTTATTTATTAGTAATGTGCAGTTCTATTCTTCGTACAATATGTTTTTGTATGTATGCGTGTTTTCTCTGCAACATTGTGTGTTTTTTTAATTAATATGTTCGCAACAAATTTCCGCACATTTCTGACATATATTTGAGTTCAGTGTTACCATATATTTTTTTAGAAAAACTGTAAAGAAAAACTGTTTCTTTATAGAAAAACTGTTTTTCGAAAAAATTTAAAAAATCAGAAGAAATTCTGGGATTCCGAAGTATCTTCGGACTAAAATATTATCCCAGGGTTTCAATTTTCAAAATATCAAAATTTCAATAATTTATGCCTAAATGGTAGGCATTTATAGTAATCGACTTTTTGCACAGCTTCCTAATTAAAGTTTTTTTTCAAGAATTTTGGTCTCCTAGGCCCGAATCTGAAGTTAAAAAAAGTTCATCGAATCCAAGATATGTTTTAAAAATTTTTTCAAAAAAAATATAAATTTCTAAATTATCCTTCATTTAGAAGTGATCTGAAAAGTTCGGCTAAAAATGTCCGTCGGATCTATGACGTGTCAGATATGGTTTAGCCAATTTTATTCCGTACTAATTTTTGATGAAATTATTTATAAAAATTTTTCGTTTTTCCATTTATGTTTGGATTTGTACCTAATTTTTTACAAT
This sequence comes from Leucophora obtusa, assembly GCA_949987735.1. Taxonomy (NCBI): domain Eukaryota; kingdom Metazoa; phylum Arthropoda; class Insecta; order Diptera; family Anthomyiidae; genus Leucophora; species Leucophora obtusa. The sequence goes on along the minus strand of OX465295.1, from coordinate 289,229,099 downwards.
ATGGAAGTTTTATTTTAATTTTTTGGTCATAGGCATAATCACTTTCTAAGTGATTATTAATTCGTATTATAAGGTTTTCAGATCATTATGCATAAGCACTTTTACATTTTAGTTCTTAAATTAAAATTATAAAAAAAATTGTAAATGAAACAAATGTGCCGATTTAATATGAAAAAACTGTAAAAAATCCATGAATTTAAAAAAAAACTGTTTTTTACATGAAGAAACTGGAAAACTGTTGGGCATCCCAAAAAACTATGGCAACACTGTTTGTGTTTAAACTATGTTGCTCAACAAATATTTTTTCCTAGCAGATCTGTGCTGTTTGTTTTGTTGAACAAATGTTTCATTGCGTGTTGCTACTACTACTATGTATATCAGTAGTAATAACATTTATTTTCGTAGGAACATTCCCAACAAACACCAGTTCAAGCCTTAGAGAAATTTTGAGATTTGCATTGTATATCAAGCGTATATTTCAAATCTGTCTCAATAAATAAAATTGAGTCCATAATTTTATATTGATTAATATTTGAAATCGATTTGAGAAATACACTTGTAAAAGCTTTGGAATTTCTATATAAACTTCTCTATTTTCCTCTAGTGTTTTTCTATTTAAAAGCATAGGTTTGAGATTTATCATTTATATCAAATCATTTTCAAACTGAAAATAAGTTTTTTAAATTTTTTATAAAAATTATCTTCACATTAGAAAATTATATATATATATTTCAAGTACTTGTGGAGTATTTTTCTATATTCGATAATGATTTGAGATAATTTTGTATGTATAACGTATCTCAAATAACGAAACAAAAATGTCAATAAATAAAATATATATTGTAAAATTTTAGGAATAACGCGTAAATACGCCTAGAAATATCTAATTTTACAGGAAGAGGCAACGCGTTTTTTATATGTTAAAAGGAGCTGAGAAGGAAAGTAATAAAATATGATAACAGTGAATATAAAAAATTAACTTATTTCATCAACATTTTACAGATCGTACTTTTTACAGCGAATGCTGTCATCAAGGTTGAGCTTTGAATTTTTCAGGTAAGATATGATGTCAACTAAGAATTTTAAGTGCTCCGTTTTTATTACGAGACCAATAGAAAAATCTTATACTACATTTATACCTGATCAGAAACTACCTGGTTTTTGGCTCTTGTATGAATCAATTTTGATTCAATTGAATTTATCGTTTTGTGATATGATTCGCGAACTATAAATCAAGGCAAACATTTATGCTTTAATTGATTTGAAAAAAATCAACATAAATCAAACAGATTCTTTGAATAAGATATTGACTAATTGAAGTAAGAAATAATTCAATCAATAAAATGAGTTTTGCGAATCGATTTGTTAAAAACTGATTTAGATTTAAAAGTCAAATTAAGAATTATAGTTTTAAAGGCCTGATTGTGAAGACAAACTTGAAAAATTCAAATTTACGAAATCTTTAAAAAATTTGTTCAAAATCTTGAAAATAGATAGAATAATTGAATACTATGATTATAATGCCGTTGATGTTTCTGCATTGGAGCGTATTGCGTTGTCTGCTGATTTTTCAACCCTTTATACTACATCAAATGTAAACGATCAACTCAGTGTTTTGTATAATAATTTAGATACAGCACATTCAGTGGTACCTTTTATTAGACGGAGAGTTGAACCCAAAAGAGATACTTGGTTTCATTCAAGGAATATAACTTATGCCATTTCTGTAAGAGATTTAGCGTATGCAACGTTTAAGGGTAGTAGGACTGATGATAATTGGAGAAAGTATTGTAGATTACGAAATAAGGCAAAATCGTTAATAAGGAGGGAGAAACGTAAAGCCCATAGCAAACTTTTTGAGAATCTTGATACTAAAAATATGTGGAAAGTCTTAAGAGATAATGGTGTTATGGAAAGTGAGTCTTATGGGGATAATACTGATGCTGCTGCTTTAAATGAGATATTTGCTGCTAATCAGAGTAATGAGGAAGTGCCTTTTGATTTTAACGAAATTTTATGCTCGAATGAAGGCTTTTCATTCAGATGTGTGATGTTGAGTAAAATATTCGAACAATTTTATGGAATTGAATCTAATGCAACAGGGTGTGATGGATACACGTTAAAATTTTTAAAATTAATTTTACCATACTATGGTTCGCATATTCTTCACTTAATTAATACAATTATAACTACCTCTACATTTCCAAATGTTTGGAAAATAGCACGTATAAGACCAATTAAAAAACGTGGCTCTTCCAATGATATGGATAATTTGAGACCAATATCTGTTCTACCGGTATTGTCAAAGGTTGTGGAAAGACTGATGAAGAATCAGATAACTCAATACTTAGATCAAAATAATCTTTTGAGCAGTTGTCAGTTTGGTTTTCGTAAGGGGCATAGCACTACTTCACTTTTGGTGGGACTTACAGATACTATAAGAAGTCATGTGAATACAAAATATTTGTGTGTGCTGCTGTCATTAGATCTTGCTAAGGCATTTGATAGAATATGTCATAAGTTACTTTTAAAGAAACTTATTAAAGTTTATAATTTTTCGAGAACAGCAGCTTCATTAATCTGTTCGTATCTCACAGATCGTGGTCAATTTGTTTCCTCGGGAGTTGGTTGTTCTGATATTTTACCAGTCATAAGTGGTGTCCCTCAGGGATCGGTTATTGGTCCTCTTTTGTTTACTATGTTCGTAAATGATTTTTTTGCTAAACTGGATGTTGGGAGGTGTTATCTCTTCGGGTATGCGGATGATATACAAATTTTATTTTGTGGTAGGAAGGATAGTTTGGATGTACTTCAAGCGGTGATAAATTATTCAACAAACTGTATTTCAAATTGGATGGTTGATAATTATATATCCATTAATACAATGAAGACAAAGGCAATGTTATTTTCGACCTCGAACAATTTTATTCAGGATATTTATTTATCTATTAATGATACTAATATTGAGTTTGTACACCATTTATCAATTTTGGGCGTAGTTATTGACTGTAATTTGACATTTGAATATCATATTAGATTTCTTACGTCAAGAGTATTTTTTATATTGAGGAGATTATATAACACGAATCTGATTATTCCAGTTTATGTCAAGGAAAGAATTGTCCATTGTACGATAATGCCACTATTTTTATATTGTGTGGAGGTATTTTCTGGTACTTGGGGTTATAACATTAGGGATATTCAGTTGCTCTTTAACAGAGTGATAAGATATATATATTCAGTGCGAATTCGTGAACATATTACACAACACGTTAATTGTTTTCTTGGAACGTCATTTAATGACTTTATTAAAATACGTCTCCTGCTATATTTTTATCGTGTTATTAGTACAAATTGCCCGTTGTTTATATTTAATTTCTTTAGATTTACCAGATCCACTAGGTCTAATCGTCTAATTGTACCATTCAATACTCCTTGGGTAAGTCGATCTTTTCAAAGGCGTGTGGTCTTGTTGTTTAATGCACTGCCAGCGTCCTTAAGGCGTTTCAATTGTACTGATCATACTTATAAAGGGAGGCTTTTGAATAATTTTCAATAACTACAATTTTCTTATCTTTCTGATAATTTTTATTACAACATAGTTCATAATGCCAATAGTTATTTCTTTCTCGTTTAAATTGGGATATCAAAAATAATAATTATAATATTTTTTAGAGTAGCAAATAAATATATTTTCTTATCAGGGTTTTATAAATTCTAAATTAAGATTATCTTAAGTGAGTGGAATATTGTAATTTATTAATTGGCCACTAGGCTTTCAAATTACAAAATGGTGAATAAATTAAAAAAAAAAAAAAAATTTGAGCAAATTAAATAAACTCGAGTACTTTTTTAACATTTTTTCTAGTTGGGGATATTTGAAGATTTGTTTGGGGATAATGAACAAAAAGTATCTGGCAAGCCTGCCAGTTAGTACCTTTTAGTACATTAGAGATACAATAAAATTTTCTGAGTTTTATTTCCAAATTAAGAATACATTAATAAATTGTAAATAAAATTTCCTTTAAGAATCCCCTTGTTGTTAAATTAGTATATTTTTTTGCTAAGTTTAGCACTCGGTTTTGAAAAATCATTATCATATTTTGCTGAAAACAGCAGCGAAAACTAGTAAAAAAAATCCGTAATTTGTAATAAGAGAATAGCAAAAATTATTACTAAAAAATTGTACTAAAAATCAATACAAAAATAGTAAAGTGCGATTGAAAATTATTAAAAATTTTTTTTACTGACGTTTTTATCTGTGTGTATTAAACGAAGCTATAGTAGTGTAATTGATGCCAGAAAAAATATGGTTAATTAGAACTGCTCTGATTTTAACGAAAACAAATATTTGAGTATTTTGCGTCTTCTAAACGTTTAGTTAAAACTACTAAAAAATAGTTAAAAACGAGCAAAAAGTTAAAATCGGTCATGAAGAAAGTAATATACCGTTCACCAGTCTAGTTAAAAGTCAACTAATGTTGGAATGGGTTAAAATGGACTTGTGCTTGTACTTTTCATACTATAAGATCAATAATCAAAAATATTAATCATGCTTTTAAAAATAAAGATGACAAAAAAATTAACGGTTATGAAAAAGATGACAGAAAGAGGACACAAATTTTATAGATGACAGCGAGTGAAAATAGCTGATTGTCCTCCAAAAAAGATGACATATGATCACCTTAAAATATCGCGAATACGAGAGCTAACTTCGAAAAACGACTAGCACCAATGAATTCAGCGTACACAAATTAGCTTTACCAGTACTCGTAGGGTGCCCAGCTTGTTAAAAAAATGTTTCAAATTCGAGCACAGTGTTATTGTTCAGAATGCCAAAATTATTTGTAAATGATGGGTCACACCATATAATTTTGCTACGGAAGTAAAAACAGACACTAATCAGCACAATAAATGGAAGTCGGAAAAAAATAATTTTTTTTCCTGAAAAATGTCGCTCTAATGTGCATATTAAACTAGTTAATAAGTAAATAAGTTCCCTATTCATTACCACTTTTACGCTGGGTTTCATATTGACGGTTTTTGAGTTAACTATTACACTCATACAAAAAAGTTAGTTCAAAAGTCTGTTAAACGCGTTCTGTTTAAATTGAACTAATTTTTCTGTTATTTTCTCTAAAAAATCCCGCACATATAGTTCACAATTCTGATAAAATAACAGGAAATAGTACTTGTATTTGCGCCAGCATAATTTTGACCTATTTGTACGGGATTTTTTTATTAGTGTAGTTAACCCAAAAATTTGTTGCTGATTTGTATATAAATTTTTTGGAATTGTTTCATGGTTAAGTTAAAGTTAACCCTGTATTATGAGACCCACCGTTAATTAATAGTCAAGATACCTACTTAACCTTTTAAAAAATTACAACCAATTGGGAGTCGAATATTAAATGTCGAAATGAACAATGGTGGAGCAATGTTTTATGTGAAGAAAAACCGAATGATAGATCATAAAAAACAGCAAAAATGTAATCAGGAGGGAATTTTCTTTCGTTTGAGTACCATTCCATACCACTTTGTTGGTGTACCTTTTTTAGACTCAGTGGGAACGCAGAATCAAGTGCCCAGCAAAGTTTAGTTTTTCCCACATTTTTTAAAAGTAGGGTAGAGGGGGGATCCTTCGCCAGTGGGGGACATACACTAATCCCATTTTTCTCCGCTGTTAAGGAAGATACAAAATTGAAAAAAATATATTTTGCGCATTTTTCAATTACCTTTCCTTGATATCTACTTTGATGAATTTACACTACTTGTGGTAGCATATAGAAGTGTTTTTGTATTTTTTGGGGTGCCAAAAAAATAATTGAAGGCAACTACATTTTGCAATAACTTCCTCAAATCGTGTGATAAAAAAATAATTTTTCATTATGTCAGACCTATGATCCTATGCTTTCAGAAAATACAAATTAGATTTTAATAAATGCTTAAGAAGTGTGAAAACTATTAATTTTATATTAGTGCCTGTCTCTGGGGCACAATCACCAGATGGCGCCTGGAGCTACGAAGAGTTGGTGCATCCCTGCCTAAAATGCTCTATAAGACTTTTCTATATGTTTAAAATATGTTAAATAGTAAATTAGAACAATCGCGTTAATTCTTAAATTTATATTAATTTTTCAGTTTTTTATAATTTTGAAGAATCATTATATTATAGTTTTAAATTATTTTTTTTTTAATGTAGTGGAGATTTATTGATGAAAAAAACCATATATCTTAAAGAACTTATTCTAAATTATTTATTTCAGTAATTGAAACATTGACTTTGCCGTATTAACAATATTTTTTTGTTGAAATTGTATCTAGCTCTTTTGGCGAATATCCCCCAAGTTTGGGGCAGTAACGGCGATTTGGGTTACCTTGAAAATCATTAAAAAAGTAATAGAAAATATGCAAATTATTAGAATAAAAATCATAGAAATTAAAGCCAAGATATGTAGATCTTCAATTTGAAAGTAATTTTTGAAAAATAATTAGGGGTCAAGAAATGACATTGCTTTGAAAAAAAAGTGGCGAAGAATCCCCCCTCTACCCAACAACTTCTTACCTCATATAATGTCCACTTATTATCGGCAAAAACTTCTGGTGCAAAAATTTTACTTTTGTTAGACTCACAAAAGCTACCCAATATTGGGTAAAAATCATGTATTAAATGTTTTTCAATTGACTTTTTATTGGCCAATGTTACATTCTTTGTAAATCCTTTATCAATACCAGGTGATGAATTATTATTGTAAAAGTCAATAATTTGATTTGAACAAAATCTCAAGCAATTTTGAATGGCACAAATGCAACCACGTTTATAGGGCTCAATATTATTGATTCGAGTGCCATTATCAAAAATTTTAAAATCATAATCCTTTACTAAATCGGGTGTTATCAAGATATCATTATTGAATAAATATGAATTATTTTGTAATAATTTAGATGTTGTCAAATCAACTGTATGCTCATAAGAGCAATTTGTTATAATTTCACTTTTAGATTTTGCGGTTAATATAAAAATTTCAATTAAAATTGAACTATACAATTTTAAATACATTTTGGTATTATTTTTTATTATTTTCTTTTGGTATTAATTTTCTTAAAATCTGATTCTTTTCGTTTGCTTTATATTATTTAGTATTTTTGACTATTTTAAACTATAATACAACTATACAAATCAAAACCGTTTGTAGGTGTTATTTTACAATATTGTTTGATATTGAAAATAATATTTTATTTGATCTGAAGATTGTTACAATGAGTGTTATTTTGTTCGGTTTTAAGATCAATTATAATTAGTGTATAATAATAGAAACCCGATTAGAAATGAATTTATATAGTAGTACAGGGGTGGGCACAACTTTGTCACCGAGGGCCATATTGTGGATTTCATAAATTATAAAGGGACGCACCATACAATGAGAGAATTGCCTGCATGATATTAATGGATTTTTGCATAAAACCAACGAAGTTCCACTGGAACTTGTCCAAAAAAATGCTATGAGAAATTTCAATTTATTTATTTTTAAGAATTCTTCTTATCTTAATAAACTTATTGCATTACGGATTGAATTGGATTTCAAACGATTATTCAGTTCACCTCCATCAGCAATTAATTGAGCAAGTAACTTACTTCTATAAATAAGTTTGGTCAGCTTTAAAGAATTTTGATCCATTGGTTGCAAAGCTGCTGTCACATTTGGTAGAAAGAAATATGCAACTATGTTTCCATTGTCGCTTTGCAGTTTCTCAATTGGTGTATGCGCGGAGCAGTTGTCAATAAGCAAAAGCGCCTTCAAATTATTTGCTTCAGGAAAGAGAATTACCTGTTAGATGAAAAATTTATTTTAAAATTATTCTCTTTCAATTCATTTTATTGACCTTACTTCACTAATAAATATTTTATGAAACCAATTATGAGAGATCCGAGATGTCATCCAAGCATTTTTCTAAAATTCGTAATGAAGTGGGTTATTAAATCTTTTAAAACACCTTGGATTTTTAGCTTTTCCAGTAACCAATGGCACTAATTTGTGAGAGCAATCAGAATTTGCGCCAAGAAAGATTGAAATTCGTTCTTTCTGGATTTTACATCCAAAAGCGCATTTTTCGAAAGCGGAAACATGTCGAGAGCCTAAACTACGGGGAATGAGGGACAATTGACTTCAAAGTACCTATCCCGTGACTGGTTAAAGCAAGACTTGTCAAAGGATTGGTATAATTTACCATTGCTGTGGCTTAAGCGGTCTTAGTTATACTTAAATGGCTAGTCTCGTGACTGGTGAAACGGGGACATACCACTCAATTGCCCTCAAGATACCTTTTCCGTATTTTGTTAAAGCAGGACTTGTCACAAGACTGGTATAATTAGCCATTGCTGTGATTTTAGCAGTGCTATTTATACTTAAAGGGCAGTCCCCGTGGCTGGTGAAGTTATAAGTTAGCTTTTTTGAATTGGCATTTATTGAATATAGGAGCTCGATATATATGTTTTATCTGGTTGGCAACGGAGAAATAATCCGGTTTCGTAGATATTATTGTATATATTTCTGATTCGATTAGTCCCATCTCTGCGACTTTTTCACGAAATCTGTGAATAAACGGGGTGACCGAGGAAACATCACTAGATAGAATCTCCCCACCAATTTTTAAAAACCGAATACCGTGCTGCTTTTTAACACTCTAATGCTCTAGTTTTTGATTACGATAATATTTAAACTATATATTTGGCGTTGAAAATATACTATGGAACAAGTATTAAAATTTTAATTTATCGCTTTATTTAGGAGATATAGCACAACAAAGATTGAAGACGTATCTAGAAACCCAGTAGTCAAATAAGATCGGTTTTTGCTATAAATAACACTATGTATCAGTAAAATAAAATTACGTACCGAAAATTGTTGATCAATTGTTGTTATTTCAGAAGTTATGGCGATTTTCGCTTTTTGAAAATTACGAAATTTGGCGAATTTGGCACTAAACAGGTTTTGACTACATTAGTTATGCTTAATATTACCTCTGAGTATATGCTCTGCGCTTAATTTCAAAAAATCTGTTAGCTAGTTTTTGAGTTAGAGAGATATTCGTAAGACGTATCCTGCGGTTATCCTGTGAGGCCTGGAGAAAAATTTTTAACTGATTTTACAATTAGAGACTCTGAACTAGCTTTGTTATTACCGATAATGTAAGCCAGATCGTAAATGTATTTTTGGCGATTTTTCAAATATTTTTTTACTTTTTTAAAATTAGGTTGTTCCCAAGGGGTCTGTCTGCTATCTGTTGTATGGTTGTATCGTCCTAACAAAAAACGGAGTTGTTAAAGTTTTTATTTGAGTTTAACAACGGTTTTCAATTGGGTTTTCTATCTGTTAGCACACTCAAACATAGGACATTAAACATACATAAAAACGTTGTATCGTGCTATTTGCAAATATTGTATTTTTTCAATTTAATCTTTAACAACTCTGTTTTTTGTTAGGACGATACAACGATACAACAAAAAGCACACCTTAATGTTAATTTTTTCAAATTTACTAAATTTTCACTTTACATTCCTTATACAAAAAAAAACCGTTCTTTATACAAAAAAAGTTTTAAGGCAAAAAAGTAGGTACCCAGTGTAGAAAATCATTACCAGATATGTGGTTATGTAACTACATACTTGGTAATGGTAACTAGTTACTTTTGTTATTACATTTCTTATTACCTTTATATGGCGATGTCGCGAAAAATAATGAGTTATGCTTACACACCTGCATACGAAAAATCCAAAAATATGTCATTACATATATGCCTACCAGTACTGACAAAAATAATGAGTCTTAAAATAGATTTTCAAAAAAATAAATTATATAAAAAAAATATTTTTTATTGTATTTTTTTTTAAATAAAATTTGCTGGTACGGGAATCGAACCTGGGTCTACAGATTGCCAGTCAATAGCTCTACCATCTGAGCTATATCGACATGTAATATTTAATAGATAAAAAAATAATTGACCTGCTGCACACAAGTAAACTTACTCGGCAAAATACAAAAAATCAAAAAATATGTGGTCTAAAAATAGATTCAAAAAATTTTAAAAAAAATTTAGAAAATTATTTTCTATTTGAAATAATGATAAAAATAAGTCATTATCAGTAACTCATTATAATATGTTTTAAAATAATGCAGAAGGTAAGTGGGTGTCATTACTGGTAGTCCAAAAAATAATGATATGTCATTACCGTTTCTACACTGGGTAATTAAGTTTTCTATGGATATATACAATTTGTTTAATAAAATATTGTTATTTAGCCAAAAACTAAATATTTAAAATCTGAAGACCGCCTTTTGGCAGCCTTGGGCATTAGAGGGTTAAATTTGGTAAACCATCACTTCCTCCAAATGAATTTTCATCTTTATCTGGATATTCTCCAGATAAATTATTTTAGCTTTCTCCTTTAATTTTGCTTCACACGTTGTTTTAAAAACCATTCATAAAGACGACCTTCGGATATTCAGCTCTATGCAAAGATTTATTTGTGCCGTCCTGATATGTGTTGGAAACAGCCCAGGTGGAAATTATGTGTGGTAACAAAAAAGAAGCACTGGCAAAGCGCAAGTAGACCGCGGTCTTAAAAAAAGATGTACTGGCAAAGCTCTAAATTTGGACGCCTTCCCAACGCTTTAAAAGGGTGAATTCCCAGCGCTTGTTTTTCTATAACATTATTTTGTTTTTGAAAAAGAAACTCCAAAAGAGTGAATATTTAAATAATTTTTGACTCCACAATACAATAACTCCAAGAATCGTCTATTTTTAGAGTAATTTAAAATTCTTCAGTGATGAGGACTCATAATTTGGTGGCAGGGAAAACACTTGATTTTTATGTTTCTTGGTGCTATCTCAATACTTTACCGTGGAACGGTGTTATCATTTGGGCGTTAGGAAAGCGTTGTTAACAAGCACTCATACCAACAATTTCGCTGCTTTGCCAGTGCTGGCCCCTTTGTAATTTTCTAGCTGGGAACTTTTGAATGAAGTCGAATTTATTATTTTTATCCAATAATAAAATAATAATCAAATACATTACTATTTTTTAATTTATAACCAATTTTTTGCTGAGAAATTACTAGATTATTCTTTTTCGTGCGTTTTCCGGTGTTTATCATTTGGGCGTTGGGAAAGCACTATTAGCAAGTACTCATACCACCTATTTCGGTGCTTTGCTGGCCCCTTTGTATTTTTCCATCTGGGAGTGTTTAATATTGTTGTTCTATTTGATTTGATATAGCTGATGGAAGAATTACATTGGGTTTCTAAAAGACGTTCGTTGTCACACGAATGAGTGACTACGTGTATTTTGTTTTTGTATTGCATGTATTTTGTTATTGTATTTTCATTCGTGTGAAGCAAAACTTTATCTAGAAACACCACCTTAGTCACATTTATCAAGCTTTTCCAATATTTTATCTTTGGCTTTCAAATGAGTAGCTGAGCTGCAAAACTCGTTCGTTACACATTAACTAAATTTTGGGAAGAAGCAAAAAACTTGTTGCACCTAATTAAATTAACAAAATTAGTTGAATGCTTTTAATTCTTAAATATTATGCCATTGTTGATTAAAAACTCAACAGTTAAAAAATCGAAAATATGCTTACAAATGGCCTAAGAACTGTCAGGATCAATTGCCATCTCGTTTTTTTAATTTTTGTAACGAAGGAGTTTTGCATCTCAGCTACTCAAATATAAAGTGTGGTTTTTACGTTTATTTGATATTAGCTGTGTTTGTGCGGCATTCCTATCAATGATAAATCAATTTTGACATTAGAAAGCCGAAATATGTTGAAAAACTGTCAAAATCGTTCTTGATAACACTGATAGAGAGTCACACAAATACAGCTATTTTTAATGAGCTACATTCACTTTTCAATCGGGACTGCCGAAATATGCCAACACTTAAAATAATACGTCAGTAGAAAAATCCGTCAAACCGGTTTCAAATCGATTTGACTTATTTTTAACAAATTTTTACTTGAAACACTGATTTAAGCAAAGATTTTAGTTATCTTTATTTAACACAATACTAAAAATCCTCAGTAATTTAATTAATTTTGAGTGTTAATTTTATTTAAAACTAATTTTTAAGAACCCATTCGTTAAAGTTAACAAAATTTATTGTTAAAATATAATATTTTCATGTTACTGTTATTACCCGGTAGATGGCGCCACCAATGTATCCGAAGTTTTAAAGATGGCGCTATTTCTTTCTCTCCCGATTTCTTAAAATGGCCCATATCTCGAAAACTAAGAGAGATAGAGCAAAATTGATGAAAATTTCGACTACCCCTAACCGTCCAATACCCCAGCCAAAGGGGTATCCAAAACTGGACCTTGGCGGGGTCTTGGACCCTGCGAAATTTTTAATAAAAATTTTCCACTTTATAAAATGGCCCATATCTCGAAAACTAAGCGAGATAGAGCAAAACGGACAAAATATTTGCTACACGGGAGTGCCCTTATATGCCCTCACATGATATGGACTAGGCCCAGGGAGGGTCTAAATTTGGATAAATTCTACGACTCAGTATAATTACAGATAAAATTGTAGTTTTACAAATTTTTTACTTAAATTTAGATTTGTTAAATTTAAGAAAAGAATTTGTTAAAATCAACAAATTTTATTTTAAGCCAAAAAACAGGAAAAAATGTTGTTAAAGTAACAAAGTTTTCTGTCCAGCCGAGAGACGTATTATTTTGAGTGCACTAAAGTGCATTTTTGCCTTCCTAAAGTACATATATGTATAAAATTGTAACTCAAAATTTATGGAGAAATCTTGAATGACATTAATCCTAAGTGATAACAAATTTGATTTAAACTTTTTTTTTATTTATGTGTTAATCTCCATACGCTCAAAATAGTTTGTAGTTTAAATTAATTGAAAATGTAATTTAAAATAAATGAAAAATCACTTCAAAACCGGTTTACTAACTTTTCATTTAAATCAAAAGAACTTTTCATTTATTTTTAAATGTTAATAAATAAACTACAAAATCCTTCAAAAATAATGATTTTTCATTTATTTCATTTTTTTAAATTTCAAAAAATTAACTACAAAATCCGTAAGAATAAATTATATTTAGTTTATTTCGTTTTTTTAACTGACCTAGAAAATGAAAGGGAATTCTTTTTTTAACAAAACATTTTATATGAAAATATTAACTGTAATAGAAAATCCGTATTTATATGTAATTTATTTTTTAAATAAACGACAAAAACAGTTAAAAAATATAGTTCTTTGTATTTTAAATGTATAATCATTTAAAAATAAATGTACGGATAACTTTTTAAATAAACTACAGTCAGTTACTGTAATAATATTTCCAGTATACAAAAGGTTAGAAAAACCTGTAATTTTTAGGGAAGTCTAAACGTGATACAAGTTCGCTGAAATGTGGGGTTGCTGTGTTCCATTCACCACGATCCGGCCTTGAGAAGCATAGATCGGACTAAGTCCTGTTTTCCCATGCGATTTTGAAGAACCCTAGTGTAAACATTAGTGATCTACTTCCTAAAATGTATTAGTTTTGATGGATCGCATGTCTGATGGATTCTGAGAGTTGTAAGGTGTTATTAATAACTTAACCACAAAAATGTGTATTGTTTTCAAATAATTTATATAAAATATTAAAACAATTAATAATACTTTATTTATAAAGGCCACCTAATGAGGAAGGTATCCTTGGGGTCAATGATCGATTTTGCTGAAATTTGGATACTTGACAGAAAAAATTATTAATGAAATTTTTCTTAGCGGCTCATTTCATACTTAGTGGAAAAAAGTAGGGGTTTCCGTTTTCTAAGAATCATTTATTTTTTTCACAACCGTGCTCAGTTGTTTAACTACAGTCACAAAATTTTATCGTTAAAAACAACCTAAAATACATATTAAATTAATTGAAAACACAATTTAAAAAAGGACTACTGAGTTTTCATTATAGAATCATTCCAAAGGGAACCGGGACACTTATCGGAAGAAGGTCTCTGTATTTGGACAAAATTCTGTTCGTAGATCCTCATGACTATCACAATATTTACTGTTTTTAATTTTTTGTAAAATTCGTCTTATTTCGCTTTTTTCGCTGTTTTTAGTTGATTTTTTTCAGTAAATTTTTGAAAAATACATGATGTTCAAACGATTACAACTTTTGAACACTGTACCCGACTGTGTGTACTGGAAAAAGGATAATGCAATTTGAAAAATATCCTTAATTTGCAAATATATCAAAAAACCCATCTTTAATTTTCTTTAAATTATTGAAGCAGACCATCAATTCTATATATTTTGGCCAATCTGATTACAACGGTGTAATTTATTTTTCGATCTAAGGTACAAATTTTCTGCGAAATGCCTTTAAAGTTTAGCGGTTTTCCATTTAGTTTTTTATATACAAAAATTTTCAAATGCCATCAATATAAATTTATTGTGGTGAAATGTACACTCATAAAAAAAAGTTAGTACAAAAGTTTGTTAAACGCGTTCTAATTCAATTGAACTAATTTTTCCTGTTGTTTTCGTTTAAATCCGTTGTTTAGCTAAAGTTGTTAGTTATCAAATTTCACCACAAAAACATATTTCTGCTGTACTTGAACTAATTTTTCTTCCTGATATTTAGTTATTTTTTTATAAATGATTTTGACAATGTTATCAGCTAATATAGATAAATTTATTGGCAACTTTTTTAATATTTGTGTTTTCAAAAGAAAACGATAGGGGCGCTAGTGTATAGTGATTGATGGTGCTTGATGGCGCTTGATGGTGAAGTGTGTATTGGTGAGTTTGCCGACCAATACAAATTAGAAAATTTCTAGTAAGTGTATTTTAATGTGTGTGATGAGTCATCACTGATGACGCTTACCAATACAAATAAAAATAATATGCGCTTGTTTAGAAAGTTCTAGTAAATAAAATAATATGATAAGAGCATCTTTTCTTTTGTTTCTGTTAGTCAGCAAAGGAACGCAAAAGAAAACGGAGGTATTCTGGACATTAACATTTCGCAGCTAAAATTGTATTTAAAAAATAAAATAATAGAGGTTTGTTTTATAATATAAACTATATTTAAGGGAATACCTACTATTAAATATGTTTTTTTTTTCTTTTATTTCAGCCCTTTTACATTTTCATCTAAATTCGACCCGCAGGTAGACGAAAAAAAGGAACCAAATAATACAACTGCAGCGGAAGTTTAACATATTGGCAAGAAAATAAAAGTGCAAATAGTGTTTTTGGATTGGATTTTATTTGAAAATAAAATTAACAATATTTATATTAATTTGTTTTTATTCAATTAATAACAAAAAGTGATTGTAATTTTAGCAGCATGTTTTGCAGATTTCAACTGACCCACTTTCATTTCTATTGAACGAAAATTCTTATAAATTTTTAAATGTTAACTAAATTTTTTACCTGTTTATAACCAACTAAAATTTAGCAGAAAACATGTGCTGATTTCAGCTGAGTAATTTTCGTTTCCATTAAACAACATTTCTTATAAATTATTGTATTTGAACTAACTTTTTTATCTATAATTTAGGTCACCTAAATTTAGCAGACCATGATTCTCAACATCATTAAAATTTCTGCTGGCGCAAATTCAGGTACTATTTCTTGTTATTTTAGCAGAATTTTTAACTATTTGTACGGGCTTTTTTTATGAGTGCAGGCACAGGACCTATATTCATATTTTGTTAATAATAATTTTGTATATAAACAAACTATTTTAACAAAAAACAACGAAATTATTTTTTCTAAAAATAGAAATAAAATTGGAACATTTGACTGAAAATATCAACTCCTACAGACGATACGTATTTTTTTATAGTTTTTTTATTGACTTTTACAAAGAGTTAAACAATATGTTTCCATGTATTTTAATTCATTCTTCAATTGAAAACAAACTTTATCTTACTTTTCAAATAAACCTCAATCGGTTATGGAAAATATATTGTGAGTGTATGTATATTTAAGAAAGAGCAACGTGTTACACTCAACATTGGCGGACTTAGGCCGGTCTGGGGTGGGCTAAGCCCACCATAGACTGATTTTTGCCCACCCCAGAATTTTTAAAAAATCGACCTAGAATTCCTTTAGCTATGCTTTTGATGGCGTAAAGTATCACAATATTACTTTTTTTATAATATCAATCCTGTGTTTTTGGTTTGGGAAAATGTCTACTGGTTTCCTAGGAAGATAATTTGTTGAAATCTAAGGGTCAGTCCTATAGTCAGGACTAAGAATGATTTTTATTTTAAATATTTCTTAAATAAGAAATATTTAAGAAACAAATCCATCTTAGTTCTGATTATAAAATTGACTATAATAGTTTTTCTTTAAGAAAAATTATTAGAACCGCAAAGTTGTTCAATAATAGAAATAATAGAAATGTCTTAGATTTCATAGTTTTCTAAACGAATAATTAGTTTATATCTAACAAAGAAGTTACTTCAAACTAATCACTACTATGTTATTTCAATGAAATTTCAATATTTTGTAGAAACAAAAATTGTAAGATGAACATCTCACTATTTTTGTCCACCTCGGTAATTTAAGTGGTCAGAATATGGGGTTAGATAGGATTCGTCCGAGGTGGACGAATTAGACAGGTTGATGTTAGATTTCTTTTCTCTATTAAATATCTAAATTTCATAATAATCTGAGAATATACCTCGGAATACATTCCTTGTACGAGGTTTTCTTCAGAAAAATAAATGCACTATTCAGAGTTTTGTATAAAAATCTGGCGATTTTGATAGGATAAGCTACCAGGATTATTTAATTTTGAAAATTATGAAAATTTTATTAGAAGGCAAGGAATCATTTTTAATTTTTTTTTGTGTGAAAAAATTGCAAATATAATGCCGAAAGTCTGAGAATGGGCAAATAAACAGCAGAAAATTAATGGGTCGCTTGCCCACCCCATAAAAATGGTCTAGGTACGCCTATGACACTCACCGAATAATTGACTCAAAATAGCGCAGCCCATTCTCGTTCGGCCTATACATCTGATAAGAGGGATTTTTGGAAAGTTACGGGGAGGGCAAAAACCTTCTTTGGCTAGTAACCTGAAGCTTAGCAAGAGTGTTCCTTGGAGTAGAGGCTAATTCACTAATAAAATATTTTTTTGAATTTTCGTCCATAGCGTGGCAAAATAGGGGTCCAAGAGAGGAAAAGCTTCTCCCTTAATAGTCTGCCCAAGCCGCTGGACCAAAAAAGTAAAATTTTGTACGAAGTTTCAACCTCCGGCGTATATGTCCTCTTAACGGCCTACCCAAATCGCTACAGCTAGGAAGTTGAAATTTGGTACGAAATTTTACTTTTTTGGTAATTGTAATTGTTCTAAAGTCTACCCAGTGTAGAAAATCATTATCAGATTTGTGATTATGTAACTACATACTTGGTAATGGTAGCTAGTTACTTTTGTTATTACACTTCTTATTACCTTTATATCGCGATGTAGCGAAAAATAATGAGTTATGTTTACACACCAGCATACGAAAAATCAAAAAATATATCGTTACCTATGTGCTTACCAGTACTGACAAAAATAGTGAGTCTAAAAATACATTTTCAAAAAAATAAATTATATAAAAAAAAATATTTTTTTTTAGTAGGTTTGAGGTTAAGAAGAAGAATAAACCTTCCTCAAAAGTTATAAACACATTAAATTTGCAAATCAGACTAGATCTAGTTTCTGGACAGGCTTCATCAGTGATCTTCCATTAAATTGTATTATTGTTTATATTTTTATTGTCAGAGTGTCTCTATATGAATAATTTCAGAAGTGATCAAACAGACATATACAAACATTCTACTTCAGATTTTCTCTGTTTATCTTCTTATTTCCTCCGTGTCACCTTTTCACAAATATTGCCACATTGACGTATGGTTTGTACGTACAAGTGCAGGCAATTTGTGTATATTGGTGACGGATAGCCAACAAGGCATTGTATTTTTTTTAATAAAATTTGCTGGTGCGGGAATCGAACCTGGGTCTACAGATTGCCAGTCAATAGCTCTACCATCTGAGCTATATCGACATGTAATATTTAATAGATAAAAACATAATTGACCTGCTGCACACAAGTAAGCTTACTCGCCAACATAAAAAAAATCAAAAAATATGTGGTTACTAGGGTTTGGGATTTCCCGGACTTTTTTATTTCCCGGGAAACGGGAATGAAAAAATTAATTTCCCGGGATTCCCGGGAATCCCGGAAAATGTTTTTGCACAGAATTGTTAATGAAAACCACCTATATAAATAATTTTTGTTAAAAAAAACACTATTTCAGTACAAATGCAGTCTGTGTAGTGAGAATTCAAAGTAAAAAATATCAGAATGTTGAACATTTGATTTCACATAAATTAATCGCAGCACTGCCAAATGAATTGCATGATTCCAGCAGAAAGCACCAACTACTGGACTGTCGGAAACAAACCGTTTCATCACACTTGGCCCATTAGATATGGTGGCCACAATGTTATTTTCCAAAGACAATTAAAACTCTTCTAGTCTTATTTCTACAATTCTTCTTATTTCATCAGCATTACATCTTCCTGATATATAAACCAACCCCAGGTTATAAAATGAATTATTTACGATGAATGGGGGAAAATTTTTTAGTTGATCTGTTATTTTTAAGTAAATGAATGTTATTTTATTATCATATAAGTAGACGATTATCAAATATTAACCCACTCAAAGGCGAAAGGCACTGATGATGGCTTTGTAGCGAAAGCCGAAAATGCGCATTCTGCCTTGCTGGTCTTATCGAATTTTTTCAATAATTTTTATTCTTTGTAATTTACTTGTAAAAATTGTATCATCCTACTTTGATTTGAAAATAATTTAAACAGAAAGCGATATTAATTTATGATCTTGAGTCAAACTAAAATAACATTCATTTAATGAATTATTTACGTTTATACTTATGTTCAAATATCTCTTTTGTGATATTCTTGTCCATTCATCTAAGATTATAGTAAATCTCCTATTGTTAGAAATATTGCTCAATATTTCTGTTATCATGATATCTTTTACATGATTGTAGTAATTTAATATAATGTTCTTTACATCGGTTTCTTTTTTTGCAATGCCAGGTTTTTATTATAAAAACTTTCTCGAATAAACGAAGATCTAGTTATGGTGCGGATTGACTGCGGCTAATTTGGATACCATTTTAGGAAATGTTTGCCCTACCATAAAACCTTTAATGCCTATTCAGCTTACACTTTTTTCTTCGGGTACTTTGCTAATTTTAGCTTGTTGTTGTTTTCTTCAAGAGAAGTTGCATGACCATCAATTTTTTTTTTTTTTTTTTTTGTGAACCAAATTTAGATGTCGGATAACCAAATTTAGATACCACCGGTAACCATTAGTCTTTTCTTTTCACATTTATTAATGAAAACGTTACTTATAAAATTATTGACCCTTAATATAAAGGAGTATTTTAAATTTAAAGTCGACTTTGTTTTTAATCAAATTTCGACTTTACCTAAATTATACATTTGAAAAATTTAGATAGTAAGAGCGATTATTTGTAAAAAACAAAGCTTTTTTCATATTTCTTTTAAACATTTTACCAAGTTTTTAGGCTTTACTACTTAAATTTTGAATAAGTTATGCGAAAAATCTTTATTAGTTGAAATGCTCCTAATTACTTGGCAAAGATTTTATTTGTGTGTCAAATAAATGTATTCCCTTTTAAAAGATTTTAACAATGAAATTTTTGTTTTGGTATTTGAAATGTTTTTTATGACTAAAATTAAAAAATCCTATTCAAAACAAAAACAATTTAAAAAATTTAATATTTTTAAAATTTCCCGTTTTCCCGGGAAAAATATATTATTTTCCCGGGAATTCCCGGCAAACTTTTCCCGGGAATTCCCGAACCCCAAACCCTAGTGGTTACATATATCCTTACCAGTGTTTAAAAAATATTGAGTCTAAAAATGTTCAAAATATCTAGAAAATTATTTTCTATTTGAAATAATGATAAAAAAGTCATTATCAGCAACTCATTATTATATGTTTTAAAATAATGCAGAAGGTAAGTGGGTGTCATTACTGGTAGTCCAAAAAATTATGATATGTCATTACCGTTTCTACACTGGGCTACTGATATTTGGCAAACTTTTCTGGAGATTTTAACAGTTGTCATGTATTTGCATCCAGCTGGCAGCATTGCCAAAGGTCAAATGTTAGCAGTGTTGCCAATTTAGCATATTTAATGCTATATTTAGCATTTTTTTAATTCATTTAGCATGAAAAAAATACATCTAGCATATGGCATTTTTTGCAGCATTTTTCCAACAAAATTTAGCATATCTTTAGCATTTTTTACAGTATTATTTTCTGTTTATTTTAGAATATTCTACATTAATTTGAATTTAAATGTAATATGAAAAAGAAATATTTGTTTTTACTTTTAGAGTAAGTACTAGGACTATTTTTATACGTACACGTTAATTACACTGTGCAGTCGCAAATTTTAACAAGCTGGGAACCGTACTGGTAAAGCTAATTCAAGTACGCTGAATTCAATGGTGATAGCAGTTTTTCAAATTTAGCACTCGTATTCGCGATATTCGCAATTAAAAATTTTGACGGGTACTAAAAAAATTTTATTTTTATATTCCTGGGATCATTTTTAATTATAAATTTATCAAATTTGATTAAATATGTAAAACATTAAGGAAGCTGTCATTTTTTTCACGAATTTTTTTTATAGATTTTTTTTTCGCAAAAATTTCGCAAAAACATTTTTTTCTGCAAATAAAAAGTATGTGTTATATTATTTTGTGTATATTTAATAGAGTTAACAAAAAAAATTCTTTCGAAAAAAAACAAAAATCGGGAAAAAAATGTTTTTGGGGAAAAAATAGCGAAAAATTGTATTTAACAGGGTTGGATTGATTGAAATTCAAAAATGATCCCAAAAGTATAAAAAATATTGCTTTATGGTACTTTAATATTAAAATTTTAAATCGGCATGCCCGGCTTTAACTTTTTTTACTCGTTTTACTTTTTGTTGTTGTTATGGTGAAGGAGTGATTTTGCACAAAATACTCCAATTTTTGGTAAAAAAAAAAAATAATTTAAAGAATAGAGTTTAAAATAGAATTAATAGAATTGCAAAATGTTGATAAGGTTCGTTTTTAATCTTTGCAATTTTTATTGATTTTTTTAGGTTTGGGTCATAGAGGGTATTGTGGATAGCGTTTGTGATAAATTCCTATCTTTTAAGAATTTCAGTTAATTTTGATTTTTTTTTACTGTAACACCTGTACACTTTTCATTTAATCATACCAAAAATCTTACAATGTCAACCAACACCACAAAAAGTATTAACCCTGATCGCGAAAATAATTTTTTAAAGAATTTCATGCAGGTAAGCCCAAAGATGCAGAAATTTGAAAACGGTAAACAGAGAGTGGAATAAAAACCATTAAATTAATTTGGAGTAGATAAATTAAGGCTGAATGGGAAATTCATATTACACGCCAAAGTATTCCACATTACCACCTATTTTAGAAATAAAACATTTTGAGGTACTTTTGTTTATCCGCCTTTAATTTTTGAGATAACATATTTTCAGTGACACATTTGGGAAATCAAATAATAATAAATGTATTTTAACCCTTAAATGCATGGTGTAGCTATTTGGCAACATACCGGTTTTTTTAATAAAAAAACCCTTGATGCAGAAAACTGCATTTTTGGGAATACGAGGCCCCTTCTGTACATAGTGCTCCTATATTTTAGCGCAGAATTTTTAAACAGTTAGAGTAAAAATCTTGGTTTTGCTCTGTATATTTGTGAAAAATCTAAAACACGAGTTTTTTTTACAAAAAGTGTAATATTCAAAAATATTTGTTTAAATATTTAAAGTGGTATTCTCGCAATAAAATTCAGTTTGGCGACAATAAATGTATAAATTACAGTTTATAGATTTTTTTTTGTTTTTTTTTTCATACACGTTAAAATAATCATAATTTAGAAATTTTGCAAAAAAACCATATTTCTCAATAAAAATCACCTTTTTTTAAAAATAATTTTTTTTTGGTATTTTTTTTTTTTTTTAGAAATTATATATGAAAAAATGGTTAAAATCGAAGAGATCATGCATTTAAGGGTTAAAGGATTTTTGAACTTTTTTACAAGAATTAACTTTTGAGTTGTTTTTAATTTTTCTTTTATATAATTTTAGTTAATATAATGAACTGAATTTATAATTAGAGATGACTTATTTTCAGTCTAATTGTAAAAAGTCACTAAAATAGTATTTTGTTAAACAAATTGAAACATTTTTTTATAAAATTTTTTTAGCATATTTTTTCTAGCATATTTTTTTAGTTTTTAGCATTTTTTAGCATTTTTATGCAAAAAATCTAGCATTTTTTCTTAAATAAGTTTTGGCAACACTGAATGTTAGTCACATGTCAATTACAACTTCCGTTTAATATTGTCGATCTTTTTATTTTTACGCCTTTGAACTATAACAACGTGAATTAAAAACCAAATATTTTAACTTAAAATAAATATATGAATTTACTGAAGAAATCACAATTCCAAAGTGTTTTGATTATTTAAATCCACTCAGCCCGCTCCGCTAAGCTATGTGAACAGGGTATAATAAGTTTTTCGCGATGGTTTTAACGTCAAAAACTAGACTATCCGTCAATTTGTCCATCAGTCTTTCTGTCCATGTCCTTTTGCGCACACTACAAGTCATAAATATTCAAATATTTTTATTAAATTTGGTAAATCAACTAATGTCAGCAAAAGGGCGAAGCCTATTGATTTTGGTTAAAATTGGACCATGTTTAAACCTAGTTCCCATATAAAGGTCCCCCAAAATTCACTTGTTCGCACACTACAGGTCTCAAATACGAAGAGATTTTAATGCAGTTTGGTATACCTATTCACATGGGCCCATAGACAAATCTTATTGATTTTATTGAAAATCGGCCCCCGAAAATGGGAATTTTCGCACGATTTTGTACACCCACTTATGCCAGCCCAAACACGAAGTCTATTGCTATTGGTTTAAATCGGTCAGTATTTGGAACTATTTCCCATATAATGATCCCCCCGAAATCAGATATTTTAATGAAATTTTGTACGCTGACCCACATGTGCCCTATTGATTCTAGATAAGATCGGTGCAAATTTGGACTAATCATCCATGTGGGCTATATATATTTTTGATTTTCTCTTAAACATACCTAACACTAGGTAGAATAACACTTGAAAATGCATTAATTGTCAACCATTAGTTCTAGGAAAGTTTTTTTCATACGTTTTTTCTCTATTGGTTGTAAAATAAATTGTAAATTCTATTTGGAATTTGTAATAATTGATCTTAAACCGAACAAAAATAACACTCATTGTAAAATAAAAATTTCTTACCTTATTTCATTTTTATAATTTTATGGACAAATTTTAACACAAGTCCCATTCGAATATCAAATATTGGCAAATATTAGTTGACTTGTAACCAGACTTTTAACATTGTTGGCAGTTATGACGATTTTTACAATCGGTAGCCAACCACACCTCTTCTACAACTGGTTCCACTGCAACCGATTCCATGGAACTGGTTCCGGAACCAGTTCCTGGGATCTTATATGGAAGGTATGAGTGTAGTAGAATCACTTCTAGAACTAGTTCCAGAACTGATTCTAGGGCGACCGTTTCCACTTTGGAGCTATAGAAGTGGTTGCTTTTGGGACAATTTCAAACAAAAATAATTTGTATTAGAATCGACAGTAGAAGGTGTTGTAAATGAAGAGTAGCTATTCTACAACTGATTCTTTGGAACAGAAAATTTTCCTGCGTATCGAAAATAGCCAAATGAAGATTTGCACCTTCAAAACGACGATTTTTTAATACGAAATATAGCAACAAATGTTGAAAAATACAGTAGTTTTCCATTATCTAAAAATTTACTCAAGTAAATTTTTTTTTAGAATCTAAAAGATTTTGTAGGAAAAATAACATGGAATCTGGTCGTTTTTATTTTAAATATTTGTCCTAAATCTATACTGAATCTAACGTATTTTTGAAAGGGATAAATATCTTATATCGGACAATTGTTTCATGTTAATTCTTTGGTGTCTGTTAAATATCTCTAGATTAAATACATTAAAATCAAAAATATTTTTGATTTGAAAAATGTTTTAAATGACAACTTTTCCTTTAGATCAGTTAATTCTAGGATGTGGCAAATTTGCAATAAATAGGAAAAACTTTCTTTATTTTCCAGTGATTTTCAATAGCTTTGATATCCTCCAAAATGCCATACAGGTTATTAAAGACTTAAACCATGTGTAAAAGATATGCAATCTGTTGTGAATCCCGCATTTTAAAGTTATACACCCAATATATTACATAATATATAATCATATATGGCGGCACATAACCTATATATTTTGAGATATATTAATATATACTCTCTTATTAAAATTTCTTGTTTGCTTGCTGCAAGATATTTTTATATAAGTATGATTATTAGGTTTCTTCAAATTGCAAGACGTTCGAATTTTGCAACTCCTCAAGGCCCCATCAATGTTACTACCCTTTAGAAGTTTATGTTGTTTGTGAGGATTAGTAGGTCTGCTGTTGATATAGTGTTGGACCAGTATATACGCTTTAAGTATCGATTTACAAATGCTTGTAATTTCCTCATGTTGGTCTGAGTTATATCCCATGTTGTGGAACCATACACTCTAATTAAATTGTGTTTAAATTTACCCAACTTACAGTAGGAAACTGTACTCCCACTATAAATTGGACAAATTTACTCTATGTGTGTAATTGAAAAAAATACGCACAATATGTTTAAGTTGTTGCATATATAATGTGTAATTTTACATTGAAAGTGCGTAAAAATTAAATAAAATTTCGAAATAAGAGTGTTAATTTACTAAATTTGTGTGTAAAAAGCATGTTTTACATGTAAATATACGCATAAAATGCGCAAAAGTCCACAAAAGATGCGCAAAAATACACAAGGGTGTAAAAATCCCCCAAAAATACGTATATTTACCACAGCTTTACTTTAAGTTAAACCATCCAAAACCTTTTTTTTCTAATAAAAGAACAAATTAATTTTAAATACGTATTTTATTAATAATAATATCCGCGTCATTCTCGTGTATAACTTAAAAATTCTGGATTTTTGAAAATTTTGGGCGTTTATTGTGAAACATTGGTATAATAAAAATTTCTGGCAACATATGGATTCCACGCCAACAGAATTGCTCATTTTTTGAGACCAAGAACGAAGCAAGCCAATTTCGGATACCCTAATTGGCTTGTGAAGCGTATTCCAGTGAGAACGTTCTACATCGGCCGAAACAAATGGTAGCCGGACGGGGCAAAGTCTGGACTAGAAGGTGGGTGAGGCAAAACTTCTCAATCACTATTTTTTAAATAGTTTTTAGTTCGTGCAACATTTGGCCGAGCTTTATTATGATGGAGTATTATGGCTTCATGTCTGGTCGAATATTCCGGACGTGTTTCGGCTAATGCTTGCTTCAAAAGTAGCAACTGTGTTCGGTGCAGGTCCCCTGTGATCGTCTTGACCGATTTCAGCGGCTCATAATAGATCGGACCTTTCTGATCCCACCAAATACAGATCATTACCGTGGCGCCATGGATATTTGGCTTTGGGTGATTGGTCGGGCTTCAGATATGATTTCTTGCTCTTCGGGTTTCGTAGTGTATCCATTTTTCATCGGCAGTAATAATTCGAAGCAAAAATGATTGCTTTTTATGGCATTCAAGCAGCATTTCAGACATGCAAAATATGGAATCCAATTTCCTTACTTTTGGATGAATACTGCTCCCAAACCAAAAACAATAGTATTTATTACTATTATAGGTTAGTATATTTACCACCTTTGTGCGTAAAAATTTTATTTAACAAACGAATAGTAATTTTAGGCACAATGTGTTTATTTGTAAACACATAATGTCTAAAAATACTTTGTGTGTGTATTATTGTGTGTGGAAGTGTGTACATAAAAAGTTTACGCATTTATTGTTTATATTTACCGAATTTTCGTAAAATTGAACAAAAATTTAACCATTTTATAGTAGTAAATTTACAAACATTTTTTAGAGTGTATAGTAGCACAAACTTTACACTACAATCAAATCACCGTAGCTTGGTTTTGCGGCTGATGTTATTTGACCGCCATACTTTGTGAAGCGATTGAAACGCCACTCTTTCCTTGTTTATGCGTGACTTTATATCAGTGCTGCGCATTTCAAAGCACAATTGTGAATTTACTTCTTCACACATATTCTTATGCTTTTTAATTTAGTCGTCAATGAAACAGTGACGAGTGCGCATGCTAAGCGGGTGTTTTGATATTTTTTTCAAGTGCACTGAAAACAAATATTTATGACATTCAGAAAATATATGATGAAAAATGTTTTTGATATCATGCAATGCCTTTTACGTTATAAAACATTTAAGGAATCTCGGGAATATGTTATTAAAAGATTATGATTATTTTCATAGTAGATCTTTAATAGAAATAAAAAAACAAAATATAAAAAAAAATTGCCATTAAAGTATTAATATAGAACATTCTGTTTAAAATCTATAAAAATATGTTGCAGAAAATTTCATTAAGATTGTATAAACAATATGGAGATTGATAAATATGTAAAAAGACATATTTTTTAATTCGCTCAATTTTTTTCCCAGTGCAGTTTTCTCTTACTCACTAATACAATTGCAAATCAATTTTGCGCATCACTGCTTTATATCATCATCGGAGCCACTATCTTTGGTTATCGTAATCCCGAGGAAGGAAAACGTTTCAAAATATTCAATCACAGTACCGTTCAGAGTTAGAGGTGTAGAAACATTTGCGCCGATGAGCATTAATTTAGTTTTTTTAATGTTAATTTTAACGACAATTTCTGCAGCATTCGACGAAAGTTTGAACAGTTTATTTTTAATGTCCCTGAAAATGTGTCCCATTAGACAAATATCGTCAGCATAATCGATGTCATTTAGCCGTTCGGTGAGATTACATCGGATACGATTTGGAGCGTCAATCTTGGTTTTTTTTGCATCACGTGGGGTAGCATTAGTAGGAACAGGGTTGGCGACAGAGTGCAGCCTTTCTTAACACCAGATGTTGTTGGAAAAGGAAGCTTTGCATGCATTTTGCATGTTGTCCACACTTTATTTATTATTGGGTTTAGTACTTCTGCTAATGTTGGTCCGCCATATTTTAGCAGCTCGGGCGGTATGTTGTCAGGGCCACTAGATTTACTATTTCCCAAATATAAAAAGGGCCAAAGAAATTTCCTCATATGTAGGAGGAGTTGTTGAAATATCTCGCCTTTTGCTATGTCTTGTTGATGTTGACAGATCAAAAGGAACAGATGAGTTTGGTGTTATATCCGTTAAATCTAGAATTAAATATGCTAAATTGCCAACACTGGTCACAGGATTGACGTAAATGAACCTGTCGTAGGACTAACGAACAAGATCAGAAATTATTAGTTACTGGGCAAGGAAATTCACGCATTCAAAAATCGAAAATATTTGCCTACAAAAAGAGGTTAAAAATTACAAATATGCATTGCAACGAACAAAGACATGCATTAAAAACAAAATATGTATATTAAACCTGATGTCGATTTGTAGCCGGGAAATTAAAAATGAAAAATGTCATTAAATATGCTTTCAAAAGCAAAAAGTATACACAATGTCATTAAATATGCTTTCAAAAGCAAAAAGTATACACAAAAAAAGCACCAAGTACATATTTGAAGTCAAAATATGCAAAAATATTAATTTTCGTCAAAATATTTATCGAATTTAAATCGATGCCATTTTGTTCTAAATTGGATGATTCGGATAAATCAAAAGAACATGCATTTACATAGAATTCCTTGCCCTATTAACCCTCTAACCGGCCTAAGCTTTCTTGCAATGTATTCCTCACGAAAAATAAAAAATAAGTTCTTTTACAACATTTTTTTTTCGTCGTCTACACTCTAAAAAATGCATGTAAAACTACTACTATAAAAGAGGTAAGTTTCCATGTAAAATTACCGAAAATGCCTAAATTTAAGCACAATATGTTTGAAAATTTTTGTACACACTTCTGTCTACAAAACTACGCAAACAATAAAGTAAACTCCATGTTGGTAAACATGTTGATAAGTTTGTGAACATTTTCTTTTTATAAGTAAACATAATGTGCCTAATTTTTCTTTTTAGGCATAAAGTGTGTAATTAAACACACTTAGAAGAGTATTACCAAAAATGTCAAAATATAAATAAAATAATAAAAACGTTTTCTGAAAAATATTTAAAAAGCACAATTTCCAATATAAACCAACGGATAAGGAAGCGATTTTTCCAAAATGGATAAAGAAAATAATTCTAGTTGTTTGCGTTGTAAGTAAGTGGAAGAAAATAGAACTAAATCACATATTTTAATATTCATTAATATGGATTTTTCAGATAAACTGGAATTCAAAACATTTCCTCCTACATCAATGTGATATAATTTCTCTACTCATCTAATACACCTCTTTGACACATCAAAAAATCCGCAGCTAAAACCAGTTTTCTACAAATATCTTACCTATTTTAAAGTGATCTCGAAACCTAAAATATATTTTGGGAAGTAATTTTGAATAATAGAGAATTCCTACTTCCAAAAAAATATTAGCTACGATATTCATGTCTATCATGTCTATCCGTTGAAATTTCGATTAGATTTTCAATAAGTGGGAAGTTTTTAGTAACAACTTTCCCAGAAGTTAAACTAATAAAACAATATTTATTTGGAGGAACTGTAACAAAATTTGTAATCGCAAATTTATTTGAGATAATCGCTTTAACTCTTTTAATCTCTTGATGCATCTGACTTTTTGTTATCGCATAGCTAAAAATATGTTAAAGTGTACCTTTAAAATGTATCTTTTTAAATTTGAATCGTGTTGTTTTTATACAGTGCTTATGAGTTAATACTGCGCAAAAGCATTGACAGTTCCACCAGCTATGTTTATGGAATCGCTAGCTTTATTGCCAACTAAAAATGTCCATCGAAAACCTTGAGAATATGACCGAATTCAACAGGCAGTCGGAAATCCTGTTTAAAAAGGTTAATTTTTAGGATAGAAATCCGTTATTTTAAAAACGAAACTGTAATTAACATTGAAACGTACATATAATCCGAATATTTGGTCACTATTCACGATTCGGCAGATTTTGCATATTTTCTCTTTGGTTTTATACCATATTCGGATGAATTATTCGGTTAAGAGATATTCTATTGGGATACTATATTCCATTACAGATATATTCCATATCAACTGCAAATATATTACATATAAAATTTATATTAAAAAAAAATAATAAATGACGTGTTATTCGCCGAATTACGCTGAAAGTTCGCAACATCTCTAATTTTTGCAAGAAACCTCTAGTGTAGCTTTAAAATTTATTTAATGTTATTGATTTGTAATGAAAATTGTTATGAACTTCTTTTTTTATGAACTCCTTATTTTAATAAAACATTAATTTTGTATTGAAAATGCATTTTTATTTATTTATCGAAAAAATTTAATGAAAAAACACTTTTTGTGTACAGGAAAGCATTTGTATCAGTGTTGCCACCAGTAAAAGACAAAATTACACAGCTGTAGGTTAAAAATTATCCAAAACCGTATGAAATTACACAAACAATTATAATTTCTTATATAATTTCAAAATAAACTCTCCTAAGCACATTGGGGAAGAATAAAAATATTTTGGAAAAAATTTCGCCATTTCTTACCAAAGTTTTGCATTTTTTCTATTTATAAACCGATTTTTAAAGACTTAGCATTTTATCATCTGCAATGTGCAAAAGTTATTTGCATTTTAAAACTAAAATTTTGCATTTTCGCAATAACCTGGTCTGAGTTTTTGCCTTCTGCAAAAGCAAATCCAGGCCAATTTCCCTGAAAAATATAACAAATTAGTCAATTAACTAAAGGGAATTTCAATTCAATATCTTTTTCAGGCTTAAAACGGCGTGCTTTTAAATTTGAATATTAATAAAATGGTATTTTATCCACATTAAAAGCTTCTTTAAGAAAAAAGTATTTAGGTTTTTTTTTCAGAAAGGGTACTTTATTCAGATGCGTTGCATGCAAAAATATAACCTACTTGCTAATTATTCTCTGCTCTTACCCTTCAAATTTTAACCATAAATAAAAATATAAAAATTTCACAAAAATTTACCGATATTTTTTTTCAAAAATTTTATACGATTCTGTTGAAATCTGGAACATGTTGGACTTACCGAATTCTAAAATATTTTGATTCTGCTCCACCATGCTGCGTTCACAAAATTTTCGTGTGGTCCAGGCCCAGTGTCATGTTAACTACAGCCAAAAAATTTTCAGAGATTAGAAAGCAACAATCATAACAAACCTAAATTTTCCCACTCTTTCGCTGCATTTTTATATGGTCTTGCAAACCAAGAGAATTTTTAAAAGAAGCTTGACAATTATTTTCGCAAAAAATAAACAAAGACGGAGCTTTAAACAAAACAAAAAAATACATAGCACTATTTCTGATTTCTTCTAAACTCGGTTTAGTGTTGAAAAAATTTACAAAATCATTCACCAGAAACTGGAGATTTGTGGTAAATGGTTCACTCACTGATAATCTCGTTTCGTCTATATATCGACTAATTTTTATTAACTTTCAAAAATTTACGTAAGTTTTAAAAATTTGCGGAAATTTCTGTAAAAAGTGAAATTACACAAAAACTACACAAAAATGTCATTATTCAAAAATTATCCAACGAATGTGTAAACAGTCCCGTTTTTGAATAATTATTCAAAAAGTGGCAACACTGATTTGTATGCATCTTTCTAAACATCTCGAATGTAGGTTTATGCATTTAATAGAGTTTTTTTAGACACATTTAATTAAAATTCAACAAAATTTGATTGTATCTAAACACTTTTGATACAATTAAAAACGTACTTTTAGGCACATTGTGTCTATTACTTTTAAACACAATGTGTCTATATAAGGTCCATTCGATTACTGGATAATTTGTACAAATTTGTACAAATTTTTACTGGATGGCGTTCGTTAACACAAATACTCAGTAAACAGAAAGAAAAAAAAAAGAGAATAAAGTGACAGTTCTATGATGAGAGTTTCTAAGTCTTCTTCTTTTTCTTGCAAATTTTTACTGTATAAATTTTTTCCAGTAAGAATTTGCAAGCAGAAAAAAACATATGATTCGAAAACATATGTTTGTTTATTGAAAACAAAAAAAAATATTTTACAATTATGTTATTTTATGGAAATTCAAAGCAATGAAACTTTCAAAATAAATTATGGAAAAGATAAGAAAACTTTCTAAAAATTGTCTGCTTAAGATTTAACATCAAAAATTATCTTCTTCCATAGCGACCAATTAATTTTTTTTTGTGTATTTGGTGTTCTAATCAGCTGTGTCTACGAACTTGCAAATTGTTGCAAATTTTCTGTTCGCGTACATGTTTGGGAAAATTTTATTTTGAGAGTAAATCTTGTCTTACTCTCTGTAAGTTTGTACTGAGTAATTCTTACTGGACTTGACTGAGAAAAGTAATCGAATGGACCTATATTATAAATTTAAGCAATGTGTCTATTTTTGCCCAATTTATAGTAGGTATCAAGTTAACTCCTTCAAATAGAGTAGATTGCAACAAAATTTTATTAGAGTGTATTTTAGGCGATATGGGCCAAAATAGCTTAAGAGGGAATCTCGGAAACTACATCATAAAAATTACTAGAGTTAAGCATAAATTATTTATCTTACCAAGATGTAATTACAATAAAAAAATTACATTTTTTGTGCTGTTATTTAAGAGGAAGTAGCGATTTTCGAAAAATGCTAAATTGAGCGAAAACGCACCTTAACTTCAATATATACTATTCAAACTAATAAGATTTGCTACTTATACCAAATATATTCTTTTTACCAAATTTCAGAAAAATCCGTCCATATTTTTTTAAGTTAAGGTGATGTCCTTTAAAGGTATCCTTATGGAATCTCCTGTATCCTTGGACCAAAGAAAGGAATTTTTTAAATAGTTTAAGCTTCAATTTTACTTTGTGGTCATTATCAATTGTTTTAGTCAATTTAAGGTGCCTATTCCTACTTGTTGCTTTCCAACAACAATAAAATTTAAAAAATTCGAATTTTATTTGTCATTATTATGATTGTATCGATACCAGGTCCTAATTTTTTAGAAGTTTTCGTAGGAATAGACACCTAAATATGCTTTTAAGATTTTTTGAAATTTTGTTTGTTTTAAAATATTTATTTTCCGAAATTTTCCGAAATTTTATTTTTGACACTTTTTCGCTTCCGTGAATTGTATGCATTGTATACAAAAAAATTCTTCAGAAAATTTTTTATAAATTTTGCTTTCTATTGAAAAAGCTTAACTTCTTATTATTATATACTCATTTGGCGCATTTGTAGTCAATTTAATACACCCCGCCTGGAGGCGGGCTTGCCGATTAGAGGGTTAAGCACCAATTTAGATTTAAATTCGTTATTATGCATAATAGATACATAAGTTATTCGCAATATATTTTTACCAGGAATTAAATTCTGCAAATCTCATTTGTTTAAGTTCAGTCAAATGCCTGATTTTTCTGAAATTTTAAAATTATTTATATTTGGTTCTTTATTACTGACAGAAAATTAAATCAGAATTTCCAAAAAGTTACCTCAATTTGTGAACTTAATTTTAACTGGAACAAGTGGTTTTCAAAGAAGTTTAATTCAGCAATTATTCGGTAGTTTAAAAGTAAAATTGTAAAAAAATGCTTACTTAGGTACTTAGGCTTTTTAAAGTACCGCACATCACGAACACAGTACACAATCATATTGGTTGCGTAGAAAACACATACGCCATTCTTTCCAATTAGTGTTTGTGTTTATATACACAACCCGAATTTGGTACGCTACGGGTGTGAATATGTGTTGAAAGTACAGTACATAATCGTAGCGTTTGCGTTCATCATGTACTGTACATCGCTAAAACGATAGATACGGTATGTGTTCCTTAGCCGTACATGTTGTGTACAGTTTATTTTCCTACTCTGATAAAAATACACCATGCATGTATAATGAGAACACGTGCCGCATACAGTAGGATTATTCTCTTAGGTATATTAAAAAAAACTATGCGTTGACCACTTTTTTTATATTTTATTTAACAAAATTTTAAAAAACTTAAAATTAGTGTATTGTGAATTTACAAAAAATATTCCATCTTTGGCCACACCTGGGACTAGGTTAGAGTAATTCAAGAGAGACAAAAAATTTTATCTGGATATTTATAGATCTTGGAAATGAAACTAGGGTATAACATTTCAAGTTTTTGAAAAAAATATTTGATTTTTTGCGATTTTCATAATTTATCCCATTTTAACCCTACAATGTAGGGTATTCAATTAATCGGCTTCTTATTTTAATCGATTAATCGTGCAAATAATTATTCGGGTTTTTTTAATCGGTTAATCGAACAAAATTTTAAAATTAATCGATAAATCGAAAAAATTTTCTTTAAAATAATATACATACACTTGTTGTATTTTTAATAATTTTAATTAAAAAAAGGAACAAAAATAAATTCCAAAACTCTTCTGAAACTCATAAAAATAAAAAAAAATTTAATAATTGCGATCAGATTTTGTCAACATTTTTATTTTTTCTATCCCCTCATATGCAAATTTTATCCAAATCGGGGAGAACCATACCGCAATGAGTTAAAGAAGAATATAAGACCCTGTACATTAATCTGTATCTCTTCCGTATGCATCGAATACATAAAAAACGTAAATGTAGAGAGGCATTCTGTTGAGAATTGATTTTCCCTCTACGTTTCCGTACCTCCATCCCTTTATTTTATTTCATTAATTCAGAGTGTTACTAAACAAGCTTGATTACATTGAGCATTAATTATAATAATTATTAATTACCATAATTAATAATGTTTTCTTTTAATATCAACGTTTAAAAAGTCGTAAAAAATAATTAAAAATTTATTATACGTAAATAGATACTATTACTTTACTAGATGAAATTCTCATTAAGTTGAGGCTAACAAATATTTCTACAAATTCTAAAAGGTCGAACCTTGATTATTTTTTTATGCCAGAACGAAATCCGGATAGGTACAAGCCTACAGAAAATTACTTATTTTAGCATATTTACTTTAATAAAAAGTTTATATCTTTTAACCATTTTTGTAATTTTCTACCAATTTCGGTTAATCGGTTAATCGTATAAAATTATTCGTTATTCGAAATTTGGACATTTTAAATTATTCGAACAATTTTTGAGCAAAATTGTTGGATTAATCGAATAACGATTAATCGATTGAATACCCTACTACATTGGCCTGGGCGAATTACAATTACTTCAATATTTTGCAACAGATTTTGCCTTTTAAGAAAAGTAATTCAGTCTAGATTACGACTTTATTAACATTTTCCAAATTTTTGAAGAGACGAGGATAGCTCAAAAATTTTTTAATTGAGCTGAAATTTTTTCTGGATTAGTTTTTCTAGTAACCTCACAAAATAAGTTTCCGGGAGAGTCTACTAAACATGAAAAATGTTATCGAATATTAAATTTTGACCTGAGATGTCGGTTTTGAGTGCATTAGTTTGACTTGATGGAATAAACTGTATAAACATTTTATATATCGTTGAATAGATAAATAATTTCTATTTATTAATATTCAAAAAAATAATAAAAACCATTTAAAATATTAAACAAAAAATACACCCCATTTTATTTCAAAATATTAATATTAAAAATAACTATTAACAGTATCAAAACGATTTTTGTAGCGTATGACAATTGTTTACCATTTAATTTAAAAAAATCAAATTTTACAAAAATATATAATTTTCTTATATTTTGTTTACAAATGCTTTTGAAATTCTGACTTTTTCCAAAGAATTTGTTCCCCTATCGATGTTCTTGAGCGAGCGACGGGAAATTTAGGGGCAAGTCCCTTGGAGCATGTTTGTTTATGGTTCAACAATAAAAAAATTGATCTCAGTGGCGTGACTTTTTTTTGCTACATTCAAAAACATTAAATTTTGTTCAAAGATTCATAATTTTCGGTCAATGCTGGGCGTAGGGTGCATGATCAAAAATGTTCTAAATTATGAAGCTCATTCTTTTAGAAAATGTCCAAAAATACTAAAGAGCTTTTAAAAACTTGGATATAAAAGTGAATGAAGTAAGCCCGTTTTTGCAAAAAAAAAATGCAATTTTCAGGACACACTTAAAAGTTTTGATTTTAATATGTATCATTGCTAAATGGCTCGAGATAATTGAAAATAGCTTTCATTCTGAAATTTAGAAAGGCCATGACAATGACACAACGAAAGCTCAAGCATTTTTTCCGATACTGAAAAACTTATTGGGAAAAAACCAAAAAAAGTCAAGGTAAAAAATGAAGAATTTGAAATTCAAAGTTAAATATTTATTTAACTATAAGAGCTATCTATGGTACTTGAAGCATGAAGCATGTTATCTTATTACCTAGATTATAAAAAGTCTAAAATCAGCAAAATCGGTTCAGATTTGTAAAAGTTGTATAAAGCTTTTGTATACCCGAGATGGGCAACTTTGACACCCTGTAGCAGACCCTGTGATAAAACAGGGTGGCTACAATACTAATTTTGTAAAAGCCATGCTCTTTATCTTCTGTTCTTGTGAAAATTTTTTCCGATTGGAGCAGTAGTTTAGAAGATCCATAATTATTACAATTTTTTTTGGTTTGGAACCACTGTGCTCCGTTAGCATACTGTGTAGAGGTCTCGACTGAAAATCTGGCAGTCTGTATTCGATTCCTGTCACAACTATTTTTTTTTTTGAGTACAATTTTCTTTTATTTAAAATGTTTCTGAAAATCTATTTTTAGACCAGCCCTCGTCATGGGAGGGTTGTCAAGTCAGCGTCAACCAACGGTTGGCCGCTATTATCAATCGGATAACAAGACAATACTATCAAGATTTTTTATCCCACGCGAAACCTACCGTCGGCAAAGGTTTGCCAACATTGTTCCGATCGTATTTTTCTGCCTGAGTAAGTTTTTAACAGTATAAAGATTTCTGAAATACCCTTTCAAGAATATAAAGGGTGGTCCAATTAAAACGCATGATGTT
Organism: Leucophora obtusa; assembly: GCA_949987735.1. Lineage (NCBI taxonomy): Eukaryota > Metazoa > Arthropoda > Insecta > Diptera > Anthomyiidae > Leucophora > Leucophora obtusa. The sequence continues at coordinate 289,192,818 of OX465295.1, read as the reverse complement.
AATTGTAAATAAAACAAAAAGTTTTCAGAGAATTATCTTAATATTTTTTATTATGAAAGAAGGATCTATAACAATTATGTGTGAAACAAAATATCGGTGGCTTACCTCTATCCGATGATTTCAATGACTATGAGACATAATTGAGGTTCAATGTCGTTAATGTGTCGAATTATCTCATCCTTTAGCTCTTGAAATGTGCTTGGCTTCTTGACGAACACTTTTTATTTTAAATATCCCCAAAGAAAAGTCCAACGGTGTCAAATCACATGATCGTGGCGGCCACGACGTGAGATAACACGGCCATTGAATTTCTCGCGCAAAAGAGCCATTTTTTCGTTGGATGTGTGGCACTATCCTGTTGGAAGCACATATCGTCTAGGTCCATATCCTCAATTTCTGGCCACAAGAAGTCCGTTGTCATCTCGCGATAGCGAACAACGACTACGATTCGAGGTTGACGGCTCTTCTGCCACACTATCGCGAACAAGAGCAATGTTTTCCGCAGAACGAACTGAGTGAGTATGCACAGGTGTTTTCACATTTCCTACCGCTTTGCTGAAATTTGTCCACAATTCTCTCGATTGTGGACTCATTTGGTCGATTATGCTGACCAACGAAGTGCACGAAATATATTTTGATTTGAACGCCCATTTTCGTAAAAGGCTTCAACAATCTTAACGCGCTGCTCAATTGTGTACCTCTCCATGGTTGAATTTGTCAAACACTGAAACAAAGAAATGTCAAATTAAGTTGGACAAAAAACTTGATGTTAAGGTGTGACTGACAATTAACATCGTGCATTATGGTTGGACCATCCATATAGAATAATACACTTACCAAAACTAATCTCCTTGTGAGTAAATTTAAAATTTTTTATGAGTGTATTACCATTGTAAACTACGTGCATACAATTGAATAGCTGATACATTAAATTGTAAATTCTTTGAAAAATTTGTAGCAGCTTAAAATTTTCCAATTCATGCTTAGATTTCCAAAAAATCTAATAGTAGGTTTTATTATTTTGTTTTATTAAAATACATTTGTGTATATTAGCGTGGTCCAAAAAAAAAACAATGTTGGAATTTTCACGCTCCACAACCCTACAAATATGCCACTTTGAAAAACATTGTGGTCTGATCAAAAAAATCACCAAAAAAGTTTTGTTTAGAGGTAGCACATCGCAATTGAAGTTTCGAGGTTGTACTTGTTCTATTATTTTTAATTAATTAAAAATAATGCGAAAAAATGAGAAAAATTAAATTATTATGATCGCGACATATCAAATCTAATATATTTTTAGGTGTACATTACGAATATGAAATCAAAATTGAAATCGGAGTCGTGGATTTCATACAAAGAATGATCAACTTCGATCAGGATGTTTTCTTATATTTACCAATATGAAAATTTCGTTTTTGCTTTAATATATATCTGTGGAATGTCACATTATGTGAGATGGGGTTTTTGGTAGCAATAAAATTATAGCAAGCTAAATAATAGCGAAATATTAAAAAATGTCAAATTTTAAGTTAATTTGCAAGGATATCTGTTATCCTTTTAAAAATTAAAATCAGTGTTATATATAATGAAGGTCCTTGGTAAGTAAATTGAAAAAGTATAACAAATTGCATTTTTCGATAACACCGTTTACAGGTAATTAGGAAAATATCTCAAAAAACTTGAGTTTTTTTGAATTTCCAAAAACCGCGAATAATTCATAAACCAAAAAGTTTTTTATGTTTCGATTGCTGATTCATAATCTTCGTTAAAATATAGATCGGATTTGAGAAATTTGCGCATACAAGGCAAAAACAAGTGGAATTTTTAATTACATCTTTTTCGGAAAATTTCGAAAATTTGACTAAAATATGTATTTTTTTGTATAAATTAAAAAAAAAACCGCGAATTACTTAAAAGTTACTTAATTTTCTTAAGTTTTGATTTAAAATTCGTTTTATTCACATTAATTGAGACCAGATTTAAAAAAATTGTTAAATAATAGCGTACAGGTTAAAAAATAATTAAATTTAAAGTCAACCCTACTTTTTGTATAAATTACTCTAGAGATAAATTACTAATTCTTAAAAGACAACTTTTTGTGCTACTTCTAAATAACAGCGGATTTAGCTGAAACTTGGCACAGAGAGTTTTTAGACATTGAGGAATAGGGGCAACATTATGGAGATCGCGAATTCCAACTTTCATGTTTTTTTGGACGACTCTAATGTATATACTAAAGTCCAGCATAAATGTATTTGTTTTTTTGTCTTCACGTACGACACGCTTCATCTGTATTGTAAAAAACTATACACACTACTCTCTTTAACGTAACAACAGGCAAAAGCACAAGTCAACATTATATATCAGTGGTGTTCAAAACTAAAAATGTAGTTGTGTTGGTGAGAAAATGAGAATTGCACTGTAAGAAATGTTGAATGTGTTAATAGAATCTGTATGCATTTATTTTTTATTAAAAATATGAAAATGTTTTGTGTAAAAAACGAAGTAGGTACTTTCGGAAAATATAAATAAATACTACACTGTTTTAAAGAAATAAAAATAAACAAAATACAATTTTGGAAAGAAAAAAAAAAAAATACATACATACATAAGGGTGGCTTCTTTTATTCTATGTAAAACAAAAGGTTTTCAATTTTTTTAAATCAATATCAATGGTTTCAATGTATTTACATATTTATAAAATATCTTTAATCTGCATTTATAATCATAAAATATTTGTCCTATATTGTTATTAATTTTTTTTTTTCAGTACATTAAAAAAAAATCTGCGTATATCCGTACTCATGTTCATTCGTCGCTGTTTCAGTGACGACTAAAAGCAAGAGCGTAAGAATACATGTGAATTGAGCAGGGACAATTGTCCTATGGGCTGAACACCACTGTTATATATGTATACCAGGGATCGGCAAACGCATACAACCTTAGTTTTGTGCTTGTATGAGTGAGATGTAACTTTTCCTCTCTCAATGCACTGAAAGAAATTTCTGTATAATTTTCTCATACTTATTTATGTGCAATTAGAATATAGAAATAAAATAAAAAAAATAGAAAATAATTTAAAAATGAGATTTTGAAAGAAAAACTCGTTTTTAGAATTCTTGGCAAAGTTGCAGTTAAAAATTTTAATTTTATTGTGCTATTCAGCATGGCGAAAAAGGTATATATAATTAAACTCGGTTCATAGATGGCGAACACAACGGTTGTCCTCTTTTCAACAAAAATAACCAATTTTTGTTTTCCGAAAAAATTGGTTCTTTTGTTTTTTTTTGTGTTGTTGTTTTTTGATATTTGTTTTTGTAGTTCTTCTTTGCTTTTAAATTTTTATTTTATATTCCCATTATAAACATTTAAAATTTTCTAATTATTATACAAACGTTCTTTGTCAGTGCATTGAGAGAGAGAGAGGTTGCATATGTTTGCCGATTCCTGATTTAAATACAAGTCTAAGAAATGTGATACGTAAAAAACACTGAAAAAGCAATAATGTTCCTTTTGTATTTACCAAATCCATCGGTAAAAAAATCGATTACCTTTTTTCAACAAAAAAGTTTTTGTAACTTTTGTTTTTACAAAAATTAAAAATTACAACCAATTTTATTACATTACAAATTTCATCGTTAGTGCATTTTTATAAAGAAAATTCTTTGTATATATATAAATTTAGTTAATATTACATTTATAATTTTGTAAATTTTCTCTGTGTAATTTGTTTAATAATAGTATGATATTTTTTAGTAAAAATTAATTAGTGAGAGTCGCCATTTTTCAGCCTCTAGTTCAGTGTTTTTATTTTTTTATCAAATAAAAACCGTGCGTATTCGTTTTCCAAAAATTTGTTCTTGCAAACAGGATAGACAGTCTCTTTCGGAGGAGTTACTCCCCCTCATTAGTATCCGCGCCAGATCATAACCATAAAAGGTTATGATTAAAATTAGTTTGATTACTTATTTGATTAAATTATATTATTATATCCAATACGATTAAAAAAAAAAAAAATTTTTAAACATTGCGTGCCACGGCAAAAACACTAACTTGTTAGTTTAGTACACTCACAATATATTTTCCATAACCGATTGACGTTTATTTGAAAAGTAATAGGTAAAATTTGTTTCCAATTGAAGAATCAATTAAAATACATTGAAACATATTGTTTAACTTTTTTTATCAATCAATAAAAAAATAAATCCCAAAAAATATGTATCGTCTGTAGGAGTTGATATTTTCAGTCAAATGTTCTACTTTTAGACTAAAAACAAAACATTTTAGTTTTCTATTTTTAGAAAAAATAATTTAAATAATTTCGTTGTTTTCTGTTTTAAAACAAAAAATTCAAATATTTTCGGTTTTCTTTTTTGTTAAAATAGGTTCTTTATATACAAAATTATTTCAAATCAAATTACAAGAAATTCTTTACTCATACACACAAACATAGCCAATAAAAATATGAACGTATGTGTTGTGTGTAGGGTATTCAATTAATCGGCTTTTTATGAACCAGTTAATCGAAGAAAATTTTTAAATTAATCGATTAATCGAAAAAAAATTTATGTAAAATAATATATACACTTGTTGTGTTTTTAATAATTTTATTTAAAAAAAGGAACAAATATAAATTCAGTAACTTCTGAAATTCATAAAAATTGAAAAAAAGGTAATAATTGCGATCAGATTTTATCAATATTTTTATTTTTTCTGTCCCCTCTTTCACATATTCAAATTTTATCCAAATCGGGGAGAACCACACCGCAATGAGTTAAAGAGTTAAAGAATATAAGACCCCGTACATTAATTTGTATCTTTTCCTATGCATTGAATACATAAAAAACGTAAATGTAGAGAGGAATTTTTTTGAGAATTTATTTTCCCTCTACGTTTTTGTACCTCCATCCCTTTATTCTATTTTATTAATTCAGAGTGCTCACTAAACAAACTTTAATACATTGAGCATTAATTATAATTAATAATTCTAATAATGAGTAATTATAATAATTATTAATGCTTTTGTTTAATATCAATATTTAAAAAGTCGTAAAAAATAATTAAAAATTTATTATACGTAAATAGATACTACTTTATTAGACAAGTCACAACAACAAAGTAGTAATTTGGAAGATGACAAAGCAAACTGTGATCATTTTATGTTGTTTTGGTTTTTTTCTTTGGGATTTAAGATGTTTATTAACGCTCCTACTTGAAAACATAAAGTTCTCATTGAGTTGAAGCTAACAAATATTTCTATAAATTCTAAAAGTCGTCCCTTGATTATATTTTTAGGCCAGAATGAAATCCGGATAGGTACAAGCATACAGCAAATTATTTATCACGATTTAAAAAATTTTTTTTTAGATTTTAGCATATTTACTTTAATAAAAAATTTATATTTTTTAATTTTTTTCGTAATTTTCTACCAATTTCGATTAATCGATTAATCGTATGAAATTATTCGAATTATTGGTTATTCGAAATTTGGACATTTTAAATTATTCGAACAATTTCTGAGCAAAATTGTTCGATTAATTGTTCGAATAACGATTAATCGACTGAATATCCTAGTTGTGTGGTAGTGTTTTGAAAATTCAAAGAAAAAAAACTTTCAAATATGAAAAACAAACCACAAAATAGTTTTTTTTACGTTTTGTCAGTTAAAAATTGATGATTGTTTTAACAGACTTTTTAATTATTTTTATTTCTTTTATGGATTGTTTAAAAAATGTTTGAAAATAAATAGAAAAATGGTTTGAATATAATAAAAATCAGTAGGACTTTTTTTAATTGTGTTTCCAATTAATTTAATGTGTATTTTAGGTTGTTTTTAACGATAAAATATTGTGAGTGTATGCATTGGCTAACAATGCTGGCCTATTTACACATCGTATTAGTTGGATGAAATTTTGTTTACAGGTTTTGTTGGTTACTTTCAACTTCGGAGAGTACGCTCACGATAACTTTACCGTAAAAGTTCACTAGTTATTTAAAAAGTAAATCAATAATGTTGTTTCAATTGAATAAGCTGTTAAATTGCAAAGAAATATATTTTTTTAACTTTTTCTATCAGTCATTCAAATAATACGTCAGTAGAAAAATCTGTCGAACTGGATTCAAATCGATTTGACTAATTTTTAACAAATTTTTAGTTGAAACTCTGATTTAAGCAAAGATTTTTGTTATCTTCATTTAACACAATACTAAAAATGCTCAGTAATTTAGCTAACTAGAGTGTTAATTTCCAAAATAATTTAAAAATAATTTTTAAGAACCCATTCGTTAAATTTTACAATATTTATTGTCAAAATATAATATTTTCATGTTACTGTTATTACCCGGTAGATGGCGCCACCAATGTTACCGAAGTTTTAAAGATTCCCGATTTTTTAAAATGGCCCATATCTCGAAAACTAAGAGACATAGAGCAAAATTGATGAAAATTTCGACTTCCCCTAACCGTATAATGCCCCGTCGAAAGGGGTATCTCTATCCGAAAATGGACTTGTCGGGGCCTTGGACCCTCCGAAATTTTTAATAAAAATTTTCCACTTCATAAAATTGCCCATATATCGAAAACTAAGCGGTATAGAGCAAAACGGTCAAAACTGTAGTTTTACAAATTTTGTACTTAAATTTAGATTTGTTAAATTTAACAAAAAAATTGTTAAAATCAACAAATTTTAGGCCAAAAAACAGGAATGAATTTTGTTAAAGTAACAAATTTTTCCATCCAGCCAACAGACGTATTATTTTGAGTGTAACTAATCAAAATACGGACTTTCGGTATAAGTTAAAATATTTAGTCAAAATTTTCTGTTAAAAACAATCAATTATTAAAATATAATCAATTTTAAAATAAAGGAAAGATCTATTATTTTTACCGACTTTGCCAATTAATTAACAATTAAAAATAAACGAAAAATTCAATTGTTTTAAACGAAAAGTTGGGTAGTCCTGTTTCTAACTTATTTTCAATCGTTTTAATGTACATATTCGGTTGATTTTAAGGAAAAAATATTGTGAGTGTACAGAATTCTCATTTATTTAAAGTGGGGATCAGTATAAACTCTGTTGTTTTGCACATAAGCAATCAAACTAACTTTAATCATAACCTTTTATTGTTATGATTTTACGCGGATACTGATGAGGGGGAGTAACGTTCTCCGAAACAGACTGTCTATCCTGTTTGCAAGAACAAAGGAAAACGAATATGCACGGTTTTTATTTAATACAAAAATAAAAACATTGCACTAGAGGCTGAAAAATAGCGACTCTTACTAATTTATGATTATTCATTTTTATATTTTTGAAAACAAAATAATAAAAATGAATAAAAATTAACAAATTCTTATGATAAACTATTTAATTGAAATTTAACACCAAAATTAAGAGAATTGGTTTAGTAGGTTTGAGGTTAAGAAGAAGAATAAACCTTTTTCTCTAAAAATTATAAACACATTAATTTTTCAAATCAGACGAGAACAAGTTTCTGCCTTTTTGAATTGACAGGCTTCATCAATGATTTTTCATTAAATTGTATTAATCGTTTAAATGTTTATTTTATTGTCAGATTGTCTCCGTATGTTATGATAATTTTTGCAACATCTCGTCGGCTGCAGTATTCGAACACATGGGCTTACTCCTTACATTATAAATATAACTATACTAAGCTGCGACCGCTTGACCATCTCACCCAAGTAAGGCTTTGAATGCAATGTAACTAATTCGTTGTTTTCTTTTATATGCAGCTTTCTGTTATTGTTTTTACTCAGAAGTGATCAACACAGACACATAGAAACATCCTATTTTTAGATTTTTGTTTATTTTCCAATCTTCTCCGTGTCTCCTTTTCGAAAATTTGTTTGTGAAATTTTGTTTTAATTTTAAAGTGTTGTTTGTATTTACAAAAACGGTTAAAGGCTCAATTTCAATTAAAAATTTTATCATTATATTAAAACTATTTTTATCTATGCTTAAGTAAAATATTTTTTTAATTTCAATATCAATATAGTTCCGACTGATATGAATTTTTCCAATATAAGTTATTTTACTCTTGATTCCACATTAGTGATGAGCTCAACATCTATACTCTTCCGTAGCTGAACTTTTTCTCGACAATTTTATGCGAATTGAGGAATATATTTTCGAAGATCTAAAATAACAAGCAAATAAAAATTATTTTCAAAACTTCTACTATAATTTTTAAGACACATCTACAGGATATAGAGATTTGTTATCTCTAATATTCCCGACACAAATTTATAGCGCAAAATCTACTATCTGTCTTACAAGAGTTTAATTTCTATAGCTGTGTTTTCGACTTAACTATATCCGTTAACTCATAAAAAACTCAAAGTGCATAAAAACTCGTTTAAGACGAAAACTATCACATACATTTTCGGATGCATGTTAACTTTCAACGCGGATAATTATCAACGTTGAGAACTCAACGTTTATACATTTTCACATCTAGCGTAACTTATTCGCGTTCCATCCTAGAAAATTTTTCTGACGTACGTTCGACTATAACGGAATAAAACATAAAATAATTAAAATTTTTTATACTACAATCGGTTTAACGTAGATTTGCTTTAAATACTTAACGTTGATAGACATGAGACCAAATACAGCATACATTAGTAGTTTTATAATGAAACTAAAATTTTGTACTACACAGAAAAAAAAAAATCATACATAGAAGGAATTTATTCATAATATGTATGAATCTAACATGATAATTTTTTCCCAAAACTTTTTTATACTATATATGAATTTGTTTCTACATATCAGGAACAAATTCATTATGATTTTTTTTTTAATTTTTGCACTTTTTGTACCCAAATGAATAAAATAAGCAATATAATTAACGGATACATGTTTATTTAATGCAACGTTTTTTACTTTATTACATAAAATATGAACGTATAAAGAATGTAAACTTAAAATCAAATAAAACACCGAAACAATAATCTATCATCTTCTAATCTTCGGATCAGTGTAAGTTGCATGGAAGCGGACTGCAACAATAAGCGAAGAAAATATCGTGACGTCTTTAATTAATCCAAATCAAGCCTAACTCGCAGTATTGTAGCTTAATGACAATTGGCGGCAATCTAGAAAATATGTTAAAAAAGCTATCGTTAGTTTTATGCTAAATATATAAATAATTTCCGAAAAATTGCACATACCTTTTGATAGATTTTTTCGTAAAAGTTGTCCGAATTGGTATTTTCTTTTTATATAAGTTTTTATAAAACAAAATATAAATATTTGTTGACATTTTTTATTTCAAACTAACTTGTTTTTTAAAAATTGAAAATCAATAAAATTATTCATAAATTGTATAAATTTGTTCACACATAGTATGAATTCAAATCAATGAAAGCAATTCATATTATTTATGAACATATTTGGTTCTGTGTACTTATAATTTGGCATCAGTACTAGTAATTTGATTTGTCAATTCCTAATATATTTGACATTAGGCAACGTATAGTCAGGGGTATGGCATCACTAAAAACAAAAGTTATAAAAAAATCGTAATCACTAGATGGCACTTTGTAAAAAAATTGACAATTTTCTTTTTTTATTTAAATTTAAATAATAACAAACAACAAAGGAAAAAATACAAACAAATATTTAAAATTTTATTATCTGAATATATTCCGCGTTTGTTTTTTCCTTATTTTGAGCAGTTTTTGAGTTTTTAAATATAGGCTCAGCTGATACTAAATAGTTGCTCAGGTAATACTAAATTTCAGCGCCCTCTATCGGTAAGTAGTGTAAGTTTTGATTTCCTATCTCTATAATTAATAGTCTCTGCGTATAGTGGAGCTTTTTGAAGTAATGAAGATAATTTCAAAATTTAAAAAGCATTTGGAAGACAGCTCCTTAAGCTTCAAAATGTGTGTCCACACAGTGTACTAGACCCACTGGGGTCCTCAAATTCTTCTGTCAAAGGTTAATATTATTTTGTGTAGAAATAATATATGTTTAAATTGCAATAAATTTTTTGTTTGTGTCATTGATACACATTTTTTAAATAATTTTAATATTAAAATCTTAAAGTTACACATATTAAGTAATTTAGTCATTATTTTTTTCATGTTTTGTTTTTTTTTTTTAATTCTCTTCAAAATAGTCATTAACATTGGGAGGGATATCTAACAAACTTAAAATTTGGGAACTATAACTATGTATATTCATCCAAATCCTTTGACGGATAAGTGGACCTGCAGAGGCCGCCAACATATTAAAAAGGTCTTCATTCTGTCTAATCCGTGAAATCTTACAAGTGTTCGATTATCTAAAGCTTCCCTACGGGAAATTTTAACAAACTGTCACCGAACTGGCCCCTTTATATGAAATAGACTGGTCAGTTTTACATGGCGTTGTCATAGGAGGGGGAAATTGACCCCTTGTGACATGTCACAAGACAAATCCTAGGACAGGTTAATGAACTCTCATAGAAAACAAAGTTCAGGGACCTGTCCTGGGATTTGTCTTATGACATGTCACAAGGGGTCAATTTCCCCCTCCTATGACAACGCCATGTAAAAGTGACCAGTCTATTTCATATAAAGGGGCCAGTTCGGTGACAGTTTGTTAAAATTTCCCGTAGGGTTTGTAATCTTTGTTTTTGAATTTTGGGCTTCTTCTAAGAACTACCAATTTATGAGTATGACAAAAATCTGCCAAAGGTCTATAAAATACATTTCGTGGACTTATACAGAACTGCATTATCGTGAAATATTGAGAGTTTTCTCTTCCCTGTAAATGTGCCTTTAAATAAAACTAACATTTTTTTGATTGCATTGAGAACACGTGCGTTGCAAATAAATATTAAAAATATAACTAGACCCTGAAAAAATAAAATAAAAAAATTAGTGTTTTTTCTTAAATCTGGATTACACAATTCTTAAAACAAAAATGGAGTATCTTTGCACACAAAAATTTGGTTGATAAATCCAAATAATTCAGTTGGCCAGAAATTGTGGTTGCTACAACATATGTACAGTAAAACCTCGTTAATCAGAATATCAGACCTTAATCCCGATTTCCGATTTTCCCGAAGCACAAAAATATTTATATTCACCATCTTTTAGCGTTTTTCGTTATTCTTGATTTCTATCCAACAAACGCCGTCTGTATTGCCGAATAATCTTGATTAGCTGTACTGAGAGAATTATCATCACTTCAGTAATGAATTTCTTGATAGTACAATGAAAATTGTCACTGGAACTCGCCCATTGAAACTTTTCATAGAATCTATGAAACAGGTTTCATTAAAGTCAATGTTTATGAAAAGTTCATAAAATTATTGAAACTCTTCATAAAATTAATAGGCCACTCGGTCAATGAATAAATCATGCAGCCAATGAAGAGCTTCATAAAATCTATGAAGCAATTTCATTTACTGTTATTTATTATAGTTGTTGTCGTTGCTAAGCTGGAGTGGATAAATATAAAGTACTAAGCAAATACAAAAGGCGTAATAAAATCGTAGCATATGTATTTCACGGATGTACAAAATATATCAAAGAAAGAATTCATTAAATTAAAAAGTTTCATAAAAAAAAAAGTTTCAAAAAAATTAATATGATTTATAAAAAATTTCATAGTCCAAAATTAATAATAAAAATTTAACTTAAAAAAATAAAATTTATAAAAGATTATTCTTTCAGGAGATGACGATATTTTATAAAAAAAAAATTTAAAAAAAGTAAATACTATTGAACAATTTCATAAATATAAAGAACATTTTCATTAAATTTATGGACATCTAATTTATGAAATTCAATGAATTTTTTTTAATGAAATTATGAAATTTTATGAAAGAAAATATATGAAAAATTTCATAATATTAGTTAAATATTATACAGATAATGAAATTCTTCATTGGTTCTACGAAAAAAATTCTATGAAATTATATCATTAATATCATGAAGGATAATTCTCTCAGTGTGTATTCGAAGTATTTAGGTTTTACTGTATCTATTTTCTCTGTGCGAAATTAATTCAAAGGATGTAGAAATTATAGAAATTTTACCTGAAATGTTGTTATTAAGCCGGTTAAATAGAATGTAACATACACCACTCGTTTATTCTTCATATTTAATACTCGCACTAAATGTGAAAAAGTAATAAACATCCACTCAAACCCCATAAAAAGAAGTATACGGAAATAAATCATCAATCTGAAATTATAACAATATATGAGAATATTCAAAAATTTTGAGAAAAAAGATTTAAAAATTTTTTTTATGACATTAATGACCTTATGTGTTTGTTTAGGCCGATGTTTAAGAACGTTAGGCAATCCGCCATAATCATTTTTCATTAACGGCTTAACGGCTTAAAAATGAAGGTTTTAATTTTAAAATTAAAAAAAAATCTGAAACTACAACTTTTGCTTACATGCAATTTTTAATTCTTGTTATTCACAAAAAAGTGTTTAACTTACTAGAGGCTACATAATTGAACGATTTTTGTTGTTGTTTTGCATGTTAATTTATTTTATTAAACTTTAATAAAATTCAAAACATTTTTGTGAATACAAGCCTTAGGCTCTAATGCATAAACTTTTCTTAAATTTGCGTTAAGGAATACAATTGCTAAAGTATTCATTTTCCTACTTAAACATTTATTAAAAAGTGTCATGCATAATCGTTAAATAACATTTTGTTAATTGCTCGTTTTACTCTGGCAACACCCTTATAAAATGTGTCTCCACTTTCAAATAAATTGTTAGTGATTCATAAAGTTAGTAAAATCTTTGGCACCAGTACTGTACCAGTTGATTTACACCTCAATTCAATTAACATTAAGTGTTTATTTACAAATTTTGATTATTAAATATAAATGCAAAAAAAAAAACAATTTCAAATCTCATATTTTAAGTCAGGTAATTTTTTTAAACATTGTTTACATAGGCCGTATTTAACTAGTACAAAACTGGTTCAAAATGATTATTTTGAGACCTAGTTCTGTAATTACTAGTCAAAAAACTAATACTTTTTAGAACTAGTTCGACCATTTGCTACTGGGTTTCTATATGTTTGTACCAGTTAAACTGTAATTTTATGCCACTATATAAAATGTGTTCAATTGACTCGTTAATCATAGATGAATAATTTAGTTTTGAAGATTTTTATCAATAAAAATAATAATAAATCAAAACTTGATAAAACCAATTTTTGTACATATTTTGGTTATATAATAGTGTAAAATAATATTTTCAAGAGAGTTTAGTACAATGAATACTGAAAGTATTCGAATGACGAATATGTTTTGATACATCAACGTCACTATTTTGATTAATTTATTTTTTATTTTATTTGTACACCAATTTGAGAAAATTTAATGAGAAAAGGTTTAAATGGTGCAATTGTTCCAGGTTTTTTTAATTTGTTGGCTACAAAATAAATAAATGAAAACTGAATATTTTTGGCTTCAACAGAGAAACTTTACGAAACGCTTATTTTGGGCATGATTGTTAAATTGTTCGTTATTAAACGAATTATTCATACTGTTTTTGCCAAATTAGCTTAGAAACGTTTAATTAAATTGTTTAGGAACTTTATGCATTCGGCTGTTAAAATTTTGTAATGCCTTTTTGATTTTAGTATCAAGCAAATTAAAAGCTTTAATTTGATGAACATTTCGACAGAGTTCATACGTCCCCGAATAAAAAAATTACATATAAACATGTAATCACTAGGGCGGGTCGATTTAATAATCGCCCATGGCTCAGTGAAAATCGTATTCTAGGGATCAAAATAAGAAACTTTGCCGAAGGAACCATACCTCTAAAACGAATTCTACTACCCCCCAACTGTTGACTTTTGTCCCGTAGGGTCAAGTTTTGAAAAATCCCACTTTGACCCATTTAGAGTGCCCCAATCGAGTCCAAATGTATGACCCACCCCCACTAACTTTTGAGGGCCGATCCACCCATGCCAGTGGCACACCCCCTGGATCTCCCCTGGGGGGTTCCCCATACAAACATTTTAAAAAATCACCATTTTTGGCACTTTATTTTATTATTTTTTATTTATTTTATTTATTTTTATTATTTTATTTATTTTTTCTCTTTAGAAATTTATTTAGTCAGAACATATGTAAATGAAAAAATTAATTTAACTTAGTAATAGAAAAGAAAATAAAAAAAATTACTGTTTGAAGTCTTTTTTGCTTTCAAGTCTGGGCAATTTCGCACGGCTCTCTAATGTCGTCACCATAACAGCCTCTACATTTTCCGGTATAACTCGTTTGGAAACGCTAGCTAGCAATTGAACGTGTCGTTCTGTTGCAGGTCGTAAAATAGGTTGTGTGGGTTTTTTAAGCCACCACAAGACACAGCTGCATGTCGTAAACTTACTTAAGCTAAATCGGTTACAGGTAGAATTGAGCATAAAATTATCATAAAGGATTTTCCAGAAGTAATAAAAGGCGCACTTGCTTAACAGAATTTGTGGTCAGATTAACGTTTAATTTACATGTAAGTACTTTATGGGCAGTTTTGACAACAAAATCGGTTACAGGTAGAATTGAGCATAAAATTATCATAAAGGATTTTCCAGAAGTAATAAAAGGCGCACTTGCTTAACAGAATTTGTAGTCAGATTAACGTTTAATTTACATGTAAGTACTTTATGGGCAGTTTTGACAACAAAATCGGTTACAGGTAGAATTGAAATTACCATTTCATTCTTATTACCTCGTCTCCTAGACCATATATAACGCAACAGTTTTTGTGAATGCATTAAGTCGTTGTGAAGAACTCGAAGTGTGAAGTGCTAATTTGAGATAAAAAAATATTTAAAAAAAAATCATTCCAAATCAAGAAGTTTACAATGAATCCACCATCCTCTACACCGCAAGATGAAGCAACAACAACTATCGAAAACCCAATGAGTCATATACCCAGGCATGATGTTACTGTTTTTGGTGTGTCTACTGATTTGACTGATCTTAATTTAACAACCCATCTGGATATCTTGAGATATTATTTTTACTTGAGCGAACAAAAAAAGTTGTCCTATAAAGCATTCACTATTCAAGTACAAGATAAGTTGATTGGAATTTGGGAAAAACTTGGTATGGAAATAATGCTGAAAAAAAGTGTATGTAATAAATTGAATAGATTGCTTGACAAATATCAAGAGCAAATCAAGAGAAGAAACAAACCCCAACAATTTACAGAGTATGTAAAATCTCTGGAAACAATTTTTTTCATTGGAACATGTAAATGCGATTTGAAGGCAGCTCCATGTGCATGCGGTTTGGTTCCCGAACGCCTCAAAGAGTTTATGCACGATCAACATAATCAGAGAAGTCTAACAATGGATGGATTTGCGATGGAAATTGAAGAGCAAGGAGCAACGTCTATGTCATCAATGCCAACATACCAAGATCCCGATGATTCAACATACGCACCGCCACCGGTTCAAGAAGATTTGGATATAAGCACAAGTTCACAATACACACAGAGATACGATTGTTTTAACTTTGCCTTGGTATGTGACAGATTTGGCGTGCCTGATAGAGTAGCATCAGCAATGGGAACAGCTCTTTTCCAAGATTTTAAAATGAAAGATATCCATGGCAAACCTCTCATCATGGATAAATCGAAAGTTCGCCGAGAAAAAGAGAAATGCAGACAAGAAGTGCTTCGCAAACGGTTAGATGATACCAATTTGTTAGCATTTTCATTCGATGGCAGAAAAGATGATACTTTAACGAGAGATACAATTGATGAGAAGTATCATACTAGAATGGTAAAAGAACCTCATCTTGTTATTTTGAGAGAACCGAATTCTGAATTGATTGGTTACGTAAGACTGGAACATGAAACCGCTGAATACAAAACAACCAAATTAAATGATTTTTTCAACGATAAAAATATATCACTGGATGCATTAATTGGCATATGCACTGACGGTGAGCCAACAAACACTGGCCCAAACGGTGGAATTATACGACGATTCGAATTGCTGTTAACAAGACCATTGCATTGGTTCGTTTGCCTTCTACACTTCAACGAACTTCCGTTTCGGCATTTGTTTGAAGCTTTGGATAAATCAACCAGCACTGGACCAAGATCGGCAACCGGAAAATTGAGCCGTCAAATCGAAACTTGTGAAACTCTTCCGGTAAGTTATTGCTATCACTCATTTATTATAATTGTCAACCGTTTTTAATTGTTTTATTTTTATATATTTTCAGGTGGTGGACGGCTTTCAGAAAATTGAGTTGAAAAATATGCCCCCTGCTCCAGAAAAAATTGAATTTTCCACCGATTCCAAGTACTTATACGACATGGCCCATGCAATTTCTAGCGGCGTGGTTTCAGTGGATCTGGCAAACATCAAACCAGGGAAAATTGTACATTCTCGGTGGCTCACCAAGGCCGCTAGACTATTACGATTATATGTGACAACGGAAAATCCAGATGCAAATTTAAGAATACTGGTTGAATTTATAATTACATGTTATGTGCCAATGTACTTCAATATCAAGTATTACAGCTCTGTCGTGTACGGTAGTAGATTATTTTTCAAATTCATTAGTTGGTCAAGATTTCTAGAACCTCGTTTACGCAAAATTGTCAATAAAGTAATTACAGATAATTCATATTATGCGCATTCGGAAAATATCTTGTTATCAATGTTGTTTGATGATAGCAAAGAAAAGCGCGACTGTGCTATCAAGATAATTCTACGCTATCGAACCGATGTTGACGACCCAACGGGACTTAGAGCTTATAAAAACCCAGATATAAACTTTTATTGCACAAGTTACACGGAAATGATCAATATGAATGACATAAATGACGTATTTGAACCACCATTCACGCGAAGCATTCCATACGATACTTTGAAAGAATATTTAAATCAAGATGATCCACCGTTTAATGATCCAAAAATTCCATCACACATACAAGAAACAGAACGACACGTTCAATTGCTAGCTAGCGTTTCCAAACGAGTTATACCGGAAAATGTAGAGGCTGTTATGGCGACGACATTAGAGAGCCGTGCGAAATTGCACAGACTTGAAAGCAAAAAAGACTTCAAACAGTAATTTTTTATTTTTTCTTTTCTATTACTAAGTTAAATTAATTTTTTCATTTACATATGTTCTGACTAAATAAATTTCTAAGGAGAAAAAATAAATAAAATAATAAAAATAAATAAAATAAATAAAAAATAATAAAATAAAGTGCCAAAAATGGTGATTTTTTAAAATGTTTGTATGGGGAACCCCCCAGGGGAGTTCCAGGGGGTGTGCCACTGGCATGGGTGGATCGGCCCTCCAAAGTTAGTGGGGGTCGGTCATACATTTGGACTCGATTGGGGCACTCTAAATGGGTCAAAGTGTGATTTTTCAAAACTTGACCCTACGGGCCAAAAGTCAACAGTTGGGGGGTAGTAGAATTCGTTTTAGAGGTATGGTTCCTTCGGCAAAGTTTCTTATTTTGATCCCTAGAATACGATTTTCCCTGAGCCATGGGCGATTTTTGCCTCCCCACAAATCGACCCGGCCTAGTAATCGCATGTGGCTTCATAAATTAATACACAGACAAAAATACCACATATTAAATATCAAATATTAAGTACAGAAAATAATTGTTAAAATTTAATTTTCATTTAGACAACATTGTTAAATGAATCAATTAAATATTTTCCCGATATTACAAATTTCCAATTGTTTTTTAAATCTAACACGCAATTCAGTTACAACTGAAAACAAAAAATAGAACGAATTAGTTCACTGATTTGAATTGCCGATATTGACGAATTGAATATAATGAGTTTCAACAAACAAGTTTGGTTATACTTTCGGTTCGGAAATTTAAGGGTACATATTCATATACCGTACATATTCATATATGCTCATATATGTTTCATATATAATATCATGTATGGCCAAATATCTCCACATATGGAAATATATGAGATTATTATTGGTTATACATTGAACTATGCATGTATACTAGAGCGTACCACCCCTGCGCGGTTCCAGCAATTAAAATAAGGGGAAAAATCATACGCCACAGTAGACAAATACATTGAGTTGGCCACTGAGGCGTATGATTTTTCCCCTTATATTAATTGCTGGAACCGCGCATGGTACCACCTTACAGGCAAAAAAAAAAAGTTCGCCGTACACCCTCCAACATGAAGTATTTTTGCAAGGAGGTTTCAAAAAAAATTTTTTATTTTTTTTTGCCGAACGTAGGGGTCGCCATTTTACATTTTTCGTTATATCTTTGGTATTTACAGTCGGATCTTAAAGTATGATACATCGATGTTTTTCTCTCGAGGAGACCAGTGTTTTTCTCTTGAGGGCCATTGACCTCAAGTATCCTGTTCTAGTAGTTAGCCACCAGATCTCAGTTGCTACCACCCTTATGTACCACCCTAATGTCAGAAAATTGAAGCTCGCAAAAAATCATTAAACTTTTGCTAATGAAGTTTTTCGATAAACCCAGTAGAATTTTTTTATAAATTGGTTGCCGAACGTAGGGGTCGCCTTTTTAAATTTTTTTTCATTGGAGGCAAAACACTGGCCTCCTCGAGGCAAAAAATCGATATATCAAACTTTAAAATCCGATTTTAAATGCCGAAGCTATAACGAAAAATTTAAAAAGGCGACCCCTACGTTCGGTCAAAAAAAAAACATTTTTTTTGAAATTGACTTGCAAAAATACTTCATATTGGAGGGTGTACGGTGAACTTTTTTTTTTGAGGTACGGTCTAATGTACACTAGGATGGACCTTATTTTTAACTTTCGATTTAAGGCCGTCCCCCCTCCAGAAATGTGCCTTTGGGTATAAAAATACACCATGCAAAAAATTAAGGTGATGGTTTCTACATAAATTTCTTAGCCAACCAGCGTTATTTAACATAAACAATGGGTCATTTTGACACCACCCAGTAGCAAAAAATACTAGTTCAGAACCAGTAATGTACTAGTTTATTTCAACCAGGCAAATAATACGAGTTCTACCGCCTCTCCATACAAACAACTGTAGAATTTAACTTGGAGATGTCATAGGGATGGGGGCAATTGTCGCCAAACTTCCACTTTTGTCATAGTTGTATAACTTGTTTGGAAATTACAATTTAAGGACGAAAAATAGGGAGTGAAACTGGTACTAACGTGACACACGCGGAACTAGTTCCAAAGTGATTCTTTGGATATAGTACTGTACCAGTTGGTTGCTATCTGAATTATATAGATAAAAACAAAGATTTTTCTTTGATAACATGCAGATTAGACCGATAGATTCCTCTTACTGAGAAAATTATATCCAATTACCAAATCAAGTTTAAAATATTTTGTGTTTAGAATTTCTAATGACAATAAAACATTTTAGTGTTTATTTTTGGAAACTCAGAATGTATTACATATTACAAACAAAGGTAACCGAAACTAGTATTTCAAAACTCGTATTTAAATTCAATCTTTTGAAATCTGCACAGTTTCAATGAAACTATTAGGTATACAAATTGTTAAAGGAAGAACAAGAAACTATACTGGTACTCATAAGAAATTTACTAAACTAGTTCTGGATTGAGTCTTTGGCACCAGTATTGTACCAGTTGATTTACACCGCAATTCAATTCACAATAAAAAAATTTAAGCGCTTATTTACAAATTCTGTTTTTTTATTGAATATACATAAATGCAAAAATAATAAAATAAATAAAAAATAATAGTTTCAAATCTCATTTTTTAATTCATAAATTTTTTTTTAAATCTCTACATAGATCGTGTATAACTAGTACACAACTGGTTAAAAATTACTATTTTGAGAAATAGTTATGTAATTACTAATCAAAAAACTAGTACGTTTTAGAACTAGTTCGACCATTTGCTACTGGGCATGCTCTCAATAGGTTAATTTTGATTTTTTCTTTCTAAAAAATGCTTAACTAAAAGTTTTTAGTTTTTATATCGATTTTCATGTCAAATGGCACTTTTTTATATTTTAAAAAATTGGGTTAATTTCGACCCCATGTGCCTCTAAGGGTTAATTTCTAATATTTTTAATATGTTTACAATTTGGTGTTAACAGAGTTATTTTCAAAACTTTCACCAAATTCCGCAAGAAACAACATATTGTTTGATACACTTCCAGGAAAAATCGAAAAATTTCAAAAATTTCACTTTTGGTAAAGGAAGGGTTAACGTTATCGGAGTTTTACAAAATTTTCGGAAAACAATATTTTGTATAAGAATTAAGAGAAATCGGAAGTGATTTTATTATAGCTAGCTATTATTATCTAAATTATTGACCAAAATCACACTTTTCTCTAAAATTTTTAAATTTAAAATGCCGTCAGTGTTAAGTTAAAAGAGGGATATGTGTAATTTTCTGTAGAATTATTCTCTAAGGTATATTTAATAAACCTCTATGCGTTGACCACTTTTTTTTTATATTTTGTTGAACAAAATTTAAAAAAACTCAAAACTAGAGTTTTGCAAATTTATAAAAAAAAAAATCCTATTTTTGGCCATACCTGGGACTAGTTTTTTATAACCCAAGAGAGACAAAAATATATATCTGAATATCTCTGGATCTTTAAAATGAAACTAGGGTATAACATTGTAGATTTTTGAAAAAATATTTTATTTTTTACGATTTTCATAATTTATCTCATTTTATTTTAACCAAACAATGGTCTGAGGAAATTGCAATTACTTAAATATTTTCTAAACGAATTTGGATTTTTGTACATTACCAGAAAGATAATTTTGTCTAGATTATGATTATATTTACCTTTTTTAAAAATACAGTTATTTAAGAGACAGCATTTTCAGAAAAACCAAAAAATTTAATTTTTCGCCTTGTAAATCGTATTTCAAATTTCAGGGCCGATGCGGCACATGTTCCCGTTATACGATCACCTTAATTTTTTCCATGGTGTATTTGCATACCCAAAGGTACATTTCTAAGGGGAGGGACGGGTGACAGGTCGCCATTTTTTGTCGTCCATATAACGGAGGTAAACCATAATGTACATATTTGGTTACCAGGGCAAGGAATCACATACACTTAAAAAACTAAAATACCCGCCTACAATATACATCAAAAAAAGAAAAATATGCATTAAAACCATATAAAATATGCACTAAAAATCCTTATTTTTGCAAAATTGAAGCATCTTAAAATATTAAAAGGTATATAATTCATTTAGTTATTTTTCAAATAAACACCGAGTTTATTGCTTTTTTTTGGGTCAACATGGTTTTCAAGAAAGCTTTTTTTTAAATAACAAAAACAGTTTTTTTTTGTTTGAATCAAAATATATATATATCTCCCCATGTGAAAATCGAAATATATATGAATATACACGATCATACATTGGCTTATATATTATCATTCATGGGCATACATGGTCATATACGGCCATGCATAATCCAAAGTATTACATACATGATCTCATACATTGCCATATATCTTTGGATTGGAATTTTTGGGGTATATTGAAGTATATGGCCATATATTATCACATATGGGCGTATGTGAATTATATATGAGCATATATGATCATATATGAACATGTACGTTCACATACCCTCAAATTTCGGATCCAAAGATATATGGAAAGATATGAGATCATGTATGGTCATACATTGAATTATGCATGGACGTACATGACCATGTATGTCCATGCAGGATCATATACAAGTCAATGTATGATCATGTATGTTCATATATATTTCGATTTTCACATGGGTATACACTTTTTCATTTTTTTTTTTACAAATTTAAAAAATGTTATTAAAAAATTAAAAATTTGCACAAATGCATTAAAAAGTTTAAAATATGCATTATAAAGGCACGAAATATGCATTTCAAGCATGCATTTTTGACTAAATATCCAAAAATATGCAACTACAAATCAATGCCATTTTGTTTTAAATTTGATAATTCGGATAAATATTTAATCCATATTAGTTTTGGACTATCGAGAAAAACCATGCACTTGCATGAAATTCTTTGCCCTAATGATCACATATATCCATGCATATTCCTCAGTTAGAAATTATTTTTGAAAAATTTCAAATATTTTAAGTTTCATATACAATTGTTATACACAAGTATCCCATATCGTAAGTATACACAATGTGAAGTACACGAAATCGATTACATTGTGTAGACTTACACGTTTTTCTAAACGGTTATTTAAATAATCTACTACAAAAACCTTTTTTATTCAATTAATTCCAAAATACCCAGATAAGAAAAAATTTTCGTCTTGTATTTTGCTAACTCGGTTTAAGTTAATGTCAAAAAGGTCGGAAATTTAAAACACAGTTTTCAAATCTCCAATTTTTAATTTAGAAAATGTTTTTAAAAGAAATTTCAAAAAAATTCTGCGATTATGGTCTTATTGCTCTGTCCTTAATAAGACTATAAGGTCTTATTAACGACGTATTAAGGATTAAAGATTCCAAAATTTTTATGAATTCCTTATTTCATTTGGCCATCGCACCGATTTTGTTTTAACAGATTTCGATAAAACTGCG
The DNA here is from genome assembly GCA_949987735.1 of Leucophora obtusa. Lineage (NCBI taxonomy): Eukaryota > Metazoa > Arthropoda > Insecta > Diptera > Anthomyiidae > Leucophora > Leucophora obtusa. Next base: position 289,170,266 of record OX465295.1, on the reverse strand, counting down.
ATTTTTGTCACTTGTTTAGCTTATAGGCAAGGTTTTTTTTCCTTTTTTAAATTCCATATCTTTTTGACCGGAATATTACAGCATAATATCAAGTACTTCAATCCTCTTAATTAGGGAAAAATAGAGATACAATAAATAGGATCTGTTTAAAGTCAAAAGTGAAATTTTAGGAAATTAAAATTTTGTTTTAAGATATTGCTGAGCGGATATTGATGAAATTTCGTGATATTATTTTTCTAGGTCTAAAAATATTATTCTTAATTTAATTTCGGAAAATTAATCCTTAAGTGTTCTTGGGGCCTATGTGAGCCTGTGATAAAAATAGACTAACATTTTCTCTGAAAAAATCACAGTTTTCCTCGAAATCTGCTGAAATAAAATCGCTGCAGTAGCCAAAAGAAAAATAAAAAGAAATCCTTTGTAGTTCTCAATCCCTTATATGTCCTTAATAAGAGCTTATAGTCCAATCCTCGATTTTTCAAAATTTCTTTAAAAAATTTTTGAAAATGCCGACCTTTCGGCATTATCTTTAACCGAATTAGCAAAACAGAAAATGAAAATTACTCCTTAGCTGGATATCTTGGAAATCATATAATACAAAAATGTTGTAGTAGATTATTTCAATAAATTTCAAAATTGGTCTGCGACATATCAGTTGTCTATAGAAATTGCAATAATTTGGCCTTATTAGAAATATAGTTTAGCCTAAATTACGATTTTTTTAACTTTTTGATTCAAATGCGATTTAAAATATCAAAATTTTTGAGAACATAAAAAAACTCATATTTTCCCCTAGTAATCTGTTTTTCAAACTTCAGGGCAGATGAAGCACGTCTTCCCGATTTTCGATTATCCCAATTTTTTGGTAGGCGTAGCTTTACATCATAAATATAAAGTTGGAGAAACCAGAGACCGAAAATATCAGTTATTTTTGAATTTTTAAACAAAAAAAGCATGATCCTTGTGGACTAGTCTTCCAAAAAATGATGTGCTTTTTAAATTTTTGACTTTTATTTTTTTGAGCAAAAATAAAAGTTATTTCCCTACTTTTATTTTTTTGAGCAAGAGTAAATTCTTTTTTTTGAAATCAGCCTTGGAGCTCGATTTTATAGGGATTTCTCATATTTTTATGTGTTTGATATGAATTTGTCAAAATTTTAATATTTTAATTAATGAATTTTTTGGTGGAAAAAACTTTTATTTTTGCTCAAAAAAATAAAAGTCAAAAAATAACTTCTTTAATCTGACTTCTATGATAAAAGTCATAACCGTTACGGTCCCCGGGAGAAACGCTAATGTGATCACATATGTGCGTACATTAGGGAGCCCATTAAAAATAGATTTGTCTTTACACCCCCCAGTTTTATTGCAAATTGTTCCAAATGGCAGAAACGTACGTAAATTTGGCCGAAAGTGGCCCATTTTGGAAAAAAGTGTATTATTACTATTTGGTGACATCGAAAACTTTAGACATTTTTTGACTAGAAATTCCAAAGTTGCTTAAATTTGGTAGAGTAAAACAAAAAAATTGGAAGAACGGGTATTTTTTTATTTATGATTTTAGAATATCTTGAGAGTCTTTTAATAGAATTTGAAAAAAAATTGTTTTTTGAACCGCAAATTGAAAAATTATATACCAGGGACGTGCGGTGAGGTTTTTGACTGGGTGTTCACTAGGCTTCTTCAAATTGCAAGACGTTCGAATTTTCCAGCTCATCAGGGCCCCAGCAATGTTACTACCTTTTAGAAGTTTATGCAATCAAAAAAACTTAAAAAGTTTTCATCTTTAGGTCCCTAAATTTCGATAAAATTACGGCTATAAGTGAATAATTTAATATAATGGAACGCGATACATCAAATCTCTTAAATACTTTGTCGATAATTACGAATATGTAGTCTAAATTTAAACAGAGGAACGGTTTGCGCGATATAGCTGATTAAAAAATTTACAATGGAAATATTTTTTTTGCAAACATTTTTCAGTTTAGTTTACAGTTTTTTTAGTTTAGAGTTATTACATTTAGAAATTTTTATTCTCCAAAAAACCATTATCTATGTGAAGTCCAGTTTTTAATAAATTAAAAAATTTGAGCATCATTTCAAAAGTTAGTAAACAATGCAAAAAAAATCATATTTTATGAAAAATTTCAAGGATAACGTTATCTTTCCTGCAATTTTGTACTAATTAATTCTGAATATAGCTTTAAGACAATTAAATTTATATATTCAAATATATTATTTTCGTGCAGACTGACTCAAAAAATTTAAAATTATAATACTTTTTTGTTTTTTTTTAAGTTAGAAAAATTGCGCGATTTTTCTAAATTTTTTAATGTCCAAATTTTTAATGGGATTATAGATTCTGAAAAAAGAAATCATTTTTGATGTCGTGGAAATATTTCCTATCATTTGAGTACCATTTTACTAGAACAAAATCTCATCATTTTGGGTCCCCCTTTTAAGGGGCTAAAATGGCTCTAGTTAGGCTATGTTTTATGGATAAAAAAAAAAGTATTTTTGAAATCGTTAGACAATTTCCTCTAATTTGAGTACCCACACTCGCATGTTACTATGCTAGATTTCAAAAGAGAAATCGCTTTGTAATAACATTTAATAATAAAAAACCCCAAGTTTAAAAAATGTTATGTACCTAACAAAAAAGTTGCTAGAAATAGCTAGGAAAAAAATGGTAAATGTTGCGGCTAGATGCAATCTAGAGATTTTTATTATACTATTAAATACTATTAAATAAATAATCAAGCTTAAGGTCTGTTTTAGCAATAAATTGTATTTATTTCTTTTCTATATTTCGCCTTCAAACATTGGAGGGCATCTTCAGGAAATTCTTTTTATTATAGCTACAGGCAAAAAAAAAACGCTTGATCTAGCCGGGAAATAGCTTAAATGGCAACATTGGAATTAACTAATGTTAAATTTTGTTGCTGCACCATTGCGTTGTGTTCTCTCTGCAATTCCTACTCTTGGGTTTGTTGTTTTTTTAAGATGTTCAAAACTTAATGGAGCACACTTTCAACAATACACTCACAAAAGTTTGTCGGTAGAATCTACTGAAAATGACAGTTAAAAAAAGGCATATGCAGTTAAAAAGGCGACAAAGGTATTTACCTTTAAAATAACTAAAACTTTTGTTATTTTTAACTGTTGAAAAATAACTAACAAATGCATTAAAAATAAATACCAATGTCGTAAAATTAACTGATACATTTTTACTACAAAAATGTCAAAACAACTGACAAAATCGGTAAAAACTACTGTTTTTTACAGTCAATTCTTTTTGTTTATAAAAGTATATTTTAATTAAAAAAAAAAATAATTATTTTTTCGATCGATTACAAAAATATGTGTCATTACTTCAACCTATTTAAAATTTGAAGTAAAAATTCCAAACGTTTCTCCTGTTATTATGCTTTTATGCATTGGAGATACATTACAAGTTTCTGATTTTTATTTGCAAACAAGAAATATATTAATAATAACAAATATAAACTAAACAAGAATTTTTAAAATTCAACGAAATTTTTACTTTTTAAATAACTAACAAAAACTACTGTTTACTGTAGAAATACTCTTTTGGTAGTTGTTTATTATGATATTCAAAATAACTGATTTAAACAACTGTTAGGAAAATACAGTACTTTTTGTTAGTTGTTTTCTTAAATAACTGTCATAAAAGTTGTTTTACTTTTTTCGATAGAAAAACAACTGTAATTACTGTTAAAAACAACAACTACTGATTACTACACAAACAACTGTCATGTAGTAACTGTCAAACTTTTTTGAGTGTATTTTTGTTTAATCGTTCTTGCTTGATAATTAATTTTTCTTTGACGATGCGTGCTGCTAACAGTTTTGAACGCCGAGTATGTTTTTTGTTGAAGCTGTTCATGATGAAGAACAGCACACTTATAGCATATACTTTTGTTATAATTTTCTGCTTGGCATTTGATTTTTATTGGACAGTGTGTTCTGTTGAAAGTTTTGAACACCGTACTTATATATTGTATCAATACATGTGCGGAAATATTATAGAACCTTGGGACATTTTTTTAAATTTCAAATAATATGAAAAAGTTTTAAGGTGTTCAGTGAACACTCCGCACATTAGAAGGAACGTCACTGTTTTATACACCTCTTTACCTAAGTTTTAACATAGTTAGAAAGCGCTAAATTTTAAGGTACCACCAAAAATTAAAATAATAATGTTTAAAAAAAAAAAGAACTTGACAATTAAAACACAAGCTTTATTTTTATGTGGGGTAAAAATAAAAAAAATTAAGAAAATTAAAAAGAATTTTAAGTGATAACATTTTTTTTTTTTCGGTAAACCTAAAACATTAAAAGTTTAGTGAAATTTAAAATAGATATAAAAAAACGGGTAATGTTTTTTTTATTATTTAGATAGCCCATTAGGATATATTATTTTCTGTAAAAAAATTAAGATATTTAACCGCAAATTTTAAATTTTTAATTAATTTTTTATTTATTAAAATACGATTTGTCGATTTTCATTCATTACACCGCCAAGTTTTCATCTAGTAGGTTCAAAATTATTATTATTATTATAGTGAATTATTCAATACACTACTCTGTTGTTTTGACAGATCTAGCAATGTAGTGACATCCAATAGAAACAATAATAGAAAACAATACGTTTTCCAAAGTGTCAGTAACATTTAAATTTGCACAAGCACTTGCATATTGGTTTTTTTTTTTTAATTTATTTTTATCGGGAAATACATTAATTGCATCAAAGGAATTAAATGTGCTAATTAAAACAAAAAAAGTAATATTTCACTAATTTCAAAAAAAGCAATTTTCACTCCAAATTAATGAGCTTTTTATAATACAAACATCATTTTCCACCATTTTGACGAGAAAAATTTGCCAAATCGCGATGCTAGTCCAATATTTAAGAATTTTAGAAATCGCTTTCGCTGAGGGTTTTTTTACCACATTGAGTTAAAAAAAACTTTTTTTATTATCAGGATAATATTAATTAGGTTTTGAGTTATAAGCTACGAATTGAAAGTTTATATATTTACCTTTCTAACTTCGGCTCTTGTATTTCACGAAAATATGCTGTTTGTTCCCTTTTAGTTTTCCACGAATATCTTAAGATCATTATGTATGAAGTCAAACTGTAAAAAACCACTATTAGACAGGGTAAATCGTAGCATATTAGTGCGAATTTCACATTATTATCTAGAAAAAAAAAAAATAATTTCATTGTTAGGCATTCTAATCACAAACGCGGAAGACATAATCTAGTTGACAGCCGAATTTGTTACGTACTGATTTGTTTGATTACAGCAGAGCTTTAAACCTGGATTAGCCAGACGGAAAGGTAAACGTATCTCTGCGTAGCTGAATTAGTGAGATAAAACAGATCAGAAGATGTGTTGTGTTTTTTGTTTCATTCTTATGCATTCAATATTGAGCAAACGTAAATACACAACAAAAATTTATTCACAACAGATTTTCATTGTGTATTTACGTTAGCTCTATATTGAATGCATAAGAATGAAACAGAAAACACAACACATCTTCTGTTCTTATATAACTCATTAATTCAGCTACGCAGAGATACGTTTACGTTAACGTCTGGATAATCCAGGCTTTAGAAACACAATTTCTCAATTTTTAACTTAAATAAAATTTCTCATGAATCGATTCACGAAACTTATTTTATTGATTGAATTTTTTCCATGGAAGGTAATCGAAACGAATGCAATTATCGTTAGGGTAACGATATTTTATGTTATTCCGGTAACGGTATTTTAAGGGTAACGCTATTTCATTTATTTCGGTATCGGTATTTTAAGCATAACGGTATTTGAGTTATTTCGGTAACGGTATTTTAAAGATAACCATGTTTGGATTATTTCGGTAACGGTATTTTAAGGTTAACGGTATTTCACTTATATCGGTAATGGTATTTTAAGGGTAACGGTAGTCAGTTATATCGAGGCATCCCGGAATTTTTTTTTTTTACAAAAAACAAACGAGATTAAAAACATAACCAATTTATCAATTTAATGTACAAAAAATACTCAATAACCACGTGAAATTACCAAAAGCAGAAAATTAAAAATAACGGTAACGGTATTTTAGGGATAATGCTATTTCATTTATTTCGGTAACGGTATTTTAAGGGTATCGATATTTTATTTATTTCGGTGTCGGTATTTTAAGGATAACGGTATTTCAGTTATTTCGGGTTTTGAATCGATAACGGTATTTTAGCGGTATTGCCTGCCAACCCTGATTTTTTCCTATTTTATTTAATCAATAAGTTTGTTCATAAGGAGTGTGCTATCTGCTATCACGTCCTAACAAAAAACAGAGTTGTTAAACTTTTTAGTTTACTTTAACAGTGTTTCCCTATTGGGTTTTCTTTCTGTTAGCATACTTAAACAGGACTCAAAGCATACGTAAAAATGTTGTATCGTGCTATTTTCAAATGCTGTATATTTTCAGTTTACGTTTTAACAACTCTGTTTTTTTGTTAGGACAATAAAACGATACAACAAATAGCACACCCTTGTGAACAACATTAAGATTTATTTCAAGGAATCAATGATTTTTGTTAATTATTTTCATAAAATTAAGTGATTTGATTTAATTTTAATAAATCAATTCAACTAAAATTTGTTTAGTAGGTTTGAGGTTAAGAAGAAGAATAAACATTTTCTTCAAAAGTTATAAACCCATTAAATTTACAAATCAGACTAGATCCGGTTTCTGCCTTTTTTATGGACAGGTTTCATCAGTGATTTTCCATTAAATTGTATTATTGTTTATATTTTTATTGTCAGATTGTCTCTATGTGAATACTTTCATATACTTTCATATGTTTACATGATTTATAATTCGCCAATTTTATTAAAAAAAAATTTTTTTTAATGCAATCAAAAGTGAATCAATATAAACTGATATTAATCTTATCTCACTTCATTTAATATCAGACCATTGGTTACAGTCAGAATATATAGTTTAATAGTCAACATTTCCACAAGGCGGTTTTCAACTCGCTTTTTCGAAGATTGACATTTTGTATCAAAAAATGTTAGCCTTTGCAGACATGTATACTTCCTATGGTAACATTTTTCTATACAAATTAAGAAGAGAGTGATTTAACAGAGGTTGGAAGAGTTGGTACTTTTGAGCAAATAGTAATACAAATATTGTTGTTAATTTTTTAGAATTTTTTTAGGAATGAAAAATAAACACAAAAAAGCACATATTCAAAAAATCAAATAAAATTATTGGAAAATTTGTATTTAAAACCAAAATAAAAAGAACGTTGTTCAACAAATAAACCAAAGAACGATACGATAGCGAAATCGCCATCACCTTAACCCTTTCACTACAGATTTTTTGTTTGGGGATGTATCGATATATAGACTTCAGATTCTTCCCAGGAAAATTTTCTTTTCCAAAGAATCGGTTGTAGAATAGCTACTTTTCATTCACAACCCCTTCTACTGTCGATTCTAACACCGATTCTATTTGTTTGAAATTGTCCCAAAAGCAACCCTTTCTATAGCTCCAAAGTGGAACCGGTTGATTTAGAATCAGTTCTGGAACTGATTCTACGTCACCCACACCTTCCATATAGGATCCCAGGAACTGGTTCCGGAACCAGTTCCATGGAATCGGTTTCTGTGGAATCAGTTGTAGAATGGGTGTGGTTGGCTACCGATTGTAAAAAATTTTCCTGGGTTGTTAAGAGACCTCAAATTACAAAAAAAATATATAATATGTTTCCCGAGGGGAAGGGGGCAAAACTCCTTTGGTTGATTTTCTTCTGTTCATAAAATGAATTAATATGAATTAATATTAATATAATTTCAGTTATCTAGTTTCATTAGTTTATGAAAAACACCAAAACCCGCTTTTCACGAAGATTGTGATATATTCAAAAAATTAGACTTCAGTAACAAATATCGCGATTATATTGCCATGTTGAACTGCTTATACATATAATAATTTTTTTTAAAGCCAAGAGCCTAATAAACTTATTTACAAAAAGTCCGAATTTTTTTTTGCATTATCAAATTTTATATATTCTTTTAAAAATGTGTACACTGTATGTACAAGTGTAGTGAAAGAGTTAAATATCCGAAAACGATATCATATTTCAATAAGATTATAATATTGCTTTCAATTCTATAGCACAATCTTGGTGAGTTCGACTTTCCTTCTTAACCCTCGAATGCTCTTTCTTCTGATTACAATTCTATTTAAACCATATATTTGGCGTTGAAAATCTACTATGGAACAAATACTAAAATTTTAATTTATCGCTTTACTTAGGCGATATAGCATAACAAAGGTTGAAGACGTATCTTGAAACCCAGTAGTCAAATAATTTCGGTTTTTGCTGTAAATAACACTAGCAATAAAATAAAATCACGTACCGAAAATTGTTGATCAATTGTTGTTATTTCAAAAGTTATGGCGATTTTCGCTTTTTAAAAATTACGAAATTTGGCGAATTTGGCACTAAACATCAATAAATTTTGACGAAATTAGTTCCGCTTACTACCTCTGAGTATATAAGCTGTGTTTAATTTCAAGAAAATCTGTTGGCTAGTTTTTGAGTTAGAGAGATATTTGTAAAACGTATCCTGGCGTTATCCTGTGAGTCCTGGAGAACATTTTTTAACTAATTTTACAATTAGAGGCTCATGTTATTATCGATAATGTACGCCAGATCTTAAATGTATTTTTGGCAATTTTTCAAATATTTTTTTCTGTTTTAAAAAGTTAGTTTTTTCAAATTTTCTAAATTTTCATTTTACATGCTTCTCTCTTTAAAATCGTTTCTTATACAAAAACAGTTTGAAGGCAAAAAAGTAGATAGTTAAGTTTTCTATGGATATAAAAAAAGCTATTTAAAATCTGAAGACCGCCTTTAGGCGGCCTTGTGCATTAGAGGGTTAACAAAAAAAAACTGTAAATTTAATTGTTATTTTCTGCATCACTACTACGTGGAGAGGGTATAATAAGTTTGTGCTGATGTTTGTAACACCAAAAAATATTGGACCTAGACCCACCGATCGATTTAGAATCACTTTTTATTTCGATTTAACGATTTCCGCCCGTCCGTCCGTCTGTCGGTCCATTAGGTTAATCCAAGCTTGTATGGAGGAAAATAAATTTTCTGGAAATATTTATTTGGGTGTAAACCTACGTCCCCCAAAAAATTAGGATAATCGGACATCGGGAAGACGTGCCGCATCGGCCCTGAAGTTTGGAACACAGATTACAAGGGGAAAATATGACTTTTTGTGCATTTTCTCGAAAACATTGATATTTTAAAACTAACCCGAATTAAAAGCACCATAAAATCGTAATTTAGAGTGAATTCTCTTTGTAATAAAGCAATAAAAACTTAAATCGGTTAAGAAACAAGCCGTGTTATAACACTTTCCCCAGGCAACTTATGTGTCGCAGGCCACTTAATCAAGAAATTCGGGTCCAAATTTTAAAATTTATTGAAATAATCTACTACAGAAACATTTTTTATTCTATAAGTTCCACGAACTCAGATAGAGAATTATTTTTTTCTATTGTGTTTTGCTAACTCGTTCTAAATTAGTTCTAAAGGAGGTCGGAATGCTTAAACACTGTTTTCAAATCTACAATTTTAAATTTTTTTAAAGAAATTTTAAAAAATCAACGATTGGACTTTAAGGTTTTATTAAGAACATATTAGAGATTTAAAACTACAAAAATTGTAGGATTTCTTTTTTAATTTGGCTGCGGCAGAGATTTTCTTTGAACGGATTTCGAGAAGACAGCGATTTTTGGCATTTATTTAGATTTTAGGCAAGTTTTTCTTTTTTCTTCTTTTAATTTCCCCTTGTAATCAGTGTCCCAAACTTCAGCGCCGATGCGGCACGTCTTCCCGATGTCCGATTATCCTAATTTTTTGGCAGACGTAGTTTTACACGCAAATAAATATTTACAGGGGTAGCCCGGTTAAAAATTTTTGGGAGCACCCTACTGTCCATGCATTCCCCCCAAAAATTGGCTTTTTTACAATCTGCAGGTCGAAAATATTAAGATATTTTGATGAAATTTGGTTCGGTGACTCACATGGTCCCAAGGGCAAACCTATTGATTCTAGATAGGATCGGTCCATATTTGGACCTATCGCCCATATGGGTTATATTTCTGATTTTCTCTGTTATCATTTTATAGAAAATGTGGACATAAGTCCCAGTCTAACCCATTCGAATTTCAGATCCAAACATTAGTTGGTTTTTAATCAGACTGGTGTAGGGTATTATATAGTCGGCATGCCCGACTTTAACTGTTTTACCCTTTTTTAACTAATTTTCAGTTGCTTTTTTTGCTATTTTTACAGACTTATTTCTATGAGTGTAACATACATACTCCAAGAAACACATGTTTTAAATTTCAGATTTCTGGCCAAAGTTGTTTGGGGCGGGCCATCAAGGGGGAGGATTTTCTCATTTTTGTCCCTCCTGTAGCAATTTTGAAAAATGAATCAAAGGATTCTTTCCTGAAAAAGGTTTAAAATCTCGGTAAGGTAAAGGAAGGAAGCTGATTTCTTTATATTCCAGTTACAAATTTTGCAATGCCCCATTTGGGAACCGTTGCTCTATTGAAATTTTCATATCGGTTCTAATATAGCCGTGTTAGCCAGCTACCGTTTTCATAAAATAGTATTTCTGGCCAAACATACTTTGATACTAAACCAACATTCAGTTTTTTAAACATCAAATCAGAAATTGGAGGGCATTTGAGAAGATATTGTTTTCGGATCATAACTGGATACTCTTAGATATCAGTATTTATATTCATGATTTCCAATAGGACTGACTAAGTTCAATACGATCCTTTAGAGAAAACTAAAACAGGAGTATTATTTTTTGCCAAAAAGGAGACACGGAGGAGATTGGAAGATAAACAAAAATCTAAAAATAGAATGTGTGTATGCCCGTGTAAAAAAGATCAGATCTAGCCAGATCTCTGTAGATCTTACCAGATCTAATTAGATCTCAAAATTGGGGAGAAATTTGAGATCTTATTAGATCTGATCAGATCTAGGCATATCTGGCCAGATCTTAGTAGATATTATCAGATCTAGGCATATCTGGCGCAATTATCCAGATCACTTTAGATTTGAACAAATTTGGCACTAGATCTGATCAGATCTTGCCATAAAGTATTATCACATATGCCATATCTGATCATATTTGGTGAGATCTGGTACAGGATCTAATTAGACTCAATCATATCTATTTAGATCCAAAAAGATCTGATCAGATCTAAACTTTTTTACACGGGTGTGTCTGTGTTTGATCACTTTTGAGTAAACGATAATAACAGAAAGCTGAATAGGAAAGAAAACAATGAATTAGTTACATTGCATTCAAGGCTTTACTTGGGTTAGATGGCTAAACTGTCGTCGCACTTCAGCAACGACTATATAATTAACAAACTATCCAACTCTTCCTACCTCTTTTAAATCACTCTCTTCTTAATTTGTATCGAAAAATTCAGCCATAAGAATTACACACGTCTGCAAAGGCTAACATTTTTCGATACAAACTGTTAATGTTCGAAAAGGCAATGAAAACCGTCTGACTTCGTATAGTTACGTTTGTAATGTGGGGACATGTTACCCAATCCCACAGCCGACAATAAACATATAAACAATTAACACTTTAATGGAAATCATTGATAAAACCTGTCCATACAAAAAGGCAGAAACTAGATCTAGTCTGATTTAAAAATTAATGTTTATAATTTTTAGAGAAAAGGTTTATTCTTCTTCTTAACTTCAAACCTGCCAAATTAAAATTAGTTTTCTTTCTATAAAATTGAGAAAATTTGAAGAAAAATTCAAATTTTTTATTCCGAATTGAGAAAATTTCGAAAGAAATTGACATTTTCCATTCAAAATTTATAAAATTCCATAAGAAATGTGTTTCTGGATCTCTATTATTTTATTTTTGCATATTCTTTTATTGGATGTATGTAGATAAAATATTCATGCCTTAATATTTTTGCTGCGATTTTGATGAAATAGTGAAAAATTAACTGTGAATTCCTTCACTGTTTAAAATTTAAATTCAAACAAATTTTAGATATTGTGTAATATGAATAAAACTTAGCGATTACTTCGAAGTAATTACTTCTGTTTTTTTTTTTTGTTTTTAAAGAGAAGCAACACTTAGGAAATTCTTCCTATAAATTAACGTGTTGCTTCCTTGGGAAAGGGGATAGAGAAGAAGTTAAAAGTGGTGAAAGATGAAGGATTTCAAATCTGGCAACACTGTACTTGCGCGAGATGTTGATTTTTAGAACAGTTGTTGCGTGCCATCTCTTGGTGAGTTGGAGAACTTTGTTGAAGCTTTTTAGTTCATAGCCCTGTTATATTATTTTACTTGGGTGGGGTTAAGTGCTATGGGAAGAACACCGAAGGAGGCCGCTGCGATATGTATGAGGGATATAAAAAACTCATACATATTATTTTTTATAAATTGATGTTGCCTTGGTTGGGGCTCGAACCCGCAACGTCACGTGTAACAGTCCAACGCGCTAACCATTACACCACAGAGCCCACATGAGGAATAGCATAAAATATAAACGAAAACTAGAATTGTGAAGTAATTGCTTAAAAAAACCCAGCATTTCCCTCTATTAGTAATATTTATTTTTTATTCATATGTACTCGTACAAGCCATTGTTTATAATTCACTTTAATTATGAATTCTTTTAATGTTTTTATTAAAAAATAAAAACAAAATCGTATTTTTATATACAAGCTACAAAGAAATAAACCTGTAGAAATAGCAGAAAAAGCTACTAAAAATTAGTTACAAATAATCTTGCAGAAAAAGCTGCTAAAATTATAAAATTTTATTTGATAAATACTACACCATTTCTAATTGAAATTGAGAGCTTTCCATGTAGTATTGAGAAAAGAGCAATTGAAATTGGGATTTTCCATTTGCTAATGAAAAAGGAACAATTGAAATTGAGATTTTCTATTTCATATTGGGAAAAAATCAAATGAAATTGAGATTTTCCAATTAAAATTGAGAAACGAATAAATGATATTGAGATTTTACAATTGAAATTGAGAAAAGCATACATGGAATTGAGATTTTTAATTTGATATTGAGAAAAGAACATATGAAATTGAGATATTACATTTGAAATCAAGTAAAAAACAAATGAAATTGAGATTTTACAATTGAAAATGAGAAAAAAACAAATGGAAATTAGATTTGTTTATTTGAAATTGAGAAAAGAAAAAACAAATAAATTAAGAAAAATACAAATGAAATTGAGAAATTTTCAACTGCAATTAAGAAATTTAATAAAATTCTTGTGAATAAAATTAAGCTTGCACGGAGACAAAAATGGCAAGAAATTGGAAATATCTTACACCGATATATATTCCTTAAAAGCTGCTAAGAAGGCCAAATATTCAGAATACGTTACTTGTCTGAACGAGTACATCAGAGCCGGTATCGAAATAGTGTGGCTGGACGAAACAAAGTTCAGTTTGTTTAATCGCCGTAAACGTGGCTATTCAAGATTTTGAACTCGCGCTAGCAACCACCAACCCAACATCACGTGACCCAATTGTTAAAGGCGTTATTAAATTGGATGAAAAATTGGATTCCCTGTTGCCAGGGAATGGATGAGAAATTTTTTCGTGAGATAGGAGGAGATGTGGAACAACCTTTCGGAGTTCCTGGTAGTCGTTGCCCAAGTAAAAAAAATTATATGGAGCCATATGAAGTTATATTTAATTATATATAATCTTTTATGTAATTAGATATAATTATATCCGAAAAATGAGAACATCTTATTGTATCTTATTGTATCGAATTGTATACAATTGTATACAATTTGGTACAATTTGATACAATTTTATGCAAATCGATACAATTGTATCCGAATTTTGTCCTCATCCAATTACATCAAATTATATCTGTTTGTATAAAATTATATAAAATGTTATAAAAGTGGACATAGTTTGATACAATTATATCTAAAAATTTACCTTATACTTTAGATCATATTATATATGACCACATCTAACAATATACAAAAATTATTTTTTTAAATAAAAAAGATATGCAATGTCTGGAGATCAGACCTGGGGGATTTCAATTACAATTGCAAATAAATGTAATTGAAATTAAAAAAAACTCAATTATATTTCATGTAACTGTAATTCAAAATTTTCAATTACAAATTTCAATTACATTTAGAATTAGTGTTTTTTGTTAAAATTTTGTAGAAAAAACTGACTGGGATAGGTTGGATAGGCGTGGATAAGTATAAAAAGAATACCTACGTCATGTTGGGCTGTCCCCTCACTTGTGCTTTTTGTCATTATATCTTTTCCGAAAAAATGTAATTGTAATTGAAATTTTTTCAATTACAATTATATGTAATGTTGCTTTTTTTTTAATTACAATTACAAATATGTAATTGTAATTGAATTTTTTTCAATTACAATTACATGTAATTGTGTAATTGCATGTGTAATTAATTTCCAATAATAATGATTAACCCAAAGGTCTGCTGGAGATCCTATAATTTCGATAAATTTTCCATTACTTTTATCCAGATTTACCATGATAGTGCATTAACAATGCAATTAAATATGCATGAACAAAATTTTCTTTATTTTTAGTAATTTTAAAATAAAGTTAACAAGACTGAAATTTTAAAGTTAATAGGATTATGTTATACAACCAAGATATAAGAAAAATAGTAAAAAAAATAGTAAAATATTACAAAATAGTAAAAATTACTAAAAATATAAGATGCAAAAAATAAACTCACACACGAATCATGCACGGGTTATATATTCTTATTCACGCTCACGCACGAATCAAGTACGGATTATATATTCTCAGACTCACGCACGAATCACTTGAGTATAGTAATTATTACTCACGATCACGTGTGAATAACGCGACTGACGAACATTTCTAGTCACGCGCCAATCCCTAGTAATTACTAAATATAAAACTAGTTCAAAATCATTGTTAACATAGAACCACATATAATATAATACGGACCTTATATATTTTTATATAAAATCACTTTCAAATAATTGCTTATGTGGGATGATATATAATTATAGATGATTTTATAAAGAACATTATATTCCCATGTGAAAATCGAAATATATATGAACATACATGATCATACATTGACTAGTATATGATCATGCATAGTCATACATGATCATATACGTCAATGCATAGTTCAATGTATGACCATACATTATCTCATATATTTCCATATATCGTCGGATCCGAAATTTGAGGGTATATGGAGGTATATGGCCATATATGATCATATATGAGCATACATGAACCATATGTGAGCATATATGGTCATATATGAACATGTATGGTCATATACCCTCAAATTTCGGATCCGAAGATATATGGAAATATATGAGATAATGTATGGTCATACATTGAACTATGCATTGACGTATATGATCATGTATGACTATGCATGATCATATACTAGTCAATGTATGATCATGTATGTTCATATATGTTTCGATTTGCACATGGGTTGTTATATATTAAAGAAATCATGAAATATTGTAGATATGGAACCATATTAAGTTATATATAGGTTCTTTTTCGTCAATATATAAACATATCTAACACAAATTATGAAATATTTCTTATATGGCTCCACATATAGTTTTATATTATTATGTATAGTGTCATACTAAATTATATATAAACGTATATGTAATTATATCTGTAATATGTTACTTTATGTACTTATATATAGCACATGCAATTATATGTAGGCCAGTATGTAATAATATAAAATCACATATGTCTCCATATTAAAACCTTTGAGGAAAAAACATCTAACATATGACTATATAAAAGTATATCTTCTTGAATTTAAAAGCATATGTGGCCATATGTAACTATAAGTTACTATATGCAATTACATAAAATAATATATGGTTATATCAAAACTTTTTTACTCGGGTGATAATGCTTCTTATTGCAACAGGTTAGAAACTGTATTTGAAAACTCTTCTGCAACTCTACTCAGATTGAGCTCGTATTGATGAAGCTAAAACATTGGTAACTGCTGGGGACTGCAGCAGAGCCATACAGCATTCCTGCACATTCCATTAATCCGCCGTACAAATAAAAAATATGCCCGTACATTGATTGTTGTTTTTATTGTTTATTTTTTTATGTTTAATAAAATTTGTTCTTTAATACAAATTTTTCCCAAAATCATTTGTATTTTCTAAATTACATTTATACTTTTCTTAATTTAATTTATAATTTTCCTAATTTCATGTGTGTTTTTCTTAATTTCAAATATAAAATCTCAATATCATTTGTTCTTTTCCCAATTTCAATTGGAGAATCTAAATTTCATTTGTTATTTTCCCAATATCGAATATAAAATCTCAATTACATATCTTCTTTTCTCAATTTGAATTGGAAAATCTCAATTTTATTTGTTCCTTTCTCAATTTTAAATGGAAAATCTTAATTCCATTTGCATTTTTCTCAATTTCATATGGAAAATATCAAAATCAATTGTTATTTTCTCAATATTAAATACAAAATCTCAAAATCAAATGAACTTTTCTCAATTTCAAATGGAAAATCTCAATTTCAATTGTTCTTTTCTCAATTACAGTTGGAAATGGTGTAGTAAGATAAGAACAGCAAAAACAAAACTGTTAAATTTACAAAATTTTAGTTACATTTAAGTTAATTTTAGTTAATTGAGAATGGCAAATTTTACCTTAAAATCCGCAGACAATTTTGCTAAATATTAGTAGACTAACAAAAGCAAAAATAAACTATTATATCTACAAAACGTTTGCCATTTTTAAGTTAAATTTAGTTGAACTCAAATAGCAATCTAAAATCAGCAGAAATATTTGCTGAAAAATTAATAAAATGCTAAATTCCGAATGCTCAATTTTTATTTGCATTAAAAAAAAAATCGAAAAAAAAATTTGAAAATTAAAAATTTTTGTGATCTTTTAGTTTATTAATTATTTAGCAGGTTAGGTTGCTATTTGCTATTAACAAAAATTTAACTCAAATATAACTAAAATTCTGTATATTTAACAGTTCTATTGTTGCTGTTCCTATCTTACTAATATATAGCAAAAATAATCTACTAATTTCAGCCGTTTTTTTTTTTGCAAGGTCATTGTTAACTAATTTTTAGTAGTTTTAACTAAATTTTTACAGACATTTTTAGTGTATGTATGTGTATGAGCACATATAAACTTTTTGACTATTACCGATGCTTTCAACGCATTCATATTATCAAGGTTGCGTTCCCCAACTGGATAATTTGTACAAATTTTTACTCTATGATGTTTATTAAGACAGAAAGAAAAAGAGAGAATATTGTTTCAGTTTGATGATGAGAGTTTCTAGTCTTCTTTTTTAAACTTTCCACGTCAAACTTTTGGCTTTTTGAACAGGCCATGATTCATTTCAACGATTTTATACCAAAGAATGAAAAGATCACGAAAGAGCAAAACCATTTCAAAAGAGTTTAAACATTTCAATAGGGTACTTTCGATTGTGTTCAGTGTTGCGACCAGTAGTTTGAGTACAAGAATATATGGATAAAAGGAAGGACGTCGTTAAACCGACCCAGAAAGTGATTATGAATCAAATAGTACTACATAAAGCGGATCTAGAACCAATGTAATTCTTAAAATTGGAAATTTAAATTTTCTAATAACAGGATAATATAACATATTAATTGATTCCATGAAATACAATCCCTATTAATATTAAGCAATTGATATTTACTAATAATAATACAAGTGCGTTCCGGAAAATTTGAGAGATAACTATTAGCTATAAAAGCAAGAAGAGTTAAAATTAACGGAATTAAAAAACCAATGATGGAATATTTTCCAAACGATGATTGTCCTGGCACCATATGAGTTAAATATTTCCTAGCATCGTAACACAGTAAGAAACTCCATGTTAAAATTCCTGTTGTCGTATAATAGATGGCATAACCTAAAAATAATTAATTAATGTAAGTTCCAACCTAAAGAAAGAAACATACCATAGATTTGACAAGTCACGTTTGTAAGCTGTAAATCAGCTTTTCGGTCGAGACCGACAAGGATGTATGTTATGGTAGTGAAGGAGATATATGTGATAAAACATGATCCTCTAACATTTTTGACATTTGATGAAAAGCTGTAAATCAATATAATTAAAATAAAGAATGGTATCGAAGTTAATAAGGCTGTAATGAAAGAAAGCAAGAACATAAATGTTGTTATGCAATTAATTGATTGTAAATAGTGATTATTAGGGCAAGGAATTCCATGCAAATGCATGTTTTTGTCGATAGTCCAATGAGCTGAATCCGAATCTTTTTTTCCATTAAAGTATTTTATTTACGATGTATTTTACAATACCTGAGTAACAAAAATTGAACGCAATAGGTAATCGTATTAAATTTGATATATTTAATATCTGCTGTAGGGATGCCAATTTGGATTGCTTTTTTAAAACCCCGGGATTCGGGATTTCAAAATTAAAAAAAGGGGATCCCGGGACGGATCGGAATTTTTCGGGATCCCGAATTTTTTTCCGGATTTCTTTAATTTTTTCTAAAAATGTGTAAAAACTTCAAATTTATGTAAAAAAAATATAGGGTTATAGGCTTAAACACTTTTAAAATTTCTAAGTGACTTATAAAACAAATTTTTCCTATAAATTTCATTTTATAAACATGTTATAAGGTTTTTAAATTATTATGCATGAACACTGTAAAATATAATTATTGTATTTTATACGTTTTTTTTATATACTCCTGTTTATTTCTAAAGAACGAAAGAATTGAAAAAACCCATTAACTCCGTCGAATTTTTGTGTGCTATTTTTGTTTATAATAATTTTATATTAACTATCCTTATATAATTTTAATTTAAAATTGTTAATTAAATTTTAGAATTTTCAATTAGTTTCACAAATTTTTTAATATTTTGCAGAAATTCAAATGAAAAATTCTGAAATACAACTTTTTATTCTGAATTTTAATCGATGGTTTCCAAAATATAATAAGAAACACTGTAAAATATAGATTTATCTAAAATTATATTTAACAAAAACGGTTTAAAAATATCAGCAGGGGTACAATTTTGGAAAAATTACCACATATTTTTGCAATTGTAAAAAAACCCGGTATTCGAGTTTAAGAATCTCGGGATTTCGGGACTCGGGATTGACATCCCTAATCTACTGTAATATCTAGCTGATCCAATTAGATCTTAAAATCTAGTGCATCCAATGATATCGTGTTATTGTACACTCATAAAAAAAAGCCTGTACAAATAGTTAAAAATTCTGCTAAAATAACAGGAAATAGTACCTGAATTTGCGCAAGTTGAAATTTCAATTATGTTGAGAATCATGATCTGCTAAATTTAGGTGACCTAAATTTTAGGTAAAAAAGTTAGTTCAAATACAATAATTTATAAGAAATGTTGTTTAATGGAAATGAAAATTATTCAGCTGAAATCAGCACATGTTTTCTGCTAAATTTTAGTGGGTTATAAACAGGTAAAAAATTTAGTTAACATTCAAAAATTTAGAAGAATTTTCGTTTAATAGAAATGAAAGTGGGTCAGTTGAAATCTGCAAAACATGCTGCTAAAATTGCAATCACTTTTTGTTATGAATTGAATCAAAACAAATTAATGTAAATAGTGTTAATTTTATTTTCAAAAAAATTATACAATCCAAAAACACTATTTGCACTTTTATTTTCTTGCCAATATGTTAAACTTCCGCTGGAGTTGTATTATTTGGTTCCTTTTTTTCGTCTACCTGCGGGTCGAATTTAGATGAAAATGTTGAAAGGGCTGAAATAAAAGAAAAAAATAACATATTTAATAGTATTCCCTTAAATATAGTTTATATTATAAAACAAACCTCTATTATTTTATTTTTTAAATACAATCTTAACTGCGAAATGTTAATGTTCAGTATACCTCCGTTTTCTTTTGAGTTCCTTTGCTGACTAACAGAAACAAAAGAAAACATGCTCTTATCATATTATTTTATTTACTAGAACTTTCTAAACAAGCGCATATTATTTTTATTTGTATTGGTAAGCGTCATTATTGATGACTCATCACACACATTAAAATACACTTACTAGAAATTTTCTAATTTGTATTGGTCGGCAAACTCACCAATACACACTTCACCATCAAGCACTATCAATCACTATACACTAGCGCCCCTATCGTTTTCTTTTGAAAACACAAATATTAAAAAAGTTATAAATGATTTTGACTATGTTATCAGCTAATATAGATAGCTGATAACATAGTCAAAATCATTTATAAAAAAATTGGTAAATATCAGGAGGAAAAAGTAGTTCAAGTACAGCAGAAATATGTTTTTGTGGTATAATTTGATAACTAACAATTTTAGCTAAACAACGGATTTAAACGAAAACAACAGGAAAAATTAGTTCAATTTAATTAGAACGCGTTTAACAGACTTTTGTACTAACTTTTTTCTATGAGTGTATATTAGAGCACCCATATGTGCAAAAGTGTTATTTTTCCAGCTCCCCGCTCATTTTCAGATAGGTTGAGTGTAAAAAATAAGATATGTGTAAAAATTGGGTTTCTGCGATGTAAACCGGCCAGGCCGTTTAAATTTATGTCCTCAAAATTACCCCAAAAAAGGTTCATGGATTTATCCATCTATAACTCTTAAACTAGAAACTTCTGGTGATTAAGTTACATAGCTGTTATTTACACAATGAAAAGGCAAACATTATCTTTATACAAACTTTTAACCCTCTCATGACCGTTAAAAGTTCAAAACAAACATCAAAATTTGTGTCAAAACTAAATTTTGAACGTCTCTCATTTAATTTTGGAGATCTGTAAATACGTATACTCTTCATAATATAATAGAAAATTTAGCGTAGATTAAAAGCAAAATAGTTTTTTTTTAATATTTCGTCCATTCCATGACAGAAAGCCCAAAAACTGATTCTGGGTTATAGATTTTTTACATATGTGCATAGAGAAACCATGTGAATCTTCCAATTTGGGTATAGGATGTGTTCAGCGAACTTATATAAAACACTACGATGTTAATTTTTGTGGAACTATTTAACCCTCTAACTTTTCAATTAAAGGGACTTTTTTGGCCCCGTTTTTAAAAGGGACAAAAAGACCCGTAAACTGAAGAGGTAGATAGTTAAAATGTTCCACAGGAATGATCCTCATAGTGTTTTACATGAAATGAAAGATTCACATGGTTTCCTCCTAAAATCCAGGTTTGTGGGGCATTTGAGCGACAATTCTGTATAAGTACGAAATTAACCCTTAAACACATTTTAAGTTTTGACTTATTTCTGGCATTGAACTTAAATTTTTAACTTTGATGTCTTCAGAGACTTATAGTAGAATTTCATGACAAATATTTTTGTGGAACATTTTAAAATATACATTGTCACATACTACTAACATAATAAACTCTCCTGGGCACAGTGGAGAAAAATACAAAT
This sequence comes from Leucophora obtusa, assembly GCA_949987735.1. Classification (NCBI taxonomy): domain Eukaryota; kingdom Metazoa; phylum Arthropoda; class Insecta; order Diptera; family Anthomyiidae; genus Leucophora; species Leucophora obtusa. The sequence continues at coordinate 289,148,651 of OX465295.1, read as the reverse complement.
ATTTTGGGAAGAATTTCGCCATTTCTTACCGACTGATATGAAATTTCACACTGTAAGTTTTGGATGGCCGAAACTGCGGGAGCTATGCCATTCGACTTCAAAGTTTTGCCATTTTTCTATTTACAAACAGATTTTTAACGTAACATTTCTATCATCTACAAAGTGAAAAAGTTATTTGCATTTTAAAACTAAAATTTAGCATTTTTGCTATAACCTGTTCCGTGTTTTTGCCTTCTGCAAAAGCAAATCAAGGCCAATTTCTCAAAAAATATTATAATAAATTATTCTATTAACAAAAGGGAATTTCAATGCAATATCTTTTTCAGGATTAAAATAGCGTGCTTTTAAATTTGAATATTATAAAAATGGTATTTAATCCATATTAAAAGTTTCTTTCAAAACAAAGTATTTCTTTTTCAGAAAGGCTACTTCACTCCGATGCATTGCATGCAAAAATATTACTTACTTGCTAATTATTCTTTTCCATACTCCTCAAAATTTAACCGTTTATATTTAAATTAAACCAATTTTTCTCTGAGTAGAAAGCTGGAATTTAAAAAAGTGTGATGGCCTGTTTAACTCTAGCTTTAAATGTCGGCAAGACAGGAAAAATTTTTAAAATACCGTATTTGTAAAATTTTGCATGCTTTCTTTAATTTTTATGTTAACAAGGCAAGGCAGAGCTTAACATGAAATTTCTTTGCCACATACTGCTCAACAAATTTTCTTTTAAAAAATAAAAATATAACATTTTTTTCAAAAATTGCATACGATTCTGTTGAAATCTGAAACATGTTGGATTCCCGTGTAAAAAAGATCAGATCTGGCCAGATCTCAGTAGATCTTACCTTATCTAATTAGATCTGATCAGATTTAGGCATATCTGCCCAGATCTTAGTAGATTTGACCAGATCTAGGCATACTGGCGCAATTGTCCAGATCACTTTAGATTTGAACAGATTTGGCACTAGATCTGATCAGATCTTGCCATAAGGTATTATCACATATCCGATTTACTCACTATTTATACCACCTATATCCGACCGAAGATGGAATACAACTCCCATATATGGGCAGGAGCTTCGAAGTCTATTTTGGAGCTTCTGGACCGTGTGCAAACGAGGGCGTCGGCGCTTATCAATGACAATAGGGTATCCAGCTCTATTGACTCATTGGAGCATCGTCGGAATGTGGGTTGTGTGACCCTGTTCTATCGATATTATCATGGGAGGTGCTCAGCTGAGATAAGTGAACTTGTCCCCAAAGCCCAAGTTTTTATTCGTAATACTCGCTTATCAGGTAGAGCGCATCCGTTTGTAGTCGATTGTCCAGTGGATCGCACGACGCATTATAGAGAGAATTCGTTTATCAGTCGCACTAGCCGTATGTGGAATAAACTCCCCGCAGAGGTCTTCCCTGTTACTTACAATGTTGAGAAATTTAAATCAAATATTCACAAACACTACTCCCTCTTTCCTCCTCCTCATAACCTATTTTCCTAATACCAACACAACGCACTGCGTTAATAGGGCGGCATTCCCTGAGTGTTGGTCCATCAAAAAAAATAAAAAAATATATGCTATATCTGATCATATTTGATGAGATCTGGTACAGGATCTAATTAGATTCAATCATATCCATTTAGATCCAAAAAGATCTGACCAGATATAAACTTTTTTACACGGGTTTACAGAATACTAAAATATTCTGATTCTGCTCCACTTTGTGGGTTAGAAAAATTTTTGTCTGGTCCAATGCCCAGTACCATGATAACTGCAGCAAAAAAATTTTCAGACATTAGAAACTCACAATCATAACAAACTCAAACTTTCCTACTCTTTTGCTGAATTTTTAAATGTTCTTGCAAACCAAGAGAATTTTTAAAAGAAGCTTGACAATTATTTTCGCAAAAAATAAACAAAAGGCGGTGCTTTAAACAAAACAAAAAATGCATAACACCATTTTTGATTTCTTCTAAATAGGGTTTAGTGTTGAAAAAATCTACAAAAGTAAGTCACCAGAAAATGGAGATTTGTGAAAATGTTTCACTGACAAACTCGTTTCGTCTAAATATCGACTAATTTTTATTAAATTACTAAAAAGCTCCGGGACTTTAAAAAATTTACGGAAAGTTCTGTAAAAAGTGAAATTACACAAAAACTACACAAAAATGTCATTATTCAAAAATGATCCAACGAATGTGTAAACAGTCCCGTTTTTGAATAATTATTCAAAAAGTGGCAACACTGATAGGACAGCATCAAGAAAAGAGTACTCTCAGTCGTATTTCCATTCTCACGCGCTTATGTTATATTGTGTGGTATGTGCAGTGTTGCCATATAAAAAATTTATTTTATAAGCCATTTATAAACCCAGAAAGTGAAAAATTACAATAAAACATTCATATTGTAAAAAATTAGATAAAATCGAAACATAAATAAATTTAAAAATGCCAATATAATACTGCAAAATATCTTACTGGAAAAACGAAACATTTTTATAACAAATTTCATCAAAAATTAGCACGGAATAAAATTGGCTAAACCAAATCTGACACGTCATAGATGCGACGAACATTTTTTAGCCGAACGTTTCGGATCATTTCTAAATGAAACAAGGCCGAAATTGATTTTTTATTTTTTAAATAAATATTTGGCAATTCTGGATAACAATTCATTACTATTTTTTCAATTATGATCGAGGATAATTCCAAAAAAACGTAATTTTTTACGGGGTTTTTTTACACACCGTCAAACAATTCCCGACATAACAATACTTAATCCCATGAAAGGCAATTTTATGTGGAATGCAAATCCATAAAGAATATTTTGTAGTCCAACATTGACCAGTAAAGTACTCTATCCTAAGTTAGGGGTTAATAAAAAAAGGTTCACATCTCGGAAGGTTGATTCGGTGAACTTTTTTTAACTTCAGATTCGGGCCTTGGAAACCAAAATTCTTTAAAAAAAACGTTTTATTAGAAGGCTGTGCAAAAAGTTGATTACTATAAATGCCAACGCAATTAAACTAACTATTCAAAATTCGATATTTTGAAAATTGAGACCCTGGGATAATATCTTAGTCCCAGGATACTTCGGCATCCCAAAATTTATTCTGATTTTTAAAATTTTTTACAAAAACAGTTTTTCTATAAAGAAACAGTTTTTTTTTACAGTTTTTCTAAAAAAATATATGGTAACACTGGGTATGTGTCAATGAACGTATCAGTGGTTGAAGCGTCGACAATTTAAATAATATAAAGTTTTTTCATGTTACATTTTTTCGACAAAAGCAATTTAAAGCGTTTACTATATTTTTAATTTTTAATTTAAGTTCATTCTGATAGAAGGTATAAAGAACCCAATGTGAATATATGATCATTATCACCATCATCAGAAAATTTAGAACACAATATGAAAGAAGAGGGAGAACCACCAGCACAGGCTTTAGAACACATGCCCTCACATAATGTGCTACTATTCGGTTCAGCAAGCGTACTAGAAGGAATTTCTTTGCCAACTTCTTGCGATATTTTGAAATATTACTTTTTTTTGGGCGATCAGTGGAAAAAAGAAAATAAAATGTTCTCATACAAGACATTCACACCTAAAGTTGTCGATAAACTTTTAGAAATTTGGGGCAAATTGAAGATTGATCTAGTTAAAAGATTAACCGTCACAAAAAAACTACATAGATTAATTGACAAATACAAGCAATTGAATAAATGCGGACAATATTCTCATAAATCAAATCGCCAAAAAGGGTGTTTGGAAGCTTTTTCATTTGACGGTCGGAAAAAAGACGCATTGACTCGAGAAAAAATTTATGAAATTTACCATTCGAGAATGCAGAAAGAATCGCATTTAGTCGTCGTTCATGAGCCAAATTCCAAATTACTTGGTTATGTCAACTTGGAAGGCAAAGGTGAAAGTGCTGAAGCTAAACAAGCAGCTTTGAATGCATTTTTCCAAGAAAAGGAACTTCCTCTTGATAATTTAATTGGCATTTGCTCTGACGGTGAAGTTACAAACACTGGTACGGAGAGGGGTATACTGCGACGATTTGAATTGCAGCTGAAGAGACTATTATACACTGGTGGATTTGTTTACTACATTTCAATGAGTTGCCGTTTCGAAATTTGTGGAATGCATTGGAAAAATCGCAAACGACTGGACCAAGAACCGCAACTGGAGTGTTAGCAAAAGAGATTCAAGATTGCCATACCCTACAGGTACTTATCACAATTAAAAAAAAAAAAATTCTCTATAAGCCACATAATTTTGTAATAAATTTTGAATAATCAATATAATTGTCAGGTTGTTCCGAATTTTGAAGCGAACACACTCCACAGTTAGATGAAGATCAACAGAAGAAACTTTCAATGGATGTGAAGTATCTATACCAAATTGCTAATGCTGTTTCGAATGGTCGCGTTTCATCTCAACTAGCAAATATTAAACCGGGTCCTGTATCACATGCTAGATGGCTCACAAAAGCCAATATTATACTTCGTATTTAAGTTGCAACAATCAAGCCATCCGAAAATTTAAAAATTTTGGCAAGATACATAATGCACGTGTACGTTCCCATGTATTTTAACGTCAAATATTATAAGTCGATTGTATATGGTAGTGTTTTGCTTGGAAAATTCATACGGTGGACGCAATATTTTCCAGACAATTTACGTTCGGTGGTAAACACCGTAATTGAAAATAATTCCTATTTTGCACATTGTGAAAATGTTTTGCTCAGCATGCTCTTCGACGATCGACAACATATTCTGTAAAAAATTTTACATTTTCGTAACGATCTATATGAACCGTCCAATATGCGTACACTCACAATATTGTATACTTAAAAACAACCTAAATTACATACTAAATTAATTGAAATTACAATTAAAAAAAGGACTACTGATTTTTCATTATATTCAAACCATTTTGCTATTTATTTTCAAACATTGGGCAGGTTTACCAGAGAAATCCGCTACAGCTACAATTGATATGTAGCGCTTTATGATTACCTTAATCTGGTGAACGATGCTACTTTTGTTCTTGTTTTAAAATAAAAATATTTGTAGATGTTTCATTGATTTTTTTTAAATCTTTTATTCCTTTATAATTATATTTGTATATGTTTATTATTCTTTAAAAAAATATACAAAAAACAAACGACAGCTGATGTATCATTAACTGCTCACAAGTAGCGTAAAATTTTTATGCTACCAAAACAAGGTAGCGCACCACAACATGTTGACTTAGCGGTAGCTAATCAAATCGTTCACCAGATTGTTGAGTAGCGGATTAGCAACAGTTGAGCGTCTGGTAAACGCACTCATTGTTTAAACAATCCATAAAAGAAATAAAAATAATTGAAAAGTCTATTAAAACAATCATCAATTTTTAACTGACAAAACGTAAACAAAAACGATTTTGTGGTTCATATTTGAAAGTTTTTTTTTGATCCAATTTTCAATACACTACACCATACACAACACAAACGTTCATATTTTTATTGGCTATGTTTGTGTGTATGAGTAAAGAATTTCTTGTAATTTGAATTGAAATAATTTTGTATATTTTAACAAAAAAGAAAACCGAAAATATTTGAATTTTTTGTTTTAACACAGAAAACAACGAAATTATAGAAATTATTTTTTCTAAAAATAGAAATCTAATAATAGATTTGACTGAAAATAACTCCTACAGACGATACATATTTTTTTCTAGTTTGCTTTTTATTGATTGATAAAAAAAGTTAAACAATATGTTTCAATATATTTTAATTGATTCTTCAATTGAAAACAAACTTTACCTATTACTTTTTAAATAAACCTCAATCGGTTATGGAAAATATATTGTGAGTGTCCCTCATAAAACCGAAAACTAATTTTGATTCCACTGATTACGTTCATATGATTGATTTCGACGACGATGAAAACCTGTCAGAACCACCATTCACAAGAAGCACACCACATGAACATTTGAAAACTTATTTTGATGATGACGAATGAAGATCCACCGCTAGACTATCCGAAGTTTCCATGCCATATTTAAGGTACCGAGAGATACGTTCAACTCCTAACCAGCGTAGCTAAACGTGCAATTGATAAAAACTGGGAAGGGATCATGGCGACTACGTTAGCTAGCCGAAGTAAAATGAGTCGAATGGAATCCAAGCAAGATTTGCAAGGAAATATCTGAATTTTAAAATAAATTCCCATATCCAAAACCTCAAGAAAAACCTTTTTTTTGGAAAAACTACTATCGCCATCATTCTTAGCGTACAATTTCAGCTTGGAAAGGTAATATTTAAAAAAAAAATTAAATCAGCCGATTTTTTTTTATTACCTACTAAAAAAACCTTATAAATAAAAGTTGAGAAAAAGTAAAAAAATTAAATTTGGGCGTCTCGAAAATGATTTTTTTGATATGTCGTAGTGGAACTTCTTTTTTCCTCATGCCAAAAGCTATCGAAAAATCGATGGCACAATATCGATGGCTAAATCGACCCACCCTACTGTACATTGTAATTGTAGTGTTATATATAAGTATATCTATCTGCAGGATATACAAAAATATAAATAAAATGGGGAAAAATTAAATGAATTTATGAAACTAAATTCTGCCAGCACTTGTGTGATATATAATTATTAGGGTGGGTCGATTTAGCAGTCGATATTGTGCCAACGATTTTTCGATAGCTTTTGGCATGAGGAAAAAAAAGTTCCACTACGACATATCAAAAAAATCATATTTCATCATATAATCATTAGACCAGAGATTCAAACCGGTCCATTCTGTCGGCTGGCGGCGGCTAATGGCTAAAATGGTCGGCGGCGATTGATTTTTAGAGTTGCGTCGCAAACGCATCGGCGGCGGCTGGCTTAAAAAAATAGTGTCGACTGGCGGTTTTTTAAGTTTTCAATTCCCAGGAAATTAAACAAAAAAAATTTGATTCCTATGGAATTTAACAAAAAAAATTTAAGTCCTTAGGGAATTAAACGAAATAAATTTAATTCCTTGACTAAAGGTTGAATTAACTAGAATTGAATGAATTCCTTGACTAAAAGTTGAATTAACTAGAATTGAATGAATTCCTTTACCAAAAGTTGAATTAACTAGAATTGAATAAATTCCTTGACCAAAAGTTGAATTAACTAGAATTGAATGAATTCCTTGATAAAAAGTTGAATTAAGTGCACAGTTGAATGAATTCCTTAGCCAAAAGTTGAATTAACTAGAATTGAATGAATTCCTTGACTTCAAATTGAATTAAATAGTGTTGAATTCTTTAGGGAATGAATTGTTTAATTTTTCGAGCTTTTTTTTTTGCTTATAAAATTTAAAAAAAACTTGTTATTTTAAGTTAAGAGTGCTGCTTTACTTTTGTGTAAAGTTCAATAAAATGAGAGTAATCACAAAATCCTCTATCTAAAAGTCAAAATTACCCAAAAGTACGCGAACGCACAAAACTATTTAAAAGAAAAAAAATTAAAATGCGTATAGCCTTAGTCTCAAAAAATCGCGCAGAAACACATATTTTATGCATTTAAAAGTTTTTTTGGCTCGTTCAGTTAATTATACCCTACACCAGGGTCTGGGTATTATAAGTTTGTGCTGATGTTTGTAACACCAAAAAATATTGGTCCTAGACTCACCTTATGGTATACCGATCGGCTCAGAATTTTTTTTTATTTCGATTTAAAAAATCGCACAAGAATGTGCATGGACATTCTTGTGCGCACTCTACAGGTCGGAAATATTAAGATATTTTGATGAAACTTAGTACACAGACCTACGTTGGCCTACGTTGATTTTGGTAAACATCGGTCCATGTTTAGACCTAGTGCCCATATAAGGGTCCTCCCAAAATTATATTGTTTATACGTTGCAGATCGCAAATATTAAGATATTTTGATGAAATTTTGTACACCGACCTATGGCAGCCTAAGGACGAATCCTATTGATTTTGGTTAACACCGGTCCATGTTTAGACCTAGTGCCCATATAAGGGTCCTACTAAAATTATATGGTTTATACGCTGCAGGTCGCAAATATTAAGATATTTTTATGAAATTTTGTACACCGACCTATGGCAGCCTAAGGACGAAGCCTATTGATTTTGGTTAACACCGGTCCATGTTTAGACCTAGTGCCCATATAAGGGTCCCCCCAAAATTGGTTTGGTTACAAACTGCAGGTCGCAAATATTAAGATATTTTGATGAAATTTGGTATACCGACCTATATCAGCCCAAGGACGAAGCCTATTTATTTTGGTTAACACCGGTCCATGTTTAGACCTAGTGCCCATATAAGGGTCCCCCCAAAATTGGCTTGGTTACAAACTGCAGGTCGCAAATATTAAGATATTTTAATGAAATTTGGTTCGCTGACTCACATTATAGAAAATTTTGACACAAGTCCCATTTTAACCCATTCGAATTTCGGATCCAAACATTAGTTGGCTTTTAACCAGACTGGTGTAGGGTATTGTATAGTCGGCATGCCCGACTTTAACCCTTTTACTCGTTTTTATATATAGAAGTTTTATTTTGCGTATTTCTTTGCTTAATTAAAGTTTAGAATTTTCACAATGGTGTTATTTGTTTATCATTGAAGAAGTTAATAAATAGTAGACAGAGGCAGAAAATTTTATAAAAATATCTGTAAGAACCCAAAAATATCTGTAAGGGCCTAAAGGTTTTTAAAACTTGTTTAATATTACAAAACTAAGAGTGGCTAATAACCATAAAGGAAAATTTAATTTCTAACGCATTTTCTAAGTTCTAAACTAAATTATATATTTCAAGTGTAATTTGATTTCTAGGTGTTTTCAATTTTCAAAAATTTCAGTTTTTTGTCAATACTTAAAATTTTCTGCAATCCGTTTGTGATATGGAGTATATGGTTTTACCCATTTTCTGCCAAGCATGGTAGACGTGCCTTTAGAGATATGTTGGTAAAAAATGGATTAAACAATTTAAATACCGTTTCTCATAGTTTTGTTACTTGATTTTTATAATGAAATTATCTTTTAATACTTTTAGGACAAAGGTCTTTTAAAAGGTCCCAGCACTTGGATGCAATGCTTTACAAACTACTTCTTGCACTGCTTCACAAGTATCTGTTAGTGTATTTTTACTGCTTTTTTAGAAGTTATTCTGAACAACATCAACAAATTACTTCTTTCATTGCTTCTAAAATATCCGTTAGTATATTTTTACAGCTTTTTTAGAATTACATCTGAAAAACATCCAAAAAATTACTTAAGTATTGCTGCTAAAGAGTAATCGCTCTAAAAGTGATCGTAAAAAGTGATTTTCGTATCATTTGGCATTTCCTAAAAGAGGGTCGCGGGATCGATTTCCGGCGGGACCAATACTTTGCATATTACAATTGTATAGATTATCGGAAAGGTTAAATATTTAAAGTAAATTACACCATTAGTATTTTGATTTCCAATGGAGTGCGCCATTCCAACATGATCCTAGACTAATTTCAAAGCCCAACAATAATTTCAAACGCGAAATGAAAGTAAAATTCCAGAGGATTTTGCAAAGTTAGCTTGGCTTTTTATTTTATGACCTCTTGAAATATCTGTGTGGCGCTAAAGCCCAAAAATGTTGCACATTTTAAGAGTTAGGAACTCTCTCGCGTTCACGAATAAATTAACTTTCAGCTGTTCTTTTCGGTTCTTTTATTTTATTCGGAATTATACTGATAGAAAAATCCTAATATAATAGCAAAAAAAAGGTACTCAAAATTAGTTAAAAGGGGCCCTGCACAGAAAGCTTTTGAAATTAGTAAATTCTTTTTGCTAAATATGAGTAAGATAAGTACAGCAAAAATGCAACTGTTTTAGTAATATTTGAGTTAAATTTAGTTTAATTCCAGTGTAGAAACGGTAATGACATATCATTATTTTTTGGAGTACCAGTAATGACACCCACTTACCTTCTGCATTATTTTAAAACATATAATAATGAGTTACTGATAATGACTTATTTTTATCATTATTTCATATAGAAAATAATTTTTTAGATTTTTTTGAAAATTTTTTGAAATCTATTTTTAGATTCAATATTTTTTAAACACTGGTAAGGATATATGTAACCACATATTTTTTGATTTTTTGTATGTTGGCGAGTAAGCTTACTTGTGTGCAGCAGGTCAATTATGTTTTTATCTATTAAATATTACATGTCGATATAGCTCAGATGGTAGAGCTGTTGACTGGCAATCTGTAGACCCAGGTTCGATTCCCGCACCAGCAAATTTTATTTAAAAAAAAATACAATAAAAAATATTTTTTTTTATGTAATTTATTTTTTTGAAAATCTATTTTTAGACGCATTATTTTTGTCAGTACTGGTAAGCACATAGGTAATGATATATTTTTTGATTTTTCGTAAGCTGGTGTGTAACGACAACTCATTATTTTTCGCGACATCGCCATATAAAGGTAATAAGAAATGTAATAACAAAAGTAAGTAGTTACCATTACCAAATATGTACTTACATAACCACATATCTGGTAATGATTTTCTACACTGGGATTGAATGGCAAATTTACCTTGCTAATATTTACTAAAAAATATTGCTGAATATTAGTAGACAAAAATCAATAAAGAAATTGTTATATATTCAAAAGTTAATTTATCTTTAAATTTGAGTTGAATACAAATAGCGGTCTCTCCTGCTACAATAAACAGAAATATTTGCTAGAAAATAGTAGACTGCTTTCTGTAGTGCAGATTTTTATTCGCATTAAGAAAATAAAAAAATACTAAAAATTTAAAATTCTTTGTGATGGTTTGGTCGACTAATTTCCATGAATTTTTTTTGCTGATTTTAGCAGGGTAAATTGTCATTTTCGATTAACTAATGATTTTCTACACTGAGATGTTTCAAGGGGCCATCGAATTAAAAACCAAGCTAGATTTGCAAAACACTTTGAGGGTTTTGTTTTGGTAACAGTGTACTTTCATTTCGCGTTCGAAACATTGATTCTGACCGCGATGATTATATTGCAGGATCTTCTAAAACCGCAGAATATGTGACAGCGCATAGAGAAAGGGACCTAAGGGTAAAAAATCATTTTTTTTTTTTGGTACACCAAAGATACACGTATTTAAATCTTTAAAATGGCTCTCCTAACAAAACCCGTTTTTTGCCCATAGGTCCCTTTCTATTTTGCGCGTCACATATAGTTTTGTTAAATCTACTGAAAGAAGCTTCTTGAAACAAATCCAAATTTATATATGTATTTAATTTACATTCACTTCCAGAATAAATTTTTTGTTTCTCCTAAAGTACGCCTTTTCACGGACAGTTAATAATTTTAATTTAAAACGAGTAAAAAGGTTAAAGTCGGGCATGCCGACTATACAATACCCTACACCAGTCTGGTGTATTGTTTGGATCCGAAATTCGAATGGGTTAAAATGGGGCTTGTGTCAAAATTTTCTATAATGTGGGGCAGCGCACCAAATTTCATTAAAATATCTTAATATTTGCGACCTGCAGTTTGTAACCAAGCCAATTTTGGGGGGGACCCTTATATGGGCACTAGTTCTAAACATGGACCGATGTTCACCAAAATCAATAGGCTTCGTTCTTGGGCCAACATAGGTCTATGTACCAAATTTCATCAAAATATCTTAATATTTGCGACCTGCAGCATATAAACAATATAATTTTGGTGGGAGCCTTATATGGGAACTAGGTCTAAACATGGACCGATGTTCACCAAAATCAATAGGCTGCGTTATTGGGCCAATATAGGTCTGTGTACCAAATTTCATCAAAATATCTTAATATTTACGACCTGCAGCGTATAAACAGTATAATTTTGGTAGGACCCTTATATGGGCACTAGGTCTAAACATGGACCGATGTTCACCAAAATCAATAGGCTGTGTTATTGGGCCAATATAGGTCTGTGTACCAAATTTCATCAAAATATCTTAATATTTACGACCTGCAGCGTATAAACAGTATAATTTTGGTAGGACCCTTATATGAGCACTAGGTCTAAACATGGACCGATGTTCACCAAAATCAATAAGCTGCGTTACTGGGCCAATATAGGTCTGTGTACCAAATTTCATCAAAATATCTTAATATTTACGACCTGCAGCGTATAAACAGTATAATTTTGGTAGGCCCTTATATGGGCACTAGGTCTAAACATGAACCGATGTTCACAAAAATCAATAGGCTGCGTTATTGGGCCAATATAGGTCTGTGTATCAAATTTCATCAAAATATCTTAATATTTGCGACCTGCAGCGTATAAACAATATACATGAACCGATGTTCACAAAAATCAAACTTGTTCGTCCTTGGGCTAACATAGGTCTGCGTGCCAAATTTCATCAAAATATCTTAATATTTGCGACATGTAGAGTGCGCACAAGATTGCATGGACAGACAGACAGACGGACGGACGGACGGACATCGTTAAATCGAAATAAAAAAAATTCTGAACCGATCGGTATACTATAAGGTGGGTCTACGACCAATATTTTTTGGTGTTACAAACATCAGCACAAACTTATAATACCCTGACCACATAGTGGTGTAGGGTATAAAAAAATTATGAAAATCCAACATTATAATGCTTAACTTAGGGTGGGAAAAAATTGTAAAATGTCGAATTATGCTAAATTATCACCCTATAGTAACAGCCTGTGCCTGCAAGCAGGAAACCTGGAATTTTTAAGGAAAACCGAAGGTTAATTTGTCAATTTTATGTTTATTTTATAATAAATATGACAAAAGCTATTAATAGTAACAATAAAAAATAGCCACTTATCAATTAAAAGTTGCGAAAAAAATTTCTGTTTCCTATTTGCCGTCACATTTTATAAATTTTTTCTCAGTAAAAGAGAGGAAGGCATTTTCTAACCTCTTTGATTAAGCCTAGCACACATAACTATTCAAGATTTTTACAAAAAAAAATATAAAAAACAGTTTCTATGGTCACCAAAAAGCTTATACAAATTTTTAGAAAGCAGTTTTCGCAATTGGATTTAGAGTCTACTTTATTTATGAAAACTTAAGAAACTTGGCCATTTGGTATTTGTTTTCAACAAAAAATAAATATTTTTTATTACATTTTTTAAAAAATGTTGTTGCTTTCGACGTATTTTGTTACGTTTCAAAATTTTTCAAATCATTTCGCGCATGCCGTCTATACAATACCCCACACCAGTCTGGTTAAAAGCCAACTAATGTTTGGATCCGAAATTCGAATGGGTTAAAATGGGACTTCCCTGTAAGCATTTGGAAGATATCTGCCGAGAAGATATTAAAACGATATCTTCTATTTTTCATTTGAATAAAAATAATCAAGTAGTATTTTGAAATTGTCTTCCTTTTATCATTTGCAATATAATTTGGTGATATTTGGAAAAAATTAAATAATAAAATTTTAATTTTTTATGATCATATTGCGGCAATATTACCTTTATATCATCCAGAAGATATAAAAAATTTGTTTGTCATATTGAAAAAAATTAAATTAAAATTTGTACAAAAACAACCAACAGGAAACAAATTCCTCTAAAAAATCAAGATTTAATACAAGGAAAAAATCGTCTACGAGGAAATCAAGATAACTGTGTTGGCCAATGGATTATGTATGCGGATATTCTTTTTCAGTTTTAAATTTAATAACTAAAAAAATAAATCGTTTATTTTGTACCGAGGAATTTATTTGGCGATGTCACTTTTTATCTTCCAGGTTATAAATTAGCGATATCGCCGATTTATCTTCTTGGGGTTTTGCTTTCGTATAACCTGGACGTATTGCTTTCGGGTAACAGTTGTTCCCAACGGAGGAAACTTCCGCAATACGAATTTGATATTGCCGGCAATAAATGTTTTCTTCCTGGCAATATGATCGGGGAATCTTCTTCGTATTGCCATGCTTGCTGGGTTGTGTCAAAAATTTCTATAATGTGAGCCAACGAACCAAATTTCATTAAAATATCTTAATATTTGCGACCTGCAGTTTGTAACCAAGCCTTATATGGGCACTATGTCTAAACATGGACCGATGTTCACCAAAATCAATAGTCCTTGGGCCAACATAGGTCTGTGTATCAAATTTCATCAAAATATCTTAATATTTGCGACCTGCAGCGTATAAACAATATAATTTTGGGGGGACCCTTATATGGGCATTAGGTCTAAACATGGACCGCTGTTAACCAAAATCAATAGGCTTCGTCCTTGGGCCAACACAGGTCTGTGTACCAAATTTCTTCAAAATATCTTAATATTTGCGACCTGCTGCGTATAAACAATATAATTTTGGGGGACTCTTATATGGGCACTAGGTCTAAACATGGACCGTTGTTAACCAAAATCAAAAGGCTTCGTCCTTGGGCTGACATAGGTCGGTGTACCAAATTTCATCACAATATCTAATATTTGCGACCCGCAGCGTATAAACAATATAATTTTGGTAGGACCTTTATATGGGCACTAGGTCTAAGCATGGACTGATGTTCACCAAAATCAATAGGCTTCGTCCTTGGGCTGACATAGGTCGGTGTACCAAATTTCATCAAAATATCTTATATTTGCGACCTGCAGCGTATAAACAATATAATTTTGGGGGGATCCTTATATGGGCACTAGGTCTAAACATGCACCGATGTTCACCAAAATCAATAAGCAATAGGTCCTTGGGCCAACATAGGTCTGTGTATCAAATTTCATCAAAATATCATAATATTTGCGACCTGCAGCGTATAAAAAATATAATTTTGGTAGGACCCTTATATGGGCACTAGGTCTAAACATAGACCGATGTTCACCAAAATCAATTGGCTTCGTCCTTGGGCCAACATAGGGCTGTGTACCAAATTTCATCAAAATATCTTAATATTTGCAGCGTATAAACAATATAATTTTGGGAGAACCCTTATATGGGCACTAGGTTTAAACATGGACCGATGTTCACCAAAATCAATAGGCTTCGTCCTTGGACCAACTTAGATCTGTGTACCAAATTTCATCAAAATATCTTAATATTTGCGATCTGCAGCGTATAAACAATATAATTTTGGAGGGGACCATTGGGGCACTAGGTCTAAACATGGACCGATTTTAACCAAAATCAATATGCGTCGTCCTTGGGTCGACATAAGTCGGTGTACCAAGTTTCATCAAAATATCTTAATATTTGCGACCTGTAGAGTGCGCACAAAAATGCATGGACAGACAGAAGGACGGACGGACGGACAGACGGACATCGTTAAATCGAAATAAAAAAAAAATCTGAACCGATCGGTATACTATAAAGTGGGTCTAGGACCAATATTTTTTGGTGTTACAAACATCAGCACAAACTTATAATACCCTGACCACATAGTGGTGTAGGGTATAATAATAGAACACATTAACTTTTTACTTTTATAATTTTTTAAGCAAGTCTTCAAAAATTTTAAGTTTATAGCACCGTAAGTTGTTTTTCACGTGGAAAAATTTCCTCGAACTTTAAAGGCTTCAAACTGCAATTTAAATTATAAGAATGAAAAATTTTTTAATTTTATAACAAAGACACAATCACAATATACAAAAAATGTGACTTTTTAACCAGAAAAATTATAGTCTTGTACATTAAATTGCCGTGAAAACAAACTCTACACTTTTCACGTAAAACTGATTATCGTGAAAAATATTTTTTTTTATATGGAGTATAACAGTTTTTTCATGTAAAATGGAAACAACTTACGTTGCTTATAAAGTAATAATTGCGCCTATTTATACCCTACACCACTATGTGGTCAGGGTATTATAAATTTGTGCTGATGTTTGTAATACCAAAAAATATTGGTCCTAGACCCACCTTATAGTATACCGATCGGCTCAGAATTTTTTTTTATTTCAATTTAACGATGTCCGTCTGTCCGTCCGTCCGTCTGTCCATGCATTCTTGTGCGCACTCTACAGGTCGCAAATATTAAGATATTTTGATGAAACATGGCACACCGACTTATGTCGGTCCAAGGACGATGCCTATTGATTTTGGTTAAAATCGGTCAATGGTTAGACCTAGTGCCCATATAATGGTCCCCCCAAAATTATATTGTTTATATGCTGCAGATCGCAAATATTAAGATATTTTGGTGAAATTTGGTACACAGAGCTGAGTTGGCCCAATGACGAAGCCTATTGATTTTTGTAAACATCGGTCCATGTTTAGACCTAGTGCCCATATAAGGGTCCTACCAAAATTATATTGTTTATACGCTGCAGGTCGCAAATATTAAGATATTTTGATGAAATTTGGTACACAGACCTATGTTGGCCCAAGGACGAAGCCTATTGATTTTGGTGAACATCGGTCCATGTTTAGACCTAGTGCCCGTATAAGGGTCCCCCCAAAATTATATTGTTTATACGCTGCAGGTCGCAAATCTTAAGATATTTTGATGAAATTTGATACACAGACCTATGTTGGCCCAAGGACGAAGCCTATTGATTTTGGTGAACATCGGTCCATGTTTAGACCTATTGCCCATATAAGGGTACCCCCAAAATTATGTTGTTTATACGCTGCTGGTCGCAAATATTAAGATATTTTGATGAAATTTGGTACACCGACCTATATCAGCCCAAGGACGAAGCCTATTGATTTTGGTTAACAGCGGTCCATGTTTGGACCTAGTGCCCATATAAGCGCCCCCCAAAATTATATTTTTTATACGCTGCAGGTCGCAAATATTAAGATATTTTGATGAAACTTGGTACACAGACCTATTTTGGCCCAAGGACGAACATCGGTCCATGTTTAGACCTAGTGCCCATATAAGGGTCCCCCCAAAATTGGCTTGGTTAAAAACTGCAGATCGCAAATATTAAGATATTTTAATGAAATTTGGTGCATGAAATGAAATTTAATGAAAATTTTGACCCAAGCCCCATTTTACCCCATTCGAATTTCGGATGCAAACATTAGTTGGATTTTACCCAGACTGGTGTAGGGTATTGAATAGTCGGCATGCCCGACTTTAACCTTTTTACTCGTCTTCAAATACCATTTTTTATAAAATTTTCAAAATTTTGAAATTAAATTCTTTACAAAAATCTAATTTTAAATGTATAATAATTTCACCGTAACCGCACGAATTTTTATGCGGTTACGGTTAAATAGTGCGGTTAACCGCGATTTCGGTTACGGTTAAAACCGAAATGCAAACTCTAATTTGAAGTGATATTTTTCCGAAAATTTTGAAAGATGTTACTCTGTAAATTTCCTAGTGGGGCGTTTTTGACCAAAAGTATAAAAATTGACCCCAAAAGTATAAAAATTGATCACTTTACATAAAATAATTATTTTTATCCAGTTGATATTTTTTTTTAGCAATTTATAGGCTTTACAATCTTGTAGTCATAATTAATATTAAATTTCATGGGTCTTTTCTGACTCCAGACCACTAAGGGTTAAAGATTTTTTAAACAAATATAAAGATAATCATAGTCTAACCAAATTGAAGTGATGTTTTTCCGAAAACTGTATACAATTTTATGAAAACATTCAAATTTTGCTTAATTTTTGACAAAATGAGCAATTTTTGTAAAATGTCCTGGAAAGCAGTCGCTCCAAACACAAACTCGAATTATCATTTTTCCAATTTATTTTTTTTTCTTTAATATCAACTATTATGTGGTACAAATAGCAATCGACATCTCCAAATTAGGCATTTTTAAAAATCTATAAAATTATTTTAAGAAAAAACACGTTTTTGCATTTTTATCAAATTCATGGGTCATTTTGGATTCCAGGCAAAAGTGGATTAATGATATCCGATGAAGTCAAAATTCCATGTCTGAATCATTTTGACTATATTAAATAAATAAATGGAATAAAAAATAATTTTTTTTCGAATTTTGGGAACTTTTTTCCAAAATGGGCCATTTTTGTCCAACTATCGGCACTGGTTAACGTTTTCCAAAAAAAAAAAAACTCTTCCTAGGTCTAGTGCATAATATGAAGAAATTTTTGACTAAAATACAGCATAGTTTGGGCACATGTTTGGCTATGTCTCCTAACTATGCGCACCGCATACTTATATAGATATATTTCGATTTTCACATGGGTATATAAAAAAATGATGAGAAATTGCTTTTTATGCACCTGTAAAAATAGTACTGAAAACAATATTGAACTGGAGTGCACCTTTTACAATTGTTTAATAAGTACTTTTATTGAAGAGAATAAGTAACAATATCTCGCAGTAACAAAGTGGTGTTTTTATGCCAGCCAGCTTTCATATCAAAGAATACCTCAGCGGTAGAGCGCTATAATAGCGATCATGAGGTCGCAAGTTCGATACCCGGTGGCTGCAATAAAAACTTTTGTATATATATATATATTTATGCACAGCGCATGCTACGGGGACAGTTTTTCGATCAAGTGTTTAGTATGGAGACATTTGGTTAGTTTGGGTAGTGTCCTCAAACTCTTCCTAGGTCCTGCGCATAGTATCAAGACATTTCTGACTCATATACAGCATAGGTTGGACACATTTTTGGCATAGTTCGGGGACATAGCCTATTGATTTTGCAATAGATAGTAGTTCGGAGACATAGCCAAAAATGTGCCCAAACTATGCTGTATATGAGTCACAAATGTCTTGATACTATGCGCTAGACCTAGGAAGAGTTTGAGGACAGTCCCTAAACTAACCAAATGTCTCCATACTCAACACTTGATTGAAAAACTGTCCCCGTACCATGCGCTATGCATACATATATATATATTATGTCCTGTGGTTCCTATAAGGAACAAAGGGCCACTACAAAATTATTCCATTCAATTCTATTGATTAATAATTGCTTAATTTCCCTCCAGCTTAGGCCGCTTTGTACAATTTCGCATTCAAGTTGGCGCCTCTATGTATACAATGGACGACCTCTTCTTCGTGTTCTACCCTGAGAAGTCTAATCGATGGCGGATTTGGTTATGTAACCATGTTGTCTGCGTAATGTATGACCAATCCATCGACATTTGCGGTTAATAACTTCAATTTGAACTGCTCTTTGATTTGTTCTGCTCCAGAGATGTGTGTTGGATATAGTTGAAGGCCAGAATACTCGTAGAATCCTGAGTAAGCAACGGGCTTAACATTCCAAATGCTTAGTTGGCTTTTGAAATTCGGTATGCCACATTATTACTAAAGCCACCAGTATTCGTGATGATGCTACCAAGGTAGCAAAAGTACTCTACATCATCCAGGTCAATATTACGAATTTTAAATTTATTCCTGTTGACAGTGTTGCATCGCATACTTTTGCTCTTGGCGGTGTTAATTTGCAGACCAGCTTTTGTTGCTTCAATCTCTAGAACCTTCAGTTTTGCTACAATGTCTCTGTGGCTGTGTGACAATAAGCAGATATCGTCTGCATATTCCAGACTTTCGGACCCCATCTAATACCTCTGCTAGCGCCAGTTGCATTGCTCACGATAATGTCGAGGACAATGTTAAAAAGAAGAGGGGATAGTACGCATCCTTGCCTGAAGCCCATTAATATATCGAAACTGTTGCTAAGGGCATGGTCATGCACAACTCTGCACTTTATATCCAGATAGAGTGATTGGATCAGCGAAATAAGTTCGGGTGGGATACCCTTGCAAGCAAGAGCGCTCCATATTGCATCGTGCCTTAGAGTATCGAATGCTTTCTCGAAGTCGATGAAGACCATATACAAGGGACATCGCCTTTCGGTGGATTGTTCCGCAATCATCCGCAAGGTATTGATATGATCGGTACAAGATTTCTGTGGTCGAAATCCAGTTTTCTCATGTCTCATAGGTCCGGCAGAATAGCGTCGGATATTCTTCTGTTCAAGATATGCGCTATGATATTGTTTACCGCGCTGAGAACTGTTATACCTCTCCAGTTCCGACACTCCGCAAGGTCTCCTTTTTTAGGGATGTTGACGATTATACCTTCATTAAGCTGCGGGTCCAGTACATTAGTAGCCCAAAAGTTTCTAATGAGTGGTAGAAGAAAACTCGATGATGTTTGGCTATCTACTTTGACCATTTCAAGTGCTTTTGTGAAATACAAAAAATATGTTGGTTTTTAATTTTTATTTAAAAAATAAAAATTGTTTTTTCGACCTTTTTCATTGATTAATTAGAAATTTATTAATTCAGTTCGAGGCCAATTTCCTTATTATGAATTAACATAATATGTACTTTTTTCAAAAACTGCTATTTTTCTTCATCAGGATACTCTCCTGACAAATACTTCACAGAGTTTTTGCTTTCAAAAACCTCTACACTTTCAGGAATGAAAAGACTATCGTTTCGGGGATTTTCCAGGTTCTCTTCATCAGTTTTCTTTAGAAAGTAGTGGCATTAGTGCAATGCAATTTGAAGCATCAAAGTCTCATATTAAATGTAGTTTTGATACACTAACAAAATGGGAATGGAGCATACAATGAAATATGTTTTCGAAGTCTTCTGCAAAGCATAGCCAACAATGTGAATTCATAATAAGGAAATTGGCCTCGAACTGAATTAATAAATTTTTAATTACCCGAGTAAAAAAGTTTTGATATAATCACATATTATTTTATCTAATTGTATATAGTAACTTATAGTTACATATGTTCACATATGCTTTTAAATTCAAGCATATATACTTTTATATAGTAATATATTAGATATTTTTTCCTCAAAGGTTTTAATATGGAGACATATGTGATTTTATATTATTACATACTGGCCTACATATATATGTATGTGCTATATATAAGTACATAAAGTAACATATAAAAGATCTAATTACATATACGTTTATATATAATTTAGTATGACACTATACATAATAATATAAAACTATGTGGATCCATATAAAAAATATTTTATAATTTGTGTTAGTTATGATTATATATTGACGAATATGAACCCATATATAACTTACTACGTTGTTAGCGTGCCTTAAAGGTCAAGGGGGGGGGGGCTGCGTTTTTTTAAATTCGTTTTTTTATTTAAAGTTTTTTTATTTAAAGCCTTCACCCAGCCACCACAAATAAATAATTCTGCACAACAATGGGTTTAAAATAAATAAATATTTGATCACTTTTTCTCATGAAAGTGGATTGTTAGTAATGAATCCATAATAAATTGCAATATACGTGTGTATGTTAAGATAATTTGGTAAAGTGCGAACTTAGGTAGATAGACCCGTAAGTAGTTTTGTTCATTTGTGTTTTGAATGAAAATAAATAACGTAAAGCGGGGTTGGAAAGCATTTTATAATATTAAAAATAGCGGGTCTTAAAGTTTTTTTTTTTTTAATTCCAGTTTATGTAAAGGTAGACCTGGCAATTCAAGTAAATTCACAAATTCAGTTGGAAAATTTACTGCGTCGGTTTCTTCCACCGGTGCTTCGTTACATGAAGTTTAAATATCGGAATATATAAGTTCCATTCCTTTTCTAAGGTTTTTTCTCTTTTAGAAAATTTGTTTAACTTTTTCGAGAGTAAGTTTCAATGCTACATAAGTTTCATATTCCGTGGATAGTGTTTGAACAGGTCATTCCCTCTTCCAATCCATTTGCATTCTCTATAATTTCAATTCTACTCGTTCAACGTTTATATCCATTTCATTCCACTTGTGTAGTGTTTCATTCCACTCGTTTCCTATTTAGTTTCTTAATTTTAGTGTTTCATATACACTTGTTCTTTAAGTTTTAGGTTTATAGCTAAAGACGCAGACGTTAAGGGGGGGGGGGCAATTTTCCCCTTTTGAACCACCATTTTTACCACGTTCCTGTCCAAAGTCCTAGAAATGCCTTGTCGATAAGTTAGCCCATACTCTAAGGAAAACATATTATATATTACAGGTTTCTAGCCGAAGGGTTCGGTTAGGCCATCAAGGGGGAGAATTATTCCGTTTTTACCCCTCCCGGTAGGAATTTCCAAAAATTCCGTCTTAGTGGACGTCTGCGTTGGAGGAGGAACCTACTACATACATAATTTTAGGTCTCTATATCCAACAGTTTGGCCAGGCGTCAAGGCGGAAGTTTTTTCCCTTTTTACCCCTCCCGGTATGAATTTCCAAAAATCTCATCTTAGCGGATGTCTACAATAGAGGAGGAACTTTAATACCAAATTTCAACTTCCTACATCTAGCGGTTTGGGCAGGCCTTTAAGCCGCACTTTTCGCTTCATTAATCCCCATTTTTGCAATGTCCCTGTCCAAAAACCACCTTCCCGGTCCAAAAAGCCCATACTCCAAGTAACATATGTTTTACATTTCAGGTTTCTAGCCAACTTTTACTATTTGTGCCCCTCTCGGTAGGAATTTCCGAAAATCCATCGACAGGGAATTTCAGCTTCCTTGTTCCAGCAGTTTGAGCAGGCTGTCAAGGGGGACACTTTTTCTTTTTTTGTCCCTCCCGGTTGGAATTAGGCTGGAAGAGGAACCTAATTACCGAATTGCAGCTTCCTAGTTGCAGCAGTTTGGACAGGTCGTTAAGGGGCAACTTTCCCTTTTTGAGCCCCCATTTTATAACGACCCTGTCCAAAATTCAAAAAAGTATCTTTCTAATAACTTAGCCCTTAATCCAGGGACCCACATTTTATAATCTTCATATTTCTAGCCGAAGGGGTTTTTACCGGCCCCCAAGGTGAGGCTTTTCTTCTTTTTGCCCCTCCCTTTAGGAATTTACAAAAATTCCATCTTCGCGGCTATCTGCGATGGATGAGGAACATTCATACCAAATTTCAACTGCATTGCCTAAGCGGTTTGGGCAGGCCGTTATTGGGGACATTTTTCCCTTTCAACCACCATTTTTACTATGTTGCTGTTCCAAAATAGAAAAATTACGTTGCCGGTGAGTTAGTCCTACTCCAAGGAATACATATTTAAAATTTTAGGTTGACCAAAAGGGATTGGGCAAGCCGTCAGGAGGAGACTTTTACCTTATTTCCCCTCCCGATAGGAATTTCAAAAATTCCGTCTAAGCGGACGCCTACACAGAAGGAGGAACTCACATACCGAGTTTCCTTTTGGGATATCCTGTAGGGAATTTCAAAAATACAAACTTAGTCGATGTCTACTACAGTGGAGGAACCTTTATACCAAATTTCAACTTCTTACCTCCAGTGGTTTGGGCAGGCACTTTTCCAATTTGTGAGACTGTTTATGTGGAGACTTTTCACCTTTTTGCCCGTTCCGGTAGGCACTTCTATGCCGAATATCAAGAAACCTTGTTTTAGTAGAGATATCCGTGGGGGAGGGAAAAAAGTAGTTTTTTTTTAAATTATATATTATTTTAAATGGTACTTTTTGGAAAAACGAAATTTTTTGGAAAAAGATACTTTGTTTTTACAAAGTACTTTATTTGTACTTTTTTTGGAAAAGGTATTTTTTTAATAAGGTGTTTATTTTGGAAAAATTTATGTTTTTTGGAAAAAGGCACTTTTTTTGGAAAAGGTACTTCTTTTGGAAAAGGTACTTCTTTTGGAAAAGGTACTTCTTTTGGAAAAGGAAAATTTTTTTAGAAAAAGGTACTTTTTTTTGGGAAAAGGTACTTTTTTTTGGAAAAGGTACTTTTTTTGAAAAAGGTATTTTTTTGAAAAAATGTATGTTTTTTGGGAAAAGGAAAATTTTTTTAGAAAAAGGTACTTTTTTGGGAAAAGGTACTTTTTCTTGGAAGAGGTACTTTTTTTTGAAAAATGTATTTTTTTTGGAAAAATGTATGTTTTTTGGGAAAAGGTACTTTTTTTGGAAAAGGTCCTTTTTTTTTTTTGGAAAAGGTTCATTTTTTTAGAAAAAGGTAAATTTTTTGGAAAAAGGTACTTTTGTAAAAAAGGTACTATTTTTTGGAAAAATGTACTTTTTTTGGAAAAAGGAATTTTTTTTGGAAAAAGGTACTTTTTACGGGAAAAGGTACTTTTTTTGGAAAAAGGTACTTTTTTTGGAAAAGGTTTTTTTTTAATAAGGTGTTTTTTTTGGAAAAAGGTACTTTTTTTGGAAAAAGGTACTTTTTTTGGAAAAAGGTACTTTTTTTGGAAAAAGGTACTTTTTTTTGGAAAAGGGTACTTTTTTTCGAAATAGGTACTTTTTTTGGAAAAAGGTACTTTTTTTTGGAAAAAGGTACTTTTTTTTGAAAAAGGTCCTTTTTTTGGAAAAAGGTACTTTTTTTGGAAAAAGGTACTTTTTTGGAAAAAGGTACTTTTTTTGGAAAAGGTACTTTTTTTTTTGAAAAAGGTACATTTTTTTAGAAAAAGGTACATTTTTTGGAAAAAGGTACTTTTTTTAAAAAAGGTACTTTTTTTGGAGAAAGGTGCTTTTTTTGGAAAAAGGTACTTTTTTGGAAAAAGGACTTTTTTGGAAAAAGGAATTTTTTTTGGAAAAAGGTACTTTTTTTGGAAAAAGGTACTTTTTTCGGGAAAAGGTACTTTTTTTGGAAAAAGGTACTTTTTTTGGAAAAAGGTACTTTTTTTTTGGAAAAAGGTACTTTTTTCGGAAAAAGGTACTTTTTTGGAAAAAGGTACTTTTTTTGGAAAAAGGTACTTTTTTTGGGAAAAGGTACTTTTTTTGGGAAAAGGTACTTTTTTTGGGAAAAGGTACTTTTTTGGAAAAAGGTACTTTTTTTGTCCCCTTTTTGCCCCTCCCGATAAGAATTTCCAAAAATGCCGTCTCAACTGACGTCTACACCGGTCGAGGAACCTACATACCAAATTTCAACTTCATAGCTCCAGCAGTTTGAGCAGGCCGTCAAGGGGGAGACTTTTTCCCCTTTTTGCACGTCCCTGTAAAAATTTCCAAAACTCCCGTCTTGGTGGATGTCTACGATAGTGGAGGAACCTTTATACCAAATTTCAACTTCCTACCTCCAGCGGTTTGGGCAGGCCGTCAAGGGGGAGACTTTTTCCCCTTTTTGCCCGTCCCTGTAAAAATTTCCAAAACTCCCGTCTTGGTGGATGTCTACGATAGTGGAGGAACCTTTATACCAAATTTCAACTTCCTACCTCCAGCGGTTTGGGCAGGCCGTCAAGGGGGGCCTTTTTCCCCTTTTTAATCCCCATTTTTACAACGTCCCTGTCCAAAATTCCAGAAAGTACTTTCCAGAAAAGTTAGCCCATACTCCAAGGAACACATATCCTAAATTTCAGCTTTCTAGCCAAAGGGGTTTTGGCAGGCCGCCAAGGGGGAGACTTTTCCCCTTTTTGCCCGTTCCGGTAGGAATTTCCAAAAATCCCGTCTTAGCGGACGTCTACGCCGAAAGAGGAACCTACATACCAAATTTCAACTTCCTAGCTTCAGCGGTTTGGGCTGGGCGATGTTGAGTCAGTCAGTCAGTCAGTCACGTTATTCTTTTATATATAGAGATGTATGGACACATATGAACAAATATGGATTTTTTATGAACATATATGGATTTTATATGAACATATATGGAAGTATATGTGATTCCATATATGGAAAAAGATTTCATACACAGACATATGGAGGCATCTGCTATTTCAAATATGGAAAAGGCACTCATATATGGACAAATATGAAAGTATATGTTATTCAATTTATGCAAAAGGGACTTGTATATGAACATATTTCGAAGAATACATTTTTCCATATATGTAAAAGGAACTCATATTTGGATAAATATGGAATTATATTTAATGCCATGAATAAAAAAAGGAACATATGTAGCGCCTAATTTGAATGCCATACATAAATTTATATCTATCGTACAACCTTATAATAAAGAACAGCAACGTTCGCATGTATTCGCATATATTTAATAAATGTATATGTTCATATATGTCCATATATGAACATATACTTAGGTGTTACCTCATTTTTCGGATCCATACATATATGGTTGAACCATAAATGTTCATATATGGACATTTTTCACCGGGTGTATATTTTTGTAAAACCTATAAAATTTCCTTAAGTCTTGCATTATTTTTATCTACAAATAGTCGCCAGACTTAAAAGTGGAGCACTTTAAACATGACCAAATTTTTATTTGTTTTTAGCGATTTTTAATAAAGTTAACAGCACTGAATTTTTAAAGTGAATAGTTTTATGCTTTTCTTACCACAATATAGCAAATCAGTCAAGATTTTTTTTACGTTATAGTAAAAAGCATTTCATGTTAAAATTTCAGTGTTGTTAACTTTCTTTTAAAATCGCTAAAAACAAATAAAAATTTGGTCATGTTTAAAGTGCTTCAATTTTAAGTCTGGTGACTATTTGTAGATAATGATAATGCAAGACTTAAGGAAATTTTATAGGATTTCCAAAAATATACAGTTTGTACAGAACCGATCAGTACTGCCTAAATTTTACTATGTAATTTGATAAGAGGTTTATATCGCTAATTTTAAAACAAGTGACAAAATGAAAAAACAAACATTACGTTAAAATTCTGTACAATTTTCTAAACCACCTCCTTGCCTTTCGTGGCGAATTTATCCACTATTTTGATCTTTAAAAATAAAGGCAACAACAAAAAAATTAGAAAAAAACTTGAATTGACTTAAATGCTTGGCCACAACTGTATATCATAATCCTATTAACTTTAAAATTTCAGTGTTGTTAACGTTATTTTAAAATTACTAAATTAAAAGAAAAAATTTTTCATGTTTATTGCACTGTCATGATAAATCTGGATAAAAGTAATGGAAGATTTATCGAAATTATAAGATATCCAGCAGACCTGGGGTTAATCATTACATTTTGTAATTACCCTACGGGAAATTTTAACAAACTGTCACCGAACTGGCCCCTTTATATGAAATAGGCTGGTCACTTTTACATGGCGTTGTCATAGGAGGTGGAAATTGACCCCTTGTGACATGTCACAAGACAAATCCCAGGACAGGTTCCTGAACTTTGTTTTTTATGAGAGTTCAGTAACCTGTTCTAGGATTTGTCTTGTGACATTTCACAAGGGGTCAATTTCCACCTCCTATGACAACGCCATGTAAAAGTGACCAGTCTATATCATATAAAGAGGCCAGTTCGGTGACAGTTTGTTAAAATTTCCCGTAGGGTAATTACACATGCAATAAGATAATTACATGTAATTGTAATTGAAAAAAAACTCAACTACAATTACACATTATTTGTAATTGCAATTCAAAAAAGAACAATTGCAATTACAAGTAATTGAACATTTTTTTTTATTTAAAAAAATAATTTTTGTATATTGTTAGATATGGTCATATATAATATGATAAAAAGTATAAGGTTAATATTTAGATATAATTGTATCAAACTATGTCCACTTTTATAACATTTTATATAATTTTATACAAAAAGATATAATTTGATGTAATTGGATGGAGACAAAATTCGGATACAATTGCATCGAATTGCATAAAATTGTATCAAATTGTACCAAATTGTATACAATTGTATACAATTCGATACAATATGATACAATGAGACGTTCTCATTTTTCGGATATAATTATATCTAATTACATAAAAGACTATATATAATTAAATATAACTTTATATGGCTCCATATCATTTTTTTTACTTGGGTACCCATGTGAAAATTGAAATATATATGAACATACATGATCATACATTGAATTGTATATGATCATGCATGGACATACGTGATCTTATATGACTATGCATAGTTCAATGTATGACCACGCATGATTTCATATATTTCCATATATCTTTGGATCCGAAATTTGAGGGTATATGACAATACATGTTCATATATGACCATATATGATCACATATGAGTCATATTTATTTATTTATTTATTTTATTTAAGTCTATGGATTTTTCCTTACAGACTAGTTACAGAGAATTATACCCAGATGTAGAATAATAATAAAATACAACATATAAAATATTAAAATTAAAGATTTTATCTTAAATTGTTCAAATGTAGTATAATATCCCTTTTTATGATGTGCAAGCTTTTGTTAAAATCAATGTAGGGGTATAGCATGTTGAATTCATCACAAATACGACGAAATGGATCAAAATTGGAGTAGTTTGTAACATAATATTTTATACTGAGGAAATCAATATATCTTGATGAACGAAATGGAATAAATATGTTTATTTTGCTGAGCAGGAATTCAGAGTTGACATCACCATTGATCAAATTAAACAAAAAAGTAACATTCAGCATGCGTCTGCGACTTTTTAGAGTAGGTAATTTTATAAGAGCAAGGCGATTTTCATAAGCGGGAAGTTCTGCATTAGCAGCCCACCCAAGACCACGAAGGCAGAATAATAAAAATTGTTTTTGTACGGATTCAATAGAGTTTGAATGAACAACATACTGCGGATCCCAAACAACTGACCCATATTCAAGAATTGGCCTAACTAAAGTAGTATAAAGCTGTTTCGTAGTATAAGGATCAGAAAATTCTTTGGCCCAACGTTTAATAAATCCTAAGACACCTTTTGCCTTATTAACTGTTAATGAAATGTGAGATTTGAAGTTTAACTGCTTATCCAATAGAATACCAAGATCATTAAACGAGTAAACTCGTTCCAGGTCAGCATTGTTCATTGTATAAGAGCCATTAATGGGAATTGATCTTGTAAAAATCATGTATTTACATTTGTTAACATTGAGATCCATCAAATTTGTATTGCACCAGGAAGTAAAATAATTAATATCATTTTGCAAAAGTACTTGATCAGTGGTATTATTAAATGAAATAAATAGTTTAACATCGTCTGCATACATTAAAATGTTAGAGTGTTGAATAGCAGAAGGGAGATCATTTATAAAGAGAGTGAATAACAGAGGTCCTAGATGACTACCTTGTGGAACTCCAGATGTTACGTTTATCATACTGGAAAAAGTATTTCGAAATTTGACACATTGTTGACGATCATTAAGGTACGAGCTAATCCAGCTCAAAAGCGTAGCACTAAAGCCTATTCGGCCAAGTTTGAACAAAAGAAGATCATGGTTTACTTTATCAAACGCCTTACTGAAATCCGTATATATAACATCAGTTTGTTTTCTGTTGAGAAAACCTTCATTAACAATGGTTGTAAGCTCTAATAAATTTGTTACAGTAGAACGGGATTTGCAGAATCCATGTTGTTTTGAAGATAAAATAGAAGAGGCTTGGTGTGACATCACATCATATACAAGTTTTTCAAATAATTTTGGAATAGTACTTAATTTAGCGATACCTCTATAATTCGAAATATCCGATTTAGAGCCAGATTTAAACAGTGGAGTAATAAATGATTGTTTCCAAACAGCCGGAAAATACCCCAATTTAAGGGATTTGTTAAAAAGATAAGTCAGAGGGATACATAACAGATGTGAACATCGCTTCAAAATACAGCTCGGAACTCCATCTAGACCCGCAGTAAAAGCCATTTTCAATTTGGTTAATTGGCTTCGGACTGTTATTTCATTGATGGGTGGAATAATAATCATTGATGATTCAGGAATTGAATATGGATATTGATTAGGATTAGTAAACGTTGAAGAGGAATAAGTGGATGCAAAAAAGTCAGCAAACATATTACTTATGGACAAATCATCTGTAGACTCAGAATCACCAAACTTCATATTAGACGGAAAGTCAACTGAACGTCTTTTGGAGTTCACAAATTTATAAAATGATTTTGGATCACTTTTTAGATTGTTCTTAATTTTAATTAGATAGTTTTTATAGGCATTTTGATTTGCCATATTAAATTCGGATCTTGATACTGAGTATTTCATGTAATCTGTAGACGTTCCATTTTTCTTATAATTTTTAAACATTTTATTTTTCTTATTTTTTAGACGTGTAAGATATTTCGTATTCCAAGGAGGACCAATAGATTTAGAAGGCATCATTTTAGGTACAGACGTTTCAAAACATTCATATAAAATTTGATAAAATTTATTCAGACACAGGTCAAAATCATTATTATAACGAGACAGCACGTCGATCCAGTCAATTCGAGACAGCTGATGATAAAGTTCTTCATAATTTGTTCTATTAAAACTAAAAACTTTTTTCTTTTGCGTGTTATTACCAAGCGTAGGATAGGAGGAAGAGCAGGTTATTTCAACTGTGGGATGATATCTGTCTTCAGGAATTGAAATTGGAGAATGGCGCGTGACACAAAACTCTGATGGCTCATTTACAAAAATAAGATCCAGTAGTTTACGATTAGAGTTAGTAACAGGATTAATTTGGAAAAGGCAGTTACTAGATAAGCCATCAATAAAATCAGCTGATGAGCTAGATGAACGAGACGAAATCAAATAGTTGGAATCTGGGATCTCTTCCCAAAATATTGAAGGCATATTAAAATCACCAACATACATAACCAAGTCCGAAGATTTAATTTTTTTTAAAATGAAATCAACTGCTTTTTTGTGATCATCGTAGACATAATCGGGAGAACGAGGCGGAATGTAGGAGCAGATTATATAAAGACATTTTTTGTTTATTTTTGCCAATACACATATAATCTCAATATGCAAAAAATCATTTAATATAATTTGTTCAGATGAAAAATCATTTGTTACGGCAATTAGCACTCATATATGATCATATATGGACATATACACCCATATACCCTCAAATTTCGGATCCAAAGATATATGGGAATATATGAGATCATGTATGGTCATACATTGCACTATGCATAGTCATATATGATCACGTATGTTCATGCATGATCATATACAAACCAATGTATGATCATGTATGTTCATATATATTTCGATTTTCACATGGGTAAACAAAAAAAAAATATTTTTTTTCCTAAAAAGTTTTTTGTTTGGTGAAAAAGAGCTTCCTTTGCACTCATTCAAAAAGTACTGAAAAAATGTTGACAACTCAATGTTAAAATCATTAGTGCTTATGTTAAAAAAGAAGTACATCTAGATCATCAATTGTAGTGTTTTTTCTACTGCTTCAGCATCTCTTTTTTTGCTGGGCTGTTCTGTAGGTGTCCTCATAATAATTTTTTTATACACATAAACAAGAATGTTTTCCCACCCCAGTTCATATACAAAAGTACAAAATACTCATCCCATTGAATTTTTGTACCTTATGTAATGTCTCGGTTTGTATGTTCCAGCCATCATTTTCTTATTGCGGACAACTGATGAGTTTGGGTGATGCCCACGAAACAATTGTATTGTCTCTAATTGAATAAGATCAGCATTTTTGAAACAACAAATAAAAGCTAATATGACAATATCATATTAGAATTTGGACTTAAGGTAGAACAATATTCTAACTAAATATATGAATATATTCTTTTCAATCATCAAAAATACATTTTTCTTAAGCATCTCAAAAAAATAAAACATTATGAGTATTTGTGCATATTTTGGTTAAAAATATATAACCCTTTTTTAGTTGACGCTGTATGCGAATTGCACTGTATTCCTTGCCCTATTGATAAATGCACAGTAATACAAATTACTTACCATATTCTAAAATCCATGGTATAGGCTGCTTTCCTCTATTATCACAAACTCTAAGATTAATAAATTGAAAGGTATTATTATCTTCATTTACATTTATATCAAAACAATATTCATTTTGCGTTAGATTTTTGTTATCATTATGTCGCCGTAATATGCCATCCTAAAAATATAAAAAATTTAACATATGCATTAGAGTGGGCCGAACTGAAATTGTACCATTGCGGAAAAGTTGTTAAAAATATTACAAATCGGGGAAAAATAAAATTTTGAAAACCAGTTAATGTCCTCCGATTGAAAAACATTGCCTAAATTTCTATGAGTTAATTTAAAAATTTTCAAAAAGCCATACACTAATAGAAAGATGTCTGTAAAATTTTTAGTTAAAAAATGGCTTTTCAGACAAAAACTGCTGAAAATAGCACATTATTTTTCCTAAATACTAATTAGATAGGAACAGCAAAAATAAAATTGTTTTAGTTACATTTGAGCAAAATTTTAGTTAATATAAAAATAACAACTTAAACTGTAGTTAAATAATTACTAGAATAAAAAATAAAAAAAAATTAAAAATTCTCAAAGTTTTTTTTAGACTTTTAATGCAAATACAAATCTTAGCTTCTGAAATCAGCAGATTTCAGTTGATTTTAGCAGGATAGACTGCTATTTTGTTTCAACTAAATTCAGACTCAAAATAAATATTTTATTAAACTAAAAAATAAATATTTTTAGTCTACTAATATTTAGCAAAATTTTCTGTAGATTTTACAGTAGAATTTGTTATTTTCAATTAGTTGAAGTTAACACAAATATAACTAAAATTCTACAAATTTAACAATTTTAGTTTTGCTCTTCTTATCTTACTAGTATTTAGGAAAAGAAATCTGCTAATTTCAACAGTTTTTTTCTGCAAGGTCTTTTTTAACTTGTTTTTAGTAGCTTTTTCTGCTATTATTTTACAGGTTTATTTCTATGAGTGTAGTAAATTAGCATTCATCGTAAATTTCAAAATTTTCTATGGTTTAAATTTCAAAACTCATGCTACATATTTTACAATGATAGCTCATTACCAGTTAACCTGGATGGGTTCCTTTAATATCTACAAAAACACAATTGTTCAGAAAAGGAAAAAAACCCTTTAATCAGAGATAATGGTAGCATTCCGCAGAGAAACCTTAAAATGATACCGGTGACTTGTAGCGCTTTGTGATTACTTACTCTGCTGAACGATGTTTTCTTTGTTTTGTTTTTAAATACTTTTTTTCTATATTTTCCTTTGATTTTATAAATTTTTTATTTTTGAATTATATTTGTATGTTTTTATTTGTCAATCATACACAGAAAAAAATAATTCATACATGGAATGAATTTTTCCATAAACTGTATGAATCGAACATTAATTTTTTTTCCCAAAACTTTTTAATTCGGAGTAGGAATGTGTTCATACATATTATGAAAAAGTACACGATGATTTATTTTTTAATTTATGGCTTATACATATTTGATACTAAAGAACTATAAATCAATTTCTTGCGGAAATGTTCGCTAGTTTAAGAAAAAGAAGATCATTTAATTCTATAAAGCGCGGAATTTTAATATACATATTTTTTATTCGTTATTTATTGCATTATAAAAACCTAAAGTTCTTAACATGAATTATTTACAGAAATATTGTGCAGGCAGATTCAATGACCAGGTTGATTAGCGAATAATGTGCTGTATATTTTAGCAACTCCATGGCCATTATAGCGAGAGTTTTCGTAAACCAAAACGTAATTTTTTGTTTTCCCTGAACGGATTAAATTTGCATGTATCTAAAATAGTTAAAAATATTATTGGGTAATAAATACGGATTTATAATGTAAATTAACAGAATTGCACCAACATTTTAGTATTCCACGGCAAATAAAATGTAATGATTTCCAAAATTTATTATTTCAAAACAAAATTGTATTTTTTTCTGACATGTTTTTCTATTTGAAACTAACTTATTTTTATAAATATTTTTTAAATTAAATATTAAAGGAAAATTCATAAATTGTATAAATTTATTCATACATATTATGAACTGAAATTAATGAAAGCAATTCATACTATTTATGAACAAATTTGGTTCTGTGTACAAAACAAAAATTTTTTAAAATCAACAACAACAAATGTATCACTATTTGATCAAAAGTAGCAAACATTTTTTACGCTACCAAAATATGACAGCGCTCAGACTGAGCGCTTAGTGATCAGGTCGTTCAGCAGATAGTTGCACAACTGTTGTAGAACTGTTGACTGTCAAATTGTATCTGCCGAACGCACCCAATGAATATTTTTCTTAATTAATATTACAAATCGTTTAGAATGCTGGCTACACATGAAGCAACATTCGTTGAAACACGTGTTTCAGTTTTGTTTACATTTTTTAATACAGACGATGCCACAGTTTAACAATTTCAACATAAAACGTTGATACAGACATTGAATAGAACATGCCCATGTTCTGACGAATGTTCCTTCGTGTGTAGGCAGCATTAAAAATGCCTACGATTTTTTGCATATATATGTAATTAATTTTGTTAAAGTTTCATAACTTCGCGATTTTATAGTATATATGCCTAATTGCCTTCGGACATGATCTATCATGATTAGGGTTTGGGATTTCCCGGACTTTTTTATTTCCCGGGAAACGGGAATGAAAAAATTTGATTC
Organism: Leucophora obtusa; assembly: GCA_949987735.1. Classification (NCBI taxonomy): domain Eukaryota; kingdom Metazoa; phylum Arthropoda; class Insecta; order Diptera; family Anthomyiidae; genus Leucophora; species Leucophora obtusa. The sequence continues at coordinate 289,114,520 of OX465295.1, read as the reverse complement.
CCGGGATTCCCGGGAATCCCGGGAAATATTTTTGAACAAAATTGTTAATGAAAACCACCTATATAAGTAATTTTTGTTAAAAAAAAACACTATTTTAGTACAAATTCAGTCTGTGTAGTGAGAATTCAAAGTAAAAATATCAGAATGTTGAACATTTGATTTCACATAAATTACTCTAAGCACTGCCAAATGAATTTCATGATTCCAGCAGAAAGCACCCACTACTGGACTGTCGGAAACAAACCGTTTCATCACATTTGGCCCATTACATATGGTGGCCACAGTGTTATTTTCCAAAGACAAATAAAACTCTTCTAGTCTTATTTCTACAATTCTTCTTATTACATCAGCATGACATCCTCCTGATATATAAACCAACCCCAGGTTATAAAATGAATTATTTCCCTTTATACATATGTTCAAATATCTCTTTTGTGATATTCTTGTCCATTCATCTAAGAATATAGTAAATCTCCTATCGTTAGAAATATTGCTCGATATTTCTTTTATCATGATATCTTTTACATGATTGTAGTAATTTAATATAATGTTCTTTATATCGGTTTCATTTTTTTGCAATGCCAGGTTTTTATTATAAAAACTTTCTCGAATAAACGAAGGTCTAGTTATGGTGCGGATTGACTGCGGCTAATTTGGAACCATTTCAGGAAATGTTTGCCCTACCATAAAACCTTTAATGCCTATTCAGCTTACACTTTTTTCTTCGGGTATTTTGCTAATTTTAGCTGAAACGTTGTTCTTGTTGTTGTTTTCTTCAAGAGAAGTTGCATGACCATCAATTTTCTTTGTGAACCAAATTTAGAGGTCGGATAACCAAATTTAGATACCACCGTTAACCATTAGTCTTTTCTTTTCATATTTATTAATGAAAACGTTATTTATAAAATTATTGACCCTTAATATAAAGGAGTATTTTAAATTTAAAGTCGACTTTATTTTTAATCAAACGCTTTTGTTTATTTTGTGTATGAAAACCTTACAAAAATATTTATATTTTCAAATATTTTGATTGGTTAAAAATAAATTAACCAATCAGAATGCTCCAAAAATAAACCAAGTCAAGGTATACTGCCACCCAATATTTTAACTAAAGTCGGCTTTACCTAATTATACATTTGAAAAATTAAGATACTAAGGGCGATTATTTGTAAGAGACAAAGCTATTTTTTCATATTTCTTTTAAACATTTTACCAAGTTTTTAGGTTTTACTACTTAAATTTTGAATAATTTATGCGAAAAATCTTTATTAGTTGAAATGCTCCTAATTACTTGGCAAAGATTTTATTTCTGTGTCAAATAAATGTATTCCCTTTTAAAAGATTTTAACAATGACATTTTTGTTTTGGTATTTAAAATGTTTTTTATGACTAAAATTAAAAAATCCTATTCGAAACAAAAACAATTTAAAAAATTTAATATTTTTAAAATTTCCCGGGAATTCCCGGCAAACTTTTCCCGGGAATTCCCGCCCGGGAATTCCCGAACCCCAAACCCTAATCATGATATAAGACCTTGCAGATAGCCCTTTTAGTTTTCTTTAAAATGTTATTAAAATAAGGATATTGGAGGCGTTATTCAACATTTCGGTATTATTGGGATACATATAGAAACCTCGGGAATTTCTATTTGCAAAAAATTATAAGAGATTACAAATTTTTGCAAAATTTTTTTTTTTTTTTTTAATAATATTGTGACTATTTTTTAATAGCCATAATGTAAATCTGTTGCACCATAAAGCATTTTTTCGCGTTCGGCGATTATTTTGTAGCTTTTTGATAACTGTTGTTAAATAATTATAATGATGGTACGCTAGTGGATTTTAGGTGGCACGCGACGTTTTGTTGGATATTTACAAAAAATTTAAACTATTAGAAGACCAGAAAAAAATTCAGTTAAATGTTAAATTTCGCTAGAAAAATGTGTGATTTAACTCCATAATGGTGAAATTTTTCATAGAGCTTGTAAATCGTCTTTTAAAAGGAATAAAACTCAGTATTGCCACCATTTTTTGTTTAAAGAAATATGGTTATTACAGAACTCGCAAATTCGATTATCAAAAAATTATGGGAATATTTGTAAAATTCTAGATTGAAAGAAGTTTAAATGTTTCGATGAGAAACTGCCTCATAATCAGAAAAGTGAAAAGTACCAGAAAATTGCACAAAATGAAAAAGCTTGTAATAAAATTGGATCTAAAAAATTACGATTTTCTAAAAGGGAAAAATAGGTGTTACGAAATAACCCTCAATTAAATAAAGGCTGAAAATAAGTTTTATAATAAAATAACCCCCTTTGTTGGAATTTGAAATTGGGTTTTGATCATCTGAAATAGAAATTTCTCTGTTCAAATCCATAATACTCGCTTTTTATTCATTATTATGATGATAAAAACCGCGCTGTTTATTTAAAAAAAAATCAAATTTTTGCCCGAAGCGCATTTTTCAACTAGTTTCTTACGTACTTAAAAAAGAGATGGCGCCCAATAATTTAACTTTTTTTAAAAATATGAAATAATCACCAAAAATTTAATAACCCCCAAAAAAAATGAAAAGGCAATAATGTTCAAATTATTTAAATTTTATTTCATTTGAGATTTTAAATAAACTCCCAAAAATTAAATAACCGTCAAACATTTTTACGTCATTTCTTGGATGTTATTTAATTTTTCCCTTTGGGGGTTATTTTCATCTATAGCGCCGATAAATTTGTACATCTGCGGTGATAATTTTAATAAAAATTTTCTAAATTTTAAAAATTTTTAAAAAGGAACTTAAAAGACAACTAAAATTAAGGTGGCACGCGAGAAATTTTTACAAAAAAAATGTGTGTATTATTATTAGAAACACTTATTTTACAAAACTAAATGTATGTACTTATTTGTGATACTATTTCAACAAAAAGGCTACAAATACAATTTTATTTTTCGAGTAACTTTCGAGTACTTTTCTCCATTTTGGGGTTATCGAACCCACTGTGCGAGCTGACCAAGATCCCCATTTTGTCCTGAGCTCGGTCGTGCATTTCTATGGGTCAGAGGCGATTTTCGTTACAAACATGTGTGTCAGCGTACCGAATTTCATTAAAATGTTTTCGTATTTGCGAAAAAGTAAAATTTTTTGGGACCTTTATATGGGCACTAGGACCAAACATGGACTAATTTAAAGCAAAATCAATAGGCTCTTAAGTAAGTCGGCGTACCAAATTTCATCGAAATATTTTAATATTTGTAACCTGTGCGTGCGCACAAAAATACACGGACAGACAGACGAACATCGTTAAATTGAAACAAACAGTGCTTCTGAGTTGATCGGTGTACTAAAAGTTGGGTTTAGGCAACAAGTATAAACCTATAGAGAAACTACCGTCCTCATCAAATTTTGTTGTTGTGTGGCGAACTTGGGAAAGGCTAAGAAAACATGTTGATAATGTTGTTAAGAGAAAAAATGAGTTGGAAGAGTATTTTGAGAAACATTTTTTTAATTTTTTTCTTTTAAAAAAAATTCTTTGATCAATGCTGTCAAGTTTGATTTTCCATTTAGGGGTTTTTTAATGAGTGTAGTAAATTTTGTTCAACTACTGTTTTTAATAGTTTTTGTTAATATTATTTTAAAACTTTTTAAATAATTTATTTTATTATACAAATAATATATAATTCAACTTATATTTTTAATAATTTTTGTTAATGTTATTTGAAAATTTTGTAAATAATTTATTTTATTGTACAAATAATATATAATTCAATTTCACCGTTCTTGTTAATTTAAATGTATATTGTTTTTGTTAAAATAAACTATTATCTTAAAAAATAAAACTATATTAACTATCAGTATTAGTTTTAAAAAACCCAAAATTGACACTATTGACAAATGTTTGTTGGCACGGAATTTTTTGAATGTTGAGGCAACATTGGAATCTCTTAAATCCTCTTAAAAATCTGAAAATTCTCTTAAAAATCTAAAAAAACTCACTCAACCTCAATGCTTTTTATATAGGGAAATGTGTAAAAAAACACTCAATCTCTCATTTTTTTACAATGTTTACCAACATGTTTTAGTTTTCTTTCCCGACTTCACGAACAAAAATAAAGAGTAAAGGTTAACAGAGCAAGAGTTGTATAGATACCCACTGGTTTAGGTCAAATATTTTTTTGTGTTACCAACATCAGCAGAAACTTATTATAACCAGTGTTGCCAGGTTTGTTGCCCATAAAATCGTCCATTTTTCCAAAAAAAAAATCGTCAAAATCGTCATCATATTTTACAAAATCGTCAAAAAATCGTCAAATGTTGTTTAAAATTATATTTTAAACACAAAAATAATATAAATAATTCATTATAATTCATATTTTGAGATCTGATATGATTGCTGTAAATATTTAAATTAAGAATACAGAAGTAATTAGTAGTAAATATATTTTAAAACTAGTAAAAAGGTTAAAGTCGGGCATGCCGACTATACAATACCCTACACCAGTCTGGTTAAAAGCCAACTAATGTTTGGATCTGAAATTCGAATGGGTTAAAATGGGACTTGTGTCAAAATTTTCTATAATGTGAGTCAGCGAACCAAATTTCATTAAAATATCTTAATATTTGCGACCTGCAGTTTGTACCAAGCCAATTTTGGGGGGACCCTTATATGGCCACTAGGTCTAAACATGGACCGGTGTTAACCAAAATCAATAGGCTTCGTCTTTGGGCTGATATAGGTCGGTATACCAAATTTCATCAAAATATCTTAATATTTGCGACCTGCAGCGTATAAACAATATAATTTTGAGGGGACCCTCAAACCTAGGTTTAAACATGGATCGATGTTCACCAAAATCAATAGGCTTCGTCCTTGGGCCAACATAGGTCAGCGAACCAAATTTCATTAAAATATCTTAATATTTGCGACCTGCAGATTGTAACCAAGCCAATTTTGGGGGGACCCTTATATGGGCACTAGGTCTAAACATGGACCGATGTTCACCAAAATCAATAAGCTTCGTCCTTGTGCCAACATAGGTCTGTGTACCAAATTTCATCAAAATATCTTAATATTTGCGACCTGCTGCGTATAAACAATATAATTTTGGGGGACCCTTATATGGGCACTAGGTCTAAACATGGACAGCTGTTAACTAAAGGCTTCGTCCTTGGGCTGATGTAGGTCGGTTTACCAAATTTCATCAAAATATCTTAATATTTGCGACCTGCAGCGTATAAACAATATAATTTTGAGGGGAACCTTATATGGGCACTAGGTCTAAATATGGACCCGTGTTAACCAAAATCAGTAGGATTCGTCCTTGGGCCAACATAGTTGGGAAATAAATAATAAATTTATTTTAAAGGATTTTTTAACATTTTACAAGAATTAACTTTTGAGTTGTTTTTAAGTTTTCTTTTATATAATATTAGTTAATAAAGTGAACTGAATTCATAATTAGAGATGATGTATTTTCAGTCTAATTGTAAAAAGTCACTAAAATAGTATTTTTTTAAACAAATTGAAACATTTTTATAAAATTTTTGTAGCATATTTTTTCTAGCATATTTTTTTAGTTTTTAGCATTTTTTAGCAATTTTATGCAAAAAATTTAGCATTTTTTCCTAAATAAGTTTTGGCAACACTGCTGTGTAGTAAGAATTCAAAGTAAAAATACCAGAATGTTGAACATTTGATTTCACATAAATTACTCTAAGCACTGCCAAATGAATTGCATGATTCCAGTAGAAAGCCCCCAGTACTGGACTGTCGTAAACAAACCGTTTCATCACATTTGGCCCATTAGATATGGTGGCCACAATGTTATTTTCCAAAGACAAATAAAACTCTTCTAGTCTTATTTCTACAATTCTTCTTATTACATCAGCATGACATCCTCCTGATATATAAACCAACCCCGGTTATAAAATGAAATATTTCCGTTTATACATATGTTCAAATATCTCTTTTGTGATATTCTTGTTCATTCATCTAAAATTATAGTAAATCTCCTATTGTTAGAAATATTGCTCGATATTTCTTTCATCATGATATCTTTTACATGATTGTAGTAATTTAATATAATGTTCTTTACATCGGTTTCATTTTTTGGTAATGCCAGGTTTTTATTATAAAAACTTTCTTGAATAAACGAAGATCTAGTTATGGCGCGGGTTGACATCCGTCGACTTCGGCTAATTTGGATACCATTTCAGGAAATGTTTGCCCTACCATAAAACGTTCAATGTCTATTCAGCTTACAATTTTTTATTCGGGTACTTTGCTAATATTAGCTGGAACGTTATTATTTTTGTTGTTTTCTTCAAGAGAAGTTGCATGACCATCAATTTTTTTTAAACCAAATTTAGATGTCGGATAACCAAATTTAGATACCTCTTCCTTTTTTGTGAAGTATTTCCATACTCCTGACATTTTATTCTTTAATATAAAAGAATATATTAGTTTGAAGTGTATTAGAATAAAGTAAACTACTTGAAATATCACATTTATTAATGAAAACGTTACTTATAAAATTATTGGCCCTTAATATAAAGGAGTATTTTAAATTTAAAGTCGACTTTATTTTTATTCATACGGTTTTGTTCATTTTGTGTATGAAAACCTTACAAAAATATTTATATTTTCAAACATTTTGATTGGTTGAAAATAAATTAACCAATCAGAATGCTCCAAAAATAAACCAAGTCAAGGTATACTGCCACCCAATATTTTAACTAAAGTCGACTTTAACTAAAATATACAGTTGGAAAATTTAGGTAATAATCTTGACAAAGATTTTTTTTGTGTGTCAAATAAATTGATTCCCTTTTAAAAGATTTTAACAATGACATTTTTGTTTTGGTATATAAAATGTTTTTTATGACTAAAATTAAGAAATCCTATTCCGAACAAAAATAATTTAAAAAATTTAATATTTACATTTAAATTTAACGGTTCGTTGTAATTCAAATATATATAGAATTCAAATATCTTAAGAATTAAAGTTCAAAGCAAAAAAGAGTAATAATAACAAAGGATAAAAATAGCATTGTTAGATTTCGTTGATATTAGTTGTTGATAGCAAATTCGATTTGCTTTCAACTGTCACATAAGTAGACAATTATTAATTATTAACCCATTCAAGGCGAAAGGCACTGATGATGGCTTTGTAGCGAAAGCCGAAAATACGTATTCTGCCTTGCTGGTCTTATCAAATTCTTTCAAAAATTTTTATTCTTTGTAATTTACTTGTAAAAATTGTATCATCTTTCTTTAATTTGAAAATAATTTAAACAGAAAGTGATATTAATTTATGATCTAGAGTCAAACTAAAGAACATTCATTTGCCAAAATAAGAGATCAACTAAACATTCCCCTCATTCAAAATTTAATATTTTTAAAATTTCCCATTTTCGCGGGAAAAATTTATTATTTTCCCGGGAATTCCCGGCAAATTATTCCGGGGATTCCCGAACACAAACCCCTACATCATACGCTTTTTACTGCGCTATTATGTATATCAAATACCGTTTCTCATTGCTAGACCCGCAATATTTTGGGAATTATCATAAAACAAACCAAAGTTTATTTTGAGGGGGGGCACTTTTTTTACTTTTTTTCTGTCCATATAAGGTTAGTCGCTCTAATGTATAGTATTTATGAATAAATTAATTAAATTTCCTAATCAGAACTCACAAATTAAACTAAGGAATTAATTCTTCGAAGCGTTAACTTGCTCAAAAATATTAATATAATGAGGGCCTAATACTTCTGCGATGTACAATACTGAAACCCGTAAGATTATGTTATCAACAAAAACCGCTTAGTTGTGCTAAGGCTAGTTTGATGCAAAAATGTTTTTAAAAATCTAGTATATCGCATAAACAAAAAATTTTTAAGAAGGAGAATAAACATTTTTTCAAAGACACATTATTAATTTGCAAATCAGACTAGATCTAGTTTAAACTTTATTTTTTTTTACTTTTCAGAGTTTTATATTTAAAAAAATTTTATAAATTTTCAAAAAAATAAATATCTTTGCATTTTACTGTCGGCTTTAGCCGAAAATCGGCTCAGCCGATTATCGGCGGCTGAATCGGCTTGACATGGAAGTAAAACAAATTAAACAGTTACCCAGTGTAGAAACGGTAATGACATATAATTATTTTTTGGACTACCAGTAATGACACCGACTTACTTTCTGCATTATACTAAAACATATCATAATGAGTTACCAATAACTAGTTACTTGTTCCATTAGCAAAGTTTAATTTTTCCCACATTTTTTAAAAGTACTACTTCTTACCTCATATAATGTCCACTTATTATCGGCAAAAACTTCTGGTCCAAGCATTTTACTTTTGTTAGTCTCACAAAAGCTACCCAATATTGGGTAAAAATCATGTATTAAATGTTTTTCAATTGACTTTTTATTGGCCAATGTTACATTCTTTGTAAATCCTTTATCAATATCAGGTGATGAGCTGTTATTGTAAAATTCAATAATTTGATTTGAACAAAATCTCATGCAATTTTGAATGGCACAAATGCAACCACGTTTATAGGGCTCAATATTATTGATTCGGGTGCCATTATCAAAAATTTTAAAATCATAATCCTTTACTAAATCGGGTGTTATCAAGATATCATTATTGAATAAATATGAATTATTTTGTAATAATTTAGATGTTGTCAAATCAACTGTATGCTCATAAGAGCAATTTGTTATAATTTCACTTTTAGATTTTGCGGTTAATATAAAAATTTCAATTAAAATTGAACTATACAATTTTAAATACATTTTGGTATTATTTTTTATTATTTTCTTTTGGTATTAATTTTCTTAAAATCCGATTCTTTTCGTCTGTTTTATATTATTTAGTCTTATTGACTATTCAAACTATAATACAATTATATAAATCAAAACCGTTTCTAAATGTTATTTTACAATATATTAATATTGAAACTAATATTTTATTTAATCCGAAGATTGTTACAATGAGTGTTATTTTGTTCGGTTTTAAGATCAATTATAATTAGTGTATAATAATAGAAACCCGATTAGAAATGAATTTATATAGTAGTACAGGGGAGGGTACGAATTTGTCACCGAGGGCCATATTGTGGATATTATAAATTATAAAGGGACGCACCATACAATGAGATAATTGCTTGCATGATATTAATGAATTTTTGCATAAAACCAACGAAGTTCCACTGGAACTTGTCCAATGAAACTTTTCATTGAATTAATGGAATTTTTCATAAAATGCTGTGAGAAATTTTATTTATTAAAAGTTTCATACACTCAATGAAAAAGTTACATTAAAACTAGATTCATAAAATATATGAAGCTTTATCATAAAATTTAAGAAAGTTTTCATATACTTACCTTGTAAAGGAAACTTCATTAGTTTACTGAAAAATTTCATTAAAACTCGTCCTGCCAACTTCTGTCTGTGTACATTGAAAAAAGTTAAAACTACATTTATTTAACTAAAATGCAAGCGGACTGAACTTAAATTTCTTTATTTCTTTTCTTTAATCGGTTCCCAACTTAATCCAAACTGGTTTTACAAGAACCGATGGCAAATTCAATTTTTTCAACTTCTATTTTGGCATTTTAAAATAAAATAAGATGAATTACAATTTGTGGATATTTCTTTCATATTTTTTGCTTTCATCTGCGGTGACGCGGAATTGATCTAATGAAAATTTAAAAACTCAAATAGTTATAACCCAGCAAAATTGTCGGATGCAAAGAACTGGTTGTAGCACAACCTGTACTTGCATGCAACCTGTTCCAATTTATGTTCTCTCATCGGTGATTTTTGTTTGAGTTTGTCCCAAAAGCAACAGGTTCTGTTCCTCCATACTAGAACAGGTTGCTTTGGAACCGGTTCTAGAACCAGTTATAGAACTGGTTCTGCGACAGTGAAGCCTTCCATCTTGACTTCCAGGTATCAGTTCTAGAACCTTTTCGACGGAACCGGTGATAAAAACACCTATTTTCGAACAGATTCAAAGGCAACCAGTTGAAAAAAAAAACCAGTTAAGAATTGGGATAAAAATTTACCCAATTTTTAGGGGTTTTAATTTATTTCTTATAGATTTAAAGAAAAGAGATAAATTAGGTATCAAGCGAAAGCTTTTCTGGACACTTCTACCAGTATACAAAAAATGTACGAACATGTCCAAATTTTTTGTTATTCAATTTTTGTTTTTTTCGAATAGTTTTAGCTGAAATTCACAAATTTATCGTTAAAAACAACCTAAAATACATATTAAATTAATTGAAAACACAATTAAAAAAAAATACTACTGATTTTTCATTATATTCAAACCATTTTGATATCTGTTTTGAAACATTGTTTAAACAATCCATAAAAGAAATAAAAATAATTGAAAAGTCTGTTAAAACAATCTTCAATTTTTAACTGACAAAACGTTAGAAAAAATCGATTATGCGGTTTGTTTTTTCATATCTGTAAGTTTTTATTTGTTTGAATTTTCAAAACACTACACACAAAACCAACTTTCATATTTTTATTGGTTATGCTTGTGTGTATACAGAAAAAACTAAAAACGAGTTTTTATTATGAAATTGATTAGATTAATTAAAATTTTAATTGTTTTAGCACCTATCACTCAAATGATACTGTCAATTACTTAAACTGGTATACGATTAATTGAAATAAGTAAAATATTAATTGATTCAATTAAATATTTGATTTAGAACAGTTTTTATTTTTATCATATGTTTAATTGGATATTTTAGGTTAATTATTTTTTCTGTGTATGAGTAAAGAATTTCTTGTAATTGGAATTGAAATAATTTTGTATATAAATAAACTATTTTAACAAAAAATAAAACCGAAAATATTTTAATCTTTTATTTTAAGACATAAAACAAGGAAATTATTAAAATAATTTTTTCTAAAAATAGAAAACTAAAAATAGAACACTTGACTGAAAATATCAACTCCTACAGACGAGACGTATTTTTTTCTAGTTTGTTTTTTATTGACTTATACAAAAATTAAACAATATGTTTCCATGTATTTTAATTTATTCTTCAATTGAAAAAAAACTTTTCCTATTACTTTTCAAATAAATCTCAAGTGTTTATGGAAAATATATTGCGAGTGCACTTATAATTCAACTTTTCGTAAGCATGTGCGTAACTACTTACTATTCAACATATCATAACTACTTACTTTTAATTTTTTCGTAAGCGAGCGTTTAAGCGTGACTACAGTAGTTTTGATTTAACTGCCTTTTTCTTAAGTGCACATTTGCTATAACAGCACAAAATTTTGGTTTCGTTTCTATTTTACAAAATTATGTACGCAATTGTCGTCTTTAAGTGCACTTTTTGCACCTGCGCATTTAAGATAAATGCCTCGTATTTTTGGCAGATTTACATTATTTTCATAAAAAAGATCACCATTAGCTGCTTCTTGTGATTTGCTTTGTTTTTCAATTCTAGGGAAAAAAACACATAAAATAAAAGTGTTGTCAACTTTTTTTGTGACAAAAATATCCTACTTTAGTCGTTTTTTAACCATAAAATTTGCAATATCTGGTGCAAAGCACAAAGTTGTCATCATTAGCTTCATTTGATTTGTATTAGTATACCTGCACATTCAGGCAGGTAAACAATTTGACTTAGCTGCGTTTTTGGCTTACCTGCACAAAGTTGGTTACTGTACTTATAAAAACGACCACGCCAAACGAAACTAATAAGTTTAGACGCTAAAAAATAAGTTGTACGGAGCTATGAATTTCTATTATACAGGGTCCGCCATCTAACTTTTTTTTTCAACTAGTGGTTATTTCGTGAATGGTAACACTTAGCTCATGTCTGATTTGACAGATAATTAGTTTTATCCTTCCGCTGAACGAATATGGTTGTGCGTGATTGGTCCAGAGGCATACATGGGCCTTCTTCGAAAATGAGCAAGGAGTGGCCGTTACAGTCAATGGCGATCGTTATCGGGCCATGTTGAACGAATTTTTGTTCACAAAAATTGAAGAGGAGGATATTGGCAACATTTGGTTTCAACAGGACGGCGCTACGTGCCACACAGCCGAAGCTACACTCGATGTTTTGCGCCCTGTTTTTGAAGATCGCATTATCAGCCGCCGAGCTGATGTCGTTTGGCCACCTCGGAGCTGCGATTTGACACCGTTGGACTATTATTTGTGGGGTGACGTCAAAGATAAGTGTTACGCCGACAAGCCAGAGACAATTGACGCTTTAAAGCACAATATTCGTGAAGCCATTGGTGAAATACAGCTGCACACAATCGATAATGTGCTTAAAAATTGGGCCGATCGTGTAGGCTACTGCATGGCCAGCCGAGGCAGCCATATGAATGAAATTATTTTCCATTATTAACCGTAAGGATTGTACTTTCAAATAAAAAAAGAAATTTGAGAAAATATTCGGTAGTTTTTTTTTTATAGCATTTTCAAAAAAAAAAGTTATTTGGCGGACCCTGTATAACCACTTACATATTTGTTAATGAAAGATTTTGCTGGATATTGGCTCCAGTCAATGTAGACTTCTTTTTATGTTAGTTTAAACACCACTCATAAAGGCGACTTTCGATTTTCGGATATTCCGCGCTATGCAATGATTTATTTGTTGCGTCCTGATATGTGTTGGAAACAGCGTTTAAAACTGTTGTTCTATTTGATTTGATATACTTAGCTGATGAAGGAATTAGTCATATTCAATTCTAAGGCTAAACGATTTCCTTGAACGCCTTTGTCAAGCTTTTACAATATTTTAACTTTGTTTCCAAAGATAAAGTGTGTTTTTTACGTTTATTTGACATTTTTTACTACTTTCACTTTTCAACCGAGACTGTTAAAATATGCACACTAGGGTGGGTCGATTTAGCAATCGATATTGTGCCTCGAAAATGATTTTTTTGATATGTCGTAGTTGAACTTTTTTCCTCATGCGAAAAGCTATTGAAAAATCGATGGCGCAATATCGACCAGTTTTTGTCCTTACAAATTGGCCTACCCTAATTTCACAAACATACATGCATATGACCAAAAATGTACACAAATAGACAATAAAACAAAGAATAACATACATAACTTCATGATTCCCATTTTTACATTTTTCGCAAATTCGAAACTTGAATTCTAATTTCAGAGCGTGTAATGTATTAAAAACTAGGGTTTTTCTTTTCCCGGACTTTTTCATTTCCCGGGACAGCGGGATTTTTTCTAGAATTTCCCGGGATCCCGGGAATTCCCGCTCATTAGAAAATAACTAAATCTGACATGTGTTTTACTTGAAAAACCCGATTTATATTAAAACACCGACCGACAAAGTTCATCTTTTGGTTGCACACATGAGAAAATCTACTTATATTCTGAAACAAGGGCTAAATAAAAAATATTCGTTTAAACCGCGAACTAATATTTAGGTAATATATTTGTATGAAAGGCCGTCTTAATTTTATAAAATGCTCTTAGAAATATATAAAATAAATATTAATTCGCTGGTATTTTATTTTCAGCCCTACTTTCAGTATATATTGGAATTGTTAATGAGTGTAAACTTGTATTGGACGGTGAAATAACAGATTTATTAAAATAAAGTTTTAGAGATATATAAGAAAATATTTTTAAGACGTTTTTACGTTTATGTATTACGATATAAAACGAACTTAGGGCCAGTTTTATAGTCAGAACGAAGATCGATTTTTTGCTTAAATATTTCTTAAATATGAAGCACAATTTTTTTCTGCATATTTTGGCTCTATGCAGATGTTCAGAAGTATACCTCTATAATTACAATATTTTTATAAAATAGTTTAAAAGTGTTTTTCACACAAATTTTTAGTCAAATTCGCCTAAATCTTTTTATAAAAATAGACACAAAATATTATAAAATAGTTTTTTTTAACATTAATTGGTATTTTTTGAAAAGCAATTTTTTATACAACTACTTAAAAAGAAATTATTTAATTTTCATAGTTGCATTTTATATTAATATACATAAATATAAAAAAAATCTAAAATAATTTGAAAAAGCATCTGATGCCTTATTTTAACAATATAAAACTGACAAAATACAATTGAAATAAAGGAATAGCAATTGAAATTTAAATGGAATTATCTGAACTAACAAAAACATACTTATATCAATTGAAAATCCAAAAATATGACTAACTTTCTAATTTTAATGCCGACCTTTTTGGAGGTATTTCGAACTGAAATGCTGATCTTGAAAGGTTGTATATATTACTTTATTTAAACAAAGGTAATCATTTTAAATAAAAAATGTTCCCGAATAATTTTTGTTGGTAAACTGGTAATGGCTGATAAAATTTGTTTTCGATTTAACAAAACCAAGTTCAACATCCGAAAAGCTCAGCCTAAATAATATTTTTTGTAATAAATTCAGTTTATTAAATTTTAAATCGCATTTTCTAATTTTAAATGTTTTTTATTTAAATTAATTTCAAAATAATCAATGTCTTAAATTTAAACAAAGCTTGCAAGCTTGTTATATACTAGCTAAAATTCTTTAAAAATACTTAAAAAAATCCCGGGAAATCCCGCACAAAATTCCCGGGATTGCGGGATTGAAAAAATGAAAAATTGAAAAAATATTAAAAACACAGATTAAAATTTATGGAAATTCGAATTACTGAGAGTTCGAATATGTGAGCATCTACTGTATTTGAATTAAGCGGCAACCTTGGGTCCACAACACGTGCAAATCAATTTTTTTCTTTTCTAGAGTACTTTAATACTGTGCACAAATAAGTCTAAATTTCGCAAATTTCAGACATGTTTTCTTAGAAACAGGTTAGCTTTTATCCCACTTTTGAAATTTTAAACGTGAGATTGCGCCGCAAAAAAAAAATACGTTTCTCTTATTTTGTTCTCCTCTATCACATATCTGATAGATACAGTTGATTAAAACATTTCATTAAAATAGGAGAGAACTAGGGTATTCAATTAATCGGCTTTTTATTTGAATCGATTAATCGTGCAAATAACACTATGCGACAGTCAAAATCGGGATGGGATGAAACCAACGGGAAATGTTATATCGGTCAAAAACAAGTTATACGTGTCCCGGCGTTTCGCTGGGTCTCCCCTAGGAATCGAGATATATCTTTTTTTTGACATAACTCGAGAACCACTAGTCCGATTTTGCTCAAACAATTTTTTTTTTAAATTACAATTCCTTTAATCTGTTCATATAACGTTTTTCTATATACTCAACAGTTTTGCCGGTAAAAATAAATGTTTGTTACCGCTACCATAAAAATCAATAACCTTTTGCATGCGCGGTTCCAGCAATTAATATAAGGGGAAAAATCATACGCCTCAGTGTCCAACTCAATGTATTTGTCTACGGTGGCGTATGATTTTTCCCCTTATATTAATTGCTGGAACCGCGCATGCTTTTGTTTATTACTTCTTTTTAATATTTTAGGCAAAAAATATTTTTTTCTTCATACATTTATTTTTACCGGCAAAACTGTTGAGTATATAGAAAAACGTTATATGAACAGATTAAAGGAATTGTAATTTTTAATTTCTCGAGTTCTGTCAAAAAAAAGACCACCTAAGGTCAAATCGATATATCTCGATTCCTAGAGTTGACCCAGCGAAACGCCGGGACACGTATAACTTCTTTTTTACCGATATAACTTTCCCCGGTAGTTTGAACCCTTCGCGATCACTGACCTCTACCATTTGTCTCACAGTGTAATTATTCGGGTTTTATTCTTAACCGGTTAATCGAACAAAATTTTAAAATTAATCAATTAATCGAAAAAAAATTCTGTAAAATAATATATGTACATACACTTGTGTTTTTAATAATTTTTTTTAAAAAGAAACAAAAATAAATTCAGTAACTCTTCTGAAATTCATAAAAATAAAAAAATGTAATAATTGAGATCAGATTTTGTCATTAGTTTTATTTTTTCTGTCCCCTCTTTTACATATTAAAATTTTATCCAGATCGGGGAGAACCACACCGCAATGAGTTAAAGAAATACATTAATTTGTATCTCTTTCGTATGCATTGAATGCATAAAAAACGTGAATGTAGAGAGGAATTCTGTTGAGAACTGATTTCCTCTCTACGTTTCCATACCTGCATCCCTTTATTTTATTTTATTAATTCAGAGTGCTAACTAAGCAAGCTTTATTACATTGAGCATTAATTATAATTAATAATTCTAATAATCATTAATTAAAATAATTATTTATGCTTTCGTTTAATATCAACGTAAAAAGTCGTAAAAAGTAATTAAGAATTTATAATGCGGAAACAGATACTACTTTTCTAGATAAGTCACAACAACAGAGTAATAATTTGGAAGATGACAAAGCAAACTGTTATAATTTTATGTTGTTTTTGTTTTTTATTTGGGATTTAAGATGTTTATTAACGCTCCTACTTGAAAACATGAAATTCTCATTGAGTTTAAGCTAAAAAATATTTCTAGAAACTCTAAAAGTGCGTCCCTTATTTAGTTTCTTAGGCCAGAAAGAAATCCGGATAGGTACAAGCCTACATCAAATTATTTATCACAATTTTTTAAAAAAATTTTGAGATTTTAGCATATTTACTTTAATAAAAAATTATATTTTTTTTAACATTTTTGTAATTTTCTTTCAATTTCGATTAATCGTATGAGATTATTCGAATTATTCGTTATTCGAAATTTGGACATTTTAAATTATTCGAACAATTTTTGAGAAAAATTGTTCGATTAATCGAATAACGATTAATCGATTGAATACCCTGGAGAGAACCCATTGGATACTTTCTTTGTAAGTACACATTTTTACGATTTATTTCTTAAGTAAGAAATTTTCAAATGGATCTTATTTCTGGCACTAATTTTTTATCCAAACATTTTAGAAATAAAAAACTTAAAAAAAAATTTGTAAAAAATTAAAAAAAAAATAAAAAATATCGTAATTTGAATTTCAACAAGGCCCACACTAAAATCAACAAAGGGCCGCATTTGCCCACCCTTGTAGTAATATATCGACCGAAATAATATTATTAGAATAAAAATAAATAAAGAAAAACTCTGACGCTTAGTGACTTACAGTCTTGACTAACCAAGGTTCTGTGCCATACTTGGGATTTTTTCATTGGCAATGCAATTTCATTACAATTAGTTGATTAATGCTAATGCCATAAAAACTTTATTACCATTTAGTTATTAAAACCACAAATTCTAATGTCTGGAAATTCGAATTACTGAGAGTTCGAAATTGTAAGCATCTACTGTATTAGTTTCGAAAATACATACTGTTGATATTTGTACTTTTGAGCCATATAAAGCGTTTAGCCACCCCAAAAAACGTATTTTTTTTTGTCTTTTCACCAAAAAACAATCCGTAAGTGATAAAGACTTGTGCTTTTTTTTTTGCAAAAATGTTTTTAATTTATTTTTTGTAAGTCATTAGGGTGGGCCGATTTGTAAAGACAAAAATTTGTCGATATTGTGCCATCGATTTTTCGATAGCTTTTGGCATGAGAAAAAAAAGTTCGACTACGACATATCAAAAAAATCATTTTCGAGGCGTCCAAATTTCGACAAAACTCGTCTAAAACCCAAAAAAAAAAATTTTTTTTTCGAAAAAATAATATCGCCATCGTTTTAAGCGTAAAATTTTACTTCGGATAGGATATATTTAAAAAATTTGAAATCGGCGAACCTTAAAAATTAACGCGTAAAACAAGATGGATTTTTCGACAAAACCTCAAGAAAAACATTTTTTTGGAAAAACTGCTATCGCCATCGTTTTTACCGTACAATTTCACCTTGGAAAGTTAATATTTAAAAAAAAAAAAATAAATCAACCGATTTTTTTTTATTACCTGCTAAAAAAAACCTTAACAATAAAAGTTGAGAAAAAGTAAAAAAATTGAAATTTCGGCGCCTCGAAAGTGATTTTTTTTTGATATGTCGTATTGAAACTTTTTTCTTCATGCCAAAAGCTATCGAAAAACCGATGGCACAATATCGATTGCTAAATCGACCCAGCCTAATATACATATGGGCAAATCTACGGAACCGGGCGATTCCATGTTACTCAGGATTTAAACCATTTTAATAACAATACATAATATTTTTGATGGTATCAGCATTTTCGGGGCAACGAATTTAATCGGGCGAACATCTTAAATTTTAATATTTATACTGCTAGTGTGCTCTACTCAATTAAAAGCAACCCTAATTTACCCTAATTTAACTTGTAACTTTCAAGAGTTTTTCAACTCTTTTGGTTATAACTTTTTCAGCATAAAAGGAAATCGCCCAAAACCTTTGGCGGATAATAATTATGATGTTAGAAAATCTCCCACTTGTTGAAAAAATAGGTGCCCTCAATTAGAAACAAAAGGTAGTTCTTTAAAATCTGTAACTCTGTTTTTTTTAATTAAGAGTAATTTCAGACATTTTTAATTTTTGCGCTTTCAGCCTCAATGCAATTGAAAATTTTTTAATACTGGCATATAACTTACAAGTAAACAAAAAAATTGAGATCAAATTAATAAGTGTGACTTCAAAAATAAAGATAATATGACAATAACTACGTCCCAGCAAAATATTGGTAATGACACCTCATTACTATCTGCATTACCCAAAATGATGAATCATTACCTTTTGCATTATTTTATAATTTAAAATAATGACTTCCTAATAAGGGCCTATTGTATTCATTGTTTCTAAATACAAAATAATGACTTACTCGTAATAGTTTAAATAAGTACTTTTTACACAGTTAAATTTTATTAAAATTTTATTTATTATATATAAATATGTTTTATGTTTAAATTTGTATGACGTGTCCTAAAACTAAAACTTAAATTTTTCTGAATTTATTTCCTTAAGCTAATAGTATTTGCCTAAATCCTTATTTTTAAGAATCAAGTAAGCAATCTGATAACCACTTATAATTCAACTTTTTGTAAGCATGTGTGTAACCACTTATTATTCAAAACCTTATAACTACTTATTTCTCATTTTTTCGTAAGCGAGCGGGTAAGCGTGACTACTTATAAAAACGACCACGCCAAACAAAAATAATGAGTTTAGACGCCAAAAAATAAGTTGTGCGGAGCTATGAATTTCTATTATATAACCACTTATTTGGTAATAAAAGATTTTGCTGGGGTTGTTAGCGTGCCTTAAAGGTTAAGGGGGGGGGGCTGCGCCCTCCACAATTTTTATTAAATTCGTTTTTTTATTTAAAGCCTTCACCCAGCCACCACAAATAAATAATTCTGCACAACAATGGGTTTAAAATAAATAAATATTTGATTACTTTTTCTCATGAAAGTGGATTGTTAGTAATGAATCCATAATAAATTGCAATATACGTGTGTATGTTAAGATAATTTGGTAAAGTGCGAACTTAGGTAGATAGACCCGTAAGTAGTTTTGTTCATTTGTGTTTTGAATGAAAATAAATAACGTAAAGCAGGTTTGGAAAGCATTTTATTATATTAAAAATAGCGGGCAAAGCCCGCTACGTTGTTAGCGTGTCTTAAAGTTTTTTTTTTAATTCCAGTTTATGTAAAGGTAGACCTGGCAATTCAAGTAAATTCACAAATTCAGTTGGAAAATTTACTGCGTCGGTTTCTTAAACCGGTGCTTCGTTACATGAAGTTTAAATATCGGAATATATAACTTTAGAAAATTTGTTTAACTTTTTGGAGAGTAAGTTTCAATGCTACATAAGTTTCATATTCCGTGGATAGTGTTTGAACAGGTAATTCCCTCTTCTAATCCATTTGCATTCTCTATAATTTCAATTCTACTCGTTCAACGTTTATATCCATTTCATTCCACTTGTGTAGTGTTTCATTCGACTCGTTTCCTATTTAGTTTCTTAATTTTAGTGTTTCATATACACTTGTTCTTTAAGTTTTAGGTTTCTAGCTAAATACGCAGACGTTAAGGGGGGGGGGGCAATTTTCCCCTTTTGAACCACCATTTTTACCACGTTCCTGTCCAAAGTCCTAGAAATGCCTTGTCGATAAGTTAGCCCATACTCCAAGGAAAACATATTATATATTACAGGTTTCTAGCCGAAGGGTTCGGTTATGCCATCAAGGGGGAGAATTATTCCGTTTTTACCCCTCCCGGTAGGAATTTCCAAAAATTCCGTCTTAGAGGACGTCTGCGTTGGAGGAGGAACCTACTACATACATAATTTTAGGTCTCTATATCCAGCAGTTTGGCCAGGCCGTCAAGGGGGAAGTTTTTTCCCTTTTTACCCCTCCCGGTATGAATTTCCAAAAATACCATCTTAGGGGACGTCAACGTTGGAGAAGGAACCCAAATACCGAATTTAAGCTCCCTTGTTCCAGCAGTTTGGCCAGGCCGTTAAGGGGGAGACTTATCCTGTTTTTGACCCTACCTATAGAAATTTCCAAAAATCTCATCTTAGCGGATGTCTACAATAGAGGAGGAACTTTAATACCAAATTTCAACTTCCTACCTCCAGCGGTTTGGGCAGGCCTTTAAGCGGCACTTTTCGCTTCATTAATCCCCATTTTTGCAATGTCCCTGTCCAAAAAGCACCTTCCTGGTCCAAAAAGCCCATACTCCAAGTAACATATGTTTTACATTTCAGGTTTCTAGCCAACTTTTACTATTTGTGCCCCTCTCGGTAGGAATTTCCGAAAATCCATCGACAGGGAATTTCAGCTTCCTAGTTCCAGCAGTTTGAGAAGGCTGTCAAGGGGGACACTTTTTATTTTTTTGTCCCTCCCGGTTGGAATTAGGCTGGAAGAGGAACCTAAGTACAGAATTTCAGCTTCCTAGTTGCAGCAGTTTGGACAGGTCGTTAAGGGGCAACTTTCCCTTTTTTAGCCCCCATTTTATAACGACCCTGTCCAAAATTCAAAAAAGTATCTTTCTAATAAGTTAGCCCTTACTCCAGGGACCCACATTTTAATCTTCAGGTTTCTAGCCGAAGGGGTTTTAACCGGCCCCCAAGGGGAGGCTTTTCTTCTTTTTGCCCCTCCCTTTAGGAATTTACAAAAATTCCATTTTCGCGGCTATCTGCGATGGATGAGGAACATTCATACCAAATTTCAACTGCATTGCCTAAGCGGTTTGGGCAGGCCGTTATTGTGGACATTTTTCCCTTTCAACCACCATTTTTACTATGTTGCTGTTCCAAAATAGAAAAATTACGTTGCCGGTGAGTTAGTCCTACTCCAAGGAATACATATTTAAAATTTTAGGTTGGCCAAAAGGGATTGGGCAAGCCGTCAGGAGGAGACCTTTACCTTATTTCCCCTCCCGATAGGAATTTCAAAAATTCCGTCTAAGCGGACGCCTACACAGAAGGAGGAACTCACATACCGAGTTTCCTTTTGGGATATCCTGTAGGGAATTCCAAAAATACAAACTTAGTCGATGTCTACTACAGTGGAGGAACCTTTATACCAAATTTCAACTTCTTACCTCCAGTGGTTTGGGCAGGCACTTTTCCAATTTGTGAGACTGTTTATGTGGAGACTTTTCCCCTTTTTGCCCGTTCCGGTAGGAATTTCCAAAAATCCCGTCTTAGCGCACGTCTATGCCGAATATCAAGAAATCTTGTTTTAGTGGAGATATCCGTGGGGGAGGGAAAAAAGTAGTTTTTTTGAAATTATATATTATTTTAAATGGTACTTTTTGGAAAAACGAAATTTTTTGGAAAAAGATACTTTGTTTTTACAAAGTACTTTATTTGTGCTTTTTTTGGAAAAGGTATTTTTTTTTAAAAAGGTTTTTTTTTTTTTGAAAAATGTATGTTTTTTGGAAAAAGGTACTTTTTTGGAAAAGGTACTTCTTTTGGAAAAGGAACATTTTTTTAGAAAAAGATACTTTTTTTTTGGGAAAAGGTACTTATTTTTGGAAAAGGTACTTTTTTTGAAAAAGGTATTTTTTTGAAAAAATGTATGTTTTTTGGGAAAAGGAAAATTTTTTTGGAAAAAGGTACTTTTTTTAAAAAAGGTACTTTTTTTTGGAAAAATGTACTTTTTTTGGAAAAAGGTACTTTTTTTGGAAAAAGGTACTTTTTTTGGAAAAAGGTACTTTTTTGGAAAAAGGTCCTTTTTTTGAAAAAGGAATTTTTTTTGGAAAAAAGTACTTTTTTTGGGAAAAGGTCTTTTTTTTGGAAAAAGGTACTTTTTTTTGGAAAAAGGTACTTTTTTTTGGAAAAAGGTACTTTTTTGGAAAAAGGTACTTTTTTGGAGAAAGGTACTTTTTTTGGAAAAAGGTACTTTTTTCGGGAAAAGGTACTTTTTTCGGGAAAAGGTACTTTTTTTGGAAAAAGGTACTTTTTTTGAAAAAAGGTACTTTTTTTGGAAAAAGGTACTTTTTTTTGGAAAAAGGTACTTTTTTTGGAAAAAGGTACTTTTTTTGGAAAAAGGTACTTTTTTTGGAAAAAGGTACTTTTTTTGGAAAAAGGTACTTTTTTTGGAAAAAGGTACTTTTTTTGGAAAAAGGTCCTTTTTTTTGGAAAAAGGTACTTTTTTTTGGAAAAAGGTATTTTTTTTGGAAAAAGGTATTTTTTTGGAAAAAGGTACTTTTTTTGGAAAAAGGTACTTTTTTTGGAAAAAGGTACTTTTTTCGGAAAAAGGTACTTTTTTTTGGAAAAAGGTACTTTTTTGGAAAAAGGTACTTTTTTTGGAAAAAGGTACTTTTTTTGGGAAAAGGTACTTTTTTTGGGAAAAGGTACTTTTTTGGAAAAAGGTACTTTTTTTGTCCCCTTTTTGCCCCTCCCGATAAGAATTTCCAAAAATGCCGTCTCAACGGACGTCTACACCGGTCGAGGAACCACATACCAAATTTCAACTTCATAGCTCCAGCAGTTTGAGCAGGCCGTCAAGGGGGAGACTTTTTCCCCTTTTTGCCCGTCCCTGTAAAAATTTACAAAACTCCCGTCTTGGTGGATGTCTACGATAGTGGAGGAACCTTTATACCAAATTTCAACTTCCTACCTCCAGCGGTTTGGGCAGGCCGTCAAGGGGGGCCTTTTTCCCCTTTTTAACCTCATTTTTACAACGTCCCTGTCCAAAATTCTAGAAAGTACTTTCCAGAAAAGTTAGCCCCTATTCCAAGGAACACATATCTTAAATTTCAGCGTTCTAGCCCAAGGGGTTTTGGCAGGCCGTCAAGGGGGACACTTTCCCCCTTTTTGCCCGTTCCGGTAGGAATTTCCAAAAATCCCGTCTTAGCGGACGTCTACCCCGAAAGAGGAACCTACATACTAAATTTCAACTTCCTAGCTTCAGCGGTTTGGGCTGGGCGATGTTGAGTCAGTCAGTCAGTCACGTTATTCTTTTATATATAGAAATAATCTCTTCACCTCTATGCGTGAACAACTTGAAATTTGATATTTTTTGAAGGGCACACCCGCAGTTTGAGAAATAATTAGTTGCAGTCCTGCGTGATCGGTATATATCGGTGATACTATTATTGTGTGTAAGTGCTAAATGGATCGTACTATTAGTTTGGTGTCCAGACCCATTTTACGTTAAATTTTGTAGCTTTTCATAGATTTTTGGAGCTAAAAGTGATGTAGAAACCAAACGGATAATCCGATCGTTTTAGCACTTACACACAACAATATTAATTGCGATATATATCATACAAGCTAGATTTCAGCCATTAATTCTTTTATATGTGGGTGTGCTAGTCAATTTAAAGTTGCATTTTTAGCGTATTGTACAGCGAAAATTGATGTAAAGCCTAAAAATAAAATCCGATCTATTTAGCACTTTCACATAATGACAGCTATGATAAGATCTACCGTTCCAGATAGATTTCAGATAATAATAGTAATGAGGATATGTACAACTCAGGACATATTTGATCCCATAATTCTTTAAACCGTGGATGTTCCATTCAATTTTGTGCTGCATTTTTGAGGGAAATTGATATGCGCACAAGTAGAGTTTGCATTTCGGTTTTAACCGTAACCGCGGTTAGCCACACTAATTAACCGTAACTGTAACCGCATGTAAAAAGCGTGCGGTTATTACACACTGAAAACCAGATTTTTGTATCAATATTTAGTATAAAAATTTTGCAATTTTTACAAAAAGTAAAATTTCTGCAAAGAATTCACGCAGTTTTATATAACCTACCTAAAAAAATTTTTAAATTAATACATTTTTTTTTGGTTTTGCGTTTAATCTGGAACCGAAATGTTATTTTTCTTCAAGCGATGATCAAAACTTTAATAACTTGTCGTGCGATATTTGAATAGCTTTGGAATGATGCGCAAAAATAAAAAAATTCTACTGCTTTCACAAATAAAATTAAATTTTTTTAATTTGTTTTGTAGAAAAAATATGAATTTTAGTATTAGTGTAGCCTTGTGCGCTACAGGTCGTAAATATTAAGATATTTTGATAAATTACATCGGCTTATATCGAACCAAGGACGATTGGTTAAAATCGGTCTATGTTTAGATCTAGTGCCCATATAAAGGTCTCCCCAAAATTGGCTTGTTCGCACGATACATGTCGCAAATACGAAAATATTATAATGGAATTCGGTGCACTGATTTACGGGGGCCAATGGACAAAGCCTGTTGATTTTGTTTAGAATCGGTCCATGTTTAGACTTAGTGCCAGTATAACAAAAATGGATTTTTTTTACAGACGAATTTTGACTCAAATCCATTTCAATAAATTTCAATTTCGGATCAAAAAATTAGTTGGCTTTCAACCAGAATGGCTTTAACTTTTTTAATTTTTTGAGTTTTTCTTTTGATTTTAATAATTTTGCCATTATTAATTTTAGTAATTAAATAATTTTATGTTAATTAAGTAAGTTAACAAATGTTTTATTATGAGTGCGATTAACCGTTTACCGCAATTAACCGCATCAATTTTAACCGTAACCGCGGTTAAGCAAAATTGCGGTTAAATGCAAACACTAGGCATAAGTCCGATTTAAACCAAAATCAATAGACTTTGGCCGATATAAATCGGTAAACCAAGTTTTATCAAAAAATCTTAATATTTGCGACCTGTAGCGTGCGCACAAGAATACATGGAGAGCCAGACGGACGGACGGAAAAATTAAAAAAACAACATTACTTATAATCAATAATAGAAATATAGCGCGACTATGCATTTTCAAATAAAATTACCGTGATGGTTGAAACATTTGTGTCATCTTTTTTCATGAACTCGAGGTAAAAGTGTGTAAAAACAACTCAAAAATAGCCAAAAAATTAGTAAAAAGGTTAAAGTCGGGCATGCCGACTATACAATACCCTACACCAGTCTGGGTAAAAGCCAACTAATGTTTGGATCCGAAATTCGAATGGGTTAATAGGGGCTTGTGTCAAAATTTTCTATAATGTGAGTCAGCGCACCAAATTTCATTAAAATATCTTAATATTTGCGATCTGCAGTTTGTAACCAAGCCAATTTTGGGGGGACCCTTATATGGGCACTAGGTCTAAACATGCACCGATGTTCACCAAAATCAACAAGCTTCGTCCTTGGGCCAAAATAGGTGTGTACCAAGTTTCATCAAAATATCTTAATATTTGCGACCTACAGCGTATAAATCGGTATACGGGGGTTTTCAAAGTTGCTCATTTAGAATTTGAGGTAAAATTTTTCAAATTCAAAATGGCGAATCCAATATGGCGGCGTAAATTTTAAAATTTCTTCTGATTTACATGAAAATTAGTATACGGGGGTTTTCAAGGTTGGTGATTTCGAATCTGAGGTAAAAATTTTCAAATTCAAAATGGCGGATTCAATATGGCGGCGTAAATTTTAGAATTTCTTCTGATTTGCTTGGGTAAAAATGTTAACTGTGTAATATTCAAACTTTTTTGTCCAAAATCTCAAAAAAGAAAATAAAAAAATATTTTTTTTTAAATCTGGGGCATATTATAGCAGAAAATTGAACAAGTAGAAACTTTTGTAGAAACTATTTTTTTTTTTAATAAAGCTATTTAAAGTTTTGCTTTACACTTCATTATCTAAAGTAATTTCATTTTATTTTTAATTTCATTTTTATTGTTTAATAAAGCAATTTAAAATTTCTTCTTTGTTCGTTCAGATTTCTCAGGATACTCTTTCTTTGGAAGCCCTATTGAAGCTGCAGTTGGCTTAGTTTTAATTGCCAAAATAAATTCAGCGTTTAGCCAGAGTTCGTTTTGCATCTGAAATATGTTTATCTTCATATGAGAACTCTCCCATCTAACTGAGATATTCTTACAAGAAATTCGCACTTTCTCCTTCCCATAAGTCGATTCCTCATTCACAACATTGCCGCAGTCAGCTTTACCAATAATAAAATTGTAAACAGTAGTATCTTCTCTTTCTTTTGCTCATCCAACCAAATTTCCGCAAGTTCGCTATTTTGCAAGAGGAGGCTGCCTACCAAAAATTATATTTCTCAAAACACGGAAAAAATCGCAACATGAAATTAAAAGTTAAAGTTAAACTCAAAATTCTTTATTTAACACGTTTCTGATTGTTTAAACATAGCCAAATTCGGCCAACTTTTTAAAAGATTATCCAAAGTTCATTTTTCAGAAAAAAAAACTTGAATTAAAAGTTATGTCAGAAGTAGAGTTTTTCGGCAAAAAAAAATTATTTTTAATAAAATCTTTCTCTTGAACCATTAAGCACTTACTATCACTTTTGTTTTCAATATTTAGTTTAAATTTATGTTTTTTTTAACTACCCAGTGTAGAAAATCATTACCAGATATGTGGTTATGTAAGTACATACTTGGTAATGGTAACTACTTACTTTTGTTATTACATTTCTTATTACCTTTATATGGCGATGTCGCGAAAAATAATGAGTTGTCGTTACACACCAGCTTCCGAAAAATCAAAAAATATATCGTTACCTATGTGCTTACCAGTACTGACAAAAATAATGAGTCTAAGAATAGATTTTCAAAAAAATTATTTATATAAAAAAAAATATTTTTTATTGTATTTTTTTTTTTAAATAAAATTTGCTGGTGCGGGAATCGAACCTGGGTCTACAGATTGCCAGTCAACAGCTCTATCATCTGAGCTATATCGATATGTAATATTTAATAGTTAAAAACATAATTGACCTGCTGCACACAAGTAAGCTTACTCGCCAACATACAAAAAATCAAAAAATATGTGGTTACATATATCCTTACCAGTGTTTAAAAAATATTGAGTCTAAAAATAGATTTCAAAAAATTTTCAAAAAAATCTAAAAAATTATTTTCTATATGAAATAATGATAAAAATAAGTCATTATCAGTAACTTATTATTATATGTTTTAAAATAATGCAGAAGGTAAGTGGGTGTCACTACTGATACTCCAAAAAATAATGATATGTCATTACCGTTTCTACACTGGGTATTTAAAGAAATTTAAAAATTCGACTAAATTGCACTGTGTATACTGCGTTCAACACTTTGCTCACATACAATGACTTTGACAACTTGCTAAGCAGTCTTTGTTAAAAACAAAACTTGCCGTTATTTGCTTTTATGTGTTCTTAATTGAATACCAACAAAAAAATTCATTCTTGAATGTGCGAAAAATGACTGCCACAAAAATGGGTCAAATTACCCTAGTGCACTGGGAAGTAATTAAAATAAAAAAATATTAAATTTTAAATGAATACATTTTGGTTAGATCACAGCAAACATTTTCAGACTAATTTAATGTTAAATCAAACATTTAAATCTAAACTTGTTAAAAGTTTTACTATCTCTTGTAAACACAATTTAACTTTGTAAGGAGTTTTTCCTTTTTTGTATCAGTGTGAAATATCCCCAGAGGCATATAAGAACATATAAAAATAATTGTGTATTAAAAAAAATTGAGACAGAACTTGGCAAAAAAAAAGTTGCCAACCCCCATTCCCACAATTGAGAAAATGTAAGTATAGATTGCCCAAACAAGGATATTGACAATAATCGACAGTTAGTAAAACATTTTATGGCATCATTGGTCATTTAACACCCACAAGGACGTTTGAAAATATTGCGAAAAGAATTTGAAACTTTTTTTAGGACATGGCAAAAAAAAAAAACTAACAAAAAACCAAGTCATTTTTATAAGTTTTTATTTATTGCATGTTTTTATTCGGAATCAAAAAATTTAAAGGGGGAGTGTTAAAAAGAAGTTTTATTGAGGAAATAAGTTTTGCAAGGTAAATGAACTTTAATAGCTTAACATTTAAATGGAAAGTAATACAAATTGAACTTTAATACTTATCCATTTGACTTTTCTTAATATGTTATTTATGGTATAATCCAGTTGGAATTTCTTCCTCTAAGTGGCATTATATTGTTTTAATTTCCATTTGGTTATGCGTTGGTTGGAAAAACACATGTCATTTTCAAAATCCACAAAAAAAATCACATAAATTATTAATATAAGACAATAAAACATATTGTTGTTTTAATAAATAAATACTTAAATAATGAAAACATGTTTCTGCCAAAACAAAATAATTTGCACATTGATATGGTTGGAAAACCACCCCATAATTTATGTCTCCTCTCCAATTAAATACACTCATAGAAATAAACCTGTAAAAATAGCAGAAAAAACTACTAAAAATTTGTTTGAAAAAAAATTACCTTGCAGAAAAAAAATCTGAAATTAGCAGATTTTTTTACTAAATACTAGTAAGATAAAAACAGAAAAAACAAAACTGTTAAATTTGCAGAATTTTAATTATATTTGAGTTAATAGAAAATTTCAAATTATGCTGAAAAATCTGAAGAAAAATTTTCCCAGTTCTAGTACCATGTTATTATATGGGCAAATTTACGGAACCGAGCGATTCCATGTAACTCGGGATTTAAACCATTTTAATAGCAATATATATTATTTTTGATGATATCAGCATTTTCGAGGCAACGAATTTGATCCGGCGGACATCTAAAATTTTAATATTTATACCGTTAATGTGCTCTACTCAATTAAAAACCACCCTAATTTACCCTAATTTTGCTTGTAACTTTCAAAAGTTTTTCAACTCTTTTGTGTATAACTTTTTCAGCATAAGAGGAAATCGGCTGAAACCTTTGGTGGATAATAATTATGATGTTATGTTTTTTGTTGAAAAAAATAGGTGCCCTCAATTAGGAACAAATGGTAGGTCTTTAAAATCTGTAACTCTGTTTTTGAATAATAAATAATTTCAATAATTGATTAGTGTGCCATAAGAAATAAAGAAGTTGTGATAATATGAGATAATTATGTCTTCATGTCTATGAGTGAAGAACTTAAAATTTTATATTTTTTGCAAGAGACAACGCAGTGTGAGGAACAATTAGTTGCAGTCCTGCGTGATCGGTATAATTTTGCAGCTTTTCAGAGATTATTGTAGATAAACATAATGTAGAAACGAAATGGATAATCCGATCATTTTAGCACTTACACATAACAATACTAATGGCGATATGTGTTATATAAGCCATATCTCAACCATTAATTCTTTTATCTGTGGATTTAGCAGTCCATTCAAAGTTGAATTTTTAGAGTATTGTGCAGAGGAAAGTGACGTAAAGCCTAAAAAAATATCCGATCTGTTTAGCACTCAACATAATGATAGTTGTGATAACATCTAGCGTTTAAAATAGATTGGACTCTATAATTCTTTAAACTGTGGATGTGCCTTCAATATGAATTTAACGTTTTAGAGATTTCTGGGGAAAGATATGTTGTAGAGAATACAAAATTCATCCAATTCATTTAGCACTTTCAGATAATAAAGGGTGGTCCAACCATAATGCCCGATGTTAATTGTGAGTCACACCTTAACGTCAAGCTTTTTGCCCAACTTAATTTGACATTTCTTTGTTTCAGTGTTTGACAAATTCAACCATGGGAATTTACATAATTGAGCAGCGCGTTAAGATTGTTGAAGCCTTTTACGATAATGGGCGTTCAAACCAAAATGCATTTCTTGTGCACTTCGTGATTTCTTTGGTCAGCATAAGCGACCAAATGTGTCCACAATCGGGAGAAATTTGCACAAATTTCAGCAAAGCGGTAGGAAAAGTGAAAACACCTGTGCATGGTCGCCTAGTGCGTTCTGCGGAAAACATTTCTGTTGTTCGCGATAGTCTGGCAGAGGAGCCGTCAACCTCGACTCGTTG
This sequence comes from Leucophora obtusa, assembly GCA_949987735.1. Classification (NCBI taxonomy): domain Eukaryota; kingdom Metazoa; phylum Arthropoda; class Insecta; order Diptera; family Anthomyiidae; genus Leucophora; species Leucophora obtusa. The sequence goes on along the minus strand of OX465295.1, from coordinate 289,084,362 downwards.
TCGTGCTGAACAATTGAACATCTCACGAACATCACTGATGCGGATATGGACCTGGATTATATGTGCTTCAAACATCATAGTGCCACTTGCCACACAGCCAACGAAACAATGCCTCTTTCGCGCGAGAAATTTAATGGCCGTGTAATCTCACGTCGCGGCGATGTTAATTGGCCGCCACGATCATGTGCTTTGACACCGTTGGACCTCTTTCTTTGGCGATATTTAAAAGAAAAAGTGTACGTCCCTGAGCCAAGAACAATTCAAGAGCTAAAGGATGAGATAATTCGGCACATTAACGACATTGAAAATATGGACCATCGGGTAGAGGTATGCCAGCGAAGCAGTGGCGAGCATTTGGCCGATATTTTGTTTCACATATACATAATTGTCATAGATGCTTCTATTATAAAAAATAAATATTAAGGTAATTCTCTGAAAACTTTTTGTTTTATTTACAATTAACATCGTGCGTTTTGGTTGCACCACCCTTTAATAGTAATGACGATATGGACATATTTGACCCCATAATTCTTTAAACCGTGGATGTGCCAATTAATTTTGTGCTGCAATTTAGGGGCGAACTCCATGTGGACACTAGGTCCAAATATAGACCGATTTAAATCAAAATCAGTAGACTTCGTGCTTGGGTCGATATAACTTGGTCTACCAAATTTCATCACAATATCTTAATATTTTCGACCTGTAGCATGAACACTAGACCGTACCACCTTACAGAAAAAAGTGTGCAAGGCAATTCCAAAAAAAAATTTTGTTCTTTTTGCCTTTTTTGATTTCTCGTTATAGTTTCGGCATTTAAAGTCGGATTTTAAAGTGTGATATATCGATTTTTTTGCCTCGAGGAGACCAGTGTTTTCCTGTAAAGGAAAAATCCAATGAAAAAAAATTTAAAAAGGCCTCCCCTTCGTTTGGCAACCAAAAAAATATAAAAAATTTCTACTAGATTTATCGAAAAACTTCCTTAGCAAAAGTTTAATGATTTTTTGCGAGCTTTAATTTTCTGACATTAGGGTGGTATATTAGGGTGGTAGCAACTGAGATCTGGTGGGTAAATACTAGAACGGAATCAAAAATGTAAATATAGCGCGACTATTCGTTTTCGAATAAACTTACCGTGATGACTGCAAAACTTGTGTCATCTTTTTTAATTAACTCGAGGTAAAAAGCAACTCAGAAATAGCCAAAAAAAAGGTTTTTGTTAACTTTGTCCTCAATTTGCTCAAAAACCAGATGTGTTGGAAAAATTTGGACTCAGCACGGAAAGGTTACTTGAAAATTGTGACCAAAATCCAAAAATTTAAAAATATTTACTAGCGAAAATGTGTGCGGGTTTTTGTTTATAACTTTTTGAGAACTCAAAAAAATTTATTCTCGCGAACAGATTACTTCTTTTTAATATATTTTAAATAAGTTAATCTAGAAAAAAAAAACGTGGCCACTAATTTGATATATAAACTAGTTTTGAAGAACAAGTTTTTTAGGTAACGGTACTATTTTTGCAGAAACAGAACAAAATATAAGTGACCCTATATTTTTCACGAGCACCATATAAAGATCACCCAAAAATAGTAATTTTCGCTCGCTACACGCAAAGAAAAAACATGGTTGGGATGACCATATTCGAAGAGCATCATATATTTTTGGGTTTATGATTGCGACAATCATATTATGAAATACCTTTTTCTATCATAATATGATCCCTTAATTACCACATTGTGATTCTAAACTGATCCCAATATTATAATATTATAGTCCTGTATATCATACTATGATCCCTATAGTTGTTTTCCCAGCATTCTCTTGAAGGTGAGTAAAAAAGCTGTGCATGATTTGTTTTATTCACAATAGTACATTTATTTATTCAATGACTAATTTATAAACTTAAATAATTTAAATTAATTTTAGTTATCACTTATATATAACTAAAAATAAATTATGGAAACATCTGATAACAGCGCGTAGAAAAATATTGTTAAAAATACAATTTTACAATGCATCCGAAATGATCATAACTTGTTCTCAGTGATCATATTATTTTCCTAATGATCATAATATTTTCCTCATGATCATAGTATGGTAATGAAAAAAATGTTGTGATCATTTGGGATCATATTATGATCACCAGGAACATATTATGAATAGTACGTAAATATTATGATCATTTCGTCGTGCACTTACATTTTTTTTTTTAATTTTGCACTTTTTTCAATTTTTTTTTCGTACAAAACTAAAATCTATCACACTTCTTATTACAGACGTTCTCAATAAAATCAATTACTTTTTTCACTTAATTTATAGCACTAAACAAATTATTGCATAATAAACAATAATTTCATTTAAGTATTGCTTGACAATCTATATCTCTGTAGACTTCTTGGGTAGAGCGATTTCTTTCTTCCAAAATCAATGTCACTATTAAAATTAATACAAATAAGATATTTTTCTATTTTTTAAGTCTTTTTTTAATACATTACAACTTCTTTTCACAAAATCTTAAACAAGACTGACGCTAACTTATAGATAACACTCTTAAAAATATATACTGTACATCTCATGGTTGTCGAAACTATAGCAATGATTGTGAACATGATTTCTCTCAACTCAGATAATAATATGATTGTAATTCGAAGAAAGGAATATGATATATGATTGTAGACGAGAGAAATATTATGATAATCGACAAAAAGAGAGATTTTAATAATAAAATGGTTATAGGTGACCATATCATTTGTAAAGTATGATTAATACATTAATAATTTGATTGCAACAACCATGTATGGCAGTAGTGACCATAGTTTGGTAGCTGTGATCATATTGCAACCATATCTTTTCTCTGCGTGTATAGATCGCAAATATAAAAAATATTTTGATGATGAATTTGGTACACCTACTTGTAGCGGCCCCGGAACGCACTGCCCATATAAAGGTCTCTCCAATATTGTCTTATTGCACGATACGCTCGCAAATACGAAGATGTTTTAATGAAATTTGATACGCTGAGTCAGATGGAGCGAAGAACAGAGCCTATTGAATCTAGATATGATCGGTTCATATTTAGATCTATCGCGCATATGGACTATATTTTCGATTATGTATCTCTTAAATACGACTAATATTAGGTAAACTCAAAATTTCTTAGAGTTTTTCTAACTTTTTATAATTTTATAGACAATTTTCGAGAAAACTCCATTTCAACCAATTCGAATTTCGGAATTTCCAAACATTACCCAGTAAAATTTTTTACAATCGGTAGACAACCACACCAATTATGCAACTGGTTCCAATGCAACCACTTCCATGGAACTGCTTCCGGAACCTGTTCCACGTATCCCATATGGAAGGTATGACTGACATAGAATGAATTCTAGAACTAGTTCCAGAACTGATTCTAGGGCAACCGTTTCCACTTTGAAGCTACAGAAGTGGTTGCTTTTGGGACAATTTCAAACAAAAATAATCGGTGTTACAATTGACAATAGAAGGGGTTGTAAAGGAAACGTAGCTATTCTACAACCGATTCTTTAAAACAGAAAATTTTCCTGGGTAGGTAACTTTCAACCACACAGCTCTAGGGTATAATATAGTCGGCATTCCCCACTTTATATTTTTTACTCGTTTTCCAATATTATACATACATAATATATTTTTCTTTCATTTTTCATCTTTAAGGATTCTTTCTATAACTACTATAAATCATTATTGTTGTCTTTTGCACATACTTCCAAGTGTGCCGACAACGCCAGCGTATTATCACCCCCATATCAATGTATATGTTGAAGCGAAGAATTGTAATGTACACATTCCTTAAGATTTGTCAGATTTGTTTTAAATATGGCAACATATGAGTTGGAAACATTTTTAATGATTCATGTTCCCACTTTTCGTATTAACGCTGTATTTGTATTTTATTTGGGTAAAATTACTTTAAAATCGTTTAAATTTCAGTCATGATAATTACTAATTTCACATTTTTTTTGTTACTTTTAAAATTTTGCATACGTCATTAACACTTCTGGTATAAATTTACATGATTCGACATTATTTTTGGGTTGGCTAATGAAAGTGTTGTAAAAACATTGCACACACAGACACTTTTACTTACAGATTGGCTTGCTCGTATACGGAAGGAAGTCATTTATTTATTCTTAAATGTAGCCTTATTGTAGTAAAATATTTGTGTTAAATATTTGTAAGTGTTAACGAAAAGTTTTTTATTGTTTCAAAAGTATTTTGCTTTTTAATTAAGAGAAATTAATTGTTTTTGTATTCGGAAAGAGTTCAAATGTTATTATGGGTAAGTAAGTAATAATTATTAATGGATGAATAACCAAACAAAATAAATTTAAAATGTTTACTAAATGCAACTGAACTATAATTCTTTATCCAGTAACGGTTAAACGATCACGATATAAAGAACACAACCTGGACATCGTTGGCACTTTACACGCCAAACTTGTGTCTCTCTAGCCAAGTCAATCGTCCAGTTAGGCCTCGAGTTCTTCTTTTCGAATTGAAGCTACTCACTCAACAAACAAAACTCTGTAAAAAACCGGAAAGAGCTGAATCAAACCACTATGTGGAGATGGTATAATAAGTTTGTGCTGATGTTTGTAACACCAAAAAATATTGGACCTAGACATACAGTGGTGGCCACGAATTTAACACAATTCAAGTTTTTTTCTAATTTTATTGTTGTTGCCTTTATTTTTAAAGATTAAACTAGTGGCTAAATTCGCCACGAAAGGCAAGCAGATGGTTCAGAAAATTGTACAGAATTTTAACGTAATGTTTTTTTTTTCATTTTGTCACTTGTTTTAAGTGGGCGTGGCTTTTAACGAAATATTAGCGATATCAATTTTAAATAGTAAAATTTAGGCACTACTGATCGGTTCTGTACAAGCTGTATATTTTTGGAAATCCTATAAAATTTCCTTAAGTTTTGCGTTATTTTTATCTACAAACAGGTGCCAGACTTAAAATTGCAGGACTTTAAACATGACCAAATTTTTCATTGTTTTTAGCGATTTTTAATAAAGTTAACAGCACTGAAATAGATATTACCTCAAATTTCGTTAATGCACATGTTTGACGGTATATTAATGCATGTATGGAGATTTATGTATTCACGTATTCAAAAGCATGCAGGTTTATGAGCAGGGCAAGGACTTTCATGCAAATGCATGTTTGTAGTCAGTGGTCCAAAAATGATTTTGTTCAAATACTTTTCCGAATCAAAGAATTTGCAAAAAAAAATGGCATCGATTTGTTGTTGCATATTTTTGCATATTTTGTTATAAATGCATATTTTTGCATATTTTTCTTTTAATTGCATATTTTATTGCATATTTTATGATTTTTATTGCATATTTTGCACATTATCGCATATTTTTTAATATTTTTAAATATGAAATTCGATTCAAGAATTCATACTTTAAAACTAAAAAAAATTCTAAAGAATTAATTACTTGGAAGCTCTGTTGGTAATATAACACTACACTAGAAAGAGAAACACATAGTATACAATATGTTGTCATTCACTAACACAGTTTTTATAGATGTAATTTTAAATTAACGTTTTCGGGTATTATTGCTCACAAACAGAAAGTTGAAAAATTTTATAAAAATATTTTAAAGAAACTTGTCCCCGAGCATTAATTTCTGTCACTTTTTTCTCTGAGTTACGAAAGTGAGTACGATTTTATAGTACACATATTTAAGTTCTATTTTATAATAGTTTTTTTCAGGTAAAATGCCAGACACAAAAATATATTTAACTATGTGTATTTGAAGACATATTCAGTATGTGCGTTCCCGTACGTTACCGCGGGTTCCCGCGGGAACCCAAAACAGCCCAAACAACAACAATTTACACGTAATTTTGAGTACGGGAACGACTTTGGGCTAGTTTGTGTAACTTCGGTAAAGTATGGGAACAGACATAGTGTGTTCGTTTACTCGAATTTCTTACTACTTTTACTACAATGGCAAAGTTTTGTTTACTTTTTGTATTGAATTTTTCCAGCTGTAGTAAATATAGTAACTTGTAGTAAGTAAACGAACAACCTTATTGTAACCGATACCTGAATTTTTACGTTTATGTTAGTTTTTAATAAATAAGGCAAGGAATTTCATGCAAATGCATGTTTTATCTCGATAGTCCAAAACTAATATGAACTAAATATTTATCCGAATCATCAAATTTAGAACAAAATGGCATCGATTTGTAGTTGCATATTTTTGCATATTTTGTCATAAATGCATATTTTTCCATATTTTGACTTTAAATGCATATTTGGAGCCTTTTTAATGCATATTTTGTGCTTTTTAATGCATATTTGTGCATATTTTTCATTTTTAGGACAATTTTTTATTTTGTAAAAAATATAAAAACTTGATACATTTTCATATTTTGATTCAATCAAAATAAACATTCTTAAATCCTTATTGACCTATGGGAAATCTTCGAATCTGTTTGCAAAATAACTAACTTAAATACATTTTTAAGTTTTGGAGTGCATTATTTTTGCAAAAATAATAGTTTTTAGTGCATAATTCTTATATTTTTAATGCATATTTTTCTTTTTTAACCGCATATTTTAGGCGCATATTTTCCATTTTTAATTGCATGAAATTCCTTGTCCTATTAATAAATATAATAAAAAAAACATTTATTTTAATTGCATATTTTTTGGTTTTTAGTACATATTTCTTTATAAATGCATATTTAAGTGCACATTTTCCATTTTATAGTGCATATTTTAAGCGCATATTTTCGATTTTTTAGTGCATGAAAGTCCTTGTCCTGTTTATGAGCAAGCACGAACGTACATTAAACCTGTATGAATCCATATATGCCGATTTTTAGCCGGGTAACCAAAAAATTGATAAATATTCTACAGAAAGAATTTTAAAAAACCTTTTGTAATTAAAAAGTTATATGGGCAAATCTATGGAACCGGGCGATTCCATGTTACTCAGGATTTAAACCATTTTAATAACAATATATAATATTTTTGATGGTATCAGCATTTTCCAGGCAATGAATTTAATCAGGCGAATATCTTAAATTGTAATATTTATACTGCTAATGTGCTCTACTCAATTAAAAACTACCCTAATTTAGCTTGCAACTTTCAAGAGTTTTTCAACTCTTTTGGTTATAACTTTTTCAGCATAAAAGGAAATCTCCCAAAACCATTGGTGGATAATAAGTATGATGTTAAAAAATATCCCACTTGTTGAAAATAAATAGGTGCCCTCAATTAGGAACAAATGCCAGTTCTTCAATATCTGTAACTCTGTTTTTTGAATAACGAGTAATTTCAGACATTTTTAATTTTTGCGCTTTCTCAATGCAATTGAAAATCCGCAGTTTGAGAAATAATTAGTTGCAGTCCTGCGTGATCGGTATATGTATATCGGTGATACTATTATTGTGTGTAAGTGCTAAATGGATCGTACTATTAGTTTGGTATCCAGACCCATTTTAGGTTAAATTTTGTAGCTTTTAATAGATTTTTGGAGCTAAAAGTGATGTAGAAGCCAAACGGATAATCCGATCGTTTTAGCACTTACACACAACAATATTAATTGCGATATATGTATGTCATATAAGCCAGATTTCAGCAATTAATTCTTTTATCTGTGGATGTGCTAGTCAATTTAAAGTTGGATTTTTAGCGTATTGTACAGCGAAAATTGATGTAAAGCCTAAAAATAAAATCCGATCTGTTTAGCACTTTCACATAATGACAGCTATGATAAGATCTACCGTTCCAGATAGATTGGACTACAAATTCTTAAAACTGTGGATGTGCCTTCAATTTGAATTTAACCTTTTAGCGAATTTTGGAGAAAGATATGTTGTAGATAATACGAAATTCATCCGATCCGTTTAGCACTTTCAGATAATAACAGTAATGAACATATGTACCATTCAAGACATATTTGATCCCATAATTCTTTAAACCGTGGATGTGCCATTCAATTTTGTGCTGCAGTTTTGAGCGAAATTTATATGGGCATAAGTCCAAACATAGACCGATTTAAACCAAAATCAATAGACTTCGTCCTTGGGCCGATGTAAATCGATCTACCAAATTTTATCAAAAAAATCTTAATATTTACGACCTGTAGCGTGCGCAGGAGAGACAGACGGACGGACGGACGGAAAAATTAAGAAAACAACATTACTTTAATCAATAATGGAAATATATCGCGGATATGCATTTTCGAATAAAATTACCGTGATGATTGAAAAATTTGTGTCATCTTTTTTCATTAAATCGAGGTAAAAGTGTGTAAAAACAACTCAAAACGAGTAAAAAGGTTAAAGTCGGGCATGCCGACTATAGAATACCCTACACCAGTCTGGGTAAAAGCCAACTAATGTCACCAAAATCAATAGGCTGCGTTATTGGGCCAATATAGGTCTGTGTACCAAATTTCATCAAAATATCTTAATATTTGCGACCTGCAGCGTATAAACAGTATAATTTTGGTAGGACCCTTATATGGGCACTAGGTCTAAACATGGACCGATGTTCATCAAAATCAATAGGCTTCGTCCGTGGGCCAAAATAGGTCTGTGTACCAAATTTCGTCAAAATATCTTAATATTTGCGACCTGCAGCGTATAAACAATATAATTTTGGTAGGACCCTTATATGGGCACTAGGTCTAAACATGGACCGATGTTCACCAAAATCAATAGGCTTTGTCCTTGGGCCAACGTAGGTCTGTGTACCAAATTTTATCAAAATATCTTAATATTTGCGACCTGCAGCGTATAAACCATATAATTTTAGTAGGACCCTTATATGGGCACTAGGTCTAAACATGGACCGATGTTCACCAAAATCAATAGGCTGCGTTACTGGGCCAATGTAGGTCTGTATACCAAATTTTATCAAAATATCTTAATATTTACGACCTGCAGCGTATAAACAGTATAATTTTGGTAGGACCCTTATATGGGCACTAGGTCTAAACATGGACCGATGTTCACCAAAATCAATAGGCTGCGTTATTGGGCCAATATAGGTCTGTGTACCAAATTTCATCAAAATATCTTAATATTTACGACCTGCAGCGTATAAACAATATAATTTTGGTAGGACCCTTATATGGGCACTAGGTCTAAACATGGACCGATGTTCAAAAAAATCAAACTTGTTCGTCCTAGGGCCAACATAGGTCTATGTACCAAATTTCATCGAAATATCTTAATAGGTGCGACCTGTAGAGTGCGTACAAGATTGCATGGACAGACAGACAGACGGACGGACGGACGGGCGGACGGACGGTGGGTCTACGACCAATATTTTTTGGTGTTACAAACATCAGCACAAACTTATAATACCCTGACCACATAGTGGTGTAGGGTATAAATAGCCAAAAAAAAAAACAAATGTTTTTGGTAACTTTGACCTCAATTTGCTCAAAACCCATATGTTCTGGAAAAATTTGGAAACCAAATTCGGACTCAGCATGGAAAAGTTACTTGAAAATATGTGGTCGCATTCACGAAAAATCCAAAAATTTTAAAATATTTATTAGCGAAAATGTGTGCGGTTTTTTGTTTATAACTTTTTCAGCACTCAAAAAAAAATTATCCACGCGAACAGATTACTTCCCAGCAAAACTTTCTTTAAGGTTTGTAAGAAGAAATTAAGGTATGTAACCTCTTACTTTGCTATTCCAACAGCTATTATTTTAACAAGGGCATGTCATTGGAGGTATGTACTTTCCAAAAGAGGGCTAGGTAACAACATAAGAACATGTTACTTTAATGTTACATGTTAGGAGTTACGTAACCATTTACGTAACCGATACTGAGCACAATACTACTTACATAACAGCTTAAAGTAAGGCCAAAAAAATGTGTTACAAACAGGTCTGAAATAACATATTAAAATTATGCGCTTACTTACTGTATAAAAATATATACTTACTTCTTACAAAAAAAATTAAAATAAGATGTTATTGTGTTGGTTTTTTATAAATGCTAAAACGAAGCATATTCATATTTAATTAATATTTACTCAGATTAATATAAAGTTAACAAAAAACATAAAAAAGATATTTCAGTCAATATGTATAAAACATATAAATTATTTGTATCGAATATTTTAAATAGAAAATAACACTCATGTATCGCATTACAAATAACTCCTTATTTTGAGGTATTTGAATACACCATCGGTAATAAGTGGCTATTTCTATAAAGTGATCACGTATCACATTAAAAGTAACTCATTATTTTACGGTTTTAAAATATCCCATCTGTAATAAGTCGCTGCTATTATTTAGAACTCATGTTGTGTTTAACAAGTAACTCTTTTCTTTGAGGTGTTTAAATATATCATTGGTAATAAGTTTGCTATTACTACCCAGTAGTTATGCAGCACATTATACGTAAGACATTACATTTTAGTTATGAAATAATGCAATGGTAAGGGATATGGTATTACCAGGAAATGTGTTCTGTAATACCAACATATTACCAAGGTTTTGCTGGGTTCTTTTTAATGTATTTTAAATAAGTTAATCTAGAAAAAAAATGGGTGCTACTAATTTGAAATTTTTCATTTTTAAAATCTGAAATCGACCTGTTTCTTAGATTTTCCCATATGCAACTAAATTTAAAATTCTGAAAAAAGTCGTTTTTTTTTGATTTTATTAAACAAATAGTTTTTATTTCAAATTTATTTTTATCGGGATAAAAAATGATTGCTTTAAAGCAGTACCAATTAGACGTACCAATTTGTTGGTACACATACCATTTTTCAGGGTCTTGTACCAGTTACCAACTGAAAATTGTGTTGGTACGCAATAATACCAACTTCTATAACTTATGATTTCAATTTTGTTTTTTATTAAAAGTGTAAAGGAAGAAACGAAAACAGATGTTTTACTGACACTTTAATCGCCACAAAATTTGAAATACTATTCACAAGTGTGGCGACAAGCTACAATCTAATTTTTTATCCATTTTGTTAAAAAAAAACAATATATTTTTATATCATCAAAATACAATGTATTTGTAGTTGTAGCGTACCGACTTAACTATAACTTATATCCCATTTTTTGTCGTTTATGAGAACAGCTGTTCTTTGAATGTAAATTTTTTTCTTTTGTGAGGAAATTTTTGTTAAAATGACGCTCACTACTGTTATTGCAGATTATCATGTCATCAACAGATGAAGAAAAAGAAAATTACGATTCTGATGGCCCTTCAACGCCTAAAAAAAATTCGTGTCGGTATTGGTGATACTCTACGTGAAATAAGTTATAGAAATATTTATATATTCGTGCAAATTAATCACTTACTGGTAATTGATTAAATAAGTACTGATTAAGTCTTTTTTATATTAACATTTTATTCATAAATTTGTTTTGAACTAAATAAGAAATTTTCCAAGGTAAAAAGTTTTATTTTGCCAATATGACCAACTATTTTACAATGTAGGGTAACCACTTATTTCCTAAATTCTGAGTAACCACTTATTCTATCTTTGTGAGTAACTACTTATTCTTTCACCGTGGGTAACTCGTTATTCCCACTTTTTTTGTAAGCGAGAGGGTAATGACCACCCATGAATTTTTGGACATCGCGAACAAAAGTAATGTTGCGAGTAAATAGCCTGGTAAGTAGTGAAACCCTTTGTATGCTACTTACTCGCTTAATTACTCAGTAATGTATGTTTTTGCTTGGATATTAAACATATGTTGTGAGTACACCAATTTTTTGTTTTAAATACCAGCTTTTAGCGACATCTATACCAGGTTTTTTGGCCACTATCTAACATCACTGCTTTAAAGGAAAAACATTTTTTTATTGTTTTTTCTTTAATATCTTAAATGTTAAATGGCGCTCCTAGACGAGAATAAGAAATTCTCATTGAATTTGTGATTTAACCTAATAAATATTTGTAGAAATTCTAAAACGGATAGGGACCAGAGATACAAGCCAGCCGATCTCAGCCGGTTAGCCGCCGCCAGCCGACACCTTTGCCAAGCCGATTCAGCCGCCGACAACAATCGGCTGAGCCGACAACAAAATGAAAAATGTTTTTCTTTCAATTTGTTTTTAATTTAATTGTTTATAAATTCGTTTAAATCTAATTATTTGAAAAGGTAAAATTTTTTTTACGATATCATTGCTTTAAAAAATGTTTTTGCATCCAACTGGCTGTAGCACAACTAAGCGGTTTTGTTGATACAACAATTCTACGGGTTTAATTATGTTAATATTTTTGAGCAAGTTATCAATTAGTAACCAGAGCTTCGAAGAATTAATTTCTTAATTCAATTTGTGAGTTCTGAATAGAGAATTTAATTAATTTGTTCACAAATACTATACATTAAATGGAATAAATTTAATTTTGGCACCTTTCGATTTCTTTTTTAACGAATTAATTCAATTGCTACTATAATTCTTTTCATTAACTGCATTGAATAACTTCACTTGTAAACGCGTGCAATTCAATGAATCAAACGGAAAAAAATTTAATTAATACCCACTGAATTAACTCACTATCGAATTTATTGAATTTCAGTTTCGTTCAATGTACTAAAAATTGTTTTTTTTATTAAAAAAATATACGTTCACTGAATTAAAAACCGAAAATTATATTCACTGAATTCAAAAGTGTTTTCTGCCGTTCAGTAGACTTACAAAAATTGCATTACAATGACGTAATTAAACTTCTTTTTAATTTTTATACTACATTTAAGTTGCATTTACATCTGCACCCAAATCCCGAGTTTTCGATTAAATTGCGATCCCAATGAAAATCTCATATGAAACCACGAGATTCCCCATACAAACAAAATCTCGTAAATTCCCGAGGTTTGTAAGAAACCTTACGAAAATCTCATAAATTTGGAGACTTTCGTAAGGTTTGTAAGAAACCTTACGAAAATCTCATAAATTTGGAGACTTTTTTTTTAGAACATTACAAAAAATAATTAATATTTAAAGATTTCTGTTCAAGTTAATTTAATAAAAAAAATTTTATTCGGATTAAAAATTTTCTCACCAACTCTGTATATATGTCTATTAGGGCGGGTCGATTTAATAATCGCCCATGGCTCAGTGAAAATCGTATTCTAGGGATCAAAATAAGAAACTTTGCCAAAGGAACGATACCTCTAAAACGAATTCTACTACCCCCCAACTATTGACTTTTGTCCCGTAGGGTCAAGTTTTGAAAAATCCCACTTTGACCCATTTAGAGTGCCCCAATCGAGTCCAAATGTATGACCGACCCCCACTAACTTTGGAGGGCCGATCCACCCATGCCAGTGGCACACCCCCTGGAACTCCCCTGGGGGGTTCCCCATACAAACATTTTAAAAAATCACCATTTTTGGCACTTTATTTTATTATTTTTTATTTATTTTATTTATTTTTATTATTTTATTTATTTTTTCTCTTTAGAAATTTATTTAGTCAGAACATATGTAAATGAAAAAATTAATTTAACTTAGTAATAGAAAAGAAAATAAAAAAAATTACTGTTTGAAGTCTTTTTTGCTTTCAAGTCTGGGCAATTTCGCACGGCTCTCTAATGTCGTCGCCATAACAGCCTCTACATTTTCCGGTATAACTCGTTTGGAAACGCTAGCTAGCAATTTTTCATTTACATATGTTCTGACTAAATAAATTTCTAAGGAGAAAAAATAAATAAAATAATGAAAATAAATAAAATAAATAAAAAATAATAAAATAAAGTGCCAAAAATGGTGATTTTTTAAAATGTTTGTATGGGGAACCCCCCAGGGGAGTTCCAGGGGGTGTGCCACTGGCATGGATGGATCGGCCCTCCAAAGTTAGTGGGGGTCGGTCATACATTTGGACTCGATTGGGGCACTCTAAATGGGTCAAAGTGTGATTTTTCAAAACTTGACCCTACGGGACAAAAGTCAATAGTTGGGGTGTAGTAGAATTCGTTTTAGAGGTATGGTTCCTTCGGCAAAGTTTCTTATTTTGATCCCTAGAATACGATTTTCCCTGAGCCATGGGCGATTTTTTTGCCTCCCCACAAATCGACCCGGCCTAATGTCTATATATAGATTCCAATATAGGAAATTTCCGTGCAAATAAATAAAAGAATGAGGAAGATTCTTTTAATTTTTCTTACAGAAATTTCCAATAGTTGGTTTCTATAAAAACGCTCTACTGCTTTGATGATAAAATTTCCGATTGGGCTAAAATTTATTTAAATAACAAATTTCGATAAGTTACTTATTTGTTATACGTATTTCGTTAGCTGAAATGCAAAACCACGTAACTAACAAAAAATTCAAAATCGGTTTTTTGATCGATTATGATGCATATCAACGAGGTCCACGTCTTCTCCAATTTTTACTGTCATATAATAAAAATTAGACATATTATTAGCGAAAATCGAAAGCACGTAACTACATACTTGTTGCTTGAAAATTGTAACTAACACATATTTATTTCTATTGAATTTTATTTATTCATAGTAGGATTTGAATTTTTATATTTCACTAGCGGATAGTGCTACTACGCTCCCCTCCCCTAGTAGTCCTATTTTCTCATAATTATAGTGACTATAGTTTGAAATTTTTACTTTGTTAATTATAATAAATTTTTTTTTTGGAGATCCCACAGTCAATATGATTCGTGTATTAGCGTATGATCCCTCTGGAGTAATTTATTTTAAATTAAGTGCAACAGATGAGTTTAAGGAATTTCCACAAAGAATTGGAAACAAATTAAAAGCGTTTGAAACTTTGAAGTTGCATTTACAAAGAATAAAAATTTCAAGCAAAAAATGGCAACATCTTCAGGACCTTAAACCATTTCTTCCACCCGATTGTCATTATTATTACAATGAAATTCCATTTGAGAAGTAAAGGTTTAATTTTTTCCTTTATTTGTATTGTAGTTATTGTTGTTAATTATCTTTTGCTTTTGTAAATCATTTTTTATTTTCATATTTAAAAAAAAAATAATAAATATATAAAGCGATATATTAAATAACAAGAGAACAACTTCTTTTATTCTACATTTTATGAATGCAAAACAAAATTTTCCTTGAAACTTAAAAAAAATTCATTGTAGTTACCTAACTTAACTCTTTGAAACATTAATAAATTATTACTTTTATTCCAGAAATGAATTAATCAGTCTATATTTAGAAAATCTGCGATATTTGATTACCAAAACTCCATTTATTTTTCAATATATAACATTTTTTGTTTCTCCTGTAAAATAGTAAAAATGTTAGTTACGTGGTTTTGCATTTCAGCTAACGATTTATTTAATTTTAAATAAATAAAAATTTAGAAAAGTTTTATGACGATATTGTAATGCCATTTCCGTTAAGTTTCACAACCCCATTTACAGAATCTAATCCTTTTTCACTCCAATTCCAGCCGGGTTTTCATAAAGACTACGATAGTAGTTAAATATTAATCAAGGTTGGTTACCGAAACGAATAACGGTAAGGTAACGGTATCGAATCAACAATACCGGTACGTACCGGTATTATAAACTGCCCCAACAACATATAAAAACAAATAAAAAATTTGCATATTTGTCATTTTAAGTGTTAAAAATACAGACTTCATTTAATACAAAACAAATCCGATTCTATTGTTAATGAATTCATTCGAAAACGAATTAACTCTTCAAAGCTCTCTTAGTCCACTTTAAATAAACGTAAGCAGTAAAAAATCTGTGACACGGGATTCAAATCGATTGAAAACAGGGTTGGTAATAAAAACAGGTAATGCCGCTAAAATACCGTAATCAATTTAAAACTCTTGCAACTGACTACCGTTATTCTTAAAATGCCGTTACCGAAATAACTGAAATACCGTTATCCCTAAAATAGCTATACCGAAATAAATTAAATAGCGTTACCCTTAAAATACCGTTACCGAAATAATCGAAAATAGTGTTACCGCACCGTTTCGGTTACCACTCATGATTGAAAAACAAATTTAAACAAAAATTTTAGTTATCTTCATTTAACACATTAATGAAAATCCTCAGTACTTTAAATAATTTTGAATGTAAATTTTTAAAACATTAATGGAGATCACAAGGGGTGGGCTATTTGTTGTATAGTCCTAAAAGAAAACAGATTTTTTAAAATTTAAATTGAAAAAATACAACATTTGCGAATAGCACGATACAACATGTTTACGTATGTTTAGTGTACTATGTTTGAGTGTGTTAGTCAAATAAAAATTTTAACAACTCTGTTTTCTGTTAGGACCATACAACAGATAGCACACCCCTTGTGAACAACCTAATTAATTTAATATACTACTTCCCAATTTTTATTAACTTATACGCTTAAATTAATATGTCTGTTACCCCAACAGAAAAATTTATCAGTTTAGCAAAAATTATTACTGTGTAAAATTTTATTGTAGATTTTAGTTGATCTGAAGATTGTTACAATGAGTGTAAAATTTAACAAATGTATTTATAATTTTAACAACGATATTGTGAAATTTAAACCCAATTTTTATAAATTCGATATTTTTGCGTGTATGTATCTGTTGAAATTCTTAGAAAATTTGCATTTTAGCCGACGTTAGCCGATTAGCCGCCGCCAGTCGACACTATTTTTTTAAGCCAGCCGCCGCCGATGCGTTTGCGGCTCATCTTTAAAAATCAATCGCCGCCGACCATTTTAGCCATAGCCGCCGCCAGCCGACAGAATGGACCGGCTTGTATCTCTGATAGGGACATGCCTTCAATAGATTGTTTTTCACAATTTTCTTTATTTTGAGTTAACGTAAATACAAAAAACTAAAATCTACGTTATAACCTAGAGAGAACCCCATAAAGACAATCTGATGAGAGTGCGTGGTAGCACTTGAAAATGTATTACCTGTCAATCATTGGTTCAAGGAAAGTTTTGTCATAAGTTTTTTCTCTGTTTGTTAAATAAATTGTGAATTCTATTTCGAATTTGTCATATTTGATTTTAAACCGGACATAAATAACCGGACATAAATAACCGGACATAAAATAAGTTATAACAAAATCGTTATCACTAGATGGCACTTTGTTCAAAATATTGACAATTTTATTTTTTTATTTAAATTTAAATAATAACAAACAACAAAGTAAAAAACACAAACGGATATCTCAAATTTTGTTATTTAAATAAATTCCGCGCTTGTTTTTCCTTATTTTGTGCAGTTTTCAGCAGTTTTGTACTTTTTAAAAATAGGCTCAACTGATATTAAACCGATACTAAATAGTTTCTCAGGTAATACTAGATTTCAGCGCCCTCTATCGGTGAGTAGTGTAAGTTTTGATTTCCTATCTCTATAATTAATAGTCTCTGCAAATAACACTTTCTGTAATAAATATATTTTTTTTTAATAAACAAATATTTTTTTCCAATTTTTTGTATTATTTTTCAAATTTTATTAACCCGAGTAAAAAAGTTTTGATATAATCACATATTATTTTATGTAATTGTATATAGTAACTTATAGTTACATATGCTTTTAAATTCAAGCATATATACTTTTATATAGTCATATATTAGATATTTTTTCCTCAAAGGTTTTAATATGGAGACATATGTGATTTTATATTATTACATACTGGCCTACATATAATTGCATGTGCTATATATAAGTACATAAAGTAACATATTACAGATATAATTACGTATACGTTTATATATAATTTAGTATGACACTATACATAATAATATAATACTATATGTGGAGCCATATAAGAAATCTTTTATAATTTTTGTTAGATATGATTATATATGGACGAATATGAACCCATATATAACTTATAACGTTCTTTATAAAATCATCTATAATTATATATCATCCCACATAGGCAATTTTTTCATTTTATATAAAAATATATAAGGTCCATATAAAACCGTATTATATTATATTTGGTTCCATGTTATCAATGATTTTGAACTAGTTTGAGATTTAGTAATTACTAGGGATTGGCGCGTGACACGAAATGTTCGTGAGTCACGTTATTCACACGTGAGTAATAATTACTATACTTAAGTGATTTGTGCGTGAGCGTGAGTAAGAATAACCCGTGCATGATTCGTGTGTGAGTTTATTTTTTGCATCATATGTTTTTAGTAATTTTTACTGTTTTGCGTGAGAATTTTCTGATTGTAAGTTTTTAATATACTCATGTGTGCTGAGTAAGAAACGAAATGCTCGTGTGTGAGTAATTTGTTTTTGTTTAGGAGCATGAGTCAAAAATGGCTTACGCACCCATAACATTAACAACACTGAAGCTGTAATACGAAATTCTCTATTCTATAACTTACACTTGACTGATTTTTTATATTATATCTTGGTTGTACAGTTGTGGCCAAACATTTAAGTCAATTCAAGTTTTTTTATAATTTTATTGTTGTTGCTTTTATTTTTAAAGATCAAAATAGTGGCTAAATTCGCCACGAAAGGCAAGGAGATGGTTCAGAAAATTGTACAGACTTTTAACGTAATGTTTGTTTTTTAATTTTGTCACTTGTTTTAAGTGGGCGTGGCTTTTAACGAAAAATTAGCGATATAAACCTCTTATCAAATTACATAGTAAAATTTAGGCAGTACTGATCGGTTGTGTAAAAACTATATTTTTGTAAAACCTATAAAATTTCCTTAAGTCTTGCATTATTTTTATCTACAAATAGTCGCCAGACTTAAAAGTGGAGCACTTTAAACATGACCAAATTTTTATTTGTTTTTAGCGATTTTTAATAAAGTTAACAGCACTGAATTTTTAAAGTGAATAGTTTAATGCTTTTTTTACCACAATATAGCAAATCAGTCAAGATTTTTTTTACGTTATAGTAAAAAGCATTTCATGTTAAAATTTCAGTGTTGTTAACTTTCTTTTAAAATCGCTAAAAACAAAGAAAAATTTGGTCATGTTTAAAGTGCTTCAATTTTAAGTCTGGTGACTATTTGTAGATAAAGATAATGCAAGACTTAAGGAAATTTTATAGGATTTCCAAAAATATACAGTTTGTACAGAACCGATCAGTACTGCCAAAATTTTACTATGTAATTTGATAAGAGGTTTATATCGCTAATTTTAAAACAAGTGACAAAATGAAAAAACAAACATTACGTTAAAATTCTGTACAATTTTCTAAACCACCTCCTTGCCTTTCGTGGCGAATTTATCCACTATTTTGATCTTTAAAAATAAAGGCAACAACAAAAAAATTAGAAAAAAACTTGAATTGACTTAAATTGATTGACTTGGCCACAACTGTATATCATAATCCTATTAACTTTAAAATTTCAGTGTTGTTAACGTTATTTTAAAATTACTAAATTAAAAGAAAAAATTTTTCATGTTTATTGCACTGTCATGATAAATCTGGATAAAAGTAATGGAAGATTTATCGAAATTATAAGATCTCCAGCAGACCTGGGGTTAATCATTACATTTTGTAATTACCCTGCGGGAAATTTTAACAAACTGTCACCGAACTGGCCCCTTTATATGAAATAGGCTGATCACTTTTACATGGCGTTGTCATAGGAGGTGGAAATTGACCCCTTGTGACATGTCACAAGACAAATCCCAGGACAGGTTCCTGAACTTTGTTTTTTATGAGAGTTCAGTAACCTGTCCTAGGATTTGTCTTGTGACATTTCACAAGGGGTCAATTTCCACCTCCTATGACAACGCCATGTAAAAGTGACCATTCTATATCATATAAAGGGGCCAGTTCGGTGACAGTTTGTTAAAATTTCCCGTAGGGTAATTACACATGCAATAAGATAATTACATGTAATTGTATATGAAAAAAAACTCAACTACAATTACACATTATTTGTAATTGCAATTCAAAAAAGAACAATTGCAATTACAAGTAATTGAACATTTTTTTTTATTTAAAAAAATAATTTTTGTATATTGTTAGATATGGTCCTATATAATATGATAAAAAGTATAAGGTTAATATTTAGATATAATTGTATCAAACTATGTCTACTTTTATAACATTTTATATAATTTTATACAAAAAGATATAATTTGATGTAATTGGATGAGGACAAAATTCGGATACAATTGCATCGAATTGCATAAAATTGTATCAAATTGTACCAAATTGTATACAATTGTATACAATTCGATACAATATGATACAATGAGACGTTCTCATTTTTCGGATATAATTATATCTAATTACATAAAAGATTATATATAATTAAATATAACTTTATATGGCTCCATATCATTTTTTTTTACTTGGGAATATTTAAATAATTCCAAATATATCATAGGATATAATTCGATCCCAATATATCCAATAGTATATGATTGGATCTAAATTAATAGCATGGGATATTTTGAGACCTATCGGGATCTTAATTTGATATTATTGGATCCCCCAATTTTGAGATCTGTTTTGATCTAATTTAATCCTGTAATATATTTGAAGGATTTATTGGATATTACTGGATACCCTACTTTTGAGATGGACTTGGATAAGATTAAATGTTGATCTATATCAAATGAGATATGAATATATAGGCTAGATACAAGGTTGGCAGGCAATACCTCTAAAATATCGTTATAGATTAAAAATCCTTTCAACTGACTACCGTTACTCCCAAAATACTCCTAAAATACCATGACAGTAATAACATTATTCTTAAAATACCGATACCGAAATAAATGAAATATCGATACCTTTAAAATACCGTTACCGAAATAAATAAAATACCGTTATCCCTAAAATACCATTACCATTATTTTTAATTTTCTGCTTTTGGTAATTTCATGTGGTTATTTAGAATTTTCTGTACATTAAGCCGGTTCTGTTTTTAATTTCATTTGTTTTTTGAAATAAAAAAAATTGCAGGATGCAACGAAATAACTGACTACCGTCTTAAAATAAAGTTACCGAAATAACTGAAGTACCGTTAACCTTAAAATACCTTTACCGAAATAATCAAAAAACCGTTATTCAATATTCTGCATAGATTTTGAAAACAGTTTAAATCGTAATGTTTAGATTCCTTCACTAGTTTGCTGTGTATTTTTTCATTCTTGAGGGTTTCCTAAAAAGTTCGCAAAAAAAATTAATTTGGACTGGCCCAGGATTTAGATTTTTATCACAATATTGTTCTGGCACATCTCAAATACAGTATCAAGAAAAATATTACTGGTGTTCGCATCATCAGATTTAAGTTCTTTCCGACAAGGCGTGAAATGTTTCTTGATATATTCTTTTTTATGCTAGCTCAGTAAGCATGGCGTTCTTCTCATTGAAAACGAAGTCCATCTTAATCATTATTTGGTCATTATGATTCATATTTTATTTGACAAGAATATATGTATGTTACCATACAAGTATTATTAATGTTGCTAATTCTGCAATACTCAAACATCTGCAGCCTATCGCTATATTAAATATATTAGCTGTTTACATTTTTCAAATAGATTTTTACAAGTTATATTTAGCGAAATTTTTATAAATCTTAAAAGATAAATGACAAATATCTCATTTTGATTGTAACAACCCCTATATGGAATCCTTAAGAAAATCTAAAGGAAATGAAGAAAACCAGGCGTCGATGCCAATCAAAAACAGACACTGTGACAGACAATATTGTTGATTTATGACACAGAAACCGTGACCTTAACTATAACGAATATATTAACTGTATGACAAGGAAATTGTATATCGATGGTTGTGAGTTGATACCTTATTACTGCGAACTATCTCTAAATTTACTTAGACATGAAAGCCAAAAAAACATTTCAATGATGGTGAAGCCGTTTGGAATGCTAACCTATGGTTGTTAAAAAATTGCAAGATGCTAAGTGTCAACGTATGACCAACGAAATATGAAAAGAGTAAGTAAAAAATATTTAAAAATCATATGTTAACAAAATCCACTACGATTTTTAAATCTTAAGCAACACATGTAGAATAAAGTGATTCATATTATATGTTTTTAAAAATCAAAATAATGGAATCATAAAAATTACACGCTGAAAAAAAACGGCCTGTCCCAAACATATTTTTGCTGGTAATATATGGATGAAATCAAAAAATGTGATAAATTTTTGGGCCAAATTTGTGAGAAGCAAAAAGTGTTAATATTTCGGTTTTTTCTTAATAGAATCAGTAAGTTTAGTCATTATAAACCTAATTGCAAAAAATCTCTTCTACAAGTTGTCGCAATAACTTTTTTTGCACAATTTTAATTTTTTTTGTTGTAACGAAGTTTACATTTCTGCAAGCAAAAGATATAACAAAAAAATTGTGTACGAATTTTCTTCAATTTATTAGTTTTTCGTATTTGGGTTTTCAACTTGCTTTCCAATGATATATAAATTGTGTTTATCAAATTGGCGGTTTTGTGAATAAAAATACAATTCATTCCGCGAAAAAAAAATTTTTTAAACCCAAACAGCGGTTGTGCAGTTACAAAATAATATATTAAAAACATAACATTTCACGATCAAAAAATTCTTAAATTGTATGAAACAAATTTAATTTGTCAAACTAATGTCAGTAATGACTCGAAATATCGATTCAAAACCAATGAAATGCAAAATCAATCGTTTTTCGCTCCAGCAGCTTAGGGTAAAAAACCGATAACTTTTTTTGATTTGACGCAAAATTATTAGTTGAATCGTCTTTGGACGCATAAATATTAGTTGAATCACCTCTGTTTATGGTTATTTTAAAATATTTTAAACATTTATCTACATTTATTTGAATGAAACCGAATGATGCAAACAATTGTGGTTACGGAGTTTACATTTGGTTACTTTTTTCGTTTTCTTTCAGAAACGCTTTGTCAGAATTTTTTTTCCGAAACAAAATCGCATGATGCCTACAAGGTGAATCCAAATATGACATTGTTTTTCTTACTCGTTAAATAGTTTGGTGTAAAAATTAGGAACGGAGTTTACAACATTTTTTCAAATCTTATTAAAGACATCTTTTTTCATCTCGAGAATGTTACATGCTGCAGAAAAGCTTCAAGGCTGTTATACTGGATGATTACTTACATTCCAGCGATCATTTGAGTATAAATAACATTATACTTTTCGCAATATAAATAATAGATAACTCCAAAATTCTGGTATATTCATTTTTATCAAAAATTATGACGAAAAATCGTTACAGAGTTGAAGTCGTGATTGCTAAGATATACGAAAAAGTTTGTAAAATGTACTAATTTTTATTAAAAACGGCACTTTTCCTCTTCATAAATATTCTTACAGTTAGTGTTAAGCTTTATTGGTTATTAAAATATAAGCTATTAAAGTTAAAAAACCTTATGAGTTACTTGTTACGGAGTTTACATTTGGCCTATAAAATTGGTCACAAATTTTATGTATTAACCAAAAATTGGTCAGATTGTTATAAATTTTGTAAAACAGGTGACAATACGCTGATATATATCGAAATATGTAACTCAAATGTAATCCATGCATTAGAAATTCGGTGGTTACACGGTTTTTATCACATTTTTTGATATCACCCATATATATATTTGGAGAAATTGTTAAACATATTCGCCGTGTTTTTACTAGAAACAATATATATTGGCATGCAAATATATTATGTTCTCAAGCAAATAAATTATGTTTGCCGGTAAATATATAATGTTTGGATGAAATGAAATGACGCTATCGACAAATATTATATGTTTGGCAGCAAACATATAATATATGTGTCATAAATAAATTATGTTTCCATGCAAATACTATATATAAGTAATATATTTAGTTATAAAACAATTATTAATATATGCCAAACAATAGGCGTATTTATTCTACTCTCCAAATTTCTCTATATTTTAATGGAAAAACATAAAAAGTAAAATTAATACATCTACTGTTTGGCGATTATTTAATAACTAAATATATTATAAATCACATTGAATTTTACATCTAATACAAATCTTTCATTGAAAAACAATAACTACAATCTCTTCATTTATTTTTTATTTATTTTTATTAACAAATATTAATTAAAAGCTCTTATAATAAGTTAATACTTTAATATACACAATTAAATAATTTTTTTTTCTTTTTAACACAATTTTATGTTTAACTTATACTAATTTATTTTATTTTTTCTCATCTTTCACAATAAAATTAGTAAATAAAGGAAAAATATCACTAAATTTTCTGACTAGATGCAGTCTAGCTAAACTAAACGATTATTACCAACTACAAAAGTTATAATGGCTACATACAACTTTATATGTATCAAGAATGGAAATTCGCGGTTTTTCCAAATATATGTTCATTGTATCCACCAATATAATTATTACCGGGAAATATATGTATAGTAACTTTAAACACAATATAATTGGAAGCACACTGCAAATACATATATGGTAGTTTGTAAACATACATTGATTACCTCCAAACATATACTAAAACGTCTTTTTCCTCCGTGTAGCATTAGCCTTGTATGAAAAGAAAAAAATTGTGAGTTATTGACCGGGTCACCCCTCAGAAATAATTAATTGGGTGCCAAACTACGACTCAAAAAAAATTTGGATAATCGGATATCAGAAAGACGTGCCGCATTTGAACTAAAAAGTTTAAAAATTCGTAATTTGCAGTAAACTACCCTACGGGAAATTTTAACAAACTGTCACCGAACTGGCCCCTTTATATGTAATAGACTGGTCACTTTTACATGGCGATGTCATAGGAGGGGGAAATTGACCCCTTGTGACATGTCACAAGACAAATCCCAGGACAGGTCCCTGAAATTGAGAGTTCAGTAACCTGTCCTAGGATTTGTCTTGTGACATGTCACAAGGGGTCAATTTCCACCTCCTATGACAACGCCATGTAAAAGTGACCAGTCTATTTCATATAAAGGGGCCAGTTCGGTGACAGTTTGTTAAAATTTCCCGTAGGGTACATTTAAAACAAAGCAATAAAAACTTAAATCGGTGAAAAAACACCCAAGTTATTACAATTTCGCCCAGCAACTAATGTGTAACAGACCACTTAATGAAGAAATTCAAGCTAGTTTTTCAATTTATTGAAATAATCTACTATTAAAAAAACATTTTTGTATTCTATTAATTTCAAGATAACCAAATCCTCATTTCGTGTTTTTCTAACTCGGTTAAAGTCAGTCCCAAAATGGTCGAAATTTTGAACACTATTTTCAAATCTGAATTTTAAATTTTCAAAAAATCTTTTAAAGAAATTTAAAAAAAACTCAACGATTTAACTATAAGGTCTTATTAAGGATACATTAGGGATTAAAAACTCCAAAAATTTTTAATTTCTTTTTTTCATTTGGCTAGTGCAGCGATTTCATTTCAGCGGATTTCGAGAAAACTGTGATTTTTGCCACTTATTTTGCTTTTACACTAATAGAAAAAAATCTGTAAAAAATTTAGTTAAAACTACTAAAAATTAGTTAAAAATAATGCTGCAAAAAAAAATGCTAAATTTGCAGATTATTTTTGCTATATATTAGTAATATAGGAACAGCAAAAATAAAACTGTTAAATAAACAGAATTTTAGTTATATTTGAGTTAACTTTTTGTTAATGGAAAATAGCAAATTAACCTGCTAAAATGAGGAAAAAAATTTGCTAAATTATTTTTAGCCTAAATATCAAAAAAAAAATTTTAATTTTCGAAGTTTTTTTTAAATGCAAATAAAAATCAAGACTCTTAAAAATAGCAGTTTACAATTTTTTTAGCAAATATTTCTGCTGGTTTTTAAAAAATAGCAAAAAAAATTTTTAGATATAACAGTTTATTTTTGTTATTTTTAATCTACTAATATTTAGCAAATATTTCTGCATATTTTGCGGTACAATTTGTTATTTTCAATAAACTAAAGTTTAACTTAACTAAAATTCTTTAATTTTAACAGTTTTATTTTTCTGTTCTTATTTTACTAGTATTTAGCATAAAAATCTGCTAGTATAACATTATATTCTGCAGCATCATTTTTAACTAATTTTTAGTTGCTTTTTCTGCTATTTTACAGACTTATTTCTATGAGTAAGACTTAAAAGGTTCCATATCCTCGATCTGACGTTCCGGAGATAATCTATTATTCTCAAGAATATATGTACAGGTTTGTAAATATTGTTTAAAAGTTATACTATCCTTTTGATTGTATGCCTTTTGTTGTTCTCAATGGAGTTAGCAATGAGATCTCACGAGCTGGACCATTTTTTAAAAAGGACCTTTTTTAGTTTTTGTAAGAAATTTGCATCTTAGTTGAAGAAAACATACTCAATATGGGTATCATATGAAAGGTTTTTTAGAGGCGCGTCCAGCCGTATATATAGCATATCCTGACATGTCCTATTTTCAAGGATATTCTATAAAAAAAAACAAATGTTTGACTCTATTGTACGGAGATATTTGTGATTGAAATGTCAAACTTACATATAATAATATATAGACGATTTAAGTAAACACGTGTTTCAGATTTTTTTGAAATTCGCGATTTTCCGCGTTTTGTCAGAAATTCAATGCGGGGGAAACAATGTGTTCTAAATAGGGCAATATGGATAACAAAACTTTTATTTTGACAAGTAAATCATCGCTAATTGGATATAGTTTGGAATTTTGCAAATTTCGTACATTTTGCACGATGCTCTGGACCAAATTTTGTTAAAATTTTTATGTATGTAGTTGATGTAAGATAAAAATGCAACTTAACAGAAAAAAAATCTATCACGCGTTTTTTTTTGGCGGATTAACTTTTTTTCTCGAAAAAAAAAAATTTATAAAATTTTGATAATAATTTAAATTCAGTTTCTAGTAGATGAAAGGATAAAAATGCAACTTAACAGAAAAAAATCAACACGAGATTTTTTTGGCGGAATTTCTTTTTTTTCGCGAAAAAACGTAATACAAAATTTTATTTAGGGACAGCCTATATTTAGACTTTTCATAAAAATTACAGACACGCGTATTTCGATAAAATATTTTATTTTAATAAACCCACAAAATAGTTCATAAATTTATTTTATTGAATTTGGGTAGCTCTAAATTTTTATCAAAATATGGTCCAGAGCACCGTGCAAAATGTATTAAATTTGCAAAATTCTAAACTGTATCCACTCAGCGATGATTTACTTGTCAAAGGAAAGCTTTGGTATCCATATTGCCCTATTTAGAACATATTGTTTCCACCACATTGAATTTCTGATAAAACGCGGAAAGTCGCGAATTATCAGAAACACGTGTTCACTTAAATCGTCTATAGATTATGATATGTAAGTTTGATATTTCAATCACAAATATCTCCGTACAAAAGAGTCAAAAATTTCTTTTTCTTATAGAATATCCTTGAAAATAGGACATGTCAGGATATGCTATATATACGGCTGGACGCGCCTCTAAAAAACCTTTCATATGATACCCATATTGAGTATGTTTTCTTCAACTAAGATGCAAATTTCTTACAAAAACTAAAAAAGGTCCTTTTAAAAAAATGGTCCAGCTCGTGAGATCTCATTGCTAGACCCGAAATATTTTGGGAATCATCATAAAACAAACGAAGGTTTATTTTGAGGGGGTACTTTTTTTTTACTTTTTTTCTGTCCATATAAGGTGAGTCGCTCTACTATTCATATGTGTTTATTTGTATATGATCATTAGAGGGGGCCGATTTGTAGGGACAAAAATTTGTCGATATTGTGCCATCGATTTTTCGATAGCTTTTGGCATGATGAAAAAAAAGTTCCACTACGACATATCAAAAAATCATTTTCGAGGCGCCCAAATTTCGACAAAAACTCGTCTAAAAACCCAAAAAAAAACATTTTTTTCCAAAAAATGATATCGCCATCGTTTGAAGCGTACCTTGGATAGGATATATTTAAAAAATTTGAAATCGGGGAATTTTTTTTAACAAAACCTCAAGAAAAACATTTTTTTGGAAAATATGCTATCGCCATCGGTTTTAGCGTACAATTTTAACTTGGAAAGGTAATATTAAAAAAAAAAAAAAATCACCTGATTTTTTTGTGTTACCTACTAAAAAAACCTTAAAAATAAAAGTTGAGAAGAAGTCAAAAAATTAAAATTTGGACGCCTCGAAAATGCTTTTTTTGATATGTCGTAGTGGAACTTTTTTTTCCTCATGCCAAAAGCTATCGAAAAATCGATGGCACAATATCGATTGTTAAATCGACCCACCCTAATATGGAAGCTAACATGTATAAAATTGTGTGTCTTCATATAGGAGCATGTATGACTTCACACATATCCACACGGAGGAAAAAGACGTTTTTGTTTATGTTTGGAGGTAATTATATTATATTTACAAACTACCATATATGTATTTGGAGTATGCTTCCAATTATATTGTTTTTATAGTTACTATACATATATTTCCCGGTAATAATTATATTTGTGGGATACAATTAACATATATTTGGAAAAACGGCGAATTTCCATTCTTTATACATATAAAGTTGTATGTAGCCATTATAACTTTTATAGTTGGTAATAATCGTTTAGTTTAGCTAGACTGCATCTAGTCATACAAAATTTGTTTAATAAACCTCCCAGTGTAGAAAATAATTACCAGATATGCGGTTATATAACTACATACTTGGTAATGGTAACTAGTTACTTTTGTTATTACATTTCTTATTACCTTTATATGGCGATGTCGCGAAAAATAATGAGTTAGGGTTACACATCAGCATACGAAAAATCAAAAAATATATCGTTACCTATGTGCTTACCAGTACTGACAAAAATAATGAGTTTAAAAATAGATTTTCAAAAAAATAAATTACATAAAAAAAAAAAAAAATGTTATTGTATTTTTTTTTTAAATAAAATTTCCTGGTGCGGGAATCGAACCTGGGTCTACAGATTGCCAGTCAATAGCTCTACCATCTGAGCTATATCGACATGTAATATTTAATAGATAAAAATATAATTGACCTGCTGCACACAAGTAAGCTTACTCGCCAACATACAAAAAATCAAAAAATATGTGTTTACAATATCCTTACCAGTGTTTATAAAATATTGAGTCTAAAAATAGATTTAAAAAAATCTATAAAATTATTTTTTATTTGAAATAATGATAAAAATAAGTCATTATCCGTAACTCATTACTATATGTTTTAAAATAATGCAGAAGGTAAGTGGGTGTCATACTGGTAATCCAAAGAATAATGATATGTCATTACCGCTTCTACACTGGGCTCCTATAATTTTACAAAGCGTTTATGAATTTAGGGGTAAATCTTTGAGTTTGTAATGATCGTAAGTACCCAGTGTAGAAACGGTAATGACATATCATTATTTTTTGGACTACCAGTAATGACACCCACCTACCTTATTCATTATTTTAAAACATATAAAAATGTGTTACTGATAATGATTTATTTTTATTATTTCAAATAGAAAATAATTTTCTAGATTTTTTATAAAATTTTTTGAAATCTATTTTTAGACTCAATATTTCTTAAACACTGGTAAGGATATATGTAACCACATATTTTTTTATTTTTTGTATGTTGGCGAGTAAGCTTACTTGTGTACAGCAGGTCAATTATGTTTTCATATATTAAATATAACATGTCGATATAGCTCAGATGGTAAAGCTATTGACTGGCAATCTGTAGACCCAGGTTCGATTCCCGCACCATCAAATTTTATTTAAAAAAAATACAATAAAAAATATTTTTTTTATATAATTTATTTTTCTGAAAATCTATTTCTAGACTCATTATTTTTGTCAGTACTGGTAAGCACATAGGTAACGATATATTTGATTTTTCGTATGCTGGTGTGTAAACATAACTCATTATTTTTCGCGACATCGCCATTAAAGGTAATAACAAAAGTAACTAGTTACCATTACCAAGTATGTAGTTACATAACCACATATCTGGTAATGATTTTCTACACTGGGTATAAAATCGGGAAAACATTAAACTTTAACAAAAAATGTATATTTGGCATACTTGGGAATTTTTCATTGGCATTGAATATTAATTGGCATTACTTGATCTCAATGCCAATGCCAAAAAATTTCATTACCATTCAATGTCAATGAAATTTTTTCAATTGGCATTGATTAAAACAATGGTAATGAAATGTACACGTAATGATAATGAAATGTACATATAATTGACGAAAAAAGCATTGTATAAAAAAAATATTGTCCTATAAAAAAGGACATTAAGGCAAGAATGTAAAATTTCTAAGCTATAAAAACTATAAATATTCGCTTTTTTGTCAAGTTTTATCAAGTATACTGGTGTTCACTCTTTTTTTAACACTGGTTAGTCTAGAGGGTCAGCCTCTAGTAATGTAAAATTGACAAAATAGCGAATATAAGATAAAAAACATGCGAATTTTTAATTTTTTTTCCTTAATTTGTTCTTTTATCGAAACACGAAAACAAATGCTTTTTTCATGAATTATAATTGGGCATTTAGGCATTAAACAATGCCAATTGCAAAAAAATTTCATTAGCATTGATCAATTGTAATGCCAAAAAATTTCATTGGCATTGGTCAATTGTAATGCCAATTAAATCATCAATTAATTGGTCGATTCAATTAACTAGTCCCAAGTATGATATTTGGGAAGTAGTAGTTATTGCATATAAATATTTTAGAAGATTAGTTAAAAAAAATATACATAATGCGTGAATTAAACGTTTTTTTAGATTTCCTGAACAATTGTGTATCTGTAGATAATCCTTATTGAATACAAGCAGTGTTGCCATTTCAGTGCTTTTCGGGTATTTTTTGGTGCTTTTTTCCTTCCCGTACCCGGTGATTTTTTACAAATACCCGTTTAAAAAAAGCGGGTATTTACGGTGCTTTTTCAGATTTCTGGCAGTGCTTTTAGTGCTTTTTTACAGTTTCTATTTTTGGTATTTGTTCTCGTTTTTTTACATTTTACTTGAATTTTCTGTCAAAATTTAAAAAATAATACGAACTATACAAGAACTACATTTTCGCACAATATTTGTAGTACAATTTTAAATAGCAACTTCGGTACATATAAACTTAAAAATATTGAAATATTAGTTCGGTGCTTTTTTACTCCTTTCTAAACCTTTTTTACACGATTTTTCAAAGTAAAAATGTGTTTTTAAATTCTTGATTTAAATTTTTCAAAAAATTAATATCGTGCTTTTTTACCCCATTTTTGGAAAATTTTTACCCTTTTTACCCGCTTTCATAATGCTCACGGTGCTTTCCTGCCTTCAGGAGTTGGCAACACTGAATACAAGTCCCCGATATGTCTTTGTAAAATGTAAAGTTTAAGATGAACTCAAATTTTTCTTCCTTTGTTGTTTTTATGTGGTTTGTGGTGACACAAAAACATGTTCAACTTCTGTTTATTTTATGAGATTATAAACATTAGGGTGGATGTCTAAATGCAAATATGTAAATCTAAATGATGTGGGTGATATTTATAGCCTGCAGAACTCTGTGGATCAGGGTGTACTGAGTTTGTGCTGATGTTTGTAACTACCAAAAATAATTGGTGTAGATGCATCCATAGATTCTAACGAATTAACTCTTTAATTCACTTTTGGATTTTTAATTAAAATTAATTAATTCATTCACTGGCTTCATTCCTTTAATTTTCATACATACCCGAGTAAAAATAGTTATATATTGTCACATATAATGTGATTGGGATATATCTGACAATGAATGGAGTAACATTAAGATACATATCATTATATACAACTACATCTGATATTATTTTTTCAACGAATTTTTTGTATGGTAATTGATATTATTACATATTCTTAAATCTGACTCCATATATAACTAATGAAATTATATGTAGTGATCGATATGATTATATATGATTTGATACTAAGTTTTATAACACTGTATGTGTCGTTGTACTAAAAATATATTTTAATTTTGTATAACTTTCTATATAATCCCATACAAATTAATATATAGTTCAACATCAAATTTAGTTATCTGCAAATTCAGAGTTAATTACTCCATAGCCAAATAATTTTCACGTGATGTTTTTGCATGTAAAATCATATTAAAAAATGATGCGTACTATTTAGATGACCAAAGTATTCAAATAAATTTTCATTTTATGTTTTAAAATTTGGGTCTTCAAAATTGTTAAAACCATAGACATTTCAATTTCAATTTAATAGCTGGTATGCATAAAAAGTATGCCTACTATCAGACAAAATTTTATAAAATCAGATATTTTTATATCGAATTAGATATAATTTGATGTCCTGGATATGGACAAATCTCGGATCAAACTTTATCTAATTTGATATAATTAGACACATTTAGATGTCCCATTTTTCGGATCAAGTTGTATGTTGTTGTATATGGGGATTTATCAAAAAAGATATAATTATGTATGACACCATATTAAGTTTTTTACCCGGGTAGTGAATTAATTATTTTATGAAACCATTCTTTTATAATAATCATTCATTTGAACGATAAACTTTTGTACGATTTTTCTTTCATTCGTTTTGTACAGAGTTAAAAGTTAAAAGAAATGGTTGGGATTTAAATTTTGGGTTGAATCTATATCAGGGATGGAAAACATGGTACAATTGTACTTTTTTTTTGGTACATTTTGAACTCCGTCAATTTCAAAAATTTCCTAATTTAAAATTTTTGTATAAATGAGCTTGTTGTACTTTAAAGCTGTCAAAAAATATTCGAATTGCAGACGTGGACTAAAATCATTCTAACACAAACTTGTAACTGACAACTTTTGGGCCCAGTGTTGTAAAAAAATGTTTTATTATTTTCCCGTAATCAGAACATCAATACGCTGCTACTATATAAAATTCGAGAATTTAACCCGCCTCTTTCGTATATTTTTTGAAAAGTAAAAAAATATTACATTGTTTTCTTAGAACAGGTAACTTCCCAGCAAAACCTTGGTAATCTATGGGTAATACTATGAATATTACCTGGTAATATATCAAACTGCTTACACTTGCATTACTTTGAGCCCTTACACCTTACCCTTGCATTACTTCTAATACCAAATTCATACGTTTGGATATTTTATTGGTATAAATAATTCGTTATTTAAAAAAATTTTAGAAATTCAATTTTTTGTTAAAAACCCGTGAATTTAAAATTGATATTCAGTTGAAAAAATTAAAATTTAAACAAAATATTTTTAAAAACTTATTACCTGTAAGTTCAGAATAATAGGTTACTAGGTAAGGAGTTACATCGATGGACATGCCCTTGTTAAAATAATAGGTCTAGTAATAGAAAAGTAAGAGCTTACCCCCATCATTACAAAAAGCTTATTTTTATAACCAAAACTTATAAAAAATTTTTTTTCCAAAATTTGTTGTTAAAATCAAGTAATTTTTAATTTAACAGTCAATATGAAACAAGATGAAATTTTAATAAAAAAAACGTATTATTTTAAGGTTTTTTGTAACCTAGAGGTAATAGGTAAGCTTAACATGTAAGTCCAGAATAACATATTACTGGGTAAGGGGTTACCTCGATGGACATGCCCTTGTTAAAATAATATCTTGATAATAGAAAAGTAAGAGGTTACCTACCCTTATTTCTTCTTACCAAAGTCATTACCGGGTAATAGAAAGTTTTGCTGGGTTATTTAAAATATAATCAAAACTAAACATTAACAACATATATTTTCTATAGTAAAGTGTTGTTTTTTCAAATGCCCCGTGTAAAAAAGTTTAGATCTGATCACATCTTTTTGGTTCTCAATAGATATGATTCAATCTAATTAGATTCTGTACCAGATCACATCAAATATGATCAGATATGGCATATGTGATAATACCTTATGGCAAGATCTGATAAGATCTAGTGCCAAATTTGTTCAAATCTAAAGTGATCTGGACAAATGCGCAAGATATGCCTAGATCTGATCAGATCCAATTAGATCTCAAATTTGTCCCTAATTTTGAGATCTGATTAGATCCGGTAAGATCTACGAGGATCTGGCCAGATATGCCTAGATCTGGTAAGATGTGCTGAGATCTGGCCAGATCTGATCTTTTTTACACGGGGCGTCGTATAGACCAAATACAATTAATATTGTCATTAATATGTATTTTTATTAATTCTAATTTAGTAGGTTTGAGGTTAAGAAGAAAAATAAACCTTCCTCAAAAGTTATAAACACATTAAATTTGCAAATCAGACTAGATCTAGTTTCTGCCTTTTTATGGACAGGCTTCATCAGTGATCTTCCATTAAATTGTATTATTGTTTATATTTTTATTGTCAGATTGTCTCTATATGAATAATTTCAGAAGTGATCAAACAGACATAAACATTCTACTTCAGATTTTCTCTGTTTATCTTCTTATTTCCTCCGTGTCACCTTTTCATAAATATATATTTTCATATAAATTTGATATTCCCAATTATTGGTTACTACTGGAAATCTGGCAGGATTTTTTAAAATTTGACGGAAAATATAATTATAAGGCATATATATAAGATGCTTGAAATACATGAGAAGTAGAAGATCCTGAATATATATAATCCCAATAAGGCTTTCCTTTGGGAAATTATGTCCCAATAAAGTTATGACATTGCTCGGACAAATTTTCTATATACGAACAATTTTGGTACCGTGAGGATCGAAAAAGTACAATTTTTTTTTGTGGTTGGTACAAAATGTAAAAACTCATTTCCATCCCTGATCTATATTAACTGCCTTAATTATTTCTATGGACTAATTAATTGATGATTTCATTACCATTACATTGATATCAATTATAATGAAATTATTTTCATTACCATTTTTTTAATTAATTGTAATGATTCTAAAATTTAATTTCATTGATTAATGACAATGATTTTAAATTTCATTACCATTGATAATGAATAAATTAAAAAAAATAATTGCCATTGACAAAAAAAACGTAAAAATAGAGTAAAACTCGCTGAAATCGAAGATGGAATATGCTCATTCAGGCTCATGCTCATTTGAAATTAAATATTACTTTCCATTCCGTTGTTATTTGTATCCAGGTAAAGTTTAACAGAATTAAATGGATCTTCCTTAATAAATTATGTTTTATAACTTCCCTGGCCAAACCAGTTGTTCGTTTTCATTTGTCTGAATTTTTTGTAAACAAATGGTTTTTAATCAATTGTAATTAGTTTTTTTATACATTCGTGTAATTTCATTACCATTAGTAATGATTTTACTAATGAAAAATATTTTATTACCATTAAATGGTAATGGAATTTTTTCATTGTCGTTAGTACGAACTAGAGATGAGCGATCCGGTGATTTTTGAATAACGCTGCTACCAGTGATCGTGATTTTCAAATCACCGTTCTTTTAAACAGTGACCGTGATCACGGGTTTGTAATTGAGATGGGTGATCTGGCGCTTTTTCAGTAACATTGTTCTCAGTGAATGTGATTTGCAAATCGTTGCTATTTTAAACTGTGATCGTGATCACGGTTTTTCTATGGAAAAGACTGCGATTTTCTGATAAATAAACGACAGAATATTTATGGCGAGGTTTTAAGATGTCAGTTAAAATTGGTTTAGTTAAACCGAAAACGAATTTTGTCAGCCATTTCAAAGTTTATTAACAAAAATTTGCCGGAAAATCTTTTTCTCGCATATAATTTATTTCTTTATTGAAATAAAACAAAATAAACTACATTTTAAAAGCAGTATTCCAGTTACAAACTGCGTTAAACTAAGTTTAAAGATAATCCACTACCTAAAAATTGGGCCTTAAAAGAAGAATAGTTGCGACCGGTAACAAAGACATGATAGAAGGAGACATTTTATGCAGAAGAGTGTGAAAGCAAGTCACTCCCAGTGTAGAAACGGTAATGACATATCATTATTCTTTGGATTACCAGTAATGACACCCACTTACCTTCTGCATTATTTTAAAACATATAGTAATGAGTTACGGATAATGACTTATTTTTATCATTATTTCAAATAAAAAATAATTTTATAGATTATTTTGAAAATTTTTTGAAATCTATTTTTAGACTCAATATTTTATAAACACTGGTAAGGATATATGTAACCACATATTTTTTGATTTTTTGTATGTTGGCGAGTAAGCTTACTTGTGTGCAGCAGGTCAATTATATTTTTATCTATTAAATATTACATGTCGATATAGCTCAGATGGTAGAGCTATTGACTGGTAATCTGTAGACCCAGGTTCGATTCCCGCACCAGGAAATTTTATTTAAAATAAAAATACAATAACATTTTTTTTTTTTTATGTAATTTATTTTTTTGAAAATCTATTTTTAAACTCATTATTTTTGTCAGTACTGGTAAGCACATAGGTAACGATATATTTTTGATTTTTCGTATGCTGGTGTGTAACGACATCTCATTATTTTTCGCGACATCGCCATATAAAGGTAATAAGAAATGTAATAACAAAAGTAACTAGTTACCATTACCAAGTATGTAGTTACATAACCGCATATCTGGTAATGATTTTCTACACTGGGCTGTTATTAAAAAAAACATGTATTACTGTGCACAATGAAGTTTGCAAGAAAGAATAGTACAAAAATATTAAAAGAACAACATTCCGAGTAACTGCGACTTGAAATATTTGATCACTGCCGTTACAAGTGATTTATCAATAACTGTGATTAAATCACCGGTATGAAAATATCGCTCATCTCTAGTATGAACTAATGGCAATGAAAATTCAATGGTAATGAAAAATTCCCATGTATGGTGTCTATGGTATCAATATTAAATCCCTAAAATATGCCACATTTTTATTTATTTTTTATTTATACAGTGTTGCCAGAATCCAGATTTTTTACGAATTGAATGAAATCATACTTGGGATTTTTTCATTGGCAATGAAATTTCATTATCATTAGTTGACTAATGCTAATGGCAAAAAAATTTCATTACCATTTAATGGTACTGAAATTTTCTGGCATTAGAATTTGTAATACTAATGCTAATGAAATCGCACTAATGCCTTAATAACTATGAACAATTGCTTAAAAAAAAGCATTTGTTTACAAAAAAAAAGGGGATTGATAGATTGCTTTTTTTTCAACTAGCCACCGAACTTTGTTCTATGAAATGGGTGTTATAGTCCCTAGATTATAAATTTAAAAAAACCGCACTTAAAAAATTGCAAAATAATCGCGGAACGTGAAAACAGTCTTTATGGTACAAAAGTTTAATTAAAAAACTTAATCAGCGATTTTCATTCTGCAAACAAACATACTGATGTAAGAATTTTCCTTTTTGGAATTTTTTCCGCGACTTTTTTTCAATTAATCACCGAACTTTGTTCTATGAATTGGATATCATAGTCCCTAGCTTATAAATTTTACAAAACCACACTAAAAAAATTTCAAAATAATCGCGGAACGCGAAAAAAGACTTTATGGTACAAAATTTTAATTAAAAAACTTAATCAGCGATATTCATTCTGCAAACAAATATACTGATGTAGGAATTTTCCTTTTTGCAAAATTTTTTTTCCGCGATTTTTTTTCAACTAGCCACCGAACTTTGTTCTATGAAATGGGTGTTATAGTCCCTAGATTATAAATTTAAAAAAACCGCACTTAAAAAATTGCAAAATAATCTCGGAACGCGAAAAAAGGTTTTATGTCACAACAATTGAATTAAAAAACTTAAGCAGCGATTTTCATTCTGCAATCAAACATACTGATGTAAGAATTTTCCTTTTTGTAAATTTTTTTCTGCGTCTTTTTTCGCGATTTCTTTTTTTAATTAATCACCGAACATTGTTTTATGAATTGGGTATTATTGTCCCTAGATTATATATTTAACAAAACCGCACTTAAAAAATTGTAAAATAATCGTGAAACGCGAAAAAAGATTTTATGCTACAAAAATTTAATTAAAAAACTTAATCAGAGATTTTCATTCTGCGAACAAATATACTGATGTAAGAATTTTCCTTTTTGCAAAATTTCTTTTGCGCGACATCATTTTTCGAGGTATTTTTTGCAACTAGCTGCGATTCGAAATAACCACAAGTAATAAATTGCAAAATAATCGCGGAACGCGAAAAAAGGCTTTATGGCACAAAAATGAATAAAAAAACTTAATCAGCGATTAACAATCTGCAAACAAAAATGCAACTTTTGTACCATAGTCTTTTTTTCGCGTTCCGCGATTATTTTGCAATTTTTTAAGTGTGGTTTTTTTAAATTTAGAATCTAAGGACTATAATACCCAATTTATAGCACAAAGTTCGGTGATTAATTAGAAAAATAAATCGCGAAAAAAGTCGCAGAAAAAAAAATTACAAAAAGGAACATTCTTACATCAGTATTTTTGTTTGAAGAATAAAAATTGCTGATTAAGTTTTTTAATTCAATTGTTATACCATAAAGTCTTTTATCGCGTTCCGCGATTATTTTGCAATTTTTTAAGTGCGGATTTTTTTTTTTAATTTATTATCTAGGGACTATAACACCCATTTCATAGAACAAAGTTCGGTTGCTAGTTGAAAAAAAAATCGCGGAAAAAAAATTTCAAAAAAGGAAAATTCTTACATCAGTATAATTATTTGCAGAATGAAAATCGGTGATTAAGTTTTTGTACCATAAAGCTTTTTATCGCGTTCCGCCATTATTTTGCAATTTTTTAAGTGTGGTTTTTGTAAAATTAGAATCTGGTTACTATAATACCCATAACTCGTACCAAAGACTAGTGGTTAGTTTGAAAAAAAAGTTTGCGAAAATAATTTTGCAAAAAGTAAAAGTCTCGCGTCAATATGTTACTTTGCACAATGTAAATCGCTGATTAAGAATTTAATTAATTTTTTATACCACAAAACCTTTTTCGCATTCCGCATTTGCAAGCTCAGAAATGAATTTGAAATCTATAAAATGACGTTTACAAATGCCAATTATTTCTTATATTAGATATTCCTTCATCTCTTAGCTTTAGTATAATTTTTCGCTCTTCCGGGAACTTTTCCTAACAAGTGTAGATATTTTTAGAACCGGTTACCTCAGAATCTGTTCAAGAACAAGATCTTTTACACCGGTTTTATGGAACAGGTTCTATAACTGTTTCCTGGTCAAAATGTAAGGTTCCTAGTAAGTGTAGATATTTTTAGAACCGGTTGCCTCAAGTGGTTCCTAGGAGTCAAAATGTAATATTTCATTGGCTTTTCCTAACAAGTGTAGATATTTTTAGAACCGGTTACCTCAGAATCTGTTCTAGAACAAGATCTTTTACACCGGTTTTATGGAACAGGTTCTATAACTGGTTCCTGGGAGTCAAAATGTAAGGTTCCTGGTAAGTGTAGATATTTTTAGAACCGGTTACCTCAACTAGTTCCTGGGAGTCAAAATGTAATGTTTCACTCGCTTAATATTAATTTTCAAAGAATTTTAAATAAATTTTACGTTCTGTTGTGCTCTTTAATATATTTTCTATTTAATTATGCATAATTAACACGAAATTCTAATTATTTATATTGAAAAATAAACATTAAAAAGTTACTGCTAGTTTTCCCAGTTCTAGTTGGCATATAACCAAGTACCCTGTGAACCAATATTTTGAATCATAATTTCATAGCTCTCTAAAATTTGTTGGCTGGGCAGTCTATTTTTCCTTATAAATTTTTTTTTTTTAATTAACTAATCAATTTGGGACCAGTTTAGGAATTGAACAATTTTTTTGGATATGTTGGGTATTTCTACTTACAAAATTGGGAAATTAGCTAGAACTTTTCTAGCAACACTGAATATACGCTTAATAATTTTGCCTAGTGGGATATGCTTTAGTTTATTATTATAATATTTCTTAACATTATATTTTTACTTTTGTGTGTTATTAAAAATATTTTCCTTGAAGTTACATTTAACCAGTTTATCGTTTTTAAAAGTTTATATGTAATTGACGATGATAATTCTGTTATTTTAACAGTCATACAAAGTCCAATGAATTTTACTCAGTGTTGCCACCAGTAAAACAAAAAAATACACAGCAGTAGGTCAAAAATTATCCAAAACCGTACGAAATTACACAAAAAATTAATATTTTTATTAGTTAAATATAACAGTTTTTTTTTAATTATGTGGCTCTTTGAACTCTCCTGCACACAGTGGGGCAGAATCGAATAAATTTAGAAATAATTCAGCCACTTCTTGCCGGCTGGTTGGATTGCTATGAAATTTCACAAGGTCATAGAGTTAAGTTTTGAGGCCGGAACCCATGGACGCAATAGGAGATCGACCATTCAGCTCCAAACA
This sequence comes from Leucophora obtusa, assembly GCA_949987735.1. Classification (NCBI taxonomy): domain Eukaryota; kingdom Metazoa; phylum Arthropoda; class Insecta; order Diptera; family Anthomyiidae; genus Leucophora; species Leucophora obtusa. The sequence continues at coordinate 289,044,102 of OX465295.1, read as the reverse complement.
AACCCAAACACAAAATTATATTCGGCAGAAAGTTGGCAAATAGTGTTTGAATTACAATCTTATAATATGGGCTAAATTTGGAGAAAATGGGTTAATATTTAGACACAGTTTACCTACAAAGGTCATATAAAAAGTCAATTATAGAGTGCCAGTTGTAATAAAAATAGCCTTTGCATGTTAACGAAGACTGAATTAATGAATTACTTAAAGATATTTAAATCTGCTCAACTGTGCTGCTGTATGAACATTTTTGTCTGAATAAAGCCGAGTAACTGTTACAAAAACTTTGGAAATTACAAGTTTTTCTCAGTCATGAGGAAGTCTTTACCATAATAAACCCAAATTTCTTTTGTTTAATTCATTAATTTCAAATGGTATTGCCATCCAAGACAAAAATAAATATTTTCCATTCAGTTTGACAATAGTTTTCTCAAAAAACTAACGAAATATGGGGTTTATATACAAATAAAATATAAAACAGCATGATTTACTTCGTCTAACTAAATTGGGTTTCGTGTTGCAAAATTTTACAAAAATTCACCAGAAACTAAAAACAAACTCATTTTATCTACTGTTGGACTTGAAAGCATGGAGTTTAGTAAATTTTTCAGTAAAAAGCGAAATTATACAAAAACTACACAAAAATGTCATTATTCAAAAATTATCCAAGGAATGTGTAAACAGTCCCATTTTTGAATTATTCAAAAAGTGGCAACACTGATTTTACTAATATTACCATCAGGGATGATAAATACGAAGTCCAAGTGAGTATCAAACATTATTGTTAAATGGTACTTTGTAGTGCTGGTAAATTCGGTTACTTTTCAATACTCGATACTACTCGATATTTTTGATTTGGATACTCCATACTACTCGATACTTTTAACGGTTTTTAAATATGAAATTTTTTAAAAGTTTTTGGTAAAATTCTTTCAATATATTTATGTTAATTCAATATTTAAATTTACAAACATATTTTTCAACTTCTTCACCAACTCTTCATTGCGTTTTTCATAGTTTTTTAACATATTATTTTAAATATTTTACTTCTGATTTTTTCTTTTAGCATAGTTGTAATTTTGTGACAAACATTTTAGCAAAGTCACATTTTTTGTGGTAAATATATTAGCCGAGTCACATTTTTATATATTTTGTCTGTCCAAAATGCAACTCTGAAAATATCGAGTAGTAGTTTTGAGTATCGAGTACCCAAAAAAAAGACAAATACTCGATACCCACTACTCATATTTTTACCAGCACTAGTACTTTGTACCTTAGTACCAGAAATAGATTTTTTTCACATTTTATACACTATTTCATTTAAAAAATTCCCTACTGAAGTTCTTATGATACTGAGAACAACATTTGAGAACAGCAGGATACAACATTCTTACGTATGTTTAGTGTCCTATGTTTGAGTGTGCTAACAGATAGAAAACCTAATAGAAAATCGTCGTTAAAGTCAAACAAAAATTTTAACAACTCTGTTTTTTGTTACGATACAACTTATAACACACCCCTTGTGAATTACCTAATTGTTTGCAATATATTTAAGAAAAAATGTCTGTGTGTTCGATTTAAAATTTGTCAGAAAACAAAAAATATATATAAAAAATTGTCGAATTTTGTAAAGTTCGTTTTAAAAGTGGAAAATCATATAGAAATTTGTTTGTGGGATAATCACAAACAGTTCGTTTTAATCGAGTGTTCGTCTTAAGCGAGTTCGTATTAACCGATGTTTTTGATATTGAAATTGTTGCCAAAACTTCGGGACTTCTAAATTAGTTCGTATTAACCGAGAATTCGTCTTATCGGAGTTCGTATTAAGCTAGTTATACTGTACATTAGACATTTTCGTTTGAATTTCTAGCAACGACTTGTAAACTTAAAAACTTGGAGTTAACAATATCCCGCACAAATCTGTAAAGGCCGAGTTTTGAAATTAGATTTCTAAATATTTTTATTTTTTGTGAACGTACACTCAAAATAATACGTCTGTGGCTGGACAGAAAAATTTGTTACTTTAACAAAATTTATTCCTGTTTTTTTTATTCCTGTTTTTTGGTTTAAAATAAATTCTTTTGTTAAATTTAACAAATCTAAATTTAAGTAAAAAATTTGTAAAGCTACAGTTTTATTTGTAATTATGCTGAGTAGTAGAATTTATCCAAATTTAGGGTCTTGGAACCCTCCCCTCCAAGGGTCCAATTTTTGGATAGAGATACCCCATTTCGCTAGGGTATTACGCGGTTAGGGGTAGTCGAAATTTTCGTCTATTTTGTTCTATCTCTCTTAGTTTTCGAGATACGGCCCATTTAATATAATAGGGAGGACCATCTTTAAAATTTCGGATACATTGGTGGCGCCATCTACCGGGCAATAACAGAAATATGAAAATATTATATTTTAACAATAAATTGTGTAAAATTTCACGAATGGGTCCTTAAAAATAAGTTATAAATAGTTTTGAAAATTAAAACTCAAAATTAGTTAAATTACTGAGGATTTTTAGTAGGTATAGTGTTAAATGAAGAAAACTAAAATCTGTAGTGAAATCAATGGTTCAACCAAAAATTTTGTTAAAAATGATTCAAATCGATTTGAAACCCCTTTGACAGATTCTTCTACTGACGTATTATTTTAAGTGAAGTCATATTTAGGGTTAACATTTGATACACAGAACTTCATATTGAAACCACTGTTCGCTTTTTGTGTGGATTTTTACAGTTTTTTTTTGGTATTAATTTTTAAAAGTTAGGATTTTGTCACACTGTGTTAATATTATTTTTTAAAATCAAAATAACTCTTATTTTTTACCACACTAATAGAAAAAGTCTGTAAAAATTTTATAATAAAACTACTAAAAATAAGTTAAACATTATCTTGCATAAAAAATTGCTGAATTTATCAAAAAATTTTCAAATAACTAAGAGTTAACTGAAATATAACTGAATCATTCCAAAGGGAACCGATACAGTCATCGGAAGAAGGTCTCTGGATTTCGACAAAATTCGATTTTTAGATTCTCATGACTATCATGATAAATATTTACTGTTTTTCAATTTTTGTAAAATTCTTCTTATTTCGCTTTTTTTGCTGTTTTTAGTTTATTTTTTTCAGTAAATTTGTGAAAAATACATGATGTTCAAATGATTACAACTTTTGAACGCGTTATCCGGTTGTTATAGAATTTTCACCTAGAAATGCTTATATAATCACTTTCAAAATAATGTAATGCAAAAAGGATAATACAATTTTAAAAATATCCTTAATTTGCAAATGTCTGAAAACCCCCATCTTTAATTTTCTTTAAGTTATTGAAGCAGATAACTTAACCCTGCTTAGATAACGTATGTATGCCAGACGTACGCTTTTTCAATTTTGTGCCCTATCTGCCTTAGGCTTCCCAGTACCGATTTCGGTAATACCGAAATTGTCGAAATTCGAGCCATTTTAGCAAATTCGAAATACCGATTTCGGTATTGCATACAATTTTTTTTGTTTATTATATTAATATTTTATATCTTTTTTACGAGAAATTTTGACAATAATTCTGTTTTTGTGTTTGCAATTCTTAAATTTTATATTTTAAAAATGCAAACATTAACAAATACGAATATTTTGCATTTTTACTCAATTAGAATTTTCTTGAACGAAAGTCAAAAGATTAACATATTAGTATAATAAACATTTGTTCACTTTTGTGTCTTCGATTTTCCAGATGGGAATTGTCAAATTTATCCAAATTTTCTTTCTAAAAAATGATAAAAAATAAAATTATTTTTGATTATGTTGATTTTCTTGATTCTCGCGAATTATAATTTTTTGTTTTTATTCAGGATTTAAAAATGGTTTTTTGATTTGCGAATTAATTTTATGCAATAATATGTCTTCGCGTCGATAATAGTTGCCTTTGTGCAAAAAATTTTTTATACCCTACACCACTATGTGGTCAGGGTATTATAAGTTTGTGCTGATGTTTGTAACACCCAAAAATATTGGTCGTAGACCCACCTTATAGTATACCAATCGGCTCAGAATTTTTTTTTATTTCGATTTAACGATGTCCGTCCGTCCGTCTGTCTGTCTGTCTGTCCATGCAATCTTGTGCGCACTCTACAGGTAGCAAATATTAAGATATTTTGATGAAATTTGGTACGCAGACCTATGTTGGCCCAAGGACGAACAAGTTTGATTTTGGTGAACATCGGTCCATGTTTAGACCTAGTGCCCATATAAGGGTCCTACCAAAATTATATTGTTTATACGCTGCAGGTCGTAAATATTAAGTACACAGACAAAATTTGGTACACAGACCTATGTTAGCCCAATAACGTAGCCTATTGATTTTGGTGAATATCGGTCCATATTTAGACCTAGTGCCCATATAAGGGTCCTACCAAAATTATACTGTTTATACGCTGCAGGTCGTAACTATTAAGATATTTTGATGAAATTTGGTACACAGACCTATATTGGCCCAATAACGCAGCCTATTGATTTTGGTGAACATCGGTCCATGTTTAGACCTAGTGCCCATATAAGGGTCCTACCAAAATTATATTGTTTATACGCTGCAGGTCGTAAATATTAAGATATTTTGACAAAATTTGGTACACAGACCTATGTTAGCCCAACAACGTAGCCTATTGATTTTGGTGAATATCGGTCCATATTTAGACCTAGTGCCCATATAAGGGTCCTACCAAAATTATACTGTTTATACGCTGCAGGTCGCAAATATTAAGATATTTTGATGAAATTTGGTACACAGACCTATATTGGCCCAATAACCCAGCCTATTGATTTTGGTGAACATCGGTCCATGTTTAGACCTAGTGCCCATATAAGGGTCCCACCAAAATTATATTGTTTATACGCTGCAGGTCGCAAATATTAAGATATTTTGATGAAATTTGGTACATAGACCTATGTTGGCCCAAGGACGAAGCCTATTGATTTTGGTGAACATCGGTCCATGTTTAGACCTAGTGCCCATATAAGGGTCCTACCAAAATTATATTGTTTATACGCTGCAGGTCGTAAATATTAAGATATTTTGACAAAATTTGGTACACAGACCTATGTTAGCCCAACAATGTAGCCTATTGATTTTGGTGAACATCGGTCCATGTTTAGACCTAGTGCCCATATAAGGGTCCTACCAAAATTATACTGTTTATACGCTGCAGGTCGCAAATATTAAGATATTTTGATGAAATTTGGTACACAGACCTATATTGGCCCAATAACCCAGCCTATTGATTTTGGTGAACATCGGTCCATGTTTAGACCTAGTGCCCATATAAGGGTCCCACCAAAATTATATTGTTTATACGCTGCAGGTCGCAAATATTAAGATATTTTGATGAAATTTGGTACATAGACCTATGTTGGCCCAAGGACGAAGCCTATTGATTTTGGTGAACATCGGTCCATGTTTAGAACTAGTGCCCATATAAGGGTCCCCCCAAAATTGGCTTGGTTACAAACTGCAGGTCGCAAATATTAAGATATTTTAATGAAATTTGGTGCGCTGACTCACATTATAGAAAATTTTGACACAAGCCCCATTTTAACCCATTCGAATTTCGGATCCAAACAATACACCAGACTGGTGTAGGGTATTGTATAGTCGGCATGCCCGACTTTAACCTTTTTTCTCGTTTTTTTCTGACATCGTACGTCTGAGCGACGTATCCTTATCTTTTGTGTAACTTATGCATTTTTTTTGCATTAACATTTTATTTTATTTTTCTGTTGATTTTTAAAGTCTTTTACAACTTTTTGTACACTACACACTACGTGGATACGGTATATAGAGCTTGGACTGATTTTTGTAGAATCAACAAATATTGGAACTACTTAGAACCCACTCACTTTTGAATCGATTTAGCAATACATGTTTGTCTGCGTGTATATTCTTGTGCGTACGTTAAAGGTCACAATTATTTAGATATTTTGATGAAATTTGGTATACCGACTTTGATTTGGGCCAAATCGGTCCATGTTTGTACCTATTGCTGATATAAAGGGACGCCAAAAATTGGCCCTTTGTTTGCACGTTACAGGTCGCAAATATAAATATATTTTAATGAAATATGGTCCACTGACTCACATTGGGCCAGTGACAAAGCTTATTGATTTTGATAGAATAAGTCCATATTCGGACCAACCGCCCATATGGTCTATATTTCGGATTTTCTCCTAAAAATCAGTTTATATGACACCGAAATCTGATCTTTTGCGAAGCGTTTTGGCCAACTCAAATTCATCGGAAGATGTGAGCGAATTGAAATACCGGAGGATGATGTCAGAAATCAGCCTGTCGCAAAAGATAGAAGGCACTCTGGTTTCTATCCATAAAAAAAATTCGACATATGGATGTCCAAAATGGTATAATTTAATTGTAATACTCTTGAATGTAAAGATCACGAAAATTTAGTTTCTGATTCTTGCATATAATACTCTTCGAATTAATTTGTTGTTGCTTATATAATTTAACACAGATGTTATAACTTAATTAGAGCAGAAAGGAAATATTTTTTTTTTTTAGAATAAAATTGAAGCTTTTCAGATAAAATTGTTTATGTTCTTATTATATTTTAAGGCAAATAACAGTACAAAAAAATAACGTTATCTAACTAGGGTTAATATTTCAGCTACAGACTGTGAAAACTTCAAATTGGAACGCCAATGGGTTCAAGGGAAAAACGGTATTTTTTAACAAAGTTTTTTAAAATTTCACAAAAAAAACAAAATTATTTTATTTTATATAGTACTTCGGATCGAATATGCCCAGGAAATTTTTTACAATCGGTCGCCAACCACACCAATTCTGGAACTGGTTCCACTGCAACCGATTCCATGGACTGGTTCCGGAACCAGTTCCGCGGATTTTATATGGAAGCTTTGACTGACGGAAAATCAATTCTACAGCGGATTCTTTGTAACAGAAAATTTTCCTGGGTAGAATAGTAACATATTTTCTGAACGAGTTATCTAATTGTTATCAAAGTACAATAATATGAAATTAATGGTTAACAATCGGATAAAGCATTCAGAAGTTGTAGCCATTTGAACATCATGTATTTTTCACAAATTTACTGAAAAAAATCACTTCAAAACAGCGATAGCACGCCTACCAAAATGAATTTTATTATTATTATTCTTTATTTCAGTCTATGGATATAATATTATCCTTGCAGACTAGCAACTCATATATAAAACTAATTATTTATAACAATTTATTTAAAAGAGTTTTAAACTTAAAATTTATGCTGATGATTCACTACTATATGCTCATCATGAATCTCCTTCAGAAGCACTTCGAATTGTGTCAAAGCATCTTTATAAAGTTAAAGACTTCTATGATTATTGGGGGATTAAGATTAATGCTTCAAAAAGTGAAGCAATCTGTCTAAGAAATGCGTCTGGAAAATGCCCTTACTATGTAGTCCCTGAGAGTAAAACTTTAAAATTATTTTTAAATGGAACGGAAATTCCTTTTAAGCACAGCTTTAAATACCTTGGGATTTACTTCAATAGACTTTTCAAATTTAATGAGCATGGTAAATTTGTTTTAAATAAGGTTTATAAACTAAAGGGTTATTTGGGCAGAGTTTTATTTAATAAATCATTACCAATTAAAACCAAATTATTGCTCTATAAAACTTGTTTAAGACCAGTTCTACTATACGCTTTTCCAATATGGTTCTATATATCTCCTACCTTAATGAATAAGTTTGAAATTTTTGAAAGAAAGATGTTGCATTGGCAAAAACTTTTCTTCTGAAACAAAAAGATTTTTCAAATTTTACAATTTATCGGGAAGCACATGTAATGCCATTAAGTTTCTACGTGATCGATATCATGAGAAATTATATTAACAGATTATTTATGCATGAAAATGAAATTTTGAAACAAATAATAGAATCCCAGAGAGATTATAATTGGACAAATACTTCTTATTTGTCTCCTCTCGGATTACAAAATGAAAATATTAATTTTGATATATCTAATTCTCCAACGGATTTTTTTTAAAAAATCAGCACCCGGTTCACACAGGGGGTAAATTTTGTAATTTTTATAAGAACTTATATTTTATTTCAATATAGTTTATCTTTTTGTTTTATTATTTTTTGTTAATTCCCTAGTTTGTATTTTTTAGTTATAAGTTTTATTCTAAGTTTAAGAAAAATACTTTCACGACATTGATAGCCTCGGGAGCAAGGGCGTTATCTTGTAACATTATCATATACGATTTAATTCATTTATGTTAAGTATGACACTGTAGTAACCTAGCTTTACATTTTTAAGACAATACGTTATAATCTTAAAATTTAGCTCTATATTTTTTTTATTATATTATACACTTAATGTTTGAAAAAAAAGGCTCAATAAATTTAATTAAAAAAAAAAAAAAAAATTAAACTTAAAATTAGAAATACTTAAATCTAAATTTTCACAAAGATTATTGAATAACCTCATTGACTTAGTAATTGGTTCAGTTCTATGAATATCTATATGGAAAAAATAATTTCTCCTAAGTGTTATCTGCGGAACTATAATTTTAATTAAATGCAAGAAATCGGGAAAATCAATTACACCACAGAAAATGCAGAATTTGGAAAAAAGTTTTTACATTTAACATCTTGGCAGTTAGTAGAATGTATGTACCAAGTTTTGTAAAAATCGAAAGAGGTCATGTCCAAAAACTTCTATTTTTGTATACATTTAATTTAATATGGAATGATACTAAAATTTTGAAAATGTAAAAATTTTATTTGTTGTTGTTCTTTTCTTATTAGTTTTTTCTGCAATGCCATTTTTGACCAGTTTTTAATAGCTTTTTCTGCTATTTTTACAAGTTTATTTGAGTGCAGTTATTCAAACAAATTAGAAATTTAAAATAAGTGTCCATTATGATTTTTTTTGACTCTTTCACTACCCTCGTATACTATAGTGTACACTAGACCTTACCACCTTACAGGAAAATAAAAAAGTGCGCGGTATAAATATAAAGCATTTTTGCCGAACGTAGGGTTTGCCTTTTTCAATTTTTTGTTGTAGCTTCGGCATTTAAATTCGGATTTTAAAGTGTGGTATATCAATTCTTTTGCCTCGAGGAGTGCAGCGCTTTACGATAAAGGAAAAACCCAACGAAAAAAATTTAAAAAGGCGACCTCTACGTTCGGTAACCAAAAACCAAAAAAAAAAATCCTGCTAGGTTTATCAAAAAACTTCCTTAGCAAAATTATTTTTTGCCAGCTTTAATTTTCTGACATTAGGGTTGTAGATTAGTGTTGTAGCAACTGAGATAAGGTGGGTAAATACTAGAACGGGACACTTGAGGTCAATGGTCTTTAGAGCAAAACATTGGTCCCCTCGAGAGAAAAAGATCGATGTATCATACTTCAAGATCCGACTGTAAATACCAAAGATATAACGAAAAATGTAAAATGGCGCCCCTAAGTTGGGAAAATTTTTTTTTTTTTAAAACCTGGCAAAATAATTTAGATTGGACGGTTTACGGCGAACTTTTTTTTTGAGGTACGGTCTAGTGTACACATCTTTAAAATAATATATAAAATTTGATAATGCAAAAAAAACTACACTTTTTGTAAATAAGTATATTGGGCTCTTGACCTTCAAATAAAAATCATTATATATGAAAGCAGTTGAGCTTGGTAATATAGTCGCAGTATTTGTCAATTAAGTCTAATTTTTGGAATACATCATAATCTCCGAGAAAAGGGATTTTTGGTGCTTCCCATAAACTAATGAAGATAGATGTTTGGAATTCGTTTTATGACGAGAAGAAAACCAACCAAAGGAATTTTGGGTATTCGAATGATTAAGGGGTAGAACGGGGATGAGAAATTTCAGAAAATCGATTTTTGAACGCCATTTTTGGTAGATAGGAGGGGGAGGGGGAAAATTTGTTAAATATTTTGTCTTGATTTGAGGACTATTAACAAGAATCTGAAGTCAAAATAACGAAACATCCGCAAACAAAAAGTCGGTAGTGAAAGGGTTAGAAAAGAAATCCCAAGGATATCTGCTATATATTACATTTTTTAAGTCGGGTACTTAATACAATAGATAATTCCATATGGTTTCTTCTGCATACAATTTATGGAAAATCATTTAAAATTTTGAGGTCTGTAGCCTGTCGATTTGATTGTAAACTATTTCGTACGAGGTGTTGTTTTCGTGTTTTAATAAGCTTTATCGGCTATTTCGGTTTATTACAAAATCACTTCATCGTATGTGTTTAAACATTAACGCGCGATTATTCTTCCTTTCACTTAAAACACAACAACAAGTGCTAAAAGAACGTATCAAACAATTTTTCGTTCGACGTTACACCAAGAATTTTTCAGTTTCATTTTGTATTTAAAATTAAATTATTTATTTAATTTAATATACTCATAGAATAATAAGTCTATCTTTGCCTTGTGAAATTAAAATAATATATAATTATTTGCATTAAAAAAAAAAAACACACTAAAAAAAGTAAATAAAAGTGGCGATAGTAGTGGTGTTCTTTCTTGGTTTTGATAATCAAGTGTTTCGAAAAATTTATGCAAACATCTTAAAGATAATTTATTTAGTAACGGTAAGTTAAATTTTTTTTAAGCTTGAAGAAAAAAGAATTAAATTTTTTTTAATGGGGGTATCGACTCTAGGAAAAATTTAGTTTTCGAATTTTTTATATTTTATTTATTTCTTTTACTATATTTTATTTCTTTACTATATGCTCAGAAAATATCATATTTTTTTTATAAAATATATTTTAGTCACAAAGTAATATTCTATGCATTAAATTTGTATACAACATTTTTTGGGCGCGTTTTTATTTCATTGTTTTCATTAGAAATCTTATATCGCATAATACAGCAGAACAAAAAGAAAAAAAACTACATCCAAAGATGCAAGAATTGCACGCAGTCTTTAAAGAAAAGCCAATGACGATTCCCCGATTGTGGTCGAAGGCACGTCATACGAGGCAGGTGTTGTAGTTTTATATTACCTACAAAAGTAATCAGTATGTATAAAAAATAAGAAACAAATACAAAATAAATTAAAAAATGTACAAAATTATAGCATTTTGTCCGAAATGAAATGTATAATAATTTTTCTGCCATCGTTTTTTTCCCAAATTTGGTGCACATTTATAAAACTAGGAGATATAAATCTTATTCATACATGATTTTTAGAAATTTTGCTGTTTTCTTAGCGTAAAATTAATTTTAAAAGCGTTTTCACACAACAATGAGTTCAAAATCGGCTGCCACTGTACGCCAATGCTGGTAAATCGATATCGATGTAGTCTTTTTCTTTCATAGTCAACACAAATCTGTAGTCCTTATCGTGGTCTTTTTTTTGAATTTCAATCAAATAAATTTTATATTTTCAAGCAAAATTGTTTTTTCTTGTCGTTTTTGAAATTTTTAAGTTTATGGGGCAACTTTGTTAAAAAAAAAATCAAAAAACTAAAAATGGGGCTACGATAAGGACTATTTTTATTTTCCGATAAAAAATGAAGTCTGCACAATGGCAGCCAATTTTGCCTTTTTTGAAAAAGGCGAGTAATGAAGTGGCAACTCTGGCGATTTTGGCTTAAGTAATATAAAACTGTTATTTTCTAGAAATACTACAATAACACGATTTTTAAATAAAAAATATAAAATATTAAAAATTTAGTTAATTGAATTTTTGACAACCGTTCAAATATGCCCTTTAAAATGCTGTTATTATAGTATTTACCTCCCTTAATCCATATTAAAAGATTTTCCAGTAGGGATGGGCAAATATTAAAATTGAATAAAACTAGTTGTCTGTGAGATACCAACAATTCTTTTGTTTTATTTGAAAGGCCTACCAATGACATTATGTGTGGAATGTGACATCGTTTAAATTGCCGTCGCGGTTTCGCTGGGTGTCGCGCAAGAGGTCCAATATTCTATAACTCTGGTTCATAAATCAGTGTAAATTTTAGCAATGGGATGGTTTATGTTGACTTTGAGAGCGTTGGTTGTTTATGGCTTATTGGCATAGAGCTACGACTTAAGCAAACCATCTTTCATTTCTTGAGTAAAATTGCATGATGTCGTCCCTTCGTGGTGTAACCATTCCCTCACTGCTTCAAATTCATAGCATCAAATTTTGGCCTAAATAAATTGGTTATCATCGATGGGTAACGCTCTCCGTTGAGGGTGATAGCAACGCGATCACTTTGAAAAAGTACAAACCGGTAATGCCACCGGCCCAGAATTCGTACCAAATAGGACTTTCTGCGGATGCATTTTCACTTAGGAGACCTTATGTGGATTAGTATCATCTCAAATCTGGCGCCTTCTCTTACTGTCGTTCCCGTTCGTTCAAAAAACCATGTAATGGGCGTAAAACGCGCATCGTTGCCATAATAGAACACCAATTTTCATAATTATCATTATTATTTGAGCGTGTTGCTTGACGCTGTAACTTGGCATAGTGATTTGTCTTGTTATCTGAAAATTAAATGGCAGGAAATGACAAAATACAAAACGACATAACAGCCATGAACTGTCAAAATCTACCCGTCCCAATTAGAAGCCCCTGTATAAAATTTATGTTTAGATTATCTACTTACTACACTCAAAAAAATAAGTTAGTAGAAAAATTAGTAAAACGTCTTGTATATCAAGTGTACTAGTTTTCAGCAATTTTTTTGCTGAAATTCCGTTTTCAGCAAAAATTTTAGTTATATTTTTTTAGCACTAAACTAATTTTGAACTAATGGTTTACTAATTTATTTTGCTACAAAAATTTTGCTGATAACCGCATTCATAGCGTGGACGACAACCAGATAAACAAATGTAGATGTCTCATCTTGTCTGGAAACGGAAATGACAAAAAAAGAAAAACAACTCCACACATATTCTATATTTAAATTTTGAGCAAATAAATTAACTAAAGTAAAATTTCGTTACAAGTTTTTTAAGTTTTTTTCAGTCTACTAATATTCAGCAAAAAGTTTAGTGATTTTAGCACGGATTTTTTTCATTTGCAGTCGACTAAGTGTTAGCAAAACTTTTGCTGAAGATTACTATTTTTTTGGTAAAAATCAGCTCGCTGATTTTCAGCAAACCTTTTGCTGAAATTACCAACTTTTTTGCAAGCACGCTCCTGACTAAAATTTTGCTGACACAGCAACATTTTTTGCTGACTTTACTGTCTTTTTTTTTGAGTGTAGTTTTTTATATATGAGTTTTTATTGCGGTGTAACTGAAACCAATGTTAACGTCTTGCTAAATATGTAAAACCTTGTTAAAAAATATTTACATATCTCTTATACACATATTTATACCTGGAAATTAATATACCCTATACAGCTATGGACATATAAATGGCACATTTTACCACGAATTCTTTCTTATGCTACTATATTGCAAATACTATTAACAACCAACAAATTTTTGTTTTTTTCCAAATGTTTATTATGCACATTTAATATTGCTATAAATTTTAATTGAAATTCATTAATGTAAATAAAAACTTATCATTATGAAAAAAAAACCCATTGAAATGAGCTGAACACATAAATGGCACAATCTTAAAAAAAAAGAGAAGAAATGGTTTTAATATTGCATTTGTTAAATATTTTGGTATGTACAAATATTTTACCGTTAATATTTAGTGCTGTGGCCTATGTTTCTGATGACAGCTTCGCACCTGCGACCCATACTTTCCACTAGTTTTTGGCATTTTGTTTTGTACGGCCGACCACAGTTCGTCCATATTTTTGTAATTTTTCTTGGCGATTTCAACCTTGACTCCATTCCACAGGTTCTCTTTTGGATTTAAGTCACGGCTCTGGGCTGGCCAATCCAAAACATCAATCTTCTCCGCATAAAACTATTTTTTTACTAGTTTGGATGAGTGTTTGGGGTCATTATCTTGCATGAATTTCGATTTGGTTTTTTAAAATATCTAAATACTGAAACTTGTCCATTTTTCGATTGAACCATAATACTGCCACCTCCATGTTTTACCGTCTTCTGAGTGAACCGAGGATTAAACTTTTGGCCTTTAGGACGACGAACAAAGATTCTGCCATCTGGTCCTATCCTGTTAATTTTTGTTTCGTCACTCCATAACACGTTTTTCCAAAAACTAATGGGATTTTCCTTATGGGTTCTGGCGAAGGTTAGTCGTTTTGAAAAATTTTTTTTTGAGAGAAGGGGCTTTTTTCTGGAAATGCGCCCAAACAAATTTGCCTCGTTTAGTCTTCTTCTGACAAGTCTGCTTGATATTTCCATGTTAAAATTTGCATTAATATCCGATGCTATCTGCCTTGATGACTTGAATGGATCAATTTTCGCCATTCGTACTATAGCTGCATCCGTACGCTCATCTGTTTTTCGTGGCCTTGGCTTCCGAATTTTACCCTTAGTCAATATATCGGGATCCTCAACACAAGAATTAATTGCATTGTAGACTTTTTTGCGAGAAATTTGCATTATCTCAGCAATTTCCGCTACTTTTTTTCCATCTTCATAAATTTTCCATATGATCCGCCTTTCGTCTTTTATATTTATTTTGGAACTACGAAAAATATTTATTGCTTTGAATTAAATCTACACGACTACCGCCTATTTTAATTAAATTCTGCCATTTAAATGTCCACTTTAAATCAGCATTGTTAACGCAAAAATGATAACGTTAAATAATAAGCAAAACATAACGGAACATTTGAGCACTATTAAGACAAACATTTGTTTCAACAATAATCAGAAGAGATAAAATATACTTAGTTGGAAAATACTTAAATTTATGCGCAATTTAAATTTGTGCCAATTATATGTCCATAGTTGTAACTACCCACATGATAATAAATACAAGTTATTCATCTTCCTAACACTATTAATGTTAACTTAATAGCGGAATTAAATATTGATAGTATTATGTTATCACTTATTTTATTCTACATGCAATTTTCTAAAAAAAAAACTTTTTTCTGTCATACTGAACATAAATATACTCACAATATATTTGCTGTAAAGGTTAAATAGGTTTTTAATAAGTATATCAGTAGTAAAGTTGATTTCAATAGAATAAATTGCAAAGAAATATATTTTTTAGTCTTTATGCATAATAATTTGAAAACCTTATAACACGTTTATAAAATGAATTTTGTATGAAAAATGCTGACTTTCGACAGTCGGCAGTGACTATTAATTATAGAGATAGGAAATCAAAACTTAAACTACTCACCGGTAGAGGTCGCTGTAATTTTGTATTACCTGAGGAACTATTAAGTATCACTTTAGTATCAGCTGAGCCTATATTTAAAAACTCAAAAACAGCTCGAAATAAGAAAAAAAAACAAGAGCAGAATATATTCAAATAATAAATTTTAAGATATTCGTTTGTTTTTTTTTTTTTTTTGATTTGTTGTTTGTTATTATTTAAATTTAAATAAAAAACGAAAATTGTCAATTTTTTGAACAAAGTGCCATCTAGTGACAACGATATTTTTATATCTTATTTTTATGGTGATGCCATACCCCTGGGTATTAGTTAAAATATTCATTGAAAATTTTCGTTTAAACCGATAGTTCTTATACAATGTTGACTCAATATACTTGAGTGCTAAACAAAATGAAGAATCTATTGTGTTTACCTATTTCGTTAGTTACCCAGTAAAACCTTCTATTACCAGGTAAAAGGAAATGGAATAAGAAACCAAAAATTGTAACTACTTACAATTTGGTCCCATAACACATTATTTTAACATGGGGGTGTCATTGGAGGTAAATGGTTGCCTAAATCGTGCCGGTATAGGATAAAATAAGTGATAACAAAGGAAGTACTGATATAAGTTGTTACTTGTAATATTAAATTCACTAGTTAGCTAGAATAAGACCATACTTGTATGGAGTGAAATAAGTCGTTACACATTAGTACATATATCATTTGGTTACATATAGGGAATAAAATAAGACGTTACTAGTAATGACTTTGTTTAAAATTACACCGATCCGAGCAATGTAATAACCCAGCAAAACCTTCTATTACCCGGTAATGACTTTGGTAAAAAGAAATAATGGTAGGTAACCTCTTACTTTTCTATTACTAAATCTATTATTTTATCAAGGGCATCTCCATCGAGGTAACTCCTTACCTAGTAATATGTTATTCTGAACTTACATGTTACGCTTACCTATTACCTATAGGTTACAAAACACCTTAAAATAATACTTATTTTTTCTTAAAATTTCATCTTGTTTCATATTGACTATTAAATTAAAAATGACATAATTTTATAAAAAAAAAATTAGAAAAAAATTTATAAGTTTTGGTTATAAAAATAATCGTTTTGTAATGAAGGAGGTAAGCTCTTACTTTTCTATTACTAGACCTATTATTTTAACAAGGGCATGTCCATGTCCATTTTGTTTAAATTTTAATTTTTTAAACCGAATATAAATTTTAAATTCACGGGTTTTTTTGTTAAAATTGAATTATTAAAATTTTCTAGAAAAACGAATTATTTATACCAATAAAACTTCCAAACTTATGAATTTGGTATTAAAACTAATGCAAAGGTAATATATAAGGGTCCAAGGTAATGCAATGGTAAGGGGTTTGATATATTACCAGGTAATATGAATAGACAAACCCATCTATTACCAAGGTTTTGCTGGAATATTCAGTAAATTTTTAGGAAAAAGTGTTTTGAGTGTAGGGTGCTCCAACGTGTGGTGAATGAAATATGAACAACTATAAAACTGTTGTTAAAAAAACACGTGATGTTTACAACAAAAACGTTTATGGTGAATACAACTGTACTGTATGGTGAATACAACTGTACAATACAATCTAGTTATCAAATAACAAATAAGTATCAGTTACTAATTAGTTTCAAAAATGTGATCGATTATGGCCAAAAGGCTAGGTCATTGGAAATGAAGAAATAAATAAAAAAAAATCTCACTCAACGGGTTGAAACGTCGCAAATTGATTGACAAATTTTGTGACAAAAATCTAGAAAAAACAAAAAGTGAAATTTTTTAACATTTTAGAGACATGGGATTAAAAAAGAAACGTTACTTATAACTCAATACACTTATTTGTGATCAATAAATCGGTTGCAAGAAAACCTGTAAAACCCAGAAATGTAGTTTGCAAGACTGCAAAGTTCGGACTAAGCTGAAGGCTGAAATATTAAGCCGCAGTTCAAAATCTTATCATAAAAACATTATTTTAAATCTTCTATTTACACATAAGGCAACCAAAAAATCTGAATTTTTCATAAGACAAAGTTCCCAGGAAAAGTTTTGCTGTGGTTATCCTTTACTGAACGTGATATCACCGAGCCAGTGTCTTTTTAAGGAGGGGTAGCTGGCAATGTTAAATTTTATAATGAACAATGTATACCAAAGCTTAAAAATTTTATTAGGAAATATCATCCACATGATAAAATAATTTTTTGGCCCGATTTGGCATCCTCTCATGACGCCAAAGCAACAACACAGAGTTTAAATAATTGAAATTCTTCCAAAACAAATGAACACCTCAAATATTCTCTAACTGAGACCGATAGAAACTTGTTGGGCTTATTTAAAGACTCCATATCATCTCGTTCCATTTGTCTATGGTTTCAATTCCACTAGTTTCCTCTTCTATACCATTTCCCAATTTTAGTGATCCGATTCTACTCGTTCCCCGTTCAATTCCATTAATTTCCATTGTCTAGTGCTTCAATTCCACTCATCCTCCGTTCCATTTCATTTCGGTTTTCAATCTTAGTTTTGCAATACCACTCTTTTCCCATTTCGTATCCATTGTCTTGTGTTTCAATATCAATCATTCCTGGTTCTTTAGACTCGCACTATTAAATTGCATTCTCCAGCTGTAGTCTTTCAATTTCACTTGATCGCCATTCTATTTCGTTTCCATTGAATTGTTTTCAGATCCACTTGTTCCCCGTTATATTGCATTCCAGTTGTGTAGAATTTAAATTCCATTTGCCTTCTGTTACATTCCATTTCGTTTCCCAATTATAGTGCATCAAATATACCAAATTTAGTTCAGGAAGAGACTTTTCATCTTTTGTACCCCCATTATTACCATGTTCCTAGAGAAAACTCCAAAAGGTATCGGTAGTTTATCACATAGGAGGATTCCAGAGAACACATATTTAAACTTTCAGATTTCTAGCTGAAGGCATTTGGACAGGACGTCAAAGAGGCGACCTTTCTTCACCTCCATAATAATTACCAAAAATCACGTCTTTGGGGATGTCTACGTCGGAGGAGAAACCCATATAACAAATTTCACCTACTTTTTGCAGCGGTTTGGGTAGACTGTCAAGGGGGAAACTTTTTGCATTTGTGCTCGTGGGAATTTCCAGAAATTCCGTCTTTGCAGGTATCTACATACGTGAGGAGGAACCGTAATACTAAATTTCAGCTTTTTAGCTCCAGCGGTTTGGGCAGGCTGTAAAGGCGGTAATTTTCCCCATTGAACCCTGCCACTTTACTGTCAAATACTACGTTGTCAGAGAGTTAGCCCATAATCCAGGGAACACATAGTTTCAGATTTCTGGTTTCTAGCCAAATAGATTTGGAAAGGCCGTAAAGGGGGAGACTTTTCCCTATTTTTTCAAGGTAGGAATTTCCAAAAATCCTATCTCCCAAGCAGCAAATTAATAATTTCCAGCGCTTTGGGCTGGGATATGTTGAGTCAGTTAGTAAGTCAGTCACATTATTCTTTTATATATAGAGATTAAAAACTCCAAAAATTGTAGGAATGCCTTTTTTCATTTAGCTAGTACAGCGATTTTATTTCAAAGGATTTCAATAAAACAACGATTTTTACCACATATTTAGCTTTTAGGCAATTTTTTCCATATTCCATATATGTATATTTGGCTGGAATATTACAACACAAGATCAAACACTTCAATCATTTAAACTAGGGAGGTACGTTAAAATTTTTTGCGATATTTTTAGTCTACTAATATTCAGTCAAATATTTTGCTAATCTTTAGAAAACAGTTTCTGCTAATTTTAACAGTTTTTTTCGCATGGCCATTTTGAACTTATTTTAGTAACTTAAGCAAACATTTTTGCATTATTAGTGTATTTAGTCTAATATTGTTTCAGCTTAATTTTAATTAGTTGGTTTTTGCGAGCAGTATTTTTTTTATACAAAAATATAGAAAAATTTTAAATTGTTTCCTATATACTTTTTTCTGTTTTTGTTATTGGCGGGTTTCTTGATATTTTCTGTATATTTTTAGTTCAAAAGCTGACTTATAAACAGGACTACCTTACATAATCTTAACACGTGTAGTCCAGATCTAGGTATCGACAAAAAAATGCTCCACAAAAAGTGAGTACAGGGGTTGAACACTATGGGATTAGGAAGACAATCAATCAGACATCACTAAAGCATTTTTCGGTCTAACAAAAATTTTAAATTGTGTTTATTTAATTGTAAATAGCTTGCTTTTAAGCCCTATGCCTACTTTTAGGGCAGTATTATTTTTTCAGTTGCTATTTTTCGATTTCTCCAGGGGTGCCAAATTTGTTTAAATAAAAATCTTAAAATTGTCATAACGTCATGTGATTTTTTTAAGAATATTTTTTTTTTTGAAGGGAAACTAACGTACTTTACTGTGTTTTTTGTATTTATTTCAGCAGTTGTTTTTTTAAGAGTTTCCCAATGACCCCCAATTTTTTTAAACCTAAACTTTAAATGGTCATAAGTTTTAAATTAGACTACAGATTTTTTAAAAATGCTTTTTTTAATCATAAATATAGTGTATTCAACCCCTATAGATATGCCACTGAATACGTATACTGTAGGGTGTCATGTAATTTAAAAGTGAACAAATTTACTCAAAAAAAATTTAAAACATATTTTTTTAACGGACTTGACATTATGCACATTTTGATACCAATTTTGTTCAAACATTTTAAAATTTATTGTGAAGTTTCATCAACATCGCCAAATTTTGGTAGGAAACTAAATATCTCCTCCAAACATTATTTACTTATTGGGTTTTTAATATATTTAGCTAATTAATACTTAACATTTCAGTGATATTACTTAAATTAATGTTTTAATTGATATTATTACTATTGTTTCAATTAACCGTATACAATTTTTAGTAATTAATACTATTATTTTCGCGATAGATGAAATATTAATTAATTGATATAATTTCGTAATCGAAACTCCTCTTTATATTCTCCTGTGTTAGAAGCTCCAAAAACGAAAGCAAACAAAACAAAAGGAAAAGCGTTGGTATATAAAACTATATCATAATATTTATAGTTTATTCCAATACAATAATTTGTTTTGCTCAATTCCATACGCAAATTCCCAAGGACTGCCTTTTGTGACGTTTTTTAGAACAACAGCATTTAAATATTAAGAAACATTGACATAAACGACTTAAATGTTTAGTACACAAATTGACCGATTTCCTCAATTTTTACATTATTAAATAATATTGCAATTAAAATGTGATATTCATCTTAAAGTTAAAGTTACACTTTAGTTTTAGCACTAAAAATAAAAAAAATATATTACAAATTTTAAAATACATTTAAATTACTAAAATCAATTGTGAATTTGAGTTATTTCTGCGCAGCGAAATGTTCTTATTCCCTTTTTGTATTTTCGTAAATATTATTGCACCGATAGTTTCAAAAAAGTTGTTATGTCGCCCAAACAACCCTTCAATCTGCTAACATTTATAATTAAACCATGCTTAACTCTATAATATAAAAACAAGTAAACCAAGGTATAGTCGGTAAATCTCGACCATGAGATACTCTACAATATATTACGAATTTTATACCTGGAAGTGGACCAAATACTAAGAAGGGATCTGATCATTATTATATGACATGGTAGAAAATATATGTAGATAAAAATTCTGAGTGAAATTGCCGAAAAAGTGTATTTAAGCAGACATCGGCTGGATGGTTTATATGAGGAATGCGTTCAAATGCATTTCGATTTTTTAAAAGCTTCATAACTTCATATATACACACAGAAAACAGATTCGAATTTCCAACCGAATTTTTCGCCAACCGAATTTTTGTAGTTCCAGGTACAATCACTTTTATTTATTTTTAATACTGTTGTAATAACCGAAATTTATTTAAAATTTTTGAATTTTTGTTGTGTTAATAAGGTTAAGGTTTGTGGATTATAAATTCTACAAATAGAATAACACGTTCCACAAATTTTTTATGTCAAATGAGGTCTTACAGAGTTGTTAGGTAAGGGGATTTGGGACCAAATTAGGGATTTCGACTTCGTCCTGGGGACAGATTAAAAAATTTGTAAATTTTAAAAGATTTAGTTTTAGGGCCAAAATTAGATGAATTTTGGTATAAATTATATGCGTATTATTTCAAATTAAAGTCGATCAAATTAGGTCTGTTAAAGAATTTCGAAATTTCTGCAAAATATATGAATTATTAAAGAAATGTTCTCCAAATAGTTATAAATTTTGAAATAACGACAAAGCTCAATAATTAATAAAAAAATTTTCTATTTTCCAAATACTGAAATTGTTGCATGCAAAGGACTCAGAAAAACTAATTTTTGTGTAGGCTCATAAATTACCAGGGGTTTTCATATAACCTCTTATGTACCTTCTGAATCGTGTAAACTCGACTTATGCAAACTTAATGTTCAAAAGAGTTTACGAGCCCTAGAACTTACACCTTACTGGATTTACAAATTTTATAAAAAAAATGGTTTTCACCATAATGAACTTCGTGTGAAAATTGTGTAGAATTTTTTCTCTCGAAAATTTAATATACGACTTTTATTTTGAAACGGTGACATTTCATCTAAATTGTGATTTGTATTTCGTATAATAAAATTTTTTACTTTCACAATTTTAACAAAGATTTGAGGCCTTTAAATTTTGAGTGAAAACAATCAACAATACATACCCCTCATTCATGTTAAAATAAAAATGATGAGAAATTGCTTTTTATACGCTAATGAAAATAGTACTGAAAACAATACTGAATTGCAGTGCACCTTTTGCACTTGTTTAAAAAGTGTTTTTATTGGAGAGGATAAAGCTGAATATCTCGCAATGACAAAGTCGTATTTTTATGCCAGTCAACTTTCATATCAAAGAATAGATAAGCGGTAGAGAGCTAGCAATCATGAGTTCGCAAGTTCGATACTCGTTGGCGACAGTAACAAAATTTTGTAAAATAGAAAAATTTAATTCGTTTTGCGAAGAATTTTTCTTAACTTTTAATTGGTGAAAAAATTTCCTGTGCACTCATTCGAAAATTACTGAACAAATGTTGAAGTGGGAGTACTTCTCTCCTATGACAAGTCAATGTTAAAATCATTGGTGTTTATGTTAAAAAAGAAGTACATCTAGATCATCAATTGTAGTGTTTTTTCTATTGCTTCGGCATTACTTTTTTTGCTGGGTAGCAATCACGGGGTCACAAATTCGATACACCGGGGCGACAATAAAAAACTATTGTAAAATGTAAAAAATAAAATTTTTTTTTTACTTTTAGTTGGTGAAAAAGAGCTTCCGTTGCACTCGTTAAAAATGTCTGAACAAATGTTGAAGTGGGAGTACATCTCTCCTATGACAACTCAATATTAAAATCATTAGTTTTTATGTTAAAAAAGAAGTTCATCTAGATCATCAATCGTAGTGCTTTTTCTACTGCTTCGGCCTCCATTTTTGTGCTGGGCCTTATATGCACTTGCGGTCAAAATGAACCAACCTTTTTAAAATCTTAAAAGACACTGTTAGATGAAAATATTTGCAATTAACTTAAACAACTTCTCAGTATGGATTGTTAATAAGAAAACCGAATAAACCATAAAACGATACAGTATCGTTATCGAATTCATATTAAGTATCATATTTGCTATCGTTTATGATACGAAAATATGAACTCGTAATGATATCATAATTTTTAAAAATAACGATAAATTTTCTGAAAAAGTCACATTTGCTTGTTATAATTTAATCGTTAATATCATATCATATATACTTCTTTATTTCGATATCGTTAATGATATTATATTTTCATCGAATAGTGATAAAATAACGACAAAAATTTTGCAATATGACGAAAATATTATCGCATTGCCTGATATTTTCGATATCATAACAATATCGTTATTTCATGAAAAAACGATATCATTAACGAATGTGCATTTTTCTTCACAGTACCTATTACTTACGAATCGTCAATGATATCATTCCAGAGCTTTAAAGAATTAATTCCTTTTTGGAATGAATTCCCAAAAATTTAATTCAATTCTTTAATTCAAGGAATGAATTTATTAATAAAAAATAAGCAGGAATGAATTCAAAGAATTCAAATTTATAGAATGAATTCCCTGACCAAAACACTAAGAATTCGAATTAAAGAATTCATTCTCTAAAGAATTCATTCAACACAAGTGAAATTGAGAAAAGTTCATTTGATTTTGAGATATTCTATTTAATATTGAGAAAAGAACAATTGATTTTGAGATTTTCCATATGAAATTGAGAAAAAAGCAAATGAAATTAAGATTTTCTATTTAAAATTGAGAAATAAACAAATGAGATTGAGATTTTCCAATTCAAATTGAGAAAAGGACATATGTAATTGAGATTTTATATTTGATATTGGGAAAATAACAAATGAAATTTAGATTCTCCAATTGAAATTAAGAAAGGAACAAATGGTATTGAGATTTTATATTTGAAATTAAGATAAACGCAAATGAAATTGGGAAAATTATAAATTAAATTAAGAAAAGAATAAATGTAATTGAGAAAAAATCAAATGATTTTGGGAAAAACTTTAATTAAAGAACAAATTTTATTAAATCATATATTACTTTATACCTTATTTCACTGATCAATTTTACAGGCGATTAGATCCAAGGTAATGTATTGGGAAGAGGTGATAAAATAAGTGGTTACTTATGTGGTTACGAGGATGGAAAAAAATGTGTCTAAAACAGAATTTTATAAAAAAAATTTTTAAAAAGTAAATGAATGGTTGTGCTTCGTATTTTTGTTCATGATGTCGAAAGGTAAACACAAAAAAGGCATACTCCTTACAAAAAAACACAAAATAATGTGTCTAAAAATAGATTTTCAAAAAAGTTTTAATCATTACTATGCGTTTATAACTCATGCAACACGTAATCAGTGATAGGTAAGTCCTTACTTTTTGCTTTGAAATAATTCGGAAGGTAAGGAGTTATTTCAATGGCGTTGAGTATGGGGGATTAAGGGCTCAAACTGAGCAGAGTTCCGAAAGAGTTTTCGAATACAGTTTCGAACCTGTTGTAACAAGTAGCATTATCAACAACTACCACCTACTCTGAAAGGTCCTTCCCCATCTCCTTCCATCTCACCAGAAAATTTTTTATACATTCCCTAGCAGCAGGTACATAAACAGAACTTCTATTTTCATCCATTTTAATAACGCGTAATGGTCCTTCCAATCGCTCCGATCAAATGAACATTTGGGCCATGTGATGATGGGAGCGTTTGGGTAGCGCGAATTCAAATTGAAATTTATTTCGTTCAGCCGAACTATGTATTTGATTACCGGCTCTGACATACTCATTCAGACGAGTAACGTATTCTGAAAGTTATTCATTGTAACCAGCTCAATGTGGAAACATTTTCTGGAATATATTTGGCCGTGTAAGGTATTTCCAACTTATTGGTATTTTTATCTTCGTGCAAGGCTTAATTTCATTCACAAGAATTTTATTAAATTGTAATTAAAAATTTTTCAATTCAATTTTTTCTTTTCTCAATTGCAAATGAACAAATCTAATTTCCGTTTGTTTTTGTCTCAATTTCAAATGTAAAATCTCAATATCCTTTATTTTTCTCTCAATTTTAATTGGAAAATCTCAATTTCATTTCTTTTTTTTCTCAATTTTAAATGTAAAATCTCAATTTCATGTGTTCTTTTCTCAATATCAAATTAAAAATCTCAATTTCATGTATGCTCAGTGTTACCATATATTTTTTAAGAAAAACTGTAAAAAAAACTGTTTCTTTATAGAAAAACTTTTTTTGTAAAAAATTTTAAAAATTAGAATAAATATGAAGATATTATCCCAGGGTCTCAATTTTCAAAATATCGAAATTTGAATAATTTAATTGCGTTGGCATTTATAGTAATCAACTTTTTGCACAGCCTTCTAATAAAACGTTTTTTTTTTAAAGAATCTTGGTCTCCAAGGCCCGAATCTGAAGTTAAAAAAATTTCACCGAATCAACCTTCCGAGATGTGAACCTTTTTTATTAACCCCTAACTTAGGATAGAATACTTTACTGGTCAATGTTGGACTACAAAATATTCTTTATGGATTTGCATTCCACATAAAATTGCCTTTCATGGGATTAAGTATTGTTATGTCGTGAATTGTTTGACGGTGTTTAAAAAAAACCCCGTAAAAAATTACGTTTTTTTTGGAATTATCCTCGATCATAATTGAAAAAATAGTAATGAATTGTTATCCAGAATTACCAATTATTTATTTAAAAAATAAAAAATCAATTTTGGCCTTGTTTCATTTAGAAATGATCTGAAAAGTTCGGCTATTTTGCAGTATTATATTGGCATTATTAAATTTATTTATGTTTCGATTTTATCTAATTTTTTAAAATATGAAAGATTTATTGTAATTTTTCACTTTCTAGGTTTATAAATGGCTTATAAAATAAATTTTTTATACAAAATTCATTTTATAAACGCGTTATAAGATTTTTAAATAAATAATTATGCATAAGCACTTTTATATTTTAATTCTTGAATTTTAGTTAAAAAAATAAAAAAATTGTAAATTAAACAAATGTGCCGATTTAATATGAAAAAACTGTAAAAAAATCCATAAATTCAAAAAAAACTGTTTTTTACATAAAAAAACTGGAAAACTGTTAGGCATCCCAAAAAACTGTAAAAAACAGTTAAAACTGGCGTTACGAATTCGCAACGATATCGTTTGGTTTGTTGGGAACTAATTCTTATATACGCTCGGTGTCCCACAAATGTTTAAATGGGTAATTTTTATTCTTTCTCTTTAATATTTATTATGCAGATGTTTTTGTCAAACATTTTATTTTATCTTTTTTTTTTTTTTTGTATTTTAACGTTTTAAAAATGTTGAGTCACTTTGACCCCAAGTGCACAAATGGGTTAATTTCCATTTTGTTTCTTTAACATAGTAATTTTCAGACTTCACAAACTAAAAAGCTTACAAAATATATCGCTGCATTTACCCGAAAAAAAAAATATCTAAAAATTTGACATTTGACCTCGGCGGGAAAAGAAAAAAATTTACCGGTTGTGGTAGATGTTTTTTAATGATGCTCAGTAACAGTAAAAAAATATTACCTAAACGACCAAACTATGGCAAAAAATTTCTTCAAATTCGCTGAAATTAAATAGCTGCCATCGCAAAATTTAAAAATGTTAAGTTTCTCGTTGTACTTTTTGATTTTAGTTTTCATTAATTTTTCAAAAAACTGAAGTTGGAGTTTTGAAAATGATTTAAAATAAATGTACCATTCTTGACCGTATCTAGGAATGGTTTAGCAATATGCTCGAGGGATAAAAATTGGCAACTGAATATTTTTGGGTCTAAAGCAGTGCTGTTCAAAAGTAAAAATGTATTTGTGTTGGTGAGAAAATGAGAATTGCACTGTAAGAAATATTGAATGGGTTAATAGAAATGGCCTTGCAACTCTCTCAATATTTTTTATTTGAAAAAATATTAGGCGGCTTGGAACAGGAACGAACTCCGACTGGTTAATCTGGGATGGAAAAGGCTCACTTAATCGGGCGCTTATACTAAAAAATGTTAGATCGCTCTTACATATTTAAAAATGTAAGTTACTAAAAAATAGCTTTCTCTTTGGCTCGTTAAAAAACATAAAAATTAAATATTTAGATATTAGCAAATATTAGCACAAATTGCGAAAAAAAAACATTTGCAAAAAGCGAAATTTTTGCAACAATATATTCGCTTGCAGAATGTCGATCGATGATTACCTCTTTTAATTCATTTTCTGTACCATAAAACCTTTTTCGAATTCCGCCGTTATTTTGCAACTTTTTAAGTGCGGTTTTTTTAAATATATAACCTAGGGATTAAATTTTATTTTTTCAAATTCCGCTATTATTTTGCAATTCTTTACGTGCGTTTTTTTTTAAATTTATAATCTAGGGGCTATAATACACATTTCAGACAACAGAGTTTGGTGGCTAGTTGCAAAAAAAATCGCGAAAAATAAAATTTGCAAAAAGGAAAATTTTTGCATCAGTATATTTGTTTGTAGAATCTAAATCGCTGATTACGTTTCCTAATTAATTTTTTGTACCACAAAGTCTTTTTTCGCGTTCCGCTTTTATTTTGCAATTTTTTAAGTACGTTTCTTTTTAATTAATAATCTAGGGACTATAATACAAATTTCATACAACAAAGTTTGGTGGCTAGTTGCAAAAAAAAATCGCGAAAAATTAAATTTGCAAAAAGGATAAATTTTTTCATCAATATATTTGTTTGCAGAATGTAAATCACTGATTAAGTTTTTTAATTAATTTTTTGTACCATAAAGCCTTTTTTCGCTTTCCGCGATTATTTTGCAATTTTTTAAGTGCGGTTTTTTAAACTTATAATCTACGGAGTATAATGCCCATTTCATAAAACAAAGTTTGATGGTTAGTTGCAAAAAAAGAAAATTTTGGCATCGTTTGCAGAATGTAAATCTTTTAATTAGTTTTTTGAACCCGAAAGCCTTTTTTCGCATTCCGATATTATTTTGCAATTTTTTACGTATGGTTTTTTAAAATTCATAATCTAGGGCTATAATACTGTTGGAATAGTATAATTCCACAGTATAGTTCCATTCTTAATTTTTATAACTAATTTATTATTTTCCATCCCTGGTTACAATCGATGTTTTGAGTCATACAAAGAGCGCACATAATGACCCTGCAAACATTTAAAAGATACCTTCCAAGAAGATATTTCATTTGAATGAAAATAATCAAGTAGTATTTACTTTGAAATTGTCTTCCTTTTATCACTTGGAAGATAATTCGACGATATTTGGAAAAAAGTAATTCAAAAATTTTATCTTTTGTCATAACTTTTTATGACAATATTTCGGCAATATCATCTTTGTATCATTTGGCAGATAAAGCAAATTTGTTTGAAATCTTTTATCAATTTGGAAAAAATTAAAACTAAATTTGTACAAAAACAATCAAAAGATGTATAGGAAATAAACTCGTGAAAAGTTAAGATTAATTGCGCCGGAAAAATCGTCTAAGATGAAATCAAAATAATTTATAAGTTGGTCAATGGATTATGTATGCAGATATTGTTTTTCGGGCTTAAATTTAATAATGAAAAAATTAAATCGTTTTTTTATTGTACTGGGAGATTATTTAGCGATATCCCTTTTATCTTCCATATGAGCTATTGCTTTCATATTGCCTGGAAGTATTGCTTTAGTGTAACAGTTGTTTCCGACGGAGGAAACTTCCGGAATACGAAATTGATATTGCCGGCAATAAATGTTTTCTTCCTGGCGATATGTTCGGAGAATCTTCTTCGTATTGCCATGTTTGCTGGGTGATATTGGTTTGAGTATGTTCCTGTTCCAAGGCACATAATAGAACAAATGCTTTCTCAGTGTTAGAGAGCCCCCAATCTCTTTATTATGTATACTCTTTGTTAATAGTATCTGTATGAATTTGTTTTTTATTGAAAATATGAAAATGTTTTGTTTAAAAAGTGAAGTAATATCGGAAAAAATAAATAAATACTACACTGTTTTAAAGAAATAAAAATAAACAAAAATACAATTTTTGAAAAATTTAATAAATACATACATTAGGGAAGCTTCTTCATTCTAGGTAAAACAAAAGGTTTACGATTTTTTAAAAATAAATTTCAATGATTTCATTGTATTTCCGTATTTATAAAATAATTTTAAACTGCATTTATAACCATAAAATATTTGTCGTACGTGTTGCTATAAATTTTTTCCAGTGCATTGATAAAAAATTAGCATACATCCGTGTACATGTTTATTCGTCGCTGTTTCAGTGACGACTAATAGCAAGAGCGTAAGAATACATATAAATTGAGCAGGGAAAATTGTCCCATGAAATGAACATCACTGGTCTTAAGAACTAAAAAATAATATAGCGTTAGAATATTTCAGAAAAAATAAATTTTGTTATTATTTATTATACAGTTATTATTTCCTGGTCATTTCTTTTTTCATTGTATATCTAAAGTCAAAACTTGTCTAATAGCCACTTAATTTCATAAGTAGCCACCACACTTAATAAAAAAATATTCAAGTTTTAAATACATCTCTAAAACAAAACAAATAAAAATGACTTGCTTCAAATTAAATGATACTGCACTGAGAAAATTATCTGCCTGCTATTAATAAATTTCTATATTTAAGTTTCGATGGAATTCGTCCATTGATACTTTTCATAAAATTAATGAAGTTTTTCATAAAATTTTACGAAAAATTTCACATTATTTATTCAAAAGTACATAAACCCAATGAAATAGTTTCATTAAAATTAGTTTCATTAAAATAGAGTTTCATTAAAATAAGAAATGTTCGTTAGTTTAATGAAAAATTTCATTAAAACTCGTTAAAGAAAATTCTATCTGTTTGTGGTGCACCATAATATCCTCAGCACTATCAAACGTTTGAACCCTATTTTGACCAAAAATTCGGGAAATAATTTAAAAAAATACACTACGAAATTCAACTTCAAACGCGAACTATAAGTAGCCTCGGAAAATTTTGTTGGCATTTTTTTTTATAATCAGCTTAATGATAATACGTCGTAATGATACGTCATTTATGCGCTATTTATAACGTAACGAAATTCGAAGATTTCGAAATTCTGCACAACCTATTTGTGAATCAATAATAACTTGAAGATTTTCCAACCGATTTTTAATTTGTAAGCTTTTTTGGAAATATAAGTAAGTTTATTTGTGAATCAATAATAACTTGAAGATTTTCCAACCGATTTTTAATTTGTAAGCTTTTTTGGAAATATAAGTAAGTTTAGATTGCGGTTGAGTAATTATTTGATGTAAAAAGAAATACTCATTAACAACATTTTTGAAAGAACTTAAAAATGCCTTTTTTTTAACATAGGAAGAGAATCATGCAACCTCTTGAGATTTTATGCTCGTTGATAGTACTTACATATGTGACAGCGCATAGAGAAAGGGACCTAAGGGTAAAAAATCAATTTTTTTTTTTTGATGTGGACAACATCTGAGCATCGAATGAGACCGATCCCATGCCCTCCTGAGAAAGGGACCTAAGGGGACCTTTTTTTTTGCGCGTGACATATATACATATTTCGATTTTTACATGGACATCAGACAGAAATTGCCAACTGTACAAAAAACAAAACACTGGCAGAGCACTGATTTTATAAAAATTACTATGCTTTGTTAAAATAAGGTAAATTCAGAAGGTCTCGAGTTCCATTCCGAACACGAACATAAAATTTTCTGTTTTCTTGTTTTTTTTTTTAATTTTTTTTTTATAAAATAAATTTATTGTTATTAAATTTAATTGTTTTATATAAAATATTTTTTTTACCATCTATATTTTAGTTTTCCCGTTATGCCAATGTTTACATATTAGCCATTGTTATCATTCATACATTATTTAAGAAATGTTGTAATACACGTCTCGTTAGCTTAGTGTGTAAAGCGATTGTCTGGCAATCTGAAGACCCGGGTTCGAGTCACAGCCCGACCATGTTTTATTTAAAATAATTATAATTATCATTTTTCTTCTAAATAAATTTTTTTTGGAAAAAAAGTTTTTTTACACCATCCATTTTTTGGTTTTTCCAACATCATGGCAATGTTGGCCGCTTAGTGTCAACCAACCTTTTGCCGACGCTTGTAAGTTAGCTACAACTGCTGTTATCATTGATCTAATTTTTTTAGCTATTAGATATTACAAGTCTTGTTAGCTTAGTGTGTAGAGATCGCGGCTGACAACCTGACGGCCTGGGTTCAATTCCCATCAGAATCATGTTAAAAAAAAATAATAAAAACAATTTTTTTTTAATTTTTTTGAAAAAAAAAATTAAATCTATTTTTACACCACCTTTTTTCAATTTTGACAACGTTGTGAAAGCGTTGGCAAGTTAGCGCCAACCAACGAAGATTGAAGATTGTTAATGTACTGCCAAAGCATTACCGACCATCGCCAATGGTATGCCAACATTTTGCCGATCGTATTTTTCTGCCTGCGTAGTTACTAACATCAGCACAAACTTAATATATGAATATAGGGTAGAAATAAAGAAAAACATTTATGTATGTTTTATGTTTGCTCATTTTTTTGTGGAGAGGGGCCAATTGGGGATGATTTTCGAACTATGTTTGTTGTATTTAATATTACGTAGTAAGTCTTATGTTTTTATTTCTTTTAAATAAATTGTTGCTGTTTTAATTAAATTTCTATGAGCATTTCTTTTGGTTTAGTTTTGTATACACATTTTTTTTGTTATTTATTTAGTTCCATCAAACATTTGCCTTTGTTTTTTAAATACTCGTAGTATTTTTCTAACAGTCCGATATTTTTGCTATTCAACATTTTTTTTTCAATCATTTTTTTACTTTTGTGGGGTGAACGCGTACAAGAAAAAACTGTGTCGTTGTCATTTTGCCGTGTTAAAAATAAAAAAACAAACCAATATAATATAATACAACGTGTGGTATATTCAAAATTTAAATTTTTAATACGAGTGAATAAATATTTACATTTTATGTAAATATCTTACATATACTTACATAGTAAATCAGTTAGCAGTTTAAATTTCTAAATATAGTTTGTTTAGTTATTTCTATTAAGGTAAGATTATGTTTTAATACACTTTGAATTATTATTTAATTAAAGTTATTTAGTTTCTAAAGTACATTAAAAAAATAAGTGTATTATTAAGGTAAACAAAAAGTTGTTTACAAGCACATTTGAATTAGAAAGTTTGAATTGCGATCGATCTCAATAATATAAATAACAATAGTTTACAAATTAATAACAATTCTTTGTATGCCGGTTGTCATATGTATTCTGCCCAAATAAACTAAAAAAAAGGAAAAAAAATATTTTTAAGGATCATTCCATAAAAGAATTTTGAAAGACTGATTGTCGCAAAGTGTTGTGACTAATATATTTAACAAACAGCAAAACAATATTACGAATTTTCAAAAAAATAAAAGCAAAGATTTTTTCATTATTTATGACTTGAATTCACACTTAGGTAGTTCACAAGGGGTGTGCTATCTGTTGTATCATCCTAACAAAAAACAGAGTTGTTAGAATTTAAATTGAAAAAATACAACATTTGAGAATAGCACGATACAACATTTTTACGTATGTTTATTGTCGTATGTTTGAGTATGCTAACAGATAGAAAACCCAATAGAAAATTGTTGTTAAAGTCAAATAAAAATTTTAACAACTCTGTTTTTTGTTAGGACGATACAACAGATAGCACACCCCTTGTGAACTACCTAACTGTAATATTTTGTTTTGAAATGTATAAAAATTTTTCTTTATTTCTCCAAAAATTCAAAAAATTAAACAAAACGTCAATTTAAGAGTAAAATGTTTAAAACCTCGAATGATTCGATACATGTATACAGAGATTTATAATACAGAGATGTGACGTCGATAACTTTTTAAACAAACTGTAGATGTCCTTAACATGTAGAAAATTTTGGGAAATTTTGTCAGGATTTTATTTTCACAAATGAGGTTTTAAGAGTGTTATCAGGTAAGGTGATTTGTGCCTAAATTAGGGATTTCGACTGCGGTTTGCGAACAGATTTTTGAGAAAGATTTGGATATTTTTTTTTTTATGAAGAGAAGCAACACTCAGGAAATTCTTCCTATTAATTAACATGTTGCTTTCTTTGGAAGCGGATAGAGAAGAAGTGAAAGGCGGTGAAAGATGAAGGGCTTCAAATATGGCAACACTGTAATTGTCATTTTGAAATAACGAAAAGCAACCAAGCTCAGTATTTAATCAAAAAATCTATTTTCAAAATATTGAAATTGCTACATGTAAAGGACTCAAAAAAAATTATTTTGTGTAAGCTTACAAGCCTGAGAACCTTCAAGCTTTAAACTTAACCAAATACTAATAGTTTTTAAAAAAATTCTCGTATTTACTTAACAAATTCCATGCAAATTTTGGGGAAAAAAATGTTCCTGATAATGTTTTGTGTTTTGTGGGAAAATTGTGTAGAATTTTTTTTTTCCAAAATTTAATGTACAAGACTATGTATGGGCTAATAGAGCTAAAAATAATTACCTTGCAAAAAGTTTCCAGTACATATTTCGACAAAGCTAGAGGAACCCATTTATGGTCATAGTGGGAATCTGGCCAAGAATCCCACAAAACATATAAACATTTGCTTATAACCTACACTGATAGAATTTTGTGCATAGTATTAATGAATTTGTTCATTAATCCAATAATTTTTTTCATTGAAAAGTCTCCAAAGAACGCGTTCATTAAATCAATGAAACGTATTCATTAAATGAAAACTAATTGAAAAAAATATATTTTTTTGCGCTACTTTTTTATTTATTGTTTATTTTTATTTTATTAATTTTTCTTTTTATTTGTACATATATTTCTTTTTTGTTTTTATAACGTTTTTGACATCTCCCTGAACTCGACTTGAACCCGCAATCACCAGAATGTAAACATTACCGCGTTACCGATTCATCTAAATAGCCAAAACAAAATGATGTCATTATTTGAACTTTTATATTTAAATAATTTCAGTTTGCAACCCTAGCGTTAATTACTGGAACATATATCTATTTTAGTAATTAGCAAATTCAAAACCCTTATAAAAATTATAGCATATCTTACGGGTTAGTTGAAAATATATAATGAAAAAATTAATTAAATTAATGAATTTTTCATTAATTCAGTGGACATTTTTCAATAACTCAATACTTCATACTTTTCGTTTTTATATTTTTTTTTCTTTTTTTATAATGATTAAAAATCAATATTTTAAAAACTTTTCTAATTTTAACAATTATATTTGTAGTTTGAATTATAAATTTTTAAATATAATTAGTATAAATATCAGAAGCGTTTCATCAATTGGGAAATTTAATAAATTTAAGTCATTAATTTCAAGGTTTCCTAAATTACCAGATGTTATTGCGGTACAGGAAACATGGTTTCAAAAAGATTTTACTCAAATATATTCAATACCTGGTTTTTCAAATGTACACTGTTGTAGGGAAGATGGATATGGTGGTACTTCATTGTATATAAATAAAAATTTAATTTATTCAGTTGAAATTTGTAAAAGTGAGAAGTTTATTGAACTTATTGCAGTAACTTTTTGTAATTTTAAAATAGATTACAAACCTTTGAAACTAATAACTTTTTATAGATCACAAAAGTGTGATGTTGAATCTTTTTTAAATATGGTAGATGTTGTTTTATATGATCATGCTCAAAATCCAGTAATAATAGTAGGAGATTCTAATATTGATTTGTTTCAAAATCCAAATTATATTGATTTGTTATCAATATTTCAAAACTATGATTACCACAATGCCAATAATTTAGTAACACGGCCTGATAGTGGAACATGTATTGATCATGTTTTTAGCAACTTTTCAGATAGAATTTATGTAGATTCGATAGAATGTAACATGTCAGATCATAATATACTTTGTTGTAAATTTAAGAGTAAAATACCGGCCAATGAGTGTTCTGAGATATTGAAAACTTATTGTGACTATGATATGGCTAGAGAATACTTACAAAATAGTTTACCTGTTAATTATTCCTCATGGAATATCACGGATTTGACAAATACATTGATAGGTTACTTGGAAGCTGCAATGAATCATTCATCCAAGGTAACGAAAACTAGAAAACAATTACGTTTTGAACTTACACCGTGGATCAACAAAAATCTTCAAAAATTGATTTTACTTAAACAGAAATTGTTAAAGAAAAGACGCGGGTCAAAGAACAAACAAAATATTGAGGACATGTTAAAAAGATTAAGCAAGGTGATTAAGATTGCTTCCAAGAGTTGTAGAGAAAATTATTATATTGAAAGTTTAAACAAAGTTGGAAATGACCTAAGGAAATCTTGTAAATTTATAAATAATACTCTAGGAAGATATAAAACAGGTGAAATTACCCTCAAAGATTCACAAGGTCAATGCATTTCGAATGACCAATATAAAGGGAATTGTTTTAATAACTATTTTCTTTCGTCTGTGGCAATTCTAAAACAACAAATTGAAATTCGTACTGGTGATACTTTTAAATCACTAGGAACCCTTTCGCAGTCTTGTCATCGCTTTTCAATGAATATTGTAAACAGTAACGATATTCTGGAGATAGTATTAAATATGGATAATAATAAAAGTCCAGGGTATGATAATATCTCAACAAAATTTATTAAAGAATGTGGAGAAGTAATTACCCCAATGTTACACACAGAAAATAATTTAGTTGGAAAACACTCCTGACCACCTTTATTGTTCTACTACAGCGTACATTTAGTTATAATTATGAAATATTTTCTGTCTTAATAAATATATTCAATTATTAACAAATAATTTACAACCAACATTAATAAAATTGTCTTATAATAATTAATTTGATCCTCACAACCAATTTGAAAATATATTCCATCTTACAAAAAAATTCGGATGTGGTAATGGTAATAAAAAGAAGAAAATATATATACACCTGATTTATTGGTGAACCAGTAACCAATTCGGCAGAAACAATCGAATTTTAATACCAAATTGCTTATTATAATTTATTTGGTATTATGAACCGAATGTTTCAGGATTTTCGATTGCACCAACCGATTGTATGGAAATCAACATTTTTCGAAAAATATTGGTATTCATAACCGAAATTTACTTTTGCACTAACTAAGAAAAAATTAGAAATAAATTTCATAAATTTTTTAAAGAAATTAGAAAATATAAATGTAAATTATTAATAAAATATAAAATAGCTATTTCAAAAATGTTAAAAGATCCCCTAATACGACACAATATGCAAAGAGGATATTTATTCGCTAATTGGACCTTAGAACGTTTGTTTATAAGAGGTAAGACTAAATAAATAATGAATTTTGATCGCTAATAAACATACATAATTAACTCTTTTATCTAGGTTTTAAAGACTGCCAAATAGGATATTCAAGATGTGTATTTTTCAAAATTCTGCAGCAGTGGGAGGAACAAGGAACTCATATAAAAAGCACGATAGAAAGCACTATAGAAACAGGTATAATTTTTAAGATAATGTTAAGAGCCTGAGGTTTTTAAACAAAAATTCATCAGATTCTTATAATTTTTTGTAGAAAACATTTCAGATTCTGATGGATTTTAATAAATTCACAATTATATTTTAATTTCCGTATTTTTTGTTAATTTTTGGAATATATATCTTTTTATTATTTTCAAATTAATAAAAAAAAATTTTAAAATAATGGAAACAGTGTTTTTGTTTTGTTTAATTCGGTAGGCATTTTTAAAAAAATCGGTCGGGTCTACTGAATGCTGAATTTAATCAGGTAGTAAGAAAGTGATTTGGTTGAACCAACTGTATACATTGTACTAGAACAGTATGCACAACTGTAAATGTCGATAGCTGCAACTGAATAATGTGATAGTACACGTGACTACCAAAATTCGGTTGTCACAACGAATCTGTTCTGTGTGTGTAGTTGATATTTTCAACAAGATGATAAGTACATCTGTGTATCCAGATATCTTAAAGATACATAAAATTGTCCCGATACCTAAAGAAGTTAATGTGTCAGCTGTAGAAAAATTTCGACCAATTGCCGTACTTTCAACAATAGATAAAATATTTGAAAAATTGCTCTATGAAAAATTATTTTTTTACTTTGAGGATAATAACCTTCTGTATAATTTTCAGTTTGGATTCAGAAGAGGGTGCGGCACTCAAGATGCTGTCGTGAATGTAATAAAATGCATTTGTAAAGGATTAGATAATGGCTCTAGTGGAGTTGCAGGAATGTTTTTTGATTTCTCAAAGGCTTTTGATCTTGTAGATCATCAAATATTGCTGCAAAAATTAACTTTCTATGGAGTTCAAGGAAGTGAACTTTTATTGTTTCAAAATTATTTATCAAATAGGAAACAGTTTGTACAAATAAACAATTCAAGAAGCTTTATTGGTTCTGTTGATTATGGTGTACCGCAAGGAAGCGGATTAGGTCCGTTACTATTTTCAATTTATTTAAATGATTTAAAAAATCTGGGTTTGACTGGCCAACTGTTTATGTTTGCAGATGACGTATGTTTATTCTATCCTTATAAGTATGAATTGGTATTAAAAATCAACATTGAAAGAGATGCAGCTTTAATTTTGGAGTTTGCAAGATTAAATCGGTTAATGCTCAATCCTAATAAAACAAAATTAGTTCGTTTTAGACCACATTCAGCAAGTCTAAATTTTAATTTTTCGGTATATATTAATGGGAACACCATAAATGAAACTCACTCAGTGAAATACTTGGGAATCACTTTGCAAAGCAATTTATCTTGGGATTTGCATATTAAAGAGTTGAAGAGGAAAATAGCTCCTGCAATTGGAATTTTGTACAAATTTAAAAGCAAATTGAATGTGAACTTGAAATATATGATATATCAGGCTTTAATACAATCACATTTAAATTACTTGGCAAGTATATATGCTTATAATAAAAATAGTACTGTGCTGAAATCCCTTAAATGCATGCAAAATAGGGCATTGAAAATAATACACAACTTACCAATAGGCTTTTCAACTATTTCGCTCTTTAGGGATATAACTAAAACAATTTTACCAGTATATGGGTTACATGAGTACCAGATTTTATTATTTGTTTTTAAATGCATTAATAATATTGGTCACCATATGATATCTTTTGCGCGAAATCAATCACACTTTAACACAAGAAATGGAACAAATTTAAGAACTCCCATGTGTAGAATAGAAAAAACCAAACAGCGTATTGATTACATTGGAAGTATAAAATATAATAATTTACCTATGGATTTAAAGACTTTAAATAGAATTTCAACTTTTAAATCATCCTGTAAGGAATATTTATGTAACTCATTTGAAACGCTCCTGTTATAACCTTTGAAGAAGAGAATATTTCAAATTTATTTTAATATTTTATTTGTACATTTAAGAACTAAATAATTGCCAACTTGAAATGTATTAATTTATTTTTGTACAAATAATTTTCAATAAAAAAAAAAAAGTTAAAAACAAAAATATAGATGAAAATTTTCCAAAAAGTATACAAATAGAAAAAATAACTAAATTAAAATATATATGCTCAAAATAAATAAAAATTTAAACAAATTTATAAATAATATAAAATTTTTGATACCCCGCAAAATAAGCGAATGAGTCAAATACAAAATTGACATAAAATGCTGGAATTTATATTTTGTGCTTTCATTGAAGACCACAAACACAATACTCAAGGGTTTTTACTTCATATGTATAATTTCCCAGACAAAATATATTAAGGTTTTTCACAAGGGGTGTGCTATTTGTTGTATCGTTGTATCGTCCTAACAAAAAACAGAGTTGGTTAAAATTAAATTGAAAAATACAACATTTTAGAATAGCACGATACAACATTTTTACGTATGTTTAGTGTCCTATGTTTGAGTGTGCTAACAGATAGAAAACCAAATAAAAAAATCGTTGTTAAACTCAAATAAAAATTTTAACAACTCTGTTTTTTGTTAGGACGATACAACGATACAACAGATAGCATACCCCTTATGAACAACCTAATTATAAATATGTCTGAAGATTATTTGTAGAGTTGGGTTTTGTTGGGTATCTAGTCTCACCTACTCTTGAGAAGTCCACAGGGGTAGTGAAAATGAAATCTTTAAGAACAAAAATTACAACCAAAAAATTGTCTAGCAAGTGAAACTCTTTTGTAGTATGAAGAAATACACAAATTAAGCCGGATTCACAATGCTGGAGTACCCCACGCTGCAGATGGACTGTGTAAAATAGAGATAGCATGATACAAAAAATATGCAAGTGCAAAAAGAAAGGAACAAAATCAACTCAGAGTGGAGTACTACAGAATTGTGAATCTAACTTTAACCAAAAATTACACTCATAGAAATAAATATGTAAAAATAGCAGAAAAAGCTACTAAAAATTAGCAAAAAAGGTTCCGCGATTAAAACTACTGAAATCAGTAGAACTTTTTTGTTAAATAATTGTTAAGTTTTCGAAATATAAGAAATATACTTTCCATGTGAAAATCGAAATATATATGAACATACATGATCATACATTGGCTCGTATGTGATCATGCATGAGCATACATAGTCATATAAGTACATGCATAGTTCAGTGTATGACCATTAGGGTTATGACTCATTTTTAACAAAAATTTTACCTATCACCACGTGATAGGAAATACTAAATTAATAATAAAAATCGTGTTTGCGGGTCATTTTGGCAAAAAAACATTCCGCATCAAATGCAATTTCTAAAACTAATTTTTTGCTCGGGGATTTTGGTAATTTTCATAACGAATTATTACAAGAATTATTGTAAACAACAAAACATGTATCCAAAAGTCCCTCCAAAAAGGTTTCGTAATTTTTACAGTAAACAGCTTTTAATACGCATCGTTTGAGTCTCATTTGTTTAAAACTTCGAAGAATATTTTATTTAAACTAAAACCGTATTGACCAAATTTCAACACTTTTGTTTCTTAATATATTTTTATGGCCTTTCTGGCTAGGGCATGCAAAATTTGATATTTGCAAAAAAAAAATCAAAAAGTCACAACCTTAATGATCTCATATATTTCCATATGTGACGCGCAAAATAGAAAGGGACCTAAGGTCAGGAGAGCATGGGATCGGTCTCATTCGATGCTCAGATGTTGTCCACAAAAAAAAAAAAAAAAATTGATTTTTTACCCTTAGGTCCCTTTCTCTATGCGCTGTCACATATACCTTTGGATCCGAAATTTGAGGGTATATGGAGGTACATGCCCATATATGATCATATATGAGCATATGTGAGCATATAGGAATATGTACGGCAAAGTAGATGCTCTTGGTATTTCCAAGACACTTGGTCGTGTATAGCACAGAGCATCTGTGTCAAAGCTTATTGTTTTTAGTGTCGGTGATGACTTCTCTCGATCCATATCGAGTTTTCTCAGAGATCGCACTATAACATCAGTTGTTATAGATGGGGTCTCATCCAATGACTTACAGTTAAATGAAGGGGTACTACAAGATTCCGTTCCTTCTTCTTCTCTTTTTCTTATCTTTTCAAACGACTTCTTCGGTCAAACTTCCATTCCTATATACTCTTTTGCAGATGACAGCAACATTTGTCACTCATAATCCTTAGATCATAGTCTAAGCCTTACGGATGCTGGGGAAGAGGCAAAATAAAAATGGCACACTCAATCAGAACCAAATAACAATCTCTGAGTAGGATCGTGTAATAAGGGTCGACTTTAATGCACGCTAGACTCAATGTTGTTTGTTGGCTAATAGGACCGTGGTGGTGTCAATATTGTATATATGTGGTATTAATATTGGGGAATCAGAAGTAGTTGATTTTCTTGATATAAGAAATCAATTTGATATCCGTTAGAAGGATCACTTATTAAAGTGTCGAAAGGATTTTAAATGCCTTGACTTTCTTAACCGATTTAAGAATTACTTCACTTTTGTTGACCGACTAATGATGGAATACAACTCTCGTATATGGGCAGGGGTTTAAATATTTATTATGGGGCTTTTTCACCATGTGCGAAGGAGGCGTCGCACTGTGT
This sequence comes from Leucophora obtusa, assembly GCA_949987735.1. Taxonomy (NCBI): domain Eukaryota; kingdom Metazoa; phylum Arthropoda; class Insecta; order Diptera; family Anthomyiidae; genus Leucophora; species Leucophora obtusa. The sequence goes on along the minus strand of OX465295.1, from coordinate 289,003,128 downwards.
GGTGTCAGCGGCCAAAAATAAAAAAAAACGACTTTTGGAATTTTAAAAATCTGTTAAAACAGTTTGATAAACTAGATTTCAAATTACAATAATGAAAAAGAATTTTTGAAAAAAAAATATTTTTGACAAAGTTATAGCCAATCAAAGTTGAAAGTTTTTGGTAAGTATGCAAACAAAAAACGTGAAAAATAGCGTATATACAAATGGGTTAATTTAACGTAAATTGTCGATAATGCAGTTAAATTGTTAAAAAATATTAAAGAATGACATTACTAAAATATGGTAACATATTTTTTTTTACATTTAATTCATCATGTGTTTTGTACCGTTATTCTGAATGTAAACAGAGAGAAAATTTTTTACAACTTACAAGTTTATAGAAGGTCTAAAAAAAAGTTTATTCGAGTTTATTTTTGATACTTTAATATAATATTGATACAAGTATGTACATTAAAAAAAATGGGTCTCTTTTGCAGAGCTTGGCAGAATAGTCAATTTTTTTCACTTTTTCAGTGTCAAGGCAAGTGCAAATTAGGCAAATTTTCAATATTTGGCACAAACATACAACACACTCCCTAGCCCTTATGGAAATTAAAAATCATTTAGAAGATAAATTTAAGACACAATTGCAACAAAAAAGTATTGTAAGACTTAAATCAATTCTAGCTAGAATAAAAAAAAGTTGGGAAAAATGCTACAGAAAGAAATCTGTGTTTGAAAACAAAAACTTTTTCTGGCTAAATTCATTTTTTGATGTGGAAGAAGTTGATGAAGAAGTGGAAGAAGTAGAAGAAGAAGAAGAAGTGGAAGAAGAAGAAGATATATACATTGTAATATCATTATGTGAATATTTATTTTTTATAATATAATAAATAACATGTTTTTTTTTATTTATTAAGGGACCAAGTACAAGTCGTAAAGGAAGACCAAGAGTAGGCTTTAATGAAAGTTCTGAACGAACCAAAAGAAGAAAGGTAGATGATCTTGTGAGGTCTATATGCCCTGAGCAATTACGAAGAGCTGCTCAAAGAGTATCTAGCCCAACTCCAGAAACTTCTATTTCCGTAGAAAAGGCTTTAGCATTATTAATAGATAATGATCTATCGTATAGACAATATGAAAATATGCGAACGGTTGTAAATGATGTGCACAAGAACTGTTTTCCATCATATTATAGTCTACAAAAAGCAAAGAAAAAATATATTCCGGAAAATATATCAATATCAGAAACGTCAGTAAAAATACCATTACAAAATTTTCTAAATATGACAGCCAAAAGTTTATTAGATTTAAATGATTTTGAAACCCAAAATGATGTAGTTTTGGAAATTAAATGGGGATTTGATGGTAGTTCAGGCCATAGCAATTACAAACAAAAGTTTAATGATCCAAATTCGCGGGATGAATATTTATTTGTTGCTTCATTTGTTCCATTAAGATTTTTAGACTGGGCTACAGAAAAGAGTTTATGGATTTAAAACATTCCTCAATAAGGTATTGTCGTCCAATATGCTATTATATGGAAAAAGAAAATTCGGATTTGGTTAAAACTACAAGGGCAATTATTGAGGAAGAAATAGATAATTTGCAAACATTTGATTATGTTTCTGATAAAAAAAAACCTTACCGTTCATTTTGACATGAGATTAACAATGGTAGATGGAGCTGTTCTTAATGTGTTAGCTGATAACAAAAGCAGTTCTTCTTGTTTTGTTTGCGGTGCAAAACCCACTGAAATGAATTTAATTCAAGTATTTGAGAGGGACCTTAAAAAAAGAGAAGAATTACATAAACACGGATTATCAACATTACATGCATGGATAAAATTCTTTGAGTGTATATTACACATAGCTTACAGGTTGCCTCTAAAAATTTGGAGAGTTTCAAAAAATGATGATAAGCAAATTTTAAATCAAAGAAAATCTAAAATTCAGGAAGATTTTAAAAAGGAGCTTGGATTAAATGTAGATAAAGTTAAAACCGGTTTTGGTACAACAAATGATGGGAATACTGCGAGACGGTTTTTCAGCAACATTGATGTCTCATCTAGCATAACGCAGGTTGACCCATCACTAATTAAAAATTTTTCTTTGATTTTAAAAACTATTTCAAGCAGTAAAACAATAAATATTATAAATTTTCAACAGCTGCTTAGAGAAACATGGAATTTATATGTTCAAAAATATTCTTGGTATTGTATGCCTGTTACTGTCCACAAAATACTAGTTCATGGAGCAGAATTTATAAAAAACTCCAAGATTCCAGTAGGTATGTTATCTGAGGAAGCTATAGAAGCCACTCATAAAGTGTTTAGAAAAACTCGTTTAAACCATACTCGAAAAAATAGTCGTACAAATACTAATAAAGACCTAATAGAAAGAATGGTTTTGCAGTCTGAACCAAAGTTATCTATACATAGAAAAGAAGATAAAATAAGTAAAAGGAGTTGTGAAGAAATAAATGATTTCATTATTGAGGAAAATAATATTTATGCGGATAATCAAGAAAATTTAATAAACCAGCTTGAAGAAAGTGATTCGGATGAATAGAGTAAACAAATTCTAACACTTTCTTTTTTATTGTATTTAATAAATAAAAATTGTTCAAAACGTTATTTTTTATAATTTATTTAAATAATAAAACAAGTGTAAATATTAAAAAGTAACATTTACTTTTCTTTCCATTTGAATTTTTTTCATTGAATTTTTTTCGTTTTTAAAAAAATTTAATACAAGATTTTGGGGGTGGCCGGGAGTGCATGTCCTTGCTGCGAATTGGAAAAAATTTGACACACACATTTTTCTTGTAACAAGTGCTTCGTGTATGAAATTAATTTAAAAATTTTACTTTTTCTTCATTTTTTTTTACTTTTTTGAAAAAGGACATTTTTGAGATGGGCGTGTCCTTGCCCCGATTTGGATAAAATTTGGTTAAATCATTAAGGGTATCAAACTAAACGACAATACTAAATTTCATAAAGTTCGGACTTTTTTTCTATCTTTTATGACGTTTTTTAATTTCAGGATATATGGGAAGGACACGAATCCTTCCTCCAAAGTTTTTGAAATTTTAATATTTTTTTTCTTTTGTCAAATCAAACACGTGTGCCAAATTTCAACTCTTTACAACCACTCCTTCTATTTATGGCCACTCGTTATATGAAATCACGACACTGTGCGTCGCCGCTTATTGATGACATCAGGGTATCCAGTTTTATTGGTTCATTGAAGCATCGTCAGAATGTGGGTTGTGTAACACTATTCTATCCAGGGGTCTCACATGTTCCTGAATTACGGCAATGCAGGTTTTTAATGCAGCAGTTGGCACTGACCAGGGGTCAAATATGGACCTGTTAATTGGCAATACCGGTTTCTAATGCAACAGATGGCGCTGACTGCTGTTTCCTTTTTTCTGGCAATACTGCTCCGTTTAGTGGGGAGCAGTGTTACCCGTAAAGTTTTAGATCATTCCCATTTTGAAAGTTAAATCCAATTCATTTTATTTTAACAAAAACACATTTAAAAAAATAGAAGCTATATTAGCATCCAGAAAATTATTAAGAAATGGTTCAGCAAAGTAAATAATTTTTACTTTTTCATTCCAATTTTAATGGCCTCAAATCTTTGTTAAATTTGTGAACATAAAATAATTTTTATTATAAGAAGGACAAAATCACAATTAAGCAGAAATGTCACTTTTCAGCACAAAAGTGCTTTTTGTACGTACTCAAAATTTATTTTTTATTGCATGTACCCAGCAAAATCTTTCATTACCAAATAAGTGGTTATATAATGAGACTAAAATTTTTTACTACTTATAATTCGGCGTCAGTACTAGTTATTTTTGTAAGGCGAAGACGTTTTTATAAGCAGTCTAGCTTACTCGCGACTACTTATTTATTTATAAAGATAATGTGAATTTGGTAACTACTTATTTTTTAACCACTAGTAAGTATATAAGTAAGTCGTATTATTTAACAACTTGTAACCACTTATTTTTTAACTGCGTATAAGCACACGGATAACTACTTATTTTGGTAACTACTTATTTTATATACTTTTGTAATGCAGCGGGTAAGCGGGTACACAAATTTTGTGCGATTTTTCATGCAGCGAATATGGACAACTACTAACAAAAACGACCTTTTCTACCAAAACTAATGAGTTTCGACACCGAATTATAAGCAGTAGACCCTAATTCTACTGCTTCCCAGCAAAATATTGGTAATGTCACCTCATTACTATCTGCATTACCAAAAATGATACATCATTACCTTTTGCATTATTTTATAATATAAAATAATGACTTTCTAATAACGGCCTATTGTATTCATTGTTTCTAAATATAAAATAATGACTTACTCTTAATAGTCTAAATAAGTATTTTTTACACAGTTAAATTTTATACATTTTTATTTATTATATGTAAATATGTTTTATGTTTAAATTTTTATGACGAGTCTTAAAATTACACACTAAAGAAAACTTAAATTTTTCTGAATGTATTTCCCTAAGCTAATAGTATGTGCTTAACTCCTTATTTTTAAGAATCAAGTAAGCAATCGGATAACCACTTAAAATTCAACTTTTTGGAAGCATGTGTGTAACCACTTATTATTTAAAATCTCATAACTACTTATTTCTCATTTTTTCGTAAGCGAGCGGGTAAGCGTGACTACTTATAAAAACGACCACGCCAAACAAAAATAATGAGTTTAGACGCCAAAAAATAAGTTGTGCGAGCTATGAATTTCTATTATATAACCACTTATTTGGTAATGAAATATTTTGCTGGGTTATTATTTAGATATTATTATTATGAGCACCCATTACTGAGATTTTGCTGGGTAGCATATTCAGTATTTTGAAAATAGGAAATTTTTTGATAAATTCTTGAGCTTGGGTGCTTTTCGTTATTTCAAGATTTATAAATATTTACAGAACATTTCTTCAATAATTCAAATATTTTGTAGACATTTTGAAATACTTTAACATACCCAATTTGATCGACTTTAATTTAAAATAATACGCATATAATTTATCCGAAAATTCTTCTTATTTTCAGCCTAAAACTAAATCTTTAAAAATTTACTATTTTTTAATCTGTCCCCAAAACGAAGACAAAATCAATAATTTGGGCCCAAATGCCCTTACGTGACAACTCTGTTAAATCCTCATTTGAGAAAATCCTCCCTTGACAAAATTTCCCAAAATTTCCTACATGTTAGCAACATCTACAACCAGTGTCGCCAACTCTTGAAGGCAGGAAAGCACCGTGAGCATTGTGAAAACGGGTAAAAAGGGTAAAAATTTACCAAAAATGGGGTAAAAAAGCACGATGTTAATTTTTTGAAAAATTTAAGTCCAGAATTTAAAAACACATTTCAGTTTTGTAAAATGGTGAAAAAAAGGTTAAAAAATAACTAAAAAAAGGGGTAAAAAGCACCAAACCAATATTTAAAAATTTTGAAGTTTAAATATAACGAAGTTGCTATTTAAAATTGTACTACAAACACTGGAAAAAATGTATTTGTTGTATAGTTCGTATTATTTTTTCAACTTTGACAGAAAATTGAATAAAAATTAAAAAAAACGCGAACAAATACCAAAAATATAAACTGTACAAAAAGCACTAAAAGCACTGCCAGAAATTTGAAAAAGCACTGTAAATACCCGCTTTTTTAAAACGGGTATTTGTAAAAAATCACCGGGTACGAGAAGGAAAAAACCACCAAAAAATACCCGAAAAGCACTGAAATGGCAACACTGTCTACAACAGTGTCGCCCAAACACTTGTTAGAACGACGAAGATTAATCGGCTTTTTACACGTACACAACCCGAACGTCAATAAAACAAAAAACAGAGCGTAAAAATAACAATAAAATCATTAGTTGCACGTCTGCTGTCAACAGAGTAGGTCTATGTCGCTTTGTTTGACATAATAAGTACACAGATAATATTTTGCAACAACCAATGAAATTAAAATATATGTATGGTATATAACTTTATAAAGTTTAAAAATCTCTGCATTAAAATTGTTTATATAAAAAACAATTACAACGCGGAGATTTTTAACTTTGTTGTACTTAATAAGAATTAATATAAATTATTTTGATTTCTTTTTTTAATTTATTCATATTTATAACATTATTTATCTATTCTTTTTTACACAATAAATTATTCGCAAAGAACACGTGCACCTATTTTCTTAAAGAATATTTTTTTTATTACCTATTAATTGCTTTTATGTTTATTTCTTTTTTCATTTGCTCATTGCTAAAATTTAACACATAAGAACATAAATAGTAAAACAATCCAACAAACAAAACCAAGTGATTTTGTTCAGTGCAATAGTTACCAACACATTCTCTTTTTTTTTTGTAAAATAACTAATACATTCTCATTTCTCTTTGTGGGCACCACTGATCTACAGCAGGGATATAAAACATGGTACAATTGTACTTTTTTTGGTACATTTTGACCTCCATTGGTACCGTGGTACTACCGCGACCCATTTGGTACAATTCCAAAATATTTAAAGTTTAAAATTTTTGTATTAAATGAACTTGTTATACTTATAAGCTGTCAACAAATATTCGAATTGCAGGCGTGGACTAAAATCATTCTAACAAAAACTTCTAACTGACTACTTTTGGGACCAATGTTGGAAAATATATATTATTATTTTCCCGTAATCAGCTCATCAATACGCGTCGATTGAGTATATATTTTCATATACATATTTGATATTCACAACTATTGATTATTTTAAGAAAAGTTAGCAGGTCCTTGTGTCGTACAGAATAGTATTTCCTGCAAGCTTGAACTCGATCGCATATACTTTTTATATCAAAAAAAAATGGTGAGAACTGGAAGAGTACAATTTTTGTAGAATATTTTCTGCAAATTTTCTATATATGAAAAATTTTGGTACCGTGAGGGTAAGTACACCGTACTTGAATATATAGTGGAACCCCGATTTAGGCTCCATTTGAAAATGGCGTAATTGGGACGCCAATTCCGTAAAATAAAGGCGATAAATTTCAAACGATATTTTATGAATTTAGAATATTTTATGATTTTAAAAAATATCGTAAAATTAATCGTCTTAAATTTACATGGTATACGTCCGATTTATTACTATTCCACAGGGGCGCAATTGAGGGTTCAGCAGTAGCTTCATTTCAAAATTATCTTCTAGCTAAATACACATGTTTAAAATTAAAGTCTACTGGCTAAATATAAATAATTAAAAATGTGACATAAATAAATACGTTTTTAATTATGATCATCATTATCGTCATGTGGTTATTTTGAATAGGTATTTTTAAGTCAAAAAGTTAAAATATAATATCTTTTACGTCTACACTCACAATGTTCTTTTAGTTAGCTGCTTGTGGTTTATTAAAGTGAAGATAATAACTTTTCTGCAGTTATTCAAAAGAAACTATAGAACTTTGTCGAATTTTTTCCGATCCAAGTTGCCTATATTAGGAAAAAATACAAAGTTTTTTAATTTTGATTTGTAACGTCTGATGCATATTGTTTTCTGGTTAAATTTGGTACTCTGACCTCAAACAAGGCAAACTTTTTAAAATCGTTAGAAAAAAGAGCGTTTTTAAATATTTCAGATTTTTTATTTGGCGCTGGCACGATTTGCATTAAACAAATTTTTTTTATTAAAAAATTCCTAAAATAACGATAACACCATTTTCATAAAAGGTAATTAAATTGTCACTTTTTCAAAAGTGTTCAACTGATTTCAGAGGCCGTTCAGAAAATTTTGGGCAGTGTGTCAAAATCAACTAAAAAAGTTAAACGATGTAAATTAAATCGAAATAAGAAATCGGAACACAGTAATCATAGTTTCCAAATCGGAACACCACAAACGATTTTCTAAAATGTTTCCTTTTTCCGATTAGACATTTTTTTCAATAATTTCTCTGTGCTCGTGCAACTTAAAAATCGAAAATTGTTAAAGTTCGGCCCACTCTTGCTTTCTTTTGCAGTTTAAAAATAACTACAAACCTAAAAAATAACATAATAAGAATTTGTATTTCCGAAAATGGAGATACAATTGTAACACCGTTTTTCGACCGAATACATTTGTTTTTACTATTTGTTTCAGTTATTTAAATAAATTTTAAAATAAGTTTCAAAAAATCTTCAAGTAGAAAGTTTTTCAAATCTCATATTACTTATTTTAAAATGTATTTTCAGTTGTTTTACGAACATAATAGTTTTAAGTGTATTTTCTATACTAAAAGATATACAAATATTTTAAGATATGTCATATTTTTGTGTGTTTAAAATTTTATAAATACATATTGTGATAAGAATTAAAAGTTTTTTTTTTTTGTTTATTTATTTAAAAAGTAAACGATTATTAGTTCATATTTTTTTTGTCTCTTGCTACAATATTGACATTGAAAACAGATTGTACATGTTGTGTAAATTTATATTGATTCTACTGTAGACACACTCTAATAATATTTAGATAATAAATTAATTTATTCGTCAAATGATTATAGTTATTTTGTCTTGTGAATTTTTAATTAAATTACTTTGAATTATTTGAGAAAAAAAAAAATAATAACTAGACAAAATAATGAATAATGTTAATAGCAACATACTTATGTATTAACCTGAAATTACATGAAAATGGAAAATACCCAGCAAAATCACAGTAATGGGTTCTAATTACTAATACTATATCTAAATAATAAGCAGCAGAATTAGGGTCTATTGTACATAATGTCGAGTCAAAACTCATTATTTTTATTCGAAAAGTTCGTTTTTGTAAGTACCCAGGTAGAAAAATACAAACGGCACAATGTTGGCCCGGTATTGGAGGCGGTAGTACATGTACTGGCAATGCGTCGGATTTTTAACTTTCACTGTACTGGCATGTTGTCGAAATAATAACACCAATAAACGCTTGGCCGTAGTTAGTTCCCAACGTTGGCGCAGGCTTGGAATTTTATTTTTTTGGTATTATCCCAGTACATTTAATAACAAATTTAGTAGTTTGCTAGAACTTTACTGACCTCTTAGTGAACATCACAGATTTTTAATGTATTCTTTCGAAACTTCACAAGAAAAGAATGGCGATGTCTCTCTTACATAAATAATTGTGTAATAGATGTAAAAATACGTAAAATTTATAAAATTTTTAATTTTAATAAACTAAAAAAAGCTCGTTAAATTTCAGTAAACAGTACTGGCAAAGCACGTTTTAAGTAGTACCGGCATTTCGTAAAAAACAGTGCTCTCCCAGTACAACTTTTGTTGTAACGTTGGCAATTTCTACCTGGGTAGTTGTCCATATTCGCTGCATAAAAAAACACACAAAATTTGTATACCTGCTTACTCACTGCATTACAGAAATATAAAAAATAGCTACCCAGTCAGAAAAATACAAACGGGAAAGCGGTGGCAAAGCACTTTAACAGGTGGTACAAGTACTGGCAAAAAGTGCTTTCCCATTCCCAAAATGATAACATCATCAGACAAAAGGACGCCGGAAAAGCACTGAAGAAAAAAAATTTTTAAACGTTGGCAAAACGCTGGCAAAACCAATAAATAGGTGGTCTGGAAATATATTTTCCAAAATAAAATTAAAAAAAGTTCATACGTATTTTTTTGGTCCTGCCGTGATTTGAACCCAGGCCGTCAGATTGGCAGACGATTGCTCTACCCACTGAGCTAACAATTTTTAGTAACTAGTATGCCAGTGTTGGGAGGGCAAAAAAAAAGTTGGTCTTGAAGGAGCTTCCCACAAACAAAAAAATTGATTTTATAAAACAAAAAAAATTTTAAATTAAAAAAAATCCAAAAAAAATGTTTGCTTGCAACCGGATTTGAACTTGGAACCTTCCGACTACAAACATTTATTAACGAAGCGTCATCATTTTTATAAAATCATTGGTTTTCCAGTGAATTGATTTTTGTACGCCTGGTAGCATTGGCTAGGTATCACTTGATAACCACTGGTTGCAAACCTTGGCATATCACTCTAAGCCAATTCTTTGCCAGTGGTTTTTTTTATAAACCACCGAAATTTTTGTAAAAAAAATACTGGTAAAACGCTTTTCGCAAACGCTTGCAAAGCGTCCCAAATAAGTGTTCTGCTAGTCATTTATTTTTAATACCGTGGTTACCCAGTGGTATGCCAGTGCTTGATTTTTTGTACCACTGGCGATTTTTGACTGGGTAGTTACACAAATAAGTAAGAATTCATATGCTGATAAGTGGTTACAGGTTGTTAAATAATATGGCTTACTCATATACTGGCTAGTGGTAAAAAAATAAATTGTTACAAATATTACATTTGTCTTTACTAAAAGGATGTTCAAAGAATCAGTTTGATTTTTGTTGATTCTTTTCATAGAATCAAGCTAATTGATTCAATTTTAACAAATCAATTTAACCAAAAATGTTTGCCTTGATTTATAGTTCGTGATTCATATCATAAAACGAAAAATTTAATCGAATGAAAATTGATTTAATTCAAATTTGAATAAATCTCATTCAAACTTTATTCAATTTAAATCATTGACTTAAAGTGATAATCAGTTATTAACTAATTCATAAAATTAAATAAAATTTAATGCCAGCTTATTGAAAAAAAACAATTATATTTTTTTAATATTTTAGATACTTGGACATTAATCGTATTAAAATCTCAGGCATAACATATTTATGTTAGAAAGCATTGAATTATTAAATTTGTACTTTTCGTTGAAATTGTGGAGAAAAACTTGATTAATGTTTTCAGAAAATTATTCAAAATTAATATAATCTTCAAAATTTACGAAAGGTTTAAAATATCCCAAATCATTTTTTAAATCCCCTGTCCCCAAATGAACATTTTTGTCCCCAAGGCCAACAAAATATCCCCAAATTTGGGGACAAAACCCCAAGTATGGTCAGCCTGTTGATATGATACACTTTTCTTTTCTGGACAATTGGTATGAAAAGTCAATTATCTGCACAAGGCCGTGAAGAGATTTAATAATATAAAGTTCTCTACACCTTTTGCAACTGTAATTCAGAAAATATCAATTGAAATTCAGAATTTCCATTTGAAATTCAGAAAATATCAATTGAAATTCAGAATTTCCATTTGAAATTCAGAAAAGATCAATTGAAATTCAGAATTTCCATTTGAAATTCAGAAAATATCATTTGAAATTCAGAAAATATCAATTGAAATTCAGAAAATATCATTTGAAATTCAGAAAATATCATTTGAAATTCAGAAAATACCAAATGAAATTCAGAAAATATCAATTGAAATTCAGAACATATCAATTGAACTTCAGAAATCATCATTTGAAATTCAGAAAATGTCAATTGAAATTCAGAAATTGTCATTTGAAATTCAGAAAATATCAATTGAAATTCAGAAAATATCAATTGAAATTCAGAAATCGTCATTTGAAATTCAGAAAATATCAATTGAAATTCAGAAACCGTCATTTGAAATTCAGAAAATATCAATTGAAATTCAGAAAATATCATTTGAAATTCAGAAAATGTCAATTGAAATTCAGAAAATATCATTTGAAATTCAGAAAATATCATTTGAAATTCAGAAAATATCAATTGATATTCAGAAAACATCAATTGAAATTCAGAAAATATCAATTGAAATTCTATTGATATTTTCTGAATTTCAAATGACGATTTCTGAATTTCAATTGATATTTTCTGAATTTCAAATGATGTTTTCTGAATAATAATTGACATTTTCTGAATTTCAAATGATATTTTCTGAATTTCAAATGATGTTTCCTCAATTTCAATTGATATTTTCTGAATTTCAAATGATATTTTCTGAATTTCAATTGATATTTTCTGAATTTCAAATGGAAAATTTGAATTTCAATTGATGTTTTCTGAATTTCAAATGGAAATTCTGAATTTCAATTGATGTTTTCTGAATTTCAAATGGAAATTCTGAATTTCAATTGATATTTTCTGAATTTCAATTGATATTTTCTGAATTACAATTGCAAAAGGTGTAGATGTGTTTTTTGCAATTATTTAAATTTTTTCTATGACTTTTACTATCAACTCTAACCCAGCAAAATCTTTCATTACCAAATAAGTGGTTATATAATAGAAATTCATAGCTCCGCACAACTTATTTTTTGGCGTCTAAACTCATTATTTTTGTTTGGCGTGGTCGTTTTTATAAGTACCCTACGGGAAATTTTAACAAACTGCCACCGAACTGGCCCCCTTATATGAAATAGACTGGTCACTTTTACATGGCGTTGTCATAGGAGGTGGAAATTGACCCCTTGTGACATGTCACAAGACAAATCGCAGGACAGGTCCCTGAACTTTGTTTTTTATGAGAGTTCAGTAACCTGTCCTAGGATTTGTCTTGTGACATCTCACAAGGGGTCAATTTCCACCTCCTATGACAACGCCATGTAAAAGTGACCAGTCTACTTCATATAAAGGGGCCAGTTTGGTGACAGTTTGTTAAAATTTCCCGTAGGGTAGTTACGCTTACCCGCTCGCTTACGAAAAAATGAGAAATAAGTAGTTATAAGATTTTCAATAATAAGTGGTTACAAAAGTTTAATTATAAGTGCACCCAGAAAACAGATTCAGTTCTGATAACCGCATTTGTAACCAATCGCATGGTTCGGTTGTGGTAGCCAAATTTTTCAGTTGTGGCAACAGAAAACCAATTAAGACAGGACTAATTTGACCATGGCAATAGAATTTCAGTTGTATCAAGAATAATTCGGTAGCCACAACCGAAAAATTCATTTGATGCAACTGAACCATTCGATTGGCAACAAATGGGGTTGTCAGCACCGAATCTGTTTTCTGGGTGTGGTTATCCGATTGCTTACTTGATTCTTAAAAATAAGGATTTAGGCAAATACTATTAGCCTTACGAAATACATTCAGAAAAATTTAAGTTTTCTCTAGTGTGTAATTTTAGGACTCGCCATAAAAATTTAAACATAAAACATATTTACATATAATAAAAAAATTTAACTGTGAAAAAAGTACTTATTTAAACTAATACGAGTAAGTCATTATTTTATATTTAGAAACAATGAATACAACAGGCCGTTATTAGGAAGTCATTATTTTATATTATAAAATAATGCAGAAAGTAATGATATATCATTTTTGGTAATGCAGATAGTAATGAGGTGTCGTTACCAATATTTTGCTGGAAATATTTATTTATTATTCTTTTATGACAGATACAATTTTATTGATATCTGATTTATTTGCTATAAGTTCTTTAAATGTCTCACTGATTTTTTAAATAATCCACTACTTCAAAAAATGTCATAAATATATTATCATCGACTACTAAAAGTTTATTCACCCTAATGGTAGTATAAAGAATATTACACTAGTTTACAGATATTCTGCTTACCCAGGAAAACTTTGGTAATGGGTGCGAAAAGCGCATGCATCAAGAGTTGTGTAGATATTACAATTTGTTTTGCTATTTTTATTCTATTAATATTCAGCAAAATTTTCTGCAGATTTTACGGTAAAATTTCCCTTTTTTTAATTAAATAAAAGTTAACTCAAATATAATTAAAATTCTGTAAACTTAACAGTTTTAATTTAGTAGATTTGAGGTTAAGAAGAAGAATAAAACTTTTTCTCTAAATTAATTTTCAAATCAGACTAGATCTAGTTTCTGTCTTGTTCTACACACAAAAAATTAAAAACGATTAACTGAATCAATTAAAGAATTCAAAGATTTAACTGATTCAATTGAATATTTATTTAAAAACAAACTTTATTTTAAACAAATCTTTAATTAGATGATTTAAGCTAATATTTTTTGTATGTATGGACAGTAGACCGTACCGCAAAAAAAAGTTCGCCGTACACCCTCCAATATGAAGTATTTTTGCAAGGCAATTTCAAACAAATTTTTTTTTTACTGAACGTAGGGGTCTCCTTTTTTAATTTTTCGCTATTGCTTCGACATTTAAAGTCAGATTTTAAAATGTGATATATCATTTTTTTTGCCTCGAGAAGACTAGTGTTTTGATATAAAGGTAAAATCCAATGAAAAAAAAAAATTAAAAAGGCGACCCCTACGTTCGGCAACCAAAATTAAAAAAATTTCTACTAGGTTTATCGAAAAACTGCCTTAGCAAAAGTTTAATGATTTTTTGCGAGCTTTAATTTTCTCACATTAAGGTAGTACAGTAGGGTGGTAGCAACTGAGATTTGGTGGGTACACTCTCAAAACAATTCCATTGTGACGAACAAATTTTTTCCAACTGAATTGGGTCGGTTGCTGCAACCTCGTAGTTCGGTTGCCCCAACCGAATTCAGTTGAGGCAACCGATAATTCGGTTGTCGCAACCGAATTGAACTTGAATTCGGTTGCCGCAACTGAATTCGGTTGCCAAAAAATTTCATGGTCACAACGGTATTGTTCTGAGAGTGTCACTACTATAACAGGATACTTGAGGTCAATGGACATTAGAGCAATACACTGGTCTCCTCGAGAGAAAAACATCGATGTATCATACTTTAAGATCCGACTTTGTAAATGCCAAAGATATAACGAAAAATGTAAAATGTCGACCCATACGTTCGGCAAAATTTTTTTGAAACCTCCTTGCAAAAATACTTCATATTGGTGGGTGTATGGCGCACTTTTTTTTGCCTGTAAGGTGGTATGGTCTAATGGACAGGCTTCATCAGTGATTTTCCATGAAATTGAATTATTGTTTATATTTTTATTGTCGAACATGTGCCTATTCCTACATTACAAACGTAACTATAGTAAGGTGCGATCTCTTAGCCATCTCACCCAAGTGAGGCCTTGAATGCAATGTAACTAATTCATAGTTTTCTTTCCTACTCAGCTTTCTGTTATTATTTTTACTTAGAAGTGATCAACACAGACGTATATAAACATTCTATTTTTAGATTTTTGTTTTTCTTCCAATCTCCTCCGTGTCTCCTTTTTCGCAAATGTTGCCAAACTAACGTATGGTTTTATGTTCACAAGCAGCCATCCTGCGTATATATTGAAGGCGGGTTACCACAGGGAAAATTTAATTTTTAATGATTAATATGCGTTTTATCAATTTTAATTTTAGAAGAAAAATAAACGTTTTTCTCTAAAAATTATAAACACATTCATTTTCAAATCAGACTAGAACTAGTTTCTGCATTTTTCTATTGACAGGCTTCATTTTTTATTTTTGCTGTTCTTATTTATTAGCATTTAGCAAAGAATGTGCTGATTTCAGCAGTTTTTTTGGAAGGCCATTTTTAACTTATTTTTAATAGCTCTTTATGCTGTTCGTATAGGTATATTTCTATGAGTGCGCGACTCTTTCAAAATATACAAAATGTCCATTTTGGAAAATTTAGATTTATTTATTAATATCCCTACGGGAAATTTTAACAAACTGTTATCGAACTGGCCCCTTTATATGAAATAGACTGGTCACTTTTACATGGCGTTGTCATAGGAGGGGGAAATTGACCCCTTGTGACATGTTACAAGACAAATCCTAGGACTGGTTACTGAAGTCTCATAGAAAACAAAGTTCAAGGACCTGGCCTGGGATTTGTCTTGTCACATGTCACAAGGGGCAATTTCCCCCTCCTATGACAACGCCATGTAAAAGTGACCAGTCTATTTCATATAAAGGGGCCAGTTCGGTGACAGTTTGTTAAAATTTCCCGTAGGGATATTTTAACATATGCACTTAAACTGTAGAACTGATAAAAAAAAAAGCTATTTTTGAAATATATGATTTCAATTTGATTGTCTTTATATTGCTGTCATCTGTAAACTATACCAGTACAGAGATATAGCTGAATTAACTACGCTGTGATTGTCGAGTTTAGCTGATCAAAATATATAGAGAAAAGAAGTAAGAAAAATTTATAAAATTTTGTAAATTAATTATTATTTTGTAAACTTGTGTTATTCGCAAAAATAATTTTTATTATTAAATTTTAGTAGTCACCTGTTGTTAAAGGTGTTAATAGCAAAGACATGAAAAAACTACATAGAATACACTTTTCATATAAAAAATTTATTTTAATATCAAAATTATGTCTTTATTACACAGTGCAGCAAGAATTTTTCCTTAAGATCAACTAAATTTGCACATGAAAAAAATTTACAATCAGTTGAAAAAAGGACTACACACTTTTTTCTTTAGACCACTTGTGTATTTTCGTTTATTTGTAATGACAGGTCATTACCATACGGATTACCAAGTAATGATAGGTCATTACCTTTTGCATTACTTTAAAACACAAAATAATGACTTACTTAAGTTATAGAAGTACTTATATATTCTTGCAAAGTAATCACTTACTGGTAATTGATTAAAAAAGTACCAATTTAGAGTTTTTTATATTAATATTTATACCCTACAGAGGGTATTATAAGTTTGTGCTGATGTTTGTAACACCAAAAAATATTGGTCCTAGACCCACCTTATAGTATACCGATCGGCTCTGAATTTTTTTTATTTCGATTTAACGATGTCCGTCTGTCCGTCCGTCCGTCTGTCTATGCATTCTTGTGAACACTCTACAGGTCGCAAATATTAAGATATTTTGATGAAATTTGGTACACCGGCCCAAGGACGACGCCTATTGATTTTGGTTGAAATCGGTCCATGTTTAGACCTAGTGCCCATATAATGGTCCCCCAAAATTGGCTTGGTTACACGCTGCATGTCGCAAATACGAATATATTTCAATGAAATTTGGTTCGTTGACTCACATGGTCCCAAGGAAAAAGCCTATTCATTTTAAATGGGATCGGTCTATATTTGGACCTATCGCCCAAATGGGCTATATTTTCGATTTTCTCTTCTTTTATGATTTTATAGAAAATTTTAACACATTCAAATTTCGTATCCAAACATTAGTTGGCTTTAAATCAGACTAGTAAAGTCGGCTTGCCCGACTTTAACTTTTTTACTCGTTTATTTATTAATTTCTTTTGAACTAAATAGGAAATTTACCAAGGTAAAAAGTTACTTTGCCAATATTACCAATTATTTCACAATGTAGGGTAACCACTTATATCCTTACTTCTGAGTAACCGCTTATTCTATCTTTGTTAGTAACTACTTATTCTTTTAGTATGGTAACTCATTATTCTCAATTTTTTGAAATCGAAACGGTAATGAACACCCATGAATTTTTGGACATCGCCAATAAAAGTAATGTTGCGAGTAAATAGCCTGATAACCGGTGAAACACTTTGCGTGCTACTTACGCTCCTAATTACTTGGCAATATCTGTTTTTGCTGTCAAATACCCCAAAATTATATTAAGAAAGCAATTAGTTTGTGTTTTTAATTTTTCTTAATTTTCTGAGGAAATATTTCATGGTAACACATCTAGTTTGTGCATTATGTCTGAAAAAATTTGGTTATAACCCCCATTTTGGAAATTCGGATAATGTCCGCGGGGTAATGTCACCATTATTTAAAAAACTCCACAAATAAAAACTCTAACCCTCAAAGGGTTTCTGAGAAATAGTAAACTTAACTTGAACCTGACGGTGATGACTCAAAATTTGTTGCACAGTGCTATATATTTTTTTTTTTTTTGATGTGACAATTATTGAATGTTTTCGTATGACAAATTAAACATGAAAACGTTAATGACCATTATTTTTTAGCTGATAGCTTAATGTAATTTGGATATGTGATATGGGAGAAACAAATTAGGAGACACATATATTTTTAGAGACACCATTGTTTGTGATTTAAGAATAGAGGTTAACAACAGTAATTTTTCGTTGATTCAATTTATTTATTATGTTATTAGAAAACTATATACAGATTGGGTATCAAATTAAAGGTTTCTGGAAGACAAATCTTTCGGCATATAACACATGTTCGAGTACGTCCAACTCTTTTCGAATAGCACATTTGTGTAACAAATTGTTAGTTTGAGTGCAAATTTACATGTAATATTATCCACTTAATTTAATGAAATGGGTGTCCGTATTTTTAAATATGTGACAACTCTGCGGCGGAAGCAAAGACAATAGGATTATCAACATTTTTGATTTCTTGAGTACCTGCCTTTAAGTTGTGGACATAAAATTTCATATATGTTTTCATAAAAAAATATTCCCACATCCCAATTCCTAAACGTGTGCTTGGGCTGATAAAAAATACGTGCCTCTTAGTTTTGGGCCATTTGTCATATAGCCATATAGGACCCTCGGGATAAGTTCCGTTTGAGTGTATTTCATATTTAATAAAATTAACTTCATATCAAGGGTAGAGATATCCTCTTCAAGGGGGCGTTATATATTTAGGACTAGTCGAAATTTTAGTGAATTTTGCTCAATCTTTCGTAGTTTTCGAGATATGGGCAATTTTAAAAAAATCGGGAGGAAAAGAAATATCGTCTTTTTAAAACTTTGGATACCCTGGTAGCGCTAACTTCCAGGTAATAGCAGAAATATAAAAATGTTATATTTTTACAATGAATTGTATAAAATTTAACAAATGTGTTCTCGAAAATTAGTTATAAATAATTTTGAAAATTAACTCTTCAAAATAAAAAAAATAAAAAAAAAGTACAGATGATTTTTAGTATTGTGTTAAATGAAGATAATTAAATCTTTGATTACATCAGTATTTCAACTAAAAATTAGTTTAATGGATTTGAAACCGGTTTGACAGATTTTTTACTGACGCATTATTTTAAGTGTACAAAAATTGGAGTGCCCTTACATGCCCTTAGATGATATGGGTCCCGAGACCCTAAATTTGAGCAAAATTTACGACTCAGTGTAATTACAAATAAAACTATAGCTTTACTAATTTCATACTTAAATTTAGACTTGTTAAATTTAACAAAAAACTTTGTTAAAATCAACAAATTTTATTTTAAGCCAAAAAACGAATAAATTTTTTTAAAGTAATAAATTTTTCTGTTCAGCCAACAGACTTATTATTTTGAGCGTAGGATTTCAAAGTGTGATAAAAGGTGAACACACCAAAACTGCGACACTTACTACCTAATTTCGTAAAACACTTGGGTGAAGTGAAGGGAACTTTCAATGTAAATTGTTTTTGTAACAAAAACAATTTCTATAGAAATAACGCAACACTTCACCGAAGTGTTTTAGAAAATTACCCCATTAGAAACTAATATGAGAAAAAAACTAGTTGGCTTTGAAATAAATTTTTTTTATTCGAATACTTTGAAGTTTAGAGGTAATAAAAATATTAAAATATTAGTTCTTATTTGTTCCATATGCAACTAATCGGACTTTTCGTCGCACACGCGCCATTATCTTTTACACGATTGCATCATCGACTTTTCGCGACGCCGACAGCCACTTGGTTTTGAATTCTGCAATATCTTACCAGTTCTCCTGTCTTCTTCAATATTCCCTTCACTATTGACCAATATTCCTCAATAGGGCGTAGCTCCGGGCTATTGGGTGGATTGCAGTCGCGAGGTATAAAATCGATTTTATTTGCATTGTACCACTGCAGTGCGTACTTGGCATACTGACAGCTTGCCATGTCCGGCCAGAACAGTGGTTTAGTGACGTGACTCTTAATAAATGGTAGAAGACGCTTTTTGAGGCACCCTTCCCGATAAATTTGAGCGTTCATTGTTCCAGATGTGATAAAAGGGCTGCTTTTACGACCACAGGAGCAAATGGCTTGCCAAACCATGTATTTTTTTCGAAACTTGGACTTCATTTTCAATTTAAAGTTTTCAGGAGCATCTTTACAACTTGCAGCAATATCAAAATCTTGGCCAGCAATATATTTGAAATTTTGAAAGCAGTAGGTGTCGTCGTCCATGACAATGCATTCATATTTCGTGATTTGGGATTCGTACAACTTGCGGCTGAGGGATTTCGCCGTAACATTCTGCTTTGCATCTCGATCTAGTGCTGTTTGAACTTTAAAACTTCTTAGTGAAGCTTGCCGCTTTACCTTTTGTACGAAAGCTTGCGATTTACGTACAGATTTTGCAACAGAACTTGACGAAATTGAGGACCTTCCGAGCACTGTTTGTATCACTTTGGTCATGCTCACCTCCGCTACCAGGCTTTCTAGCAATTGTCAGACCTTCTCTGTAGCGATTTAAAACCCTGAAAACTGTGGTGGCGGTGCACTTTTACATTTTTCGCAATTTTACGCGCACTGAGAACCGGATTTTTTATATATTCGTGGAAAATAATTTGCCTCGTTTCTAACTCGGTGGTAATTTTTGACGAAATTAAAAGTCAAATTCGAATGAAATTTCTCATACATGAAATTTAGGTCATGGCCTACTTAGGATATTTGAATTTCAAAATATAAAAATTTTTTTGAGTAAGTTATAAGTTTTCCAAAGTGTCGCAATTTTGGTGTGTTCACCCTTATATCGATTTTTTTTTGCCTCGAGGAGACCATTGCTTTTCCATAAAGGAAGAATCTTATGAAAAAATTTAAAAAAGTGACCGTAGGGTTCGGAAAAAGGATTAAAAAAAAATTCTGCTGGAATTGTCGAGAAGTTTCCTTAGCAAAAGTTTTATGATTTTTTGCTCGCTTTAATTTTCAGACATTAGGGTTGTACATTCGGGTGGTAGGAACTGAGATCTGGTGGGTAAATACTAGAACAAGTATCCATGGTCCTTAGAACAAAACATTGGTCCCCTCGACAAAAAAACATCGATGTATCATACTTTAATATCCGACAGTAAATGCCAAAGATATAACGAAAAATGTAAAAAGGCGACCCCTACGGTAAGGCAAAAGAAAAAAAATTGTTTTTCGAAACTTCCTTGCAAAAATGATTTAGATTCTAGATTTTTAGATTAGTCTACTGGACACTCAGTCATTGGACCTAAGTACACTAATAGAAAAAGGTCTGAAAAATATATGCTAAAGCTACTAAAAATTAGTTGCAGAAAAAATTGCTGAAACAAGCAAATAATTTCTGCTAAATATTAGTAAGATAAGAACAGCAAAAACAAAACTTTTAATTATACAAAGTTTTAGTTATATTTGAGTTAAATACTAGTTAATATGAAATAAGAATTTACCCTGCTAAAATTTTTGCTGATTAATTACTACACTAAAAAATCACAAATGATATACAATTTTCAAAGCTAAATTTCGAATTTTATTAATGTGAATAGATATCTTGCTTCTGAAATTAGCAGTTTGCTTTCTTTTAACAAATATTTCTGTTGATTTTACCAGGATAGACTGTTAGATGCATTTAACCAAATTTAACTTAAAAAAAATTTTGTAGGTATAACAGTTTGTTTTCATTTTCCGTCTACTAATATTCAGCTATATTTTTGTATATTTTAACAGAGAAATTTGTTATTTTCAATTGACTTAATGTTAATTTAAATGTAATTAAAATTTAACTGTTTTGCAGTTATTTTCTTTCCAGTACTTATTCACCAAAAAATTTGCTAATTTCAGGTGGTTTTCAGCTGATGGTTTATTTCATTAAGTGTAGTATTGATTTTATTACATAGCAAAGTTTGATTATTTTGAAATTTTTTTGTAGAATAAATTTTTCTATGGAGCAAGTTTGAAATACTATCAACGATCAATCAAGCAAAGTTCAAGCTATATGGCAGCTTTTAACAACTGTTCCTTGTTATCAAAAATTTTGTTGGGTGATAGTAGTAGTTTGTTTTTTTTCTAATTATAATTACATATTTGTTTTTTGCATTTAATCAGTTGTTACTTGCTGCTTACTAATCAAACTAACTACATTTGTTATTGTTTTAATGAATGTATACATTAATATAACACAAATATTCTACTGTTATTTGACGATTTGAATTTGTTAATGACATTGTGTCGTAAAAGACGTGATACGATTTTTATAAGCTATAGTATATATACAGTGAAGTGTAAAATAAAAGTACACATTTACAAATGTTTATTATTAAACGATAAACTTTTAGAATTTCATAAAGATTTTAAATGAGGAAATTCAATAACTCATATTGGTCAACAATAACGTTGATCTTTCGTTATTTTTATTGATAAAATTAAAATATGAATACTTGGGTGGAAACTGTTTGGCGAAATGCCGAATTTCGACATCCACACTACTCTTTTTTTTAAGTCAAAATATGGTACAAATTTTGGCCACATCGGACAGTTTTCATCCGCCGCACAATAGGATCCAAATTTTGGAAAATCTGTAAATGTAAAACAAAAGTTAAAAAAATTAAAGTGGGTATGCCGAATAAATGACACCCATCACCGGAAATGTGATCGATCAGATTTATACATAATTCCGGACGATATAATTTCTATGAGATAATATTTACTTCACTAGATGATTTCAATTTATTCCTTTAAACTTGACCACGAACTTATTTAAATATTTTTCAGTCATGTCATAGAATTAAAATACTACTTTATATATTTCAATTATATTATATACAAAGGAGAGAAAATTGCACTAGAAAATTCAGAAAAGTATTAAATTAAAGATTAATACCTATACATTTCCAAAAAATTATTACTCTTTTAGTCAGATGTTACTTTAAATAAATGTTGACAATAAGCAAAACACCTAGGCAAATGCAACCTTGGGCTGCTTTAGTACCCAATCTCAATATTAGCAACTACATAATTTATAACAGAAAGAGTGGCTAACGGTAAATTTTTTACAAGAATTTTCGCTTTCCAATAAAAAGGATCAATGGTAGCTTTTAGGTATTACTAAATTTTGCGTTAAATCAAGGAATATATATATATTCGTTCCTTTTACTCCTGCAAGGAGCATAGGGCCGCTGCGGTTTCAGTAATCAGGTATTGTTTAAGATGAATGGCTGATTGGGCCAAAGCATTCGATCCTGGTGTTGGGGCTGCCAACATTGCCTCCAGGCCTGCAATGTTTGCACAAGGATTCTATCCAAGCGCCAATAGGGTTATACCGCCCATGGTCGGTTGGGATATTGGTTTTGTTGGTTGGCGCCAATTGCTCGCCACGACGTTACAAGGATCACAGGCAAACTCGGGACTTAGTGGGCACTCGAAAGACTCTCCGAGACTCTCCCCTTGTAACCGCTGACTGTCCGCGGCTGCCATTGGCAGCTACTCCACATTTCTGCGGAATCACTATCCGCAACCTGTGACGCGTCCGGTAGCACTCAGCTGTGCTTCCCATAAGCAAAAAAATATATCATACATCGTCATAAAAATGACAAGGTGTAATATATTATTCGCAAGGGCGGAAGGAAGGAAGGAAGTTTCGCTGAAACTCGTCTGCTTCAACTTTTTATTAAATGAATATAGCTTTGCATAAAACTTTTATTTTCGTTGTAGAAAATTTCATACTTTCAGTAAAAAGCTTTCATTAAAAACGATACTCGCAGTATTATTTCATAAAAACAACCACATAAAATCGTTGTTTTTCTGGTCCCAACCAGGGTTGCGAAAGTTGATTCGATCGTACTTTTTTGATACTATTTCATTCAAAAAAGTACAGTAGTTCCCTTGAATCGCATTTGATACTCTTGCACATTTGGTCGGTTTTGTATGGAAATTTTCCAAGGTTGGTTACCGTTATCGTTATAATACCGTTATCACTAAAATACCGTATCAAATTGAATACCGTTACCGTTACCAATACCTCTAAAAAAATTTCCCAATACCGTTATCGTTACCGATACCGTTATTTTTATGGGTAGTTACCGGTATTTTACCGGTATTTCTTAATTTATATAAAAATGCCAATTTTGTAACTTTTTTATTTTATAATCTTGAGTTATTTTTACAAAAAAAATTATAGACAATGATTTTAAGTATTAGAACTACCAGCATTGAATTTGTAGGTAATAATCTGTATTTTTAGGACTTCAAAATAAGAATATGCAATGTTTTTACTTGTTTTTATATATTTTTAACGCATTTTAATACCGGTACGTACCGGTATTGCTGTTTCGATAACGGTATACCGTTACCGAATCAGTCATAAATACCGTTACCTTTACCGTTACCGAAACAAACAAAATTCGATACCGTTACCGTTATCCTTACAGTTATTCGTTTCGGTAATCAACCTTGAAATTTTCTTTATCCTCTGCTGCTAACTTTGCTAGTTTCTTATCAAATATACATATTTTATATGATTCGTCCGGACATTTCAACGCAAAATTTTTCAGCAACGTTATATTTGTAGGCAAATCTTGAAATATTCGAAAAATGTATTGATTCATTGCTAAGCTTTTAGAAAAATTCGACTTTTTTTTGCTAATTTTTAAAAATTACACTATGCGACAGTCAAAATCGGGATGGGATGAAACCAACGGGAAATGTTATATCGGTCAAGTAATGTGAAAGTAATACGACTTGCCTTTTTTTCCGTTTTGGATTTTTTATGAATTTAAAAAATATAAAAATTTAATATTTTAGGCAAAAAATATTTTTTTCTTCATACATTTATTTTTACCGGCAAAACTGTTGAGTATATAGAAAAACGTTATATGAACAGATTAAAGGAATTGTAATTTTTAATTTTTTTAAAATTGTTTGAGCAAAATCGGACTAGTGGTTCTCGAGTTATGTCAAAAAAAAAGACCACCAAAGGTGACAATTTCCCCTATATGATAGTTACTTACTTCAAATCGATATATCTCGATTCCTAGACTTGACCCAGCGAAACGCCGGGACACGTATAACTTCTTTTTTAACGATATAACTTTCCCCGGTAGTTTGAACCCTTCCCGATCAAACTACTTCCCCTACCATTTGTCTCACAGTGTTATCTGGAAACTTAGTGATTTATCTCAACATTGTATAGCTCGTTAAGGCGTCGAAATTAATCTACTTGATTACAGTTAATCTAACTTCTTATTGTTCATCGTTCATACATGAATTTTGTGACAGTGAAAAAATCAACGTCACAGTTAAAAGTTTACCTCTGTCAGTTTAAAGGAAACTTAAAAAAAAAAGGTTTCTAATTTAAAAAAAATTAAAAATCAATTTGAAACTAAGAAACTGCCTTTAAGATTGTACAAACAAAAATGTTTTGCCAAAATTCGACTTTATTCATCAACACAGTCTCCTTCAAGAGCGAAACAATCACTTCAATGCCTTTCTAACATTTCGATAACTTTTTTATAGAATATATTTATCTTTGGCCTTAAAAATATTCCCCTGTTACGGTAATCACCTCTTCATTCGAACCTAATCTCTTTCCAGCGAGCATTTTTTCAAGTCTGAAAACAGGTAAAAATCGATGAGAGCCAAATCTGGGTGTGGAAGCAATTAAAAGTGTAATTCGTGCAATTTGGCCATGGTAGCCAACGACTTGTGACACGGCGCATTATCTTGGCTAAAGAGCACTTTTTCTTCTTCATATAGGGCCTTTTTTTTTGCGATTTCCTCCTTCAAGCGCACCAGTTGGGCCATGCAACTATTGCAATTGATGGTCTGACCTTTTTCAAGGTAATTAATGTACAAAATTCCAGCCGCATCCCAAAATACTGATGCCATAACTTTACCAGCTGACTGTTTCCGCTTTGCTTTCTTCGGGCGATGTTCGCCAGTTGCTGTCCCCTTCGCTGACTGCCAATTCGACTCTGGAGTATAGTGGCAGATCCAAATTTCGTCCATTGTTACATACCGATGCAAAAAGCTCTTTTTATCTCTCCAAAACAGCTCCAAGCATCGCACAGAATCATCAACAGGTTGTTGGATTTTTCAGCCGATGTGTTACCTTTTGAGCAATTGAAATTATGTTAATTAACTTGTGTTAAGTCCAAACCACATAGTGAAAGTGCCAGTGGACAGTGGCAGTGCTGTCAAATTTTGTTCTTGAATTTCGCGAAAACGATTTTGTATTTTTGAAAAATTCTTATTGCGTTTCGCTTAAAAACAGCTCTTGTTTATTTAGAAACTTTTCTAATTTCTCGGCAGTGACAAATAGAGGAGATACAAAAACTGCTTTATCGACATAACGTCGCACTGCGCTTATGTGGTTTAGGCTTTAGAAAAAAGTATTGATTTAAGCAGTTTAATAGGACTGAAAAATATACATAAATCACCTAATTTATATAATGGTATTTTTTTAAATAAAAATTCGCGTTGTACATAACAAAATATGCAACAATAAATCGATGCCATTTGATTGAAAATTCTTAGATTCGAAAAAGTGTTTGGTGAAAATCATTTTTGGGCTATTGACTACAAACCTGCAATTGCATAAAAGTCGCTGCCTTGTAACATATAACCGCGTTATATCGAAATTTCGCTAAAAACGCATAAATCGAGGGATTACGCATCGTACACCTACGCAGGTACACCTACACCATTTTTCTGGGGCGGGCAAGGGATCCATTAATGTTCGGCTGTTTATTTGCCCATTCTCAGACTCTTAATCTTAAAAACACTTTCGACATTGTGCTTACAATTTTTTAATACAAAAAAACTTTTAAAAATTACTCCCTCCCTTCTAATAAAATTTTCATAATTTTCAAAACCCAATATTCCTGGCTTATCCTATCAAAATCGCTATGTTTTTATAGAAATCTGGAAAGGTGATCTATTTTTCTGAAGAAAACCTCGTACAAGGAATGTGTTCTAAGCTATACTCTTAGATTAGTATGAAATTTAGTAGGTATTTGATAGAGAGGAGAATTCTAAGACCAATCTGCCTAATTTTTTCGTCCACATCGGACAAACCCATTCTAACCCCATATTTTGACCACTTAAATTACCGACGTGGTCAAAAACCGCCAGATGTCCATCTTAGGCCCAGTTTTTAGGATGTAGATTATCTTTAAACGTAGTTTAACGCAGTTTGTAAGTGGAATACTGCTTTTGAAATGTGATTTGTTTTATTTTAAAAAATTGCAAAATTCTAAATGATAAAAATAGTTCCGACAAATTTTTGTTAAAAAACTCGGAAATTTCTTTATGGTTTAACTAAACCGAGTTTAAATGACATCCAAAAACTGAAATTTAGAGTTTTTGTTTCTAACACATATTGCAATTTCATGAAAATAATAGTATTTATCTTCTTTCTTGTTAGATATTAACTAATTATTTGTTTAGAAAACTATTAAATCTTAGATATGTGTCTCAATAAAAAACATTCTGCGATGTTTTCCTATTAAAAATCCTTTTCCATTTTCATATCAAATGCCTTCAGATGCTTATTGAACAACTCTGCGATTCTAATAATTTTTCCTAAAGAAAAACTCTTAGGGCCAGTTTTATAATCCCAACTAAGATCGATTTATTTCTTAAATATTTCTTAAGTAAGAATTTTTCAAACAACTGACTCTTAGCTTCTAACAAATTATCTACACGGAAGTTTATATATGATCATATCTGTTTAGATCTAAATATATAAGATTGAACCCAATTGGATCAGGTACCAGATCTCATTATATATACATATATGGCATATGTGATACATTTTATGTCCAGATCTAATAAGAGCTAGTGAGCAGATCTGGAAGAGGTATGAGTAGATTTGGTTTCAGATCTGGTACAAGATCTTTTCCGCTTCAGCTGGCACCAAAATAAAAATGTACACACAAAATTTGTTTTGAAGACTTACTCGGTATTTACTCGGTAAAGTTATAAGTTCTTGAACTTTAGTCTAAAATCAAAATCAAATCGGATCTGGTTATTATAATGCGAAATAGATATAATTAGGTGTATTTGTATTTCAAATTTGTGTTCAATTTTGATATCTAATTACATCTAGTACAATCAGGTCTACTAAGATCGGGGCAGATCTGATATTTTTTACACGGTATAATGAAGTTGGAACTTAAAAAAAAGTGTTGATATTGCAATTTAATGGAATAATTCCTTGAAAATTAAAACATTTTTTTAAATTGTGGTAATTTATAAAATAAAATCCAGTTTGTTTTAATTATTTTTAAATAACTCTGAAGTGATTTCGCTTTGCTGAGAGGCAATAAGAATATAAAAATATTTACTTTTAGAACTAAGAACAACATAATGGTTATTAAGTGCATCAATTAAAAAGCGAAATTATGTTATTAAATTATAAACTCAACTGTTGCATATAAAAAACTCATTAGTTAAAAATCAATGTTGTTAACAGCCATCAACACATTATTTATACGATCAGTTAAATAAAATATTCAAAAAGGTATATGAAACTGTAAATAAATTAACATATAAAAACAAGTACAAAGAATTATAATCGGTCATGCCAACAAAGAGATGTGCTATATCCAGGCGCGTATCCAGAGGAGAGAAATTGTGACATTTCGTTCACAAAATATTTACTAATTCAAACTCGGCCAGAAGCAAAGTTCAGTTTGAAAAAAATGACGACAAAAAGTGACTATGCCATCGTTTTTTGGGCGATCTGCCCTTCCAGAAACCGTAACCCATGAAATCCTAGCTGATCGTGTTTCAGAAATATCAACATTTCAATTTCAAGATCCAGAATCTTCGAGTTTTCAAATTTAAGTCTTACTAATAAGTCCATAACTTTTAAAAGACTTAAAATAATTTGATTCTGTGAAATTCCATTGATAGAAAAGCTTTAACTCCAAGTTTAACTAACAGAGTTGGTATCATTTCCACACCATCCTTGGGATAGACACTTCGGCGCTTTTTTTTAAAGTGGTATCTCCAATAGACCTAATCCACTAATAAACAATGTTTTTTATAAATGCTGAGAAGAAAAAGTAACGTCCGCTTCTTTTAATCATACCGAAAAAGTTGGATCATCGATAATATTCATCTTGAATCTATCCCGAAATTCGAGAAATTATCTATGAATAGATTCGCCAGCTAGTTTAGACCATAACCCCAAACCATCATAATTCAAATGTATAAGACCCTGCTCTAAATGATCAAGAATTACATGAATTTTAAGAGTTTGGGAAACATTCGTACTTTGAAAAGATCTACGGAGTTCAGTCAAGTGCTTATTTATGTTAGTAATATTGACTATGTTCGTTGTGAAGTAATTGTCAACAATAGTATTCATAGCTTTAAATGATGCAATGAAAGGCAGAATTTTAAACATTCCAACTTCATCATAGATTTCTGGATCCTCCAATTTATCCGCTTCCGTTAGAAGTTTTCTGCAAGCATTCCCTTCAAAAATATCGCCGTGATAGTTTTTCGGAATTTGCTTTAACTTCTTTGGCCATAATAGAGCTTTTTCCCATCCTACAAGGGGAAGTATGCCATTCCAAAAGAGATGATTGACAAATCCTTGTAAAATATGGAGTTCAGGTAAAATACATTTCTCAATTACATGGATGTTATCATCTTCTTCGTCCGTCATCTTCTTTCACAAATAGGGGGTGATTAACTACACTATGGCATTGGGGAGCATTCTTTTTATCCTTACCAGAAGACTTAAATTTTGAATAATCCTGTTTCAAGTGTTTAAAGGTCTTTAGCTCTATACTTTGGACGTCATGGTTCTGTAATTCATTTAACTTTACAAAGCAAAAAGGACATGGGTATGTTGCAGTCTGTTGGCCAATAGCAATTAATAAAAGTTTGAAATCCGAAACAAATTTAAATGTTATTTTCTATTTTATTTGATTCAATTTCAAACTCATAAATGCCCTCTTTGTAAATATGGCTCATTTTGTTCGATCTGGAGCGCATATGTTCGACGTAATTTACTGGTACTGATTGCCTTCCAGCAGAAGTAGGTACAAATGAAATAAGTTGTTTTTGTCATTTAGGTATTTGAAGTGCCAGTAGTTGTCTGAAAATTATCTAAAATATCAGCTGTAAAATTTACCTTTTTTTAATTTTCTTATTTAATGATACTCTAGCTTTCAGTTGATAATAGATTTTGCTGTTTTCAGGTAATTCGTCGTAAGTCGTTTAAAAGTTATGGACTTTTTAGTAAGACTCAAATTTGAAAACTCGAAGATTCTGGATCTTGAAATTGAAATGTTGATATTTCTGAAACAGGATCAGCTAGGATATCTGGAAGGGCAGATCGCCCACAAAAAGATGGCATAGGCACTTTTTGTCGTCATTTCTTTCAAACTAAACTTTGCTTTTGGCCGGGTGTGTCCATTAGACCGTACCTCAAAAAAAAAGTTCGCCGTACACCCTCCAATATGATGTATTTTAGGAAGGCGATTTCAAAAAAACTTTTTGTTTTTTGCCGACCGTAGGGGTCGCCTTTTTTAATTTTTTGTTATAGCTTTGGCATTTAAAATCGGATTTTAAAGTGTGATATATCGATTTTTTTGCCTCGAAGAGACCAGTGTTTTGCTATATAGTAAAAATCCAATTAAAAAAAAAATTAAAAAGGCGACCTCTACGTTCGGCAACCAATATATAAAAAAAATGTCTACTGGGTTTAGCGAAAAACTTCCTTAGCAAAAGTGTAATGATTTTTTGCGAGCTTTAATTTTCTGACATTAGGGTGGTACATTAGGGTGGTAGCAACTGAGATCTGGTGGGTAACTACTAGAACGGGATACTTGGGGTCAAACTGTCATTAGAGCAAAACACTGGCCTCCTCGAGAGAAAAACATCGATGTATCGTACTTTAAGATCCGACTGTAAATACCAAAGATATAACGAAAAATGTAAAATGGCGACCCCTACGTTCGGCATAAAAAATAAAAAAAAATTTTTTGAAACCTCCTTTCAAAAATACTTCATATTGGAGGGTGGAGGTGGTACGCTCTAGTGTCCATTTCCCTTTACCTGGTAATAGATGATTTTGCTGGGTATATATTAAAAAAACAATCTTTTCAGTTCTAGTCAATTTTTAATTAAACTTTAAATATAAAGTGCAATTTTTTTTTGATAAATTAAGTAATATGAGATATTTACTAATGGTATAAATTTAAAAAATTGATATTCCTTTCATGGTAGATTAAGTATTAACGAAATCGTGAAGAAAGAGGAATTTCAACTTTAAATGCATATATATGAAATGTTATCGCAGCTGTCAAAACGTGCGATATATCAAATTAAATGGCATGTTTCATCCTATTAAAATTGTGCAAAGAATAGCGTTCATACCTTTAATTTTGAATTTTTTTCAAAAAAGTTTCTTACAAAATTGAATTTACCTGCAAATACGGTTTTGCAAATATTTCTTAAATTATAGCTAACTTTAAGATTCTAGTGCCATATTCGTGATCTGCGTCCCAAAGTCTATTAGAAGTAGGGAATGCATCCCGGGATTTCCCGTCCCGGGATTTCCAGGAAATTAAGCATTTTTCAGTTCCCGCATTCCCGGGAATTTGGACCGGAATTTCAAAAAATGCTATTTAAAAAACAATAAAGTTAATTATCTCAAATTTTCATATGAAAAATTTTTTACCTCTTGAAAATAGTAAAAATTTTACACAAGTCTTTTTTGTTTACTTAGCAAAATTTGCTACTTTTACCACAACTGGAAAAATTGTAGTAAAAGTACACTAATAAAAAAGAGTGCGTAAAAAATTTAGTTAAAACTACTAAAAATTAGTTATAAATGATGCTGCAGAAAAAACTGCTAAATTATCAGATTATTTTTGCTATATATTAGTAATATAGGAACAGCAAAAATAAAACTGTTAAATATACATAATTTGAGTTATATTTCAGCTAAATTTTTGTTAATGGAAAATGGCAAATTAACATGCTAAAATCAACAAAAAAATTTTGCTAAATAATTAGTAGCCTAAAAAATCACCAAAAAATGTAAAATTTTCGAAGTTTTATTTCCGTTTTTTTTAAGGCAAATAAAATTCGAGCCCTTTGAAAACAGCAGTTTACAATTTTTTAGCAAATATTTATGCTGATTTTAGCAGAAAAGACTGCTATTTGCATTCAACTAAATTTAGCTTAAAAATAGCAAAAAATTTGTAGATATAACAGTTTATTAATTAGAAATTTATCAATTAAAAAGATCAAAAAAAAAAACAATTTTTATTTTTTAAATAAAAACTAAAAACCAACAATTTATAACAGATTATTTTTGTTATTTTTAGTCTACTACAATAATATTTAGCAAAATTTTCTTACAGTACAGTTTGTTATTTTCAATTAACTAAAAGTTAACTGATATATAACTAAAATTCTGTTATTTAACAGTTTTAATTTTGCTGTTCTTATTTTACTAGTATTTAAAAAAAATCTGCTAATTTTAGCAGTTTCTTCTGCAGCATCATTTTTAACTAATTTTTAATAACTTCTTCTGCTATTTTTAAAGATTTATTTCTATGACTATATTAAGATTTTTCAATAAAAGAAAACACTTATTAATTTGTGTACTTGTTCGAACATTTTAAGTACCTTTAAGTGGCTTTTAAAACAGGCACTAAAAGGAACTTAAAAAATATATTTTAGCAATTTAGTAATTAATTTTTGTATTTTCTTTTGACGGACAAGTTTTTTTAGTCTAAAAATTAGTTTTTATTTAATTTTTTTTTTTAATATATAATTAGACATATATTTTCTAATATAAAATTAATTCTTTCACACTACGAAAATTCCAAAAAAAAAACCACTTACGGCCTGAGTTTTTCACGAACTAAATAATTAAAGGTCTTTAAGATATTTTCTTTATAAAAATTTTTAAATTATTAATAATATTTTCTAATTTACTTCCCTTGCGGGATCCCGGGAATTCAAAATAAATTTCCCGCTTTCCCGGGAAATCAAAAAGTGCGGGATTTTGCATTCCCTAATTAGAAGTGATGTGTCGCAATCCCGATGCATCAAATTTTTCTTATTTTGTTGTACTGTGTTATGTGCGAACAAAAAAAAAAAAACAATAAAATGTCAAAACAGATTGAAGATTTTATGAGATTATAAATGTGGGCATATTACTGCAATGCAGAGCTTTTTTGTTTTTTATAGCAGTTGTTTCGTTATCAATTAAAGCACGTTATATTGATATTTAAGCAAATTTGGACTGTGATTTATTTGTTACATTTTTCGGTAATATAAGAAATAATTAGAACTTCTAATAATTAGGGTATTCGATCAATTAATCGTAATTAAAACAATTTTGTTCAAAAATTGTTCGAATAATTTAAAATGTCCAAATTTCGAATAACGGATAATTCGAATAATTCGAAAAGATTAATCAATTAATCGCAATTTAAAAAATTAACAAAAATACAATAATGTTTAAAAAATATATTTTTTTTATTATTCGAATTATTCGTTATTCGAAATTTTGTAAATTAAAAATCCCAAAGGTTGTTTAAAAAATTGTGAAAAATAATTTGCTGTAGAGTTGTAGCTATTTGGATTTAACATTTGCCTAAGGAAATCATCAGAGAAGACTTTTGAAAATTTTTAGAAATATTTATTAGGTTAAACTACAAAGTCAATGAGAATTTCTTATTTTCATCTAGGGGCTTTATTAAATGTCTTAAATGTCAATGAAAAACAAAAACAACAAAAAACGATCACAATTAGCTTTGTCATGACAGTTTTAGGTATATAGTGACATCTATTTACATACACAGAAAGAATTTACAAAATTTTAATTAAATTTTTAAACACTTTTCTCGTGCCGTTTTTGTAAATATAAAAAAAAAATTTTTAAAAAGACACCTATAAAGGAATTTGTAAATCCAAAAAAATTGTTCTTTTTTTTTGTAACTTTGAATTTTTATTTTTAAATAATTTTTATATGGAAAATAACCATTTACAAACGAGTTACAAATATTTCAAACAAAAAAAATTTTGGGAATAAAATTTCAATTTGAAAGAAAATGTGATTGGTTTTATAAATTCCATTGTTAGTGCCTACTGTTTTTTCTGTGTAGTATAACCAATTTTTAAATTATTTTTTTAATATTTTATAATTATTGATATTAAACGAAAGCATTAATAAATAATGTTCAATGTTATAAAGCTTGTGATACGACTTTAAAAAGGCGATTTAAAAGAAAAATAAATTTTTTAAATATCATATGTAGATTTTTTTTAACATTCATCTAACTGCATTTATTCCCTCGTAAACCGTGTATTCGTTAATCGAGTAAACTTACAACATATACACAGTATACGAAGCGTAAATACTTTAAATGAATACCTTTAATATAAAAAGTAAAATAAAGAAATTAGCAAATAAATTTTACAAAAATTATAGTAAAATTAATACTCATTGAGATCTAAATAATCTTTAATGAAAACTAAATAACTTTTCATATAAACGATTTATTCGAAGCGAATTGAGCAAACAACAGAATTTTTATTTCCTTGAATATATTAAACAATGTCTGACTAATAAAGGCTTAACTACACGAAATGCAAAATTTTCAAGAAAGATGTGCGCAGTGATTTTCTCCGCTATAGAAAAATTTTGAATACGTAATGGAGACACAGAAAAAAACACAATTTTTAACAAAATATGATTTCAATTATTACATTTTAAATTTTTATAAATTTTAGAAGAGGCACTGAAATTATTTTTGTTCCTTTGTTTAAATAAAATTATTAAAAATAAAACAAAATTTGTATATCATTCTATATAAAAATTTGTTCGATTAATTAGTTAAGGAATCACCAAAATAATTATATTTACTTTAATCGATTAAAATAAAAAGTCGATTAAGTGGACTCTAACTCCCACTTGAGCATAGGGCGCCAATAACAGCAGATCGCCATCTGACCCGATTTTGAGAGATAGATTTTAATTCGTTCCAAGATACACAGTCGATTCATTTCAGATTCTGTTGAACGTCTCCATGTTGTGCGTGGCCTACTATTTTCTCTACCATCTTGATGAAATGGATTCAATTTAAGAGCTTGCTTTGAAACATTATCATTATTGCGACGTAAAGTGTGTCCAATGACACTTTCGTTTACGTATCTCCGTTCCTACCGGCATCTGATTTGTTGTAGCTAGCAACTCAGAATTCGATATTGTTCTGGGCCAAAAAATACGCAATATTCTTCTTAGGCAGCGATTAATAGAAGTTTGAATGCATTTTGTTATGTTGTTAGTAACCTTCCAAGTTGTACATCCATATAAGAGCACTGATTTTACATTTGTCTCGGAAATCCTAAATTTGGTTTTTTGGTTTTTGGCTTATTTTGTTACTTTGCCAGATTGGGCTAGTATTAAGTGAATACCCTACTAATAATACATAACACTGCCTTTAAAGATTTTTGTTTATAAGATATAGCTAAATAAAAACTAGAACTAAGATAAGATAAGATATAATATAAAATTATTTGCACAGTTACATTATTGGGTTTGAGAAATAAAACTTTCATTATCTTTTCTCTAAATAATAATTTCGTAATAATAAATATTGTTACGAAATTGGATTAGTCTAGTATAGAAAATTCTGGTATTTTAAAAAAGTATCCCAAGAAAATGAAATTTACTAATCCCGTCAATCTGGTAGCACTAGATTTAAGTGTAATATTAAATGGTTAAGGGCTCTGCCATGAATAAAATAAGTGTTATAATTTTAGTAGTATGGAATTGTTTAGCTTGTTCTACAACCACAGAAGTGAAACTATAAAATTGCTGCCACTTGACGAATAGAGTTAGTTTGTATAGTTCAGTTGAGCTTTTGTAAATCGTTGGTAAACATGTGTGCGTTATGCAGTAATAAAGTGTTAAAGAAATAAGTGCAAAAGAAACAAAATAGTGTGAAGTTATTTTGGTTGCAATACCTGGTTTATTTAAAGAACCCGGTTTATTTAAAGGAAATAAACCAACATTTTTAAAAGGCAAAAACGTAACAGTATTCTAATTGATTAAAATCCATTGAGTGGTTTAAAATTTATGAGTGAAATAAATTAAAATATAATTAGAAATTACTTTTTTTCTAACCTAATTTCAACATTTCTATATTATAAATACATTTTTAAGAAATTTTGATTAATGTTTTCGAGTTAAATTTTTTGTTATTACCCAGCAAAAAAAAATCGTCAAAAGAAGAGAAAAAAAGCAGTGATTTGGATTCGATATTGTGAAAATTTGGATCGGAACCAATGATTTTTACATAGGGTTGTCATAGGGTGGAAGTTTTCTTTTATGATCCTTTTGATGTTCTTTTTAATTGCTGAAAAGGAATTAATTTTTGTTCGTAAAAAATTTAAGCAAATCACTTGGACCTGACAACTTGTCTCAAAATAATTAAATTTAAGTGCTTAACCACAGTTATAAATGTTAAATTTATATGGAAATATCTGTAGTTAGATAGATTTGGAAAGACTTAATTTCCTTCAAAATCACATTTTCGGAAGTTGTGAAAAAGAACTGCTTTAGAAGCGGAAAATCAGAACTTAATGATACTTTGGAATCAATGAAAAATTGATTCCTTAAGATCACTTCCACGTTTTTTGCTGGGTATGTACTCAACATATTTTGATAATGCAACATCAATGTCAAGTATGTGAGCCTAAATACTTTTATTTATTTAGTTATTTTTATATTTTTGTTTTTTAATTAAAAAAAAAAAAAAAAAATCTTATCTCACCATTTGTTTATAATAAGGGTTTTCACAAGGGGTGTGCTATTTGTTGTATCGTTGTATCGTCCTAACAAAAAACAGAGTTGTTAAAAATTAAATTGAAAAAATACAACATTTGAGAATAGCACGATACAACATTTTAACATATGTTTAGTGTCCTATGTTTGAGTGTGCTAACAGATAGAAAACTGAATAGAAAATCGTTGTTAAACAGAAATAAAATTTTTAACAACTCTGTTTTTTGTTAGGACGATACAACGATACAACAGATAGCACACCCCTTATGAACAACCTTAATATCATATGTATAGATTTATCTTTTAATGAACTAAAACAAAATACTTATAAATAAGCTTCTTGATTGTAATTTACAAAAGCCTGAAAGTAAAATGTATTTGCAATAGCCCACTAACGAAAATATATTTTTTTTATTTTGCTTATTGACATTCAGTAAATTATCAGTTGATGCCGGTAATTATTATTAAATTTCTATAATTTGCCTTTTTTCGTTCATACGGCATAATCAATGTGATATAATGACCTCTAATTTGAATGGCGATAAGCCGCACAGTTTTTGATCAAGAAGGAAATAAGTGTTAAATAAACATAAACAATAATTAAAAATATTTTTTATGAACCTACATAGTGTTCAGAATTAAAAATATAAAATTAAAAATATATAGTTTTGAGGTAAAAAAATTTTAAGTGGCGTGATGTTTTTAAGGTTCCCCTTTATGTATACCGTGAAAGAAATCGCCTGCTGAAAATATATAATATTTGGTGGCTAAAAACATAAATGAAAGATAAGAGCTGGATAACTACTGGTAACACAAAAATGCTAGCATTCGTAAAAGTTTGTTGGAACTAATATGCCAACATAGGAAAAATAAAGAAAGGTTGGTCTTAAATGAGATTTTCCACAAAAAAAGAAATCAATTTTATGAAACCGAAACATGTTCTTAAATTAAAAAAAGAAAAATGTTTTTGTTGGCAACCGGATTTGAACCAGGAGAATTCTGATTACAAAATTTTTTTTTAACAAAGTGTCATAATTTTTTCTAAATTATTGATGTACCAGTGAATTAACTTTTACCGTTGGTAATTTATAACTCCATAGTGCTATATAACCACTTTTTGCAATGGTTGGCATATTAATCTAAGCCAATTATTTGACGATGGCAAAATGCTTTTTGTAAACGCTGATAAAGCATCCCAAATGAGTGTTCTGTAGGCCATTTATTTTTAACATCACGGTTACCCAGTAGTATGCCAGTGCTTGATTTTTTGTACGACTGGCGATTTCTGACTGGATAGTTTTATTAAATATGGTTCTGGTTTACACAATTATATCAAATCGAAACTCATATCTAAATTATATAATTATATCAAGTTTGATAAAATTAGTTCTTGTTATATACAGGATGGCCAAAATTACCGAAGGGGTTTGAGTTAAACGAGCCATTGTGTTCCTCGCAGTGTACGCTGTGGCTCCATCCTGTTGGAACCATACTTGCGGATGGTTTTCCACGGCTGGCCTTAAAAAATTTTCCAACATTGTCCGATATCGAACACCGTATTAATTTTCGAAAACTGTGGGCCAATTATACCTTTCAACGAAACACCGCACCAAACAGTGGGTATAATTGTGGCTGCTGTGCTACTCTTGGATTTTCCGTAGCCCATATCCTGCAGTTTTACCTATTACGAACCCATTTAATTGGAAATGGGCTTCGTCGCTCATAATTAAATTATGAATAAGATCATGATTTTTTTCTGCTTTATGCCGGAAACGATTTGGGCACGTTGTTCAATTGTGTACTGTTCGATTTTAAATTCCCCAAGTCTTCTTTAAAAAATATTGAAAAAAAAAATTGTAATAAAAACTCAGCAAAAAAAAAGAGATGCTAAAGCAGTAGAAAAAGCACTACAATTGATGATCTAGATGCACTTCTTTTTTAACATAAACACTAATGATTTCAACATTGAGTTGTCATAGAAGAGGAGTACTCCCACTTTAAAATTTTTTCAGTACTTTTTGAACGAGTGCAAAGGAAGCTGTTTTTCACCAATTAAAAGTTAAAAAAAATTCTTCGCAAAAAAAAATATATTTTTTTTATTTTACAAAAGTTTTTTGGCAAAACTGCAGTTTATGGGGTTTCGGCAAAAAAAATATGCCCCTCTCTGGAATTAAAAAAGAAAAAACCGAAATTATTTTTGGGAGGGGTTCGAACCTGGAGGCCAAGGGGGGGACAAACAACGGGGGAACGTAGTAACATGTAAGTGTGGGTACTCAAATTAAAGGAAATTGTCTCACGATTCCAAAAATGTTATTTTTTATATCCATAAAACGTAGACCTAACTAGAGCCATTTTTCGACCAAAAGGGGGGGGGGGGGTCGAGAAAAGTAAAATATTAATATGAACGAAAATTGTACTCAAATGAAAGGAAATTTTCTCACGATTTCAAAAAATGAGGTTTTTTTTACTAATCCATTGGACGTAAATCGAATTAGAGGCATTTTGTTAAATTTTACACCTTCGAAAAATTAAAAAGATCTAAAATCACATTATTTTAGCTTCGGTAAAACCCTGTAAATGTCAATTTTTTGTTGTTTATTTTGAAAATTTGGAACACAAAAGGCAGTTGGAAGTGAAAATGACAAAAGGAGTCAACTTTTTATTGATGAGAAATGCTATAGTTGAATTGCCCGTAGGCAAATTTTATTTTCTTTTTTTAAGGTTAGGTATACCCAAACTTTTTAGATGATATAGAAATTAAACTTTTTGATCGAAAATGCAATTTCAGAAGTGATATACTGTTATTGCGCCGCAGTCAAATTTTTTTTTTTTTTAAATCGCGCGATTTTTTCAAAATTTTTTTTGATTTTTTTTATGTAAATGTCTAAATTTTTTAATCGATTATTGAAAAAAAATAGTTTTTGAAGTCGTGGGGATACAAAAAATTTAATCATTTTCAGTCCCCCCTCTTAAGGGACTAAAATGGCTCTAGTTAGGGCTACGTTTTATGGATAATTTGCTTTAATTTGAGTACCCACAATTACATGTTACTATGTCACTCCGTTTTTTGCCCCCCACGGGCCTTCCGGGGCCGAACCCCTCCCAAAATTAATTTCGGTTTTTTATTTTTTAATTACAGAGGAGGCCATATTTTTTTTATATTTTTTTGACGAAACCCCATAAACTGCAGTTGAGCCAGTTTTTTTATTGCCGCCACCGGGTATCGAACTTGCGACCTCACGATTGGTAGTCTGAGCTATTCTTTGATATGAAACACTTTTGGCCAAAAACGACCCACTAGGAAAATTACACTTCCCAGGTGAAAATGTTCATATATGGAGAGATATATGGATGTTTATATATGGTCATATATTATTAGATTTCCTACATGCTCGTACATGAAAAAACTTTTTTTTTTTACTTTTTAATAAAAATATAGATTTTTTATTCAAATTGAATGTAAATATATTTCTATTCATACGTTACTGATGAATTTGTACATTGAATGAAATTGAGAAATTATGAAATTTTTAATGGACATAAACATTTTACTTCAAGTTAAGAAATTATTTTATGACTGTTTTTTGATTATTTAATGATTGTTTATACACTAATAGAAAAGTCTGTAAAAAAGCTACTAAAAATTAGTTAAAAATGATTATTTTATGCTAAATATTAATAAGATATGAACAGCAAAAATAAAACTTTTAAATATACAAAATTTGAGTTATAACTAAGATAAATTTCAGTGACTAGAAAATAAAATTAAATTGTTGTAGTAGACAAAAAACATCACATAAAATTAAAAATTTTTAAAGTTCCTTTTTCGTTTTTTGTTTTTAATGGAAATACAAATCTAGCCTTCTGAAATCAACAGTTTAATATTTTTAGCAAATATTTCTGTTGATTTTATAAACTGCTATTTGCATTGAACAAAATTTCTCTAGATACAACTTTTTGTTTTTGCAATTTTTAGTTTACTAATATTTTGAATATTTTCTGCTTATTTTGCAGTATAATTTGTCATTTTAAATTAACTAAAAGTTAACTCAAATATAACTAAAATTTTCTAAATTTACACGCAGAAAAAAGAGATTGTTGGATATATTTACAGGCAATTATATATATATTTATATTTATATATATTTATGAATTACTAGTGGAGACATGCACAACAAACAATCTGGTTATTGGTGGCACGCTGTTTCCACATCCAAGGATACACAAAGTGACATGGGTTTCTCCTGACGGGATAACTGAGAACCAGATTGACCACATCGCTATTAGTAGAAAATGGCGAGGTTCGCTTTTAGATGTTCGGAATAAAAGAGGAGCCGATGTTGCAAGTGATCATCATTTGGTAATCGCAACAATCCGCATAAAAATTGCCGCTATTAGAAAGAACATACAAACTTCCCAAAGAAGATATAACGTTGATAAACTCAAAGATTCAACGGTTGCAAACTCCTTCACGTTAACAATGAAAACATCACTTCAGAATAATAATAATATAGATCGTTGTTGGGAGGAAACAAAGAATATATTAACACAAGCTGCAGACAAACACCTGGGATATAAGAACAGCTCCCGTAAAGAGTGGATTAGTGATGAAACCTGGAGACTGGTGTTGGAGAGAAAGGAAGCCAAAGCAGCAATTAACAATAGCAGAACGCGTTCGACCAAAGCATTGTGTCAACAGTTGCACAATCGCCTCAATCGAGAAGTCAAGCGCAGTGCCCGGCGTGACAAACGAAACTGGGTTAACAACATCGCTAAAGAGGCACAGGCTGCTGCCGAAACGTATCGTATGGGAGATCTCTATAGAGCGGCAAAGAAACTAACTAATGGTTCAAAACCCACTGTTAAACCATTGAAAAACGATGCTGGAGAACTCATTACATCCAAACAACAACAACTGAAACTTTGGGAAGAGTTCTATGCGACTATGCTATCGCCGTCTCTACCAACACAGCAGACAATATGCAACTGTGAATCACACACTATAAACACAAATATCTCCACCGATTGCCCCAATATTATTGAAATTTGCGCAGCAATAAGAGCGTTAAAGAACAACAAATCGCCTGGTGTAGACAATATATCCCCAGAGTTGTTGAAAATTGACGCAACAACGAGTGCCCATTTACTCACGCCTATTATTAACCAGTTCTGGTGTACGGAGCTCCTCCCAGAGGAGCTTTCTGAAGGTGTTATTGTAAATTTACCAAAAAAAGGGGACCTAACAGTTCGTAAAAATTGGAGAGGCATTACTCTTTTGAGTATGATCAACAAGGTTATCGCACATATATTGAATAAAAGACTGTCAAGCTCTCTTCTTCCTGAGCTTAGAAAGGAACAAGCCGGTTTCCGTGCTCATAAATCCTGTGTCGATCATATTAACAGCTTAAGAGTGATCATAGAGCAATCTGTAGAATGGAGATCACCTTTGTACCTAACGTTTATAGACTTCGAGAAGGCTTTTGACACCCTAAATCACGCAGCCATATGGGACGCGTTGGAATGTAAAGGTATACCTACCAAGCTAATAAGACTTATTAAAGGTCTATATGAAAACGCTACCTGTCGAATTCTTCACGAAGGACAACTAAGCAACAAAATAAACATTAACTCCGGTGTACGTCAAGGGTGTGTATTATCACCATTGCTTTTTAACTGTGTGCTTGACGTAGTAATGAATAAGGCAACATCCCATAGAAGAGGAATTACTTGGGGTCTCCAAGGCAGACTGGAGGACCTTGACTATGCTGATGACATTTGTCTACTTACCCACACCTTTTCAGACATGCAATCTAAGTTATCACTAGTCCAGGAAACTGCATCACATGTTGGCTTAAGAATAAATATCGGCAAAACAAAAATAATGCGAGTAAATGTAAATAACGAGCAAACATTAACCGTTCAGAATCAATCGCTTGATGAAGTAGAATCATTCTGTTACCTGGGAAGCATATTGGACAAAAGTGGCGGATCCAAAGCCGATATATCTAACCGTATAAACAAAGCCCGGCAAGCTTTCGGCCAACTCAAGTCAGTGTGGAACTCTTCACATATATCAAGAAGGACGAAGCTAAGGATATTCAACTCC
Organism: Leucophora obtusa; assembly: GCA_949987735.1. NCBI lineage: Eukaryota > Metazoa > Arthropoda > Insecta > Diptera > Anthomyiidae > Leucophora > Leucophora obtusa. Next base: position 288,960,587 of record OX465295.1, on the reverse strand, counting down.
AATATAAAATCCACACTGTTGTATGGATGCGAGACGTGGAATGCAGCACCTCGCGACTTACATTCCATACAAGTTTTTGTGAATAAATGCTTAAGGCAGATTCTACACATATTCTGGCCTAGAACAATTTCAAATTGCCGACTCTGGTCAGAAACTGGCCAACAACCTATCCAAATTGAAATCCGCAAACGCAAATGGAATTGGATTGGACATACATTACGTAAACAACCCAATGATATTGCAAAACAGGCTATAGACTGGAACCCGCAAGGCAGTCGACGTATAGGAAGACCAGCACACACCTGGAAACGGCAAATTGAAACCGAAATATCCAACTTACACCTTCGTTGGAATGAAATCAAACACCGTGCATCAGATCGAACGTATTGGGATAATCTTGTTGCGGCCCTATGCTCCTTGCAGGAGTAAAAGGAACAAATATATATATATATATATATATATATATTTATAAACTACTATACTTATGTTTGAGGTGTGTTTCCAATTATTTTATTTTTATCGTTATAATACGTATGTCTCTAGGCAAACACTGTAATGTTTGAATGTTAGTCATATTTTCCCACTTAAACAAAAATATATTTGCATTTTTATTTTATCATTATTATGTTTGTGGAGTGCAAATATAATAATGATAAATATATATATATTTGCCTGCAAACATTTATATATTTGCGAGTAGATGTATTTCATATGATTCAAACATACATATTTTTACAGGCAAAAATATTATATTTGCTGGCAAACATATTATATTAAAAACACGGCAAATATATTTTGACAGTTCTTCCAAACATATATATATCACCAGCAAATATGTTTCCTGCAAGGCGATTTTTTTCAGCGTGTAGCAATTTCATTTTTGCTGTTTTTATCTTACTGTACCATTTCCTATTGTATTTAAAAAATTATCATTTTATTTCAGAAGTTCATTATTATCAATTATATTTCAGAAATTATCAATTGTATTTGAAAAATGATCTATTGTATTTCAGCCTTGTATTTCAACCCGCCCCATGATAAAACAAATTTACCCATATATGGAATAATATATGAATTCATATATGAAGATATATGAAATATATGAACCGATATATGGACCAATATATACAATATATTATCATATATGGATTCATACATTTGAATGTATTTACCCATATATGCTTCCATACATAACATATACGTTCATATATGATCATATATGAAACCATATATGCTCATACATGAAACCATATATGATAATATATGAGCATATATGAACATTTTCACCTGGGTTGATAAAAATTAATATTTTTTGTAACTTCATCCATATATGGTTAATGTTTTCACTTTTCGGCAAAAACTTGGAAATTTACAGATAACGTCTTTCCAAATAGAAAACAATAAATGCATAATAAACAAAAATTTTAATTAGAATCTAATACGATTGCACAACTAAATTGCTATTAACATGCGGACAGTTTTGACCCCACCTTTTTAACCCTTAAAAATTTGATTGGGACTATAGAGAATTGTGCTTGTTCGTTAGTTTTGTAGCCTCTATCGCATATCCCAATTTAATAAAAGTCTGATAGACGTTATTCTTTAAATTTCCTAGTGTGTTTTTTTTGGTGAAAAGTGAAAACATTAACCATGATCAAATTACACAAAATAATAATTTTTATCAAGTGGATTTTTTTTTTCATTTAAAGTGATATTTTTCCGAAAATTATGAAAGGTGTTATTCTGTAAATTTCCTAGTGGGTCGTTTTTGGCCAAAAGTATAAAAATTAACGTTAAATAAATTAAATTAATGGATGATGTTGCATAAAATAATCATTTTTATCCAGTTTTTGTCAATTTAATTGCTTTACAATATCGTAGTCATAATTAATAGTAAGTTTCATGGATCTTTAAGTTTTTTTTAAACAAATATAAAGATAATTATAGTCTAACCAAATTTATGTAATACTTTTCCGAAAAATATGTAAAATTTGATGAAAACTTTCAAAATTTATTAAATTTTTGACAAAATAAGCAATTTTTGTAAAATTTCCTGGAAAGCAGTCGCTCCAAACACAAACTCGAATTATCATTTTCCCAATTTACTTTTCTCTTTCTCAATCTAATAGTTGAGATTGTGTGGTACAAATACCAATCGACATCTCTAAATTAGGCATTTTAAAAAATCTTTAAAATTAATTTAAAAAAAAACACGTTTTGCATTTTTATCAAATTCGTGGGTCATTTTAGATTCCAGGCTAAAGTGGGTTAATAATATCCGATGAAGTTAAAATTTCATATCTGAATCATTTTTATTCTTATATTAAATGAATAAATGAAATAAAAAATAATTTTTTTCTAAATTTCGAATTTTGGGAATTTTTAAAATAATACACTTTTTTTCGAAACTGGGACATTTTCGTCCAACTTTCGGTACGGGTTAACGTTTTCCAAAAAAAATAGAAAAATTGATTTCTTCCATTTGGTACCATTTCCAATAAAACTGGGGGGGTGTAATGACGAATCTCTTTTTAAGGGACACCCTAATATACATATTTTTAAAAATTAAAAAAAAAACAAATTAATTATAAATATTAAAACAAAAATTAATAAAATAAAAAAATAATTAAAACAAAATCTTGTTCCCACCGGGAATCGAACCCGGGACCCTCCGTTTAGAAATGCCAAATGATACCAAAATCATTTTTTACGATCACTTTTAGAGCAATTACTCTTTAGAAACAATACATAAGTGATTTTTTGGAAGTTGTTCAGAAGTAATTCTAAAAACGCTGAAAAAATATACTGACAGATACTTTGGAAGCAATGAAATGCTTCCAACTTCTTAAACAGTTAAAAAGTTATTGTCGATTTTGTAATCATACTTTAGTCAAATTTTAGCCTTTTTGCCAACCGCAAAGGTCCGGGCTGCAAAATGTATGTATCGTTGAGCTGTTGCAGTGTGCTGTGGTGAATTTCATTCAAATCGGAGATGATAAATCCGAATGGTGTGTTGAGTTGTTGTGGTTTCACCGATTATTAATATTTTGATTTATAAATTGAACTAACGGTAAACAAATGCAATCAAATAATTTATATGTATATAGACAAGTTTTGAGCAACAAGTTTTTTAGGTAACGGTATTATTCAATACTCTTTGAATTTTTGCAGAAACAAAACAAAATGTAAGTGACCTTATCGTTTTGGCGGGCACCTTATTTTCCTAGTTAAGCTGAATTTGGAAGGGTCATATTTATTTTTTCAAGTGAATGAGTTTGCTTGTCCAAGTTACTCGTATCAACTATTTTGATATTTGTGTTTTCAGACGTTAATATTGATTTTTCTTCTTCTTAACCACAATATAATATTTTATATTTCTGGTATTTGGACAATTTTGTTTAAAAATAATTCTTAACAAATTTATTTGTTATTAATATTATGTTGTAATTGATTAACCCACGTTTTTTGCTGTCATTATGATTAACTTATGTTAACTTTTTTATCACAAAAGTTTATTTATTTATCATTTTATTTTTTGGTATTTAGACAAGTGTGTTATTTTCTTATCAAAATTCTCTTCTATTTTTATAACGCTTCAAAATAATTTCAAAATATGTTTGTTATAATTTTTGCTTAAAATTTTACTAGGTCTATATGGTCAGTACCCCTGAAATTTGTGTTAGTTTAGTTTCAACACTCGTCACTCTCGCTGTCATTCGTTTTCGGTGTCGCTTTCGAAAAAAAAATATATATTTTCTTCGATGTGAGTAAAGTTCGTTATTATGAATGAAAAAATTCTGAAATTTTCAGACATTTATCAATTCTTATTATCTATTAGTAGTGATACCAACTTAAAACAACATATAATTAATAATAATGATTAATTTATATTTTTTTAAATGAGATTTTTTTTCTATTAATTTAATAAAAGTTTGTGTGCTATATTAGTCGATTTGATAATGATATGATGATTGTCTAGCTATAATTTCTAAAAAATATTTATAAAAAATTATATTAATCTCAGTCTATTTTTAATCAAAATTTTAATTATGTCAAGTGTGAAAAAAATATATAAAACTATAGAAGAAAAATAAAAATCATTAATTTTCAAGTTCTGTTAAAATGATCTTGAAAATGTTCAAAGTCAGTGAAATAAAAAAACAAATGTATTTCAAACTAAATAATTTTGTTTATATATATTTATATCAAACAGTTTAAACAAGTGAATTCGAAAACATGGCAAATCGGTGGAGATGTTTAAAGCATATATAAAAGCATGTTTACCAGCGAGAAAGCACTTGCGAGACTTTACGAAAATACGTCTACGAACTGTAATCTTCAGATCATTGACAGTCTCTATTACACACAATTTCCTTATTTAGCACACATTTTTAAAATGTTTTGTTAAATTATTGAACATTTAAGTTTATTAAAATCACTTTTTGGTATTTGGGGAAAAAAAGAACAAATGATTGTTTGAAATAAACAAAAATTAATAAAAACAAATGCTTGGTACTTTTGTGATAAAAATTAGTGCCAACAATATTATAGATGACAAATTTAGGTCAACTACGAAATTTATGTGTAAATTCATAAATCCCTTATAAAGTTATAGGAAGTTTATGGAACGAATTTTGTATGAAAAATTTCTTTTATTTTACATTTTAGACAATTTGCTGTTCCCATCTTTTTATAGAAGAGGGTAGAATAATAAGTTGTTTACCGTTTTTCATGCGATCAAATAACAAGGATTAATTTTAAGAAAATATGTATGTAGATAAATTTTATAGTTTTGGTCAGTTGATATGAAATCATAATATCGCTATTTGTTAACAACAAGTGCTTGTTTTTAGAGAAGAGATTTTTCTATTCATTTGAGTACAAAAGGGTCGAGCTTTTACTCGTAATGAACTGCGGAACACCGTGACAAAGTCGAAATCTTTCGGAAACCTCCAAAGTTCGGTTTCTACTATAGATTACATCTCCCTATACAAAATGTTCATGTATGTAAATATATATGGACATATAAGTTGTTCATATATGGAAATATACAATAGCACATACGATCAAACAAAATAAAGTACAAAAATTTAGACAACTATGAATCTTAGCAAAACTTAAACTGTACCAGTTTTATTAAATTGATTTCAAAATACCAAAAAGGCACTATTTATTAATCATAAAAGTCAACGAAATAAAAATATAATATTCGTTTCGTTTGCCACTCCCATTTTCCCAGTGCGCATGTCATTTAAGGTAAAAACTACCAATATTGACTTTTTTGGGAATTGCTTTACAGATAAGGAAATATTAATAAGGGGCCAAATTAAGGCATTCGTGAACGAGTGAAATTGTTTGGAAATAATTTCTTCGACGAGCAAATATTAGGGGTTTCAATCGATTACTCGAGCAATTTTGCTCAAAAAATTTTCAAATAATTTAAATAAATAATCCAAATTTCGAATAACTAATAAATAATTCGAATAATTTAATAATTGAAATTGGTAAAAAATTACAAAAATGTTTAAAAATTATAATTTCTTATTAAAGTACCCGGTTAAAACCTAATTTTTTGCATTATATCAAATTAGATACTGAAATTGGTTCTGTTTAATTGGATCATGTCAAAAAAAAGTATATAAAAAATCAGCTATAAAAATATACACTTTGATTGGATTATTTCGGGGGTTTGGTCTCATCTAACAATGACGTCATTGATACCAAGTCTTAGTGACTGTCATAGCACTACTTTTAAGATTGAAAATTAAACTTTCCACACAAAACAACTATGAAATATAAAAAAAATAATTTTATTTGTCAATGAAATGATTGTGTTGACACAGAGTCTTAATTTCTTTGAAGTTTTCAAACAAAAATGTTGAATAAAGATCATTCATTTATGTATATTGATCAATGCATTATAGAGCAATTCCATATGAAAGCGATCACCTTTTGGACGACCCCTCTCCGATTTTAAAATAAATAGTCTCAATCGATTGCCCAGCAAAAAATAATGTACCTACATATTTTTTTTTTTATAGTGACTGGTTTAGTGGTGGTGTACACCACTGTCATGTGACAAAATTGAAGAATTCTTCATAAGGGACCTCATTGAAAGTTGTTTTAAATGTATTTTTAACTGTAAAATAATTTTTAAAATGTATTTTTAATAATAAAATAAAATAATGTTAAATAATTACAAATAATTCAATTATAAAAAATATAAAAACAATGAGAACAAGGTGGTCTCTTAAATGCTCTTCTCCTGTCCAAACAAGGAGTCGGGCCCATTTTTTTATTGCTGATTCTTAAAGCAAAAATTATGAGGAATCCAAAAAAAAAAAATTAGCCGGAAAATTTAGGAGCTTCTGTGGAAAATCGGAAAATTTAATTTTCATGGGAAAAAAGGTAAATTTCTGAGAAAAATTAGGAAAATTTTATTTTTCAATTAAAGCCTGATTCAATACCTTTCCAACGAGCTATCACTCGTTGCGATCGCTTTAGTAGTTTTTAAAACAACTTTCAATGAGGTCCCTTATGAAGAATTCTTCAATTTTGTCACATGACAGTGGTGTACACCACCACTAAACCAGTCACTATAAAAAAAAAAAAATATGTAGGTACATTATTTTTTGCTGGGCAATCGATTGAGACTATTTATTTTAAAATCGGAGAGGGGTCGTCCAAAAATTTGCCAATTTTGATCGTTTTCATATGGAATTGCTCTATATATATACATTCATGATTGTTATTCAAAATTTTTGTTCGAAAACTTCAAAAAAAATTAAGACTTTGTGTCAACACACTGACAAATAAAATTATATATTGATCTATGCATATAATGTTATAACGGGAACACGTGCCGCATCGACTATTAAGTTTGGAATACGATTTAGAAGGCAAAAATTGCTTTTTGGCTTTCTTTGAAAATATTGGCTCTTAAAAAAAATAACTGTATTTCTGGAAAATGCCAGCAGAATAATAATTTAGTCTGAATTACTTTTCTAACAAGGCATAAAAATTAAAAATCGGTTGGAAAATATTTAAGAAACTGCAACTCTCCCAGATCATTGTAGGGTTAAAATAGGATAAATTATGAAAATCTTACAAAAACATAAAATTTTATTCAAAAACTTACAATGTCTTTTTACACTGGTTTCATTTCTGCACTAATAGAAAAAAGTCTGTAAAAACTTTAGTTAAACAAATTAGTTAAAAAAAAATTATGCTGCAGAAAGAAATGCTAAATTTAGCAGATATTTTTGTTACATACATATTAGTAAGATAGGAACAGCAAAAATAAAACTTTTAAATATACAGAATTTTAGTTATATCCCAGCAAAAAAAAAGAGATGCCGAAGCAGTAGAAAAAGCAGTACAATTGAGGTTTTTAAAATCAAAGAAAGCCGGCAAAAACGACTTTAGTTGTCAGTACAAGTTCGGAGTCGTTCACAGACATTTAAATCTTTTAAAAACTTAACGAATAAATAGATTTTACTCTTAAATTAAAATTTGGTTTAAAATTTTTTAATTTGAGAAGAAATTGAAAAGATATGCTGATGCTTTTTCAAAGCAATGCTACAATACACTACAATACTAGTGTGAATTCAAGTTAAAAATGCCGAAAAAGTTTTCTTAATTTCTTTTGAACATTCGTAAATATTATTGTTATGATATTTGTCAGAAAACCAATAATGGCGACAAAACGCTTTGCGAGTATTATTCCTTAGTAATTCCTCTGTGGGTTTAGCTTGACTGGTAAAGCGGTGAACTATCAAACACAAGGCTTTAGGTTCGAGTCTTGCTGAGTGTGAATTTTTAATAGAGGAAAATTAACTACAAGGAAAAGAAAGAGAGAAAAAGATAGATTATTGAAAATAGAAGTATAAGAAAAACGCAAGCAATTTTTTAGCAGTTGAGGTGGTGATGACAACTTACTCACTCGTACAGCAAATATCGGTGACGATTTTCTAATAATATATATCATCATTTATTCACCACAGCGACCTACTGCTGATTTTTCCATGATGACGTTTTTATATTTATAAGCAAATGTCAGCAGGTGTCTGTAGGTATTTTGTATGGGAGCGGATCAGCAAGTCAACAGTGAGAGTGAGAGGACGTCGTAAATATTTACCCCTAAATTCCTAAACGCTTTTTAAAATTATAGGAGGTTTATTGAACAAATTTTCTATGAAAATTTCGTTTTGTAAACTTCCTATAATTTTACAAAGCGTTTATGAATTGAGGGGTTAAAAAATTACTTAAAATTATGTATACCTTAGTTTTTTTGAGTAACTTATAAACAGGCGAGGAATTTAACAAAACTGCCTCAGACAAGGTCCCATTAAGTGAAAGGATGTCATGAGGAGTCAACTGCATCCTCCAGTGAAAATATCATATAAAAGTGACAAGTACTTTTCATATAGTGGCACCAGTTCTGTCATAGTGCGTATATATTATCGGAAGGGTAGTGTAGTCTGTAGTACATAAGAATGGCAAAATTCTTTATCATATCAACACAGTGTGTTGAATATAAAAAAAAATCTACCGACTATACTACTTATTGAGATTAAATTTAAAACCTCGCCACTTTCTTATCAAAATTCAACATTCTTACTTATACATTGTTTGCTTTTAACCTATTTTCAAAAGATTTTGTCTTTTATTAACACAATTATTTCCACAAAAATATTTAATATTTATGTCTAGATAAAAAATAATCGTAAATATTAAAAAAAAATTACCCAAAATTGTTTATACCTTAGGGGTCGATTTTATAGTGAACTCTTATGTTAAAGCTTTCACTTAAGCGAAGTTTCTTCCGAGTTTTTAAGATTTTAAAGTGTATTGAGCATTTCTTACGATTGCGATAAATGTGTAACTAAAAAACTGGAACTTAAGCCCCAACTATACTAAATTAAGATTTTGTAGAAAAACATTTTTAATTTAAAGTCGGTAAATGTAAAATAAAACCTATAGGAACACACTTATTTTAAAAATAAATAAAAAATTCAAATTTTCCTTTAAGACCTTATTTATTCAACTCACATTTTCTTATGAGCGTAATTGATGATCTTGTCTTGGCACTCCTCTTTATATTTCTATACTTTTTTATTATTATTTTCAACACATTGCTAAACTACAATTGTTTTGTATGTACAAATTTCGATTTGACATATTAAAAATGAGTTCTTCAGTATTAAATTGGATTTAAAATTCCAGATTTTTTATTATTTATTAAAAGTGCGTCAGTTGTTGTTGTTGTTGTTGTTGTTGGTGGTGCATTTAAAACACGTAATATTCAATTCATCAATCAATTTGCATATTGATTTCCCGTATGTTGTCAGTTCTTCGCATATTAATACATATTAAAATGTGTAAATAGATCGATAATTAATTGACTTATTAATTGAACTTTTTAGTAATCATATTGTTTACATTGTATTTATTGGGGGTCATTGGCATCCATGGTCAGGAAATTAATATTGTATATAAAAACTGGTTTAAGATTCCCTTTTTATATGCTCAAATTTATAATTGAAGATGATTTGCTAATTGGAATTGTTAAGGAATTTAAAACACGTTTAAGTTTTTTTTTAACGTATGAATTATTTAATAAATTCATTCGTATGAGTAATATATTTAGATTAGGTACTTGAAAAATAGAAATTTATCATACGCAGCAAAAAAGTTTTATTCCAGATACAAAACTTAGCATACAAATTGTATTTGGCTTAAAGCTACAAGCACGGATCAATGTTAAACAACGGGTTTTATTCCTTAGTATCTAAGGATATTACTGTTTACACCACAGTACCCCAATGTGACCACATTGGACCAATTCTGTTTTCTCTTTTTATTAATGACCTATCGTTAGCAATACAATAATTCAATGTCTTAATGAATGCTGATGATGTGAAAATCTTAGACCAGACTCGTTCACATCAAGTTGAAAGCCGAAGAAAAGTAATGAATGTTATGTTTTTAAGCTGATTAATGGTGATGTATGCTCTGAATTACTTGTCAGTAACCTGGTGTTTAATGTTTCTCAAAGTTCAACGAGGTACTATAATCCGCTATATATCCGTTTTTTTTTCGTCAAAACTATGCTGACGCCGATCTTTTTGTAAGAATGATCAACGATTTTATAATTATATTGATGTAACCCAGCAAAAAATACTGCTTGCTTGGAAGCAGGTTCGTCAGGGAAAGAAAATAGTGTAGTGCTTGCATTGTTGCTGATATAAGACATGATTTTTGTTTGAGATAGCTCGCGTGAAATCACTTGTTTCGATATCCGATATGCGCTTCTATCATAGTTCCAAATAATGGTATGAAATCACAGTTTTTAGCTAGTAAATTCGGTTATCATTGTCATTCTTTCGTGCTTTGTTAGAGCGATAAAGTGTGGTAAACAAAACTCTCTTGCCTTTTTTAACACACTACTGCAAGCTATAAATCCTCAGAAGCAGCAAACGAAGCAGAAAAGAAGCACTAATCATTTTAACCGATTTTACAGTTTCATAGAATATATGATTTTTTTTCATTAATTTTAGGATAAACATTATGAAAGTTTCATGTGTTTAATGAATTAAATTCATTACTTTTATGAAATAATTTCATTAATATTTTTCATTTTATCATAGAATTAGGCCCGATTGCAATGTCCAGTTACAATTTAGCAGGCATTTAAATTTAAATTTTATATGGGAGACAACAAAAAATTTGTCAGTTAAAGTCGCAGTTATTAGCTAACTGGACATTCAGTAATCGGACCTTAATGAAATTATTTCAATAAGACATGAAGTTATTATTAGTATAATGATTTGTTTATATTTTTAATGAAGCGTTTTATAGATATTATAAGAATAATTCATTAAAATAATGAAAATTTGTAAAATACATTACGTTTTTGAAAATTTGCATTTGTTTTTATTTATTGCAATCGTTTGTTTGTATTTACAATGTGTAATACAAATTTTCATTAATATTATGAATTTTAGGCATAGAAATTTATTAAAATTTGCAACTTCAATGAAATATTGTCGAAAAATTAAATACTTATCCAAACTATGCAGGGTTGGCAGGCAATACCACTAAAATACCGTTATCGATTCAAAACCCTTTCAACTGACTACCGTTACCCCTAAAATACCGTTACCTAAACAACTGAAATACCGTTATCCTTAAAATACCGTTACCGAAATAACTGAAATACCGTTATCCTTAAAATACCGATACCGAAATAAATGAAATATCGATTCCCTTAAATTAGCGTTACCGAAATAAATGATTACACCTAAAATACCGTTACCGAAATAATCTGAAATAGCGTTACCATTACCGATAACCGCATCGTTTCGGTTACCATCCATGAAACTGTGTAATAAAAAGAAATAATTTTATTGCAAAAAAAAACTCCCGAGATGAAGGTCTCTTTGTTTAGCCCAAAAATAACACATATGTAGGGAAAACCAAAAAGAGGTAAAATTGTACCTGAAATCAATTTTATAAGTTAAATTTTTTACTTATGAAATTTTCATTAATTTAATGAATTTTTTTTTATGAAATTATGAAAAAATAAAAAAAATCGAATGAAAAAATTCATAACAACAATGAATTTTCATTCAGTTAATGAATTTTTTCATTAAATCAATGAGTCCATTTTAATGAAATCGATTCATTAACGCTATGAACGAAAATTCTATCAGTGTACAGCGGACGGGTTGTTGAAAAATTATCATATAGAGAAAATCTGGCAATAAAATATAAACAATAATACAATTTGATGGAAAATCACTGATGAAGCCTGTCCATAGAAAAAGGCAGAAACTAGATCTAGTCTGAATTGCATATTAATGTGTTTATAACTTTTAGAAAAAAGGTTTAATCTTCTTCTTAACCTCAAACCTACTAAATTAGGAATAAATATTAAGTTTCGATAAAACTTAAAAAATTTTGAAAATCAAAAAAACAAAATATAGATTTTTTAACAAAATAAAATAAATCCAAAAATAAAACAGTGATTAAAGAAATGCCTACCCAAGTAAAAAAAAATGATATAGAGCAATATGAAGTTATATTTAATTATATATAATCTTTTATGTAATTATATATAATTATATCCGAAAAATGAGAACGTCTTATTGTATCATATTGTATCGAATTGTATACAATTGTATACAATTTGATACAATTTTATTCAATTCGATACAATTGTATCCAAATTTTGTCCTCATCCAATTACATCAAATTATATCTGTTTGTATAAAATTATATAAAATGATATACAAGTTGACATAGTTTAATACAATTATATCTAAATATTGACCTTATACTTTTTATCATATTATATATGACCATATCTAAAAATATACAAACATTATTATTTTAAATAAAAAGAGATATGGAAGAACTGGAGATCAGAGTTGGGGGGTTACCGCGTAACCCGATTCGAAAAAAAATTTTAGAATTCGTAAATTTTGTACCTTTCGTAAAAAGAAAACTTTTAGCAAAAATCTTACTTTTTGAATTTTTATGTGTAGTGTACAAGTTTTAGGATAAAAATAAATTAAAAAGTACAATTTTTATACAGAATTATAGTTTTAACAATATTTACAAGATTTATAAATTCTAAAATTTTTTTCGAATCGAGTTACGCGGTTACCCCCCTGTGGCTTTTAATTTCATTTCAATTACAATTACAAATAAATGTAATTAAAATGTAATTGAAATCCCCCAGGTCTGTGTAATTACAATTACATGTAATTGTGTAATTGCATGTGTAATTAATTACAAAATGTAATGATTAACCCCCAGGTCTGCTGGAGATCCTATAATTTCGATAAACCTTCCATTACTTTTATCCAGATTTATCATGAAATGAAATTTTTATTCATGTTTAATGCACTGGCATTAAAATAACAGATCAACTAAAAACTTTTCCCCCATTCATCTTAAACACATTGACACGGTGCAAAAATATAATTTAATAACATACATTTAAATGTTTTTAGTAATTTTAAAATAAAGTTAGCTTACACACGAATCACGCACGGGTTACATATTCTCACGCTCACGCGTGATTAGTGCGTGAGCGTGAAAATCACGTGTAAATAACGTAACTCACGAACATTTCGTGTCAGGCGCCAATCCCTAGTAATAACTAAATCTAAAACTAGTTCAAAATCATTGTTAACATGGAACCACATATAATATAATACGGTTTTATATGGACCTTATATATTTTTACATAAAATCACTTTGAAAAAATTGCTTATGTGGGCAAATGCGGCCCTTTACCGATTTTTGTGCGGCCCTTGTTGAAATTTAAATTTTGATTTTTTTTATTTAAAACATTTCAATTATTATTTTAGGTTTTTTATTTCGAAAAATTGTTGATAAAAAATTAGTGCCAGTTTTATAGTCAGAACTAAGATCGATTTGAAAATTTCATACTTAAGAGATATGTATTTAAAGGAACCCTTAGGGACAGTTTAGTTCGAAATTTGTTACTTAAGAAGTATTTAAGACAAAAATCGTTCTTAGTGCGGAATATAAAACTGGCCCTTAATTCTATATAAAATAAAAACACTATCACATTTATCAAGTTTTATTTTTGTTTTTCATCACATTTATTTTATAAATATGATGGGGATTTTTTTCAAGTGATACTAATATTCAGAAAAATTTATTGCTAATTTTAGCAAATAATTTGAAATTATAATTTACAACAACAGTAACTCATTTTTTTAATAATTTCATTGTACCAAAAATAGTAGGCATGAGTTGCTAAAATTAGCAAAATATACACCAATGCTCAATTACCCAACCCACTACAAACTTTTTTGTTGAGTGGGCGAGTTTTATAGTCGGCACAAAGCACGATTATAGACTCAAATTTTACTTTATTAAGAAATTTAATTTGAAAATTTCTTACTCAAATAAAGTTTTATTAAAATTCGTACTTAGTGCTGACTATAATACTGCGACGCATTGGTCTAAAATTTAGAACTGTATTAAAAAGTCTGCGTTTTAACACATCAAAAGGTAGTCGAGTTACTGTTTAAATCTTTAAGTTTATAATCATCGTTTAAATTAACCCTTTAGTGCATAGTGTCCCTTTAAAGGAGCTCTATTTTTTTACTTTGCGCAACGAAGTTATTATATAAAAATTCGAATCCAGAAGGCTATGATTTGTTATACACTCAACCAAAAAAGTCTGTAATGGCTACTGAAAATTTTGCTGTTATTACGGGAAATTTAACTGTTTTGAGGCCAGCGGTATTTTTTGTTAATTTTAGCAACAGATGTCTGATCTGTAGTACAATAAAATTAGTATAAAAAATTAGTAGCCGCTACTAAATTTTAGTAAAATTTATGTAAACTGCAATTCAAAATCGATTTGCTAGAATCAGTTAAAAAACTTAATAAATATTAATAATTTTAGTACAATGAAATTAGTATGAATAATTAGTTGCAGCTACTAAATTTCAGTAAATTGTTGTAAACTGTAATTTGAAATCAATATGCTGAAATTAGCAAAAAATTTTACTAAAAAAAAACTGTAAAATTTAAAAAAAAAAAAATTCTTTCGATTGTAACAAGCGTATAATTACTTCGTACTTGAAATTTGGAGTCAAAATTGCAAATGGTTCTCCAGTTATGACCTTTTTATGCATTGGAGATATAATAAAATGTTCTGAGTGTTATTTCCAAACTAAGAATATATCAATAGTAACAAATATAAACTAAACAAGAATTGTAAAAAATAAAAATAAAAAAAAATAGTATATTTTTCTGCTAAATCTAGCACTCGGTTTTGAAAAATTAGTAAAATATTTTGCTAAAATCAGCAGCGAGAATTAGTAAAAAAATCCGTAATTTGTAATAAGAGAATAGCAAAAAAGATTACTAAAAAAAATTTTACTAAAAATCAGTATAAAAATAGTAAAGTTCGATTGGAAACTGTTTACAAATTTTTTTACTAACTTTTTTATCTGAGTGTACATGTTTTTGTTGTCGGAATAGTATTAGATCTCTTATAACTCGTTAAGTTTTCAAATTTTTTTTGCCCGATTCCGCAACACCGCGGATCAATGCAAAAAATATAAAAAAGTGTTCCAATAGATTTTAATTCTCTTAAATAATTAAAAAACACCAAAACACCCAGGAAAATTTTCTGTTCCAAAGAATCGGTTGTAAAATAGCTACTTTTCATTCACAACCCCTTTTACTGTCAATTCTAACACCGATTACACTATGGAACATTTTTGGGATTATTGTCTGGGGGGTGAGAAATTCCAAGTCAGGGTGATGGTACTAGGTCAGTATAGTAAAACCCTCAAAGGGTTTGGCGTTCGTATGGGTCTTTTTTTTTTATGACCTTTTAAATTTTTCCTTATCTTGATGTTTTTTCGCTTAGTTGTAACTCGAGAACCACTTGTCCGATTTTGATGAAACAAATTTAGAAAAATTTAGAATTACAATTTCTTTAATCCGTTCATATAACATTTTTCTTTATAATCAACAGTTTTGCCGGTAAAAATAAATTTGTGGAGAAAAAAAAATATTTTTTTGCCTAAAAATTAAAATTTTTTTTTTTAAATTCATAAATTCTAAATTTTTCTAAATTTGTTTCATCAAAATCGGACAAGTGGTTCTCGAGTTACAACTAAGCGAAAAAACATCAAGATAAGGAAAAAATTTAAAAGGTCATAAAAAAAATGACACATACGAACGCCAAACCCTTTGAGGGTTTTACTATACTGACCTAGTACCATCACCCTGACTTGGAATTTCTCACCCCCCAGATTGGCTGTTGTACTGTGTTATTATACCCTACACCACTATGTGGTCAGGGTATTATAAGTTTGTGCTGATGTTTGTAACACCAAAAAATATTGGTCCTAGACGCACCTTATAGTATACCGATCGTCTCAGATTTTTTTTTTATTTCGATTTAACAATGTCCGTCTGCCCGTCCGTCCGTCCGTCTGTCTGTCTGTCCATGCATTCTTGTGCGCACTCTACAGGTCGTAAATATTAAGGTATTTTGATGAAACTTGGTATACCGACCTATGTCGGCCCAAGAACGACGCTTATTGATTTTGGTTAAAATCGGTCCATGTTTAGACCTAGTGTCTATATAAGGGTTCCCCCAAAATTATATTGTTTATACGCTGCAAATCGCAACTATTAAGATATTTTGATGAAATTTGGTACACAGACCTATGTTGGCCCAAGGACGAAGCCTATTAAATTTGGTGAATATCGGTCCATGTTAAGACCTAGTGCCCATATAAGGGTTCCCCCAAAATTATATTGTTTATACGCTGCAGGTCGCAAATATTAAGATATTTTGATGAAATTTGGTACACAGACCTATGTTGGCCCAAGGACAAAGCCTATTGATTTTGGTGAACAGCGGTCCGTGTTTAGACCAGTGCCCATATAAGGGTCCCCCAAAATTATATAGTTTATACGCTGCAGGTCGCAAATATTAAGATATTTTGTTGAAATTTGGTATACCGACCTATATCAGCCCAATAACGAAGCCTATTGATTTTGGTTAACACCGGTCCATGTTTAGACCTAGTGCCCATATAAGGGTCCCCCCAAAATTGGCTTGGTTACAAACTGCAGGTCGCAAATATTAAGATATTTTAATGAAATTTCGTTCACTGGCTCACATTATAGAAAATTTTGACACAAGTCCCATTTTAACCCATTCGAATTTCGGATCCAAACATTAGTTGGCCTTTAACCAGACTGGTGCAGGGTATTGTATAGTCGGCATGCCCGACTT
Organism: Leucophora obtusa; assembly: GCA_949987735.1. Lineage (NCBI taxonomy): Eukaryota > Metazoa > Arthropoda > Insecta > Diptera > Anthomyiidae > Leucophora > Leucophora obtusa. The sequence continues at coordinate 288,943,777 of OX465295.1, read as the reverse complement.
TAACCTTTTTACTCGTTTTTGTTTGAAATTGTCCCAAAAGCAACCATTTCTATAGCTCCAAAGTGGAACCGGTTGCCCTAGAATCAGTTCTGGAACTAGTTGTAGAACTGATTCTACGTCATTCACACCTTCCATATAGGATTCCAGGAACTGGTTCCGTAACCAGTTCCATGGAATCGGTTGCAGTGGAACCAGTTGTAGAATTGGTGTGGTTGGCAACCGATTGTAAAATTTTTTCCTGGGCAGATTTTAAAAAAAGTTGAGTTTTCAATGAGTTCTTGTGGAACCAGTTTTAGAATAGATGGATTTGAGAAGCGATTTGTTTCTTACAAAAAAATAAAAATTAAAACGTTAGTTCAATCTGCTTTCATTTTAGTACAGTATTTGTCGATACCTATACTTTTTTTAAATTTATGGTGCGGCCCTTTATTATTTATGAAAAACCTTAATATGGCCCTCGATGACAAATCCGTGCCCACCCTTGTTATATAATTATAGATGATTTTATAAAAAACGTTATATTGTTATATATTAAAGAAATCATGAAATATTGTAGATATGGAACCATATTAAGTTATATATGGGTTCATCATATTCGTCAATATATAATCATAATTACACAAATTATAAAATATTTCTTATATGGCTCCACATATAGTTTTATATTATTATGTATAGTGTCATACTAAATTATATATAAACGTATATGTAATTATATATTTTATACGTCACTTTATGTACTTATATATATCACATACAATTATATGTAGGCCAGTATGTAATAATATAAAATCGCATATGTCTCTACATTAAAACCTTTGAGGAAAAAATATTTAATGTATGACTGTATAAAAGTATATATGCTTGAATTTAAAAGCATATGTAGCCATGTGTAACTATAAGTTACTATATGCAATTCCATAAAATAATATATGATAATATCAAAACTTTTTTACTTGGGTATTGATTGTACTTGAAAATTATTGTATGTAAACAACTAAATGGGAAACCGCTAAATTTTAAAGTAATTTTGCTGAAAATCTGTATCTTAGATCGAAAAATAAAGTACGTCATTGAAGTCAGCATATCCGAAATATATAGAATTAATAGTTAAAAAACTCTATTAATTTTTAAAAATTAAGATTTTGTCAGCCTGTGTTATATGTAAATAAAATTTAGTTGAATGCAAATAGCAAATATTCAGCTAAAATCAACAAAAATATTTGCTATATAATAGCCGAGTGTTGATTTCAGAAGGTGTTCTTCACATAAAAAATCTGAAAAAATTTTAATTTATACCCCTCAATTCATAAATGCTTTGTAAAGTTAAAGCAGGTTTACAAAACGTCATTTTCATACAAAATTCGTTCTATAAACCTCCTATAATTTTACAAAGCGTTTATGAATTTAGGGGTTAATATTTTGTGACGATTTTAGTCTACTTATATTTATTAAATTCATTATGCTCAATTGTTATTTACAATAATATAACTAAAATAATGATAAATTCTCTTAAATTTAACTAATTGTTTTGCTGTTTTTGTTTCATTAATGCTTAGCACTCTGCTGATTTTAACCGATTTTTTCCAAAGCACCTTTGAACTAATTGTTAGCAACTTTAGAAAACATTTTTGCAGACTCTTTTCTAGTAAGTAGTGTAGTAATACAACCTAACTATTCTCGTATTAGATTTGACGTCTCTTTTCCGGTGTTGCCACATTGCAAAACACATAATTCACACACGATATAAATATTTTAAATGTTATCCCTCTCTTAAGCTACGTCTTTATATTTAACATTGTGTTAAATGGTAATAAATGCAACAATTTGTACAAATAATATACAAATAATTGTTAAGTTTTGTTTGAATAAACGGTGTATTCTATAATTAACCGTAACTAACTATGATATTTTAGTTAATACAATGTTTGTGTATAGTAAATAAAATATTGAGAGTACTACTGAGTAAGCACTCACTAACTAATACGCAAATGAGAATTTAATCATTAGAATCTTTGATTAGATAATATATTGCAAGTGTTTTTTTTTTTATAGATATTTCATCTGTTTTAATATTTACCAATATATTATTTTGTATTTTAACAAATAGTAATTAACGTCATTTAATATATCGGTGTTGTTTTAAGTTGACAACTCGTAACTGACGATGACATTACCATTTGAGACAAGGCTGCCAAATGACGTCGGTATTATTTGAATGTCGTTGGTAATGCTTCACTTAAATTTGAGTTTTTTTGTCAGTTACCGGGCGTCAACTTATGATCATCGGCAATATATTTTATATATTTGCATATATATAATTATAGCGTACATTATGTTAAACTGATGAAAAATCACCGCCTTCCATCATAAACGCGGTTAGTTCCTTTCACAAAAAAAACTTGAAAACTGTGAATTTTTTCAAAACTGTGGAAATACAAGTAAAATCACATTATAAACAGCAAACCTTCTCATTACAAAAATATCTAGCCAACACTAGCCTGTGGGAAAAGAGGATTCATTGAAAATGCAAGCACACTCCGTTGCTCCGTAAAACCGAATCGGTCTGAAGGACCTGTAACCTGCTCCGTGACCGATGAAAATAGGAGCGATCTGAAAGTGCCTAACCCGTGGCCTGTGAAGACAGGACCAATTTCAAAGGGCCTACACCGAATATAGTGAAAACAGAACCGGACGGAGGGCAGCTGTTACTTTATTGGTGAAAAGGGATCAGAACTAGGACATACATAACAGTTTAGTGGTACAAATGTGCTAGAGAAATAGTTAGTTTGTCTGAATTATCCCCAATTAAATTAGTTTAAATCAAAAACTAAAATATAATTAAATTAACGTGTCTATTCCTACGAAAAGTCTACGACTCATAGTTGTTATCGCATTTCCCTTGTGTGTATTGTTGCAAAGTCACATACATTTATATTTTTGTTTGAAAAATTAAGACTTCAAAACTTCAAAAAAACTAAGAAATAAAATTAGAATTTTTTTGTTGCTTTGTATGGAAATTTGTGACTTTCAGTCTTAAAAATAGTCTTAAGATAGCCACAATAAGCCACAAGTAGGAAAAGGCACCTAAGTTAAATTAAAATTTCATTAAATGAACTCATTTTTTTATAACTTTTCTACCATACCCTATCACGATGGTTTAACTACCAAAAATTCTGGACCTAGACTCACCTTATACACTCTCATAACAATCCGTTCACATGAAACAGAAAAACCTTTTTTTTATATGGAGTAATAACAGTTTTTTCACGTAAACCCAAACGACTTGCGTTTCTTAATTAATTTGTTTCATTTTTGCTAGAACTTTCAGAACTTTTCACACGAAATAAGGCATAAAATTAGACCACGATCCACTGTATAAGTTGCGAATGTGCTCTAGTCTATCCTACACTAAAACAACATACCAGTAAAAACTTTCATTACCAAATAAAGGCTATGTAATGAAACCAAAATGTTTTACTACACTCTAATTAAATTTTGATGAAATTTACCCAACTTATAGTAGGAAACTAAACTCCTACTATATAAATATAGTAAATTTACGCCGAGTGCGTAAATGGAAAAATGTATACACATGATCAGTAAGTGAATTACACACAAAATTTGTAAATTTACATTGAAAATGCGTAAAAAAATTACAGAAATGATGTGTAATTTTACCATTATACCACTCAAAAATAAAGGAATAAAATCATTTTTAAAATATTTTATTAATAAAAAATGTTGTAATTCTATTTAAGCCTAATACAAGCTTCAGACACATAAAAAAGCCTTAGATTCTTACGAGATATGAGCATAAAAAATCCCAGACTTGGAGCACTTTTTCTTATAGAATATTCCTCAGTACGTTTTTCCTATATGAAAATACTTCGATTCTAATGACTTCTTCCTAAGAAAACATCAGGTTATGGGAACCTTTTTCTATAGAAAAACGGCCTTTCTATAGAAATCTGATGGATTTTTATGTCCTCAGAACCAGATTGTTTTAACGGAAAAAGTTATCCCTGGAATAAAGTTTTCTGTAGAAATATTTTCAGAACCTTAAGGTTTTTAATTAGGAATATCATGCCCTTAGAATCTAAGAATCTTTCTATAGGAAGAAGTCCTTAGGATCTTCTTGGGATTTTATAGGAAAAAGTCTTCATAATCTTAGCCTTTTTCTTTAGATAAAGTTCTCAGAATCCAATAGCAATTTCGTAGGAACAAATCTCCATAATTCGCGAGATTTTCTGATAATAACCCAGCAAAATAGAGATGTCGAAGCAGTAGAAAAAGCACTACAATTGGTGATCTAGCTGTACTTCTTTTTTAACATAAACACTAATTATTTTAATATTGAGTTGTCATAGGAGAGGAGTACTCCCACTTAAACATTTTTTCAGTACTTTTTGAACGAGTGCAAAAGAAGCTCTTTTTCCCCAAATAAAAGTTAAAAAAAAAATCTTCGCAAAAAAAATTATAATTTTTCATTTTACAAAAGTTTTTTTATTGCCTCCTCCGGTTATCGAACTTGCGACTTCATGATTGCTAGTCCAGCTCTCTACCGCTGAGCTATTCTTTGATATGAAAGATATGACTGGCATAAAACCACCACTTTGCCATTGCCATATATCATACATGGGAATTTTTCATTACCATTGAAATTTCATTACCATTAGTTCATACTAATGACAATGAAAAAAATTTCGTTACCATTTAATGGTAATGAAATATTTTTCATTAGAAAAATCATTACTAATGGTAATGAAATTACACTAATGTATAAAAAAAATTAATTACAATTGATTAAAAACCATTTGTTTACAAAAAAATTCAGGCAAATGAAAACGAACAACGGGTTTGGCCGGGGAAGTTATAAAACATAATTTTTTAAGGAGGATCCATTCCATTCTGTTAAATTTTACCTGGATACAAATAACAATGGAATGGAAAGTAATATTTAATTTCAAATGATCATGAGCCTGAATAAGCATATTCCATCTTCGATTTCAGCGAGTTTTACTCCATTTTTACGTTTTTCTGTCAATGGCAATTATTTTTTTTAATTTATTCATTATCAATGGTAATGAAATTTAAAATCATTGTCATTAATCAATGAAATTAAATTTTAGAATCATTTTAATGGTAAAAAAATGGTAATGAAAATAATTTCATTACAATTGATATCAATGCAATGGTAATGAAATCATCAATTAATTAGTTCACCTAATTAATTAGTCCCATGTATGCCATATATTGTGCTTTATTCTCTTCTCTTCAATAAAGGTACTTTTTAAACAAGTGCAAAAGATGCACTATCATTCAGCATTGTTTTCAGTAGTATTTTCATAACCCATAAAAAGCAATTTTTCATCAATTTTGTTTTATATATTTTTAAAAATTGAAAAATTAAAAAATATTGAATTTAAACAAATTAATTATAAATATTAAAAAAATTTGATTTTTTTTAAATTAAAAAAATATTGCTCCTTCTAGGATCCGAACCCGCGATCATCTGTTTAGAAATACCAAATGATACCAAAATCACTTTTTACTAACGGATAATTCTGATAACGAAGTTGTTCAGAATTACTTCTGAAGAAGCAGTAAAACTACATTAACGAATACTTGTGCAGCAGTGAAAGAATTAGTTTTGAAAGCATTAAATAATTCGGATTGTTTTGGTGGGAAGTCCATAGAGAATTCACATTTTCTGAGCACTTTGCCTATTCAAAAGGCATTGGATTTTGAGGTATTTTTTTATGGAAATAGCTACAGATTCTGAGCACATTTCCATTCGACAAAGTTTAAGATTCTATATTTTTAATACAAGAAGGTTTTCCGAATCAGAGGACTTTTCCGATAAAAAAAGTGCTATACGAAAAGCGACAGATATTAACCACTTTAATTCCTTAGATTCTAAATATTTAAAAAGACTGTGAACACATTTTCTTCTTTTTCCTTTAGAAACGTCCTAAGAAAGAAGACTTTTCTAAGGGAAGATAGGATCTTTGTATCATAAAATTTCAGTATATTTTCTTATTTTCATATCAAATTAATTCGAACTGGGCGTATCGCTAAAAAGGTTTCCATTAGGATGCAGTACACCACCAATGGGATTCTTTGATGCACCGGGCTTAGATTCCACAAAACTAAAAAGATTAATGTGAAACGAATTTTTTTAAAGACTAACCAACAGAGACATAACACAATTGCTGGTCCAGCTGAAGCCACCGCAGATAACATTAGTACACGTTTCAATGTAAATTTGTAACAAACCAATTTATTTTTGCAATAAGGTTCTTCACAAGGGGTGTGCTATTTGTTGTATCGTCGTAACAAAAAACAAAGTTGTTAAAATTTAAATTGAAAAAATACAACATTTGAGAATAGCACTATACAACATTTTAGCGTCCTATGTTTGAGTGTACTAAGAGATAGAAAACCCAATAGGAAATCGTTGTTAAATTCAAATAAAAATTTTAATTGTTTATCCCGATAAAAATAAATTTGAAATAACGAATATGCAAGTGCTTGTGCAAATTTAAACGTAACTGCCAATTATAGAAAACATACGATTTTCATTTATTGGTTATAAATAAATCGGATAAAAAAGCACTAAACATTTTTTACGGCTTTTAAAAAAATTTGTCGTATTTTACATACGTAGTTTAATTAAAAACAAATAAAATTGTAATATAAGCGTACGACCTACATCAGTAAATACGTCGACCAGGGGTAAAACAAAAATAAAAACGAATAACTTTCGCAAATTTTTTGAATTTTATTCCATGCTTTGTGATTATAATAATAATCCAAGAAAAATTATTAGATTTTTTAAAATTTAATTGCGAGTTTTATAGTCTATTCAGAACTAAGAACGATTTTATATGACCATAACTAAGTTTTTGTTTTTTAAATATGCAAAACTGAAAATTTTCGCGTTTTGACACATTAAAGAAAACTACATTTAGCTTAATAAAAAAATATACATATACGCTTGCCTTTAAATACCTCTCGGTTGATACCAACTTTATCTATAATTAACATAGTAATAATGATAACTTAATTTACAAGAATATAATAATTACGATTTAAAATTAATCTGTTAAGAAAACAAAAATAAAAGTTGTGTTTTGTTACATACTCGTATTATTTTCAGTGTGATTTTATGCCCTGGGGCCAAAAATATCTGCACCAGTGTCCATATTTGACTGTTTCAAGCCACCAGGGAACTGTAACCGAGCCCACTGTTTGGGCTTCCAAGATAGGATAATATCAAAATACCTAACGAGAACCTGTTTCGGAACATCCTGTCTGGGATTGAGTCGTTCGTAAAGATCTTAGTGGTACTCGTGTCATCCTTAGGCCGCCGATAGCACCAGTCGGGAACTTTCTGCCGGCCCCCGATACGCTCAAGATGATAAATTTCTTTGAGAATATCTCTCTTTTATTGTTCAACATTTGGCCATCATGTGTGAGCATCATAAGTGATCATTGGTTAAACAATTGTATTGAATGATCCAAAAACCATGTGTCATCTTAGACACTACGTTTATCCAAAGAGCCTTTGACTGGAATAAAATGCCCTGGGCTTTCTGGACAGAAAGTAAAGTTAATCACTCCAGCCAAGAGATTTGTCAAGAGTTATCGCACTGTTCCAGGAGCCTAATATCGTATCCCCAATAATAGTTGTAGACAGGTTAAACCTACCTTCTATACCTAAATGGAATCATGATCATCTTAGCTAGGTTGATAGAAAACCCCATTTCCTTATAGATAAGTTCCTTTTTACAGCTCAGAAAGAGTCCTCTCATCCTATACGACGACAGATATAGATGAAAAGATCATCGGCTTAGCTATAAGTTCTGAAGCCCAAGTCGGGTAGACCCTTGAGCAATTCATAGATAACCTTAATAATAATAATAATAATAATAAAGCACTGAACTGAGGGCACATTCACGGTCCTGCCAGTACCTACTACCTATGCCACACGTGGTTAACCTAAATCTTAACGCCTTTAAAATCCAATTAACTATATCTGGAGAGATGTCCTTTCTCGTCAGCTGTTCGGGCTTCTTCTCTGCCCTTGGTATGAATACCACTTTAATCTCTCTTAAATATTTTAGGACATGGCCGAATAAAAGACTAGATCTAAATAACCCAATCAGTTTCTGCATAATTATGTCCATTCTCCTCTGCAAAAGGCGAGGATGGTGTCCGGATCTGTAGACTTAAAGGGCGAAAATTCCATTCCCCTATCGCCCACTTCACCCAGCTCTCATGAAAAATTGCACACAGACGTACGTTTAAACCCATCAGGTTTGCAATTCTCTGAATCGCAATAGACCTGCATTAAATTGTGAAATTTTGAAAGTGAGTACTAGTCATGAAATAAAGGCTTTCATCGAGAGTTTCAGTGTAGCAACTGTCCGGCCTCTTAAATGTACAAAGACCCCTTGTATTATCCTGTGAGAGGACCTTCTGATGTCGTACAGCTTCTGGAAGATCCAGATTACAATAGCTGCGCAAAGTGGACCTTTTTGGTCTACATAGTCCTGTGTTGTATACAGCAAGTGTCGTGATACGAAATCCTGTTTCCTTGGCCTTATTGGATACTGTTCTAGCTTACTTTTTGAGCTTCTCCACGCCATCGATTTACCACAAAATGTCCCTCTTATGATGCTTCCCCGTAATATTTACAAAGTATCTTAATCCATATGCAACTTTAAAAAAAAATTATAATAGGCCTTTATTTTATATTTGGGAGGGGGGGGGGGGTCAGACTGTAAATGAAAAACCTAAAAAAATAAATAATTTTGTTGGGTTTTCGATATCATAATAAAGCTTCTCAGTTTGAAAATCAAGTCGGTTTTAAATGAAAAAATTTGGTTTATACAATAGTTAGGCCAAATGTGTTTCAGTTTTTTTCATTAAGTTCTTATGATTTTATATTTTATTAAATATTAAGCAAATAATGCCATTATCTGAATGTTAAAAAATTTCACATACTTATGTTAACGGTACTTCAATTATAATCAATAATTTGATATCAAAAAGAACAAGTACCTATGTATTTCTATTGATTTAAAAAATTATAGTCAATGCAATAATGCAGTAAATAAAACAAGCAATTCACTTAAAATTTAAGGGCATTCACAGTTATGGGGATTTTTTTATTAAACGAATATTCAAAATATGTGATGTATAACAACGGAAAAGTTAGCGATCAGTGAAAATTATATTGACTTCAAATTATTACAATAGTTTTCTGGGTCTCAATAATATTCCCAATTTAATTTCAAAAAGTTAACCCTTAAGTGCTGGGGCCTATACGCCCCACTAAGGAATATTAGTCTATTTTAATCATAGAGTCAAATAGTCCCCAACATCACGTAAGGGTTAATTTTACAAAAATAAATTAAGCATATTTTTTTTACACCTAGAAAGATAATATCAGGAAGTTTCATCAACATCCGCTGAGGAATATTTGTTATATTAATATGATTAAAAAAATTAAAGTCTTCTAAAATTTCACTTTTGCCATTAAACAGAGTCTATTTATTGGATCTCTATTTTGCTCTAATTTAGATGATTGAAGTATTTGATCTCATAGTGTAATATTCCGAGCAAAAACATATGAAATTAAAGGAAAAAAAAAGAAAAAAATCTTACCCAAAAGCTAAATAAGTCACAAAAATAGCAATTTTCTCGAAATCTGGTGATATAAAATCGCGACGCTATCCAAATTAAAAAAGGAATTCCTACAATTTTTGTATTTTTAACCTCTATTCTCTAATACATATGTTAATAAAACCTTGAAGTCCAATCGGTGATTTTTTAAAATTTCTTTAAGAAAATTTTAAATTTCAGATTAGAAAACGGTGTTTAAAATTGCTGATCTTTTTGGCACTAATTTAAAAGGAGCAAAACACAATATGAAAAATAGTTCTTATCTCAGTTTCTTGTAACTTATGTTATAGAATAAAACAAAAAAAGAAAAGCGTAGTAGATTATTTCAATAAATTTTAAAATTTTGGACCCAAATTTCCTGATTAACTGGTCTGCGACACATCAGTTGCCGGGGGAAATTGCAATAACTCGGCTGTTTTTTAACCAATTTTAGTTTTTACTTTCTTTATTACAAAGTTTTTATTGCTTCATTTCAAATTAGAATTCTGTAATGGTTTTAGTTCGCATTGGTTTTAAAATATCAATGTTTTTGGAAAATTATATAAAAAGTATTATTTTCCCCTTGTACTCCGTTTTTCAAACTCCAGAGCCGATGCTTCTTCTTGATATCCGATTATCCTAATTTTTGGGGGATGTAAAATATTCTGTAAAAGTCGCCACATTTGTGAGATTTTCATGAGATTTCTTGAAATTCTTGCGAATTTTCGGGATTTTATTTTTATGGAGAATCTCGGAATTCGTATGGGATTTTCATTGAAATCTTTATTTTAGTCGAAATCTTGGGATTTCGGAGATGTAAATGCAACTTAAGGGAGTATCGCAACAACAAAAACTAACTACACAAAAAAAAAAAAAATTACAACCAAAGAAATATTTCCAGGCGGTAGCCCGATTAATAATTCCGTTTCCCCATACAAGCTTTAAGCACTGTAATGTAAATATATCTATGCAGGGGTAAAGCATAACGGTAACTATTTATAGTGTTTTTCGCACAATTCTCATTATGTTTATTTTATTAATCATATAAATGATTTAGTTTGGAAAACAGGAATGATACATTAACACCAGAAAGAATTAATAAACTGTGTAGACGTCCTCTACTTAAGGGTAGAGGTCCTCAATTTCACTTTGACCTTGACTAAACCTCGTTACACATCCCACTCTACTACTACAACCGAGCCATTCGATTGGCAACAAATTCCGTTATCAATGCGAATGTGATATTTCAGTGTACAAAATTTTAAAAATATTTTACTAATAGTCGTTTATCCAATATCAATTTGGACACATATAAGTCGAAACTACCGACGCTTAAGGGCAACTGTGTGCGAAAAACGAAACCAAATAAAATGGAGTCACAAGCGAAATTAAGTTTTTTTATTTTATTAATTTGAAATATATTCTTACTATAATTAATCGATTAAATCAAATGCTTTAACCGATTATTCACATAATCTATCTAATTCATTCTTATGATTTCTATCATTATAAATTACTGAATTTTTATTTTCATTTTATTTTTAGTTGCTGGTCAAAACTTTTGGAAGCACTCAAAATGAAGACAGCCACCTTGGATAAAATTTGTTGCTTTTTGTCTGAGCTCATCGGCACCGGTATGCTGGTGTTTTTGGGCTGCATGGGCTGTGTCATGACTGATACATTTCACAATAGCCACTTACAATTGGCTTTGAACTTTGGTCTAGTTGTTATGGTTGTTATTCAATGTTTTGGTTGTGTTTCCGGTGCTCATTTAAATCCAGCCGTTACAATAGCCGCCTTCATTTACGATATGGTTTCAGCACCCATGGCTATTGTTTATTTCTGTGGTCAAATGTTGGGAGCTTTCATAGGTTATGGTTTATTAAAGGCTGTATTGCCGGTCAGTGCTATAAATGCTGAAGCAGCTCATGGTTTGTGTGTTACAACTCCTCATATTGATGTCTCACCAATGCAGGCATTTGGAATTGAATTTATTATCACTGCCATTTTGATATTGGTTTGCTGTGGTGTTTGGGATCCTCGTAATGCCAAGCATCATGATTCAACTCCACTACGTTTTGGTTTGGCTATTGCCTGTTTAGCCATAACAGCTGTAAGTAATTGATAAAGTTATTTTATAACAATACCACAATAACATTCTTTCCAGGGTCCCTTCACTGGTGCCAGTATGAATCCTGCTCGTTCTTTCGGTCCTGCTTTGTGGAATTATGATTTTACTGCACATTGGATTTATTGGATTGCTCCTTTGGCTTCTGCTGCCATTACTGCTTTTGGTTATAAGGTAGTATTCAGACGTGAAGTTCCTGTTGAAGCTGTTCATCATAAATTGCGTACCATGGATGATGTTCCTTTGTCATAATTTTTGTACGCTTTCATTCTGTGCTCTATCTGTAATAGTGTTGCCATATGATACAATTAATTTAGGATGAAATTTAAACCAAATATTGAATTTATTTTTCTCTAACGATCTAAATAATAATTTTGAACTTTTTTGTTCGTAGCTATAAAAAAATATAGTATAAGCTGTCGAATGTGCAATGATTTCTTTTTGTAAAAAAGTTTAACCCATATTTTCTTTAAATTATTTTGTATGATTTTTTTTTTTTTTGATAAACTTACAATTTAAGTAACGGCATTTCTTTTGAAAAAAGCTTTTTTTTTAACTAATAAAATTTTATTGTTGTCATAAAATGTTAAAATATGTGTTTTAGGAGAAATATGTAGGGGAAGGTGGGGTGAATTCACGAAGGATGAAGTGGAAAATTACAATTATTGCCACATTTATGAATTTTTAGAAATTATATCTAATGTGTCTTGTTGCATAGCAAAATTTTAATCCTTTAATCTATCCATGTTCTAGAAAGTGTATGTACCCATTTATTATTTGAGAGAAAGTGTTTTGAAGTTTAGCCTTGTGCGCGTGTTTATTTTATTATAATAATATATTTTAGAGTATGCTCTGAACTATAGATGCTTGTGCGTGAAATTCTTATGTGTTTTTCTATTTGTTGTATTTAATTTTTGCAATATCTTGTTTTGAATGTAGAGAAAAAAGTAATGCTTAAAAAAGTGCAGGGATTATATTATGTCGATGGTGTGTTTGATAATTCCGAACCGAATAGAATAGTTGAAATTTACCTTATTCGTTAACGCGAGAGGGTTCTTAACTCCAAAAATCAGCAATATTTTTGGGTTTTCGCGCCAAATAGATATCTTAGGAGGCCATAAAATAAAAAACCGAGCTAACTTTGCAAAATCCTCTGGAATTGGAATGTTGCACTCCATTGCAAATCAAAATAATAATGATGTTTTTTAGTTTTAACATTTAAGGCTTTCTGGTAATCTATAAAATTGTAATACAACTCTCAAAAACTAATAACAAGGAAACCGGACAAATAAATTAAAAATTTGTCGAAAAAAGTGTTAAAATATAATTTCACTGTAACACAATTTTTAACACACAGTATTTTAAATTTATTTGTGGTTTATGTTAACACGGTTTTATTTAAAGCCATGTCTACATTTAAGAGATCATAATTTTTGATAGAAATTTTTGATATAACAACGCAGTAAAAAGCGTATTATAGTTTGAGGCCTTGATATAAATACAATTTAAGAAATTATTAAAATGTTAATTCCAAGGTTGCCATATTTTTCTTCAAAGCACTTGTTTCAAACAAATTTTTAAAATTTAAGGAAGATAAGAGTAACAAAAGTAATGTGTATACTGATTTCGATAAGATGTGAAAAAATATAAAAGAGAAGAAAAATTCTTCATTCAGTACGTAGGATCAAGGGAATTCCGTATTTGTAAAATTATACACCCAGAAAACAGATTCAGTTCTGATAACCGCATGGTTCGGTTGTGGTAGCCGAATTTTTCAGTTGTGGCAACAGAAAACAAATTGAGACAAGACTAATTTGACTGTGACAACGGAATTTCAGTCGTATTAAGAATAATTCGGTAGCCGCAAACGAAAAATTCATTTGATGCAACTGAACCATTCGATTGGCAACAAATGGGGTTGTCAGCACCGAATCTGTTTTCTGGGTGTAGGTGTGCAGAAAACTAATCCATTTTTAAATATTAAAATTGGGCTATTTTATTCTCAATTGTCTAAAAATAGCAATTTTTTTAAAAAATTATTAAAAATACAGCGAATGAAATAATTAAAAATTTTGCAATTTTTTTATAGAAGTTTCAGGGCGCGACCAAGATATAAATATTACAAAAAAATGCCTACTGCGAAACCGACCTATCCTTCTACCAAGTTTTGTCAGAAATGCTTGAAAAAAAATGGGTAAAACAACATACTCCATACCAGAAACGGATTGCATAAAATTTTAAATATTGATAAAAAACTTAAATTTTTGAAAATTGAAATCACCTAGAAATCAAATTACACTTGAAATATATAATTTAGTTTAGAACTTAGAAAATGCGTCTAAAATTAAATTTTCTTTAATCGTTATTAGCCATTCCTATTAGTAATATTTAAAAAGTTTCAAAACCTTTACATTTTTGCGCTCTTTAAACAGATTTTTATAAAATTTCTTGTCTCTGACTATTTTATGAAAGACATTTTTATATTGAAATTTTCTTTCTTTATTAGTATCAGGCAATTAAAAAAAGATATTTGTCTCTTAATTTTTACGCTGAATTATCACATAAAAAAGGTCTGTTCCTTAACGTTACCGCGGGTACCATTCTTACGAAAAGCATTCCCGTCAGTGTTGCCATATAGCCAGTTTTAACTATTTTTGCCAGTTTTTTGGAGTGCTTAACAATTTTCCAGTTTTTTTCATTCAAACTGTTTATTTTTTACTTTTTTCATATTAAAACAACAAATTATCTGTTAAATTTTTACCAAAATCAAATAAAGGGAGGGAAGAACGTAGAGAAAGAATTGATTCTCAAAAGATCTTCTCCCTACATTTTCATTTTTTATGTGTTCAATGAAAATAAAACAGACAAAAACCAAATAACGGGATATTCTATTCTCATTTAACTCTTTGAATGTATTAAAGATCGCTACTTTTACACCGGACTAATCCAGGCGTAACTGAAAAAATGTTGAAGTGGGAGTACTGCTCTCCTATGACAACTCAATGTTAAATCATTAGTGTTTATGTTAAAAAAGAAGTGCATCTAGATCATCAATTCTAGTGCTTTTTATACTGCTTCGCCATCTCTTTTTTTGCTGGGATTTTATATTTGTTTAAATTTTTAGCCGATTTCAATTTGTTACTTTTTATTTGACCTAATTCCTTTAATTTTTTTTCATTTAAATTAAGGTTTGGGCTAGAAAAGTGATTTCGTACGTTCCCGCACTTTCCGGTAATTTTGCCATTTAGGGAAACAATTTTGAGCTTACTCTCATTTTACCGAACTTAACCTAAAAAGTAAAGGAACACACTTAGCTTAAAATTTTGTAACGGTTATAAATTTGTTTGTGTATACATAGTTTTATAAGTATATATAAAAAAATAAAAAAAAAAAAACACTGGCGAAATTAAAAAAACAGAAAATTGAAGAAAGCATAACTTTGATAAATTGACACATAAACTAACCACTGACGTGTCCTTGGTTCTTATGTCTGCTAAATTTTTCAATAAAAATGTTTTCCTCTTCTTCCTGTAATTCAGCTTGAGAAAAAAAATTCTTAGTAATTAATTCTAATATTAATTACGATTGTTCTACGCAACGGTTACAAACACTTAACTAAAAAAAATAAACATTCTTAAAAAATCTTGTTGGCATAAGCAATTTGCAAAATAATAAGTAATTTAAGTATTTTTCCATGTTTTAAGGTGAGTAATTTTTGCAAAAATAAATGTTTTAGTGTATTTTGTTCGGAGGCATGGCCAAAAATGTGCCCAAACTATGCTGTATATGAGCCACAAATGTCTTGATACTATGCGCTAGACCTAGGAAGAGTGTGAGAACAGTCCCCAAACTAACCAAATGTCTCCATACTAAACGCTTGATCGAAAAACTGTCCCCGTAGCATGCGCTGTGCATACATATTATTTTAATTTGTCTTTTTTAGCCGCATGTTGCAGTTGCATATTTTAAATTTTTAGATGCATGAATGGATTTCCTCTTACAAAATGGGAAAATTAAGAGTTAAAACTTTTCTGGCAACACTGAGTGGATGTAAAACCAGAAGAAGATTTTTGATTGCAATAAAAGGAAAGCATACTTTAAGGATTTTAAGAAATAATGATTTATAGATTGTACACATTTGAGTGCCCCTGTTGTGGTGGTGTTTCCAATTCGGAAACAATTCATCGATTAGTCGCCTCTATTTCGGTTAATGTCGAAACAAATAATTTAAAACACAAATAATTATTCAACCCGAATAATCGATTAAAATGGGTCGATTAACCCGTTAAAATTTGATCAAAACCACCTAATTTTTTTAACTTTGACAATCGATGAAAATCTTAGAAAAAACATACACTAACTAGAATGACAAATTCTTTTAAAAGGCAAGTACTAGTACGATAGAATTTCCGCCATGAGGAGTCTAATAATTCTATATGCTTAACGGAAAAAGCTATAGTCCACACATGCCTTTAAAATTAGTAAAAGAAGAAATAAAAAAAATATATAGTTTTAATGCATGTGTTTTACCATAAAATATGTATTAGTGAAGCCAAATGGCTAAAACAAAAATTCTGAGGCCAATTTTGCAAAAAATTTCGGTTAGAGCTACGAATCGGTTTCCTGTACATTTATCTTATAAGTAGCACCAGGCGCCAGATTCCCACAGTCGTTTTTAAAGTGCAAATAAAAAAACACGAATAACTATTGTTTTAACTTTAACTCTAATTTGGAATAAAGGAATGAAATGCTTCATCTCTGACTTAGTTTTAATCTTTGTAATGTTTTAAGTAACAATAATTGCTATCGAATAAAACTCGATATCGACTGCGGTACTTTGTCCCCAGGTCTGAACATCTACGCAAATGACAGATAGGTTAAAGAGATCAGCTATGAAATATTAACTCCTTGTGCAACTCAGAAAAACATATCATATCTGTTGCTAAAATTCGAATTTAGCAAATTAATTTATTTTTTACTTTTTTCCTTGTAAGAAATACACTTTTCCAAAAATATTGACCCTTTTAAAATTATGGACCTCATAACTTTATTTTAATCTTCATTACCTTGTACCATATACTTTTTCCTTACCCGAGTAAAAAAGTTCATATATAACAATATATTTTTAATATATAATAATATCATCAAATATTTCCCAACATTTTCTTATGTATAATGCTCTTTCTTCTGATTACAATAATATTTAAACCATATCTTTTAAAATCTTCCAAAAATTCGGGTACTTTTATATTACCATAAAATTATTTACAAAAAAAAACCCTCCATATCTGTATACTGTTATAGAATTTGCCTTATCCCCTAGGCGTAGAAAGACTATAATACCAAATCATCGATATCATGTGTCTGAATGGCATTTTTATATAAATGCTGCACGTCTTTGGAGATACCTTCCAGCAAACCAACAACTCAACAGCAACGCATACAACTTTAAACAATTTCTTTTCAATTTGTTTGCCGATATTTAGTTTTGCTTCTATCTTTGTTGACATTTTGACGAAATTACCAAATTATTTTATATTTGTTTTTAACAATTTGTGATAATAAAATAAATTATGATACTTATATGTTAAAATGTATTTTAAGTTTTATAAAACTTTCAATGTCTAATTTCCACAAACTGCTTTCCTGTACTTTAATTATAAGATTTAATCTTGTTGTGCAGGATATGTGAAAAATTAAATAAAATAAATAAATATATTTGGCGTTGAAAATCTACTATGGAACAAATATTAACATTTTAATTTATTGCTTTATTTAGGCGATATAGCACAAAAAAGATTGATTGAAGACGTATCTTGAAACCCAGTAGTCAAATAATTTCGGTTTTACTGTAAATAACACTATCAATAAAATAAAATTACGTATCGAAAATTGTCGATTAATTGTTCTTATTTCAAAAGTAATGGCGATTTTCGCTTTTTGAATATTACGAATTTTGGCGAATTTGGCACTAAACATCAATAAATTTTGATGAAATTAGTTCTGCTTACTACTACCTCTAAATATAATATCTGTGTTTAGTTTCAAGAAAATCCGTTGGATAGTTTTTGAGTTAGAGAGATGTATTTTTGCCAATTTTTCTAATATTTTTTTTCTGTTTTAAAAAGTTAATTTTATCAAATTTTCTAAATTTTCACTTTACATACTTCTCGCTTGAAAACCGTTCCTTATACAAAAAAAAGTTTGAAGAAAAAAAAAGTAGGCAGTTAAGTTTTCTATGGATATAATACAACTTGTTTAATAAAATATTGCTATTTAGCCAAAAACTATTTAAAATCTGAAGACCGACTTTTAGCAGCATTGGGCATGGGATACACATAACTATATAGATACACATATGGTTGATCCCATAAATTGAGGTTTAATATACAATTAGATATAGCCCAATACATAATCATACATAAACTCATATCGAAGACATTTTCTAAGTTATTTTAGATATAATTAAATACAAACTTTCATCAAAAAAATCAGGGTTTAAAAAAACTGCTGACAGCATCCAAAAATATCCAATATTTGATAATTTTCATGAAAGATATCTAAAAATAGTAAACACGTTGTGATATTTAACAACAGGCTAGCTAATATCAACAGAAATAAATATCTAGCATATATAAATTTTTTGATTTATAGCGGCTATTGAAAAATATCCATCGCTTGGATATTAAACAATATGCTAGATAAAAATAGCTGCCTGTGTACGATATATACGAAAATGATATTTCTGTTGTGTTGTATATTTTTAGCAGCTTTCTCAAAATATATATTTTTGTAAAAATATCTTGCATTGCTAGAAATATCTGTTTAAAAATATCTTGCATTGCTAGATATATCTGTTTAAAAATATCTTGCATTGCCAGATATATCTGTTTAAAAATATCTTGCATTGCTAGATATATCTGTTTAAAAATATCTTGCATTGCCAGATATATCTGTTTAAAAATATCTTGCATTGCTAGATATATCTGTTTAAAAATATCTTGCATTGCCAGATATATCTGTTTAAAAATATCTTGCATTGCCAGATATATCTGTTTAAAAATATCTTGCATTGCCAGATATATCTATCTAAAAATATCTTGTTGATTTTGCTGCTATTAGCTACGAAAATATTCTTGCATATTTAGCTGGTGCGTATTGTTTTTCGGTGGTTGGATTTTTTTTAGGCATTTATATAAAAGTATTAATTTTTAGTCTAAATAATGCTGCTATTGAAATGAATTTTAAGTGTGCGTGAATATATCAATAAAAAAACAAGAGGACTTTAATAATTATTATTAGAAATTAGATTTCCATTTAAAAATTTATAATTTATAGAAATAATAAAAAAAATAATAAAAATTCCTTAATAATTATTATAAATTATACTTAATAAAAAAATAATTTTTTGGTAAATTTTATTTAAAATTAGTACGACTAAAGCCTAGGAGAGTTGTTAAAAATCACTTTTTTTTAACTTTGAAGCGCAATTTTTGAACGTAAGAGCAAATTAAGTTTTTGCTAAGTTCAGATTCAGTATATTTCTACACTAAGAGAATTATGTCGGTAAAATTAACTGCAATTTCATTTAATTTTAAATGCCTTTACAGTTCCCAGTAAAATAGCCCATGAATATCATCACTGCGCCTAAGAAATTAGATATTGTTAACAAAAACTATTTCTGGTGCACCTAAAGTAGGGCTATATTTTGTCTCTTGGCTAAGTTTTATGGAAGTAATTCTTTTATAAATAGAAAGTTTGGAGTTTTGTTTTCATATGTGTAAAAAAATAATTTATAAAAAGTTTCGCGAAAAGCTAAATAAAGGTGTTTTGTTGCTCTCCTCCTTAAAAATGTTACCTGTTTTCTTAGGTTTAGCGACGATATAGTCTATTTGTTGTTATCTTATAATGTCGCCGAATAGCCATATATAATTATATATGTATGCACAGCGCATAGTTCGGGGACATAGCCAAAAAAGTGCCCAAACTATGCGGTATATTAGTCAAAAATGTCTTCAAACTATTCGCAAGACCTAAACTAACCAAATGTCTCCGGACCGGAGAAAACTGTTCCCGTAGAATGCGCTGTGCATACATTCAACCAAAAAAGTCTATAATGGCTACTGAAAATTTTGCTGTTATTATAGGAAATTTAACTGTTTTGAGTCCAGCAGTATTTTTTTGCTAATTTTAGCAACACATGTCTGCTGATCTGTAGTACAACAAAATTAGTATCAAAATTAGTAGTCGCTACTAAATTTTAGGAAAATTGTTGTAAACTGCAATTTAAAATCGATTTCTTAAAATCAGTTAAAAAACTTACTAATTTTCAATAATTTTAGTACAATGAAATTGGTATAAATAATTAGTTGCAGCTACTAAATTTCAGTAAATTGTTGTAAACTGTAATTCTTTAGGAGCTCTTATGGGGGAAAACATTTTGCTCGTTTAAAAAAATACAAAAATTTCTAGATCTCTTAATTCTCCTAATTTTTAATAATTTGTTTTGTATACATACGTATTTTAATAAAAAAAAGCGAAAGAATATTTTTTATGTGTTTAACTTGAGCTTTCAATAGCAGGCACCAGAAAACGTTTTTTTTTTTTTGTTTTTTTCAAAAATAAATATCACTAAAGTTCAAAATGGTTTTATTTCTCAATCGAAAACAAAAAATTTCAAATGTACTTTAAAACAAAAATATCCCTCAAGTTGAAATTCGAAAAATATCTTTAGGTATAAATATCAAAGATAAAAAAATTGATAAAAAAATAAAACTTTTTAAAACGTTTTAAAAAACGTTTTTTTTTTGTTTTCCATCTTTGTACTAAGTACAAAAATATGAATAGAATTTTAAAATTTTTGTTTTATTTTTATGGTGGAGATACTATTATGGTTTTTGGTTTCAAATCTGTAGAAAATCATATAATACCCTGGAGTGAACTGTTGAGCGGTATATACATACAAACATATATTGCAAATATTTTTTTTTTGCTAAAATGTTTGCCAATTGACCAGGATTTTGCACTAATATTATTCATTTTCGGAATGAAATCGCTGTATAAGTTTTCTAATTAAATTTTTGCACCATGAAACCTTTTTCGCATTCCGCCATTAATTCGCAATTTTTTAAGTGCAGATTTTTAAAATTTATAACCTAGGGACCATAATACCCATATCTCATACCAAAGTTTGGTAATTAGTTCGCAAAAAAAAATTGCCAAAAAAAATTTGCAAAAAAAAATTTTTTTTCCATTAATGTATTCTTTTGCAAAATATAAATTGGTGATTAGGTTTCTTAACTATTTTTTTTGTATCATAAAGGCTTTTTTCGCATTCCGCCAATATTTTGCAATTTTTTGAGTGCGGTTTTTTAAAATTTTTAACCTTAGGACAATAATTCCCATATCTTATGCTGTAGTTTGGTGGTTAGTATGCAAAAAGTTTCGCGAAAAAAAATCTAGCAAAAAGGAAAATTTTTCCATCAACATATTCTTTTGAAGAATGTAAATCGCTGACTGAGTTTTTTAATTTATTTTTTGTACCATAAAGCTTTTTTTCGCGTTCCGCCATTATTTTGCAAATTTTTAAGCGCGGTTTTTTTTTAACTCACAACCTAGGGACTATAATACCTATATCCTATACCAAAATTATCTGGTTAGATTGCAAAAACAAAAAAAATTGGGAAAAAATTTTTACAAAAAGGAATAGTTTTGCATCAATATACATATGTATATGTATGTAACATATGTATAGCAGAATGTTAATCGCTGATTAAGTTTAAAAAATTTTGAGTGCGGTTTTTTAAAATTCATAAATTTGGGACTATTATACCCATATCTTATGCCAAAGTTTGGTAGTTCGTACGCAAAAAATTTCGCGAAAAATAAATTTTGCAAAAAGGAAAATTTCTGCATCAACATATTCGTTTGCAGAATGTAAATCGCTGACTGAGTTTTTTAAATTATTTTTTGTACCAAAAAGCTTTTTTTCGCGTTCCGCGATTTTTTTGCAATTTTTTAAGTACGGATTTTTAAAATTCATAATCTTGGGACTATAATACCAATATTCTCATATCAAAGTTTGGTGGTTAGTTTGCAAAAAAAAATTCGCGAAAAAAATTTTCCGAAAAGAAAATTTTTTGCATCAGTGTATTTGTTTGCAGAATGTAAATTTCTGATAATAATTTTTAATTCATTTTTTGTACCATAAAGTTGTTTTTCGCGTTCCGCCATTAGTTTGTAATTTTTTAAGTGGGATTCTTTAAAATCCATAATCTAGGGACTATAATACATATATCCTATACCAAAATTAGCTAGTTAGATTGCAAAAACAAAAAATCACGACAAAAAATTTTGCAAAATGGAACAGTTTTGCATCAATATATTTGCTTGCAGAATGTTAATCGCTGATTATCATGCTTTGTAGAAGTCTTTTCGGCGGAAATTTTTAATACTTTTTAATAACGCAAAGGTATATATCATTGGATGCAGAAATGTGTCTATATGAATGTTGTTTTAAGAATTTTTACAAAATTTATATGTAATTGTAATCAGAAAAAACTAAAAAAAACGTTTTAAAACGTTTTATTTTGTTTTTTCCTCAATACAAAAAAAACGTTTTTTTTTGTTTTTTCCTCAGTACAAAAATAAAAATAATTCTCAACTTTCCTGAAAATATCAGTACGAATATTTTTAAAATTTTGTTTTCGAAAAGAAAACAAAAAATAAAAAAATTGATGAAAACAAAATATCCATCAAGAAAAATAAATTCATTTGTACACAAGTGATTTTTTTTTATTGAGGAAAAAACAAAATAAAACGTTTTAAAAGTATTAATATCGGGTGCCTGTTCAATAGTAAGGAGTGAGATCATAAAAATCTTAACACACATTTTTGCCTATAACTTTGGTTTAAAGCTTCTCATATTTTTTTATATTTTATATTTGATATCATTGACGCAAACTTATGTATCTATATGGGCCAATTTCTCGGATAAAATTTTATAAACCCGGTGAAAAATGCTCATATACGCTCAAACATATTCATATAGGGTTTATGTATGGAGACATATGAACAAATATGGATTTTTTATGAACATATATGGAATTATATGTGATATATTTTGTTGAACAAAATTCTAAAAAACTCTAAACTAAAGTTTTGCAAATTTATTAAAAAAACAAATCCCATTTTTGGCCATACCTGGGACTAGGTTATCATGAGCCAAGAGGGACAAAAATTTATATCTGAATATTAGAAATGAAACTGGAGTATAACATTGTAAATTTTTTAAAGAAATATTTTATTTTTACGATTATCATAATTTATCTAATTTTAACCCTACAATGGTCTGAGGAAATTGCAATTACTAAAACATTTTCCAATCGATTTTGAATTTTTATACAATACAAGAAAGATAATTCAGTCTAGATTATGATTCTATTTACCTTTTCCAAAAATACGGTTACAAAATACAGAGCGAGTATTTTGAAAGAAATCATTATAAATCGTATTTCAAATTTCAGGGCCGATGCGGCACGTGTTCCCGTTATCCGATCACCTTAATTTTCTGCATGGTGTATTTTTAAACACAAAGGCACATTTCTAGGGGGGGGGGGCGGGTCACAGGTCGCCATTTTTTCTCGTCCATATAAGGTAGGTCACCCTAATATACCCTATACCCTAATTAAAGTATATATAAAAATATATGATTATAATGTATACTCAGATAAAAAAGTTAGTAAAAAAATTTGTAAATAGTTTCCAATCACACTTTACTATTTTTTACTGATTTTTAGTACAACTTTTTTTAGTCATCATTTTTGCTATTCTCTTATTACAAATTACGTATTTTTTTTTTTTACTAATTTTCGCTGCTGATTTCAGCAAAACATTTTACTAATTTTTCAAAACCGAGTGCTGAGTAAGAAACGAAATGCTCGTGCGTGAGTAATTTGTTTTTGTTTAGGAGCATGAGTCAAAAATGGCTTACGCACCCATAACATTAACAACACTGAAGCTTTAATACGAAATTCTCTATACTATAACGTACACTTGACTGATTTCTTAAGCTGCCTACACACTAGGGAACATGGTTGAGGGAACAAAAAATATCAAAAAATTTTGTAAACACAAAATGCACGCTCTCAACACGCACACACACACAAACGCACTCACACATTCACAAAAAATGCTCTCTTTTTTTAAGTATGTTCCCTAGTGTGTAGGCAGCTTTATATCTTGGTGGTATATCATAATGCTATTAACTTTAAAATTTCAGTGTTGTTAACTTTGTTTTATAATTACTAAATTAAAAGAAAAATTTGTTCATGTTTATTGAACTATCGTGATAAATCTGGATAAAAGTAATGGAAGATTTATCGAAATTATAAGATCTCCAGCAGACCTGGGGTTAATCATTACATTTTGTAATTAATTACACATGCAATTACACAATTACATGTAATTGTAATTGAAAAAAAACTTATCTACAATTACATATTCTTTGTAATTGCAATTCAAAAAAGAACAATTACAAGTTATTGAACATTTTTTTTTATTTATTTCTCATTTTTCGGATATAATTATATCTAATTACATAAAAGATTATATATAATTAAATATAACTTCATATGGCTCCATAACATTTTTTTTTACTTACCCAAGTAAAAAAAAATGATATGGAGCCATATGAAGTTATATTTTATTATATATAATCTTATATGTAATTAGATATAATTATATCCGAAAAATGAGAACATCTTATTGTATCTTATTGTATCGAATTGTATACAATTGTATACAATTTGGTACAATTTGATACAATTTTACGCTATTCGATACAATTGTATCCGAATTTTGTCCTCATCCAATTACATCAAATTATACCTTTTTATATAAAATTATATAAAATGTTATAAAAGTGGACATAGTTTGATACAATTATATCTAAAAATTGACCTTATACTTTAGATCATATTATATATGACCACATCTAACAATATACAAAAATTATTTTTTTAAATAAAAAAGATATGCAATATCTGGAGATCAGACCTGGGGAATTTCAATTACAATTGCAAATAAATGTAATTGAAATTAAAAAAACTCAATTACATTTCATGTAACTGTAATTGAACATTTTCAATTACAAGTAATTGTAATTGAAAGTGATTTCAATTACAAATTTCAATTACATTTAGAATTAAAGTGTTTTTGTTAAAATTTTGTAGAAAAAACTGACTGGGATAGGTTGGATAGGCGTGGATAAGTATAAAAAGAATGCGTCATGTTGGGCTGACCCCTCACTTGTGCTTTTGTTCATTATTTCTTTTCCGAAAAAATGTAATTGTAATTTACATTTTTTCAATTACAATTATATGTAATGTATAATTGAAAATTTTCAATTACAAATTACTTGTAATTATTTTTTTTTTAATTACAATTACATGTAATTGTGTAATTGCATGTGTAATTAATTTCCAAATATAATGATTAACCCAAAGGTCTGCTGGAGATCCTATAATTTCGATAAATCTTCCATTACTTTTATCCAGATCTACCATGACAGTGCATTAAACATGAACAAAATTTTCTTTATTTTTAGCAGAGATGGGAGTAATTAATTACTTTGTAATGACCATTGCAGGTTTTCATTACCATTAAATCTATAAAAAGAAAATTAAAAAAAAATTCATTACCATTACAAAATGTAATTGCAATGAAGAAAATGTTAATTTCATTTGTTTTCTTTACATGTAATGAAACTTTTTTATAATTTTCATTACAATACGCAATGGTAGTAAAAATCAAAAATCATTTTCATTTTTTCTACACTAGGTAGACAAATGAAATTTCATTACCATTACTTAACATAATGATGTAAAGAACGTTTTGTTCTTTGTTCTACACTAAAAAATTTTCCTTTATGGAAATTTTTTTTCCCAATTTTTTTTTGGCAACTAGCCAGCAAACTTTGATGTATGTCTCTAGATTATAAATTTTAAAAAACCGCACTTAAAAAATAGCAAAATTATGGCGGAACGCGAAAAAAGACTTTATGGCAGAAAAATTCAATTAAAAAACTTAATCAGCGATTAACATTCTTCAAACAAATATACTGATGCAGAAAGTTTCGTTTTGGCAAATTTTTTTCGCGATTTTTTTTTTTTTTGCAACTAACCACCAAAATTTGTTATATGAAATAGGCATTATAGTCCCTAGATTACAAATTTTAAGAAACCGCACTTAAAAAATTTAAAAACAATGGTGGGACGCGAAAAAAGACTTTTTGGTAAAAAAATTTAATCAAAACACTTATTCAGCGATTTACATTCTGCAAACAAATCTATTGATGTAAGAATTTTCCTTTTTGTAAATTTTTTTTCCGCGGTTTTTTTTTAACTAGCTCCCAAACTTTGTTGTATGAATGGGGTATTATAGTCACTAGAATATAAATTTTAAGAAACCGCACTTAAAAAACTCCAAAATAATGGCGGGACGCGAAAAAGACTTTATGGTAAAAGAATTGAAGTTAAAAATTTTCCTTTTTGAATTTTTTTTGTTTGCGATTTTTTTTGCAATTTTTTTTTTTTTTCAACTAGCCACCAAACTTTGTTGTACGAAATGAGTATTATAGTCCTTAGATTATAAATTAAAAAAAAAAACCGCACTTACAAAATTGCAAAATAATGGCGGATCGCGAAAAAAGATTATGGTACTAGAATTGAATTAAAAAACTTAATCAGCTATTTATGTTCTGCAAAGAAATATATTGATGCAAGAATTTTCCTTTATGCAATTTCTTGTCGCAAATTTTTTTTTTGCAACTAGCCACCAAAACTTGGTATCAAATATGGATACCATAGGCCTCGGATTATGAACTAAAAAATGCTTTTAGTAATTTGTAAACCTAATATTTTTAAAATAAAAAACTTCGACAAAAACGGCAGGTAATGAAAAACAAATGGGTGTTTCATTACTATGTAAACATTAGGTAAAAGTAATGAAAATTAAAAAAAGGTTCATTTTAATTTTCAAAACAAATGAAAATTAAAAAAAATATTCATTACCATTTTTTAACGCAATGGTAATGACAAAAAACAATACCATTTTTTCAAAAAATGGTAATGATAAAAAAAGCTCCATTACCATTACATCAAGTAATGGTAATGAAAATGTAATGGTAATGATTTTAGCCCATCTCTGATTTTTAGTAATTTTAAAATAAAGTTAACAAGACTGAAATTTTAAAGTTAATAGGATTATGTTATACAACCAAGATATAAGAAAAATAGTAAAAAAGTAGTAAAATATTACAAAATAGTAAAAATTACTAAAAATATATGATGCAAAAAATAAACTCACACACGAATCATGCACAGGTTATATATTCTTATTCCCGCTCACGCACGAATCAAGTACGAATTATATATTCTCAGACTCACGCACGAATCACTTGAGTATAGTAATTATTACTCACGATCACGTGTGAATAACGTGACTCACATTTCTAGTCACGCGCCAATCCCTAGTAATTACTAAATCTAAAACTAGTTCAAAATCATTGTTAACATAGAACCACATATAATATAATACGGTTTTATATAAAATCACTTTGAAATAATTGCTTATGTGGGATGATATATAATTATAGATGATGTTATAAAGAACGTTATATTGTTATATATTAAAGAAATCATGAAATATTGTAGATATGTAACCATATTAAGTTATATATGGGTTCTTATTCGTCCATATATAATCATATCTAACAAAAATTATAAAAGATTTCTTATATGGCTCCACATATAGTATTATATTATTATGTATAGTGTCATACTAAATTATATATAAACGTATACGTAATTATATCTGTAATATGTTACTTTATGTACTTATATATAGCACATGCAATTATATGTAGGCCAGTATGTAATAATATAAAATCACATATGTCTCCATATTAAAACCTTTGAGGAAAAAATATCTAACATATGACTATATAAAAGTATATCTGCTTGAATTTAAAAGCATATGTGGCCATATGTAACTATAAGTTACTATATGCAATTACATAAAATAATATATGATTATATCAAAACTTTTTTACTCGGGTAGGTATTGATATATTCTTAGTCTGGAAATAACGCATAAAAACGTAATAACTGGAGAACCGTTTGCAATTTTGACTCCAAATTTCAAGTACGATGAAGTAATTATACGCTTGTTACAATCGAAAGAAAAAAAGTATTTTTTTTTATTAATTTTTTTTTAGATTTTAGAGTTTGTTTATTTTTTAGTACACTTTTTTGGTAATTTCAACAGATTGATTTTAAATTACAGTTTACAACAATTTACTGAAATTTAGTAGCTGCAACTAATTATTTATACCAATTTCATTGTACTAAAATTATTGATAATTAGTAAGTTTTTTAACTGATTCTAGGAAATCGATTTTGAATTGCAGTTTACAACAATTTTGCTAAAATTTAGTAGCGACTACTAATTTTTTCTACTAATTTTGTTGTACTACAGATCAGCAGACATGTGTTGCTAAAATTAGCAGTAGCCATTACAGACTTTTTTGGTTGAGTGTATTCACAGCGCATGCTACGGGAACAGTTTTCTCCGGTCCGGAGACATTTGGTTAGTTTGGGGACTGTCCTCAAATTCTTCCTAGGTCTTGCGAATAGTTTGAAGACATTTTTGACTAATATACCGCATAGTTTGGGCACTTTTTTGGCTATGTCCCAGAACTATGCGCTGTGCATACATATATAATTATATATGGCTATTCGGCGACATTATAATATAACAACAAATATACTATATCGTCGCTAAACCTAAGAAAACAGGTAACATTTTTAAGGAGGAGAGCAACAAAACACCTTTATTTAGCTTTTCGCGAAACTTTTTATAAATTATTTTTTTACACATATGAAAACAAAACTCCAAACTTTCTATTTATAAAAGAATTACTTCCATAAAACTTAGCCAAGAGACAAAATATAGCCCTACTTTAGGTGCACCAGAAATAGTTTTTGTTAACAATATCTAATTTCTTAGGCGCAGTGATGATATTCATGGGCTATTTTACTGGGAACTGTAAAGGCATTTAAAATTAAATGAAATTGCAGTTAATTTTACCGACATAATTCTCTTAGTGTAGAAATATACTGAATCTGAACTTAGCAAAAACTTAATTTGCTCTTACGTTCAAAAATTGCGCTTCAAAGTTAAAAAAAAGTGATTTTTAACAACTCTCCTAGGCTTTAGTCGTACTAATTTTAAATAAAATTTACCAAAAAATTATTTTTTTATTAAGTATAATTTATAATAATTATTAAGGAATTTTTATTATTTTTTTTATTATTTCTATAAATTATAAATTTTTAAATGGAAATCTAATTTCTAATAATAATTATTAAAGTCCTCTTGTTTTTTTATTGATATATTCACGCACACTTAAAATTCATTTCAATAGCAGCATTATTTAGACTAAAAATTAATACTTTTATATAAATGCCTAAAAAAAATCCAACCACCGAAAAACAATACGCACCAGCTAAATATGCAAGAATATTTTCGTAGCTAATAGCAGCAAAATCAACAAGATATTTTTAGATAGATATATCTGGCAATGCAAGATATTTTTAAACAGATATATCTGGCAATGCAAGATATTTTTAAACAGATATATCTGGCAATGCAAGATATTTTTAAACAGATATATCTAGCAATGCAAGATATTTTTAAACAGATATATCTGGCAATGTAAGATATTTTTAAACAGATATATCTAGCAATGCAATATATTTTTAAACAGATATATCTAGCAATGCAAGATATTTTTAGAAAAATATATATTTTAAGAAAGCTGCTAAAAATATACAACACAACAGAAATATCATTTTCGTATATATCGTACACAGACAGCTATTTTTATCTAGCATATTGTTTAATATCCAAGCGTTGGATATTTTTCGATAGCCGCTAGAAATTAATGAAGTGATATTTGCTAGATATTTATCAATGGCTAAAAATATACAACACAACAGAAATATCTCTTTCGTATATATCGTATACAGACAGCTATTTTTATCTAGCATGTTGTTTAATATCCAAGCTTTGGATATTTTTTCCATAGCCGCTAGAAATCAAAAAACTGATATATGATAGATATTAAACTCTGAAAAAAATTCCAAGTTGCTTTAGATATAACTTTATATGATAAATTATCAAAAATATTTTCCAAGTCATTTAAGTCCCAGCAAAACCTTGTATTACCAGGTAAAGGGAAATGGAATAAGAAACAAAAAATTGTAACTACTTACACTTTGGTCGCATAACACATTATTTTAACATTGGGGTGTCATTGGAGGTAAATGGTTGCCTAAATCATACCGGTATAGTCTAAAATAAGTGATTATGAAGGAAGTACTGAAATAAGTTGTTACCTTTAATATTAAAATCACTGCTTAGATAAAATAAGTACATACTTGTATGAAATGAAATAAGTCGTTACACATTAGTACATAGTTCATTGATTACTTATGGGGAATAAAATAAGATGTTACCAGTAATGACTTTGTTTAAAAGTACACCGATCCGAGCAATGTAATTACCTAATGTAGAAACGGTTATGACTTATCATTATTTTTTGGACTACCAATAATTAACACTGACTTACTTTCCGCATTATTTTAAAAGATATATTAATGAGTTACTAATAAATACTTACTTTTTTCATTATTTCAAAATAAAAAATAATGTAATACCAATAATGACTTATTTTTATAAAATTTTCTCTTGCGGGACTCGAACCTGGGACTTCGAGTCGAAAAAATATTGAATCTAAAAATAGATTTTGAAAAAATTTACAAAAAATTCTAGAACAATACTTTATGTTTGAAATAATGATAAAAATAAGTCATTATTAGTTAGTTATTATTAGCTCATTATTATATCTTTTAAAATAATCCAGAAAGTAAGTCGGTGTCATTACTGGTACACTGATAGAATTTTGTGCTTAGTATTAATGAATTTGTTCATTAATACAATGATTTTTTTCATTGAAAAGTCCCCAAAGAACGCGTTCATTAAATCAATGAAACGTATTCATTAAATGAAAACTAATTGAAAAAAATATATTTTTTTTGCGTTACTTTTTTTATTTATTTTTATTTTATTAATTTTTTATTTGTACACCCAAGTAAAAAAAATCATATGGAGCCATATGAAGTTATATTTAATTATATATAATCTTTTATGTAATTAGATATAATTATATCCGAAAAATGAGAACATCTTATTGTATCTTATTGTATTGAATTGTATACAATTGTATACAATTTGGTACAATTTGATACAATTTTATGCAATTCGATACAATTGTATCCCAATTTTGTCCTCATCCAATTACATCAAATTATATCTTTTTGTATAAAATTATATAAAATGTTATAAAAGTGGACATAGTTTAATACAATTATATCTAAATATTGACCTTATACTTTTGATCATATTATATAAGACCACATCTAACAATATACAAAAATTATTTTTTTAAATAAAAAAGATAAGCAATATCTGGAGATCAGACCTGGGGGATTGCAATTACAATTGCAAATAAATGTAATTGAAATTAAAAAAAAAACACAATTACATTTCATGTAACTGTAATTGAAAATTTTCAATTACAAGTAATTGTAATTGAAAGTGATTTCAATTACAAATTTCAATTACATTTAGATAACTAACCTAAACTAACTGGGATAGGTTGGATAGGCGTGGATAAGTATAAAAAGAATACGTCATGTTGGGCTGACCCCTCACTTGTGCTTTTTGTCATTATTTCTTTTCCGAAAAAATGTAATTGTAATTGAAATTTTTTCAATTACAATTATATGTTATGTATAATTGCAAATTTTCAATTACAAATTACTTGTAATTGTGTAATTGCATGTGTTATTAATTTCCAAATATAATGATTAAACCAAAGCTCTGCTGGAGATCCTATAATTTCGATAAATCTTCCATTACTTTTATCCAGATTTACCATGACAGTGCATTAAACATGAACAAAATTTTCTTTATTTTTAGTAATTTTAAAATAAAGTTAACAAGACTGAAATGTTAAAGTTAATAGGATCATGTTATACTACCAAGATATAAGAAAAATAGTAAAAAAAATAGTAAAATATTACAAAATAGTAAAAATTACTAAAAATATATTATGCAAAAAATAAACTCACACACGAATCATGCACGGGTTATATATTCTTATTCACGCTCACGCACGAATCTCTTGAGTATAGTAATTATTACTCACGACCGCGTGTTATTCACAGAGATGTTCGTGACTCACGAACAT
Organism: Leucophora obtusa; assembly: GCA_949987735.1. Lineage (NCBI taxonomy): Eukaryota > Metazoa > Arthropoda > Insecta > Diptera > Anthomyiidae > Leucophora > Leucophora obtusa. The sequence goes on along the minus strand of OX465295.1, from coordinate 288,911,603 downwards.
TTCTAGTCACGCGCCAATCCCTAGTAATTACTAAATCTAAAACTAGTTCAAAATCATTGTTAACATAGAACCACATATAATATAATACGGTTTTATATGGACCTTATAATTTTTATATAAAATCACTTTGAAATAATTGCTTATGTGGGATGATATATAATTATAGATGATTTTTATAAAGAACGTTGTATTGTTATATATTAAAGAAATCATGAAATATTGTAGATATGGAACGGTATTAAGTTATATATGGGTTCTTATTCGTCAATATATAATCATATCTAACATAAATTATGAAATATTTCTTATATGGCTCCAGATATAGTTTTATATTATTATGTATAGTGTCATACTAAATTATATATAAACGTATATGTAATTACATCTGTAATATGTTACTTTATGTATTTATATATAGCACATACAATTATATGTAGGCCAGTATGTAATAATATAAAATCACATATGTCTCCATATTAAAAACTTTGAGGAAAAAATATCTAACATATGACTATATAAAAGTATATCTGCTTGAATTTAAAAGCATATCTGGCCATGTGTAATTATAAGTTACTATAAGCAATTACATAAAATAATATATGATTATATCAAAACTTTTTTACTCGGGCATATATTTCTTTTTTGTTTTTGACATCTCCCTGAACTCGACTTGAACCCGCAATCACCAGAATGTAAACATTACCGCGTTAGCGATTGATCTAAATAGCCAAAACAAAATGATGACACTATTTGGAATTTTTTATTTAAATAATTTTAGTTTACAACCCTAGCGTTCATTACTGAAACATATATCTATTTTAGTAATTAGCAAATTCAAAACCCTTTTAAAAATTATAGCATATCTTATGGGTTAGTTGATAATATTTAATGAAAAAATTCATTAAATTAATGAATTTTTCATTAATTTAATGAAAAATTTTCATTAATTTAATGAAAAATTTTCATTAGATCAATGAATTCAGATTAATGAAATCGATTCATTAATAGTATGAATGAAAATTCTATCAGTGTAGTCCAAAAAATAATGATATGTCATTACCGTTTCTACACTGGGTTATAAATTTGTATTAAATCGTACTTTCGCATAATGAGTAGTTATATAATGCAATACCACTAACTTATATTTTAACCTTTATTAATAAGTTATTATATAACACAATATCAGTACTATATTATTTTAAAGCCTCCAAATAAGTAGTGATATGTGTCTATATCGATCCCTCATTATTTCATACCTCCCACATATGTATTGATGTATCACAATTAGGGTTTATGTCCCGGGAAATCCCGGGACGGGATTCCCGGCAATCCCGCCCTTTTTCGTATTCCGCCATCCCGGGAATTTTGTGCGGGATTTCCCGGGATTTTTTTAATTCTTTTATAGAAGTTTTAGCTAGTATTAATGCAATTTTGGAAACTTTATTTAAATTTAAAGCATTGATTTTTTAAACTAATTTAAACAAAAAATATTTAAAATTAAAAAAATACGATTTAAAATTTAATAAACTGAATTAGGCTAAATTGTTTTCGGATGTCAGTTGTATATGGTTTAGTTTACCAACAAAATTACTTTAACATATTTCGGAAAAAACTTTTTTCTTTTAAATGATGATCTTTGTTAAAATAAAGCAATATTTGTATAGGCTGATTTACACTATAAGATTTTCGGAAAGATTTTGCAACCTTGCCTATAAGTTTTGCATGTATACTAGTAAAATCGTATCGAAAATCTTATAGTGTAAACCAGCCTAATACAACATTCCAACATTATTATTTCAGTTCCAAATACCTCCATAAAACTAGGCATTAAAATTAAAAAATTTATAATATTTTCGTATTTTCTATTGACATAAGTATTTTGAGTTTCTTTAACTTAAAATAATTTCATTTAAAGTTCAATTGCTATTCCATTAATTTAATCGTATTTGTTATATATTATTTGTTTTCAAAATAATCCATCCATAATTTTCAAATTATTTTGGCTTTTTTTATATGTTAATTTAAAATGCCACTAAATATGAAAATTCTATAATTTCTTTTTAAGTAGCTGTGGCATAAAAAATGTCTATTCAAGAAAACCAATTAAAGTTAAGAAACTATTTAATAATGTTTTAGTGTCTATTTTTATAAAACGATTTAGGCGAATTTGCCTAAAAATTTGTGTGGAAAATACTCACTTTCAAACTATTTTATAAAAATAATTCTAGACGGGTACTTTTGAAAATCTGTGTAGAAAGAAACAAAATATCTAGAAATAGAAATTTTTGGATTTCATATTTGAGAAATATTTAAGCAACAAATCGATCTGAATTCTGACTATAAAACTGGTCTGACACAAGTTTGCACCCATTAATTTTTCCAATATATCTTGAAAAAAAGGGATGAAAATAAAATACCCGTGTCTTTCACTTTTTTTCACTTTTTCGATATCAATTCATTTAACCGTTTAAACCGCCAATTAATATTTAGTTAATATATTTCTAAGAGTTTTTTAAAATTAAGACGGTTGCCATATAAATATAATATTAATTCACGATTTAAATTATTAAACGAATTGATCTAGAAAAAGTGGAAGACATGGATACTTTATATTTAGCCATCCTTTTAGAATACATTAAATAAGTACATTTTCTCATGGGTACAACCAAAAGATTAACTTTTTCTGACGGAAATTTTAACAGAAATCGAGTTTTTAAAGTACAACATATGTCGAATTTATATGTATATTTATATGTATATTTTCTACCGATTCCCGGGATCCCGGGAAATTCTGAAAAAAAAGTTTTCTAATTAAATTTTTGTAGCATAAAATCTTTTTTCGCGTTTCACGATTATTTTACAATTTTTTTATTGCGGTTTTGTTAAATATATAATCTAGGGACAATAATACCCAATTCATAGAACAAAGTTCTGTGATTAATTGAAAAAAGAAATCGCGAAAAAAGTCGGGAAAAAAAAATTTCCTAAAAGGAAGATTCTTACATCAGTATGTTTGTTTGCAGAATAAAAATCGCTGATTTAGTTTTTTAATTCAACTTTTGTACCATAAAGCCTTTTTTCGCGTTCCGCGGTTTTTTGCAATTTTTTAAGTGTGGTTTTTTAAAATTTATAATCTAGGGACTATAATACCCAATTCATAAATCAAAGTTCTATTGGCATTAGTAATGAAATCGATGTATTTCAAAGCATTAGCATTAGACCAAGTAATAATAATGCCAAAAATTTCATTAGCATTAGTTTCAATTTAATGGTAATGAAATCACCAATTAATTTGTCCAAATAATTAATTAGTCTCATGTATGTGTTGCTAATAGTTTGAATATTATTGGGCAGATTGTTCCAAAGATGGTATGATTAAAGAACTGTCTTTTTGAAAAATTATAACTAAAAGGTAGTGGGACAAGTCCCTTTCGACGTGGAGATCTTGCAAAATGTATATATTCAAATAAGTAATTCGGCTCTTATAAGTATATAATATTATGGATAATGAGAAGGCACCTATATTTTAAGAGGTCATCACAACACATGTGAAACAGTTTATACGAAGACATTGATGTATAGTCTCTTCGTTTCTTTTTAAATACATATCTGGCAATATCATAGTAGGCAACAAGAAGTTTTCTGGAATCAACACTATCAGTGTTCGCAAATATTTTACAACCATAGAGGAGAACTGCTATCAGGTAGGTGTTCGCTAAAAGCATTCTTATATCGAATGGCGTTGATGTTTGCACAGCCCAAAGGTTCCTTAGCATTGCGTGAACTTTACCAACAGTAGCATTAATATGGTTAGTCCACGAAAGTTGGGTATTAAAAATTATTCCGGAATTAGTAGCATTTTGCACAACAGTAATATTTTCGTCATTAATTATTTTAATATGAGCATCAATTTCCAGTTTCAAATTATTTCTCGATATGAAGATACATTTTGACTTTGTTGGATTTAGACACAAGCCATTCAAATTAGCCCAGTTGTTTATATGAGCCAGATCATTGTTGATTGAGTTTATTCAGTTGATTATATTATTTGAAGTGGTTCCAGCATACAATTGTACATCATCTGCATACATTTGTATTTTACAGTGAGAAACCACATTGGGCAGGTCATTTATGTACATACAGAAGAGTAAATGTCCTACACTAAAAAAAAAAAGTTAGTATAAAAATTAGTAAAACGGTTTCCAATTTTATTATACTAGTATTATACTAATTTTTAGTATAAAGTTGTTTTTTAGTAAAATAATTTGGTATTTTCATTTTACAAATTACAGAATTTTTTACTAATTTGAGTTGCTAAATCTACAAATTTAATTTTACTAAATTTTGAATCCCGATTAGCTAAAATTAGCAAAAAAATTACTAATCTTTTTTATTTTGGAAGTTTAAATTTTTTTTTTTTTTGAAAATATACACAACCTGATAGAAATTTTTGTTGCAATATGATTACCAGAAAACCAAGTTGTTTTTAAGCGTTTTTTTTTCCATTTATAATAAAAATAGATTTGTTCTCTAAATTTTTTTGTTGTTTTTTAATGTTTATATTTCCACGTTTTTTTTTTTGCTTTTTTCGAATATTTCTTTGCTATAAATACAAATTAGTTTGCAATTTTTTCAATATGTATTTTTATCATCCATATTCGTACACTCGGTGAAAAAAAGAGTTATCATATTGATGAAACTGCTTCATAAATCAATCATCGGCAATAAATATGACGAAGCGTTTCATAAAGCAGATGATCTTTTTTATACGAAAATTGATGCCAAAACGTCTTTCAAATTAGTTCGTATCAACCGATAATTCGTCTTTAACCAAGTTTAGCTTAAAAGAATTTTACTGTAAAAGGTACAATTGTTTTCTATTCTAAAGCCGCCTACACACGAAGGAACATTCGTCACAAAATGCCCTTCGTGTATAGCGACCTATAGAAAATCAAGCATGCTGTACAGCATGCTGGACGGCTGTATGAATTTGATCATGTAGTGTATAATTTGATAGCTTGTCAAACATGTTGGACGAAAAACAAAATTTTTTTATTTTTCGGCAGGTTTGACAAACACGTTTTACAGTGTAATGGAAAATATCATCAAACATTAGGGAATTTTACATTTTTAATAAGTTATTTTGTGACAAGAAATGGATAACGTTAATAAAAAAACTAAAAAATGGAAAAACAGAAGAAAAAAATTAAATTCAAAAAAAAAAAAATTAAAAAAATAATTTCGTCATTATCATCTGCTGTGTTAATTTTGTGTTTTTGAAGGTACATTTTACAGCATGCTTGACCGTGTATTTGATCGTATAAAGTCCGCTTATGTCAATAGCGGCCTATATACGAGCAAGCATGCTGTCCAGCTTGTTTCACAAACAAAAAATGGTTTTTGGTATACACGGACAAGCATGCTGTAAAACTTTACTTCAAAACCACAAAATCAACACAGCGGATGATAATGACGAAATTATTTTTATTAATTTTTTTCTTGGAATTTCAGTTTTGAATTTCTGTTTTTTTCATTTTTTAGTTTATTTTAAGGATGTGCGATTAATCGATTAATCAAACGTCCTGATTAATCAAAATTCTGATTAATCAATTAATCGATTATTCAATAATTTTGATTAATCAAAAACATAATTAATCGATTAATCAGTTATTTCGATTATTCAAAATAATGATTAATTGATTAATCATGATTTTGATTAATCAAATTTATGAATAATTGAATAATATCTTGATTTTCTCCATTGACGACGCTTTTTAAAGCCAGTTCAAAATAGAGACTTTAAATTTAGGAACGGAGTTGGTCAAGTCTGACCAGTAAGCAAACAACCTTTGTTATTCTCTTTATTTGGAGCTATATAAAGTATCGCCACAAAACAAGGATAAAATTTCCGTATTTTTCTATTTTAAATATTAATTGAAATTATTCAAGTTTTGATTAATCAAAATTCAAATTAATCGATTAATCATAATTCTGATTAATCAAATTTTCAACTAATCAATTAATTGACTAATCAAAGTTCTGATTAAGCATACTGTTTGATTAATCGATTAATCGCACATCCCTAGTTTATTTATTAACGTTATCCCTTTCTTGTCACAAAATAACTTATTAAAAATGTAAAATTCTGAAATGTTTGATGATTTTTTTCAATATACGGTAAAGCGTGTTTGTCAATCTTGCCGAAAAACCAAAAAATTTTGTTTTTCGTCCAACATGCTTGACAAACCGTCAAATTAGACATTACATGGTCAAATTCATACAGCCGGCCAGCATGCTGTACAGCATACTTGGAAGTCTATATGGCCGCTAATGTATCGTGTTGACATTCGTGTTATCAAAATTTTTTGATATTTTGTGTTTCCTAACTCAATTTTCCATCGTGTGTATCGATGTTATTGTTTTTGCTGTTTTAGTTCATTAAGAGCAGTCGTACTGGGAGGTGCTTTTGTAATTGCGCATTATGGCGACAATTACAAATAATGAAAACTGCATTAATTTTATAAATGAATATTATAGACAATTAAGAAAAAATCCTTAAATATAAATTGTAACAAAATATTGACCAGTTTTCCTTTAAACATATATAATATAAACAACTGTAAATTGCACGCGTGCTAACCCGGTGTCTTCAAATGCAATAAATTATATGATATGAAATGTCAAAACCATTGCAGCGAAACGTCAAAATGATATCAATTGCAAAGGAGAACACTTGACCATTTCATGGATAAGAAATATCATAAATTTTTTTCGAAAAACAACAAATTTTATGAAACATTAATATTTACCGACAAATAATAAAAAAAACTAAACACTTTTCCATTCTTTTTTACCAAATTTTTTGTTGTTTTTCTATTACAAAATTAAAATGAAAACTAAAAGTGACATTTGATCTCTGGCATCACTGCAAGAGCCGATTGCATGTCAGCGATATGATGTTTGTATTAATTTTATTGTGCATAGACTAATAGCGTCAGAAAATTACAATTTTATTAAAAATTTTAAATTATTAAGAAAAACATTAAATTCTGTAATGAAATTAATAAGAAAGGAATACAAATTTTCTATGACTAAAAAAAAATAACGAAATAAACGATTGAACGATTGAACGAAAAGAACGAATAATGGTGAACGATGTCATATCGTTCAATGAACTGAACCGTTCAAATGAACTAGTTCGTTCATGAACGACACAACTCTAAGCACGAGGTTTTTCAACAAAAACATTCGGTAGTGTTTTGATAGTTAAAAAAATAAAGTGAATTAAAATAATAACTTGTAAAAAACAATAACAATGGTACATATTGGACCAGTACATGGTGGTCATCCTGGGGTACTTGCTCCACAACATATGCCCACCGCACCCAGTGGTCCTAATACTCTTCAAACATCATCTTCGACCGGAACAACATCCTCATCTTCAAATAAATCGTCTTTATCCGTAAAACCCAATTATACTTTAAAGTTTACTTTGGCTGGTCATACCAAGGCAGTATCAGCTGTTTTCACCCAATGGGGAATGGTTGGCGAGTTCATGTAGGTACCAGAAGTGGGAAAAGAAATAATTTCGAAATTTTATGAATTGGCCTGTCTCGGCCGTTCATTTTAATCGTGATGGTTCGTTAATTGTCTCTTCTAGCTATGTTGGCTTATGTCGTATTTGGGATACAGCCAGTGGTCAGTGTTTGAAGACTTTAATAGATGATGGCAAGTATATATTGGCGGCTACTTTGGATAATACTTTGAAATTATGGGACTATTCAAAAGGAAAATGTTTAAAAACCTACACTGGACATAAAAATGAAAAATATTGTATTTTTGCAAATTTTTCAGTAACTGGAGGAAATGTTAGTTAAAGGCAAGATTTTTTTTATCTATAAATTTGTTTTAAATGTTTGTAATATTTTTTTGTGGGTTGTTTTCGGCAGTTAATATGGTTTACATCTGGAATCTACAATCGAAAGAGGCGGTCCAGAAATGACAGGGTCACACCGACACTGTGTTGTATACTGCTTGTCATCCAACAGAGAATATTATTGCTTCGGCGGCTTTGGAAAATGACAAAACCATAAAATTATGGAAAAGCGATACATAATTTTATAATTACATATTGACTATTAGTGACAGAGAATTTCATAGAAAGAATGAGGAAATAATTAAGAATTTATTAAAGGATAATGATTTTCCGATAGGATTAATTTGTTCATTGATAAATCAATATAAATTTAGGAGGAATAATAACACAGGGAACTTAACTGAACAGAAGATTTACAAGTCTTTGGTCTATGTACCGGGAGTATCAGAACGTTTAGAGAAATCGAAGATAATCGATACTAATAGATATAGAATAGCTTTTAAATCATACAATACAGTAAATAAATTATACAGTAAGACAAAGGATAGGATACAGAAATTGGACATGTCGAATATAGTATATAAAATACCATGTCGTGGAAATGACGGAGAGAATTGTGATAAGGTATATGTAGGTACAACAAAGAATAAATTGAGAACTAGAATAGCTGGACATAGATCAGATCAGAAATATAGGCATATTAATTCACAAAAGACAGCATTATCTTCTCATTGTTCAAATTTTAATCACTATCCTGACTTTGAAAATGTATCAGTTTTAAATACAGAACATAATTATAAACGTCGTTATATATTAGAAATGTTACAGATAATTAATACACCAACAACAAATAGAATTAACTTTAAGGCAGATATTGAAAATGTAGCTCAGAATTACAGATATTTAATACAAAAGAAATAGCACACATTACATTAATTTATAACACATAAATATTATATTAATACATTTTTATTGTTAATTATTATTACTTTTGTTTGTTATACTTTTATACCAAAAATTTTGTTTGCTGGTATAAATGTATACATACAATATATTTGACAAATATTTTTCAATTTTTTCAAACTTTCAAATTGTTCATAATTTGTTAATTTCTTATTTCCTGAAGATGCTACACAATGGAGTAGCGAAATATCGAAAATAATAAAAAACTTTTTATAAGAAAAATCAAACCTTACGCTCAAGAAAATTGTGAAATTAAAAACATAAAAAGAAGGTTAAATAAAAGACAAAAAAATAATTACATATGGTTATCCCAATATTGGTTCCATACGTGAATTGGTATTTAAAAAGGTTTTGCTCGTATCAATGGCAAAAAATCACACATTATTTGTTTGGAAGATATTATTCATGAGATATTTACAGTGGGTACAAAGGTTCAAGCTGTTAGTGAATTTATGTAGTTTATTGTCTTTATATTAATTTATATGTAGCAAAAATTAACTTCTATTTTTTTATCTACAGTTTTGTAGCCGACGTGAAGCTTGGAAGAATAAAGTTTCGGTATCCTTTAAGCATGGAGGCGAATACGGTGATCGTGGTAATGGTATCAATGATTTAATAGCACGCAGTTTATAAATATATTTTTGTAAAATTTGACACTGTTACTTATAAACTAGAAAGTATTTTAGGGGCTTTGACATGTCTTTTTCATATTTATGTGGTTTTTCATTTTAAATATCCGATTGAATGTAAACATGTATGGCTCTTCAATCACATTTTTTTTGGAATCAATTTTCCTAAAGACAAGTTATCAACAGCAATCCTTAGCCTGACAACTTATCTAAAAAATATAAATGAGAAAAATTTATAAATTTTACTCCTATGTTAGTTAATTTGATAATTTCACATTTTAAGTCGTTTAAAACATGTTATTTTTCGCTGTTTTCGCATCAATTTATTAATTAAAGGAAATAACAATTGCCTACTTTTGTTAACTTTTAAACTCTTACCCCTCAATTCATAAATGCTTTGTAAAGTTATAGCAGGTTTACAAAACGTCATTTTCATACAAAATTTGTTCAATAAACCTCCTATAATTTTACAAAACCTTTATGAATTTAGGGGTTAATTTCTAAATATAATCTTTACAGCTGAGTTTCATACTGAAGTCTTTAACTTCCCAGCAAAACCTTGGTAATGGGTTTGACCTTTTTCATGCATTGCCTTTACCCTTGGTTTTACTTAGAATCCTAAAGTAATATGTTACTAATATTATGATACATCAATACTTATGTGGGAGGTAAGAAATAATAAGTTACCGATATCGTGTTTTATAATAACTTATTAATAAGGGTAAAAATAATAAGTTATTGGTATTCCATAATATAACTATTTATTATGCGAAAGTACGACTTAATAAAAATTTAGAATCTAATTGCATTGCTCGGATCGGTGTAATTTTAAACAAAGTCATTACTGGTACGCCCTATGCTGCAGTGAGAGTTAGAGGTATATCTATATTACTGGTAACATCTTATTTTTTCCCCTATATGTAACCTATGAAATATGTGCTAATTTGTAATGACTTACTTCACTCTATAAAAGTATGAACTTATTTTAGCTAACTAGTGAATTTAATATTACAAGTAACAACTTATTTCAGTACTTCTTTCGTAATCAATTATTTTAGCCTATACCGGTACGATTTAGGCAATCATTTACTCCCAATGACACCCCCATGTTAAAATAATGTGTTATGCGACCAAAGTGTAAGTAGTTACAATTTTTGATTTCTTATTACATTTCCCTTTACCTGGTAATAGAAGGTTTTGCTGGGTTAGTTATTTAATTTGTTATTTCGTATACAATTTTTTACATTTTATCTTTCAATATCGTTAAGTTCAAGTTAACTTTAAATATGAAACCGAGCGTATAGATAAATAATAAAATGTACCTACATTAATTTGGAATAAATGTGGGCATTTTTTTTATACCTTTAAAAGTGAATACTTATGAAAATTTGCATTAAATGAATGTGTGACTTTCTTTTAAATACTTATATATATTAATACTCCAAAAATTAATTTAAATGTGAATATCAATTTGATATTGATCTCAAAAACCTATTTTTTAGTACATATATTTATAATAAATCTTTTTATCTTTTTATATACATACATTCAATGTATCATTCATCTAAAAGTTATTTAAATTTTAAAACTTTACTTATAATTAAATCGTATTTAAAATTATATTTCATTTTATAACTAAAAAGAAATAAATTTTACTATTCGTAAGCATTTTTTATGGATTTTATTTTAGATTTTTTGGAAATAAAATACAGTATGCATACTAATATTTAGTATAAGTACTATTTTATTTCCATTTTAAATTTACAGAAATTTTACTAATATATAGTAAAATTACTAATTTTTGCTTCTAAATGAATTTCACTAATATTTAGTAAGGAATTTGGCTAATTTTAGCAAATTGATTTCCATTATGAATATACTAAAATTATACTAAATTTTAGTAACTATTACAAATTTTTTACACAACTTTGACTTTACTAATAATTACAGACACATTTTGCTAAAATTAGCTAATCGGTCTGCTGGCCTAATATTAGTTAATTTTTCTGTAATATTACAGTTTTTTCTGTAACTTTTACAGACTTTTTTATTTGAGTGTAGGATTGACCCTTGTGGTACTCCTCTATCAACATGCACCACACTTGATGTCCTTCCATTTAATGTCACAAATTGATATCTCTTTGAAAGATACGACCGTATGAGTTTACAAGCGGACTTAGAAAAATAAAATAGCTTTTCTAGCTTGGTAATTAGTATTGTGTGATCCTCAGAACCGAAAGCTTTGCTGCAATGGCCTTGCAACTCTCTCAATATTTTTTATTTGAAAAAATATTAGGCGGCTTGGAACAGGAACGAACTCCGACTGGTTAATCAGTGGTGGAAAAGGCTCACTTAATCGGGCTCTTATACCAAAAAATGTTAGATCGTTCTTACATATTTAAAAATGTAAGTAACTAAAAAATAGCTTCCTCTTTGGCTCGTTAAAAAAAATTAAAATTAAATATTTAGGTATTAGCAAATATTAGCACAAATTGCGAAAAAAAAAAACATTTGCAAAAAGCTAAATTTTTGCAACAATATATTCGTTTGCAGAATGTCGATCGCTGATTACCTCTTTTAATTCGTTTTCTGTACCATAAAGCCTTTTTCAAATTCCGCCGTTATTTTTCAACTTTTTAAGTGCGGTTTTTTTAAATATATTATAACCTAGGGATTAAATTTTTGTACCATAAAGTCTTTTTTCATATTTTGCAATTCTTTACGTGCGTTTTTTTTTTTAATTTATAATCTAGGGGCTATAATACACATTTCATACAACAAAGTTTGGTGGCTAGTTGCAAAAAAAAATCGCGAAAAATAAAATTTGCAAAAACGAAAATTTTTGCATCAATATATTTGTTTGCAGAATTTAATCGCTGATTCTTAATTTATAATCTAGGGACTATAATACACATTTCATACAACAAAGTTTGGTGGCTAGTTGCAAAAAAAAATCACGAAAAATTAAATTTGCAAAAAGGATAAATTTTTCATCAATATATTTGTTTGCAGAATGTAAATCGCTGATTAAGTTTTTTAATTAATTTTTTGTACCATAAAGCCTTTTCTCGCTTTCCGCGATTATTTTGCAATTTTTTAAGTGTGGTTTTTTAAATTTATAATCTAGGGTCTATAGTACCAATTTTATACACAAAAGTTTGGTGCTTAGTTTGCAAAAAAAAAAATAAATAAATCGCGAAAAAAATATAATATAATATATTTGCTAAAAGGAAAATTTTTTGCGTCATTGTATTCATTTGCAGATTGTTAATCTCTGATTGAGTTTTTAAATTATTTTTTTCTAACACAAATTTTTTTTTCGCGTTCCTCTATTATTTTGCAATTTTTTAAGTGTGGTTTTTTAAATTTATAATCTACGGAGTATAATGCTCATTTCATAAAACAAAGTTTGGTGGTTAGTTGCAAAAAAAGAAAATTTTGGCATCGTTTGCAGAATGTAAATCTTTTTATTAATTTTTTGAACCCCAAAGCCTTTTTTCGCATTCCGATATTATTTTGCAATTTTTTACGTATGGTTTTTTAAAATTCATAATCTAGGGCTATAATACTGTTGGAATAGTATAATTCCATAGTATAGTTCCATTCTTGATTTTTATAACTAAATTATTATTTTACATCCCTGGTTACAATCGATGTTTTGAGTCATACAAAGAGCGCACATAATGACCCTGCAAACATTTAAAAGATACCTTCCAAGAAGATATTAAAGCGATATCTTCTATTTGTCATTTGAATGAAAATAATCAAGTAGTATTTACTTTGAAATTGTCTTCCTTTTATCACTTGGAAGTTAATTCGACGATATATGGAAAAAAATAATTCAAACATTTTATCTTTTGTCATAACTTTTTATGTAAATATTTCGGCAATATCATTTTTGTATCATTTGGAAGATAAAGCAAATTTGTTTGAAATCCTTTATCAATTTGGAAAAAATTAAAACTAAATTTGTACAAAAACAATCAAAAGATATATAGGAAATAAACTCGTGAAAAGTTAAGATTAATTGCATGGGAAAAATCGGCTAAGATTAAATCAACATAATTTATAAGTTGGTCAATGGATTATGTATGCAGATATTGTTTTTCAGGCTTAAATTTAATAATGAAAAAATTAAATCGTTTTTTTTATTGTACTGGGAGTTTATTTAGCGATATCCCTTTTATCTTCCATATGAGTTATTGCTTTCATATTGCCTGGAAGTATTGTTTTAGTGTAACAGTTGTTTCCGACGGAGGAAACTTCCGGAATACGAAATTGATATAGCCGGCAATAAATGTTTTCTTCCTGGCGATATGTTCGGAGAATCTTCTTCGTATTGCTATGTTTGCTGGGTGATATTGGTTTGAGTATGTTCCTGTTCCAAGGCACATAATAGAACAAATGCTTTCTCAGTGATTGAGAGTCCCCCAATCTCTTTATTATGTATACTCTTTGTTTGCTGTGATCCAAAAGCACAAGCAAGGAGACCATATTTTTATCAAGTTGGCTCCTTAAGTTCTCAACAACGTCAATTAATGCTGTAATGCAGCTTCTTCCTTGTCGGAAACCTGACTGCCTGTCAGATAATAAACCAAAACTATTTAAGTGCTCGTCCATTTGTCTATGCATGATGTTTTCTAGGACCTTAGATAAAAAAGGAAGAATTGCTATAGGACGAAAGTCACTATTGTTTTTAGGAATTGGAATGATTTTAGCATATTTCTGCTCATCAGGAAATATAGATTTCATAAGGGCTGTGTTAAGAATGTGGGTGAGAAAAGGTAACAGTTTGGGAAGAACCATTTTTAAAAACTTGGGGTTAATTTCATCTGGGCCAACAGCGTTAGACTTAATAGCCAGGAAGCTTTTTATTAGTTCAAATTGATCGATACGTGGAGAGTAGAAAGTGTTCTTAATAGGGCTTGTATATATATTCTCATAGGGATTTTGCGTTGGTCTATCAATATTAATGTCAATGAAGTGTTTGTTACGACTATCTACATCAATATCATTATTGGCAATGCATTTAGTTTTAGCACCTATGCCTATTTCACGTATTTCCTATACTAGACACTTTCAATGTAAAATTACAAATCATTTGTGCACCAACTTAAACACAATGTGCGTATTTTTTTTCAATTACGCACGTAGAGTAAATTTATCCAATTTATAGTAGGAGTACAGTTTCCTGGGTAAATTTCAATAGAATTTAATTAGAGTGTATATAAGATATATGCGGCCCTATGCTCCTTGCAGGAGTAAAAGGAACAAATATATATATAAGATATATAAACATTTTTACTCGGGTACCTGTACTATAATTAAATGAAGCGACAGAGGTAGATAATATGATTAAGATACAAGTTATCTATTTTGTAGTTATCATATAGATTTTATGGATTGTAGATAATGTGCACTTAGTTGAAATCTTTATTTAATTCTAAAAATCATTTAGTGAAGTTGAAATAAACTAAACAGTTCTTAATAGAAACAATTGTTATAATTATTTCTCTGGCTCAAAAATTAGAGAAAAAAAATCCTCAAATGAAATCCTTTACTAAGGACAATTTTACTTGCGTTTTGGCTGAATTTTTCGGAACGGCCATATTAGTGTATTTGGGCTGCATGGGTTGTGCCTCGGGCCCTGACAATAGTCTGGTAAAAGCGTCTTTGAGTTTTGGCTTAGCTGTTATGGCGATTGTACAATGTTTTGGTTGTGTATCTGGATCCCATTTAAGTCCATCGGTAACATTTGCTGCTTATATTCTTGATATAATCTCACCTATAATGGCTCTCGGTTATTTTTGTGCTCAAATGTTGGGTTGTTTTGCTGGTTATGCCCTATTAATGTATTCTCTGCCTGCAACATTTCTGACGGTACCAGAGGCCGAAAATAGTTTTTGTGTTACGGAACCTCATCCAGACATTAGTCCGTTACAAGCTATGTTTATTGAATTCAGCATAACAGCAGCATTAATATTATTTTCCTGCAGCATTTGGGATCCTCGTAACGCTAAATTAAAGGAAACTCTTCCAATTCGTTTCTTTCTGGCCATCCTTTGTTTAGCTTTGACCGCTGTAAGTTATTAAATCAAATGTTGTTGGCTTTATAAATTTCAACGAGTGTTTTGTTTCGTTTAAGGGTAAATTTACTGGCGCTAGCATGAATCCAGCACGTTCTTTTGCTCCTGCCTTGTGGAATTATAATTTTAAAAATCAGTGGATATATTGGTTTGGTCCCTTGAGTGCAGCTCCTATTGTAGCTTATTGTTATAAGTATGTGTTTTGGAGAGATGTAACACATGAAATTTCAAATAAGTAATAACGCAATGGACGAATTAAAACTTCACAAAAATCTCAGAAAATTCGAGTATAAATAAAAATATTGCCTAAAACTTATTGCTAAATCATTTTATACTACATTTACACTAGATGTGCATCCAGCTGGAAAATGTGTCTTAAAGGCAATGTCAGTCAGCAGCTTCAGACTTATATCAAAGACGTCTTCAAGACATGTCTGTACTTTATTTTCTTTTTCTAGAATTAGGCTTTCAATTTAAAAGAATTTATTCTTAACCCCCCCCCCCCTGCAGAAACGGTAATGATATATTTTTTAACTTTTTTTTTATTAAGGGGGGGGGGGGGGTAAATACTGTAGCAACAGCATTTTCAAGAGCATATTTAAACGGTTGTCAAAATTTTAAATAACATTTTTATAATTTTATTTTTTTTATTTAAAAAACATGTTATGGCAGTGTTTCCAAAAATGTTTAGTTTTAAATTCCGCTAACCAAAATCGACAGGATTGCCACTTCTTATTGGCCTTTTTTATAAAAAGCTAAATCGGCTGCCACTGTATAGTAGACCATACCACCTTATAGGCAAACAAAAAAAAGTGCGCCTCCAATATGAAGTATTTTTGCAAGGCAATTTCAAAAAAAAAAATTTTTTTGCCGAACGTAGGACAGTGTGTTGATCCCATATAACCATTGGACAAAAATAGATGGAGTGGAGACAGAGATTTGAAATTTGGTATACTGACATAGAACCCCTTAGTTAAGAAAAATTTTAATTTTTGGAAACATCGGGCCAAGGACACCTCCCATAGGTCCTGAAATTTAAAAATATTATTTAGTAGGTTTGAGGTTAAGAAGAAGAATAAACATTTTCTTCAAAAGTTATAAACACATTAAATTTACAAATCAGATTAGATCCAGTTTCTTCCTTTTTTATGGACAGGCTTCATCAGTGATTTTCCATTAAATTGTATTATTGTTTATATTTTTATTGTCAGATTGTCTCTATATGAATACTCTCAGAAGTCATCAAACAGCCACACGCAGAGAAAAGATATGGTTGCAATATGATTACAGCTACCAAACTATGGTCACTACTGCCATACATGGTTGTTTCAATCAAATTATTAATGTATTAAGCATACTTTACAAATGATATGGTCGCCTATAATCATTTTATAGTTAAAATCTCTCTCTTACGGATCTTTTTGGTCCCTTTTTAAAAACGGGTAAAAAAATTCCCGTTCATTGAAGAGTTAGAGGGTTAGAATGTTCCACAAAAATGTTCCTCGTAGTGTTTTACAATAGTCCGCTCAACACTACCTATACCTAAAATTGAAGGTTCACATGGTTTGAATACTAAACACTCTTAAATGCGTGAAATTTGCGTAAAAATCATGAATTTAGGCATTTCAAAAAATCCATTTTTTTTAATTTGTGGTAAAAAATAGTAACTAATTTTTTGATGATCTATTTATTATATAACAGTATAAACTCACAAAAAAAGGAAAAAATATATCTAATTTTATATAATTTTTTTTTATACTCCATCAAACTTTTTTTGGATTTTCAACAAAAAACATGTGTTTTTCGGAGCAATAAAAAATAATTATTTTGTAAACATATACTAAAATCCGTATTTTAATTTAACTATAAATATATTGAAGCAATTAAAAAATAAATCTTCGAAGAAGTTTTTAAAATAATATATTTTTGAAAATTATTTTCGTGAAACAACTAAAACCCATTTTTATGTTAAGTCAATTTTGCATAAAATTCTCTGAGTTTAATGCCCTCTCTTGGCGGCAAAAGTTACTTATCTTTAAAAAAATCATTCTTTACTCACAATTTGAGACAAATTTTTTTTTATTTTTTTCCATGGGACGAAGTATAGTGCGTAGGGGTCGCCATTTTACATTTTTATACCCTACACCACTATGTGGTCAGGGTATTATAAGTTTGTGCTGATGTTTGTAACACCTAGACCCCACTTATAGTATACCAATCGGCATAGAATTTTTTTTATTTCGATTTAAAGATGTCCGTCTGTCCGTCCGTCCGTCTGTCTGTCTGTCCATGCATTCTTGTGCGCACTCTACAGGTCGCAAATATTAAGATATTTTAATGAAACTCGGTACACCGACTTATGTCGGCCCAAGGACGAAGCCTATTGATTTTGGTTAAAATCGGCCCATGTTTAGACCTAGTGCCCATATAAGGGTCCTACCAAAATTATATTGTTTATACGCTGCAGGTCGCAAATATTAAGGTATTTTGATGAAATTTGGTACGCAGACCTATGTTGGCCCAGGAAAGAAGCCTATTGATTTTGGTTAACACTGGTCCATTTTTAGACCTAGTGCCCATATAAGGGTCCCCCCAAAATTGGATTGGTTACAAACTGCAGGAGGCAAATATTAAGATATTTTAATGAAATTTGGTTCGCTGACTCACATTATAGAAAATTTTGACACAAGTCCCATTTTAACCCATTCGAATTTGGGATCCAAACATTAGTTGGCTTTAACCAGACTGGTGCAGGGTATTGTATAGTCGGCATGCCCGACTTTAACCTTTTTACTCATTTGTTATATCTTTGGCATTTACAGTCGGATCTTAAAGTATGATACATCGTAATTTTTCTCTAGAGAAGACCAGTGTTTTGCCCTCAAGTATCCCGTTCTAGTAGGTACCCACCAGATCTCAGTTGCTACGCCCTAATGTACCACCCTAATGTCAGAAAATTAAAGCTCGCGAAAAATCATTATACTTTTGCTAAGGACGTTCTTCGATAAACCCAGTAGAAATTTTTTTTATTTTTTTGTTTAGCGAACGAAGGGGTCGCCTTTTTAAATTTTTTTCATTGGCTTTTACCTTTATAGGAAAACACTGGTCTCCTCTAGGTAAAAAAATTGATATATCACATTTTAAAATCTGACTTTAAATGCCGAAGCTATAGCAAAAAATTAAAAAAGGCAACCCCTACGTTCCGCAAAAAAAAAATTCATGACGTGCTCCACCATAGCGGAAGCGTCATTGGATTTTCTTCAAAGACTGCGAGCAATTCTTGCGTCTTTGGATGTAGTTTTTTTTCATTTTTTCTGTCGTATTATGCGATATTAAGTCTCTAATAAAAACAATGAAATAAAAACGCACCCAAAGAAAATTTTTATACAAATTTAACGAGTAGAATATTACTTTGAGATTAATACTGAATTTAACTGAGCAAAAACCACCTGGTTTTTGTACAAAACTAAATTACAAAAGCCAAGTCATTTACACTGGTTATTTCCTTTTTCACACTTTTCTTTATTTTTCTTAATGTAAAAAATTATTAATACATTTAATAATTAATAACAACAACAACACACAATTTCAAACTAAAACAGAAATATTCTTAAAAAATTTGACACTTGTTTTACTTCTATATTCGTTGTAACAGGGTGTATCGAAAATTAATTATAAATGATACCAGGTGTATCAAAAATGCACATTTCAGATATTTTTACTTGGTTTTTGGCAAAAACCAGGTAGAACCTGGTTTTCAGTTTGTATGAAAATTGTATGTGCGAGAAAATTTTATTTAAAAAAAATTTTTAAAATAACAAAAATTTTTTTTAAAACAATTTTTATACCCTACACCACTATGTGGTCAGGGTATTATAAGTTTGTGCTGATGTTTGTAGCACCAAAAAATATTGGTCGTAGACCCACCTTATAGTATACCGATCGGTTCAGAATTTTTTTTTATTTCGATTTAACGATGTCCGTCTGTCCGTCCGTCCGTCTGTCTGTCTGTCCATGCAATCTTGTGCGCACTCTACAGGTCGCAACTATTGAGATATTTTGATGAAATTTGGTATGCAGACCTATGTTGGCCCAAGGACGAACAAGTTTGATTTTTTTGAACATCGGTCCATGTTTAGACCTAGTGCCCATATAAGGGTCCTACCAAAATTATACTGTTTATATGCTGCAGGTCGTAAATATTAAGATATTTTGATGAAATTTGGTACACAGACCTATATTGGCCCAGTAATGCAGCCTATTGATTTTGGTGAACATCGGTCCATGTTTAGACCTAGTGCCCATATAAGGGTCCTACCAAAATTATACTGTTTATACGCTGCAGGTCGTAAATATTAAGATATTTTGATGAAATTTGGTACACAGACCTATATTGGCCCAATAATGCAGCCTATTGATTTTGGTGAACATCGGTCCATGTTTAGACCTAGTGCCCATATAAGGGTCCTATCAAAATTATACTGTTTATACGCTGCAGGTCGTAAATATTAAGACATTTTGATGAAATTTGGTACACAGACCTACATTGGGCCAATAACGCAGTCTATTGATTTTGGTGAACATCGGTCTATGTTTAGACCTAGTGCCCATATAAGGGTCCTACCAAAATTATACTGTTTATACGCTGCAGGTCGCAAATATTATGATATTTTGATGAAATTTGGTACATAGACCTATGTTGGCCCAAGGACGAAGCCTATTGATTTTGGTGAACATCGGTCCATGTTTAGAACTAGTGCCCATATAAGGGTCCCCCCAAAATTGGCTTGCTTACAAACTGCAGATCGCAAATATTAAGATATTTTAATGAAATTTGGTGCGCTGACTCACATTATAGAAAATTTTGACATAAGCCCCATTTTAACCCATTCGAATTTCGGATCCAAACAATACACCAGACTGGTGTAGGGTATTGTATAGTCGGCATGCCCGACTTTAACCTTTTTACTCGTTTTTAAATCTATTTGCAGACTCATTTTTTTGATAATACTGGTAAGGATATTATGGGTGAAATCAAAAAATGTGATAAGTTTTTGGGCCAAATTTGTGAGAAGCAAAAAGTGTTAATATTTGGGTTTTTTCTTAATGGAATCAGTAAGTTTAGTAATTATAAACCCTTCTACAAGTTGTCGCAATAACTTTTTTTGCACAATTTTAATTTTTTTGTGGTAACGGAGTTAACATTTCCATAAGCAAAAGTTATAACAAAAAAAATTGCCAATTTTTTTCAATTTATTAGTTTTTCGTATTAGGGGTTTCAGCATGCTTTTCAATAATACTACATTTATACTTGAGCAAAAACCACCTAGTTTTTGTACAAAATTAGCTTTTGCTTGTTTTTTTGTATGCGTTTTGACAGGCTAAAATAACTTATTTTTATTATTATTTCAAATATAAAGTAATGTTTTAGATTTTAGATGGTTTCCAGATAAATTTTTCAGCCAACCAGCATTATTTAACATAAAAAATGGGTGATTTTGATATCATGCTCTCAAATAGGTCAATTTTATTTTTTTTTCCAGAAAATGCGTAATTAAAAGTTTTTATATCGATTTCCATGTCAAATGCCACTTTTTTACATTTAAAAAATTTGGGGTCTTTTTGACCCCATGTGCCTATAAGGGTTAATTTCTCATTTTTTACTATGTATAAAATTTGGTGTTAACAGGGTTACAACTTTCACCAAATTGCGCTAGAAAGAACACATTCACCCCTGTTCTGAGTTCCGTAACTTTTTAATTAGAGTGGAATGCTAAAATCACACGGAATTAAAAATTTCGAAAATTAACTGTTTCTGCCAAATTTTAATATTCATAGACTAATTTTAAAATAAATTATTATATAATAATTGTTGTTAAAAAATATATTTTCGTTACACTCTCATCAAGCTTTTTATACACGAAATAAAACGAAAACAATAACTCAGATGTGGATCACGGAACAGCAAAAAAATTCGGAATGTTTCACTTTATAATTTTTTTTGTGTATTCGTAACTCATAACAGCGCCGATTGTTTTGATCTACTTCCAGGAAAAATCGAAAAATTTGTCGGAGTTTTACCAAATTTTCGGAAAACAATCTCTTGTATCAGGATTAAAGGAAATCGGAAGTGATTTTTTTCCAGCTAGCTAAAAACAAAAATTAATACTATTATCTAAATTATTGGTACCTTTCTCTAAAATTTTCAAATTTAAAACGCCGTCACTGTTGAGTTAAAAGAGGGATATACATATGTATGTTATTTTCAGTATAATTATTCTCTAAGGTGAATTCAACAAACCCCTATGCGTTGACCACTTTTTTATATTTTGTTGAACAAAATTTTAAAAGCTCAAAACTAGAGTTTTGCTAATTTATAAAAAAACAAATCCCATTTTTGGCCATACCTGGGACTAGGTTATCATAAGCCAAGGGAGACAAAAATTTATATACATATGAATATTTGTGAATCTCACAAATGAAACTAAAGTATGACATTGTACATTTTTGAAAGAAATATTTTATTTTTTACGATTTTCATAATTTATCTCATTTTAACCCTACACTGGTCTTAGGAAATTGCAATTACTAAAATACTTTCCAACCGATTTTAGATTCTTATACGTTACCAAAAAGGCAGTTCAGTCTAGATTATGATTCTTTTTACATTTTTCAGAAATACGGCTACTAAAGAACCAGTATTTTGAAAGAAAGCCAAAAAAGTGATTTTTTCGCCTTGTAAATGTATTTCAAATTTCAGGGCCGATGAGGTCAAGTATATGTGCATATTTCGATCTTTTAAATATAATATGTCAAGATAGCTCAGATGGCGGAGCTATCGACTGGCAGTTTGGAGCCTCAGTTTAGATTCATGCCCCAGGCAAATTTCATTAAAAAATTTAAAATAAAACAATTTTTTTTAATAGAATTTTTTTTTCTTATATATTTCGTTCTCATTATTTTTGTCAATACTTGTAAGCATGTCGGTAATGACATATTTTTTGCATTGATGTGCTAAAATCCCTAAATTTATTTGACAAATTGTAAAAAATAATCTGTTGAAGGTATGTCCCTATCCGGATTTCATTCTTGCCTAAGAAAATTGTCAGGGAATGACGTTTTTAGAATTTCTGGGTAAGTAATAAGTAGGGCAACCAAAAAAAGCCCTAAAAGCAATATTTTAAGCTCTTAAAAAAAGCTCGGAAAAACAGTAAAATAAGCAGTTAAAATACAAAAATAATCCCTTAAACTTTATTATTTCTTCATTAAAATCCTCATAAAATTTAAATTTTTGATTTAATACAATGCTACATTCCTTGGAACTTCGGGAAATACATTAATTGCATTAAAGCAATAAATGTGCTAAAATCACAAAAATTTAACAAATTGTGAAAAATAATCTATTGAAGTCATTGCCCTATCCGGATTTCATTCTTGCCTAAAGAAATCGTCATTGCCATATTTGTAGTATTGTATTAGAATTCAGGTTGGAAAAATAAAAGTTTATTTTAACAAAAGCGATTCTTAATTTATAATAAATTTTAAAAAACAAAAACTTTCATAATATTTCTATTGTTGGCTATGCTTTGCAGAAGACTTCGAAAACATATTTTATTGTTTGCTCCATTCCCACTTTGTTAATGTAGAAGACTACATTTAATATGTTTTAATTTGCACTACTGCCACCACTTTCTAAAGAAAACTGATGAAGGGGACCTGGAAAATCCCCAAAACGATCGTCTTTCGTTCCTGAAAGTGTAGAGGTTTTTGAAAGCAAAAACTCTGTGAAGTATTTGTCGGGAGAATATCCTGATGAAGAAAAATATAAAGTTTTTGAAAAAAGTACTTATTATGTTAATTCATAATAAGGAAATTGGCCTCGAACTGAATTCATAAATTTCTAATTAATCAATTAAAAAGGTCGAAAAAACTATTTTTATTTTTTATTTTTTAAATAAAAATTAAAAACCGAAAATGCGCATTATGCCTTGCTGGTCTTATCGAATTTTTTCAATAATTTTTATTCTTTGTAATTTACTTGTAAAAATTGTATCATCTTTCTTTGATTTGAAAATAATTTAAACAGAAAGTGATATTAATTTATGATGTTGAGTCAAACTAAAAATAACATTCATTTACTTAAAAATAACAGATCAACTAAAAACATTTCCCCCATTCATCTTAAACACATTGACACGGTGCAAAAATATAATTTAACTAGCGGGCGCAACCCGCTACGTTGTTAGCGTGCCTTAAAGTTTAGGGGGGGGGCTGTGCCCCCCCGACAATTTTTTTTAAATTCGCTTTTTATTTAAAGTACAGTTTTTATATAGTAAAAGCCTTCACCCAGTCACCACAAATAAATAATTCTGCACAACAATGGGTTTAAAATAAATAAATATTTGATTACTTTTTTTCATGAAAGTGGATTGTTAGTAATGAATCCATAATAAATTGCAGTATACGTGTGTATGTTAAGATAATTTGGTAAAGTGCGAACTTAGGTAGATAGACCCGTAAGTAGTTTTGTTCATTTGTGTTTTGAATGAAAATAAATAACGTAAAGCAGGGTTGTTAGCGTGCCTTAACGTTTTTTTTTTAATTCCAGTTTATGTAAAGGTAGACCTGGCAATTCAAGTAAATTCACAAATTCAGTTGGAAAATTTACTGCGTCGGTTTCTTCCACCGGTGCTTCGTTACATGAAGTTTAAATATCGGAATATATAAGTTCCATTCCTTTTCTAAGGTTTTTTCTCTTTTAGAAAATTTGTTTAACTTTTTGGAGAGTATGTTTCAATGCTACATAAGTTTCATATTCCGTGGATAGTGTTTGAACAGGTAATTCCCTCTTCCAATCCATTTGCATTGTCTATAATTTCAATTCCACTCGTTCAACGTTTATATCCATTTCATTCCACTTGTGTAGTGTTTCAATTCCACTCGTTTCCTATTTAGTTTCTTAATTTTAGTGTTCCATATACACTTGTTCTTTAAGTTTTAGGTTTCTAGCTAAAGACGCAGACGTTAAGAGGGAGGGGCAATTTTCCCCTTTTGAACCACCATTTTTACCACGTTCCTGTCCAAAGTCCTAGAGATGCCTTGTCGATAAGTTAGCCCATACTCCAAGGAAAACATATTATATATTACAGGTTTCTAGCCGAAGGGTTCGGTTAGGCCATCAAGGGGGAGAATTATTCCGTTTTTACCCCTCCCGGTAGGAATTTCCAAAAATTCCATCTTCGAACACGTCTGCGTTGGAGGAGGAACCTATTACATACATAATTTTAGGTCTCTATATCCAGCAGTTTGGCCAGGCTATCAAGGGGGAAGTTTTTTCCGTTTTTACCCCTCCCGGTATGAATTTCCAAAAATACCGTCTTAGGGGACGTCTACGTTGGAGAAGGAACCCAAATACCGAATTTAAGCTCCCTAGATCCAGCAGTTTGGCCAGGCCGTTAAGGGGGAGACTTTTCCTGTTTTTGAACCTACCTGTGGAAATTTCCAAAAATCTCATCTTAGCGGATGTCTACAATAGAGGAGGAACTTTAATACCAAATTTCAACTTCCTACCTCCAGTGGTTTGGGCAGGCCTTTAAGCGGCACTTTTCGCTTCATTAATCCCCATTTTTGCAATGTCCCTGTCTAAAAAGCACATTCCCGGTAAGTGAGCCCATACTCCAAGTAACATATGTTTTACATTTCAGGTTTCTAGCCAACTTTTACTATTTGTGCCCCTCTCGGTAGGAATTTCCGAAAATCCATCGACAGGAAATTTCAGCTTCCTAGTTCCAGCATTTTGAGCAGGCTGTCAAGGGGGACACTTTTTCTTTTTTGTCCCTCCCGGTTGGAATTAGGCTGGAAGAGGAACCTAAGTACCGAATTTCAACTTCCTAGTTCCAGCAGTTTGGAAAGGTCGTTGAGGGGCCACTTTCCCTTTTTGAGCCCCCATTTTATAACGACCCTGTCCAAAATTCAAAAAAGTATCTTTCTAATAAGTTAGCCCTTACTCCAGGGAGCCACATTTTAAGTTTCAGGTTTCTAGCCGAAGGGGTTTTTACAGGCCCCCAAGGTGAGGCTTTTCTTCTTTTTGCCCCTCCCTTTAGGAATTTACAAAAATTCCATCTTCGCGGCTATCTGCGATGGATGAGGAAGATTCATACCAAATTTCAACTGCATTGCCTAAGCGGTTTGGGCAGACCGTTAGTGGGGACATTTTTCCCTTTCAACCACCATTTTTACTATGTTCCTGTTCCAAAATAGAAAAATTACGTTACCGGGGAATTAGTCCTACTCCAAGGAATACATATTTAAAATTTTAGGTTGGCCAAAAGGGATTCGGCAGGCCGTCAAGGAGGAGACTTTTCCCCTTATTTCCCCTCCCGATAGGAATTTCAAAAATTCCGCCTAAGCGGACGCCTACACAGAAGGAAGAACTCACATTCCGAATTTGCTTTTGGGATATCCTATAGGGAATTAGTCGATGTCTACTACAGTGGAGGAACCTTTATACCAAATTTCAACTTCTTACCTCCAGGGGTTTGGGCAGGCACTTTTCCAATTTCTGAGACTGTTTATTGGGAGACTTTTCCCCTTTTTGCCCGTTCCGGTAGGAATTTCCAAAAATCCCGTCTTAGCGCACGTCTATGCCGAATATCAAGAAACCTTGTTTTAGTGTAGATATCCGTAGGGGAGGAAAAATAGTAGTTTTTTTGAAATTATACATATATTATTTTAAATGGTACTTTTTGGAAAACGAAATTTTTTGGAAAAAGATACTTTGTTTTTACAAAGTACTTTATTTGTACTTTTTTAGAAAAGGTATTTTTGTTTAAAAAGGTATTTTTTTTTTGGAAAAATGTATTTTTTTTGGAAAAATTTATGTTTTTTGGAAAAAGGTACTTTTTTTGGAAAAGGTACTTCTTTTGGAAAAAGAAAATTTTTTTAGAAAAAGGTACTTTTTTTGGGAAAAGGTACTTTTTTTGGAAAAAGGTACTTTTTTTGAAAAAGGTACCTTTTTTTGAAAAAGGTACTTTTTTTTTGGAAAAAGGTACGTTTTTTGGAAAAAGGTACTTTTTTTGGAAAAACGTACTTTTTTTGGAAAAACGTACTTTTTTTTGGAAAAAGGTACTTTTTTTGGAAAAACGTACTTTTTTTGGAAAAACGTACTGTTTTTGGAAAAAGGTACTTTTTTTGGAAAAAGGTACTTTTTTTGGAAAAAGGTACTTTTTTTGGAAAAAGGTACTTTTTTTGGAAAAAGGTACTTTTTTTGGAAAAAGGTACTTTTTTTGGAAAAAGGTACTTTTTTTGGAAAAGGGTACTTTTTTTGGAAAAAGGTACTTTTTTTGGAAAAACGTACTTTTTTTGGAAAAGGTACTTTTTTTGGAAAAAGATACTTTTTTTGGAAAAAGGTACTTTTTTTTGGAAAAAGGTACTTTTTTGGAAAAAGGTACTTTTTTGGGAAAAAGGTACTTTTTTTGGGAAAAGGTACTTTTTTTTAGGAAAAGGTACTTTTTTGGAAAAAGGTACTTTTTTTGTCCCCTTTTTGCCCTTCCCGATAAGAATTTCCAGAAATGCCGTCTCAACGGACGTCTACACCGGTCGAGGAACCTACATACCAAATTTCAACTTCATAGTTTGAGCAGGCCGTCAAGGGGGAGACTTTTTGCCCGTCCCTGTAAAAATTTCCAAAACTCCCATCTTGGTGGATGTCTACGATAGTGGAGGAACCTTTATACCAAATTTCAACTTCCTACCTCCAGCGGTTTGGGCAGGCCGTCAATGGGGGCCTTGTTCCCCATTTTAACCCCCATTTTTACAACGTCCCTGTCCAAAATTCCAGAAAGTACTTTCCAGAAAAGTTAGCCCATACTCCAAGGAACACATATCTTAAATTTCAGCTTTCTAGCCAAAGGGGTTTTGGCAGGCCGCCAAGGGGGAGACTTTTCCCCTTTTTGCCCGTTCCGGTAGGAATTTCCAAAAATCCCGTCTTAGCGGATGTCTACGCCGAAAGAGGAACCTACATACCAAATTTCAACTTCCTAGCTTCAGCGGTTTGGGCTGGGCGATGTTGAGTCAGTCAGTCAGTCACGTTATTCTTTTATATATAGAGATAACATACATTTAAATTTAACGGTTCGTTGTAATTCAAAAATCTGTGTTTATCCAATGACTATATAGACTAAAGACAAGCCACCAGCCTCAACTGCTGTTAAAAAGTCTCTTTAATTTTATAGCAAACTGGTTTTAAGAGAAACAGTTTTTAGTGTTTTTTTAACGCTATTTTTTATTATTAATAAGCAAAATTTTGTGCTAATTATACAAAACTAATGCAGAGAACATATCAAACAACACAAGTGCACTTTACAATTTAATTAAAATTGCTTAAAAACAATAAAAATAATTAATTAAAAATACCACTTTTTCAGGTTTTTTTGTTATTTTACATTGAAACTCTCTTAAAACCAGTTCAGTTTTTCAGATGAGAGCCGTGGATAGTGTCTGGTTTATCATACACAGAGTTGAATAGAATCAGCTGAGATATCTTAAGAATTAAGGTTCAAAGCAAAAAAAGTGTAATAATAACAAAAGGATAAAAATAGCATTGTTAAATTTCGTTGATGTTAGTCTAATTTGAGTTGTTGATAACAAACTCGATTTGCTTTCAACAGTCACATAAGTAGACGATTTGCAAAATATTGACCCACTCGAAGGCGAAAGGCACTGATGATGGCTTTGTAGCGAAAGCCGAAAATGCGCATTCTGCCTTGCTGGTCTTATCGAATTTTTTCAATAATTTTTATTCTTTGTAATTTACTTGTAAAAATTGTATCATCTTTCTTTGATTTGAAAATAATTTAAACAGAAGGTGATATTAATTTATGATCTTGAGTGAAACTAAAATAACATTCATTAAAAACCAACACTTTGAAAAACAAATTTTAAATAAAAAAATTTATGTAAACTTAAAATAATGTTTAAAATTACCGATTTTATGGAAAACGAGTAAAAAGGTTAAAGTCGGGCATGCCGACTATACAATACCCTACACCAGTCTGGTGTATTGTTTGGATCCGAAATTCGAATGGGTTAAAATGGGGCTTGTGTCAAAATTTTCTATAATGTTAGTCAGCGCACCAAATTTCATTAAAATATCCCTACGGGGAATGAGGAGTC
The DNA here is from genome assembly GCA_949987735.1 of Leucophora obtusa. Lineage (NCBI taxonomy): Eukaryota > Metazoa > Arthropoda > Insecta > Diptera > Anthomyiidae > Leucophora > Leucophora obtusa. The sequence goes on along the minus strand of OX465295.1, from coordinate 288,882,876 downwards.
AATTGCCCTCCAAGGACCTATCCCGTGACCGGTCAACCGAAGGCATATTACTAAATTAGTACAAATATGAACAAAAGAAAATTAAATAATTTTCTAAGTATTTTCTGATCCGTTATTTTCACTGTTGCTTTTAAAAAAACTTGACCGATACCGAAATAAAAAACAAAATTCGCGGCATATTTTGAAAAATTTATTTTATTTATTTTACTCTTTTATTTATTTTTAACTTTGTTTTTTCACGATTTGCTTATTTTAGCTCTTATTTTAAAATTCTATAATGTTTTGCTAAGAAATTTTAAGTTTTGTATTTTCAACGTTTTTTTAATGTTAAAGTTGTTTTAGTTTTAACAATTGGTATTTCATTTAAGTTTTCTTTTTAACTTAAGGGGAATTTTTTAAGTTTTTATTTATATTATCAGAGGTTTTGAGGTAATTTTCTAATTTTTAATTGATTTTTTAATTTAATTATGGCCAACTCAAAAAACAAGTCAACTGCCATTAAGGGACCTATCCCATGACCGGTCAATCGGGGGCATATTCAAGGCACTTCCACCATATTTGTGTGTGTGTTAATGTTGTTTTCTTTTCTATTTTTTTCTTTGCCATGTTTTTTTTATTTGCTGTGTGTGTGTTTGCTTTTTCTTTCTCTTTTTTATTTGAACAGAAACGAAAAACATAAATTAACCATCAGCCAGCCATCACGCATAAGCAACGTTAGCTCAGACGGTAGAGCGTTTGCCTTACAAGCAGAAGGTTGTGTTATCGAGCCCTACTTCAACGCCAAGTAGATTATTTTTAATTCTTAATTTTTTATTAGTTTATTTGAAAAGCTATTTTTAGACACACCACCTTACTGCCACAATGTGTCTAAAATGTGGCAATTGGTCATTTCCAATGACAACGCCATGTTAAAGTGATATGTCTGTTTCAAACAAAAAGACCGATCAGCGACCGGTCTCCGCCCCCTTGGGACCTATCCTGCGTGTCATCTGGGACCGGTCCCTTTCCCCGTAGGGATCTTAATATTTGCGACCTGCAGTTTGTAACCAAGCCAATTTTGGGGGGACCCTTATATGGGCACTAGTTCTAAACATGGACCGATGTTCACCAAAATCAATAGGCTTCGTCCTTGGGCCAACATAGGTCTATGTACCAAATTTCATCAAAATATCTTAATATTTGCGACCTGCGGAGTATAAACAGTATAATTTTGGTAGGACCCTTATATGGGCACTAGGGCTAAACACGGACCGATGTTCACCAAAATCAATAGGCTGCGTTATTGGGCCAATATAGGTCTGTGTACCAAATTTCATCAAAATATCTTAATATTTGCGACCTGCAGCATATAAACAGTATAATTTTGGTAGGACCGTTATATGGGCACTAGGTCTAAACATGGACCGATGTTCACCAAAATCAATAGGCTGCGTTATTGGGCCAATGTAGGTCTGTGTACCAAATTTCATCAAAATATCTTAATATTTACGACCTGCAGCGTATAAACAGTATAATTTTGGTAGGACCCTTATATGGGCACTAGGTCTAAACATGGACCGATGTTCACCAAAATCAATAGGCTGCATTATTGGGCCAATATAGGTCTGTGTACCAAATTTCATCAAAATATCTTAATATTTACGACCTGCAGCGTATAAACAGTATAATTTTGGTAGGACCCTTATATGGGCACTAGGTCTAAACATGGACCGATGTTCACCAAAATCAATAGGCTACGTTATTGGGCTAACATAGGTCTGTGTACCAAATTTCGTCAAAATATCTTAATATTTACGACCTGCAGCGTATAAAGAGTATAATTTTGGTAGAACCCTTATATGAGCACTAGGTCTAAACATGGAGCGATATTCACCAAAATCAATAGGCTGCCTTATTGGGCCAATGTAGGTCTGTGTACCAAATTCCATCAAAATATCTTAATATTTACGACCTGCAGCGTATAAACAGTATAATTTTGGTAGGACCCTTATATGGGCACTAGGTCTAAACATGGACCGATGTTCACCAAACTCAAACTTGTTCGTCCTTGGGCCAACATAAGTCTGCGTAGCAAATTTCATCAAAATATCTTAATATCTGCGACCTGTAGAGTGCGCACAAGATTGCATGGACAGACAGACAGACGGACGGACGGACGGACAGACGGACATCGTTAAATCGAAATAAAAAAAAATTCTGAACCGATCGGTATACTATGAGGTGGGTCTACGACCAATATTTTTTGGTGTTACAAACATCAGCACAAACGTATAATACCCTGACCACATAGTGGTGTAGGGTATAAATAGCTCTAACAAATATAGCTTAAAATTCTTATATTTTTAAGATCAGAACTTGTATTTAAACTAAATTTTGCTATCTTTTCAAATAAAAAACATGCTCTGGCTTCTTTTTGGTTGGCCTAGTGATAAATATTTTTCCAAATTTCCAAAAAAATCTAGAACGTTTAGAAATAATGATAATCATAAATTATTACTGCGCTCAAACAAAAAAGTCTGTAATAGCTACTGAAAATTTTGCTGTTATTACGGGAATTTAACTGTTTTGAGTCCAGCGTTATTTCTTGCTAATTTTAGCAACACATGTCTGTAGTACAATAAAATTAGTAGTCGCTACTAAATTTTAGCATATATGTTATAAACTGCAATTTAAAATCAATCTGCTGAAACTAGCAAAAAAGTGTACTAAAAAATAAGCACACCACGGCTAAAATCTCATTCAAATATTTATTTTGTTTTGAGTTTAAAATTAGTTGTTTTTACAAAATGTATTGACAACAGACATACATATAAATAGTACCCAAAGGGTACTTTTATGTAATTGTTGCTTTCAAAAAGGAGTTGATTTATAGCTGGTTTTACCAAATCAGACAGTTCATATATGAAAGTACAAAATTCTCGTCCCGTTGATTTTTTGTACCTTATGTAATGTCTCGGTTTGAGTAAGAAAGTTATCATTTTCTTATTGCGGACAACTGAGGAGTAGAGTGATGTCTACGAAACAATTGTATTGTCTATCATGAAAATGATCAACCGCTTTTTGAAACAACAAATAAAAATCTAATATGACAATATCATATTAGAATTTGGACTTGAGGTGGAAGAATATTCTAACTAAATATATGAAAATATAGAAAGTCCGAAAAAACAATTTTTGTATTTTTTAATGCAAAAATTAAGATAATTGTTAAAAAATAAATAAAACTGTAAAATCTAAAAAAAATAAAATAAAATTTAATAAAAAACATATTTTTTTTCTTTCAATTGTAAAAAATCTATAATTACTAATTTGTAATAAGAGAATAGCAAAAGTGATTACTAAAAAAAATTGTACTAAAAATCAGTAAAAAAAATATTAAAGTGCGATTGGAAACTGTTTACAAATTTTTTTACTAATTTTTTTATCTGAGTGTGTTACGTAATAGTTTTTGTTTTGAAGTAATGGAAAAAGTCAGTAATTATTAGTAACTCATTACTTTTAAAATAACGCAGAAAGTAAGTCGGTGTCATTACTGGGAGTGTGAAAATTATTGACATGTTATTACCGTTTCTACATTGGGATATTCCTAAATTCTGCATTTACTTTCACTGCTTACTTAAGACACTCTATTGTTGTTGATAATGTTATTTGCACTCTTCTTCTAACTGATTTCGTTTAGTTGTTATTATAAATTTCGATTGTTTTATTAATTTTTTTTTATGTAGATGTGATAAAAACGTGAATTCACAAAATAAAATTTAAATAAAAAAATACTGAGCTATGTAATAAAATTAGCACTTGAAACATTAAGCCAAAAGTAAAATGATGATTGTGAGTTGTGCGAGTTGAGAAGAATACCCAAATAGATTAATTGGTATTAAATTAAATATTTAAATGTTAGTGGACACATTTAAAGGTAGACATACTCGTATATGCCAGAATAAAAATTGCCTGTTACGAGACCTTAGAATCTTTTAAGTAAAAAGCAACGAACCTGAAAGAAAATATATTTTAAAATACTTAAATAAATATGTAAGAATCTGAAGTCAATTTTGTGAAAAATAAAATCATATCGGGTCCACATTACGTAAATATATTACGAATCACACTTATTCCAAACCTAAAAAAAATATATATATAAATGAATATACCACATTAAACTACTTTACTGATTTTAACACAGCAACACATTATAGTCCAAAACAGAGCTGAAATTTTTTTACACTGGAGTACACTGTTACAAATAAATGTCAAAGTCCCCACCGATCCTATATGTGCTAAAAAAATTATTCAAGGTCAAAAATATGGGTTTTTTCTTTTTTCTCATAAACGGTAAGTGCTATCGTAAAATTAAGTTCACAAAAGTTTTAGATCAAGGAATTGTACACAAAAAATTTTAAAACACGTTTTCTCCTAAGGATCACCATTCCTCAGATATTGCGGTTCAAAAATTTAAAGAAGTCGTATTATATATATAAGCTGCACACAAAGGTGAACCTTATTTTTCAACTTGCAGTTTAAGGCCGTGGCACAGTGCTTTCTCCCATAGACAAAAAAATTATGACTCCGATTTGGACGAAAATATTTTTTTTGTATATGTATATACTAAAATTACTTAGTCTTGTAAATATTATCCCTTCTGGTATAACTCATTCTGTCTACACTAGAGGTCGCTTAATTTTGAACATAGAATGTAATGAAAAAAGATGAATTTTTTGGATCTTACAAAAAAAAATTGGTAAAAATTAATTTTTAGAGGTATTTTTAAAATTTTTCTTCTTTTTAAATATTTGAATATATTTGAATCAATAAAAGATAATAAAATTGCAAAAAATCTGCAATTCCCATTATCAAATTAATATTTGAATTTTTACAATATTTTTGCTGGAAGCATAAAAATATCAAAAGTTAAATGGAACTTTAAAAAAATTATGTTAATTGATTTTAAAAATTGAAATTTTTTGTCATGCTCTTATAATTTTGTGAAAGAAAAAGTAAAGAAAAGAACCTATTCCTTAATTGAATTATAAAAAAAAAGTTTCCAGGTGTCAAAAACTGTATTTTTCTAATTTCATCTTTTATGGGTTACGAAAAAGTTTCCAACTTTCTTAGATTTAAAAAAATTGTAAAATGTTTTTTTCAAAATATTAAGGTAATATTATTTAAAAAAAAGTATAAACTTTGGCAAAAATTCATTAGCTACACAGAAAAAATTATTGCCAATAAAATTACTCAAACCGAAACATTACATAAGGTACAAAAAATCAACGGGACGAGAATTTTATACTTTCGTATAAAATTGAGATATACTGAAAAAATTAGACTTCACTAACGAATATCGCAACCATATTGCCATGTTGAACTGCTGATAGATATAATGATTTTTATTTGAAGTACAATATCATAATAAATTTATTTGCAAAAAGTGAACATTTTTTTCATTTTTCAATTAAAATTTTACAAAGAAATTTAACGGATATAATGATTGTCTTAATAGATCCGAATTCAATTAAATTTTTAATTTTATTTACAAATACTTTAATTGAAACTCCATTTTAATTTTTTCTGTGTATTTCATTACTAAATCCCTAAATATACCTAATTTTTGGTTAAAATTCTAAAAATTACCAAAGTTTGATAATATATTAAAAAAAATTATGTTAATTAATTTTCATATTATTATTTTTTTTGTTAGGAATAGACCTTTAGTTATTATGTATATTTAAAAAAAAAATATCTACCAATTTTTTTATAGAAATAAAAAAAAATGCTTTTTTTACCAGCTGATAAAAAACAAAATCTATTTTTGAATTTTGGGAGCAAATTCACTAAAGTATCATCGCTAAAATTTAAATATTTTTTGAACTGGTATGTCAAAAAAATTTAGTGAAATTATTAATTTTACCACAAAACTCATATAAAAACTAAAAATTTTAATTGAAAAGCATTTTGTAGATAACACTGTACAACAAATTCAAATTTTTTCCAAAAATAAATAAGATCCTAACAACTACATGGGACCAAAAAAAAAAATATTCGTGTATCGGCGTTTTAAAAGTTCACATCTGGTGCTATGTTTTTTTAGGGGGGTCAAAGTTTCCCCCTTTGGCAAATGTTTATTGTAAACTAGTATAGGAATCCATCTGAAACTTCCATTTTAGGTATAGGATATGTTGAGCGGACTTATGCAAAATACTACGACGAATAATTTGACCCCTTTTTAAAAAGAAACAAGAAAGAAAAGAAAAATGTTCCTCATAGTGCTTTACATAAGTTCGCTAAACATCCTATACCTAAAATGGAAGATTCCCATGGTTTCTCCCTAAAATCCAGCATTGTGGGACATTTGAGCGCCAATTATGAATAAGTACAAAATTAACCCTTAAACACATTTTAAGTTTTTACTTATTACTGGCACTGAAGTTAAATTTTCAATGCTGATGTCTTCAGAGACTTAGAGTAGAATTTCATGACAAATACTTTTGCGGAACATTTTAACCCTGTAACTCTTCAACTTACGGGTCGTTTTTGTCCGTTTTAAAAAGGGTCTAAAAATTCCATTTAATTAAAGAGTTAGAAGGTTAAAATGTTCCAAAAAAACATTCCTCTTAGAGTTTTACATAAGTTCGCTCAACATACCCTATACCTAAAATGGAGGATTCACATGGTTTCCTATTTATTTTTTTTTTGTTTTAGAAAAATCATTTTAAGCGTTTAAAACGCATTTTTTATGAGAGGCATTTTTTTTTTATTAATTAATCGATTTTACCCAAATTTGGCAAAAATATAGCTTGACCTTATATCAATTTACATGCTAAATTTCATGGCAATTAGGTTTTATAAAGATTTTAAGATAAAGGATATACGGCAGGACTAAATAAGAGCCCTTGCTTCGATTTTGATAAAAATAGACACAAACTTTTCCAGTTTTATATGTATCTTAATGGATACTTTTTGTAATTTTACGTCCATTTATGTAGCTAATATAATATTTTGAAATTTCAGGACCTATGGGAGGTGGGCGTGTCCTTGGCCCGATATTTCCAAAAATTAAAATTTTTCTTAACTAAGGAGTTCTATGTCAGTGTACCAAATTTCAAAACTCTGTCTCCACTCATTCTACGTTTGTCCAATCGTTATATAGCAGGGGTGGCAAGACTTTTTTTGCTTGCCGAATACAGACACATTTTTTTGTAAAAATTTGTCGCTGCCACCTTAAGTATATTTTGTTTTTAAAAACTTTTAAAATTGCAAGATGACAAAGCAAATTGTGGTAAATTCTTTGTTGTTGTTTTTCTTTTTTCTTTGATATTTTGAATGTTTAATAACGCTCTTAGACGAGAACAAGAAATTCTCACTGAGTTTGTAATTTAACTTAACAAATATTTTCAGAAGTTCTAAAAACATCGTCCCTGACGAGTTCATTAGGCAAGAATGAAATCCGGATAGGGACATGCCTCCAACAGATTATTTTTCACAATTTGTAAAATACGTTTGGGATTTTAGCATATTTAATCCTTTTAATGCAATTAATGTATGTCCCGATAAAAATAAAAATAAGAAACTAATATGCAAGTGCTTGAGCAAATTTGAATGTTACTGACACTTTAGAAAACATTTTTTTCTATTGGCGTTTATACATGAATGGATGTCACTAAATTGCTAGATCTGTCAAAACAACAGAGTAGTATATTGGAAGATGACAAAGCAAATTGTGGCAAATTCTTTGTTGTTGTTTTTGTTTTTCCTTTGATATTTTGAATGTTTAATAACGCTCCTAGACGAGAACAAGAATTACTCATTGAGTTTGTAATTTAACTTAACAAATATTTCCAGAAGTTCTAAAAACATCGTTCCCTGACGAGTTCCTTAGGCAAGAATGAAACCCGGATAGGGACTTGCCTCCAACAGATTATTTTTCACAGTTTGTAAAATACGTTTCGGATTTCAGCATATTTAATTCCTTTAATGGAAACATTTTCGTTAACAACTTTTATAATTTTGTCCGCGTAATTGTTATCGAAACAAATTTTTCGCATTCGTAAATCTTGCAGGTATTGTAATAAAAAAATCCTCATATAAATTCTGATTTTTCTACTTTTTTTTATTTATAATTACACTGATAGAAATAAATAGTTATAAATATCAGAAAACTTAATTGAAAATTAAGAAGTGAGATCATAAAAATGTTAACACACATTTTTGCCTATAACTTTGGTTTAAAGGTTTACAGAATGGACGATGAAAGAAAAGTGTGTTCAAAAATAATTAAATATTTTCAACAAAACCAAACACGGACATACAAACAAAATTACCAAAAAAAACTAATATATGCCGCCAAATAGTTTCAAAAGTGGTAAAAAGGTATCTGGAACACCTAACAATTGAAAGGAAGCCGGGAACAGGAACAACGACTTGTTATCGTAACACTGGTAAGGCATATAAAGTTAAAAGCATCCTTAAGAGAGCTCCTAACACATCTGGCAGAAAAACAGCTCGGTTAGCGCAATGCTCGGACTTTTTTGTATGTAAAGTGAAACGTAAGGCAGGACTAAAGTCCTACAATGTTCAGAAAGTTCCCGAAAGAAACGCTTTTAAAAATTTGGAGACCAAAACCAGAGCTCAAAAATTGAAATCAAATTTTATACAAAAATACAACTGTTGTGTAATGGACGACGAAACTTGTGTCCTGGCTGATTTTTCGCAGCTCCCTGGTCAAGAATTTTATGTTTCCGTTGTTCGAGGAAATGTTGCGGAAAAATTAAGGTCAAAAAAGCGAAAAACGAAATTCCCTAAAAAATCCCTAGTATGGCAAGCCATATGTAGCTGCGGCCAAAGAAGCCAGTCATTTGTGACATCTGGCTCTATAAACATCGAAATTTATATCAAGAAGTGTTTGCAGAAGAGACTACTTCCATTTTTGAGTCAGCACAATGTATTCACTTACCTTTGGTGCGATTTAGCATATTGTCACTACAGCAAGAAAGCGCTGGAGTGGTATAATGATAGTAATGTGGTTTTTGTATCAAGAGAGGCAAATCCACCAAACTGCCAGAAGCTCAGGCCAGTGGAGAGATATGGGGCTCTTGTTAAAAGAGAATTAAAGGGCACAAAAAAGGACTCCCAGGACATGAAAGATTTCAAACGTAGATGGACCACCTGCTCTAAAAAGGTGACAGGAACTACCATAAAAGCCTTAATGGGAGGGATTCCGGAAAAAGTCGATAACTTTGTTCGTAGTGGTTAGTATTTCATGCGGTTTTTTTTGTTTGATTTTGTATTAAATTTCATTTGGATATTAGAAGGTTAGATTGTTAATTACATACATTCAAAAAGAAATCCAAAAAAAAATTTAGAAAAATAAAACCTTTATGGTGGTTTAAATCTACTAATATTCAACAACGTTTAATAAAACTTTAGATATTTGAGCTCGATGTCAATGATTTTATTATAAATATTCTCTTTATAAATCAATATTTCGACATTCTTTGAATACCATCCTCAGGATTCTTCCAGTAAATGTTTATATAACCAAATTTTAAGCTATAGTTGTGTATACATCGACGTCTGTTGCAGTACAGTAATATTCTCCTTATAATATTTATAATAAAATAACTGACCTAGAGCACAAATATCTGAAGTTTTATTAACAATTGAAAAGGTCGAATAAATAACTATTCAACAATATTTATTTTTATTTTAGCAGAGTAAATTGTCATTTGCAATTAACTGAAATATATCTAAAATTTTTGACCTAGAGCACAAATATCTGGAGTTCTATTAACAATTGGAAAGATCGAATAAATAACTATTCAACAATATTTTTTTTTTTAGCAGAGTAAATTGTTATTTTCAAATAACTAAAATACATCTAAAATTTTGTAAATTTAACAGATTTTTTCTTGGTGTTTTTATTTTACTAATATTTGGCAAAAGGGTTCAATCGATTCGAGCATTTTTTCTTAAGGGACCTTTTGAACCCATTTTTTTTTTTTTGGCAATTTTAGCAAAAAAAAAAAACTTTTCTGTCACTTTTTAATTTCTTCAATTCTGGAGCCTTTTCTAAACGAAATATTTAAAATACTATCAATCTATTTTTAGAAGGCTAAGAAATTTTTAATAACTTTTTTGATTTATTAATGAATCTATCGCAGAGAAGTTTCGACACTTTTAATCCGAAATACTTTCGAAAGAATGAATTTTTGAGTTATTAACCACAATTGCGTAAACAAAAAATAGTTTTAAGATGCGTTTTTTTAATAATTTTAAAAGAAAATTTTTAGCATTTACGTTTTAAAGCATTATTGCAGCGAAAATATTTACGTACATTTTTATACATACATATTATTTCTCTGGTCTTCCAACAAAAATTAATTTTTTTACAACATTCAACAAACGTCGCATGCCACCAAAAATCCGCTCACGTGCCACTACTGGCACGCGTGTCATAGTTTTGCCAGCCCTGTTATATAGGATCAAGCACTGTGCGTTGCCCCTTGGAAATGTTCGTTTGGGTATTAAAATACATCAAGCAAAAAATTAAGGCGATCGTATAACGGAAACACGTGCCGCATCGGCCCTGAAGTCAAAATTACTTTTGTTTGGCTTTTTTGAGAATACTAGCTCTTAAGTAACTGTTTTTCTGGAAAATGTCAAAGGGAGAAATAAAAAAGAGATATTTTTGACCATTGACCTTGAATAATTCTTTTGGCAGATGTGGGATCGATTTTTGACATTTTATTTGTAACAGTGTACTCCAGATATGTACCAAATTTTAGCCTGAACTATAACCGCATAATTTCGGTTACCATCCATGGCATTTATTATTTAAAAAAGTATCGTAAAGTCTTTAAAAAGTATTTTTTGGCAATAGCTTTAGATTTTGGGGGTGTATTGAAATTTCTGAAAATTGTAATATGATCTACTCAACCACGACTATTACAAACACTAGGTCATTTGAAAAGTATATTCAATTTTTTTTTATTTTGTTTTGTAACACTGTTTAATTAGTCCCATGTATCGTAAATTACATAATTTCACAGTGTCGCTGTGGATGGTATTCAAACACGTTTACTTGCTTTTGAGTGGATGTATGAGAGTAGAGTGGCTCATTTCTCATAAAGTTTTCTTGATAAAAATTTATAAACGCGCAAAAGTTATGTATGCATTCATAACATAATTTGACTCCGATCAGACATTATCTTCTGTCTACGCTTTGAGCGTAAAAATTTTTATTATTTTTTTTCTTTTTAATACAAAATATTCACCATAATTATGGACTTATATGGCTCTTTTAAAAATTTTACTAACTCAAACTTTAGAAAAAAAAAAATAATCGAGATATCGCTTCATGAATAAATACTGGCGGATTTATTAAATACTGTGGCTTTTTAGGATACTTGGGGGGAAAAATAATTCCCTAAAGAATTCCTTCCTAAGTAATAATTTTTCAATAATTTTAAATTAAAATGCGTGTAAAACTAACCGGTTACCTTTGAATCTATTCTCGAACAGATTCTTCTGCCCCGGTTCCCTGCAACAGGTTCTAGAAATGCTTCCTGGGAGTAAAATTTTTTCTTTCACTTTCCAGCACAAGTTCTATAACTGGTTCTAGGACCAGTTTGTATTTGTATTTATTTATTTTGGCTTTCTAATACAACAAGACATAATCTCTATATATAAAAGAACTAGCGGGCGCAGCCCGCTACGTTGTTAGCGTGCCTTAAAGGTTAAGGGGGGGAGGGCTACGCCCTCCCCCCCGGGGGGCTGCGCCCCCCACAATTTTTATTAAATTCGTTTTTTTATTTAAAGTTTTTTTATTTAAAGCCTTCACCCAGCCACCACAAATAAATAATTCTGCACAACAATGGGTTTAAAATAAATAAATATTTGATCACTTTTGCTCATGAGAGTGGATTGTTAGTAATGAATCCATAATAATTTGCAATATACGTGTGTATGTTAAGATAATTTGGTAAAGTGCGAACTTAGGTAGATAGACCCGTAAGTAGTTTTGTTCATTTGTGTTTTGAATGAAAATAAATAACGTAAAGCAGGGTTGAAAAGCATTTTATAATATTAAAAATAGCGGGCAAAGCTACGTTGTTAGCGTGTCTTAAAGTTTTTTTTTTTAATTCCAGTTTATGCAATTCAAGTAAATTCACAAATTCAGTTGGAAAATTTACTGCGTCGGTTTCTTTCACCGGTGCTTCGTTACATGAAGTTTAAATATCGGAATATATAAATAAGTTCCATTCCTTTCCTAAGGTTTTTTCTCTTTCAGAAAATTTGTTTAACTTTTTGGAGAGTATGTTTCAATGCTACATAAGTTTCATATTCCGTTGATAGTGTTTGAACAGGTAATTCCCTCTTCCAATCCATTTGCATTGTCTATAATTTCAATTCCACTCGTTCAACGTTTATATCCATTTCATTCCACTTGTGTAGTGTTTCAATCCCACTCGTTTCCTATTTAGTTTCTTAATTTTAGTGTTTCATATACACTTGTTCTTTAAGTTTTAGGTTTCTAGCTAAAGACGCAGACGTTAAGGGGGGGCGGGCAATTTTCCCCTTTTGAACCACCATTTTTACCACGTTCCTGTCCAAAGCCCTAGAAATGCCTTGTCGATAAGTTAGCCCATACTCCAAGGAAAACATATTATATATTACAGGTTTCTAGCCGAAGGGTTCGGTTAGGCCATCAAGGGGGAGAATTATTCCGTTTTTACCCCTCCCGGTATGAATTTCCAAAAATACCATCTTAGGGGACGTCAACGTTGGAGAAGGAACCCAAATACCGAATTTAAGATCCCTTGTTCCAGCAGTTTGGCCAGGCCGTTAAGGGGGAGACTTTTCCTGTTTTTGACCCTACCTGTAGAAATTTCCAAAAATCTCATCTTAGCGGATGTCTACAATAGAGGAGGAACTTTAATACCAAATTTCAACTTCCTACCTCCAGCGATTTGGGCAGGCCTTTAAGCGGCACTTTTCGCTTCATTAATCCCCATTTTTACAATGTCCCTGTCCAAAAAGCACCTTCTCGGTAAGTGAGCACATACTCCAAGTAACATATGTTTTACATTTCAGGTTTCTAGCCAACTTTTACTATTTGTGCCCCTCTCGGTAGGAATTTCCGAAAATCCATCGACAGGGAATTCCAGCTTCCTAGTTCCAGCAGTTTGAGCAGGCTGAGAGGAACTTAAGTACCGAATTTCGGCTTCCTAGTTCCAGCAGTTTGGACAGGTCGTTAAGGGGCAACTTTCCCTTTTTGAGCCCCCATTTTATAACGACCCTGTCCAAAATTCAAAAAAGTATCTTTCTAATAAGTTAGCCCTCACTCCAGGAACCCACATTTTAAGCTTCAGGTTTCTAGCCGAAGGGGTTTTTACCGGCCCCCAAGGTGAGGCTTTTCTTCTTTTTGCCCCTCCCTTTAGGAATTTACAAAAATTCCATCTTCGCGGCTATCTGCGATGGATGAGGAACATTCATACCAAATTTCAACTGCATTGCCTAAGCGGTTTGGGCAGGCCGTAATTGGGGACATTTTTCCCTTTCAACCACCATTTTTACTATGTTGCTGTTCCAAAATAGAAAAATTACGTTGCCGGTGAGTTAGTCCTACTCCAAGGAATACATATTTAAAATTTTAGGTTGGCCAAAAGGGATTGGGTAAGCCGTCAGGAGGAGACTTTTACCTTATTTCCCCTCCCGATAGGAATTTCAAAAATTCCGTCTAAGCGGACGCCTACACAGAAGGAGGAACTCACATACCGAGTTTTCTACGCCCTCCCCCCCGGGGGGCTGCGCCCCCCACAATTTTTATTAAATTCGTTTTTTTTATTTAAAGTTTTTTTATTTAAAGCCTTCACCCAGCCACCACAAATAAATAATTCTGCACAACAATGGGTTTAAAATAAATAAATATTTGATCACTTTTGCTCATGAGAGTGGATTGTTAGTAATGAATCCATAATAATTTGCAATATACGTGTGTATGTCAAGATAATTTGGTAAAGTGCGAACTTAGGTAGATAGACCCGTAAGTAGTTTTGTTCATTTGTGTTTTGAATGAAAATAAATAACGTAAAGCAGGGTTGAAAAGCATTTTATAATATTAAAAATAGCGGGCAAAGCTACGTTGTTAGCGTGTCTTAAAGTTTTTTTTTTAATTCCAGTTTATGCAATTCAAGTAAATTCACAAATTCAGTTGGAAAATTTACTGCGTCGGTTTCTTTCACCGGTGCTTCGTTACATGAAGTTTAAATATCGGAATATATAAATAAGTTCCATTCCTTTTCTAAGGTTTTTTCTCTTTCAGAAAATTTGTTTAACTTTTTGGAGACCCGTGTAAAAAAGTTTAGATCTGACCAGATCTTTTTGGTTCTCAATAGATATGATTGAATCTAATTAGATCCTGTACCAGATCACATCAAATATGATCAGATATGGCATATGTGATAATATCTTATGGCAAGATCTGATCAGATCTAGTGCCAAATTTGTTCAAATCTAATGTGATCTGGACAAATTCGCCAGATCTGAACAGATCTAATTAGATCTCAAATTTGTCCCCAATTTTGAGATCAAATTAGATCTGGTAAGATCTACGAAGATCTGGCCAGATGTGCCTAGATCTGATCATATCTAATTAGATCTCAAATTTGTCCCCAATTTTGAGATCTAATTAGATCTGGTAAGATGTGCTGAGATCTGAACAGATCTGATCATTTTTACACGGGGAGTATGTTTCAATGCTACATAAGTTTCATATTCCGTTGATAGTGTTTGAACAGGTAATTCCCTCTTCCAATCCATTTGCGTTGTCTATAATTTCAATTCCACTCGTTCAACGTTTATATCCATTTCATTCCACTTGTGTAGTGTTTCAATCCCACTCGTTTCCTATTTAGTTTCTTAATTTTAGTGTTTCATATACACTTGTTCTTTAAGTTTTAGGTTTCTAGCTAAAGACGCAGACGTTAAGGGGGGGGGGGGCAATTTTCCCCTTTTGAACCACCATTTTTACCACGTTCCTGTCCAAAGCCCTAGAAATGCCTTGTCGATAAGTTAGCCCATACTCCAAGGAAAACATATTATATATTACAGGTTTCTAGCCGAAGGGTTCGGTTAGGCCATCAAGGGGGAGAATTATTCCGTTTTTACCCCTCCCGGTAGGAATTTACAAAAATTCCGTCTTAGAGGACGTCTGCGTTGGAGGAGGAACCTACTACATACATAATTTTAGGTCTCTATATCCAGCAGTTTGGCCAGGCCGTCAAGGGGGAAGTTTTTTCCCTTTTTACCCCTCCCGGTATGAATTTCCAAAAATACCATCTTAGGGGACGTCAACGTTGGAGAAGGAACCCAAATACCGAATTTAAGATCCCTTGTTCCAGCAGTTTGGCCAGGCCGTTAAGGGGGAGACTTTTCCTGTTTTTTACCCTACCTGTAGAAATTTCCAAAAATCTCATCTTAGCGGATGTCTACAATAGAGGAGGAACTTTAATACCAAATTTCAACTTCCTACCTCCAGCGATTTGGGCAGGCCTTTAAGCGGCACTTTTCGCTTCATTAATCCCCATTTTTACAATGTCCCTGTCCAAAAAGCACCTTCTCGGTAAGTGAGCACATACTCCAAGTAACATATGTTTTACATTTCAGGTTTCTAGCCAACTTTTACTATTTGTGCCCCTCTCGGTAGGAATTTCCGAAAATCCATCGACAGGGAATTCCAGCTTCCTAGTTCCAGCAGTTTGAGCAGGCTGAGAGGAACTTAAGTACCGAATTTCGGCTTCCTAGTTCCAGCAGTTTGGACAGGTCGTTAAGGGGCAACTTTCCCTTTTTGAGCCCCCATTTTATAACGACCCTGTCCAAAATTCAAAAAAGTATCTTTCTAATAAGTTAGCCCTCACTCCAGGAACCCACATTTTAAGCTTCAGGTTTCTAGCCGAAGGGGTTTTTACCGGCCCCCAAGGTGAGGCTTTTCTTCTTTTTGCCCCTCCCTTTAGGAATTTACAAAAATTCCATCTTCGCGGCTATCTGCGATGGATGAGGAACATTCATACCAAATTTCAACTGCATTGCCTAAGCGGTTTGTGCAGGCCGTTAGTGGGGACATTTTTCCCTTTCAACCACCATTTTTACTATGTTCCTGTTCCAAAATAGAAAAATTACGTTGCCGGTGAGTTAGTCCTACTCCAAGGAATACATATTTAAAATTTTAGGTTGGCCAAAAGGGATTGGGTAAGCCGTCAGGAGGAGACTTTTACCTTATTTCCCCTCCCGATAGGAATTTCAAAAATTCCGTCTAAGCGGACGCCTACACAGAAGGAGGAACTCACATACCGAGTTTCCTTTTGGGATATCCTGTAGGGAATTCCAAAAATACAAACTTAGTCGATGTCTACTACAGTGGAGGAACCTTTATACCAAATTTCAACTTCTTACCTCCAGTGGTTTGGGCAGGCACTTTTCCAATTTGTGAGACTGTTTATGGGGAGACTTTTCCCCTTTTTGCCCGTTCCGGTTGGAATTTCCAAAAATCCCGTCTTAGCGCACGTCTATGCCGAATATCAAGAAACCTTGTTTTAGTGGATTATATACTATTTTAAATGGTACTTTTTGGAAAAACGAAATTTTTTGGAAAAAGATACTTTGTTTTTACAAAGTACTTTATTTGTACTTTTTTTGGAAAAGGTATTTTTTTTTAAAAAGGTGTTTTTTTGGAAAAATGTATGTTTTTTGGAAAAAGGTACTTTTTTGGAAAAGTACTTCTTTTGGAAAAGGAAAATTTTTTTAGAAAAAGGTAGTTTTTTTTAGAAAAGGTACTTTTTTTGAAAAAGGTATTTTTTTGAAAAAATGTATGTTTTTTGGGAAAAGGAAAATTTTTTTAGAAAAAAGGTACTTTTTTTGGGAAAAGGTACTTTTTTGGGAAAAGGTACTTTTTTTGAAAAAGTTATTTTTTTGGAAAAATGTATGTTTTTTGGGAAACGGTACTTTTTTTTTTGGAAAAGGTACATTTTTTTAGAAAAAGGTACATTTTTTGGAAAAAGGTACTTTTTTTGGAAAAAGGTACTTTTTTTGGAAAAAGGTACTTTTTTTGAAAAAAGGTACTTTTTTTGGAAAAAGGTACTTTTTTCGGAAAAAGGTACTTTTTTTGAAAAAAGGAATTTTTTTTGGAAAAAGGTACTTTTTTTGGAAAAAGGTACTTTTTTTGGAAAAAGGTACTTTTTTGGAAAAAGGTACTTTTTTTGGAAAAGGTACTTTTTTTGGAAAAGGTACTTTTTTTTGGAAAAAGGTACTTTTTTTTGGAAAAAGGAACTTTTTTTGGAAAAAGGTACTTTTTTGGGAAAAAGGTACTTATTTTTGGAAAAAGGTACTTTTTTTGAAAAAAGGAATTTTTTTTGGAAAAAGGTACTTTTTTTGGAAAAAGGTACTTTTTTGGAATAAGGTACTTTTTTTGGAAAAAGGTACTTTTTTTTTGGAAAAATGTACTTTTTTTGGAAAAAGGTACTTTTTTTGAAAAAAGGTACTTTTTTTGGAAAAAGGTACTTTTTTCGGAAAAAGGTACTTTTTTTTGGAAAAAGGTACTTTTTTTGGAAAAAGGTACTTTTTTTGGAAAAAGGTACTTTTTTTGGAAAAGGTACTTTTTTTGGAAAAAGGAACTTTTTTTGGAAAAATGTACTTTTTTTGGAAAAATGTACTTTTTTTGGAAAAAGGTACTTTTTTTGAAAAAAGGTACTTTTTTTGGAAAAAGGTACTTTTTTCGGAAAAATTTACTTTTTTTTGGAAAAAGGTACTTTTTTTGGAAAAAGGTACTTTTTTTGGAAAAAGGTACTTTTTTTTGGAAAAGGTACTTTTTTTGGAAAAAGGTACTTTTTTTTGGAAAAAGGAACTTTTTTTGGAAAAAGGTACTTTTTTTGGAAAAAGGTACTTTTTTTGGAAAAAGGTACTTTTTTTTGGAAAAAGGTACTTTTTTTGAAAAAAGGAATTTTTTTTGGAAAAACGTACTTTTTTTGGAAAAGGTACTTTTTTTGGAAAAAGGTACTTTTTTGGAATAAGGTACTTTTTTTGGAAAAAGGTACTTTTTTTTGGAAAAAGGTACTTTTTTTGGAAAAAGGTACTTTTTTGGAAAAAGGTACTTTTTTTGGAAAAAGGTACTTTTTTTGGAAAAAGGTACTTTTTTTGGAAAAAGGTACTTTTTTCGGAAAAAGGTACTTTTTTTGGGAAAAGGTACTTTTTTTTGAAAAAGGTACTTTTTTTGGAAAAAGGTACTTTTTTTGGAAAAAGGTACTTTTTTGGGAAAAAGGTACTTTTTTGGGAAAAGGTACTTTTTTTGGAAAAAGGTACTTTTTTTGGAATAAGGTACTTTTTTTGGAAAAAGGTACTTTTTTTTGGAAAAAGGTACTTTTTTTGGAAAAAGGTACTTTTTTGGGAAAAAGGTACTTTTTTTGGGAAAAGGCACTTTTTTTGGGAAAAGGTACTTTTTTGGAAAAAGGTACTTTTTTTTTCCCCTTTTTGCCCCTCCCGATAAGAATTTCCAAAAATGCCGTCTCAACGGACGTCTACACCGGTCGAGGAATCTACATACCAAATTTCAACTTCATAGCTCCAGCAGTTTGAGCAGGCCCTCAAGGGGGAGACTTTTTCCCCTTTTTGCCCGTCCCTGTAAAAATTTCCAAAACTCCCGTCTTGGCGGATGTCTACGATAGTGGAGGAACCTTTATACCAAATTTCAACTTCCTACCTCCAGCGGTTTGGGCAGGCCGTCAAGGGGGGCCTTTTTCCCCCCATTTTTACAACGTCCCTGTACAAAATTCTAGAAAGTACTTTCCAGAAAAGTTAGCCCCTACTCCAAGGAACACATATCTTAAATTTCAGCTTTCTAGCCAAAGGGGTTTTGGCAGGCCGTCAAGGGGGACACTTTCCCCCTTTTTGCCCGTTCCGGTAGGAATTTCCAAAAATCCCGTCTTAGTGGACGTCTACCCCGAAAGAGGAACCTACATACCAAATTTCAACTTCCTAGCTTCAGCGGTTTGGGCTGGGCGATGTTGAGTCAGTCAGTCAGTCAGTCAGTCAGTCAGTCACGTTATTCTTTTATATATAGAGATAACGTGACTGACTGACTGACTGACTGACTGACTGACTGACTGACTCAACATCGCCCAGCCCAAACCGCTGAAGCTAGGAAGTTGAAATTTGGTATGTAGGTTCCTCTTTCGGGGTAGACGTCCACTAAGACGGGATTTTTGGAAATTCCTACCGGAACGGGCAAAAAGGGGGAAAGTGTCCCCCTTGACGGCCTGCCAAAACCCCTTTGGCTAGAAAGCTGAAATTTAAGATATGTGTTCCTTGGAGTAGGGGCTAACTTTTCTGGAAAGTACTTTCTAGAATTTTGGACAGGGACGTTGTAAAAATGGGGGGAAAAAGGCCCCCCTTGACGGCCTGCCCAAACCGCTGGAGGTAGGAAGTTGAAATTTGGTATAAAGGTTCCTCCACTATCGTAGACATCCGCCAAGACGGGAGTTTTGGAAATTTTTACAGGGACGGGCAAAAAGGGGAAAAAGTCTCCCCCTTGAGGGCCTGCTCAAACTGCTGGAGCTATGAAGTTGAAATTTGGTATGTAGATTCCTCGACCGGTGTAGACGTCCGTTGAGACGGCATTTTTGGAAATTCTTATCGGGAGGGGCAAAAAGGGGACAAAAAAAGTACCTTTTTCCAAAAAAGTACCTTTTCCCAAAAAAAGTACCTTTTCCCAAAAAAAGTACCATTTTCCCAAAAAAGTACCTTTTTCCAAAAAAAGTACCTTTTTCCAAAAAAAAGGTACCTTTTTCCAAAAAAAGTACCTTATTCCAAAAAAAGTACCTCTTTTCAAAAAAAGTACCTTTTTTCAAAAAAAGTACCTTTTTCCAAAAAAAATTCCTTTTTCCAAAAAAAGTACCTTTTTCCAAAAAAAGTACCTTTTTCCAAAAAAAGTACCTTTTTCCAAAAAAAGTACCCTTTTCCAAAAAAAGTACCTTTTTCCAAAAAAAGTACCTTTTTCCAAAAAAAGTACCTTTTTCCAAAAAAAGTACCTTTTTCCAAAAAAAGTACCTTTTTCCAAAAAAGTACCTTTTTCCAAAAAAAGTACCTTTTTCCAAAAAAAGTACCTTTTCCAAAAAAAGTACCTTTTTCCAAAAAAAGTACCTTTTTCCAAAAAAAAGTACCTTTTTCCAAAAAAAGTACCTTATTCCAAAAAAAGTACCTTTTTCCAAAAAAAGTGCCTTTTTCCAAAAAAAAGTACCCTTTTCCAAAAAAAAGTACCTTTTTCCAAAAAAAGTACCTTTTTTCAAAAAAAGTACCTTTTTTCAAAAAAAGTACCTTTTTCCAAAAAAAGTACCTTTTTCCAAAAAAAAGTACCTTTTTCCAAAAAAAGTACCTTTTTCCAAAAAAAATTCCTTTTTCCAAAAAATGTACCTTTTTCCAAAAAAGTCCCTTTTTTAAAAAAAGTACCTTTTTCCAAAAAATGTACCTTTTTCTAAAAAAATGTACCTTTTTAAAAAAAAGTACCGTTTCCCAAAAAACATACATTTTTCCAAAAAAATAACTTTTTCAAAAAAAGTAAATTTTCCAAAAAAAGTACCTTTTCCCAAAAAAAGTACCTTTTTCTAAAAAAATGTTCCTTTTCCCAAAAAACATACATTTTTTCAAAAAAATACCTTTTTCAAAAAAAGTACCTTTTCTAAAAAAAAGTACCTTTTCCCCAAAAAAAAAGTACCAAAAGAAGTACCTTTTCCAAAAAAGTACCTTTTTCCAAAAAACATACATTTTTCCAAATAAAACACCTTTTTAAAAAAAAATACCTTTCCAAAAAAAAGTACAAATAAAGTACTTTGTAAAAACAAAGTATCTTTTTCCAAAAAATTTCGTTTTTCCAAAAAGTACCATTTAAAATAGTATATAATTTCAAAAAAACTACTTTTTTTCCTCCACCCACGGATATCTCCACTAAAACAAGGTTTCTTGATATTCGGCATAGACGTGCGCTAAGACAGGATTTTTGGAAATTCCAACCGGAACGGGCAAAAAGGGGAAAAGTCTCCCCATAAACAGTCTCACAAATTGGAAAAGTGCCTGCCCAAACCACTGGAGGTAAGAAGTTGAAATTTGGTATAAAGGTTCCTCCACTGTAGTAGACATCGACTAAGTTTGTATTTTTGGAATTCCCTACAGGATATCCCAAAAGGAAACTCGGTATGTGAGTTCCTCCTTCTGTGTAGGCGTCCGCTTAGACGGAATTTTTGAAATTCCTATCGGGAGGGGAAATAGGGTAAAAGTCTCCTCCTCACGGCTTGCCCAATCCCTTTTGGCCAACCTAAAATTTTAAATATGTATTCCTTGGAGTAGGACTAACTCACCGGCAACGTAATTTTTCTATTTTGGAACAGGAACATAGTAAAAATGGTGGTTGAAAGGGAAAAATGTCCCCACTAACGGCCTGCCCAAACCGCTTAGGCAATGCAGTTGAAATTTGGTATGAATGTTCCTCATCCATCGCAGATAGCCGCGAAGATGGAATTTTTGTAAATTCCTAAAGGGAGGGGCAAAAAGAAGAAAAGCCTCACCTTGGGGGCCGGTAAAAACCCCTTCGGCTAGAAACCTGAAGCTTAAAATGTGGGTCCCTGGAGTGAGGGCTAACTTATTAGAAAGATACTTTTTTGAATTTTGGACAGGGTCGTTATAAAATGGGGGCTCAAAAAGGGAAAGTTGCCCCTTAACGACCTGTCCAAACTGCTGGAACTAGGAAGCCGAAATTCGGTACTTAAGTTCCTCTCAGCCTGCTCAAACTGCTGGAACTAGGAAGCTGGAATTCCCTGTCGATGGATTTTCGGAAATTCCTACCGAGAGGGGCACAAATAGTAAAAGTTGGCTAGAAACCTGAAATGTAAAACATATGTTACTTGGAGTATGTGCTCACTTACCGAGAAGGTGCTTTTTGGACAGGGACATTGCAAAAATGGGGATTAATGAACCGAAAAGTGCCGCTTAAAGGCCTGCCCAAACCGCTGGAGGTAGGAAGTTGAAATTTGGTATTAAAGTTCCTCCTCTATTGTAGACATCCGCTAAGATGAGATTTTTGGAAATTTCTACAGGTAGGGTCAAAAACAGGAAAAGTCTCCCCCTTAACGGCCTGGCCAAACTGCTGGAACAAGGGATCTTAAATTCGGTATTTGGGTTCCTTCTCCAACGTTGACGTCCCCTAAGATGGTATTTTTGTAAATTCATACCGGGAGAGGTAAAAAGGGAAAAAACTTCCCCCTTGACGGCCTGGCCAAACTGCTGGATATAGAGACCTAAAATTATGTATGTAGTAGGTTCCTCCTCCAACGCAGACGTCCTCTAAGACGGAATTTTTGAAAATTCCTACCGGGAGGGGTAAAAACGGAATAATTCTCCCCCTTGATGGCCTAACCGAACCCTTCGGCTAGAAACCTGTAATATATAATATGTTTTCCTTGGAGTATGGGCTAACTTATCGACAAGGCATTTCTAGGACTTTGGACAGGAACGTGGTAAAAATGGTGGTTCAAAAGGGGAAAATTGCCCCCCCCCCCCTTAACGTCTGCGTCTTTAGCTAGAAACCTAAAACTTAAAGAACAAGTGTATATGAAACACTAAAATTAAGAAACTAAATAGGAAACGAGTGGGATTGAAACACTACACAAGTGGAATGAAATCGATATAAACGTTGAACGAGTGGAATTGAAATTATAGACATTGCAAATGGATTGGAAGAGGGAATTACCTATTCAAACACTATCAACGGAATATGAAACTTATGTAGCATTGAAACATACTCTCCAAAAAGTTAAACAAATTTTCTGAAAGAGAAAAAACCTTAGAAAAGGAATGGAACTTATGTATTCCGATATTTAAACTTCATGTAACGAAGCACCGGTGGAAGAAACCGACGCAGTAAATTTTCCAACTGAATTTGTGAATTTACTTGAATTGCCAGGTCTACCTTTACATAAACTGGAATTAAAAAAAAAAACTTTAAGACACGCTAACAACGTAGCTTTGCCCGCTATTTTTAATATTATAAAATGCTTTTCAACCCTGCTTTACGTTATTTATTTTCATTCAAAACACAAATGAACAAAACTACTTACGGGTCTATCTACCTAAGTTCGCACTTTACCAAATTATCTTGACATACACACGTATATTGCAAATTATTATGGATTCATTACTAACAATCCACTCTCATGAGCAAAAGTGATCAAATATTTATTTATTTTAAACCCATTGTTGTGCAGAATTATTTATTTGTGGTGGCTGGGTGAAGGCTTTAAATAAAAAAACGAATTTAATAAAAATTGTGGGGGGCGCAGCCCCCGGGGGGGAGGGCGTAGCCCATCCCCTCCCCCCCTTAACCTTTAAGGCACGCTAACAACGTAGCGGGCTGCGCCCGCTAGTATCTTATAAATGACAGCATTAGAATCAGACAAGTTATACAGTAATAATAAATTAGATTGTGGTTAAAAGAATTAAAAAATAAAAATAAAAAAAATTTTAAAAATTTTAAAAAATATAAATATAAAAAGAAATATGAAAATATATGTATGAAAAAAATAATAAAATAAAAAACAGTTATTAAATAAAAAAATTGATTTACATAATAATAATACAAGAAATTAAATGAAAATGAAAATCAAATGAAATGAAATAAAAAAAAAAAAAATATTTATGAAAAATATTCGGCAAGTAATTTTCAAAATCTTATTGCGTTGACTGTGGTCTGCAAATTATTTGGGAGTTGGTTCCAGAGATGTATGGGGAATATAAAAAACTGACATTCGGAAGCATGGTCACGATGACGAAATTGGGTTATGCCCTTGCCTCTTGGAGATATAAAGAATTGTAAACGATCGTAAAGATATTTTGGCTCCTTTGTAATAATGATTTTATGAATGAAAATAACGATTCTGAACTTAAGATAGTCGAAAAAAGACATATTGAATAAACGGGTGGAATACTGGGATATATGATCAAATCTTTTTAAACTATAAATGTAACGGATTATGTTATTGTAGAAGCAATCTGTTCTAGTTAGGAGGAAAAAAACCTATCTCAAATAGTTTAAACTCCATACAAAAATAACTGGTTTAGAACATAAATTAGAACCAAAACTAATGCAGTATAAAGTGTTCTGCAACGATTTGTTTGGATTTGACTTTCTACTGGGTATGATCAAATTGGGGACTGGAAATATTGTCAGATCGGAGCTGAGTTTTAGTTGAAGCTGAGTTTCTGTTATGAGTACACACACAACTTATGTGAGATATTAAATTTTGCTCAAAACGACTTTTTTATAACTGAGCCACTCTAGTATCTATGAATTATAAACTGCAGCGGATTTCATATTCAAAGCGCTGCAGAGTGCTGTGAATTTGATATACGCATTCATATGTTGTTTAAATTTTTTAACTTTAAGTCTTTTAATACATGTTGAAGTGAAGAGTCAAACAAGTCAAATTGCAAGCGTCAAGTTTTATGTTTTATTATTTGTTAACCTCATTCCAATATAAAATGTAAACATCTTCAAAATGTCTTCATCCAATAAATATATATTTCAATGTTTTTTTGCTGAATTTTTCGCTACTGGCATTAACCTATTTGTGGGTTGTATGGGCTGTATGGAAACGCCACTTAAATCCATTAATAATTTTCAAATTAGTTTACACATGGCTTTAGTGATAATGATAGCGATACAATGTTTTGGTCATATTTCCGGAGGTCATCTTAATCCGGTCGTAACTGTGTCAGCGTACATAAATGATGTCGTTAAATTACACATGGTGTTCATTTATTTCCTTGGTCAACTTTGTGGATCTATAGCTGGTTTTGGACTTTTGAAGATTATATCATCATCAATGAAAGAGAATTTTTGCATGATTTTACCCAGTACGGAAATTAATCGATTGCAAATATTTATTATCGAATTTGTTATCACTAGTATTTTAGTTTTTGTGTGTTGTGCCGTTTGGGATTCTCGTAATATTAAATATCAAGATTCAGCACCGCTACGTATTGGGCTTACAGCGGGTTGTTTAATTTTTTCAGCGGTAAGTTGTCGCAATTTATATTATTTATAAATTTTTAACTAATGTTTTTTTATTTAAAATTAGATAAATTTAAGTGGCGCTTGCATGAACCCAGTACGTTCTTTTGGACCAGCATTATGGCATTTAAATTTTGAATATCAGTGGATATATTGGCTGGCTCCTCTATCTGCATCTGTATTTACAAGTACTATTTATAAGTATGGTTTTAAAACTAATTTGACAAAAGGTTTACATAAGGCTATTCATTCACCAGAATAAATTTGGTTAAAAAATAAGTTTGTATATATCCATACAAGGGAAAGAAGTGTTGGGAACAATTGATTTTTCTTATCAGTTGCTTAGCATTTATATAAAAAAATCAGTGTACGAATGTTTTATTCCCATGTATGGTATGTAGTACGATACAGCAGTGTGTATCGAAGTCAGCCTTTGCAAGAATAGGGCAGGAGATAGTAGATAAGCTGTGAATAGATGTAAAAATATTTTTTAGAATTTTCAGCCAAATCGGATTTGTTATTTTACTTCAGCTATTCAATTTTTTTTTACGAGAATTATTTGTTCAGTCTCTCGATTTAACGAGAAAAAATTTACATTGTAATAGAAAAAAATTTGTGATATCTGCAGCTAATTTAAAGTTCAAATCCTCTCAAAGTTATGAAAATTTACTTTTCTTCAAACTACTTGCTGTAGAGTTGGCAAATTTTGTGTGACCGAAATATTTTTCGTGAAATAATTTCGGTTTTGAAAAAAAAAACATTTTTCTTGTTCCAAAATTTCAAATATTCAGATGAATTGGGATAATTAGTTCTAAAACTTTTCAAAGATAATTGCTACATCTATCCATAATTTGCCTGCTACTTACACTCATAGAAATAAATCTGTAAGAATAGCAGAAAAAGCAACTAAAAATTAGTTAAAAATTATATTGTAGAAAAAACTGTTAAATTAGCAGATTTGTTTTGTTAAATGCTAGTAAAGTAAGAACAGCAAAAGTAAAACTATTAAGTTTACAGACTTTTAGTTACATATGAGTTAGCCTTTAGTGAATTGAAAATGACAAATTATACTGTAAAGTCTGCAAAAAATGTTGCTAAGTATTTGTAAACTAAAAATAGCAAAACAAACAGTTTTATTTTTAAATTTTTTGTTATTTGTTATTTTTAAGCTAAATTTAGTTGAATGCAAACAGCAGTCTATCCTGTTAAATTAACAGAAATATTTGCTAAAAAAAAATTGTAAACTGCTGTTTTCAAAAGGCTCGATTTTTATTTGTACCAAAAAAAATAGAAAAAATTTTTTTTCGTGATTTTTTATAATTCAGCAGCCATAATTCGTTACGAGAAAGAAATTAGTCTACATAAAATCATTCATGCACACAAATTTTAAATAATTCTTACTCGCGCGAGTAAAATGAATTTTACTCCCACTCTCTAATCAACCGTATTTTAATAAAACCCATATATAAATTTTTTATAGGGGATAACATTTATCGTTTTTTTTAATCAGCTGGATTTAGAATTTTTCATACAAAAAGGAGATTTACTAAATCCAAAAAAAGGGTGGATAAATCCACAATAAAAGCACAAATATATGAAACAGCCTACTAATTTAATTTCAGAAAAAAATACGAATGAAAATTAAAAGAGAAACAAAAAAATTGAAAAACTAACAAATAAAAGGTTTTTATTAAATTTTTTTCTATGAAATATGTTTACAAAAAAAACTACACTTCACCAAATACATATTTTCCATCTTGGACATGAAGAAATAGCTGAAATAGAAATAGCACTCTACACTCTACAGTAAGTAATTTATTTAAATACAATTAGTGAATATTAAATATTGCAATGGAATTTTTCAATTGTGTAAAAATATAAATTGAAGTGATAAAACTGAAAAGGCAGACTGTCTATCGCTGTTTTATATAAAATATAATTAAAACTTCAAAGTTAAAGTAACATCTTTCATCATCGAATTCGTTATTAAAAATTAGGGTGAAACAAGTGACGGACAGATAATTCTTCTTAAAATAGGGAGAATCTAACCCCATCTGTTGAGCACTTTTAGAACTACTTTTTGGATTTATTAAATCCAAGTGATTAGAAAAAGCGGTTATTATCTACCTGGCCGGAATCTTTTAAAAATTCTGTTTACATTTTTCTGTATTTCAAATGATATTTTCTGAATTTTAATTGATATTTTCTGAATTGCAAATGATATTTTCTGAATTTTGAATGATATTTTCTGAATTTTAAATGGTATTTTCTGAATTTCAATTCATATTTTCTGAATTTCAAATGATATTTTCTGAATTTCAATTGATATTTTCTGAATTGCAATTGATATTTTCTGAATTCCAATTCATGTTTTTCTGAATATCAATTGATATTATCTGAATTTCAAATGATATTTACTAAATTTCAAATGATATTTTCTGAATTTTAATTGATGATTTCCGAATTTCAAATTATATTTTTGGAATTTCAATTGAAATTTTCTGAATTTCAAATGATATTTTCTGAATTTCCAATGGAAATTCTGAATTTGA
Organism: Leucophora obtusa; assembly: GCA_949987735.1. NCBI lineage: Eukaryota > Metazoa > Arthropoda > Insecta > Diptera > Anthomyiidae > Leucophora > Leucophora obtusa. The sequence continues at coordinate 288,855,222 of OX465295.1, read as the reverse complement.
AATAACCTTTTCTGAATTCCAAATGGAAATTCTGAATTTTAATTAGTATTTTCTGAATTTCAAATGGAAAATCTGAATTTCAATTGATATTTTCTGAATTACAATTGCAAAATGTGTAGTATTTGGCTAAAAAATCTCCTAATTTGTATAAGTAAAATTATTTTCTGCTTATATTCATCAACATCATCATTTCATCATCATTATCATCATTTCATCATCAATCAGAAAATAATTTTACTTATATATTTTTACCTCTAGTTGCCACATTTTTTATCCGATTTTCGTAAGTAATACTTTTTTGGAAAGGCTGTAATATTATGTTGTTTACAACTTCATTAGTTGTTTCAAAAAGCCACCGCAAGATGGGGCTAATCTAGCATTTATTAGAAAATTGCAAAAAAATTAAATTTGGCGCCTCGAAAATGATTTTTTTTGATATGTCGTGGGGGAACTTTTTTTTCTCATGCCAAAAGCTATCCAAAAATCGATGGCACAATATCCATTGCTAAATCGACCCACCCTAATGCGTATGTTTGAACCCTACAGCATATAATAGCACAGTAAAAAGCATAAAATAGTAAACAATTTTGGCTTTAACCATAAATAACAGAATTTTAGATTATCGCAGCGTTGCCAAATATTGATTTCAAAATCTTAACGTCGGACTTTTTTTAAAAAAGCTTAAAAAATCACAAAGCAAAAATTTAAAAAAAATGTTCCTAAAATATGTGAGCTAATTATTTTTTAAATTTGTGATTACCCAGCAAAAAAAAATTGCAAGTAGTGCTTTTCAAACTACTTCTTTCAAAGCTTCACAAGTATCCGTTAGTGTATTTTTACTGCTTTTTTAGAAGTTATTCTTGTTGTTTTTGTTTTTTCTTTGATATTTTAAATGTTTCATAACACTCCTAGACGAGAACAAGAAATTTTCATTGAGTTTGTAATTTAACTTAACAAATATTTCCAGAAATTCTAAAAACGTCGTCCCCTGACGATTTCCTTAGGCAAGAATGAAATCCGGATAGGGACATGCATACAACGGATTATTTTTCACAATTTGTTAAATACGTTTGGGATTTTAGCATATTTAATTTCTTTAATAAAAAAATCACTTTTTTCATTGCTTCCCAAATACCTGTTATTACATTTTTACAGCTTTTTTCGAATTACATCTGAACAACTTCAAACCATCACTTCTTTCATTGCTTCTCAAGTATCCGTTATTACATTTTTACAGCTTTTTTAGAATTACTTCTGAACCACATCCAAAAAATCACTTAAGTATTGCTTCTAAAGAGTAATTGCTCTAAAAGTGATCGTAAAAAGTGAATTTGGTATCATTTGGCATTTCAATATTTTTTTATTTTTTTATTTTAATTTTGTTTATTCTATTATTTTTTTTTAATATCTATAATTAATTTGTTTAAATTCAATACCTTTTAATTTTTAAAAAATATGTATATATAAAAAAATGGTGAGAATTTGCTTTTTATGCACCTGTAAAAATAGTACTGAAAACAATATTGAATTGTAGTGCACCTTCTACACTTGTTTAATAAGTACTTTTATTAAAGAGAATAAGGAACAATATCTTGCAGTAACAAAGTGGTGTTTTTATGCCAGTCAACTTTCATATCAAACAATAGCTCAGTGGTAGAGCGCAAGACTAGCAATCGTGAGGTCGAAAGTTCGATCCCCGATGGCGGCAATAAAAAACTTTTGTATTATAAAAAAAGTATAATTTTTTTTGTAAAGATTTTTTTTTTAACTTTTAATTGGTGAAAAAGAGCTTCCTTTGCACTCGTTCAAAAAGTACTGAAAAAATGTTGAAGTGGGAGTATTCCTCTCCTATGACAACTCAATGTTAAAATCATTAGTGTTTATGTTAAAAAAGGAGAACATGTAGATCATCAATTATAGTGCTTTATTCACTGCTTCGGCATCTATTTTTTGCTGGGTATTTACTTAAATAGATTTTAATTGAGAAAAAATTTATTAAAGTATAATTTTTATTTAAAAATATAATTTTAAAATATCCGGATCCATTGGAGAATGTCAGCAGGTTAACTTTTCGGTGCGGCAATAAAAAATGCAGAAAAATTTTACATGGCCAAACCAATTTTTGTTAAAAAACTCGCACGATTTCTTAATTCAGGAGAATATGGGTTAATAAAATTTAGTAGAAAATTACTGATGAAGGCTTTTCATTAGGCCGTACCACCTTGCAGAAGAAATGTATCACTTGATTAGATATGATTATGGTGCCTATTCCTAATTGTGACTCATTGTGACCGTCTTTTTAAGACTGAGAGTCATTACTTTTCATACAAAACAACAATAAAATTCAAAAAATTCTAATTTTATTTGTCAATGTTATGATTGTATCGATACCAGGTCTTAATTTTTTTGAAGTTTTCAAACAAAAATTTGAATAAATATAATTTATTAAGACTTTGCAACAACAAATACATGGGGAATACAGTCATAACTAAGAATCACAGACTTTTCGTAGGAATAAGCACCTATATCAAGTTATATAATATTATATTATCACCATTTTTGATATGAGTAGCTGAGATGCAAAACTCGTTCGTTGCATATTAACTAAATTTTGGGAAGAAGCAAAAACTTGTTGCGGCTAATTAAATTAACAAAATTAGTTGAATGCTTTTAATTCTTAAATGTTATGCCATTCTTGATCAAAAACTCAATAGTTGTAAAATCGAAAATATTCTCACAAATCGCCTAAGATAATATTCTCACAAATCGCCTAATACTGGGGCATGAATTTTCAAATTTCGCAATACTGGGAAATAGTAGATATGAATCGACAGTGTTGGATAGCATATGAATCAAGCTTAACACAAACTTACAAATAAAATTGATTTTAAATGATTTCATTACACTATCTGTACTTTACAATAGTTGGATAGTTTTCTGTAAATACTTATTGGAACAAACATATTTTGTTCACGCACAAAGGATGAAAAATATTCTAACAAAATATGTCATCTTAACAGAAAAATTCCTCTATTATTTATACAGTGCCAACGAAAACAAAAAGTCTGCTCACTCCCTTCACACCACCAAGTCAGAGCCAGAAAGTGTCCTTTATTTCCATGTTATCTTAAAAAAAAAAAAAAACACTGAAATATATTTGTGTTTACCACTCGTTGTGTTACATGCTCTTATTACCAACCATGTCAAATCATTTGTATATAATTTAACATCCTTTTATTTATACTTTATTCACATTTTGTTATGTGATTTATGGCTTTTTGCCTTTTTTGGCATAATATTTAATAGTAGAGAATGGAATATTTTTAGTTTAGGAGTAGTGTCATCCTTCCATCTCCACCCCTGAAATTAAAGATATTTTAGTTTGACTTGTCAGTAGGTACATTTAAAGATGAATGTATGTTGTACGTTTGTTGTCTCAGCACTATAATATAATGTCCTTTCAAGATAGTTTTTTCCATATTTACTGATCATTTTATTTGATATTTTAGTTGCATTTTAAGTAATTGCTGACTTTCGACTTTAGAATTTGGATTGTTTATGTACGTGTATTGTTGCTGTTGTCGTTGTTGTTGTATTATGGGTTTGAAATTGGAATTGAATTATTAGTAGTTTTCGATTTGTAAATTAGATATTCAAACCACATGCTGTGTTTAGTAATGTTTCTTTATATCCGTTTTCTATTTGCGAAATATTTAAAATTATGCAACTCGATTCGATTTTGTATAGTCTGTAATAAAAAAGACGATGCCAATATAAGAAAATATTTTTGGCATTATTAAACAAATACATACCCTACTAAAAACCCAAGTAAAAAAGTTTTGATATAGTCATATATTATCATATAAAATTTTGTATAATTATATATTGGAACAAGATATAATTATTTTAAATTTTACGAAATTATATCCTAAATATATAACTATATCTTGTTATATATTGCACAATATATAGTGCTACATATTACAATATCCAATTATATAAAGACATATATAATTACATATGCCTCATATAATTATGTCTCCGGATAAAATTGTATCAAACCATATCTTATTCTATCAAATTAGATCTAATTGTGTCAAATTAGATCTAATATGATCATAACACCCCATGTGAAAATCGAAATATATATGAGCATACATGATCATACATTGGCTCGTATGTGATCATGCATGGGCATACATAGTCATATACGTACATGCATAGTTCAATGTATGACCATACATGATCTCATATATTTCCATATATAAAGGTGTACGTATATGACAATGTATACCCATGCATGATCATATACAAGTCAATGTATGATCATGTGTGTTCATATATATTTCGATTTTCACATGGGACGATCTAATTTAATACAATTAGATGTTCTCATTTTTCGGATATAATTATATATAATATCAAAAGTCATATAATTTTTTTTTAGTAGGGAAGCTATTATATGACTTTTGATATTATATATAATTATATCCGAAAAATTAGAACATCTAATTGTGTCAAATTAGATCGTATTATGATCATACTAGATCTAATTTGATACATTTAGATCTAATTTGATGGAATAAGATGTGGTTTGATTCCATTTTATCCGGATTTTGTCCTCATCCAAATGTATTAAATATAATATAATCATATCCAACTATATATAATTCGGTACAATTATACATAATTATATGAGGCATAAGTAACTATATATAGGTGTATATACAATTGGATATTGTAATATGTTGCACATGAGTATTATTAATGGGAAACTTCTACTGGCCAAGGACAGCCCAAAAGATTTATTTCCTTGTCCATCGGAGTATCAAGACGACTATTATCACTCGACAGGGGTAAGCTTAGGACCCTGACGGGTTACTTAACTGGGCACTGTGGGATCAGATACCAACTTCACAAACAGGGCCGGTCAGACACTGATATTTGCAGGTTTTGTGAGCTGGAAAGTGAGACATCGGAGAATATTCTCTGCGAATGTCCGAGACTGTGGAGGCTCAGATTTCCGGGTGACCATTTCGTGTCATCTTCGGACGTTTGGGGAAATTCTCCTAACGGGATTATTGGCTTTATTGGTAGCGTGAATCTCCAGGGAACTCTAGGCAGCACAAAAGATCTATATTGGTTGCGGTGCATAGTGCCTTCCTATCTTATCTAATCTATGAGTATTAGGGTCGACCTTATTTTTAAAATTGCGATTTAAGGTCCCCTCCTCCCCCTAGAAATGTGCCATTGGGTATAAAAATACACCATGCTTAAGGTGATCGTATAACTGGAACACGTGCCGCATCGGCCCTGAAGTTTGAAATACGATTTACAAGGCGAAAAATCCCTTTTTTGGTTTTTTTAAAACACTGCCTCTTAAGTAACTGTATTTTTGGAAAATGTAAATAGAATCATAATCTAGATTCTTATAATGTATAAAAATCGGTTAGAAAATATTTAAGTAATTGCAATTTCCTCAGACCATTGTATGGTTAAAATGAGATAAATTATGAAAATCGTAAAAAATAAAATATTTTTTTCAAAAATCTACAATTTTATACCCTAGTTTCATTTCTAAGACCCACAAATATTCAGATATAAATTTTGTGTCTCTTGGGATATGGTATGGCTAAAGATGGGATTTTTTTTATAAATTTGCAAAACTATAGTTTTAAATTTTTAGAATTTTGTTTAACAAAATATAAAAAAGTGGTCAACGCATAGGGTTTATTAAATACACATTAGAGAATAATTATAGAGCAATTCCATTTTATTTCAACGAACATTTTTTCGGTAGTGTCCGATTTTGATAAAACTTGGTGAATGTGTGTAGTAGTGTATGTATGTTCACTAAACGATTTTTAATTTTTTTGTTTTCGAAAACTGTGGCAACCCTGCAGCTTTGAAATACTGAAAATTGCAGGGTAGGCACTACACTTAAAATTTCATAACTTTTGTTGTGAGCAAGATATTGAAAAAATTCTTTTTGCGTGGGATTAGTGAAGTTTTTAGGTTTAAGAAATTTATTATTATTTTTTTTTTTTTAAATTTTTAAAATTTAAAAATAATAAAAAAAATTAAAATTTATTTTTTGAAAAAAACCCATTTTTTAAAATTTTTATATTTTTTGCACAAAATGCCACATATGTGTTCTAAACATCCTAAAAATTTCAGAGTGGAATGCCTCCTACTTTTTGAGATATATTAAAAAATGTACTGGTATGTTTATAAGAAATACTCTCTTTTACTAGTTGCTACGTGCCACTGAGTTAATAAGTTAAGTTTGCTTATATGCAATTCATTGGAAGCATTGTTTGTATTCATTGAAAATTGTTTTTGCTGATGCTTAAGAAGTTCCGTTATTTCAAAAACAAAACGATGAAAACGATTTAGATTTCTTTAATGTCTTTGCGTTGTTGAGTAGCTTTTTAATTGTTTATAGATTTTCGACAAGTCAACATCGTAGTAGTTTTATTCTCTGATAATAATTTTCAAAAACTATTTTATTTCAAGCAGTACACATTTGTTCACAGATTTTTAATTTGCTTAAAATGCCTTTTGGAAAAGTTTGTTGTAATCCTTTCCGAAAACTCAAGCATAAAACAAACAAAATAAAATGTGTTCGTAAAGTTTCGCAAAGTCTTAGGGAGCGTTTTCCACAATATTTGCATGGTCAATATATCTGTGCTTCATGTAGAATTGCTCTATTAGATCAAGCGAAGTCATTGATAAAGAAAAAGAAAAACGAAAACAATTTCGAAGATTTTGAAATTGACACGGTTGCAGGAACTTCTACATCAGCTTTAAAAGTTGCCAATGCTGATGAAAGTTTGTCTGAAAGTGATATTGGCTCACTTTCGGAAGAAACAACCGAAGAGGCTTTCAATGAAAAGAAGAACACAGCTTTTTTTTATTTGAATAAGTGCTTAGAAGCGCTAAATGAATCTCCCATTGAGTTTAAAAATAACTATTCTAAATATAAACAGGAAGAAATTTTAGGCAATATAAATTCCATATTTAGGAAAAACCTTTTTAGTTTAGAAAATATATCCTGCGATGGTGAAGATATTTTAAACCACTTAAAAGAGATTTACAATACTTCTGAAGATGATAAAGATAGACAAATTAAAATATTAACATCTTTGCCACATTCTTGGAGTGTTGGTAAAATAGAAAAAACCTTTTCAACTACAAACTATATGGCTCGTAAAGCTAAAAAACTAATTCAAAATGGCGATTATTATTTTTCTTCGCATCCAAAAAGACGATCCGGCCTCTCGACAGAGACAAAATCTATAGTTGAAGATTTTTATAGAAACAACAAAAACAGTCGCGTTATGCCTGGGAAAAAAGACTATAAGTCTGTTAAGAGTTGTAATGGGGAGAAAGAAAAAAACAGAAGAGATTGATGCTTTGTAATCTGAAAGAATTGCATAATTCCTTTCAAGAAGTTTATCCAACAGTAAAAATTGGATTTTCAAAATTTTCAGAGCTGAGACCACAAGAATGTATTTTGATTGGGGGAAGTGGCACTCATACAGTTTGCGTGTGTGCTATTCACCAAAATTCAAAACTTATGTTTATTGGGGGGAAAATCAAGGAATTGGCTGAAGAGGAAGTTATAGGTTTTCCCACTTACAAGCATTGGATTGCTCAATCTATTTGTAATCCAGCAACTGTACAATGCTATATGGGAAATTGTTCACTTTGTCCACTTTTACTTACCTTAAAGATGCCCTTAAAAACGCATATTCCACTAACAACACAGAAAACATAATATACAAACAATGGGTTCTTTTGACCATAACATCTCCATCTGACGACTTTGTGGACAAACTTTCTGAATGAATGATAAAATTAATTTTTCATAGTTTTGTGGCAAAAGAACAGAACAAGTTTCTTGATGAGGTAAAATCCAATTTAAAAATTGGAGAATTTTTGACTATCTGTGATTTTGCCGAAAATTACACATTTGTTATCCAAGATTGTATCATTGGACAAATTCTCAAGCCACTATACACCCCTTTGTGACATATTTCCGAAATGCAGATGGAAAAATAGATCACATAAGCTTTGTTGTCATTTCCGATATTTTGGAGCACAACACAGTCGCTGTTCATTTATTTCAAAGGAAATTTGTACAATTTATAAAAGAACATGTTAATGAAAACATTGACAAAATAATATATTTTTCTGACGGTTGCGCAGCTCAGTATAAAAATCGAAAAAATTTTGTAAATTTACTATACCATAAAACCGATTCTGATTGTGATGCTGAATGGCACTTTTTTGCGACATCACATGGGAAAGGCCCTTGTGATGGAGTTGGAGGTTCACTAAAAAGAGCAGCAGCTCTTGCCAGTCTTCAGCGTCCAATAGAAAATCAAATTGTAAATGCTACAGATTTATTTGAATACGCTAAGGGTTTGCCTAATATCAATGTAACATTCTGCACAAAAAATGAATATGAAGAAGAGGAAATAAAACTAAACACTAGATTTAAAAAATCTGTTGCAATTAAAGGAACACAAAAACTCCATTCATTCGTACCTATTTCAAGAACAGAAATAGCTGCCAAAACCTTTTCAAATTCAGTTGAAACTCCAAAACCTATTAAGATAATAAAATACTTATAAATACTTTTATATTTTTTCTCATATCTCGAAAAGATTCCGCAATTTTCAAGGTATTTAGAACGTACATGTGGCTATTTTTATAAGAAAAACTTTTTTTTTCCAAAAAATGAATTATATTTTTGTTTACATTTTTACATTTTTTAATATATCTCAAAAAGTAGGAGGCATTCCACTCTGAAATTTTTAGGATGTTTAGAACACATATGTGGAATTTTGTGCAAAAAATATAAAAATTTTAAAAAATGGGTTTTTTTCAAAAAATAAATTTTAATTTTTTTTTTTTTAAATTTTAAAAATTAAAAAAAAAAAAATAATAATAAATTTCTTAAACCTAAAAACTTCACTAATCCCACGCAAAAAGAATTTTTTCAATATCTTGCTCACAACAAAAGTTATGAAATTTTAAGTGTAGTGCCTACCCTGCAATTTTCAGTATTTCAAAGCTGCAGGGTTGCCACAGTTTTCGAAAACAAAAAAATTAAAAATCGTTTTGTGAACATACATACACTACTACACACATTCACCAAGTTTTATCAAAATCGGACACTACCGAAAAAATGTTCGTTGAAATAAAATGGAATTGCTCTATACTGAAAATTACACATATCCCTCTTTTAACTTAACAGTGACGGCGTTTTAAATTTGAAAATTTTAGAGAAAAGTGTGATTTTGGCCAAAAATTTAGATAATAGTATTAATTTTTTTGTGTTTTTCGCTAACTGTAACAAAATCAAAATTTTTTTAAAACTACGAAAACGTTAACCCTTTCTTTAGGAAGGTCAAAAGTGAAATTTTTAAAATTTTTTGATTTTTCCTTGAATGTATGTTAGATCGTACCACCTTACAGGCAAAAAAAAAGTGCGCGGTACACCCTCAAATATAACGTATTTTTGCAAGGCAATTCCAAATTTTTTTTCCCGTACTTAGGGGTTGCCTTTTTCAATTTTTTGTTATAGCTTCGGCATTTGCAGTCGCATTTTATAGTGTGATATATCGATTTTTTTGCCTCGAGGACACCAGTGTTTTGCTATAAAGGAAAAAATCCAATAAATTTAAGAAGACGACCCCTACGTTCGGCAACCAAAAGAAAAATTTCTGCTGGGATTATCGAAAAACTTCTTTAGCAAAAGTTTAATGATTTTTTGCGAACTTTAATTTTCTGACATTAGGGTTGTACATTAGGGTTGTAGAAACTGAGATATGGTGGGTAAATACTAGAACGGGATACTTAAGGTCAACGGTCCTTACAGCAAAACATTGGTCCCCTCGAGAGAAAAACATCGATGTATCATACTTTAAGATCCGACTGCAAATGCCAAATATATAACGAAAAATGTAAAATGGCGACCCCTATGTTCGGCATAAATTTCCTGAGGAAATCGTCAGGGGACGATGTTACGATGTCCACCTGTCCGTCCGTCCGTCTGTCTGTCCATGCATTCTTGTGCGCACTCTACAGGTCGCAAATATTAAGATATGAAACTTGGTACACCGACTTATGTCGGCCCAAGGACGACGCCTATTGATTTTGGTAAACATCGGTCCATGTTTAGACCTAGTGCCCATATAAGGGTCCTACCAAAATTATATTTTTTATACGCTGCAGGTCGCAAATATTAAGATATTTTGATGAAATATGGTACACCGACTTATGTCGGCCCAACGACGAAGCCTATTGATTTTGGTGAACATCGGTCCATGTTTAGACCTAGTGCCCATAGGGTCATACTAAAATTATATGGTTTATACGCTGCAGGTCGCAAATATTAAGATATTTTGATGAAATTTGTTACACCGACCTACATCAGCCCAAGGACAAAGCCTATTGATTTTGGTTAACAGCGGTCCATGTTTAGACCTAGTGCCCATATAAGGGTCCTACCAAAATTATATTGTTTATACGCTGCAGGTCGCAAATATTAAGATATTTTGATGAAATTTAGTACACAGACCTATGTTGGTCCAAGGACGAAGCCTATTAATTTTGGTTAACACCGGTCCATGTTTAGACCTAGTGCCCATATAAGGGTACCCCAAAATTGGCTTGGTTATACACTGCAGGTCGCAAATATGAAGATATTTTAATGAAATGTGGTTCACTGACTCACATTATAGAAAATTTTAACACAAGTCCCATTTTAACCCATTCGAATTTCGGATCCAAACATTAGTTGGCTTTTAACCACACTGGTGTAGGGTATTTTATAGTCGGCATGCCCGACTTTAACCTTTTTAGTCGTTTTTTTTTATTTTTTTGTAATTTAGTTTTATCGGGATATACATTAATTGCATTAAAGGAATTAAATGTGGTAAAATCCCAAACGTATTTTACAAATTGTGAAAAATAATCTGTTGGAGGCATGTCCCTAGTCATTCTTGCCTAAGGGCAAGAATACATTTCAAAAATTGGTGGTCATTTTGACCACATGTGGGTTAATTTAAAATTTTCTATTACTATGTATAAAATTTGGTGTTAAAATAGTTATTTGGACAACTTTCATCACCTTCCGCAAGAAACAACACATTGCTTTGATATATTTCCAGGAAAAATCGCAAAATTTAAACAATTTTACCTTTGACCTGGGTAAAGAAAGGGTTAACGTTGTCAGGGTTTTACAAAATTTTCGGAAAACATTCTCTTGTATCAATATTAAAAGAAATCGGAAGTGGTTTTGTTACAGCTAGCGAAAAACACAAAAATTAATACCATTACCTAAATTATTGGCCAAATCACACTTTTCTCTAAAATTTTCAATTTTAAAATGCCGTCACTATAAAATATAAATAAATATATATATATAAAATATAAATAAAATAAAAATAAATAAAATATAAATAAATAAATAAAAAAATATAAATATAAATATTTGACACAATAATAAATTAAAAAAATGCTATTAAATGAAGAATTAAGACACGAATCACTCTTTAAAAAAATGCATAAATTGGTATTTTTTAGATCAGATTAAAATGGTTCCCATTTTACCCCATGCGACCATTTACATTGTAATCACCAGAGAAACCAAAAATATGCAGTATCATGTTTTTTCCTGTGCATTGTATTGACAAATGGATAAGGTATTTATACGTTTCAGAAGATTTTAAGAAATATGGCATCGATTCGTTAGAGCATATTTTTGCATATTTTAGCCTTAAGAGCATATTTTTACATATTTTTGCTTTAAGATCATATTTTAGCATAAGAGCATATTTTTAGAGCATTTTTTATATTTTTTTATAATAAGACTTTTTTAGGTGTTCTTTCTTTTTATTTTCAATTTTTTTAAGTGTATTTTTTTGGGATATTTGTTTTGTTTTTGTTTTCTTGTGAATTTGAAATGTCTGGTAACTCTGCTTAAAACAACAAATTATTAAATAGGGGAAGTACATATTAAAAATCTCTTTACTTTCTGGAGAATGTTTTTATTTTGTTAAAGCCAAATCAAATAAAGGTGTAATATTTCAAGTGATAATATTTATTTTCTTGGCCTCTTAATAAAAAATAATTTGTAAGTATTCTAAAATCCAAGCAATGTTATAATTTTGTTAACAAGTTTTATTTTTTTTAGAAAATGCCAAAACCTAAGACATCTCAGACATCAAAATTTAGAAACATCGTTAAGGATTTTCCGGACTTTAAAACTGATGGGACAGTTCTTTTCTGTACTGTTTGCAACAAATCTATAACAGCAGATAGGGTGTTTTTAGTAAAGCAGCACATAGAAAGTACAAAACATTGTTTATTAAAAGAAAGAAAATTACAAAAAGAAAATTCTCAATTATTTCTTGCTGAATCTACAAAAGTTTCAAAGGATTCCCAATTTCAGGAGAAATTGTGCGCTGCATTTGTTGCAGCAGACATTCCTTTGTTTAAAATTCGAAATGAAAATTTACTAACATTTCTTGAAGAATTTACGGAATTTAAAGTTCCATCAGAATCAACACTTCGGACTAAATAAGTTGAAAATCTTTACAACAACTGCATTAAAAAAATAATTAAATTCGTTAAAAATCAGTATCTATGGATTTCAATTGATGAAACGACTGATGTAACAGGAAGAAACGTCGCAAACGTAATAATCGGGATTCTAAGCAATGACAAAGAAATTGCAAGCAAAAAATTTTTATTAAATGCCGCAGTACTAGAAAAAACAAATCATTCCACAATTGCTAGACTTTTTGACGACTCTATTAAAATATTGGGAGATAGTATAAATAAAAATTCGATTTTACTCTTTGTGACGGATGCTGCTCCCTACATGATAAAAGCAGCGAAGGCTATTGAAGTATTTTATCCTAAGTTAACCCATATAACATGTGTGGTGCATGGCCTTCATCGAGTGTGTGAACGCATACGAGATTCATATGAAAGTGTAAATTCTGTAATTTCAAACGTAAAAAAGTATTTTTAAAAGCTCCATAAAGAATTGATGTTTTTAGAGAAATTCATCCGGATTTAGCACTGCCTCCTGAGCCAATTATAACTCGATGGGGAACTTGGCTTGCGGCAGTTAACTATTATGCAAATAATTATGAAAAAATTTTAGAAGTAATTGAAGCTTTAAGTAGTGAAAACGCTTTATCTATTGAAATTGCTAAAAATACTTTACGAAGTTCTAAAACAAAGGCTGATTTAGTTTTTATTTCATCTAATTATGGATTTATTGTGAAGTCTATTAAGAAACTACAGACATCTGGACCTACCCTTCATGAGCAAATACAGGTAGTTTTAGATGCGGTTAAAGAAATAAATAATTTTCCGAATTGCGATACTTCTAAAAGTATTCAGCTTAAGCTTAAGCAAGTTATAGATAAAAATAATGGCTTTGAAGTTATTAAAAATATTTGTGGAGTATTAAGTGGTTCTACAAAAAATACGTCTTTGAAATATAGTGTAGAAGAAATATTAGCGTCTAAATTTGCTCCTATCACATCTGTAGATGTGGAAAGAAGTTTTTCGATGTACAAAAATATGCTTAGAAATAATAGACAAAGATTTTTATTTGATAACTTAAGCCATTACTTTGTAATTTACTGTAACAACAACTTTGATTAAATGACTTAAATTAATATAAATGTTAAAATTTCCATTTCAAATTCTGAATTTCAGCTGATAGAATTTTAAATTAAAAAAAAAACCTTAAAAAAAACAAAATTTATTCAATTTTTTTTAAGATTTTTTAATTAATTCAATTAATTCCAACATATTTCATAAAGTTTTCTTTTAATTCCAAGTACTTTTGTTAAACTACATTTCAAATTGTATTTCAAATATTTTTCATAAGCGCTGTTCAGAGTCTTGATGCCAGCCCTGGTAAAAGAGTCATTTTTCAAATAATTAGGTTGTACACAAGGGGTGTGATATCTATTGATCGTTGTATCGTCTTAATAAACAATAGAGTTGTTAAAATTTTTATTTTATTTTAACGATGATTTTCTGTTGGATTTTCTGCCCGTTAGCACGCTTAAACATAGGACACTAAACATACGTAAAAATGTTGTAACGCGCTATTCTTAAATGTTGTATTTTTTCGATTTAAATTTTAACAACTCTGTTTTTTGTTAGGAAGATAGAACGATACAACAATAGCACACCCATTGTGAATAACCTTAATATATGTATTTTGAATTTTTTTAAGTGCTGCTTTGCCAGCAGTACCAGGGTTGGCAATTAGGACTCTATGTATGTCAGACTTTATCAATTGTATTTGAAAATGTATTTCAGAAATTATCAATTCCAATTTTTTTTTAAGTTTTAATTTGTGTTTCAGAAAATACCAATTTTATTAAAATTTTTTGAAAAACAATTATTTAAAAAAAAAGAAATTGATTATTTCCGAAATTAAATCGTTATTTTCGAAAAACAATTGGAAATTTCTGAGCCACAATTTACATCTTTTAATTTGAATACAATTCTGTAATTGGAAATATGAAGTAAACACTCTAAATGTAAACAAATTAATATGAAGTAAAAAAACAAAACATTTTAAAATTATTTTATATAGAAAATAATAAAATTTAAAATTATCCTTAATACAAAATAACATTTAAAGAATATTGAATTGTTTGAATTCTAATTTTATACCATATATCTGTTTTTACTTTATATTTTGTTATTTAGTTTAAATTTTTGTTATTTTATTTGTGTTTTTTTTTTTAAATAAAAAATTGAATTTTATGAATTAAAAAGAGTGTGTATAATTTTTTTAAGAGCATATTTTTTAGGTTTTTAGAGCATATTTTCCGTTTTTAAGGGCATTTTTTAAGCGCATAAAACTTGTTTTTTAGAGCATATTTTTGGTTTCCCTGGTAATCACTTTAATAATTATGCATAAATTTGGAAAAGATCAATATACAATAAATTTGACTGCTTTTTCAAATTTTAATTCAATTTTCCATATTAGTGTCTATAAAGTCAGACATTTAAATCACTTTCCATTTAAACAACTACCCTTAACTTAAAAAAAAAAATGCAAATAAATATTTTCTGAGCGAATTGTTGGTACATTTTTGGCAAATCTTTGAATGCTTTAACATTTTGTGGGCTAATGACGCCCAATTTAACGTTGTGTTTTTGTACTTAAATATATTATTTATACTTATGTGTGAGAAACTCAGCCTTTTTTCAGAGTTATCCAGGCATAACCAACATATATATTTATCAGTGTAAAATTTTAAAGTATAATAAAGAATAATAAATTCTGTGCTTTGGTAATGTTGTTACTTTGGCGTCTATTTAATACAATTTGAAGTTTTGTGTTGAGGGGAACTCAATATTTGTAGGTATTTTGTGATATATTTAAGATATTTGAATTTATTAAAATATGTAGTATGTTGTTATTACCTCAGTTCACTTCCTATTTTTTTTATTAGTTAGTGAAACATTTCTTTATTTTATTAGTCTCAAAATGTCTCTGTGTGCTAATGCAATCAGTTTTATCAATGGCTACGTAATTCTCTCAATCTATGTTAACTAGGGTGGACCTTATTTTTTGCTTGTCTACTAGGGCGAGAATAACGACCGAAAATTGGAGTTAACGCTCTCAAAGTTGCGGTCACTGACTCCGAATTTCGGTAGTACATTTTTGCATACGTTGTTCGTTCGTAAAAAATCTGCAAAAAAGGAAAATAACAGTTAGATGATCAGTGAAATAGTGCGTTCATATATTAAATTCAAAGTTGTCAAGTACCTATTGGAAAACCCTTTAGAATCATAATCTAGACTAAATTACCTTTATGGTAATGTATAAAAATCCAAAATCGGTTGGAAAATATTTCAGGTTTCTACATAAATTCTTAAGCCAACCAGCGTTATTTTATAAAAAAAAAAATGGGTCATTTTTCTTGATTATTTTTTTTTTCTAGTAAATGCTTAATTAAAAGTTTTTATATCGATTTTCACGTCAAATGACACTTTTTTACTTTTATTTTTTATTAAATATTCTAAAATCCCAAACGTATTTTACAAATTGTGAAAAATAATCTGTTGGAGGCATGTCCCTATTCGGATTTCATTCTTGCCTAAGGAACTCGTCAGGGGACGATGTTTTCAGAACTTTTGAAATATTTGTTAAGTTAAATTACAAACTCAATGGGTATTTCTTGTTCTCGTCTAGGAACGTTATTAAACATTCAAAATATCAAAGAAAAAACAAAAACAACAACAAAGAATTTACCATAATTTGCTTTGTCATCTTCCAATATACTACTCTGTTGTTTTGACAGATCTAGCAATGTAGTGACATCCATCATGTATAAACGCCAATAGAAAACAATGTTTTCTAAAGTGTCAGTAACATTCATTTACATTTCAAAAATTTTGGGCCAGTTTGACCCAATGTGCCTATAAGCGTTATTTTCTGATTTTTTATTACTATGTACAAAATTTGGTATTAACAGGGTTATTTGGATAATTTTACTAAATTCCGCAAGAAACAACACATTGTTTTGATATACTTCCAGGAAAAATCGAAAAATATTAAAAATTTCACTTTTGACCTTGGTAAACGTTGTCGGAGTTATACAAAATTTTCGGAAAACAATCTCAGAATTAAAGGAAATCGGAAGTGATTTTGTTCCAGCTGGCTAAAAACATAAAAATTAATACTATTATCTAAATTATTGGCCAAAATCACACTTTTCTCTAAAATTTTCAAATTTAAAACTCGGAAACTGTTAAGTTAAAAGAGGTATATGTGTAATTTTTAGTAGAATTATTCTCTAAGGTGTATCGAATAAACCCCTATGCCATCTTGACCACCTTTTTTTAGATTTTGTTGAACAAAATTTTTAAAACTCAAAACCAGAGGTTTGCAAATTTATAAAAAAAAACAAATCCCATCTTTGGCCATACCTAGGACTAATATCTGTGGATCTTAGAAATGAAACTAGTGTATAACTTTGTAAATTTCGAAAGAAATATTTAACTTTTTACGATTTTCATAATTTATATCATTTTAACCCTACAACGGTCTAAGGAAATGCAAATTACTAAAATATTTTCCACCCGATTTTGGATTTTTGTACATTACTAGAAAGGAATTCCGTAATAATTATGAGTCTATTTACATTTTCCAAAAATACGGTTACTAAAGAGCCAGTATTTTGAATGAAAGCCAAAAAAGTGATTGTTTCGCCTTGAAAATCGTATTTCAAACTTCAGGGGCGATGCGGCACGTGTTCCCGTTATTCGATCACCTTAATTTTTTTCATGGTGTATTTTTATACCCAAAGACACATTTCTAGGGGGGGGGGGGCAGGTCGCAGGTCGCAGGTCGCCATTTTTTCCTCCATATAAGATAGGTCTAGCCTAATATTACCTTTTATTTATTTTTTTTATTACCTTTTTTTATAAAATTTACAGAGTAGTAATTGCAAATTAGATAAAAGTTGACGAAGAACAAAGGGCATCAACAAATTTACTCGATCATTAGCTAGGATCTTTGCTTGGCTCCAAGTTAAATTACGAGATTTGCATTCATTTTTCATTATTCTTATCCATGTGTTTCGGGGCCTTACAGGATTTCTATGGCCAGTTCGGTTTTAGACACTTATTGCAGAAGGATTGCAATTGCCTGCGTGTAGATTGCGTTGTACTCCAGGTGCTGCAACCATACAGCAGTACCGATTTGACACTGCAGGTAAAGATTTTTAGCTTTATGGTGGTGGTCATATTGTCCCGGCTTTGTTGATTCTATCAGAATACAAAGTATTTCAAGTTATAGCAACCCAGCAAAACCTTCTATTACCAGGTAAAGGGAAATGTAATAAGAAACCAAAAATTGTAACTACCCAGGTAGAAATTGCTGACGTTACAACAAAAGTTGTACTGGGAGAGCACTGTTTTTTAGGAAATGCCGGTACTACTTAAAACGTATAAAATTTATTAAAATTAACAATTTTATAAATTTTACGTATTTTTACATCTATTACACAATTATTTATGTAAGAGAGACATCGCCATTCTTTTCTTGTGAAGAATACATTTGAAGAAATTTCATTAAGTCTCAAGATATTGCCAAAAAAAAATAAAAAAAATCTGTGATGTACACTAAGAGGACAGTAAAGTTCTAGCAAACTACTAAATTTGTTATTAAATGTACTCGGATAATACCAAAAAAATAAAATCCCAAACCTGCACCAACGTTGGGAAATAACTACGGCCAAGCGTTTATTGGTGTTATCATTTCGACAACATGGCAGTACAGTGAAAGTTAAAAATCCAACGCATTGCCAGTACATGTACTACCGCCTCCAATACCGGGCCAACATTGTGCCGTTTGTATTTTTCTACCTGGGTACCCAGGTAGAAATTGCCGATGTTGCAACAAAAATTGTACTGGGAGAGCACTGTTTTTTATGAAATGCCGGTACTACTTAAAACGTGCTTCGCCAGTACTGCTTTCTGAAAATTAATGACCTTTTTTAATTTATTAAAATTAACAATTTTATGTACTTTTGCATCTATTACACAATTATTTATGTAAGAGAGACATAGCCAATCTTTTCTTGTGAAGTTTCGAAAGAATACATTAAAAATCTGTGATGTACACTAAAAGGACAGTAAAGTACTAGCAAACTACTAAATTTGTTATTAAATGTACTGGGATAATACCAAAAAAAAAAAAATAAAATCGTAAGCCTGTGCCAACGTTGGGAAATAACTACGGCCAAGCGTTTATTGGTGTTATCATTTCGACAACATGCCAGTACAGTCAAAATGAAGATCCGACGCATTTCCAGTACATGTACTACCATCTCCAATACCGGGCCGACATTGTGCCGTTTGTATTTTTCTACCTGGGTACTTACACTTTGGTGGCATAACACATTATTTTAACATGGGGGTGTCATTTGTGATTGACCTATTAAAAATTTTATTTCTTATAATATTCCCGGTGAAAAATGCTCATATACGCTCAAACATGTTCATATATGGTTTATGTATGGACACATATGGACAAATATGGATGTTTTATGAACATATATGGATTTTATATAAACATATATGGAAGTATATGTGATTCCATATACGGAGAAAGATTTCATATACATATATATATGGAAGCATCTGTTATTTCATGTATGGAAATGGCACTCATATGTGGACAAATATGGAAGTATATGTTATTCAATTTATGCAAACGGGACTTGTATATGAACATTAGGGTTATGACTCATTTTGAACAAAAATTTTACCTCTCACCACGTGATAGGCAATACTAAATTAATAATAAAAATTGTGTTTGCGGGTCATTTTGTCAAAAAAACCTTCCGCACCAAATGCAATTTGTATTTGGTGCGGATTTTGCATAATTTACATAACGAATTATTACAAGAATTATTGTAAACGACAAAAAATGTATCCAAAAGTCCCTCCAAAAAGGTTTCGTAATATTTACCGCAAATAGCTTTTAATACGCATCGTTTGAATTTCATTTGTTTAAAACTTCGGAGGAATATTTTAATTAAACTAAAACAATATAGACAAAATTTCAACCCTATTGGTGCGGGAACTTTTTTGACAGCAGCGAAAAAGTAAGATTGCGTTTCTTAATATTTTTGTATGGCCTTTTTGGCTATGGCATGTAAAATTTGATATTTGCAAAAAAAATCAAAAAGTCATAACACTAATGAACATATTTCGAAGAATACATTTTTCAATATGTGTAAAAGGAACCATATTTGTATAAATATGGAATTATATTTAATGCCATGAATAAAAAAAGGAACATATGTAGCGCCTAATTTGAATGTCATACATAAATTTATATCTATCGTACAACCTTATAATAAAGGACAGCAACGTTCGCATGTATTCGCATATATTTAATAAATGTATATGTTCATATATGTCCATATATGAACATATACTTAGGTGTTACCTCATTTTTCGGATCCATACATACACTCTAAAAACTGCTTGTAAATTCACTACCATAAATTATGTAACTTTTTATGTAATATAACGCATAATGCCTAAATTTAGGCATCAAATGTGTAAAAATTATTGTATACACATTTATGTTTACAAAACAGTACACAAATTGTATTAGTAGGCATTTTATACTTATAATTACACATTTTGTGTGCACAATTCGTATTTTGTGCCTAAAACGAAATATTAGGCATAAAGTGGTTAAATATGCAAACATTTAAAAGTAATACTCAAACTGTCAATTAATTAATTTGTGAAAAAATAAAATATACAAAAAACAGATCATATGAATAAAACTATTATTTTATTACTAAAATAACGCGAACTTTTAGTTTAAATTTTGTAAATGGAAAACTTTAGATAGTGCAGTTTATAATGGTGCAGTTCGTGGTGCTGTTTGTGGTGTTATCGGTTAATATTAAGGTATGTAAAAACAATACAATTTAAACATAGGAAGACACAATGGAATATTTTTAATCTTGTATATTTATTTTCTTCAAACTTCAGAAGAACCAGTCAATAGAATAGCAGAAGCGGATAAAAAATAAGCATTCCGCTAAGCTTTTTGCCCGAAAAAGAAATCAAGCAAGATCAGTCTAAAGTTCCGGCGAATACAACTGTTTGTAAATGTTTTTTAGAAAATTGTTTCTCGAAGTGTTTGTAATCTTATATTTAATTTTAAGATTCTGAGAGATGTATAGGAAATTGAATTTTCTATTTGCCATTGGATGGTAAAAATGCAGGAAAAAATTGCCTTTTTGGTAATTCTTTCTGCAGTAAATTTTCACGTATACATCCTTCCCTGGTATAACGCATTTAGTTCGTTGCAAAGAAACCGCGTTTTATGTAATTTTTTTTGAAAACATAGTATCATTGCAGAAAAAACCGCGTTATACGAGGAAGAAGTCAGCGCTTTAAGAAAAAAATTAATGTTTAGTAAACCGCGTCAGAAACTGCATTACACAAGGGCTGGGTGTAGTTTACAAAACCAATTAAATTACTATTACAGCACCAAACCTCATATTCATAAATATGTACCACATTTTTATTTAGTTGCTTTGGACAAAAAGCCCAAAAAATTAAAAACAATACGAAAGTAGCAATTTTGGAATCATATTTACCCCTCTAACATCACAGAAAAGGACAGGTCAACATTAAATTTCTTTTCTCTATCATGAACCAAATTTTATAAAACTCGGCGTGTAAATTAAAATCATCATTTCATTCAATATTTTCAATACAGGTACTAAAGTCTTGCAAAATATTCTCTTATACAACAAGTCCTTTTAATTTCCTGTAAATAAGTAGTTTTTAGCAAAATTGTCTAGTTTTTATTTTTAGTATTAAAAATCGTCAAATCTGCCATCAGTGCCTGCAGGAGGATATTCTGCAAGACATTCATGCTGAACTTTAATAGGTACCCCTTAGATTCTGAAAACAATTCTCTGAATCTGAGGACATTTTCGTAAAGGATATTAATTCGTTTTTCTGTAGGAAAGGATTCTCGGAATGAGATATACAAATTTTTCTGTAAGAAAGTTAATTTTCTAAAGATTTGAAGATTTTCTATAAGAAAAAGTTTTTCTGTGGTAAACAATACTCAGAAATTTAGAGGTTCACTAGGTTTTCTACAAGAAGAATTATTCAGATAAAGAGGTATATCTTATATAGAAAAACTCTGAGATTTTGAAGATTATTTCGTATTGTAAAACTTTAAAATTTCAAAGCATTTTTCATATAAAAAGTCATATTTTCTGCAGCTTTCTTAAAAAACGCATAACTGATTTAATTGTTAATCATTAAGTTCATTATTGTATATTTAATTTCTTTATAATAAAAATGTTAAAAATGCAGTCCTTTGTTTAATTATTATTTTAAATAAAAAAAATCTATTGGGTTATTTACCTGAAAACACTTTTTATAGATATACGCATTATGTTTGTATTTCCAAGCATTTAAATATGCGACTTCAAGCATTTCCTTCATAAATTTACGAATTTTAAAATATAGGTTTACACACATTGTGTGTACGAATATTACACACAATGTGTGTACATTTACAAATTTACACACATAGAGTAATTTTACCGACATTATAGTAGGTAAAAAGTTACCTACTATAAATAGGGTAAATTTCAACAAAAATTTATTAGAGTGTATATGGTTGAACCATAAATGTTCATATATGGACATTTTTCACCGGGTTCTATTAATTGTGCCCTATATATTAAACTTCCTCAATAATTAACATTGTAAAAATCCTTTACTATAATTATAAGATTTAATATCTTGTTGTATTGGAAACAAATAAATAAATACAAATACAAATACATTGCCTAAATCGTACCGGTATAGGCTCAAATAAGTGATTTCGAATGAAGTACTGAAATAAGTTGTTACTTGTAATATTAAATTCACTAGTTAGCTAAATAAATATATACTTGTATGGAGTGAAATAAGTCGTTACACATTAGTGCATATTTCATTGGTTACATATAGGGAATAAAATAACTAGATTATAAATTTTTATTAAATTGTGCTTTCGCCTAATAAGTGGTTATGCAATGCAATACCAATAACTTATTATTTTGCCCCTTATTAATAAGTTATTATATAAAACAATATCAGTAATATATTATTTAAAAGCCTCCAAATAAGTAGTGGTATATCTCTATATCGGTAACTCATTATTTCATACCTCCGACATAAGTATTGATATATCACAATATTAGTAACGTATTACTTAAGTTTCTAAGTAAAACCAAGGGTAAAGGGTTACCCATTGCCAGGCAATGCGTGAAAAAGGTCCAACCCATTGCCAAGGTTTTGCTGGGAAGTTTGGTACAATTCAAATAGAGTGCGAACATTTCAATTGTTGATTTTTTATGATTTCAGCTGATAGTTTCTAAGTTATTTAATATAAATTTTTTGGCCATTGTTAACCCATCTCTGTTGGAGGTCAAATACGTATCAAGTATTAAAGTTTATTAAAATATAACTTATAATTTTCCGTTGAACTTTGTGTTGTCTTTAACACCTAAAGTGTCGCTCATAAAATCGTTAACTTTGCGCTGCTGAAACCAAAAATGTCAAACAAGTGGTATTGGCTAAAAGGGATTAAAAAATATTTTTTGTGAAAATTTAAAAATAAATTTTGACCCGATTTTTTTATTTTTTAAATAAATGTTTTCCAACTGAAAAAATTGAAGCTTACCTATTATAAAACAGTAAAAAATTTGTATTTTTTATATAAATTGATAAATAACGATAACTACCTATAAAAACAACGGTATCGTTAAAGATAACGGTGTTTTGAATTTTTTTTAGAGGTATTGGTAACGGTATTCCATTTGAAACGGTTTTATAATGATAACAGTATTTCGGATCCAACCTTGGTTGAAATACATTATCAAAAAAAAATAAAGAGTAAAGTGCCTATGCATAATGGTTTTAGAAACTTGTAACACATTCATAAAATGAATTTTGTATGAAAAATTTGTTTTATAAATCAATTATGAATTTTAAAAGTAATTATGAGTATGACCCTAAGATTCTAAATAAGTATGAATCTTACCAAAACTTAAACTATTCAAAGGGCTCATCTAAGAAGAAGAGCAAGACAAGGTAATTATCAGGCTGCCGCATTCTAGGTGTTAAGTTATCTCATATCATTTAAAGATCAATTAATATTTCCTCAACTGTAGTCGAATTCCCATAAAAAACAATATTGGTAGCTTTTATTTTAAAAGGCACTCCACTCGGAAAAGCGATGTTATACCGAAATATAAGTAACGGTTTTAATCTGTGGAATTTTGTGATTAATAAACGGTGCCTTTTTGTAAGAAAGAATATTTGTCGGGACTGATATTCGAAATTTAAAGGCCGACGGAAACTTTTCAAAGTGTTGTTCACAGCTTTCTCGGTAACAGCAAATCCCCTAATTTCAAGCAAATAATCGATAATTTTTTGAAAATTATCGCAACTATATTTTGGACCCTTGACTAGCCTAGAACGGCAAAGTTTTGACCTAAAAATTAAAGATGGTTAAAAAACCATAAAAAATTTATGACGCGTTTGAAAAAACAACACTTTACTAAAAAAAATAAAAATGCCCTGTTGGCAGTCCGTCTCCAATATACACAAATTGCCTGCACTTGAACTTAAAAACCACACGTCAGATCGCTGATTTCTGTGAACCAAATATATTTTACCCATAACCACGTCTTTACACCTACTTATTACTATAGAGTACTTTATACTTATTAAACCGTTAATTGAAATTCGCTTCGCCGAATATGATCTGATGATTTCTAAAGGCGTGTACATTTCAAGAAAAATATCAAAAAAATTTATTTCAAAAAAAGTGATTTTTATTGAAAAATATGTTTTTTTGCCAAATAGATAGAATGGTGTTTATTGTAACGTGTATGAAAAAAAAAACAAAAAACAAAAAAAAAACGATAAACTATAAATTATACATTTATTGTCCCCAAAATGAATTTTAATGCGAGAATACCACTTTAATGGTCTAATTCATAAACTCTTACAACATTCTTATTGCAGGATTTTAAGCTAATTTGTGAAAAACAGTATTCAAATTTGCTTAATAACGAAGAAAATAATAAAGGTTTATAGTTGGTACTCATTAACTTTAAACCTTTTATAAAGTTTGGAGTGAGGAAGCCACCATTTAATTGTTAATTATTTCATTTTCAGGCATGAAATGACTTATTAAAACTATCCCATCCCTAGAATGTGTGGCTTCCAACAACTTGCATCCATCAAACTAAAAAAAGGTACAACAATTGCGTAGCCATGACCTTTTTCGAAAAAATTTCAAAAAAAAATGTAAAAATAAAATCAAAAAGAAAAACAAAACAGTAGTTATTATTCGAAATTCGATTACTTTTGTATGCTTCGAATAATATGTTCTAAAAATTACTTTTTTACACACATTTCCATTGATTTGCTTTATAAATAAAAAAAGAAATATTTTAAATGGCTTTTAAATTTATCTTAGCACATCATTAGTTCTCTTATTTAAGAAAATACATTTTCACTTCCGATTACCGAGTCAATCGTTTACTAAATTTGTACATCATTTACGACTTATTTGGGAGAAGAGAGAAAATAAACAATAGTGTTGCCAGTATCAAATCGAAAAATAAATTTATAGTTAAAATACGATTATGAATCAATATTTCTAATAACTTTTTATTAAGCGAAATATGTACTTTAACTATAGCAAGCTTTAAATACCAAATATTTTTTTTTATGAATTAGCACATAAATATTTAAACAAACATTTTTGAATATTACACTTTTTGTAAAAAAACGTGTGTTTTAGATTTTTCACAAACATGCGAAGCAAAACCAAGATCTTTTTTTAGGCCCCAGTGCCCAAAAATGTAGTTTTGTGCATCAATTGGGGTTTTTTTTTTATTAGTTTTTGAGATATCCCAAAAAGAACTAAATTTCGAAAATTTGTATATAATACTTTCAAGTCTACAAATTTGGCCCCTTTTAAACAATATGTTTTGTTTACAGAACATCTACGATTATAACATTTTAAAATTTACATAATAAACAACTAAACAAAAAAGTGAACATAAATTTTAAAATTCCTGTATATAATTTACTGACACTTGAAAGAAAATAAACTTATCTTAAGCGTTAAAATACTACATTGCTGGTAAAGTATTTGGAACAAAAGAATTACTTTCCACACACATGATAATGATAATAAAACATTTTCTTTGGATTGTTGAAGAAAAAATGTGATGAAAATGTTTTATGTGAGTAAAATAACTTGCAAATATTTTTGGAGGTTAACCACATAAATTTTAAACGAGGAAATGGGTTTGTGATCGGATTTTCTTTGCATGGAAAGGTATGATAAAATATGGATTTAAGTTTTGTTAAAAGAAGGTAAATTTATTGAAGAAAATGTGTTTGTAAAGCCAACAAAATGCCGAAAAAATTTTTATATTAAAGTTATTTAACAAAAAAAAAAAAAATGACTAGCGAAAAGTACTGTATCTGGTACCAGTTGTTTGAAGCATTTGTTCTTAATATTATAACAAACAAAACACTATTTTTACAGTAAACAGTTAATTTTTGTTAATTAAAAGTTCTTAATGTAATGTGGAACCCTTCTGGTCCCACCAAATATAGAACACTACCATGGCACCATGGATATTCGGCTTTGGCATCGATTTGGCTAGTTGGCCGGCCTTCACATATGCTGTTTTGCGCTTCGGGTTGTTGTAATGGATCCTTTTTTCATCGCCAATAATGATTCGATATAAAAATGATTCCTTTTATGGCGTTCAAGCAGCATTTCGGACATGCAGCTCGTTTGGTACCCAATTTCCTTGCTTTTGGATGTATCCTGCTGCCTGCAAACATTTTGAAATTGCTGCTTGAGTGATTCCCAATGATTTTGCAAGTTATTCTTGAGTTAGACAACAACGTTCATTGAGTAGTGCCTGCAATTCATCACTCCGAACTTTTTGGCTGACCTGGACGGTCTTTGGCTTCCATGTCAAAATCAACACTTCTAAACCGCACAAACCATCTCTCGCACGTTGAAATCGATGGAAGATATTCAGGATAAGCTTCGGTGACCAATCAATGTGATTCAGCTGCACTTTTTTTTTGTAATTGAAGAAGTAAAGCAAAACTTCCCGCAAATGATGCTTTGTAGGCACAAAATTCGATATTTTAGGAGCAAAAAAAATCTATGTCATTTACACTATTTCGTTTAATGGCTAAGTGTCATATAAATTCTTAAAGACACAAACCATGTGTAAAATATACGCCAGCTGTTGTGAATCCCGATGTATTAAGTTGTGCATCCAATAATACAAACAACAATAAATGTAAAAATGTTTGTTGTAAAAAATTTTCAGTTTATTTTACGATATTGTCAGTTATTTTTACAGCCATTGTTAGTTATTTTTAAAGAAAAAAAGACGGATATGTGGAATTTTTAGTAGAAATATTCTCTGAAGTGTAGTTAAAAAAAAAAATATGATTTGACCACTTTTTTTTATAATTTGTTGAAATAAATTTTAAAAATCTTAAAATTAGAGTTTTGAAAATTTACAAAAGAAAACCTATCTTTGGTGATAACTGGGAGCTGGTTAGCATAATCCAAGAGAGACAAAATTTATATCTGATTAATTATAGATCTTAGAAATTAAACTAAAGTATAACATCGTAAGTTATTGGAAAAACTATTTAATTTTTTTACGATTTTAATAATTTATCCCATTTTAACCCTGCAATGGTCTGGGTGAATTGCAATTGCTTAAATATTTTACAAAGGATGTTGGCTTGTTAGACTATGTGGATGTAGACTATGTTTCTATTGTCATTTCTCAGAAATACAGTTACTTAAGGGCCAGCATTTTGCAAAAAATCCAAAAAAGTGAGTTTTCCCCGTGCAAATCGTATTTCAAAATTCAGTGCTGTTGCGGCATGGATTCCCGTTTTACGATCACCTTCAGTTTTTGCATGATATATTTTTATACCCAAAAGAACATTTCCAAGCGGGAACGCCAAAAATAAGTTCACCTCAATGTAGATAATTTGTTTAAAAATTTTAATTTAATATTGTCCAAAAGTCTTTTTTCACGTTCTACTGATTTTATAATCATAAAGTTGAATAGGAATATGTAATATCTATTCTAATGGTATGTGAAAACTGAAGTACTTTTTTAAAATTATTTAATAACAGCTGACTGTGATTTTAATATAATTATAGCAATTTAACACATTATTTAGTAATGTTTTGCTCTAGTGACATTTGAAACAAATATTTTTACAAGCAAAAGTGTAATTAAAATTTAAAAAACTTGCATGCCTTACTAATTCATTTCAGTAATATATCGATATTCATTAATTGACACTTTACGATTTTCATTCTTAAAGTTCACCACACCAAACCAATTCTCCATTATACGGAAGTCATTTGGCACTCTTATCTTAAATTTTACAAATTTGTCATTATATACGCGTCATTTTGTGATCATCGAAATTTTTGAAAAACTTATTTTCATTAAGGATGTGTTTAGATATAAATCAGTAAATACACACATTGTTAGTTTAAATCAATACATTGCCTTAAAGTTTCAGAGAATATAATAATATAAGCGCCCATAAAGTACCCAGTCAGAAAAATACAAACGGGAAAGCGGTGGCAAAGCACTTTAACAGGTGGTACATGTACTGGAAAAAAGTGCTTTCCCATTCCCAAAATGATAACATCATTAGAAAAAGGACCGGCTGTTCAAAAAGCGCCGGAAAAGCACTGGAGGAACAAAATTTTTAAACGCTGGCAATACGCTAGCAAAACCAATAAATAGGTTGTCTAAAAATGTATTTTCCAAAATAAAATTTAAAAAAAGTTCATATGTATTTTTTTTGGTCCTGCCGTGATTTAAACCCAGGCCGTCAGATTGGCAGACGATTGCTCTACCCACTGAGCTAACGACACATATAATATTTGATGGCTAAACACATAAATGAGTGATAATAGCTGGCCAACTACTGGCTGTGCCAAAATGCTAGTACTGGCAAACAATTTCTTGTAACTAGTATGCCAGTGTTGGGAGGGTAAAAAAAAGTTGGTCTTGAAAGAGCTTTCCCACAAACAATAACATTGATTTTATAAAACAAAAACAAAATTTAAATTAAAAAAAATCAAAAAAATTTTTTTGCTTGCAACCGGATTTGAACTTGGAACCTTCTGACTACAAACATTTTTTAACGAAGCGTCAGTATTTTTATAAAATCATTGCTCTACCAGTGAATTGGTTTTTGTACCCCTGGCAGCATTGGCTAGGTAGCACTGGATAACCACTGGTTGCAAACGTTGGGGATATCACTCTAATCTAATTCTTTGCCAGTGGTTTTTTTTATAAACCACCGAAATTTTTGTAAAACAAATACTGGCAAAACGCGTTTTGCAAACGCCGGCAAAGCGTCCCCAATGAGTGTTCTGCCAGTCATTTATTTTTAACACCGTGGTATGCCAGTGCTTGATCTTTTGTACCACTGGCGATTTCTGACTGGGTACTTGAAAAAATTCAGTCTATGAGGAAATGACCTTTGAATATCTCTGCCTGCAAAATATTGAGCTATTTAGCCACGGGTTTCGAAACATGTTACGTACATTCTTCGAAAACTCCTTTTAACGTCACTCGGCTACCACAACCGAACCATTCGATTGGCAACAAATTGGGTTGTGAACACGGAATCTATTTTCTTTGGTTTTCCTTAAAACTAACCCGTTTCATGTTTCGAAATACAAACACATGGGGTGAGAGAATTACATAGCCATTGGCCTGTTTACCATTCAGGATGGAATGGAAATTACTTAATATAATATTTTTAATGAGCATGAGCCTGAGTGAGCAATTTTCATTCCTGATTTTAGTGAATTTTCTTTGTTTTTACGTTTTTCAAAAAGCTGTTTTGTCAATGGTAATTATTTTTTTTAATTGATGCATTATAAATGGTAAAAAAAATTAAAAACCATTGTCGTTATTCAATTATTAAATCATTAACATTCAAATGGGTGATGAATATAAATTCATTACAATTAATACCAATGTAACGGTTATGAAAGCAACAGTTACCATCCACCTGATTCATAATGTAAGACCGTATTCAGGAAAAGAATACACGGATTTTATAGTTCCTACGGGGTCTAAACACCATAGTGTTTTATTGCGGTACAATATTTTAAAAAGAAAAGCAAATTTACAAGAAATTTGACCGTCAACATCGTAAAACATGACCGTCAAGTTTTCCCACGACTTGAAAGGGAAATTGATATTAAGATGCTGTTCAATTTTTGAAAGTACGATTATATTAGTAAAATAGTGTGAGTGTTTTGAAACTTGAAAAATTTAACGTGTAACCCCCATGTTATGGCAATGAGAAATCGATGAACTTTCTCAAGAACACCATTCATAATCTTGATGCAATCTGGCTTGTTATGAGTACCGACGTCGTTTCCATTGATCAGGATCCTTATCAGACGAGAGTGAATGTATGCGTTACTCCTACACTGATAGAGGTGAAGCCATACTCCCACTGCTTAAGAGTTAAAATAAGGGACTTGGTTCTGATGATTGGATAGCCAAGCGAGGCTTATGTCCTTGAGTTCCTATACTACATCTTCTATCCTTGTCGGACAGTGTAGGAAAGAACAGTCTATGCTAAGTCGTCTGTCCCTGATTGCGTTGTTTTAGGTCCGTGGCCATAGGGAGTGGACAGACGAGCCGACAAGGGCAGGTTCTGTCTTAATTGTTTTCACAGCAGGTGCAGATGGACTGGACTGGCCACTTATAGGACCGCGAGCCTTATGGAGCCCGACTATGATCGGAGACGCACTAAATCTCTGATCAACAGAAATAGGAGAGACGTCGTGAGGCTGACGGCCGTACTGACGGGACACTGGCTATTGGACAGACATGGTAACACACTCTTTTCAAAACAGAGTCACTTTTGACTCTACTTGATGATAACGAGGGCATAAGCTGCCATATAAGCCAACCAACCTAACGACATCAAGGTCGTAGAGACAAATCTGTACCGCTGCAGGACAGCGACGATGAATTGCTCCGCTTTATGGGGAAGGAGGATTTGGATGTGGCCTTAATTCAGGAACCATGGCTATCTGGCAAAAAGGTTCGTGGACAAAGGTCGTGTAACTTCATGTTTTTCTTTTCTATAGATGAAGGTAAGCATATCAGTGATATATTGCGTAAGACGGACATTAATCTATTTCTTTTGTCTCATTACAATAACGAAGATCTAACGGTAGTTGAAATTGGACGGACGGCCATAATAACTCTTTTCTTTGCTTCCATGTATGTCCAGTGCAAAGCAGATAAACCTCCGTTATTCGGAGTGTTAAAATGTATGTAGTGGTAAAGGATGGAGACTGGGACAGGGTCGAAAGTTTACTGTGGCGAATTGCATATTCAGATCCCCATGCGAGGGCAGAGGTTAACACAATTGAACTCACCGCGCGGATAATAATGGCAGGGGATGAGGATCTATCAGCATCTGCATGGACAGTCTTGCTGCTTTAAAAGACTTGGAATTCGAAAAGATTAAACCTAGGTGTATGGAGGCCTATATTTAATCCATTGTCCTGATTCGTCGTCTGATGATTGATGGAGGATGAATATTTGAGAAATGGTGGCCCGTGCAGACGGATGTCCTGGTACGTTTGGTAGGGCTATTCGGAGTAGGAAACAATGCAGTATCTTTTTTAAGAGTGTCCGTAACTGAAGGAGCGCCGACTTAGATACCTGGAAAGTAAGTTCCTAAATGACATGAGGAGAAGATAGTGCATCATTTGTTTTGCGAGTGCCTTGGACGCCTGGGCGCCTCAGATATCTGGGAAGCAGGTTGTCTGGATGTTTCTAAGATTTTTCGCGTCGTGATTTTTCTTTCAATGAGGATGTGGGCTAGACTGAGGGAATCGCAAGGGCAACAAAGCTCTCCGAGTAAACTTGCTGTTCTGAGAGTATCCAATTCAACCTGACCTTAACTCATATGCATTGACCTTTCATTGCATTGGAATGTATCCCCCAAGTATACCTTTCTTGAAAGGCTGGCTTTTGTTTTAAATGGAACATAAGTATTTCTAGATTTTACAATGCGAAAACAAAATCTAAAATGTTGACATATTAATCTAAATACGAATA
This sequence comes from Leucophora obtusa, assembly GCA_949987735.1. Taxonomy (NCBI): domain Eukaryota; kingdom Metazoa; phylum Arthropoda; class Insecta; order Diptera; family Anthomyiidae; genus Leucophora; species Leucophora obtusa. The sequence goes on along the minus strand of OX465295.1, from coordinate 288,823,417 downwards.
AGTTTATTTTAACTACATCTTTTGAAACTGTAAATATCAGAAAATATCTTATTTGAAATTTAGAAAAAATCATTTGAAATTCAGAAATTATCAATTGAAATTCAGAATATATCATTTAAAATTCAGAAAACATGTAATTCAGAAAATATTAATTGATATTCAGAAAACATCAATTTTAATTTAAAATTTAAATTTTTAACTCTACTATTTTCTTGAGCTTAAGGTTTGGTTTTTATTTATAAAAAGTTTTTTATTTTCGATATTTCGCTACTCCAATGTGTAGCATTGGAGTAGCGAAATATCGAAAATAAAAAACTTTTTATAAATAAAAACCAAACCTTAAGCTCAAGAAAATAGTAGAGTTAAAAATTAAAAAAGAAGGTTAAATAAACGAAAAGAATTTAAAATTTAAATTTTATAAATTGCAATTGACGAGTTCTAAATTTAAAAATGATCGTTAAAAGTAAGGTTTTAATTCAAATATAATATAATAATTGATTTTACTGTAATTTTTTTTCTCTGTGTAGGTATGTAACGCACTGATAATGGTATTAAAAGATTTGTGTAAATACAACACTTTTATTTATTTATAAATATAAAGGCAATTAATGTCATAGTCAACACTTACCAAAACAACTGCCCTCTTAACAAAATACTAATATAAATAATCTTAAATATTTTTGCAGCTGCTACATATTATTGTTTAGCTTTTACCAAAAATATGGCGCTATGAGATCAGCAAAATATTGCAATCAATTAAATTGTCATCAAACTTAAAAACATAAATATTTTGCTAAAAATTTTAACTGATGATGAAATGTCATTTTAATTATAAGTTTTAAGAAGATTAAACTCCCCTCACACTAAATTTCAAAAACAAAATCTAACAACACATGCAATATGGGCGTAACTTTTTAGTAAAAAAAATAACACAAAATTTTCATAAATGGGTTTAATATTATGCAATAAGAAATGCAGATGTTGCCAGAAGGATAAATACAAAAAAAATGTATTTAGCATTCGTTTCGAAAAGAAAAGAGCTGAGGAGCCTTGTTAAAGCTTGTGCTAGTCAAGAATACTTACAAATATGTGTATTTAGTTAATTTTCTTAATTTGCTGTAGTTATTTTTATACCCTGCACTACTTGTGATAAGTTTAGTATAGAATTAGTAACCCATCTGTAGATATTTCTCTTAACACTGTTTGGCATTCAAAACTTACAATTCAATGATTTGTGTGCGCTGTGGTGTAATGGTTAGCGCGTTGGACTGTTACACGTGAGGTTGCGGGTTCGAGCCCCAACCAAGGCAACATCAATCTATGAAAAATAGTAATATGTATGAGTTTTTTCTATCCCTCATACATATCGCAGCGTCCTCCTTCGGTGTTCCCATAGCACTTAACCCCACCGAAGTAAAATAATATAACAGGGCTATGAACAAAAAGGCTTCAACAAAGTTCGCCAACTCACCATCAGATGGCGCGCAACAACTGTTCTAAAATTCAACATCCCGCCAATTACAGTGTTGCCATATTTGAAGCCCTTCATCTTTCACCACCTTTCACTTCTTCTCTATCCCCTTTCCAAAGGAAGCAACACGTTAATTAACAGGTGAGTGTTGCTTCTCTTAAAAAAACAAAAAAAAAATATATTTAGGCGGATGTTTACGTTACTGTTATTTATTCTAAGGAGTGCTGAAGGAGAAGCTTTTAAAGAGGCAAACAAATCAAGCAAGCCTTTAAAACTTAAAGAATTAACAAATTGGAAGGCTTTTAGAACTACAGAACAAGACATTCGACACACATCGCCAATGTGACTAAATGATGAACGTAAACAAATATGTTTTGATTTAACTTTTAGAAAGTCTGCAGTTGCAAGGTTAGAATCTTTTAAACAAAATAAAAAGAAATAATAATATATATTTATAATAAAATTAGGCTCTATTCTGAAATCAAATTTATTCCATCTTAAAGAATGACAATTCGTCGGTTTATTATTATTTTGACAATTCGTCAATTAATTATTAGTTTTTGAAAAACTGAATTAGAAATGGATTGCAGTTAATGTAATGACATTGATACATTATGCAGGGTGTTCGCATTGTTTGTTTTAGCCAACTATGTTGTTTGTTTGAACTTTTACTTTTAACAAGCCAACAACTTTAAACCACAAATGTAATTTACTCCATTTCGCTAATTTGCAAATTTTTATGTTGTATCCAACCCTTGTTTGGTTTTTGTTAATATGTATTTGTGACTGTGGAAACAGGCGTTGTCATTAAGCGTTAACTGACTTGTAAACCTACAATAAAGAAGATGATGCCGGTAATGGTGAATTTGATGGCGGTGTTATTGTTGTTGATGAGGGGAAACTTAAGTTTTTTTGGTTAAGCCGTATTTGTGTTGTAATTATGCGCTTAAATTTGTATTTGAGGATATAGATGTTAAAACATTATTTCCTCGTGTAGCGCAGTTAATGTGTTAAACAATTTTTTTTTAAATATTTCTTTAAAAAAAATGTGGGTTTGGAATGTTAAATACATACAAGGAAATCCACTTTATCAATAAAAGGGATAAACTAATTCTAAAGGAGAAAAGCTATCTATTTAGAAACCACTTTAAAACCTAACAGAGTGGCATAAAACTGCGTTATTCAACGGATAGGTATATTACAGTTGAAGTTCACTTAACACACAATACAGTTGTTTCTTTATATTTAGCTACTGATTGATCATTTTTCAATTATTACTACAGCTTTTAGTGGAAGTTGAATGGATATACAGTGGTGGAAAATATAATAGAAACGATTCAAGTTTTTTCTAATTTTATTCTTGTTGCCTTTATTTTTAAAGATCAAAATAGTTGCTAAATTTGCCCCTAAAGACGAGGGGATGGTTCAGATAATTGTACAGAATTTTAGCGTGATGTTTGTTTTTTTTTAACAAAAAATTAGCTATATCGACCTTTTATCAAATTACATAGTAAAATTTATAGAGTACTGATCGGTTCTGTACAAACTGTATATTCTTGGAAATCCCATAAAATTTCCTTAAGTCTTGCATTATTCTTATCTACAAATAGTCGCCAGACTTATATATTTTTGATTTGGATACTCGATACTACTCGATACTTTAACGGGTTTTTAATTTAAATTTTTTAGTAAAATTCTTTTCAAATGTTTACGTTAATTCAATATTTAAATTTATAAACATATTTTTAAACTTTTTCACCAACTATTCATTGCATTTTTCATAGTTTTTTTAATATATACTTTTAAATATTTTACTTCTGATTTTTTCTTTTAGCAGAGTTCTAGTTTTGTGATTAATATTTTAGCGGAGTCACATTTTTGTGGTAAATATTTTAGCTGAGTCACATTTTTATATATTTTGTCTGTTCAAAATGCAACTCTGAAAATATCGAGTAGTAGTTTTGAGTATCGAGAACCCACTACTCATATTTTTACCAGCACTAGCAACGAGAATAAAATTAGGAAAAACTTGAATCGTTTCTATTATATTTTCCACCACAGTATGCAAGGTAAGTTAGCCGTTGTAACATCACAGTAGCAAATGGTTGAACTACACTCTAATTAAATTCTGTTGAAATTTACCCAACTTATAGTAGGAAACTGAACTCCTACTATAAATTGGGTAAATTTACTCTATGTGCGCAATTGAAAAAAAATACGCACATTGTGTTTAAGTTGGTGCACAAATAATTTGTAATTTTACATTGAAAGTGCGTAAAAATTAAATGAAATTTTGAAATTAGTGTGTTAATTTACTAAATTTGTGTGTAAAAAAGCACGTTTCACGTGTAAATGTACGCATAAAATGCGTAAAAATCCACAAAAAATGCGCAAAAATCTACAGAAAGTGCGTAAAAATCCAATAAAATGCGTACATTTACAACAGTTGTGCTAACTTTAAGCACCACCCAAAAATTTTTTTTAAATAACAAATTAATTTTTGGTACGTATTTTATTAATAATAATATCCGAGTCCTTCTCTCATAATCGTTTATGTCCCAATTAGTCGTTTTGGGATCTTAAGGCATTTGTATAAAATTCATATAAAATTTTGTTATAACTATTGAATGGGTGCAATGACTCCTGCTCAACAAAATGCCTTCTTTGAAAGGGAGGCAGTAACCGTCAACAATAACGGGAGAGATATGGCCTACGCAGGAAGAACTGTGTGCAATGACTCCTGCTCAACAAAATGCTTTCTTTGCAAGTTAGGCAGTACTCAATGAATACTGACTTTGTTGAGCAGGAGTCATTGCACACAGTTGTTTTGCCTAGGCCGTAACTCTCTTACGGCGTTTTCAATTTTGAAATGAGGTTTAGACTACCACATGCGTTAACAATAATTACCAAAAACAATTTCATGCTTATTTCCAGACTCTAATGTGTTTGTGGAAATGTTGTAATTCACAAAAAATAATCCGTTTTCGCTTTTTCTTTTTATTATTTATAATTTTTTTTCAATTTTTCCAATTTGAAATGTCAGAGTATTTATTACTATTATAGGATAGTATATTTACCAACTTTGTGCGTAAAAATTTTATTTAACAAAACAACAGTAATTTTAGGCACAATACTAAAAATACTTTGTGTGTGTATTATTGTATATGGAAGTGTGTATGAAAAAGTTTACGCATTTTTTGTTTATATTTACCGAATTTTCGTAAAATTAAACAAAATTTTACCCATTTTATAATAGTAAATTTACAAACATTTTTTAGAGTGTAGTTCTAAAAGGTACTAATTTTTTGACTAGTATTACGAAACTAGTTCTCAAAATAATCACTATGAACCAGTTGTGTACTAGTTAAACGCGATCTATGTGGGACCTGATAAAAAAATTACATAAATTAAAATACGAGATTTGAAATTCTTATTTAATTTACATTAGTTTTTAATAAAAAAAAAATCAGAGCTTGGAAATAATTACTTAAATTTTTATTATGAATTGAATTTAGGTGCAAATCAACTGGTACTGTACTGGTGCCCAAGAGTCACTCCAGAACTAGTTTGATAAATTTCTCATAAGCTTTCTGTTTTTCTTCCATTTGTGTACTTATTGTTCTTATTGAAAGTATGCTCTCTGCATGCTCTTTCAAAAGATTAAACTTAAAAAAGAGTTTTGAAATTCTATTTTAGTTTTGTTTGCATTTGTTTTTAATACAATAATTTTGGCATAGCTGCACAACCAACTTTTGCACGAATTTTTGTGCAGATAAGCCAAAAACGTTTCTAAGTCAAATTGTTTACCTGCCTTAATGTGCAGTAGACCGTACCTCAAAAAAAAAAATTCGCCGTACACCCTCCCTCCTGATGTATTTTTGCAAGGCGATTTCAAAAAAAAAAATTTAATATCTTGCCGAACGTAGGGGTTGCCTATTTTAGTTTTTTGTTATAGCTTTGGTATTTAAAATCGGATTTTAAAGTGTGATACAGCTATTTTTTGCCTCGAGGAGACCAGTGTTTTGTTATAAAGGAAAAATCCAATAAAAAAAAATTTTTAAAGGCGACCCCTACGTTCGGCAACCAATTTATAAAAAAAATTTTACTGGGTTTATCGAAAAACTTCCTTAGCAAAAGTTTAATGATTTTTTGCGAGCTTTAATTTTCTGACATTAGGGTTGTACATTTGGGTGGTAGCAACTGATATCACAGTACAACAGCCAATCTGGGGGGTGAGAAATTCCAAGTCAGGGTGATGGTACTAGGTCAGTATAGTAAAACCCTCAAAGGGTTTGGCGTTCGTATGTGTCATTTTTTTTTATGACCTTTTAAATTTTTTCCTTATCTTGATGTTTTTTCGCTTAGTTGTAACATTTTGGCAAAAACGTAGTTTAACATAACTCGAGAACCACTTGTCCGATTTTGATGAAACAAATTTAGAAAAATTTAGAATTACAATTTCTTTAATCCGTTCATATAACGTTTTTCTTTATAATCAACAGTTTTGCCGGTAAAAATAAATTTGTGGAGAAAAAAAAATATTTTTTTGCCTAAAAATTAAAATTTTTTTTTTTTTAAATTCATAAAAAATCCAAAACGGAAAAAAGGATCAAGTGTTATTAATTTCATGTAAAGTCACATAACCTATAAACAAAATTAAACGCGTTCTGCTTTTATTTACAATTAAGTGAAGGTATACCATTTTGACAAGAATATTGATATTTGTTTTTATTCAAAAAAGTGTCATTTATCGCCTTTTTCATAAATTTTCCCCAATAACTCCAGACTTCTGGCCATAAACTACTAAAAAAATTAAGTAAACATTTTTATAATTTTTTATTTTTATTTTATTTATTTATTTTTATTTATTTTAATAAATATTGCCTAGACTTTTTCGATGGTGGTTGTTCGGGACTAGTGGCATCGCATTCATCGCTATTATCAGTTTCTGAACCACACATAATGTCAATGTGTGACTCCACTGTTGGCCCTTCTGCATCTCCTGAAAATTCTTTATCATCAAGATGATCCTTGTCTTGCCACACTAACTTACTCCACCAGCAAATTTCCGCAATTATTGCACTCGGCGACTTTTTGCCTCTATATCTGTAAGTTTTTGTTTTATTAAAATGAGTTTGAAAAAATAAAAAATCAGTATTACCTCATTTCAAATGGCATAGCAACTTGATGATAGCGTTCACCTTGTTCATCAGATTCGGTAGCCAATTGTTTGCTGAAGTAGTCCAGATGATGATGTAAATAATGGATTTTCAAGGACATGCGGACACCAATTTCCGAGAATGCTCTTAACATCCTTGCGACAGAAGCATCGTAGTTGTTAGAACGATGCTTTCCCAACAAGCCTTCTATTACTTCTTTGATTACCTGCCATGCATTCAATTCAGCGTCAATAAAAATATTGTTGAATGCGTCACTTTTAATCAGCTTTCGTATATCTGGACCATTTAGTACGCCTGATTGGAAAAAATTAATTTGTTAAGATGGAAAATCATGGGAAATGAATGTGATATTATAACTTACCTTCTTTAATTTTACTTTCGCTGAGTCTCGGGTAAATTAGTTTCAAACACAAGAAAACTTCATCTCTTTTGGCGACAGTTTTGATAAAATTCTTAACAATTCCAAGTTTAATATGCAGTGGAGGCAGCAATATCTTCTCCTTCGGCACTAGAGGCTCACGAATAATATTGGCCGTTTGTAACCTGCTGTGCTCTCTGAGTTTCCATCCGTGGCATGCATATTGGTCACCGGAAAATCGTGTGTCCCAATCGCACAAAAAGCACATATATTTTATATAGCCGCTTTGAAGACCGCAAAGCATTGCTACAACTTTTAAATCGCAGCATATGCGCCACATATGTTTGGCGTAGTTAACCATTTTTAAAATATTTTCCAGTGCATCATATGTTTCTTTCGTTTCTGTACTGTAGGCGATTGGAACTGAAGGTTTTTTATTGGTCTTTTGCAGTAAAACCGCCTTCAAGCTGAGTTTTGAACTGTCAATAAATAATCTCCAGTCATCTGCTTCATATTTTATTTCCATTGCGTCCATCAATTTTCCTACATCCGGGCAATATGCAGAAGTTTTTTCATCATTCACAAGGAATAAACTTTGGAGTGTTGCCTGACGACTTCGATAAGCTGTGACTTTCACACCGGGTGCCAACAAATTGTTTGATTTCAAAATGGAAGCCAGCTCTTCCGATTTATGCTGTGTTAATTCCAACTTGGCAACAATTGAATCAAGCTTATTTTGATTTATTAAAATTGGCTCATTGGATACTGATGGCTCATATGGGGAATCATCACGTGCATGATATGTCGGAGCAGTCGTAGAAGAGAAAATATCTGGGCTAGAAGCTTTTGGCACAGGAATGTGGTCCGAATGAGGCAATGGTGTTGCGGCACTTGCAACACCAACGTAATTATACGATTTTCTTATCCTTTTTGCGGCTCCTTTATTCGCACATGCATAGCAATTTAATGGATTGTGACCTTCGCCAGGATTAGTCCAAGTCATTGGGATACCGAATGGCATACTTTCACGTCTTCTATTTTTCCAATCCATTAGACGGTTGTAGCAGCTTTTACACACTATATTTGGTACCCAATTTTCGTTCACTATAACATTTTGGTTGAAGTACATCTCGTATGTTTGAACAAAATCAGTACTGAAATTTCCCCTTTTTTTATGTGTTGAGACATATTGACCACAGCAGTAGCAAAAGCTATTTATATCTGGCTTGCACAGTTCCATATTCTGTTCTCTTTTGTTCACTTTTAAAAAACTGGAGAAAAATCACTTTTACTGTTCGCGTTCGTCGGCACTTGTTGAATGACAAAAATCATAGAACCAGTGTGAGAAAGAGAAGAAGTATAATGACAATGCATGTTTTATGTGAACATTACAGAACCAGTGTTGCCACATCAATATTTCTCTTTTAGTACAGTAGAAAAATATGAGAGAGTTTTGAAATTCATACATTTACCTAATTGTGAATAAATGAGAAACGCGTGCATCGATTTTCATGATCTATGCCTTTTTTTGCTCATGAGTTATGTGACTTTACGCGCAAGTAATTAGTTTTGGCACTTTTTTCCATTTTGGATTTTTTATGAATTTTTAAAAAAAAATATTTAAATTTTTAGGCAAAAAATACTTTTTTCCCTTCATACATTCATTTTTAACTTCGAAAGTGTTGCACATATAGGAAAACGGTATAGAAACAGATTAGAGAAATTGTAATTCTAAATTTTTCTAAATTTGTTTCATCAAAATCGGACAAGTGGTTCTCGAGTTATGTTAAACTACGTTTTTGCCAAAATGTTACAACTAGCGAAAAAACATCAAGATAAGGAAAAAATTTAAAAGGACATAAAAATGACACATACGAACGCCAAACCCTTTGAGGGTTTTACTATACTGACCTAATACCATCACCCTGACTTGGAATTTCTCACCCCCCAGACAATAATCCCAAAAATGTTCCATAGTGTATCTGGTGGGTAACTACTAGGGTTTGGCGTTCGGGAATTCCCGGGAAAATAATATATTTTTCCCGGGAAAACGGGAAATTTTAAAAATATTAAATTTTTTAAATTGTTTTTGTTTGGAATAGGATTTTAGTCATAAAAAACGTTTTAAGTACCAAAACAAAAATGTTATTGTTAAAATCTTTTAAAAGGGAATCAATTTATTTGACACACAAAAAAAATCTTTGCCAAGTAATTAGGAGCATTTCAACTAATAAAGATTTTTCGCATAACTTATTCAAAATTTAAGTAGTAAAACCTAAAAACTTGGTAAAATGTTTAAAAGAATATGAAAAAAAGTTTTGTTTCTTACAAATAATCGCCCTTACTATCTTAATTTTTCAAATGTATATTTTAGTTAAAGTCGACTTTAGTTAAAATATTGGCTGGCAGTATACCTTGACTTGGTTTATTTTTGGAGCATTCTGATTGGTTAATTTATTTTCAACCAATCAAAATGTTTGAAAATATAAATATTTTTCTAAGGTCTTTATACACAAAATGAACAAAACCGTATGATTAAAAATAAAGTCGACTTTAAATTTAAAATACTCTTTTATATTAAGGGCCAGTAATTTTATAAGTAACGTTTTCATTAATAAATGTGATATTCTCAAGTAAGTTTACTTTATTTTGATACACCTGCTTTCAAACTAATATATTCTTTTATATTAAAGAATAAAATGTCAGGAGTAAGGAAATACTTCACAAAAAAGGACAATGCAGCGCAGTGCAATATTTGCCCGAAAAGACTAATGGTTATCGGAGGTATCTAAATTTGGTTAGCCGAAATCTAAAAAAATTTATGGTCATGCAGCTTCTCTTCAAGAAAACAACAACAATAATAACGTTCCAGCTAAAATTAGCAAAGTACCCGAAGAAAAAAGTGGCATTGAACGTTTTATGGTAGGGCAAACATTTCCTGAAAGGGCGGCGACGGAATGTCAATCCGCACCATAACTAGATCTTCGTTTATTCGAAAAAGTTTTTATAATAAAAACCTAGCATTGCCAAAAAATGAAACCGAACATTATACTAAATTACTACAATCATGTAAAAGATATCATGATAAAGAAATATCGAGCAATATTTCTAACAATAGGAGATTTACTATAATCTTAGATGAATGGACAAGAATATCACAAAAGAGATATTTGAACATATGTATAAACGGAAATAATTCATTTTATAACCTGGGGTTGGTTTATATATCAGGAAGATGTAATGCTGTTGAAATAAGAAGAATTGTAGAAATAAGACTAGAAGAGTTTTATTTGTCTTTGGAAAATAACATTGTGGCCACCATATCTAATGGGCCAAATGTGATGAAACGGTTTGTTTCCGACAGTACAGTAGTGGGTCCTTTCTGCTGGAATCATGCAATTCATTTGGCAGTGCTTAGAGTAATTTATGTGAAATCAAATGTTCAACATTCTGATATTTTTACTTTGAATTCTCACTACACAGACTGAATTTGTACTGAAAATTATTTATATAGGTGGTTTTCATTAACAATTTTGTTTAAAAATATTTCCCGGAATACCCGGGAATTCCCGGGAATCAAATTTTTTTATTCCCGTTTCCCGGGAAATAAAAAAGTCAGAGAAATCCCAAACCCTAGTAACTACTAGAACGGGATACATGAGGTCAATGGCCCTTAGAGCATAAATACTGGTATCCTCGAGAGAAAAACATCGATGTACCATACTTTAAGAGCCGACTGTAAATGCCACAGATATAACGAAAAATGTAAATGGCAAAAAAAAAATTTTTTTTTGAAACCTCCTTGCAAAAATACTTCACATTGAGGGGTGTACGGCGCACTTTTTTTTTGCCTGTCAGGCAATGTGCAGTTATACCAATACAGACTGAAAACAAACAAAACCAATGAAGCTAAGGGTGACATCTTTGTGCTTTGCATTAGATCTTGCTATTTTTATACCCTACACCACTATGTGGTCAGGGTATTATAAGTTTGTGCTGATGTTTGTAACACAAAAATTTTTGGTCCCAGACCCACCTTATAGTATACCGATCGACTCAGAATTTTTTTTTTATTTCGATTTAACGATGTCCGTCTGTCCGTCCGTCCGTCCGTCTGTCTGTCCATGCATTCTTGTGCGCACTCTACAGGTCGCAAATATTAAGATATTTTGATAAAACTTTGTACACCGACTTATGTCGGCCCAGGGACGACGACTATTGATTTTAGTTAAAATCGGTCAATGTTTAAACCTAGTGCCCATATAATGGTCCCCCCAAAATTATATTTTTTATACGCTGCAGGTCGCAAATATTAAGATGTTTTAATGAAATTTGGCCCAAGGACGAAGCATATTAATTTTGGTGAACATCGGTCCATGTTTAGACCTAGTGCCCATATAAGGGTCCCCCCAAAATTATATTATTTATACGCTGCAGGTCGCAAATATTTAGATATTTTGATGAAATTTGGTACACCGACCTATGTCAGCCCAAGGACGAAGCCTATTGATTTTGGTTAACACCGGTCCATGTTTAGACCTAGTGCCCATATAAGGGTCCTACCAAAATTGTATTGTTTATACGCTGCAGGTCGCAAATATTAAGATATTTTAATGAAATTTGGTTCGCTGACTCACATTATAGAAAATTTTGACACAAGTCCCATTTTAACCCATTCGAATTTCGGATCCAAACATTAGTTGGCTTTTAACCAGACTGGTGTAGGGTATTGTATAGTCGGCATGCCCGGCTTTAACCTTTTTACTCGTTATGATTAAAAAACTACTAAAGTAAGATATTTTTGTGACAAAAAGTTGACAACACATTTATTTTATGTGTGTATTTTTTTCAAAATAAAGCAAACCACAAGAGGCAGCTAACGGTGATCTTTTTATGAAAATAATGTACAACTGCCAAAATATGAGGCACTTATCTTAAATGCGCAGGTATAAAAATTGCACTTAAAGAAGGCAATTGCGTACATAATTTTGTAAAAAAAAAACGAAACCAGAAATTTGTGCAGTTTTAGAAAAAGTGCACTTAAGCAAAATGCAGTTAAATCAAAACTACTGCAATATAGTCAAATAAACACTAAAATCTTTTATTGTGAATAGAAATAGTAAACATAAAATACCCGACTAAAAAAGTTTTCATATAATCTTATATGATTTGATATAATTATAAATGTTTATATGTGTGGCTATATATGACCATATACATTAATATTAACACTTTGGTTTTATAAATATGTTTGATATGACGTTATATATAATCATATGCGATTTGGTCTCCAGGCATATATTAAGAGATCTGCAAATATAGTTTATACATAATTATATATAATGGCGTATAAGCTTCTGTAAACAATCTTATATCAAAATAAATAACAAAGTTAATATAAAATTGTATTAATTTTATGTATAAATTTATCTGACATGATATCTAATTATACAAAATTTTAAAAAGTTTAATTGCACTATAAAAATTAAAAAAAAAAACTCCGAAATTGTGGATCTGGTTTTGAATTTTGCACTTTGACATATAAATAAATGTTTATAATTGAATTTAACATATATTTTCCAAATAGTTAGCGAAATACTCTTTATTAAACTCAAAATAATTTTTAAGAAATAAATAAAGGAAATTTTTTTTTTCATTGTGGAATTAAAGGTCGAAATAATTATTTTTACTTTTAAATTTAAAAATTAGACAAACATATGTTGAAATAAATATGGTTTAAGTTCATTTATTTTTCCGTAAAAAAAAATTAATTGTGAAAGTTAATTTTTTATCATGTTGGTTTTTAATTTTTATTTTAAAAAATAAAATTTGTTTTTTTCGACCTTTTTAATTCATTAATTAGAAATTTATTAATTCAGTTCGAGGACTATTACCTTATTATGAATTAACATAATAAGTACTTTTTTCAAAAATTGTTTTTTTTTCTTCATCAGGATACTCTCCTGACAAATACTTCACAGAGTTTTTGCTTTCAAAAAACCTCTACACTTTCAGGAATGAAAAGAGGATCGTTCTAATTAGTTAATTCAGTTATTTTATGAGAAAGATAAAAACTCTAACCTAGAAAAAGTTGTTCCGACAAATTTTTGTAATGTTTTATTTTGTCACCTATTTCCAAGTTTATTAGCAAAATTTGTTCTAAACATTAAGCATTAGATTTAATATGAATGAAATAAGTGATCTCAATAATATTTACTAAAATTTTCTTTGAAAATCTTCATCAAATTATATGTATTTATATATAATTTGATGCAGTTAGATAGACCCATTTTTCGGATCAAATTGTATCAGGTGAGATAACATGCTTATCTCGCTTGATATAATTATATATTCCAATATTCGGATCAAGTTAGATATGGACGTATATATTGGTTTATATATGGTGATATATGATTACATAACATCTTTTTTAGTCGGGTATTTTAAATTCCGTTAGCATCTAATTAGCTCAAACTATCGGTTTAATATACGTTTCGTAAAAAATTCAGGTCTTAACCAACTAGTAGAGTACTATTTCCAAAGAGTCACTTCAGACCTGGTTCCGCGATGGTTACATTAGCACCAGTTTTGCCACTATTTGTCGTCCTTAAATTGTAAACTTCAAACTAGTTCTACAACTAGTACCAAAGTGGAAGTTTGGCGACAAATTCCCCTATTCCTATGACATCTCCATGTTAAATTCTACAGTTGCTTGCATGAAGAGGCGGTAGAACTCCTACTAGTTGCCTGGTTCAAATAAACTAGTACATAACCGGTTCTGAACTGGTATTTTTTGTTACTGGGATCCGTTCACCAAACTAGGACTGTTGTTGCAGAAAGGCGCTCAATTTTACCAAAAAAATAAGTTTTAAAAATATCGTTATCACTAGATGGCACTTTGTTCAAAAAATTGACAATTTTTTTTTTCATTTAAATTTAATAATGATAAACAACAAAGCAAAAAAACAAACGGATATCTCAAATTTTATTATTTGAATATATTCCGCGCTTGTTTTTTCCTTATTTTGAGCAGTTTTTGAGTTTTTAAATATGGGCTTAGCTGATACTAATCTGATACTAAATAGTTGCCCAGGTAATACTAAATTTCAGCGCCCTCTACCGGTTAGTAGTATAAATTTTGATTTCCTATATCTATAATTAATAGTCTCTGGGTATACCAGCACTGGTACTTAAACAATGCTTTTTGACGCTATCGCATTCATTGGCAACCCTTTTTAGCACGTCGTATGGCATCTTTCCGTCCTGTTGGAAGTTTGCCAATATCCAGCCAATCCCCAAAAAGGGTGCGGGTACCAAACCTGATAATTACCGCCCAATCGCAATCTGCTCTGCGTTCTTGAAGGACATGGAGAGCATGGTAAACTACCATCTTGTTAATTATCTCGAGTCGAATTTGCTTCTCAATGATCGACAGTATGGCTTTCGTAGAAGTGGTTCAACGGAAAACCTGATGGTGTTCCTTTCGAAGTACTGGAGCCGGTCCATTCACAGATTTGATGAAAGCAAAGTGGTTGCTCCGGATCGGTTGTGGCATAAAGCACTCGTGACAAACCGTATTATTTTTGGTATAGGGGAGAACTTCCCTCGATTCTTATCAAGTTTTCTCAGGGATCGCATCGTAATAGTTGTTATAGATCATCTATTGAGTTTCAGTTGAATGCAGGGGTACCACAAGGTTTCGTTCTTTCGCTTTCTCTCTTTCTTATGTTTCTGAACGATTTACTCTGTCAGACTTCCAATCCTACCTACTCTTTTGTAGACGACAGCAACATTTCGTCAGCTTATTATTGGTTTGACCTACTGACCATTTTTGAAAAAATTTAAGTAGATATGGATAACATATAATGTAAATATCCTCATTCTGATTCTGCAACCTCGATATCTCGTATCAAATCTGAGATATCTAGTATCGACTTTCGTGTACTTGCCAATTTTACATACAAAAATGAAAAAAACGAAACCCTCTTTATCGTTTTTCTCAATGACTTTTTGGCGTATGGGTAAGCCTTGTAGAGGTTGGGGGCAAGAGGCAGATTATGAATGACACACCCAATCAGTACCTAATGATTGGATAGGGTAAATTCAATCCACGTAAGACCCTATGTTATTTGCTGAACCATACGGCCTTGGAGTCATCAATGTCATCTGTACTCATAGGCGGTATCAATATTGGGGAATCTGAAACACTTGATGTTCTGGGCATGAGAATCCAGTGGGATATCCGTTGGAGGGATCACGTCAATCAAGTTTCGAAAGAGGCATTCAAGTGTATTGGAGTTCTTAACCTGTATAAGAACTACTTCGCTTCTTTTGATCTCCTCACTATTTATACCACCTATATCCGACCGAAGATGGAATACAACTTCAATTTTTTACTTTTAATTTTGCCAGTGCTTTTTTGTATACTGGGGAAACTTCTAAAACTATGTACACAAAAAAAATTTGTAACCGTTACCAAAAACTCGTAATTTTAAGTTAAGTGTGTTCTTTTATTTTTGGGTGAATTTCAGTAAAACAAGAGTAAAGCACCGTCAGTTGTTTTACACGTGGAAAAATTTCACTCGAACTTAAAATGCCTCAAATTGCAATTTAATTTAAACAAATGAATAATTTTTTAATTTTATAACAAAGACACAATCACAATAAACACAAAATGTCACTTTTTCCCAAGAAAATTAATAGTCTTGTTCATTAAATTTGCGTGAAAACAAACTCTTTTTACGTGAAACTGATTGTCGTGAAAAATCATATTTTTTATATGGAGTATAACAGTTTTTTCACGTGAAACTCCAGCAACTTACGGTGCTTAAGCACAAAATCCTTTCCCTAAATGACAAAATTGCGGAAAAGTACGAAAAAGCACAAAATTACTTTTCTAGCCCAAAAAAAAAAAAAATAAAAAGCGTATAGTTTTAGTTTGAAAAATCGCACAGATACAAATATTTGTTTGCATTTAAAAGTTTATTTGACTCTGTTCAGTTAGTTTTTATTTATTATGCGAATTTCGTTATTGTCGCTTTTGCTTTTACAATTCTACGAAGTTAATAGTAAAAAGAGAAACATAAACTCTTCTGAGCGCTCTTATTTAACCAATTTTCCCGCGGTACCATAAACGAACAGACTTTTTATGTGATAATTCAGCAGAAAAATTAAAAAGCACATTTCTTTTAGTAATTGCCTGATATTGTTAAAGAAAGAAAGAGAATTTGAATATAAAAATATTTATCTTTTATAAAATAGTCAGAGAGAGAAAATTTTATAAAAATCTCCTTGACCCTCAAATGCATGTTGTAGCCATTTGGCAACATAACAGTTTTCTAATAAAAAAACTCAATTTATGCAGAAAATTGCATTGTATAAAGTGTTAGTTTAGCTCAGATTTTTTAAACAGTTATAAGAAAAATCTTGGTTTTGCTTCGTATGTTTGTGAAAAATCTAAAACACACTTTTTTTTACAAAGAGCATAATATTCAAAAATGTTTGTTTAAATATTTAAAGTGGTGTTCTCGCAATAAAATTCATTTTGGCGACAATAAATGAATAATTCATAGTTTATAGATTTTTTTTTGTTTTCATACACGTTAAAATAATCACAATTAACTATTTGGGGAAAAAACCATATTTTTCAATAAAAATCACCTTTTTTCAATAAATTTTTTTGGTATTTTTCTTGAAATGTAGACTAGACCGTACCTCAAAAAAAAAAGTTCGCCGTACACCCTCCAAAATGTTGTATTTTTGGAAGGCGATTTAAAAAAAAATTTTTTTTGCCGACCGTAGGGGTCGCCTTTTTTAATTTTTTGTTATAGCTTTGGCATTTAAAATCGGATTTTAAAGTGTGATATATCGATTTTTTTGCCTCGAGGAGACCAGTGTTTTGCTATATAGTAAAAATCCAATTAAAAAAAATTTAAAAAGGCGACCCCTACGTTCGGCAACCAATATATAAAAAAAATTTCTACTGGGTTTAGCGAAAAACTTCCTTAGCAAAAGTTTAATGATTTTTTGCGAGCTTTAATTTTCTGACATTAGGGTCGTACATTAGGGTGGTAGCAACTGAGATCTGGTGGGTAACTACTAGAACGGGATACTTGAGGTAAAAATGTCCTTAGAGCAAAATACTGGTCTCCTCGAGAGAAAAACGTCGATGTATCATACTTTAAGATCCGACTGTAAATACTAAAGATATAACGAAAAATGTAAAATGGCGACCCCTACGTTCGGAATAAAAAAAAATGTTTTGAAACCTCCTTGCAAAAATACTTAATATTGGAGGGTGTACGGAGCACTTTTTTTTTTTGCCTGTAAGGTGGTACGCTCTAATGTACACGCTTTTAGAAATCATATATAAAAAAATTGTTAAAATAGAAGTGATCATACATTTAAGGGTTTCAATCTAAATTATATATTTGAGGTGTAAGGTAAAAATAAAATTTGTATTTATTTATACCGACGGTGTGAAATACAAAAACAAAAAACTTTCATAATATTTCTATTGTTGGTTATGCTTTGCAGAAGACTTCGAAAACATATTTTATTGTTTGCTCTGTTCGCATTTTGTTGATGTAGCAGACTACATTTAATATGAGATTTTGATGCTTAAAATTGCATTGCACTACCGCCACCACTTTCTAAACTGATGATGGGGACTTGGAAAATCCCCGAAACGATCGTCT
This sequence comes from Leucophora obtusa, assembly GCA_949987735.1. Lineage (NCBI taxonomy): Eukaryota > Metazoa > Arthropoda > Insecta > Diptera > Anthomyiidae > Leucophora > Leucophora obtusa. Next base: position 288,805,711 of record OX465295.1, on the reverse strand, counting down.
TTTCATTCCCGAAACTGTGAGGGTTTTTGAGAGCAAAAAAAAACTCTGTGAAGTTTTTGTCAGGAGAGTATCCTGATGAAGAAAATTCAATCTGAAATACAAATTTTGTTTCTTTTTTATTTAAAATTAATTATACCCTACACCACTACGTGGACAAGTTATAATCAGTTTGTGCCGATGTTTGTAACACAAACAAATATTGGACCTAGACCCACCTTTTAGTATACCAATCGACTCAGAATCATTTTTTGTTTCGATTTAACGATGTCCATCTGTTCGTCCGTCTGTCTGTCTGTCCATGCATTCTTTTGCGCACTCTACAGGTCGTAAATATTAACATATTTTGATGAAATTTGGTACACCGACCTACGTCGGCCCAGGGACGAAGCCTGTTGATTTTGGTTGAAATCGGTCAGTGTTTAGACCTAATGCCCATATTAAGGACCCCCCAAAATTGGCTTGTTTACACGCTACATTTCGCAAATACGAAGATATTGCAATGAAATTTGGTTCGCTGACTCACATGGTCCAAGGGACACAGCCTATTGATTCTAGATAGGATCGTTACGTTATATGGGCTATATTTCCAATTTTCTCTTATTTTATCATTTTATGGAAAATTTTGACACAAGTTCATTTTAACTCATTCGTTCATTTTAAATCCAAACATTAGTTGTCTTTTAACCAGACTAGTGTGGGGTATTATATAGTTGGCATGACCGTCTTTAACTTTTTTACTCGTTTTAGTCTACCAGCCTGTTTTAGAGTGTTTATTACACACAGAAAAAAGAATTGCCAACCGAATTGCTAAGCTTATTGTGGTTGTTACAACCAATAAATTCGGTTGGTGAAACCATATTGAAATGTGATTACTAAATATTTTGGGTATTGCAACTAAAATTCAGTTGTATTAACCGAATGTTGTTGTGATAACCAATATTCAGTTGTACCAACCTATTTTAGTAGATGTAACCGAATTTCAGTTGGAAAATGGTTAATTTTTTCTCTGTGTATGTACCTGAAATGGTGGACTAAAATAATATGTTTGTCTAATTTAAGTAAATTAATTGCAAGTTTTTTTTTTTAATTATACCAAAATATTACACAAATCTGCTTTCACTTAGACCTTTGTATCAGGTACGTCTATTAAATGCACCCTATCAAAAATTTTCATTCAAATGTTTTTTGATAACAAACTATTCAGTAAAATTAATAATACTGTAACTAATAAACCATTCGATGCAATGTATTTAAATTACTATTTTATTAAAAACTACAATGATGCCAAACTTTTTCGCTTTTTCAGCATTAGACCTGGTCGAGCCAAAAGTGATCCAACAGTTGCACAATTAAGATCACTAAAGTATTTACCAAGTGGTGAAATTATTACACATATTAAAGAATACACAGGATATATTTAACCAAAACCCTTACATATAGGTCAACTCCTAATTCAGCCTAGTAAATGTAAACATCTGCAAGATTTATAGCCTGTTATACCACCAGAATATCAATACTTTTATGATAATTTAGATCAGATGAATTCAAAATAACTGTAAGAAATGAAGAAATGTCCAATTCTAATAATTTTTTTTCTGTAACTTTTGTTTGTTTTTAATTTTTTTGTTAATAAATTCTTGTATGTTAAAATAACGATAAACAAAACATTGAATTAAAAAAATTGCAATTAAGGTCAAGTATTTTCCGATTTGAAAATAAATCAATTTTAACCGAAAATCGTTCCGTTTGACATGGAATGACTACATACTTGAGATTTTTTCATTGGCATTGAAATTTCATTATCATTAGTCGACTAATGCTAATGGCAAAAAAATTTCATTACCATTTAATGGTACTGAAATTTTCTGGAATTAGAATTTGTAATACTAATGCTAATGAAATCGCACTAATGACTTAAAAACTATGAACAATTGAGTAAAAAAAAGCATTTGTTTACAAAAAAAAGGGGAAGAATATATTGCTTTTTTTTTCAACTAGCCACCGAACTTTGTTCTATGAAATGGGTGTTATAGTCCCTAGATTATAAATTTAAAAAAACCGCACTTAAAAAATTGCAAAACAATCGCGGAACGCGAAAAAAGTCTTTATGGTACAAAAATTTAATTAAAAAACTTAATCAGCGATATTTATTCTGCAAACAAATATACTGATGTAAGAATTTTCCTTTTTGCAAAATTTAATAAATAAAGTCTTTTTTCGCGTTCCGCGATTATTTTGCAATTTCTTAAGTGTGGTTTTTTAAAATTTATAATCTAGGGACTATAATACCCAATTCATAGAACAAAGTTCGGCGATTAATTAAAAAAGAAATCGCGAAAAAAGTCGCGGAAAAAAAAATCCAAAAAGGAAAATTCTTACATCAGTATGTTTGTTTGCAGAATGAAAAGCTTTTTCCGCGTTCCGCCATTATTTTGCAATTTCTTAAGTGTGTTTTTTGTAAAATTAGAATCTGGTTACTATAATACCCATAACTCATACCAAAGACTGGTGGTTAGTTTGAAAAAAAAAGTTTGCGAAAATAATTTTGCAAAAAGTAAAATTCTTGCATCAATATATTCTTTTGCACGATGTAAATCGCTGATTAAGTATTTTAATTAATTTTTTATACCACAAAACCCTTTTCGCATTCCGCATTTGCAAGCTCAGAAATTAATTTGAAATCTATAAAATGACGTTTACAAATGCCAATTATTTCTTATAATTGAGGCATTAGTAACACTATGCGACAGTCAAAATCGGGATGGGATGAAACCAACGGGAAATGTTATATCGGTAAAAAACAAGTTATACGTGTCCCGGCGTTTCGCTGGGTCACCATTTATTTTTACCGGCAAAACTGTTGAGTATATAGAAAAACGTTATATGAACAGATTAAAGGAATTATAATTTTTAATTTTTTTAAAATTGTTTGAGCAAAATCGGACTAGTGGTTCTCGAGTTATGTCAAAAAAAAGACCACCAAAGGTCAAATCGATATTTCTCGATTCCTAGGGGTGACCCAGCGAAACGCCGGGACACGTATAACTTCTTTTTTTACCGATATAACTTTCCCCGGTAGTTTGAACCCTTCCCGATCACTGACCCCTACCATTTGTCTCACAGTGTAATCGTAATGAATTTACTATACAATTGGCATTAGTAATGAAATCGATGTATTTCAAAGCATTAGCATTAGTCCAAGTAATAATAATGCCAAAAATTTCATTTGCATTAGTTTCAATTTAATGGTAATGAAATCACCAATTTATTTGTCCAAATAATTAATTAGTCTCATGTATGGACTCATATATTAAAAAAAACGTTAAACAAAACGTTCGAACTTTAATAAATTAAATCATAAAAAATTAAATTTTTATTACTTTGCATTTTTTTTATTTATTTTTTTTTAATTTTTGTTTGAACAAGTTCATTTAACTAATCCCGCGAATTCAGGTGGCTTGTCTGCAGGAAAAATTGACAAAACCGCAAGATTTGTACAAGCTGAACGTACTGTTAAGAATCCATATTGAAATTTTATGTGAAATATGATTATGTCGTTTAACTTTCAGAATACTATCAAAAATCTTAGCCATTGCAAATTGCTTAACAATGGGTCTATAATTGATTACTTTGGTTCTATCCCCAGATTTAAATATGGGCACTACACAGCAATTTTTCCAGCAGTCTAAAAATGTACCTTTTACCATAAGCATTTTTTTCTTTCCGCCATTATTTTGCAATTTTTTAAAATTCACCATAAACCCCATATATTATACCAAAGCTTCGTGGTTAGTTGCTCACAATTCTTATTATAATTATTCACACTATCATGTTTTGAAAAAGTCCTTTTGGCGGAAGTTATTTATTAACTTTTAATATCCCAAAGGTATAGTTCATTGGATGCAGAATTGTATCCATGTGGATGTTATTTTAAGAAATTCTACAAAATTTATAATTGTAATCAGAGGGGCAATTCTGTAAATTTTCAACGACAAAATTCGGTAGTTAAGTTTACAAGTTTTTATAGAAAACTGACAACCTAACTACCGAATTTTGTCGTTAAAAAGTTAGAGGATCCCACTGCAGGCACTTAATATTTAGTTTTAAAACGTTTTAGTTGGTTTTTTTACTAAAAATATCAGTACTGATATTTTTCCAATTTTGTTTGCGAAAAGAGAAGAAAAATTAAAAAAATGTATGAAAATAAAATATCCATCTAGAAAAATAAGTTCATTTGTACACAACTGATTATTTTTTATTGAGGAAAAAACAAAATAACCCGAGTAAAAATAGTTATATATGAAATTATATAATTTAATATGAATTAATATGTTTATATATAGTCAAGTGTAACACTATATCTTTGCGGATATAATTATGTATAGCTGAGTTTTTCAAAAATTTCTTATATGATGTCATATATAGATCAGTATAAATATATATGTCCCCATATATATTTATATGTGCCATATCTATTTACATATGCTATGACAATTTTAATACATCGTCATATATAATTAAAAATGGCTTTATCGGAAAATATATAAAGTTTTATATACCCGGTGAAAAATGTTCATATACGCTCAAACATGTTCATATATGGTTTATGTATGGACACATATGAACAAATATGGATTTTTTATGAACATATATGGATATTATATGAACATAAATGGAAGGATATGTGATTCCATATATGGAAAAAATTTCATATACAGACATATATGGAAGCATCTGTTATTTCATATATGGAAATGGCACTCATATATAGACAAATATGAAAGTATATGTTATTCAATTTATGCAAAAGGGACTTGTATATGAACATATTTCGAAGAATACATTTTTCCATATATGTAAAAGGAACTCATATTTGGATAAATATGGAATTATATGTAATGCCATGAATAAAAAAAAGGAACATATGTAGCGCCTAATTTGAATGTCATACATAAATTTATATCTATCGTACAACCTTATAATAAAGGACAGCAACGTTCGCATGTATTCGCATATATTTAATAAATGTATATGTTCATATATGTCCATATATGAACATATACGTAGGTGTTACCTCATTTTTCGGATCCATACATATATGGTTGAACCATAAATGTTCATATATGGACATTTTTCACCGGGTAGCTCAATGTTAATTTTTTTTCCTAAGTTGTTTTAGATATGTTTAAGTATAGCACAATGTAAAAAAAATTCTATGTTTTTTTGAGATATATTTATGTATGATTTCAAAATATAAAAGGCGTACTCATTATAACTCCTAAATTCCTTGTAAACCTTGTAAATTTAAATACAAGCCATATTTTTATGTATGGAATTTGACATTAAACTCATAAACATACCAGGTTTACACATTTTACGGGTAGAATACAAGTTTATATGTTGGTTACAATTATGTACAACATCTTCTAAATTTTTATTTAAATTTTTAATTCTTAACTTGAGGGTGTTACTTTTCAGTTTTTTAATAGTTTTTGTTTTGATCTTGAAGTATGAAGCGTTATATAATTATGTCTTTCTACATCAAATTAGATATAATTATATCGGGTCAAAATCCGGATAAGATTCTATATGATTCAATATATTTAGATCTTATCCGATATAATTTTATCCACCATTTTTCGGATCATAGCATATCTCCAATTATATTAAATAAGATATCATTACATATAACATCATATTATTTTTTTTACCCGGGAAAGCCTTTTAAAATTATTAATACAAAATCGAATTTAAAAAACATTTGCAAAATCTGAAAAGCAGGAAAAAGAAAAATTGTTCATGTTTTAACAAGCATCAAGCTAATTTTTACCAGTTGTCATTTAAAAATTTTTTATATTTTCTGTTTTCAGCATAAATAATCAGATCAAATTCTGTATATTCTGCAAAGACAGATATGGCCCAGCAAAGACAAATATTAGCAAGTAATTAAGCGAGTAAGTAGCACACAAAGGGTTTCACTACCGATAAAAAAAAGTTGGAAGCTATGATTTACAAACTACTTCTTTTACAGCTTCGTAAGTATCAGTGTATTCTTACTGCTTTTTTAGAAGTAATTCTGAACAATTTCAAAAAATCACTCCTTTCGTTGCTTTCAAAGTATTCGTTAGTATATTTTTACAGCTTTTTTAGAATTACTTATGAACAACATCCCAAAAATCACTTAAGTATTGCTTCTAAGGCATAATTGCTCTTAAAGTGATCCCAAAAAGTGATTTTGCTATCATTTGGTATTTCTAAATATATGATCGCGGGTTCGATTCCTGAATATTTTTTTAAGACTTTTGCTTTAACTTTTAAATGGTGAAAAAGAGCGTCTTTGCACTTGGATAAAAAAGTATTGAAAAAATTATGAAGTGGGAGTACTCCTCTCCTATGGAAACTCAATGTTAAAATCATTAGTGTTTAGGTATGTTAAAAAAGAATCAATTGTTGTGCTTTTTCTACTGCTTCGGCATCTCTGTTCTTGGTGGGTAGTTACCATCCCAGCAAAATCTTTCATTACCAAATAAGTGGTTATATAATAGAAATTCATAGCTCCGCACAACTTATTTTTTGGCGTCTAAACTCATCATTTTTGTTTGGCGTGGTCGTTTTAATAAGTAGTCACGCTTACTAGCTCGCTTACGAAAAAATGAGAAGTAGTTATGAGATTCTGAATAATAAGTGTTTACAAACATGCTTACAAAAAGTTGAATTATAAGTGGTTATCCGACTGCTTACTTGATTCTTAAAAATAAGGAGTTACACAAATACTATTAGCTTCAGGAAATAGCTTCAGAGAAATTAAAGTTTTTGCTAGAGTGTAATTTTAGAACTCGTCATAAAAATTTTAACACAAACCATATTTACATGTAATAAATATTTATAAATGTATAAAATTTAACTTTGTAAAAAGTACTTATTAAACTATTGCGAGTAAGTCATTAATTTATATTTAAAAGCAATGACTACAATAGGCTGTTATTAGGAAGTCATTATTTTATATTAAAAAATAATGCAAAAGGTAATGATATATCATTATTGGTAATGCAGACAGCAATGAGCTGTCATTACCAATATTTTTCTGGGATGCTATTTACTTGCTAAATTACTTTTGTTCGCGATGTCCCAAAATTCTTGGGTGGTCATTACATTATCTGAGGATAATGAGTTACCAGCATGGTTACCAATAGTGAAAGAATAAGTAGTTACTCACACAGTTAGTTAGTGGTTACTAATAAGTTAGAAAATAAGTGGTTACCCTATATTGTGAAATAGTTGGTCATATTGGCAAAATAACTTTTTTCATCTGAAAATTTTCTATTTAGTTGGAAAAATGTTTAAAACAAATTAAAAAATCTCTATACGTGACGCGCAAAATATAAAGGGACCTAAGGGTAAAAACCGGTTTTGTTCAGGAGAGCCATTTTAAAGATTTAAATACGTGTATCTTTGGTGTACCATCACTGAGCGTGTTGGTATTGGTCTCATTTGAAAGCGACACATCTCATGACGTCAGGAACGTGTTGGTCAACCTTGAAAACGCGCGTAGGTCGTCCCTACCTCTTGTTTTGTGTAGTTGGTTTTTACTGTTTTCTACCTAGCGCGCTGTTTCCATGAGTTTGATATCAATTTTGCTCGCGGTTTTTCGAATCCAGCTATATTTTCTGAAATTATTAATTGTGAATTATAATAAATACTCATTTATAATTCTTTTAAATCGTGAATATCACTCTGTTACTACGAACACTTTTTCACATAACCTTATTATGTTATTCGCGAAAATAATTTAAAACTGATAACATTCTTACTGTTTGTTTTAGGATGAAATGGTGGACGAATTCGAAGAAGTAGATTTACTTTATCGTGCAATGTAAACTGTTTGCGAATTCAGAAATGAAAACATACATCTGAGTAACAATACCAGTTTCGATGACAAACCAATTATAATTCCGTCACCAGGGTTATCGATGAGGCGTCAATGGTACTTTTATAAAGAGATCCGGGGTTTATGTTTTGACGATTCAAAAAAAGATTCGGTTGCTCCTCTTCCTTTGGGCTCTGGAAATGGAAACGAAGAGGAGAATTCGGAGGAAGTGGACAATCCTGAAAAAGTGGAGGCAGCAGACGTTAAGAAGAAATCGAAAACAAATTAAGGACCGGTACCGTCAAGTTCTTAGGAACCAATTCGCAAGAACCGTCGATTAAAATGATTTTTCTATTTTTTAAACTGTTCATAAGGAAAAAAATAAATTTTTTGTAGTTTCGTAAAATCAAGTTATTTTGTTAATTTAGTAGGGGGAAAAATGAAAATAAATAACCGTTAGGTCCCTTTCTATTTGCGCTTTGAATCGTCGACTTCACTTTCATAAAACGCGCATATCTCTGGGAGGGAACACTTTTGGGGCATGGGATCGGTCTCATTCGATGCTCAGATGTTGTCCACATAAAAAAAAAAAATTGATTTTTTTACCCTTAGGTCCCTTTCTCTATGCGCTGTCATCACATATATAAAAGAATAACGTTACTGACTGACAGACTCAACATCGCCCAGCCCAAACCGCTGAAGCTAGGAAGTTAAAATTTGGTATGTTGGTTCCTCCTTCGGCGTAGACGTCCGCTAAGACGGGATTTTTGGAAATTCCTACCGGAACGGGCAAAAAGGGGAAAAGTCTCCCCCTTGGCGGCCTGCCAAAACCCCTTTGGCTAAAAAGCTGAAATTTAAGATATGTGTTCCTTGGAGTATGGGCTAACTTTTCTGGAAAATACTTTCTAGAATTTTGGACAGGGACGTTGTAAAAATGGGAGTTAAAAATGTGAAAAAGACCCCCCTTGACGGCCTGCCCAAACCGCTGGAGGTAGGAAGTTGAAATTTGGTATAAAGGTTCCTCCACTATCGTAGACATCCACCAAGACGGGATTTTTTGAAATTTTTACAGGGAGGGGAAAAAAGGGGAAAAAGTATCCCCCTTGACGGCCTGCTCAAACTACTGGAGCTATGAAGTTGAAATTTGGTATGTAGGTTCCTCGACCCGTGTAGACGTCCGTTGAGACGGCATTTTTGGAAATTCTTTTCGGGAAGGGCAAAAAGGGGACAAAAAAGTTCCTTTTTCCAAAAAAGTATCTTTTCCCAAAAAAAGTACCTTTTTCCAAAAAAGTACCTTTTTACAAAAAAGTACCTTATTACAAAAAAGAACCTTTTTACAAAAAAGTACCTTTTTCCAAAAAAAAGTACATTTTTCCAAAAAAGTACTTTTTTCCAAAAAAAGTACCGTTTTCAAAAAAAGGTACCGTTTTTCAAAAAAAAGTACCTTTTTCAGAAAAAAGTACTTTTTTCCAAAACAAAGTACCCTTTTCCAAAATAAGTACGTTTTTCCAAAAAAAAGTACCTTTTCCAAAAAAGTACCTTTTTCCAAAAAAAGTACCTTTTTCTAAAAAAAATTTAACTTTTCCAAAAAAACTACCCTTTTCCAAAAAACATACATTTTTCCAAAAGAAATACATTTTCCAAAAAAAGTACCTGTTTCCAAAAAAAAAATACATTTTTCATAAAAAGTACTTTGTAAAAACAAAGTATCTTTTTCCAAAAAATTTCGCTTTTTCCAAAAAGTACCATTTAAAAAAATACCATTTAAAAAAATATAATTTCAAAAAAAGTACTTTTTTTCCTCCCCCCACGGATATCTCCACTAAACCAAGGTTTCTTGATATTCGGCAATTCCTACCGGAACGGGCAAAAAGGGGAAAAATCTCCCCATAAACAGTCTCACAAACTGGAAAAGTGCCTGCCCAAACCCCTGAAGGTAAGAAGTTGAAATTTGGTGTAAAGGTTCCTCCACTATAGTAGACATCGACTGAGTTTGTATTTTTGAAATTCTCTACAGGATATCCCAAAAGAAAATTTGGTATGTGAGTTCCTGTGTAGGCATCCGCTTAGACGGAATTTTTGAAATTCCTATCGGGAGGGGAAATAAGGGGAAAAGTCTCCTCCTTGACCGCCTGCCCAATCCCTTTTGGCCAACCTAAAATTTTAAATATGTATTCCTTGGAGTAGGATTAACTCACCGGCAACGTAATTTTTCTATTTTGGAACAGGAACATAGTAAAAATGGTGGTTGAAAAGGAAAAATGTCCCCAATAACGGCCTGCCCAAACCGCTGAGGCAATGAAGTTGAAATTTGGTATAAAAGTTCCTCATCCATCGCAGATAGCCGCGAAGATGGAATTTTCGTAAATTCCTAAAGGGAGGGGCAAAAATAAGAAAAGCCTCCCCTTGGTGGCCTGTAAAAACCCCTTCGGCTGGAAATCTGAAATTTAAAATGTGGGTCCCTGGAGTAAGGGCTAACTTATTAGAAAGATACTTTTTTGAATTTTGGACAGGGTCGTTATAAAATGGGGGCTCAAAAAGGGAAAGTGGCCCCTTAACGACCTGTCCAAACTGATGAAACTAGGAAGCTGAAATTCGGTACTTAGGTTCCTCTTCCACCCTAATTCCAACCGGGAGGGACAAAAAAAAGAAAAAGTGTCCTCCTTGACAGCCTGCTCAAACTGCTGGAACTAGGAAGCTGAAATTTCCTGTCGATGGATTTTCGGAAATTCCTACCGAGCGGGGCACAATAGTAAGTTGGCTAGAAACCTGAAATGTAAAACATATGTTCCATGGAGTATGGGCTCACTTATCGGGAAGGTGCTTTTTTGAATTTACGGCAGGGACATTGCAAAAATGGGGATTAATGAAGCGAAAAGTGCCGCTTAAAGGTCTGCCCAAACCGCTGGAGGTAGGAGGTTGAAATTTGGTATTAAAGTTCGTCCTCTATTGTAGACATCCGCTAAGATGAGATTTTTGGAAATTTCCACAGGTAGGGTCAAAAATAGGAAAAGTCTCCCCCTTAACGGCCTGGCCAAACTGCTGGAACTAGGGAGCTTAAATTCGGTATTTGGGTTCCTTCTCCAACGTTGACTTCCCCTAAGATGATATTTTTGGAAATTCATACCGGGAGGGGTAAAAAGGGAAAAAACTTCCCCCTTGACGGCCTGGCCAAACTGCTGGATATAGAGACCTAAAATTATGTATGTAGTAGGTTCCTCCTCCAACGCAGACGTTCTCTAAGATGGAATTTTTGGAAATTCCTACCGGGAGGGGTAAAAACGGAATAATTCTCCCCCCTGATGGCCTAACCGAACCCTTCGGCTAGAAATCTGTAATCTATAATATGTTTTCCCTGGAGTATGGGCTAACTTATCGACAAATCATTTCTAGGACTTTGGACAGGAACGTGGTAAAAATGGTGGTTCAAATGGGGAAAATTGTCCCCCCCCCCCCTTAACGTATGCGTCTTTAGCTAGAAACCTAAAACTTAAAGAGCAAGTGTATATGAAACACTAAAATTAAGAAACTAAATAGGAAACGAGTGGAATTGAAACAAGTAGAATGAAATGGATATAAACGTTGAACGAGTGGAATTGAAATTATAGACAATGCAAATGGATTGGAAGAGGAAACGAAATGGATTGGAGTATAGAACGAAATGGAATGAGGAGCGAGATGGCATATAATGGGGAACGAGTGGAATTGGAACACTGTAGTTAAAAGAGCAATGGAACGGAGCAAGTGCAAAGAAATGGAATGGAAAGAGAAGCGACTGATATCAATATCGATACACAAGACAGTAGGAACGAAATGGAATGAAACGGCGAACGAGTGGAATTAGAATAACAGATAATGGGAACGAAATGCAATGGAATGGTCAACGAAATGGAATCTTGCAAGGAGTTGCATTACAACACTAAAATTGTTAAATAGAATGGAATTTGAATGACTCAAACTGCCGGAGTTTGGTACTTGAAATTTCGCATACGATTGAGGCAAGATTATATATATTTGGGATTTTTACTGGGAGGAACAAAAAGGGGTGAAGAACTCCTTTTAATCACCTGTTCAAACACTATCCACGGAATATGAAACTTATGTAGCATTGAAACATACTCTCGAAAAAGTTAAACAAATTTTCTAAAAGAGAAAAAACCTTAGAAAAGGAATGGAACTTATATATTCCGATATTTAAACTTCATGTAACGAAGCACCGGTGGAAGAAACCGACGCAGTAAACTTTCCAACTGTATTTGTGAATTTACTTGAATTGCCAGGTCTACCTTTACATAAACTGGAATTAAAAAAAACTTTAAGGCACGCTAACAACGTAGCGGGCTTTGCCCGCTAACTTTAATATTATAAAATGCTTTCCAACCCTGCTTTACGTTATTTATTTTCATTCAAAACACAAACGAAGAAAACTACTTACGGGTCTACCTACCTAAGTTCGCACTTTACCAAATTATCTTGACATAAACACGTTTATTGCAATTTATAATGGATTCATTACTAAGAATCATACATGGGAATTTTTCATTACCATTGAAATTTCATTACCATTAGTTCATACTAATGACAATGAAAAAAATTTCATTACCATTTAATGGTAATGAAATATTTTTCATTAGAAAAATCATTACTAATGGTAATGAAATTACACTAATGTATAAAAAAAACTAATTACAATTGATTAAAAACCATTTGTTTACAAAAAAATTCAGAAAAATGAAAACGAACAACAGGTTTGGCCGGGAAGTTATAAAATATAATTTTCTAACGAGGATCCATTCCGTTAAACTTTACCTGGATACAAATAACAATGGAATGGAAAGTAGTATTTAATTTAAAATGATCATGAGCCTGAATGAGCATATTCCATCTTCGATTTCAGCGAGTTTTTCTCCATTTTTATGTTTTTCTGTCAGTGGCAATTATTTTTTTAATTTATTCATTATCAATGGTAATGAAATTTAAAATCATTGTCATTAATCAATGAAATTAAATTTAAGAATCATTACCATTAATTAAAAAAATGGTAATGAAAATAATTTAATTACAATTGATATCAATGCAATGGTAATGAAATCATCAATTAATTAGTCCACCTAATTAATTAGTCCCATGTATGCTAGCAATTCACTTTCATTAGAAAAAGTCATTAAATATTAAGGGTTTTCACAAGGGGCGTGCTATTTGTTGTATCGTCGTATCGTCCTAACAAAAAACAGAGTTGTTAGAATTTAAATTGAAAAAATACAACATTTGAGAATAGCTCAATACAACATTTTTAGGTATGTTTAGTGTCCTATGTTTGAGTGTGCTAACAGATAGAAAACTGAATAGAAAATCGTTGTTAAACACAAATAAATATTTTAACAACTCTGTTTTTTGTTAGGACGATACAACGATACAACAGATAGCACACCCCGTATGAACAACCTTATTTATTTTAAACCCATTGTTGTGCAGAATTATTTATTTGTGGTGGTTGGGTGAAGGCTTTTATTATAAAATACTTTAAATAAAAAAGCGAATTTAAAAACCACGAATACGAACTATCTACGCCGATGGTTGAACAACAGACAATTAGTTGTTACATGCTCACGTGTTGGTATACTAAATAATTTATTTATAAAAAATTAAGAGGCAAAAAATAGTGTTTGTACTTAAACATTACAATAAAGTTACCTTAACAATTATTTTACCTTAACAACAAATATTGTGTTTTATTTTATCTAAAAGAAATTTAGTTCTAAACTTTAAGGCACGCTAACAACGTAGCGGGCTGCGCCCGCTTGTAATATATATATTAATATAAAAGGGACTAAATCGGTACTTATTTTATCAATTACCGCTAAGTGATTACTTTGCAAGAATATATAAGTACATCTATAACTTATTAACAGTAAGTCATTATTTTGTATTTTAAAGTAATGACCTATCATTACTTGGTAATCCGTATGGTAATGAATGGTTTTCCACAATTCTCAAGGGGAAATTACATACTTCTGTACTGGGAAAGCAACTTTCTAAGAATAGAAATATATGTTTTTTGGTACAGGGTAAAAAACAATGTTCATACACTCAAAAAAAGTCAATAAGGTCAGCAAAAAATGTTGCTGTGTCAGAAAATGTTTAGCCAAGAGCGTGCTTGCAAAAAAGTTGGTAATTTCAGCAAAAGTAGTTTGCTGAAAATCAGCGAGCTGATTTTTACAAAAAAAAAAATAAATAGTAATCTCAGCAAAAGTTTGGCTAACACTTAGTATATTGCAAATGAAAAAAATCCTTGCTAAAATCAATAAAATTTTTCCTGAATATTAGTAGACTAAAAAAACTCAAAAAATTTGTAGAGAAATTATATTTTAGTTAATTTATTTGCTGAAAATTTAAGTCCAGAAATTGTGTTTTTTTATTCTTTCGAACATTATTTAGGAAACTTCGTAGAAAATGTCCTGGAAGTCTGGACAAATTATAAATAACAAAAAAGGAAATAAACTATGGGTTTTATTTATATAATAAAAAGCTTTTTCTTAAAAAAGCGAAAGGGAACACAAAAAAATTACCCAAACTAATCAAAAAATGCCTGCCCTTATATTTCACATAATCAATCAATGTGTTCGTTTACTCGAAATTCTTACTACTTTTAATACAATTCGAAAGTTTTGTTTATTTTTTGTATTGCATTTTTCCAGCTGTAGTAAAAGTAGTAGCTTGTAGTAAGTAAACGAACAGGTTTAATATTAATTATCAATATTAATACATTCACTTTTTGTCTTTATCTTCTCTAAATTTAATTTTTTTTTGTCTATAATTTAAATCATATTTTATCTTATGGCGTTATGTTTTTATGTATATACAGATAGACAGTTGCCGTTATTATTAAAACGAATTACTGGCGAACTATGTGTTGAAACTACAGCAGCATTCAGTTTTTTTAAACATAAAAAACTTTGCAGGTTGGGAGGAAATACAAGATTTAAAGCTAATCTTAGACCACTACTCGCATGCAATCTGAAATTGGAGAGTAAGAAAAGAGATTATGTTCGGATCATAACTATATGCTACACACAGAGAAAAAATATTCCATTTTCCAACTGAAATTCGGTTACATCTACTAACATAGGTTGGTGCAACTGAATATTGGTTATCACAACAAAATTCGGTTTATACAACTGAATTTTAGTTGCAGTATCCAAACTATTTAAAAATCACATACCCATATGGTTTCACCAACCGAATTTATTAGTAGTGGTAACCAAAATAGGTTTATTAATTCGGTTGGCAATTTTTTTCCTGTATGTATATATAGAGCAATTCCATATGAAAGCGATCACCTTTTGGACGACCACTCTCCGATTCTAAAATAAATAGTCTCAATCGATTGCCCAGCAAAAAATAATGTACCTACATATTTTTTTTTTTTATAGTGACTGGTTTAGTGGTGGTGTACACCAATGTCATGTGACAAAATTGAAGAATTCTTCATAAGGGACCTCATTGAAAGTTGTTTTTGTTTAAAACTACTAAAGCGAGCGCAACGAGTGATAGCTCGTTGGAAAGGTATTGAATCAGGCTTTGATTGAAAAATAAAATTTTCCTAATTTTTCTCAGAAATTTACCTTTTTTCCCATGAAAATTAAATTTTCCGATTTTCCACAGAAGCTCCTAAATTTTCCGGCTAATTTTTTTTTTTTTGGATTCCTCATAATTTTTGCTTTAAGAATCAGCAATAAAAAAATGGGCCCCGACTCCTTGTTTGGACAGGAGAGGAGCATAAGAGACCACCTTGTTCTCATTGTTTTTATATTTTTTATAATTGAATTATTTGTAATTATTTAACATTGTTTTATTTTATTATTAAAAATACATTTTAAAAATTATTTTACAGTTAAAAATACATTTATGAAGAAAAAATCTTTCTTATTTTGCTGCTTATACTTAATTACAATATTTATTAAAAATTTCAATTGTCTTGGCATCATTATAAAATTAAAGTAACTTTAAATTTAGCACGTCGGCAGACGAAGAGTACCGCTTTACATTAATTGACATATCAGAAATATTTGGTATGAAGCAATGAAACTTTTGCGTTCCAGTTATTGTTTTGACATTATTATATCTGTTTTGAATTCGTCGCTCCATGGCATCGTGTTCTTTTTGAGTGCATAAAACTGTGTTAATGGCAATTTCCTTGCTTTGAATCCACGAAAACAAATGTTGTACATTTAAGATCTGGTCAGTATATGGCCTTTGCAAAATTGCCTTAGTCGCCATGCGTTTTAGGGTTCCCCCTAACGCATCGCATGGGCCCTTACCGTGGGACGTCGCAAAAAAGTGCCACTCGACCTTGCAGTTTTGTTCTTCTTCAATTATGCAAAGATTGTAAAAATTTTTTTTATTCTTGTACTGAGAAGCCGCGCCGTCTGAGAAAAACGTTACTTTGTCGATTGCATCGAATTTTGATCTTAAGAATTCAAACAGTTTCATTTCAAATAAATAAACGGACACATAATTATGAGCTAAACTCTCCGCGACAACAACAAGGCTTACGGTCTGTAGTTCGTTATCTTCGTTTTTGAAATAAATGCAAAAAGGATGCACCGTGCACTGGTCGTTTGCCCAGTGATAAGCCTGAATTTCATCCTGAACGAGAAAAGTGTAATTCTCGGCAAAGTCGCTTATCACAATGAATTCATTTTGGGCTAATTTCTCCTTACTTTCCTTTAGAAATTTCGATTGCATCTCGAATATGAAATGGTGCGCCTTCAGTTCATTCAACTTGAATCCGAATTCCTCGATGAATTCCGGAATCTGCTTTACCACGGTCTCAAGGGAACATCTGCCGCTGCTAATTATCCACTGTTTGAAATGCACCTCCTGAATTAACAGCTGTTCAAACTTTTCCGCCAAATATTGCTCTAGCTCGTCAATCTTCGGACAATTGTCGCATTTGGACAGATGACAATTTTCCGCGGGGTATGCGCACAACGACTTCGACAGGAGGTCCCTATATGTTTCAATTTCACCGTGAAATACTTTCAATTTCTTGCATGGAAAGAACATTAATTTGATGTTTTGATGAAACATGCAAACGCAGACTGAATGCGTTCCGTGCCTGTCTAATGCCAGCACGCATTCTTTTGGTCGTAGGATGGCAAACTTAAAAAATCCCACTTTTTCTGCTGGGTATTTCTCTTTGAACTGATGGTATGCTTCGGATAGATTACATAATAATAATCTGCGCTGCTTGTGTACTTTTTCTCCATCTTCACGTGTGATAACATAGTCACGTGTACCTGGGCAGGCGCAGCTGTTGTCATCATTGCAGTAAAAATCTTGAATCAATTTCACCGTTGCTTCGCTGAGGGTCCTTGAGCCAAATTTCTTGGTGGGAGTCGCCAATATGCCCTTCTGTCGAACTAATTCTTTGCTTCTTCTCGCGATGTAAAAAGATGTTTGAAACTGTTCAGAAATCTTGCGTATAGACCATGATTGAGGCAGCACAGATAAAATGAGATATTTCTCCGGAAAAGTGGTCGCTAAATTGAATTTTCTTTTCAACTGCTCAATCATTTGTTTGCCGTCATCAACGTCATCTGCTTGACTGCATTCGTTATCAGAGCCTTCATCAAATATTGTCGCGATTGCACTCATAACCTTGCCTTTTTTCTCTTTCCTGTATTTTTCACTTCGCAACTTTCTTTTTGTAATAGGCGATTCACCTAAAGTGGTAATAGCCTCATTCAAAGGACTCAAAGACATATTGACCATCGGAATGTCTGCCTCACTATCAGATGAAACATTTTGTTCAATTGTCATTTCACTCTCGGATTGTAGTTGCATTTGTTTCAATGCATTTGCTTGTTGAGACAAATCGATTTTACACTTGGGGCAAATGAATTCTGCTTCTTCACCGTATTGTATATTTAATTCATTCATGTATCGCTTCGAAACAGCAGTTAATTTTAATACTTTTATCTTTTTCGAACGATGTCCACTCTTGTTAAACGGATTGCAGCAAAATTTATTCATTTTACTTTAAATTGTCTTTACAGCTTCACTCTTTACTTTACAAAAAAAAACACTTTAACACTTTCACGTTTAGTATTCAACTAAAATTTGACTCAGAGTGTGTGAAGTATTTATATTTATTTTTTGGTAAAAAATAGGTAAAAAAAAAATAAGCGATATTTGCTTTTCTTTAATAGGAAAATTTGCGTGAACTACTGGTAATAAAATGTTTTTTAAAGAGGGACTTAATTGGTTACTGCCAATAAGCCGACCACAGGTCATAAAATGTTTTGTAAATTTTTTAAATTACCAGGTAATAAATATTTCGCCATATTTATGGCAAATCCGTGTTTTATGACTTGTTTCTGCACGTGTCATTTTAGGCGAAATATTTATTACCTGGTAATTTAAAAAATTTACAAAACATTTTTTGACCTGTAGCCTCAGTCGGGTTTGGTGTGCCATTACATGCCACTGCTGCTATTATCCATGGATTTATGGCCGATCTTGTGAAGGCAGGCAAACCATATTCACTACACACTCAACTTGGGGCTCTTAAAAAAAATTGTTTTTTTCTTCATAAATGTATTTTTAACTGTAAAATAATTTTTAAAATGTATTTTTAATAATAAAATAAAATAATGTTAAATAATTACAAATAATTCAATTATAAAAAATATAAAAACAATGAGAACAAGGTGGTCTCTTAAATGCTCCTCTCCTGTCCAAACAAGGAGTCGGGGCCCATTTTTTTATTGCTGATTCTTAAAGCAAAAATTATGAGGAATCCAAAAAAAAAAAATTAGCCGGAAAATTTAGGAGCTTCTGTGGAAAATCGGAAAATTTAATTTTCATGGGAAAATTTAATTTTCATGGGAAAAAAGGTAAATTTCTGAAAAAAATTAGGAAAATTTTATTTTTCAATTAAAGCCTGATTCAATACCTTTCCAACGAGCTATCACTCGTTGCGATCGCTTTAGTAGTTTTTTTTAAAACAACTTTCAATGAGGTCCCTTATGAAGAATTCTTCAATTTTGTCACATGACAGTGGTGCACACCACCACTAAACCAGTCACTATAAAAAAAAAAAAAAAATATGTAGGTACATTATTTTTTGCTGGGCAATCGATTGAGACAATTTATTTTAAAATCGGAGAGGGGTCGTCCAAAAATTTGCCAATTTTGATCGTTTTCATATGGAATTGCTCTATAAGATTTCCAAAAGGACCGACTGGAATAAATTTAAAACGATACTTTGGATAAAACTAAAAAAGAACTCCACCATAGCTTTCCAAATAGAATTTGGAGAATTTCAAAATTAAATTTTTTATATATATATTTTTTTTAATTGAGAAAATTTAAAGAGAAATTCCGATTTCTGATTTCGAACTCAGAAAATTCTAAAAGATATTGATATTTTCAATTCTAAATTTATAAAATTCCATTACAAAATCAGTTCTGCCATTTCAAATGAAGAAAATTGCAAAAAAAATTTAAACTGATGTTGAAATCGGAATTTTTTATCCAAAATTGCGAAATTTTAAAGTAAAATTCCCTTTGTTATTTAAAATTAAAAATATTTCAAATAAAATTGTACTCTTCTATATAAAATTGTGAAAATATAATTTGAAATTGTCATGACAATATGCAGACTCATATTATAAATTAAAAGATTTAAATCTTGTAAAATTGATATCAGAAATCAAAATCTAATTGTTCTATAATCAAAAATATCAGTTTTATATACGATATTTTTAAAATGTCTATCGAAGTTGTTTGCTTTTCCTATAAAAAAAATAAAATATACCTAAGTTACGTTTTTGGCATATTGAATGACAACTTGTTAAATGAAAATAAAGAATACTTTTCTTATTTCTTCGAATTAACAAATTTTTATTTCTTTCACTATATCCTTTTTTCTCTCTTCTTCACTTCTTTTTCTCTCATTGTTCCTTTTTTTATTATTATTATTATTACAAATTATTCTTTTTCCTTTTTCGTTTTTCGTTTTTTCTAAGGGAGTGGGGGGAAATTTTTCTATCCCCCCTCCCCTGGACTGGCTCATTTTCACAGGTGTAAACTGGCTGATTTTCTCAGGTGTATAAGGTAGACTGGAAAGTTTTAGGCAGCGACTCTCTTTTTTCTTTTCTTCTTCTTTTTTTCTATATCTCTTAATTTGTATCCTCTAGGTTATGATACAAAGGACAATTTATAGCATAAGTGCTATGGACTTGCCTCTGTGCCTGTCCAATCTACACCAGCTAAACTCAACATATCCGTCCTTTAAAATATCTTGCTTTGAAGGCAATTGTGCTATTAAAACAACTTCATAAAGGTTCTGATATACTCGTGTCGTGGTTAAAGGATATACTATGCAGTGGAGGATTTAGGTTTTAAAATACCCAAACTTTAAGAGAAGGTTTTAGTTCCACTGAGAATCGGACCGCAACTAATCAAACATCTGCGATATTATGTAAACCCGTTTAACAGCTCGTTACTTTGTAGTGAAATATTTGCTTTTTAGATTATATATTGAATTAAATGACCTAATTTACCAAATTTCCTATAATTTTGTTAATAACAAGAAAATATTGTACTTACCCTCTAATAAAACGTGATCAAAATAAAACCTCAATTGTGGCAAACAGATGAGTGAGAAAAAATATTTTTCATCATTATTTCAACAGCATCTAAAAACTTTCAATATATGAATATAATGGATAATGAAGGAAAAAATCTGTAACATCTGTGCTCATGAGATGTGGTGTAAAAAATATGGAAAATATACACATTTCAACCACAAGTGTTTGTTGCACAATGATAAAAAAAATGTGAGGGAGCAAAAACGAAAATCTGTAACAAAACTCATGTGGTCAAGTTAAACAACTGTTACTGTAACGGACACAGTGCTACTTGTAGTCTTGGCCATTTGGTTGAACTGACATCAAGAATATTAAAAAGATTTAATATGTACAAATTCATATGGGAAAACTTTTTACTGATTTTCTTTTTTGGAAAAGAAAACAGCAGAAAAAAAACCGATAATGTTAGTAAGGATTTTGGTGGTGAATATTTAAAAACCATAAATCACTATAAAAAATAAGTATGTTTAATACTGAGTTTGACAACAAATCTCATAAAAATATGAGGTTGTCTTAAAAAGTTAAATAGTCAGTGAGACTATAATACAGCTCTACTTAAAAATACACTTTTAAAGCGCCATCAGCTGTTTACTTTTAACTATTGATAGTACACAAACTACTTAGTTTGAAGGTAGATTTGGGGTAAGACAATTCTTTAAAGATAGATATCTACCTAATTAGGGCTTTAGTTACACTCTAATTAAATTTTGTTATAATTTATCAAACTTATAGTATGAAACTGAACTCCCACTATAAATATGGTAAATTTATTCCCAGTGCGTAAATGGAAAAATTACACACATGATGCGTGATATTTACACACAAATGTGCTAATTCATAAAAAAAATTTATTTGGTATTTGAAGCTTGCTAAAGTTAAAGTAGATATTTCGCTTAATATAGAGTTATTAGAAATCTTGATTCATAATCGTATTTTAACTATAAATTAATTTTTCGATTTGATACTGGCAACACTATTGTTTATTTTCTCTCTTCTCCCAAATAAGTCGTAAGTGAATTACAAATTTAGTAAACGATTAACTCGGTAATCGGAAGTGAAAATGTATTTCCTTAAATTAGAGAACTAATGATGTGCTAAGATCAATTTAAAAGCCATTCAAAATATTTTTTTTTATTTATAAAGCAAATCAATGGAAATCTGTGTAAAAAAGTAATTTTTTAAAACATATTATTCAAAGCATACAAAAGTAATCGAATTTCGAATAATGTTTTGACAGTCTGTACATCACTATTGATTTGTTTTTCTTTTTAATTTAATTTTTACATTTTTTTTTTAAATTTTTTAGAAAATGGTCATTGGCTACGCAATTGTTGTAGTTTTTTTCAGTTTGATGGATGCAAGTTGTTGGAAGCCACACATTCTAGGGATGGGATGGCTTTAATAAATCATTTCATGCCTGAAAAAGAAATAATTAACAAATAAATGCTGGCTTCCTCACTTCAAACTTTATAAAAAGTTTAAAGTTAGTGAGTACCAACTATAAACCTTTATTATTTTCTTTATTATTAAGCAAATATGAATACTGTTTTTCACAAATTAGCTTAAAATCCTGCAATAAGACTGTTGTAAAAGTTTATGAATTAGACCAAAAATATATAAATTTACATTGGAAATGCGTAAAAAAATTTTCAAAGAAGATGGGTAATTTTATCATTTATTATTTAAACTACCAAATAAAATGTGTAATACCGTTCAAAAATAAAAGAATATATTTTTTTAAATATATTATTACCCATATATGTTATAATATTATTCAAGACCAGGCACGTAGCTAGGGGGGGGGGGGGGGGCTCGAGCCCTGAAACGTAACAAAATACGTCGAAAGCAACAACATTTTATTAACAATCCCAGGTGAAAATGTTCATATATGGCCATATATGGCAACATATATGGGTTCGGATCCAAAATTTGAGGGTATATGGCCATATATGGAAATATATAAATGTTCATATAAATTTTTTTATTTTTTAATAAAAATATTGCTTTTTTTATTCAAATTAAATGTAAATATTATAATTCTTACTGATGAATTTGTACATTTGAATGAAATTGAGAAATTATGAAATTTTTAATGGACATAAACATTTTACTTCAAGTTTAGAAAATATTTTATGACTGATTTTTGATTATTTAATGATTGTTTATACACTAATAGAAAAAAGTGTCTAAAAATTTTAGTTAAAGCTACTAAAAATTAGTTCAAAATGAAAAACTGCTGAATTATCAGAGTAGTTTTGCTAAATATACATAAATAAGATAGGAACAGCAAAAATAAAACTGTTTAATATATTTACAAAATTTGAGTTATAATTGAGCTAAATTTCAGTGATTAGAAAATAAAATTAAATTGTACTTAGTAGTAGACAAATGTCTGATAAAATGATTGCGACGAATTCTCAGTATTTTATGTTGTTTTTTTTTTTAATAACTTACGAATGTAGTTCGAGTTTTTATTTCTTCTACAAAAGAATGCTATTTTAACTTGAAACAACAAAACTGAAATACTACTTAAACAGTTAACAAATTCTGACTGCAGACGTTCTCTGAGTGTAAGCGAAATAAAAAAAGGTTCTAAGGCAATATAATTTCATTGCTTTCTAGGTATTATGAGAAAGTTTAATTTACCTATCCAAAAGAAACCTACCAAGTGGGATATCGTGAACTAGAGTCACACATTCCGGAAGCAATGAAGTAATCACTTACTGAATCAATCATAACTTATAAAACTGCTGTAGGATGACACATAGGTGGCGCCACTAATGAAAAATCTCTATGATTGTTTGAAACTACAAATAGATAGGAAATAAAAACTTACACTACTTACCGATAGAGGGCGCTGAAATTTAGTATTACCTGAGCTACTATTTAGTATCAGTTTAGTATCAGCTGAGCCTATATTTAAAAACTAAAAAGCTGCTGAAAACTGATCAGAATAAAGAAAAAACAAACGCGGAATATATTCAAATAATAAAATTTTAAATATTTGTTTGTATTTTTTCCTTTGCTGTTTGTTTTTATTTAAATTTAAATAAAAAGAGAAAATTGTCAATTTTTTTTACAAAGTGCCATCTAGTGATAACGATTTTTTATAACTTATTTTTTTGGTGATGCCATACCCCTGCTACAAACCTTCAGATGATACCTGTCAAACTTTAGTGACAATTCGTTCATTAGTGAACAAGTTACAGCCGTTTAAGTGACGCTACTTTTGCGATTTTGAAAACAATGGATTTAAAGCTATTTTGTGTGTTGATAATTGCATTTTAATGGAAAAAACACCGTTCAAGACAAAGCTTGGCTTGATAAGTCTTATTCAGATTCTGCTCCATCGAGACAAATGGTAGAAAAGTGATTTACTGACTTTAAACGTGGCCGTACAAACACCGGTGACGCCGAACGCTCTGGTCTCCCAAAAGAGGGGGAGATACCGGAAAACATCAAAAAACTTCACAAAATCGTTTTGGCAGACCGTTAAGGGAAGTTGAAGGAAATAGCTGATAGCTTAAAAATATCGAAGGCACGTATCAGCTTTATTTTGCATGAACATTTCTAAATGTTTGCCGCGTTTGCTCACAGTGCACAAAAAACAACAACAACGTGTCGATGACTCTGAGAGCTGTGGGGAGCTGTTTGGGCGAGATAAAAAGGTCTTTCTGCATCGGTATGTAACATTGGACGAAACCTGGATCTGGCACTTCAATCCAGAGTCGAATCGGCAGTCAGCTGAGGGGACAGCAACTGGCGAACCTTGCCCGAAGAAGCCAAAGACGCAACAGTCAGCTGGTAAAGTTATGGGATCAGTATTTTGGGATGCGGCTGGAATTTAGTACATTGATTACCAGGTCAGACCGTCAATAGCGCTCGCTATATGGCCCAACTGGGGCGTTTGAAAGAGGAAATCGCAAAAAAAAACTCCACCATATGAAGAAGAAAAAAGTGATCTTTCAAGAAGACAATACGTCGTATCGCAAGTCGTTGACTACCATGGACAAATTGCACGAATTACACTTTCAATTGCTTCCGCACCCACCGTATTCCCCTAGATTTGGCTCCCAGTTTTCAGACTTCAAAAACATGCTCGTTGGAAAGAGATTTGGTTCGAATGAGGAGGTGATTGCTGAAACAGAGGCTTATTTTGAGGCCGAAGATAAATCATTCTAAAAGAAAGATTTCGAAATGTTAAAAAAGCGTTGGAGTGATTGTATCGCTCTTGAAGGAGACTATGTGGATGAATAAAGTCGAATTTGCCAAAAATTGTTGTTTTAATGATGTACTAGCGTAGGTTACTAATAACATGTATTTAACTTTTGTTGGTTAAGTTACTTATGAAATTTGAAATCAAAGTCAAAAGTATTATGGTCAAAATTTTATACATACATTCATATCGTCATATGAAATCAAAATAGCCGTAAGTTACATTTAAAAAATTTTACAGTAGAAACAAAAAACTTCCTAAAATGAACCCAATAAGCACATAGGTCTTAAAAATTCAAGTGCTTTAAATTTTGCTTAAAGTAAAGTATATTTCAAATTCTAGCATTTGTATATTTTACAAAAATATTTCAAACTTGAATTTTTGTTTCCCTTTTGCTATTGAAATAAAATGTAATAAAAGTTGTATTCAAGCCTTGAAACTGGAAAACAGGGATGGAATTGAACTTGATTTCAACTTGAATTCCAGTGAAATTATTTATAGGGGAAAAATAAACCAAATTTTTTTCAACATTTTTTTAAGTTAACCCTATTTTCTGTTATCAAATTAGTAATTTGAGAAAAATGTCCAATTTTTGTATTATTTACAGAGTTTTGAAACTTACGCCTTTGAGGATTAGTTTTTCTGCGCTTGCACTTAAGGCTTTTAGAATTTTATAAATAAAATCGTCGTTTTTAGTCATAGGAGTGTAAAATTCTGGAGTGTGTATTTTGATACGATGCAAAATAATTAATCAAAAAGTCGACTTTGATTTTTTTGTATCTTACGCCTTTTTTGATTTCATATGATTATATACATATATGAATGTATTATTAATGCTTGTGAAAAGTTTATTTTTAATTTTTAATAGTAATAGAGATATATAAATCTATATATTTTCTGAAAATTAAATATCTTAATAAATATTTCACAAATATTTTATACGATATTCACATACTTAAAGTAAATATAGATACTACAGTTACATGAGAACTTTTATGGTCTGGTAATAAAACAATTGGCTTTTGTTATGCTGACTATAATTAGTAAAAATTTTGTGTTTCTTAGCTGCTCCTTTTCCAGGATACTTAACACAGAAGTTGTTGTTGTTGTCCTCACTAATTATGTTATATTAGTGCTTTTATTCCTTGTTAAAGTTTGATGGTATTCAGTATATTTTGTGGCTTAAATTAACCTAAAACCTTAATTGTTTTATTTTTTTGTTTTTCATTTAAGGTCATTTGTTTGCTTGGCTTATTATGAGTAAAGTGAATTTTATCTTACACACTTGTAAGATAGATAATCATTTGGCATCATTTGTCCTAAGATAAACTAATCGTTAATGATGCTTAAAGGTTTGTGTGCAAATTATATTTCTAGTTAATGGATATTTGTATGTATTAGATGGATGTTTTCTTATTTGGAATTTTCTTCTTAATGAAAATTAAAGTTGGATGGTAATTAATATTTTTGTTTAATTTGATTAACCTTACTTTAAAAACTTTAATATTGTTCGTAAAGTTTCAGCTTAGAAACTTCCACTTATTATTTTTATAGAGATTACCTGCTGTTGTTCATTTTACTTATAAGATTTATTTAAATTCATTTCCAATGCTTTCTTTCAATTTTGGATGATAATTTTGAATGACATTAATTGATGTGATTTGCTCACAGTGCACAAAAAACAACAACGTGTAGATGACTCTAAGAGCTGTGTGGAGCTGTTTCAGCAAGATAAAAAGGACTTTTTGCGCCGGTATGTAACACTGGACGAAACCTGGTTTAATCAGTTTAATGATATTAGTTCGGAGCTATAATTATAGAAAGTAAATTTGCATGTTATCATCCAAGCGCATCGCGATATTAAAACTTCAAAACCTTGGTAATGTGTTGGTCCTTTGGGAATTTTGCTGGTCGAATATTAATGAAATTTTCCAGTAAACTAATGAAGTTTTCTTCACAAAGTAAATGAAAAATTTCTTAAATTTCATGAAAAAGCTTCATATATTTTATGAATATGGTTTCAATGAAACTTTTTGATTGAATGTATGAAACTTTTAATAAATAAAATGAAATTTTTCACAACATTTAATGAAAAATTCCTTTAATTCAATGAAAAGTTTCAATGGACGAGTTCCAGTGAAACTTCAATGATTTTATGTAAAAATTCATTAATATCATGCAGACAATTCAAAAATAAAATAAACGGTAAACTTTACCGTTTATTTTATTTTTAAACCTAAAGTAATACGTTACACACAGATTCGTGCTTACAACTGAATTTATTGCCAATCGAATGCTTTGGCTGTGACTAAAGAATTTCTCAGTTGTGACTACCAAAGTATTGTTGAGGCAATAAAAATTCTGTTGCCATTATCAAATGACTATTTAGTACTCTATTGATATTCAGTTAACACGACTAAAAAATTCGGTCACGGCAATCGAACCATTTGATTGGCAACAAATTCGGTTGTAAGCACGAATCTGTCTTCTCTGTGTACTAATAATGTGCTATATCAGTAACAAAGGTATGAAATAATGAGTTACCCACATAGAGCTATATCACTACTTATTTAAAATAATGCATTACTGATATTTTGTTACATTTTTCTTTTTTGTAATTAGCAGGGCAAGTTTATTTTGGCATTTGCCATTAAATGCCATTTTTGTCATTTTTCAACTTATTTTGTGAAAATGCTATTTTTACAAATCCTTGCCAAAAAAAGCCACTATGTCGAATTTTTTTTAGACTTTGCATTAATAAACTGCTATAAAATGCAAAAAATTGATTTCAAAGAATTATATATATTCCTCTAACTCCCACTGGAGCATAGGGCGCCAAAAGAATTGATCATCTTCTGACCCAAAAAGAACTTGGCATAAGTGCAGCGTTTCCCGAAAGTTGTAGAATTCAGATATTCATGTCTTTAACAGTGTCTTTTTCATTCATATTCCTAATCCCAGTGTAGAAACGGTAAATACATATCATTATTTTTTGGAGTACCAGTAATGACTCCCACTTACCTTCTGCATTATTTTAAAACATATAATAATGAGTTACTGATAATGACTTATTTTTATCATTATTTCAAATAGAAAATAATTTTTTAATTTTTTTGAAATCTAATTTTAGACTCAATATTTTTTAAACACTGGTAAGGATATATGTAACCACATATTTTTTGATTTTTTGTATGTTGGCGAGTAAGCTTGCTGGTGTGCAGCAGGTCAATTATGTTGTGGAGCTGTTGACTGGCAATTTGTAGACCCAGGTTCGATTCCCGCACCTGCAAATTTTATTTAAAAAAAAAAAAAAATACAATAAAAAATATTTTTTTTTATATAATTAATTTTTTAGAAAATCTATTTCTAGACTCATTATTTTTGTCAGTACTGGTAAGCACATAGGTAACTATATATTTTTTGATTTTTCGTATGCTGGTGTGTAACGACAACTCATTATTTTTCGGGACATCGTCATATAAAGGTAATAAGAAATGTAATAACAAAAGTAAGTAGTTACCATTACCAAGTATTTAGTTACATAACCACATATCTGGTAATGATTTTCTACACTGGGATGTTTTTAATTTTCCTCAATGAAAAAGGAAGGAAGAAAAAGGCATTGGAATAAAACTGAGTGTTTTTTAAACAAGAAAATATTTTTAGTTTCTGAGGGATTTTCTATCGGAAAAAGTCCTCAGTAGGTAGCAGTAAGTCTATTATAAGGATTTCAAAATAAGAAAAAGTCCTCAGAATCTGCAGATTTTTTTTATCGGAAAAGTGCCGGTATTTAAAGGGGTGTCGATAGAAAATATTCTTTGAATCTAAAGTATAAAATAATTTGAGTTTGAGAGTTTTACTAGACGAAAATCTTCAGATTATGTATGTTTATAAAAAGGGAAAATCCCTCAGAATATAAAAGGTTTTCTATAGAAGACACTCCGCAGGAGTTTTCATGAAGAAATCCTCAGAATTTGAGGTTTCTTTTAGCAAAAGGTCATCAAAATCAGAGTGTCTTCAGAATATAAAGATTTTTCAAAATGAAAAAGTCCTTAAAATCTGAGGGTTTTCTGTATAAAAATGTTTCCGAAACTTTAGACTTTTCTGTAGGAAAAAATACTTAGAATCCTTAGAGGTAGTTGTATATAGAAAAAGTGACCAAAATCTGGAGATTTTTCTATGTTGAAAAACCTCAGAGCCTTAGGGGCTTTTATAGGAAAAAGTCTTTATACTTCAGGGTTTTACTTTTAATGACATATTCCTATTGAAGTTTTTGCAATAAGCCGCTTTTTTACAGAAAACCTTAACTTTTTAACCCCTTGTCGACCGACGGTACTTAAAAGTACCATTACAGTTACGAGCTCATAAAATCTAAACAAAAAGTTGTTGTATACCTTTGGGCCATAGGTATGTTAGCGTACACTATAATTTTTATAATAAGATCTTTTGTCGACTATTGGCGACTCCGTCTTCTCAGAATAACGGTAATTCAAAGTGTATTTCGTTTTTGTTTGGTTAAGATATGGTGGCACTAATTTCGATTAATGAAAAATACTTATGTTATAATGATAAATAAATTGTTTTTCTTAATACCATGGTATCAATTAATTAATAAATTCTTTAATACTAATTTATTAAAAGTAAAAAAAAAAACCAATGTTTCTTTCTAACTTTTTAATTCATCCTGACCCAACGGTACTTAGTCATAACTAATATCCTTGCAGGTACTTGACAAATTTTAAACTTTGTATATAACTTTAAGAAGACATATTAATTAAGATTTAGTCAAAAAAATACAAAGTTTCCAACGCTTCCGAGCCTTGGTCCACAAGGGGTTAAAGAATTCTTCCTATGAGATGCTATCATGTTCTATAGAAATTTTCTTTAAAAAGATCTCTAAGATCATATGATATTTTTCTTTAAAAAAACCTTCATATTATAAACAAAAACCCTTCGAGTATAAGAACTTTTTGATAGAAAAATCCTATAACTTTACGGACTTTTTGCTACAGAAAAACCTTTGAATTCTGAGAAAAGCACTCAGATTTGTATGTGATTTTCTGAAATAAACCCTAAATTTCGACTTTAGGGACTATTTTTTACACAAAAACCCTGAGATTCTAAGTACTTTTTCTATATAAAAACCTCAGATACTAAGCAACTGTTCTATAGAAAAACCAAAAGATTTTTTATGCATTTTTTAAGACAAAAAGTTATTAGTATCTGAACTCTGTCCCTGAAAATATATATTTTCTGATGGCTTTTTCCTATCAAAAAAAAAAAAACTCAGATTCTGAAAACTTTTATAGAATTTTCCAGAGACATATAATATAGAGAGGCAACATCGATAATTTTTTAAACAAACTGTAGATGTCGCTAGCATGTAGGAAATTTTGTCAAATAAGGATTTTTTTTGGGAAATTTTGTCAAGGGAGGATTTTTTTTATGTCAAATGAGGTTCTACAGAGTTGTTAGGTAAGGGGATTTGGGCCCAAATTAGGGATTTCGACTTCGTTTTGGGGACAGATTAAAAGATTTTTAAATTTTAAAAGATTTAGTTTTAGGTCCAAAATAAGAAGGATTTTGGTATAAATTATATGCGTATTATTTCAAATTAAAGTCGATCAAATTGGGTCTGTTAAAGAATTTCAAAATTTTTACAAAATATTTGAATTATTGAAGAAATGTGCTTTAAATATTTATAAATTTTGAAGTAACGAAAAGCAACCAAGCTCAATAATTAATCAAAAAATTTTCTGTTATCCAAATACTAAAATTGTTACATGCAAGCGACTCAGAAAAAATAAATTTTGTGTAGGCTCGAAAAGTACCAGAGGCTTTCATATAATCTCTTATGTACCTTCTGAATCGTGTAAACTCGACTTATGTAAACTTAATATTCAAAAGAGTTTACGAGCCCTAGTACTTACAACTACTAGATTTACACTTAACCCAAAACTATTAGTTTTTGAAAACTACTCGTACTTACTTGTCCATACAAATTTTAGAAAAAAAGATTTTTCACCATAATGAACTTTTTTCTCTCGAAAATTTAATATACGACTTTCATTTTGAAACGGTGACATTTCAGCTAAGTTGTGATTTGTTTTACATATAATAAATTTTTTTTAGTTTCACAATTTTAACAAAGATTTGAGGCCTTTAAAGTTCGAGTGAAAACGTAAATATTTCTTCGTAAAATATTCAATTTTATTTAATTTGCTCACTCATTTCTTAATAATTTTCTGAACTTGAGAGCGATGCTAACTTAGCTCCTTTTTTTTGAGTTTTTGTTTAAATTAAAATGAATTGGGTATAACATTGGAGATTTAAACATTTAAAATGAGAATAAGCTAAAACTTTTCGGGCAACACTGCTCCCTAATAAAATGAAACAGTATTGCCAGAAAAAACAAAACACTGCGCCATCTGTTGCATTAAAAACCGGTATTGCCATTCATAAGGACCATGGGAGACCCCTGGAATTTTCCGTATTCTAATAAATTTTTATATGAAGATCCTTTAAGCTTTTAAGGACTTCTTCCTAAAGAATAACTATAGAAAAATAAAAAAATAAAAAACAATTGGAAACAGTGATTTGATTAATTCGATAGATGACCTCTGAATCTGTTTTCTATTTGTGTAAACAGGATAGATGATAGTCTGTTTCAGAGGGCGTTTTGTTCACAAAATCTCCTGTACGATTTAAGCCAAATTTTTAACATAAATGTCATCAAATCCTCCCCGTCAATCCCAGAAATTATACCAAATTCGGATTTTCTTCAAAAAGAAGAAGTGAAAAGCCACAATCCTGTACCCCGTTTCTGTATCCAATGCGAGAAGTTTTGTCATCGAGAAATGCATGGTCATCCTGCATTAAACAGGGTGATTTAAGCGATGATAAAATGGACTGGAGTTTTAGTCGTAAATTTTGCAGATATTGTAACTTTTATAACTGAGTACACATGTAATTTTTTAAAATACCTAATTAAATTAGAAATAACGAAGGTTGGTTACCGTTATCGTTAAAATACCGTTATCGCTAAAATACCGTTTCAAATTGAATACCGTTACGGTTACCGATACCTCTAAAAAAATTTCCCAATACCGTTATCGTTACCGATACCGTTATTTTTATGGGCAGTTACCGGTATTTTACCGGTATTTATTAATTTATATAAAAAATTACAATTTTTTAACTTTTTTATTTTATAATCTTGAGTTA
The DNA here is from genome assembly GCA_949987735.1 of Leucophora obtusa. NCBI lineage: Eukaryota > Metazoa > Arthropoda > Insecta > Diptera > Anthomyiidae > Leucophora > Leucophora obtusa. Next base: position 288,773,745 of record OX465295.1, on the reverse strand, counting down.
TTTTTGCAACAAAATTTAGAAAATAATTTTAATGCATTGAATTTATAGGTTAAAATCTGTATTTTTAAGACTTAAAAGCAAGAATATGCTATGTTTTAACTTGTTTTTATATGTTTTTAACGTAACCGGTACGTACACCGGTATTGCTGTTTCGATAACGGTATACCGTTACCGAATCAATCTTAAATACCGTTACCTTTACCGTTACCGAAACAAACGAAATTCGATACCGTTACCGTTATCCTTACCGTTATTCGTTTCGGTAACCAACCTTGGAAATAACTTACATGCACCGTATTATTAGCTGATTTGGTTTCATATATATTTTATTGTTTGCGACTCATCCTATATCAAGCAGAGCAGGGTTGCATTTCACATGTTTTTTGGTAAAATTTTTTCGATGCGTGAAATAGAGAAACGGGGTTCTGTATTAGAATTCATTCGAATTTTTGAAAATAAAAATTATACAACAAATATTCAAATTATCTAAATATTAGATTCTAAAATAAAGGAAAGACTGTGTTGATTTACTTGACGTAAATAATTAACAAAAATGTATAAAAAATTCTATATTGAATCTTTACCAAATATAACAAATATTTTTATGAACACGCCCGAGAATCGAACTCTGTGTGAACTTGTTACAATGCCTACCGATTATCCGCTTTACCATAATAGCTAAGTATTTACTGGATTTAGCATTTTAAAATTATCAATCAGATTTAGCAAAAAAAAAAACTTAATACAATTGTTTAAAATCAACATCAATGACACTTACAACAATAACATAAACAATAATGAATGTTATACAGCAGATATTACTACTGAATGGCATGCCATTCATTGTTTTACAACATGTCAAAAAAAGCATTATGCCATGTAATGAAATGCAGACAGATGGACAGACAGAGAGAAAACATAAAAGAAACCAAATGTATGGATAACATTTCAATTAAAACCGAGTTCAATTAAGCATTGAAGATGAAGTAAAGCAACAACAAAAATGTGACATGTAAAAAAACAACAACAGCAACAACAGCAGACTAAAGTGTATGTCAATAGATACAATTAACATTTGATTTTTTTTGTCGAGCAATAAGTTTTTATGAAAATATATTCATAAAATTTATACACTGAATGAATTGAGCGTATGAGTGATTTTTATTAGAGCAATAAAAATGATGATTATATTAAGAGTACAAGTTAAGAGTAAAATGTAATAATAAAAAAATTAAAGAAATCTCTTTTTAACTGTGAAAATATTGAGTCAAATTATTTATGCTACTCTGGGTAAAAAAGCGCTTTTTTTACATAAAAAAGATTTTGTTTTTTCTCCTCTTTTTTTTGGAGTTTTATGTGCTTTACACTAAAGCACAGTAACATTTATAGATATTTCTCGTTTTTGTTGTAAATACCATGAAGCTTTATTTATATTATATAAATATATGCTACGAGTGGAGTACTAGTTGCTTGCGAAGAACTGTTTCCAACCATCCAACCAATAACAATAAAAAGTTGTCTGCAAAAGTAGGCGGAGTGCATTTGACGCGTTTTTATTAGTAGCAACATTGTGTAGTGGTATTGCAAAAAAAAACCATAAATTCCCTCTATGCTTCTAATTCTAAGTGTTGTTTTTTCTTTTCTTCGAACCGTAGAAACTAAAGGATTCCCTCTTTACTAAAAAGCGGTGACTTTTTGTTGTAGATGTTTGCAAACGATTTTGGTTTGATTTTTTAGCCGTACACAAAATTTGAATTTTATTCATGATTTTATTTAAAAAGTAGGCTCCATAAATAGTTTTTTTGTATAAAATTTTAACTGTTTTTATTATATATTAAATAATTTGGAATTTAAATTCTATTTATAAATGAAATGTTTGTTCAGTAACTCAAAAATCATTAGGAAATCCAGAAACTATTAATTATAGAGATAGGAAATCAAAACTTACACTACTCACCGGTAGAGGGCGCTGACACTTAGTATTACCTGAGCAATTATTTAGTATCAGCTGAGCCTATATTTAAAAACTCAAAAACTGCTGAAAACAATTCAAAATAAGCAAAAAACAAGCGCGGAATATATTTAAATAATAAAATTTGAGATATTCGTTTGTTTTTTTGATTGGTTGTTTGTTATTATTTAAATTTAAATAAAAAAAGAAAATTGTCAATTTTTTGAACAAAGTGCCATCTAGTGATAACGATGTCCCTATAACTTTTGTTTTTGGTGATGCCATACCCCTGAGGAAATCCTTCCCATTGTTTAAATGCCGATTTGAATGACACTCGGATATGTATTAGAGGAGAAAAAAATAAAAGACAGTCAAAAAGGTTAAAAAAAACAATTTTTTAATGAAAACGTATCCGAAATTTATTTTCGATACCCATATTACCCATGTCGAGACATGGCGTGGACGCTAAGGAAAAGTCGTCGCAAACACAAACGATAAGGAATATTAAAAAAGCTCAGATAGCCCTTGATTAAATTAAATAGGTATCGTCGTTACCCAGCCAGCAATTTCGGAGCGCTCATAAATAAGATTCTTAAATAGATCATAGAAATGATTATTATTTTTTTGAAAACACTCTTTTTTTGGTAGAAAATATGAACCCTCAGAAAACAATCCAAAAAGTTGTCTTTACAATCTAAAAAGCTGTCTCAAAATGAGGGTTAATTTTTCGGACTCAAAGAAGATTCCAAAATTATTTAAATTTATGAGGAAAATTTCGATTTTATATGTTCTTTTTTCTGAGTGCACGGGGGGCTCTTTTGGACGTACCACTTTCATAGGAAAAAGTTGAAAAATGTTTATGGTTTTGGAGCTCTTTTCTGAATCATTAATGATCATCTTTGTTTGCTGGGTATATATAAATTTGAACTCACCCCAATACAATTGCCCATATTCGAAAAAAAATAATAACACTGCATGACACTCAAAAAATTAATGGAGATCTGACCATCAGTTCTATATATTTATGACGTGCTGATTACCTACAATGGTTTTCATTCCATTCAGTTTTTTATATAAAAAATTTTTCAAATTCATATAATATGAATTTTTTTGTATTAAAATGTAAGAACAGGACCTGTGGCCATACTCACGATATAAATACGGTGTGCTAATCTTGATATTTAAACCACTACTTAGCGTTTAATATAGGTTTTTATGGCTTCATATAGGTTTTTATGGCTATCAACCTCACTATATGTAATGCTTTAGTAAGGAAGCAATTAAAAGAAAAATATTCCAATAAAAAAAATATATTCGTCTATAGCGGCCTATACGTTAAAATCGCGATTTTTCAAAAATTTTTTATGGCAGCATACCTTTCCAAGATGTCCCCATAGTCCAACTTTTAGTATAATATGGGGTCACCTCTAAAAACTGTTACTGCAAAATTTCAAGCAAAACAGTTTCCATTTGCAAAAGTTATCGCAATAAATACATTTTTTACTAAGGTTAGTATCGTACTAAAGACATTTTAAGATACTAAAGTCAGAAATATGCAATACATGAGGGTGAAATAATATTTCTTAGATTCCCAGCGAAAAAAGAGATGCCGAAGTAGTAGAAAAAACACTACAATTGATGATCTAGATTTGCTTATTTTTTAACATAAACACTTATGATTTTAACATTGAGTTGTCATAGGAGAGGAGTACTCCAACTTTAACATTTTTGCAATACTTTTTGAACGATTGCAAAGGAAGCTCTTTTCACCAATTAAAATTTAAAAAATAATTCTTGAAAAAAAATATATTTCTTTTATTTTACAAAAGTTTTTTTATTGCCGCCAGCGGGTATCGTACTTGCGACCTCACGATTGCTAGTCTAGTGCTCTACCGCCTAACTATTCTTTGATATGAAAGTTGACTGGCATAAAAACACCACTTTGTTACTGCGAGATATTGTTCCTTATTCTCTTGGATAAAAGTACTTATTAGATAAGTGTAAAAGGTGCACTCCAATTCAATATTGTTTTCAGTACTATTTGTACAGGTGCATAAAAAGCAATTTCTCACCATTTTATCTATATATACATATTTTTAAAAATTTTAAAATTAAAAAATATTGAATTTAAACAAATTAATTATAAATATTAAAAAAAAATAATAGAATAAAAAAAAATTAAAAAATAAATAAATATTGGTTCCGACGGGAATCGAACCGGCACCCTCTGTTTGGAAACGCCAAATAATACAAAAATCACTTTTTACGACCACTTTTAGAGCAATTACTCCTTAGAAGCAATACTTAAGTGATGTTTTGGATGTTGTTCAGAAGTAGTTCTAAAAAAGCTGTAGAAATATAGTAGCGGATACTTTGAAAGCAATGAAAGAAGTAATTTTTTGCAGTTGTTCATAATAACTTATAAAAAAGCAGTAAAAATACACTACAGGATACTTGTGAAGTATTGACAGAAGTAGTTTGTAAAGCATTACTTGCAATTTTTTTTTGCTGGGTTCCTTAAAATACCTTTCATTTGATTCCAATTTTAATCTTTAGGAAAAGTATTAAAAAACTAAAATAATACAAACTTTTCACCTCCATTTCACATGAAATTTAATCAAGTGTATGAAAATTGCATCATAATCGAAGTGAAACTCGAATGAAAGGTATTTTGAAGACCTATTCAATGGATTTAAAATCACACCAATAAGTTGTCTATTTCTCGAATTATTGAGGTTTGAATTTGGAAAATTCAGATTTTTTTCTTTTTAAGGTCATCAGAATGATCCTTAAACTGACAATTTGTAACACGAATAACTTTTCTTAGTAGGCTGGATCCCTTCAGCAGTGTTTTAGCTGGTTTTATGAAACAAAGCACAAGAGCTAGTGCTGGTGCAAATTTAAATGTTACTGACACTTTAGAAAACATTGTGTTCTATTGTTGTTTATACATGAATGGATGTCACTACATTGCTAGATCTGTCAAAACAAGTAGTAGTACATTGTAGTAGTAGTAGTAGTACATTGAAAGATAAGAAAGCAAATTGTGGAAAATTTTTTGTTGTTGTTTTTTTTTTTTTTTTTGATATTTTAAATGTTTAATAGCGCTCCTAGACGAGAGCAAGAATTTCTCATTGAGTTTGTAATTTAACTTAACAAATATTTCCAGAAATTCTAAAAACGTCGTCCCCTGACGATTTCCTTAGGCAAGAATGAGATCCGGATAGGGAAATGCCTACAACGGATTATTTTTCACAATTTGTTAAATACGTTTGGGATTTTAGCATACTTAATTCCTTTAATGCAAAAACTTTATGTTTCAAAACCTAATAAAAAAAAAAAACATTCGGAAAAAAGTCTTAAAAATATCTTGCCCATAAGCATTTATATTTTTTAAGAGTTGAAAAAATCGAAAAAAAAATGTTTTTGGTGAAACGCATTAACCCTCTAATGCCCAAGACCGCCAAAAGGCAGTCTTCAGATTTTAAATAATTTTTGGCTAAATAACAATATTTTATTAAACAAGTTGTATTATATCCATAGAAACCCTAATTACCCGAGTAAAAATACTATATATAACATATATTTTTTAATATTAAAATATATGTTAATATAAAATATTTAGAAATTTTATCATATTAAATCATATAGGAATATATAATTGATAAAACCGTTCAAAATTTAATATATAAATAGAAGAGAAAAATAATTCCGGTTTTATTTTATATATTACCAATGGCCTTGCAACTCTCTCAATATTTTTTATTTGAAAAAATATTATGCGGCTTCGAACAGGAACGAACTCCGACTGGTTAATCAGGGATGGAAAAGGCTCACTCAATGGGGCTCTTATACCAAAAAATGTTAAATCGCTCTTCTATATGTAAAAATGTAAGTAACTAAAAAATAGCTTCCTCTTTGGCTCGTTAAAAAAATTAAAATTAAATATTTAGATATTAGCAAAAATTGCGAAAAAAAAAACATTTGCAAAAATGGAAATTTTTGCAACAATATATTCGTTTGCGGAATGTCGATCGCTGATTTTCATAAAGCCTTTCCCGAATTCCGTCGTTATTTTGCAACTTTTTAAGTGCAGTTTTTTTAAATATATAACCTAGGCACTATAATACCCATTTATACAATAAAGTCTGTTGGTTGATTGCAAAAAATATACGCGAAAAAAATTCAAAAAAGGAAATTTTTAGCATCAATGTACTTATTTACCGAATGTAAATCGCTGATTAAGTTTTTTAATTAAATTTTTGTACCATTAAGTCTTTTTTCAAAATCCGCTTTCTTTATGCGCGTTTTTTTTTGAATTTATAATCTAGGGACTATAACACACATTTCATACAACAAAGTCTGGTGACTGGTTGCAGAAAAAATCGCGAAAAATATTATCTGCAAAAATGAAAATTTTTTAATCAATATAAGTATTTGTTTGCGGAATATAAATCGCTGATTACGTTTCCTAATTAATTTTTTATACCACAAAGTCTTTTCTCGCGTTCCACTTTTATTTTGCAATTTCTTAAGTACGTTTCTTTTTAATTTATAATCTAGGGACTATAATACACATTTCATGCAACAAAGTTTGGTGGCTAGTTGCAAAAAAAAACATCACGAAAAATAAAATTTGCAAAAAGGAAAAACTTTTCATCAATATATTTGTTTGCAGAATGTAAATCATCTATTTATACATTAAAGTTTGGTGCTTAGTTTGCAGAAAAAAAAATCGCGAAAAAATATTTGCAAAAAGGAAAATTTTTGCGTCATTGCATTCTTTTGCAGATTGTTAATCGCTGATTGAGTTTTTAATTATTTTTTTTTTACCACAAAGTCTTTTTTCGCGTTTCACTATTATTTTGCAATTTTTTAAGTGCGAGTTTTTAAATATATAATCTACGGAGTATAATGCCCATTTCATAAAACAAAGTTTGGTGGTTAGTTGCTGAAAAAGAAAATTTTTGCATAGTTTGAAGAATGTAAATCGCTTATTAAGTCTTTTAATTAATTTTTTGAACCCCAAGGCCTTTTTTCGCATTCCGACATTATTTTGCAATTTTGTACTTATGGTTTTTTAAAATTCATAATCTAGAGCTATAACACCGTTGGAATAGTATAATTAAGGTTGCATTCTTGAATTTTATAATAACCTAAATTATTATATTCGGCGATATTTGGAAAAAAATAATTGAAAAATTTTATCTTTTGTAATAACTTTTTATGACAATATTGCGGCAATATCACCTTTGTATCATTTGGAAGATAAAGCAAATTTGTTTGAAATCTTTTGTCAATTTGGAAAAAATAAAAACTAAATTTGTACAAAAACAATCAAAAGATATAGAGCAATTCCATATGAAAGCGATCACCTTTTGGACGACCCCTCTCCGATTCTAAAATAAATAGTCTCAATCGATTGCCCAGCAAAAAATAATGTACCTACATATTTTTTTTTTTTTATAGTGACTGGTTTATTGGTGGTGTACACCACTGTCATGTGACAAAATTGAAGAATTCTTCATAAGGGACCTCATTGAAAGTTGTTTTTAAAAAAAAACTACTAAAGCGATCGCAACGAGTGATAGCTCGTTGGAAAGGTATTGAATCAGGCTTTAATTGAAAAATAAAATTTTCCTAATTTTTCTCAGAAATTTACCTTTTTTCCCATGAAAATTAAATATTCCCATGAAAAATAAATTTTCCGATTTTCCACAGAAGCTCCTAAATTTTCCGGCTAATTCTTTTTTTTTTGGATTCCTCATAATTTTTGCTTTAAGAATCAGCAATAAAAAATGGGCCCCGACTCCTTGTTTGGACAGGAGAGGAGCATTTAAGAGACCACCTTGTTCTCATTGTTTTTATATTTTTTATAATTGAATTATTTGTAATTATTTAACATTGTTTTATTTTATTATTAAAAATACATTTTAAAAATTATTTTACAGTTAAAAATACATTTATGAAGAAAAAATCTTTCTTATTTTGCTGCTTATACTTAATTACAATATTTATTAAAAATTTCAATTGTCTTGGCATCATTATAAAATTAAAGTAACTTTAAATTTAGCACGTCGGCAGACGAAGAGTACCGCTTTACATTAATTGACATATCAGAAATATTTAGTATGAAGCAATGAAACTTTTGCGTTCCAGTTATAGTTTTGACATTATTATATCTGTTTTGAATTCGTCGCTCCATGGCATCGTGTTCTTTTTGAGTGCATAAAACTGTGTTAATGGCAATTTCCTTGCTTTGAATCCACGAAAACAAATGTTGTACATTTAAGATCTGGTCAGTATATGGCCTTTGCAAACTTGCCTTAGTCGCCATGCGTTTTAGGGTTCCCCCTAACGCATCGCATGGGCCCTTACCGTGGGACGTCGCAAAAAAGTGCCACTCGACCTTGCAGTTTTGTTCTTCTTCAATTATGCAAAGATTGTAAAAATTTTTTTTATTCTTGTACTGAGAAGCCGCGCCGTCTGAGAAAAACGTTACTTTGTCGATTGCATCGAATTTTGATCTTAAGAATTCAAACAGTTTCATTTGAAATAAATAAACGGACACATAATTATGAGCTAAACTCTCCGCGACAACAACAAGGCTTACGGTCTGTAGTTCGTTATCTTCGTTTTTGAAATAAATGCAAAAAGGATGCACCGTGCACTGGTCGTTTGCCCAGTGATAAGCCTGAATTTCATCCTGAACGAGAAAAGTGTAATTCTCGGCAAAGTCGCTTATCACAATGAATTCATTTTGGGCTAATTTCTCCTTACTTTCCTTTAGAAATTTCGATTGCATCTCGGATATGAAATGGTGCGCCTTCAGTTCATTCAACTTGAATCCGAATTCCTCGATGAATTCCGGAATCTGCTTTACCACGGTCTCAAGGGAACATCTTCCGCTGCTAATTATCCACTGTTTGAAATGCACCTCCTGAATTAACAGCTGTTCAAACTTTTCCGCCAAATATTGCTCTAGCTCGTCAATCTTCGGACAATTGTCGCATTTGGACAGATGACAATTTTCCGTGGGGTATGCGCACAACGACTTCGACAGGAGGTCCCTATATGTTTCAATTTCACCGTGAAATACTTTCAATTTCTTGCATGGAAAGAACATTAATTTGATGTTTTGATGAAACATGCAAACGCAGACTGAATGCGTTCCGTGCCTGTCTAATGCCAGCACGCATTCTTTTGGTCGTAGGATGGCAAACTTAGAAAATCCCACTTTTTCTGCTGGGTATTTCTCTCTGAACTGATGGTATGCTTCGGATAGATTACATAATAATAATCTGCGCTGCTTGTGTACTTTTTCTCCATCTTCACGTGTGATAACATAGTCACGTGTACCTGGGCAGGCGCGGCTGTTGTCATCATTGCAGTAAAAATCTTGAATCAATTTCACCGTTGCTTCGCTGAGGGTCCTTGAGCCAAATTTCTTGGTGGGAGTCGCCAATATGCCCTTCTGTCGAACTAATTCTTTGCTTCTTCTCGCGATGTAAAAAGATGTTTGAAACTGTTCAGAAATCTTGCGTATAGACCATGATTGAGGCAGCACAGATAAAATGAGATATTTCTCCGGAAAAGTGGTCGCTAAATTGAATTTTCTTTTCAACTGCTCAATCATTTGTTTGCCGTCATCAACGTCATCTGCTTGACTGCATTCGTTATCAGAGCCTTCATCAAATATTGTCGCGATTGCACTCATAACCTTGCCTTTTTTCTCTTTCCTGTATTTTTCACTTCGCAACTTTCTTTTTGTAATAGACGATTCACCTAAAGTGGTAATAGCCTCATTCAAAGGACTCAAAGACATATTGACCATCGGAATGTCTGCCTCACTATCAGATGAAACATTTTGTTCAATTGTCATTTCACTCTCGGATTGTGGTTGCATTTGTTTCAATGCATTTGCTTGTTGAGACAAATCGATTTTACACTTGGGGCAAATGAATTCTGCTTCTTCACCGTATTGTATATTTAATTCATTCATGTATCGCTTCGAAACACCAGTTAATTTTAATACTTATATCTTTTTCGAACGATATCCACTCTTGTTAAACGGATTGCAGCAAAATTTATTCATTTTACTTTAAATTGTCTTTACAGCTTCACTCTTTACTTTACAAAAAAAACACTTTAACACTTTCACGTTTAGTATTCAACTAAAATTTGACTCAGAGTGTGTGAAGTATTTATATTTATTTTTTGGTAAAAAATAGGTAAAAAAAATAAGCGATATTTGCTTTTCTTTAATAGGAAAATTTGCGTGAACTACCGGTCATAAAATGTTTTTTAAAGAGGGACTTAATTGGTTACTGCCAATAAGCCGACCACAGGTCATAAAATGTTTTGTAAATTTTTTAAATTACCAGGTAATAAATATTTCGCCATATTTATGGAAAATCCGTGTTTTATGACTTGTTTCTGCACGTGTCATTTTAGGCGAAATATTTATTACCTGGTAATTTAAAAAATTTACAAAACATTTTATGACCTGTAGCCTCAGTCGGGTTTGGTGTGCCATTACATGCCACTGCGGCTATTATCCATGGATTTATGGCCGATCTTGTGAAGGCAGGCAGACCATATTCACTACACACTCAACTTGGGGCTCTTAAAAAAAATTGATTTTTTCTTCATAAATGTATTTTTAAATGTAAAATAATTTTTAAAATGTATTTTTAATAATAAAATAAAATAATGTTAAATAATTACAAATAATTCAATTATAAAAAATATAAAAACAATGAGAACAAGGTGGTCTCTTAAATGCTCCTCTCCTGTCCAAACAAGGAGTCGGGGCCCATTTTTTTATTGCTGATTCTTAAAGCAAAAATTATGAGGAATCCAAAAAAAAAAAAAATTAGCCGGAAAATTTAGGAGCTTCTGTGGAAAATCGGAAAATTTAATTTTCATGGGAAAAAAGGTAAATTTCTGAGAAAAATTAGGAAAATTTTATTTTTCAATTAAAGCCTGATTCAATACCTTTCCAACGAGCTATCACTCGTTGCGATCGCTTTAGTAGTTTTTTTTAAAACAAATTTCAATGAGGTCCCTTATGAAGAATTCTTCAATTTTGTCACATGACAGTGGTGTACACCACCACTAAACCAGTCACTATAAAAAAAAAAAAAAATATGTAGGTACATTATTTTTTGCTGGGCAATCGATTGAGACTATTTATTTTAAAATCGGAGAGGGGTCGTCCAAAAATTTGCCAATTTTGATCGTTTTCATATGGAATTGCTCTATATAGGAAATAAACTCGTGAAAAGTTAAGATTAATTGCGCGGGAAAAATCGGCTAAGAAATCAAGATAAATTATAAGTTCAGTGGATTATGTATGCAGATCATACATGGGAATTTTTCATTACCATTGAATTTTCATTACCATTAGTTCATACTAATGATAATGGTAATGAAATATTTTTCATTAGAAAAATCATTACTAATGGTAATGAAATTACACTAATGTATAAAAAAACTAATTACAATTGATTAAAAACCATTTGTTTACAAAAAAATTCAGACAAATGAAAACGAACAACTGGTTTGGCCATGGAAGTTATAAGACATAATTTATTAAGAAGGATCCATTTAATTCCGTTAAACTTTACCTGGATACAAATAACAATGGAATGGAAAATAACATTTAATTTCAAATGAGCATGAGCGTGAATGAGCATATTCCATCTTCAATTTCAGCGAGTTTTACTCCATTTTTACGTTTTTCTGTCAATGGCAATTATTTTTTTAATTTATTCATTATCAATGGTAATGAAATTAAAATTATTTTCATTAATCAATGAAATTAAATTTTATAATCATTACCATTAATTAAAGAAATGGTAATGAAAATAATTTCATTACAATTGATATCAATGTAATGGTAATGAAATTATCAATTAATTGGTCCAACTAATTAATTAGTCCCATGTATGATGCAGATATTGTTTTTCAGGCTAAACTTTAATAATGAAAAAAGTAAATCGTTTTTTTTTTGTAGCCGGGAGTTTGTTTAGCGATATCACCATTTTATCTTCCATATGAGTTATTGCTTTCGTATTGTCTGGAAGTATTGTTTTAGGGTAACAGTTGTTTCCGACGGAGGAAACTTTCGTAATACGAAATTGATATTGTCGGCAATAAATGTTTTCTTTCAGGCGATATGATTGGATAATCTTCTTCGTATTGCCATGTTTGCTGGGTGATATTGGTTTGAGTATGTTCCTGTTCCAAGGCACATAATAGAACAAATGCTTTCTCAGTGATAGAGAGTCCCCCAATCTCTTTATTATGTATACTCTTTGATATTACAATATATTAGTTAATCTCAGACACAAGTTCGAAACTCATTTCATCAAAAACAATTTTTTTATATATTTTATTCAATTTTTTCATTAAATTAATATTTTCTGAGTTTTTTTTTTTTTTTACTTTTAAAAGTTTTTTTTTTTAATTTAAAAATCCAATTTAAATAAATTAAAATTTAAAATCATGACCCGGCTTGTAATGGGTTAATAAGTCTAGGTATGTTACATACCATTGGTAAGGTATTTCAAGTACTTACCTTTCCAACGACATATATATTTTGTTCTGGTCCGATATGTTTTGAGTGAAGAAATCAGCCATTGGTTATTGTTATAGATCATTTAAATCGGGAACTATGAGCCTCCAACAAAAAAGAACTGCATTGCCGGGCTAATCACTAAATTTTTATTTAAAATAAAAAACAAGATATTTAAAAAAATGTCTAAGTCCAAAGAAAATTACCATACGTATTTGAGAAAAAATTATCTACACCCGTATTCAAAATGATAAAGTGTATGCTTACTAACTTGTTGCTAACTTTTTTATACACAAATTCATTCCCATAAGGGAAGCTGACAGCTAGTTAGTTAGCATATAGTTTTTCATTTTGAATACGGGGGCTAATCTTTAAAGAATTCAACAATAACGGATTTATATAATAACGTCTTTAATAGTTACTTATTATAAAGAGTAGCCTGCGGCTGGTAGTGTATAGGACGTGAGATCCTGCTGCCCTCAAATACAAAGTTTTTTTTATCACTTGAATTTAATCATATCGTATTGTATTAACTTATATCCAATTTGATCGGGACAAAACTCAGATATAAGTTGATCACTTGATATAACTTTGTATCCTTGTGAATATAATTATATCCGATTTAATACAATTTCATATAACCCTTTTTCGGATGAAATTTATATTTCATACATAATTTTATGTAAACTTTTTTACTCGGGTACCTACTTTATTGCCTTCAAACTTTTTTGGAACGTTGAAACCCCGCGAGAAGCATGTAAAGTGAAAATTTAGTAAATTTCAAAAAATTAACTTTTTAAAAAAGAGAAAAATATATAAAAAATCGCCAAAAAATACATTTACGATCTGGCGTACATTATCGATAAAAACAAAGCTAGTTTAGAGTCTCTAATTGTAAAATCAGTTGAAAACTTTTCTTCAGGATTCACAGAATAACCGCAGGATACGTCTTACAAATATCTCTCTAACTCAAAAACTAGCCAACAGTTTTTTTTTCGAAATTAATCACAGAGCATATACTCAGAGGTCTATTGAGAGAATCTATTGATGTGTAGTGCCAAATTCACCAAATTTCGTAATTATCAAAAAGCGAAAATCGCCATAACTTCTGAAATAACAACAATTGATCAACAATTTTCGGTACGTAATTTTATTTTACTGACAGTGTTTTTTATAGCATAAACCAAAATTATTTGAGGACTTGGTTTCTAGATACCAGAAACTATTAATTATAGAGATAGGAAATCAAAACTTGCACTACTCACCGCTAGGGGGCGCTGATATTTAGTATCACCTGAGCAACTATTTAGTATCAATTTAGTATCAGCTGAGCCTATATTTAAAAACTCAAAAATTGCTAAAAATTGCGCAAAATAAGAAAAAATCAAGCCCAAAATATGTTCAAATAATTAAATTTGAGAATTCCTTTTTTTGTTTTGCTTTTTTTCAATTTAAATAAAAAAAAAAAATTGTTAAGTTTTTGAACAAAGTGCCATCTAGTGATAACGATGTCGTTATAACTTTTGTTTTTGGTAATGCCATACCCCTGCTAGATACGTCTTCAACTTCTATTGTGCTGTATCGCCTAAATAAACCGATAAATGAAAATTTTAATATTTGTTCCATAGTACATTTTCAACGCCAAATATATAGTTTAATATTATCGTAATCAGAAGAAAGAGCATTAGAGGGTTAATTTGTCCCATATATGTACTACGAATAAAAGCTGGATCAACTGTCTAAATTTTTCCAAAAAATGGGTGAGTGAGCGTGGTTAAATATTGGCAAATTTTGAGTTTATTTCTGATTTATTATAATTTAATGGATTTTGAAAAATACTAGAGATTTGGCTATATCAATCAAGGGTCTCGCATGTGCCTCAATTATGGAAATGCCGATTTTTAATGCAACAGATGGCGTTGGTTTTGTTTTGAAAATGGCGGGGAAGAGTGTTAACTGCCAAAAAATAGTTGTAAGTTCCCAATATTTTTTGAAATACCGAAATCCTTCCCGTTAAAAATCTGACCCCAAACTGGAGTTGAAATCCCTAATTTGGGGCCAAATTCCTCTATTTGACAACACGGTTAAAACCTCACTTGCGAAAATTACGAAAATAAGTTTCTCTCTTGACAAAATTTCCTACAGTTAGTTTAAAATTTTATTGAGTTCACATCTCTTTGTTATAAGTTTCTGAAGGCCATTTCTTAATTTTGATTGTAACAGAAACTCAAATTTATCTAAAAATCGGGGAAATTTTTTTTGTTTTTTAATGTTTTAGAAAAAGGCTTAGATGTCTTTTCACGCAGAAAGTTTCCCAGTATTACTCGGTCTGGTTTTGGAAAAAAATATCCCCTAAATATTGTGTATCGAAAATACTCGTATTTTGTGTGAATTGAATTGTTCTTAACCTATACGGATACGGATGAGTGATACGATAATATTCCTAGAGGTATATCGCACATACGTATAAGTGCCCTAGTATATTTTATAAGAAACATTTCCATTCAGACAGAACATTTGTGATATACAATATTCAAGGAATATCCAATACCAAGCCCAGTAACACTATGAAAGCTTTTGTGTGGAATGATTTGGTCAAATGATGCAATTTTTTTGATATTTCCTGTACCAAGATTCTATAAGATGATAGACCAGGCAAGGTAGTCTATAGAAAATTGATGATTATCGTCCACTTTTCGAAGTTTGATATCTAACATATTACATAAAAATTTTAAAACATTGTAACAAATTTATATATGGAGATTTTTGTAACCAACATCTTTAGAATGTTAGAAACTTTATTTCAAAAAGTGTATCATAATCGTTAATTTTCAATAGAATCTCCTGCCTGCAATTTATGATGTATAATGGTTTGTAATTACGATACGGCAAATTTTAACACATTGTCACTGAACTGGCCCCTTTATAAATTCAAAAACACATTTCTAGTGACCGCAAATTTAGCTAAAGTTTATTCCGACAAGGCGCGGTCAGCGTTTTTTTTTTTTTTTTTGCTATAAAATACGTTTAAACAAATTTTTCCATTTTTCCAAAAAGTGAGCAAAACACCATTGATCATTTTAGCACTCCTTTTTATTAAGCGAAAGAAATATACATTATTAAATATGTTTACAGGCAATTAAATATATACCCTACGGGAAATTTTAACAAACTGTCACCGAACTGGCCCCTTTATATGAAATAAACTGGTCACTTTTACATGGCGTTGTCATAGGAGGGGGAAATTGACCCCTTGTGACATGTCACAAGACAAATCCCAGAACAGGTCCCTGAATTTTGTTTTTTATGAGAGTTCAGTAACCTGTCCTAGGATTTGTCTTGTGACATGTCACAAGGGGTCAATTTCCCCCTCCTATCATGGATTGGTGTTGTTGATACGAGTGGGCCACCACATACCAAGAAGATTACCAATACATTTGTTGGTAAATGTCTGACTGCGTTTATCAATATCCTTTGTACTTTTACAGATTTGGCCGGTATAATAAAAAACAGATTTACCATTTGAATTGAAAATTCTAAGTTCGGTGTTGGTAGCCTGACCATAGAGTAAGAATAAATAATAGAGTTACACTTACGCTCACGGCCCCAACAAAAGTTTGTGCAGATTACAAAACTTTGGTAACGGGCTCCCCAATAACAGGATTTTCCTCTCTTTTGAGGAAATTTCCCTGATTTCAAAGCAAATTTGTCCGCAAAGTGAAGGGAATTTTTTTATTTTGAAACAAATTGCTTTGATTTTAAAACAAATTTCCCCTATTTCAAAGCAAATTTCCTACATCGAACCTTCGTAATCTGCACATATAAAAACAAAGAGAAAGGTTTTTGCAGCGTGAGCGGGAATGTCAGCCTGTGGCTTGACTGCCAGACATTTTTTAACACGCCAAGATATCTTTTTTCCGTATTTATTCGATCCGTTACGTCCTCTTCAGCTCCGCTTTTATTTCCAATATTACTTCCAAAGTAGTTGAAATTTTGTACATTCTGGATGCAGCCATTGTCTATGTAAAGAGGGGGTTGTTGTATAGTCCTGTGCTTACCAGTCATAAACTTTGTTTTCGTTTTATATTTGTCTTAAGCTCTGCAATTCTTCTGTAGATCTGATAGATTCTCTTTGAGTTCTTGGAATGGATTCCATTAAATAACTTTTCTGCCCAAGATAGTAGTTCTATTTGTTCATCAACAATCAAAACAAAACGAAGTGCAGATAGTATGCAACCTTGCCTTACTCCGGTTGCGACACCGAATGGTTCAGACAATTGGCCCATGTTTAGAATTTTACATCGGAATCCAGTATAGATTGCTTTTAAAAAGTTTGTTATTTTTGTAAGTATTCTTCTTTTTTTAGGATGAATCAAAAGAAGGATATATTGACATTATCGAAGGCTTTCTTGAAGTCTATAAATGCTGCATATACTGGTACTCGGAATTTGCTACAGTGCTCAAATATTAAATATTCTTATGGTATTTATAAAGTCCACACGAGAACGATTTTCTTGGAATTCGAATTGATTTTCACGAAGAGTTGCAAGCACTGCATCTGCTATACGGGTAAGCATTATTTTACTTATAAGTTTGATAGGAATAGGTTAAAGAGTTATTCCACGGTAGTTGCTACAGTCAATGGAGTTGCGCATTTTGTAAAAGTGGAATCCAAAGAGAAGCAATTAACTGCAAGTAAGCAATGTTATTATTTCCAGGAATTTTGCAGTTTTTTTAGACTTTATGTATCCTTCATTACTTATGTTTTATTAGGTACGTATTTATTCCTTGATATACAAAGGATCGCATTTGTGATGAGGTTGTTGTATTGCTGTTAGAAGTAAAATCGGGTTATTAAGAGTTACTGTAAAATGTTTAGCTCATCTTACTTGTTGTGTATCTACAGCAGTGATCATCTTCCCATTATTATTTTTGATGGAAGCTACTTCGGTTTACCTAATACCTTTCTGGATATTTCATATAAATGTTTCATATCTCCAATTCTGGCGGCGTTTTGGACCAGTCTAACTTGACAGTTTAGTCATTGCCTTTTATCCTTTCTTGCTGACTTTTTAATTTGCTTTGAGAGGTCTTGATATGTAGAACGTAACTCTATCTGCTCATTTTCCGGAGCATTTCTACTTAATTCCCTTGTCTTCACTTCTTTACTCTCTTTAATCATAGACCACGTTTGGTCTGATAACCATTCTTTCCTCTTTCCATTATTATAACCTAAAACTTCTTGGCGCACGTCTGCATGACTACATATTAGCAAACATTTTTGAGGATTTATTGTTAACCAGAGCAGCGACTTTCATGCAAATGTATGTTTGTAGTCATTAATCCAAAAATGATTTTGAGCAAATACTTTTCCGAATCAAAGAATTTGCAACAAAATATTTTTGCATATTTTGTTATAAACGCATATTTTTGCATATTTTGCTTTTAAGTGCATATTTTTTGCATATTTTGTCATTATTATCGCATATTTTTGCATATTTTTCATTAAATTACATATTTCTTTGAAAACTAAAAATAATATTTAATGAAAAATAAAGAAAAGGAAGAATTTGAAACCTTAACGCAGTATTTAACTACACCTTTTGCAACTGTAATTCAGAAAATATCAATTGAAATTCAGAAAATATCAATTGAAATTCAGAATTTCCATTTGAAATTCAGAAAATATCAATTGAAATTCAGAATTTCCATTTGAAATTCAGAAAACATCAATTGAAATTCAGATTTTCCATTTGAAATTCAGAAAATATCATTTGAAATTCGGAAAATGTCAATTGAAATTCAGAAGATATCATTTGAAATTCCGAAAATATCATTTGAAATTCAGAAAATATCAATTGAAATTCAGAAAATATCAATTGAAATTCAGAAATCGTCATTTGAAATTCAGAAAATATCAATTGAAATTCAGAAACCGTCATTTGAAATTCAGAAAATATCAATTGAAATTCAGAAAATATCATTTGAAATTCAGAAAATGTCAACTGAAATTCAGAAATCATCATTTGAAATTCAGAAAATATCATTTGAAATTCAGAAAATATCAATTGAAATTCAGAAAACATCAATTGAAATTCAGAAAATACCAATTGAAATTCAGAAATCGTCATTTGAAATTCAGAAAATATCAATAGAATTTCAATTGATATTTTCTGAATTTCAATTGACATTTTCTGAATTTCAAATGATATTTTCTGAATTTCAAATGATATTTTCTGAATTTCAATTGACATTTTCTGAATTTCAAATGATATTTTCTGAATTTCAATTGCTATTTTCTGAATTTCAAATGACGGTTTCTGAATTTCAATTGATTATTTCTGAATTTCAAATGACGATTTCTGAATTTCAATTGTTATTTTCTGAATTTCAACTGATATTTTCTGAATTTCAATTGATGTTTTCTGAATAACAATTGATATTTTCTGAATTTCAAATGATATTTTCTGAATTTCAAATGATTTTTTCTGAATTTCAATTGATATTTTCTGAATTTCAAATGATATTTTCTGAATTTCAATTGATATTTTCTGAATTTCAATTGATGTTTTCTGAATTTCAAATGGAAATTCTGAATTTCAATTGATGTTTTCTGAATTTCAAATGGAAATTCTGAATTTCAATTGATATTTTCTGAATTTCAAATGGAAATTCTGAATTTCAATTGATATTTTCTGAATTACAGTTGCAAAAGGTGTAGAAGGAAAACATCATCTACTTAGACATTTATATTGGATATAATTTTTAACCAAATGCTCTAGATTGATGTGGTTTTTAAAAATGGATAAATTTAAAGTTTATTTTTTGGTTTTAAGCGTTTATTTTGGACCTTTAGTGCATTTTTTTGGTTTTTAGTGCATATTTCCATTTAAGTGTATATTTAAGTGCATATTTTGCATTTTTTACTACATATTTTAAGCGGATATTTTCGATTTTTAAGTGCATGAAAGTCGCTGCCCTGTTGATAACCATATTCGTGTTATTGATATTAATAGTTTGAAGTTTGCTCTTGATTGCTTCACAAAACCTTACAAGATATGGTTCCGAATGCAGCTTAGTTTTATCGAATTTTCTTAGCGCTTTTTCAGCTTTAGAATTAACTGCAGCAACAAATTTGATTCTAATGGGCTTATTATGAGTCACTGGCAATCTCAGCGCCCCTCCTCGATTGCACACCTAATAAGGAAGATCACCATTTAGAGTCATGGCATATTACATTATTACATTTTTTCATTACTTTTGCCCCACCAGAAACGTTGAAACTCATAAACTTTTTAAATATTTCTCATTAAAAAAAAATTTACGGAAAATTAAGATGTTAGTTTTTAAGTGGTTCAACAGAATTAATAACAATGCTGAATTCCCATTTATAAGAGTGAATTGAAACTTAAAAAAACTATTTGGACTCAAATTTCGCGCTGCACGGAATAGTTACAAGGAAATTGTGTAATCGGTTTACGATTGAACAAAGAGATGATTTTAGTTCTATCCGACACTTTTCTGTCGGATTATATTATAAAAAAGTTGTTAAGAAGAACAACTTCTTTTATAAATATGTATTATAATAACATAAGGATTAAATGAGTCAACCTAAACAACCCATATTTTGAACATTGCTGAAGAAGGAGCGAAGCAGAGTCTAGTATAGAGTTAATTTTTTATTACTGTATTTTTATTGTTATACTTATATTTTTAAGTAATAACAATTAAAATTTGTCATTTTAAATTAAAAGTCACGTTTTCTAAATTATATTGTCTTCTGCAATTTACCAACAACAAAAATACTCGTATCATCAAAAAATCAATTAAAACTTTAAACCTCAACACGTAAAAAAGTTCATTAACAAAGTTTTCGCTTTTTGTTCGTTATCTCTCGAACTCATATAATTTACCAATTTGCAATTAGTTACCATAGACGCCCAATATTGATGACAATCAAACAAAATTAGCAAAAAAAAAAAAGAAATACTTATTTGTAAAAAGACAAACCAAATAAAGTAATTAAATTGTTATGTTGTATGTTTAGCATTGTTTAGAGAGAGGAACAAAAAATTTTAAAATAAATAAAGAAAATTGCATTTATATTGAATAGATGGCAAAAAGAGTAAAATAAATGGATTAAAATATGAAAAAAATATAAGAAAATCCATATAATACTTGCATACTGGTACGTACAACATGCAATCAACTCTATACTATATATGTATGTATATGTATATGTAATTCAAATACATGCATATATGACAAAAAATACTTTGCAACATTTACAAAACGTTTCGAATACTAGTCATTGTATGTGATGGTATCTCTTGTTCATTAACTTTGAAAATAGAAAAAATTATATATGATAAAATTTAGAAATAGTCAAGGATCGACTTCATTAACTGCTACACAAATTAGATAATGTTTTACTTGTGCTATAAATATTTATCAATAATGGTTTTTCTTTCCGAAGTTTTAGGTCATATAGCCCTAAAAGTAAATAAGTAAGACCGTTGCCCTTTGTGCTTTTGATAAGTCATTGATGAGTTACATGAGCGTCTGAGCGACTTGGGCTTCAGGACCTATGGCTACATCGATGATCTTGTAATTATTAATGATGTCGGGAAAAAAGGATTATTTATCAACGGGGCTAAGATGATCCTGATCCCGTTCACGAGGAAGATGATGTACAAATTCATCAGTAAGAATTATAATATTTACATTTAATTTGAATAACAAAATCAATATTTTTATTAAAAAAAAAAAAAAATTTATATGAACTTTCATACAAAGGGTTCTTCAACAGGGACGCTACAAAAGTAGAAAGACAGGGACGACGCCATATTTCTTGCCGCTCTTTTAACATTTCTCTTCAGTAAGGTTTGCCATTTCATGATGGAAAGATATACGAGCCAACAACTAGTCGAAATTATTAAAATTTACTACCGAAATTCGGAGTCAGTGGCCTCAACGTTAAGAGCACTACGTCCAATTTATGGTCGTCATAATGAATGGCTTCGTCAATAAACATAATATGCGGTATTGGTCAGACAGCAATCCACACGTACTTCACGAGTCATCATTGCATCCCGAAAAAATTACGGTTTGGTGCGGTTTATGGGCCGGCGGCGTCATTGGGCCGTACTTCTTCCGTGATGATCAAGACCGGCACGTTACTGTGAATGGGAATCGCTACCGTTCATTGATAACCGAATATTTTTGGCCCCAATTGGATGATATGGACTTGGAGGACATGTGGTTCCAACAGGACGGCGCCACAAGCCGCACAGCGAATGTCACAATCAATTTATTGCAAACCAAGTTTGGAGAACGTGTTATCTCACGAAATGGTCCAGTCGATTGGCCGCCTCGGTCGTGCGATTTGACGCCGTTGGACTATTTCCTGTGGGGCTACGTCAAATCTATGGTCTATGCCAACAAGCCAGCGACGATTGATGAACTTCGTACGAATATCGGCCGATTTATGCTTGAAAACCGTCGAAAATTGGGTTCAGCGTCTGGACTTCTGCAAGCGTGCCCGTGGTGGCCATGCAAAAGAGATTGATTGCTATAGATAATGGTATCGAACGTACTTTCACAGGAATAAAGAATTTCATTGATATCCAAAAACTTTTGTAGCGCTCTTATTGAAAAACCCTTTATCTCCATATATGGCCATATACCCTCAAATTTCGGATCCGAACCCATATATGTTGCCACATATGACCATATATGAACATTTTCACCTGGGTTGTGTTAAGTATTTAGCATTTACTTTTCCGCAAAATTAAGAAAATTTTTAAAAAAATTAAATTAATTAATAACAAATTAATAGCAAAAATTTCATCTCTGCAATGAGGCAATACTATTTAATTTGTTTGCTATTTTGATTTCCTCTATTTTGCAGTCAGATTTTTGCTTAGATTTTACTTACTTACTATGACTACATTTTTATACGAATTGATTCAAAAAAGAAATGTTTCCTGCAAGCTCTAGCCTTATTTATTAGTAATGTGCAGTTCTTTTCTTCGCACAATATGTTTTTGTACGTATGCGTGTTTTCTTTGCAAGATTGTGTGTTTTTTTAAATTAATATGTTCGCAACAAATTTCCGCACATTTCTAACATATATTTGTGTTTAAACTGTGTTGCTCAACAAATATATTTTCCTAGCAGGTCTGTGCTGAACAAATGTTTCATTGCTTGTTACTACAACTACTATGTACAGTAGTGGACTAAAGCGGATACATTAATTCAAGATTTTTCGAAATTTGTTATAATTTTTATTTTATTATAGAAACTCAAATGATTTTTTTTAAAGCATAAAACTGAAACATTCTTCTTCAATAAAAACCTAAATACAGTAGACTATATCATTAAGAAGTTAATGAAAAAAATAATTGCATTTTGTGACCGCTTTTATCCAATATTTATCCACTTTTATCCAGTATTGAAATTTTCTGCAAGTTCTTTCTTTAATATTTTGTCGAAAGTCCTTTGTTCTTTAAAACAGATTTTATGCGAGAAGGAATGCTTTCCACGAGATTTTTAATAGTTTCAGGTGGAAACTCCTGACCAAATATCATCTAAGTTGGTCGGTGCTCGTTCGCATTGGGAGAGTCTTCTTTTGACAATTGCCCACCAATTCTCGATGGGATTCAAATCGGCGCTCTGACCTGGCCATTTTAAAAACTGGAAAAACAACACTTGGATATCACAAATTGACCAAAAGTTATTAATACAGATTTACAAATATTCAAATATGTATCCACTTTAGGCCACTACTGTATATCAGTAGTAATAACATTTATTTTCGTTGCAACATTGTGTATTAGTCTTGAACATCGTGTATGTATACAAAATACATCACAACAGTACACGATCTACTTAATATAAATACAGTAAGTGACTAATGTACGGAAATATTATAGAACCCTGGGAAAATTTATAAAAATTTTAAATTTACTAACATGTGAATTATTTTTAAGGTGTGCAGAGAACACCTCCGCACATTAGAGGGAACGTCACTTGGTCTAAGGCCACACGTGGTCTACTCGTCCTTCAACACTATTTTTAAATCTATGATCACCTATAGTGGCCAAAGGTTAAGCAATCAACGGCAAGGGATACTGTTAAGAGGTTTATCGGCTTTGCTTGCCATAGCATTACGGGGGTTGGATGCCATTGTGGCCATGCTGGGTATTCCATATTTACGTAATGTAGGCTGCCAGTATGGACTCCCTTCGACTTCGCCGGTATGAAGGGTGGTGACGTAAGGGGTCACATGAGGATCGCCAGGATCTTTATGGACGACCTAATCTCAAGGGTTGCGGATATGATGATTCCGGAACAGGTTTTCGTGACTGATGGCGTGACGGGCGAATATGGTCATAAGGGCGGGTTTGTTTGAACCAGGGTTAGCCGCGTATCGGCAACGGCTTAGATAAAACGGCCAATGCCCCCACTCCCAGCTGAAGGCCATTAATCAGACAATTTTTTTACTGTTTTTGATTGTTTTTTTACTGTCTATGATGTCGTAATATTGTATGTGTATGTTTGCCTTTAACAAAAATATTCATTAGAAAAATTGAGATAATAAGGGCAATAAGATTTGTGTTCAGATTGAATTTTCTGAAAATGTTGTAATTTTTTTGATAAAATGAATTTAGTAGAATATAGAATTTACATTGTGTGTTAAGATTTAACAAATCCGATTAAGGGATTTTACTAGATTTTCAAAATGTAAAAATAAGTGAAGTTTTCATTTGAATTGCAATTATATCCTAGAGCCTTTACCTAATCAAAATAAGTTGGCATGGTTCTAAAAGCCCAAAGTCTATACTTCTAAACCCTATTAAACATTTTCCGTGGTTTAGTCAGGTAAATGAATAAATAAAAAATTTTAAAGAAAAACTCACTTCTTGCTAAAAGCTAAATTTGCGAATATTTTAAAAACTAGAGCTAATTTCAAAATATGGCGTTCACATTAGTGATATTCATCCTAAAATCTACCAGAATTGATATGTCTCATGCCCGATGCATTTTTAGTGTTGTACTGTGTTACTGGTTAGGGGCATCAGTATATCCATTAGGTATATGAATAAGTACACTTAGAGAATTTTCATCATTTCAGTAATGAATTTCTTCATAGTTTCAATGAAAATTGTCAGCGGAAATCATCCACTGAAACTTTTCATAAAATCTATGAAACAGGATTCATTAAAGTCAGTGTTTATGAAAAGTTCATAAAATTAATTAAACTCTTAATAAAATTAATAGGCCACTCCTCCAATGAATAAATCATGCACCGAATGAAGAGCTTCATAAAATCTATGAAGCAATTTTATTTACTATTATTTGTTATATTTGTTTGTTGTCTTTGCTAAGCTGGTGTGGAGAAATGAAAAGTACATATTTAGTAGTGTTTCCAATTATTCGACGTAGGCGGTTAATGCATTATTCGAAAAATCACTTAAATTGGTTAACCGGTTATTCGGGTCGGTTAATCGAGAAAATTGGCGATTAATCGATTAATCGTTTAATGCAATATTAATGTATTTCCTTAATTTTTTATCAATAAAAACACAAAGAGCTGACTGGTTTTGTTAACCCTTTCGACCCCAACTTTAAATGGCTGGGAATTTTTCGACCAAATATCGTGTAAATGCAGATCTACACCAAATAAATATTTTTTATTACTTTTATGGCTTTGCAGCTCCTCCTACCGGAGATATTTGGAATTAAATTTCAAATATTAACATGCTACCAGTCTCTAACGGGTTAAGATTTTTTTTAATTTTATATTTTTTCTAAACTCTACATAAAAATTTCCGAGTTTTTTAATTTAATTCATCACACAATTTTTGAGACTAATTTAAACAAAAAATTTATTTTTCCGTAAATTTGCTGTGAGAAAAAATGTGTACGAACACTATGAAAACCAGTTCGCAAATCAAAGCCTGCTATATGAAATTTATACATAGGCATTATAAAACTACTGAGTAAAAAAATTCGTTATAAAAAAAATAAATATAACTGGAGTTATAGGCACATAACAACGAAGTTGCTTGTAGGCAACTTTGGGGCTGAAAAGGTTAAATATCAAAGTAAAACGGCATTCACACCTAAATCTTAAACACGTGTTTAGCTAAAACGAGTGTAAAAGAATAAAGAACTGTTGTAGTAGAATAACGAGCTAAAATACGTGTTTTAGCTAAACCCGTGTTTAAGAATTAGGTGTGAATGCAGCCTAACATATAAACTCGATATATTTACAAAAGTTTTTATAGCTTAGAGGTTGAAAAGTTTCGGAGTCTGAAATTTTTTTAAATTAAAACTTTTCTTGTACTAATAGAAAAATGTCTGTACAAAGTTTGCTAAAGCTACTAAAATTTCATTGAAAATAGCAATTTGGCAATAAAAAATATTTATTTTGCCAAATATTAGTAAGTTAAGAACAGCAAAACTAAAACTGTTATATATCGATAACTTAATGTAGATTTTTTATTTTGTTAGAAACAAATTTTGAAAATCTGAAAAACTTCAGATGCAAAATTTATTTGAATGTAACTTTTAATCAATACAGTCACAATAAAATTTAATATTGCATTTTAAAAATTTTATATCTAAATTTTGAAGAATTTATTAAGATCCTTCCTTTTCCCCTGAAGAAATAAAAAACGAGTTAGAGCATTTTTACATTGAGCCATCAATATAAAAAAATTTGTTCCATTTGAGTTAAATTTCAGTTAATGAAAATCCAAATTTGTGCTGTGAAATTGGACATCAAATTTTGGTGATTTCGGCACTCTCTTTTTCGTTTTCTTAAGGCCATTAACAATAAAAAAAAAACCTAAATTTTCAGCGAACTTACGCAGAGAGAATTTTAGAAGACAAGTTTTAATGAAAATTTATAGTAATCCAAATAATGATTTCATCAGTCTCTTTTTCGTTTTCTAAGGGCCATTAGCAATAAAAAAAATAACCTAAATTTTGATGGAACTTACCCAGAGAGAATTAAGAAGACTTGTTTTAATAAAAATTTACAGTAATCTAATGAAGTTTTCTTCCCAAAGTGAATGAGAAATTTCTTAAAATTTTATGAAAAAACTTTTTAATACAACTTTTTTTTGGGTATATGGAATTTTGAATGAATAATTTGAAAATTTTAATCAAATTTTATCAAAAACTGCATCAATTCAGTGAAAGTTTCAATGGACCATTTCCAGCGAAACTTCATTGAATCAATGTAAAAATTCATAAATAGCATGTAGGCAATTCTCTCTGTGTCCAGTTACAGATGTCAAATTCCATATAAACATTCAATTTTTTAACTATCAGTTTGTGTTAACTTTAGGTTATTTGCTTCAATTC
The DNA here is from genome assembly GCA_949987735.1 of Leucophora obtusa. NCBI lineage: Eukaryota > Metazoa > Arthropoda > Insecta > Diptera > Anthomyiidae > Leucophora > Leucophora obtusa. The sequence goes on along the minus strand of OX465295.1, from coordinate 288,746,839 downwards.
GAATAAAAATTTAAATTCAGTGAAACGGGTTCGAGTTCCATGGTATTCTAGTGGAACATGTTGAGGAATTGATGTGGTTTTGAACCGATTATACACACTTTTTTACACGATCTTACAGAATTAATATGTCAACTGTGTAACACAGTTTTAATAACAAATGTAACCTTGTCTAATAGACATTGAAATATAATTTAAACTAGTTTTAATTTTTAAAAGAATAAAAACAGAAATGAAACATTTTCTATTGTATTTCCTAAAGCCTGTTCCAGCCAAACACGTCGTGTGTTTCGAAAAGTTTTAAAATCCACCTTTATTTTGGCCTTTCGCGATGTTTTTTTTAAAGCTTTTTTAAAATAGAAATTTTGACATTTTGTTAAAATATTTACAAAAAAATTTTATTAAAATTTAGGGGTCCCTTAAAATATATGACGTGTCTCGATGGTGCAATGTTGACTTGCTAGAATTCCTCCAAAGGACGTATCTAAAGGCTTAAAGGCTGAGTTACCCAACCGTAAACGTATCTGTAACGAATCAGCTGTTTCGATACCACAAGAAGAAATGTATACGAATGGTTACTAACACGTAAATGTAATCGAACTTGCCGGATCATTCTGTTGAAATCAGAATTTTCTATCCGGCATCGAAACAGCTGAATGATTTTAGTCGGAAAAAATAGGAAATTACTAAAGAAAATTGATTCAAACAACAAATAAGGAATAAAAATTAACAAATAAATGGAAAAATTTAGAATTAAATATAAAACCACATGAAATAGATGCTAAATAGTAATTTCGTTTACGATAATCTATAAGTGTACCTTTTAGCTACGGCACGGTACAGTTACATCACATTTACGTTTACGGTCCCATAATCCGCCCTTAGGGATCTCTTTCACTCGATTTTTAAAGAATTTGATGGTATTTTAGTTAGCATTTGGTTTTCTAAGCTTTTCTTTAAATTTTTTAGTCAAGGCTAAGAAAATTATGAAGTATTGGGGGAAAATAATGGAAAAATTCCATATTAAAAATATAACCGGTTAATCGACATATTTTAACCGATTATTAGGGTCGAATAATTATTTGAGTTGGATGAAATCAAAAAATGTGATAAATTTTTGGGCCAAATTTGTGAGAAGCAAAAAGTGTTAATATTTCGGTTTTTTCTTAATGGAATCAGTAAGTTTAGTCATTATAAACGTAATTGCAAAAAATCTCTTCTACAAGTTGTCGCAATAACTCTTTTTGCACAATTTTAATTTTTTTTGTTGTAACGGAGTTTACATTTCTGCAAGCAAAAGATATAACAAAAAAAATTGGGTACGAATTTTCTTCAATTTATTAGTTTTTTGTATTTGGGTTTTCAACTTGCTTTCCAATGATATATAATTTGTGTTTATCAAATTGGCGGTTTCGCGAATAAAAATACAATTCATTCCGCGAAAAAAAATTATTTTTTTTAATTTCGTATTTTTGGTCCTTTTAAATGCTTTTCAAAAATATAAAATTTTTTAAAATCCAAACAGCGGTTGCGCAGTTACAAAATAATATATTACAAACATAACATTTCACGATCAAAAAATTCTTAAATTGTGTGAAACAAATTTAATTTGTCAAACTAATGTCAGTAATGACTCGAAATATCGATTCAAAACCAATGAAATGCAAAATCAATCGTTTTTCGCTCTAGCAGCTTAGGGTAAAAAACTGATAACTTTTTTTGATTTGACGCAAAATTATTAGTTGAATCGTCTTTTGACGCATAAATATTAGTTGAATCACCTCTGTTTATGGTTATTTTAAAATATTTTAAACATTTATCTACATTTATTTGAATAAAACCTGATGCAAACAACTGTGGTTACGGAGTTTACAGTTACGGAGTTTACATTTGGTTACTTTTTTCGTTTTCTTTCAGAAACGCTTTGTCAGAATTTTTTTTCCGAAACAAAATCGTATGATGCCTACAAGGTGAATCCAAATATGACATTGTTTTTCTTACTCGTTAAATAGTTTGGTGTAAAAATTAGGAACGGAGTTTACAACATTTTTTCAAATCTTATTAAAGACATCCTTTTTCATCTCGAGAATGTTACATGCTGCAGAAAAGCTTCAAGTCTGTTATACTGGATGATTACTTACAGTCCAACGATCATTTGATTATAAATAACATTATACTTTTCGCAACATAAATAATAGATAACTCCAAAATTCTGGTATATGCATTTTTATCAAAAATTATGACGAAAAATCGTTACAGAGTTGAAGTCGTGATAGCTAAGATATACGAAAAAGTTTGTAAAATGTATTAATTTTTATTAAAAACGGCACTTTTCCCCTTCATAAATATTCTTACAGTTAGTGTTTATCTTTATTGGTTATTAAAATATAAGCTATTAAAGTTAAAAAACCTTATGAGTTACTTGTTACGGAGTTTACATTTGGCCTATAAAATTGGTCACAAGTTTTATGTATTACCCAAAAATTGGTCAGATTGTTATAAATTTTGTAAAACAGGTGACAATGCGCTGATATATATCGAAATATGTAACTCAAATGTAATCCATGCATTAGAAATTCGGTGGTTACACGGTTTTATCACATTTTTTGATATCACCCAGTTTTAAACTATTTGTTTCGACATTAACCGAAATAGAGGCGATTAATCGAGGAATCGGTTAATCGATTAACCGAATTGGAAACACTAATATTTAGCAAATGAGAAAAGTGTAATAAAATTGTAGTATATTTTACGGATGTACAAATTATGTATATCTAATGAAAGAATTCATTGAATTAAAAAGTTTCATAAAATTTTATAATAAGCTTAATTCAATTAATGAAATTCATTATTAATGTTTCAAAAAAATTAATATGATTTTTTAAAAAAAATTCATAGTCCAAAATTAATAATAACAAATTAATTTAAAAAAATAAATTAAGAAATTAATGCAGATCACTAAAAATCGGCCTTATGATTACATAAAACTATCGTATTTGAGAATTAAATGTTTGATATAAAATTCCAATTGTTTGAGAATTTTTAAAAATTAAGGAAATGACGATATTTTATTAAAAAAAAATCAAAAAAAAAATAAATACTATTGAACAATTTCATACATATAAAGAAAATTTTCATTAAATTTATGAAGATCTAATTTATGAAATTCAATGAATTTTTTTAACGAAATTATGAAATTTTATGAAAGAAAAGTTATGAAAAATTTCATAATATAAATTATATATTATATATCATGAAGGATAATTCTTTCAATGTAGGTTCTTTGCAATGACACGTTACACCGTCAACAACTTTTCATCTTCCTGAGGATTTGTAACTGGTATTATGAACACCACCTGTAAGCATGTCAACCATATTCAAATACTAAGGCAAAATCGATAGAATTGCAATAGTTCTTAAAAACTGGATATTTCGACATATGCTAAGGAGAAATCCGTTTCATCATAAAGATTCCTAGTTAAAACCATAGTATACTATAGTAGCCCCACTCATTAAAAAATTGAGAGCTTGTCCCTATCTCATGTAGTTGTAGTGGTATTAAGAACCATATGTACAAGTAAAATTACAAACACTATTTCATTTTTTCAAATGACAGAAAAAGAGTAAAGGTACTATATTATACTATGGTTAAAACCTCGTTAAATTTTAATGCACTCTTTACACATTAACGAGTATTTTTCAGTATTTGCCTAAATCACATTTCCTTAAGTAGGGTATTGCTAGAAAAAAATCAATCTAAAACTAAGAGCTGCAATAAGAAATTTATGTAATGTCACCATACCAAACAAACAGACATCACATATTCGTACACTTATTCCTTTGTATACTTTTGTAAATGATGATAATGATGATGATGATACAAATACATACTGTGTAACTATTGATTCTAGATACTCCTATTGTACAAAATACCAGTACTACTTGTATGTACTACAAGTAGAATGAGATTTCAAAAAATAAGAAAATTTAAAAAAAGCGAGGCGCCATTAAGGCGTTGGTATTTTATGAATGAATGTAGAGAAAGAAAAAAACTAAGTTTTCATTAAGAAATTACTTAAGCTTTTTATTGTAATTAAAAATTGTAATAATTCAAGAAATCCCTATAAAAATTAAAATTACTTTATTAATCGTTTCACTTAAACTTGCTACCAGTGTTGCATATAATAGCTAAAGCAATTGTTGGTTAAAGAAAATGAATTAATTTACTTTGGTATATTTTAGATAAAGAGGTTTTGAAAAAAAGTTGTTAGAATTATGTATGTGCTTTTGACGTTTGAATTGTATACAAGAATTTTGAATCCAACAAATGCAAAGGATCGGTTACATAATCTATTTACCAGACTAAAAGCCGCAATAATATGTTTCGATAATTTGGCTTTTTTTTCAAAATCAACACTCGGAAATTCCTTCTTTTAATTACTTTGAGTTTTTGTTTTTTTTTTTTTTGGAAAGGGAAAAAGTTAACTGAAGGTTGTGGACCCCAAAAATGACACAACTGTAATTTTTTAATTGCGCAAGATGATCTTATAACAGTTGCTGTGTCCCATCTCATGCAGATTTAGCGAACTTGTTGAAGCTTTTTGGTTCATAGCCCTGTTATTTTATTTTACCTCTAGATGCTTTGCGCTGTCCCAGAAGCATATTTATATCATCAACAGGCATAGACAGAATGTCTTCCTCGTACTCGCAAGTGATATATATATGTATGTGGTGCGCATAGTTCGAAGACATAGCCAAAAATGTGCCCAAACTATGCTGTATATCAGTCAGGATTGTCTTTATACTATACGCTAGATCTAGAAAGAGTTCGAGGACAGTCCCCAAACTAACCAAGTGTCTCCATACTAAACACTTGATCGAAAAACTGTCCCCGTAGCATGCGCTGTGCATACATATGTATGTATATCATCTGAAATCGGTTGATAGACAACCCTTTTCCCAGACACCACGTAATAGTGAAGTTCAGAGCCTGTTGCAGGACGTGTTGCCAACAGGCAATGTTGTTTGCCTCTAGATCCTTCTCTATAACCGTTAAAATATTATTGACAGCGATCTTGGTGACCGGGTTTCCGCTAGAGGCAAATCTCCCTATATTAGGCAGGGGTCCAAAATTTTCTAAATTGCATTACGGGGAAACGAATTGATAGGGAAGGTATCTCATGTGACTATCTCCGACATTGATGAAATTCGGATATGTTGCAGAAAAAGGAATTCTAAGGATGAGGTGTCTGAAATTAGTTATCTCAGGGATTTATGTGGTAAAACGTGGGGTTCAAAAATTCTGCCATTTACTGTTTGTCATTTCTTTCATAGAACTTTCTAAATATTATATTTTTGGATGTGGATTTTTAAGAACCTATCACCAGTGCTTTTGTTGTTACTTTTGAATTTTTTGAAGATGTTGTTGTAAAAAATGTATTTAGTTTAGAGTACTTTACATGGATATACATACGTATCAGTGCGACTGTCTAACTCATATATCGTTTCTGCTTCTAAAAAATTAGCAATTTGTTTTTGAAAATTATTTATAAGTAAAAACGAGTAAAAAAATTAAAGCCGGGCATGCCGAGTTTGGCGGGAGACCCCTATATGGGCACTAGGTCTAAACATGGACCGATTTTAACCAAAATCAATAGGCTTCATTCCTGAACCGGCATAGGTCGGTATGCCAAATTTCATCAATTTCATTTCATTTTAATATTTGCGACCTGTAGAATGCGCACAAGAATGCATGGTCCGCCAGACGGACGGACGGACAGAGGGACATCGTTAAATCGAAACAAAAAGTGATTCTGGGTCGATCGCTATACTAAATGATGGGTCTAGGTCCAATATTTTTTGGTCTTACAAACATCAGCACAAACTTATTATTCCCTGTCCAAGTAGTGGTGTAGGGTGTAAAAATTATGGAGTCTTGTTTATTATCGCGAAATGCTGAAATAAAGCTATTTTGTAGGTCTCGTCATAATTGTTTTTTCTAGAAATAACTCATTTCTTAGACGCAACAGCGAAATATTAATCTTTATGAAGTTTGAGCGGACACGTATATATACCCAACACCACTACGTGGTCAGGGTATAATAAGTTTGTGCTGATGTTTGTAACACCAAAAACTATTGGAGTATACCGTTCGACTCAGAATCACGTTTTATTTCGAGTAACGAAGTCCGTCTGTCTGTTCATGCATTTTTGTGCGCACTCTACAAGTCGCAAATATTAAGGTATTTTAATGAAATACACCCACCTATGTCGGCCCAAAGACGAAGCCTATTGATTTTGGTTAAAATCGGTCCACATCTAGACCTAGTGCCCATATAAGGGTCCCCCCAAAATTGGCTTGGTTACACGCTGCAGGTCGCAAATACGAGGATATTTCAATGAAATTTGGCTCGCTGACTCACATGGTCCCAAGGAAAATCCTATTGATTCTAGATAGGATCGGTCTATATTTGTACCAATCGCCCATATGGGCTATATTTACGATTTTCTCTTCTGTTATCATTTTTTAAAAATGTTGACACAAGTCCCATTTTAACCCATTCGATTTTCGGATCCATATATTATTTGGCTTTTAACCAGACGGCATGCCCGACTTTAACTTTTTTACTCGTTTTTCTTATCGAATTTTTGACAAAGCGCTATGTTGGTGCCTTTCTAGAACAATTTAAAACTTCCTTATTTTGTCAACACATTATTTTTGTCTAGTTTTTACATCGATTGAAAGTTTCTGACATGCTGCCGCGCATAAAAGTACCGCAAATGGTTAAAATCCTTCGCTCATTTTCGCCCAAAATCAATGTGATGGCCCAAGTAATTCAACAGGCTGTTTTTATATATCACATAACCGAATTTCATAAAAATTGGAAAGTATCACAAATAGGAAAAAAAATGTCCAACCGAATTGCTAAGCCTATTTTGTTTGCTCCATCGAATAAATTGGGTTGGTGAAACCATATTGGAATGTGATCCCTTAATATTTTGGGTATTGCAACTAAAATTCAGTTGTATAAACAGAAGTTTGTTATGATAACCAATATTTAGTTGTAGCAACCTATTTTAGTAGATGTAACCGAATTTCAGTTGGAAAATGGCATATGTTTTCTCTGTGTGCACATACTTTTCTTGTGAGACTTATTGGTCTGCATGATCTTGGAAACGGATTTCGCCCTGTTTTAGATATAAACCCCAACTTAACCTCTCTCCAATGCCTTCATACATGATCCAAGCAAATACAAAATCGAAATATTTTAACCATTTGTGGGATTATAATATACGTCTTTCTCTGAAATAGGCACGCATGGAAGCCGTTCGGAACTGGAAATCTAAGGAGGATGAAGATTTCCCACTTCAACCAGCTCTCCTAAAAGATAGCACCAAGCAGACGTACCTCCTGCGCGTCAGGTGTGGGATTCTAGGAATCACACCGTTGTGGCAACAGAATTTTTTGCCAATCGAATTGGTGCAGCTGCAACAACCTCGTAATGCAGTTGCTACAACTCAATATGGTTGACGCAACCGAATGACGAGATTGCATGAACCGAATTAATTCGGTTGGAAAAAATTCGGTTGTCGCAACAGGATTGCTTTGAGAGCGCATCATAGGAAGTGCGAGCCAAGCAAGAGTTTGCAGGTTTTGTCTGGTTGAATACCCAGACAAAACCAGGGACCATACAGCCTCTTAAGAGAACAGAGATTATTTGTTTGCTTTCGTAAAAACGCGTTTTGTAGTCGTACAGCTCGTAGAAGATCAAAGATCTTCTCGAAATAACTGCGCCACGGGAATATTCAGGATGTGCGTAGTTGCCTGTCTAGAATTTAGATACCATGGAATTTTAGATGCCTTCACATTTAAGCTGCGAAAGAGCCCCGTTGAAAAGGGTATCGCTTTCGAATGTATTGAAAAAAGTCGGCAAAAATCTTAGACTAAAAATTATTTATAAATTTCCTTGCAGAAAAATCTGCAGAAATAAGCACATTGAGAAGTTAACATGCTAAAATCAGTCTGCCATATTTGAAGCCCTTCATCTTTCACTAACTTTCATCTCTTCTCTATCCCATTTTCAAAGAAAACAACATGTTTTTTTTATTTTAAATTTTTATTTTTTCTTCTCCTTTTTTATATTTTATTTTTTATTTTATTATTTTATATATTCCCTATAAACAATTTCACTGGAATTCAAGTTGAAAACAAGTCCAATTCCAGCCCTGTTTTCCAGTTTCAAGGCTTGAATACAACTTTAATTACATTTTATTCCAATAGCATACTCCAGCAAAAGGGAAACAAAAATTCAAGTTTGAAATATTTTTCTTAAATATACAAATGCTAGAATTTGAAATCTACTTTACTTCAAGCAAAATCTAAAGCACTTGAATGTGCTTATTGGGTTGTATTGTAACCCATACTGTTTGTATTTAATCATGCTATTTAATGTCTCTATGAATTCCCATACTGTAACTTAAAGGATATCTTGTTGTATGGGAATAATAAGTAAAGAAAAAATTCAAAATTCAAATTAATAGGAAGAATTTCCTGAGGGTTACTTCTCTTAAAAAAAATATACAAAACTTTTAAATTTAAATTTTAAATTTTCAAAATTTTTTTTTAATTTAGGGTGTTATTCTAAACTTTATAACAATGACAAAATTGTGACAACACTGTGGTGAATGGTCTGTGTTGTCACAATTTTTTTCATTGTTATAAAGTCATTTTTAATAAAAATATAATAAAAATTTTGTAGATACAACAGTTTGTTTTTGCTATTTTTAGTCTACTTTCTAATGTTTAGCAAGTTTTCTCCAGATTTTACAATATAACTTGTCATTTGCAATTAACTCAAAGCTAACTAAAATATAGCTAAAATTCTGTAGACTTAAAGGTTTTATTTTGCTGTCTTATCTTACTACACCTTTTGCAATTGTAATTCAGAAAATATCAATTGAAATTCAGAATTTCCATTTGAAATTCAGAAAACATCAATTGAAATTCAGAATTTCCATTTGAAATTCAGAAAACATTAATTGAAATTCAGAAAATATCAATTGAAATTCAGAAAATATCATTTGAAATTCAGAAAATATCAATTGAAATTCAGAAAATATCATTTGAAATTCAGAAAACATCAATTGAAATTGAATTTTGATTTTTTTACTGTAACACCTGTACACTTTTTCATTTAATCATACCAAAAATCTTACAACGGCAACCAACACCACAAAAAGTATTAACTCTGATCGCGAAAATGATTTTTTTTAAAAATTTCATGCAGGTAAGCCCAAAGATGCAGAAGTTTGAAAACGGTAAACAGAGCGTGCAACAAAAGCCATTAAATTAATTTGGAGTAGATAAATTAAGGCAGAATGGGAAATTCATATTACCAGCCAAAGTATTCCACATTACCACATATTTTAGAAATAAAACATTTTGGGAAATTTGTTTATCCGCCTTTAACCTTTCGAGATAACATCCCAGGAGGAAAAATACGATCGCGAAAACGCTTTAAAAGCATTTTAAAAGGTGGTACAAGCGTTTTCAGAATATAACCGATTTACAGGTTTAAAGCGTTTTGACAACGCCCCAAATGATAACCATGATTTACGGTGTGAGGGTGGTATTTTCAAAGCGTTGCAAAAACAACTTTAAAATTCTTCTTCAAGTATATTAGCAACGTTCGTCTACACCTTTTCCAATTGTATTTCAGAAATTATCATTTTATTTCAAAAATTTTCAATTGTATTTCAGATTTATCAATTGTATTTCAGAAAATATCAATTGATTTTCAGTTTTATCAATTGTTTTTCAGTACTTATCAATTGTTTTTCAGATTTATCAATTGTATTTCAATTTTATCAATTGTATTTCAGAAATTATCAAATGTATTTCAGAAATTATCAATTGTGTTTCAGAAACTTCCAATTGTATTTCAGAAACTACTAATTGTATTACAGAAATTATCAATTGTATTTCAAAAATCGTAAATTGTATTTCAGAAATTATCAAATGTTTTTCAGAAATTATCAATTGTATTTCAGAAATTATCAATTATATTTCAGGAATTATCAAATATATTTCAGAAACTAACTATTATATACAATCAATAAATTCTGAAATACATTTGATTATTTCTGAAATACAATTGATAATTTCTGAAATACAATTGATAATTTCTGAAATACAATTAATAATTTCTGAAATACAATTGATAATTTCTGAAATACATTTCATAATTTCTGAAATACAATTTACGATTTCTGAAATACAATTGATAATTTCTGAAATACAATTGACGATTTCTGAAATACAATTGATAATTTCTGAAATACGATTGGTAGTTTCTGAAATACAATTGATAATTTCTGAAATACAATTGATAAATTTGAAAAACAATTGATAAGTTCTGAAATACAATTGATAAAACTGAAAATCAATTGATAATTTCTGAAATACAATTGATAAATCTGAAATACAATTGATAAATTCTGAAATACAATTGGAAAAGGTGAAGTATATTCGCAACGTTATAATCTGATTATGTTAAACAACTTGTAAAGAAATTTTTTGAACTTATGCCATATTTTTATGGACCAAATTCGCGAACCATGAACAATCATAATCTTATTCATATCGCGATTGACGTACCCAATATTGAAGCTCCTATATCAACATTTTCTGCTTTCGATTTTGAAAACAGTTTAGGTTTTATAAAATCAATTGTAAAATTTTCCAAAAATCTTATTGGACAAACTCAATGAAAATTGCACATTTTTCATAACAAAAACTCACGAAATATCCTGTTGGTATATCAACTGTCCAAAAATACAAAATATTCTCTTGGAAAGATTTTAGAATCCTCAGAATCAAAAGTGGTGTTTTATTTAATAAATATTGAATGTTTTTAATTCACTTCATCTCACCCTGAGTATTTATACCTGCTCAGTAACTGAAATATTCTAGTAATTAATGAAATTTTTGGCATTAAACATTGTAAACACAATTGTAATGATATTTTTTTAAATGTTAAAATTGATAATTAAATAACTGATGTTTTTAAGTATCCACTTTATCAAAATAAATTGGATTGTATAATGTTAAAAAATTTAATAAAAATTATGCTGATATTAGTATACTATTAGTGCGATTTAAGTGTATTCTTACAAAGTTTCATAATGAGACAATTGCTATAACTCTTTTGCATAAATAATTATTCCTATAACTCTTTTACATAAATAATAAAATATAATTAAAATTATATATCAAAAAAAACTTTTTTTTAACATTTTGACCAAACACTTTAAAAATTGTACTCTCACATATGGATTTAACTGCCTTAATATATTTAAATATTCCAAATTTAATATTCTCCTGCAGTTTTTGTTTAACTGTGGACAATTTTGTAAAGAAAAGTGCTTGGAATGCACTTTTTCGAACATTTTAAAATCTATGTTTTGACAGAGTTTTTTAAATAATCGGTTATATATTCTTTAAAAGAAGTACTGCTAAAGTACTTTTTGCAAACGTTAGGAAAACGCTTTAAAGCAATGTTTTAACAGTGTTTTTATTTCACAAACGGTTGCAAATTTTATATGAAAAGCACTCCTAAAATACTGTTTGTGAACGTTCGACAAGCAATCCAAAATATTGTTTTTCAAATATTTTTTTCTCGTACCATTGGGAATCAACGCTGCGAAAATGCTTCTTTTTTTATACCATTGACAACAAACGCTTTCACAGCGCTTTGTTTTTTGTACCGTCTTCAATTTCCACCTGGGATATTTTCAGTGACACAGTTGGGAAATCAAATAATAATAAATTTATTTTAAAGGATTTTTGAACTTTTTTACAAGAATTAACTTTTGAGTAGTTTTTAATTTTACTTTTACATAATTTTTGTCAATAAAATGAACTGAATTCATAATTAGAGATGAGTTATTTTCAGTATAATTGTAAAAAGTCACTAAAATAGTATTTTTTTAAACAAATTGAAACATTGTTTATAAAATTTTGTAGCATATTTTTTCTAGCATATTTTTTAGTTTTTAGCATTTTTTTTAGCATTTTTATCCAAAAAATCTAGCATGTTTTTCTAAATAAGTTTTGGCAACACTGTTTTCTACAAAAACACGTAACGTTTTTAAAAATAAAAATCTTAAGGTTTTGTGTCCCTTTTTCTATTGAAAATCCCAGATTCGAAAATTTTTCTATGGAAATACCCACATATATTTCTTCCGATTTTAAAGATTTTTGTACGAAAAATCTTCAGCTTTTGATTTCGTTTCCTACACTCGGAAAACAGAATCATTCTGACAACCGTATAATTAAAATATTTTTATCACAGTCAAATAACTGTTGTATCAACTGATTATTATTATTATCGCAATGGAAACATTTGTTAAATTCAGTTGTCACCACGAATCTTCTCTGTATATGAAACTACATATTAGATTAAGAAATTTACATGCATAAAAATCATTTCGAATGCTTTCTGGTAGAGAAAACTTCTTACATTCACAAAAATGTATCCTATAAAAAACTACATTGTACTTGCATTTTGGCTTTTTTTACTAAAAAAAATGTAATGTTTTTTTAAATGCCAAAAATCAGTACAATCAGTACAAATTTTAAAAAATCAGTACAAATCAGTACACGACTTTTTCATCAGTACACGTGAACAAAAATCAGTACATGTACTGATCAAATCAGTACGAATGGTCACCCTAGACAGAGTAAATATTGAATTGATTACACTCTCATAAAAATTCCACCTAATTCGGAGTCATAACTGAATGGCAACCGAATTGCAAGATTTTGGCAACCCAGCCAATTCGGTTGGAAAAAAAAATTCGGTTGTCACAACGGAATTATTATGAAAGCCCGTGTAAAAAAGATCAGATCAGCCCAGATCTCAGTAGATCTTACCAGATCTGATTAGATCTCAAAATCGGGGATAAATTTGAAATCTAATTAGATCTAGGCATATCTGGCCAGATCTTAGTAGATCTTAACAGATCTAATTAGATCTCAAAATTCAGGACAAATTTGAGATCTAATTAGATCTGATCAGATCTAGGCATATCTGGCGCAATTGTACAGATCACTTTAGATTTGAACAGATTTGGCACTAGATCTGATCAGATCTTTCCATAAGGTATTATCACATATCTGATCATATTTGATGAGATCTGGTACAGGATCTAATTAGATTCAATCATATCTATTTATATCCAAAAAGATCTGATCAAATCTAAACTTTTTTAAACGGGAGTGTAGAAAATAGCCTCTCTTTACATTATAATTATAACCAAGCGTCAAATAGTTTGGCATTTGTAACCACATCTTTCATTGACTCTTTCTACTAGATAAAAATGATACAAAACGGTATTTTAATGTTTAAGTAATTTAAGATATTATTTGGTTACTAACAATTGTTAACATAATTTTAAATACCTAACATTTACAAGACATCAAACTCCCACATGTAGTATGCATTACAAAACATACATGTACCAGTAGTAAAATCATCACTGCTCTTACTTTATTCTAAACATTATTTTGCAATTAACCTTTAACTGTAACATGTTAAACAAGATCTTTAACTTTTTCGATGAAAAAACCAAAAGAATCTTTTAGGATCTCCGCTTAAAAATTTCTTAACTATTACAATTTACAATAACAAAATACGAAAAAACAATAACAAGATGTTAACATGAATACCTTAAATGCAAACATTATGCTTTAGTTGTGCTGTAGTAAACTATGTTCAAAAGTTATTGCAACGACAAGTTTTCTCCAGTTGCTGGGGTACAGCTCGCGGAGGTCCAGGTCCGTCACAGAAAATTTATTAGTTAGTGACTATGAGTGAGAGAGTGAAACAAGACGAGGTGTTCAATTTGATCTTCTTAAAACAAAATTCAAATATTGCTTTATTCATTCCTTCATATTATTTTACTGTTTATAATTTTCTAACAACAATCGCAATAATAATTAAAATGATAACTTATGTATCCTAATAACGTATCGTCGTGTTTTCCGAAGGTGCTCATCAGGCATGTGGATAAAATAAAAAACTTAGTCAGTGTGCGTGCAGGCCAGAGATGAGATGAGCGTGCAGTAATCAAAAAATCCAATTTAAGCACGAATGTAATAATCAAATACATAAATGGGAACCTAAACGGAACTCCCAAAACACGTGAAACACTCAAAGAGAACAAAAAGGGAACCCAAAATGGAACTCCCAAAACACGCGAAACACTCGAAGAGAACGTAAAGGGAACCTAAACGGAACTCCCAAAACACGCGAAGCACTCGAAGAAATCAAAATGGGAACCTAAACGGAACTCCCAAAACACGCGAAGCACTCGAAGAGATCGAGATGTGAACCTAAACGGAACTCCCAAAACACGCGAAGCACTCGAAGAGAACGTAGAAGGGAACCTAAATGGAACTCCCAAAACTCGCGAAGCACTCGAAGAGAACGAAAAGGGAACCTAATCGGAACTCCCAAAACACGCGAAGCACTCGAAGAGAACGTAGAAGGGAACCTAAAGGGAACTCGCAAAACACGCGAAGAGAACGAAAAGGGAACCTAAACGGAACTCCCAAAATACGCGAAACACTCGAAGAGAACGTAAAGGGAACCTAAACGGAACTCCAAAAACACGCGAAGAGAACGAAAAGGGAACCTAAACGGAACTCCCAAAACACGCGAAGCACTCGAAGAGATTAAAATGGGAACCTAAACGGAACTGCCAAATAGCACAACTTAGTTTAATTGCAAGTAGAGGAACCAATTTACGGAACTCCGCTAATTGCAACGACGACCTGCCGGCCACGCACTGACTGATCATTTTGCTTCTTTGTTGATTATCGTTGGCCTTGTTAATGTTCATTTGATGTTTACGTGCGCCATATTAGCGTCGCAATCCTAGCGTCGAAAACCGGTAAGTTTTTTTTTGGGAATTCGGGGAACTATTTTGGGAATACTGAAAACTTTTTTCAGAATTTCAGAAAAAAATGCCAATTCCTTACCAGAAATTTTAGGATGCACTTTTCGGCTTAAATTAAGACTACAACTATAGTAAATTGAACAGTAAGACAATTTAGACTATATGGGGAACACGTGCAAAAAATTCGCTCGAAAGATTTTTCCTAAACTTGATATTTGTGTTAGTACTTACAGTTTTGGGCCAAAAAAATTTGGAATAGCCTTTCTAGGAAAATGTGGGAAACATCTGGGAGCACATGATACACCATAAGAAGGGTCATAAGCTCTAGTTTAAAACTGTTTCCGTGCAAAAAATTCCTCCGTCAGATTTTCCCAAAACTTGATATTTGTGTTAGTACTTACAGTTTTGGGCCAAAAAAAAGGAAAAAGTGGGAAACATTTGGGAGCACGTGATAAACCATAAGAAGGGCCATAAGCTCTAGTTTCCAAAACTGTTTCCGTGCAAAAAATTTCCACCAAAGATTTTCCCAAAACTTGCCATACGAGGGGTACTATTTATAATAACATAAATAAAACGAGTAAAAAGGTTAAAGTCGGGCATGCCGACTATACAATACCCTACACCAGTCTGGTTAAAAGCCAACTAATGTTTGGATCCGAAATTCGAATGGGTTAAAATGGGACTCGTGTCAAAATTATTTATAATATGAGTCAGCGAACCAAATTTCATCAAAATATCTGAATATTTGCGACCTGCAGCGTATAAACAATATAATTTTGAGGGGACCCTTATATGGGCACTAGGATAAACATGGACCGATGTTCATCAAAATCAATATGCTTCGTCCTTGGGCCAACATAGGTCTGTGTACCAAATTTCATCAAAATATCTTAATATTTGCGACCTGCTGCGTATAAACAATATAATTTTTGGGGGACCCTTATATGGGCAATAGGTCTAAACATGGACCGCTGTTAACTAAAATCAATAGGCTTCATCCTTGGGCTGATACAGGTCATTGTACCAAATTTCATCAAAATATCTTAATATTTGCGACCTGCAGCGTATAAACAATATAATTTTGGTAGGACCCTTATATGGGCACTAGGTCTAAACACGGACCGATGTTCACCAAAATCAATAGGCTTCGTCCTTGGGCCAACATAGGTCTGTGTACCAAACTTCATCAAAATATCTTAATATTTGCGACCTGCTGCGTATAAACAATATAATTTTTGGGGGACCCTTATATGGGCAATAGGTCTAAACATGGACCGCTGTTAACTAAAATCAATAGGCTTCGTCCCTGGGCTGATATAGGTCGGTGTCCCAAATTTCATCAAAATATCTTAATATTTGCGACCTGTAGAGTGCGCACAAGAATGCATGAACAGACAGACGGACGGACAGACGGACATCGTTAAATCGAAATAAAAAAATATTCTGAGCCGATCGGTGGGTCCAGGACCAATATTTTTTGCTGTTACAAACATCAGCACAGACTTATAATACCCTGACCACATAGTGGTGTAGGGTATAAAAAGCTAAAATATGCTATATTTTCGCATAAAAAAGCTAAAATAAGCTAATTTTTTAAAGAAAATAGCAAAAATAAGCTAATATTTACAAAAAAAAAGCCAAACCAAGCAAAATTAGAAAAAACGAGTAAAAAGGTTAAAGTCGGGCATGCCGACTATACAATACCCTACATCAGTCTGGGTAAAAGCCAACTAATGTTTGGATCCGAAATTCGAATGGGTTAAAATGGGACTTGTGTCAAAATTTTCTATAATGTGAGTTAGCGCACCAAATTTTATTAAAATATCTTAATATTTGCGATCTGCAGTTTGTAACCAAGCTAATTTTGGGGGGACCCTTATATGGGCACTAGGTCTAAACATGGACCGATGTTCACCAAAATCAATAGTCTTCGTCCTTTGGCTGACATAGGTCGGTGTAGCAAATTTCATCAAAAAATCTTAATATTTGCGATAAGCAGCGTATAAACAATATAATTTTGGGGGGACCCTTATATGGGCACTAGGTCTAAACATGGCCCGATGTTAACCAAAATCAATAGGCTTCGTCCTTGAGCTGACGTAGGTCTGTGTACCGAATTTCATCAAAATATTTTAATATTTGCGACCTGTAGAGTGCGCACAAAAATGCATGGACAGACAGACAGACGGACGAACGGACATCGTTAAATCGAATAATTCTGAGCCGATCGGTATACTATAAGGTGGGTCTAGGACCAATATTTTTTGGTGTTACAAACATCAGCACAAACTTATAATACCCTGACCACATAGTGGTGTAGGGTATAATAATAACAAACATTTTTAAATGAAAATGGCTTTATTGTTTTTCAAAATATTCGCCTTGATCAATACACTTTTGCATTCGTTCAAATCAATCATTCCCTTACACCAATCGTATTAAAATATACTTTTATAAAGAAAATTAATTGACTGTAAAAAACAGTAGTTTTTACCGATTTTGTTACAAATTGGAATACACGCAGAAAAAAAAAAACAGGTGGAACTTTATCTAAGTGCTTTGCAATTCTACAACTGATTTTAAAGTTTTTCTTTTTATAAAATATGGAATAAAATATGGAATAAAATGGAAAATTAAACATAAAAAATTGTGAAAAATGTAAGTAATACCTTCAAATAAAATATTCAAAGCCCTAATTGTAAATTTGTTGTTTTTTTAGACATGCTGTGATTTAATGTGTATTCCTTGTCGCTTTTTTCAAACAACAGGACAAGCAAGAGGAATAATATCATTGTACTTAATTGTGTTTTATATACTTAATTATGTTTCATAAATGTGTTCCAAAAAATGTAATATTGAAATAAAATTGGTATTAAAATATTAATAAAAATATAATTTCCAAAACAGAGTAATTTTATTTATAAAAACAAATAGTTTATTGAACCTTGAAAAATATGTAATTTTTTACAACGAACATAGACATTTCAACGAATATTTGTTTTTGGACATTTGCCTAAGTGATTTTATAAATTGTATTCTTAACTTTTGTAGTTGTATAGTATACAATCAACTAAGGCAACTTATACGCTTATTTTAGATGAAAATACAATAGTTTTTCTTTTCGTGTACTAAAAATTAGTTAAAAATGTTGCTGCATTGCTTCACATTTTTAGTACAAAGCTTTGTTTCTCGTAGTGTATTTTATAACTGTAAACTTTTAAGCCACATTCACGATGATTTTGTTCGTTTCTTTTTCGCACTTACATATTTTTTGTATAATGCCATCTCTATTTTAGTACACTCTACTACACCGATAAAATTCTATAGTTACATATTTAACAAAATCCGTAGTTGAATAAAAATAAATTTAAAACAACTATTATAATTATTAACAACTATGGTTTTTGTAAACAAAAATAATTTTGTAATTACCCTTTGGAAAATAATTTTAAAAATGTCAAATTGACAAACACAATTTAAAAATTAATCCACAAAAACTAAAAAGAAACACAAAAAGTTTCACTTTGAATTTTAAATTACAAATAATTTTAAAAAGAATATATATAAAGTAATAAGAACTGGATGGGAATGCTTGCAACTGGTAAGTCTATTCAATTTGGTTATATTTTTGAAAAGGTTTGTTTCTTTATTTTACAGAAAAAAGTCACCAAAACGCATAACCGTATTATGTTATTCGCGAAAATAATTTAAAACTGATAACATTCTTACTGTTTGTTTTAGGATGAAATGGTGGACGAATTCGAAGAAGTAGATTTACTTTATCGCTTCCCTGATGACGAGGATGATGACGATCACTTCTCAGAATTATCGGATAGTGACTCTGAAGATGATACCGATAATATGTACCTTGGTAAATCTGATCTTGATTTACGCGAAGAAAAGGTAGTTGCTCGACTGTATGGTTCAAAAATACCTCCGTGTTGTTCAAATCAATGCAATAAAGTGATCCCTAAGAAGATGGCTGTGGATTTTCGTACGTCTTTCATGAATTTAGATAAGGAATCCCAAGATTTAATTATTCTCGGACATCTGGCAGCTCACCGTGACGATGCAATGCTCAGGTCAAAAGTTGGTGATCGATCGCGAGCTATGAAGAAACGGTACAATCAGATATATTATTTTCGAAGTTTGCCGATATGCCGTGATATGTACTTCTTCCTGTATACAATTGGAATTAAACGCTACAAAAATCTAATCGAGCATTACGACAAAAATGGTGTTTATCCACGCGAACATGGCATGACGAATAAAATTAATCGTACAGATGCTTTAACTACTTTGGAAAAAAAAAAAGAAATTGTTTCATTTATCTGCAGTTTTGCTAAAACTGTTGCTATCACTTTACCTGGACGTCAACCAAATCATCGTGATTATCGTTTATTGAAACTTCCAACTACTGAAAGAAAGACTTCTGTTTACACAAGATACACCAACAGCGTCGAACCGGGTGGTAAAATCGTAAAACTTCGCACTTTCCAAACGCTGTGGAAGAAATATTGTCCCCACATCGTCACTATGAAGCCGGCATACGATTTGTGCGAATTGTGTCGAAATCTTGCCAAAGGTGCTGTTAATACAGTAAACGTTACTGAAGTTGAAAAAGAAGCAGCATTGAAGGTGTATTCTGATCATTTGCAATCTGCCAGCACTCAGCGAGAGTACTATAACGACTTTAGAACATTAGTCAAGCCTCATCCAAATGCCATTTATCCAGGTATTCCAGAGGAGGATTATCTAGTAATATCTATGGATTATGCTCAAAATGTTAGCTTTCCGTCGGGTCCACAGCAAATAGGAACTGCATACTTTAAATCAGGTCGCAAAACAGCAATTTTCGGAATTACAAACGAACGTCAAAATGTTCAACACATCTTCTGTATTGACGAAAGCGATTCCATTGGAAAAGGTCCGAATTCAGTAATATCAATGCTTTATTACTACCTACGAGAAGTGCATTCAACTAAAAAATGAGTGATATTCGCTGATAACTGTGTTTCACAAAATAAAAACAATGCGATTATACGATATTTACAACACCTTGTCGATACTTCCAGATGTGAGTCAGTTGAATTGAACTTTTTGTTAACCGGACGTACAAAGTTTTCATCTGATCGTTTATTCGGAGTTTTCAAATCAAAATATGCCCAAACTAATGTCGACTGCTTCATGGATGTAGTTGATTGTGTTAGAAAATCATCTTGTAATGGATTTAATGTTCCTGTACCTATTCGACTTCCAAACTCAAGTGAGCCTGTTGTTGAGTGGAGAAAATGGGACGAATACTTCTCCACTAAATATAAAACTTTAATTGGAATATCGAAGTATCATCACTTTGTATTTATTGCTCAGTCACCAGTGCAATGTAAACTGTTTGCGAATTCAGCCAGCATAAATGAAAACATACATCTGAGTAACAATACCAGTTTCGATGACAAACCAATTATAATTCCGTCACCAGGGTTATCGATGAAGCGTCAATGGTACTTGTATAAAGAGATCCGGGGTTTATGTTTTGACGATTCAAAAAAAGATTCGGTTGCTCCTCTTCCTTTGGTCTCTGGAAATGGAAACGAAGAGGAGGATTCGGAGGAAGTGAACAATCCTCAAGAAGTGGAGGCAGCAGACGTTAAGAAGAAATCGAAAAAAAATAAAGGACCGGTACCGTCAAGTTCTAAGGAACCAATTCGCAAGAACCGTCGATTAAAGTGATTTTTCTATTTTTTTAAACTGTTCATAAGGAAAAAAATAAATTTTTTGTAGTTTCGTAAAATCAAGTTGTTTTGTTAATTTAGTAGGGGGAAAAAATGAAAATAAATAACCGTAAGGTCCCTTTCTATTTGCGCTTAGAATCGTCGACTTCACTTTCATAAAACGCGCATATCTCTGGGAGGGAACACTTTTGGGGCATGGGATCGGTCTCATTCGATGCTCAGATGTTGTCCACATGTTGTCCTTAGGTCCCTTTCTCTATGCGCTGTCACATATATATAGTAAAAATCATCAATATATGTATTCCTCAAGGATGCAATTACAAAAAAATTTTTAATTAGAAATTGCATTTAATTTGTAACTTCTTTATGTATAACCCTGGTATTTATTTGTTGCCTCTGTGACTTCAAATAAAATAAAAAGTAACCCCTCAATTCATAAATGCTTTATAAAGTTATAGCAGGTTTACAAAACGTAATTTTCATACAAAATTTGTTTATTAAACCTCCCAGCAAAACCTTGGTAATGACTGGTCATTACTACATGCATTACTTAGATCTCATATCTCATTACCCGTTGAATTACTTTTAAACTGAATGTAATGAGTTACCGATAATTATACCCCACACATTACTATTTCACAATAGCTGAAACCAATAATATATGTTCTAAATCATTAAAAACCATAACTATGGCGTAGCCTAGTGGTTATCGTTTTTGCCTGACAGACATGAGGATCGCTGCTCAACTCGTGTTAGCTTCCATTGTTGTTTTTTTTTTTTGTAATTTATATTAAACATCTATTTATAGAAATGTTGATGTTCATTAAGCAGTATTTAATAACAACAAGTTTTGTGAAAAATAGACATGTATAACAGTTGCCACAATAAATGTGTACATAAGTTAAAGCAATAAAAATCATAGTGATGTCGTGGTCTAATGGTTAGAGTGTTTGCCTGACAATCGTGGGGTACGCTGATCAATACGTGTCAGCTCCTATCGGTTTTTAAATTTTTACATTTTTTAAAATCTATATTCAACATCTATTTATAGAACAGCTGATAAACTACTTACAGGTAACATCAGTGTAATGACTTTCCTCCAATGACATCACCATGTTAAAATAAGTAGTTTAGTAATTAAAAGGTAACTAGTGAACACTTAACATTTCAATACCTAAAACTCATTACATGGTAATGAAAGGTTTTGCTGGGCTCCTATAATTTTACAAAGCGTGTATGAATTTAGGGGTAAAAATGTACACAATTTGACCATAAATTCATTTAATATCACAAATTTATAATAGTCAAAAACCAATTTAATTTTTAAATGATTGGAACCTATTATTTAAAAGACTTCTAAAATTTCAACTATAAAATCATTGTCAGTAATTGAATTTATAGTTGAATTTTGATATTTAAAAATCTTAGTTGACACCAACTAAATCAATTCAACTATATTATAGTTAGGGGTATTTCACCTATGGGATAGTTGAAATATTCGTTATAATCAACTAAGGATTTTTTGGGTGTAGTGGATTACTCCATCATTGTGAATGTGGATTTATTAAAAAATTTAAAATAAATTTGTCGGTGGTGTTGCTTGATAATCTATTGGCTTGGTGTTGGGTTTTGAATTGTAATCTATTGTTGGCTTTGCGAGAAGTGACAATTTTGAAATGGAAAAGAAAATTAAAAAAGGTCTAACAAAGAGGTAAGTTTACGTTATGCTATGCACAACTTGTATGTGCAGAATATGCGATATAAATTAAAAAATAAATTGTTAATTGCAGAAATAAAGTATTTTAGACCTAAAATTGTGATAATTTGGCTAAAGGAAAAAATATATTGCATTGATTTTGGCTAAACTCTTGTTTACGGGCATAACTGGGATTTGTTTAAAATGTTCACGGACGATAGAACTTTCAATGCCGAGTACAACGATTCATGTTTTTTTTTGTCGGCGACCCACGGTTCCCTACCCGAGTAAAAAAGTTTTGATATAATCATATATTATTTTATGTAATTGCATATAGTAACTTATAGTTACATATGACCAGATATGCTTTTAAATTCAAGCAGATATACTTTTATATAGTCATATGTTAGATATTTTTTCCTCAAAGATTTTAATATGGAGACATATGTGATTTTATATTATTACATACTGGCCTAAATATAATTGCATGTGCTATATATAAGTACATAAAGTAACATATTACAGATATAATTACATATACGTTTATACATAATTTAGTATGACACTATACATAATATACATAATAAAATAAAACTATATGTGGAGCCATATAAGAAATATTTCATAATTTGTGTTAGATATGATTATATATTGACGAATAAGAACCCATATATAACTTAATATGGTTCCATATCTACAATATTTCATGATTTCTTTAATATATAACAATATAACGTTCTTTATAAAATCATCTATAATTATATATCAACAGTGGGCAAATGCGGCCCTTTGCTGATTTTTGTGCGGCCCTTGTTGAAATTTAAATTTCGATTTTTTTTATTTCAAAAATTTTTTTAATATCTTATTATGCAATCCCAGCCAGCAATTTCGGAGCGCTCATAAATAAGATTCTTAAATGGCTCATAGAAATGATTTTTGTTTTTTTGAAAACACTCTTTTTTTGGAAGAAAATATGAATCTGAAAAGCTGTCTCAAAATGAGGGTTAATTTTTCGGACTCAAAGAAGATTCCAAAATTATTTAAATTTATGAGGAAAATTTCGATTTTATACGTTCTTTTTTCTGAGTCATTTCTGAGTACACAGGGGGCTCTTTTAGACGGACCACTTTCATAGGAAAAAGTGGAAAAATGTTTATGTTTTTGGAGCTCATTTCTGAGTCATTAATGATCATCTTTGTTTGCTGGGATGTTTTAAAATTTTTTATTTCGAAAATTTTTAGATAAAAAATTAGGGCCAGTTTTATCGATTTGAAAATTTCTTACTTAAGAGATATTTAAAGGAACAATTGATATTATTCTTAGGGCCAGTTTAGCTAGAAATTTCTTACTTAAAAATTATTTAAGACAAAAATCGATCTTAGTTCTGACTATGAAACTGGCAACTAATTCTTTACAAAATAAATTCAACATCTTTTACGCTACTGTCGACATTGTATTTAAAAAAAACTTTGTCACATTTTGCAAGTTTAAGTTTTGTTTTTCATCACATTTATGAAGCTTTTTATAAATATGATGGAGGTTTTTCATTTAAATTTTCAGTAGCCATTTCAGACTTTTGTTGGACGAATTTTATAGTCAGCACAAAGCACGATTTTAAACTCATATTTTATTTTAGTAAGAAACTTTCTTTGAAAATTTCTTACCAAAGTGTTATTAAAATTCGTACTTTGTGCTGACTATTGGTCTTAAATTTAGAACTGTGTGAAAAAGTTGGCGTTTTAATTCATCAAAAAGTACTCAAGTTACTGACTAAATCTTTAAGTTTGTAATCGTCGTTTAAATTTACCCTTTAGTGCATAGTGTTCCTTTAAAGGGGAGAGTTTTTTTGTTGTGCGCAACGAAATTATTAAATTAAAACCCGAATCAAGGATATAATTCTTTATACATGTTTTTGTTGTCGGAATAATATTCAGTCTTGTATAACTCGTTGAGTTTTAAATTTTCGTTGGCCGATTCCGCGACACCGCAGTTTAATGCAAAAACTATGAAAAAAAGTGTTCCAAAAATGTTTTATTCTACTTATGTAATTAAAAAATATCAAAACAGAGTTTGAAAAAAGTTGAGTTTGCAATGAGTTCTTGTGGAACCAGTTTTGGAATGGATTTGAGAACAGATTTTTTTTTTACATGAAAAATAAAATAAAACATTAGTTCCGTCCGCTTTCATTTAAGGTAAAGATTTGCAGTTATACTTTTTTTAATGTATAGTGCGGCCCTTTATAATTTATGAAAAACCATAATATGGCCCTCGGTGAAAAATCCGTGCCCACCCTTGTTATATATCATTCAACATAAGCAATTATTTCAAAGTGATTTTATATAAAAATATATAAGGTCCATATAAAACCGTATTATATTATATGTGGTTCTATGTTAACAATGATTTTGAACTAGTTTTAGATTTAGTAATTACTAGGGATTGGCGCGTGACTAGAAATGTTCGTGAGTCACGAACACATCTGTGAATAACACGCGATCGTGAGTATTAATTACTATACTCAAGAG
Source organism: Leucophora obtusa (assembly GCA_949987735.1). Classification (NCBI taxonomy): domain Eukaryota; kingdom Metazoa; phylum Arthropoda; class Insecta; order Diptera; family Anthomyiidae; genus Leucophora; species Leucophora obtusa. The sequence goes on along the minus strand of OX465295.1, from coordinate 288,721,928 downwards.
ATTCGTGCGTGAGCGTGAATAAAAATATATAACCCGTGCATGATTCGTGTGTGAGTTTATTTTTTGCATCATATATTTTTAGTAATTTTTACTATTTTATAATATTTTACTATTTTTTTACTATTTTTCTTATATCTTGGTTGTATAACATGATCCTATTAACTTTAAAATTCAGTCTTGTTAACTTTATTTTAAAATTACTAAAAATAAAGAAAATATTTTTCATGTTTAATGCACTGTCATGGTAAATCTGGATAAAAGTAATGGAAGATTTATCGAAATTATAGTATTTCCAGCAGACCTTTGGGTTAATCATTATATTTGGAAATTAATTACACATGCAATTACATAATTACATGTAATTGTGATTGAAAAAAAATCAATTACAATTACATATTATTTGTAATTGTAATTTAAAAAAAACAATTACAAGTAATTTGTTATTGAAAATTTGCAATTATACATTACATATAATTGTAATTGAAAAAATTTCAATTACAATTACATTTTTTCGGAAAAGAAATAATGACAAAAAGCACAAGTGAGGGGCCAGCCCAACATGACGTATTCTTTTTATACTTATCCCCGCCTATCCAACCTATCCCAGTCAGTTTTTTCTACAAAATTTTAACAAAAAACACTTTAATTCTAAATGTAATTGAAATTTGTAATTGAAATTTGTAATTGAAATCACTTTCAATTACAATTACTTATAATTGAAAATTTTCAATTACAGTTACATGAAATGTAATTGTGTTTTTTTTAATTTCAATTACTTTTATTTGCAATTGTAATTGAAATCCCCCAGGTCTGATCTCCAGATATTGCATATCTTTTTTATTTAAAAAAATAATTTTTGTATATTGTTAGATGTGGTCTTATATAATATGATCAAAAGTATAAGGTCAATATTTAGATATAATTGTATCAAACTATGTCCACTTTTATAACATTTTATATAATTTTATACAAAAAGATATAATTTGATGTAATTGGATGAGGACAAAATTCGGATACAATTGTATCGAATTGCATAAAATTGTATCAAATTGTACCAAATTGTATACAATTGTATACAATTCGATACAATAAGATACACTAAGATGTTCTCATTTTTCGGATATAATTATATCTAATTACATAAAAGATTATATATAATTAAATATAACTTCATATGGCTCCATATCATTTTTTTTACTTGGGTAGTTATGAACCCTCAAAGTTTAAATTTTGAATTCTTTCCATCTTCGCAATTTTTTATCGGATGAAAACAAAATATATATCGTTAAAAAGGTTATTGAATTACCTTTAATTTGAAATATAATACTCTCGAGTCCATTAACCAATTCATTGTTATACTTTTTAGATAAAAACGCCCATTATTTCAATTTTTACCAGTACAAAGATACAAAATAACTATTATTTAATTGTAGTTAAGGCCCTCAGCTTTAATTTAAGATATAATTTATATCTGCAAGCCTTATAACACCGAAGATATTAACAGTTAAATTTCATATTAAATTTTTTATTTTTGTGCTTATAAATATAAACAAATAAATAAATAAACGTAAACCCATTGCAAACCACAGGCATATCTGTAAAGAAAAAATAAAAAATCGCGCTACATAGGGGAAATCCACACACAGAAAAACTTTACTCAGCGAAGCCCTTAACCGCCTATCATATAGGTAAAAACCCCTAAGCCCAGCTCGAAAGAGGTTTTGAAATCAACTCAAAAAGTTCAACATTGTGCAAACCCGATTAAAAAAAATTAATATGGAGTTTAATATAGTCATACATAATCTAATATGATCTATATACAGTTTAATCCGAGAAATGGGCCCATGTAATTCTATCAGTTGAATTATAATTGTACTAGTACAGATCTCAGATGATAAAACTGTATTAATATTAGATATAATTGTATCCAAGAAATGGCGCGATATATTTGCATTAGATGATGCATTATTGTATTACATTGTATCATTTTTGATCTGAACTGACAAAATTACATAAAAGTCATATAGAGATGTATCCACATTTTTACCTGATATAATTGTATCAAATAGAAAATCCTACTTTTTATCAGATACTATTATATCTGATCGAAAACTGGATGTAATTATATTTGATTTAAATATAATTGTATCAGATTAGTTCTAAATTAATACAATGTTATAAATTTATCCACTATCGTACACAATTATGTCGCGCCAATTCTCGGATACAATTTTATATGATGTAAATATAATTTTATCTAAACTTAAACAATTAGACTAAAATCGATATAATTATATGGGCCCAATTCTCGGATCAAATTGTATGTGAATCAGATATGATTATATAAAATCGTTTTTACTCGGGAAGTTCAAAAATATAAAAATATCAAATTTAACTCTTAATATCTGCGCTGTTAGACGGGTTAAAGGCTTAAATTTTACCTTATATTAAACCTTAAAGCCTTATGGAGGATGGAGGGTATCTAAAGACTCGGCACAGCCGAATTTAATCTTTGGTTTGTATAGGGTTTTTCAATAAAAGCGCTACAAAAGTAAAAAAGTTTAAATAAAACAAAAACGGTTTTGGATATCAATGAAATTCTTCATTCCTGTGAAAGTACTTTCGATGCCATTATGTATGGAAATCGATCTCTTTTGCATGGCCACCACGGGCACGCTTGCAGAAGTCCAGGCGCTGAACCCAATTTTCGACGGTTTTCAAGCATAAATCGGCCGATACTGCTGCAATTTCACGTTCGATATTCGTACGAAGTTCATCAATCGTCACTGGCTTCTTGGCATAGACCATAGATTTGACGTAGCCCCACGCTCAATTGTTGATCTGCTAGGACGATTATAACGACCATAAATTGGACGTAGCGCTCTTAACGTTGAGGCCACTGACTCCGAATTTCGGTAGTAAATTTTAGTAATTTCGACTCGTTGTTGGCTCGTATATCTTTCCATCATGAAATGGCAAACCTTACCGAAGAGAAATGTCAAAAGAGCGGCAAGAAATATGGCGTCGTTTGCTGTCCCTGTCTTTCTACTTTTGTAGCGTCCCTGTTGAACAACCCTTTATAAGTCCCCAGGTGACTGGCTTTAGCCCGCTTGTTTAACCCTCTAATGCTCTTTCTTCTGATTACAATAATATTTAAACCGTATATTTGGCGTTGAAAATCTACTATGGAACAAATATTAAAATTTTAATTTATCGCTTTATTTAGGCGATATAGCACAACAAATAATAATAATTTCGGTTTTTGCTTTAAATAATACTATCAATAAAATAAAATTACGTACCGAAAATTGTTGATCAATTGTTGTTATTTCAAAAGTTATGGCGATTTTCGCTCTTTAAAAATTACGAAATTTGGCGAATGTACTGTATATGTTAAGATCCCCCTTTGATTTATTGTTAGATTTGTTCCGCGAAGGTTTCTCGAAAACGGTGAATTGATTTTTTTTTTGCCAAGTTTGGATTCTGCATACCAATTTAATTAGAAAGATTGTATTGCAACAGAAGGTTTTTGGAGTTCTGTATGGTGTAATAAGTTGACGACATGCCTTCGAAATGTTTGTGTGGTAATGTTTTCCTTCTTCCTTATGTTCTGTTATACCTTTATGTTAAAAACAAGTAACGATGCATATGATCATGCATGGGCATATGATCACATTTCACATGGGATGTGAAAATCGAAATATATATGAACATACATGACCATACATTGACTAGTATATGATCATGCATAGTCATACATGATCATATACGTCAATGTGTAGGTCAATGTATGACCATACATGATCTCCTATATTTCCATATATCTTCGGATCCGAAATTTGATATTTTAAATAGTTACTTAAAACTATTTAAAATATTTTAAACTATCCTTTGTTTTATAAAAATTCAAACTAATATCCTAATCATTATAAAATATATTTAATAAATTTCAAATAAGATTCATTTGCTTTCTTTTGGCATATTCTGATCTATTTATACTCATCGGAATATAAAACAGTTCTTTAGTGGATTTAAATTTAATCAATTAGCGTGTTTTTTAATCACCTGGATTTAGAATTTTTCATACAAAAAGTGGATTTATTAAATCCAAAAAAAAGCTGGATTTAATAAATCCATAATAAAAGCACAAATATATGAAACAGCCTATTAATTTAATGTCAAAAAAAAAATACGAATAAATATTAAAAGAGAAACAAAAAAATTGAAAAACTAACAAATAAAAGGTTTTTATTAAATTTTTTTTTATGAAATATGTTTAGAAAAAAAAACTACACCTCACCAAATACATATTTTTAATCTTGGATATGGAGAAATAGCTGAAATAGGAATGGCAATTTTTCACTCTACAGTAAGTAATTTAATTAAATCCAATTAGTGAATATTATATATTGCAATGGAATTTTTCAATTGTGTAAAAATATAAATTGAAGTGATAAAACTGAAAAGGCAGACTGTTTATCGCTGTTTTATATAAAATATAATTAAAAATTAAAAGTTAAGGTAAAATCCTTCATCATCGAATTCGGTATTAAAAATTAGGGTGAATAATTACAATCAATAAATACATTAGATAAATTAAAAATTATTATTGCAGAATGCACAATTCTTCTAACGAAAGAAGTCTCAAATTTAGAAGTAAACAGTGAGAATTGTATGAAGGGAGACATTCATACTGACTGGATTCATGCGCGGTTTCAGCAATTAATATAAGGGAAAATATATAAGCCACTGTTCCCAAGTCAATGTGTTCGTTGTTTTTGTCTAGGGTGGCTTATGATTTCTCCCCTTATATTAATTGATGGAACTAGGCATGATTGGATCACACTATGGGGGGTTCCAGACGAAAGAACATTATTAAATTTTTGATCTTACAAAGGAAGCACATCGTCGCTACTCCTCGGGAATAGGATTCGTGCAATTTCTTTTTATATTATTGCAGTCATAAGCTTTATTGGTCGCTCATATACTTACCAAAGCATTTCCCGATACCACTAACGGTGTTGGAGTTAGAAAATGTAGCTACAGTAGTGTTTAAAAGATTCGGAACTAAGATCGCATTTGAGCTTTTAATTTATTAATTTTCTTTAAATAACTCTTCGTTGCTAACTATTTATTTTTTTTTCGACTTCATTTATTTATTAGGACCCGGTGCAAAGACCGTAAGTGAAAATAGAAAAATAAAGAATTTTTTACGAAATATCTCAAAGCAGTTCCCAAAGTTCAAGGCGAAAAGTTTAATCCCAGGTATACAACCGCCACAGTAAAGCACGGAGGTTGAAATATTATGGTATTGGTGGTATTGAGGTATATCGCCGAAAATGGGATTGGTACAATTCACTGTATTACTGATACACTCATAGAAATAAATCTGTAAAATAGCAGGAAAGGTTACTAAAAATTAGTTAAAAATTATGTTGCAGAAAAAACTGCTGAAATTAGCAGATTTTTTTTTTTTTTTGCTAAAGACCAGTTAAATAAGAACAGCAAATTTGAAACAATTAAATTTACAGAATGTTAGTTATATTTAAGTTAACTTTTAGTTAATTGAAAATAAAAAATTGTACTGTAGCATCTGGAGAAAATTTTACTAAATATTAGTAGCTTAAAAATAAACTGCTAATCTACAAAATTGTTGCTATTTTTAAGCTAAATTTAGTTGAATGCAAATAGCAGTCTATCCTGCTGAAATCAACAGAAATATTTGCTAAATAAAATTGTAAACTGCTGTTTTCGAAAGGCTCGATTTTTATTTGCATAAAAAAATAAAAAAAAAACTTCGAAAATTTTACATTTTTTTGTGATTTTTTAGGCTACAAATTATTTAGCAAAATTTTTTGCTGATTTTAGCAGGTTCATTTGCTATTTTCTATTAACAAAAATTTAACTCAATTTTAACTAAAATTCTGTATATTTAACAGTTTTAATTTTGCTGTTCTTATTTTACTAGTATTTAGCAAAAACATCTGCTAATTTCCGAAATTTTTTTCTGCAACATAATTTTTAAAAAATTTTTATTAACTTTTTCTGCTATTTTTACAGATTTATTTCTATTAGTGTACAATGACAGTGAAGATAGAGTGCTTGTAAATGATAGAGCCACCGTGGAGGTGCATTCTTATCAAAGGTTGTTGTGAAGGGAGTATGGGCTCACTTACCGGGAAGGTGCTTTTTGGACAGGGACATTGCAAAAATGGGGATTAATGAAGCGAAAAGTGCCGCTTAAAGGCCTGCCCAAACCGCTGGAGGTAGGAAGTTGAAATTTGGTATTAAAGTTCCTCCTCTATTGTAGACATCCGCTAAGATGAGATTTTTGGAAATTTCTACAGGTAGGGTCAAAAACAGGAAAAGTCTCCCCCTTAACGGCCAGGCCAAACTGCTGGAACAAGGGATCTTAAATTCGGTATTTGGGTTCCTTCTCCAACGTTGACGTCCCCTAAGATGGTATTTTTGGAAATTCATACCGGGAGGGGTAAAAAGGGAAAAAACTTCCCCCTTGACGGCCTGGCCAAACTGCTGGATATAGAGACCTAAAATTATATATGTAGTAGGTTCCTCCTCCAACGCAGACGTCCTCTAAGACGGAATTTTTGGAAATTCCTACCGGGAGGGGTAAAAACGGAATAATTCTTCCCCTTGATGGCCTAACCGAACCCTTCGGCTAGAAACCTGTAATATATAATATGTTTTCCTTGGAGTATGGGCTAACTTATTTCTAGGACTTTGGACAGGAACGTGGTAAAAATGGTGGTTCAAAAGGGGAAAATTGCCCCCCCCCCCCTTTAACGTCTGCGTCTTTAGCTAGAAACCTAAAACTTAAAGAACAAGTGTATATGAAACACTAAAATTAAGAAACTAAATAGGAAACGAGTGGAATTGAAACACTACACAAGTGGAATGAAATAGATATAAACGTTGAACGAGTGGAATTGAAATTATAGACAATGCAAATGGATTGGAAGAGGGAATTACCTGTTCAAACACTATCCACGGAATATGAAACTTATGTAGCATTGAAACATACTCTCCAAAAAGTTAAACAAATTTTCTAAAAGAGAAAAAACCTTAGAAAAGGAATGGAACTTATATATTCCGATATTTAAACTTCATGTAACGAAGCACCGGTGGAAGAAACCGACGCAGTAAATTTTCCAACTGAATTTGTGAATTTACTTGAATTGCCAGGTCTACCTTTACATAAACTGGAATTAAAAAAAAAACTTTAAGGCACGCTAACAACCCTGCTTTACGTTATTTATTTTCATTCAAAACACAAATGAACAAAACTACTTACGGGTCTATCTACCTAAGTTCGCACTTTACCAAATTATATTGCAAATTATTATGGATTCATTACTAACAATCCACTTTCATGAGTAAAAGTGATCAAATATTTATTTATTTTAAACCCATTGTTGTGCAGAATTATTTATTTGTGGTGGCTGGGTGAAGGCTTTTATTATAAAAACTGTGCTTTAAATAAAAAGCGAATTTAAAAAAAATTTGGGGGGGGGGGCACAGCCCCCCCCCCTAAACTTTAAGGCACGCTAACAACGTAACAAGCTAGTTTCATATAAAGGAACCGGTGCCTGTCACCAGGAACAAGTAATGTGACGTGTCCAGTGACAAGTCCGCTTTTATACAGGGTAGTAATGCAAATAATTATCGCCCATTTACAATATTATCTGCGATATCGAAGATGCGATAACTAATATATTGTAAGTGATCTACACTCAAAAAATAAAGTCAGTAAAGTCAGCAAAAAATGTTGCTGTGTCAGCAAATTTTTAGTCAGGATCGTGCTTGCAAAAAAGTTGGTAATTTCAGCAAAAGGTTTGCTGAAAATCAGCGAGCTGATTTTTACCAAAAAAATAGTAATCTTCACCAAAAGTTTTGCTAACATTTAGTCGACTGCAAATGAAAAAAATCCTTGCTAAAATCACTAGACTTTTTGCTGAATATTAGTAGACCGAAAAAAACTCAAAAAACTTGTAGCGAAATTTTACTTTAGTTAATTTATTTACTGAAAATTTAAATATAGAATATGTGTAGAGTTGTTTTTCTTTTTTTGTCATTTCCGTTTCCAGACAAGCTGCGACATCTACATCTTGTCTATCTGGTTGTCGTCCACGCTATGCATGCGGTTATCAGCACAATTTTTGTAGCAAAATAAATTAGTAAAACATTAGTTCAAAATTAGTTTAGTGCTAAAAAATATAACTAAAATTTTTGCTGAAAACGGAATTTCAGCAAAAAAATTGCTGACAACTAGTACACTTGATATACAAGACGTTTTACTAATTTTTCTACTAACTTATTTTTTTGAGTGTAGATGCTGTAGATAGTTTCAAGGCATTCGATCGTGTCTTACACGTTGCACTTGTATCACAGCTTATTAATTTGGTATCGGTAATGACTTCTCCCAAATTATTTCGAGCTTCCTTAGAGATCGCACTTTACGTGTCGTTAGGGGATATCATCCAAAAAGTTTGCGTTGAATGTAGGGGTACCGCAAAAGTCTGTTCTTCTGCTTTCCCCATTTCTTTTCTATTACAGAAACATTTCTCGCTTATTTTACTTCAGTCCTAAACAAAACCTTATGGTGGTTTTTGACAAAAGCCAGATTATGAAATATACACTAGCGAATAGGGTCGATTTTAATGCTAGCAGGACCCAGTGAGCTGTGGCCGTAGAGCTGTGCAATCAATGTTGTCTTCTGTACACATGTTGGATATCGATATTTAGGAACCGGATCTCTTGATTTGATTTTCCAGTGGATCGCATACGACATCATCAGTCGGAAAAGCCGTATGAAATAAAGTTCCTGCAGAAGTATTTGCTGTTACGAATAGTATAGACATATTCAAATATATGTATACACTAATTGTTTTCAGTGTAATGCGTAATTTGAAATATACTTATAGCCCACAAACTGCATTTTATTTCGTTTTAGTGTTATTGTTATTGCACTAAAACTGTAATTCAAGCTCTTAAATTTTGGAACTTGATTTTTTTTATTCTATTTAGTGTGTATGACAACGTTCAGACTTCTATTTATTTTAGACCGGCAGGAGCATTAAGGGGTTAAAGACTAATATTTAGTATCACCATCCTGGAAAAACTCAGAACCAATAAGACATTGCTTTGCAAATGAATTAGTGTTGTGTTACCATTTGCAGTCCTCTATAGAAGGGTGTCATAAGAATGTATCACTATACCTATTGTAGGAAAATTGGAAAAACTCCAATCCAGAAAGATGAATATACTAGTATCACTGCATTTGAAATGTTCTTAAATAATTTGTATACCATTTCCATTTAACAATTTTGAGTATTATTATAAAATCTATTTCCAATTTTAGTTGTTTTTTTTTTTGCAAAATTTAGTTACTTTCTGAGCATAGTGTATGTCGTAGTATGTAGTTAGTAACAACCATTTAATTTAAACATGCATCTTTCAAGCATACAACAACATACAACAATACTACAACTAAAGATCGTGTTAACTATGTTAAGATCTTGTGTTTTTGATAAAAATCTCTGCATTTTTATTCATTTTATAAGCGCCAGTCTGTGATTTAGATTCTTATCATTTTATTGTGTAATACAGTTTAGGTCATTATCATTTATATTTGTCGTAGGTTTAAGTTTCAGTGGAAACTCCAAGAGAAAAAATGTAGATCAATGGTTTTTAACATAAAATATTTATGGTAAATATATTTATGCTAAAATAGCGGTAATTTTAATAACCAGAACAAATCATTCAAATTTCAGTTACTCGTAAGAAGTGTACAAATGAAATTATGGGAAGTTATTTAAAATAGAATTGAGAAAACTCAAACTTTTTGCCTTAAAAGAACTTTGATTATTAACTACTTCATTCTTTTATGCTTTGAAATCTATTGAGTGTTTTTTATTATTGTTTTCATTTCGGGCATGAAAAATTATTCTTTTATAACGAATTATTTTCTAAGTTTTCGCTCATACGGGACGACAGTCATATAGTAGATTTATATTGCTAATACACCTTTAGGAAAAATAACTAATTGTTAGTTTTGCACTATTTTACAATAGTTAGGATATTTACCACCCAGTTATACTTTAATATTCTGTCTTACAACTACAAGTAATCGTAATGTTATAAATTTTATGAGACAGAAATACTATTAAGTTTTCTTAAAATTTTATGACTACTTTAGAATCAGCTACTGTGTAGTGCTAACTTTTTTCGTTTAAAAAATCAGTCAGGCAAACAAATTAAAACATAAAATTTATGAGGATGTACTGTTCAGCCAACATACACCTTGCTATCTTGAAACTTTTTCCTTTATTTCAAATAATGCATACAGTACCTACCCCAAGCAAGATACTTAAAAAAATTATTCAGGTTGTATTGCACCTTATCGTGTTGCTAGTGCACCATGTTGCTAGAAGTAAATATTAAGACTGTTTCACGTCATTGCCGCAGGTACCAAGGATACCCCGTGCGGCAAACTGCCCCGCTGAAACGATGCTAAGTGTTGGCGAAATAGTTTAAGGATACTTAACGGGTCTCTGCAAGGCACACTTCCTTGTCAAAATCACGTTCCAGGGTTTTCCCGGATCTTCAAGGGTATTTACGAGACCGAAAAATCCTTACAATCCCCTCTCCTAAGACAACTCAATGTAAAAATCATTAGTGTTTCTATTAATAAAAAAAGTACATCTAGATCACCAATTGTAGTGCTTTTTCTACTGCTTCGGCATTGAATTTCTGATAACACGCGAAAAATTGCGAATTTCAAAAAAATCTCAAACACGTGTTCTTTTAAATCAACTATAGATTGGTAAGTTTGACATTTCAATCACAAACATTTCCGGACAAAACAATAAAAAATTTGTTTTTTTTTTATAGAATATACTTGAAAATAGGATATGCCTGAACATGTTATATATACCGCTGGATGCGCTTCAAATCTGATACCAATATTGAGTATGTTATCTTCAGCTAAAATGCCAAATTCTTATGAAAACTTAAAAAAATACCTTTCTTAAAAATGTCCACTTCGTGAGATCGCATTGCTAGACCCGAAATATTTTGCGAATCATCATAAAATAAACCAAGGTTTTTTTTGAGGGGCCACTTTTTTACTTTTTTCGTGAGTCGGTCTAGTAAATATATGTACTTAGAAAAAAAAAATACAAAATGCTAAAAAAATTTTATAAAAAATGTTTCAATTTGTTTAAAAAAAAACTATTTTAGTGACTTTTTAAAATTAGACTGAAAATAAGTCATCTCTAATTATGAATTCAGTTCATTTTATTAACTAAAATTATATAAAAGAAAAATTAAAAACAACTCAAAAGTTAATTCTTGTAAAAAAGTTCAAAAATCCTTTAACCCTTAAATATATGATTTCTAAAGGCGTGTACATTTCAAGAAAAATACCAAAAAAAAAAATTATTTAAAAAAAAGGTGATTTTTATGGAGAAATATGGTTTTTTGACAAATTTCTAAACTGTGATTATTTTAACGTGTATGATTCGCCAAACTGAATTTTATTGCGAGAATACCACTTTAAATATTTGAAAAAATATTTTTGAATATTACACTTTTTGTAAAAAAAAGCGTGTTTTAGATTTTTTTTTACAAATATACAGAGCAAAACCAAGATTTTTTCTCTGTTTAAAAATGTACAGAAGGGGCCTCTAATGCCCAAAAATGCAGTTTTAAGCATCAAGTGAGTTTTTTTTATTAAAAAACCAGTATGTTGACAAATGGCTACACCATGCATTTAAGAGTTAAAATAAATTTATTATTATTTGATTTCCCAACTGTGTCACTGAAAATATGTTATCTTCAAAAGTTAAAGGCGGATAAACAAAAGAACCGCAAAATGTTTTATTTCTAAAATAGGTGGTAATGTGGAATACTTTGGCGTGTAATATGAATTTCCCATTCAGCATTAATTTATCTACACCAAATTAATTTAATGGTTTTTATTGCACACTCTGTTTACCGTTTTCAAATTTCTGCATCTTTGCAGGTAAGCATGAAATTCTTTTAAAAAATTATTTTCGCGATCAGGGTTAATACTTTTTGTGGTGTTGGTTGATGTTGTAAGATTTTTGGTATGATTAAATGAAAAGTGTACAGGTGTTACAGTAAAAAAATCAAAATTCACTGAAATTCTTAAAAGATAGGATTTTATCACAAACACTATCCACATTACCCTCTATGACCCAAACCTAAAAAAAAATCAATAAAAATTGCAAAGATTAAAAACGAACCTAATCAACATTTTGCAATTCTATTAACTCTATTTTAAACTCAATTCTTTATATATTTGTTCCTTTTACTCCTGCAAGGAGCATAGGGCCGCAAAACTCAATTCTTTAAATTATTATTATTTTTTTTACCAAAAATTGGAGTAGTTTAGTGAAAAAAATGACAGCTTCCTTAATGTTTTACATACTTAATCAAATTTGATAAATTTGTAATTAAAAATGATCCCAGAAATATAAATTAAAATGTTTTAGTACCCGTCAAAATTTTTAATTGCAAATATCGCGAATACGAGAGCTAACTTTGAAAAACTGCTATCACCATTGAATTCAGCGTACTCGAATTAGCTTTACCAGTACGGTTCCCAGCTTGTTAAAATTTGCGACTGCACAGTGTAATTAACGTGTACGTATAAAAATAGTTCTTAGTACTTACTCTAAAAGAAAAAAAAAAATATTTATTTTTCATATTACATTTAAATTCAAATTAATGCAGAATATTCTTAAAAAAAAAAAAAAAACAGAAAATTAAACTGTAAGAATGCTAAAAATATGCTAAATTTTGTCGGAAAAATGCTGAAAAAAATGCCATATCCTAGATACATTTTTTCATGCTAAATGAATTAAAAAAATGCTAAATATAGCATTAAATATGCTAAATTGGCAACACTGTGTACAAGTGACCACTCTATTTCATATAAAGGGGCCAGTTCGGTGACAGTTTGTTAAAATTTCCCGTAGGGTGGTTATAAAATGAAACTGCAATTTTTTACTACTTATAATTCGGCGTCAGTACTAGTTATTTTTGTTAGGCGAAGCCGTTTTTATAAGCAGTCTAGCTTACGCGCGACTACTTATTTATTTATAAAGATAATGTGAATTTGGTAACTACTTATTTTTAACCACTAGTAAGTGTATAAATAAGTCGTATTATTTAACAACTTGTAACCACTTATTTTTTAACTGCGTATAACCACACGAATAACTACTTATTTTGGTAATTACTGATTTTATATACTTTTGTAATGCAGCGGGTAAGCGGGTGCACAAATTTTGTGCGTTTTTCATGCAGCGAATATGGACAACTACTTACAAAAACGACCTTGTCGTACAAAAATAATGAGTTTTAACACCGAATTATAAGCAGTAGACCCTAATTCTACTGCTTATTATTTAGATATTAGTAATGAGCACCAATTACTAAGATTTTGCTGGGATCTATCTGCATGGATCGTTGAAGAAGAAAATTAGAACTAAAAAACTGAGCAAACATACTCACGACATCATCACATGATTCAGAAATTCTATCACCATAATTCATGGTTGAAGGAATATCAGAGATTTGTCTCTTCGCTTTCACGAAGGACCAGAAGGACTTAGGATTTGATTTTATTTCACCCTCCTTTTGCAAAATATATTGTTTATATAGAATTTTATATAAAAAATTAAATTCCCTTTGGAAATTAATAAACTTTTGATTATCATCGAGATTTCCCGATTCAACAAAACGTCTATGAAACTTGTTACGCAGATTCTTAAGCATCTTAAGACCCGTCGTGTACCAAGGAAGTTTGTAAGGTTTAGACACCTCTTAAAAGGAATATTTTCTCTACATATACCCAAAGAAATATTCAAAAGTATTTCAATTCCTGATTCTATTCCCGAGTAAAAAAAGTTTTGATATAATCATATATTATTTTATGTAATTGCTTATAGTAACTTATAGTTACATATGGCCACATATGCTTTTAAATTCAAGCAGATATACCTTTATATAGTCATATGTTAGATATTTTTTCTTCAAAGGTTTTAATATGGAGACATACATGATTTTATATTATTACATACTGGCCTACATATATATAAATTAACATATTACATATATAATTACATATACGTTTATATATAATTTAGTATGACACTATACATAATAATATAAAACTATATGTGGAGCCATATAAGAAATATTTCATAATTTGTGTTACATATCATTACATATTGACAAATAAGAACCCATATATAAATTAATATGGTTCCATATCTACAATATTTCATGATTTTTTTAATATATAACAATACAACATTCTTTATAAAATCATCAATTATTATATATCATCCCACATAAGCAATTATTTCAAAGTGATTTGATATAAAAATATATAAGGTCCATATAAAACCGTATTATATTATATGTGGTTCTATGTTAACAATGATTTTGAACTAGTTTTAGATTTAGTAATTACAAGGGATTGGCGCGTGACTAGAAATGTTCGTGAGTCACGTTATTCACACGTGATCGTGAGTAATAATTACTATAGTCAAGTGATTCGTGCGTGAGTCTGAGAATATATAATTATACCCTACACCACTATGTGGTCAGGGTATTATAAGTTTGTGCTGATGTTTGTAACACCAAAAAATATTGGTCGTAGACCCACCTTATAGTATACCGATCGGTTCAGAATTTTTTTTTATTTCGATTTAACGATGTCCGTCTGTCCGTCCGTCCGTCTGTCTGTCTGTCTGTCCATGCAATTTTGTGCGCACTCTACAGGTCGCAACTATTAAGATATTCTGATGAAATTTGGTACGCAGCCCTATGTTGGCCAAAGAACGAACAAGTTTGATTTTTTTGAACATCGGTCCATGTTTAGACCTAGTGCCCATATAAGGGTCCTACCAAAATTATACTGTTTATATGCTGCAGGTCGTAAATATTAAGATATTTTGATGAAATTTGGTACATAGACCTATATTGGCCCAATAATGCAGCCTATTGATTTTGGTGAACATCGGTCCATGTTTAGACCTAGTGCCCATATAAGGGTCCTACCAAAATTATACTGTTTATACGCTGCAGGTCGTAAATATTAAGATATTTTGACGAAATTTGGTACACAGACCTATATTGGCCCAATAACGCAGCCTATTGATTTTGGTGAACATCGGTCCATGTTTAGACCTAGTGCCCATATAAGGGTCCTACCAAAATTATACTGTTTATATGCTGCAGGTCGTAAATATTAAGATATTTTGATGAAATTTGGTACACAGACCTATATTGGCCCAATAATGCAGCCTATTGATTTTGGTGAACATCGGTCCATGTTTAGACCTAGTGCCCATATAAGGGTCCTATCAAAATTATACTGTTTATACGCTGCAGGTCGTAAATATTAAGATATTTTGATGAAATTTGGTACACGGACCTACATTGGGCCAATAACGCAGCCTATTGATTTTGGTGAACATCGGTCCATGTTTAGACCTAGTGCCCATATAAGGGTCCTACCAAAATTATAATGTTTATACGCTGCAGGTCGCAAATATTAAGATATTTTGATGAAATTTGACATAAGCCCCATTTTAACCCATTCGAATTTCGGATCCAAACAATACACCAGACTGGTGTAGGGTATTGTATAGTCGGCATGCCCGACTTTAACCTTTTTACTCGTTCATACTTGATTCGTGCGTGAGCGTAAATAAGAATATATAACCCGTGCATGATTCGTGTGTGAGTTTATTTTTTGCATATAGGGAATGCATCCCGGGATTACCCGTCCCGGGATGCCCGGGAAATTAAGCATTTTTCAGTTCCCGCATTCCCGGGAATTTGGACCGGGAATCCCGGGATTTCAAAAAATGCAATTTAAAATAATCAAGTTAATTATTTTAAATTTTCTTATGCAAAATTTTCCAACCTTTTGAAAATAGTAAACATTTTACATTAGGCTTGCTCGTTTACTTACTACAATTTGTAAATTTACCACAACTGGAAAAATTCAAAGAGTAACCAAAACAATGATTGAGTAAAAGTAGTAAGATTTTTGAGTTAACGAACACATTGATTAATTTGTGTACTTGATCAAACTTTTTAAGTTTCTTTCAGTGCCTCTTAAAACCACTCAAATAGTGTTTGTATAAAAAATTTTCGAATCGCACTTATTCTGTACAGAATTAAAGACAAATTTGTCCATTGATTTTTAAAAATTTTCAAGTAAGTTAAAATTTATTCCCATAATTTTTAAAATTTTTTCCAATTTTCTAAAATTAATTTCTGTATTTATTTTTTTTGACGGGCAAGCTTTTTAGTCTAAAAATTAGTTTTAGTTTATTCAATTTTTAAAAATATATAATTAGACTTTTATAATTTCTAATATAAAATTAATTCTTTCGCACTACGAAAATTCCAAGAAAAACCACCTGAGCTTTTTCACAATCATGAAAATTTGAGATCTTAAAGATATTTTATGTATAAAAATTTTTAAATTATTATAAAATATTTTTTAATTTTTTTCCCTTGCGGGATCCCGGGAATTCAATATAAATTTCCCGCTTTCCCGGGAAATCAAAAAGTGCGGGATTTTGCATTCCCTAATTACATATAATTGTAATTGAAAAAATGTCAATTACAATTACATTTTTTCGGAAAAGAAATAGTGACAAAAAGCACAAGTGAGGGGTCAGCCCAATATGACGTATTCTTTTTATACTTATCCACGCCTATCCAACCTATCCCAGTCAGTTTTTTCTACAAAATTTTAACAAAAAACACTTTAATTCTAAATGTAATTGAAATTTGTAATTGAAATCACTTTCAATTACAATTACTTATAATTGAAAATTTTCAATTACAGTTACATCAAATGGAATTGAGTTTTTTTTTAATATCAGTTATATTTATTTGCAACTGTAATTGAAATCCCCCAGGTCTGATCTCTAGATATTGCATATCTTTTTTATTTAAAAAAATAATTTTTGTATATTGTTAGATGTGGTCATATATAATATGATCAAAAGTATAAGGTCAATATTTAGATATAATTGTGTCCAACTATGTCCACTTTTATAACATTTTATATAATTTTATACAAAAAGATATAATTTGATGTAATTGGATGAGGACAAAATTCGGATACATTTGTATCGAATTGCATAAAATTGTATCAAATTGTACCAAATTGTATACAATTGTATACAATTCGATACAATAAGATAAAATAAGATGTTCTAATTTTTCGGATATAATTATATCTAATTACATAACAGATTATATATAATTAAATATAACTTCATATGGCTCCATATAATTTTTTTTACTTGGGTTGTGAAAGATAATACAATTTTTCGAATGAAGTGGATAACTAATTGTTGGTCATATACTTTAGGCTATCTACTGTAAAACAAATTAAAGTATGTTTGCAGGAATATTTATATTTTTACAACTAAAACTTCATTAACTGACAACTGACTAATGAGTTAAAGCTATAGATATGTACTTCATTTACAACAAGAAAGAGAAAGAAAATAAATTAAGACAAGCCTTAACATCGAATGGTCAGTAGTTCATCAATGAATACATCATAAGTATACATTTAGTGTATGATGATTCAAAACCCAAATGAAATGTTCATATATTGTTGTATGAATGATTATGATTTGAGTAAATGATTTGTAAGGGAATAGATGTACTCGTATAATATTTTAAAATTGTTGTTATCATTTTACTGACCATTTAAATTTCACGTTTATTAGGCATTTATTTTCTAGTTATTTGAAATTTTCCCCAAAAGAGTTATAAATTATCACTCGTAATTAATAACAATTTAAAGAGAATTTTGGTTGGGTTTTCTTTATTTTTCTTTGCAACCCCAATATGTAGAATTTATGATTCTTTTTTTGTTTTTTGCTTCTATAAGATCTGTCCAAATGACCATTTACATTTGTATGTGTTTATTTTTTGACATTTTTAACAAAGTATTCAACATTAGCTTTTAATGTCCTTAACGAATGTTTTGTGTAGTCGTCTACATGTTGTTTGTTTATCTTGTGTTTTGTGTCTTGTCATTTTGACGTGATGACTGCAAGCGATTTATGCGTTATTTTACTTAAATATCTAACAATAATTTTTCTAAAGAAAAACAATTTTTTTTAACCCATACTACTTTTGAGATACAGTAAGATGTGTTTTTTTACCACATCAAAGCACTGGGACTAGAAAGTCACTTTTGTTTATAATTTCGGCTAAAAGAGATTTCAGAGTAGGTACTTACACTGATGACCAGAATGATATTTTACACTTACGAATATATGTATAATCTATTTCAACCACTGTAAATGTCCCATAATGTAAACTATGATAATTGTCAAAGCTGACAGCTAGTGCAAGTTCAACATAAACCATATTTATTTTTTCCCTCAAGTTTCGATGTAAAACTCATGAAAGGAAAACAAGGAAAAACAAATCATTTTGATTTTGAAAAACAGAAACCACTCATAGACAATTCACTAGTAGCCGCAAGTTAATATTTTTGTTTAATGTTTAAGCCATACAAACGTAAATGCAATGTCATTTAACCACTACTGTGTTTCTAATGTTAAACAATTCATATTTAATGTCTCTTATATTCTGCTGATGCTGATGAGGATGATGATAATATTAGTAATGGTGGTATGTCAGATTCTTTGCCTATTTGTATGTGGGTTGTATCTAAGATTTATTATATACATTTGATAGGAAAATATTTCGAATATTTTGCGTTATAACGATGCTGGAAATTTTTTTTGGAATTAATCACAATGACATATAGTACATAGTGGTATTTTTAAGGAAAAGTGTACGGTATTTTGATGAAATGGAGAGGCATTAAATTACTGTTTCCGAATCGGGAAAATTGGCGACTAATCGATTAATCGTATAATGCAAAATTTTCATTAATTTTTTATCAATAAAAACACAAAGAGATGCCAGTTTTTTTTAAATATCAACGTGGCATAATAACCTAACGTATTTAAAAAAGATTTCATATTATTTGAAAGATTTCGGAATCAGAAATTTTTTTAAATTGAAACATTTCTTGTACTATTTAATAAAAAAGATCTCTAAAAATTTTGCTAAAGCTACTAAAAATTAGTTCAAAATTGAGGGGGGGAATACTTGAACTGAGTAAGTTACGAACAGCAAATCTAAAACTGTTACATATTGATAACTTAATGTAGATTTTTTATTTCTTTAGAATAAAATTTTGAAAACTTTAGGCACAATTTTTTTTAATGTAATTTTTAATCAATACTGCCAACAGTAATATAAATAAAGTTAAAATTTTTTTAAGATTCTTGCTTCTCCTCTGAAGAAATAAAAAAAACGAGCTAGAGCATTTTTCCATTGAGCCATCGAGTCATTAGTCAATTGAAAATACCAATTTACTCTGCAAAAATCAGCAAAAAGTTTTCCTGAAAGTTATCGTAAAGAATTGTTAAATTCTCAGTCTTTTTCGGGTTTTCAAGGGACATTAAAAATAAACATAAAACTTAAAGTTTGAATTTTATTGGTTTCTTAAATTTCTTAAATTTTATGAAAGAGCTTTTTAATTTTTACTATGAAGCTCTTTCTAATAAAATTTTTTCCGTGTATAAAATTTTTAATAAATAAAATTGAATTTAAAAAATATATACATAAATATAATTTAAACACAAAGTTATATTAATTTATGATCTAAAGTCAAACTAAAAGAACATTCATTTACCAAAATAAGAGATCAACTAAACATTCCCCTTCTTCAAAATACAATTTTTCATAAAGTTTTATGTAAAACTGTATTAATATAATGAAAGTTTTCAATGTGCGACAATTCTCTCAGAGTACAGCTAAAGATGTCAAATTCCATAAAAATTTTAATTTTTTAACTTTTATTTTGTGTTAACTTAAGGTTATTTGTTTATTGTTAATGAAACCAATGCGAATGAAAACTTAAATCATGGATGACAACCGAAACAAATAATGGACGATTTTTCAGTCTACTTTAACTTTTTAGTGGCAGAGTTTCTATCAAGGTTGGTTACCGTTATCGTTATAATACCGTTATCGCTAAAATACCGTTTCAAATTGAATACCGTTACCAATACCTCTAAAAAACTTACTTAGAGTTGCTCAAAAAGAAGTATCTAAAGGCTTAAGAACCTCTTTCACTCGAGTTGAAAAGAATTTGATTTATTTTTTTTAAGCTTTTCTTGCAATTTTTTAGCCAAAATTACGAAAACTATGAAGTTTTGGGAAAAAACAAAGGAAAAAATTCTATATTAAAAATTTAACCGGTTAATCGATCTATTTTAACCGATTATTCGGGTCGAATAATTATTTGCCTTTTAAATTATTTGTTTCGACATTAACCGGAAGAGAGGCGATTAATCGAGGAATCGGTTAATCGATTAACCGAATTGGAAACACTACATTAAATTCAAGTTGACTGATCTCATGACGGCAGAAAGGATCTTCAACCAGGATAATACAATTCATTATGATGATATGAATGTAGTATAGTACTGTTAGGTCTTCCAAGACCGGAATTGCGAATAGTACAGATGTTTATCTCATGAGCAGAGATGTGTAGTTTCCTATCCATCCTTACGATGACAGCTTCTTTAGTAGTCATTACAACAAACGTCCTTTCCTTAGAGCTTTAATACTAAATGCGTATTATCCCGTCACTGTATAATTAATTTTCATAGTTAGCCTTGATGGATATTGACAATCAAAGCAATACCACTGCCACATTTAGGTTTCAAAAAAACATTTTTTGCCGAACGTAGGGGTCGCCATTTTACATTTTTATATCTTATATCTTTGGCATTTACAGTCAGATCTTAAAGTATGATACATCGATGTTTTTCTCTCGAGGGGACAATTGATCTTAGTATCCCGTTATAGTATTTACCCACCAGATCTCAGTTGCTACCACCCTAATATCAGAAAATTAAAGATCGCTAAAAATCATTAAATTTTTGCTAAGGGAGTTTCTCGATAAACCCAACAAACTTTTTTATTTTTTTTTGGTTGGCGAACACTGGGTCGCCTTTTTAAATTTTTTTCTTTGGATTTTTCCTTTATAGAAAAACACTGGTCTCCTCGAGGCAAAAAAATCGATATTTCACATTTTAAAATCCGACTTTAAATGCCGAAGCTATAACGAAAAATTTAAAAAGGCGACCCCTGCGTTCGGGAAAAAATTTTTTTGGAATTGCCTTGCAAAAATATTTTATATTTGAGAGTGTACCGCGCACTTTTTTTTTGCCTGTAAGGTGGTACGGTCTAATGTGTAGCCTACTTTTGGGGATGTTTTTTTTTAAATAAAAAAAATATATTTGTATTTTTATATTTGTATTTTATTTATTTGTTTCCAATACAACAAGATTATAAATCTTATATAAGTTTAATTAATTAATAAAAATTAATTAATTAATAAAAATTACTTAATACTAATTCAATTTTATTTTGTAAGGCAAACTTCGCTACCTTAACACAGAACAAAATTTTCATCAAAGTAACTCTAAATAGCATTAAAGTGAGTTTTCTTTTAAATAAGTTAGCCGACATTAAAAAATAACATAAACCAAAAATTTACCAAATAGTTAAAACACGATAGAGTTGAGAACTTTTCTAAAAAAATATGAAAAAATTAAGAAAAAACAACAAAAATAATTAATTAAATTATTAAAACAGGAAAATTAAATGAAAACATTATTAAAATTTATTACAGAATTAAAAAACATAAATAAAAAAATGTTATCCCCCCAGCCCGGGGTCTTGAACTTTTAATCCTTTGCTTGTGAAGCCAGCATCTTACCACCCCAACCTCCATATACAAATAAGATACACATCAACTTCTGAAAAATCACTTCTTTGGATGTTAATAATCTTGATACGAATTACTGATCTGGATGTTGTTCAAAATAACTTTAACATTACATTTTTGCTAGTTATTAACAATATCACTTTTGAAATCGGAAAATCTGCATGTACTGATACTTAAGATGTCAAGTAATAGTGGTTCTTTAAGAATGACATCCAATTTATTTTGCTGGGTTAATATCTAATATATTATATATAAATTTTAAAACAATGAGGGGATTCACAGTTTAAGTGCTAATGTGCTATTGTTATAAAATATCATGATTTTTGAAGTTTAACCCATTAAAAGTTGTCAAATTTACGATAGATGCTAATTTTCTACTTAAAATAGCATGAACTGTGAATATCCTCATTGTTACAAATATGGTAAAAGACTGCAAATTTGCACCATTATTTCAAGACTTTTATAACCAGTACAACGATAACACTATGCGACAGTCAAAATCGGGATGGGATGAAACCAACGGGAAATGTTATATCGGTCAAAAACAAGTTATACGTGTCCCGGCGTTTCGCTGGGTCACCCCTAGGAATCGAGATATATCTTTTTTTTGACATAACTCGAGAACCACTAGTCCGATTTTGCTCAAACAATTTTAAAAAAATTAAAAATTACAATTCCTTTAATCTGTTCATATAACGTTTTTCTATATACTCAACAGTTTTGCCGGTAAAAATAAATGTTTGTTACCGCTACCATAAAAATCAATAACCTTTTGTTTATTTCTTTTTTTTAATATTTTAGTCAAAAAATATTTTTTTCTTCATACATTTATTTTTACCGGCAAAACTGTTGAGTATATAGAAAAACGTTATATGAACAGATTAAAGGAATTGTAATTTTTAATTTTTTTAAAAGTGTTTGAGCAAAATCGGACCCCTACGATTTGTCTCACAGTGTAATCGTTAAGTTTTTATAAAATCCCTTGCAGGTAGAGGAAATAAAAAATTATAATTTCGTAACGTATTTAAGTTTTAATAACTACTGTCATAAAGAACCATTTTTAGATTTTGAGGCTTTTCTCCTAAAAAAAACATAATATGTTTCTGATATTATCAGAAGAAACACATGGAAAATTTTGGTTTTTGGAAACTTAAATTTTTAAAATTTTATTTATTGAAAAATCTTCAGATTGTGCCTTTTTTGCTCAAGAAAATAATTTTTATATAGAGAAACCATTTAATTTCGAATGCTTCCTGCCGTTGAAAAACATTTGAAGATGCTGAAAATTAATACCGAGTAAAATACCTTTTGCTACTACATTTGTTGTTCCAGAATTTTCGCAGGTGGAAACACCTTCAAATTCAAAGTTAATAGTTTTAAACAGAAAAACTATCAAATTTTTCCCTTATATTTTCGCTATTAAAAAAAAAATTAAATCTGATTGTATCCGAAAAATGGTGGATATTATTTTATAAAATAAGAAGTAATTTTATAAAATTTAGTTAGAATATTCTTCTACCTTAAGTCCAAATTCTAATATGATATTGTCATATTAGATTTTATTTGTTGTTTCAAAAAGGGGGTTGATCATTTTCATGATAGACAATACAATTGTTTCATAGGCATCACCCTACTCTTCAGTTGTCCGCAATAGAAAATGATATCTTTCCTTTCCTACAACTGAAGAGTAGGGTGATGCCTATGAAACAATTGTATTGTCTATCATGAAAATGATCAACCCCCTTTTTGAAACAACAAATAAAATCTAATATGACAATATCATATTAGAATTTGGACTTAAGGTAGAAGAATATTCTAACTAAATATATGAAAATATAGAAAGTCCAAAAAAACAATTTTTGTATTTTTAATACAAAAATTAGGATAATTTTATAAAATTTTATAAAATCCCAGTTTTGATCCCATATAATTGTATAAATTTAATACAAATATACATAATTTTACACTATCAGATATTATATTTTACACTCAAAATAATAAGTCTGTTGGCTGAACAGAAAAATTTGTTAATTTAACAAAATTTATTCCTGTTTTTTGGCTTAAAATAAAATTTGTTGATTTTAAAACATTTTTTGTTAAATTTAACAAATCTTAATTTAAGTTAAAAATTAGTAAAATTACTGTTTTATTTGTAATTGTACTGAGTCGTAAAATTTATTAAAATTTAGTGTCTCGGGACCATGCCCTGGCCTAATCCGTATCATTTGAGGGCATGTAAAGTCACTCGAAAAAGCAAATATTTTGTACTAATTTATAGTAAAATTTTTTTCTAATTTCAGCAAATAATTTTTAAATTACATTTTACAACAATTTTACTAAAATTTAGTAGCGCTTATTAATTTTACTAATTTCATTGTACTACAAATCAGTATACATGCACTCACAAAAGTTTGTAGGTGGACTCTACTGAAAATGACAGTTAAAACAAAGGTATATGCAGTTAAAAAGGTGACAAAGGAATTTAAAATACCTAAAACATTTGTTATTTTTAACTGTTGAAAAATAACGAACAAATGCATTAAAAACAACTACCAATGTCGTAAAATTAACCGAAAAAAATTTTTACTTCAGAAATTTAAAAACAACTGACAAAATGCGTAAAAACTACTGTTTTTCTACAGTTAATTGTTTTTGTATTATAAAAGTATATTTTATTAAAAAAACACTTTTTTCTTTCGATTAGAATAATATGTGTAATTACTTCAGCCTACTTGAAATTTGAAGTAAGAATTCCAAACGGTTATTCAGTTATTATGCTTTTATACATTGGAGATACAATACAAGTTTCTGATTATTATTTGCAAACTAGGAATATATCATTAATAACAAATATAAACTAAACAATAATTTTTAAAAATCAAAGAAATTTAAGGAAATTTTTTATTTTTTTAAATAATTAACAAAAACAAATGTTTACTGTAAAGTTACTGTTTCGAATGTTGTTTATTATGATATTAACGATAACTGGTTTAAACAATTGTTACGAAATTACAGTACTTTTCGTTAGTTATTTTCTTAAATAACCGTCATAACAGTTGTCTTGCTTTTATCCTTAGAAAAACAACTGTAATTACCGTTAAAAACAACCACTACTGATTACTAAAAAACAACAACTACTGATTACTAAACAAGCAACTATCATGTAGTAACGTCAAACTTTTTTGAGTGTGTTTTGTAGTTAAATATAATAACAGCAAACTTTGTAGCCATGCATACATATATGAAATTTACGAAATTTAGGTTTATTTTATTTATTTTAAAGTACTCGAGAAAACAAATATGATGATGCACATT
This sequence comes from Leucophora obtusa, assembly GCA_949987735.1. NCBI lineage: Eukaryota > Metazoa > Arthropoda > Insecta > Diptera > Anthomyiidae > Leucophora > Leucophora obtusa. Next base: position 288,696,697 of record OX465295.1, on the reverse strand, counting down.
TGCCGATATCGTGGGCCCATGGTTGGAAAATTTAAATATAGTCGAACAAAGCACTTTTGTCAACTTTTTTTTTTTAAAAAAGTGTATTTTTTTACATTTTTTAATTTTGTTTGTTTTTTCATTTTTCCAACTAAATTTTTGTCATTTTCTTATCAGAGGGAACCAATTGGAATAATTTCTTAGAATTTCACTAAAAGTTGGAAAACCCCTAATAATCTGAGACAGCGTTTTCTAAGACTGTTTTAATCGAACTGTTCATATACTTTACAGGTCCTTTAAATTCTCATTAACAATAGGATTTTAGTTTGCAAATTGAAGCTGTGAACTTAAGCCCGAAAAGTCGAGCTAACTTCTCTTATTTTCCTTAGAAGGGTATCGACTATACAAGAAAATTTTTCTTCGATTTTTCTTTATGTTTTATTTGGATAGAGCATACTCCCTAATATATGCTCTGAAAATTTCAGTAAAAATTTCCACATGTTGTTTTGTAAAATATGTTTTATACTGAATTTAGACTGAGCAAAAACCACCTGGTTTTGTACAAAACTAAATTACAAAAGTCATTTACACTGGTTATTCAGTTTTTTTTTGTCACATCACTTTTTTATTACACACTTTTCTTCATTTTTTTAATGTTAAATTAATGTAAAAAAATTATTAATACATTTAACAATTAATAACAACACAGGAATATTCTTAAACGAGTAAAAAAGTTAAAGTCGGGCATGCCGATTATATAATACCCTACACCAGTCTGATTTAAACCCAACTAATGTTTGGATCCGAAATTTCAATGGGTTAAACCAGACTTGTGTCATAAAATCATAAAAGAAGAGAAAATCTAAAATATAGCCCATATGGGCGATAGGTCCAAATATGGACCGATCCTGTTTAGAGTCAATGGGCATTTTCCTTGGGACCATGTGAGTCAACGAACCAAATTTCATTGAAATATATTCGTATTTGCGACATGCAGCGTGTAGCCAAGCCAATTTTGGGGGGACCCTTATATGGTCACTATGTCTAAACATGGACCGATTTTAACCAAAATCAATATCGTAATATTTGCGACCTGTAGAGTGTTCACAAACAGACAGACGGACATCTTTAAATCGAAATAAAAAGTGATTCTGAGCCCAGCGGTATACTATAAGGTGGGTCTATGACCAATATTTTTTGGTGTTACAAACACCAGCACAAACTTATAATACCCTCTCCACGTAGTAGTGTAGGGTATAAAAATTAAAAAATATTTTTTTGACACTTGCTTTACTTCTATATTCGTTGTAACAGGGTGTATCGAAAATTAATTATAAATGAAACGGGGTGTACCAAAAATGCACATTTCAGATATTTTTACTTGGTTTTTGGCAAAAACCAGGTAGAACCTGGTTTTCAGTTCGTATGACAATTGTATGGAAAAACTAAATTAATTTTGTAGTTTTCGGCTCAAAGCCTAAAAATTGCCAAAAACTACTAGTTTTTGCCCAGTCTAAATACACTATTAGTCTAAAGTCATATACTAAGCGTTAAATTTTTGTATAACACTTTTTGAAGTTTTAATTAATTATTTTTATTATTTTATTTTTATGATGAATTAAATCTTAACACGCAATATACAGTGGAAAATATAATTTAATAAGATACATTTGAATTTAACGGTTCGTTGTCGTTCATAAAGCTATGTTATCATACACAGAGTTGAATAGAACCAGCTGCGATACTTTAAGAATTAAAGTTCAAAGCAAAAATAGTAATAACAATAGATAAAAATAGCGTTGTTAGATTTCGTTGATGTTAGTCTACACTGATAGAATTTTGTGCATAGTATTATTGAATTTGTTCATTAATCCAATGATTTTTTCATTGAAAAGTCCCCAAAGAACGCGTTCATTAAATCAATGAAACGTATTCATTAAATGAAAACTAATTGAAAAAAATAAATTTTTTTTGCGTTACTTTTTTCATTTATTATTTTTTTTTATTTTATTAATTTTTATTTTTCTTTGTACATACATATATTGCTTTTTTTGTTTTTATAACGTTTTTGATATCTCTTACTTCTTTTAATGCTTCACAAGTATCCGTTAGTGTATTTTTACTGCTTTTTTAGAAGTTATTTTGAACAACTTCAAAAATTCACTTCTTTCATTGCTTCCCAAGTATCCGTTTTTACATTCTTACAGATTTTTTAGAATTACTTCTGAACCACATCCAAAAAATCATTTAAGTATTGCTTCTAAAGAGTAATTGCTCTAAAAGTGATCGTAAAAAGTGATTTTGGTATCATTTGGCATTTTCAAACAGAGGGTCCCGGGTTCGATTCCCGGCGAGAAATCAATATTTTTTCAATTTTAAAATTTTTAAAAATATGTATATATAAAAAAATGGTGAGAAATTTATTTCTATGTACCTGTAAAAATAGTACTGAAACCAATATTGAATTAGAGTGCACCTTTTGCACTTGTTAAATAAGTACTTTTATTGAAGAGAATAAGGAACAATATCTCGCATTCATAAAGTGGTGTTTTTATGCCAGTCAACTTTCATATCAAAGAATAGCTCAGCGGTATAGCTCAGCGACTAGCAATCGTGAGGTCGCAAGTTCGATACCCTGTGGCGGCAATAAAAAAACTTTTGTAAAATAAAAAAAATATAAATTTTTTTTGTGAAGTTTTTTTTTTAACTTTTAATTGGTGAAAAAGAGCTTCCTTGGCACTCGTTCAAAAGGTACTGAAAAAATGTTAAAGTCGGAGTACTCCTCTCCTATGACTACTCAATGTTAAAATCATTAGTGTTTATGTTAAAATAGAAGTACATCTAGATCATCAATTGTAGTGCTTTTTCTACTGCTTCGTCATCTCTTTTTTCGCTGGGTAATATTACTTGTAAAAATTGTTTCATCTTTCTTTAATTTGAAAAATAATTTAAACAGAAAGAGATATTAATATATATGATCTAAAATCAAACGAAAAACATTCATTTACCAAATACAAGATCAACTATACATACCCCTCTTTTATTTTTGTTTAATTATTTTATTTACTATATCGCATAACAAAAAGATACAAACTACATCCAAAGATGCAAGGACTGCACGCAGTCTTTAAAGAAAAGCCAATGACGATTTCTCGATGGTGGGCGAAGTCACGTTATATGGGGCAGGTACTGATGTATTTTTATAAGCCATAAAAGTAATAAATTCCCTACCGTCGTTTTTAAGAATATTTGGGTTAATATGTAAAATACTCTTTCACCGATTCTTCCCAACTTTGGTACATACATTTTTATAGAAAACTGTGAGATAGAAATTTTGTTCATACACGGTTTTTTTAAATTTTGGTGTTTTCTTAGCTTAAAATGAATTTTAAATTTTAAACGCGTTTTCCCACAATCCTGAATTCAAAATCGGCTGCCATTATACAACCAAGGCGGGTTAACCGATTTGGATCATGATTTTTTCCTTAGCGTGTCCCTTTTGTTGAATTTTGGTTAAAAAAAATTTTATATCCGCGAGCATAGGTGTTTTTCCTTGCCTCTTTTCGGAATTTTTTGTATGGCAACTTTGTTTAAAAAAAAATTTTTTTTAATGGAAATCGGGACACTATAAGGACTAGAGAATTTATCTGCCATTAAGAATCACTTTACGTTTTGATTTTCCGATAATTAATAAAGGCTGCACAGTGGCAGGCTGCCGATTTTACCTTTTTTAAAAAAGGCCAATATTTTGGTGGCAACCCTGTACATTTTGGTTGGCAGAATTTAAAACTAATAATTTTTTAAAATACTGGAAAAACATATATTTTAAATAGAATAATAGAATTATAAAAACATTGTTATTTAAATTTTTGACAACCGTTTAAATATGCCCTTTAAAATGCTGCTGTTACAGTATTTACCCCCCTTAACACAATTCAGAGAAGCTTTATATTCCCAGCAAAAATATGTGTAAGTCATTCAAAACAAACAACTTTTAAATTGGTTACAATCGAGCGATAAGTGCTCTTTTTCTCTTTCGAATGTATGTGCTTTAACAACTATATATAATGTTGTTTTTTGTTTAAAAATCCATTTGTTTGTAAATTACAAATTTATTAGAGATTCCATTTTTTATCTCCAAAAAAAAAACAAAATAGTTAATTTTATTCACGTACTTTATTAATTTACGATTACTTACATATTTTTTAATTATTCGTACATATTTTAAAAAATATTTCGATTACAGTTCCCATTGAAAAATGGAAAGAAATAAAGAATTGGATCCCATTGAATCTCCTGGACTATGACCCAAATATGAATTCTTCTTTTCACTAAATGCAAGTATATAAAACTTAACAATTAAAATGTATTGTTAAGGCTCAACGTAAGTCGCTCGCGTACACCAAAGAAATATGTTAATAAAATTTGTTGCAATGTTAACACATTTTATCGTTTAAAACAGACCCATCAACAGAGGTTGAGTATCCTACAATCCCTTACTCGTTGATTATACACAAAAAGATCTATAAATGTCACCTGCTTTAAATGTCGATATGCTTTAATTGCCACTACGCCTTGAAAGTCGTAAAATTAAAATAAATAAATACTTCTATAAAGACCAAAAATATACCCTATAAACAATTTCACTGGAATTCAAGTTGAAAACAAGTTCAATTCCAGCCCTGTTTTCCAGTTTCAAGGCTTGAATACAACTTTAATTACATTTTATTTCAATAGCATACTCCAGCAAAAGGGAAACAAAAATTTAAGTTTCAAATATTTTTGTTAAATATACAAATGCTAGAATTTGAAATGTACTTTACTTTAAGCAAAATTTAAAGCACTTGAATTTTTAAAACCTATGTGCTTATTGGGTATTATTTCTATTAGATCTTAAAAAATTGAGTGTCGTCAACTCTAAAATGTCACGAATTTAAGTTCCAAATTTTAAATAAAGTTAAAATTTGGTAAATGATCTTCTTCAACATAAGAATTTAACTAATCACGTATTGCAAATTATAGCATTGGAACTTAATGCATCGTTTAATAAAAAAGTTGATTTTCAGCTAACGATGGTTGCCTTGCAAAATTCAAATGGCCACATGGTATTCGCCTTCGAAATATGTCTGGGGAAAAACTATCTTCCAACGGTTCTCGGCTGGCTGATATAATTCATTTTCGGTTTAACTAAACCAAGTTTAACTGACATCCCAAAAACTCGGCCATAGTGTATTAATCTTATTTAATTCAATATCGTATCTTTTTGGAATTTTAATACTGACGTAAACATATTACAAACTTAAGCCTAAACCACATAAACGCAGTGTCGACCGCAGTGCGACGTTTTGTCGATAAAGCAGTTTTTTGTATCTTCTCTATTTGTCACTGCCAAGAAATTAGAAAAGTTTCTAAATAAACAAGAGCTGTTTTTAAACAAAACGCAAGAAGAAGTTTTTAAAAATATTAAATCGTTTTCGCGAAATTCAAGAACAAAGTTTGACAGCACTGGCACTTTCACTATGTGATTTGGGCTTTATTTAAAAAAAAAAACTGTTGAGCAAAAATTAAAAAAAAATTTTGGTTTTGTCTGATTTTGACTTAATCGAATTGATTCAGATGCAGAAGAAGGGTTTCCTTAATACTCGTATTGTCCTACAAATAATAAATATTGAAGCTTTTGTTACACAATAGGTTCAGAAATCGGTTCTGTAAAGGCTAAACATTAAAATTGCCTCTAAAATATGCTATTTCATACATTATAAAAAGCACATTTAAATCACTTTTAAAAATGTATTATACTATATATTATAAATAGTACTTCTAAATCACTCTAAAAATGCAAACAAAATCTACTCGTATATATGTGATGAAAATGCGTACCTAAAAACCATACCTTTATTAACATCATGTAATCACTTTTAAATTACTAACAAAATGCTCAAGTTAAACTACTGACAACATGGGACATCACGTGTAAAATAAATCAGTGTTAGAGCTAAATTGTAACTACTTCACAATCAGTTGATGCTATTCGGAGTGATTTTAAAATAACTTTTTTGTAATGACTTTTTTGCTGGGATTTACAAATTTTTTAATGCTTCTCGGATTCAAGACATTTTTTATATATTTATTAAGTTATTAAAAAAAAAGTGCTAAAAAATGTTTATATTTAAAAAAAAAGTGCTAAACTAGCACCTCGCACTTTTTTTTTATAAATTTTGGGTGCTAACTCACAAAAAAAGTGATAGATCTAATATCTAAATTAATTTACTTATTCATAGTTAATCCAACTTTTTAATATTTATCCTTTACACATGAACTTTTTGACAGTTAAAAGATTAACTTGAAAATGAAAAGTTTAACTGTGTCAGTTTACAACATGGATGGCAACCGAAACGAATGCGGTTATCGTTAGGATAACGATATTTTAGGTTATTTCGGTAACGGTATTTTACGGGTAAGGCTATTTCATTTATTTCGGTATCGGTATTTTAAGGACGAGTAAAAAGGTTAAAGTCGGGCATGCCGACTATACAATACCCTACACCAGTCTAGTTAAAGCCAACTAATGTTTGGATCCCATATTCGAATGGGTTAAAATGGGACTTGTGTCAAAATTTTCTATAATGTGAGTCAGCGAACCAAATTTCATTAAAATATCTTAATACTTGCGACCTGCAGTTTGTAACCAAGCCAATTTTGGGGGACCCTTATATGGGCACTAGGTATAAACATGGACCGGTGTTAACCAAAATCAATAGGCTTCGTCCTTGGGCTGATATAAATCGGTGTACCAAATTTCATCAAAATATCTTAATATTTGCGACCTGTAGAGTGCAAACAAGAATGCATGGACAGACAGACGGACGGATGGACGGACAGACGGACATCGTTAAATCGAAATAAAAAAAAAATTCTGAGTCGATCGGTATACTATAAGGTGGGTCTGGGACCAATATTTTTTGGTGTTACAAACATCAGCACAAACTTATAATATTCTGACCACATAGTGGTGTAGGGTATAATAACGGTATTTGAGTTATTTCGGTAACGGTATTTTAATGATAATGATATTTCGGTTATTTCGGTAACGGTATTTTAAAGTTAACGATATTTCAGTTATATCGGTAACGGTTTTTAAGGGTAACGGTAGTCAGTTATTTCGATGTATCCCGCAATTTTATTGGCAAAAAACAAACAAGATTAAAAACAGAACCAATTTATCAGCTTAATGTACAAAAAATACTCAATAACCACATGAAATTACCAAAAGCAGAAATTTCATTTATTTCGGTATCGGTATTTTAAGGATAACGGTATTTCAGTTATTTCGATAACGATATTTTAAGAATAACGGTTTTCCGTGTATTTCGGTAACGGTATGTTAGGGGTAACGGTAGTCAGTTGAAAGGGTTTTGAATCGATAACGGTATTTAGCGGTATTGCCTGCCAACCCTGGTTTACAATACCAAGGTGGAGCCGATAGCGATCCGGTATATGATGAACAAGGAAAATGTCGGCGATAGCAACATATTTGTCGACAGCGCCAAAATAGTTTTGGGGCAACGTAATATTTACCTGACTTTGTGTGGGTATTTTTCAGTGTTGCCAACCGTTATTAAGCAGGGTAAACACGATACGGCTAATTGTACAACATGCACAATTTCCATCGTGTCTTGGGCTGTCGTATGGTCGGACGGACATGTCGATCAGTAATCAAAATTTTTTTACGTAGTTGGTATCTCAGGCCATTTACTAATATTGTAGTCGATAAAGCGAAAGTTAAGTTAGGGTTGCCAGATATGAAATCGACGAAAAAGTCGGTGTGATTTAATTGGCACCCCCTTTAAAGGTAGGAAAATTTGATTCATGTGGTACTTTAATTGTCACTATGCTTTTAAAGTCGTAAAAAATATATTAAATGATTCTATAATTGTCTTTTTGAGAAATATATATGTATATTTTTTAAATTCTAAAATACATTTTTAAAAAAGGTCCAGTTGAGTATTTTGGATAAATTAAACATTTTGTAACAAATTCTTTTTGTTTATTTAACCTTATTTTTCAATTTTTAACTCTACAATTTTCTTGAGCTTAAGGTTTGTTTTTTATTTATAAAAAGTTTTTTATTTTCGATAAAATTGTAGAGTTAAAAATTTTGTAACAAATATATGAAAATGTAAAGATAAAAGATATTGCAAAATCATATAATGATTAGGAAAGGACACTGTTACTGATAAAATGCTCAAACCAATGTTCGAATTGATCATATAATTTCATCATTTAACGACATTATTGATTGGGCATCTAATTTATATGGGTCCCTACAAGATTTGTGCGTCCTGCCAAAACTTTCTAACAATCCATTATTCAAAAGTCTTCAAACATATAACAAGTTTAATTTCTTAATTAAATTATGGATGTATAGATTTGCTGAGCAGTTTCTCCATATGATGAGTTTTTTAATGGCCAAGAGTCTGCTTAACAACATTCAAGATTTTTCGATTTTTGTGTTCTCATTAAAAACCCAGTTTTTAAAGCAATTCTCATTTTGTTATTTAATTCTCATAATTTTTACCAGAGTTAGTGGATTTCGTTGTTTTAAGATAATACATAAATTAGAAATATTCAATATTTTATATCATAGATGCACATCCTTTGTATATCTCCAAAAATATTTCAAAAACAAAAATGGAGTTTATGTTAATGTTTGTCAGTTAATTTTTTTATATACTATATTAATACAAAACACCGAAATCAATTAACTGTTGTAATATAAGAATTAAAACAAAGGAACTAGAATTTTCTGAATTCTTACAAAATTCAGGAAACATCCTTAATCAAGCTTATCTTCAGTTGATTTCAAAAACGTTAAAAAATTTAATCAAATCTCGTAAAAAAAACAGGCAATTTAATAAAAATCTAAAATTCGAAAAATTTGGAAAACTGCTCGACCCATTAAATTTGTTTGGCAATTGGTGTTTGAAACTTCAATATTATAAACACCCCAGCAAAATATTGGTAATGACACCTCATTACTATCTCCATTACCAAAAATGATATATCATTACCTTTTGCATTATTTTATAATATAAAATAATGACTTCCTAATAACGGCCTATTGTATTCATTGTTTCTAAATATAAAATAATGACTTACTCGTTAAATTTTAAATAAGTACTTTTTACACAGTTAAATTTTATACATTTTTATTTATTATACCCAGTGTAGAAACGGTAATGACATATCATTATTTTTTGGACTACCAGTAATGACACTAACTTACCTTCTGCATTATTTTAAAACATATAATAATGAGTTACTGATAATGACTTATTTTTATCATTATTTCAAATAGAAAATAATTTTTTAATTTTTTTGAAAATTTTTTGAAATCTATTTTTAGACTCAATATTTTTTAAACACTGGTAAGAATATATGTAACCACATATTTTTTGGACTACCAGTAATGACACCCACTTACCTTCTGCATTATTTTAAAACATATAATAATGAGTTACTGATAATGACTTATTTTTATCATTATTTCAAATAGAAAATAATTTTTTAATTTTTTTGAAAATTTTTTGAAATCTATTTTTAGACTCAATATTTTTTAAACACTGGTAAGAATATATGTAACCACATATTTTTTGATTTTTTGTATGTTGGCGAGTAAGCTTACTTGTGTGCAGCAGGTCAATTATGTTTTTATCTATTAAATATTACATGTCGATATAGCTCAGATGGTAGAGCTGTTGACTGGCAATCTGTAGACCCAGGTTCGATTCCCGCACCAGCAAATTTTATTAAAAAAAAAAAAAAAAATACAATAAAAAATTTTTTTTTTATATAATTAATTTTTTTGAAAATCTATTTTTAGACTCATTATTTTTGTCAGTACTGGTAAGCACATAGGTAACGATATATTTTTTGTTTTTCATATGCTGGAGTGTAACGACAACTCATTATTTTTCGCGACATCGCCATATAAAGGTAATAAGAAATGTAACAACAAAACTAAGTAGTTACCATTACCAAGTATGTAGTTTCATAACCACATATCTGGTAATGATTTTCTACACTGGGTACATATGTAAATATGTTTTATGTTTAAATTTTTATGACGAGTCCTAAAATTACACACTAGAAAAAACTTAAATTTTCTGAATGTATTTCCTTAAGCTAATAGTATTTGCTTAACTCCTTATTAGTAAGTAAGCAATCGGATAACCACTTATAATTCAACTTTTCGTAAGCATGTATGTAACCACTTATTATTCAAAATCTCATAACTACTTATTTCTCATTTTTTCGTAAGCGAGCGGGTAAGCGTGACTACTTATAAAAACGACCACGCCAAACAAAAATAATGAATTTAGACGCCAAAAAATAAGTTGTGCGGAGCTATGAATTTCTATTATATAACCACTTATTTGGTAATGAAACTAAAATTTTTTACTGCTTATAATTCGGCGTCAGTACTAGTTATTTTTGTTAGTCGAAGACGTATTTATAAGCAGTCTAGCTTACGCGCGACTACTTATTTCATTAGAAATATAATTTGATATTGGTAACTACTTATTTTTTAACCACTAGTAAGTATATAAGTAAATCGTATTATTTAACAACTTGTAACCACTTATTTTTTAACTCCGTATAAGCACAGGAATACCTACTTATTTTGGTAACTACTTATTTTATATATTTTTGTAATGCAGCGGGTAAGCGGTGCACAAATTCTGTGTGTTTTTTCTGCAGCGAATATGGACAACTACTTACAAAAACTACCTTGTCGAACAAAAATAATGAGTTTTGACACCGAAGTACATATATGTAGTAGACCCTAATTCTACTGCTTATTATTTGGATATTAATAATGAGCACCCATTACTGAGATTATCCTGGGACGTATTGCAAGAGCAGGAATTTCAAAAAATATAAATTTTGCCTAATCAAATAAAGAAAAATTTTCTATTATTTAAAGTTTTTAACAAAAAAAAAGTCCAAAAACAAGTACAGAGGTTAAAATAAAGTACTTTTGCGTACTTTTTTGGGAGTTATGCAGAAAGCAGTACAATCAGTGAAAAAAAGTACGCGTACTGCTGAAAACAGTACGTTTGGCAAGCCTAAGTTAAGTGCATTTCAATTATTTAATATACAGTAGACGCTCGCAAATTAGAACCGCTTTGTTTTTGAGGCAATTCTAATTTCTGAATTATTCTAATTTCTGGACGTTTTTTTTCGTTTCCAATGATAAAGTCTTTTTTTACGTTTATTTAACATTTTAAATGATACACTTTCACTATTTAATAGAGACTGCCAAATAATATGTACACGCGTATCAAATTTCACAAATAAACTAGCCAAAAATGTACATAAATGCGACAAAAAAATAACAAATAGGGAAAAACATATATAATTTGGTGATTCCCCTTTTTAGTTTTACTTTATTCAAACAGAATAAAAATAAATTGGGGATTTCCTGTGTATTCAAATAACCAAAAAAAAAAAAAAAACGCTCAGAAATTAGAATTTTAAATTCGAATTTCAGAGCGTTTAATGTATTGCAAACATTGATTCTAATTTCTGGACGTTCGAATTACTGAAAGCTCTAATTTGCGAGCGTCTACTGTACAGTTTTGTAGGCCAATTAGAGCTTTTAAGTATTTATTGCACTTTCGAAAAATGATATACATTTCTCAATATTTTAATATAAAACAACAAATAAAATAAAATTATACCATAGAAAAGCAACATATGCATATTATTAATTTTTGCATATTTTTTGATTGGTAATCCAACATTTACAGACCCAACCCAAAACTTTAAATGCATAAACATTAAACATAAATTCTTCAATGTCTATGCATATGTCAAAGTGACAGGCAGGCAGGCCAGCAGATAGACAGACATGCAGCACACATTTCTTAAAGTGTGAATTGCAAATGTATTACTCTTACAAAAGGTATAAAAAAAAAACGAAAAAACTAAAATGGCTGACAAAAATTGATATTGTTTTGTGGTTTAATTTTCATTATTATTGTATTTTAAACCCAACTAGCATGTAAGCCAGGCTGCCAGCCAAGCTGGCTGACAGAATTGTGGTCGATGACGAAGACAATGCTGTTGATGATGACGATGTCGATGGTATGGATAAATTAGGATGGTCGACTGGATATTTAAGTTGGTTGGTTGTTTGGATATACTTAGTTGACCATATAGTTTGTATGCTTGGTGTTTAAAGTTTTTGGTGATGGCCAACTTTTTTAACATTAAAACGAAAATTTATAGTGACACCATAAAAGGAGTTGTTTGCATGCATGCATGTATTCATGCAACTTACCAAACACATTCATACGTAAGTGACATGTTGTTGACAACATACAGACAGACAGAGTAAGAATTATTTCTTCTATTTACGAAAAATATATATGTATAATTGTATGGCTAACATACTTGGGAATTTTTCATTATCATTGAAAATTCATTTCATTACCATTTAATTATTCATAAATTTTTATAATTCATAAATTTTTTTATTGATATCATGGATTGAATGGTGTTTTATTTCATTCAAATCGGAACAATAAACATGGGAAACGATATGGAATGAACGGGGAATAAATGGAATTTAAACCAGGCATCGGCAAAAATATACAACCTTATTTTGTGCTTGTATGAGTGAGTTGCAGCTTCTCTCTCTCAATGCACTGACAAAGAACGTTTGTATAATAATTTGAAAATTTTAAATGTTTATAATGGGAATATAAAATAAAAATTTAAAAGCAAACAACAACTACAAAAACAAATATCAAAAAACAACAACACAAAAAAATAAAAACAAAAAAACTTAAAAATAAACTAACAAAAAAATGTATCAATAAACATTATGCCAAGTGTAAAAAATCTGGCAAACAAGCGATGTGACCAGGCGGTTTTCATCGCCTCTTTCGAACATTAACATTTTGAATCGAAAAATGTTAGCCTTTACAGACATGTGTAATTCATATGGTAACATTTTTCGATACAAATTAGGAAGAGAGTGATTTAACAGAAGTTGGGTGAGTTGGTACCTCTTAATTATATGCTCGCTGATGTGACAACCTACTTAATTGTATGCTTGTATGGGACTGAGTGAATTTATTTATTTTTTTGTTCTATGTGTGACATGGTTGGGAAAGGATTTTTTCATTTCTGTATCAAAACAATTTTTGTAGAGTACTTTTTAGATCCTCAGAGTATTAAAAAATTTTCTACCTCTTTTTACAAAATTAAACGCTTGATTTACGAGTTTTTAGCAGAATTTCGATATAACGCGAATATTTATTACAAGGTAGCGTCTTTCATGCAATTGCATGTTTATGGTAATGTAGCCCAAAAACGATTTTCACCAAATACTTTCTCAAATATAAGAATTTACAACCAAATGGCATCGACTTGCTGTTATATATTTTGTTATATTTGAAGCAGATTTTTTTAAATACCAGTATTTGAATTAGGTGGCTCAATTTTTTCTTTCAGAAAAACTAAACTTTTGTAGGTGAAAATATAAAACATTTGTAGGGGAAAATATTAATGTGTTTATTTAGGGGTTTTTACACAATGATCTACAAAAATGAATTAAAATAATTTAGATTGAAGTAAAATGAGTCAAAAGGTAATATAATTTTAAGGCTAGTTGATTGTTTTGAAATTGATTTTTTAATTTTTTTTTTTTTAATCAGAAATCTTTTTTTTTATTTGTTTTTATTTTTTTGTAACAAGAAATTATTTCAACAATTTTTAATTAAAACTGATAAATGCCTAGCATATTCAAAGTTTTCCAGAAAGTGTTAAACGGTTTGTGAAAAATACAAAAAAATTCGAATTTTCTTAAAAATCAAGCAATGAATCACTAAATTTTTTGAACATTTCAAGTTTTGAATACGAATTTAACGTTGCTTGCAAAAATGCAAAAATCGCTAGATTTCCCGCTAATAGCAAATCATATTTAATTCCACTAAATATGGTTGAAAAATTAGTAGATTTGACGAGAAAATAGCAAAATTGACAGTAGAAGAAAAAAGTAAATATCAATTCAACACCGGCCAAATATGCAAGAGTATCAAATTTGACTCGGGAGTACTACGGTACTTTTTTGAATCGAATAGTATCAAAAAAATTACGATCGTATCAACTTTCCCATCCCTGATATGTTAGCTTATGTAGGTGTGAGAGAGCGCCCGTGGGCATAGTGTTGCCGACGTCTAATTTAAATACATATCATGTTGGGGAAAGGGGAATAGAACGGGAAACGATAGGAATCCCAAAACTAACTAACATTAACACAATTTGTATTACCGGAGTGTAACAATTTGCATTATTATGTAAATTGGAAAAACAAATATTTACTCACGCTGTGGTTTAATATTAATGAAACACTCCCGGACATAGCTCATTTTTTTATCTCACTTATTTAGCAAGAGTAGCAAAAACTCTCCGATAATTCAAATGAGGCAGATCCGGAAAGGATCCCGAGAAAATGGTTTTTATGAAATAGCCACAAGGACTTTTTTTGTCATAATTTATGTGATAATACAGGTTAACACATTCAAGTAATTAAAATTTCGCATGCTGCTTTATTCCATTTCGTTCGTTCGCCATTTTATTCAATTTAGTTATTCTTACTTTTGCCTGCTTTCTGTATCTAAAATAAAATTCTTCTATATTTATAGCAGAATTAATCGCATAGGTATAGGATTGCCAGATGGCCTGGATTGTCCACATATTTTGGGTCTTGTCCAGTTACCAGCTAAAATAAAATTTGACCAGGTAAAAAAAGATTTCTTTAGTTTTGAAAAATAATTATTTTATTAATTATATTTTTTATTAATTAAATTAATATTTTGTTCAGAAAAAAATTGTATATGACTACTTACACAATTGTGCTCTTAATAGTATAATCAGTTATATTTTTTTCCTAACAAAAAAATAATTGAATTTGAAAGAACCCGGCGATTTTTTAATTTTAGTTAGGTTATTTGTTACTCTACCAAGAAGTTTTATGTTAAAAATAATCAAAATCGGTCTGGCGGTTCAAAAGTTGTGATTGAAAATGTGAGACACCTTAAAAATCTCCATACAACTCTTTTATTTCAATACATTTTACAATCATTTAACAAACCAATAAAATGTATCATTTTGTATAGGAAATTTCGAAGTGTCCTCACATTTTCACTCACAACTTTTGAACAGCTGCACCGATATTGATCATTTTTAACCCAACGTGGATTGGGAGAATAGCAAACAACCGGAATAAAAATAAATGGTCGAAAATTTAGAAAAATTGAGGTTTTTGGGGTCCCTGAAACAATAATTTCCAAGCACAAAAATTCTTTTTTTAAGAGCTAATCTAAAAAAACGGCTTGCACCACTGGATTCAGCGTACTCGAATTAAGTTTACCCACCGGGTGCCCCGATTGTGGGATTTTTCAACTAGCACAGTGTAATTTAACAACATTAAACAGCTGATTGCAAAAAAGTAAAATTTTTTATTAATATATACAATGCAATCACATTTTCTTTTAAATTTTATTCCCAACAATTTTTTCGTTTGAAATATTTGTAACTCGTTTGGAAATTGTTATTTTTCATATAAAAATTGTATAAAAATAAAAATCCAAAGTTACAAAAAAATGAACATTTTTTTGGATTGGTTTTTCAAAAAAACTCTTTTTTGGTAGAAAATATGAACCCTCAGAAACCAATCCAAAAAGTTGTCTCTACAATTTAAAAAGCTGTTTCAAAACGAGGGTTCATTTTTCGGACTCAAAAAAGATTTCAAAATTATTTAAATTTATGAAGAAAATTTAGATTTTATACGTTCTTTTTTCTGATTCATTTCTGAGTACAGAGGGGGCTCTTTTTTTAATAGTTACGTTTCTTGTTTTTTATGTTATTATTATTTTTTTTATTAAAAACAAAAAAAATTAAATAAAATTTGTATAAGTGCATTTTTAAATTGTCCAGTTATTTTTTTTTTTAATCTAGGTGATTTTTTTCCATTATCCAGTTATTTGACTTTTGATATCTGGTAACCCTACATAGGTAAAATTTTCCTAATATTTTCCTCTCCTTGATATGACAGAGTTGCATTTTTCGATACTAAAAGTGTAGTGGTTTCCTATAGGAAATAGTTCTCAGACTCAGGGGATCTTTTAATGCAAAAGTCTCAGGGGTTTGAGTGTGCTTCTATAAGACACAGTCGTCAGAAGCAGGGAGTTTTTCTAAAGAAAATAGTTCCCAATATGCAAGGGCAGTTCGAACTGCTCTTAGCCTAACAATGAAAAACTAGAGCTAGATTTTTAAAATTATTTTGTTTTTCAATACAATCCTCCTGTAACTTCAATACACTTAGTTCAATGTTTTTCTAGCAATTCTATCCTCAAAATAATCAACTACAGCTGCACCTTCATTCGAGGTAAAACGTTTGCCAGCAAGGATTTTTTTTTGATTGGGGAACAGGTAGAATTCAGAGGGAACTAAATCAGAAAAATGAGAAATTCTCATTTGAATGCGTTTTTGGTCAACTGCTAACAAATGCGGCACCCATTAACAAATGCGGCAAACATGGTAATGACAGGTCATTACCATACGGTTTACCAAGTAATGATAGGTCATTACCTTTTGCATTACTTTAAAATACAAAATAATGACTTACCGATAATAAGTTATAGAAGTACTTATATATTAGTGCAAATTAATCACTTACTGGTAATTGATTAAATAAGTACTGATTAAGTCTTTTTTATGACATTTTATTTATAAATTTGTTTTGAACTAATTTTTCCAAGGTAAAAAGTTTTATTTTGCCAATATGACCAACTATTTTACAATGTAGGGTAACCACTTATTTCCTAACTTCTGAGTAACCACTTATTCTATCTTTGTGAGTAACTACTTATTGTTTCACTATGGGTAACTCGTTATTCCCACTTTTTTTGTAAGCGAGAGGGTAATGACCACCCATGAATTTTTGGACATCGTAAACAAAAGTAATGTTGCGAGTAAATAGCCTGGTAAGTAGTGAAACCCTTTGTGTGCTACTTACTCACTTAATTACTCGGTAATGTCTGTTTTTGCTGGGAGGCTTTTTCATCTGTAATTTTTGGTGCAAAATTATATGTACTCGATCATTTGAGTTGCCTATGGCATTTCCTATTTCACGCACTTTCACTCGTCGATCGTCTAATACCATATCATGGACTTTAACTATGATTTCTGGCGTTGTTGCAGTTTTTGGACGTCCATTTGGTGGTTCATCTACAAGGCTTGAAGAACCACGTTTAAATTCAGCAACTCAATTTTTTACTGTTGCATATAAATGAGCACTTTCACTTAACACATTTACAATATCATTATGAATTTCTCGTCACGATAAACCTTACTTATGTAAATATTTAATCACACCACGAATTTTTAATTTTTCCATTTTAAAAAATTACTGAAGCGCCTTTTTTGAACACCTGTTACTATACGAATGAGTTGACAGAACAAAATGAAATTTAACATGTGTTCATATGACGGATGGAAGATTCCATTATACAAAGCTTTTTGCTATTTATACCGCCATCTCTATGTCAGGCTAAGAATATTTTGTACTGCCCTCGTATGTGTTATTTTCTAATGATTTTTTTCTAAAGCCCTTAAAAATATCGTCAGAAAATGTGTTCACATCTCATATTACTATCATAAAATACGAAAATATTGTCTAGTGGTATCACTAATAGATTTCGATTAGGCATCAATCCACTACAGATGTAACTTTCTCATTCACCGATGTCAAATACCACAAGCCTGGAAGGAAAGAATAATGTAAAACGAAATTTTTGAAAGACAAACATAACTTATTGTTACCTCTTAAATATAGATGTTGCAGAGACACACCTAACTTACCGGCATAACATTACACAATCCTGGTGTTTAAAAAAATGACAAATCGGAATATTTAAACGACCAAAAAATTCGTAACTCCCTTAATGGAAGACGTTACACAGACACACCCCACTCATTGGACCTACTAGAGCTATTTACTGCCGATAACTTTATATATAATTTGTGTTCTCTTCTAAGTCTGAAATGAAAAAAAATAAAAATAATTTATGATAGTTTACTCTTTATAATTAAGAACATCACGACACAACTTGGTTGCACCCACTTGATATTTTTAAACACACCACAAATACTTCTACGTTTTCAAATTGATAATGCAATCATCAAGTGATTGGTCCGTCCACTCAATTCACAAGTCACGTCTATGGTGGATATAAAAAATCAAATAGTTTTTAAAATGATAAATAAAGGATTTAAATACAGAAATTTTCGTATAAATGCGAATGAAAAATTGTTAACAAAAAATAATATTTCTGTAATTTAAAAGATACTGCTATTGATTTCTGTTAAATTACAGACAACAGCTTAAAGGGTTTTCATATACCGATTTTCTTATATTTAAACTTCAACGAAACTGGAGTGCACCCCGTACTTGTCCTTTCTTATAAGTCCATCAACTCGTAAATTAACAACCGCCTTGATGTGACGAATAAAGTTTAGTAAGTAAATTTGAAATAAGTATCCTTTTTTTTAACATCCACTGTAAAAGCTTATTCTAAACAAACCCAGTGACAAATGGTCGAACTAGTTCTAAAAAGTACTAGTTTTTTGATTAGTAACTAGGGATTTCCCGTCCCGGGATTCCCGGGAAATTAAGCATTTTTCAGTTCCCGCATTCCCGGGAATTTGGTCCGGGAATCCCGGGATTTCAAAAAATGCAGTTTAAAGTAATAAAGTTTCTTATGCTAAATGTTCCAACCTTTTGAAAATTGTAAACATTTTACATTAGGCTTGTTCGTTTACTTACTACAATTTGTTACTTTTACCACAACTGGAAAAATTGAAAGAGAAACCAAAACAATGATTGAGTAAAATTATTAAGATTTTCGACTTAACAAACACACTGATTAATTTGTGTGCTTGATCAAACTTTTTAAGTTCCTTTCAATGCCTCTTAAAACCACTCAAATAGTGTTTGTATAAAAAATTTGGAATCGCACTTATTCTGTACAGAATTAAAGACAAATTTGTCCATTGAATTTTAAAAATTTGCAAGTAAGTTAAAATTTGTTCCCTTAATTTTTAAAATTTTTTCCAATTTTCTAAAATTATTTGCTATTTTGGTTTTTAATTTTTATTTAAAAAATAAAAATTGTTTTTTCGACCTTTTTAATTGATTAATTAGAAATTTATTAATTCAGTTCGAGGCCAATTTCCTTATTATGAATTAATATAATAAGTATACTAATAGAAAAAATCCGTAAAAAATTTAGTTAAAACTACTAAAAATTAGTTAAAAATGATGCTGCAGAAAAAAACTGCTAAGTTAGCAGATTATTTTTGCTATTTATTAGTAATATAGGAACAGCAAAAATAAAACTGTTAAATATACAGAATTTTAGTTATATTTGAGCTAAATTTTTGTAAATGGAAAATAGCAAATTAACCTATTAAAATCAGTAAAAAATTTTGCTAAGTAATTAATAGCATAAAAAATCACCAAAATAATTAAAATTTTCTAAGCTTATTTCGATTTTTTTTTAAATGCAAATAAAAATCGAGCCTTTTGAAAACAGCAGTTTACAATTTTTTAGCAAATATTTCTGCTGATTTTAGCAGAATAGACTGCTATTTGCATTCAACTAAATTTAGCTTAAAAACAGCAAAAATTTTGTAGATTTAACAGTTTATTTTTGCTATTTTTAGTTTACAAATATTTAGCAAAATTTTCTGCAGATTTTACAGTACAATTTGCTATTTTCAATTAACTAAAAGTTAGCCTAAATATTACTAAAATTCTGTAAATTTAACAATTTTAATTTTGCTGTTCTCACTTTACTAGTATTTAGTAAAAAAATTTGCTAATTTTAGCAGTTTTTTCTGCAGCATCATTTTTTCTGCTATTTTTACAGATTTATTTCTATGAGTGTACTTTTTTCAAAAACTGCTATTTTTCTTCATCAGGAAATTGGCCTCGAACTGAACTAATAAATTTCTAATTATTTTCTATATTAATTTTTTTATTTATTTTTTTGACGGACAAGCTTTTTAGTCTAAAAATTAGTTTTAGTTTATTAAATTTTTAAAAATATATAATTACCCAGTCAGAAAAATACAGTCGGCGGAACGTTGGCAAAACGTGGGACATGACAGTACATACGTTGGCAAAACGACTGAATTTCAATGTTTACAGTAGCCTTTCAACGTCGAAATGATAACACTATTAAACGGTTATACGACTCTATTTTTCGACGTTGGCAAACCGTCATTATTACAAAAAATACTGTACCATAAAAATTGTAAATTCATTATTTTGCTGATACTATAAATACGAAAAATGAAGGGGTTTTCCAATACCTTTTTCTAAATATTCTAAATTTTACCTATATCTATCTATATCTATATATCTAAATCTTCTAAATAAAATGTGATGATATTTTTCTTCAAAGTAATATTTTTAATGAAAATACCATTTTCTTGGTTTTTGTTTACCATCAAAAGAAATAGGATTGCACAATGTTAAAAATTTAAATAAAAATAATGTTGAAGTAATCATTCATTTGGTAGAATTTAAGTGTATTCTCACTAAACATCATAATAAAACAATTGCAATAACTCTTATATGAATGGAATCTTAATCTCAAATAAAGTATATTTAAAAACAAACAGTTGTTAATTTAGTAATAACTCTTTTCTCGAAAATTAACGAAGTTTAATTTTCTATTCGAAATGACAGAAAAATAGTGCTTAATGAAAATTTGTACAAATACATTAAAAAATACCGTTATACATAAAAAAAAATCAAATATATTAGTGGTATTAATTTTAATAAACACACTTTGTCAAATTTTTTATACTTTCAATCGTATTTGACACATTTTTGAATTTGTTACCCCCTTCCTCTATTGCGTTTTATGAATGCTATCAATATAAATCACTGATTAATTATGTAAAAAATGGAACCTATCGAAAAATCTGTAAGCAAACTTGCAAAATTAAAAAAAAAAACTGATGCAATTTATGTAAAACAGACTTATATAATTTCTAATAAAAAATTAATTCTTTCTCGCTACGAAAATTCCAAGAAAAACAACCTGAGCTTTTTCACAATCATGAAAATTTGAGATCTTTAAGATATTTTATTTATAAAAATTTTTAAATTATTATAAAATATTTTCTACTTTATTTCCCTTGCGGGATCCCGGTAATTCAAAAAGTGCGGGATTTTGCATTCCCTACTAGTAACTATTAAACTAGTTCTCAAAATACCCATTTTGAACCAGTTGTGAACTAGTTTAATACGATCTATGTATGTCGGGACTGGAAAACAAATTAACTAAATTAAAATGTATAAAACAGAGTTTGCAAATAAACACTTAAATTTTTTTTTACTGTGAATGGACTTGAGGTGCAAATCAACTGGTACAGTTCTTATACCAAAGAATCAGTCCGGAAGTAGTTTGGTAAACTTCTCATAAATACCAGTACAGCTCCCTCTTTTTATTCTTAAAACAACAATTTTGAACCGTTGAAACAATGCGGAATATTTCGAAAGATTAAATTTAAATAAGAGATTTAAAATTCTAGTCTTGTTTACATTTGTTTTTAATAATATAGTCTGCGAATAAACACTAAAATTTTTTATTGTGATTAGAAATCATAAACACAAAATATTTTAGATTTGATTTCGTAAGTGGAACTAATTATCTCAGTAAGGAAACTATCGGTATCATCTTAGGAAAAGCCTTTGTTTTTTATCTATATCATTTAGGTCTTTACCAACTGGTACAATACTATTTCCAAAGAGTCACTTCGGAACTGGTTCCGCGGAACTGGTCACCAGTTTTTCTCCCAATTTTTCGTCCTTAAATTGTAATTTCGAAACTAGTTCTACAACTAGTACCAAAGTGGGAGTTTGGCGACAATTATCCCCATCCCCATGACATCTCCATGTTAAATTCTACAGTTGTTTGTATGGAGAGACGGTAGAACTCGTACTAGTTGCCTGATTCAACTAAACTAGTACATAACTGGTTCTGAACTAATATTTTTTGCTACTCGGAAGTTTTCATTTTAAAGACAAATATTTTTGAAATATTTCAGTAGTTTTTTATAATTATAGTCAGAGTCTAGCACTGACATGTCCATCACTTGAAATAGTGAATTTGGCCACCGCTTAAGAAATTCCTTAAGAAAACTCTGCACTTTTCATAAAGGAAAACACAAAAAAAAAAAAAAACAAAATCCCTCTTTCTTGTTTGCTTGTTTTAAGGATGCCCTGAGAAATCTTTAAATAAAATTGTACTTAATCTTCCCCAGCAACTTCCCTCTGTAGCTGTGTGTCTTCAAAATATATAAAATTCGACTCATCATCATTAGGGCGCCGCTAGGCAGCTAAAGACTATTACATGTATGAAAACTGCAATTATTTTTTACTATTCACTATGTTGTTTGATTGTTGTTGTTGTATGTAAACGGTCACACCTCTTTTAATGACCTGGCGCCTTAATTACTTTGTTTTAGCTGGATTTACTTGGTTATTCATCACATCTCACTATAGTCAACTTCTTCTCGTCACCAACGAACAACTCAACTAACTTATATTTATACGTTTATTACACTGTGTAACAAATTTTGGGTCATTGCCGTTAGCCTCAAAAGGCTAGAATTTATATTTTATGGCTTCTTGAAATATCAGTTTGTTTTAGTTGCTACCAAGTTGTACGGAAGACGTTGCTCCAAATAAGTAACAACGCCCATAAGGGTCCAGATGGTGCCCATTATCATTCCTTTTAACTTTTTCTCTATCCCAATTCAATAAGAAACTAAACAATCGTTTAAGAACTTAATCACTACTTGGCCGACTGAATTGAGGTAGGAGAATATTCTAACTAAATACAATATACATATGACAATACAAAATATTTATTTAGTAGGATACCAACATCTTAATGTAAAAACTAAGTGTTGGGTAATACTGAGATTTGCAACAGAGATACTACATGTTAACACTATGGTTATAACAATTATAAACACATTAATTTTCAAATTAGACTAGATCTAGTTTCTGCCTTTTTCTATATACAGGCTTCGTCACTGATTTTCCATTAATTTATATTATTGTTTATATTTTATTGTCAGAGAGTCACCATATGATCATTTTTTTCAACAACCCGTCGGCTGCAGGATTCGAACATGTGCATATTCCTATATTACAAACGTAGCTATACTTATGTGCGACCACTTAGCCATCTCACCCAGATAAGGCCTTGAATGCAATGTAACTCTCCCATTCAGCTTTCTGTTATTGTTTTTAAAAAAAAAATAATTTTTACGCTTTAGAAATACTAATGAAATATTCAATCGATTTTCGGTGCGAATTTTCTTTACCACCAAATTTCATATTAGCTACTTTTATATGCAAACAAAAAAATTTAGCACAATCGGAACTCTTAAAATTCACCTTAATTTTTTGGACACCTCTCCTTCGTCGCGTCTCAAAAGAAACAACTTGCCTTGTGTGTTCGCGCCATGGTCGCCATTAAAACAAGCAGGTACCTCATGAGACCATAAAATAAAAATCTGAAGTCACGGCTCAAGTTTTTTAAAAGCAACAGTGAAAGTAACGAATTAGAAAATACTTAGAAAATTAATTCATTATCTATGGTTCATATTTCTCATTCCCCGTAGGGTTGTGTTAGCGAGCCCTACTTCGACGCCAAGTTGATTATTTTTAATTCTCAATTTTTTATTAGTTTATTAAGCTATTTTTAGACATACTTAACTGTCACAAGGTATCTACACTGTGGCAATTGGCCATTTCCAATGACAACGCAATGTTAAATTGACGTGTCTCTTCAAACAAAAATACCGATCAAGGACCGGTCGCTTTCCCCATAGGGCACTTTTAACCCTATAATGATCTTTCTTCTGACAGCGATAATATTTATAGTATACATATATGTATTTGTCATTGAAAACTAAGACAAATATTAAAATTTTAATTTATCGCTTTATTTAAGGGATGTAGCACAATATAATTTCAAGACTAATCAAGAAATCCAATAATCAAATAATATTCGTTTTTGATAGAAAAAAACACTATCAATAAAATTAAATTATATGCAGAAAATTGTTAATCTAGTGTCGATATTCCAGAAATTATAGCGATTTTCGCTTTTTTAGAATCAATAAATTTTGACTAAATTAGTCTTGCTTTCTACTAACTAAGAGCACATTAGCTGTGCCTAATTTCGAAGTAATTTGTCAGCTAGTTTCTGAGTTAGAGAGATATTTGTAAAACGTGTCCTGTCTATATCCTGTCAATCCTGGAGAAAAATTAACAACTAAGTTGACAAGTATAGACGCTAAGCTAGTTTTTTTATTATCTACTAGCTGACCCGACAGACGTTGTCCTGTCCAAAAGCTGTTAGAAATGTATAAAAATAGAAACAAAAAACGTATTTTTAAATGATAATTTTTATTCATATAGGTTTGGGGTATGTTTGATTTACATTTGCAAATATGTACAATGAATCTTATGGTGTTCTATTTACATTTTGATTGAAAGATGGATGTTCAGGTAACCAATTAAAATAAAGAAATACTTTTTTCGATTGCTTTGCTATGATGTCATAATTTCGTTCATTGCAATGCTCTATGATACACGATATTTTTTGTTTTGTTGTCTGGCGCGTAAATAAATAATGCTGATGGTGTTCCGACACGGGAACAGGCGACATACAATTGATACATTTTCCTGTACGGTATGCTCTTTGAGTTGCTCCGCAGTTTGATTAGATCGAAAATACACTTTGTTTGAAGCACTGCGATTTCTGCGACCTAAATTGTTCTTTCTTATTGGCGGCATTACAATGCGAGAGAATTTATTCACTTTGATCTTACCCTTTAACCGTTTATAACTTTAAACCCCACAGTCTATAGTAAGTTAATCTATAAATTTGTTTGAGATAAAACGATATGACTTATTTTAGTTCATGAATCGATTCCAAAATGTACTTACAATGGAATCTTTATTCAAAGAAACGTATCACCGTTAGTTAACTTTTTTACAAACACTTTAAACTTTAGTTCACAATTAACAATTGCACTTATTTTATTTTTCATCAACCGATTAAATTGATCCACAATTTGACAATAAGCAGTCAATCAACATTTGCACATGTAACGAAATAAATTTTAATGTAGATAAAGAAATAACGGCATTTTTGGCAAATCGCGAAACAATACAAAAGTAACAGCAAATGAGTTGTTTCCAACCTGAGAGTATATCGAACAAAACAAAGTTGAATCAGGAAATTTTGTAGTTCCTATTGTCAGTTATCATGGAGAGTGCATCGAAAATTAATATTTTTGCAAATTATTGAAATTAAAACTTATTCAATACCATAACTATTTTTTTTCCATAAAATTACCCGATAATTTAATAAAAGTGGGCGTATTAGTGGGCGTGGAAAATATTTCTCTCTGTAAAAAACTTTTGTGGACTTTTACGAACATTTAAATAAAAATTAGCAAAATCGGTACAGGCGTTCTGCGATTTTAGATATATCGATATATCGTGGTAAATTTTTCTTTCAGTAAAAACCTAAGTTGGACTATGACGAAGATTTAAAAAAAAATTGTCCAAATCGGTCCAGCCGTTCTCAACTGATGCAATTGCCAACGAACGACATTTGATTTTTATTTATATAGATAATGTATAACAGGGCACAATTATATTTTTGATAATTTTTGTAATATTTGTTTCTGTTTTAAAAACTTAATTTTTTCAAATTTACGAAAATTTGATTTTGCATTCTCCTCGCTTGAAAATCGTTCGTTACACAACAAAAATTTTAAGGTAAGAAAACCAGAAAATTATGTTTTCTATCACTTGTTTTTACTTCCCAGCAAAATATTGGTTACTACACTCTCAGAACTATTCCGTTGTGACAACCGAATTTTTTCCAACCGAATTGGCTCGGTTGCTGCAACCTCGTAATTCGGTTGCCTCAACCGAATTCAGTTGTGGCAACCGATAATTCGGTTGTTGCAACCGAATTGAAATCGAATTCGGTTGTCGCAACCGAATTGAAATCTAATTCGGTTGCCACAACTGAATTCGGTTGCTGCAACCGAAGTACGTGGTTGCAGCAACCGAATCAATTCGGTAGGCAAAAAATTCCGTTGCCACAACGGAATTGTTCTGAGAGTGTATTCCCAGCAAAATATTGGTAATGACACCTCATTGCTTTCTGCATTACCAATAATGATATATCATTAGCTTTTGCATTATTTTGTAATATAAAATAATGACTTCCTAATAACGGCCTATTTTAGTCACTACTTTTAAATATAAAATAATGACTTACTCGCAATAGTTTAAATAAGTACTTTTTACAAAGTTAAATTTTATACATTTATATTTATTACATGTAAATATGTTTAGTGTTAAAATTTTTATGACGAGTACTAAAATTACACACTAACAAAAACTTTAATTTCTCTGAATGTATTTCCTGAAGCTAATAGTATTTGTGTAACTCCTTATTTTTAAGAATCAAGTAAGCAGTCGGATAACCACTTATAATTTAACTTTTTGTAAGCATGTTTGTAACCACTTATTATTCAGAATCTCATAACTACTTACTTCTAATTTTTTCCTAAGCGAGCGGGTAAGCGTGACTACTTATAAAACCGACCACGCCAAACAAAAATATTGAGTTTAGACGCCAAAAAATATGTTGTGTGGAGCTATGAATTTCTATTATATAACCACTTGTTTGGTAATGAAAGATTTTGCTGGGTTTAGCTCAAAACTAATTGAGAACTGAAGACCGCTTTTTGGCGGCCTTGGGCATTAGAGGGTTAAAAATCACTTAAGGGCTTTTTATAACGGATGCTATACACTGTAAGAATTATCTGCATGATATTCATGAATTTTTGCATAAAAATAATAAAGTTGCACTTTTCATTGAATTAATGGACTTTTTCATAAAATGTTGTAAAAAATTTCATATCATTTATTAAAACTTTCATAAACTCAATGAAAAAGATTCATTAAAACTGGATTCATAAAATATGTGAAGCTTTTTTCATCATATTTATGAAATTTTTTATTTACTTTGTGAAGTAAACTTCATTAGTTTACTGAAAAATTTCATTAAAACTCGTCCAGCAAAATTCTCTCTGTGTACATTCTTTCATTTGGTATTGAATCCAATATGGCTGAAATTTGTTGTTGCACTGTGTTATTGTTTGCAGTAGCAAATGAAATTATTTGTTTGTTGTTGAGTCTAAAACTGATTTTAGTGCTCCCCTCATATGTAAAGACATTCGTATTAAACACCAGGTCCGGTCCATTTACATTTAAGGTTTATGTATGTGAATTGTATATGTGTTTATTGTCTTAATGTATATTTTGTTAAAATACTATGGACTAATATTCCTCGAAATAAATCATTCCCTTTTTGAACAGCCTTAAATCAGGAGGACTGTTCTATAAAATTTATAACAAAAAAATTTTGATAGTTATGGTCCAAAATTTTTGGAAGATATGTCTTAATTTTTGCCTGCCCCAAACTGTTTGCATCTATTTTTGAAATTAATAACTTTAACGAACAGAAATGAAGGAATACTCTAAACGTTTTAATAAATTCTGACCCATTGTGCTTTAAAACTTATCTTAAATTGTTATTACTGCTTTTTGGCCCAGCTAATGATGATGCTGTTCATTGGTTTGTTTGTTGGCTTATTGCCTGTCTGCCAACTTTACATTGTAATAATTATTGCAGTACTGAATGTCCGCTCATTCATTTACAATTTCAGTCAGTCGTACATTTCATACGATTGCATTATGTGTCATTATTTTTTGAACACATACGAGTATAAAAACGGAAGCTATAATGAGTTATTATTGGGCAGTTTTATGTATGTTGTAGTCATAATTTATTTCAATGTTGGAATTTGCAAATTTTTTTACAAAAGAGGTCAAACATAAAATTTGATTCCTAAGCAAAAACAAATTAAAATTTCTACCGGAAAATAGCATGGAGAGGGGATTGCAATTAACGGTGCGGTAAATGTAGTGAAATATATAATCAAGTATAATAAAAAGTGGTTTTCGTTCAAGTATTTTTTGTTAGAACATAATTCAGCACAAAATTCTTATATGATATACATAACACATACTGTAGGGTATCTATATTAGGGTTCGTCAACAAAAAAAAATTTTATTGATTTTCGGATATCATCACTTTTTTTTTAGTTTTTGCGTAGAAAAAAAGAATGGCGTTTTTTTTTCTTTTTTATTTCAACTCCTTCCACTGGCGCAAGTCGGCCAAAAACGCTGATTTGGAGACCCATTTTCTGCAGAGCAAAAACGGCTGCATTTCTGGGAAATCTGACTTTACCATTCGATTCGCCATTCGATTTGTTGTAGAATCGAATGGTAAAATCAGATTTCCTATAAATGCAGCTGTTTTTGCTCTGGAGGAAAAGGGTCTTAAAATTTGCGTTTTTGGCCGACTTGCGCCAGTGGAAGGAGTTGAAATAAAATAGAAAAAAAACGCCATTCTTTTTTTCTATGTAAAAACTTAAAAAAAGTGATGATATCCGAAAATCAAGTTTTTGTGACGAACTCTAATCTATATATATAAAAATAAGTTGGTATATGTTCGTCATTTTATAACTCGAGAACCACTCAACCGATTTATAAACCAATACATGCGTTGGAAAGGTCTACTTTTACTGATGGTTCTTAAAAAAATGACGAAAAATGTCTACGCACACGCGTTATACGCACACTTTTGTGATGGTGTGTTTTCCCATATAAAATGTGTGATCGATATACAAATTTTTATTTTACAACCGATTTCTGTCAACCGATTTCAACCAAAATTTCAATATTTACGTTGAGGATGGTCTGTGAAGTTGGTTTATGTGAAGTTTGCACAAAATTGGCCAAGTGGTTCCGGAGATATGGCGTCCCTACATATTTTTCGTGTTGCTATGACAACCAGGCCTTGCCGTTACTATGACAACCACGCAGCACTTATAGCATTAACCTAATCTAATCTCAGCTCATCCTATCTCATTTA
Source organism: Leucophora obtusa (assembly GCA_949987735.1). Classification (NCBI taxonomy): domain Eukaryota; kingdom Metazoa; phylum Arthropoda; class Insecta; order Diptera; family Anthomyiidae; genus Leucophora; species Leucophora obtusa. The sequence goes on along the minus strand of OX465295.1, from coordinate 288,667,523 downwards.
AATTTTTTTTTGTAGAAACACTTTTTTTTGTTGAAACTTTTATTTGTGGAAAAAAGTTTTTTTTTTTTTGAAACACTTCTTTTTTTTGGAATTTTTACTTTTTTTTGTGGAAATTTTTATTTGTGGAAACTTTTTTTTTTTTTGTGTAAAATTTTTTTTTTTTTAAAACACTTTTTTTGTGGAAACTTTTTTTTTTGTGAAATATTTTTTTAAGCGGCAAAAATTTTTTTTTTTGGAAACATTTTTATTTTTTTTGAGGAAACTTTTTTGGGGAAACTTTTTTTTTTGTGGAAACTTTTTTTCGTGCAAACACTTTTTTTTGTGGAAACATTTTTTCTTTTTGTGGAAACTTTTTTTTTTTTTGTTGAAACACCTTTTTTGGTAACTTTTTTTATTTTTTTGTGGAAAAATGTGCAAACACTTTTTTGTTTGGGAAAACACGTTTTTTTTGTGGAAACATTTTTTTTTGTGGAAATTTTGTTTTTTTTTGTGGAAACACAGTTTTTTTTTGTGGCAACACTTTTTTTTTATGGAAACATTTTTTTAACAAAATTTTGGGAAAGAAAATTTGTCCACGGCCACTTTTTTTTGACACTCTTTGTCTACGCGCACTTTTTTTTTAAACACATTTTTTTTTAACACACATTTTTATTAAAGAAAGTAATATAGAGTTTGTTTACGACCATTTTTTTTTTTAAACACTTTTTTTGAATACACTTTCGGGAAAGTACGGGGAAATTAAACGGGGAACAAGTGGAATTGAATCTCGAGAAAATGGCAATGGAACAGAGAACGAGATGGAATGGAATACGGAACGAAATGAAACAGAACGGGGAACGAATGGATTAGCAATGACAATAACCAATTCGCAAAGAGAGTCATAGTGTATACATATAAGAGTGACTGACTGACTGACTTATTTTACCCTCTAACCGGCCTATGCTTTTTCACCAAAGTATAAATAAAATCCAAAAATGAAATTTTTTGTGCCTTTGATTAAGAAGATGTAACGATTTTCGTTTTTCGGAAACTACGAAATTGAGCGAAAACGGGTCTTAATTTTAATAATTATTGGTACTAATACTAAATTTATTCTTTTTGTCAAATTTCATAATAATTCGTTTTCAAGTTAAGACGATGTCCCAGAAAGGTATCCTGATAGAATCCTGTATATGCTTGGACCAAAGTAATGACTTTTTTAAAAGCTAAAGCTGTAGTCTTACTTTGTGTGTATTATCAATGGTTTAAAAGTAACTTAAATATATTTTTCAGATTTTTGAAAATTATGTTAGTTTCAGAATATTAGTTGGCGAACTTTTGTTGATGCTGTTTATTTCATAGCCCTATTATATTATTTTAATTCGGTGGGGTTAAGTGCTGTGGGAATATTGAAGGAAGACACTGTATTAGGGATAAAAAAATCATACATTATTTTTCCAAATTGATGTTGCGGTCGCTAGGGATCGAACCCGCAACCACATATGTAACAGTTCAACGCGTTAACCATGACACCACAGCTCTCACATCGTCATCGTTATTTATTGTTAATTATTAAGTGTGTCTATTTGATTTTATTTTTACTTAAAAAGGAGAAAATTTGTTTTAACCTAAGCTTCCTCTGAATAATAATTTTTGAAATTATTTATTTTTTATGTTAGCTCCTAATAAGCATTCCCATCGATGGGGGCTTTTATTTTAAAGATTTACGTAGCGGGCTTTCCCGATACGACAAAATTCGTTTTCGGTTTAACTGACAACCCAAAAATTAGGCCTAAGGCGTTTAAAAATTTAAATCCCGGTTTCTCCGATATTGGAATTGATTGTGGTTCCGGCCTATGCGCTGTTCGTTATTATGTATATTTTAGCTTCCGAATTGATGCTCTGCATAAATAACGAAACAACATCTTTCTAGGCAAACTCAAAATGGTGATCGTAAATTGAACCCACTCATTGTACGGAGTAATTTTCTTCCTCTTCTTGTATTAACAGAAGTAAGGTAGAAATAAAAAACTTGTATTTGTTTATTTAACAATTGTAATTACATATAAAATATCAACAAAAATTTTCAAAATATTTCTATTGTTGCCCTACGGGAAATTTTAACAAACTGTCACCGAACTGGCCCCTTTATATGAAATAGACTAGTCACTTTTACATGGCGTTGTCATAGGAGGGGGAAATTGACCCCTTGTGGCATGTCACAAGACAAATCCTAGGACAGGTTACTGAACTCTCATAACAAACAAAGTTCAGGGACCTGTCCTGGGATTTGTCTTGTGATATGTCACAAGGGGCCAATTTCCCCCTCCTATGACAACGGCATGTAAAAGTGACCAGTCTATTTCATATAAAGGGGCCAGTTCGGTGACAGTTTGTTAAAATTTCCCGTAGGGTGGTTATGCCTGCAAAAACTTAGAAAACATATTTACACACTTTTTGCTATTCTCATCTAGTTGGTTAGCAAATTATGCTTTAATATGAAGTTTGATGTTTTATAATTGCAGAAATGCCACCACTTTCTAAAGAAAACTGATGATGGGGAACTGGAAAATCTCCGGAACGATAGTCTTTTATTCCTGAAGGTGTAGGATATTTTGAAAGCTGTTAGGAGAATATTCCGATGAAAAAATGGCTAGCCGTGGCTATCTCGGCGTTTTAGTTAGGCCTCGAGTTCTATTTTCCGTATCGGTATGATTTATTCAGTTTTGCATTTTCAGTTTTATACCTAAATATAAAAAAACTGCGAAAGCGCAATAAAATGTTCTACTTAATTTTCGAAATTTTGCGTCTTCAAAACGCTGTGAGAAACTCCGAGGAATTCAGATAATACTGGACCCACATTTTTTTGCTTGAAATGAGCGCAAATTCAAGAATGAAATAATATAAGTCCAAGAAATCGCTTATACACTGTTTTTTTGGCGATACCATTTCGGTTTGGCGATACCATTTCAGCTCAAAACATCTAAGCTTAGATATAATTTTTGGGTTTGTTGCAGGAGCACTAAAAATGTTTGTACTAAGTTTCGTCCAGTCATCTTCAGTATTGCGACCTGTAGTTCTATTATAAGAACTGTGCCATTAAAAAGTGTAACACAATAAAAGATGAGTGGATTAAATTAAAATTGAAATAGGCACTACTTGCTGTTGCATTTTTTTTAGAGATTTATATTCTGGGTTATTTTACATCATTTTTAAATCTCGATGTCCGCCACAAGTAATTTCAATAATTGACAATTTTTTCTCAATACACAGTTGGAAAACTTTAGTGCACATTAGACCGTACCTCAAAAAAAAAAGTTCGCCGTACACCCTCCAATATGAAGTATATTTGTAAGACGATTTCAAAAAAAATTTTTTTAATTTTTCATTATAGCTTTGGCATTTAAAGTCGGATTTTAAAGTGTGATATATCGATTTTTTTTGCCTCGAGGAGACGAGTGTTTTGCTGTAAAGGGAAAATCCAATGAAAAAAATTTAAAAAGGCGACCCCTACGTTTGACAACAAAAAAAAATAAAAAAATTTCTGCTGGGTTTATCGAAAAACTTCCTTAGCAAAAGTTTAATGATTTTTTGCGAGCTTTAATTTTCTGACATTAGGGTGGTATATTAGGGTTGTAGCAACTGATATCTGGTGGGTAACTACTAGAACGGGATACTTGAGGTCAATGGCCCTTAGAGCAAAACACTGGTCTCCTCGAGAGAAGAACATTGATGTGTCATACTTCCGACTGTAAATGCCAAAGATATAACGAAAAATGTAAAATGGCGACCCGTACGCTCGGCAAAAATTTTTTTTTTTTTAAATTGCCTTGCAAAAATACTTCATATTGGTGGGTGTACGGCGCACTTTTTTTTTTTTTTGCCTGTAAGGTGGTACGGTCTAGTGTACATATAGGCACTAATAGGATGTACTTGTGAAATGATAACGGAAGTAAACATATACCAAACGAAAGTTACAATAGCGTGCAGAATATCATTATTCTTAAAGATCAACAATGAGGTTTTACTAACTTGGTTGCCTACTTTTGCACCATAGACTCGTGCGATCATTGGTATTACATTTCATAAACTTAAACTAAGATCTAGACACGTTTTTCATGCCACACTTGATATGGAGTAGTTACTCTTAAAATGTATTTTCATATGTTTTAAGCCTAACTTGATAATAGGTTTTTAATAGTTTTCAATGAAAATTAATAATAACTATTTTCCTTTAGTTAAAGCTTAAGTAATGAATAAATTGCTGAAATTTAAACTGAAATGTTAATGCAACAATGAAGAAAAGCTTAAACCAGCCAACATGCAATCTCGAAAAAAAAGAAGAAAAGACAGACATACAATTATAACTATTATATCAAATATAAAAATTGTTCTAGATGCTATTAAATTTGCAAATTATGCTACTGTTTTGAGGCGAATTCAAACTCTTTAAAAATTCATAATTTTTTATGTTTTGCAAAAGAATTCAGATATGTTAATTGGTATTGATATTGATTAAGGATTCTTCGTAGACAATCAAAATCATAATAAACACGCAGCTTTATCTTTTGCAAGATTTTTGATAAAACACGCTAAATGATCATATTTTTTTATGATCGCACATAATTTGATCTTTCTTGGCGTTTTATTTACGAGGCCTATAATTTAACTAATAAGCTTAAGCTACCAATTTCAAATGAAACACTTTCGTTCTTAATACTAATATGCAAATATTTCAAATTATTTAAAGAAACGTTTTTGAAAAACATAACTGTTTATGAGTTTTATTAAACACGATCATGTCTGCAAATATAACCTTGAAATTTTTAAAACTTATTTTTTGTATTGATGGCAATTTAAAATGACTTTTTATTAGTTTGATATTAAATACTTTTTATTGAAACGAAAAAAAAAATTCCTTGTTGTGATTCATTTTTAACTAAGGAATTTCAAATATTTTGAAACCTTTGTGTATCCAAAAAAAAAAAGTTTTTAATATACCAAATAGTTTGTCTTTTTAAACCAGGCGGCACAAGTATTTCAAGTTGATGTTCTTTTGGGAGAAATCCATCAAAACATCAAATTGTTGGTAATGTACAATAAAGGCAGCTGCCTATTTTAGGTTTTTGGCCTAATCATCACAACAATAACAACAACGCCACCACCACCAACAATAATAACAACTACTATCACCATCATCATCTTCATCGTAATGATTTGACAATGACCCTTTTTTTTTCATTTCGTGTTCTGTGCTTTTGGACAACACAAATATGTAGAGAACCGCTACTTTTTGGCTAAAAACGTAATTTAGTCTTAAAACAGTAGCAGTTTTGCCATCATCACTAAAACTGTAAGAAAAGCCGCTCCTAATATAAGTATTTGTTATGATTTGGAAAAAATTTCTTTGTTGGCGGTATATTTCCAAAGATTTAGGTGGGGGAAAAAACAAAAATTAAAACAATACAGATTTTAAAGATCAAATTAAATAAAATTTGTGTAAAAAAATTAAAGGATGGTCCGAACTTCTTTTTGTCATTTTCGACAGGTCGTCATATTTAAATTTACTACAGCTAAAGCTGTGAAAAATAATATTAAAGCCTTAATTAGCCAGACGTAAACTTATCTCTCTATATCAAATTTAAGGAGTTAAATAAGGATAGAAGAATGATAAGAAAACAGCGAGAAATGTTTTAATGTTAAGATTCAATTTTTTTTTCTTAAATGGTTTGCATAGTTTACTAAAGGATGATTTGACCCCCTAATTCTAATTCCTTCAAAAAATTTAAATTCCTTTCATTAAGGAATTAACGTTTTCGTTTAACTCCCTGAAGGAATTAACTATTTGTTTTAACTCACTGAAGGAATTAATTTGTCAATTCCCTGAATATAAATTTTTCAGTTAATGCAAAGAAGAACATAACTTATTATCTACGAATATGGTAAATTCGAAAAAAATAAACTTCGTTAACAAATATATCTACTATATTCTCGTTATGAACACTCACAATAACTTTACCGTAAAAAGTCAATAGTTATTTAAAGAGTAAATCGGCAAAGTTCTTTCAATTGAATAAACTGCTAAACTGCAAAGAAATATATTTTTTATCTTTTTCTATCAGTCATTTAATAAAGTATGATAAATACACAAAATACGGACTTTGGGTGGAAGTTAAAATATTCAATAAAAAATTTCTGTTAAAGCAATGAATTCCCAGTGTAGAAACGGTAATGACATATCATTATTTTTTGGACTACCAGTAATTCCACCCACTTACCTTCTGCATTATTTTAAAACATATAATAATGAGTTATTGGTAATGACTTATTTTATCATTATTTTAAATAGAAAGTAATTTTCTAGATTTTTTTTAAAATTTTGTGAAATCTATTTTTAGACTCAATATTTTTTCAACACTGGTAAGGATACATTTTGTATTTTATAAATAATATTTTGTTTTTCATTTTATAGTTTTATGTGAAAAGTTAAATGCTTCTGGCCATTACTTTAATACAGGGAATTAAATACAAAAGTTAATTCCTTCAGGGAGGTAAAAGAAAAACTTAATTCCTTTAAGCAATTAAACAAAAAAGTTAACGCCTTCGGGGAATTAAACGAAAAAGTTATTTCTTTCAGGAAATTAAACGAAAGAGTTAATTTTTCAGGGAATTAAGAGCAAATTGAATGAATACCCAGCAAATCCATTCTATAGAAAATTAATTCCTGGACCAAAAAATTAATTAATTCAACTTGAACTTTTTTTTCGTTCGTAGTTTCCTTCATTTACTGCAACTACGCATAAAAATATTCTGTTCCAAAGAATCCTCTACTGTCATTTCTAACACCAATGATTTTTCATATACATATTTATTTATAACTAGCGGGCGCAGCCCGCTACGTTGTTAGCGTGCCTTAAAGTTTACAATTAAATTTCTTTTAGATAAAATAAAACACAATATTTGTTGTTAAGGTAAAATAATTGTTAAGGTAAATTTATTGTAATGTTTAAGTACAAACACTATTTTTTGCCTCTTAATTTTTTATAAATAAATCATTTAGTATACCAACACGTGAGCATGTAACAACTAATTGTCTGTTGTTCAACCATCGGCGTAGATATTTCGTATTCGTGGTTGGGTGGGGGTGGGGCTGAGCCCCCCCCCACAATTGTTTTAAATTCGCTTTTTTATTTAAAGTACAGTTTTTATAATAAAAGCCTTCACCCAGCCATCACAAATAAATAATTCTGCACAACAATGGGTTTGAAATAAATTAATATTTGATCACTTTTTCTCATGAAAGTGGATTGTTAGTAATGAATCCATTTTAAATTGCAATATACGTGTGTATGTCAATATAATTTGGTAAAGTGCGAACTTAGGTAGATAGACGCGTAAGTAATTTTCTTCGTTTGTGTTTTGAATGAAAATAAATAACGTAAAGCAGGGTTGGAAAGCATTTTATAATATTAAAGATAGCGGGCAAAGCCCGCTACGTTGTTAGCGTGCCTTAAAGTTTTTTTTAATTCCAGTTTATGGAAAGGTAGACCTGGCAATTCAAGTAAATTCACAAATTCAGTTGGAAAATTTACTGCGTCGGTTTCTTCCACCGGTGCTTCGTTACCTGTAGTTTAAATATCAGAATATTTAAGTTCCACTCCTTTTCTAAGATTTTTGCTCTTTTATAAAATTTGTTTAACTTTTTGGAGAGTATGTTTCAATGCTACATAAGTTTCATATTCCGTGGATGGTGTTTGAACAGGTAATTAAAGGAGTTGTTCACCCCATTTTGTTCCTCTCAGTAAAAATCCCAAATATATATAATCTTGCTTCAATCGCATGCGAAATTTCAAGTACCAAACTCCGGCAGTTTGAGTCATTCAAATTCCATTCCATTCTGTTTAACAATTTTAGTGTTCCAATGCAACTCCTTCCAAGATTCCATTTCTTTCATCATTCCATTGCATTTCATTCCCATTATCTGTTATTCCAATTCCACTCGTTCGCCGTTTCATTACATTCAGTTCCTACTGTCTTGTGTATCGATATTGATATCAGTCGTTTCTATTTCCATTTATTTGCACTTGCTCCGTTCCATTCCTCTTTTAACTGCAGTGTTTCAATTCCACTCGTTCCCCACTATATGCCATCTCGCTCCTCATTCCATTTCGTTCTATAGTCCACTCCATTTCGTTCCCTCTTCCAATCCATTTCCATTGACTATAATTTCAATTCCACTCGTTCAACGTTTATATCCATTTCGTTCCACTTGTGTAGTGTTTCAATTCCACTCGTTTCCTATTTAGTTTCCTATACACTTGTTCTTTAAGTTTTAGGTTTCTAGCTAAAGACGCAGACGTTAAGGCGGGGGATAATTTCCCCCTTTTGAACCACCATTTTTACCACGTTCCTGTCCAAAGTCCTAAAAATGCCTGGTCGGTAGTTGGCCCATACTCCAAGGAAAACATATTATAGATTACAGGTTTCTAGCCGAAGGGTTCTGTTAGGCCATCAAGGGGGAGAATTATTCCGTTTTTACCCCTCCCGGTAGGAATTTCCAAAAATTCCGTCTTAGAGGACGTCTGCGTTGGAGGAGGAACCTACTACATACATAATTTTAGGTCTCTATATCCAGCAGTTTGGCCAGGCCGTCAAGGGGAAGTTTTTTCCCTTTTTACCCCTCCCGGTATGAATTTCCAAAAATACCGTCTTAGGGGACGTCTACGTTGGAGAAGGAACCCAAATACCGAATTTAAGCTCCCTAGATCCAGCAGTTTGGCCAGGCCGTTAAGGGGGAGACTTTTCCTGTTTTTGACCCTACCTGTGGAAATTTCCAAAAATCTCATCTTAGCGGATGTCTACAATAGAGGAGGAACTTTAATACCAAATTTCAACCTCCAACGGTTTGGGCAGGCCTTTAAGCGGCACTTTTCGCTTCATTAATCCCCATTTTTGCAATGTCCCTGTCCAAAATTCCAAAAATTACCTTCCCGATAAGTGAGCCCATACTCCATGGAGCATATGTTTTACATCTCAGGCTTCTAGCCAACTTGCCCCTCTCGGTAGGAATTTCCGAAAATCCATCGACAGGAAATATCAGCTTCCTAGTTCCAGCAGTTTGAGCAGGCTGTCAAGGAGAACACTTTTTCTTTTTTTGTCCCTCCCGGTTGGAATTAGGCTGGAAGAGGAACCTAAGTACCAAATTTCAGCTTCCTAGTTCCAGCAGTTTGGACAGGTCGTTAAGGGGCCACTTTCCCTTTATAACGACCCTGTCCAAAATTCAAAAAAGTATCTTTCTAATAGCCCTAACTCCAGGGACCCACATTTTAAATTTCAGATTTATAGTCGAAGGGGTTTTTACAGGCCACCAAGGGGAGGCTTTTCTTCTTTTTGTCCCTTCCTTTAGGAATTTACAAAAATTCCATCTTCGCGGCTATCTGCGATGGATGAGGAACATTCATACCAAATTCCAACTTTATTGCCTCAGCGGTTTGGGCAGGCCGTTATTGGGGACATTTTTCCCTTTCAACCACCATTTTTACTATGTTCCTGTTCCAAAATAGAAAAATTACGTTGCCGGTGAGTTAGTCCCACTCCAAGGAATACATATTTAAAATTTTAGGTTTTCCAAAAGGGATTGGGCAGGCCGTCAAGGAGGAGACTTTTCCCCTTGTTTCCCCTCCCGATAGGAATTTCAAAAATTCCGTCTAAGCGGATGCCTACACAGAAGGAGGAACTCACATACCGAATTTTCTTTTGGGATATCCTGTAGGGAATTCCAAAAATACAAACTTAGTCGATGTCTACTACAGTGGAGGAATCTTTATACCAAATTTCAACTTCTTACCTCCAGGGGTTTGGGCAGGCACTTTTCCAATTTGTGAGACTGTTTATGGGGAGACTTTTCCACTTTTTGCCCGGTCCGATAAGAATTTCCAAAAATCCCGTCTTAGCGCATGTCTATGCCGAATATCAAGAAACCTTGGTTTAGTGGAGATATCCGTGGGGGGAGGAAAAAAAGTACTTTTTTGAAATTATATTTTTTTAAATGCCCGATTAAAAAAGATGATATGGTCCCATATCTGATTTGATGAAATACAATAACTAATCACATACAATTTAATCCGAAAAATGGTGAATACAATTGTATCTACGTGGATCAAATTGGATTGAATTACTTTAGCTTATATACAATTTAATCCGAATTTTGACCAGACATTATTGTATAAAATAATATCTTAATATTTAAAATTTGATGCAATTAGGTCCAGTTGGATAAACATTTTCGTATTTCTGTTTTTATTAAATATTGTACTGAAAAACAATGGGGGATTCACGTAAGGTTTCGTGTATCATCCCGAGTAAAAAAGTTCTGATATAATCATATATTATTTTATCTAATTGCATATATTAACTTATAGTTACATATGGCCACATATGCTTTTAAATTCAAGCATATATACTTTTATATAGTCATATATTAGATATTTTTTCCTCAAAGGTTTTAATATGGAGACATATGTTATTTTATATTATTACATACTGGCCTACATATAATTGTATGTGCTATATATAAGTACATAAATTAACATATAAAAGATATAATTACATATGCGTTTATATATAATTTAGTATGGCGCTATACATAATAACATAAAACTATATGTGGAGCCATATAAGAAATATTTTATAATTTGTGTTGGTTATGATTATATATTGACGAAAATGAACCCATATATACAATATACAATATGGTTCCATACATACAATATTTCATGATTTCTTTAATATATAACAATGTAACGTTCTTTATAAAAATCATCTGTAATTATATATCATCTCACATAAGCAATTTTTTCAAAGTGATTTTATATAAAAATATACAAGGTCCATATAAAACCGTATTATATTATATGTGGTTCCATGTTAACAATGACTTTGAACTAGTTTTTAGTGTCCGACGGAACAGTTCAGCTGGAAAATATATTTTGTCGGTATTTGGTATTTTCAAGCCTTATGGACAAATTTTGCTTATGAAACAATATTTGTTGGTCCGATTAGAATGCATTTTGAGGGTCAAACTTAAGGAAAATTCCGAAGTTAAGCAACAAATTCACTGTTCGGCCACCGAAAGTTCGGCCAAATTGATAAAAGTGCGGCGGCCGAACAGTTAGCTTTACAGCTAAACTACGGAGTTTTCCTTAAATTTGACACTGAAAATCGAATTAAATCCGCTCAACAAACAATTTAGCAGTATGAAAATTTCTCCACAATGCTTTCAAATAACAGAAAATCGACTAAATGTCACTTTTTGGCCGAACTACTTTGACCGATACTACTAGTTTTAGATTTAATAATTACTAGGGATTGGCGCGTGACTAGAAATGTTCGTGAGTCACGTTATTCACACGTGATCGTGAGTAATAATTACTATACTCAAGTGGTTCGTGCTTGAAAATTTTCAATTACAAATTACTTGTAATTTCTTGAAAATTTTCAATTACGAATTACTTGTAATTTGTAATTGAAAATTTTCAATTACAGTTACATGAAATGTAATTGATTTTTTTTTTAATTTCAATTACATTTATTTGTAATTGTAATTGAAAATTTTCAATTACAAATTACAATAATTGTAATTGAAATCCCTCAGGTCTGATCTCCAGATATTGTATATATTTTTTTATTTAAAAACAATTAACAATTCGATACAATATGATACAATAAGACGTTCTCATTTTTCGGATATAATTATATCTAGTTACATAAATTATTATATATAATTAAATATAACTTCATATGGCTCCATATCATTTTTTTTTACTTGGGATGTGAACTAAGCAAATCTAGTAAGTTTGCGAGTCTTTATGTGAAACTGCATACATAAAAAGTATCTACACATTAATCAGTACTTAAACGAGCTATAGTATAGTTTAGGAATAATCCATAAAAAAATTCTAAACAAAATGAAATTTCAAATAATTTTCCATAAATCATTACTGGATTTTTCACTAAAGGTGAGATTTTCATTTTGAAAGTGAAGTCTTCAAATGAAGCTTTTATTTTTGGGCTTTCACTTAAGAAAAAAATGGGAAAAATGCATTAAAATTGTGATAACAAACTTGACATGAAACGGTTTTTAGTAAAATCAAATGTCATGAAATAATCGTTTAAAAGTGTTTTAAATTTGTAAATATTGAATAAAAAACTAGATTTCACTAATGGGGGAATTATTTATTAGGTTTTTAAGTTATTTATTAAACAATTATAGTCTTTCTATTTGGATTTATAATCTGCAATTTTTTTGTTTTAATTTTCATTTATATTTTATGGTATCCTTCAAGCATATGTATAAATTTGGTGGTACGTCATTCCTAAACCAAAATAATTACTTCGAAGAATTGGCTAACTTTAATTAATATGACCCAATATTGAAATTAAAAATAAAAGAATCTGTTGTTTCGATGTAAATTTATAACGTTTTAAATGAAAATGAATTTTAATTTTAATTTACTAAGATATTAAGAGTGCATTTGAAACAAGACTATAACATAAATTATATAGGGAAAATAAATGTTTCTTTTTTAAATCAATAGACTTGTTTTGTTGCTATACATATATATGTTGTACGAAATCCCATATAAAGTCTGACTGCGTAAGTTAAGTGTTAACTCTTTTAACATAATATTTTCAATGTCGATAATGTATGGGTAACTGTCAGATAATTTCATTCAGATTTTATACAAAAATATTTTGCCGATTTTTCGTGCTCATGTTATTTTTTAAATCACTTAAACTTTATATCAAAATTTGTTTTTGTAAAAGAATATTTTCCAATTAAAAATGGATTGTAATTGACTTCGATAAAATCTTAAATTAAATTTAAATTAAATATGAAACTGGGCTATTTTTGGTCTTACAATTTCAATTCCATGGGCGAGATCTTTTTAAATATGACAACATGTGTAAAATGATATATTTGGATATTGGATTATATAAAATTTGTTCGAAAGACGAAATTTATGTCTCATTATATATAGTGCCATACAAAGCAATATATAACGAGACATAATTGTATTAAATAATATAAAATAATATATAACCCGTTTTACGCGGGTGGTATTTTTTTAAATGGTACTTTTTGGAAAAAACTAAATTTTTTGGAAAAATATACTTTGTTTTTACAAGTACTTTATTTGTACTTTTATTGAAAAAGGTATTTTTTTTCGAAAAATGTATTTTTTTTGGAAACAGGTACTTTTTTTGGAAAAGGAACATTTTTTGAAAAAGGTATTTTTGGAAAAATGTATGTTTTTGGAAAAGGGTACTTTTTTTGGAAAGGTACTTTTTTTGGAAAACTTACATTTTTTTGGAAAAAGGTACTTTTTGGAAAAATGTACTTTTTTTGGAAAAAAGTACTTTTTTTTGGAAAATTGTACCTTTTTTGGAAAAAGGTACTTTTTTTGGAAAAAGGTACTTTTTTTTGGAAAAAGGTACTTTTTTTGGGAAAAGGTACTTTTTTGGAAAAGGTACATTTTTGTCCCCTTTTTGCCCCTCCCGATAAGAATTTCCAAAAATGACGTCTCAACGGACGTCTACACCGGTCGAGGAACCTACATACCAAATTTCAACTTCATAGCTCCAGCAGTTTGAGCAGGCCGTCAAGGGGGAGACTTTTTCCCATTTTGCCCCTCCCTGTAAAAATTTCAAAAAATCCCGTCTTGGTGGATGTCTACGATAGTGGAGGAACCTTTATTTCAACTTCCTACCTCCAGCGGTTTGGGCAGGCCGTCAAGGGGGGCCTTTTTCCCATTTTTAACCCCCATTTTTACAACGTCCCTGTCCATAATTCCAGAAAGTACTTCCCAGAAAAGTTAGCCCATACTCCAAGGAACACATATCTTAAATTTCAGCTTTCTAGCCAAAGGGGTTTTGCAGGCCGCCAAGGGGGAGACTTTTCCCCTTTTTGCCCGTTGCGGTAGGAATTTCCAAAAATCCCGTCTTAGCGGACGTCTACGCCGAAAGAGGAACCTACATACTAAATTTCAACTTCCTAGTTTCAGCGGTTTGGGCTGGGCGATGTTGAGTCAGTCAGTCACGTTATTCTTTTATATGTAGAAAAGATATTGTTCTACCTCAAGTCCAAATCCTAATGATATTGTTATATTCTAATAAATCGGTTGAAAAGTCCGTAAGATAACCGATAAAACAACAATTTTGTTTTTGGCAAAATTCGACTTAATTCATCAACATATTTTCCTTTAGGGGCGATACAATGACTCCAACGCCTTTCTAACATTTCGATGCTGTCGAATGATGTTTCTTTGGCCTTAAAATAGGCCTCTGTTTAGGCAATCACCTCTTCGTTCGACTCTGGAGTGAAGTGGCAGATCCAAGTTTCGTCCATTGTTACATGCCGACGCAAAAAGTCCTTTTTATCTCAGAATCATCGACACGTTGTTGTTTTTGGTAAGCATACGCGGCACACATTTCGAAAACAGCTTTCTCATGGACAATTGTTCGTGCAAAATAAAGCCGACACGTTCCTTCGATATCTTTAAGTTATCAGCTATCTCCTGCAACTTCACGATCTGCCAAAATGATTTTGTGTAATTTGATGTTTTCCGGTACATTTTTAATGTTGCCTAAACCCGAATTAATGCATTTACACTAGACAATTTTCTTCAATTATTAGTTTAAGTCGTTTTAGAAGGATCTTTTAAAATAGTTTAGATAAAATGGGCAAAAGAGAGAGAGAGGCTTTCCTGGTTTTTGTGTTATTATTACTTCTGCAACTTTCCACAGAATTGGCACATATAATAGTTTAAAGCAGGCATTAAAAATTTGGGATATGCTATTTAAACAGTTAAATGGTAGATACCTAAGTACTTCAGCTGTTTTTAAATCGAATCCTGGGCATTTTTTAATTTAAATTTTATTTCTTCCTGCCCAGTCAGAAACCGCCGGTGGTACAAAAAATCAAGCACTGGCATACCACTGGGTAACCACGGTATTAAAAATAAATGACTGGCAGAACACTCATTTGGGACGCTTTGCCAGCGTTTGCAAAAAGCGTTTTACCAGTATTTATTTTACAAAAATTTCGGTGGTTTATAAAAAAACCACTGGCAAAGAATTGGCTTAGAGTGATATGCCAAGGTTTGCAACCAGTGGTTATCCAGTGCTACCTAGTCAATGCTACCAGGCGTACAAAAATCAATTCACTGGAAAACCAATGATTTTATAAAAATGCTGACGCTTCGTTAAAAAATGTTTGTAGTCGGAAGGTTCCGAGTTCAAATCCGGTTGCAAGCAAAAATTTTTTTTTTAATTTAAAATTTTTTTTGTTCTATAAAATCAATTTTTTTGTTTGTGGGAAAGCTCCTTCAAGACCAACTTTTTTTTGCCCTCCCAACACTGGCATACTAGTTACAAAAAATGGTTTGCCAGTACTAGCATTTTGGCATAGCCAGTAGTTGTCCAGCTATTATCACTCATTTATGTGTTTAGCCATTAAATATTATATGTCTCGTTAGCTCAGTGGGTAGAGCAATCGTCTGCCAATCTGACGGCCAGGGTTCAAATCACGGCAGGACCAAAAAAATACATATGAACTTTTTTTTAATTTTATTTTGGAAAATATATTTCCAGACCACCTATTTATTGGTTTTGCCAGTGTTTTGCCAACGTTTAAAAATTTTGTTCCTCCAGTGCTTTTCCGGCGCTTTTTGAACAGCCGGTCCTTTTGTCTAATGATGTTATCATTTTGGGAATGGGAAAGCACTTTTTGCCAGTACTTGTACCACCTGTTAAAGTGCTTTGCCACCGCTTTCCCGTTTGTATTTTTCTGACTGGGTGTACTTCAGTTGGAGTAACTTCAGTTATATTTGTAGTATGTGTCGCATTGCTGTTATTGTATATTACAGCATTAGTTTCATCTAAATTCGTTTTAGAAAATATAGTAGAGAGGTGTTTTGAGAATATGTCAAATTTCGATTACTTGTTTTGTCCCACTGTGCTCCTTCTATTCTAATTAGAGAGTTTCAAACCTTCGGCTTTATAAGTAAGTTCCTTTAGAAGATTACTGAACATCTCATTCTTTAACTTCTTTATTTCAGTACTAAGTTCATGTATGTAGTTTGCTGCCATTTTTTACGTAGTTCACGTCCAAGTGAAATTATTTTCCTGCTATTTTCTGGATATATTTGAACGATGAAGTTTCATCGAGGATTAGGAGTGCTTTTCCAGGCAGATGACTGAATAAGATTTGTAAGGTATTCAACTTCTAGATCCAATTGTTTTTTTTGGTATATGGTTCGTATATAAAATATGTTGGAAATATTTCCAATCCGTATACTTTTTGGTTAAAAATGGCAGATTTTCTTTAACTGGAACAGTTTCGAGTAGGGTTAAGGAAACTAGGGAATGATCTGAATTCAAACCAAATCCGTTCTCTAGTTTAGTAAGGAATTGTGATATTTTCCTTATCAATAATATTTTTTATCGGTACACTCATAAAAAAAGTTAGTACAAAAGTCTGTTAAACGCGTTCTAATTCAGCTGAACAAATTTTTCCTGTCGTTTTCGTTAAAATCCGTTGTTTAGCTAAAGTTGTTAGTTCTCCAATTTCACCATAAAAACATATTTGTGCTGTACTTGAACTAATTTTTCCTCCTGATATTTAGTTATTTTTTTATAAATGATTTTGACAATGTATCAGCTAATATAGATAAATTTGTTGGCAACTTTTTTAATATTTGTGTTTTCAAAAGGAAACGATAGGGGCGCTAGTGTATCATGATGCTTGATGGTTGTGTATTTTAATGTGTGTGATGAGTCATCACTGATGACGCTTACCAATGCAAATAAAAATAATATAATAATATTCGTGAAAAAATGGCAATTTTTTTACGAATGTTGATTTGTGTATGGTAATGCTCGTATTGACATTCGTGCAATTCGTGTTTACAAAATTTTTTGATATTTTTTGTGGCCTACTCAATGTTCCTTAATGTATTCGCCGCTTTAAGGAAGTTCTAGTAAATAAAATAATATGATAAGAGCATATTTTAGTCAGCAAATGAACGTAAAAGAATACGGAGGTATATTGGACATTAACATTTCGCAGATAAAAATTGTATTGAAGAAATAAAATAATGACCCAAGTAAAAAAAAATGATATGGAGCCATATGAAGTTATATTTAATTATATATAGTCTTTTAAATAATTAGGTATAATTATATCCGAAAAATGAGAACATCTTATTGTATCTTATTGTATCGAAATGTATACAATTGTATACAATTTGGTACAATTTGATACAATTTTATGCTATTCGATACAATTGTATCCGAATTTTGTCCTCATCCAATTACATCAAATTATACCTTTTTATATAAAATTATATAAAATGTTATAAAAGTGGACATAGTTTGATACAATTATATCTAAAAATTGAACTTATACTTTAGATCATATTATATATGACCACATCTAACAATATACAAAAATTATTTTTTTTAAATAAAAAAGATATGCAATATCTGGAGATCAGACCTGGGGGATTTCAATTACAATTGCAAATAAATGTAATTGAAATTAAAAAAAAACTCAATTACATTTCATGTAACTGTAATTGAACATTTTCAATTACAAGTAATTGTAATTACAAATTTCAATTACATTTAGAATTAAAGTGTTTTTTGTTAAAATTTTGTAGAAAAAACTGACTGGGATAGGTTGGATAGGCGTGGATAAGTATAAAAAGAATACGTCATGTTGGGCTGACCCCTCACTTGTGCTTTTTCTCATTGTTTCTTTTCCGAAAAAATGTAATTGTAATTTACATTTTTTCAATTACAATTATATGTAATGTATAATTGAAAATTTTCAATTACAAATTACTTGTAATTGTTTTTTTTTTAAATTAAAATTACATGTAATTGTGTAATTGCATATGTAATTGATTTCCAAATATAATGATTAACCCAAAGGTCTGCTGGAGATCCTATAATTTCGATAAATCTTCCATTACTTTTATCCAGATTTACCATGACAGTGCATTAAACATAAACAAAATTTTCTTAATTTTTAGTAATTTTAAAATAAAGTTAACAAGACTGAAATTTTAAAGTTAATAGGATTATGTTATACAACCAAGATATAAGAAAAATAGTAAAAAAGTAGTAAAATATTACAAAATAGTAAAAATGACTAAAAATATATGATGCAAAAAATAAACTCACACACGAATATTGCACGGGTTATATATTCTTATTCCCGCTCACGCACGAATCAAGTACGAATTATATATTCTCAGACTCACGCACGAATCACTTGAGTATAGTAATTATTACTCACGATCACGTGTGAATAACGTGACTCACGAACATTTCTAGTCACGCGCCAATCCCTAGTAATTACTAAATCTAAAACTAGTTCAAAATCATTGTTAACATATTTAGAACCACATATAATATAATACGGTTTTATATGGACCTTATATATTTTTATATAAAATCACTTTGAAATAATTGCTTATATGAAATGATATATAATTATAGATGATGTTATAAAGAACGTTATATTGTTATATATTAAAGAAATCATGAAATATTGTAGATAATGAACCATATTAAGTTATATATGGGTTCTTATTCGTCCATATATAATCATATCTAACACAAATTATGAAATATTTCTTATAAGGCTCCACATATAGTTATGTATAGTGTCATACTAAATTATATATAAACGTATACGTAATTATATCTGTAATATGTTACTTTATGTACTTATATATAGCACATGCAATTATATGTAGGCCAGTATGTAATAATATAAAATCACATATGTCTCCATATTAAAACCTTTGAGGAAAAAATATCTAACATATGACTATATAAAAGTATATCTGCTTGAATTTAAAAGCATATGTGGCCATATGTAACTATAACTTACTATATGCAATTACATAAAATAATATATGGTTATATCAAAACTTTTTTACTCGGGGAGGTATAATATAAACTATATTTATTTACGGGAATACTATTAAATATGTTATTGTTTTTCTTTTATTTCAGCCATTTAACATTTTCATCTAAATTCTACCTGCATGTAGACGAAAAAGGGAACCAAATAATACAACTTCCACTTGGCAAGAAAATAAAAGTGATATTTAGTGCAAATAGTGTTTTTGGATTGTGTAATTTATTCGAAAATAAAATTAACAATATTTACATGCATTTGTTTTTACTCAATTAATAACAAAAAGTGATTGTAATTTTAGCAGCATGTTTTGCTGATTTCAACTGTCCCACTTTCATTTCTATTAAACGAACATTCTTATAAATTACAATGAGTGTTATTTTTGTTCGGTTTAAGATCAAATATTACAAATTCTAAATAGAATTTACAATTTTTTTATTTGACAACCAATAGAGAAAAACTTATGAAAAAAACTTTCCTAGAACTAATGGTTGACAATTAATGCATTTTCAAGTGACACCGCTCACTATCATCAGATTGTCTTTATGGGGTCCTCTCTATATAATAAAAATAAAAAAATTGTAAATTCTATTTAGAATTTGTAATATTTGATCTTAAACCGAACAAAAATAACACTCATTGTAAAACATCTTCAGATCAACTAAAAATCTACAATAAAATTCTTCTAAATTTTTTAATGTTAACTGAATTTTTTACCTGTTTTTAACCAACTAAAATTTAGCAGAATACATGTGCTGATTTCAGCCGCGTAATTAATTTTCATTTCCATTAAACAACATTTCTTTTAAATTATTGTATTTGAACTAGCTTTTTACCTAAAATTTAGCTCACCTAAATTTAGCAGACCATGATTCTCAACATCATTGAAATTTCTGCTGGCGCAAATTTAGTTACTATTTTCTGTTATTTCAGCAGAATTTTTAACTATTTGTACGGGCTTTTTTTATGAGTGTAGGCCAATACGTCGGGCTTCAAGTCGATACTAATTCGCTACCAGTTTGTTTTGCTGCCTTAAGTAGTCGTTTTCTCTTAGTTTATATAAGGCGTGATCCCCAATGAGTACTTTTCACTTGAATGAATTCGTTAGTGGATGAATTTTTTAATTTAATGCTTAATGTTTTGATCAGTGAATTCACTTAAATTCTTTGAATTCATTCACAGGAATTAATTTATAGTTTTTTCTTATTAATGAACTCATTCTTTGAATTAAAATATTTAATTAGATTTTAAGGAATTCATTTCGAAAAAGAATTAATTTTTAAAGTTCTGCTCTATGCGTTCCAAACAAGGTTGGCAATTGTTACATTCATAAAAATGTTATCTGTTTCAAAATCCTTGCAAATATACTTTTAAGTCTTAAAAAATCACATTTTTGTTTTTGATTTTTTTTTTTGGTGTTAATACCCATACGAATGCCTTTACCCAATTCGGTTGCCAACCTTGTTTACAAATATACATTTGTGGTATATTTGTTTAAAATAAATACAAACATCTTATCATTAAACCCATTAACGTATTTAAAAACACAGAAAACTTGGTTTACTCTTTTTTATATTTTCATAAAAAACGTCTTAATTCTTCTTTTAATCTTTTTCTTTTTGGTAAATTCTTTCTCAAGATTATGTGTAAGACCTAATCCTTAACATTGCTATCAACGTACAATTCATGCATTGTATACCATGACAATAAACTCCCTTATGGAATACATATCAGCACAAACTTTTATACATTTTATACAATGTAAAGGAGTTTTTGCAAATGTATTTAAGTCAATAAACTTCTTTACCACCTTTTTGTTTTTTGTTTTTTTTTCTTTTTACATATACGTATACGTATACGTCAGTCCCTTAGAAAATGAAATATATATTAAAAACCGGATTTCTTACCCTTAACGTCGTCGTTTCATTTACAAATTTTTCGTTTGTCTGCAATTATTTTCAAATTTTTGCTGCTCTTTTTGCTACTTACTTGTATACCCTTAGAATGCAATTATGTGTATATTTAAATTCAAATAGCCGCTTGCAAATTTTTCGAAGGAGTATTCAGGCATATAGTAGTACATCTATAATTACGTCACCTTTAGTGTAAACACTAAGTACAACCCACTTTTTTTGTTTAGAGTCCTCCATAAAAACTTGTTTTTATGGATGATAGTTTTTTGCGTTTAAGGGTAATTTCAATTTGTGGTATTTTCAATAATTGAAATGGAAAATATTAGTGAATTTCAAAAGCTATTAAGTGAATTGAATTTAATTATGTACCGAAACTGATATTTTTTATTATTATTATGATTATTATTTTTTTTTGTAAAAGAAGTAGAGAATTGGGGGAAGTCTTATTTGTGACAGTATAACAATTCCTTCACATATTTCAGAAGAAAGTTTTCTATTTGGTTGTCTAATTGTTATTGTTATTTTTCTTTGTAACCTCTTCTAATGTCGTTTCTAACACCGATTATGTTTGTTAGTAATTGCACTGAAAGCAACCGCTTCTATAGTTAAAACGTGGAACCGATAGCCGTAGAATCAGTTCTGAAACTAGTTCTGGAACTGATTCTCAATAAGATATACCTTACATATAAGACCCGTAGAACGGGTTTCTGAACTAGTTCCATGGAATCGTTTGTAGTCAGTCGTGTTGACAACTTAATTCAGGCACGTAACCAGAATTTTTTCAGAGTGGCTTTTTTAATATTTTGAAGTAGCTTAAAATTAAGTTTTAGTATACTCTGAAAATTTCTTAAACTACGTAGGTACCTATATACAAAATACTCCGGTTCTCAATGAATCTATAAACGTTTCAAACCCCACTTATTTTTTATTTGTTTGCAAAATTTTAGATTCTTTTGTAATTCCGTAAAAAATTAAAACAAAAATATCATATGAATTGCCTGTCCCAACAATTAAAATAACACTATAGGACTTTTCATTCCCTAACTTAACTTTTTCGTTTAATTCCCTAAGGAATTAACTTTTTCTTTTAACTCCCTAAGAAATTAACTTTTTCGTTCAACTCCCTAAGGAATTGACTTCGTCATTTCCTAGGGAATTAATTCCTTAACCAAAAGTTGAATTAACTAGAACTGAATGAATTCCTCGACCAAAATTTGAATTAACTAGAATTGAATGAATTCCTTAGTGAATGAATGCATTAAATTTTATGAAGGAATTAGAAAAATATTAATGAATTCCTTTAAGATAAATCGAATAAAAAAACAAATTCATTCAATTCCATAAGTTTGGGCAGGGAGTTCATTCCCAAAATATAAATTCAGTTCAAAAAAATGGAATTAAGAAATTATTCAAAATCAATCAAATCACTTTTAATTACGGTTTATGTCCCGGGACGGGACGGGATTCCCGGGAATCCCGCCCTTTTTTCAATCCCGCAATCGAATTTTGTGCGGGATTTCCCGGGATTTTTTTATTCTTTTACAGAAGTTTTAGCTAGTATATTAAAATTTTTGATGCTTTATTTAAATTAAAAACATGGATTGTTTTAAAAATAAGTTAAATAAAAAATTGTTAAAATTAAAAAATGCGATTTAAAATTTAATAATATAATATATAATATAAAAAAATATTATTTAAACCGAATTTTTTGGGTTTAGTTAAACCGAAAACAAATTTTATTAGACATTATCAAGTTTAAATACCAACAAAAATACTCGTACCTCGGAAATTTAATTTTTTTTAATGATGGTCTTTGTTCAAATAAAACAATATAAATACATATACAACATTCAACATCAGTATTTCGACTCCCAATACCTCAAAAAAATACGGCATTAAAATTAAAAAAATTATATTTTCGTATTTTAAATTGATGTAAGTGTTTTGAGTTTTTATTACTTCAAATATTTTTAAAATTTTATGTTTTTGTTAGATTAAGTATTGTTGACCTTTGGTGTTGTTATATTTGTAGTACTGTTTGGCTTTAGGTCACAAAAATTAAAAAAAATAAAAATCCAAATATTATGTATTTTATTTTTCAATATTTTATTTTTTAATTTTCTTCCGATATTTCGAAGTGCATCGCAAATCATCCTCTGGGATATTTAAAAAATACAATATATTAAACTATATATTTTTGAACGGGACTGAGTTGAAAACTTCTCACTGCACTTAAAGCTTACTATTATTTTTAAAATAATGTATCAGATGCTTTTTCAAATTATTTTGGATTTTTTATATATTAATTTAAAATGCAACAATGAAAATTGAATAATTTTTTTAAGTAGTTGTGCCATAAAAAATTTATATTAAAAAAATACCAATTAAAGTTATAAAACTATTTAAAAATATTTTAGTGTCTATTTTTATAAAATTATTTAGACGATTTGCCTAAAAATTTGAGTGAAAAATACTCACTTTTAAACTTTTTAATAAAAATAGACGAATACTTCTGAAAATCTGCATAGAAACAAAATATCTAGAAATAAAAATTTTTAGATTCCATATTTAATCAAAAAATCGATCTTAGTTCAGACTCTAAAGCTGGTCCGATACAAATTTGCACCCATTAATAATTCCAATATATTCTGAAAGAATTTATGATTCAATTGGTTTAACCGTTTAAACCGCGAATTAATATTTAATTAATGTATTTCTAAGAGTTGTTTTAAAATTAAGACGGCCTTCCATACAAATATATTACCTGCATATTAGTTCGCTATTTAAACTGTTAAACGAATTGATTAAGCCCTTATTTCAGAATATATTAAGTAGATTTTCTCATGACTGCAACCAAAAGATGAAATTTGTCGTAAGTTATTTTAATAAAAATCGAGTTTTTCGAGTAAATATAAGTCGGATATATTCATTTTCTAACGAGCGGGAATTCCCGGGATCCCGGGAAATTCAGAAAAAAATCCCGCTGTCCCGGGAAATGAAAAAGTACGGGAAAAGAAAAACCCTAATTTTAATACACATTTTAATTTAGCGGAATATAAATTTTTGTATAAATGACAAATGTGGCTCTCAGGCTAAAAAGTTGTACCACTTGTTTTTTATGCGCCGATTTGTGTTTATAAAATTGTACCTGTTGTAAGAAGAACACGAAAAACACTGTGCAGGCATTTATGAAAAAAAAAATTTTTAAATCAAAATTTTAAAAACAGTCAGTTTTTAAAGGATTTTTTTAAAACAAAGTTGCGTTTTACTCATTAATAAACATATTTTTTTTACTAAATTCATAATAGTGCTATGTAAAAACATCTCCGAATTTGAAAAATAGCGAACATTTGTTTGGTTGAGAAATACACACAGATTTCTCAAGGTTACCTATATAACATAAGTATGTATATACCATTTGAAAGGCATTAGTTTCTTCTTTCTAAATTCGCTGACAAACTTAAAATTGGTTGGTATTCAACTAAGATACTGGCCTATAAGTGCATAAAGGTAAGAAAACCCATTTTTTACCCGTAACCCAAGATTTTGGAAGTGTTTGGCAAATTGCAAAAACAGATTCTTGTTGTACTCGATAACACTTACCAGCAAAATAGTATCACTCCCCAGACATTTCTACTTAATTTGTTTTTTTTTTTTTGTATAACTGCCCTACGCGGAATGAGTAGTCAACTCAGTCAAGCCCTCCAAGGACCTATCCCGTGACCGGTCAACCGAAGGCATATTACTAAATTAGTACAAATATAAACAAAAGAGAATGAATTAATTTCCTAAGTATTTTCTGATCCGTTATTTTCACTGTTGCTTTTAAAAAACTTGACCGATACCGAAATAAAAGACGAAGTTCGCGGCATATTTTTAAAAATATTTTTTTTACTTATTTTACTCTCTTATTTATTTTTAACTTTATTTTTTTACGATTTGCTTATTTTAGCTCTGATTTCAAATTTCTATAATTTTTTGCTAAGAAATTTTAAGTTTTGTATTTTTAACGTTTTTTTTAATACTAAAGCTGTTTTAGTTTTAACAATTGGTATTTCATTTAACTTTTCATTTTAACTTAAGGGGAATTTTAAACAATTATTTTTAATTTTTGCATTAAAAAATTTAAAAATTGTTTTTTCGGGAATTTTTAAAATTTTTATTTATATTATCAGAGTTTTTGGGGTAATTTTCTAATTTTTAATTGACTTTTTAATTTAATTATGGCCATTGCACAAAAGGACCTATCCCATGACCGGTCAATCGGGGGCATATTCAAGGCACTTCCACTATATTTGTGTGTGTGTTAATGTTGTTTTCTTTTCTTTTTTTTCTTTTTCATTTTTGTTTTGTTTGCTTGTAGTGTTTTTTCTCTTTTTCTCTTTTCTTTTTCTTTTTTATTTGAACAGAAACGAAAAATATACATATAACTTTACTATTAGCCAGCCATCACGCATAAGCAACATCAGCTCGGACGGTAGAGCTTTTGCCTTACAAGCAGAAGGTTGTGTTATCGAGCCCTACTTCGACGCCAAGTAGATTAATTTTAATTCTTAATTTTTTATTAGTTTATTTGAAAAGCTATTTTTAGACACACCATATTACTGTCACAAGGTGACTAAACTGAGGCAATTGGTCATTTCGAATGACAACGCCATGTTAAAGTGACGTGTCTCTTTCAAACAAAAATGCCGATCAAGGACCAGTGTTGCCAGGTTAATTGGGCACAGAATCGTCAAATATGTTTGAAAAAATCGTCAAAATCGTCATTGCGTTTTGAATATCTACAAAATATTGTTACAAATCGTCAAAACTTTTATAATCAAATATTTTTATTATTATAAGCCTAAAATCATAATATAAAATTTAAAAAATCACCCGGTTTTCGGTGTCAGCTGTAATTTAGGGAAAATTCTAAAACTTAAGTTTTTTTATTTGACTGGTTGAAGTTAAGGAAACTTTCAATGTAAATTGATTTTGTAACAAAAATAATTTCTATAGAAATAACGCATGTTTTAGAAAATTTTTATATGTATGTATTGAAAATTTTCCGTATACTGAAATTAATTGTTCGAAAGAAAAAGTTCACTTAAAAAAAATTCGTATCGAAAAAACTAGATTTTAATGTACTTAGTCTAGAGGTATTTCACAGGCACCTAAGTACTAAAGAATTTACACGAAAAGATTCCGATATGAGATATACATCCCTTCGAAAAACACGTTACATTTATTAGAGATTTAGGAAAACTATTTTAAATAAAAATAATTACCATATTCTGTGTTAGTTTTCCTACAAAAAAAAATCAGATTCTAAAATGACTACCTTAAACAAAAATTTTATGATTAATATTTATAAATTACATGAATAAATTTTCAGATTTATTGATTTAGATAATGGAAGAATAACGCATTTTTGAACAATTGTTGCCTTAAATAAAAATTTTATGATAAATATTTATAAATTACCTGCATAAAATTTTATTTCCTATTGAAAAAAATCGTCATTTTGAAGAGGAAAATCGTCAAATCGTCATTTAGCTATTTTCGATAGTAAAAATCGTCAAAATGACGATAAATCTTCAAAACTGGCAACATTGTCAAGGACCTGTCTCTGCCTCCTTGGGACCTATCCCGCGTGTCACTTGGGACCGGTCCCTTTCCCCGTAGGGTGTGTATTACGTCAGTAAAATTTGTCTTTCCAATGGGTTTTAAATACATTTGACTAGATCAAATTTACAAACTGATCTAAAGAAAGTTTTTGGCTATTTTCATTTAACCCAATACTAAAAATCCTCAGTACTTTTACTAATCTTTAGTGTTAATTTTTATAATTACCCAGCCAAAAATCACCAGCGGTACAAAAAATCAAGCACTGGCATACCACTGGTTAACCACGGTGTTGAAAATAAATGACTGGCAGAACACTCTTTTGGTACGCTTTGCCAGCGTTTGCAAAAAGCGTTTTGCCAGTATTTATTTTATAAAAAAACCACTGGCAAAGAATTGGCTTAGAGTGGTATGCCAAGGTTTGCAATCAGTGATTATCCAGTGCTACCTAGCCAATGGTTGCGTTCGGCAGATACAATTTAATAGTCAACAGTTCTACAACAGTTGTACAACTATCTGCTGAACGACCTGATCACTAACCACTCTGTCTGAGCGCTCAGGTAGCGCTGTCATATTTTGGTAGCGTAAAAAATGTTTGCTACTTTTGATCAATAAGTGATACATTTGTTGTTGTTCATTTACAATAAAATTTTTGCCGTTCAGCAGAGTAAGTAATCACAAATCGCTACAAGTCACCTGTATCAGTTTAAGGTTTCTCTGCCGAATACTACCAATGCTACCAGTGGTACAAAAATCAATTTACTGGTAGACCAATAATTTTATAAAAATGCTGACGCTTCGTTAAAAAAGATTTGTAGTCAGAAGGTTCCGAGTTCAAATCCGGTTGCAAGGAAAAAAAAAATTTTTGTATTTTTTTTAATTTAAAATTTTTTTTGTTTTATAAAATCAATTTTTTTCAAGGTTGGTTACCGTTATCGTTATAATACGGTTATCGCAAAAATACCGTTTCAAATTGAATACCGTTACCAATACCTCTAAAAGTTTTTCCAAATACCGTTATCTTTACCGATACCGTTATTTTTAATGGCAGTTACCGGTATTTTACCGGTATTTATTAATTCATATAAAAATGCAAATTTTTTAAACTTTTTTGTAATAATTTTCAGTTTTTTTTGTACAAAAAAATTTATGGATAATAATTTTAGTTATTAAAACTACCAGCATTGAAGATAAAGCTTATAATATGTATTTTTAACACGTAAAGTTTTTTTATGTTAAGTTTTTACTTATTTTTATATATTTTTAACATAATTTATAATACCGGTACATACCGTACGTACGTTACCTTTACCGTTACCGAAACAAATGAAATTTGATACCGTTACCCTTACCGTTATTCGTTTCGGTAATCAACCTTGATTTTTTTGTTTGTGGAAAAGCTCCTTCAAGACCAACTTTTTTCTTGCTCTCCCAATGCTGGCATATTAGTTCCAAAAAACTGTTTGCCAGTGCTAGATTTTATCACAGCCAGTAGTTGTCCAGCTATTATCACTCATTTATGTGTTTAACCATCAAATATTATATGTCTCGTTAGCTTAGTGGGTAGAGCAATCGTCTGCCAATCTGACGGCCTGGGTTCAAATCACGGCAGGACCAAAAAAATACATATGAAATTTTTTTAAATTTTATTTTTGAAAATATATTTCCAGACCATCTATTTATTGGTTTTGGCAGCGTTTTGCCAGTGTTCAAAATTTTTGTTCCTCCAGTGCTTTTCCGGCGCTTTTTGAACAGCCGGTCCTTTTGTCTAATGATGTTATCATTTTGGGAATGGGAAAGCACTTTTTGCCAGTACTTGTACCACCTGTTAAAGTGCTTTGCCACCGCTTTCCCGTTTGTATATTTCTGACTGGGTATTTATGAATAATTTGTTGTAAGCAGAGATATTAATTATAGAGATAGGAAATCAAAACTTACACTACTCACCGGTAGGGGGCGCTGAAATTTAGTATCACTTGAGCAACTATTTAGTATCACTTTAGTATCAGCTGAGCCTATATTTAAAAACTCAAAAATTGCTGAAAACTGCGCAAAATAAGAAAAAAATCAAGCGCAAAATATATCTAAATAATAAAATTTGAGAACTACTTTTTTTCTTTACTTTTTCGTTTGTTATTATTTCAATTTAAATAAAAACAGAAAATTGCCAATATTTTGAGCAAAGTGCCATCTAGTGATAACGATGTCGTCATAACTTTTGTTTTTGGTGATGCGATACCCCTGGTTTTAAGAACCCATTAGTTAATTTTTACATAATTTATTAAAGGTTTTCACAAGGGGTGTGATATTTGTTGTATCGTTGTATCGTCCTAATAAAAAACAGAGTTGTTAAAAATTAAATTGAAAAAATACAACATTTGAGAATAGCACGATACAACATTTTTACGTATGTTTAGTGTCCTATCTTTGAGTGTGCTAACAGATAGAAAACTGAATAGAAAATCGTTGTTAAACACAAATAAAAATTTTAACAACTCTGTTTTTTGTTACGACGATACAACAAATAGCACACCCCTTATGAACAACCTAATTGTTAAAATATTATAAAGGAATTCACAGTTTTAGTGCTAATGTACTATCGTTGTAAAATAGCATAATTTTTGAAGTTTAATCCATAGAAAGTTGTGAAATTTATGATTAATGCTTATAAATGCATAACAATAACATAGAGGATTATTTTACAATATAATGAAAAATATTGAAAATAGGAAATTGAAATAAAACGGAAATCAATTTATTTACAAAATAATTTTTATAACAACAAGTTTTATAAAGTATAAAATGCATAAGAAAATCATGTAGTGGTGGTAATCACTACAAATACTAAAAAATATATAGTCGCTGCGCCTAAGAAAATAGCTATTTATTGAAAAACCTTTTTGTGAGGAGAGCTACAAAATGGGTTTATTTCAGCCTTCCGAGAAAGTTTTTAAAAATTATTTTTTTACACAAATATAACAAAAGCTCCGAACTTTCCATTTACCAAAGAATTACTTTCAAAAAATATAGACAAGGTACAAAATAAAGACTTAATTTAGATGCACCATAGAAAACAAATGGCTCTTTTCTTAGGCTCAGCGACGATATATTATATACACTCTTTTTAAATCGGGTAATTGATGTTGAGAATCAATCAGCTGTGAGCCGCTGCCCGCAATTTCGTATCGGCTTCGTTCTCTGAGCAACAATTTTACGAGTTGGCTTTACGAATTTTGACATACAATTTTCGCCTTGATTCAGTTCTTGTTCTAATTTCGCATATTTCGGTGGTTTTGATGGTATATGTTGGAACTAATTTTATTTAGATTTAGTTTTTCCCCGATATGGAAACAGTTGATAATCTATTGTGCCATTTCTTCCTCCTTTATCAAGTAGGTTTTAAAAATACTGTCTAAATAAAATGAATTGCTGCCTTCCAAACACGTTGAGCTTGCCACAGAAGCGGTTGCATTTGACAAACATCTGTAAACTCCTGCTAGATTTATCCCTTCTCTTGGTGTTGTATTCATGTTTTATGTTGACGAATTTTCCAGGATTATTTCAATGAACTATGACTGCTCAGGCCACTTTTCTTGGCCAGAATTAAGTAAGCAATTCCATACACATTGCTGTAAGCAAGGAATGCTATTTCAATTGAGCAGCAAAATCTGCTGAAATTAGCAGATTTTTTTGCTAAATACTTGTAAGATAAGAACAGCAAAAATAAATTAAAATTACATTTTAGCTAGATTTATGTTAACTTTTAGTTAATTGAAAATGATAATTTATATTGTAGAATCTGCAGAAAATGTTGGTAAATATTAGTGCACTAAAAATAGCATAACAAAAGTGTCATATTTTCAAAATGTTTATTCTTTTTAAGTTACATATATTTAGTTCAATGCAAACAGTAGTCGCTCTTTCTATAGAATATTTGCTAAAAAATAGTAAACTGCTAATTTCAGAAGGTTAGATTTTTATTTGAATATAAAAAATTAAAAAAAAACTGAAAATTTTAAATTTTGATGAATGAGAGTATGTATAGTTGATATTTTGAATTGATAAATGAATTTTCTTCGTTCAATTTGAGATCATATATTAATTATCAAATTCTCTTTTAAATTTAAGACAGAAAAAAAAATTGAAAAAATTCGATAAGGCCAGCAGGATAAAATACGTATTTTCGGGTTCTGCAACAATTTTTTGTGATTTTTTATTCGTCTAATTATTCTATAAAATTTTTCCGATTTTAGTAGATTAATTTGTTATTTTCTGTAAAATAAAATTTAACTCAAATATAACTAAAAATTTTGATATTTAAAAGTTTTATTTTTACTGTTCCTATCTTACTAAAATTTAGCAGAATTAATCTTCTAATTTCAGCAGTTTTCTCCTGGAAAATAATTTTTTACTGATTTTTAGTAATTTTAGCTAATATTTTTACAGACTTTTTCCTTTTAGGGTACATAAATTCTCCTTAGGTAAAACGTTTGGTTTGAAAATTTATTTAAATTTTAGTAAAAGTTCTCACTTAGGCGCTAGAATTTTAATGTATTATAACATATTTGAATTTAAGATTTTGTTTGTTAAATGACCTAAATTGTTCATCATTTTTTTTAAAGCTTTACAGGCACTTAATTTTATAAGGGTCAAATTAAAACATCCCCATAGAAAAATGACCATTACGGTAGAAAGTTGTTAGATAAATACCTATCTTACCATGGATAAAAACATAACCATGATGAAGATGAAATTATGTTAAATTAGTATCATCACAATCATGTAACAACTTTACCAAAAATTAACCAAAAAAATAAAATAACACAGACCCATGTGTGTAATTTCTGTTTATTTTTAAGGGTAAATAAACATTTTTACAAATGAAATAATTTTTAAATCCCAAATAAATGTAAATTGTTTATATAGGATCATCCATTACAGTCATTATGACGAACATAAAAAAGTCAATCTAACAATGAGACCTTTCAAAATGCCTCTTGCAACAGTAAGAAGGTCGTCCGTCTTTGTAGTATATGGAGGCATAAAAAGCAGAAAACGGATAAGGGGCTTTACAAGTCATTCATCATAAAGGTAACAAAACATAGAAATTATATTCCTGGGGTTAACCAAAAGAAACTCTAGTTGTTTACTTCTTCCACAAAATAAAATAAACCGAATGAAGCAAACGAATGCGGATGGAGGGGAGAGGTCATGTGTTGTGTTTATTAATGACCTCAAATATGATGTTTGTATGTTAAATTTAAAGGATCTAAATAGGTCTATTTATACTTGAACGTTTTAAGTGTTTAACAAAAGGTTATGGTTTTAATTCATAAAACTTACCAGACTTGTTTACTTGTCTGAACTGAACCTTTTTTTATGATTTTTTATTTGGTTTGTCGTATTAACTTTCAGTTGACAAAAGTTGACATGTAAGTAAATGTACGAGGAGTATGTTGTAAGTTTGTTTGTCTATGTCCTTTTTCAGCTGATAGTGAACAAGTATGTTTTATAGGCTGGTACTTCAGCTATATTCCTTTTTCTACAAGTTGACCGCAACAAAAGACATGTCACACCATGTTACAACCATAAGATTAAAAACATGAGGGCAGGTGTAGTCTCCAGAGAAAACTTAATGTCGCATATCACGAATAAAAAAGTATAGACATAGACATATAAAACATGGCCAAGTGTTTACATAATCTTCTCATAGAACATAAAATAACAACAAAAAAAGAAAAAGGCTTACAAGGGTGTCAATTTTATAGAACAACATCAACAACAGCATAACTTTGTTAAGCTACTTAACAAATACCACACACTATTTTTTTTAAGGACAACTTAAAAATTGTTTGTACATAGAATAGTTTGGAGAGAAAAAAAACTACGAGCAAAATTACTAACACAGTTGTCAATTTAGATCACCTACGAATATAAAAACATTTAATGGGATAAATTTGGTTTATACTTGATAGAAACTACATATATCCGAAAGATCTTTAAGAAAGATCAGACTAATGTCTCGTATCATAACTGAAAAATTTGATTACCACAACTGTTTTCTCTATGTAACTACACATACGAGCTTGACCAGTGGTCTGTTTCTGTAGCTATAACCTAGTATCTTGACATGCAATAAAATGATAGCAAGCAATTGTCAAAATGAGTTCATCTCAAGTGAAGACCCTCAATTTCAATTTTATTGTAATATCATGATATCGCTGACATGCAAGCGGCTCTTGCAATGATGCCTGTCATGAAATGTCACTTTTCGTTTTAATTTTGTAATAAAAAAACAACAGAAAATTTGTTAAAAAAGAATGGGAAAGTGTTTAATTTTTTATTATTGTAAATAGAAATTAATGTTTGATAAAATTTTGTGCTTTTTGAAGAATTATCTGTGATATGACCATGAAATGGTCAAGTGTTCTCCACCACTTTGCAATTGATATCATTTTGACGTTTCTATGCAATGGTTTTGACATTTTATATCATATAATTTATTACATTTGAAGACACCGGGTTACACAAAAACTGCTGACATTAGATACAAAAGCAATGCACTGGTAAGAGAAAAAGTAATCGCCAGGGATTTTTTTTAGAATCGGTTTCCAAGCAAACCAATTCTGCAACTGGTTCCACCAAGAATTGGTAAAAGACTAGGATATATAATTGCTATCTGATCGCATATTGGATCGGTCATCGGACAAAACACTTCCATAAATGACGTTATGATGCTATGGTGGCAAACGCGAATATAGGGGAATTTTCGTAGAAAAAAAAACTAAAAATGTGAACACAGAGGCGAAAAAAATCTCTAAATTATGAGAAAAAAATATTGATAATACCCAGCAAAAATTTGGAAGCAGTAAAAACGATTACTGCTTCCTTACTGCTACTTCTACCGCTTCTAAAAATGTATAGCTTCGTAAACAGCACTAATGAAAGGCCTAAATAGATTAATTGTTTACATCGCTTTTTGCTGTGCTTTTCAAAAAGGCATGAACTGAGCAATACATTTTGATTGCTTAAATATTTTTGCGGTTCTTTCATCAACATTTTTTAAAATGCGGAAAAAAGTTATTTTAATGAAAACAAGTGGTTTTTCCTTTTGAGAAGGAATGATTTTAAATAGTTGAAAAGCTTTATAATATGCACTTCCGAGAAGGCATGAATTATCGACATTTTAAAAGAAAAACAGGAGCACTAATTAAAAGCGGTGCATTCATGCCTTTTCGGATCTCGAAACAAGTGCTTTCACGCGAGCTAGCTCGAACAAAAATCAGGCATGATATCATCAATAATGCAATCGCTTCACTGCTCAACTTTCCCTGACAAAACTGCTTCCAAGCAAGCAGTACTTTCTGCTGGGTATGTGCCAAAATTGATGTACATGCAAGAGCTGCACTTGCACATGTGCAAAAAATAGCTAACATTAGAAAAAAAATCGGTAATATTAAAAAAAAAAATTTATCAAAATCGCCGAAATTGAAAAAATTGCCAAAATTTTATAAAATTTTTAAAAAAATCGTCAAAATTGAAAAAAATCACCAAAATTGAAAAAAATCGTTAAAATTTGAAAAATCGTCAAAACCTGAAAAAATCTCCAGAATTGAAAAAAATCCATAAAATCGAAAAATAGTCAAAAATTAGAAAAAATCGCCAAAATTTAAAAAATCGTTCAAATTCTGAAATTTTAAAAAAAATTTTAAAAAATAGTCATAATTTAAAGTATCGTCATAATTTGAAAAATCGTCAATAATTCCCCAAAATTGTCAAAAAAAAATCGTTGTAATTTTAAAAATCTTCAAAATTAGAAAAAATCGTCAAAATTTCAGAAAAAACCGCCATAATTGCAAAGTTTCCCAAAATTGAAGAACATCGTCAAAATTTGTAAAAATCGTCAAAAATTACAAAAAATCGCCTAAAATACCAAAATTGAAAAAATAGTAAAAATTTTAAAAAATCTTCAGGGTTTTTAAAAAATCCACAATACTGAAAAAATTGCCAAAATTTATTTCTTGCATTTGTCTTACCGCAGATATATGTATGTATTCCAAAAAAAAATACCTTTCGGTATGGCTTAAATAAAATTCGTCCATATCTCAAAAACTAAAAGAGCTAGAGGAAAAATGTTTGCACTAAAGGTCAAAATCCACCCCAATACTACGATACCGAAACTAAATTTTTACTTGTTGCTAGATTTTTAGATCGCGTTTTTCTCGAAAACTAAGCCTTTAAGAGAGAAAAGGGCATTTATTTGTAATATCGGCTGTATCTTGAAAACTAAATGAGACAAATGAAAGCAGGCAACGGTTTTTGAACAAGGAAAACTAAATACGGGAAACAAATTTTGGTGATTTTTTAAAAGTTTGTAGTTTTTTAAAACCCTGACAATTTTTTCAAATTTTGACGTTTTTTCACCTTTTTTAATTTGAATTCTGGCGATTTTTTCTTATTTTTGACGATGTTTTCCAAATTTCAACGCTTTTCCTAATTTTTGTGGATTTTTCAAAATTTAACGTTTTTTTTCAATTTTGGCAATTCTTTTTTTAATTTTTGGCGATTTTTTAAAATTTTGACGATTTTTTAAATTTTTTCAAATATTAACGATTTTTTCAAATTATAACGATTTTTTTTTAATTCTTTATGATATTTTGCAACTTTTGTAATTTTAAAATTTTGGCGTTTTTTTCTGTTGTAAGTGTGACAATTTTTACAAATTTTGAGGTTTTTTTTAATTTTTGGAATTTTGGCGATTGTTTCTAATTTTTGAAGATTTTTTTATATTTTGACGATTTTGACAATTTTTTCAAATATTGACAAATTTTTCAAGTTGTGACGATTTTTCAAAAAGTTTTAGGATATTTTGCAATTTTGGAAATTTTTAAAATTTTGGCGATTTTTTCTAACTTTTTAAAATATTGGATTTTTTTTTTCAAGGTCGGTGTTTTTTTTTCACTTTTGACAATATTTTTGAATTTTTAGCGAATTTTTCAATTTGGCGATTTTTTAAAATTTCTGCAATTTTTTAACTTTAACGATTTTTTAAAATTTTTAGCGATTTTTTATGATATTTGAAACTTTTTCTTGATGTGTAATATGCAAGTACCAATCTGCACTTGCACAAGTGCATGTGCGAATTAGTATTTGCACTTCGCACATCGAATACTATTCGCACATGCACATTTTGATGTGCGAAGTGCGAATAGCATTAGCACATCTTGATGTGCGAAGTGCAAAATGTTTTCGCGCATGCACATCTCGACGTGCAAAGTGAAAATACAAATTAGTATATGCCCCTGATTTTATCCCGGGCAGTCCCATATTTATTATTCGGAGTATAGATGGTTTATAGGGAATAATAAGTACAGAGTAGGGAATTTTTGAACATTTTGCTCCATCTCGCTTAGTTTCCGAGCTAGAAGGTATTTTATGCTTAGGTATACTGTAAAAAAATATAAAAATATAGCGCCATCTCTACGTGATCTAGCAGAGACACAAAAATATAATCATTTGGAAATAATTGTGGTTTATTTAAATTAGGTGGGAAATTTCTAAAATTAAGAAACACGAATTACTAAAAATTAGCATGCGAAGTTAGATTAAATACTTAGAGAAGAAAGTACACATAAAATAATAAGTCTGCTGGCTGAACAGAAAAATTTGTTATTTTAACAAAATGTATTTCTGTTTTTTGGCTTAAATTAAAATTTGTTGATTTTAAAACAGTTTTTGTTAAATTTACTAAATCTAAATTTAAATAAAAAGAAGTAAAAAAGAACTACAGTTTTATTTTTAATTATACTGAGTTGTAAAATTTCTTAAAATTTATTGTCTCGGGACCCTCCCCGGGCCTAGTCCATATCATCTAAGGGCATGTAAGGGTACTCCACTGGAGCAAACATTTTGTCCGTTTTTTTTATCTCGCTTAGTTTTCGAAATATAAAAATTTCCGAGCATCAAAAGGCCCACCAAGGTCAATTTTTGTGTAGAGATAATCTTTTCACGGGGTATTGAATGATTAGGGGTAGTAGAAATTTTCGTCAATTTTGCTCTATCTCTCTTAGTTTTAAAGATATGGGCCATTTTACAAAATCGGTAGGGAAAGAAATAGCGCCATCTTTAAAAATTTGGATACACTGGTGACAACCAAAATGTTAATCTCGGAGTCACAACTATAGCTTGCTCTTTCAAAAAACAAACGATATGAATTACGAATGTATACAAGTATACAAAATAGCCTATTTTAATTTCAGAGACTCTACAAATTTGTAAGAATCAAGAAAGACTTTTGCCGGACATTGAAATCGTTTTAAATATTACCGCATCATTCTTTAAATGAAATTTTTATGAAATTTCAACTTAGTCTTAGTGGATACAGTAAAATATACCTACACTATATATAATTATAATTTATGTTTCAACAATTTCAAGTTTTCCTTTTTCAGAAAAACGAAATATATAGAAAAATTTACATAAAATTCTTCAATTCAAACAACCCAGCAAAATGTTAGTAATTCCAAATATAACATAGTAACGGGCGTTCTAAGTATATCCTTCCCATTATGGGTACAAATGGGTACACTTTATTTGTTGCATTACCTTTGCATCACCAGTAATGATGACATATTACCACCAATGTTATTGCCATGTTAAAATACTGACATACTTAACCAAATTTATAGTTCTTACTTCTCTCATTTTCTTATTATAAACCCCATTGGTTGGTAATATTACGTTTTGCTGGGATCACACTGTTACAGTCCACGGAAGAGTGCAGTTCTAAAAGAACCTCTTAGATAATTTATGTCTATAATAGTACTTGTATGCAAGTACATGTAAATGTAGTACACTGACTCGTACATATGTTATTACAAGAATTTTAACATTTTATACTAGTATGCCGACATTAAAAAAACACACACCTACAAATAATTGTGTTGATTTATTAAATTCAGTGAAAAGAAAGAATAACAAAAGCTAAAATAGCAATTTATAGCTTCAAACTATGGGCCATGTGTTTAATTTTTTTTTGGCGCTACAGTTATAGAAAAGGGTCTGCACAAATATTTGTTAAAACTACTAAAAATCTGTTAAAAATTACCTTGTAGAAAAAATTGTTGATTTTTTTTTGCTAAATATAAAAAATATTAAATATACAAAATTTTAGTTATAAAGGGTTTTTCAATAAGAGCGATACAAAAGTAAAAAAGTTTAAATAAAACAAAAAACGGTTTTGGATATCAATGAAATTTTTATTCCTGTGAAGGTACGTTCGATGCCATTATTTATGGAAATCGATCTCTTTTGCATGGCCACCACGGTCACGCTTGCAGAAGTCCAGAAGCTGAACCCAATTTTCGACGGTTTTCAAGCATAAATCGGCCGATGCTGCAATTTCACGTTCGATATTCGTACGAAGGTCATCAATCGTCGCTGGCTTGTTGGCATAGAACATAGATTTGACGTAGCCCCACGCTCAATTGTTGATCTGCTAGGACGATTATGACGACCATAAATTGGACGTAGCGCTCTTAACGTTGAGGCCACTGACTCCGAATTTCGGTAGTAAATTTAAATAATTTCGACTCGTTTTTGGCTCGTATATCTTTCCATCATGAAATGGCAAACCCTACTGAAGAAAAATGTCAAAAGAGCGGCAAGAAATATGGCGTCGTTTGCTGTCCCTGTCTTTCTACTTTTGTAGCGTCCCTGTTGAACAACCCTGAATTTGAGATAGATTTTTGTTAATAGAAAATAACAACTTAGCCTGCTTACGTCAGCAAAAAATTTTTCTAAATAATTAGTAGACGGAAAAATCACAATAAATTTGGTAGATTCAAAGTTTTTCCGCTTTTTTTAATGCAAATAAAAAGTCAAGCCTTCCGAAATCAGAAGTATACTATTTTATTTAGCAAATATTTCTGCTGATTTTAGCAGGATAGACTGCTAACTGACTTAATTAAAATTACAAAAATTTTGTAAATATAATAATTTGTATGATGTGTTATTTTATTTCGACCTGTTTGTTTTAATTTATAAACTTAAAAAATTGTTGAGTTCAAGGCCGGTTTAGCTTTTAACATTTGTTTTTAATTTTTTAAATTATAACAGTTTGTCTTTGTTGTTTTTAGTCTACAAATATTTGGCAAGATTTTCTGCAGATTTTACAGTATAATTTGTCATTTTCAATTAAAGTTAACGCAAAGCCCACCCTACACTACTTTTTGCCCACCCCAGAATTTAAAAAAATTTACCTATAATTCTTGTATTTATTATTTTACCCAGCAAAATCTCAGTAATGGGTGCTCATTCCTAATATCTAAATTATAAGCAGTAGAATTAGGGTCTACTGCTTATAATTCGATGTTAAAACTCATTATTTTTGTTCGATAAGGTCGTTTTTGTAAGTAGTTGTCCATATTCGCTGCGTGAAAAAACGCACAAAATATGTGCACCCGCTTACCCGCTACATTACAGAAATATATAATATAAGTGCTTACCAAAATAAATAGTTATTCGTGTGCTTATACGAAGTTAAAGAATAAGTGGTTACAAGTTGTTAAATAATACGACTTATTTATATACTTACTAGTGGTTAAAAAATAAGTAGTTACCAAATTCACATTATCTTTATAAATAAATAAGTAGTCGCGCGTAAGCTAGACTGCTTAAAAAACGGTTCCCTTACCAAAAATAACTAGTAGGGACGCCGAATTATAAGTCAGAAATCGCCAGGGGTGCAAAAAATCAAGCACTGGCATACCACTGGGTAACCACGGTGTTAAAAATAAATGACTGGCAGGACACTCATTTGGGACGCTTTGCCAGCGTTTGCAAAAAGCGTTTTACCAGTATTTGTTTTACAAAAATTTCGGTGGTTTATAAAAAAAACCACTGGCAAAGAATTGGCATAGAGTGTATGCCAAGGTTTGCAACCAGTGGTTATCCCGGTGCTACCTAGCCAATGCTACCAGGCGTACAAAAATCAATTCACTGGTAGACCAATGATTTTATAAAAATGCTGACGCTTCGTTAAAAAATGTTTGTAGTCAGGAGGTTCCGAGTTCAAATCCGGTTGCAAG
Source organism: Leucophora obtusa (assembly GCA_949987735.1). Taxonomy (NCBI): domain Eukaryota; kingdom Metazoa; phylum Arthropoda; class Insecta; order Diptera; family Anthomyiidae; genus Leucophora; species Leucophora obtusa. The sequence goes on along the minus strand of OX465295.1, from coordinate 288,627,945 downwards.
CAAAAAATTTTTTTTGTATTTTTTTTAATTTAAAATTTTATTGTTTTATAAAATCAATTTTTTTGTTTGTGGGAAAGCTCCTTCAAGACCAACTTTTTTTTTGCCCTGCCAACACTGGCATACTAGTTACAAAAAATTGTTTACTAGCATTTTGGCACAGCCAGTAGTTGTCCAGCTATTATCACTCATTTATGTGTTAAGCCATCAAATATTATATGTCTCGTTAGCTCAGTGGGTAGAGCAATCATCTGCAAATCTGACGGCCTGGGTTCAAATCACGGCAGGACCAACAAAAATACATATGAACTTTTTTTAAATTTTATTTTGGAAAATATATTTCCAGACCACCTATTTATTGGTTTTGCCAGCGTTTTGCCAACGTTTAAAAATTTTGTTCCTCCAGTGCTTTTCCGGCGCTTTTTGAACAGCCGGTCCTTTTGTCTAATGATGTTAACATTTTGGGAATGGGAAAGCACTTTTTGCCAGTACTTGTACCACCTGTTGAAGTGCTTTGCCACCGCTTTCCCGTTTGTATTTTTCTGACTGGGTAGAAAAAAATTTTAGTTTTATTATAAAACCACTTATTTGGTAATGAAAGATTTTGCTGGGTAATAGCAAAAAGTGTCACAGTATTATTATTATTTTTAAATGTCAATTAATCCTGTGTTTTTGGTGGGGAAAATGTCTACTGGTTTCCTATGACGATAAATTATTGGAATCTCAGGGTCAGTTTTATAGTCAGAACAAAGATCGATTTTTGTCTTAAATATTTCTTAAATAAAAATGTTGTTAGAAAAATTCTTACTTAAGAAATACTTAAGAAACCACTCTACCTTACCCAGCAAAATATTTCATTACCAAATAAGCGGTTATATAATAGAAATTCATAGCTCCGCAGAACTTATTTTTTGGCGTCTAAACTCATTATTTTTGTTTGGCGTGTTAGTTTTTATAAGTAGTCACGCTTACCCGCTCGCTTACGAAAAAATGAGAAGTAAGTAGTTATAAGATTCTGAATAAAAAGTGGTTACAAACATGCTTACAAAAAGTTGAATTATAAGTGGTTATCCGACTGCTTACTTGATTCTTAAAAATAAGGAGTTACACAAATACTATTAGCTTGAGGAAATACATTCAGAGAAATTAAAGTTTTTGCTAGTGTGTAATTTTAGAACTCGTCATAAAAATTTTAACACAAAACATATTTACAAGTAGGTAATATATATAAATGTATAAAATTTAACTTTTGTAAAAAGTACTTATTTAAAATATTGTGAGTAAGTCATTATTTTATATTTAAAAGCCATGACTACAATAGGCCGTTATTAGGAAGTCATTATTTTATATTACAAAATAATGGAAAAGGTAATGATATGTCATTATTGGTAATGCAGACAGCAATGAGGTGTCATTACCAATATTTTGCTGGGTAGATCTGATTATAAAACTGGCTCTAAGAGTTTGTTTTTAAGAAAAATTATTAGCATCTCAGAGTTATATAAATACCCAGCAAAAATAAAAGGAATGACTTCTGAATTAACCACTTCCTTCATTACATCACAAAGAATTACTCCCTTAGGAATGGGTTTTAAACAACATCTAATGCTACAATAAATATATGCTAGTCAGAAGTTCTTTTTCATGGGTGATAAGAAGTTAATATTTTGTATGGGGGTTGAATAGGAACGTGCTGGCACAGAAATCAGAGGGTCACGGGTTCGAATCCCACCAGGTCGAAAAAAATTTTTTGGAACATTTTTTACACAATTAATAATTTTTTGTAGTTTTCACTGTACAATTTTTATTTTTTTCTATTTTTGTACACCCAAAAATTAATTTTGAAACGATTTAAAATTTTTTTTTTTAATTTTCTATTAATTTTTAATGAAATTTTATGGAAATATAAAAGTTCTAAATAAATATGTAATTCTTCAAATATTTTTGTTAAAATACGAAAAAGGTAAATATTACAATTTTGTTTGTATTTAAAATTGTAATGTAATTTAAAAAATCCAATTTGATAAAATTTTTACTAAATATATTTAGAAACTAAATATAACAGAAACAGAAAAATCCTGTAAACATTTTAGTTAGAACTAGTAAAAATAAGTTAAAAATTACCTTGCAGAAAAAACTATTTTTATCTACTAATACTTATGCTACAAAAATTTTTCCGGCTTTTATCAAGGTAATCGTATTCTGCTAATATCAGCAGTTTTTTTGCAAGGTTATTTTTAATTACATAAGTTTTAGTAGCTTTTTGTCCTATTTTTATAGCTTTATTTCTGAGTGTATTATTTTTATAAAAAAACACTTTAAAAAAATCAACTTTATATATTTTCCAATATGTTATATATTTTTGTTAATAAAATTAGAAAGAAATAAAGATAACAATTTACTGAACAAGACTGCTAAAAGTCAGCTATCAGTTATAACAAGCCATAGCATATGGGGTGAGCGTCTGCTGGAAATGCCATCGAGTGTGGGTTCAAACCCCACACGATGCATGACGATTTGTTTTCAAATTAAAATAAAAACAAGTGAAAAAGAACTTCCTTTTCATTGGTTCAAATATATATAATTTGTTTCAAAAAAGAACACCTTCCCTCCTATGACAAGCCAATGTTAAATTCATAAGTGAAAACCACAAATTTTCACAACTCCCTTTACAACTGTTTTTTATGTTTTTACTACTTCTTTTTCCTCACTTTTTTCCTGGGTATATGCCAATCACATGAACGAGATTACTAATCTTCTCATTTTTGGTTCTTTATTCTATTACCATATAGTGTCAAAAATTACTTTATGTGGTAATAGAATAAAGAACAAAATAAGGAGTTTTATTTTACTCCTTCGTGTGAATGTCCTATCATTCAATAAGCATCTAAAGCCATTTTATAGGTAAATGAAAATGATTTTTAATATGAAAATATTGCAGAATCTTTTCTGATGAGATAAATATCTAAGAGTTAGTTAATAATTAATATCTACACTCATAAAAAAGCCCGTACAAATAGGTTAAAATTGTGCTGGCGCAAATACATGTACACTCTCAGAACAATTCCGTTGTGGCAACTGAATTTTTTGCCAACCGAATTGATTCAGTTGCTGCAACCTCGTAATTCGGTTGCAGCAACCGAATTCGGTTGTGGTAACTGAATGCGATTTCAATTCGGTTGCCACAACTAAATTCGGTTGGGGCAACCGAATTACGAGGTTGCAGCAACTGACACAATTCGGTTGGAAAAAATTCGGTTGTCACAACGGAATTGTTTTGGGAGTGTACTATTTCCTGTTATTTTAGCAGAAAATTAGTTCAATTTAAACAGGACGCATTTAACAGGCTTATTAACTTTTTTTTATGAGTGTATCAAGGAAGTTTCTTCAAACTAAAAACTACTACTTTATTGAAGCAAAAGTTATAAGATGAACATCTTACGGCTTTTGACCACATCGATTATTTAAGTGGTTAAAATATGGGGTTAGAATGGATTCGAAATGGGACCAAAAAAATAAGAAAGTTTGATCTTAGATTTCTTTTCTCTATCAAATATCCAAATTTCATACTAATCTTAGACTATAGCTTGGAATACTTTCCTTGTAAGACGGTTTCTTCAAAAAAATAGATGCACTTTTCAGAGTTTTCTATAAAACAATTATTAAATTATGAACTTTTTTTTTTTAGTGTTTCTAATTTTGTATGAAAAAATTGTAAGTATAATGTCGAAAGAGTTTTTTTAAGATGAATAGTCTGAGAATGGGTAAATAAACAGCCGAAGTTAAATGGGTCCCTTGCCCACCCCAGAAAAATGGTCTAGGTACGTCTATGCTTGTGGATAATAAAACATATAAAGTTATTTTCATAATATTGTATGCTTTATTATTTAGGTACTTGTGGGAAACACAGCTGAGAGTTACCGAACGCGTTACAGGTTCCGTAAATATGAGGATTTCTGCTTTCAGTGACCGCGAACCGTCAGCGTGTGCAAGGGTGAGTCTCGAAGTGTCTTTCAAGTTCTGACTAAATTCCGTGTTGCCAATGATCCTTGGAGCGACGTAGAAGTTCTTGGCACAACTAAATATGCGAAGTTTTGTTTCACCAAGACCTATAAGATGAGTAACCTAAAGACATGTTTCTACAGATGCGTCTCAAATAGGACCCAACAATCCCTGAAACTCGGCAGGTCTTCGTCGGTCTGACGACGCAGATAGCAGCCCCTATACCAGATTAGGAGGTTTTGGGTTGTTACCACACTATCTCCAAAATTAAATATAAATTCACAGTAACGTAATAATAAATTTGGACGATTCTTGCATGTGTGATGTAGGAATGCTAATTAGTGTCAAGACCCGTAATTCCACATTACAAATTCAATTGTTGACAGTCAGAAATAAAAAACAAAATATCTCTATATATAAAAGAATAACGTGACTGACTGACTGACTCAACATCGCCCAGCCCAACCCGCTGAAGCTAGGAAGTTGAAATTTGGTATGTAGGTTCGTTCCTCTTTCGGCGTAGACGTCCGCTAAGACGGGATTTTTGGAAATTCCTACCGGAACGGGCAAAAAGGGGAAAAGTCTCCCCCTTGGCGGCCTGCCAAAACCCCTTTGGCTAGAAAGCTGAAATTTAAGATATGTGTTCCTTGTGGTATGGGCTAACTTTTCTGGAAAGTACTTTCTGGAATTTTGGACAGGGACGTTGTAAAAATGGGGGTTAAAAAGGGGAAAAAGGCCCAACTTGACGGCCTGCCCAAACCGCTGGAGGTAGGAAGTAGAAATTTGGTATAAAGGTTCCTCCACTATCGTAGAGATCCACCAAGACGGGAGTTTTGGAAATTTTTACAGGGACGAGCAAAAGGCCCCCTTGACGGTCTGCTCAAACTGCTGGAGCTATGAAGTTGAAATTTGGTATGTAGGTTCCTAGACCGGTGTAGATGTCCGTTGAGACGGCATTTTTGGAAATTCTTATCGGGAGGGGCAAAAAGGGGACAAAAAAAGAAAAAAGTACCTTTTCCCAAAAAAAGTACCTTTTTCCCAAAAAAGTACCTTTTTCCAAAAAAAGTAACTTTTTCCAAAAAAAGTACCATTTAAAATAATATATAATTTCAAAAAAACTACTTTTTTTCCTCCCCCCACGGATATTTCCACTAAAACAAGGTTTCTTGATATTCGGCATAGACGTGCGCTAAGACGGGATTTTTGGAAATTCCTACCGCTGGAGGTAGGAAGTTGAAATTTGGTATTAAAGTTCCTCCTCTATTGTAGACATCCGCTAAGATGAGATTTTTTGAAATTTCTACAGGTAGGGTCAAAAACAGGCAAAGTCTCCCCCTTAACGGCCTGGCCAAACTGCTGGAACAAGGGATCTTAAATTCGGTATTTGGGTTCCTTCTCCAACGTTGACGTCCCCTAAGATGGTATTTTTGGAAATTCATACCGGGAGGGGTAAAAAGGGAAAAAACTTCCCCCTTGACGGCCTAACCGAACCCTTCGGCTAGAAACCTGTAATATATAATATGTTTTCCTTGGAGTATGGGCTAACTTATCGACAAGGCATTTCTAGGACTTTGGACAGGAACGTGGTAAAAATGGTGGTTCAAAAGGGAAAATTGCCCCCCCCCCCCCTTAACGTCTGCGTCTTTAGCTAAAAACCTAAAACTTAAAGAACAAGTGTATATGAAACACTAAAATTAAGAAACTAAATAGGAAACGAGTGGAATTGAAACACTACACAAGTGAAATGAAATGGATATAAACGTTGAACGAGTGGAATTGAAATTATAGACAATGCAAATGGATTGGAAGAGGGAATTACCTGTTCAAACACTATCCACGGAATATGAAACTTATGTAGCATTGAAACATACTCTCCAAAAAGTTAAACAAATTTTCTAAAAGAGAAAAAACCTTAGAAAAGGAATGGAACTTATATATTCCGATATTTAAACTTCATATAACGAAGCACCGGTGGAAGAAACCGACGCAGTAAATTTTCCAACTGAATTTGTGAATTTACTTCAATTGCTAGGTCTACCTTTACATAAACTGGAATTAAAAAACAAAACTTTAAGACACGCTAACAACGTAGCGGGCTTTGCCCGCTATTTTTAATATTATAAAATGCTTTCCAACCCTGCTTTACGTTATTTATTTTAATTCAAAACACAAATGAACAAAACTACTTAAGGGTCTATCTACCTAAGTTCGCACTTTACCAAATTATCTTAACATACACACGTATATTGCAATTTATTATGGATTCATTTTATTTATTTTAAACCCATTGTTGTGCAGAATTATTTATTTGTGGTGGCTGGGTGAAGGCTTTTATTATAAAAACTGTACTTTAAATAAAAAGCGAATTTAAAAAAAATTGAACCGATCCTATCTTGAATTAATAGGCTTTGCCCTTGGGCATATATGAATCAGCGCACCAAATTTAATTAAAATATCTTCATACTTGCGGCCTCACAGTGGTTCCAAACCAAAAAAAAAAAAATGGTAATAACTATGTATCTTCTAAACTACTGACCCAATCGGAAAAAAATGTTCGCAAGAACTGAAGAGAAAGACCTAGGCTTTTGGAAAATTAGCATTGCTTATCACATGTTTTATCACACGGTGTGCTACAGGGTGTCAAAGTTGACAATCTCGGGTATACAAAAGCTTTATTGTCGTACACCTTTTACAAATGAGATTTTTGCTGATTTTATACTTTTTGTAATCTAGGTTATAAGATAAAGAAACATGCTTCAAGTATCGTAGTAGCTCTTATAGTTTAAAAAATATTTAACTTTGAATTTCAAAATCTTTATTTTTTACCTTGACTTTTTTTGGTTTTTTCACAATAAGTTTTTCATTATCAGAACAACATATTTGAAATTTTGTCGTGTCACTGTCATGACCTTTCTAAATTTGGTAATGAAAGCTGTTTTGAATTATCTGCAGCCGTTTAGCTGTGATAGTTTTTAAAATCAAAACTTTTAAGAGTGTCCTGAAAATGTCATTTTTTTTTGCAAAAAGGGGGGTTACTCCATTCACTTTTATATCCAAGTTTTTAAATGCTTTTTAAAATGTTTGGACATTTTGTAAAAGTATGAGCTTCAGAAATGCTTAATAGTCCAATTTAGAACATTTTTGAGCATGCATCCTTCGCCCAGCATTGGTCGAAAATGATGAATTTTTAAACATAATTTAATGTTTTTGAATGTGGCAAAAAAAGTCACGCAACTTAGATCAATTTTTTTATGATGAATGAGGGGAATTTTTACTTGATCTTTTATTCTGGTAAATGAATGTTTTTTAGTTTGACTCTAGATTATAAATTAATATCACTTTCTGTTTAAATTATTTTCAAATTAAAGAAAGATGATACAATTTTCACATGGAAATTACAAAGAATAAAAATTTTTGAAAGAATTCGAGAAGGCCAGCAAGAGAGAATACGTATTTTCGGCTTTCGCTATAAAGCCATCATCAGTGTCGTTTACCTTCAATGGCAAATTGAAAATATATTTAAACAGAAAGTGATATTAATTTATGATCTAGAGCAGTGGTGTTCAGCCCATAGGACAATTGTCCCTGCTCAATTCACATGTATTCTTACGCTCTTGCTTTTAGTCGTCACTGAAACAGCGATATGCTGATTTTTTTTAATGTACTGAAAAAAAAATTAATAACAATATACGACAAAATTTTTATGATTATAAATGCAGATTAAAGATATTTTATAAATATGTAAAAACCAGAGCTTCGAAAAACTTAATTCAATTTAAGCTTAATTCACTAAAATTAAATTCAGATTTTAAAAAGATTCATGTACCATTCCCTTAAACCATTCGTAAAGAATTCATTCATAAGCTTCATTCCCAAAGCTTTAATATGAATTGAATAAATTCCTAACTTGAATCATTCAAATCGCATGCCCATTCACCATTTTACGAATTGAATGAAGAAATTTTATTACCATTCACTTAGTGCAGTGTAGTATGAAACTAACATATAATCAAATCCAAAGCATACAAGCTGTAACAAAGCATACGATACTATTTATTTCTGTTAGATGAATTTTAAACGTTTTTCATTGTATTATGCTAATATTTCAGCAATTACATACAAATTAAAATTTTTCATTTGATTAAGTGAATGAAAAAAAAATTTTCATTCACTTTTTTATTAAATGAATTCAGGTAAATTGGGTTTCATTCAATTAGAATTCAATGAAAATATAATGAATTTATATAATTTTAAGCTATAGGGAATTAAGCTATCGAATTAATTCCATAAGAATGCTATAGGGAATGAAATTTAACCCAAATTTCATTAATTTCTAAAAAGTGAATGAAAGAATTAAGCCTTTTAAACCTTTGGTAAATACATTGAAACCATTGGTATTGATTTAAAAAATCGAAAACCTTTTGTTTTATATAGAATAAAAGAAGCCACCCTTATGTATGTATGTATTTTTTTCTTTCAAAAATTGTATTTTGTTTATTTTTATTTCTTTAAAACAGTGTAGTATTTATTTATATTTTCCGAAAGTACCTACTTCGTTTTTTACACAAAACATTTTCGTATTTTTAATAAAAAGTAAATGCATACAGATTCTATTAAAGCCCAAATTACTTGAACGTAAATGTAACGCGACGAATCAGCTGATTCAACCTGCTTAATGAGAAACACATAGTGCTGAGTACTAGACGTAAACGAGTAATACCGTGCCGTTCATTTCTGTTGAAAACAGAATTTTTTCTCCGTTTTTACGTGAGAGAGCAAAACAGCTGTTTTTAGTTGCATATCAGTGATGGAATTTGTGGCACAATTTTACAATGTTTGGAACAATCAAAGTTTGATTGGTAGACTGCACATTTTTGTTATTTCCAAATATTCTATAGAAATCCAGTTTACTTAAAAAAGAAATTATTTGGCAAAAACAATAAAAAAATTTTTTTTAATTTTCATACAAAAACTTTTGTTTAAAACGAACACATAAAATATTATATTTGAAAAGTTAACAAATTAAGTAAATAAAAACTAATTTAATGATTGAATAAATCAAATGAGCTAATTCGACTACAAATGATTTTCGATTTAAAATGAAATTGAATCCGATTTTCAGGGATAAAATATAATCCACAATGAATTTTTATGAAAGTTCTTGCTTGTTATTTTATAAAAAAGTGCAAGTTTTGGTACTATTTTTAAACTGGTTGGTACTATTCTGAAAATCAAATTTATCAATCCTTAATAGCACGTTACATATTTTGAGTAACTTAGCAAAAATAAAATACCACGTTACGACTCGTTCTCGTTACATTTACGATCTAGTAACGAGACCTTAACACATTCAACATTTCTTACAGTGCAATTCTCATTTTCTCACCAACACAACTATATTTTTGATTTTGAACACCACTGATCTAGAGTCAAACTAAAAAACATTCATCAATTTTTTTTAATTTTGAACAATAAACAAACATACTCCAAAGGATTTGCCCGCTCGAGAACATCGAGAGGGGAGCAAAGTTTGTGCAAAAGGTCATGTTTTCAAAAGCATTTTTTTCATTTGCAAAAAAATATATAAAAATTATTTATTTTTGTAAAATTTTATCTTTTTTAAATTAAATGGTAACCAATTGTCATACACTAAAAAAAATCGTTTCGTTACTATTAACAGTTATTTTGACATAAAAAGTTAAATTTCTATATAATATTTTGAAATAAAATGGATTGTAATTTTTTTTTTTTTCGTTTTTTACCGGGGTGTTTAATATTTGAAATAGTTTTTAATATTTTTTTTATAAATTAACAAATAAGACTTATTTATCTATTCAACGATATATAAACTGTTTATATAATTTATTCCATCGAGTCAAACTAATGCACTCAAAACAGACATCTCAGGTTAAAATTTAATAGTAGACTGGCACTTATTTGTAACGTTGTTCCGAATCCCGCTGTCCGAGGCTTATTTTGTGAGGTTACTAGAAAGACTATTCCAGAAAAAATTTCAGCTCAGTCGAAGAATTTTTAAGCTATCCCTGGCCCTTCAAAGTTTTGAATGCGATTTACAAGGGGGGAAAATAGCCTTTTTGGCTTATTTTAAAATACTGGCTCTTAAATAACTGTATTTCTGGAAAATGTTAATAGAATCGCAATTTGAACTGAATTACCTTTCATAAAAGGCACAAAAATCCAAAATCGGTTGGAAAATATTGAAGTAATTGTATTTCGCCCAGACCATTGTAGGGTTAAAATGGGATATATTATGAAAATCGCAAAAAATAAAATATTTTTTTCAAAAACTTAAAATGTTATACTCTAGTTTCATTTCTGAGATCTATAAGTATTCAGATATAATTTTTTGCCTCTCTTGAATTATGCTAACCTAGTCCCAGGTATGGCCAAATATGGCATATTTTATTGTAAATTTATCATACTCTAATTTTGAATTTTTTAAAATTTTGTTAAACAATATATAAAAATAAGTGGTTTTTTCTAATACACCTTAAGAATAATCCTACTAAAAATAGTAGTGACGGCGTTTTAAATATGAAAAGTTTAGAGAAAAGTGTGATTTTGGGAATTATCATTAATTTTTGTTTTTTTTAGCGAGCTCTAACAAAATCTCTTTAAATTTTTTACTAATTCAGTTAAAGGATATTGTTTTCTGAAAATTTTGTGAAACTTCGACAACGTTAACCCTTTCCACACCAAGGTCAAAAGTGAAATTTTTAAATTTTGGAGCCTATTGTATTTGATGCCCATTGGTGCATAGCATCCAGAGTAGAGTTTGGTGTTCGGTTTTAACCGAAACCGCGGTTTTTCAAGCCTTAAAACCGAAAACCGACAAAATTAAGTCGGTTTTTAATAAATATTTTAACCAATTAAAATAAATAATTAAATTGCATATTATTGAATCATTAATTTCGAAATGAGCTCAGCTCATATTTTACAAAATTTTGTATTAAATTGTAATGAACATTTTCTCCATTAAATATTACTTTAAAGAATTTTTTGTTTTTTTATTACGGATAGCATAAACCCATTATAATTTTAGAAAAGAATTGCAGCAAATAGTCATGTGGTTTAAGAGATATTGAGTTTATAGTCAGTTCAGATTTTCACCGTGTATTTTTCAAAAACTCGAAATTTATAAAATTGTAACTTTATATCGTTTTGAACAAATTGCTAACATTCAAATTTAAACTCTTTAAAATACAGCTTTAGTTGCCGAAAAAAGAATAAAAAATTTTAATTTATAACGGTTTTCCGCGTTCTTTTTTCCCGGAAAGGTCGCGAAGTGGAATTATTGCATTTATTCGAGTGAGTAATTCTTTCGAATTTTATTAAATACCTTAAGCGTGTTAAATTATTTAATTTTTATACATACTTAATTATTCTAAAACGATTCTATTACTATCACAGGAAAACCGAAAAATAACCGAAACCGCGGTTTTTATAATTTCGAAAAACCGAAACCGCGGTTTTCAAATTCTTCGGTTTTTAGCTAACTCTAATCCAGAGAGTCTCCAGGTATGGTGCTTATAGCACCAGAGTACACATATTTTGTGATTCGTTCACATAAGGTCGAATAGTCTTAACTAATCGCAGTTCTACCCAATCTTTAGCTAACTCAGATACAAGTTCTGAATAAATTAAATAATAATTCCGGATTTCCTAATCGGATATTTTCTTAGTGTTGACCGATTGTGCATACTACAATATTTAGTGAAGGAAAATGTTATTTTAGCGGCCATTAAAATTATGCAAACAATTAAAACAACTTTGTTACCATTTGCAAAGACAATGGAAGTTATATATCAAAATGAAAGAAAGGTAAAACAATTGCATTAGGTAGGGAGCTAAAATGGGGGAGATAAAAAAATAAAACCAACAAACAAACAAACAATAGTCAAGGTAAAAATAAATAAAATTTATAACTTCAAAATAACAAAAATTTACAAGTAATTTATTTTTACAAGATTTTCTTTTGCTGCTGCTTCATTTTAATCCTTTAGTTAATACACAGTGAAAAGGACGATAAAATACAAAATTTGTCATTTGTGTCTTAAGGAATTTATGCTTAAGTGACACATAGAAATCTTTTTCTATTTCGTAATCATTTACAATTTTTGCATTTTTGTTTCATCCCAAAAATTGTTGACAATTGAAGTGAAAATTCACTGTCATTAGCATTGATTAATATATTGTTGGAAATGTTTGTTACTATGTTTAAAAAGAATGATGGACAAAAAATTCGCCATCATCATCTAGGACATGAAGATGAACAGAGAGAGAGTGAAAAAAAAACAATCAATCTTCACGTGGTGTGTCAAGAAAATTTTCAAATACACACACTGTTTATGTTTCATCTCAATGATAATGAAGGTGATGGCAAATGTTAAATTACAGAAGCAGCAGCAGCAGTGGAAAAAGATGTTGAGAAAAAAAACAGATCTTAATTCGCCAAGATTTCCTTGAACTTAATCCAAAGTTACTGTGTTATGTGTCATTAACATTATCTTTATTTAGGTATGTATGGGTATTGTACTCGTATACATTAAACAAAACATTATTGAGTACAAAGTAGCCAACCCAAAAATACTTTAAAAGTACAACAAATAACATCCACCACCAAATGGACTCACAGTGACTGACTTGCTAGATAGATGGCTGGCATAATATAATGGCTAGCATGGAGGCAGCCACAAACAATGACAGTGATTATCATTAGTGATGTGCAAATGATGCTGCATTATAATCTTAAGTTGCTATTGTACATGAACTTTTAAAGGAAAAAGAGAAAAATTGCTACAATTTTTTAGTTTATAGATGGTCAAAAAATGCTTTAATTTATTGTTAGGTAAAATGTAATTTATTTAAAATGTATAAGAAAGTTATGCCAGTTGTCACATATAGACTTAGAAAATGGGTTCGTTTTTCATATCTGACTGTGAATGCATCAACGAATTTACAATATATAGGGTTGTTCAACAGGGACGCTACAAAAGTAGAAAGACAGGGACAGCAAACGACGCCATATTTCTTGCCGCTCTTTTGACATTTCTCTTCAGTAAGGTTTGCCATTTCATGATGGAAAGATATACGAGCCAAAAACGAGTCGAAATTATTTAAATTTACTACCGAAATTCGGAGTCAGTGTCCTCAACGTTAAGAGCGCTACGTCCAATTTATGGTCGTCATAATCGTCCTAGCAGATCAACAATTGAGCGTGGGGCTACGTCAAATCTATGGTCTATGCCAACAAGCCAGCGACGATTGATGAACTTCGTACGAATATCGAACGTGAAATTGCAGCAGTATCGGCCGATTTATGCTTGAAAACCGTCGAAAATTGGGTTCAGCGTCTGGACTTCTGCAAGCGTACCCGTGGTGGCCATGCAAAAGAGATCGATTTTCATACATAATGGCATCGAACGTACTTTCACAGGAATAAAGAATTTCATTGATATCCAAAACCGTTTTTGTTTTATTTAAACTTTTTTACTTTTGTAGCGCTCTTATTGAAAAACCCTTTACAGTGTTGGAAAATATAATAGAAAGGATTCAAGTTTTTTATAATTTTATTCTCGTTGCCTTTATTTTTAAAGATGGTTCACGAGGAGATGGTTCACAAAATTGTACAGAATTTTAACGTAATGTTTGTTTTTTATTTTGTCACTTGTTTTAAGTGGACGTGGCTTTTAACGATAAATTAGCGATATCGTTCTTTTATCAAATTACATAGTAAAATTTAGAGAATACTGATCGGTTTTGTGCAATCTGTATATTTTTGGAAATCCTATAAAATTTTCTTAAGTCTTGCTTTATTTTTATCTACTAATAGTAATGGGAGTACCTTAAATATGACCAAATTTTCATTTGTTTTTAGTGATTTTAAAATAAAGTTCTCAACCCTTAAATTTTACAGTGAATAGTTTTATGTTTTTCTTACCACAATACAATAAAACAAATTAGTCAAGCGTTTTCTAAAATTATAGTAAATGGCATTTTGTATTAAAATTTCAGTGTTGTTAACTTTATTTTAAAATCGCTATAAAAAAACAAAGAAAAATTTGGTCATGTTTAAGGCACTGCCATTTTAAGTCTGGCAACCATTTGTAGATAAAAATAATGCAAGAATTAGGGAAATTTTATAGGATTTCCAAAAATTTACAGCTTGAATAGAAGCGATCAGTATTCGCTAAATTGTACTATGTAATTTGATAAAAGGTCGATATCGATATCGTTGAAAGCTACGCCCACTTAAAACAACCCAATCAGAAATCGCCAGTGGTAGAAAAAAAATTAAGCACTGGCATACCACTGGGTAACCACGGTGTTGAAAATAAATGACTGAGAGAACACTCATTTGGGACGCTTTGCCAGCGTTTGCAAAAAGCGTTTTTCCAGTATTTGTTTTACAGTGGTTTTTCGGTGGTTTATATAAAAAACCACTGGCAAAGAATGGTTTGAGAGTAATGTGCCAAGGTTTGCCACCAGTGGTTATCCAGTGCTACCTAGCCAATGCTACTAGTGGTAAAATAACCAATTCACTAGTAGAGCAATGATTTAAAAAAAATGCTGACGCTTCGTTAAAAAAAGTTTATAGTTCCGAGTTCAAATCCGGTTGCAAGGAAAAAATTTTTTTTGAATTTTTTTTAATTTAAAAATTTTTTTGTTCTATAAAATCAATTTTTTTGTTTGTGGAAAAGCTCCTTTAAGACCAATTTTTTTTGCTCCCCCAACGCTGGCATATTAGTTCCAAAAAAACTGTTTGCCTGTGCTAGCATATTAGCACAGCCAGTAGTTGTCCAGCTATTATCATTTAATACATATGAACTTTTTTTAAATTTTATTTTGGAAAATATATTTCCAGATCACCTATTTTATGGTTTTGTCAGCGTTTTGCCAACGTGCTTTTCCGGCGCTTTTTGAACAGCCGGTCCTTTTGTCTAATGATGTTATCATTTTGGGAATCGGAAATCAATTTTTGCCAGTACTTGTACCACATGTTAAAATGCTTTGCCATCGCTTTCCCGTTTTTATTTTTCTGACTGGGAAGTGACAAAAAAAAGGGTCATGCCTTCAACAGATAACTTTTCACAATATGTCAAATAAGTTTTGGGAGTTTAGCACATTTAATTCCATTAAAAAAAAATTAAACTAAAATTCTGCACATTTTTCTGAACCATCTTCTCTGCTTTCGGGGCGAATTTAGCCTCTATTTTGATCTTTAAAAATAAAGCCAACGAGAATAAAATTTAAAAAAAACTTGAATCGTTTCTATTATATTTTCCACGACTGTATATACTTAGTATTCACTAAGAAAACATATTAGTGCTGCCAAAAAAAAATATTTTTTATATATTTTTAGATATGATCACATATAATATGACAAAAATAATAAGGTCAATATTTAGATATAATTATATCAAACTATGTCGACTTTTATAATATTTTATGTAATTTTATAAAAAAAGGTATAATTTAATGAAATTGGATAAGGACAAAATGCGGATACAATTGTATCCAATTGTTAAAATTTTATCAAATTTTATATAATTGTATACACTTCGATAAGATACGACGTTTTCATTTTTCGGATATATTTAATTATAATATTATATTATAAAAGATTGTATATAATTACACTGTGAGACAAACTACTACAAACTACCGGGTTATATCGGGTTATATCGGTAAAAAAGAAGTTATACGTGTCCCGGCGTTTCGCTGGGTCACCCCTAGGAATCGAGATATATCGATTTGACCTTTGGTGGTCTTTTTTTTGACATAACTCGAGAACCACTAGTCCGATTTTTCTATATACTCAACAGTTTTGCCGGTAAAAATAAATGTATGAAGAAAAAAATATTTTTTGCCTAAAATATTAAAAAAAAGTAATAAACAAAAGGTTATTGATTTTTATGGTAGCGGTAACAAACATTTATTTTTACCGGCAAAACTGTTGAGTATATAGAAAAACGTTATATGAACAGATTAAAGGAATTGTAATTTTTAATTTTTTTTTAAAATTGTTTGAGCAAAATCGGACTAGTGGTTCTCGAGTTATGTCAAAAAAAGATATATCTCGATTCCTAGGGGTGACCCAGCGAAACACCGGGACACGTATAACTTGTTTTTGACCGATATAACATTTCCCGTTGGTTTCATCCCATCTAGATTTTGTCTGTCGCATAGTGTTATATGTAACTCCCTATCCATTTAATTTTTTTTTTACTTGGGATAAACTAAGATCTTATATCTCAAAATTAACAGATCCAATGATATCTTAGTTTATATTTGGGGATAAACGTAGATCTAATTTGATATGAAAGATCTGTGTTTAGTATTGTATTTTCTATACATTTTTAATACAAAAGCTTTTGTGGGATATTGAGCTTATTTATTTAACCCTTTATTACTTTACATACAGCAGTACAACACACACACCTATACAAACGCTAGTGCGCAACTCACTATACAAGGCTAATATGCAATTGACTACACAATCGCTAATTCACGACTACCTTATTTAACGTCAAGTGGCAGCCTTATATAGTTTAACGGCCGTGGTTGTAGAACATACTAGGAAATTCCAGTGCTAATAAAATTGTAACACTTATGTTATTTATAAATTATACTTAAATTTGTTGCTGCCAGATTGACAGGTTTTGAAAATCGCATTTCTCGGGATATTTTTTACTAAGATTCCAAAATTTTCTACACTAGAGTAATCCAATTTAGTAACAGTATCAAAAAGTTAATTGAAAATAAATTGCCGCATTCCATTCAATTATAAAATTTTTATTTATCATGCCCAGGTAGAAATAATGTATGGCGACAAAAAAGAAGCACTGGCAATGCATAAGTTGACAGCGGTCTTACAAAAAGAAGTATTGGCAAACCACTAAATTTGGACGCTTTACAAATGCTTGAAAAGGGTGACTTCCCAGCGCTTATTTTCCTAAAAATTATTATGTTGAATTTTGTGTTTCTTAATGCTTTGCAAAACATTACTCAATAATTTGCAAAGCATTAAATGGAACAGCATTCTCATTTGGGTGTTAGGAAAATATTTTTTTTATTGAGCGTTGGGAAAGTATTCGATTTTTATGTTTCTGGGTGCTTTCCCAGGTCTAAAGTAAAGTGTTGGCACCACCGTGGAACGGTGTTATAATTTGGGCATTGGGAAAGCACAGATAATAAGCACTCAAACCACCCATTTCGGTGCTTTGCCAGTGCTGGCCCATTTGTAATTTTCTACCTGGGTGGTTTTAAAAAAGGTCAAGAACATGATTTTTTAAATTTTAATCTTGTATTTAGCAAAAGCTGACTTGATAGATACTTTTGCACACCAGATTCGTTCTTAGCATTAAAAAGTTAATCGAAAATAACTTTTTACTTTCGTTGGTGTTCAAAATTTTTAAAATTGTTATATTGCTAAAAGTAAGCAATACTAACTACTTGGTAAGTATTTAATAAATTCTATAATTTGAAAGACCAAAACAAATAAAAAAATACTCTTTAAACAACTCTTTTTCTTATGATGTGTCATTTCTATGACACCATCATAACTAACTATATTATCAAGTCATTCCTAATAAAAGACAACCATAACAATAGATACAATAGTCTTTGAAACGTGACTTTCCATCAAAACAACAATAAAATTCTAGACAAGGAATTAAAAAAAAAAATATTAATGTGAGTCTACTAGGCGTTGATGCCAATCAAAAACATTCCACCAATGTCTTTATGTTGTACTTGTAACCAAAAAAAATGATTTATGATCTTTAAAGATTTGAAAGATACATATTTAGTTTTATATTTTGCAGCTATTTATCTTTAATAAGTCTTTAATTTTTATAACAAGTTTCAAAGATACGACATATTAAAAAGAAAGGAGTCTTTAAAACTGTAATTTTAATTGTTTCGTATTAAATTGACATTTACTTAACATCCACCATCCTGAACCCCGTTTTGGCCCCCTTTAAACTTTTTTCTTTTACTTGCTCATAAGCAAAAGAATGTTGTTGTTCCAGACACAATATTAATTTATGACCTTTTTTTTTGGAGTGACACACGTTTTCTTGTGGTATCAACAAGAATTTGGTTGCTTTACTTATTTTATTTTTATTTTTTTGGCAAAGTTCATGTTCATGTTTCACTTACATAT
The DNA here is from genome assembly GCA_949987735.1 of Leucophora obtusa. Lineage (NCBI taxonomy): Eukaryota > Metazoa > Arthropoda > Insecta > Diptera > Anthomyiidae > Leucophora > Leucophora obtusa. Next base: position 288,609,758 of record OX465295.1, on the reverse strand, counting down.
GCTTATCATATGAAGGATGTTTCTGAATGGTGGGTATACTTATATGGAAGAGAATTCCTCTGGTTGAGAACACATTTTTTTCTGTAAAGTTGGCAAAATTTTACGCCTTTCACATTGACATTTGTTGGTTTCTTTATGGAATACCATTTGTTGTTTTGACAAATAAACATGTGTTTATTGTAAACAATTTTGCTGATTTTTCTTCTTCGGTGTTTCCCTATTGATTTATAGCGATTTAAATACTTGCTTCAATATACAACATTTGTATTTAGATATATGTTAAATTAAAATTTTATTAAGCGTGTAATTTGTAAAAGAATTTGCATTGAAACACTTTCTGTTAAGTTATCATCTTCAGAAGCTTTATATGAAAAACTTAAAAACTTTAATGTAAATGAAGTTATAACATTTTATAGTATTAAGCTAAGATGGGAAACTCAAAATATTCCAGCAACATTTTTTAGAACCGGTTATCCTTGAATATTCTCCATAAAATCCTTCCTTTACCACTAGTTCCATTGAATATATTGTGGAACTGATTTGTGGGAGTCAAAGTTTAATGTTCACTGTCCCAGAGCGAGTGCTATAAACTCGAACTGGTTCTTTAACAACTATTCCACGTTTTTAGGAAACCTATTGCTAATAGGACAAACTCCATACAAAAATAAGCGTTTGTAGAACATACCTTAGAAGATATGCAACTACAGTATAACTTGTTCTGCAACCTTTTGTTTGGATTTCAATTTTTTACTGGATTAAGTCAGAAAGTTTAATGTACGGTATGGGACATTTTTATTAATTCTTTTTATTAGAAAGGAGTTGATTTATAGCTGGTTTTACCAAATCAGACAGTTCATATACGAAAGTACAAAATTCTCGTCCCGTTGATTTTTTGTACCTTATGTAATGTCTCGGTTTGAGTAAGAAAGTTATCATTTTCTTATTGCGGACAACTGAAGAGTAGAGTGATGTCTACGAAACAATTGTATTGTCTATCATGAAAATGGTTGATCATTAGATTTTTATTTGATTTTGAAACAACAAATAAAAATCTAATATGACAATATCATATTAGAATTTGGACTTGAGGTGGAAGAATATTCTAACTAAATATATGAGAAGGTGAAATGTTAAGTTTTATGGTTAAATTTTAATAAATATTAAGAAGTTGTTTCAATAAATATGCATAACATGAAAAATATTGTCAAATCTATTAATGAACATGATTTTAATAACATTTTTATTGTTAATTTTAGATTTTTGCAAATCTCAGATGCAGATGTTGCTTTGAGAATTGGCAAATTTTCGAATTCTTTCAAATATGATGTTCGCACCGCGAGCAAACGTACCACCGGTCCATCACTGGTATTTATAAACGCGCCCTCTCTAGATGTCATCAACCAACTTCTCTTCAGTTTTTGCATCTTTTAATATACGATCAATCTCCGAACCATCAACAGCTAAGTTAAGTCGTGATTTTTATTATAAAAATTAAAGTTTTGTGCCACAAATTCCTTAAAACCTAAGTACCCAAGTAAAAAAGTTTTGATATAGTCATATATTATCATATAACATATTGTATAATTATATTTTAAAACATATATACCAACGGTGGGCAAATAAGGCCCTTTGCTGATTTTTGTGCGGCCCTTGTTGAAATTCATATTTAGTTTTTTTTTATTAAAAAATTTTTTTTAATATTTCATTTCGCAATTTTTTTTAAGTTTTTTATTTCGAATAATTTTAGATAAAAATTAGAGCCAATTTTATAGTCGCAACTAAGATCGATTTGAAAATTGCTTACTTAAAAGATATTAAAGGAACAATCGATCTTACCCTTATGGCTATTTTAGTTAGAAAATTGTTACTGAAGTAACAATTACTTAAGTAACAATTTTCTGAAATTCAGAAGTATTTAAAACAAAAGTAGATCTTAGTTCGGACTATAAAACTGGCCCTTAATTCTTTACAAAATAAATTCAACTTCTTTTACAAAACACGTCGACATTCAGAAATACATGACAAACTATCATTTCATAAATATAAAAAAGATATTTTGCATTAAAAAAAAAACTATCATATTTGTCAAGTTTTATTTTTGTTTTTCATCACATTTATGAAACTTTTTATAAATATGACGGAGGTTTTTGTTCCAGTGATACTAATATTCAGTAAAATTTGTAGCTAATTTTAGCAAATAATTTTTAAATTACAGTTTACAACACTTTTATTAAAAATTAGGAGCGATTAATGATTTTGTCTATTAATTTCATTATACTGCAAATCGGTATTCTTGAGTTGCTAAAATTAGCAAAATATACCGGAGGGGGCAAAATAGTTAAATATCCATTACAGACTTTTTTGTTGAGTGGGCGAGGCGAGTTTTATAATCAAAACCAAGCACGAGTTTAAACTTAAATTTTACTTTAGTGAGAAATTTTGTATGAAAATTTATTACTCAAGTAAAGGTTTATTAAAATTCGTGTTTAGCGCATTGGTCTGTGTTCAAAAGTCGGCGTTTTAATTTATCAATAGCACATAAGTTACTGACTAAAACTTTAAGTTTGTAATCATCGTCTAAATTAACCTTTTAGTGTGGAACAAAATTATTAAATAAAAATTCGAATCCAGGCCGCTATAAATTTTTATATATGTTTTTGTTGGCGGAATAATATTCTGTTTCTTATATGTTACTAATTGAGTTTTGAAATTCACCGGTTCAGCGACACCGCGGATCAGTGTAAAAACTATAAAAAGTGTTACAATAATGTTTAATTCTACTTATGTTATGTAATTCAAAAATACCAAAACAGAGTTTGAAAAAGGTGAGTTTGAAATGAGTTCTTGTGGAGCAGTTTTGGAATAGATGGAGTTGAAAACAGTTTTTGTTTTACAAAAAAATAAAAAAAAAAACATTAGTTCCTTCCGCTTTCATTTTACTTAAAGATTTGTAGTTTTTTTTTTCTTTTATTGTATGGTGCGGCCCTTTATAATTTATGAAAAACCACAATATGGCCCTCGCGGACAAATCCGTGCCCACCCTTGATATATACTAAGATATAATTATATAAAATTTTACGAAATTGTATCCTAAATACAATCGGATAAAAAATGTGGTAACTAGAGGTAAAAGTATACATATAAGTAAAATTATTTTCTGCTTGTTATTTTCTGATCATTTAATCATCATTTCATCATCAAGCAGAAAATAATTTTACTTATATACTTTTACCTCTAGTTGCCACATTTTTTATGCGATTTTTATAAGTAATAACTTTCTGGAAAGGTTGTAATGTTATATTGTTTACAACTTCATTAGATGTTTCAAAAAGCCACCGCAAGATGGCGCTAATCTAGCATTTATTAGAAAATTGTAAAAAAACGCATCGAAAATGATTTTTGTAATGTCGTAGTGGAACTTTTTTCCCCATGCCAAAAGCGAAAAATCGATGGCACAATATCAAAAAAATATTTGTCAATACAAATCGGCCCACCCTAATACATATGCCTCATATAATTATGTCTAATTGTATCGAATTATATACCATTATATCTAGTCGGATATGATTATATTATATTTGATACATTTGGGTGAGGACAAAATCCGGATTAAATTCTATCAATCCATATCTTATTCCATTAAATTAGATCTAATGTGATCATAATATGATCTAATTTGATACAATTAGATGTTCTCATTTTTCGGATATAATTATATATTTCAAAAGTCATTTAATTTTTTTTAGTAGGGTATTTAATTTTTAAATATTAAATAAAAGATATTGTAAAATTTAAGTGATAAACCCAAAGTGAACCAAAACTAAAACGGTTAAACAGAACCAAACCAAACTCGAGTGTTTATGTTAAAACCATCTAAAATCTGTTAAATTTATATAAGGAGTGAGATCATAAAAATGATAACACACATTTTTGCCTATTACTTTGGTTTAAAGCTTCTCATATTCTTTTTCGGCAATTTACATTTTAAAAATATGTCAGTTAATAAATTAATTTACATCATGAGTTTTAATTTGCAATTTTTTACACAGTGGACGATGAAAGAAAAGTGCGTTCAAAAATAATTAAATATTTTCAACAAATCCAAACATGGACATACAAAAAAATTGCAAAAGAGACTAATGTATGCCGCCAAACAGTTTTAAAAGTGGTAAAAAGGTATCTGGAACACCTAACAATTGAAAGAAAGCCGGGAACAGGAACAACGACGGGTTATCGTAACATTGTTAAGGCATATAAAGTTAAAAGCATCCTTAAGAGAGCTGCTAACACATCTGGCAGAAAAACAGCTCGGTTAGTCCAATGCTCGGAGTTTTTTGTACGTAAAGTGAAACGTAAGGCGGGACTAAAGTCCTACAAAGTTCAAAAAATTCCCCATAGAAACGCTTTTAAAAATTTGGAGGCCAAAACCAGAGCTCGAAAATTGAAATCAAATTTTATACAAAAATACAACTGTTGTGTAATGGACGACGAAACTTATGTCCTGGCTGATTTTTCGCAGCTCCCTGGTCAAGAATTTTATGTTTCCGATGTTCGAGGAAATGTTGCGGAAAAATTAAGGTCAAAAAAGCAAACAAAATTCCCTAAAAAAGCCCTAGTATGGCAAGCCATATGTAGCTGCGGCCAAAGAAGCCAGTCATTTGTGACATCTGGCTCTATAAACATCGAAATTTATATCAAGAAGTGTTTGCAGAAGAGTCTTCTCCCATTTTTGAGTCAGCACAATGTATCCACTTACTTTTGGCCCGATTTAGCATCTTGTCACTACAGCAAGAAAGCGCTGGAGTGGTAAAGGGTTTTTCAATAAGAGAGCTACAAAAGTAAAAAAGTTTAAATAAAACAAAAACGGTTTTGGATATCAATGAAATTCTTTATTCCTGTGAAAGTACGTTCGATGCCATTATGTATGGAAATCGATCTCTTTTGCATGGCCACCACGGGCACGCTTGCAGAAGTCCAGAACTGAACCCAATTTTCGACGGGTTTCAAGCATAAATCGGCCGATACTGCTGCAATTTCAGGTTCGATATTCGTACGAAGTTCATCAATCGTCGCTGGCTTGTTGGCATAGACCATAGATTTGACGTAGCCCCACGCTCAATTGTGGATCTGCTAGGACGATTATGACGACCATAAATTGATAGTAGCGCTCTTAACGTTGAGGCCACTGACTCCGAATTTCGGTAGTAAATTTTAATAATTTCGACTCGTTGTTGGCTCGCATATCTTTCCATCATGAAATGGCAAACCTTACTGAAGAGAAATGTCTAGTCTTTCTACTTTTGTAGCGTCCCTGTTGAACAACCCTTTATAATGATAATAATGTGGTTTTTGTACCAAGAGAGGCAAATCCACCAAACTGCCCGGAGCTCAGGCCATTGGAGAGATATTAGGCTCTTGTCAAAAGAGAATTAAAGGGCACAAAAAAGGTCTCCCAAGGTGACAGAAACTACCATAAAAGCCTTAATGGGAGGGTTTCCGGAAAATATGGATAACTTTGTTCGTAGTGGTTAGAATTCCATGTGTTTTTTTTTGTTTGATTTAGTATTAAATTTCATTTAACAAAAATTTGGTTGAAGTCTTAAAATTCAGTTGTTTGTTTTTTATTTAACTTTATGTGTGTTAACATTTTTATGATCTCACTCCTTATATCAATATAAAGAAAAACCCAAAAGGGAAATTTTAGATTAAATTTTCGAATTGTAAATATCGAATACTTCCCTTAAAAATATAAATTTAAAATACAAATTTGAATTGATAAAAAGGTTAATAAAAATCTTTTATAACATTTGAAAGAAAAATCCTGTCATCTTTTTTTTTTTTTTATATACAAGAATATTCCCGCAAAAAAGGTTTGTAAAACCCACGGCACTCGCCGCAATTTTACTCCGAATTATACGTATGATAATTATTGATTTCCCATCAAAAAAAGCCATTACAAAAAAGTTATTTTAAAAGCACTCCGAATAGCATCAACTAATTGCTAAGCAGTTACGATTTAACACTGATTTATTTTACAGGTGATGTCCCAGGTTCTCAGTAGTTTAATTTGAGTATTTTGTTAGTAATTTAAAAGTGATGTACATTAGACCGGTCTTTATTTTTATTTTTTCAAATTTGTATCACGGCAAGCACTAAAAACATTTCATTTGGTCTCAAAAACACCACACAAAAAATTTGACCACGATTGGACAATTTTTAACCGTGCCTCAAACCACTTTTTATTTTCCCTTGACTGCTCGACGTAAAGGAGTGTTTCATAAAGTATATCATAAAAACATAGAGTAACCTGATGTTGCAAAAATCCATCGTTGCTTAGCATAGGGATTTTATGACATGTATTAGATTTGCATTTATTGAGTCACACAATTCTTATGCTCTTCAGAGTTGCCAATTTAGCTATTTTCTCATCAAATCTGGCGATATTTCAACTCCCAATTTTTTAAAATCGGTAGCCAACGACACCAATTCTGCAACTGATTCTAATGCAACCGATTCCATGGAACCGCTCCCGGGATAAGTTCCACGGAAAACATATGGAAGGTATTACCGACGTAGAACCAGTTCTTGAACCAGTTTCAGCACTGATTCTAGGGCAACCGGTTCCACTTTGGAGCTATATAAGTGGTTGCTTTTGGGACAATTTCAAACAAAAATAATCGGTGTTACAATTGACAGTAGAAGAAGTTATAAAGGAAAAGTAGCTATTTTACAACCGATTTTTTGGAACAGAAAATTTTCCTGGGTTTTAGCGGGATAAGATATGATTTAGCTATTAGCGGGAAACCCAGGAATTTCAGTCAGTCTTGACGTTTTCTTAGCATTTTTTTACATTTATTTCTTCGACAGAATTTTTGTGTCATTATTATTCACCGATTTATCGCAAAATTCTTATATAAAACTTAAAAAGTTCGAAAAATTTGGAGATGTATAGATAATTTTTTAAGAAAATTTTAAAAAGTTCAAAAAATATAGCTATTTTTGGGAAATTTTTCAACAGAACCTGAAAAGTTCATAAAATTTAGCGATTTATTGCAAAATTTTTTAAGTTTTTTATAATTTAGCTATTTCGTAGTGATTTTTTAGTTTGATTTAGCGATATTTTTTATGAAAAAAGTTGGCAACAGTGATTCTCTTTCATTTAGTCGTCGATGCGATAGCAACGAGTGTACATGTTTAGCGGGTGCCATAATGTTTTTATTTTTGCAAGTTCACACTCAAAAAATATTGTATGACATCAAAAGCCAAACTGCGTACAAAAGAAACTTAAATATTATAAAAAGAAAAAAATAAAAAAAGTGTATTTAAAAAATCAAAAAACCAAACTGCGTAGAAAATGAACTTTAAACAAAATATCGAAAACCAATCTGTGTAAAAAATTAACTTAAAAAAAAATAAAAAGAAAAAATTAAAGAAATTTTAAAAATTAAAAATCCGAAGCAATGGCAACCAAAAGACTTCGATCGGATGATGATATCATGTTAATAGGCTCAATTGATCATCAAATTAGTGGTGCTAAATTACCATCAAGAAAACAAGTGCTACAAGTATTATTTTATAATTTACGAATAGTTGGGTTAAATTTTAGAGGAAGTACTAGATTAGTTCTTGCTGAGGTTAGCACATTTTGGAAAAAGCACGAATTCCAACACACCACGAAAAACACGCCATTGAGCAACTGGAAAAATTATACAATGAGTGGAGATCTATCACAAAAAATCATGGTCGTATAACTGAAACTCAAAACAAGAACGAAACTGAATAATTCTATGTCAATTACCCTGATTAAATTTTTTTAAAACATGACTCATGGTATTTTCAGAAAATGAAAGCGTACTAAGATTTAATTTTTTTTCATGTTTTTTTTTTCATTTTAACAAATAAAGGTAAGAAAAGGAAAGCATCGACATTTTATAACTCTACAGTAATGAGACCATCATTATAGATTTGTCCAAGCCGCAGATTTATGATTGGAATTTTAGCTTTGAATTCATTAAAGAATCCGGGAACGGCGGAATCGTTGGAGAACAGTTTTTCCCAGACATATTTCGGAGGCGAATACCATGTCGTTTATGTTTATGCTAATATTTGTACATAATACCAAAGAATGTTGGACCTAGATCTATCTTTTAATATACCGATTGACTCAGAATCTGTCCGTCTGTATGTTCGTCCGCCTATCTCTCTGTCCATGTATTTTTGTGCCCACGATACAATTCGTAAATATTAAGATATTTTAATGAAATTTGATAGACCAACTTATATCAGCCCAAGGACGAAGCCTTTGTATTTTGGTCAAAAGCGGTAGACCTAGTGGCCATATAAAGTATCCCCCAAAATTGGCTTGTTCGCTTGCTATAGGTCCCAAATACGAAGATATTTTAACGAATTTTTTACACTGATTCATATGGGCCTATGGGCGAAGCCTATTAATTTTGATAAAAATCGGTTAATGTTAAGACTTGTGCGCGCATAAAGATCCCCCAAAAAGCTGGCATATTAGATGTTCTTCGATAAATGAGTTTTATTTCACTCAAAACTTACTAAAAACTTGAAATTTATTTAAGATTTTTTAAAAAGAAAAAAACAGTTATTTTGCAGAGCTACATTTATTGCGAAATTTTTATAACAAACATAGGGAATTTTCAAAATGGCTTTTGCCATTACTGGTTCACAAGCTACAGGTCGTAAATATTAAGGTATTGTTATGAAATTTATATTAAAAAATTTTGACACAAGTCCATTTCAAAACATTAGAATTTCGGTTTCAAACATTTCTACTAGAGTGGTGTACACTCATAAAAAAAAGTCCGTACAAATAGGTAAAAATTGTGCTGGCACATATACATGTACTTTTTCCTGTCATTTTAGCAGAATTTTTACCTATTTGTACGGACTTTTTTAGAGAAATTAACAGAAAAATTAGTTCAATTTAATCAGAACGCGTTTAGCAGACTTTTGTACTAACTTTTTTTTTATAAGTGTAGGGTATTCTATAATAGTATTTTTCGCTAGAGTTTGAAAATTTGAAAAAAAAAATTTATAGCAGCAGATCTCAATCGATTTTACAAAAATTAAGAGCGGTAATGCTCATGAGATTCGCAACTCTTGCCAGCAATTACACCGTGCTCCGAAAGAAAAGTGGTAAAACGAGTCACCCTGGTGTATAAGTATGTCACAAACAATTTTATTAGATTTTTTCACGATTTCTTGACATTTAAAAAATTTTCTTTAAGGTATGTTTTTTATTCGGGAGGCTATGATCCTCTTCTAAGTAATGGGATTAAGAGTTAACATTATGAGAAATCATATGTGTAATATTTATAATGCAGTTGACACATAAACCTAATCTCACTAACTTATATCACACTGTGTCTACATTTCCTTTCATTAACAACAATTGCTTGAAAATACGCTTGACTGAAAGTGAAAACTGTTGTACATGCGAAATTCAATAAGATCACAATAGTTGTGCTCCTGCACTTTTTCCAAAGATGGGATTAAACACAAAATCCTCTCACGAAATGAAAAAAAATTTACAGAAAAAGGGGAACGCACAAAAGTCACATATTATTAACCCAAAAATGTAGTTCAAAGAAAAATAAGAAGATGCCTATAATTTTAGTTTGAGAAAGTAAACAAATACAAATATATATTTGCATTTCGTATTTGTTTTAGAATTTGTTCAATTAATAATTATAAATAAGATATTTTTTGGTGTATTTACTTATTATAATAAATTTGCAATTTATTTTCCTTGTCATGATGTTCTTTTTTTATTTATTATTGCATCAGCTGTTCGTTTTAAAATTTACCAAATTTACCCGAAGAAAAAGTTATGTTTTGGTAAAAAGAGAGAACTCTTATTTAACCAATTTTCGATTACTGGAACGCTTTTGTGTAAATTTCGGTAAGTTTGTGTACCCGCGTAACTTGCGGGAACACACTTAAAGTAAATAGTTAGTACTTGACTGGATGCAAGTACTCCAGTTTTAAATTAACACCAGTTTCATAAAAATATAAAATCTCGTTGTTGTTGTGGCTCAAATATATGTTTGATTTATATACAAGATTGTATAAAGTAAAACCAATATTACCGTTTGTTACAGAAACTTTTTTATCAAAAGGAAGTTAACTAGACACTTTAGAAAACCACTACTTGTATTGAATTAAATGCTGGCTGCAACAGGCATATAAATATTAGAGAGTGTAATTAAACCGGCCATAAAATGTTGTATTCTAATGACTGAAAACAAAAACGCAGTGCTGATATTACATGATTTGTTGTGGCTTAAACTAAATAAACACACGATACCAAACAACCACTAAAATCAATTTCCTGTGCCGATTGTCAACTTTTATACTAAATGACCAATTTTAATGTTAAAAACAAAAAAAAAAAAAAAATATGCAGAAAGAAAAACAAATAAATAAAATATACATTCTACTACCAAAGTGATTTAAATACAAATTTGTGCAGCGACCTTGATTACACAGCAGCACTTTGAAGTCAAATCATACTTATTGCTGCTACTGTTACCACAAAACGGCCAACTTGCAATATTGCTACTAATGATGGCCATTAGGGCAATATTTACATAAACGACGAGCAATCAACCGGCTGGCTGATAGACTGACCGTCCGATCAACTACAATGAAAGACAACATTCAAGTTTCTTGAATGAAAAATTTGCAATTTTTACAATTGATCACAATCAAAGTCGTCATCAGCAACAACATCATCATCTGCATTAATATCGTCAAGATATTACTGTTGATCTGTTTCAACGGCATCATCATTATCTACATCTGTTTAGACTGTAGTACAAACAACAACTGTTATTGCTTAAGATTTTTGTTAACAGCATCCGCTGATTTTTAAATTCACATTTTGTATGTAAAAATTGTGAAGTTGTTGTTACTATTTTAAATTTTTCAGTTACGCGCTTGAGTGATTTTTTTTTTTCTTTGATTATATTGTGGTAGAGTTGATAGTGGTGGTGGTCATTTATGTAGTTGCTACCAAAGTACTTACAATACTAACCACAAAATAATTTAAGAATTTAAACGGTGTTGCCAGAGGTGCCCTTAGGATAATTTTCGGTAAAATGAAAGGGTATCGCGGAAGTTCGCTAAAGAATCATCGGAAGTTCCATGTTTACATATTTAGAGTCTAAATTTTAGACATAACTTAAGGATTTGGATAAATCCTATATTATTTCCTCAAAATTCAAAAAGTTCCCGATTTTACTTTTTAAAAATTCAAAAAAGTATAATAAAGGTATTCATTTAAAGTATTTATTATAAAGGTATTCATTTAAAGTATTTAAATGAATACCTTTATTATAGGTATTCATTTAAATACTGTGTATATGTTGTAAGTTTACTGGTTTAATGTCAAAACTAGTTTACGAACCCTGGTAAATATACGCTTACATTTTTGTGTATAAACTTGTTCGTATTTTACACTTGAATATTGTCAAAAATAAAATTATTTTAAATTTTTTTGTGTGTTGTTTTTTATTTTCTGTTTTATTTGTTTTTAAATAATACAAATTTAAAAAATTGTTTGTTTAAGTAATTTATGAAAAGATTGAAAAAGTGGCTAAATGCAAAATAAAGATGAGAATAGTTTTAAAAGGTGAACGCACCATGAACGCGTGCGTTCATTCAAATAAACAGGTAAAGTTATAAATATACGCGATTAGAAAAATACATGGTTTACGAGGGCATAAATCCACCAATTTGTTTTATTTTGAACTTCCCAAGTTTTCATAGTTCTTACCGGATTTTAATAATTGAAAATACATTTTGATGGTATAGTCGCCTACATTTATTATACCCTACACCACTACGTGGTCAGGGTATTATAAGTTTGTGCTGATGTTTGTAACACAAAAAAATATTGGTCCTAGACCCACCTTATAGTATTATTTCGATTTAACGATGTCCGTCTGTCTGTCCATGCATACTTGTGCGCACTCTACAGGTCGCAAATATTAAGGTATTTTGATGAAATCTCGGTACACCGACTTATGTCGGCCCAAGAACGACGCATACTGATTTTGGTTAAAATCGGTCCATGTTTAGACCTAGTGCCCATACAAGGGTCCCACCAAAATTATATTGTTTATACGCTGCAGGTCTTAAATATTAAGATATTTTGATGAAATTTGGTACACAGACCTATGTTGGCCCCAGGACGAAGCCTATTGATTTTGGTGAATATCGGTGAATGTTTAGACCTAGTGCCCTAGTGGTTCGCTGACTCACATTATAGAAAATTTTGACACAAGTCCCATTTTAACCCATTCGAATTTCGGATGCAAACATTAGTTGGCTTTTAACCAGACTGGTGTAGGGTATTGTATAGTCGGCATGCCCGACTTTAACCTCTTTACTCGTTTTTAATTAGTCTCAATAATAGTTTTTGCTTACGTATGCACTTTTAATGTAAATGCACTTTTTGAGTGCATTTTTCAATCTGTTTTTCCATTTTAATTTTTTTTAAATTTATTTGAAACCCCTATGGTTTTCGCTACAAATTAAATTCATTGCTTTTTTGTACCATGCATTTGTAATAGCTTTAAATATTTTTTTTTTTTAAAAGTCACCCTATTTTTTAATATAAAATGCGTAATTTCTAAAAGCTTTGCATAATTTGTTTAAGTTTGGAGACTGCTTATTGCATCTAACAATAAGTAATTTAAACGGTATATAAATTTAAAAGCAGAACCCATATCCCTGCTTCCAGTGCTACACTCCGATGAACTGCCAGTACTACTCTAAACATGCGATGAAACAGCAACCTGGAATTACCCTGAAAGTGATTACTTAGGAAATGCAGCAGTCCCGAGTCCAATATTAATGTCATAAGGGCATTTTATTGTATTGGTACGGAAAAGGGGTCTGTCCAAAAACATGGCAGAAATATTAGCTTCAGTGGTGGGTCTGTTGTGAGTCGAAAGTGGTTAGTTCCCTCTCGGGTATACAAGGTGGATACGAACATTCAAATTCTAAAATTTTTCTGTACTTCCGTCAAGTTTTCTCCTAGTTTTTGCTTACTTGGCTATTTTTATTTTCCAACAAGAAAATTGTATTTTTGTTTGAAGGAGCAAAATTAATAGAAGTATCCTTCTATTCGATAAAAAATAAAATTCGTAAATAAAATGTACCAAGAACTTCTATATTAACTTAAATTACTTGACATTTTTGTACCGCCGAAATATTATATACTGCGTACTAAATACACTGTACAACAATTTCGAAATTTTTCCAAAGGGTAAGAGATCTATGTAACTAATCTATGGGTCAGCATTATCATCTGTGTGTATGGGTGATATTAAAGAGTGTGGATCAGAGATACAAGCCAGTCCATTCTGTCGGTTGGCGGCGGCTGTTGAGTAAAATGATCGGCGGCGGCTGGCTTAAAAAAATAGTGTCGACTGGCGGCGGCTAATCGGCTAACGTCGGCTAAAAGGAAAATTTTCCAAGAATTTCAAGCCATACATACAAATGTACATACATACATGCAAAAAAAACCATTGTTAAATTTATACATGAAAAAATTTACATTAAAAATTTTTTTTTTGCAAAACATATTTTTTTGAAAATCTATTTTTAGAATCAATAATACTGGTAAGCACATATGTATGTAACGACAAATTTTTGATCAATAATATTGGTAAGCACATATGTAACGACATATTTTTTTCATTTTTCGTATGCTGGTGTGTAACTCATTATTTTTAGCGACATGACCATACAAAGATAACACTGTTCAAGTTGTAAAATGGTACTAACGTGAAAACCATATGGTTGTGTTTGGATGAGCCCCCTGACTACTACTCCACCGATGAAAGTGCCAATTTGGCTCATTGGGAAAAATTTATGGCGTTTTTTTTTTGAATTTCAGTCAATTCGTCAATTTTTGACCATTTTCAGCCCATTTAAGCCCATTTAAGTCGCTTTTCCTGTATTCAAAATTTCTTGTGTTATCTTTATACGGCTCACAATTACTATTTCCACCATTAGAACGCACATTTCAACTGAGAAAATCAAAATGTTTAGCCTATTTTCATGATTTTTGCCCATTTTTCATCGATTTTCCCCATTTTTGTGCTGTTTTGCGCTTTTTTGTAGTTCTTGAGCAAACTTATCGACATAATTCTTACCGCTTTTCCTTTTTACAATATATTATGCAATATTATTGCCATTTTAAGCAATTCAACACACTTTTTAAATACAAAAACGATCGTTTTTTACACTTTTTCGGTAATGTGCGTGGACAATTAAAAGGAAAAAAGGAAAGTGTACTTTTTTAATTATTTGGGTTTTTCCGTTGGCTACCTGCATGATTTTTTTACACAAATTTTTTTTACACAAACGCACACGAATCAGGTATATAGCCACCCTTAAAAGATGCGCCAATTCATAAGTACCTCTCAGTAAAATATTGAAACTTACGTAGTATTTATAGATGTTCATTGATCGATTTTTGTCATTCAACAAGTGTCTCCGAACGCGTAAAGTACGATTTTTTTAAAGTGACGAAAAAGTAATAAAAGTATAAATAAAGTTTCCAGTTTGAAGTGATTAATTTTTACGGGAAAAAATGGATGAATGCCTGAAAAACTTCAATCATTACTGTTATATGTGCGGAAAGTGGACCATTATGTCTTCTAAGAAAAAAATTACTGATGAAATTGCAACATTGTACGAGCAGTACTTCAATATTCCAGTGATTCGTAATGTTGACTGGGTGCCTAAAATAGCTTGTTCATCGTGTGTAGCACGTTTGTATGATTGGCGAACAGGTCGACGGGAAAGCATGCCATATGGAATACCGATGATTTGGTCAGAGCCAGTCGACCACGAAAAAAACATGTGCTACGTATGTAAAAATAATGTTGTGGGTATGAACAGAAGAAAGGCGATGGAATATATTTACCAAAGTGTTCCGTCAGCTCAAACCACTCTTCCCCATTCTCCGCCAGTGCCAATCCCGAGAAAACAGAGTCCAACTGAAGAATACATCCCACCATCTTTTTTTTTCGGAGCCAGAATCGAATTTTTCTTTGTATCAGCCATCAAATATTACGCCACCATGCAAACACATTGAAGTTACACAACAGCGCTTGAACATAATGTCAAGACAACTAAAGTTGTCACAAAATAAAACCATAATTCTTGCTCAACATCTTAAAGCTGTGAACATCCTGTCACCAGAATTTAAAGTGTTCGGTTCGCGTGGTCGACAGCATAAATTTCTACCGTTTTTTACTCGCAACGAAAATAATTCATTTACGTACTGTAATGATATCGATGGTTTGATGTCGGCCATGAATTACACGTACAATGCGGACCAATGGCGGTTGTTCATCGATGGATCGAAGAGCAGTCTCAAGGCTGTGCTGCTGTATTTCGATAATACAAAAAACTCTGTGCCAATTGCGCTTGCCGTGAAAACAAAGGAAACGTATGATTCCATGAAACTAATCTTGGATTCTGTGAAATACCATGAACATTGTTGGAAAATATGCGCTGATTTGAAAGTGGTTGCACTTATCTGTGGCCTTCAAACTGGTTACACTAAAAATATGTGCTACTTGTGTACGTGGGATTCGCGATATACACCACAGTATCAAAAACGAGATTGGTTACCGAGAACAAATCGTCTAATCGGGCAGCAGAACGTTATCCACGAGGAGTTGGTGCCGATGGATAAGGTATTGCTGCCACCATTGCACATTAAACTTGGGTTAATGAAGAATTTCATTAAAGCGTGGATATACTAGAGAAACTACAGTATTCACCGGTTTCTGTTGTTGTATGAGTGGCTCGGAAAAGCAAATGAAAAAGAAAAAATTTTATTGCAACATGTTAACTAAAAATTGCTGCTATCATCACGAACTTTTATTTTGCTTTCATTGTGTTATTTTCTATTAAAAATATTTTTTATTTTATTTTAAAATACTGACGTGTAAGTTAATAAATGCTTTATAAAGTTACAAGAGGCTACTGAAATTTTGTTTTGTAAGTCTGCTATAACTTCCCAGCAAAAAATAACCTCGATTTGGTAAGCAGTAACTACATTCGTATGCTTCCAAAATAGCGCTTAAACTTCATGCGTTCAAGAAATCAATTAAAGAAGCCAGAAAATCAAATCTATTTTAATTTGCTTTGCCTTCTTAACTGCATACTTTTGAAGCAGTAACGAATGCAGAGATTTGTTGTTTATACGATTTGTTACGAACAGTACATTGCTTCTGACTTACGATCTGTTACGAGCACACATTTTTTACTCTGCCTTCTAAACTGCTTCTTTTATAAGCAGGAAAGAGAGCGGAGAATTTATTGTCGATTTTACGACAAAGTGTTACCAGAATGGACTTTGTCGGGAGCTCCTCAAAAAAAAAAACAAAAGTACGGGACCCCTTTAGAATCAGATAGAAAATTTTCTTTTTCAATTCCAGAAGGGGTCCTTTATTTTTATTAGCGCATTACTGAAGCAAATATTTTACTGCATCTTTGGAGAAGTGAGTGAAGTGCTTTAAATTCTATTAAATACACATTATTTTAGTGCATCTCGAAGCCGAAGAAAAGGCGCCTATTATTGCTATGAAGGCCTGATTTTATTGCTTTTTAATTGCCATGGAAGAAGCGCTTTTCACCTGCTGAAAAGAGTCATACCAAGTGGGACATCACGAACAAAAATCATGTCTTCTGGAATTAGTTTAAGAAGCGCACGTTTATTAAATAATGCCTTCCAAAACTGCCTCTAGGTAGGCAGTATTTTTGGCTGGGTTTGTAAAGCATTTATGAATTTACACATGAATATTTAAAAAACGGGTTTGAAATATTATTAAAAAATATTATAAAAAGTGAATTAAAACTATTATATTTTACCAACATGTTTTCATTTGCTTTGCCTGACTTCTTGAACAAATAAAAAGAGCACATGTTGAGAGAGGAAGACAGGTGTAGAAGGCCAATAGTGATTTCCACATTGATTGATACTCTATAAAAATAATAAATAAAAAAAATAATTTTAAACAAATAGCATACCGCAGCTAGTTCCATGGAAATATTGTTTTGTTGGGATGATCGTTGTTGTTACAAATATGATTGATAACGAATACACGAATATGATAGTAATCAAAGGGTTTTTTTACGTAAAATTATTGCTTTTCAAAAAATTATGATTTATGACTGGTTTTTACCAAATCACACAGTTTATATACAAAATTCTCGTCCCGTTGAATTTTTGTACGTTATGTAATGTTTCGTTTTGTGTGTACCAATCATCACTTTCTTATTGCAGACAACTGAGGAGTGGGGTGATGCCTACGAATCAATTGTATTGTCTATCATTGAAATGGTCCACTTTTTTAAACAACAAATAAAATCTAACATGACAATATCATATTAGAATTTGGACTCCAGGTGGAACAATATTTTAACTAAATATATGAAAACATAGAAAGTCCGAAAAAACAATATTTGATTATTTTAATGCCAAAATTAAAATAATTTTGATCAAAGTCCTTAGCTGTGCATTTAGCAGTGTGTAAAATTTAGCTTAACTAAATTTAGCAGACCATGATTCTCAACTTCATTGATAATTCTGCAGGCGCAAGCAAATACAGGTACTATTTCCTGTTCTCTTAACAGAATTTTCAACTATTTGTACGGGCTTTGCTTTATGAATGTGGTTGCATGAAAATCCTTTATTAGCCCTTAAACCAAGTTTTGTTCGTTATTAACTGTTGGCAACCCTAAGCCTATTTTAAATGTATACAAATGTGCAATTGTTACTGATATTAAATGTATGCAACTTTAACCTTATCAATAGTAAACTATTTGCAACGACCATGTGGTCGTATATCAATAATATGTACATCACAATTGAATAAATTAAGGTGGGTAAGGAATAATTCCTCTTCTATCTGTAATAAAAAAAGAAACTAGTTGAAAATTATGTAGTTTAGTTCTCAGTTTTTATTATTTTAAATAAGATTTAACGATTATCTTACATCTTATTTAATAACTGCCTTCCAACTACTTTCAAAAACTTATTTTTAGCGCAAACGCCTTTTAAAACTATATCAAAGCAAATATGCCGCTAGCAACAGTCCTTTTGAAAGAAAAATTTATGAAAAAACTTAGCTGAAATATTATCAAATAAAAAAATACAATGTCTGCCACAATAAATCGCATTTGTTATATTTTTTTGTGTGACTATTTTCTCTTTATAGTAATAAGAGCAGTTTTGAAAATTTATATAAGACTCAAAGATAAAAGAGCATAATACTTTGAAAACCTTATAACACGTTTATAAAATAAATTTTGTATGAAAAAAATGTTTTATAAGTCACTTATAAATTTTAAAAGTGATTATGCATATGACCCAAAATATTTATGTGAAACTAATTGTAGATACTAAAAAGTAAAAAGTGCATTTGTGCTGCTAACCAAGACTGTAAAAATGTACTAAATATGTTCACATATGAATGTAGCGTCGGAGTTGGAATTTCCACAAAAATTCTTGGATTTAAAGAATATAAGAAAAATTTAAATTAAAGTGATATAGGTGAAAAACGACTAACGAAAACTCTACGTTAAAAAAACTCTGCTTTATATTTTAGACACGCTGATTTCAATGGTGTACTTAATTTTTCGATGTATCCCAGCTAAAACATGGTAATGATACCTTTTGCATTACTTTAAAATACAAAATAATCACTTACTGATAATAAGTTATAGAAGTACTTATATATTCTAGCAAAGTAATCACTTACTGGTAATTGATTAAATAAATACCGATTTAGTCTTTTTTATATTAATCTTTTATTAATTTGTTATGAACCCAGCAAAAAAATTGCAAGTAATGTGTTACAAACTACTTCCCAGGAAAAAAAGTGAGGAAAAAGAAGTAGTAAAAATATAACAACAGATGAATAGGGAGTAGTGATAATTTGTGGTTTTCACTGATGAATTTAACATTGGCTTGTCATAGGAGGGAAGTTGTTCTTTTTTGAAACAAATTATGTATGTATATTTGAACCGATGAAAAGGAAGTTAATTTTCACTTGTTTGTATTTTAATTTAATTAAAAAAAAAAACATCATGCATGGTGTGGGTGTTTGAATCCACACTTGTTGGCATTTCAAGCAGACACTCTACTTGATGATCTACTTGCTATGGCTTGTTATAACTTATAGCTGACTTTTAGCAGTCTTGATCAGTAAATTGTTATACAGTAGTCGCTCGGTTATATGAACTAATTCAAACAGAGCCTGTTCACTAAATGGAGAAGTTCACATAATCGAGAGAATATAAAATAAGTAATTCAAATGATTTTTATTACATTAAATTTTTATTTTTAATAAGTTTTTTAATAATTAATGTATATGAAAGTAGTCGGTTATATTTTTTTGTACTTTTTTTTGCTTAAGGGATTTCAATGTGTTGGTTTTTTTTTTTATTTGAAATAAATAAAAGATGTCCCTGCATTTTGGCAATGCCAAAATATCATTAATATCAGATATATTATTTTCACTCCAAGCAATAACTTTATTGAATGCTTCGATTGCCTCCGTTGTGCTAATTTCAGCTGCTGTTACGATGCACTGCTCTTGATCATCATCTTCAACTTCGCTATCAATATCTTCGCTACCAATGTCTTGATTCCACGTCTGAATCTCTGCCCGTGAAAGCTGTTCACATAATAGAGATAGGCTGTGTTCACTCTTTAGAACCTCCTGTGTTTAAATTTTGTTGTTCACTATTCTGGAAGTTTACATAACTGGATATTCATATAACCGAGCGGCTACTGTATTTATTTATTTCTTTCTTTCTTTCTATTTTTACCCTATGGGGAATGAGGAGTCAATTGCCCTCCAAGGACCTATCCCGTGACCGGTCAACCGAAGGCATATTACTAAATTAGTACAAATATGAACAAAAGAAAATGAATTAATATTCTAAGTATTTTCTGATCCGTTATTTTCACTGTTGCTTTTAAAAAAACTTGACGAATACCGAAATAAAAAACAAATTTCGCGGCATATTTTTAAAAATATTTTTTATTTATTTTACTCTTTTATTTATTTTTAACTTTATTTCTTCACGATTTGCTTATTTTAGCTCTTATTTTAAATTTCTATAATGTTTTGCTAAGAAATTCTAAGTTTTGTATTTTCAACGTTTTTTTTAATGTTAAAGCTGTTTTAGTTTTAGTTTAGTTTAGTTTAGTTCATTGATTCAAACTATCACAACAAGAATAAATCTTATAAATTACAGTGATAGCACGTAAAACTTTCAAGTAAATGTTTCGTCAAATTCAAATACAATTTATAAATTGATATTAATTATAAATTAAAAAACTTAAAAATAACATAGTGAAATTTAAATTGCACAAACATACATATAAATTAAAATAAACATTATAAAATTGAAAAACATTTAATATATTTTAAACAAATTTAATAGTTCCATTTTAAAGCGTATTGTGTTGCTAACCAATTGAATATTTGATGGTAAGTCATTCCAAAGACCGATTGTGTAATTAAAAAATTGTCTTGTAGATAAAACGTATTTATATTTTTGTGAGATTAGGCCTCTTCCACGTGGAGATTTGGCAAAAATAATTCTTCTATAGAGATATTCAGGTTCCTTTGAATATATCAGCTTATGCATCATCAAAAGGCTTTTATACTTTAGTAAGTCTTTAAAACAAACATTATGCAACTGATATGTGAACGATGATATATTATCCCTTCTACTGCGATTAAATACATATCTGGCTATATTATTATATGTGACTCGAAGTCGATCGTAATCAGTGGTGTCACAATTTGCAAATATTTCACATCCATACAGCAAAACAGGTATTAGATATGTTTTTGCCAAGAGCATACGTATTTTAAATGGCGTCGACGCTTTAACAGCCCACAGGTTTCTCAACATCCCATGAACTTTTCCAGCCGAAATATTTATGTGATTTTTCCAAGAAAGCTCGGCATTAAACGTTATTCCTAGATTTGATGATGATGGAACAAAATCGATTGTAGTGTTATTTATTAGCACAGAGACGTTATTATCAAGTCTTTTTTTATTATTTCTTGATATAAAGATACATTTTGATTTCGTTGGGTTTATGCACAAACCATTTAGACTTGCCCAATTGTGAATTTTATTTAAATCATTGTTGATGCGTTCAATACAATAACGTACATTTTCCATTTTGGTGCTTAAGTACAACTGTACATCATCCGCATACATTTGTATATCACAGTGACTTACAGCTTCAGGAAGATCATTAATGTACATACAAAAAAGCAATGGACCAAGAATGGACCCCTGTGGTACCCCTCTATCAACATGAACTGCATTGGAAGTCAAGCCATTTAAAAAAACAACTTGTTTACGATTTAAAAGGTATGACGAGATAAGTTTTTTAGCCGAATTAGAAAAATTAAAAAGCTTTTGGAGTTTGGTCAGCAGAATTGAGTGATCAACTGTATCAAAAGCTTTGCTGTGATCTAACAGCACAAGAAAAGATACCATATCATTATCCAGTTTTGACCTAATTTCTTCAACCACATCGATCAACACCGTGATACAACTTCTTCCCTGTCTAAAACCAGACTGTTTTTCTGTTAGGAAATTATGCTCCTGTAAATATTTATACATTTGGCTTTTCATTAGATTTTCCATTACCTTGGACAAAAAAGGTAGTATGGCAATTGGTCTAAATTCACTGCTGTTCTTAGGGAGCGGAATTATTTTGGCTTCTTTCCATATATCGGGGAATATTGACTTAGTTAATATGGTATTAAATACGTACGTAATGAATGGCAGAATTTTAGCGATGATAAGTTTCAAAAATCTAGGATTAAGTCCATCCAAACCCACAGCATTTGATTTTATTGATGTTATACTTTTTAGAACTTCTATTTGATCCACACATCGAAAATAAAAACATTTTTCAAAAGGCACTACATGGATTTTTTCATATTCATTTTCAGTTGGTCTTGCCACTTTAACGTCAACAAATTGGTGGTTTAGTTTATTTACGTCAACGTCAGAACTTGTAATGCAAACACTCTTTTTACCAATACCAATTTCACGGATTTCTTTCCACTTGCTCTTGCTATCTATAGCTGTTGAAAATTTCTGTTGATAGTACGCTGTTTTAGCCTTATTTATGTTATCCACAACTTTTTTCCTAGCGGATTTAAACAAAATTTGCAATTCAGGGGTTTTAAATTTCTTCCATTTTTTATAAGCCAGATCCCTGACATCAATTAAACGTTTTATTGCTGAATTAAACCACGGTGGCTGTTTGGCCTTGCAAATTTTTGTTTTTTCTGGCACCGTTTCATTAAATACTTCAAACAGATTATTTTGAATGAAAGCTATTTGATCATTTACGTCTTCAAGGTCGTAAATTAAATTCCAACTAATGCAATCAAGCCGCTGGTTTAGTGCCACATAATCTATGTTTCGAAAATCACGATATGAGTAATGAATATCTTCAGTGCAGATAAAAGCATCATACACTGTAAAGATAAGGTCATGCTTTGAAAAAACTGGAGCAGATAACTGATCATAAAGAAGTATTTTCTTTTTATGATTTACAAAGAAGACGTCAAGTAAGCTGTTTGTAGCATTTGGATAATGGGTTGGAGTTGTTGTGTTGACGGGCAGTAGGCCAAGTGTTTGCATAGGCTCCAAAAGTGAGTTTTCAGTGAGCAGATTACTGTTGAAATCGCCAGCAATAATTATATCATTATATAATAATGATAAAGATTCAATTTTATCTAGCAAATCATTTGTATCGACATCGTTATTTGGTCGATATACGCAGGCAAACAGTATTTTACTCTTATCCTTAGTGGCTACCTCCAAAAATAAATATTCAATTTGACTGGAGGAGTTCGATTTCAGTTTTAAGCAAGTATTTATATCATTCCTTACATAGATTGATACACCACCAGCGTGTGTTTTCCTGTCAGCACGAAATAATTTGAAACCAGGCAAATTGAAAATGGCATCATTGATTGAAGAATCGAACCAGGTCTCAGAAACGCATATAACATCAACTCCTGAATTAACAAAAATGTACCTAAACTCATCCATCTTGTTATTGAGACTTTGTGCATTTATATGTACTATTTTGAGTCCGGACTTTTGTTTGGCAAGAATTCTAACCATGTTAAAAACATTGTCTTTGGAACTAAAAATGCCATCACGAATCATGAATTACAGAGTGGAAAGCAACACATTTGAATGTTATATGAATTAATGGTAATAAAAATGGAACGAAAATAACACAAGTATAAATACGAATGTGTAAATAATTTAAATAATTGTAACTGTAGATTAAAAAAAAGAAAATTAAGAACATTAAATAATAGTAAAATGGACAGTTATTATTATTATGCAATGAGAAATAGGCAATCATCATTTAACAATTGGTATTTCTTTTTTTCTTTTTAACTTAAGGGGAATTTTTTAAATTTTTGTTTATATTATCAGAGTTTTCGAGGTAATTTTCTAATTTTAAATTGATTTTTTAATTTAATTATGGCCAACGAAAAAACAAGTCAACTGCCATTAAGGGACCTATCCCATGACCGGTCAATCGGGGGCATATTCAAGGCACTTGCACCATATTTGTGTGTGTGTTAATGTTGTTTTCTTTTCTATTTTTCTATTTTTTTTTCTTTTCCATGTTTTTTTTATTTGCTGTGTGTGTGTTTGTTTTTTCTTTCTCTTTTTTATTTGAACAGAAACGAAAAATATATAACTTAACCATCAGCCAGCCATGACGCACAAGCAACATTAGCTCAGACGGTAGAGGGTTTGCCTTACAAGCAGAAGGTTGTGTTATCGAGTCCTACTTCGACGCCAAGTAGATTATTTTTAATTATTAATTTTTTATTAGTTTAGTTGAAAAGCTATTTTTAGACACATCACCTTACTGTCACAATGTGTCTAAACTGTGGCAATTGGTCATTTCCAATGACAACGCCATGTTAAAGTGATATGTCTCTTTCAAACAAAAAGACCGATCAACGACCGGTTTCCGCCCCCTTGGGACCTAACCTGCGTGTCATCTGGGACCAGTCCCTTTCCCAGTAGGGTATTAACAAAAATATATAAGATATTGGAAAATATATAAAGTTGTTTTTTTTAAAGTGTTTTTTTTTTAAATAATACACTCAGAAATAAAGCTGTAAAAATAGGAGAAAAATCTACTAAAAATTATGTAATTAAAAATGACCTTGCAAAAAAACTGCTGATATTAGCAGATTGTTTTTTGCTAAATACTAGTAAGATAAGAGGGAAAAATAAAACTGTTAAATTTACAAAATTTTGGTAACATTTAAGTGAACTTTTCATAAAAATTACCTTGATAAAATCCGGAAAAAATTTTGCAGCATATTAGTAGATAAAAAATAGTTTTTGTCTGCAAGGTACATTTTAACTTATTTTTACTAGTTCTAACTAAAATGTTTACAGGATTTTTCTTTTTCTGTTATATTTAGTTTCTAAATATATTTAGTAAAAATTTGGATCAAAATGGATTTTTTAAATTACAATTGTAATTTAAAAAATCCATTTTGATCCAAATTTTTACTAAATATATTTAGAAACCTACAGAATGCGATTATTTTCTGCAGAATGAAATTCCTCAGAATCTTAAGTATTCCTCAAAATTTTAACAATTTTTCTATAGGAAAAAGTCTTAAGAATCTGATAGAAAAATTCCTACATAAATCTGAATCTAATAACATTACCATATATTTAGTTAGAATAATAATAACATTACTATAGGAAAAAGTTCTCAGAATCTGCAAGTTTTCCTCTAGAAAAAACCTAAAATTTAGAGTGTTGCCTATGAAAAAAGTCATTAAAAAAGCTACTTAACTTTTAAAGTTTATCTAAAGAAACAATCATCATAATATAAGTTTTTCATTAGGAGAAAAGGCCCCAAAATCTAATGGCTTTTATAGAGGAACGAAATGTTTTGTACGTAAGGGTTTTTCATAAGAAAATTCCTTATATAAAAGGAAAAATAACATAAAGTTTGGAGTTTTCCCATAAGAAGTGGTGTTCAGAATCTGATGGAGAAAGGCCTTAAATTTTTTTTTTGAAGAGGAAAAGTCCTGTAAATTTTAAGTTTTTGACTAAAATTTCTCCAATTGTAAGGTATTTTTTATTGGTAAAAATTTTTTTTTAAATGTCCTGCAAGTTTGGGAGGTTCTTGAGAACCTGAGTCTTTTTCTATTAGAAATAATCCTCAGAAGAAAATTTTTGCTATCTCTTTTATAATTATTTAAAGTGCTGCTTCCACGTAAGGGAATGAGTGGTATAAAATATATACTACTTTATGCTGCACTTTTCGAACAAAAATCATGCCTTATTTAAACGCGAATTCTAGTGCTTTTGGTTCAATAAATGATTTTTGCTTTTTTTCAAAATTCCCGCATTTGCACTTGAATAATGCATGCGTTTTGTTCGAGAAGAGCAGCAAAGAAGCAGTAAATGAATACCTTACATTACTCCTTCTTTTCGTCACTCATTGCCTTACATTGAAGCAGTACATTTTATAAAAGCGTTTTAATAAGATATGAAAAAAGCGGTAAAAATTTTTAATACTGCCAAGCAAGGAGTAACTTTTTCTGGGAATCCTCAGAATCTTTGAGTAGAAAATAACTCCTGCCCAAAGAATCTGAAGCAACAGGAAGCTAAACTAATGTATACCGATTTCGATAAAACTTTAACAATTGTTTTTTTATCTCAAGTGAAGACGGTAAAAAGGGAAATCGTAAACAAATGCAGCTCCTTCTTCCTTCATTGAATATCCAAATATTTGCATCACTTTAAACCAGTTATTATTTTTACTGCGACAAGTCTAATAATATTAGTTGAACAAATTTTTTCCTTTATGACAGCTACTTGATACTACAGGAGGTGAGGGCTATCTGAAAAAAATTATATTAATGATTATAAGATATGAAATTCAATGCTCTTAGCTGTAATCTTTAAGCTACTCACTTCTAATGCGAACGCCGAAAATTTGTTTATATTTTCCACTAAAAATTATGCTTTTCTCATTCACTTATTTAAATAGAATATTAAAGTTTTAATTTTGGCTGTAAATAGGGCTTATTTATTTCGTTTATCAATAATTGTGAAATATTTTATTTTTATTTGATTATATTTTGACATTTTTTCTGTTACTATGAAAGTATTTACAATTACACACTTTATGTCTATCAAGAAAATTCAAGCATAATGTGTGTAATTATAAAGAGTTAATGCTTATAAGCTTTGAAACATGTTTACCAACATACAAAGTACTACATTTTGTGCTTAGCTTTGTAGGCAAAAGTGCTTAAATAAAATTTTCAAGCATTTTGTGCATAAATTTAAGCATAGTGTTTTAGTCTACACAAATATTTACACATTTTTAACAGTAATATTACAAGTCTTTTTTAGAGTGTAGCTCAGATGGTAGAGATTTTGACTGGCAATCTGTAGACCCAGGTTCGATTCCCGCACCAGCAAATTTTATTTAAAAAAAAAATACAATAAAAAATATTTTTTTTTACATAACTTATTTTTTTGAAAATCTATTTTTAGACTCATTATTTTTATCAGTACTGGTAAGCACATAGGTAACGAAATATTTTATGATTTTTCGTATGCTGGTGTGTAATCATAACTCATTATTTTTCGCGACATCGCCATATAAAGGTAATAAGAAATGTAATAACAAAACTAGTTACCATTATCAAGTATGTAGTTACATAACCACATATCTTGTAATGATATTCTACACTGGGGTATTATACATAATTAACAAATATGTAATTGACACAATTTAAGCCTTCTTTTTGGGAGTACGTTTCTCATTTCTAACGGTAAATTTTGAAAAAAATATATTATACTACATTTATACCTGAACAAAAACTACTTGGTTTTTGGCTTTTGTAGTTTTTAACGCATACAAAAAATAAGCAAAAACTAGTTGTGTAAAAAACTAAGTGGTTTTTGCTCAAGTATAAATGTAGTATAACAAAAAGATCTTAGAAACCTTTACTTTACTTTCTTCTTTAACATAAGTAAAAAATTTGTGCTTTATATGGAATTATTCGTTCAATCAAGTGATGGGTTTTTCTGTAATCATTTTGTAAATATATAAAAGCTAAAATTTTGATTAGCCTCAAAAGTTGTGTGATGAATAAAATTCAAAAACTATAAAGAGTTTTTGTAGAGTTTAGTAAGAGAAAAAATTAAAATGTAAAACTAGTTTAAACCGCTCGTTACCGGCAGCATGTTAATATTTGAACTTGAGTTCCAAATATCTCCGCTAGGGGGTGCTGCAAAGCCATAAAAGTAATAAAAAATAGTTTCTTAGCATATATCAACGTTTAAATTGGTGCGGGAGAGGGCTAACTTTTTACCACTTCTTACAAAAAAAAAAAACTATGTATATTTGCATTAAGTGAGAAACTTACATTCAGGAAATTAACAAAAAAGAAATATAATTCCTTTAGGGAATTAAAAGAAAAACCTAATTCATTTAGGGAATTAAAAGGAAAAGTTATTCCTTGACCAAAAGTTCAATTAACTCCAACTGAACGAATTACTTAATGAATAAATGCATTAAATTTTATGAAGGAATTAGAAAATAATGAATGAATTCCTTCAAAATAAGCAACTCTGTTTAAATACTAATTCTTGGACTGTAAAAGATACATAGCGTGACGCCAATTTGCAAAATGCCATGTCAGAGTCCCAAGCCGATCGGCTTAAAACATAAATATATCAAATACCGTTTTGAAAATATCGGTTCTTGGAGTTTTGTCGTTACATGTCGACGCTACCCAGGAAAAAAAGTGAGGAAAAAGAAGTAGTAAAAACATAACAACAGTTGAATAGGGAGTTGTGAAAATTTGTAGTTTTCACTGATGAATTTAACATTGGCTTGTCATAGGAGGGAAGTTGTTCTTTTTTGAAACAAATTATGTATATTTGAACCAATGAAAAGGAAGTTCTTTTTCACTTGTTTGTATTTTAATTTAATTAAAAAAAAAAAAAACATCATGCATCGTGTGGGGTTTGAACCCACACTCGTTGGTCTAACGTACCAAATTTCATTAAAATATCTTCCTATTTGCGAACGGTAGCATGCGAAAAGTCAATTATTGGGTGACCTTTATATTGGCACTAGGTGTAGGTATCCATGGACCGATGGATGGGACAATATAAGTCGGTGTACCCAAGGTTGGTTGCCGTTATCGTTATAATACCGATATCGCTAAAATACCGTTTCAAATTGAATACAGTTACCGTTATCGATACCTCTAAAAAAATGTCCAAATGCCGTTATCGTTACCGATACCGGTGTTTTACCGGTATTTGTTAATTTATATAAAAATTAGAATTTTTTTATTTTATAATCTTGAGTGTTTTTTTACAAAAAATTTTATTTATTATAATTTTTTGAAAGAAAAAGTACTTATTATGTTAACTCATAATAAGGAAATTGGCCTCGAACTGAATTACTAAATTTCTAATTATAATAATTTTACTTATTAAAGCTACCAGCATTGAATTTATGGCTTAAAATCTGTATTTTCTTTACTTAAAATTAAAAATATGCCATGTTTTTACTTGTTTTTATATGTTTTTAACATAATTTTTAATACCGGTACGTACCGGTATTGCCTTCACCGTTAAATAAACAAACGAAATCCGATACCGTTACCCTTACCGTTATTCGTTTCGGTAACCAACCTTGGGTGTACCAAATTTCATTAAAATATCTTAATATTTGCGAACTGTAAAGTGTGGATATTCAAATTTTTGGGGGACCTTTTTACTAGCACTCGACATAAAAATTTACCAATTCTAAAACAAATCAATAAGCTTTGTCCGTAGGTCCATGTGAATCAGCGTACCTAATTTCATTAAAATTTAGTCATATTTAAGACCTGTAGCGTGCGAAAAATACATTTTGGGAGAAATCTTTATATGGGCACTAGGTCTAGTTAAACACTGAACGCTTTTAACCATAATCAATAGGTTTCGACCTTGGCCAGACACAATATAAGTCGATGCACCGAATTACATTAAAATATCCGGTTACATCGAATATGGACCGATTTCAACCAAAATCAATATGCTTTGGCCCTGGGATGACATAAGTCGGTATACCAAATTTCACCAAAATATCTTAAAATTTCCAACATGTAGCGTGCGTTCATTTTTAGGCTGATTTATGTCATCTGCTTAGCGGTTAATCAAAAATATAAATATCTTGAGATTTTTTTCTTATAATAAGGAAAGCCGATGAAGACTCTTATCTTAAAAGTCCAAAACTGTTAACCCCGTTCACAATACTTACATGTTAACGGAAATTTTACACAAACATTGCAGTGAAGCACTACTCACAACATATTTTGAAATTTCCGCAAGCTCGAAATCCATTTTAGACCTATGGTTTCTAAAGCAAAGTTGCTTAGAATTTTTCGTAGAATGATTTCCCCCCCTACGATTTTTTATTATTTTTGCCTCCATACAAATTGACTCGCCCTATTGACCGTATATAGGGTATAAAAATAAGACAATATAAAGCACATTTTCGAACAATATTTAAAGCCACTTTCAAAGATTATCAAATTAAAAATATTAAAATAATAAATATGGCATTGAAAGACACTTAAAGCACTTAAATTTAATTTTTATTCAGCAACCCTTATTCTATAGTTCTTAATACAACAAACATCTCAATCACAATTTTAGTCATCTTTATAAAAATGTCGAACGACAGTTACTACATATTGAAAAAATAAAATCATTCGTTATTTGGTATTTCCGTTTCCTGAATCCGGTGTCATTTGTCTGACGATCAACTGTGTGTGTTTCTAAATACTCTATTTCTTTTCAACAACATGTTGTTGTTGTTATTCGTTACTATTGCTGAAAATTGAAAGGGAAAACTTAGTTGTTGTGTCATTAGCATTGATTAATTTTGTTGAAAATGTTATTTTTTTTTACATATAAAAACAATCAATCTTCAAATAAAATTATTCCACCCATTTAAAGAAAAATTAAAAAAGATGCTAAGACAGATGAGAGAGGAGAGCATTTAGGAAAATCTTTTCCAAAAGACAATATTAATATTAAAGTTGTTTTTGTGTTGATAGGTCATTAACATTTAAGTTTCATTAAATAATTTAAACGGTGGCTGTTACAAGTTACAGTCAACCACTTTAGACTTTTAAAAATATAAAAAAAGCTTCAATTAAAGTACGCTTGTACATAATTAAATTTGCAAAATGTTTTCTTAAACAATTATAATATTATTCCTCGTTTTAGTTGTATGGTTTGTTTATTATTTTATTTTAATCATATTCATCAAAAATATTTATTTATGACATTCAAAAGTTATCACTATGCCATCAACACAATTTATCAGTCGTAGCATTTTATATTCAACTCATTATAAATTCATAAATAACCATCATATTCATATGACGAGTGTACGGATCATTTCATTGTATAAATACAACGCTTTTTAAGTGTAGTACCACCACCTGCAAATTTGTATCCTTTTGTTATTTTGTTATATGTATTGTTTTATAAAATATCCTTGTTAATATAGACATTTAACTCAGTTTTGTTTATTGATTGTTTTTTTTTTCGTTGACTGTTTTAAATTAAAATGTATGTTGTTATAATAAATTTGAAAAGTGTTTTGCGGTACTAAATATAAAGGAAGGGAATATTTATATTATTGCAATATTTACAGTTATTAAAATGTTGGCTTTTAATTTTTATTCAGAAATAAAAATTGTTTTTTTCGACCTTTTTAATTGATTAATTAGAAATTTATTAATTTACTGGGTGTTTTTATAAAAAAGAATCAAGCGAATTCCTTAACAAATTTGTATGAAAAACACTAATTTAAAAACGCTTTTTCTTATAAATTGTTCCATGATTTTCTATTGCTGTTTATACATGAATGGATGTCTCTACATTGCTAGATCTGTCAAAACAACAGAGTAGTATATTGGAAGATGACAAAGCAAATTGTGGTACATTTTTTGTTGTTGTTTTTGTTTTTTCTTTGATATTTTAAATGTTTAATAACGCTCCTAGACGAGAACAAGAAATTGTCATTGAGTTTGTAATTTAACTTATCAAATATTTCCAGAAATTCTAAAAAGATCGTCCCTTGACGATTTCCTTAGGCAAGAATGAAATCCAGATAGCGACATGCCTACAATAGATTATTTTTCACAGTTTGTTAAATACGTTTGCGATTATAGCATATTTGATTCCTTTAATGAAAATATGGATTAATTCATGATATATTTACTATAGGATTATACTTCACAAATTTGTTCTTTTGTATTACTTTTAATATTTTTATTTTTTATTTTATTTATTTTAAATTCAATTTTTACTTTAAATTTAATTTAAATAAATTGTCACAATTAGACATATGTACACTCAAAATAATACATCTGTTGGCTGGAGAGAAAAATTTGTTACTTTAACAAAATTTCTTCCTGTTTTTTGGCTTAAAATAAAATTTCTTGATTTTAACAATTTTTATACCCTACACCACTATGTGGTCAGGGTATTATAAGTTTGTGCTGATGTTTGTAACACCAAAAAATATTGGTCGTAGACCCACCTTATAGTATACCGATCGGTTCAGAATTTTTTTTTATTTCGATTTAACGATGTCCGTCTGTCCGTCCGTCCGTCTGTCTGTCTGTCCATGCAATCTTGTGCGCACTCTACAGGTCGCAACTATTAAGATATTTTGATGAAATTTGGTATGCAGACCTATGTTGGCCCAAGGACGAACAAGTTTGATTTTGGTGAACATCGGTCCATGTTTAGACCTAGTGCCCATATAAGGGTCCAACCTAAATTATATTGTTTATACGCTGCAGGTCGTAAATAATAAGATATTTTGACGAAATTTGGTACACACACCTATGTTAGCCCAATAACGCAGCCTATTGATTTTGGTGAACATCGGTCCATGTTTAGACCTAGTGCCCATATAAGGGTCCTACCAAAATTATACTGTTTATACGCTGCAGGTCGTAAATATTAAGATATTTTGATGAAATTTGGTACACAGACCTATATTGGCCCAATAACGCAGCCTATTGATT
Source organism: Leucophora obtusa (assembly GCA_949987735.1). NCBI lineage: Eukaryota > Metazoa > Arthropoda > Insecta > Diptera > Anthomyiidae > Leucophora > Leucophora obtusa. The sequence goes on along the minus strand of OX465295.1, from coordinate 288,577,521 downwards.
TTGGTGAACATCGGTCCATGTTTAGACCTAGTGCCCATATAAGGGTCCTACCAAAATTATACTGTTTATACGCTGCAGGTCGTAAATATTAAGATATTTTGATGAAATTTGGTACACAGACCTACATTGGCCCAATAACGCAGCCTATTGATTTTGGTGAACATCGGTCCATGTTTAGACCTAGTGCCCATATAAGGGTCCTACCAAAATTATACTGTTTATACGCTGCAGGTCGTAAATATTAAGATATTTTGATGAAATTTGGTACACAGACCTATATTGGCCCAATAACGCAGCCTATTGATTTTGGTGAACATCGGTCCATGTTTAGACCTAGTGCCCATATAAGGGTCCTACCAAAATTATACTGTTTATACGCTGCAGGTCGCAGATATTAAGATATTTTGATGAAATTTGGTACACAGACCTATATTGGCCCAATAACGCAGCCTATTGATTTTCGTGAACATCGGTCTATGTTTAGACCTAGTGCCCATATAAGGGTCCTACCAAAACTATAATGTTTATACGCTGCAGGTCGCAAATATTAAGATATTTTGATGAAATTTGGTACACAGACCTATATTGGCCCAATAACGCAGCCTATTGATTTTGGTGAACATCGGTCCATGTTTAGACCTTGTGCCCATATAAGGGTCCCCCCAAAATTGGCTTGGTTACAAACTGCAGGTCGCAAATATTAAGATATTTTAATGAAATTTGGTGCGCTGACTTACATTATAGAAAATTTTGACATAAGCCCCATTTTAACCCATTCGAATTTGGGATCCAAACAATACACCAGACTGGTGTAGGGTATTGTATAGTCGGCATGCCCGACTTTAACCTTTTTACTCGTTTTTTTTTTAATTTATTAAATCTAAATTAATGTAAAAATTTGTAAAACTACAGTTTTATCTGTAATTATACTGAGTCGTAGAATTTATCCAAATTTGGGGTCTTGGGACCCTCCTCGAGCCTAGTTCATTTCATGTGAGGGCATATATCGACACTCCGGTGGAACAAACATTAATTTTTTCAGTAATTAACACTCAAAATTAGTTAAAGTTCTGAGGATTTTTAGTATTGTGTTAAATGAAGATAACTAAAATCGTTGCTTAAATCAGTGATTCAACAAAAAATTTTTTAAAAATTAGTCAAATCGATTTGAAACTAGTTTGACAGATTTCTCTTCTGACGTATTATTTTAAATGCAGTGAAATTAAATTCTATACCGTAACTCATAAGATGTAATCTTGTAGCATAAAAAATCAAATAAATAAATAAATAAATAAATAAATCAAATAAAAACGAGAAAAAAGGTTAAAGTCGGGCATGCCGAATATATATAAAATCATAAAAGAAGAGAAAATCGAAAATATAGCCCATATGGGCGATAGGTCCAAATATGGACCGACCCTATATAGAATCAATAGGCTTTTTCCTTGGGACCATGTAAGTCAGCGAACCAAATTTCATTGAAATAAATACGTATTTGCGACCTGCAGCGTGTAACCAAGCCAATTTTGGTGGGACCCTTATATGGGCACTAGGTCTAAACATGGACCGATTTCAACCAAAGTCAATAGGCCGACATAAGTCAGGGGGGCCGACATAAGTCAGTGTACCAAATTTCGTCAAAATATCTTAATATTTGCGACCTCTAAAGTGCGCACAAGAATGCATGGACAGACAGATGGACGGACTTCGTTAAATCGAAATAAAAAAAATTACGAGTCGATAGGTATACTATAAGGTGGGTCTAGGACCAATATTTTTTGGTGTTACAAAATTCGCCACAAACTTATAATACCCTCTCCACATAGTGGTGTAGGGTATAAAAACATTACAATGTTAGCCTGGAAATCTGGAAATATATCGTCGGCTTGCCTGCAAGTAGTGCTAATGTATGTGTTTTTTAACAGGTTTTCAGGTGAGCAAAAAAACTGAGTAAACGAGGTCGTGAATCATTAAGGCATATCATACTTGGGATTTTTTTTATTGACACTGAAATTAGTTGACTAATGCTAATGCCAAAAAATTCCTTTATCATTTAATGCTACTGAAATTTTCTGGCATTAAAGTTTGTCGTACTAATGCTAATAAAATCGCAATAATGCCTTAAAAACTAATTACCAGGGCAGCGGCTTTCATGCACTTAAAAATCAAAAATATGCGCTTAAAATATGCAGTAAAAAATACAAAATATGCATATAAATATGCACTTAAGTGGAAATATGCACTAAAAACAAATAAACGCTTAAATCCAAAAAATGCACTTTAAATCCTTCGATTTTTAAAAATGATATTTATTACTCGAGAGCGTTTGGTTAAGAATTAATTCCAATATAAATATCTAAGTAGATGACAACTTGATATTTTCCTTCTAGTTAAGTACTGCGTTAACGTTTGCAAATTCTTCCTTTTGTTTATTTTTTATTAAATCTTATTTTTAGTTTTTAAAAAAATATGAAATTTAATGAAAAATATGCAATAAAAATCATAAAATATTCGAAAAATGTACAGTTAAAAGCAAAATATGCAAAAATATGCGATCGATGCCATTTTGTTGCAAATTTTTTTATTCGGAAAAGTCCCAGCAAAACCTTCTATTATCAGGTAAAGGGAAATGTAATAAGAAACTAAAAATTGTAACTACTTATACTTTGGTCGCATAACACATTATTTTAACATGGGGGGTGTCATTGGAGGTAAATAGTTGCCTAAATCGTACCGGTATAGGCTAAAATAAGTGATTACAAAGAAGTAATGAAATAAGTTATTACTTGTAATATTAAATTCACTAGTTAGCTAAAATAAGTACATACTTGTATGGATTGAAATAAGTCGTTACACAATGGAACATATTTCATTGGTTACATATAGGGAATAAAATAAGACGTTACTTTGTTTAAAAGTTCACCGATCTAAGCAATGTAATTATATTATAAAAATCCGTAACCTTATGTGTAACGGTCCAAAGCCCTGACCATTGCATCACAACGGCCAGCATAATTACATTTGGGAAAGTACGGATGTTTTGGCTTGTATTAATACCAAAAAACTATATCGAGAGCCTATATTCAATACGCTCTATCGGAAAAAAGACGATTTTTCAGGAGAAGGAAAAAACTGTTTTATTTCTAAATTCCTTAAATATGAAGTAATCTATCTTCCACAATATTTTTTAAGTATGACTACCGAACTTTACATATAAAAATAATACAACATTTTACAATATTCGAGGCTCTATAGGGCATTTTGTCCGATAGATCGTATTGCAACTGAAATTTTCGAATATTTTTATGCCTATAGAGCGTATTGCAAAGTAATAGAAATTTGATTTTTTATGATATAATTTATTAAAGTACGAACGTTTTGTTCAACGTTTTTTTAATATGTGAGTCAAGCCATGTCAAACGGAACGATTTTCGGTTAAAATTGACTTCGAGCATAACTATTTATTTATAAAAATTATTAGAATTGGACATTTCTTCATTTCTTGCTGTTACTTTGACTTCATCTGAGCTAAATTATCATAAAAGTAATGATATTCTGGTGTTATAACAGGCTTTAAATCTTGTAGATGTTTCCATTTACTAGGATGAATTGGGAGTTGACCTATATGTAAGGGTTTTGGTTCAGTATATCCTTTGTATTCTTTAATTTGGGTAGGTAAGCTATTGTATTAATCATTAAAGTTCACTTTAAAAATAATTTCACCACTTGGTAAATACTTTAGTGATCTTAATTGTGTAACTGTTGAATAATTTTTGGTTCGACCAGGTCTAATGCTGAAAAAGTGAATAAGTTTGGCATACAGGCATGTCACAGACTTCAATTTCACTTGAAAGTGAAATTGAAAACGCAAATTGCTTCTCCAGAAGTAAATGGTATTTTTGCATATTTAGACTAAATATAACAGATAAACATAATTAACTATAAGTTAAGAATGCTGTTTTTAATAATTTCACTTAAAAAAGTTTTTGTTAGAGAGCACATTTAAGGTTTTAACACATATTTCGCATAAAATTAATATGATTTCGATGTACAATTTCGTAACGTTTTACTTTTGCTTCTTCAGGTTTTTTGCGTTTTCGTAAATTCTGAAATGTTAAAAAAAGACTTTTTGTGGTAAATTCTTGTTACAACTGCTAAATTTTGATATAAGTTGCCATTTGTAGTTAAAAAAGAGAAGATTGCCGATCAAAATTTAAAATTTTAATTTTTTAGAAAAAATTACGTGTTGCTAATCAATAAGAAAATTATTGAAATTACCAACAAAAAGCGTTTTAAATGTAAAATTTTTTAAGTGAAATAGTTAATGACACTTTAGGGAATACATACCAAGCACTATTGAAGAACTTTTATGAGTTTAAGGTGCTCTAAATAACAATTCCAGTTTGGTTTTTGAAAGTGGAATGAAAACGATATTTTTTTCGTTTTACGTTTTGTGGAGAAACTTTTAACGTTTTAAGTACCACTATTAAGCCTATAGCATACTCGATACTTACCAGAACGTTTCATTTTCAATACGAAATTATCCGTAGCACCCTAAACTGCAAATTCAGAAGAAAAAAAATTGTTTTCGATCACTTTAGGAAAAAAATTGCGGAAGTGAAATTGCGAAATCAAATCAATTCCGTAAAAAACCTGTGACATGCCTGATAATTGTAGTTTTTAAAAAAATCGTAATTTAAATAGATTGCATCGAATGCTTTATTGGGTACAGTCCCAGGAAAAAAGTGAGGAAAAATAAGTAGTAAAAACATAACAACAGTTGAATAGGGAGTTGTGAAAATTTGTGGTTTTCACTGATGAATTTAACATTGGCTTGTCATAGGAGGGAAGTTGTTCTTTTTTGAAACAAATTATGTGTATTTGAACCAATGAAAAGGAAGTTCTTTATCACTTGTTTTTATTTTCATTTAATTAAAAAAAAAAAATCGTCATGCATCCTATGGGGTTTGAACCCACACTCAAGCAGACCTCTACCCTCTATGCTATGGCTTGTTATAACTGATAGCTGACTTTTAGCAGTCTTGTTTAGTAAATTGTTATCTTTATTTCATTCTATTTTTATTAACAAAAATATCCCAGTCAGAAATCGCCACTGGTACAAAAAATCAAGCACTGTCATACCACTGGGTAACCACGGTATTAAAAATAAATGACTGGCAGAACACTCATTTGGTAGGCTTTGCCAGCGTTTGCAGAAAGCGTTTTACCAGTATTTGTTTTACAAAAATTTCGGTGGTTTATAAAAAAAACCACTGGCAAAGAATTGGCTTAGAGTGATATGGCAAGGCTTGCAACCAGTGGTTATCCAGTGCTACCTAGCAAATGCTACCAGGCGTACAAAAATCAATTCACTGGTAGACCAATGATTTTATAAAAATGCTGACGCTTCGTTAAAAAATGTTTGTAGTCAGAAGGTTCCGAGTTCAAATCCGGTTGCAAGCAAAAAAAATTTGTTTGGATTTTTTTTATTTAAAAATTTTTTTGTTTTATAAAACCAATTTTTTTTTGTTTGTGGGAAAGCTCCTTCAGGACCCACTTTTCTTTTGCCCTCCCAACACTGGCATACTAGTTACAAAAAATTCTTTGCCAGTACTAGCACTTTGGCACAGCCAGTAGTTGTCCAGCTATTATCACTCATTTATGTGTTTAGCCATCAAATATTAAATCTGACGGCCTGGGTTAAAATCACGGCAGGACCAAAAAAATACATATGAACTTTTTTTAAATTTTATTTCGGAAAATATATTTCCAGACCACCTATTTATTGGTTTTGCCAGCGTTTTGCCAACGTTTAAAAATTTTGTTCCTCCAGTGCTTTTCCGGCGCTTTTTGAACAGCCGGTCCTTTTGTCTAATGATGTTATCATTTTGGGAATGGGAAAGCACTTTTTGCCAGTACTTTTACCACCTGTTAAAGTGCTTTGCCACCGCTTTCCCGTTTGTATTTTTCTGACTGGGATATAACATATTGGAAAATATATAAAGTTGTTTTTTTTATAAAAATAATACACTCAGAAATAAAGCTGTAAAAATAGGAGAAAAAGCTACTAAAAATTATGTAATTAAAAATTACCTTGCAAAAAACTGCTGATATAAGCAGATTGTGTTTTGCTAAATACTAGTAAGATAAGAAGGTAGAATAAAACTGTTAAATCTACAAAATTTTGGTTACATTTAAGTTAACTTTTAATACGAAAGGCTAAAATCCGTAAAAAAATTTTTTAGCATATTAGTAGATAAAAATAGTTTTTTCTGCAAGGTAATTTTTAACTTATTTTTACTACACCTTTTGCAATTGTAATTTAGAAAATATCAATTGAAATTCAGAAAATATCAATTGAAATTCAGAATTTCCATTTGAAATTCAGAAAACATCAATTGAAATTCAGAATTTCCATTTGAAATTCAGAAAACATCAATTGAAATTCAGATTTTCCATTTGAAATTCAGAAAATATCAATTGAAATTCAGAAAATATCATTTGAAATTCGGAAAATGTCAATTGAAATTCAGAAGATATCATTTGAAATTCAGAAAATATCATTTGAAATTCAGAAAATACCATTTGAAATTTAGAAAATATTAATTGATATTCAGAAAATATCATTTAAAGTTCAGAAAATATCAATTGAAATTCAGAAAATATCAATTGAAATTCAGAAAATATCAATTGAAATTTAGAAATCGTCATTTGAAATTCAGAATATATCAATTGAAATTCAGAAATCGTCATTTGAAATTCAGAAAATATCAATTCAAATTCAGAAAATATCAATTGAAATTCAGAAAATATCAATTGAAATTTAGAAATCGTCATTTGAAATTCAGAAAATATCAATTGAAATTCAGAAATCGTCATTTGAAATTCAGAAAATATCAATTGAAATTCAGAAATCATCATTTGAAATTCAGAAAATGTCAATTGAAATTCAGAAATCGTCATTTAAAATTCAGAAAATATCAATTGAAATTCAGAAAATATCATTTGGAATTCAGAAAATATCAATTGAAATTCGGAAAATATCATTTGAAATTCAGAAAATATCATTTGAAATTCAGAAAATATTATTTGAAATTCAGAAAATATCAATTGAAATTCAGAAAACATCAATTGAAATTCAGAAAAATGTAAACAGAATTTTTTATAGAATCCGGCCAGGTAGATAATGTTATACTCTATAAAAAATTTATAGGCTGGCCAAAATGTAAGGCTGAAATTTAAAGCCAAATAATAGTCTTTAATGTCAGCGTTACGTTTTAATGTCTACATAATGAAATTAGTCTACATAAAATCATTGAGGCACACAAATTTTAAATATTTTTCACTTGCGTGAGTAAAATGAATTTAACTTATTTTGATAAGCCCCATATATAAATTTTTATAGGGGATAACATTGTCTACCTGGACGGATTCTTTTAAAAAATGTGTTTACATTTTTCTGAATTTCAATTGATGTTTTCTGAATTTCAATTGATATTTTCTGAATTTCAAATGACGGTTTCTGAATTTCAATTGATATTTTCTGAATTTCAAATGACGATTTCTGAATTTCAATTGTTATTTTCTGAATTTCAATTGATATTTTCTGAATTTCAATTGATGTTTTCTGAATTTCAATTGATATTTTCTGAATTTCAAATGATATTTTCTGAATTTCAAATGATATTTTCTGAATTTCAATTTATATTTTCTGAATTTCAAATGATATTTTCTGAATTTCAATTGATATTTTCTGAATTTCAAATGGAAAATCTGAATTTCAATTGATGTTTTCTGAATTTCAAATGGAAATTCTGAATTTCAATTGATGTTTTCTGAATTTCAAATGGAAATTCTGAATTTCAATTGATATTTTCTGAATTTCAAATGGAAATTCTGAATTTCAATTGATATTTTCTGAATTACAGTTGCAAAAGGTGTAGTTCTAACTAAAATGTTTACAGGATTTTTCTTTTTCTGTTATATTTAGTTTCTAAATATATTTAGTAAAAATTTGATCAAAATGGATTTTTTAAATTACAATTTTTTAAATACAAACAAAATTGTAATATTTACCTTTTTCGTATTTTAACAAAAAATATTTGAAGAATTACATATTTATTTAGAACTTTTATATTTCCATAAAATTTATTAAAAATTAATAGAAAATTAAAAAAAAATTTTAAATCATTTCAAAAATTCATTTTTGAGTGTACAAAAATAGAAAAAAATAAATATTTTACAGTGAAAACTACAAAAAATTATTAATTGTGTAAAAAAAGTTCTAAAAATTTTTTGTCGACCTGGTGGGATTCGAACCAGCAACCCTCTGATTTCTGTGCCAGCACGTTCCTATGCAACCCCCATACAAAATATTAACTTCTTATCACCCATGAAAAAGAACTTCTGACTAGCATATATTTATTGCAGCATTAGATGTTGTTTAAAAGCCATTCCTAAGGGAGTAATTCTTTGTGATGTAATGAAGGCAGTGATTCACTTAGAAGTCATTCCATTTATTTTTGCTGGGGTATTATTAATTTTTACTGAACAGTTTGTTATCAAAAAACATTTGAATGAAAATTTTTGATAGGGTGCATTTAATAGACTTCTCTGATACAAAGGTCTAAGTGAGAGCAGATTTGTATAATATTTTGGTACAATTCTAAAAAAACCTTGCAATTAATTTACTTAAATAAGACAAACATGTCCGAGAAAATATTGGTAATGACACTTCATTGCTGTCTGCATTACCAATAATGATATATCATTACCTTTTACATTATTTTGTAATATAAAATATTTACTTCCTAATAACAGCCTATTTTAGTCATTGCTTTTAAATATTTAGTTAGAATATTCTTCTACCTTAAGTCCAAATTCTAATATGATATTGTCATATTAGATTTTATTTGTAGTTTCAAATATAAAATAATGACTTACTCACAATAGTTTAAATAAGTACTTTTTACAAACTTAAGTTTTATACATTTATATTTATTACTTGTAAATACGTTTTGTTTTATAATTTTTATGACGAGTTCTAAAATTACACACCAGCAAAACCTTTAATTTCTCTGAATGCATTTCCTGAAGCTATTTGCTTAACTCATTATTTTTAAGAATCAAGTAACCACTTATAATTCAACTTTTTGTAAGCATGTTTGTAACCACTTATTATTCAGAATCTCATAACTACTTACTTCTCATTTTTTCGTAAGCGAGCGGGTAAGCATGCCTACTTATAAAAACGACCACGGCAAACAAAAATAATGAGTTTGGACACCAAAAAATAAGTTGTGCGGAGCTATAAATTTCTATTATATAACCACTTATTTGGTAATGAAAAATTTTTCTGTGGTTATTTTAGTCCACCATTTCAGGTACATAATAAACATCCTAAAACGAGTAAAAAAGTTAAAGTCGGGCATGCCGACAATATAATACCCTACACCAGTCTGGTTACAAGCCAACTAATGTTTGGATCCGAAATTCGAATGGGTTAACATGGACTTGTGTCAAAATTTTCTATAAAATTATTAAAGAGTTGTGAGGTCGACCATAATCGGTCATGCTTGTATACCCTATTTCTACTTGTGGAACTTGAACAAATTTAAATTTCATTTATCGAATTTGTTTTGGGAATACTATGGAAACCGTTTGCAAATTGAGATTGGAAAATTTTAATTTGTTTGAGCAAAGGAAAATTAAATTACGGAGGAATTTGGAAAATATAAAATATTATTCCCGTGTAAAAAAGATCAGATCTGGCCAGATCTCAGCACATCTTACCAGATCTAGGCATATCTGGCCAGATCTTTGTAGATCTTACCAGATCTAATCAGATCTCAAAATTGGGGACAAATTTGAGATCTAATTAGATCTGATCAGATCTAGGCATATCTTGCGCATTTGTCCAGATCACTTTAGATTTGAACAAATTTGGCACTAGATCTTATCAGATCTTGCCATAAGGTATTCCCGAGTAAAAAAAATTATATATAATCATATGTGGCATATATTACAATATATAATTAGACATGTGGTTATGTATATCCATATATAATTATATATGACGTTTTTTCCGAAAAATTTTCTTTATATTATGCAATATATAATTTCATCTAATTAGATATCGGCCTTCATAATATTAGATATGGCATATATAATTATATATTACATAACATGGTTGATCTTATTGCATATATAGTTATATATAGAACTATATCTTAATATATATGGTGGCATTTTAGCAATATATAATTATATATGGTATCATTTAAACAATATATAATTATATATGGTGACAGTTAAACTAGATATTATCATATATGGTGCCATTTCAACAATATATGGTCATATATGGTACCTCATAAACAAAATCTTTAATTCAGTTCCAGATATGATAATATATGGTACTATATATAGTGCGATATATATTTATATATGGTGTTATTTAAGCTATATATTATCATATATGGTGCCATTCAAACCATATATTATCATATATGGTGCCATTCAAACCATATATTATCATATTTGGTGCCATTTAAACCATATATTGTCATATATGGTGCCATTTCAACAATATATGCTTATATATGGTACCTGATGAACGACATTTTTAATACAGATGCAGATATGATAATATATGCTACCATATATAGTACCATATACTTTGATATATCGTATCATTTAAACAACCCGAGGAAAAATAGTTACATATAGTCATATATGTGATTAAGTTATATCTGTATAAATATATAGTTTCATCCGAAGAATGGTCCGATATATTTTTATCAATTGTTTATCAATTTTTATCTAAATGTAACAGTTTAGATCTGACCTGATTAAATTATGTGTTAATCAGATGAAATTGTATCAGATTTTTGACCTGATACAATTCTATCGGTTTGATCGTAATTGGTTCAATTTTACATAAATAAAATATAATTGTATCCGACATTTACCTTATACAATTGTATCAAAGTTTTAAACTGATATCAGGTCAAAATTGGGATATAACTATATAATTTTGTATACAAATATATATATTTGGACCTAAACTGATACCATGTAATATAAACCAATAAAATTGTATCAGGTCAAAAATCTGATACAATTTCATCTGATTAACACATAATTTAATCAGGTCAGATCTAAACTGATGCAATTAGATAACAACTGATACAAATAAGAACTGATACAATTTTATCGGGCTATTTTTCGGATCAAATGGTATATGGATGAATCTAAGTTATATATTACCATATAAAGCTCCATATTGGTGCCATTTAAACAATATATTGTCATATATGGTGCCATCATATATGGTAACTCATCAGCAACTACAATATTAACTGTATTTCAGAAGCTATTAATTGTATTTCAGAAATTTTAAATGTATTTTAGAAATTATAGAATGTATTTCAGAAATTTATTAATTGTATTTCAGAAATAATCAAATCTATTTCAGAACTTGTTGATGGTTTATCATAGTTAATAGAGAAAAATTTCTAAATTACATTTCATAATTTCTGAAATACAATTGATAATTTCTGAAATACAGTTTGATAATATCTGAAATACAGTTGTGAATTTCGGAAATACAATTAATAATTTCTGAAATACAATTGATAAAACTGAAATTCAATTGACTAGTTCTGAAATACAATTCATAAATGTGAAAAATAATTGATGAATTTTGAAACACAATTAATAAAACTGAAATTCAATTGATTATTTCTGAAATACAATTGATAAATCTTAAAACAATTAATACAATTGGAAATGGTGTAGAGCGGCAAAAAGATGTAAATAAAATTATTTTATTCAAAGATTTCAATTTAATAAAAAAAAAAAAAATATATAATTTTATAAAAAAATTTATAGAAAAAAAAATTTTAATTTTATAAAAAGAAATTAATTTTGTAAAAGAAATGCATATTGAACTCGTTACCTTCTGAGTTTAAACCTTATTTTAACAAAATATTGTAATTTTTATACAATCAGTGCTCTGCCAGTCTATTATTTTTTGAACAGTTGGCAATATATATATGTTTGGGATCTTATTTAATCGCAAATAAATGGAGATCTTACGTAGTACCCAAATATAATGCGGCATCTAATTTTATCTGTCATTTTTATGGATACTTTTAGATGTCAATCCCCAATGCTGTTTCTAATTCGATCTGCCATTTTAATACCGAAATAAATTGCTGGATCTAATTCGATCTGCCATTTTTTGGATCAAATTAGGTCTTACTAAATCCCAAAATATATTGCTGGATCTAATTTGATCTGCCAATTTTCTATTCAATTTATATCTAAGTTTATCCACAAATATATTGCTGAATCTAATTCGATGTGCCATTTTTCGGATCAAATTAGATCTAAGTTAATCCACAAATATATTGCTGGATCTAATTTGATCTGCCATTTTTCAGATCAATTTATATCTAAGTTTATCCACAAATATATTGCTGGATCTAATTCGATGTGCCATTTTTCGGATCAAATTAGATCTAAGTTAATCCACAAATATATTGCTGGATCTAATTTGATCTGCCATTTTTCAGATCAATTTATATCTAAGTTTATCCACAAATATATTGCTGAATCTAATTCGATGTGCCATTTTTCGGATCAAATTAGATCTAAGTTAATCCACAAATATATTGCTGGATCTAATTTGATCTGCCATTTTTCAGATCAATTTATATCTAAGTTTATCCATAAATATATTGCTGGATCTAATTCGATGTGATATTTTTCGGATCAAATTAGATCTAAGTTTATCCCCAAATATATAGCTAGATCTAATTCGATCTGCCACTTTTTCGGATCAAATTAGATATACGTTTATCCACAAATATATTGCGGGATCTAATTTGATCTGCCAAAATTGAGATCAAATTAGATCTAAGTTTATCCCCAAATATATAGCTGGATCTAATTGGATCCGCCATTTTTCGGATCAAATTAGATCTAAAAATATCCGCAAATATATAGCTGGATCCGCCAATTTTCGGATCAAAATAGATCTAGGTTTATCCCCAAAGATATCACTGGACCTCCCAATGTTGAGATATAACTTGATCTTAGTTTATCCCCATATATACAATGGGATCTAATACGATATGATTGGATACACCCAATTTTGAGATCTAATTGGATCAGCTAGATATTACAGCAGATCTTAAACAATATCAAATTGGATATGATTAGATATTGCGCGAGATCAATTTTTTTTACTCGGGTTATCACATATGCCATATCTGATCATATTTGATGTGATCTGGTACAGGATCTAATTAGATTGAATCATATCTATTGAGAACCAAAAAGATCTGGTCAGATCTAAACTTTTTTACACGGGTTGGTACGTTGTGAAATTTTTTATCAATTGGTGGTACAGACTGCGAAAGGGTACAAGTTAATATTTACTGTTAATTTTGGTCGAAAAGGCCTCATAACAGGAACTATAAATTATATTAATCAAGATAAACCACATTTATTATCTGCACAATTTAGCATCGTTTAAGAACCACAAGAGTTCGAGTGTGTCATAAAGAAATCGTTAATTTAAATTCCGTAACAAAAGTTTTGAAGCGTCTTTGCAAATTCTAGTATCATTTCTGTCTTATATTCACTAAACTTTAGACGTGTGGAAGCAATATACAAATTTATTGCCATAAAAAAGGAAAAACCTTACTATTACACTATGCGACAGTCAAAATCGGGATGGGATGAAACCAACGGAAAATGTTATATCGGTCAAAAACAAGTTATACGTGTCCCGGCGTTTCGCTGGGTCACCCCTAGGAATCGAGATATATCTTTTTTTGACATAACTCGAGAACCACTAGTCCGATTTTGCTCAAACAATTTTAAAAAAATTAAAAATTACAATTCCTTTAATCTGTTCATATAACGTTTTTCTATATACTCAACAGTTTTGCCGGTAAAAATAAATGTTTGTTACTGCTACCATAAAAATCAATAACCTTTTGTTTGTTACTTTTTTTTAATATTTTAGGCAAAAAATATTTTTTTCTTCATACATTTATTTTTACCCGCAAAACTGTTGAGTATATAGAAAAACGTTATGTGAACAGATTAAAGGAATTGTAATTTTTAATTTTTTTAAAATTGTTTGAGCAAAATCGGACTAGTGGTTCTCGAGTTATGTAAAAAAAAAAGACCACCAAAGGTCAAATCGATATATCTCGATTCCTAGGGGTGACCCAGCGAAACGCCGGGACACGTATAACTTCTTTTTTACCGATATAACTTTCCCCGGTAGTTTGAACCCTTCCCGATCACTGACCCCTACCATTTGTCTCACAGTGTTATCAATAAGTATATTTTTTTTGATATTGCATAAGAATATCATAAGGAACGTCTTCCGACTACGGTATTTAGAAGCAACAACACTCGTTTGTCAATAAGTAATCGGCATTATATATAGGAAAATGATGATGCTGATACTGAAGACTCATTGAATTTTTTTTTATAAATTTCAATTCTTTAATTTAAGAAATATTTCAAAATTCAAAATTTAATTTCTCTTTGAACAGTTCATTTTAAATACTTCGGCTAATGTATTTGGCTAATTTTATTTTAAAATGTTAAAATCTTTTACCAACAATAACAACAGTACATAATCTCACATATATAAAAAAAAAACAAAAAAAATTAATTGTTCAATAATTAAAACATTGTTACATATTTTTTTTTGAGTGTATTGACAATGAGTATATAAGTTGATATTAAGATAATTGTTGTTCGCGTAACTCTAGACATCAGGCCTCAAGTCAACGAGGGACGAAATTTTGGTGAGTTATAAATTTTTATTCATTAGTTACACTCTCTCAGTTATACTCTTAAAAATATGTAGAAATGTTATTATTATGGCAATTTTAAATACATTAATATTTGAATCACGGTCCTTTTGAAAATGAATCATTTCTTTAAAAATAACTTAATAATTTAACAAAAAAAAATAAATTTCGTTGAATCTTCTTTAATTTTACAAATCTACTTTAAAGATAAAAATATCCTAATTTCATAATTGTTATATACTAATAACAATAATAATAATATAATAAAAAAAAAAACAACACTACATTACATTACACTACACTCAAAGAAAAACATAGTTTAAAAAAAAGTTTAATTTTTTTTTGTTTATTGTTAAATATATAATTTATTCTATAAAACTATTGATATTGCGATTTTTTTTATCTTTAGAAGTTCAAAATATTTTAAAATGTTGCGTTTTAGTTGTTCTTTTTAAATAAAATATATAACCTTATAATGGAAATTTAAAAATTTTCTTTTCGCGAAAAGTTTAGGTTGGTTAGATAGGTAGGAATATGGGGGCTATCTAAATATGGAAATAGATAGCAAAGGCTTGGGTGGGTTTTGATGATGAAGTGGATAATTAACACCTTTAATCCTCTTCTTCAATTTTAACTATACTTCCTATACTTCCCTGAGCAAGGCCGGTACGTAAGGTAGCAAGTGTCTCCTAAGAGATAGGGCCAACAGAGCTTTAAGAGCCGTCACAGAGGAGAAATTCAGAAATATAGCCCATATGGGCGATAGGTATGGATATATAATATGGACCGATCCTATCTAGAATCAAAAGGCTTTGTCCCTGGCACCGTGTGAGTCAGCGAACCAAATTTAATTGAAATATCTTCGTATTTGCGACCTGCAGCGTGTAAACAAGCCAATTTTGGGAGGGACCTTTATATGGGCACTAGGTCTAAACATGGACCGATTTTAACCAAAATTTATAAGCTTCGTCCTTTGGCCGACGTAAGTCGGTATACCAAATTTCATCAAAATATCTTAATATTTACGAACTGTAGAGTGCGCACAAGAATGCGTGGACAGACGGACCGGCAGACGGACATCGTTAAGTCGAATTAAAAAGTGATTCTGAGACGATTGGTATACTATAAAGCGGATCTGGGTCCAATATTTTTTGGTGTTATAAACATCAGTACAAACTTATTATACCCTCTGCACGTAGTGGTGTAGGGTATAATTACACCAAAGATCGTTGTAAAAAATAGGGAAGTCAATATCCAAAAGCACCATTTATTAAAATACTATAATTTTTTCTTAAATCGCAGCGGTGGTCAAAAATTAATCTATTACTTTATATATTTCCCCGTAGTGAGCACGTCGTTCTATAAATTTTTATATGGAAAACCGAATTTGGAAATTCCGAAAACGTATTTAAGGGGACACACTAATAAACAAACATTTAAACGACTTTAATATATTAGGCACAGTTCTATATTATACTGTAGGGTACAATTTTGTTCAATATATGTAGTAATATTATATTTTTATTAAGTCGATTACCAAAATGTTCCGATAGACCATATTGCATTCAAGAAAATAAAGTCTTATATCCGATAGACGAATAAAAAATAATGAAAAAAGGATACTAAAATACATTTTTTCTTTCTGAAATTTTTGTCAGAGATGTAGCCTTCATCAGCGAAGAATTTGCCATCAAAAAGACATTTTCGAAAAATCGTCCGATAGAGCGTATTGAATATAGGCTCTCGATATGATATACACCAGGCGAAGTATACTATATAAGTCTCTCGATCTTGTAACTAAATTTGACCCGACCCGAAAAGTTTTATTCCGATTTGTGACGTGTATGCAATTTATTAAATTAGGAATTCGATCAACATTTATAAACTTACATTTGTTATTA
The DNA here is from genome assembly GCA_949987735.1 of Leucophora obtusa. Lineage (NCBI taxonomy): Eukaryota > Metazoa > Arthropoda > Insecta > Diptera > Anthomyiidae > Leucophora > Leucophora obtusa. The sequence continues at coordinate 288,560,777 of OX465295.1, read as the reverse complement.
TTTGTTGCAGTAGGTACTTGTAGTTAAAATGTTTTGCAATTATCACATTATAATTACGATAGATAGGTATACGTTAGATACATAGGTACTTAACAAGAATTATGTATGCATAAATGTATGAATGAATATTATTAAAATATAACGGAAATTGACACATTGACTGGTTTTAAACTAATGAAAACAAATAACTATTAAAAATAAGGGTATTCACAATATTAAAAGCATTGTCCATATCCTTATTATGTATTCTCATTAACTATAAACAATTAAACTAAATTTCACAAAAACTGAAAATTTAAAATATGAACATTTTATAGCATTTAACATCTACATATGACTATGGGTTAGCTCACACTTTAGATTAATTTGTTTATTGTTAGTGGCCAGTAATACTTTAGAAAAACATTGGCCCTTACTATAAAAGAGTATTTTAAATTTAAAGTCGACTTTATTTTTAATCATACGGTTTTGTTCATTTTGTATATGAAAACCATACATGAGACTAATTAATTATTTGGACAAATTAATTGGTGATTTCATTACCATGCTAATTACTAATGCTAATGAAATTTTTGGCATTATTATTACTTGGACTAATGCTAATGCTTTGAAATACATCGATTTCATTACTAATGCCAATTGTATAGTAAATTCATTACGATTACTAATGCCTCACTTATAAGAAAGAATTGGCATTTGTAAACGTCATTTTATAGATTTCAAATTTATTTCTGAGCTTGCAAATGCGGAATGCGAAAAGGGTATTGTGGTATAAAACAATTAATGAAAATACTTAGTCAGCGCTTTACATTATGCAAAGGAATATATTGATGCAAGAATTTTTATTTTTGCAAAATTATTTTCGCAAGCTTTTTTTTCAAACTAACCACCAGTCTTTGGTATGAGGTATGGGTATTATAGTAACCAGATTCTAATTTTACAAAAACCACATTTAAAAAATTGCAAAATAATGGCGGAACGCGAAAAAAAGCTTTATGGTACAAAAACTTTATCAGCGATTTTCATTCTGCAAATAAATATTTATACTGATGTAAGGATTTTCCTTTTTGCAAATTTTTTTTCCGCGACATTTTTTCGCGATTTTTTTTCAACTAGCCACCGAACTTTGTTCTATGAAATGGCAGTTATAGTCCCTAGATTATAAATTTAAAAAAACCGCACTTAAAAAATTGCAAAATAATCGCGGAACGCGAAAAAGACTTTATAGTACAAAAGTTGAATTAAAAAACTAAATCAGCGATTTTTACCTTGCAAACAAACATACTGATGTAAGAATTTTCATTTTTGTAAATTTTTTTTCCGCGAATTTTTTCGCGATTTCTTTTTTCAATTAATCACAGAACTTTGTTCTATAAATTGGGTACTATAGTCCCTAGATTATAAATTTTAAAAAACCACACATAAAAAATTGCAAAATAACCGCGGAACGCGAAAAAAGACTTTATGGTACAAAAGTTGAATTAAAAAACTAAATCAGCGATTTTTATTCTGCAAACAAACATACTGATGTAAGAATTTTCCTTTTTGTAAATTTTTTTTCCGCGACTTTTTTCGCGATTTCTTTTTTCAATTAATCACAGAACTTTGTTCTGTGAATTGGGTATTATAGTCCCTAGATTATAAATTTTAAGAAAACCACGTTTAAAAAATTGCAAAATAATCGCGGAAGGCTAATTTTTTAAGTGCGGTTTTTTAAAATTTATAATCTAGGGACTATAACACACATTTCATAAAACAAAGTTCGGTGGCTAGTTTATCTTCCACTTTTTCACCCACGATTCCAGTTCAAATACATGTTCCTGCAATATTCGAGAGGCTTCATATGGGTTTTTGTGACAACTCAAGATAGCCGTATCATCAGCAAATGTAGACGTATGAGTATTACTATCAGTTGGCATGTCAGAAGTATACAAAATATACAAGAGTGGCCCGGCCCGAATATCTTGAGGAGAGCTGAAGAAATCACTTTCCTTGACAACAAATTTACGATTGCTTATATAGCTTTCGAGTATATTATGTGTGTTACGTGGCAGTATATTTTTAATTTTAAATAACAAACCTTCGTGCCAAACTTTATCAAAGGCTTGCGATACGTCAATAAAGAGTGCAGAACAGTAATTCTTATCCTCATAGGCCTTTCGTATTTCACTAACAAGTCTGTGAACTTGCTCAATGGTGCCATGCTTTTTGCGAAAACCGAACTGATGAGCAGGAATTAGGTTATGTTGAGTTACAGTTATCGTTATTCTGTTTGCCAATAGTTTCTCGAAGAGTTTTGACAAATTAGATAAAAGACTTATAGGCCTATAAGATTCAACTTTAGTGTGATCTTTTCCTGGCTTGGGTATCATTTTAATGAGGGAGACCTTCCATACTGGTGGATAATATTCAAGGCGTAATATTGCATTAAAACTAAAAAGTATTATTCTTACAGCTATCTGGGGTAACTCCAAGATCATTTTATTACTACTTTTATCGGAGCAAAAGCTTTTTTTGGGTTTAATTCTGAGATAGCATTTTCGACCTCTCGAAACTCAAAGCGAATGGGTACCTCTACGTGCCGTGGCAAAATTGGTGGTAACTCGACTATTGTGTTTGGGTCGTTTGGCATAAATACAGATTTTAAATGTTCTGCAAACAACTCACCTTTCTCCGTATCATTTCTAACCCAGTTTCCGTCAGATTTACGCATTGGAGATTTACATATAACAGGTCTTTTTAGATTTTTTGTAGCACGCCATAATGAATAGTCCGTTATTGCCGTAGCCTCCAGATTTTCCAAAAAATCATTCAGTGAGTTATTTCTTTGTAATTCAAGTAATTTGCGTAACTTGTTTGAGCATTCTTTAAATCGAGCCTTAAGTGCAGGAGATCTGTGAAGCTGCCACTCTCTACGAGCTCTTCTTTTTTCATTTAAGAAGCGCTCAATATCAACTGAAAAAATTGGATTTTGTCTGGATTGTCGGGGGGGTTTGGTAGCAAGTCGTGCAGCAAGTTTAAGATAGGATTCAAAATTCCTAAGTGAGAGATCAATGTCTCTGTTGTTCTTAGCAATATATTTTCCGAGCAATGAGTACTGATAAATTTTTTATATTTTAGCCAATTTGTTCCTTTGCCTGTAAGTGCTAAGTCACCGGTTGGAGATACAATTCAAGGGTAAGGGAAACAATAGTGGGTGTATGATCAGAAGAGAGTTCCAATGAGGATTCTAAGTGCACCAAATTTCTTGCTATATTTTTAATTACTCCAAAATCAATGAGATCCGGTATTTTATTTCGATCTGATAACCAGTGTCAAGGCATGCTGCCACCCAATATTTTAACTAAAGTCGACTTTAACTAAAATATACATTTGAAAAATTTAGATAGTAAGGGTGATTATTTTTAACTATCAGAGATATAAATTAAAAAAGATTTATTACACGTTACAGCGTTTAAAGCCTCGAACTGAAAACGAAAGTACTTGAATAGAGTAAACATTTTCCGGGGTTTGCTCTACCTCTTCCCAATTCTTTTTACAGCAAAATTAAAACTGAACATAATTCATTATATACAGAGCTTTGAAGAATTAATTCCTTAATTCAATTTTTCAATTCTGAATTAAAAATTCTATGAATTAATTCACTAAGCACCATATATTGAATGGAATTAATTCATATTTACTTTCGTTCGATTTATTTTGTTACGAATTAATTCAACTGCAATAGTTATTTTTATTAAATCAAATATAGTTATATTTTTTTTTTCCAAATTTATCTATATCTGTAAAGTTTTTATTTTTAATAGTAAAAGGCTTTATTTTTGAATCATGTAGGTTGATAAACAGCATCCGGTTTCTAATTTGTTACTAGCACACGCTGTAAAATTGTTTATTTAAAAATTTTATTTGTACATTATTGTTTTCTTCTACTGAACGGCAGAAAACAGGCTTTGAATTCAGTGAACTTATTTTATTTTTTTTTAATTCAGTGAACTTATTTTATTTTTTTTCAATTCAGTGAACTTATTATTTTTTTTAATTCACTGAATGTAATTTTATTTTTTTTAATTCACTGAATGAAAATGAAATTGAATGTATTCAGTGGTGAATTAATTCAGTAAGGTGAATTAATTCAGTAAGGAATTAATTCACTTTTTTCCGTTCGATTTATAAAATTGAACGCGTTCACCGGTGAATTAATTAATTTGATTTAATAAAAAGAACTATTGCAATTGAATTAATTCTTTGATTTTGTTGTTTGATGAACGCATTCAATTGAATGAATTCATTGAATTACTTAAGAAAAGGAATTCATTCAATTCTAGAGAAAATTGAATTCGATTGGTAGTGAATTCGTTCAAAAAGAAATTAATTCTTCAAAGCTCTGATTATATAGTGAATTATTTAAGTATTTTGATTGGTTGATTTGTTTTCTTTCGATCAAAATGTAAAAAAAAAAAAATGAATTCTGGTTTTGTTTTTACTAGAAAATTAAAAATATTTGTTTTTTTTCAACATTTATGAAAAATGTTGAAATTTTTTACTATATCTTCGACCAATCTACCAAAATATGATAGTGGTAAAGCATTATTGTTAAATTCTAACAAATCCAATAAATTCTAATGAACATTTTCTTTCTCCAACATTGACTGTGACTACCCTTATTGAAAAGCAATAATCCCATGTGCTAAATTTTTACAATTAACTTGTTAAAATGGTGAGAAATACAAATTCTAAGTCATTAACTACAACAAACTAAACAAAAACAATAATTTGTTATAATTTATATACGATTTATATGATAATCATAAAAGAATAATAATAATAATCATAGAAATTATAGATAATTTTCTCACTTGTAATTTCAAATTATATAGTGCGTATAGGGGAAATAAACAACAAGTATGTACAACAATTTTATTCCAATTTCGTAAATTAATGATTATAGCTTATGAAAATTTAATACAAAATGACAAACAATTAGTTGGCAACCACATGTTACTGTTTATAGAAGTTTGAAAATGAAAGCGAAAAAAAACAAACAAAATTTAAAAAAACTAGCAAGTTTTGATCACTATAGGAGTCTAAAACTTTGGTATTCCCTTAGCAAGATCAAATAACAAGAGACCGCCATAAATGAAAAATAATCCTTTTGATATTAAGCCGCAACAAAAAGTTGTTGCTTGTTTTGTGACAAACTTAATATGGTTGTTGTTGCTGTTGGTCGCAACAAATGATGTTTCAAAATTGGTGCAGTTTTCTAAATCATACTTGCCTTCTCTACTGCAGAGTTTGTGGTTTAAATTTTTTGTTTGAAAAACATTCCATTTAAGGCGGCAAAATCCATTTAATATTAAAACAGTAGCAGAGTGGCTCGCTCGTCTTAAAAGTTTTCATTTAACTCATATTCACATGAATGTGACCCATGTTTTAAATGTTTTGCTCTAACAACAATTACCCCTCATAAATCATCATGCTGTTATCATAACATTATGCTCGATTAGTAGTGGAGAGGACTCTATTCAACTCATAGTTAAAATTTTAGTATTATTTAATTAATTAAATTCATTGTTTTAATACCCTATACAACGGAATAACTAATGTTGAAAACAATAAATTTGGATTGGGATTTGTAACATTAAGTGGTGGCTTTATAGTCAGAACTTAATTATTTCTTAAATTTGAAAATTCAATCAGTCTTAGGTAAATTTTTAGAAAAAATCGTTTTTAGTACTGACCATAAAACTGGCCTAAGTTAGTACTTAACCCTCCTTTTTTGCAAGGAATTTTATTCCATGTGTTCGGCACAAAAAATAAACAATAAGTTATACAAATTTTTGGGAGATAGGGTTTAAGAAAGGTAAAGAGTGAATATCGAAAACTAGTGTATAGCAATTAATAGGTTTAGGAATAAATAATTCCTTTTACCAAAAGATACACTCATAGAAAAAAGTTTGTAGAAAAGTTAGTAAAACTGTTAGTACTTGAACTTAACAAATTTTTAACTAATTTTTAGTTAAAATTTAATTTTTAGTTAATTTTTTTGCTACCTCCACATTACTAACTTACAAATTTTTTTGCTATTTTTTTTTGCTGAATTTACTTACTAATTTTTAACAATAAATTTGCTAACTTTACAGTATTTTGCTGAATTTTAGTTACTAATTTTTAACAGAAGATTTGCTAATTTTAAAAATTTTTTGTAAACTAAACCACCAATTTTGGAGCGCTTATAAACAGAATGTTAAATGACTCATAAAAATTACTGCACATTTTTAACTCGCCAAAAATAATGTAAAAAGTTTTTAAATAAAGCTAAATTGAAATGGTTGAAAATTAGTCCTACTCATAAAATATCTAAATTATTAAAATTTATGAGAAAAGTTTCTATTTATCGTAATACATTAATTTTCAAAGATCAAGGTTTATTTTGGACGAACCATTTTAATATGAAAATTGTGATTAAAAGTATCTCTGGGGAGCAAGTGGAGTTCAGGGGGATGACCCTAATTTTTTTCCCCCAATATTGTACGTTTTAAGCTTATTTAAAGAATACGATATTTTTAATCGGCCACACCTTCTATCCTGTGGGTGGAGCTTTAGAGGTGAAAATGGAAACTCAAATAAATTCGGAAGTACATATCCGATCAGCAAACAATGAAAATCAAAAGAAGGGTCTCTGAAATACATTTTCCCAATCAGAAGAATACGAACGGGAAAGCGGTGGTAAAGTACTTTAACAGGTGGTACCAGTACTGGCAAAAAGTGCTTTCCCATTCCCGTTGGCAAAACACGGGCAAAACTAATAAATAGGTGGTCTGGAAATATATTTTCCAAAATAAAATTTAAAAAAAGTTCATGTGTATTTTTTTGTTCCTGCCGTGATTTGAACCCAGGGCGTCAGATTGGCAGACGATTGCTCTAACCACTGAGCTAACGAGACATATAATATTTGATGGCTAAACACATAAATGAGTGATAATAGCTGGACAACTACTGGCTCTGCCAAAAGGCTAGTACTGGCAAACAATTTTTTTAACTAATATGCCAGCGTTGGGAGGGCAAAAGAAAAGTTGGTCTTGAAGGAATTTTCACACAAACAAAAAATTGATTTTATAAAACAAAAAAAATTTTAAATTAAAAAAAATCAAAAAAAAATTTTTATAAAATCATTGGTCTACCAGTGAATTGATTTTTTACCACTGGTAGCATTGACTAGGTAGCATTGGATAACCACTGGTTGCAAACCCTGGCATATCGCTCTAAGCCAATTCTATGTCAGTGTTTTTTTTATAAACCCCCGAAATTTTTGTAAAACAAATACTGGCAAAACGCTTTTTGCAAACGCTGGCAAAGAGTCCCAAATGAGTGTTCTGCCAGTCATTTATTTTTAACACCGTGGTTACCCAGTGCTTGATTTTTTGTACCACTGGCGATTTCTGACTGGGTTGTTATGGTTAACATATTATTGTCTATAAATATTACCACTTTTACAAAAAATCATTCTTGGGAAATTTTCATTGGCATTACTTTATCTCAATGTCAATGCCAAAAAATTTCATCACCATTCAATGCCAATGAAATTTTTTTCAATTTGCATTGATGAAAACAATGGTAATGAAATGTACACATAGTTGAAGAAAAAGCATTGTAATATAAAAAAAATATAAGAAATACGCGAATTTTTAATTTTTTTTTCTTAATTTATACTTTTATTAAAACATGAAAAAAATACTTCTTTCATCAATTATAAATGGGCATTTAGGCATTGAACAATGCCAATTGAAAAAATTTCAATAAATTGACACATTCAATAAACTGGTCCCAAGTATCTTTTTAAATACACATTTATTTTTTATTTATTAATTTTCATTTCATTTGCTCCTTTTTACCTTTTTCCAGTCCACTAGTAATCTGCCAAAGTTTTGTTTATTTCAGAAAATTTTAGCAAAAATTTTGTAGATTTAACATTTTTTTTGCTATTTTCATTCTATTATTATTTAGCAATTTTTTTGCTGATTTCAGCAAGTTAAATTGTTATTTGCAATTAACAAAAATTTAGCTGAAATATTACTAAAATTCTGTAAATTTAACAGTTTTTTTTTTTTGCTATTTTTATTAAACTACTATTCAGCAAGTTTTTTTTGCTAATTTTAGCAGATTAAATTATTATTTGCAATTAACAATAATTTAGCTCAAATATTACTAAAATTCTGTAAACTTAACAGTTTTTTTTTGCTGTTTTCATTTTATTAATATTTAGCGAACTGATTCTGCTAATATTAGCAGTTTTTTCTGCAGCATCATTTTTAACTAATTTTTAGTAACTTTTTCTGCTATTTTTACGGACTTATTTGTATGAGTGTAGCTACACTCAAAAAAAAAGTAAGTAAAGTCAGCAAAAAATGTTGCTGTGTCAGCAAATTTTTAGTCAGGAGCGTGCTTGCAAAAAAGTTGGTAATTTCAGCAAAAGGTTTGCTGAAAATCAGCGAGCTGATTTTTACCAAAAAAATAGTAATCTTCAGCAAAAGTTTTGCTAACACTTAGTCGACTGCAAATGAAAAAAATCCTTGCTAAAATCACTAAACTTTTTGCTGAATATTAGTAGACTGAAAAAAACTTGTAGCGAAATTTTACTTTAGGTAATTTATTTGCTGAAAAATTAAATATAGAATATGTGTAGAGTTGTTTTCCTTTTTTTTGTCATTTCCGTTTCCAGACAAGCTGCGACATCTACATCTTGTCTATCTGGTTGTCGTCCACGCTATGAATGCGGTTATCAGCACAATTTTTGTAGCAAAATAAATTAGTAAAACATTAGTTCAAAATTAGTTTAGTGCTAAAAAAATATAACTAAAATTTTTGCTGAAAACGGAATTTCAGCAAAAAAAATTGCTGCAAACTAGTACACTTGATATACAAGACGTTTTACTAATTTTTCTACTAACTTATTTTTTTGAGTGTATGGTCAAAAAATTACATTTGTTGTGCTGTTAATGGAATAATGCCTTCGAACTCTTTCTACAATTATTTCTCGAGGAAGTCATTTTGAATGTGTACGAAAATATTGTGATTTAAATATAAACTTTGCAAATCGCAATAGGTTCGCAAAAATATCAATAGACGAAATTTGATGTTTAAAAAAAAAAAATTCTGTAATAATACAGTAAAATATTTTTTTGTTCATTTTAAATATAAATTTAATTACAAAAAGCTCTAAAAGTGCACATAATTTGTTGCGGCCGGCCCTATCCGGATTTCGTTCTTGCCTAAGGAAATCGTCATTGTCATATTTGTACTAATAGAATTCAGGTTGGAAAAAAAAGTTTATTTAAAAAAAGAGATGTTTTAATTTAAAATAAATTTTAAAAATATAAATTTTGGACCTTTTTCTTTCCAATTGGCTTCGATATTCAAAATCGGACTTCGTTTTATATTTAATTTTTTTTTTTTTTAACCTTAAAAATTTAAAAATTTTGATTTTGAACGACTATTTATATTTAGAAAATTTATTGAGATATTGATACACACTTAAGTTTAAAAAATAGTGCACGGAATTAAACTTAAACTGTATAAAGTTTTTTTTTCGAAGCTATAGTTACTAAATTATAATATTTTTATTGAAAAAATCGGCGAATTGCGCAAAACCTAGAGCCAACTTGAACAAACTGGTTGCAGATTCGGAATCAGCACCCCTTAATTAACCTAAAACTACTGGAATAACAATCACCGTATTTTTGTAGAGCAGTGTAATGTGTTAAAGGAATGGCCCTATCCGGATTTCGTTCTTGACTAAGGAAATCGTCAATTAGCGTGTTTTTTAATCACCTGGATTTAGAATTTTTCATACAAAAAATGGATTTATTAAATCCACAAAAAAAGCTGGATTTAATAAATCCATAATAAAAGCACAAATATATGAAACAGCCTATTAATTTAATGTCAGAAAAAAATACGAATAAAAATTAAAAGAGAAACAAAAAAATTGAAAAACTAACAAATAAAAGGTTTTTCTTAAATTTTTTTTATGAAATATGTTTAGAAAAAAAAACTACACCTCACCAAATACATATTTTTCATCTTGGACATGGAGAAATAGCTCAAATAAAAATGGCAATTTTTCACTCTACAGTAAGTAATTTAATTAAATCCAATTAGTGAATATTAAATATTGCAATGGAATTTTTCAATTGTGTAAAAATATAAATTGAACTGATAAAACTGAAAAAGCAGACTGTTTATCGCTGTTTTATGTAAAATATAATTATAAATTAAAAGTTAAAGTAGAATCCTTCATCATCGAATTCGGTATTAAAAATTAGGGTGAAAGAAGTGTCGGACAGAAAATTATTTTAAAATAGGAAAAATCGAACCCCATCTGTTGAGCACTTTTAGAAATACTTTTTGGATTTATTAAATCCAAGTGATTATAAAAAACGGCTATTGTCATATTTGTACTAATAGAATTCAGTTTGAAAAAAAAAAGTTTATTTAAAAAAAGAGATTTTTTAATTTAAAATAAATTTTAAAAACAAATTTTAAATAAAAACCCTTTAGAAAAACGTGTAAGTCCACACAATGTAATCGATTTCGTATACTTCACATTGTGCGTACTTACGATATGGGATACTTGTGTATAACAATTGTATATGAAACTAAAAATATTTCAAATTTTTCAAAAATTTTGTCTAACTTACATGCCACTATACTTGTGTGTACTTACGAAGTATATTGGCTTGTGGGCCATTACAATGCGGTCATACCCTGGGTAAAGTAAGCCAGTTTGTGTGTAGAGTTTGAAAGTACTCGGGGATTCTAGTAAGTACACACAAGTATCTCCGAGTACTTTCAAACCCTACACACAAGCTGCCTTACTTTACCCAGGATATGGCCGCATTGTAATGGCACACAAGCCAATATATTTCGTAAGTACACACAAGTACAGTGGCATGTAAATTAGACAAAATTTTTTAAAAATTTCAAATATGTTTAGTTTCATATACAATTGTTATACACAAGTATCCCATATCGTAAGTACGCACAATGTGAAGTACACAAAATCGATTACATTGTGTGGACTTACACGTTTTTCTAAAGGGAAGATATATGTATGTCGTCTTAAAATAATGTTTAAAATTACTGATTTTATTTTAAAAAAAAGCAAAAATATGCTCTATTTTCGCATAAAAAAGCTAAAATATGCTAAATTTTTAAAGAATATACCAAAAACAAGCCAATTTTTACAAAATAAGCAAAATTAGATAAAATAAGCAGAAAAAGTTTTAACAAATATAGCTTAAAATTCTTATATTTTTAAGATCAGAACTTGTATTTAATCTAAATTGTTCCATATTTTTTTTGGTTGGCCTACTAATAACTAACCTAGAGCTTTCCTCTGATACTTCTTCTTTTCGCTAAGCAGTAGTAGACTGCAAGTTTAAGACATTTGCTTGTGATATATTCTATATACTGCAGATTGTTGTGATCGCCAAAATCCGTGTTTGTCTCAATAACGTGTTTGTCCTTCTTTGAGTCGGAAGTGTACACCTGAATACTGAACATCGGGATGGGAATATTTCTGACTTTGAGTCTAAAGCATTGTAAGTTGTTTGAGTTTCACCTGAAAAGATTGCTATATAAATTATGTATTACTAAATTTTTCAAATTTAGTTTGCATGAAGAAACAATGTATTGTAGTTGCTTGCATCTTATAACATAAAATAAAAACGAGTAAAAAAGCTAAAGTCGGACATACCGACTATATAATACCCTACACCAGTCTGATTTAAAGTCAACTAATGTTTGGATCCGAAATTTGAATGGGTTAAAACAGCCTTGTGCCAAAATTTTCTATAAAATCATAAAAGAAGAGAAAATCGAAAATATTGCCTATATGGCCGATAGGTCCAAATATGGACCGATCCTATCTAGAATCAATAAGCTTTTTTCTTAGGACCATGATAGTCAGCGAACCAAATTTGATTGAAATATCTTCGTATTTGCGACCTGCAGCGTATAACCAAGCCAATGTTGGGGGGGGGGACCCTTATTTGGGCAATAGGTCTAACCATGGGCTGATTTTAACCAGGCGTCGTCCTTGGGGCGATGTAAATCGGTATACCAAATTTCATCAAAATATCTTAATATTTACGATCTGCAGAGTGCGAATAAAAATGCATGGACAGACAGACAGACGGACGGACGGAGGACAGACGGACATCGTTAAATCGAAATAAAATTAGTTGGGGCTAGGACCAATATTTTTTGGTGTTACAAACATCAGCACAAACTTATAATACCCTCTCCAAGTAGTAGTGTAGGGTATAATAACTCTTCACATCCACAATTTAAATTAGGCCTCGGCACGTTTAGATTTCAAGCGGGATATACACGGGCAAAACAACTCACTATGCTTAAGAGTCTTCTTCAGGAACTTCTTTGTGCAGAACAGTTTAGAGATGAGGGCAATCTCATAGTATTTCGAATGTTTCAAAATGGTTAAGCCGTAGCCCCGAAGATGCAAAGCCATAAAAATGTAGTTTGCTTTTGTATTAAAAAAGTTATTTTTTACAAAAATTCACATATTCTGGAACATATTTCCCAAAACTGTAGCATAGCATGTAACAAAGTATGAACTTGTGTTAGAAGTAGTTCCAAATATTAGCTGTATTTTCGACTTAACTATATCCGTTAACTTTTAAAAAAGCACAAAGTGCATGAAAACGTTTTTTAGATGAAAACTGACATATTACTTTTCATATGCACGTTAACTTACAACGTGGATAATTATCAATGTTGAAAACTCAACGTTTATATATTTTCACACCTAGCGTAACTTCTTCGCGTTACTACCTAAAAAGTTTTACTGACATACGTTCGATTATACCGGAATTATCATAAACACTCACTATTTAAAAAAATTTGATACTCCAATCAGTTTAACGTAGATTTTCTAGAACTACTTAACGTTGATAGGTATGAACGAAAATACAGCTATTATTAAAATAAGTGCAACGGAATCTTGGCTAAAAAGATTTGGCAAGAAAGAAGACATATTGAACTTAAAAAATGCAATATACACTGAGAGAATTATCTGCATGATATTAATGAATTTTTTCATAAAACCAATGAAGTTGCACTGGAACTCGTCCATTGAAAGTTTTCCTTGAATTAATGAAATTTTTCATAAAATTTCGTGAAAAATTTCATTTTATTTATTAAAAGTTTCATACATTCAATGAAAATGTTTCATTAAAAATGGATTCATAAAATATATGAAGCTTTTTCATCAAATTTAAGAAATTTTTCATTTACATTGTAAAGAAAACTTTATTAGTTTAATGAAAAATTTCATTAAAACTCGTCCAGTAAAATTCCCTCTGCATAGATAATCAATTATCTTTGAATAATATCATCACTGGTGAAATTCACCATGTCATTGTGAATTTGGATTTTGTTTTTAACTTCAAACAGAATCCAGGGGGCGATTAAATACGAAAAAAATATTGTTTTGGTCAAAATGAGACCTAAGTGCAATCGTGTTGACGATAATACTTAAAAAATGCTAAATGCGACGTAAAATTTTTATTTTTAACCAAAACTGTTAATATTGTACAATATTTGAACTTTGGAAAGTGCACGATAATAGCTAGATTCGCATTTTCTAAATTCAATCACAGAGTGACTAAACCGTTGTATTTATTTTGAAGTTTAAACGGAAGAATTTTCCTAGTTTTGCTCGTAAGAGAAAAAGGCGTTAGGCTTATTGCACTGTAGTCTCTTTTGTCACCTTTCTGGGAAGAACAAAATTTTGTAAAACGTATTGTAATTTTTTTTTTTAGGAATATGTAATATGGGGCTTTACAAATATATTTTCTATGATAGTCCTCGTAGAAGTAAATGTATGTAGCTAAAACTCTGTGTAACTGGAGCAAAACTTTCCTGTCTGGTTTTGGAATTAATTTGGAGAAGTGTGTCTAATAGTTTACTTTAACGCAATTCAATCTTTTTACTAGTTTTTTTTTATGAAAACATGTCCTTACTTCTTATTTTTTTCTTTGACCATTAGTTGCTTTTAATAAATTCAACCTTTTTTGTCCATTGTTGTATTTAGATTTTAAAATTATTATTAAATGACCACAACACCATTGGTTAAGATTTATATCCTTAGATTGTTGTTATTTGTTCATGTTTTTCATTTTGATTTTTGTTGTTCTCTAAATGAGTGCACAATTTATATTTGTGTAATCTGTAAGGAAGAAAAAAAAAGGATTTTTACATAAAATCTCTTTGCTTAATTAAGTTTGTTTAGAGAAACGACAACAAAAAATAAACTGACCCATAGTTGAGGTTGTGTTGTGAGATTGTCCACTACTAATTGTAAGAAAAATGTTTCATTACTCATTTGAATAAGCAAGGGATGTATCCCCATTAACTGAAGGCGGCTTTCAAATACTTATTTGGTGTATAAGAAAGTTTATTCAAAATAAGTGTTGTGACCTATAATATACATATATATTTCAGTTTACATTTTAAATTTTCTCATCATTTAAAACACCGGTATTTTTGCTGTTAGTCCTATATCAAGTCACGATGCTTTAGTTTATTTCCCCTCCCAGTAAATGCAAATACTATAGTTTTCAATTATAAAATGTTTCAAATAACCACAATATCGAAGAAGCAAAAACAAAAACCGATACTTACTTAGTAAGAAGAAATAATAAAAACTATTAAACAACTACAGTTGGATACTAAAATAACAACTATATAAATTAAAATAATACTATTACTAATAGTGCATATGTATTCACAGTACCTCAACAAAATCTTACTACCAGCGGATTTAGAAATACTATGTTTTGCACAAATAGATAAACCAGTTTTTAAACGACTTCTAATTCGGAAGTAATAGCTTTAAGTTGACAACGGGCACTTTAGAAAAGTGCTTGGTAATAAAGTTTATTATTATTCTTTATATAATGATTACAAACATTTTATTCAAACTGAGAGACATTTGCCCTCTGGCAACGATATTTCTGACCTGTACTTTAGATATGTTATAGAGGACAAACATTTAAAAGATACTAATTTTTTTTAGTTCCCCAATCTTATATTTAAGGGCTAAAATATGTGGCCAAAAATGGCCCAATTTTCGTTTTTCGGTTTATATCATATTTGTTCCAAAGTAACTACAGCAAATTTTGATGTCACACGAAAGGTCTTCGAGAGGCCTATTAATCGGTAAATATAACATGCTCAATCATGTTTATTTGTTTATGGCATAACACAAAACCTTAAAATTTTAGGTGGATTTGTATGGGGATGTATATAGGATTAAGGCCCAAATTCACATACATATATTAACACTGTTTTTCTTTATTATTACAAAAATTTTAATATGAAGATGAAGATTTGCTTAAACTGTGCGAGTGGTTTGAAAAAAACTACGTCAAGGGCTCATATCACCCAAAGTATCCTGTAACCTTTTGGTCGGTTTACGATGACAGTAAGAAATCCTACCCAAGAACTCAAAATAGCGTGGAAGCTTGGCATAGAAGACTGAAAGCTGTTGTTGGGCGTAGAAAGTCTGGATTATACTACCTTATCAGGCAGTTGGGTAATGAGGTCGTGGTAGCTGTAAATACCATTTCAAAACGCGCGAATGGAGAAAGACGTTAAGTACATAAATTTAAAGAAAAGAAAAGCGTACACAAACATTAAAAGACTTATAAGAAAAATGTGTGAAATAAGCCATACAGGCTACCTACAGCGAATTGCAAAAACTCTTGTACTAATTTAAGTTTATAAAATGCATTGAAATTAATTTTTTGTTAAATGTTTTTGTTAATTTTTGAAAATTATATACTTTTGTTGAAGTTATTTTTAATAAAATAAATTTTTTAAACCAGCATTTTTACTTCACAGAATTTTGCAAAACAGTATTGTGAAATCCAGAATTTTGCAAAACAGTGTTTTGAAAAACAGGATTTTTAAAATTTTTTTGACCAGTATTTTGTCTAATCAGTATTTTACATAACAGTATTATATACGTCATACTTGGGATTTTTTCATTGCCATTGAAATTTCATTATCATTAGTTGACTAATGCTAATGGCAAAAAAATTTCATTACCATTTAATGGTACTGAAATTTTCTGGCATTAGAATTTGTAATACTAATGCTAATGAAATCGCACTAATGCCTTAAAAACTATGAACAATTGAGTAAAAAAAAAGCATTTGTTTACAAAAAAAGGGGGATGGATAGATTGTTTTTTCTTCAACTAGCCACCGAACTTTGTTCTATGAAATGGTTGTTATAGTCCCTAGTTTAAAAAACCGCACTAAAAAATTGCAAAATAATCGCGGAACGCGAAAAAAGTCTTTATGGTACAAAAATTTAATTAAAAAACTTAATCAGCGATTTTCATTCTGCAAACAAACATACTGATGTAAGAATTTTCCTTTTGTAAATTTTTTTTCCGCGACTTTTTTCGCGATTTTTTTTTCCAACTAGCCACCGAACTTTGTTCTATGAAATGGGTGTTATAGTCCCTATAAAAAAATAGCGAAAAAATGTCGCGGAAAAAAAATTTGCAAAAAGGAAAATTCTTACATCAGTATAAATATTTTTTTGCAGAATGAAAATCGCTGATAAAGTTTTTGTACCATAAAGCTTTTTTTTTCGCGTTCCGCCATTATTTTGCAATTTTTTAAGTGTGGTTTTTGTAAAATTAGAATCTGGTTACTTTAATACCCATAACTCATACCAAAGACTGGTGGTTAGTTTGAAAAAAAAAGTTTGCGAAAATAATTTTGGAAAAAGTAAAATTCTTGCATCAATATATTCCTTTGCACAATGTAAATCGCTGACTAAATATTTTAATTAATTTTTTATACCACAAAACCCTTTTCACATTTCGCATTTGCAAGCTCAGAAATGAATTTGAAATCTATAAAATGACGTTTACAAATGCCAATTCTTTCTTATAATTGAGGCATTAGTAATCGTAATAAATTTACTATACAATTGGCATTAGTAATGAAATCGATGTATTTCAAAACATTAGCATTAGTGCAAGTAATAATAATGCCAAAAATTTCATTAGCATTAGTTTCAATTTAATGGTAATGAAATCACCAATTAAATTGTCCAAATAATTAATTAGTCTCATGTATGATATACGTATCCCATAATATAAAATTTCATACATATCGTTATGAAAAATGAAGTTTATCCTAAATATCTTTTTTGGTTGTTATAAAATATGCCATGTTTTTCCGCATTAGATAATGTACAGGGTGGCTCAAAATTACCGAAAGGGTTTTAATTCCTTATAACCTCTTTATTATATTTTTTTTTTCAGTATTTCGTAAAGAAGACTTGGGGAATTTAAAATGGAACATTACCCAATTGAATAACGTGCCCAAATCGTTGAACTTTATTTCTCAAATCAACGGTCCATTTATTTGCGTGCATATTGTCGTTATTTAAATGTGCGGGTTGGACCCTCGGAGTAGACAATAAACCGACTGGTTGCAACAAATTTTCGACAACAAGCGGCAGTAAGGAACCTTTCTGGTGCCAGCAGACGACGAAAGGTGCACACGAATGACAATATTGAAAGGGTACAGGAGAGTATTCGGGAAGGTGGATAAACATCAACCAGAAGACGTTCGACCAATCTTGGCCTCTCACCAGAATCGCTGCAGACAATTTTGCATACAATAATAACCCTACGGGAAATTTTAACAAACTATCACCGAACTGGCCCGTTTATATGAAATAGAGTGGTCACTTTTACATGGCGTTGTCATAGGAGGTGGAAATTGACCCCTTGTGACATGTCACAAGACAAATCCTAGGACAGGTTACTCAACTCTCATAAAAAAACAAAGTTCAGGGACCTGTCCTGGGATTTGTCCTGTGACATGTCACAAGGGGTCAATTTCCCCCTCCTATGACAACGCCATGTAAAAGTGACCACTCTATTTCATATAAAGGCGCCAGTTTGGTGACAGTTTGTATTAGGCCGGGTCGATTTGTGGGGAGGCAAAAAAATCGCCTATGGCTCAGTGAAAATCGTATTCTAGGGATCAAAATAAGAAACTTTGCCGAAGGAACCATACCTCTAAAACGAATTCTACTACCCCCCAACTGTTGACTTTTGTTCCGTAGGGTCAAGTTTTGAAAAATCCCACTTTGACCCATTTAGAGTGCCCCAATCGAGTCCAAATGTATGACCGACCCCCAATAACTTTGGAAGGCCGATCCATCCATGCCAGTGGCACACCCCCTGGAACTCCCCTGGGGGGTTCCCCATACAAACATTTTAAAAAATCACCATTTTTGGCACTTTATTTTATTATTTTTTATTTATTTTATTTATTTTTATTATTTTATTTATTTTTTCTCTTTAGAAATTTATTTAGTCAGAACATATGTAAATGAAAAAATTAATTTAACTTAGTAATAGAAAAGAAAATAAAAAAAATTACTGTTTGAAGTCTTTTTTGCTTTCAAGTCTGAGCAATTTCGCACGGCTCTCTAATGTCGTCACCATAACAGCCTCTACATTTTCCGGTATAATTCGTTTGGAAACGCTAGCTAGCAATTGAACGTGTCGTTCTGTTGCAGGTCGTAAAATAGGTTGTGTGGGTTTTTTAAGCCACCACAAGACACAGCTGCATGTCGTAAACTTACTTAAGCTAAATCGGTTACAGGTAGAATTGAGCATAAAATTATCATAAAGGATTTTCCAGAAGTAATAAAAGGCGCACTTGCTTAACAGAATTTGTGGTCAGATTAACGTTTAATTTACATGTAAGTACTTTATGGGCAGTTTTGACAACAAAATCGGTTACAGGTAGAATTGAGCATAAAATTATCATAAAGGATTTTCCAGAAGTAATAAAAGGCGCACTTGCTTAACAGAATTTGTAGTCAGATTAACGTTTAATTTACATGTAAGTACTTTATGGGCAGTTTTGACAACAAAATCGGTTACAGGTAGAATTGAAATTACCATTTCATTCTTATTACCTCGTCTCCTAGACCATATATAACGCAACAGTTTTTGTGAATGCATTAAGTCGTTGTGAATAACTCGAAGTGTGAAGTGCTAATTTGAGATAAAAAAGATTTAAAAAAAAATCATTCCAAATCAAGAAGTTTACAATGAATCCACCATCCTCTACACCGCAAGATGAAGCAATAACAACATCAACAACTATCGAAAACCCAATGAGTCATATACCCAGGCATGATGTTACTGTTTTTGGTGTGTCTACTGATTTGACTGATCTTAATTTACCAACCCATCTGGATATCTTGAGATATTATTTTTACTTGAGCGAACAAAAAAAGTTGTCCTATAAAGCATTCACTATTCAAGTACAAGATAAATTGATTGGAATTTGGGAAAAACTTGGTATGGAAATAATGCTGAAAAAAAGTGTATGTAATAAATTGAATAGATTGCTTGACGAATATCAAGAGCAAATCAAGAGAAGAAACAAACCCCAACAATTTACAGAGTATGTAAAATCTCTGGAAACAATTTTTTTCATTGGAACATGTAAATGCGATTTGAAGGCAGCTCCATGTGCATGCGGTTTGGTTCCCAAACACCTCAAAGAGTTTATGCACGATCAACATAATCAGAGAAGTCTAACAATGGATGGATTTGCGATGGAAATTGAAGAGCAAGGAGCAACGTCTATGTCATCAATGCCAACATACCAAGATCCCGATGATTCAACATACGCACCGCCACCGGTTCAAGAAGATTTGGATATAAGCACAAGTTCACAATACACACAGAGATACGATTGTTTTAACTTTGCCTTGGTATGGACAGATTTGGCGTGCCTGATAGAGTAGCATCAGCAATGGGAACAGCTCTTTTCCAAGATTTTAAAATGAAAGATATCCATGGCAAACCTCTCATCATGGATAAATCGAAAGTTCGCCGAGAAAAAGAGAAATGCAGACAAGAAGTGCTTCGCAAACGGTTAGATGATACCAATTTGTTAGCATTTTCATTCGATGGCAGAAAAGATGATACTTTAACGAGGGATACAATTGATGAGAAGTATCATACTAGAATGGTAAAAGAACCTCATCTTGTTATTTTGAGAGAACAGAATTCTGAATTATTTGGTTACGTAAGACTGGAACATGAAACCGCTGAATACAAAACAACCAAATTAAATGATTTTTTCAACGATAAAAATATATCACTGGATGCATTAATTGGCATATGCACTGACGGTGAGCCAACAAACACTGGCCCAAACGGTGGAATTATACGACGATTCGAATTGCTGTTAAAAAGACCATTGCATTGGTTCGTTTGCCTTCTACACTTCAACGAACTTCCGTTTCGGCATTTGTTTGAAGCTTTGGATAAATCAACCAGCACTGGACCAAGATCGGCAACCGGAAAATTGAGCCGTCAAATCGAAACTTGTGAAACTCTTCCGGTAAGTTATTGCTATCACTCATTTATTATAATTGTCAACCGTTTTTAATTGTTTTATTTTTATATATTTTCAGGTGGTGGACGGCTTTCAGAAAATTGAGTTGAAAAATATGCCCCCTGCTCCAGAAAAAATTGAATTTTCCACCGATTCCAAGTACTTATACGACATGGCCCATGCAATTTCTAGCGGCGTGGTTTCAGTGGATCTGGCAAACATCAAACCAGGGAAAATTGTACATTCTCGGTGGCTCACCAAGGCCGCTAGCCTATTACGATTATATGTGACAACGGAAAATCCAGATGCAAATTTAAGAATACTGGTTAAATTTATAATTACATGTTATGTGCCAATGTACTTCAATATCAAGTATTACAGCTCTGTCGTGTACGGTAGTAGATTATTTTTCAAATTCATTAGTTGGTCAAGATTTCTAGAACCTCGTTTACGCAAAATTGTCAATAAAGTAATTACAGATAATTCATATTATGCGCATTCTGAAAATATCTTGTTATCAATGTTGTTTGATGATAGCAAAGAAAAGCGCGACTGTGCTATCAAGATAATTCTACGCTATCGAACCGATGTTGACGACCCAACGGGACTTAGAGCTTATAAAAAACCAGATATAAACTTTTATTGCACAAGTTACACGGAAATGATCAATATGAATGACATAAATGACGTATTTGAACCACCATTCACGCGAAGCATTCCATACGATACTTTGAAAGAATATTTAAATCAAGATGATCCACCGTTTAATGATCCAAAAATTCCATCACACATACCAGAAACAGAACGACACGTTCAATTGCTAGCTAGCGTTTCCAAACGAGTTATACCGGAAAATGTAGAGGCTGTTATGGCGACGACATTAGAGAGCCGTGCGAAATTGCCCAGACTTGAAAGCAAAAAAGACTTCAAACAGTAATTTTTTATTTTTTCTTTTCTATTACTAAGTTAAATTAATTTCTTCATTTACATATGTTCTGACTAAATAAATTTCTAAGGAGAAAAAATAAATAAAATAATAAAAATAAATAAAATAAATAAAAACTAATAAAATAAAGTGCCAAAAATGGTGATTTTTTAAAATGTTTGTATGGGGAACCCCCCAGGGGAGTTCCAGGGGGTGTGCCACTGGCATGGGTGGATCGGCCCTCCAAAGTTAGTGGGGGTCGGTCATACATTTGGACTCGATTGGGCACTCTAAATGGGTCAAAGTGTGATTTTTCAAAACTTGACCCTACGGGACAAAAGTCAACAGTTGGGGGGTAGTAGAATTCGTTTTAGAGGTATGGTTCCTTCGGCAAAGTTTCTTATTTTGATCCCTAGAATACGATTTGCCTCCCCACAAATCGACCCGGCCTAATACACATATAATAAACACAAATATCATATTCGTAAAAAAATATATTTTCGTAGTAATTTCTTTCAAAAATTAAAAAAAAGGCAAATTCAAATATTTTAAAATTTTAAATGCTCGCTACTTCATTTTTAAGGTAATAAACAGTGCATTTTTTTTAACATTTCAAAAATGTTTAACAAATATTTTTATTTGATCTTTTTTCATCGTGTTATCACTTTGAATATATTTCACGATATTAAGGCAAACATACACGTTCAATATTATTGATCAATGTTTTTATAATCAACCAATCAGAACAAAGTATTTAAAAATAAAATTTTCTGTAGTGGGATTCTCTGACTTTTTAACGACAAAATTCGGTAGTTGAGTTGTCAGTTTACTTGACAATTAAACTACCGAATTTTGTCGTTAAAAAGTTAAAGAATTTCCCCACTGATTGGTTGATTTTTGAAAAATTTATCAATAATATTGAACGTGTATGTCCTACTTTATGTTGTTTTTTAGTTTAACAAATTTTTTAATAAAACTGAAAATTAGTATACAAAATTTCCTTTAATATGAGACATATATTGGATAAAACAAAACTAAATAAAATTGCAATAATATCACTCGGTCATAATATTTAGCTTAGGGACTGTTACATAGTAAAACATACATAGAAACCCAGGCAAAGACGATCAAGGCTACCAAAAATAATAGATTTTATAAAAATTTCTACATTTTGCTAAATAATATTTGAATTCAAAAGGTATCATGTACGATTCCTTTCACAGGCATGCATTTATTTTTTATAAAAATGTCCGTCTGTCCATGCATTCTTGTGCGCACTCTACAGGTCGCAAGTATTAAGATATATTGATTAAATTTAGTACACCGACCTTTGTCGGCGCAATAACGAAGCCTATTGATATTGGTTGAAATAATGTTTAGACCGCCCCCTCCAAAATTGGTTTGTTTACACGCTGCAGGTCGCAACTATGAAGATATTTCCATGAAATTTGGTTCGCTGACTCACGTGGTCCCAAGGACAAAGTCTATAGATAGGATCGGTCCATATTTAGACCTATCGCCCAATGGGCTATATTTCCGATTTTCTCTTCTTTTATCATTTTATAGAAAATTTTGACACAAGTCTATTTTAAGCCATTCAAATTTCGGATCCAAATATTAGTTGGCTTTTAACCAGACTGGTGTAGGGTATTATATAGTCGGCATACCCGACTTTAACTTTTTAAATCCTCTTTTTTTATCTTTTTGACCATCTGTATGTTGTTTATTATGACATTATGCCAACATTCAGATTTTAGCCACTGTTATCATTCATTTATGATTTAAACTATCTTGTGTTACATGTCTCATTAGCTTAGTGTGTAGAGCACTTATCTGGCGTGTTCGATTCACTGCAAGACAATGGTTTATTAAAAAAAAATTCTTACTAATATTTTTTTATAAAAAAAATACTTTACGTAAAATTTTTTTTAAGTTTTTTCAGACCACCGATTTTTCGAGTTTTCTAAAATCAGTAAAGTGTGTAAAGGTGTCGGTTAACAATCTGGCAGCTTAATCTTAAAACAATCTGGACTTAACTCCCAACCATGTTTTAACAAAAAATATTAAAAACAAATTTTTCTTAATTATCTTTAAAATTAATTTTTTTGGAAAATCTATTTTTGGACCACCATAGTAAAAAAAGTTTTAATAAAATGTTGTGTAATTTGATATAATTATATCTAATCAGGTGTGGTTAATGTGATATCATATATTATTGTATATAATTGAATCAACATAAATAAATTTATACAACTTATATCTAATAACATTGGGTCAATTTCCCTATTAAATTGTATATAAGTATATATAAATTGTTAGACCATATATAACCATATAAAATTTTATAGGGGAAATGACCCAATGTTATTAGATCTAAGTTGTATAATTTTGTTTAAATTGATGAAATTACATACTATTTTATAAAATATCATATTAACCACACTTGATTAGATATGATTGTATCAAATTGTATACCATTATATTATAACCATTTTTAATAGGGCAATTATTTTTTTTAGCTCCAACCAACGATAGACGACTGTTATCAATAGGGTAACAGGACAATGCTGTCAAGATTGTTAGTCCCATGTTCTGTCAATGCACAACCGACCAACATTGTGCCGATCATGATTTCTGCCTGGGGAGTTTTGTTTTATAGTGTTTCTGTTTTGCTTAGTCGTTATAAAATTTAATTTATGACTATTTTGCTACACATCTTGTGTCAACTAAGTTCGTAGTTATATTGTCGTTAGAAATGCAAAACAAGGTAACTAACAGAACATTCAAACCCCGTTATATTGAGGATTATAGTTCATTTGGCTAAACTACATGCCTTGATAAAATTTCGGACTTTGAAAAAAGAATCCCAAAAATATAAATTTAAGGAATAAATTCGAATATAAAATGCTTTAAGTTCTCCGCATTTTTTGCCCTGTACGCATTTCAAATGGGGTCAAGTGATTATGAAAAACCAGATTGAACTAAATTTCTACACAAAATTTCATCATTTTGTATTGAAAACTGTCAACCGGTATCTTGAACTGCAATAAATGATATGATATAAAATGTCAAAATGAACGCAGGGAAAAGTTAAAGTGTTATCAATTGAACTCTAGTGGAGAATACTTCACCATTCCATTGCTAAGAAATATCACAGTTTTTTCTTTAAAAAACCAAAACATTTTATCAACAATCAATTTTATTCTACAAATAATAAATAACTAAAATTTTCTCTCTTCTTGTTTATTTAAATTTAAATTAAAAAAGCGACCCCTACGTTCGACTACCAAAAAATAAAAAAAAAATCTACTTCCTTAGCAAAAGTTTAATGATTTTTTGCGAGCTTTAATTTTCTGACATTAGGGTGGTAGTAACTGATGGTGGGTAACCACTAGAACGGGATACTTGAGGTCAATGGCCCTTAGAGCAAAACAGTGGTCTCATTGAGAGAAAAACATCGATGTATCATACTTTAAGATCCAACTGTAAATGCCAAAGATATAACGAAAAATGTAAAATTGCGACCCCTACGTTCGACAAAAAATTTTGTTTTTTAAATTGGCTTGCAAAAAAATTCATATTGGAGGGTGTACGGCGCACTTTTTTTTGCCTGTAAAGTGGTACGCTCTAGTGGTTACTATGTCTAAACGACTCTGTATTCATACTACTAATTGTATTCAACGCTCTTTTTTTGTTATAATGACGGTTGGCACCACTGAAAATCACACAAACAAAGTCCGATAAAAATTAACATGATGATGCTGCTGTAAAAAATATATATTTTCCATATTATCATTGAAACTGCCACGAGTTAAACTTTTAACTGTCAGAAGATCAAAAAATTGGATTAACTTTAATCAAGTAGATTAATTTGTATGTCTAAACCTGATCCCTGTTTCTCCTGTGAAAAAAAATTAAAATATTAGTTACCTTGTTTTGCATTTCTAATGAATGGTTATTCATACGAGTATAATGGTTATTCATAACATTGTCCAAGTCTACAGTGAAAGCTTTTAGATGAAATAAAAGCTTGAATTAAATGGACAAATCGAACAATTACAGAAATATCTAATGGTACAATCTGTTTACATAGGTCTGATGGATTTTAACCACAAATCGAAGCTTTTAACTTCAAGCTTTTAAGAAGATATGAAATTAGAACATCCTAAAAGTCAGATAGATCAAGAAAGTATGCCGGTTGGAACACCAAATACTTTTGCCAAAGCATAGCTAGGCAGAATCTATGAAAGGAAGTGCTTACGCAGAAAGAATGTTGGTAAACTCAAAATAATATATTAAGGGAACTAAATATGCTAAAATCCGAAACGTAATTAAAAAATTGTGAAAAATAATCTGTTAAGGCATGTCCCTATCCGGATTTCATTCTTGCCTACGGAAATCGTCAGGGGACGACGTTGTTAGAATTTCTGCAAATATTTGTTAAGTTAAATTACAAACTCAATGAGAATTTCTTGTACTCGTCTAGGAGCGTTATTAAACATTTAAAATATCAAAGAAGAAACAACAACAAAAATATTGTACCACAACTTGCTTTGTCATCTTCTAATATACTTTCTGAATTTCAATTGATATTTTCTGAATTTCAAATGACGATTTCTGAATTTTAATTGATATTTTCTGAATTTCAAATGACGATTTCTGAATTTCAATTGATATTTTCTGAATTTGAAATGATATTTTCTGAATTTCAATTGATATTTTCTGAATTTCAAATGATATTTACTGAATTTCAAATGGAAATTCTGAATTTCAATTAATCTTTTCTGAATTTCAAATGGAATTTCTGAATTTCAAATGGAAATTCTGAATTTCAATTGCTATTTTCTGAATTACAATTGCAAAAGGTGTAGCAAAAAAATATTTTATTCGCCAGACGCTAATATGACACCAAGTTATATGGAAAATTTAGAGGTACCTTCGCAGTTTAACTCATATTCGTAACTCTCTAACCGATGGCCTGGGGTCAGAAAAGACCCATGGAACTTAATATTAATTATGACTGCGAGATTGTAAACCTATTAATTTTATAAAAAAACGAGTAAAAAGGTCTAAACATGGACCCGTGTTAACCAAAATCAATAAGCTTCATCCTTGGGCTGACATAGGTCGGTGTACCAAATTTCATCAAAATATCTTAATATTTACGACCTGCAGCGTATAAACAATATAATTTTGGTAGGACCCTTATATGGGCACTATGTCTAAACATGTACCGATGTTTACCAAAATCAATAGGCTTCGTCCTTGGGCCAACATAGGTCTGTGTACCAAATTTCATCAATATCTTGTACCAATATCTTGATATTTGCGACCTGCAGCGTATAAACAATATAATTTTGGGAGGACCCTTATATGGGCACTAGGTCTAAACATGGACCGATTTTAACCAAAATCAATAGGCTTCGTCCTTGGGCCAAGTTTCATCAAAATATCTTAATATTTGCGACCTGTAGAGTGCGCATAAGAATGCATGGACAGACAGACGGACGGACGGACAGACGGACATCGGTAAATCGAAATAAAAAAAAATTCTGAGCCGATCGGTATACTATAAGGTGGGTCTAGGACCAATATTTTTTGGTGTTACAAACATCAGCACAAACTTATAATACCCTGACCACATAACTATGTGTAGACCCACCCTACATTATACCCTACACAACTGTGTAGGGTATAATTATGCTACAGAAAAAACTGCTAAAATTAGTAGATCATTTTTGCTATATACTAGTAATATAGGAACATCAAAAATGAAACTGTTAAATATACAGAATTTTAGTTATATTTAAGTCAAATTTTTGTTATTGGCAAATAGCAAATTAACCAGCTAAAATCAGGAAAAAATTTTACTACATAATTTGTAGCCTAAAATATCACTAAAAAAATTTTAATTTCCGAAGTTTTTTCGATTTGTTTTTAAATGCAAATAAAAATCGAGCCTTTTGAAAACAGCAGTTTATAATTTTTTTAGAAAATATTTCTGCTGATTTTAGCAAAATAGACTGTTATTTGCATTCAAGTAAATTTAGCTTAAAAATAGTAAAACTGTGTAGATATAACAGTTTATTTTTGCTATTTTTAGTCTCTAATATTTAGCAAAATTTTTTGCAGATTTCACAGTTTGTATTTACAGTACAGTTTGTTTTTTTCAATTAACTAAGAGGTAACTTAAATATAACTAAAATTCTGTAAATTTAACAGTTTTAATTTTTCTCTTCTTATTGTACTAGTGTTTAGGGAAAAAATTTGCTAAATTCAACAGTTTTTTCTGCAGCATCAGTAGCAGTATAACCCTACACCACTACGTGGGCAGGGTATAATAAGTTTGTGCTGATGTTTATAACACCAAAAATCATTGGACCTAGACCGGCCTTTTAGTACACCGATCGACTCAGGACCACTTTTGTTTCGATTTAACGATGTCCGTCTGTCCGTCTGTCTTTCTGTCCATGCCTTCTTGTGCGCACTCTACAGGTAGCAAATAGTAAGGTATTTTGATGAAATTTGGTACACCGACAAATGTCGGCCCAAGGACGCCTATTGATCTTGTTTAAAATCGGTCTATGTTTAGACCTAATACCCATATAAAGATCCCCCAAAAATTGACTTATTTACACGCTGCAGTTCGCAAATACTAAGATATTTCAATGAAATTTGGCTCGCGGACTTACATAGTCCTAAGGACAACGCTTATTTAGTCCAGATAGGATCGGTCCATATTTGGACCTATCGCCCATATGGGTTATATTTCTGATTTTCTCTTATTTTATCATTTTATACAAAATTATGACACAAGTCCATTTTAACTCATTCCAATTTCGGATCTAAACATTACTTGGCTTCTAACCAGGCTGGTGTAGGGTATTATTTTTACAGATTTATTTCTATGAATGTAGTGACTATTCTAAATCAGATTACAGGTCACGCCACTACCCAGGAAAAAAAGTGGAAGTCATCTTTATAAACCACTTTATTTTTACCTTCCAAAATATTCCTTAGTGTATTTCTACTACGTTTTTAGAAGTAATTCTGAACAACTTCAAAAATATCACCTCTTTCACTGCTTCCAAAGAATCCATTAGTCAATTTTCACAGTTTTGTTAGAAGTAATTCTGAGCACAAAAAACACTAAAATTTGATTATCTAACCAGGGGATATCCATTAAAGTGTTTTAAGAGTTCGTAGTTTCCCATAAAATTTCACACAAGAATGAGAAGAAAAACACAAGGAATTTGAAGAAATTTAACAGCGAACGAGAGAAAATGAAGGAAGTCGGGAAAACAGAAAATTTCATAAAAATTGTTTTACAAGAAAAAAACAACATTAAAAACAATAAAAAAATAATTAAAATTGATTATTTATTATTTATTTCGTTATTAAAGTTGTTTTTGTTACCGCTTTAATCAATAATCATAAGAAACAATAAAAACAGTGCACTGTTAACTTTTTCGGTTTTCCTTTTGTTTCTCTTATTCTTCACGGGAATTAACAGAATCACAAACCATATAAACTTTAAGGGAACCAAAGAGTGCACTTTTTTCGTATGGGAACTCTTTAGCCTTTACCCTCGTTGATCTAACGATAAATAAGTTTAAATTAGTTAAAATATCTTGTCCGGTAGATAAAATGCATAAATAACACCATTTAATGGGGTTAAATACTGTAACAACAGAATTTTAAGGGGCTTATTTAAACGGTTGTCAAAAATTCAAATAACAATATTTTTACTACGTTATTTTTTTATTTAAAATATCTGTTCAGGGATATGGTATCACCAAAAAAAATAAGCTATAAAAAAAAACGTTGTCACTAGATGGCACTTTGTAAAAATAATTGACAATTTTCTTTTTTTATTTAAATTTAAATAATAACAAACAACAAAGGAAAAAATACAAACAAATATTTCAAATTTTATTATTTGAATATATTTCGCGTTTGTTTTTTTCCTTATTTTGAGCAGTTTTCAGCAGTTTTTGAGTTTTTAAATATAGGCTCAGCTGATCTAAATAGTTGCTCAGGTAATACTAAATTTCAGCGCCCTCTATTGGTAAGTAATGTAAGTTTTGATTTCCTGTCTCTATAATTAATAGTCTCTGTATCTGTTATTCTAGTATTTTCAAAAAATATTAGTTTTAAATTTTTCCGACCAAAATCGCCAGGGTTGCAACTTCATTATTGCCAAAAAGGCAAAATTGGCTGCCACTGTACACTGTAAATTCAAGTAGCAATATTTCAGAACTCCTTCGGCCGATTAAAAATTTTTTATTTTTTTTTGGATTTAGCGAACTATAATTTATTAGAAATAATTATCGTGTTTTTTAATCACCTGGATTTAGAATATTTTATACAAAAAGTGGATTTATTAAATCCAAAAAAAAAAAAACTGGATTTAATAAATCCATAATAAAAGCACAAATATATGAAACAGCCTATTAATTTAATGTCAGAAAAAAATACGAATAAAAATTAAAAGAGAAACAAAAAAATTGAAAAACTAACAAATAAAAGGTTTTTATTAATTTTTTTTATGAAATATGTTTAGAAAAAAAAACTACACCTCACCACATACATATTTTTAATCTTGGATATGGAGAAATAGCTGAAATAGGAATGGCAATTTTTCACTCTACAGTAAGGAATTTAATTAAATCCAATTAGTGAATATTAAATATTGCAATGGAATTTTTCAATTGTGTAAAAATATAAATTGAAGTGATAAAACTGAAAAGGCAGACTGTTTATCGCTGTTTTATATAAAATATAATTAAAAATTAAAAGTTAAAGTAAAATCCTTCATCATCGAATTCGGTATTAAAAATTAGGGTGAAAGAAGTGTCGGACAGAAAATTCTTTTTAAAATAGGGAAAATCTAACGCCATCTGTTGAGCACTTTTAGAAATACTTTTTGGATTTATTAAATCCAAGTGATTAGAAAAAACGGCTAATATATCACAACAACAAATATTTTTTTTACAAAATTTAAGGATATTTTTTAAACTTTCCGGGACCTTGAACGTGAACCGATTTTCAAAAATACATTGGCAGCCGATTTTGAACTCATGGTTGTGAGAAAAATGCGTTTGAAGTCTAAAGTTAATTTTAAGCTAAGAAAACAGCAAAATTTCAAAAAATTGTAAATTAAAAAAGTTATATCTCCTAGCTTACTACATGTCCACCAAATTTGGGACGAATCGGTTAATAGGTATTTGATATATTAAACATAATATTCTTAAAAACGCTGATAGATGTATTATTATTAGGGTTTGGGATTTCCCGGACATTTTATTTCCCGGGAAACGGGAATGAAAAAATTTGATTCCCGGGATTCCCAAAAATTAAACAAAATTGTTAATGAAAACCACCTACATAAGTAATTTTTGTTAAAAAAAACACTATTTCAGTACAAATACAGTCTGTGTAGTGAGATTTCAAAGTAAAAATATCAGAATGTTGAACATTTGATTTCACATAAATTACTCGCAGCACTGCCAAATGAATTGCATGATTCCAGCAGGCACCTACTACTGGACTGTCGGAAACAAACCGTTTCATCACACTTGGCCCATTAGATATGGTGGCCACAATGTTATTTTCCAAAGACAAATAAAACTCTTCTAGTCTTATTTCTACAATTCTTCTTATTTCATCAGCATTACATCTTCCTGATATATAAACCAACCCCAGGTTATAAAATGAATTATTTCCGTTTATACATATGTTGAAATATTTTTTTTTTGATATTCTTGTCCATTCATCTAAGATTATAGTAAATCTCCTATTGTTAGAAATATAGCTCGATATTTTCTTATATCATGATATCTTTTACTTTATTGTAGTAATTTGATATAATATTCTTTACATCGGTTTCATTTTTTTGCAATGCCAGGTTTTTATTATAAAAACTTTCTCGAATAAACGAAGATCTAATTATGGTGCGGATTGACTGCAGCTAATTTGTATACCATTTCAGGAAATGTTTGCCCTACCTTTAATGCCTATTCAACTTACACTTTTTTCGTCAGGTACTTTGCTAATTTTAGCTGAAACGTTATTCTTGTTGTTTTCTTCAAGAGAAGTTGCATGACCATCAATTTTTTTTTTTTTTTTGTGAACCAAATTTAGATGTCGGATAACCAAATTTAGATACCACCGTTAACCATTAGTCTTTTCTTTTCACATTTATTAATGAAAACGTTACTTATAAAATTATTGACCCTTAATATAAAGGCGTATTTTAAATTTAAAGTCGACTTTATTTGTAATCAAACGGTTTTGTTCATTTTGTGTATGAAAACCTTACAAAAATATTTATATTTTCAAATATTTTGATTGGTTGAAAATAAATTAACCAATCAGAATGCTCCAAAAATAAACCAAGTCAAGGTATACTGCCTCCCAATATTTTAACTAAAGTCGACTTTACCTAAATTATACATTTGAAAAATTTAGATAGTAAAAGCGATTTTTTGTAAGAAACAAAGCTTTTTTTTCATATTTCTTTTAAACATTTTACCAAGTTTTTAGGTTTTACTACTTAAATTTTGAATAAGTTATGCGAAAAATCTTTATTAGTTGAAATGCTCCTTATTACTTGGCAAAGATTTTATTTGTGTGTCAAATAAATGTATTCCCTTTTAAAAGATTTTAACAATGACATTTTTGTTTTGGTATTTAAAATTTTTTTATGACTAAAATTAAAAAATCCTATTCGAAACAAAAACAATTTAAAAAATTTAATATTTTTAAAATTTCCCGTTTTCCCGGGAAAAATATATTATTTTCCCGGGAATTCCCGGCAAACTTTTCCCGGGAATTCCCGAACCCCAAACCCTAATTATTATACATAATGCTACTCATATTATTTTGTAAAAATGCTAAAATTTTGTACATTTTTTTATTTATTTCGTATTTTTTCCCATTTTTGTATACATATATTGATTACTTTTATAACTTATATTAAGCCATCAGCACCTACCCATCACCATCAAGGAATCGTCATTGGATTTTCTTTGAAAACTGCGTGCGATTATTACATCTTTTGTTGTAGTTTTTATCGTTTTTTTATTCTGCCCTGTTATAAGATATACGATTTCTAATAATAACGAGTTAATAAAAATGCAAACAAAAAGTGTTACACACAAATTTACCACATAGAGCAGGGGTGGCAATACTTTTTTCGCTGCGTGCCCGAAACGGACAAATTGTTTTTGTAAAAATTTCTCGCATGCAATCTTAATTTTAGTTGTCTTTTAAAAGTCCTTTTTTTAATTTTTAAAACTTGGAAAATTTCTCTTAAAAATATCGCAGATATACATATTTATCAGCGCTACGGATAACCCCCATGAAATAGCCCCAAAGGGAAAAAAATAACATCAAAAAACTGCAGTAAAAATGTTTGACGGTAATTTAATTTTTGGGAGTTTATTTAATTTTTAAATTTTGAGATTATTTTATTATGAAAAAATCCCCAATGAAATAAATAAAATTAAAACAGTTTGAACATTATTGCCTTTTAATTTTTTTGGGGTGTTATTCCATTTTTGGTGATTATTTCATTTTATTAAAAACAGTTAAATTATTGGGCGCCATTTAAATTTAAGTACATAAGAAACTACCCAGTCAGAAAAATACAAACGGGAAAGCGGTGGCAAAGCACTTTAACAGGTGGTACAAGTACTGGCAAAAAGTGCTTTCCCATTCCCAAAATGATAACACCATTAGACAAAAGGACCGGCTGTTCAAAAAGCGCCGGAAAAGCACTGGAGGAACAAAATTTTTAAACGTTGGCAAAACGCTGGCAAAACCAATAAATAGGTGGTCTGGAAATATATTTTCCAAAATAAAATTAAAAAAAAATTCATATGTATTTTTGTTGGTCCTGCCGTGATTTGAACCCAAGCCGTCAGATTGGCAGACGATTGCTCTACCCACTGAGCTAACGAGACATATAATATTTGATGGCTTAACACATAAATGAGTGATAATAGCTGGACAACTACTGGCTGTGCCAAAATGCTAGTACTGGCAAAAATTTTTTTGTAACTAGTATGCCAGTGTTGGGAGGGCAAAAAAAAATGTTGGTCTTGAAGGAGCTTTCCCACAAACAAAAAAATTGATTTTATAAAACAAAAAAAATTTTAAATTAAAAAAAATCCAAAAACAATTTTTGCTTGCAACCAGATTTGAACTCGGAACCTCCTGACTACAAACATTTTTTAACGAAGCGTCAGCATTTTTATAAAATCATTGGTCTACCAGTGAATTGATTTTTGTACGCCTGGTAGCATTGGCTAGGTAGCACTGGATAACCACTGGTTGCAAACCTTGGCATATCACTCTATGCCAATTCTTTGCCAGTGGTTTTTTTTATAAACCACCGAAATTTTTGTAAACCAAATACTGGTAAAACGCTTTTTGCAAACGCTGGCAAAGCGTCCCAAATGAGTGGTCTGCCAGTCATTTATTTTTAACACCGTGGTTACCCAGTGTTATGCCAGTGCTTGATTTTTTGTACCACTGGCGATTTCTGACTGGGTAGTTGAAAAATGTGCTTCGGGCAAAAATTGGATTTTGTTAAAATAAATCGCGTGGTTTTTTCATAATAATAATGAATAAAAAGCGCATGTTATGGATTTGAACAGAGAAAATTCCAATTTAGATGAAATGGCTCTTCGAAACACGATCAAAACCCAATTTAAAATTCCGACAAAGGGGTTTATTTCATTATGAAACTTATTTTCAGCTTTTATTTCATTGAGGGTCATTTCGTAGGACCTATTTGCCCTTTAAAAAACTTAATTTTTAAGATCCAATTTTATTACAAGTTGTTTTCCATTTTTGTGCAATTTTCTGGTACTTTTTATTTCTCCAATTATGAGGCATTTTCTCATCGAAACATTTTCTCATCGAAACATTCAAACTTCTTCCAATCTAGAATTTTAGAAATTTTCCCAGAATTTTCTGATAATCGAATTTGCGAATTCTTTATTAACTATATTTCTTTAAACAAAATATGATGGCAATACAGAGTTTTATTAATATTAAAAGACGATTTAAAAGCTCTATGAAAAATTTCACTATTATGGAGTTAAATCACACATTTTTATTACGAAATTTAACATTTAACTGATTTTTTTGCCGGTCTTCTAATAGTTTAAATTTTTTGAAAATATCCAACAAATCGGCGCGTGCCACCTAAAATCCACTCGCGTGCCACTACTGACACGCGTGTCATAGTTTTGCCAGCCCTGACAGAGAGTATTACTTTGGGACTAAAACATATTTTACAAAAAACTTAAAATTTTGCTGTTATTACGGGAAATTTAACTGTTTTCAGCTCAGCGGTATTTATTGCTAATTTTAGCAACACATGTCTGCTGATCTGTACAATAAAATTAGTAGCCGCTACGAATGAATATTAAAAGTATTCGAATATCGAGTATGGTTTTATTATAAATGCATCATTATTTTATTGAATTTGTTTTCATTTTCATGCAAAATTGGTAAAATTTTCTGAAAAAAGAGTTTTTAGTCTTGGAATTTTTGCAGTTTTTTTGTTTGCGTTGGATACAAAATGTTGTATTGCATCTATTCTTGTATTTTTTGTAGTGATTTTCTTTCTCCAAACTTTATCAATATATTTGGCTATACCCTGCCTTAAGCATTTACTAAATTTATGTTCATTAATCATTTGAGAATATTCTTTTTGTCAAATTAGCTTAAAAATCTTTATTTAGGCTATTTTAAGTTTCTGAATAATACTGTAAGAAATAAGCTCATAACTTATCAAAGAGGAATTAAGATATTTCTCAGAAACGATCACAAATATTTCTGAATGTGTATGTCGTCCAGCATAAAGAACTTTAACTGTCCCTTCATTACTTTTTTTAGTTTGGTTAAACAAATTTTTGATTTTCAATTTTCTAATTTTCAAGAAAAAGTTTAGAATTTGTAGGTGTATAAATAATACGATTTTGTAGAT
Organism: Leucophora obtusa; assembly: GCA_949987735.1. Classification (NCBI taxonomy): domain Eukaryota; kingdom Metazoa; phylum Arthropoda; class Insecta; order Diptera; family Anthomyiidae; genus Leucophora; species Leucophora obtusa. The sequence continues at coordinate 288,525,373 of OX465295.1, read as the reverse complement.
GAGAAAACATTATGACAAATGTTAGTTTTGCGTGTTTTGTTAGAGTTTGTTTTCATTACATGTTCAAATAATTTTTTTCTTCCGCAATTTAGTAGTTATAAAATATGACATGGTAGTTTTGTAACTAATCCTTTTCTTTTTTCATTTTTGGTAAGTAGAAACCATATTTCTAAACGATTTTAATGTTTCGATGATTTATATTAAGTCTAGTATGTGTTTAGAATTAATTTCTCTATTGCTTTTCAAAAGGGCTGTTTTACCACATGTCAGTCCTTTTGGTATTTTGTGGCCAAAAGGGAGGATATTTTAAATTGAGTATAAAATTAATTTAAAATGATTTTTGATATTTTTAGTTTTTTTCAGAAGCTGGTTGTTCGTTTTAAATTATGCCAAAATAATCACTTTATATGAATCTTAAATTATGCTGTTTTTCCTGCGTTGTCATCCACTCAGTCAAACAAACAGTCCGTCATCGATTGTCGGTTGACTGATTGTAATCAAAATATACAACAAATTAAAGAAGAAATAAGGTTGAACACATATTCGTACCTTCTTCTGGCAAAGGTCTCAAATATAAATGCATAATTATGGTCATAATTTGAGGTCTCATAATTAACATTTTCGTTCATATAAAATTAGGGAAAAGCACACGAATTAACTTCTCCTTATCTCGAGTTACAATAAAATTCCCAGTTAAGAAGTATCAATTTATGACCATCGGTATATGATATGTATCTTAAATGTGTACTTGAATGTTGTTACATATACTTTAATATAAATTTCTATCTGCGAGTTGTATACAACATTGACTATTCAAATATTTATTTATGCAATTATTTCCTTTTTTTGCTTCTTCTTTCATTTTGCAAGCAAAAGTGGTAGTACAACTCAAATAAATAATATAAAATTACATTTATACAAAAATAAATAAAACGAGTAAAAAGGTTAAAGTCGGGCATGCCGACTATACAATACCCTACACCAGTCTGGTGTATTGTTTGGATCCGAAATTCGAATGGGTTAAAATAGGACTTGTGTCAAAATTTTCTATAATGTGAGTCAGCGAACCAAATTTCATTAAAATATCTTAATATTTGCGACCTGCAGTTTGTAACCAAGCCAAATTTGGGGGGGGCCTTTATATGGGCACTAGGTCTAAATATGGACTGATGTTCACCAAAATCAATAGGCTTCGTCCTTGGGCCAACGTAGGTCTGTGTACCAAATTTCATCAAAATATCTTAATATTTCCGACCTGCAGCGTATAAACCTTATAATTTTAGTAGAACCCTTATATGGGCACTAGGTCTAAACATGGACCGATGCTTACCAAAATCAATAGGCGTCGTCCTTGGGCCGACATAAGTCGGTGTACCAAGTTTCATCAAAATATCTTAATATTTGCGACCTGTAGAGTGCGCACAAGAATGCATGGACAGACAGACAGACAGACGGACATACGGATATACCGATAGTATACCGATCGGTATACTATAAGGTGGGTCTAGGACCAATATTTTTTGGTGTTACAAACATCAGCACAGACTTATAATACCCTGACCACATAGTGGTGTAGGGTATAAATATATACTTCCGAATACACCCGTTTTATAGAATGTTGAATGAATGTCAGTTAGTATGGTTTGTTGATATTTCATTGCTTTGCTGCTGTTCTTACAGAAGGCATGACCAGGTAAACTTCGAAGTGGAAATTTGATAAATAACATTAAAGCCGACGGAATGTTTATAATTAATGATGAGTTAGAATATGGCAAGACTTGGATCTAAGTAGTTCTTGAAAAGTTATAGAAAACAAATAAATCATCTCCTCAGCGCATTAATGTTTTGTGTTTTCACAGTGAAAAGACATTTATTGTGTCAATAGAATTTCTTTTCTAATGAATTTTTAATTGCAGCAACCGAACTATTGCATTGTCATAATAAAATGCCTTCAATTAAAAATTATTGTACAAATAGAATTATTGTTATATGAACCAGATTTTTCTCAGTACAAGTAACTAAATGAATATACATGAAATTCGGTAGCTACAACGAATCTATTTTCTCTGCATTGAATTTTCCCAATTAGAAAAATACAAGCGGGAAAGTGAAGCCACAGTACCAGTAATAGCAATAGTGCTTTCCAATAAAAAAGTTCATATGTGTTATTATTTTTTTATAAAATCATTACTCTACCAGTGGATTAATACCACCCAGTCAGAAAAATACAAACCGGAAAGCGATGGCAAGGCTCTTGCAAAGATGGCACAATTACTGGCAAAAAGTGCTTTCCCATTCCTAAAATGATAACATCATTAGACAAAAGTGTCGGCTGTTCAAAAAGCACCAGAAAAACACTGGCAACTTTGGCAAAACGCTAGCAAAATCAACAAATAGGTGGCCTGAAAACATATTTTTCAAAATAAAATATAAGAAAAGTTCATATATTCAAAAAATTTGATTTTATAAATCAAAATTTTTTTAAATTAAAAGAAATTAAAAAAAAGTTTTTGCTTGCAACCGGATTTGAACTCGGAACCTTCTGACTAAAGAAGTTTTTTAAGGAAGCGTCATCATTTTTATAAGATCATTGCTCTACCACATACATGGGACTAATTCATTAGGTGTACTAATTGGTGATTTCATTACCATTGTATTGATATCAATTGTAATGAAATTATTTTCATTACCATTTTTTTAATTAATGGTAATGATTCTAAAATTTAATTTCATTGATTAATGACAATGATTTTAAATTTCATTACCATTGATAATGAATAAATTAAAAAAAATAATTGCCATTGACAGAAAAACTTAAAAATGGAGTAAAACTCGCTGAAATCGAAAATGGAATATGCTCATTCATGCTCATGATCATTTGAAATTAAATACTACTTTCCATTCCATTGTTATTTGTATCCAGGTAAACTTTAACGGAATAGAATGGATCCTGCTTAAAAAATTATGTTTTTTAACTTTCCCGGCCAAATTTCATTACCATTAAATGGTAATGAAATTTTTTTCATTGTCATTAGTATGAACTAATGGTAATGAAATTTCAATGGTAATGAAAAATTCCCATGTATGCTCTACCATTGAATTGATTTTTGTAACGCTGGCAGTTTCTGACTAGAAAGCACTGGGTAACAACTGGTTGCAAATGTTGGATTAGCTCTCTCAGCCCATTCTTAGCCAGTGGTTTTATAAACCACCGAAATTTTTGGAAAACAGATACTGGGAAAACGCTTTTTGAAAAGGCTGGCAAAGAGTTCCAAATAAGTATTCTGCCAGTCATTTACTTTTAACACTGCGCTTACAAAGTGGTATGCCAGTGCTTGATTTTTTGTACTACTGGCAATTTCTGACTGGGCACTGTTTGGAAATTTTATCATGCCACTCCAAGCCAATTCTTTGCCAGTGTTTTTTTTTTATAAACCGCCGAAATTATTGTAAAACAAATCCTGGAAAATGCTTTTTGCAAACGCTATCAATACATTTCAAATGATGGCCCTTCCACTCATTTATTTTTAGCACCGCGGTTTACCCAGTGGTATGCAAGTGCTTGATATTTTGTACCACTGGCAATTTATGAGTGAGCATAACTTCAGGGGTAATAAATCTTAGGATGAATTTAAGTACACGAACATGTGGATGTGGGTTTTCATTCGTCTCGATCGATTTTCGGCTGCGGTAATTTTGGAGATTTCTGATGACCGTTGAAAAGCGAATTTACCATAAGTGAAGCAAATAACATCCGTTGGAGATGGATTTTCGGCCGTCTGGTTTGATTCCGGTATGTGGATATTTTGGGTATTATCCATTACCCAGGAAGGAGTAAATTAATATGAAAGAATTCTCAGTAGGTGAAAGGGAATTCTTAGTATGGAAAAACTAGCAGAAAGGGCTTCTTCATATTGGGAGTTTTCATAACCCGGATTGGTCTAAATCCGCAATTCAAGGAATAAATAGATAGAACAAGACAGGCCTTCTGCAAAAGAAACTTAAACACTTACACGATTTCATTTTTCAAACAAAATCAGAATTATAATGCACAGTCATACTGTTTGGGAATTGTGAGAACGATTTTGGTTACGATCCCTGAAACATTTTGTAAAAATACAAACCTGAATTTGAAAACTGAGTTTTGGAAAAATTGAATAAATAGATAGGAATTTTTTGGTTTCTTGCCAGAACTTTTGAAATTAAAAAAAAAAAAAAAAAATTGAGAAATATTTTTTTGTAGAAAGAAGAAATTTTGATTTGATATACAAAAATATTATCTGAATATTGAAGGAGGAAAAAAAAAGAAAGTAAATCTAAATAGCCTACAGAAAAGGGAAAATTATAAGAAAAAGAAGAAATTTTGGAAAAACTTTGAGAAGCTAATAAAGCTGACAATTTTTTTTGCAAGCTAAACCAAAGTACTCTTGAAATATCATCATTATCACCGACTGAAAGAGGAAACAAGTTGCCCCTAATAATCTGAATATCCAGTAAAACATAAATGAAAGCTCAAAACCAAGGACGAGGCAAATAACATAAAGTCCATTGAAACAAAAGAAAAAAAAACCCTTATCATCAGCATCTCAAAATCCTGATAACAACTCTACTAATAATTTTGAACAGACGTCGAAAATCCCACAATAACTCGGATTATACATCAATTTCGGAGACAGTTGTCAATTTTAAGTATAAGAAATCATCATAAAATTTAGATTATTTTTAGTTTTGAACAATTATCGGTCAAATCATCCGACACGATCTAGTAATGGAAGTTTTTTTTTATGATTATGTCATACGTTTCTTTCGATATTGGGCAACTTATGGACATAAATTTCACGAAAGGTATGGTAGGAAGTTAATCCAACAACAACAATGGGATGGCAAATCCGGTTATATGGCCATCATTGGAGGGCGGGTTTTGACTTCGGCTAGTTCCATCTGTAGTCGATTTAAGTCATCACAATTTTCTTTTCTTCCCTTTTCTCGTCTGTCCACTTAAATATTTTTTTTGAGCTATCTTATAATTTTTTTTGTTTATGTTTTCGATCCTTTACTTGTCTTCAAGGGAAAAGGACCACCGCCAGACTGAGCAAGGCCGGGGCCAGAAGATAGCCATCTTCCCGAGAAGACAGGTCCTTAAGGAGGGATTCGTTACAAAATGTATACCAGTTATGCATTATTATTACCCTCCGTTGGAATATGCAAGTTCACTTTTTAACTAACACAATCACACTTATGCGATTTGCGGCTTAAGCCTAAACCACATAAACGCAGTGTCGACCGCAGTGCGACGTTTTGTCGATAAAACAGTTTTTTGTATCTTCTCTATTTGGGACGGCCGAGAAATTAGAAAAGTTTCTAAATATACAAGAACTGTTTTTAAACAAAACGCAGAAAGAATTTTTTAAAAATATTAAATCGTTTTCGCGAAATTCAAGAACAAAGTTTAACAGCACTGCCACTGTCCAGTGGCACTTTCACTATTACTTGCAATTCACTTTCACCTTAGCTTGCAATACAATTTTGAAGGCAGTGAATTTTTTATTAGTATTTTTTAGTATTTGATAAAACAAAACTTATAATTAATGTACATCTGACTTTGTGTACATGCGACATACATATCCTAATGGTAATTTAAAATATCAATTTTATAAGTTTTTTGAAAAAAAAAGAAAATTAAGAACAAAAGTTTTCCTAATTTTGTTAGAATGCTGAATAATTTGTAATACTGGGGTCCTATTAAATGACTAACAGAGGCCATAGGGTCCAAGATATCCCACAATAGGTGAAGGACATCATCCTCGACCTTTTCTCCCTATCCGATATATCCTTAATTACACCGAAAAGTTCCACCAAACGAACCAGGATATACGTCCATTTCCGCACCAATCGTTTTTCGAAAAAAACGTACTTTTTTAGATTTAGGTTATTTTTTGTAAAAAGGTACTTTTTTTGAAAACCCGTGTAAAAAGTTTAGATCTGATCCGATCTTTTTGGATCTAAATAGATATGATTGAATGTAATTAGATCCTGTACCAGATCTCATCAAATATGATCAGATATGGCATATGTGATAATACCTTACGGCAAGATCTGATCAGATCTAGTGCCAAATCTGTTCAAATCTAAAGTGATCTGGACAATTGCGCCAGATATGCCTAGATCTGATCAGATCTAATTAGATCTCAAATTTGTCCCCAATTTTGAGATTTAATTAGATCTGATAAGATCTACTAAGGTCTACTAAGATCTGGCCAGATATGCCTAGATCTGATCAGATCTAATTAGATCTCAAATTTGTCCCCAATTTTGAGATCTAATTAGGTCTGGTAAGATCTACTGAGATTTTTTTTTGGGAAAGGCATTTTTTCTGAAAAGTCCAAAAGTCCTTTTTTGGAGAAAGGTGCTTTTTTAGGAAAAATGTACTTTTTTAGATACTCTTTTAAAAAAATGTATTTTTTGTCCCCTTTTTGCATGTCCCGGTAAGAATTTCCAAAAATGTCGTCTTAGCTGTCATCTACTCTGGAGGAATAATATACGTACCGAATTTTAGCTTTCTAGTTCCAGTAGTTTGAGCAGGCCGTCAAGGGGGAGACTGGTCCCTTTTTTGCCCATTCCTGTACGAATTTCCAAAACTCCCGTCTTAGTGGATATCTACCATAGAGAAGGAACCTTCATACCAATCTTCAGCTTCCTAGTTCCAGCGGTTTCGGTAGGCCTTTAAGAGAGACTTTTCGACTTTTGAACCCCTAGTTTTACAACATCGATGTCCAAAATTCAAAAAATACTTTCCCATAACTTAGCCCATACATACTCCAGGGATTTTGGCAAGCCGTCAAGGGGGAGACGTTTCCCCTTTTTGCCCGTTCCAGTAGGAATTTCCAAAACTCCCGTCTTAGCGGATGGAACCTACCTAAAACTTTTAACTTCCTAGCTTCAGCGGTTTGAGCTGGGCGATGTTGAGACCGTCAGTCAGTCAGTATCTCACGCTATTCTTTTATAGGTGTTTTAGGGATAATGGCTCGGAATCCCTTCCGGGCATACTTAATTTGTTTTCTTATAGTGTGCTGTTGATTAAATTTTGCAAAACTTTTGTCCTTTTAACGATATATCTCTTAGTTTTCAAGATACTGGACATTTTGTAAAATGCCGATTTTTTAAATGGACAGTATCTCGAAAACTAAGCGCGATAACGGACAAAATGTTTTCTCCACTGGAGCATTAACACACTCATATATTACAAATAGGCCAGGAGATATCCCGAGGGATCAATTTTTATAAAAATGCAAATTTACTTCCCCGTTCCATTCCATTTCCTTCCCTGTGTTTGATTCCAATTCCATTCGTTCCCCGTTTCATGAAACACTTAGCATAGGGAACGATGTTAAGTGTTTCAATGGAAATCATTCCGCATTCCACAACATTTCGTTCCCATTTGGAACAATGTTCCTAGGGTTGCCAGATATGAAATCGACGAAAAAAGTAAATTGAGGGAAAAAAGGCAGTACAATTAGTGAAAAAGAAGTACACTTTTTTCATTAAAAATATCATAAAATTCAGTACACAAAAGTAACAATTTATGTATTTAGAATTCCTAAAAAATATGTCAATCACGTTTTATTAGAGATGTATTTCTATTTTATTAATATTTAACTTCATTGACAAATATCGCGGCTGTATTAATTTGCTGAGCAGTTTATCCATATGATGATTTTTTTAATGGCCAAGAGTCTACTTAACATAAAATCACAACTTTCAAGATTTTTCGATATTTTTCTTATATGCTCATTAAAAACCCTGTTTTTTATTAGTAAAGTGTTGCGATGGATGGAGGAACAGGTAAAATTAACATTTTAGGGCTCTTTTCCCCTGTTTCGTCTTTCGGCAGGATTACCGGACTGGCGGACCGGTAGGGTAGATAGATTGTCGATGACCCAAGTAGGGAACTGGCCATCCAAAGAATCGTCTCTAGGCCCCTTAGGTGTACGTAGGAGTCTGCAATGACACATTGAGTGAGTTATCTGCATGATTTTAATGAATTTTCCGCATGATATTGCGTAAGGTGAATTCATTTAAATTTTATCCGGAAAGCTCTCTCTATGCAGCTTTTTCAACCAAAATTTAAATTCGCGTATACCAAAAAATGGAGTTTATATTAATGTTTATCAGTTCATTTTTTAACAAATAAAATCAATTTTTATATAAATAAAAAAAAAAAACTAATAAAATTAAAGTTGATATTTTGATTTGGTTTTAAAATATTCTATGACATACATATCTTTGATACAAAATAAACGTAGTACATTAAAGTGTGTAACTTTATATTAATACAAAACAACGAAATCAATTAAGTGTTGTAGTGTAAGGAATTAACCAAAAAGCTAGATTTTTCTGAATTCTTACAAAATTCAGGAAACATCCTTAATCAAGCTTAACTTCTGATTTTAAAAATGTCAAAATTTTTTCCACTCAATCCATTCAATGACATCCTTAAAAAATATGTATTATAACTTCTCTGACCAAACCCGTTGCCACTTTCATACATACATAATGATACTTTTTTTATAAACAAATGGTTTTTTAATCAATTGAAATTAGTTTTTTTACATTAGTGTGGTTTCATTACCATTAGCAATGTTTTTTCTTATGTTAAATATTTATGAAATATCAGCTCCCATGACACCCGCACAAGCCAGTCGTTGGCCCCTAAACCACACTAGCAACTTCAGCCCCTAAACCATACTAGCAACTTCAGCAAAAGTTGTGGTAACACTTAGTTGATTGCAAATGAAAAAGATCCTTCCTAAAATTAATAAAACTTTTTGCTGAATATAAATAGATAGAATTCAAAAAAATTGTAGACAAATTGTACTCCAGCTAATTTATTTTCTGAAAATTCAAACCTACCCAGCAAAACCTTGGTAATGGGTTTGACCTTTTTCACACATTGTCTGGCAATGTGTACCCCTTTACCCTTGGTTTTACTTAGAAACCTAAAGTAATAAGTTACTAATATTGTGATACATCAATACTTATGTGGGAGGTATGAAATAATGAGTTACCGATATGGAGATATATCAATACTTATTTGGAGCCTTTAAAATAATATATTACCGATATTGTGTTTAATAATAACTTATTAATAAGGGTAAAAATAATAAGTTATTCGTATTATATTATAACTACTTATTATGCGAAAGTACGATATACAAATTTAGAATCTAATTACATTGCTCGGATCGGTGTACTTTTAAACAAAGTCATTACTGGTAACTTCTTATTTTATTCCCTATTTGTAACCACTGAAATTTGTACCAATGTGTAACGACTTATTTCACTCCATACAAGTGTGTACTTATTTTAGCTAACTAGTGAATTTAATATTACAAGTAACAACTTATTTCAGTACTTCTTTCGTAATCACTTATTTTATCCAATACCGGTACGATTTAGGCAACCATTTACCCCCAATGACACCCCCATGTTAAAATAATGTGTTATGCGACCAAAGTGTAAGTAGTTACAATTTTTGGTTTCTTATTACATTTCCCTTTACCTGATAATAGAAGGTTTTGCTGGGTAGTAATTGTGTTTTTGATTCTTTTAAAATTATAAAGAAAACTATAGGTTTGTACGATTACATTTCTAGTAAAAGAGAAAAAATATTGAAAAAGTTGTCAAAATATTCAGAAGTAATCGAACAAAAAAATTTTAAGAATAGTAAACTAACAAAAAAAATTTACAAAAATCGCATAAAACCGCAGAGTGCAAACTTTAATGCGAATCATAAGAGTTAATTAATTTAATAACACTATGCGACAGTCAAAATCGGGATGGGATGAAACCAACGGGAAATGTTATATCGGTCAAAAACAAGTTATACGTGTCCCGGCGTTTCGCTGGGTCAGTCTAGAAATCGAGATATATCGATTTGAAGTTAGTAACTATCATATAGGGGAAATTGTCACCTTTGGTGGTCTTTTTTTTGACATAACTCGAGAACCACTAGCCCGATTTTGCTCAGACAATTTTAAAAAAATTAAAAATTACAATTCCTTTAATCTGCTCATATTACGTTTTTCTATATACTCAACAGTTTTGCCGGTAAAAATAAATGTATGAAGAAAAAAAATAGTTTTTGCCTAAAATATTAACTTTTTTTATTTTTTAAATTCATAAAAAATCCAAAACGGAAAAAGGCAAGTCGTATTACTTTCACGCAAAGTCACATAACCTTTAAACAAAATGAGACATAGATCATGAAAATCGATGGACGCGTTTCGCTTTTATTCACAATTAAGTGAAGGTATCTCATTTTGACAAGAATATTGATTTTATGTTTCAATGAGTTTGGATAATATTTATTATATATTATTTATTATTAACACGTAAAATTAAAAATTATTACAGGTTATTACATAGATACATAGGTTATAAAAATCGATGAACGCAAAACTTATTTTCGTTTGTTTGCGCCCTTTACTTTCTTGCGTGGTGGCTCGCCCACTTGTTCAGAGTCTGTATCGGATGAGGATCTGTCTTCATCTGGAAAAAATCAATTGTTTTTAATCAGTCAGTTAACTTCATTTTTGTGAATTACCCTCGGAGGAAACTCCCATTGTATATTCTTCTTCTTCATCTTCATTGTCGGGATCGTACGTCTTTTGCGACCACCAACAAATTTCAGCCAGCAGCGAATCGAGCCTTTTGCCTTTATATCGCGTTTTCATTGGCATTGCCACTTGATGGAAGCGCTCGCCATGTTCATCCGACTCTGAGGCTAGCTGCTTGCTGAAGTATTCGAGATGGTGATGCAAGAAGTGAATTTTGAGGGACATATTCACTCCAATTTTCTGGAAGTAGTGCAACATTGTGTGCTCGCGTACTTCCCAAAAAATATCGTATGACTTTCTTCACTGCCCTCCACGCAAAGTAATCATTACCGTGTAAAGCACCTTTAAATTCCTTTGATTTCATGAGCTTTCGTATATCCGGCCCATTCAGAACACCTTCCTTCAATTTTGCTTCGCTGATTCGTGGGAAAATATTATTCAAACAATCAAGAATTTTCGGTTGCTTCACAATGGCCTTGATGAAATTTTTTACGATTCCCAGTTTGATATGGAGAGGGGGCATGAGGACGTTCTCCATTGCCACCAGTGGATCATTTACGCAGTTGTGTCCCTTCTCCGTTGGATCTTGAGGAAGCCAGTCATGCGTTTCGTATTGGTTTCCTTTAAATCGGGTATCCCAAAGACACAAGAAACACATGTTTTTCGTATAGCCTCCTTGGAGACCTCTTAGCATCGCCACGACTTTCTGATCACAACTGATCCGCCAAAACGACTTTCAGGCTTGATTTCGAAGAATCGATGAACATTCGCCAATCAGCTGCGACATAATTAATGGCCATCGCCTCCATCAGTCCCTTTATATAGTGGCAGTAAACAAATGTGCTCCCTTCGTTGAGTGTGTAGTACCGTTGGAATAGCAATTGTCGTCTTCGATATCCGGTGATTTGACATTAGGCTCCAAATTGTTGCCTTTGAGAAAGGTTTAATTCTGCAACAATCTTGTCCATCGATGGGCCGGCTTCTGGTGTTGGTTTATAGGTGAAGTTTCTCTGTCAGGACTTGGAAGCGGTGGAATTGGTATTTCATCCGAATGCGTTAGAGGTATTTGTGCACTTCTAACAGATATGTAAACTCTTCGTTTAAGGCCTTTACGATTTACTCCACATATTTTGTTTGCGTAAGCGTAACAGTTATCGGAATTGTGCTCTCCTAGATCAGTCCAAATCATTGGTACACCAAAAGAAAGTGAACTGCGTTTCCCTTGGATCCACATGTTAAGAGCATTGTAGCGCTTTTTACAAATTTTGTCTGAGGCCCACGAAACGCCGCGAATTTACGCGTTCGGAGACACTTGTTGAATGACAAAAATCGATCAATGGACACCTATAAAAACTACGTAAGTTTCAATATTTTACTGAGAGGTACTTATGAATTGGCGCATCTTTTAAGGGTGGCTATATACCTGATTCGTGTGCGTTTTAAATTTTTCGAAACGTTCTAAAACATGACCACTCATAAATGTGGGTGCAATTTGTGTAACAAAATCATGCAGGTAGCCAACTGAAAAAACCCAAATAATTAAAAAAGTGCACTTTCCTTTTATCCTTTTAATTGTCCACGCACATTTATGACCGTTTTTTAGTTTGTTACCGCTACCATAAAAATCAAATAACCTTTTGTTTATTACTTTTTTTTAATATTTTAGGCAAAAAATATTTTTTTCTTCATACATTTATTTTTACCGGCAAAACTGTTGAGTATATAGAAAAACATTATATGAACAGATTAAAGGAATTGTAATTTTTAATTTTTTTAAATTGTTTGAGCAAAATCGGACTAGTGGTTCTCGAGTTATGTCAAAAAAAATACCACCAAAGGTGACAATTTCCCCTATATGATAGTTACTTACTTCAAATCGATATATCTCGACTCAGCGAAACGCCGGTACACGTATAACTTCTTTTTTACCGATATAACTTTCCTCGGTAGTTTGAACCCTTCCCGATCACCCCTACCATTTGTCTCTCAGTGTAATTTTCCACGTTGTAAGTGTGCGTTTTTTTTAAGTTAACGGATATAGTTAAGTCGAAAACACAGCTTCTGTTTTAAATTTGAAGTTTTCATTTGTTTTTATTTTATATTTATTTATTTTGTTTTTATTCTTTTCAAATTTTGTTTATTTTTATATGTATTTACAAATTTCCTTTCTACAGGGTCCGCCAAATAACTTTTTTTTTTGAAAATGCTATAAAAAAAACTACTGAATATTTTCTCAAATTTCTTTTTTTATTTGAAAGTACAATCCTTCCGGTTAATAATGGAAAATAATTTCATTCATATAGCTGCCTCGGCTGGCCATGCAGTAGCCTACACGATCGGCCCAATTTTTAAGCACATTATCGATTGTGTGCAGCTGTATTTCACCAATGGCTTCACGAATAGTGTCCTTTAAAGCGTCAATTGTCTCTGGCTTGTCGGCGTAACACTTATCTTTGACGGCACCCCACAAATAATAGTCCAACGGTGTCAAATCGCAGCTCCGAGGTGGCCAAACGACATCAGCTCTGCGGCTGATAATGCGATCTTCAAAAACAGGGCGCAAAACATCGAGTGTAGCTTCGGCTGTGTGGCACGTAGCGCCGTCCTGTTGAAACCAAATGTTGCCAATATCCTCCTCTTCAATTTTTGTGAACAAAAATTCGTTCAACATGGCCCGATAACGATCGCCATTGACTGTAACGGCCACTCCTTGCTCATTTTCGAAGAAAAATGGCCCAATTATGCCTCTGGACCAACCACACACAACCATATTCGTTCAGCGGAAGGATAAAACTAATTATCTGTCAAATCAGACATGAGCTAAGTGTTACCATTCACGAAATAAGCACTAGTTGAAAAAAAAAACGTTAGATGGCGGACCCTGTATTTTTGAATATTTTGTTTTGATTTTCAATAAAAATAAACAAAATTTGTATGGTATGGTAAAATCAAAACTTTTGCTTTAAAATAAAGTCGACTTTAACAAAAATATACCTTTGAAAAATATTGATAGTAAGGCTGAATAATTTTACTTCCCAAATAAAAAAGTTTTGATATGGTCATATATTATCATATAAAATGTTGTATAATTATATATTAAAACATATATACCTAGATATAATTATATAAAATTTTACGAAATTATATCCTAAATATATAACTATATCTTGTTATATACTGCACAATATATACTTCAACATATTACAATATCCAATTATATATAGACCTATATATAGTTACGTATGCCTCATATAATTATGTATAATTGTTTCGAATTATATACCTTTATATATAGTTGGATGTGATTATATTATATTTGATACATTTGGATGTGGACAAAATCCGGATAAAATTGTATCAAACCATATCTTATTCCATCAAATTAGATCTAATTGTGTCAAATTAGATCTAATATGATCATAATAAGATCTAATATGATACAATTAGATGTTGTCATTTTTCGGATATTATTATATATAATATCAAAAGTCATATAATTTTTTTTAAGTAGCCCAAGTAAAAAAGTTTTGATATAGTCATATATTATCATATACAATTTTCTATAATTATATATTGGAACATATATACTAAGATAACTTATATACAATTTTACCAAATTATATCCTAAATATATAACTATATCTTGTTATATATTGCACAATATATAGCGCAACATATTGCAATATCCAATTATATATAGACCTGTATATATTTACATATGCCTCATATAATTATGTATAATTGTATCGAATTATGTACCATTACATCTAGTTGGATATGATTATATTATATTTGATATATTTGGATGAGGACAAAATCCGGATAAAATTGTATCAAACCATATCTTATTCCATCAAATTAGATATAATTGTGTCAAATTAGATCTAATATGATACAATTAGATGTTTTCATTTTTCGGATATTATTATATATAATATCAAAAGTCATATAATTTTTTTTAAGTAGGGTTATTAAAACTACCAGCATTGAATTTATAGCTCATAATCTGTATTTTTAACACTTAAAATTAAAAATATCCCAGCAAAAACAGACATTACCGAGTCAGCAGCATACAAAGGGTTTCACTATTTACCAGGCTATTTCCTCGCAACATTACTTTTGTTCGCGATGTCCAAAAATTCATGGGTGTTCATCACCACCTGGGTGGTCATTATCACCTGTGTAAACCTGGTATGTTTATGAGTTTAATGTCAAATTCCATACATAAAAAATATGGCATGTATTACAAGGTGTTTAGGAGTTATAATGAGTACGCCTTTTGTATTTTGAAATCATACATAAATATAACTCAAAAAACATAGCATTCGTATAGGCCAAATACAATTAATATTGTCATTAATATGTATTTTTATTAATTCTAATTTAGTAGGTTTGAGGTTAAGAAGAAGAATAAACCTTCCTCAAAAGTTATAAACACATTAAATTTGCAAATCAGACTATATCTAGTTTCTGCCTTTTTATGGACAGGCTTCATCAGTGATCTTCCATTAAATTGTATTATTGTTTATATTTTTATTGTCAGATTGTCTCTATATGAATAATTTCAGAAGTGATCAAACAGACATATACAAACATTCTACTTCAGATTTTCTCTGTTTATCTTCTTATTTCCTCCGTGTCACCTTTTCACAAATATTGGCACATTGACGTATGGTTTGTACGTACAAGTGCAGGCAATTTGTGTATATTGGAGACGGACAGCCAACAGGGCATTTTTATCTTTTATAGTACATAGTGTCTTTTTTTTTATTCGAATACTTTGAAGTTTTAGAGGTAATAAAAATATTAGTTATTATTTCTTCCATATGCAACTGATCGGACTTTTCGTCGCACACGCGCCATCATCTTTTGCACGAGTGCATCATCGACTTTTCGCGATGCCGACAACCACTTGGTTTTGAATTCTGCAATATCTGTTACCAGTTCACCTGTCTTCTTCAATATTCCCTGCACTATTGACCAATATTCCTCAATAGGGCATAGCTCTGGGCTATTGGGTGGATTGCAGTCGCGTGGTACAAAATCGATTTTATTTGCATTGAACCACTGCAATGTGTCCTTGGCATAGTGGCAGCTTGCCAGGTCCGGCCAGAACAGTGGTTTGGTTAAGTGACTCCTCATAAATGGCAGATTTATCATTTTCAATTTACATCAATTGTCAGACCTCCTCTGTAGCGATTTAAAACCCTGGAAACTGTCGAGTGGTGCACTTTTACATTTTTCGCAATTTTACGCGCACTGAGAACCGGATTTTTTATATATTGGTGCAAAATAATTTGCCTCGTTTCTAACTCGGTGGTCATTTCTGACGAAACTAAAGGTCAAATTCGAATGAAATTTCTCATACATGAAATTTAAGTAATGGCTTACTCAGGGTATTTGAATTTCAAAATATATGAATTTTTTTGAGTAAGTTATAAGTTTTTCAAAGTGTCGCAATTATTATTTCTTTAATATCATTCTATTAAATTTCTTTAGTTTTCTTTTTTATTTTGCCTTTTTACGATATGGCACAGTGGACAATTTATAGCCCTTTTTCTTTTGGTCTTGTCCAATCCAGCTACAACTCGGTTCAGGAAGCGCCCGTGTTAGTTTTATATTATTGAACAGCGATACTAAAGATCCCACTGTACTTACTAATGGTATATAGGTTTGATGTTTAAACGCTTATTTTGAGTTTTTATCATCTGGTTGGTTGATGTACTCGTACTTGCGTTGCAAATTAAAAATTAAAATTTATTCAATTTGAAAGAAAAACGAATGCTAGTTTGTATAAATATGTTTTTGTATGTACCAATAGTGGCAGTTAGGCTAAATGATTTCAATTAAACATTCAGCTAAAATAAAAACATGCTTTAAAAACAGGTGTTTCAACAATGTTTCCAAATGATGTTGAACATCGGTTTTTTATTTTTTTTTTTTGGTCAAAAATTTATTTTTCTTAAATAAATAAAGTTTTATAATTTAAACAATTTCATGTTTTTCAATTTTCCTTTTATAGTTTCCTATCAATGTTCTACACCTTAAATGTATAGTTTGCAATTTAGTGTTTTTTTGTTTGCACTTTTCATTTTCCAAACTATAGCTCGTGCCAATCGAGTGTCAATATCAGCACCTTATACTACCATACTAAGCAACATACAACCAACAATAGCTGCAACATTTATAGGCGATCATAGTTAAGTTTACGAGTACAATTTAGTTGGTAATTGCAAAACAATTTTCAATCAATAACAAAAGCCTTTTGCAGTTACTACTTAATGTTTGTTAGTTTAGCTTAACAAAGCCACCAATCATTTATAACCAACAATCATAATGTTGGTTTATTGTAAGTTGGTAATGCCTACAATAAGTACGTAACGAGTAGTTGCTGTTCTTGTTAAAGATGTTACAGAACACATAAGGAAATTACCATAATTGGTGGCTATTATAAATAAGTAAACATCAAATCATTCATTCGATGAATGATGAATTCCTATTCTAAACATACATCTACAATGTATGAAAAGTATGATCAGAAATTGCTGATGTTTTTTATTTGGATTTTTACATCTTAACAATAATTAACTGACGATTTGCTCACAATCACCTGTCTTTTTCAACTGTTTATGTTGTGAATAAATGTTATCCTGATCCGAAATACTTTTGTAATATTTTGAATAATGTTGAGAATAATGACAAAAATATTTCTTAACACTTGGGATAATTTTACCTCTCTCAGCTATTCTCTTTTTGGAAATTATATGTACCAATTCTGGTGACCTAAACCCCTGTGCGAAATGAAATATACTGAGTTTGTCCTAAGGTTTTAGCTACCAAAAATATATGGCGTAGACCTTTCCTTCCCAGTAAACAGTTAAAATCTAAAGATCTGGTTGCGGAAAACCTTATACTTAGTACCGGTTCTAATTCATATTCTTTAATCGGTTGTTTTTGTGTGGAGTTTGAAATTTTAGCAATAGGTTATTTTCTTCCAAACTGGAGCAGGTTGCTTTAGGATCGGCACTATAACTAGTTATAAACCTGGTACTGTGGCAGCGAAGCCTTAGGTTTTCAAATTCCAGAATTAGTTCTAGAACCTGTTCCAATAAAGCAGTGCTAAAAGAACCTGCTGTGGAATAAATTCAGAAGTAACCAGTTTTAAAAATTTTGTTGGGTTATAGTATAACGATCGACTTAGAATCAGTCTCTGAGTTGATTTAGTGATGTTGATGAGAATAAGAGGGTTAATATGTTTCGCAAAAATATTTCTCATGAAATTTTACTACAAGTCTCTGAATGAATCAAAGTTAAAAACTTAACTTCAATGCCAGAAATTTAAGGCTTAATCTCATACTTATTCACAATTGGCGCTCAAATGTCCAACAAACCTAGATTTTAGGGGGAAACCATGTTACTCTTCCATTTTAGGTATAGGATGTGTTCAGAGAACTTATGTAAAACACTACGATGAACATTTTTGTGGAATATTTTAATCCTTTAACTCTTCAACTTATGGGTCTTTTTAGTCCCTTTTTAAAAAGGTGCCAAAAAGTTCCTTTAATTAAAGAGTTAGAGGGTTAAAATGTTGCAAAGAAATTTTCTTCCTCGTGTTTTATATAAGTATGCTGAACACATCCTATCCCCAAAATGAACAATAACCACTTAAAAATGGAGCGACATTTTAACCTCCCTAAAATAAAATTCAGATTTGGTCTTTCAAAACGCCGACACACGTATATTTTACTTTTGGTCTCCATTGTCAGAACCCCGTAATTTTGTTTTCGTGTTGTACTGCGTAACTTGAACTTGATAAACTTAATGTATGTAACGCTTCCGCCAACGATGGTTCAAGGAAAATTTATTTGATTCGGAGCGCTTCCGTGGCTATCACGGTTCACCATTACACTTAAAACAGGGTTTCTTTTCTTGTGTTTTAGAATATGGCTACCACAGAATCAAAAGATACACAGCGTGGTCAATTTTCTAAATCTCATGAATTTGACATCACACTATTTAATACATAGAAATGATTTAATACATAGAAGGACAACTCTGATTCAAGACTAATGGTATCTCGTCTATGTTTGTGCACTCTCTCCGATATCCTCGGTTACCGCAGTAATTTTCTCGGTGGAACCATCAATACGGATTCAACCACGTCTCACGACATCTATAGTGGACCCAGTTTGCTCAAGGCGCCCAGCCAAATGATTAATTGTTCGCGCACATGATACACGCCGACGAGGAATACGTCGAAATTTATCCAGTGTTCAAACAATAGACCGGTAATTGGTCTAATAACCAGTAAAAATAATTTCGCTGAAAGTGCTATTCTCGAGGTAGTGGTGAAGAGGTCTCTGGAATATATACAATTCACGATGGGTGCGTTCTTGGATACAAAAACAGCCTCCACTAAGGATCTGGGTATTGAGAGTTTTCTGAGCTACTAGTGACCACGTTAGACACCACGATTGTCAATGCATATCAATTTGGTCCTCATGGATTTCGATAACTGAGTGACAAATGTTGTTGCCCATACATATGACGTGGTAATATTGGTATCAGGTTTGTTTCTAGATGTGCTGACGATATCATGTATCAATAGTAGGACCAAGATTCCGGTCTTCAGACTTTCGTTATAGGGATGGGAGCTCTCTTTATCGGACATCAAGGCCATTAAACCTTGATGCGAAACTCTCATGGAAATCTAACATCGAACGCAGGGTAAAGAAAGCTACACTCAAAAATATAAATTAGTAGAAAAATTAGTAAAAAGTCTTGTATATCAAGTGTACTAGTTTTCAGTAATTTTTTTTTTTGCAGAAATTCCTCTTTCAGCAAAAGTTTTACATAGTTATATTTTTTTAGCACTAAACTAATTTTGAACTAATGTTTTACTTATTTATTTTGCTACAGAAATTGTGTTGATAACCGCATTTATAGCGTGGACGACAACCAGATAGACAAGATGTTGATGTCGGCTTGTCTCGATATAGTACAGACAACGAAAATGATAAAAAAAGAAAAACAACTCTACACAATTTCTGTATTTAAATTTTCAGCAAATAAATTAACTAAAGTAAAATTTCGCTACAATTTTTTTCAGTTTTTTTCAGTCTACTTATATTTAGCAAAAAGTTTAGTGATTTTAGCAAGGATTTTTTATACCCTACACCACTATGTGGTCAGGGTATTATAAGTTTGTGCTGATGTTTGTAACACCAAAAAATATTGGTCGTAGACCCACCTTATAGTATACCGATCGGTTCAGAATTTTTTTTTATGTCGATTTAACGATGTCCGTCTGTCCGTCCGTCCGTCCGTCTGTCTGTCTGTCCATGCAATCTTGTGCGCACTCTACAGGTCGCAGCTATTAAGATATTTTGATGAAATTTGGTACGCAGACCTATGTTGGCCCAAGGACGAACAAGTTTGATTTTTTTGAACATCGGTCCATGTTTAGACCTAGTGCCCATATAAGGGTCCTACCAAAATTATACTCTTTATACGCTGCAGGTCGTAAATATTAAGATATTTTGATGAAATTTGGTACACAGCCCTACATTGGCCCAATAACGCAGCCTATTGATTTTGGTGAACATCGGTCCATGTTTAGACCTAGTGCCCATATAAGGGTCCTACCAAAATTATACTCTTTATACGCTGCAGGTCGTAAATATTAAGATATTTTGACGAAATTTGATACACAGACCTATGTTAGCCCAATAACGCAGCCTATTGATTTTGGTGAACATCGGTCCATGTTTAGACCTAGTGCCCATATAAGGGTCCTACCAAAATTATACTGTTTATACGCTGCAGGGCGTAAATATTAAGATATTTTGATGAAATTTGGTACACAGACCTATATTGGCCCAATAACGCAGCCTATTGATTTTGGTGAACATCGGTCCATGTTTAGACCTAGTGCCCATATAAGGGTCCTACCAAAATTATACTGTTTATACGCTGCAGGTCGTAAATATTAAGATATTTTGATGAAATTTGGTACACAGACCTATGTTGGCCCAAGGACGAAGCCTATTGATTTTGGCGAAGATCGGTCCATGTTTAGAACTAGTGCCCATATAAGGGTCCCCCCAAAATTATATTGTTTATACGCTGCAGGTCGGAAATATTAAGGTATTTTGATGAAATTTGGTACATAGACCTATGTTGGCCCAAGGACGAAGCCTATTGATTTTGGTGAACATCGGTCCATGTTTAGAACTATTGCCCATATAAGGGTCCCCCCAAAATTGGCTTGGTTACAAACTGCAGGTCGCAAATATTAAGATATTTTAATGAAATTTGGTACGCTGACTCACATTATAGAAAATTTTGACATAAGCCCTATTTTAACCCATTCGAATTTCGGATCCAAACAATACACCAGAGTGGTGTAGGGTATTGTATAGTCGGCATGCCCGACTTTAACCTTTTTACTCGTTTTTATTTGCAATCGACTAAGTGTTAGCAAAACTTTTGCTGAAGAGTACTATTTTTTTGGTAAAAATCAGCTCGCTGATTTTCAGCAAACCTTTTGCTGGTATTACCAACTTTTTTGCAAGCACGCTCCTGACTAAAAATTTGCTGACACAGCTACATTTTTTGCTGACTTTACTGACTTTTTTTTTAGTGTACGCTGGTTTTTTACACTTGTTAAAAGATGTTCCATTCTAAATGGGGATTGAGCGCAAAGAGTGTCCTGTGGATGTCCGATATTTACCTATGGCGCGCTTGTGTGGTGGACGGTCACAAGCAAGGGATACTAGAACTCAGATTTTCAGAGGTCGGCGTTAGGCATGTATTGGTGTTCCTGTAGCACTTCGTACGTGTTTTTCGGAGGCGCTGAACACTGTTCTTCACACTATTCCCATGAAATTAGCATATTGAAGCAACTGCTGCCAGCAGTGCAGCGCCTCTGTCTGCTACGGATTCTTGGAGACCAAGACCCTATTTTCATGCAAGACTTTTGTGTATTTGGCCCCTGCATCGGCGCAGACCATCTGATAACTCTACTCCGAGAATGGACTTCGGCAAGTCATTTGAAGTTAAATTCCCTTCCTGAATGGAAAGGGATACGGGTAGTATTATGTGCCATTTTGATATTTAGGTGTACAGTGGTTTACTTAGAGAGGCGTAAGTGCTCACAATTAGGGAGGCGTACAGGTTGCTTCTTCAAAATGAAGTATGCAGGAGTATTGCCGTTATTGTGGACAACTAGGCGGTAATCATAGATTTGGACCCTTACTTGACCACCTGCACCCCTGTTAGACAGTGCAGGGATGAAATTTCCAAACTAGGTCGTCTTTCCATCATCACTCTGATATGGTTCAGTTAGCATAGGAATTTCAATGGGAATAAATGGGCACACGGTCTGGCGAGAGCAGCTTCTACGTTGGATGTGTGTTCTACGGTGTCAGTTGCAGAGCTACTGGGTACCATAAAATGCGGAATTTGCGACCAATATCTTTTAAAGGCAAGAGGTGTGTAAAGCGGTACCAGCGGATTCGCCAGACAGACCTGGTCGGAGTTCGACTTGAAACGGACCGCATCCCTTCGTAATCGTGGAAAAAGGAACTTTTAGAGACTGACCGCTGTGTCGACGGATCATTAGGAGATTGGTCGGCATATTTATAGGCTCGGACAATAGTACAATACACAGTACCGCAATTGCGGAACACTTGGAGAGAAAGAGACGGTATAATACTAACCTTTATCAGTGTGCAACATTTACCAGCGCTAGGAACAGGATTTTGAGAAAGTATATGCTGGACGAATTATATGAGATATCAAGACTTTTGCTGGGGGATCCGATTAGTTCAGATTGGATCTAACACTCTAGACATCAGCATCCTCCGATTGGTGTTTTATTTCTAAAAACGTAGTCATCTAGCACTTTACTTGGTGCCCAACCTTGTAGAAATTGTCGATTGAAACATTTCAAACATTTCAATTGACCTAGGAGTATATTTGATTGCGACAACTAAATAACTTGGCCTCTGCAACCAAACGAAATAAAGGAAAACTGGCAAGGAATTTGGTTATCTAAGTTAATCCGTTTTCTCTGAATAACTGAATTGTTATAGGACTATATTTTTTGCCATCATTATAATTGGATTCTTGTTTGGCACCTTGGCTCGAGTTTTTATTGTGGATGGTCAGTTATAAATATCCTTAATTGAATGATATTATGATGAAGTCTGCGTAATCTGCCGCCATTTTATTAAATGAATAAATTGCATGATTCTTTAAAATTTTAACTTCCTTTTTTTTTGTCTTACCTACCAAATTGAAAAGTACAGGTTTAAAAAAAACAAATTGAAGCACATGCCAATAACGTATTAACACAAATTTTTACAAACTGTAAAGTTAAAAATCAACTCGCACTTCCGTATTTACTTAAAGTACCAAAGTCAGTGTGTATGTAACAAATATGACTTAAATATCATCATAATCACACTTTTTGATTACTTAGTAGACTTGGCAGACAGACAGACAATCAACCGAAAAAAAACAGAAAACAAAACTGAATACATCTTTAGGATACTTTGAACATGAAAATACAACCGTACTTACAATATTCGTAAGTACAAGAACGTTTATTGATGGCATACTGCTGAGTTTTGTTTTGTTTATTTTATTTTTTTAGAGGCGCGAATTATTAATGCGTTCCAGCACACAGGCAATTATGCCTCACTCTATATAGAGTTTTCTATATGGCCCAAACAGATATATTATGGAGCATACATTAACAATCAACAAAACTAACTGACACTGTTTTTTTCTTGTTTTCAATGTTCTTCGATTTTCACTTGTACTTTAGAGTACTCGTTTTAATACTATGAAAGTAGAGTAAGTACCCTTCTTTTTTTCTTCACGATTTGTTGATGATAGTTTAAAATTTCGCTTCTTCTTATTCTTTCGTTTTTGTTAATGCATTGAATGAGTTGACTGACTGACAACTGTGCGACGATGGATGTGCGTTGAAGTTGCTGTCAATAATTGCTACCAACTTTGCGTTCTTTTTTTTTTATTTGTTATCATCCTCTTCTTCTCATTTTCCACTACATCGTTTTTTGTTTAATGTTTTCTTTTTTTTCGTTGGTTTTTATTTAAGACATTTGCAGGCAACGATTAAAAATCGATTATTATGCTGGAGTTAACCTTAGAGACATTGTGTTCGTTTGTTCGTTAATCCATCGTTTGTGTCAATAATAACGCTCTTAATGTGTGCAACGGAAGTTTTACGTTTTTTGTTCGTTCGTTGGTTTTTTATTGCAAACGGTAGCCAGACATTTGTGACAGTTTTGGCTGAAGAGTATTCTGTTGTTCTTAATGGTTGCATTGGAGCCTTTAAGTCTGACTTCTTTATACACCAGAAATTGCATAGTACAAAAATTATTTATTTTAGTTTGAATTTTTGGCGAAATTCACTAGACTGAAGTTTTTTTTCTTAAATACGTAACTATTCAGTAAAAACTGTGTTTGGCTGTAAGAGGATTTGTAAGGGAGCAATTTAAAATAACCTCCTACAAATCTGCTTCCATATGCCATGGTTCTTATACGGTGAATTCCCACTTGGAACATAATTTTTCAAACGCAAATAACTTTTTTTAAGAGCTAAACTAGAAAAACGGCTAGCACCATTGGATTCAGCGTTCTCAAATTACGCTTACTAAGAAAAAATGGCCAGTCTGTAATCGTACAAAGGAAACTTTATGAAAAAGAATTCACCCTTGCTGAATGAATTCACTATACTTGAAAACTTATGGTAGAAAAACCTCATACATCTACTGGCCGAATCAGAGGAAGACCGACAAAATCTATAGAGGAGTGTTCATCGTACAAAAGAAAGTGGAAGCTTCAGCAGTCCACAGAAGCGATATCTACGACACAAGATCGGTCGTTACGAAAGTAGTGGCGACCGCAAGCCCAGTGTGACTGCGCATTAGAGCACCCATATGTGCAAAAGTGTTATTTTTGCAGTTAACCGCCTATTTTCGGATAGGATGAGAGTAAAAATAAGATATGTGCAAAAATTGGGTTTCTGCGATGTAAAACGGCCAGGCCGTTTACATTTATGTCCTCAAAATTACCCTAAAAAAGGTTCATGGATTTATACAACTATAACTCTTAAACTAGAAGTTTCTGGTGATTAAGTTACATAGCTGTGGTTTACACAATGAAAATGCAAACATTTTCTTTATAAAAACTTTTAACCCTCCCATGACCGTTAGTGGTGTTTTAAGGGTAAACACAAAATGTTTTGGCAAAACTAAACTTTGAATGTCTCTCACTTAATTCTGGAGACACGTAAATACGTATACTCTTCACCATATAATAGAAAATTTAGCATAGATTAAAAGCAAAATAAGATTTTTTTTTTAATATGTCGTCGATTCCATGACAGAAAGCCTAAAAACTGATGAGTTATAGATTTTTTACATATATGCACTAGGAAGCCATGTGAATCTTCCATTTTGGGTATAGGATGTGTTCAGCGAACTGATGTAAAACACTAAGAGGTACAGTTTTGTGGAACTATTTAACCCTCTAACTCTTCAATTAAAGGGACTTTTTTTGGCTCCGTTTTTAAAAGAGACAAAAAGACACGTAAGCTGAAGAGTTAGAGGGTTAAAATGTTCCACAGAAATGTTCAAAATAGTGCTTCACATGAAATAGAAGAGTCACATGGTTTCCTTCTAAAATTTAGGTTTGTGGGCATTTGAGCGGCAATTGTGTATAAGTACGAAATTAACCCTTAAACATATTTTAAATTTTAACTTATTTCTAGCATTGAACTTAAATTTTCAACCTTGATGTCTTGAGAGACTTATAGTAGAATTTCATGGCAAATATTTTTGTGGAATATTTTAACCCTATGTTGAATATATTAAAGGTAATTTTTTACCCTCTTCAAAAGGGCCACAAACGACCCTTAAGTTGAAGAGTTGGAGGATTAAAATGTTCCGCAGAAATACTTGTCATACAATTCTACTATGAGTCCCTGAAGACATCAAAGTTTAAAATTGAGGTTCAATGCCAGAAATAAGTCAGAACTTAAAATATGAGTTAATTTCGTGCCAATCTGAAGGCTCTCAAAAGAGCACCCATATGTGCAAAAGTGATATTTTCTCAGCTCCCCACGCACTTTCTGGTAGATTGGGTGTAAAAAATAATATCCCCGCGAAAATTGATCCTGTCGGATTAAAACATCCCAGTGTAGAAAATCATTACCAGATATGTGGTTATGTAACTATATACTTGGTAATGGTAACTACTTACTTTTGTTATTACATTTCTTATTACCTTTATATGGGGATGTCGCGAAAAATAATGAGTTGTCGTTACACACCAGCATACGAAAAATCAAAAAATATATCGTTACCTATGTGCTTACCAGTACTGACAAAAATAATGAGTCTAAAAATAGATTTTCAAAAAAATAAATTATATAAAAAAATATTTTTTATTGTATTTTTTTTTAATAAAATTTGCTGGTGCGGGAATCGAACCTGGGTCTACAGATTGCCAGTCAACAGCTCTACCATCTGAGCTATATCGACATGTAATATTTAATAGATAAAAACATAATTGACCTGCTTCACACAAGTAAGCTTACTCGCCAACATACAAAAAATCAAAAAATATGTGGTTACATATATCCTTACCAGTGTTTAAAAAATATTGAGTCTAAAAATAGATTTCAAAAAATTTTCAAAAAAATCTAGAAAATTATTTTCTATTTGAAATAATGATAAAAATAAGTCATTATCAGTAACTCATTATTATATGTTTTAAAATAATTCAGAAGGTAAGTGGGTGTCATTACTGGTAGTCCAAAAAATAATGATATGTCATTACCGTTTCTACACTGGGATGCCAGTCAACCGCGGCTATTAGACCTTAAAATGGACTTAAATTACTTCAAAGTTTATTTGCGCATAACTCTTAAATTAAAGGTTTTATAGAGTTAATTAGAAATTTATTAATTCAGTTCGAGGCCAATTTCCTTATTATGAATTAACATAATAAGTACTTTTTTCAAAAACTGCTATTTTTCTTCATCAGGATATTCTCCTAACAAATACTTCACAGAGTTTTTGCTTTCAAAAACCTCTAACACTTTCAGGAATGAAAAGACGATCGTTTCGGGGATTTTCCAAGTCCCCTTCTTCAGTTTTCAGAGAAATACAATATAAGCATATCTACAGGCAATAATGGGGTTCGCATTTTTCTTATATGCATTTTTGAAGTATCGATGACGGATCATGGTGATTTATGAGCTTAAAATCAAAGTGATTTATATGGTTAATTACAAATTTGGCTTTAACCACCTAAATCACCATGATGGGTCATCGATACGCCAAAAATGTGTGTAAGAAAAATGCTAGGCATATTATTACCCATAGATATGCTTATTTAGCATTTTTCCGTAAAACAGAGTTATAGCGCAAAGAAGCTTTGAATTAATCTTAGTCCATATTTAGGGCTAAAAGCCGCGGGTGACTGGCCTGTTTTAATACGAGAGGACCAATTTTTGCGGGGATATAAAAGTGCTTACAAAAAAACAATAGCTACAAATGACACAACTACTACAGAGCATTGGATAAATCTTCTGAACACTGGATAAATCCACGCATCTCATCAGTTCATTTTTGCCGTTCGATATTATTTTAATTTGTAAAGGACCCTTCGGAAATAATCAAAGCTACAGTAACCAATATAAAAGATCAAATTTATAAACTGAGGCCTTCTGTTGTTGAAATGACTTCAACTTTGAAATTTGGGATTTGTAAAAAGGATCAGAAAGACTTTAGTAGTGTGTTTATGTATGTTCTGGATCAGTTTTTCCATACAAGTCGATGTACATAACCCTTCACTGCCCATGTGGGTCTTTTGTGACCCCAATTTTTCTTTTTTGTGGGTAAGAGGGGTGAGGGGGGGATAAAACACTGACGTGCATTAAAGGGTTAACTCACAAATTAATCTCAAAAATCCCTTCACTGCCCATGTGGGTCTTTTATGACCCCAATTTTTCTTTTTTGTGGGTAAGAGGGGTGAGGGGGGGATAAAACACTGACGTGCATTAAAGGGTTAATTTACTAATTAATCGCAAAAATCCCTTCACTGCCCATGTGGGTCTTTTATGACCCCAATTTTTCTTTTTTGTGGGTAAGAGGGGTAGGGGTGTGTTAAAAAAAACTGACGTACATTAAAGGGTTAATTTACTAATTAACCGCAAGAAATCCCTTCACTGCCCATGTGGGTCTTTTATGATCTCAATATTTCTTTTTTGTGGGTAAGAGGGTTGAGGGGGGTTTAAATAATCGACGTGTACTATGGGGTTAATATAAATTAATCGCAAATTATTAGCGTAAATAAATTTCAATTTATTGAATTTGAAAACTGTAAAATCAGCTTGTTCAAATGATAATGAACTTAAATTAATACTACAATCTAGCAGGTTTCTTATCGGATGATGATTTGAAAAACTGTAACAAGCTGATTGTTCAAATGATAATGAACTTGAATTAATGATCTTAATGTGATTCTACTAATATTTATATTACTATTACATTCGAAATCAGCATAAACTACGAACGGTACATCCATTTGTTTTTTAAAATTCTTAAAACTAAGTATAGAATCTTTTTCACTAGGCATTATAGTTACCATTCTGTTACATTCCTCCTTATGTTTCTTTAAAGTCTCATCATTATGAAAATGTTGACTTTTTATTAATCTGAAATTAAATTTAGAAAAAAAGATGGAAACTTTTTTTTAATTAGTATGTATTTTAATAACTATATATACCAATATAAAAAAACAAAAACGAGTAAAATACCTTGATATATTTTTCATCCAGACATAATGAAATCGTTCTTCATCCTCCAACAATAACAAATTGATGTGATTATATTTTTCTTCTTTGGAGAAATAATATGGACCCACAATATTATAATTTTTCGAATCAAACTCTTTCTCCCCTTTTTTAAAGGTTTTTTCCAGACCAAAGACATTTACACTTATATCTGGGTTGTTATCTTCAAACTCTTTTATTTGGTTAACAGATAGTGGAAAATTTAAATTTTTAAAATTCAATGATATATTATTTTTCAGGGCTTAATATCGTCCTGAATGTTATTTATTTTATAGGATGAGCATCTTGTACTATTATCTTCTATTGGATATAGTGCTGATATTATAGCCCACTTAAAGCAGTATACATCATTGTTTTATTGATGTTAGAAGACTTCATATTAGAGCCCCCCATTACCCGGTTTTACGGTCGACCGGTCTACCCGGTCAGACCGGGTTTAAAACCGGTCGACCGGTCTTTACGGTCTACCCGGTCTAGACCGGTCTACCCGGCCAGACCGGGTTTTAATACTATTTACAAAAGGCAGGTGTTTGGTACTTTTTAGCATAATATACTACATAATATAAAAATTGCTAAAATTATGTAAATTTTATATAAAAAAATCGATAAATTTTTAAAAAATCGATATATTGAAAAATTTTACAAAAAACCGATAAACTTTCAAAAATACCAATAAATTTTATAAAAATTGATAAATTTGTAAAAATCGATTCATTCATGGATATATTTATAATAATGTATAACAAAATAATGCGTATTTCGTATTATATTTATATGAGAGACCCACGGTCTTTTTCGGTCCCATGCAAGGCGTTTTTTTCTCCTGGGTCTCCATAGGCTAAACTTTTGGGAAAATAATCTACACGTAATTCTGACTTAGAGCTGTAAACTTTTTTTCAACGTGTGGAACAAAAATATTCAGAAACAGGCTCTTGAATTCAGAAAGTCTTGCAGTTTTCATACATTTATATGAAACTGCGAGGGTCTTTTTCGGTCCCATGTACGGCGTTTTTTTGTTCGGGGTCCTTATGGGCTAAATTTTTTCAGAAATAATCCAGACGTAATTCTGACTTAGAACTGTAAACCTTTTTTCAATGTATGGAGCAAAAATATTCCGAAACTGGTTCTTGAATTCAGAAAGTTCTGCACTTTGCATACATTTATATGAAAATGCCACGGTCTTTTTCGGTCCCATGTACGGCGTTTTTTTGTTTGGGGCCGATATGGGCTAAAATTTTGCAGAAATAATCTAGACTTAATTCTGACTTAGAACTGTAAACTTTTTTTCAATGTATGGAACAAAAATATTCCGAAACTGGCTCTTGAATTCTGAAAGTCCTGCACTTTTCATACATTTATATGAAAATGCGACGGTCTTTTTCGGTCCCATGTATGGAGTTTTTTTGTTGTGGGTTAACATTTTGCAAAAATAATCTAGACGTAATTCTGACTTCGTTGTTCCAAAACTGTTATCCGTTTTCATTTATCTGATTTAGTTTTCAAGATACGGGCGATAAACCAAATAAAAGCCCTTTTCTCTCTAGGAGGCTTAGTTTTCGAGAAAAACGCGATCTTAAAATCCAGCGATGTAAGTCGAAATTTAGTTTCGGTATCGGGGTATTATGGGCGGGTTTTGACTTCTGGTGTAAACATTTTTTCTCTAGCTCTCTTAGTTTTCGAGATATGGACCATCAAAATTTTATTAAAGCGATTTTCGCATTTATTTTTCCACATACAATTTATTATGACTTCCTTGTTCCAAAACTGCTGTCCGTTTTCATTTATCTCACTTAGTTTTCAAGATACGGGCGATATTCCAAATAAAAGCCCTTTTCTCTCTAGGAGGCTTGGTTTTCGAGAAAAACGCGATCTTAAAATCTAGCAATGTAAGTCGAAATTTAGTTTCGGTATCGGGGTACTACGGGCGGGTTTTGACCTCTGCTGAAAACATTTTTGCTGTAGCTCTTTTAGTTTTCGAGATATGGACGATCAAAATTTTATTTAAGCGATTTTTGCATTTATTTTTCCACATATAATTCACTATGACTTCCTTGTTCGCTAAATAAAAAATAATCAATAAAATTTTCATTGTCCATATCTCGAAAACTAAAAGAGCTACTGCAAAAATGTTTGCACCAAAGGTCAAAACCCGCCCATAATACCCCGATACCGAAACTAAATTTCGACTTACATTGCTAGATTTTAAGATCGCGTTTTTCTCGAAAACTAAGCCTCCTAGAGAGAAAAGGGCTTTTATTTGGAATATCGCCCGTATCTTGAAAACTAAGTGAGATAAATGAAAACGGACAGCAGTTTTGGAACAAGGAAGTCAAAATGAATTATATGTGGAAAAATAAATGCGAAAATCGCTTTAATAAAATTTTGATAGTCATATCTCGAAAACTAAGAGAGCTAGAGGAAAAATGTTTACACCAGAAGTCAAAACCCGCCCATAATACCTCGATACCGAAACTAAATTTCGACTTACATTGCTAGATTTTAAGATCGCGTTTTTCTCGAAAACTAAGCCTCCTAGAGAGAAAAGGGCTTTTATTTGGAATATCGCCCGTATCTTGAAAACTAAGTGAGATAAATGAAAACGGACAGCAGTTTTGGAACAAGGAAGTCAAAATGAATTATATGTGGAAAAATAAATGCGAAAATCGCTTTAATAAAATTTTGATGGTCCATATCTCGAAAACTAAGAGAGCTAGAGAAAAAATGTTTACACCAGAAGTCAAAACCCGCCCATAATACCCCGATACCGATACTAAATTTCGACTTACATCGCTGGATTTTAAGATCGCGTTTTTCTCGAAAACTAAGCCTCCTAGAGAGAAAAGGGCTTTTATTTGGTTTATCGCCCGTATCTTGAAAACTAAATCAGATAAATGAAAACGGATAACAGTTTTGGAACAACGAAGTCAGAATTACGTCTAGATTATTTTTGCAAAATGTTAACCCACAACAAAAAAACTCCATACATGGGACCGAAAAAGACCGTCGCATTTTCATATAAATGTATGAAAAGTGCAGGACTTTCAGAATTCAAGAGCCAGTTTCGGAATATTTTTGTTCCATACATTGAAAAAAAGTTTACAGTTCTAAGTCAGAATTAAGTCTAGATTATTTCTGCAAAATTTTAGCCCATAACGACCCCAAACAAAAAACGCCGTACATGGGACCGAAAAAGACCGTGGCATTTTCATATAAATGTATGCAAAGTGCAGGACTTTCTGAATTCAAGAACCAGTTTCGGAATATTTTTGCTCCACACATTGAAAAAAAGTTTACAGTTCTAAGTCAGAATTACGTCTAGATTATTTCTGCAAAATTTTAGCCCATAAGGACCCCAAACAAAAAAACGCCGTACATGGGACCGAAAAAGACCGTGGCATTTTCATATAAATGTATGCAAAGTGCAGGACTTTCTGAATTCA
Source organism: Leucophora obtusa (assembly GCA_949987735.1). Classification (NCBI taxonomy): domain Eukaryota; kingdom Metazoa; phylum Arthropoda; class Insecta; order Diptera; family Anthomyiidae; genus Leucophora; species Leucophora obtusa. The sequence continues at coordinate 288,493,424 of OX465295.1, read as the reverse complement.
AGAACCAGTTTCGGAATATTTTTGCTCCACACATTGAAAAAAAGTTTACAGTTCTAAGTCAGAATTACGTCTAGATTATTTCTGCAAAATTTTAGCCCATAAGGACCCCAAACAAAAAAACGCCGTACATGGGACCGAAAAAGACCGTGGTATTTTCATATAAATGTATGCAAAGTGCAGGACTTTCTGAATTCAAGAACCAGTTTCGGAATATTTTTGCTCCACACATTGAAAAAAAGTTTACAGTTCTAAGTCAGAATTACGTCTAGATTATTTCTGCAAAATTTTAGTCTATAAAGACCCCAAACAAAAAAACGCCGTACATGGGACCGAAAAAGACCGTGGCATTTTCATATAAATGTATGCAAAGTGCAGGACTTTCTGAATTCAAGAACCAGTTTCGGAATATTTTTGCTCCACACATTGAAAAAAAGTTTACAGTTCTAAGTCAGAATTACGTCTAGATTATTTGTGCAAAATTTTAGCCTATAACGACCCCGAACAAAAAAACGCCGTACATGGGACCGAAAAAGACCGTGGCATTTTCATATAAATGTATGCAAAGTGCAGGACTTTCTGAATTCAAGAACCAGTTTCGGAATATTTTTGCTCCATACATTGAAAAAAAGTTTACAGTTCTAAGTCAGAATTACGTCTGGATTATTTTTGAAAAATTTTAGCCCATAGGGACCCCGAACAAAAAAACGCCGTACATGGGACCGAAAAAGACCCTCGCAGTTTCATATAAATGTATGAAAACTGCAAGACTTTCTGAATTCAAGAGCCTGTTTCTGAATATTTTTGTTCCACACGTTGAAAAAAAGTTTACAGCTCTAAGTCAGAATTACGTGTAGATTATTTTCCCAAAAGTTTAGCCTATGGAGATCCAGGAGAAAAAAACGCCGTGCATGGGACCGAAAAAGACCGTGGGTCTCTCATATAAATACTAGCGGGCGCAGCCCGCTACGTTGTTAGCGTGCCTTAAAGGTTAAGGGGGGGGCTTCGCCCTCCCCCCCGGGGGGCTGCGCCCCCCACAATTTTTATTAAATTCGTTTTTTATTTAAAGTTTTTTTATTTAAAGCCTTCACCCAGCCACCACAAATAAATAATTCTGCACAACAATGGGTTTAAAATAAATAAATATTTGATCACTTTTTCTCATGAAAGTGGTTTGTTAGTAATGAATCCATAATAATTTGCAATATACGTGTGTATGTCAAGATAATTTGGTAAAGTGCGAACTTAGGTAGATAGACCCGTAAGTAGTTTTATTCATTTGTGTTTTGAATGAAAATAAAAAACGTAAAGCAGGGTTGGCAAGCGATTTATAATATTAAAGATAGCGGTCGCAGCCCTCTACGTTGTTGGCGTGCCTTAAGGTTTAGGGGGGGCGCCCCTCCCCCCGACAATTTTTTTTAAATTCGCTTTTTATTTAAAGTACAGTTTTTATAACAAAAGCCTTCACCCAGCCACCACAAATAAATAATTCTGCACAACAATGGGTTTAAAATAAATAAATATTTGATCACTTTTTCTCATGAAAGTGGATTGTTAGTAATGAATCCATAATAAATTGCAATATACGTGTGTATGTTAAGATAATTTGGTAAAGTGCGAACTTAGGTAGATAGACCCGTAAGTAGTTTTGTTCATTTGTGTTTTGAATGAAAATAAATAACGTAAAGCAGGGTTGGAAAGCATTTTATAATATTAAAAATTGCGGGCAAAGCTACGTTGTTAGCGTGTCTTAAAGTTTTTTTTTAATTCCAGTTTATGTAAAGGTAGACCTGGCAATTCAAGTAAATTCACAAATTCAGTTGGAAAATTTACTGCGTCGGTTTCTTCCACCGGTGCTTCGTTACATGAAGTTTAAATATCGGAATATATACGTTCCATTCCTTTTCTAAGGTTTTTTCTCTTTTATAAAATTTGTTTAACTTTTTGGAGAGTAAGTTTCAATGCTACATAAGTTTCATATTCCGTGGATAGTGTTTGAACAGGTAATTCCCTCTTCCAATCCATTTGCATTCTCTATAATTTCAATTCTACTCGTTCAACGTTTATATCCATTTCATTCCACTTGTGTTTCATTCCACTCGTTTCCTATTTAGTTTCTTAATTTTAGTGTTTCATATACACTTGTTCTTTAAGTTTTAGGTTTCTAGCTAAAGACGCAGACGTTAAGGGGGGGGGGGGCAATTTTCCGCTTTTGAACCACCATTTTTACCACGTTCCTGTCCAAAGTCCTAGAAATGCCTTGTCGATAAGTTAGCCCATACTCCAAGGAAAACATATTATATATTACAGATTTCTAGCCGAAGGGTTCGGTTAGGCCATCAAGGGGGAGAATTATTCCGTTTTTACCCCTCCCGGTAGGAATTTCCAAAAATTCTGTCTTAGAGGACGTCTGCGTTGGAGGAGGAACTCTATATATCCAGCAGTTTGGCCAGGCCGTCAAGGGGGAAGTTTTTTCCCTTTTTACCCCTCCCGGTATGAATTTCCAAAAATACCATCTTAGGGGACGTCAACGTTGGAGAAGGAACCCAATTTAAGATCCCTTGTTCCAGCAGTTTGGCCAGGCCGTTAAGGGGGAGTCTTTTCCTGTTTTTGACCCTACCTGTAGAAATTTCCAAAAATCTCATCTTAGCGAATGTCTACAATAGAGGAGGAACTTTAATACCAAATTTCAACTTCCTACCTCCAGCGGTTTGGGCAGGCCTTTAAGCGGCACTTTTCTCTTCATTAATCCCCATTTTTGCAATGTCCCAAAAAGCACCTTCTCGGTAAGTGAGCACATACTCCAAGTAACATATGTTTTACATTTCAGGTTTCTAGCCAACTTTTACTATTTGTGCCCCTCTCGGTAGGAATTTCCGAAAATCCATCGACAGGGAATTCCAGCTTCCTAGTTCCAGCAGTTTGAGCAGGCTGAGAGGAACTTAAGTACCGAATTTCAGCTTCCTAGTTCCAGCAGTTTGGACAGGTCGTTAAGGGGCAACTTTCCCTTTTTGAGCCCCCATTTTATAACGACCCTGTCCAAAATTCAAAAAAGTATCTTTCTAATAAGTTAGCCCTCACTCCAGGGACCCACATTTTAAGCTTCAGGTTTCTAGCCGAAGGGGTTTTTACCGGCCCCCAAGGTGAGGCTTTTCTTCTTTTTGCCCCTCCCTTTAGGAATTTACAAAAATTCCATCTTCGCGGCTATCTGCGATGGATGAGGAACATTCATATCAAATTTCAACTGCATTGCCTTAGCGGTTTGGGCAGGCCGTTAGTGGGGACACTTTTCCCTTTCAACCACCATTTTTACTATGTTCCTGTTCCAAAATAGAAAAATTACGTTGCCGGTGAGTTAGTCCTACTCCAAGGAATACATATTTAAAATTTTAGGTTGGCCAAAAGGGATTGGGCAAGCCGTCAGGAGGAGACTTTTACCTTATTTCCCCTCCCGATAGGAATTTCAAAAATTCCGTCTAAGCAGACGCCTACACAGAAGGAGGAACTCACATACCTTCTTTCCTTTTGGGATATCCTGTAGGGAATTCCAAAAATACAAACTTAGTCGATGTCTACTACAGTGGAGGAACCTTTATACCAAATTTCAACTTCTTACCTCCAGTGGTTTTGGCAGGCACTTTTCCAATTTGTGAGACTGTTTATGGGGAGACTTTTCCCCTTTTTACCCGTTCCGGTATGAATTTCCAAAAATTCCGTCTTAGCGCACGTCTATGCCGAATATCAAGAAACCTTGTTTAGTGGAGATATCCGTGGGGGGAGGAAAAAAAGTAGTTTTTTTGAAATTATATATTATTTTAAATGGTACTTTTTGGAAAAACGAAATTTTTTGGAAAAAGATACTTTGTTTTTACAAAGTACTTTATTTGTACTTTTTTTGGAAAAGGTATTTTTTTTAAAAAGGTGTTTTTTTTTTTTGGAAAAATGTATGTTTTTTGGAAAAAGGTATTTTTTTTGGAAAAGGTACTTCTTTTGGAAAAGGAAAATTTTTTTAGAAAAAGGTACTTTTTTTTGGGAAAAGGTACTTTGTTTTGGAAAAGGTACTTTTTTTGAAAATAGGTATTTTTTTGAAAAAATGTATGTTTTTTGGGAAAAGGAACATTTTTTTAGAAAAAGGTACTTTTTTTGGGAAAAGGTACTTTTTTTTGGAAAAGGTACTTTTTTTGAAAAAGTTATTTTTTTGGAAAAATGTATGTTTTTTGGGAAAAGGTACTTTTTTTAAAAAAGGTACTTTTTTTAAAAAAGGTACTTTTTTTGGAAAAAGGTACTTTTTTTGGAAAAAGGAATTTTTTTTGGAAAAAGGTACTTTTTTTGGAAAAAGGTACTATTTTTGGAAAAAGGTACTTTTTTTGGAAAAAGGTACTTTTTTGGAAAAAGGTACTTTTTTTGGAAAAAGGTACTTTTTTTTGGAAAAAGGTACTTTTTTTGGAAAAAGGTACTTTTTTTGGAAAAAGGTACTTTTTTTGGAAAAAGGTACTTTTTTTTGGAAAAAGGTACTTTTTTTGGAAAAAGGTACTTTTTTTTGGAAAAAGGTACTTTTTTTGGAAAAAGGTACTTTTTTTGGAAAAAGGTACTTTTTTTGGAAAAAGGTACTTTTTTTGGAAAAAGGTACTTTTTTTGGAAAAAGGTACTTTTTTTGGAAAAAGGAATTTTTTTTGGAAAAAGGTACTTTTTTTTGAAAAAGGTACTTTTTTTTGAAAAAGGTACTTTTTTTGGCAAAAGGTACTTTTTTTTGGAAAAAGATACTTTTTTTGGAAAAAGGTACTTTTTTTGGAAAAAGGAATTTTTTTTGGAAAAAGGTACTTTTTTTGGAAAAGGGTACTTTTTTTTGGAAATAGGTACTTTTTTTGGAAAAAGGTACTTTTTTTGGAAAAAGGTACTTTTTTTGGAAAAAGGTACTTTTTTTGGAAAAAGGTATTTTTTTTTTGAAAAAAGTACTTTTTTCGGAAAAAAGTACTTTTTTTGGAAAAAGGTACTTTTTTTGGAAAAAGGTACTTTTTTGGAAAAAGGTACTTTTTTTGGAAAAAGGTACTTTTTTTTGGAAAAAGGTACTTTTTTGGAAAAAGGTACTTTTTTTGGAAAAAGGTGCTTTTTTGGAAAAAGGTACTTTTTTTGGAAAAAGGTACTTTTTTTGGAAAAAGGTACTTTTTTTGGGAAAAGGTACTTTTTTGGAAAAATGTACTTTTTTTGTCCCCTTTTTGCCCCTCCCGATAAGAATTTCCAAAAATGCCGTCTCAACGGACGTCTACACCGTTCGAGGAACCTACATACCAAATTTCAACTTCATAGCTCCAGCAGTTTGAGCAGGCCGTCAAGGGGGAGACTTTTTCCCCTTTTTGCCCGTCCCTGTAAAAATATCCAAAACTCCCGTCTTGGTGGATGTCTACGATAGTGGATGAACCTTTATACCAAATTTCAACTTCCTACCTCCAGCGGTTTGGGCAGGCCGTCAAGGGGGGCCTTTTTCTCCTTTTTAACCCCCATTTTTACAACGTCCCTGTCCAAAATTCTAGAAAGTACTTTCCAGAAAAGTTAGCCCCTACTCCAAGGAACACATATCTTAAATTTCAGCTTTCTAGCCAAAGGGGTTTTGGCAGGCCGTCAAGGGGGACACTTTCCCCCTTTTTGCCCGTTCCGGTAGGAATTTCCAAAAATCCCGTCTTAGCGGACGTCTACGCCGAAAGAGGAACCTACATACCAAATTTCAACTTCCTAGCTTCAGCGGTTTGGGCTGGGCGATGTTGAGTCAGTCAGTCAGTCAGTCACGTTATTCTTTTATATATAGAGATTTACATAATTTTAGCAATTTTTATATTTTGTAGTATATTATGCTAAAAAGTACCAAAAACCTGCCTTTTGTAAATAGTATTAAAACCCGGTCTGACCGGGTAGACCGGTCTAGACCGTAAAAACCGGGTAGACCGTAAAGACCGGTCGACCGGTTTTAAAACCCGGTCTTTCGGTCTACCCGGTCGACCGGTTCTGACCGTAGCCTCTACTTCATATTAATTTTTCCAAGAAGGTATTTGGTGCTATCCAACCAACAGTTGAAGTTATTAAAAAAGAAAATTTTTTCTATTATAAGGAAAAACTGTTTTTTTTTATGCATTAGAATTATATTTTTATTAAAATACAATGAAGGAATTAACAGTTTAAGTGTTAACATTAACATGTTGTAAAATAATATGACTGTTGAAGTTTACCAAATAGTAAATTGTTAAATTTACGATAGATGCTAATTTCCTATTTACAATAGCATGAACTGTGAATACCCTCAATATTTATATAAAAAAAAATAAAGAAGTTCATTTTTAATTTTCTTTTTACTTTATTTTATATCTACATTTTGATTTCTTAGTTCTATTAGTCCATATATTATTCTAATACAATTTTCTGGAACGTTTATCTCTACTTTATACATTGCGTAACATTTTAGTGAATCAAAAACATGCAATTTATATTCGAATCAGATCAGGTTAGGTATCACCAGGTCCTGATCCCATCAGGTATCAGGTTAGGTATCAGAACAGGTATCAGATCAGCTATCAAATCAGGTATTATATAAAGTATCAATTAGGTATCGGAAAGAAAAGAAAAATTTATATTTAATAAATATAGTTTGAAATAAACAAAAATTTTGTTGTTTTTCTTTGTTTCATTGTTTCTTTATTTATTTTTTCCATTTTATTTACTTATCATTTAAATCACTTAATGTTACTCTACAATATTTTTATTTGAAGGTGCCCAGTCAGAAATCGCCAATCGTACAAAAAATCAAGCACTGGCATACCACTGGGTAACCACGGTGTTAAGAATAAATGACTGGCAGAACACTCATTTGGGACGCTTTGCCAGCGTTTGCAAAAAGCTTTTTACCAGTATTTGTTTTACAAAAATTTCGGTGGTTTATAAAAAAAACCACTGGCAAAGAATTGGCTTAGAGTGAAATGCCAAGGTTTGCAACCAGTGGTTATCCAGTGCTACTTAGCCAATGCTACCAGGCGTACCAAAATCAATTCATTGGTAGACTTGTCAATATTATACAACACCTGGACTATCTTGGGATGCAATGTTGAAACCAACAGAAGTAGAGTTGGAATTGTTGACTGACATTAATATGTATAATTTTATTTTACTTGGTATTAGAGGGGCAATTGTGCAATGTAGCAAACGACATTCAATGGCTAATAATAAATTTATTAGCGATTATGATCCTACTAAGAAATCAAATTATATAATTTATTTAGATGGTAACAATTTATATGGTTATGCCATGTCACAATATCTTCCGTGTAGTAATTTTGAATGCGTTGAGACCTTTGAAGATTTCAATGTTAATGATATAGAAGATGATTCATCAGTAGATTTAGACTATCCATCAACACTACACGATCGACACAATGGCTTACCATTTTGTGCAGAAAATAATAAAAAAAATGAAAGTATGAAACAACCTAAATTAATAACGGATTTAAATGCTAAAACAAAATATGTAATACACTATCAAAATCTCAAACAATGTCTTAAAAAATGATCTTGTTTTGAAGAAAATTCATAGAGTTCTTAAATTCAAACAATCGGATTGGTTAAAGAAGTACATTGATGTGAATAATCATCATAGGACGTTAGCTAAAAATTCATTTGAACAAAATTTTTTCAAATTAATAAATAATGCCGTTATGGTAAGACTATGGAAAATGTCGACAAAAGAAAAGATATTAAAATAGCATGTGCATGTTTTTAATTTCCCCTTATAAACAAAAAAGTATTGGGTATGATGAAAGATGAATGCAATGGTAAAATAATTAAGGAGTTTATTGGGTTAAGAGCTAAAATGTATTCGATTAAAATTGATGGAGAGGAGAAAGAAATTAAAAAAATTAAAGGAGTTAAAAAATGTGTAACTAATAGATTAACAATTAATGATTTGAGAAAATGTTTATTCAAAAAAAAAAATGTGCTATGATTCTATATATGTATTTAGATCTAAGATTTATCAAATATACTATACTCAACATATTAGTAAATTAGCATTAAGTTATCTAGATGATAAGCGATTTATTAGACATAATAATGTTGATACATATGAGTGGGGATATTATGGAATAAACGATCCTCAATCATCACCATCAACAACATCATCACTTCAAATAAAAATATTGTAGAGTAACATTAAGTGATTTAAATGATAAGTAAATAAAATGGAAAAAATAAATAAAGAAACAATGAAACAAAGAAAAACAACAAAATTTTTGGTTATTTCAAACTATATTTATTAAATAGAAATTTTTCTTTTCTTTCCGATACCTAATTGATACCTTATATAATACCTGATTTGATATCTGATCTGATACCTGTTCTGATACCTAACCTGATACCTGATGTGATCAGGACCTGGTGATACCTAACCTGATCTGATTCGAATATAAATTGCATGTTTTTGATTCACTAAAATGTTACGCAATGTATAAAGTAGAGATAAACGTTCCAGAAAATTGTATTAGAATAATATATGGACTAATAGAACTAAGAAATCAAAATGTAGATATAAAATAAAGTAAAAAGAAAATTAAAAAAGAACTTCTTTATTTTTTTTTATATAAATATTGAGGGTATTCACAGTTCATGCTATTGTAAATAGGAAATTAGCATCTATCGTAAATTTAACAATTTTCTATTTGTTAAACTTCAACAGTCATATTATTTTACAACATGTTAATGTTAACACTTAAACTGTTAATTCCTTCATTGTATTTTAATAAAAATATAATTCTAATGCATAAAAAAAACAGTTTTTCCTTATAATAGAAAAAATTTTCTTTTTTAATAACTTCAACTGTTGGTTGGATAGCACCAAATACCTTCTTGGAAAAATTAATATGAAGTCTTCTAACATCAATAAAACAATGATGTATACTGCTTTAAGTGGGCTATAATATCAGCACTATATCCAATAGAAGATAATAGTACAAGATGCTCATCCTATAAAATAAATAACATTCAGGACGATATTAAGCCCTGAAAAATAATATATCATTGAATTTTAAAAATTTAAATTTTCCACTATCTGTTAACCAAATAAAAGAGTTTGAAGATAACAACCCAGATATAAGTGTAAATGTCTTTGGTCTGGAAAAAACCTTTAAAAAAGGGGAGAAAGAGTTTGATTCGAAAAATTATAATATTGTGGGTCCATATTATTTCTCCAAAGAAGAAAAATATAATCACATCAATTTGTTATTGTTGGAGGATGAAGAACGATTTCATTATGTCTGGATGAAAAATATATCAAGGTATTTTACTCGTTTTTGTTTTTTTATATTGGTATATATAGTTATTAAAATACATACTAATTAAAAAAAAGTTTCCATCTTTTTTTCTAAATTTAATTTCAGATTAATAAAAAGTCAACATTTTCATAATGATGAGACTTTAAAGAAACATAAGGAGGAATGTAACAGAATGGTAACTATAATGCCTAGTGAAAAAGATTCTATACTTAGTTTTAAGAATTTTAAAAAACAAATGGATGTACCGTTCGTAGTTTATGCTGATTTCGAATGTAATAGTAATATAAATATTAGTAGAATCACATTAAGATCATTAATTCAAGTTCATTATCATTTGAACAATCAGCTTGTTACAGTTTTTCAAATCATCATCCGATAAGAAACCTGCTAGATTGTAGTATTAATTTAAGTTCATTATCATTTGAACAAGCTGATTTTACAGTTTTCAAATTCAATAAATTGAAATTTATTTACGCTAATAATTTGCGATTAATTTATATTAACCCCATAGTACACGTCGATTATTTAAACCCCCCTCAACCCTCTTACCCACAAAAAAGAAATATTGAGATCATAAAAGACCCACATGGGCAGTGAAGGGATTTCTTGCGGTTAATTAGTAAATTAACCCTTTAATGTACGTCAGTTTTTTTTAACACACCCCTACCCCTCTTACCCACAAAAAAGAAAAATTGGGGTCATAAAAGACCCACATGGGCAGTGAAGGGATTTTTGCGATTAATTAGTAAATTAACCCTTTAATGCACGTCAGTGTTTTATCCCACCCTCACCCCTCTTACCCACAAAAAAGAAAAATTGGGGTCATAAAAGACCCACATGGGCAGTGAAGGGATTTTTGAGATTAATTTGTGAGTTAACCCTTTAATGCACGTCAGTGTTTTATCCCCCCCTCACCCCTCTTACCCACAAAAAAGAAAAATTGGGGTCACAAAAGACCCATATGGGCAGTGAAGGGTTATGTACATCGACTTGTATGGAAAAACTGATCCAGAACATACATAAACACACTACTGACTTTCAAATTTTGATGATTCAACAAGTGATGAACATAACTATGAATATGCAATTTCTCCATTGCATGCTAAAATTAGGTGCTAGATTATACAATTTCGCGAGAGGGAGAAACTTTAAATGAGAATACACCGCCAAAGGAAAAAGAAAATATTCGAAAAAAATTCTACAAGGTAAATTTTTCCAAAGCATGGATACTAGACCGTACCACAAAAAAAAAATCACCGTACACGGTCGAATATAAATTATTTTTGCAAGGAGGTTGCATTTATAGTCAGATTTTCAAGTGTCGTACATTGATTTTTTTGTCTCGAGGGAACCAATGTTTTACTCTAAGGGCCATTGACCTCAATTATCCTGTTCTAGTATTTACCCACCAGATCTCAGTTCCTACCACCCTAAACTTTTGCTAAGGAAGTTTTTCGAGAATACCAACTGACATTTTTTCATTTTTTTTGGTGCCGAACGTAGGGGTCGTCTTTTAAAATTTCTTTTCTTTGGATTTTTCCTTCATAGCAAAACACTGGTCTCCTTGAGGCGAAAAAATCGTTTGAACACACTTTAAGATTCGACTGTAAATGCCGAAGCTATAACGAAAAATTAAAAATGGCGACCCCTACGTTCGGCAAAAAAAAAATTCGAAGTTGCCTTCCAAAAATATTTTATATTCGAAGGTGTACCGCGCACTTTATTTTTTTTTTGCCTGTAAGGTAGTACGGTCTAATGGTTGGCTCTTATTCTTCATGTTATAAACAGTAAAGAAATGGTTAATGGACCAAATTTGGTGAGTATCCCAGCAAAACCACACATTACCAAATAATGGGTAAAGTAATGTATCGCCATAGGGTTGCACTGATTACTTTATACCTTACTTCACTGATGAATTTTACAGGCGATGAGCCTCAAAGTAATGTGTTCATTGTTACCAGTATGCTTACAAAAAAAATGAAGAATAATGGGTTACTTAGTTGCAGATACACTCTCAGAACAATTCCGTTGTGGAAACCGAATTTTTTGCCAACCGAATTGATTCGGTTGCTGCAACCTCGTAATTCGTTTGACCCAACCGAATTCAGTTGTGGCAACCGAATTCGATGTCAATTCGGTTGCGACAACCGAATTATCGGCTGTCACAACTGAATTCGGTTGAGGCAACAGAATTACGAGGTTGCAGTAACCGAACCAATTCGGTTGGAAAAAATTCGGTTGTCACAACGGAATTGTTTTGAGAGTGTACATGGAATTCGAATAAATTTTTCAGTTTTAAAAGTAACAACCAAATAACAAATTTCAACAAATATAATACCCTACCCCAGTCTGGTTAAAAGCCAACTAATGTTTGGGTCCGAAATTCGAATGGGTTAAAACGGACTTGTGTGAACATTTTCCATAAAATGATAAAAGAAGAGAAAATCGAAAATGTAGCCCTTATGGGCGATAAGTCCAAATACACGCAAAGAAAAAACATGGTTGGGATGACCATATTCAAAGAGCATCATATATTTTTGGGTTTATGATTGCGACAATCATATTATGAAATACCCTTTTCTATCATAATATGATCGCTTAATTACTACATTATGATTCCAAACTGATCCCAATATTATCATATTATAGTCCTGTATATCACACTATGATCCCTATAGTTTTTTCCCAGCATTCTCTTGAAGGTGAGTGAAAAAGCTGTGCACGATCTGTTTTATTCAAAATAGTGCATTTATTTATTTAATGACTAATTTATAATTTTAAATAATTTAAATTAATTTTAGTTATCACTTATATTAACTAAAAATGAATTATGGAAACATCTGATAACAGCGCGTTGAAAAATATTGTTAAAAATACAATTTTACAATGCATCCGAAATTATCATAACATCTTCTCAGTGATCATATTATATTTCTAATGATCATAATATTTTCCTCATGGTCATATTATGGTAATAAAGAAAATTTTGTGATCATTTGGAACAATATTATGATCATCAGGAATATAATATGATCAGTACGAAAATATTATGAGCATTTCGTCGTGCACTTACATTTTTTTTTTTCAAATTTTGCACTTTTTTTCAATTTTGTTTTCGTACAAAACTAAAATCTATCACACTTCTTAATAAAGACGCTCTGAAACAATCTTTTTGCTACGTGAGTACAAAAAATTAAAAAAATTAAATACTTTTTTCACTTAATTTATGCACTAAACACTTTATTGCATAATAAACAATAATTTTATTTGAGGATTGCTTGACAATCTATATCTCTCTAGACTTCTTGGGTAGAGCGAGTTCTTTCTTCCAAAACAATGTCAGTAATTAAATGAATACCAATAAGATATTTTTTATTTATTAAGTATTTTTTTAATATATATTATATTATTTATTTTAGTGCTTCTTAAAACTTCTTTTCACAAAATCTTAAACAAGACTGACGCTAACTGATAGATGACGCTTTTAGAAAAATATACTGATTATCTCATGGTTGTCGAAACTATACCAATGATTGTGAATATGATCTCTCTCAACTCAGATTATAATATGATTGCAATTCGAAGAGAGATATATAATTGTGCAGACAATATATGATTGTAGACGAAAGAAATAATATGATAACCGAAAAAAAGAGAGACTTTAACTATAAAATGATTATAGATGACCATATCATTTGTAAAGTATGATTAATACATTATTAATTTGATTGCAACAACCATGTATGACAGTAGTGACCACAGTTTGGTAGCTGTGATCATATTGCAACCATATCTTTTCTCTGCGTGTATGGACTGATCCTGTCTAGAATCAATAGGTTTTGTCCTTGCGACCGAAACATGGACCAATTTTAACCAAAATCAATAGGCTTCGTCCTTAGGGCGACATAGGTCGGTGTACCAAATTTAATCAAATTATCTTAATATTTGCTACCTGTAGAGTGCAGACAAAAATCCATGGAGAGACAGACAGACATTGATAAATCGAAACAAAAAGTTATTCAAAGTCGATCGGTATACTAAAAGGTGGGTCTAGGTCCTACATTTTTGGTGTTACAAACATCAGTACAAACCTATTATACCCATAAAAAGGTCCTTCCAATATTACTCATCGGATTTTCCCCGAAGTACAATTTTTGGTGCCTCTTTGAGAGCCGAGTGAACAAAACATAGGCAATATGGATATTAAACTTCACGTTTTTAAGATAACATTAGAATTAAATACATTTTATTTTTTATGTAGCAAATTTAAGATGTGCTTCTATATTAGAAAAAATCCGATGAAATTCGAAATAGCACGAATATTCAGAAAAAAAAATACGTGCACCCTGAAATTTAACAAGGATTAATACATATAAATTTGATCGTGGTCTTACCCACCGTTGTCACATGCAAGTGCAAGTACGAAAAACTCAACACTCACACTTTTTTACTAATAAAAACACACTGATGCGACTTGCGGCCCAACTTGCAATCAAATCTTGAAGGCAGTGAACTTTTAACAGTTGCAACAAGTGAAATGCTAAAATAAAGAAAACAGTGTTGCCTAGTAATGTTTTCTATAAAACTTCTAGTATTTGGTAAAACAAGGGTTATAATTACAACTGATTATGTGTATATTTATAAAAATAAATAAAGAATACGACGACAAATCTCAATGGTAATTTAAAACATCAATTTTATAAGTTTTTTGAAAAAAAATATGCTAAGAACAAATTCTTTCGTAGCTTTGTTAAAATATTGAATACTTAGCAATACTGGAGTCTTATTTAACGACTAACTTATGCCTTCGCACAACATTTTAAACATAAACTTGCAGCAAGTAATGTAGCCACCCAAATAAATATCTATGTTTTTTCGGTAATTTTCGAAATTTTCGCTGATAATAGGTATTTTCAACTTTCAGCAATTTACTTGCATGTGACAACATCTAAACTTCCTAAAAATTAATAAATTTTTTACAACAATAACAAACTAAGAAATTTTACAACAACAATATGTTCACGCATCCGGCTCTAAAATTCGTATTCAAAAGAATTCGAAAAATATCCATAAAACCAAAAACGGGATAATTCTTTTTCTAGAGTTGATTTATAGTAAGAAGAAGAAGAAAACATTTGTATTGAAAAATTTAACAGACACAAGGGAATCACCAAACTGCCGCAGTTTCGTCTCACCCAAAGACTCGTCAGTGGTTAGTTTATGTGTCAACTCATCAAAGTAATTTTTAATTTTTAATTTGTCTCTATATGAAAAACTTTTTGTGTATTGTCAAGACCGGGGATTGAGCCGGCAGCCCTCTGCACAGGCTATGACTCGTAGCATCACCTCTTAACAAGTTACACCACGGTCGGCATAGCGCTGAGTTGAAGTTTTTTCAATCACAACCTATACAATAGCTGTATTTTCGACTTAACTATATCCGTTAACTTTTAAAAAAGCACAAAGTGCATAAAAACGTTTTTTAGACGAAAACTAACATATTACTTTTCGTATGCACGTTAACTTACAACGTGGATAATTATCAACGTTGATAACTCAACGTTTATACATTTTCACACCTAGCGTAACTTCTTCGCGTAACTACCTAAAAAGTTTTGCTGACGTACTTTCGATTATACCGGAACTATCATAAATACTCACTATTTAAAAAAATTTGATACTGCAATCAGTTTAACGTAGATTTGCTATAAATACTTAACGTTGATAGGTATGAACGAAAATACAGATAATGTATGTCTTGTAATCAGAAGAGCCAGAATTAACTAATACTTGAAAAATTTATTTTTCAATTAGAATGTTTCCTCTCTTAATCCTATTGTTTTTTTCTCCTTTTTCATAAGTAATTATTTTTTTCTCTACTTTTCAACCCCTAAACTAGAGTTTGCTAAAAACCGAAAAGTTTGAAAATCGCGGTTTCGGTTTCTCAGAATTATAAAAACCGCGGTTTCGGTTATTTTTCGATTTTCTTGTGGAAATTAAATACTTTAACACGTTCAAGATATTTATTAAAATTCGATTAAATTTCTGGTTCGAATAAAGGCAATAACGCCGTTTCAAGTCATTTGCGGTAGAAGAAAAAAGCGAGGAAAACCGTTACAAATTAAATTGTTTTATTCTTTTGTCGGCAACTAAAGCTGTATTTTTAAGAGTTTAAATTTTAGCAATTTGTTTAAAACAATATAAAGTTAAAATGGACTACAAAATAGGACTTTTTAAAAAATACGCGGTGAAATCTGAACTGAATATGTGAAACTCAATATCCCAGTGTAGAAAATCATTACCAGATATGTGGTTATGTAACTACATACTTATTAATGGTAACTACTTACTTTTGTTATTACATTTCTTATTACCTTTATATGGCGATGTTGCGAAAAATAATGAGTTATGGTTACACACCAGCTTGCGAAAACTCAAAAAATATATATTTACCTATGTGCTTACCAGTACTGGCAAAAATAATGAGTCTAAAAATAGATTTTCAAAAAACTAAATTATATAATAAAAAATACTTTTTATTGCATTTTTTTTTTTAATAAAATTTGCTGGCGCGGGAATCAAACCTGGGTCTACAGATTGCCAGTCAATAGCTCTACCATCTAAGCTATATCGACATGTAATATTTAATAGATAAAAACATAATTGAACTGCTGCACACAAGTAAGCGTACTAGCCAACATACAAAAAATATGTGGTTACATATATCCTTACCAGTGTTTAAAAAATATTAAGTCTAAAAATAGATTTCAAAAAATTTTCAAAAAAATCTAGAAAATTATTTTCTATTTGAAATAATGATAAAAATAAGTCATCAGTAACTCATTATTATATGTTTTAAAATAATGCAGACGGTAAGTGGGTGTCATTACTGGTAGTCCAAAAAATAATGATATGTCATTACCGTTTCTACACTGGGAATAAATGCAAGTACGTGATAACTTTTTGAATTCGTGTTGTAAAAAGGACATATTGCAGTCTGATGCTCAGCAGATATTAATAAAAATTTGAGCAGGTCTGCTTTTTTTAATGAATTTTAGAAAAGTCTCAAAAAATTTTAGTTTTACAGCTGTGATGCTATGGCAGTAGGTTCGCGGTTGGTTCGCATTTGATAGTCGTTAACCAAAGAAAATAAATACAGTGAAATCTCCCAATAACTAAATCTCTGAATGGGAACACCCTTCTTAAACAAACAATTTTGTGGCAACGAATTTACCAATTTAAGCTTTTTATACCCTACACCACTATGTGGTCATTATACCCTACACCACTATGTGGTCAGGGTATTATAAGTTTGTGCTGATGTTTGTAACACCAAAAAATATTGGTCGTAGACCCACCTTATAGTATACCGATCGGTTCAGAATTTTTTTTTATTTCGATTTAACGATGTCCGTATGTCCGTCCGTCCGTCCGTCTGTCTGTCTGTCCATGCAATCTTGTGCGCACTCTACAGGTCGCACCTATTAAGATATTTTGATGAAATTTGGTACGCAGACCTATGTTGGCCCAAGGACGAACAAGTTTGATTTTTTTGAACATCGGTCCATGTTTAGACCTAGTGCCCATATAAGGGTCCTACCAAAATTATACTGTTTATACGCTGCAGTTCGTAAATATTAAGATATTTTGATGAAATTTGGTACACAGACCTACATTGGGCCAATAACGCAGCCTATTGATTTTGGTAAACATCGGTCCATGTTTAGACCTAGTGCCCATATAAGGGTCCTACCAAAATTATAATGTTTATACGCTGCAGGTCGCAAATATTAAGATATTTTGATGAAATTTGATACACAGACCTATATTGGCCCAATAACGCAGCCTATTTATTTTGGTGAACATCGGTCTATGTTTAGACCTAGTGCCCATATAAGGGTCCTACCAAAATTATACTGTTTATACGCTGCAGGTCGCAAATATTATGATATTTTGATGAAATTTGGTACATAGACCTATGTTGGCCCAAGGACGAAGCCTATTGATTTTGGTGAACATCGGTCCATGTTTAGAACTAGTGCCCATATAAGGGTCCCCCCAAAATTGGCTTGGTTACAAACTGCAGGTCGCAAATATTAAGATATTTTAATGAAATTTGGTGCGCTGACTCACATTATAGAAAATTTTGACATAAGCCCCATTTTAACCCATTCGAATTTCGGATCCAAACAATACACCAGACTGGTGTAGGGTATTGTATAGTCGGCATGCCCGACTTTAACCTTTTTACTCGTTTTAATTTGTTTTCGCAGTGAAATTTTGGCGTTTTGGGCTACTTTGAACAACATTAAAAAAATAATGTAAATCTTTGGAATAATTAGAATTTTAAGCATTAAACTAAAAGCTAAGTTATATAAATCTTTAGAAAAAAAAAGAAGTTTTACTAAAAATATATATATTGGCAGCGACAACACTTTAAACAAAAAGGTGGCAAATGTGCCCAGTACACCCTACCACTTAGGGTACATTACTTGTTAGTACTGATTAAAAATATGTACTTAAAATTTCTACTACATACTTGTTTAATACCTTTATATTTAGCAATTATTTTGTAGAGTTTTGAGTAAAAAAATAACTTAATCGATGGGAAATTTCAATAAGAGATTGGAAAAATTATTAATTGGTTTGTCATCATAAATGTTTAACACATGAATGTCATTAGCGTACAAGGAAAGTTTGCCCAGTGAGACGCTAAACTGTATGAAACCAACATACATATCTCATTATAAATACTAAAATGCTGTAAATAATGTTCATTTATATAAATATATTTAAATCTAGTAAAAAGTGTCATAGAATATGCGTATGTAATGATAGTGAAAGCTAAAGATATTATAATAATTTTATCTTTATACAAATATATTTTACCATAAATTAAATCATACTTAGTGTATAGCTTTCCTTCCATGATAAATATACTTTCTATGCAAATATTACTCCGAACAATTAATCGTTTTCAATGTCAACAACTTCCTTTTTCGGTTGTATTTATTTACAGTTGTCAACATTATAACGGAAACGGATATAACAAATGAAATCTCAAATATTAAGACGGACCGCTTCAGTTTTATAACAATTAATTCAACAAAATTTAATCTTTTGTTAAATTACAAACAATAATTTAAATGTTTATTGCAAATTATGTACAACTATTTAAGAAAATATGTTGCTGTCCTTAACTTTTATCTTAATAAACAATCTATGCAAATGAGTGTTATTTTAGCGTAAAAGATTATGTTGTTGATTACACTTACTGGTGTTTTGTTGTCTTATAAAATTGTTATCTTTGTCTATTTGTCTGCCGGTATGTGTTATAATTGCCTTAGAAATATAAACAAACAAATTCATAAGATTAGTACGATGGAAACGAAAATATTTGTTTGCCAAAGAAACCCTTTTATTTCATACATTTTGCTAAAAGAAAAGTGAATAAAAAAAAATAAAAATATTGTCTTAAAACATTCTTACGTTGGTTTTGGTAAATGTAAGAACATAAAACACAGATTAACTAGGTATTAAAGAATGTTTTGTTAAAGAAAATCTTCTATTTAAAGTATCTAAATATTTTTAATAAAAATTTAAAATTGTTGGTGCTATACCCAGGAAACGGATTTGTGATGACAATCGACTGATGCGGTTCCAGCACCCAATTTTTGGTCGAATTGGTAAGCCAAATCGCTTTTGCGAGGTTAATAGAAAAACTTATCCATAAAAAATTTTAGCTCAATCAAAGAATTTTTGAGCTATTCAAATTTCGCCACACGATTTACAAGGGGATTTTTTTTTTTTTTAAATACAGGCTCTTAAATAACTGTATTTCTAGAAAATGGTCAATAGTTTCGTAAAGTAGTCTGAATTATCTTTTCAACAACTTGCACTCTTCCACTTATGTATATATTAGAGCGACTCACTTTATATGGACAGAAAAGTAGTAAAAAAGTGACCCCCTCAAAATAAACCTTGGTGTATTTTATGATTTGTTCCACCCATACAACAAGATTTAAATCTTTTAATTTATAGTATGGGTCTGCATATTGTCATAACAAATTTTGTACATAATAATTTTTAAAATTAATTATAACCCAGTGTAGAAAATCATTACCAGATATGTGGTTATGTAACTACATACTTGCTAATGGTAACTACTTACTTTTGTTATTACATTTATTATTACCTTTATATGGCGATAACGCGAAAAATAATGAGTTATGGTTACACACCAGCATACGAAAAATCAAAAAATATATAGTTACCTATGTGCTTACCAGTACTGACAAAAATAATGAGTCTAAAAATAGATTTTCAAAAAAATAAATTATATAAAAAAATATTTTTTGCTGGTGCGGGAATCGAACCTGGGTCTACAGATTGCCAGTCAATAGCTCCACCATCTGAGCTATATCGACATGTAATATTTAATAGATAAAAAACATAATTGACATGCTGCACACAAGTAAGCTTGCTCGCCAACGTACAAAAAATCAAAAAATAGATTTCAAAAAAAATTCAAAAAAATCTATACAATTATTTTCTATTTGAAATAATGCTAAAAATAAGTCATTATCAGTAACTCATTATTATATGTTTTAAAATAATGCAGAAGGTAAGTGGGTGTCATTACTGGTAGTCCAAAAAATAATGATATGTCATTACCATTTCTACACTGGGAATAGATATACGAACAAAACAAATTTAAATTATAAATAAAAATAAAAACGTTAAAAAAGAGAGAAAAAACAAAATTAACAATTTAACAATAAATAATATAAATATTATAAATAAAATAATTAGAAGTTATTATGAGAAAGGTTAAGTTATTGTGAAAAATGTTTAGTTATTTCCTTTTTGAATATTATTGCATTGCTGTTTGTTTGAATTCTGTTTGGGAGTCTATTCCAAAGATGGATAGCATTAAAAAAGAACTGCCACTCCGAAATCAGACTTCGATGTCCTATTGGAGTTATCTTTTTTCCCCTGTTCGAGAAACCAAAAGTTAAACGTTCATGTAAGTATGTTGGTACTTTCGAGTACACTATATTATGTAATAATGTAAGCAGCCTGATGTTGACTAAATTTTCAAAAGACACTCCAAATATCCTTATTGAAAACGTTGAAACACGGTCGAATCTGCGTAGACCAAAAAAGTTTCTAGTGATATTATTATATAGCACATTCAGCTTATGCTTAATTTGAGAGTCACAGCATCCGAAGACTTCGCATCCATAGAGTAGACAAGGCACAAGGTAAGTTTTTGCTATAAGCATTCGTATTTTTTGAGGTATACAAGAGTGAGTTGCCCACAACGTGCGAAACATAGAATAAGTTTTCCTATAACACCATCAGAGCTTCGAAGAATTAATTCCCTAATTCCCTTTTTTATGAATTGAATTTATATTTTGGGAATGAATTCCCTGACCAAACTTAAGGAATTGAATGAATTCCTTTTTTTTCATTCGATTTGTATTAAAGGAATTCATTCATTTTTTTCTAATGCCTTCATAAAATTTTATGAATTCATTCAACAAGGAATTCATTCAATTCTAGTTAATTCAACTTTTGGTAAAGGAATTCATTCAATTCTAGTTAATTCAACTTTTGGTAAAGGAATTCATTCAATTCGAGTTAATTAAACTTTTGGTCAAGGAATTCATTCAATTCTAGTTAATTCAACTTTTGGTCAAGGAATTCATTCATATCTAGTTAATTCAACTTTTAGTCAAGGAATTCATTCAATTCTAGTTAATTCAAATTTTAGTCAAGGAATTCAATTTATTTCGTTTAATTCCTAGGGAATTAAACGAAAAAAATTTAATTCCTTAGGGAATTAAACGAAATTAATTTAATTCCTTGACTAAAAGTTGAATTAACTAGAATTGAATGAATTCCTTGACCAAAAGTTGAACTTGAATGAATTCCTTGACCAAAAGTTGAATTAATTAGAATTGAATGAATTCCTTGACCAAAAGTTGAATTAACTAGAATGGAATGAATTCCTTGATCAAAAGTTGAATTAAGTGCACAGTTGAATGAATTCCTTAGCCAAAAGTTGAATTAACTAGAATTGAATGAATTTCTTGACTTCAAATCGAATTAAATAGTGTTGAATGAATTCTTTAGTGAATGAATTATTTAATTTTAATTCTTTACGCTTTGGTCAGGGAATTCATTCTATAAATTTGAAATCTTTGAATTCATTCACAGGAATTAATTCCTGCTTATGTGTTTTTGTTGAATTCATTCTTAGAATTAAAGAATTGAATTAAATTTTTGGGAATTCATTCCAAAAAGGAATTAATTCTTTAAAGCTCTGAACACCATTAACATGATTGGACCAACTAAGCGTGTTATTAAATATTATACCAAGGTTTTTGGCAGAGGAAACAGTTTCCATTTTTTGATTATTTATTAGAACATCAATATTTAAGGTTATCGACGTAGATTTTTTGCGTAGTATAATGCACTTTGAATTCTGGGGGTTTAAGCAGAGTCCATTTGCATATGCCCAAAGGAAAATGTTGTGAAGATCATTGTTAAGCTTTTCAACGTTGCAATGAAGGGACTTACGCGAACTACTGAGATAGAGTTGCACGTCGTCAGCATACATATGTATTTTACAGTGGGATATTTGTTTTGGTAAGTCATTTATATACATGGAGAACAGTAAAGGTCCCAAGATGGAGCCTTGAGGAACGCCTCTTGATACTGGTAGAGAGGTCGAGGAATGATCCACTAAATATACTGACTGAGAACGATTTGTGAGATATGACCTTAGCAATGATGTTGCTATGTTTGAAAAATTAAATTGTTGATGTAACTTTAGACATATTATGGTATGTTCTACTGTATCGAAAGCTTTTGAATGGTCTAATAGAACCAAAAAGGTAAAGTTCCCACTATCAACAGCACAACGTATATCTTCCGTTACATCGATTAGGGCAGTAGTACAACTGTGCTTAGGCCGAAAGTCCGTATGTTTATTAATTAATAAATTAAAAATATTCAAGTGCTCACTGATCTGCTTGTGCATTATTTTTTCTATGACTTTTGAAAGAAAGCATAAAATTGCAATCGGTCTAAACTCTGAGTTAGATTTAGGTACAGGAATTATCTTTGCGTGTTGCCATCGTTCCGGAAAAACACAAGAAGTAAGGATGGTATTAAAAAAATGTGTAAGATACGGCAACAAATGTGGAAGCAGAATACGAAGGAATCTAGGATTTATATTGTCGTGACCTACAAAATTCTTGCTTTAAATCTATAGTTTTAAACCGTTTCGCGAATATGCTAAGTTACGTTTTTCAATGTGAGCTTTTACTAATGCTGTATAAAACGGTCTTGTGCTATGCTTATTGGATCTGAATTTAATTGGAACGGCGAGGTCATATAGGTATAAAATATTCTCCAATAAAAAAACTTAACTGATCATTAACTGACAATTAACGAAAAATGTGCCTCAAGGATTTGGTAGTTAATTTTCTTGAAGTCCCGATAGGAGAAAGATTCAATTTTATGGTTTAATTTAAACTTATATGTTGAAAAATTAAATCATGTCATGAGAAACATGATGCTGATAGTTGGTCATATTGCAATACTTCAACAATGTCATCCACAAAGAAAATATCAAGAAGAGTATTGCCAGTATTAGTATGGTGAGTTGGTAAGTCACGATTTATAGGTGAAAACCAAGTTGTAGCATATCGTCGGAAAAATCATTTACTTCAAGTAAATTTGAATTGAAATCACCGACAATAAGCACATCAGAATATGATTCTGTTATAGACTCCAGTTTACACTCTCAGAATAATTCCGTTGTGACAACCGAATTTTTTCCAACCGAATTGGCTCGGTTGCTGCAACCTCATAATTCGGTTGCCTCAACCGAATTCAGTTGTGGCAACCGATAATTCGGTTGTTGCAACCGAATTGAAATCGAATTCGGTTGTCGTAACCGAATTGAAATCTAATTCGGTTGCCACAACTGAATTCGGTTGGCAAAAAATTCCGTTGCCACAACGGAATTGTTCTGAGAGTGTACGCAAAAATGAATCAGTATTTATATATCTGTTAGGTCTATAAAGGCAACCAATAAGTAATTTTTTCCCTTCTGAAACAATTTCAACAAAAAGGTACTCTATCTCTTCCCCATCAATAAATCAACATTTGGGATTTGATTTTATGCTGTCCTTTATAAATATTGCCACTCCACCAGCATGAGTTTTACGATCAGCTCTATATATTTTATAACCATTTAAGTTAATGAGGCTATCAGGAGTTTTATCAACAAGCCAGGTCTCAGAAACACAAATTACATCGATAGGGGAGCCCTCAAAAATAAATCGAAACTCATCTAACTTGTTTTTAAGACTCTGAGCGTAAATGTGACAGATATGGATACCTTCCTTCTGTTTAGCAAAAATCCGAATTAAATTGAAAATGCTATCCTTGGAACTACCATTGTTTCTAGTTATCATTGGTATTGCAATAATTCACATAAAAACCAACATAACCGCAATGCAAACAATATTAATACTATTAAAACAAGGCGTGTAGTGTATATTAATGCACAAAAAAGAAAGAAATATAAAAATAAAAATTTTGAAAAATTTAGTTCTAATTATAAACTTGGCATTCGTACAAATAGGTATAAAATTTTGATTAGATTCAATTGACATTAAAATATGAAATATAAATATTAGATAAAATATGATGGCTTTGTAGCGAAAGCCGAAAATGCGCATTCTGCCTTGCTGGTCTTATCGAATTTTTTCAATAATTTTTATTCTTTGTAATTTACTTGTAAAAATTGTATCATCTTTCTTTGATTTGAAAAATAATTTAAACAGAAAGTGATATTAATTTATGGTCTTGAGTCAAACTAAAATAACATTCATTTACTTTAAATAACAGATCAACTAAAAACATTTCCCCCATTCATCTTAAACACATTGACACGGTGCATAAAATATAATTTAATAACATACATTTAAATTTAAATTTAACGGTTCGTTGTAATTCAAACATCTGTGTTTATCATACACAGAGTTGAATAGAATCAGCTGAGATATCTTAAGAATTAAGGTTCAAAGCAAAAAAGAGTAATAATAACAAAAGGATAAAAATAGCATTGTTAAATTTCGTTGATGTTGGTCTAAGTTGAGTTGTTGATAACAAACTCGATTTGCTTTCAACAGTCATATAAGTAGACGACTATCGGATATTAACCCACTCAAAGGCGAAAGGCACTGATGATGGCTTTGTAGCGAAAGCCGAAAATGCGCATTCTGCCTTGCTGGTCTTATCGAATTTTTTCAATAATTTTTATTCTTTGTAATTTACTTGTAAAAATTGTATCATCTTTCTTTGATTTGAAAAATAATTTAAACAGAAAGTGATATTATTTATGATCTTGAGTCAAACTAAAATAACATTCATTTACTTTAAATAACAGATCAACTAAAAACATTTCCCCCATTCATAAAATATATGATTTAAATAAAATATGATTTAAATGAAATAAATGGTTTCAGTAATTTAAAAAGCTGGCATCAGTGTATTTAAAAGTAGCAAATTTGTTAATTTTATTCGTGAAATAAATTTTTTAGTTGATCCATAAATTCAATCAGAATAAGTTCATCCGAGTTAAGCTTTTTTTATATACACTAGTCCCCGTAAAGTAAAAGCTGTTTTAATTTTTACAGACTTTTTGATATTTCGGGTCCAGCAATGAGATCTCACGAGCTGGGCCATTTTTAAAAAGGGTTTTTTTAGTTTTTGTAAGAATTTTGCATTTCAGCTGAAGACAACATACTCAATATGGGTATCATATGAGAGGCTTTTTTGAGGCGCGTCCAGCGGTATATATAATTTTTGACTCTTGTACAGAGATGTTTGTGATTGAAAAGTCACACTTACATATCATAATATATAGTCGATTTTAAAGAACACGTGTTTCAGATTTTTTCGAAATTCGCAATTTTTCGCGTTTTACCAGAAATTCAATGTGGTGGAAACAATATATTCTAAATAGGGCAATACCCAGCAAAAACAGACACTACCGAGTAATTAAACGAGTAAGTAGCACACATAGGGTTTCACTACTTACCAGGCTATTTACTCGCAACATTACATTACCCGAAATCAATACTTCCAGGCAACACGAAAGCAATACCCCAGAAGATAAATCGGCGATATCGCTAAGTTATCATCTGGAAGATAAAAAGGTTTTATTTTTTCATTATAAAATTTAAGCCTGAAAAACAACATCTGCATACATAATCTATTGACCAACACATTGATTTCATCGTTGCCGATTTTTTCCGCGCATTAAATCTTGATTTTTTAGAGGAATTTCTTTCCTATGTATTTGTTGATTGTTTTTATACAAATTTTGTTTTAATTTTTTCCAAAATGATAAAGAATTTCAAACAATTTTTCTTTATCTTTCGGATGATAAAAGGTAATATTGCCGCAATATCATCATAAGAACCTATGACAAAAAATTCAATTTTTCAATTATTTTTTCTCAAATATCACCAAAATATCTTCCAAGCATGAATGGTAACCGAAACGAATACGGTTATCGTTAGGGTAACGATATTTTAGGTTATTTCGGTAACGGTATTTTAAGGGTATTTTAAGGATAACGGTATTTGAGTTATTTCGGTAACGGTATTTTAAAGATAACGATATTTGGGTTATTTCGGTAATGGTATTTTAAGGTTAACGGTATTTCAGTTATATCGGTACGATTTTTTAAGGGTAACGGTAGTCAGTTATTTCGATGCATCCGTACTTTTATTTTACAAAAAAGGAACGAGATTAAAAACAGAACCAATTTATGAACTTAATGTACAAAAAATACTCAATAACCACGTGAAATTACCAAAAGCAGAAGATTAAAAATAACGGTAACGGTATTTTAGGGATAACGGTATTTCATTTGTTTCGGTAACGATATTTTAAGGGTATTGATATTTAATTTATTTCGGTATCGGTATTTTAAGGAAAACGGTATTTCGGGTATTTCGGTAACGGTATTTTATGGTAACGGTAGTACGTTGAAAGGGTTTTGAATCGATAACGGTATTTTAGCGGTATTGCCTGCCAACCCTGCTTCCAAGTAATAAAAAGAAGACAATTTTAACTATACTACTTGATTATTTTAATTCAAATCAAAAAAAATAGAAGATATCGCTTTAATATCTTCTTGGAAGATATCTTCCAAATGCTTGCAGGGATTATTTTATTTTCTGTTTATAAACCCAACATTGAAAAAATTAAACAAATTACCGTCGGTATTTAAATCATCAGCATGCAATAAAACCGAAGGTATGTATCTCAAAAAAAAAAAACTATAACAATTAACAAATACGATTTAATTGGCACATACTACAATCCACATTACATGATTGCATTTAACTGAGCTCAGCTTTGAATGGGAGCAAACAGAAAAAAGTGTGAACAATTTAAACTGAAAACTAATAAAAACCTAAACACGTAATGAATACGCCAAGTGTTCCACATTTCAATATAACACGATTGCTGCTGTTTTTATTCGTTTTTTGTTTTTAGTTGATGCCATATATTTTTCATGCGTCAAAACGTTGCAAGAAATACTAACAAAAGAAAAAATTAAATTAATTTTACACCAAAAAAAAAAAAACTTAAGCGAATTTATATGCGATAAATGCAAAAACAAACAAAAAGTGCAACTCGAAAACGACAAAAACTTTTGAAATAAATACTATAAAAATTGTAATAAAAATTAAAACTATGACAAGTAATTTTTGCTAAAATAACAGTTTTTTAAGTTTGAGACACATACGCTGTAATAAAATACAATTCAGTAATATTACAGTGTGTTGTAAAAGTATACGGATGTTTGTAGAAAAAATTATGCACTTACGGTGGGTCTCATACTCTGGAGTTAACTTTAACTTTAAAAATTTTTTACAAAGCAAATTTTTGACTCTTAAACCTTCATTATGAGACCCACCGTTTAAGTCAAATGTGTTTGGGTTTTTTTGATTTTGTGTTCGAAGAGGATTAGGATAACTTAAGTGCTTATGCATAATAATTTGAAAACCTTATAAAACGTTTACAAAATTAATTTTAAAAGTGATTATGTATATGAGTCCCATTAAAATGCGACTTTTTATAAGCTTTGAAAATACAGTTTTATACAAGTATAACGATATTTCATTTGAATTTTTGAAAATTGAGTCAGTGAAAATCAAATTAGCAAAGCAGCAGGTAGTTTTCCTCTGTTTACGGATCAAGATTGTGGAAATGTTCATCAATCTAGTGGAAATGGGCATGTTTTCGCCCAGTCGCCATAAAAAGTTATACGATATCTAAGCTTAAATGTAGTGAGCTGAAATGGTATTACAAAACAACAAAAGCGACTTAGAGGAATTCCTTAAATAGAGTTTATTTGAGACAAAAAAAATTGATTTCCGGTTTGTCTCAGTGCTCTCCGTAATTTTATAGCATTTTAAAAACCCAATGCCTTGAAAAATTATGAAAATGTTATTGTTCTTCTGTGGTTTTTTTCATTCTTCAGTACCATGATGATACTCATAAAGGCTCATAGAGCCTTTAGCTCAGCCTGGCTGTCAGAAAGAATGTAGTTGCTGGATCTAACCGTGCTCATCCGCAGGCATTCTCTCACATATACACAAAGGGCGAAAATCTGCGTCTGAAAGACGGAGGGGTATTTGCCCATGGGTAGAGCACGTGGGAACCTGGCTCCAAAGACACCTGCCCACGTGTCACCATAAGTCTATTTTGAGCCATCGGTGAACCATATCTGAGTCCCCTTTTTGGATCGGCTGGTCCACATATACCTGTCAAATGACATAATGTCAAAATGCCTCTTTAAAGTATCCGTTGCCGTTGCTAAACTTTCTACCACCATGCTAAGGCAGCATAAGAGATCATAGGTTTTACAATGGTGTTGAATGACCAGCAGACTGTGTGTGGTTTTAGACCCCATGTTTTCCCAAAGAGCCTCCGACAGGGATAATATATCCTGGTGGCCTTCTTGGTCACGGAGCCGAGATGATCATTCCAGGGAAGGGATTTGTCTAGAGTCATCCCCAAGTATTTCACATTATCTTAGCAGCCTATCATTTTACCTCCAACAACAGGCTCAGACAGGTTAACCCTGCTCCTCCTCGTGAACGGTATCAGGATCGTCTTCGCCGGGGTGATAGTCAACCCTTTTTCCTGTTACCATGAGTGAGTAAAGTACATAGCCTGCTGCATACGATTAGAGCTGTCATCCCAGCCGACAACGGAGACGACTAGATCATCGGCGTAGCCATAGGTGCTGAAGCCCAGGTCGTTCAGACCCTCAAGCAACTCATCAATGATCAGAGTTTATAGCAGTGACGACAGTACACCACCCTGAGGACATCTTCTGGTCGTATTCACGGTCTTAATAGTAGACCCTATGCTAAACGTGATATCCCTTAAATTGAGCATCTCCAAAATCCAATTTATAATTATTTGAAAGATACCTTTTCTCAACTGTACACTATCGAATACACAGTATTTTTGCAAAGGCCGAACGTAGGGGTCGCCTTTTTTAATTTAAATGCCGAAGATATAAGCATTTACATTCGGATCTTAAAGTGTGATATATCGATATTTTTGCCTCGAAAAGACCAATGTTTTGCTATAAAGGAAAAATCTAATAAAGGAAATTTAAAAAAGCGACTGCTTTCGGCAACAAAAAAAATAAAAAAATTTTTTTACTGCAATTATTGAAGATCTTCCTTAGCAAAAGATTAATGGTTTTCAATTTTCTGACATTAGTGTTGTACACTAGGTTTGTAGGAACTGAGATCTGGTAGTTAATACTAGAACGGGGTACTTGAGGTCAGTGGCCTTTGGAGCATAGCAGTGGTCTCCTCGATAAAAAAAACAAACAAAAATGACGTGATTCCTTCCAGTGTAGTATTTCCTGCAAAGAAATTGTTATTGCAGCGCATAAATTTACTCTTTATTTTTTATTTTTATAGCAGCTTTTGCTCGACATTTTTCGAAACATTTTAGTTGGGATGTCATATCCTTATAGCTGTGCGAAAGGAGGCAGATAACATCTGCATACTCAAGGCAACTGATACCCCTATTTGCTCTACGACATTAAAACTAGTGCTGCAAGCCTTATTGTTGACAACACGATATTTTACATTGCGGTGGTATAGAGCTTGGGCAAGACTTATAATTTTGTGTAGGACCCCTTTGTAAGCAAGAGCGCTCAATATTACGTTTTGATCTAGTGTATCGAAAGGTTTCTCAACGTCAATAAATATTTAGTCCCCCAAGTTATGCGTAGACTATTGATGTGGTCTACATATTTTGAGGCCGAAAGCCAGCTTGCTCGAGTCTAAGATCCCTAAGTACAGTGTCGGATATTTGCCTGTTAATGATTTGATCTATTACCTTATTTACTGCACTAAGGATTGTAATAACCTTTCAGTTCTTACAGTTCGTCAGGTCAGCTTTTTGGCAATGTTCACTATAAGACTTCCTTTTAACTTCGAGTCAAGTTCGTGTATGTGCCAGAAATTCTGGATGAGTATTTTAAGCATTTCTGGAGCCTTTTTCGATTTTAAGGAATTTATTGCACCAATAACTTCCTCGATGGCTGCGCATTCAATGGGTAGTTAGAAGTAGTATAAGAAAGCATATTGGAATAATGTTGCTTCCAGTTTTCTAGCTTATCTTGCGCTGAAGTAGTTAGTAGTTAGATCGCCTTGTTAATTTTTTAGTGGTCATGTGTTTGAGAAATTTTTCCCGGTAAGTCTCTTCGTGAGACTATGTAAATTCTTGGATCTATGCTCGGATGAATCCTTTTGGTGATCCGATGCCACTTGATTACACCACTTTCTTTTATTATAACTTGTGCATAGGTCTCTCTTAGCGCGGACTTCTCACCACGGGTTCTGGCTGCGTTTACTTTTTCCTTTAGGTCCATTCTTTCGAAAATAATTTTCCAGGTTTCATTGGACATCCAATGGCATTCTTATGCATCTTGACACCAATGATTTGCAAATTAATAATGTGTTTATAACTTTTGAAAAAATGTTTATTCTTCTTCTTAACCTCAAACCTACTAAAAGACATTTTATCGTTTGCCAGTCAGAGGTAGGATGATATTGTTGTACAGCCAGTGCCGTTTTAATTCTTTTACATAGCTGTTAAGTATTTGTTGATTTTTTAGCTTAGCTACGTCGTATTTTCGTACTATAGTTTCAGGTTTGCGGATGGCAGCTGTCTTTATTCGCAAGCTACCAACATACAGATAATGATCTGAGTTCCAATCATCACGGCGTTTTAATCGTACATCCAGAACGTTTCTGGGTCAGGTTCTGCAAATAGTTATGTGGCTGATTTGGTTCTCTATCTCATTGTCTGACGATATCCAGTTGAAGTTGTGTACCTTCTTATGAAGGAATAGTGTGCCTCCTATCACAAGATTGACGTTTCTGCATGCCACAGTGAAGAGACTGCCGTTTTCAGTAAGCCTTGCAATTGCGTGTGTACCTATTATATGTTCTCATCGTATATTGTCTAATTTAGCATCGGTGTCTAATTTAGCATCGAAATCGCCCATCACTACAACGGTGCTCCGCGTGGAATCGCGGATGGTACACTATTTAAATGTCTATAAAAGTTTTCTTTCTGTTTCTGATATTTCTGTCAGTGCATAGCACTGCACACATGTGAGAAAAAAACGACGCCGTTTGATCTTGGCTTGTCATCCGGCTTGTCAGAATATAAACATTTTAGATTGTCGGGGGCGTTTGATTTCTCCTGATTCTGCCCATCTCTGTTAGTTTCGCACAGTCCTTAATTTTTTTTTCAGGCTAAAGGTCATCATAGTGTGGATCCGTTGATTATAATATATATTAGTTGTTGTTTCGTTAATAATATAAATTTAGGACAAAGCGACTGATTGGGCCACTTTGACCGATTCTATTGCTGGGGCTGTCAATAATCTCTAGGCAGATTAGCCGAAATACGGTAAAATAAACAGTATAGATTCAGTGTATGACATCAAATTAACTAAGACGCAGTGATGTTAGTATGCCGTTCAGATTACTCAGCAGTAGCTGCGGCCATCCTGGAGTCTGGGTGACATTTCCGGGGGATAGTTGTTGTGAAACCGAGAATAGTGAGATATTTGAGTAATTCAAAATAGAGGAATAGAGGAGAACAATTTTAACACTTTATTAGTAAAATCTCAAATTTCTAAAAATCAGATATAAATTAAATTTTCTGGTTACTTTTTCAATACAGTTTGACACTACAAAAAGAGGTTGGAATTATTTGCACACATAAAAAACCCCGAAGAGAAGTGTTGTAAAACATTGCAATTGTGCATAAAACTAAAGCACGTGTTTGAAATACCACTCAAAGAGCATAATAGCAAAAAATAACACTGAGATTCCACAAAAAAGAGCCCCAACAAAGAGAAAAAACAACTCTTTTTTTTTACACCCGAATGGGGCAAAAAAGTTTCTCTTTTATATTAAAATTATGTGCATTGAGTGTTTTTTGCTACGGCTGCTGCTGTCTTATTTCCCCAATATGTTTTTTATGTATTGTGCTCCCTTTCTATAGCATTCAGAACCACACACACACATGCACAACACATGGAGCACACACATATATTGGAGTGGAATATAACAGCACTTTTATAACCCGTTCATGTTTTGGCCAATAACAAAAAAGTTGTCTATACACTATACATAAGCGTAACGTCAAATGCGAAAGAAATAATAGTCAACATACAAGACAACATACACACATTAAAAAAAGGCGGAGTACTCCAAAGTTTACGATTTGTATGCTTTTAAGCGCAAAAACGCGTTTGCGCTTTAATACAACAACTGCTGGCTGGCTGGCTGCCTGGTTAAACTTATTATGCTACTGTTTTGTTGCAGTTAAGGGTTTTTTTTGTTTGTTCGTTTGTTTGTTTGTTTTGAGGTTGCAAATTCTCCTCTATAACTTTAAAAAGTTCATGCAAAATGTTAAAGTTGCTGTTTTTTGTTGTTGTTACTACCTGTCTATCAAAAAACCATTTATTCTATGGCGTCCATGACCAACCATATCGTAGTCGTCGTTGTTTTTAGTAAAAACTCCCTTTTGTATTTGTGCATCATCATCATCATAGTCTTCCTCTTTACGATACAAACACTAAATTTAGTTTGTTGTTTGTAAAAGAAGAACTTGACTTGACGTTTCGCTTGCATGCGTGCGGTTTTTTCAATTTTTCTTGCATTTATTAAGTTTTGACGTTACTTTCAAGCCATTATTCATTTTACACTTGTTTGGCATAAATGTTTTATAGTTTAGTTTGGTTGATTGCCTGATATTGCAATCCTCATGTTGCCATGTTTGTTAATTCCAAATCGTGTGGTTTGTATGTTATCTTCTGGGTTTTGTTGCAAATTTATTTTTTGAAAATTATTTCATTTTGTTTTCAAACATCAGTTTGTGGTTTTAATAATATAATTTTTGTGTTCCAATAAATTGCTTAAAATTGGTCGAGAAAAGAAAAAAACATGGATGTTTAATATAAAGTTTATCATATAAACGAATGAATAGTAAACTTATTTGGAGTATAAAAAATGAATTATCGGGTATTCTACTACACTTAAAATAATAGGTCAGTAGAAAAATCTGCCAAACCGGTTTCAAATCAATTTCACTAATTTCTAAGAAATTTTCAGTTGAAACACTGATTTAAGCAAAGATTTTAGTTATCTTTATTTAACACAATACTAAAAATCCTCAGTACTTTAACTAATTTTGAGTGTTAATTTTTAAAAATATTTATAAATAATTTTTAAGAACCCATTCGTTAATTTTGCCAAAATTTACTGTTAAAATATAATATTTTCATATTTCGTTTTATTACCCAGTAGATGGCGCAACCAACGTATCCGAAATTTTAAAGTTGGCTATATTTCTTTCCATCCCGATTTTTTAAAATGGCCCATACATATCTCGAAAACCATGAGAGAGCAAAATTTATGAAAATTTCGACTACTCCTACCCGTATAATACCCCAACGAAAGGGGTTATCTCTATCCAAAAACTGGACCTTGGCGGGGCCTTGGACCCTCGGAAATTTTTAATAAAATTTCTGCAATTCATAGAATTGCCCACATGTCGAAAAGTAAGCGAGATAGAGCAAAACGGACAAAATGTTTGCTCCATTAGAGCACTCTCAGAACAATTCCGTTGTGGCAACGGGAATTTTTTGCCAACCGAATTGATTCGATTGCAGCAACCGAATTCAGTTGTGGCAACCGAATTCGATTTGAATTCGGTTGCGATAACTGAATTATCGGTTATGACAACTGAATTCGGTTGGGGCAACCGAATTACGATGTTGCAGCAACCGAGCCAATTCGGTTTGAAAAAATTCAGTTGTCACAACGGAAATGCTCTGAGAGTGAGTGCCCGTATATGCCCTCACATGATATAGCCTAGGCCCGGGGAGGGTCCCGAAACCCTAAATTTGGATAAATTTTACGACCTAGTATAATTACAGATAAAACTGTAGTTTTACAAATTTTTTACTTAAATTTAGATTTGTTAAATTTAACAAAAAATAGCGTTAAAAATAGATTTCTGGGGATATCAGTGAATTTCGTTTAGTTAAACCGAAAACAAATTTTATCAGCTATTATCAAAATTAAATATCAAAAAAAAAAATACTATTAAATTTATATACATAAGTATTTAGAGTTTTTTTTTTACTTCAAATAATTTCATTTAAATTTCAATTGTTATTCACTCACAATATATTTTCCATAAAAAGTAATAGGTAAAGTTTGTTTTCAATTGAAGAATCAATTAAAATACATTGAAACATATTGTTTAACTTTTTTTATCAATCAATAAAAAGCAAACTAGAAAAAAATATGTATCGCCTGTAGGAGTTGTTATTTGCAGTCAAATATTCTATTTTTAGATTTCTATTTTTAGAAAAAATAATTTAAATAATTTCGTTGTTTTCTGTTTTAAAACAAAAAATTCAAATATTTTCGGTTTTCTTTTTTTGTTAAAATAGTTTATATGGGCAAATCTACGGAACCGGGATTTAAACCATTTTAAAAACAATATATAATATTTTGGATGGTATCAGCATTTTCAAGGCAACGAATTTAATCAGGCGAACATCTTAAATTTTAATATTTATACTGCTAATGTGCTCTACTCAATTAAAAACTACCCTAATTTACCCTAATTTTGCTTGTAACTTTCAACAGTTTTTCAACTCTTTTGGTTATAACTTTTTTAGCATAAAAGGAAATCGCCCAAAACCTTCGGTGGATAATAATCATGATGTTGGAAAATCTCCCACTTGTTGAAAAAAATAGGTGCCCTCAATTAGGAACAAATGGTAGTTCTTTAAAATCTGTAACTCTGTTTTTTAAATAAAGAGTAATTTCAGACATTTTTAATTTTTGCGCTTTCAGCCTCAATGCAATTGAAAATTTTTTGATACTGACATATAACTGACAAGTAAGCAAAAAAATTGAGATCAAATTAATAAGTGTGCTTTCAAAAATAAAGAAAATATGACAATAAAAATCTCTTAACCTCTATGCGTGAACAACTTGAAATTTGATATTTTTTGAAGGGCACATCCGCAGTTTGAGAAATAATTAGTTGCAGTCCTGCGTGATCGATATATATCGGTGATACTATTATTGTATGTAAGTGCTAAATGGATGTAACCCATTTCAGGTTACATTTTGTAGCTTTTCATAGATTTTTGGAGCTAAAAGTGATGTAGAAACCAAACGGATAATCCGATCGTTTTAGCACTTACACACAACAATACTAATTGCGATATATATCATATAAGCCAGATTTCAGCCATTAATTATTTTATCTGTGGATGTGCTAATCAATTTACAGTTGGATTTTTAGCGTATTGTACAGTGAAAATTGATGTAAAGCCTAAAAATAAAACCCGATCTGTTAAGCACTTTCACATAATGACAGCTATGGTAAGATCTACCGTTCCAGATAGATTGGACTCCATAATTCTTAAAACTGTGGATGTGCCTACAATTTGAATTTAACCTTTTAGCGAATTTTGCAGAATGATATGTTGTAGAGAATACGAAAATCGTCCGATCCGTTTAGCACTTTCAGATAATAATAGTAATTGATCCCCTCCTAGGCTTGTCCTAGGAGGGGATCAATTGCCCCTTGTGACGTGTCACAGGACCGGCGCAAAAGAACCAGTCACAGGACTGAAGCAAAAGATCCTATCACAGGACTGCTTCAAAAGAACCTATCACAGGACTGGCGAAAATAAACCTGCCACGGGACTGGTGCAGATGAACATGTTACAGAACTGACGCAAAAGAATCTGTCATAGGACTGAACTATATATTCCAATCATCAGTTTTCCAATCATCATTTTCTTATTGCAGACAACTTCAATCTTTTTGGAACAACAAATAAAATTTAACATGACAATATCATATTAGAATTTCCAACTAAATATATGAAAATATAGAAAGTCGGAAACAAATTTTTTAAATTTTTTAAATGCAAAAATTCAAATAATTTTTAAAAAATAAAAACTAGTAAAATTAAAGAACTATATATAAATACGTCGACCCAAGGATGACGCCTATTGATTTTGGTTAAAAACAGTCCGTGTTTAGATCTAGTGCCCATATAAGGGTCCCCCAAAATTGGCTTGTTTACACGCTGCAGGTCGCAAATACGAAGATATTTCAATGAAATTTGGTACACATTTGTCCCAAGGACGAAGCCTATTGATTCTAGATACGATCGGTCCATATTTGGACCTATCGCCCATATGGGCTGTATTTCCGATTTTCTCTTCTACAAATTTTATGTAGAATTTAGTTATGGAAATAATATAAAAATAAAATTAAAAAAAATCTTAACCCGCTCGGGTCCGGCAGCATGTTAACGTTCGAACTTTAATTCCCAATATCTCCGCTAGGGCCTGATGCAAAGCCATTACAATTCAGGCATGTAAGGGTTAATCGATCAAAATAAAAATCCGAATAATTGACAACTCTAATATTTGTACCACTGGTTCGGTCCCATTTTCACCTGTTTCGGGACAGGTACTTTCAGACCAGTACTCTTTTCACCAGTCAGAGGACTGGTACTTTTAGACCAGTTGCGTTATCACCGGTTATGGGACAGGTAGGGTAGTTACTATCAGACCGGTCCTGTTTTCACTAGTCATCGGACAGGTCCATGCAGACCGGTCCTGTTTTCACCGGTCACGAGACGGGTCACAGGGCAGGTTCCTTCACACCGATCCTGTTTTCACCGGTCACGGGACAGGTACTCTCACTACAACTGACCCCTGTTTTCCCACAGGGTATGTAACCACATATTTGTTGATTTTTTGTATGTTGGCGAGTAAGCTACTTGTGTGCAGCAGGTCAATTTTGTTTTTATCTATAAAATATTACATGTCGATATAACTCAGATGATAGAGCTATTGACTGGAAATCTGTAGACCCAGGTTCCATTCCCGCACCAGAAAATTTTATTTAAAAAAAACACAATAAAAAATATTTTTTTTTTATATGATTTATGTTTTTGAAAATCTATTTTTAAACTCATTATTTTTGTCAGTACTGGTAAGCACATAGGTAACGATATATTTTTTGATTTTTCGTATGCTAGTGTGTAACCATAACTCATTATTTTTCGCGACATCGCCATATAAAGATAATAAGAAATGTAATAACAAAAGTAACTAGTTACAATTACCAAGTATGTAGTTACATAACCACATATCTGGTAATGATTTTCTACACTGGGTTGTTTTGATTTCATGTGAAAAAACTGTTATAGGTACTCCATATAAATAAAAATTGTTTTTCACGACAATGAGTTTCACGTGAAAATTGTGTAGAGTTTTTTTTCACGAAAATTTAGTGTACAAGACTATTATTTTTCTTGGGAAAAAGTGACATAGTAATTTTAAGTGAAAGTTTTCTTAAAGCACCGTAAGTTCTTTTTCACGTGAAAAAAATTTCATTCGAAATTAATAGGCCTCAAAAGTTCATTTAAATTCTAACGCTGTTATTCAAAAAAAAACTTATTAATTTAGCTTTAAAACACGAATTTGCTAAA
This sequence comes from Leucophora obtusa, assembly GCA_949987735.1. Taxonomy (NCBI): domain Eukaryota; kingdom Metazoa; phylum Arthropoda; class Insecta; order Diptera; family Anthomyiidae; genus Leucophora; species Leucophora obtusa. Next base: position 288,455,928 of record OX465295.1, on the reverse strand, counting down.
GCATTCATTATCTCTATTAAACCTTTATTAAAAAATTGTATTCAAAAACATAGAATAAAAATTTATTAATTTTGTTTTTAATTCTGGCAATACTTTGTATAATTTATCTTTTTATTGTTAGTGATACATGAATTTAGTGAATGATTTACTCGGTAATTGTAGGTAAATATATTAAGGGTTTTCATTAGGGTTTTTCTTTTCCCGGACTTTTTCATTTCCCGGGACAGCGGGATTTTTTTATGAATTTCCCGGGATCCCGGGAATTCCCGCTCGTTAGAAAATGAATATATCCGACGTATGTTTCACTTGAAAATCGAGTTTTTCTGTCAAAAAAAACTTACGACAAAGTTCATCTTTTGGTTGCAGTCATGAGAAAATCTACTTAATATATTCTGAAATAAGGGCTTAATATAAAATATCCATATCTTCCAATTTTTCCAGATCAATTCGTTTAACAGTTTCAATAGCAAACTAATATGCAGGTAATATATTTGTATGGAAGGCCGTCTTAATTTTAAAACAACTCTTAGAAATACATTAATTAAATATTAATTCGCGGTTTAAACGGTTAAACAAATTGAATCATGAATTCTTTCAGGATATAATGGAATTGTTAATGGGTGCAAATTTGTATCGGACCAGCTTTAGAATCAGAACTAAGATCGATTTTTTTATTAAATATGGAATCCAAAAATTTCTATTTCTAGATATTTTGTTTCTATGCAGATTTTCAGAAGTATTCGTCTATTTTTATTAAAAAGTTTAAAAGTGAGTATTTTTCACACAAATTTTTAGGCAAATCGTCTAAATCTATTTATAAAAATAGACACTAAAATATTATTAAATAGTTTTATAACTTTAATTGGTATTTTTTTAATAGAACTTTTTTATGGCACAACTACTTAAAAAAAATTATTTAATATTCATTGTTGCATTTTTTTAAATTCACATATATAAAATCCAAAATAATTTGAAAAGGCATCTGTGCATTATTTTAAAAATAATAGTAAGCTTTAAGTGCAGCGAGAAGTTTTCAACTCAGTCCCGTTCAAAAATATATTTTTTAATATATTGTATTTTTTAAATATCCCAGAAGATGATTTGCGAAGCAAATCGAAATATCGGAAAAAAATTAAAAAATAAAATACAAAATATTTAATTTTTTATAAATTTATGACTCAAAGCCAAACAATAGTAAAAATATAACAACACCAAAGGTCAACAATATTTAATCTAACAAAAACATAAAATTTGAAAAATACAACTGAAATAAAGGAATAGCAATTGAAATTTAAATGAAATTATTTGAAGTATGTAATAAAAACTCAAAACACTTACATCAATTGAAAATACGAAAATATTATAATTTTTTTTAATTTAATTTTAATTTAATAATTTAATTTTAATGCTGAGTTTTTTTGGAGGTATTTGGAGCTGAAATACTGATGTTGAAATGGTGTGTATGTATATTGCTTTATTTGAACAAAGACCATCATTAAAAAATATAAAATTTCCGAGGTACGAGTATTTTTGTTGGAATTTAAACTTGATAATGTCTAATAAAATTTGTTTTCGGTTTAACTAAACCCAAAAAATTCGGCCGAAATATTTTTTTATATTATATATTATATTATTAAATTCGCATTTTTTAATTTTAAATATTTTTTACTTAAATTATTTTTAAAAAAATCAATGCTTTTAATTGAAATACAGCTTCCAAACTTTTAATATACTAGCTAAAACTTCTGTAGAAGAATAAAAAAAATCCCGGGAAATCCCGCACTAAATTCCCGGGATTGCGGGATTGAAAAAAGGGCGGGATTCCCGGGAATCCCGTCCCGGGGACATAAACTAGGACATAAACCCTAGTTTTCATATAAACTCGTATTCTACTCGTAAACGGTGTAAACATGCTATGTTTATGAGTTTAATGTCAAACTCCATACATAAAAAATATGGTTTGTATTTCTACAAGGTTTACAAGGCATTTACGAGTTTATATAAAAACCCCTATTGTTTTGTAAATTTTGGAAATTAAGATGTTTTATTATAAATCAAAACATATTAAAAAACGATTTTTAAACATTAAGCACCGTAAGTTGTTTGAGCTTCACGTGAAAAAACTGTTATACTCCATATAAAAAAAAAAGATTTTTCACGACAATCAGTTATCACGTGAAAATTGTGTAGAGTTTATTTTCACGCAAATTTAATGTAAAAGACTATTATTTTTCTTGGGAAAAAGTGAAATTTTGTATTTATTGTGATTGTGTCTTTGTTATAAAATTAAAAAAATTTCCATTTGTTTAAATTAAATTGCAATTTGAGGCATTTAAAGTTCGAGTGAAATTTTTCCACGTGAAAAACAACTTACGGTGCTTTACTGAGAAGTAGTAATGGGAACAAATTGTATTAAAGAATTTTTTATATTACGAATACTGAAAGTATTCGAATATCGAGTATAATTACTATCTACAGTTTTGATGAGGAAAGAACGGTGTCGAAAAAGTGGCGATTTTTGCCGAGAGACGAAGAAGTAAAAGTCGACTGCTGTTTTAATAAGTCGACTGTGCTGGACTCAAATATGGCCAACTTAATTCTCTAAGCCCATGGGAAATATATAAAAATCCCTCAGTTTCGGCGAAATTACCTTCGATTTTTAATACGGCAACTTATTTTTAAACAGCTGCGTTTTTCAAAATTCCTTCACACTTAAGTTTTGAACAAATTCAGAATTTTAAATTATATCTCTATTTAAAGCTGACGCCAAAAATGGACCTGGAATTTACGAAAATGGGTCAAAGATTTTCGAAAACTATAAAAAATATTAGTTCCGATTCTCATAAGTCGTTAGTTACTTAAGATAATATTACAGAAATATTTTATTTCTATTAACGAAATGAAATTGTTATTTAACCTTGTTCAGACCAGCATTCGTTTTCATACATATATTTTTTTTAACTGGGGAAGTATATGTACACTCAAAATAAAACGTCTGTTGGCTGGACAGAAAAATTTGTTACTTAAACAAAATTTATTCCTGTTTTTTGGCTTAAAATAAAATTTGTTGATTTAAACAAATTCTTTTGTTAAATTTAACAAATCTAAATTTAAGTAAGAAATTAGTAAAACTACAGTTTCATTTGTAATTTTACTGAGTCGTAAATTTTTTTCTGTACCTCGGCCCAGTCCATATCATCTAAGAGCATGTAAGGGCACTCTGCAGGAGCAAACATTTTATCCGTTTTGCTCTATCTCGCTTAGTTTTCGCTGGTCCTAGGCCCCACCATGGTCCATTTTTGGATAGAGATAAGCCCTTTCGCTGGAATATTAGCTCGTTAGGGGTAGTCGAAATTTTTGTCAATTTTGCTTTATCTCTCTTAGTTTTAGAGATATGGGCCATTTTAGAAAATTGGGAGGGAAAGAAATAGCGCCATCTTTAAAACTTCGGATACACTGGTGGCGCCATCTACCGGGAAATAACAGAAATATGAAAATATTTTGTTTTAAGAATAAATTTTGTAAAATTTAACGAATGGGTTCTTAAAAATTAGTTATAAATAGTTTTGAAAATTAGTACTCAAAACTAGTTAAAGTACCCAGGAAAATTTTTTACAATCGGTAGCCAACAACACCCATTCTACAACTGGTTCCACTGCAACCGATTCCATGGAACTGGTTCCGGAACCAGTTCCTGGGATCCTATACGGAAGGTGTGGGTGACGTAGAATCAGTTCCAGAACTAGTTCCAGAACTGATTCTAGAGCAACCGGTTCCACTTTGGAGCCATAGAAGGGGTTGCTTTTGGGACAATTTCAAACAAAAAGAATCGGTGTTAGAATCGACAGTAGAAGGGGTTGTGAATGAAAAGTAGCTATTGTACAACCGATTCTTTGGAACAGAAAATTTTCCTGGGTATTGAGGAGTTTTAGTATATAGATAACTAAAATCTTTGTTTAAATCAGTGTTTCAACTAAAATTTTTTTAAAAAATAAACAAATCGATTTGAAACCAGTTGGACAGATTTTTCTACTGACATGTTATTTTAAGTGTAAATACATTACAAACGCAACTATAGCAACATGCGACCGCTTAACGATCTTACCCAAGTAAGGCTTTAATGTAATGTAACTACTTCGCAGTTTTCTCAAGGAACATATAAACAAGGAAGTACAAACTTTTTCGGCGTGCGAACGGGTTTGTAAAAAATATCTCGCGAACTTTGCAAACAATTGTTAGCAAATATAGGGAAAAGTTCGCACTGTTCGCGAAATAGTTTTTGCAAACCAGTTGCAGTTGGTAGCTGTAGTGTTAGAACATTGTTTGCACGTGATAAAAAACGCCGCAGACTCAGTTTGTACTTCCCTGTTTATATTGTTACGAAATTGGATTAGTCTAGTATTACAAATTCTGGTATTTTAGAAGAAAAATATTCCGAGAAACTGGACTTACTAAACCCGTCATTCTGGCACACCATTTTTAATATATTTAAGTTTAATGTAAAGTGATTGGGGGCTCTGCTATGAATAACATAAGTGTTACAATTTTTGTACCACTGGAGTTTTCTAGTATGTTCCAAAACCACTGTCGTTAAACTATATAAGAATTGCCACATTACATTTAGTAAGTTAGCCGCGCATTTGAGTTTATATAGGCAATTGCATGTTAGCCTTTGTATACTTAGTTAGCTGCGCAATAGTAAATCGTAGGTAAACTTGAGTGTGTTATACTGTTGTAGGTAAAAATAACGTGTTAAATAAATAAGTGTATAAGCGCAATATCAAACAAAAGAGTGTGTGGTTATTTTGATTGCAATAGAAAAGAACCCGTTTTATTTAGAGGAAATAAACCAACGTTTTTAAAAGGTAAAAACGAAACAATATGTTTCTTGGTTTTCTTTCCTATTCAGCTTTCTCGTTTTGTTTTTGCTTAGTGCATTGATACGTTGTATATCAGGTCTTTTATCGTCTGGTGAGTTGAAACCAGTAAAAAAGTCAGATACAAACAACTGGTTGCATCAGAACACCTTATACTTGTACTGCATATTCAAAGGTTCTAATTAATATTCTACAACCTATTATTTTTAGATGAAGTTTGAACCTTTTTCCTCCAAACTAGAACATGTTGCATTAGAATCGGATCTAGTACCAGTTATAGAACTGGTTATTTGATAGTACAACCTTACACTTTACTTCTAGAACCTATTAGATGGAACCGCTGGTAAAAGAGCCTATTCCACAGAATACATTCAAAGATAAATGGTTTTTATAGTTTTGCTGGGATACATTTGTGAAAGTTTTCAAGTCGAAGAAAAAGTGGAAAATGTAATTTGGCCAAAATTTCTTAGACAATTAATCCCATTCTTAAGCTTCGAAGTTATACTCACGTTGACATAAGTATACCCCCAAACTTTGTCCTTGACATTTAGTCACTTAAAACAAAAATCTAAATGGCGTTCTTCAAAGCGAGAGAAAAAAGTAACATAAATTAACACACATTTTATTTTAAGCAGCCATTTTTAATAACAAATCAAGAAACAGACAATTTTTATTGTTTGAAGAAATGTACAAAATATGATGATTTACAACAAAAATGTATGTCAATTCTCTAAAGACAATTTGGACATTGAATTTGAAACCAACAGCAAAATCCGCAACAGCAGGAGTAGTCATATGGAATCACAAACACAACATCTTTAAAATCAAACAGAACATCACATGACATGGACACCAAAACATGTTGTTGTCAAATAAAAATGAAACAACGACAACAACAATTTTATTATGATTATTATAAATGTTTGTATGTATAATAGGGATATAACATTTTGCAATTTTCTCAAATATTATTTTTCCCAATATTTAGCGCATTTTGTAATCACCTGGATTTAGATTTCTTCATACAAAAAGTAGATTTATTTAATCCAAAAAAAAAGTTGGAATGTAAAAACACAAATATGTATATGAAATATTCTGTTAATTTAATGTCAAAAAAATACGAATGAAAGTTAAAGAGAAACAAAAAAATTGGAAAACTAGAAAACAAAAGCATTTTCTTTAAATTTTTTGTATTAAATATGTTTAGAAAAAAAACTACACTTCTCTAAATACTTATTTTCCATCTTGACCATGGAGAAATAGCTGAAATAGAAATGGTAATTCTTCACGCTACTGTAAGCAATTCAATTAAATCCAATAGGTGATTATTAAACATTACAGTGGAACATTTTAATTGTGTAGAAATATAAATTCAAGTGATGAAACTCAAAATAAAGACTGTTTCTTGCTTTTTTATATAAAATATAATAAAGTATTTAAAATTACAATAAAATCCTGCATCATTGTGTTTATTATTAAAAATTAGGGTGAACGAAGGTCGAATAGAATAATTCTGTTAAAATAGGTGGAACTCCATCTATTGTGCACTTTGAGAACTAATTTTTGGATTTATTAAATCCAAGTTATTGAAAAAACGGCTATTGAGCGTTTTTTTATCACCTGGATTTAAAATTATTTATACAAAAAGTTGATTTATTAAATCCAAAAAAAAGTTGGATTTATTTATTTAGGTTTACACATAGCAATAAAAATCCAAATATATGAAACAGCCTATTAATTTAATGTCACAAAAAAAATACGAATGAAAATTAAAAGAGAAACAAAAAAAATCCAAAACTAACAAATAAAAGGTTTTTCTTAAAAATTTTTGTATGAAATATGTTTAGAAAAAAAACTACGCCTCTCCAAATACATATTTTTCATCTTGGACATGGAGAAATAGCTGAAATAGAAATGACAATTTTTAACTCTAATGTAAGTAATTTAATTAAATCCAATTAATGAATATTTAGCAGTGGAATATTTTAATTGTGTAAAATTATAAATTGAAGTGATAAAACTGAAAAGACAGACTGTTTATCGCTGTTTTATATAAAATATAATAAAAAGTTAAAGTAAAATCCTTCATCATGGAATTCAGTATTAAAAATTAGGGTGAAAGAAGTGTCGGACAGAAAATTCTTTTTAAAATAGGGAGAATCTAACCCCATCTTATTAGAAAATGCGGGTATTATTTTTCCCAATCAAGTAGAGCATGGACAAATATTAAGAAATGCGATTTTTCATTATCGCGATCGTTAACCCTTTGACGACCACAGGCAAGTATGCTTGCCAAATGGCTTTTCGCACTTATAATTGCTCAGACAAAAGATAGAGTAAATATGTCCAAAGGTGAGTTGTGAAGGAGGGCTGAGGCAATAAAAGTGTAGTAGGCGGTAAATCCCTACCTGGTGTCACTTTCATCTTGCGAGCCCTCGAAGTCAGTTAACTAGAATTCTTCATTTTAGGGGTAAAAAGCACAAATTTTGACAAGCGAAATGAAGGCCATGCAAGGGGTCTATGAGGCCAATTGTTTGTGAAGTATCTATAATTTAATTGCAGATCACAAAAATAGAATAATAATAAAAATCGCTTCGTCCAGATCGGCGGGGTCGTCAAATGGCAAATTTTTTTGGCAAGCGAAATGAGAGGTAAGGAGGGGTTCGATGAAGTAAATTTTTCTTGGCATAACTATCAGAGATCATGAAAATTGTAAAAACTTCAAAATTGCTTCGGCAGCAAATGTATGGTCGTCAAAGCGTTAAAAGATTTCCCACACCAAACGTATTCAAGTTTTATATAAATCAATTTTTTTATAATATAATTTTTCAAACCAAATTATTGAATTTTTTCAAATCTGCTAATACAAACATCAATAAAAATCATTTCCCATCATTACTTAGTAAATTAAAAAAAAATTTAACAAAAATAAAAAATTTTAATCATGTTAGAAATCGCTTTCGGTGCGCGAGTTTTTTTTTACCAAATTGATTTAAAAAACTGTTTTTATTATCATTACAATATTATCTATTAGGTTTTGCATTGAGAGCTTGCACCTGAAAAAGTTATACCCCTAATGTATAAATGATTTTTGGTTATTTTAGGTCCTCATGACTTTATAATACTTTATTGTACAGTAGGGTATATATGCATTTGTCATTATGTTTGTGACTTTTCTAAGTATGGGTCGGGGAGCCCTTAAAGTATGCACAGTAGAGCGTACCACCTTACAGGCAAAAAAAAAAGTTCGCCGTACACCCTCCAATATGAAGTATTTTTGCAAGGAGGTTTCAAAAAAATATTTTTTAATTTTTTTTGCCGAACGTAGGGGTCGCCATTTTACATTTTTATTTTACGTTTTTCTATATACTCAACAGTTTTGCCGGTAAAAATAAATGTTTGTTACCGCTACCATAAAAATCAATAACCTTTTGTTTATTACTTTTTTTTTAATATTTTAGGCAAAAAATATTTTTTTCTTCATACATTTATTTTTACCGGCAAAACTGTTGAGTATATAGAAAAACGTTATATGAACAGATTAAAGGAATTGTATTAAAGGAAATTTAATTTTTTTAAAATTGTTTGAGCAAAATCGGACTAGTGGTTCTCGAGTTATGTCAAAAAAAAGACCACCAAAGGTCAAATCGATATATCTCGATTCCTAGGGGTGACCCAGCGAAACGCCGGGACACGTATAACTTCTTTTTTACCGATATAACTTTCCCCGGTAGTTTGAACCCTTCCCGATCACTGACCCCTACCATATGTCTCACAGTATTATTGATTGGATTTTTTCACCACTAGGTATAAAACTTATGTAGTGAGAATTTAAGGAAAGGGCGACCTGACTGATTTGACTTTTCGCTATTACCCAGACGAGCTTTGAGAAGTCGGGAGTCCAACATGGTTACCACGGTCAGATCTAAAAGGTCGCTCTGTATTGTATCCGTTCTGGTATTGTTGAGAGCACTTTCTATGTCCAAGAAAGCAGCCAAGGTATATTGTCCGAATTCTAGGGATCTCTCCACTACGCTGACAACCTCATGAAGCGCAGTTTCCGTTGAGCGGCCCTTGAGATATTAGGCCTTTTTTTTTTGATCACAACTAGAGAGATCAAAAAACCAATCACTGGATTTAGTTTATTTTGTTAAAAAATCTATATTTTGTTTTTAAATTTTTAAAATTTATAATTTTTATCAAAATTTAATTCTTATTCGCCAATATAATGTGCAAGAAAATCACAAAATTTTGTAAAAATATGAACACAGGAATTGAAATAAGCTAAATCCAAAATGGATTTAAAAAATAAATAAATCCGTTTTGGATTTACCTTAATTTTATTCCAGAAATTGTATTTTCGCAAAATTTAAATTCTTTCTTTCACATCATATTATAAGTGTTAGATTTGGATAAAAATATAAAATTTTGAAAATTAAGAAATAAAATGTGGATTTTTTAACAAAATAAAATAAATCAAGTGATTACAAAAAGGCCTGTTAATGCTGACTACTAGAGAGTTTTGACGATCTCTCTAGTTGTGGTCTAATATGCTCATCGATGAGTGCCTTAAGCAGGAAAGATGAGAGACTGATGGGCATGAAGTCGCTTGTAGCTTCATGAATTCTCCTGACAATCTTGAGTATAAATAAAACCCCAAAACTCCTCCAGCTGAAAGGTACGTAGTGCGAGGCTGAGCCGTTCATTTCCCAAAATTGTCGCAACCATGCAACCAGGAAAGCGATGGTTAACTACGATCTCCAATGACTCGGCCGACGATTCTGACCAGTATCTATTATCCCTTTTTAAGTAAGCAGGGTTTGAGTGACCCTTTGACAAAATCTTACTGAGCCTCAGTGATGTTAGATGTACCAATTTGTTGGTACACATACCATTTTTCAGGGTCTTGTACCAGTTACCAACTGAAAATTGTATTGGTATGCAATAATACCAACTTCCATAACTTACGATTTCAATTTTGTTTTTTTTTATTAAAAGTGGAAAAAAGGAAAAAACGAAAACAGCTGTTTTACTGACAGTTTAACCGCCACAAAACTTGAAATACTATTCACAAGTGTGGCGACAAGCTACAATCTAATTTTGTATACATTTTGTTTAAAAAATAAACAATATATTTCTATATGATACAAAATACAATATATTTGTAGTTGTAGCGTACTTACTTAACTATGACTTATATCTAGGGTTTTTCTTTTCCCGGGACAGCGGGATTTTTTTCTGAATTTCCCGGGAATTCTCGCTCGTTAGAAATTAAATAAATCCGACATATTTTGTACTTGAAAAACTCCATTTCTATTAAAACATCGTCCGACAAAGTTTTATCTTTTGGTTGTACCCATGATAAAATCTACTTAATATATTCTGAATGGAGGGCTATATAAAATATGCATGACTTCCAATTCGTTTAACAATTTAAATCGCGAATTACTATTTATGTAATATATTTGTATGGAAGGCCGTTTTAATTTTAAAATGAAATATATTAAGTAAATATTAATTCGCGGTTGGTTAAATGGTTAAACAAAATTCATATAGAAAAATTGAAAGACACGAGTATTTTAGTTTCTTCCCTTCTTTCAGGATATATTGGAATTGTTAATGGTATTAAAGTATTAAAGTATTCGTATAGAATTATTTTATAAAAAAGTTTTAAAGTGAGTATTCTTCACACAAATTATTAGGCAAATTCTCTTAAAGATTTTTATAAAAATCGACACAAGAATATTATAAAATAATCCCAACAAACATTTACTATTGAAACCGAATATATATAGATTTGCTAACAAACTTAATTCTCAAACGTTACCTTTGAGAATAGGGTTGAGAATTTTTATTCTCAATTCGAGAATCATGCCGTTCTCCATAAAAACGGCAGTTAGAGGTCTAGCATAGTTCTCAAATCATTTCAGAGTCGAAAAGTATTCTTAATAATAACACAAATTCCAAATATTTTTCAAATCTACCTCTAACTTAATTTTTTTATTTTTATTGATATTATTTCTATAATAGAGAAATACTGTATATAAAAACTTGAGAATTATATAATATATCAAATCGTCCTCCAATATAAAAAATGAAGTTATTTTTTTAATTTTTTTATTCTTACACTTAAAAAATTTACATTTTTAAAAATAATAACAAAATTAAACGACATAAAATTTTATCTAAACTTAATAATCCTGGATATTGAAATGGTTATCGGCCATGTTAAGATACCTTAAAATAAAACAATGATTTTGTGTAAATAAGATAATTTTTTTTAATATGTATTATGTGTTCAGGGGATTTCTAAAAACCGAATAAAATTATTCGTTTTTGTGCAACAATAATACATAGTTTTATGGAAAAACGAATAATTTTATATTTGTTAGTTTTTCGAAACAATTCCCTCCCTCCATTCTCCCTCGACTAGTATTTTACTTACTATTCTCCGTAGATCTTTTGACATGGAATAATAATATGACCCAAGAATTTGTAGTTACAGCTATCTTCCAATTTTATCCTAAAAAAAAAATAAAGTGACGGGGATTATTAGTCAGTTTATGATAAAGTGGTTATAATGCAGGGAAAAAGTAAAAGTTAAAATTAAGCATTTCAAGAGAAATGTCTTTCTTAATGGATTGACCACCCCAATCGTTACGGTAAAATGCTTTTATTTCTAAAGTCCAAACAAATTTTTTATGTCTTAAATCTTTTGTTTTAATCACTGTTGGTAACCGAAATAATCTGTAAGGATAAGGCTATTTTAGAATATTTAAATAACAGTATTTTAAGGGTAACGCTATGTCATTTATTTCGATACCGGTATCTTAAGGATAATGGTATTTTAGTTTTTTAGCCAACGGTATTTTAAGGATATTAGTATTCTGGTTATATAACGGTATTTAGTTATTTCGGTTACGGTATTTCAAAAGTAACTGTATTTAGTTATTTCGGTGTATACTGCAAGACTTTTTTTTACAAAAAAAAGCTAAAATAAAAACTTGCAAAATACTAAATAACCATGTGCAACTACCAAAAGAAGAGAATTCAGAATAATGGTAACGAAATTTTAAGGATAACAGCATTTCAGAATACCGTATTTTAAAAAGAGCGGTACTCTAAGGATAACGATAAATTAGTTATCTCGGTAACGGTATTTTCGGTTATTTTTCTAATGCTATTTTAAGAGTAAAGGTAGTCGGTTGCAAGCGGTTTGAATCGATAATGGTATTGCCTGTTAGTGTCATTCATTAGGTATTCCTAAGCTATTAACTAGGCAATTAGATCCGCCGCTAACAAATTAATTTTAACTGGACCTATCAACCTATTAACTCATACTCACTAAAATTAAAAAAATAAAACTCCCGAGTGGTAAAAAGTTATCTTCAGTTTTATAGTCAGAAATAAAAAAGAGTTTTTCTAAAAATTTGCTTAATTAAGAAATGTTGAAATTTTTTTTTGTAACTTGAGTAGTATTTCGGAAAAAAATTAGTTCTTGTACTGTATTTGGACTGAGCAAATACTACCTAGTTTTTGTACAAAACTAGTTTTTGTTTGTTTTTATGTATGCGTTTTGCCAAGTAAAAACTAGCAACGGCCATAAACTAGGTAGTTTTTGCGCAGTCTAAATGTGCAAAGACAATTAAGAGAATCTTATAGACATTAAATTTTAAGGGCTAGTTTTATAGTCAGAACTGAGAAAGATTTTTTTATAAAATTTTGCTTAAGCCAGAAATTTTCAAACAAAATTTCTAACTTAAGAAATATTTAGGACAAAAATCGTCCATAGTTCTGACTATAAAACTGGCCCATGTAACATATTTATTAGAACTGTATACAGGCTGTTTTTTTAAATAAAATGTCCATATGATTTTTTTATTGGTTTTTATAGTGGTGAATACAAAACTCTTGATCGAAATCTCATAATGAAAAAAGGAGAGTTTAAAAATGCTTAGTTTAAATTATATCTTACCTGAAAAATTCAAAGCACAACCTTGATGGACTTTTAAATTGGCGATATTTGATTCATTCGCTGTAAAAAGTACGATCTGTTGATGAAATAAGTTAATTTTTTATGTTTATTGTTATCATATTTTATTACTTGCCTTCTTAGCTCCTTTTAAATATTAACATTTATTTAAAACGCGTCGCCTCTTCCTGTAAAATTAGGCGTATTTACGCGTTGTTCCTAAAATTTTCCATTATATTTTTTATTTATTGACATTTTTGTTTTGTTATTTGAGATACGTTATACATACAAAATTATCTCAAATCATTATCGAATGTAGAAAAATACTTCACAACTACTTGAAATATATATAATTCTCTAACGTGAAGATAATTTTTCTAAAAAATTAAAAAAAAACTTGTTTTCAGTTTGAAAATCATTTGATATAAATGATAAATCTCAAACCTATGCTTTTAAATAGAAAAACACTAGAGAACAATACAGAAGTTTATATAGAAATATCAAAGCTTTTACAAGTGTATTTTTCAAATCGATTTCAAATATTAATCAATATAAAATTATGGACTCAACTTTATTTATCGAGACAGATTTGAAATATACGCTTGATATCAAATGTAAATCTCAAATTTTCTCTAAGGCTTGAACTGGTGTTTGTTGGGAATATTTTATTTATCTTGGCACACTAGATATAGTGAAAAATGTTATTTAATACGTATGACTAAATGTTTACTACAACATGTTGTAGGTTAAAAAATAATTAGAATATGCATTTAAAATTAACGGTTCGTTGTCGTTTATAAACCTGTGCTTCATAAGTTGTCGATCAGAGTTGAATTCTATAGAAAGCAGCTGAATAAAAATAACATTGTTAGAATTTCGTTGATGTTAGTCTAATTGAGGTGTTTCAATTTGCTTATTTGTTTCAATTCAATATAAATAGATCATCACCAACTATGAACCCATAATGTAAAAACTTTTTTTTACATTATGAGTTCATTTTTACTTGTAAAAATTTTATCATCTCTCTTTTAATTTGAAAATAATTTAAAGGAAAATGCGAGAATATTTGATATCAAATTGAACGAAAGACAATCATTAAATAGTTTTTTGACTTTAATTGATATCTTTTGAATAAAATTTTTTTATGCCACAACTATTTAAAAATAAATTATTTAATTTGCATAGTTGCATTTTAAGTTAACATATAAATAAATCCAACATAATTTGAAAAGGTATCTGCATAAAATTAAAAAAATACAATTGAAATAATGGAATAGCAGTTGAAATTTAAATAAAATCGGAGATACTAGTAAGTACACACAAGTATCTCCAAGTACTTTCAAACTCTACACACAAGCTGGCTTACTTTACCCAGGGTATGGCCGCATTGTAATGGCCCACAAGCCAATATACTTCGTAAGTACACACAAGTATAGTGGCATGTAAGTTCGACAAAATTTTTGAAAATTTTCAAATATTTTGTGTTTCATATACAATTGTTAAAAACAGGTATCCCATATCGTAAGTACGCACAAAATGAAGTACACCAAATCGATTACATTGTGTGGCCTTACACGTTTTTCTAAAGGGATCTTAAATTTCAGCTTTCTAGCCAAAGGGGTTTTGACAGGCCGCCAAGGGGGAGACATTCCCCCTTTCTGCCCGTTCCGGTAGGAATTTCTAAAAATTCCATCTTAGCGGACGTCTACTCCGAAAGGGGGACCAGCATACCAAATTTCAACTTCGTAGCTTCAGCGGTTTGGGCTGGGCGATGTTGAGTTCGTGAGTCAGTCAGTAACGTTATTATTTTATGTATAGAGATCATTTATTAATCTTCATTCATCTAGGATTATTTGTGAAAACTTTTTATTCATTGGCTTAAAATGATGTGGAAGTGGTGGTTTGGTACCCACAAAACATTTTTTACCAAAACAAATACAAATAATCTTTATTTAGCTCTATTCTAACTGATAATGACAAAAAAGTCAACTTTTTTAAATGTAAATACCCGTTATACCGGTTTCCCGGGAATACCGCGATAAACACAAGAATCGAAATTGCCGCCAGAACTGGGAATACGGGAATTCCTGGTAGTATCGGGAATAATATAATAACTGGGAACAGAAGCGGTTTTACTGAAAATACTGATAACGGGGAAATGAAGAGGCTCTGGTCTAGATGAAAATTCGGTTGCCAAACAATTTCGGCTAAAAATTTAAAAATAAATCTAGATTCTAATAAATTTTTTAAATATGTTTGTGTTGGTATGAATTCGTAGTACACACAGCCAATGTCTGAGTCCAAGGAACTGATTATAAAACCTCCTTTGCTTCATATCCTGTTCTGCTATTCTTGTTTTTATTTATGATTCATTGAATATTTAAGACATTCGGAACAAGTTCCGGAATCGGTTCTATTTGAACTATTTGTTTGGGTTAGATACCGATTCTGCAAATTTTTATTCAGTTACAAAAACTACGACATTCGGTTGAATTGTTTTTGTTTGAAATTATTTTCTAGTAATTTTTAGTTACTGGAATTTTGCATCCATTGTCTTTAAAACTGTGGAGGGTATAAGAAGATTCGTCGCAACCAACTTTAGGGCTCTTACTTTATTTCAAATTTGATTTTTATTTAATTTTATGCTTTCAGAATTGAAAAACGGAGACATTTTACATTATTCCCTGTATGTGTGAGTATTTGATATACGATCATATAAATAAAAGGGTGGCACTTATTTTTTTAGCTGTTACAACTGTCATAACAAAGATTGTTTTAACTCTTTCCGGCGCACGGTAAAAATAAACAAAATTTTTATTTACTTTTATTTATTATAGTCCTTATAGGAGTTAACCACTCAACTGCTCAATTAATTTTTGAATACCCAAACAAATAGTTTTTGTGAAAATATCACAAAAACTTCGCGCTGGCTTTTGAAGGAAGAAAGCAAAAACACTAATAACAGAGGATAGAAATAGCATTTTTAGAATTTCGTTGATGTTAGTCTAATTGAGTTGTTTACATTTGTTTATTTGTCTCACATTCAATATAAATATATAATCATCAATTATTAACCCATAAAGGCATAGGATACCGAAGATGGGTCCGTAGCGGGACCAGAAAATACATATTCTAGCATACTGGCTTTGTGGATTTTTTAAAATTTTTATTCTTTGTAATTTAATTGAAAAATTTTATCATCTTTTTTTTATTTTAAAAATAATTCAAAAAGAAAATTTGGTTATTAATATATAATCCCAAATCGAAAAAAGAAAATTCATTTAGCAGAAACGGAATTAAATGTATAATATGGCGAAAGGAAATATTTTTTGCAATTGAAATTGTTTTAGAATGTAAATTTCACTTGTATGTTTTGAATAACTTTATTTTTAGCTTTTTTTAAAACGACGCACATGCACAAACATCAATTAGATGAAAGCTCATAATTTAAAAATGTTCCAAAATCCTTCTAGTAATTGCAAATAACATTTTGAGATTAACATTACATCATTATTTTGTGAATGTCTCTTCTCATTACTCGTATTATTAAAAACTGCCCACAGAAATATACACGGCCCTAATGTATAGTAAATATGTTTATAGTACAAAGGTCTCAAAGGAGTTACAAAACTTTAAAATGAAAAACTTTTTTTTTTTAATTCGCATAAAAGAAATAAAAACCTACAAAAACAAAAAAATACTAAACTTGAAATAAGGCGAGGCATCAGGTTTATAGCAATAGTGATGCGCATGCATTTAAACTTTTATGACGGACGACAAAAAAACAGAAACAGCAAATGAAATTGTAGTCGTATAAATGTTTAGCATGGTATCACCAAAACAAAAAAAGTGTGCAATAAAATTGCATTATACGATACTCCAAAATCAAACAAACATTTTTTGTGCATGTTGGTATAAATCATGGTTGAGTATTGGAAATAGAAAAACAAATTTAAACAAGCATGACATTTGCTCCCCCTCTTCAATTTTGTGCGCGTGTTTTTGTTTATGCAGAATAAACAATGGAAGATTTTAAAAAGAGAGTTTTCGAATTAAAGATGAGAGAAATTTTTATTTGATTTAAGTGATTACAGATTACAAATCCAGAATAACATATTTGACTTTAAATATTGCCAGAATATTTTTAGGTCCCTATCGAGATCGATGGGTTCAAAGTCAGAGTTAACCGACTGATATTAAACGAAGCCTTGTTTGAAGTGAAGATTGCACTTGGCGGTGCTAATAGATGGGGTATCTTTTCTCCTATTAACTAATGGAACCAGAAATTAAGAATACTTAAATATATGAAATCACAAACAACAAAAAGTAGGAAATTTTATTTTCGAGAGGAAGAAATAATTTATAACACCTTTCGACGAAATTCAACTTTAGCTTGTACATGATGAAATCCAATACATAACCAGCTAGAAAAAATAAATTAAGTATAATTTCTCTAAAAAGGTTTTTTTAATCTACTAATATCCAGTAAAAAGTTTTATTGATTTTAGTAAGGATTTTTTTAAATTGCAATCGACTAAGTGTTAGAACAACTTTTGCTGAATTTACTATTTTTCTTCTTTTGCTAAATATCTGCTCGCTGATTTGCAGCAGATCCTCCTGATTTAAAATTTTCTGAGTCAGCAAACTTTTTTGCGTACTTAACTGACTTCTTTTAGTGTACGATATCATTGGATACACCAAATTTTGTGATGTAATCGGATCAGCTAGATATTGCGCAGATCAAGTTTTTAAGTCAACATTCCAATTTTCTAAACTTAAGACATGCACCCACATAACAATTTAACTAAAATATGAATTCGCAATTTATGCGACAATACGAAAGAAGAACTGGAGAAGATGGGTATTATACTTTATATCTTCTTTCAATTTGTATTGAATTTGACCACGGGTGTAAACTTGTGCCATCACGAAAATATTTTATCTTTGTATGTACCTTATTTTAAAAACTATTCTCATTCTTGTTTGAGGATGAACTCTTGACCACTAAAAAAGTTCATAATGATGTACCAGGGGTGGGAGCAATGAAAGATGAACGTGGTTACCTGAGGAAAGTCCTTTTTAGTTAAGGTTAACCTTGTGGAAACATAGCGTCAACTTCTATAACTATATAAAGGGTTTTTCAATAAGAGAGCTACAAAAGTTTTTTTAAAATAAAACAAAAACGGTTTTGGATTTCAATGAAATTCTTTATTCCTGTGAAAGTAAGTTCGATGCCATTGTGTATGGAAATCGATCTCTTTTGCATGGCCACCACGGGCACGCTTGCATAAGTCCAGACGCTAAACCCAATTTTCGACGGTTTTCAAGCATAAATCTGCCGATACTGCTGCAATTTCACGTTCGATATTCGTACGAAGTTCATCAATCGTCGCTGGCTTGTTGGCATAGACCATAGATTTGACGTAGCCCCACAGGAAATAGTCCAACGGCGTCAAATCGCTCGACCGAGGCACCCAATCGACTGGACCATTTCGTGAGATAACACGTTCTCCAAACTTGGTTTGCAATAAATTGATTGTGAGATTCGCTGTGTGGCTTGTGGCGCCGTCCTGTTGGAACCGCATGTCCTCCAAGTCCATATCATCCAATTGGGGCCAAAAATATTCGGTTATCATTGAACGGTAGCGATTCCTTGATCATCACGGAAGAAGTACGGCCCAATGACACCTCCGGCCCATAAACCGCACCAAACCGTAATTTTTTCGCGATGCAATGATGACTCATGGAGTACGTGTGGATTGCTGTCTGACCAATAACGCATATTTTGTTTATTGACGAAGCCATTCAGCCAGAAATGAGCCTCATTGCTGAAGATGATTTTTCGATGAAAATCCGAATCATTTTCAAGTTGTTGCTCAGCCCAATTCACGAACATAGGACGATTCTGGTGGTCAAGCGGCTTCAGTTCTTGCGTCAATTTGATCTTGTAAGGATGTAGGCTAAGATTTTTTTCGCAAAATTCGCCACAACGACGTCACAGAGATGCCCAGCGCTTGAGAACGACGTGTGAGAGACACATTTGGGCTTTCTTCAACTGAAGCCTCAGCGGCAGCAATATTCTCGACACTACGGGCACTTCTTTGTCTCACTGGCACGGGAACATTTTCTACTGTACCTGTGGATTCAAATTTTTCCACTAGACGCTCAATTGTTGATCTGCTAGGACGACTATGACGACCATAAATTGGACGTAGCGCTCTTAACGTTGAGGCCACTGACTCCGAATTTCGGTAGTAAATTTTAATAATTTCGACTCGTTGTTGGCTCTTATATCTTTCCATCATGAAATGGCAAACCTTACTGAAGAAAAATGTCAAAAGAGCGGCAAGAAATATGGCGTCGTTTGCTGTCCCTGTCTTTCTACTTTTGTAGCGTCCCTGTTGAAAAACCCTTTATTAAAGCTTACGAAAAGGTGGGTTTTGAAGTCTACTCCGGAGAATTTGGTCTGACAATTAGGGAGTTTGCTTTTTGGCTCAGCTGTAACATTCTGTCCTGGAAAATGTAAACATCTTCTTTAATTTTTCATTTGCGAACCTGTTGTCGGAAGTTTGTACAATAGACGAAATCTCCCTAAATCGCCTCGCTGTTTATCTTTTTACCCATACATATTTTACTTTAGAGAAATTGCCGCGATATCTCCTATTCGTCTTGCTATTTATTCTACATTTAGGCAATTGCCGAGATCTCCCGCATTCGTCTCGATATTTAGTTGCATGCCGTCGCAGTAATTAGCTCATATTTCCGTTATAATCTCCAGTAACTCGTATCATAGTTTGTTCGTATTTTTGATGGTATCAGAGATCTCACGCATTCGTTTCGATACCAACTGTTTGACGATATTGTAGTTAACTTATTGCTGTTAACCGTCGAGATCTCCCATATTCGTCTCGATAAAGCAGACTACTACTTGTTACTCTTCTACTTTAGAGATAAATCTTGTTGTTCAGGAGTGAGCCGAAGCTTTGCAACAACTGCCAGAGTTGCCGAAAATTCCCTAGTGAACAATTCACCGAACAGACTACGATAAACGCCGATTCCGAAGAATAACCGATCCGACACCGAGTGTGATCGCCTGACCTAGCTAGTATATAATCGCACTCACAATATATGTATTTTCCATAACCGATTGAAGTTTATTTGAAAAGTTATAGGTAAAGTTTGTTTTCAATTGAAGAATCAATTAAAATACATTGAAGCATACTGTTTAACTTTTTTAGCAGTCAATAAAAAACAAACAAAAAAAATTTTTGTATCGTCTGTAGGAGTTGATATTTTCAGTCAAATATTCAATTTTTAGAAAAATTGATTTAAATAATTTCGTTGTTTTCTGTTTTAAAACAAAAAAATTTAATATATTCGGTTTTCTTTTTTGTTAAAATTGTTTGTTTATATACAAAATTATTTCAATTCAAATTACAAGAAAATCTTTACTCATATACACAAACATAGCCAATTAAAATATGAACGTGTGTGTTGTAGTGTTTTGAAAATTCAAAAAAAAAAAACACAAAATTGTGTTTTACGTTTTGTCAGTTAAAAATTGATGATTGTTTTAACAGACTTTTCAATAATTTTTATTTCTTTTATGGATTGTTTAGACAATGTTTGAAAATAAATAGCTAAACGGTTCGAATATAATGAAAAATCAGTAGTACTTTTTTTAAATGTGTTTTCAATTAATTTAATATGTGTTTTAGGTTGTTTTTAATGATAAAATATTGTGAGTGTAGATATACCCAACTTTGAGATTTTACAGCCAATATGATTAGATATTGCACCAGATCAATTTTTCTTTACTAAGATAGCTAAAAACGAGTAAAAAGGTTAAAGTCGGGCATGCCGACTATAAAATACCCTACTGGTTAAAAGCCAACTAATGTTTGAATCCGAAATTCGAATGGGTTAAAATGGGACAATATAATTTTGGTAGGACCCTTATATGGGTACTAGGTCTAAACATGGACCGGTGTTAACCAAAATCAATAGGCTTCGTCCTTGGGCCAACATAGGTCTGTGTACCAAATTTCATCACAATATCTTAATATTTGCGACCTGCAGCGTATAAACAATATAATTTTTGGGGGACCCTTATATGGGCACTAGGTCTGCACATGGACCGATGTTCACCAAAATCAAAAGGTTGCGTCCTTGGGCCAACATAGGTCTGCGTACCAAATTTCGTCAAAATATATTAATATTTGCGACCTGCAGCGTATAAAAAATATAATTTTGGGGGGACCCTGATATGGGCACTAGGTCTAAACATGGACCGATTTTAACCAAAATCAATAGGCTTTGTCCTTGGGCCGACATAAGTCGGTGTACCAAGTTTCATCAAAATATCTTAATATTTGCCACCTGCAGCGTATAAATAATATAATTTTGGGGGGACCCTTATATGGGCACTAGGTCTAAACATAGACCGGTGTTGACCAAAATCAATAGGCTTCGTCCTTGGGCTGCCATAGGTCGGTGTACCAAATTTCATCAAAATATCTTAAAACTGCAGGTCGCAAATATTAAGATATTTTAAGGAAATTTGGTTCGCTGACTCACATTATAGAAAATTTTGACACAAGTCCCATTTTAACCCATTCGAATTTCGGATCCAAACATTAGTTGGCTTTTAACCAGACTGGTGTAGGGTATTGTATAGTCGGCATGCCCGACTTTAACCTTTTTACTCGTTTTAAATTGAAAAAGTACTGTGATTTCAGTTAAAAACAACTACTTATTACTTTTTATTCAACTGTAATGTGGTAATTAAAATAGTTTTTGAATGTATGATAACACCATGTAAGAAGGATAGGTCTCTTCCAGTTTGCACGAAATCCCATCAGTTTTGAAAAAATCATGCCAGATATATTTTGCATGGAGCAGATGTTTCCATTGGAAATCTCATCTCCTTAGCAAAATTTTGCTACATAACTTCACTCTCAAAACAATTCCGTTGTGACAACAGAATTTTTTCCAACCCAATTGATTCGGTTGCTACAACTGAATTCGGTTGTCACAACGCAATTGTTTTGAGAGTGCCATCCTATCACTGATGTAACTAGATCGAGCCCACTTAAACCTTACTAGAGGAATTTCGTATTATTGTTGTCAATAACTTTAATAAGATTAATATAAAATTGTCTGTGCTATTAAAAATCCCTCTTACGCCGCAAAAGCTAAATAAAGCACATTTTTTGTTTGAAACTTGTTTGAAGTAAAAAATATAATTTCATGGCCTCCTTAAACCTTTTAGCCAAACTTTAGAAAAAACGTAAAACCCTTTTTTGCAAAAAGTGCTCAAGATGAAAAAAAAAAATAAATCTTATATCTGTTGCTCATTTTAATGTCAAACCAAAATCAAATGTATGTCTCGAGTTTCTTTTACTGACCATGATTTTTTCCGCTACCATACTGATACTCTTAACGATAAACGTTTTTGCTCTTTTTTGCTCCAAAACATACATACAAAGTGCTCCCAACAACAAACAACATAAGTAAATGCAATATTGTGAGCATGCGCAATATCTGCTACTGTATTTGGAGCACTCACGCAAAACTTGGGCTGAGGTACAAAAAAAAAATACACACAAATATATTTTTTAGGGGAGACTGTTTATGATGAAGAGTAGCAAAACATGAGTAAGAACTGGATACCAACATTTGGAAAAAAGCACAACAAAAACAGTAGCAAAAAGCTACTACGTACACAAATGGTTGAGTTCTTTTTTGTATGTGGTTGATTTTGCTGTTGTTATTGTTGACTCCAAAATGCACCCAAAGTTTAAGCGGTTGATTGTTTTTTGTTTTTGCTTTAACTCTTATGTTTGAGATGGATACATACTAGGGATGATAATGTTGGTACAAAATGAACTACAAACCCAGAAGTACGTTTCCAAAAGTACCATAGACTACCAGCAATTTGACAAATTACTACAGAATGGGTCAACGAGCACATAATCTCGGAGTATGCGTACATCTCTACCTCTGTTACCTGACTTTGTTCGACATTTCAAAAAATTTTATTAGAAGGTGATAGGTTAAGTTTAAAGGCTAAATTTTAATAAATGTTTAAATTAAAATGCATAACGTTAGAAAATATAATCAGAAACTAAAGCCTTTTAAAAAAAAGTGATTTTTATTGAAAAAGATGATTCGTTGCCAAATGGCTATATTGTGATCATTTTAACGTATGTGAATAAAAAAAAAAACAAGCTACCCAGCAAGCTCTTTTTCACCAATTAAAAGGGAATTCATTAATTTTTTTTCTAATTCCTTCAGCAAATTTGATGCATTCATTCACCAAGAAATTATTTCAATTCGAGTTAATTCAACTTTTGGTCAAGGAATTAACTCCTTAGGGAACTAAATAAAAAAGTTAATTCCCTCAGGGATTTAAATGTACAAGGGAATGAATTCCCAGGGAATTAATTCTTTCACCAAAAGTTGAATTAACTAGAATTGAATGAATTTCTTTACTTAAAATTGAATTAACTCATGTTGAATGAATTCTTTAGAGAATGAATTCTTTAATTTTAATGCTTTATACATTCTCTAAATTTAGATTCTTTAAATTCATTCACAGGAATTAATTCCTGCTTATGTCTCATTAATGAATTCATTCCTTGAATTAAAATATTTAATTAAATTTTTGGGAATTCATTCCAAAAAGAGTTACTTCTTTAAAGCTCTGCTATGTAAGTAAAAATCCAACTTGCTCATGTTGAACATTTTTTTGTATGAAATTTTCAAATTTCGCGAAATGCGCGACTCCGATTTCAATTTGGATTTTATATTCGTAATGTACATTTGAAAATATATTAGATTTAATATGTCGCAATCATAATAATTATATCTAATTCTTCTCATTTTTTTCCCATTATTTTTAATTAATTAAAAATAACAGAACAAGTTCAACCTTGAAACATGAAATGCGATCTGCGCAAAACTTTTTTGGAGATTTTTTTGGCAGACCATATTTGCTTTTATAATGTCATATTTGTATTGTTGTGGAGCACAAGAATTCCATTTTTTTTGGCTTCCTTAATATACACTAGACCGTACAACAAACAAAATTTGGCCGTACACCGTCGAATCTAAATTCATTTTACCGTACATCCATGTTTTTGTCTCGAGGTGACCAATGTTTTGCCCGAAGTGTTATTGCCCTCAAGTATCCCGTTCTAATATTTACTAACCATATCTCAGTTCATGTCGGAAAATTAAAGCTCGCAAAAAATCATTAAAGTTTTGCTAACGAAGTTTTTCAATAATTCCAGCAGAAAATTTTTTTATTTTTTTGTTGTCGAACGTAGCTGTCGCTTTCTTAAATTTTTTTTTCATTGTATTTTTCCTTTATAGCAAAACATTGGTCTCCTCGATCCAGAGACTATTAATTATAGAGATAGGAAATCAAAACTTACACTACTTACCGATAGAGGGCGCTGTAATTTAGTATTACCTGAGCAACTATTTAGTATCAGTTTAGTATCAGCTGAGCCTATATTTAAAAACTCATAAACTGCTGAAAACTGTTCAAAATAAGGAACAAACAAGCGCGGAATATACTCAAATAATAAAATTTGATATATCCCTTGGTTTTTTTGATTTTTGTTTGTTATTATTTAAATTTAAATAAAAAAAGAAAATTGTCAATTTTTTTAGCAAAGTGCCATCTAGTGATAACGATGTCGTTATAACTTATTTTTTTGGTGATGTCATACCTTTGCCTCGATCAATGGGTTTGTTTTTTTTCGAATTTTATACCTATATCTATAACGACTTGTAAAAAAACGACTATCCGTACTTACCTGCTTTTCTTTTATTTTTTGTAAACAAACAAAATTTAAACATTTGCTGTTTTCGTACAAAGACTTCGCCGGAACTCGAAATGGAGCAATAATCTTGTGTGCCCTGCTGTACCTTTACCAACAAACGCACAATTCATTTGTTAACTTTTGTTGTTTCAGATATTTTATGAAATAAAGAATTATAAAATTTCAAATATTTTTATGACAAATATTTTTGTTTACATTTGAAAGAGAAAAGTCAAGAATTTTTAAGACTTCCCATGTGAAAATCGAAATATATATGAACATACATGATCATACATTGACTAGTATATGATCATGCATAGTCATACATGATCATATACGTCAATGCATAGTTCAATGTATGACCATACATTATCTCATATATTTCCATATATCTTCGGATCCGAAATTTGAGGGTATATGACCATACATGTTCATATATGACCATATATGCTCACATATGATTCATGTATGCTCATATATGATCATATATGGCCATATATCTCCATATATCCTCAAATTTCGGATCCGATGATATATGGAAATATATGAGATAATGTATGGTCATACATTGAACTATGCAATGACGTATATGATCATGTATGACTATGCATGATCATATACTAGTCAATGTATGATCATGTATGTTCATATATATTTCGATTTTCACATGGGTTGGTAGCATTTTTATAACTACTTAATTTTTAAGAAACTAAATTTATACCTACTTAAAAGTTTTATAAATGCTTAAATTTGTATGAAATATTTATACAAAATTCGAAAAAAAAAACAAACCTAATATATCAGACTTTAAGATGCGAATGTAAATGCAGAAGTTATAACGAAAATTTAAAAAAGGTGACCCCTACGTTCGGCAAAAAAGAAATTCGAAATTGCCTTGCACAAATACTTTATATTCGAAGATGTACCGCTCACTTTTTTTTTTTTGCCTGTTAGGTGGTACGGTCTAATGTACACACTAGGGACACCAGAACGTATACCCAGTGTAGAAAATCATTACCAGATATGTGGTTATGTAACTACATACTTGGTAATGGTAACTAGTTACTTTTGTTATTACATTTCTTATTACCTTTATATGGCGATGTCGCGAAAAATAATGAGTTGTCGTTACACACCAGCATACGAAAAATTAAAAAATATATCGTTACCTATGTGCTTACCAGTACTGACAAAAATAATGAGTCTAAAAATAGATTTTATAAAAAATAAATTATATAAAAAAAATATTTTTGATTGTATTTTTTTTTTTTTTTTAATAAAATTTGCTGGTGCGGGAATCGAACCTGGGTCTACATATTCCCAGTCAACAGCTCTACCATCTGAGCTATATCGACATGTAATATTTAATAGATAAAAACACAATTGACCTGCTGCACACAAGTAAGCTTACTCGCCAATATACAAAAAATCAAAAAATATGTGGTTACATATATCCTTACCAGTGTTTAAAAAATATTGAGTCTAAAAATAGATTTCAAAAAATTTTCAAAAAAATCTAAAAAATTATTTTCTATTTGAAATAATGATAAAAACAAGTCATTATCAGTAACTCATTATTATATGTTTTAAAATAATACAGAAGGTAAGTGGGTGTCATTACTGGTAGTCCAAAAAATAATGATATGTCATTACCGTTTCTACACTGGGTAATGAATGTGATGTTGATTATACGTACCGTGGTTCTAAAAGCCTTTCTGCACTGTAATATTAATATTTAGTAGAAAGATCTGTCAAAACAAACCATGTAGAATGGTTGAATACCACAGTGTGAAAACAATTGCGATTCTTATTGTGTAGAGAATATATTTTTATGTTACTAAGAAAAAAGACAGACAGACAGGCAAAATGGGAAAAATTAGAATAAAACCGATACAGCTATTTTTCATTCTGAGTTTATCAACAACTATTGTCATAATACAGTTATAACGACCTAGAAGAGACTAGTAATTTGGTTAGATGTATTCTACTAAAAAATTAATAAAAAAAAAACTTGAAATTTTCAGAAATAACTAATTTAATATTGTTTTCTTTAGAAGTTTTGCCAACATTGGGAAATCTCCATCCGTGGTAAGGCAAAAAATAAAAAAAAACAATTTTCAAAAGCGAGCAAATCCGAAAGTATCTCATATAGTCTATATATTAGGCCGGGTCGATTTGTGGGGAGGCAAAAAAATCGCCCATGGCTCAGTGAATCGTATTCTAGGGATCAAAATAAGAAACTTTGCCGAAGGAACCATACCTCTAAAACGAATTCTACTACCCCCCAACTGTTGACTTTTGTCCCGTAGGGTCAAGTTTTGAAAAATCCCACTTTGACCCATTTAGAGTGCCCCAATCGAGTCCAAATGTATGACCGACCCCCACTAACTTTGGAGGGCCGATCCACCCATGCCAGTGCACACCCCCTGGAACTCCCCTGGGGGGTTCCCCACACAAACATTTTAAAAAATTACCATTTTTGGCACTTTATTTTATTATTTTTTATTTATTTTATTTATTTTTATTATTTTATTTATTTTTTCTCTTTAGAAATTTATTTAGTCAGAACATATGTAAATGAAAAAATTAATTTAACTTAGTAATAGAAAAGAAAATAAAAAAAATTACTGTTTGAAGTCTTTTTTGCTTTCAAGTCTGGGCAATTTCGCACGGCTCTCTAATGTCGTCACCATAACAGCCTCTACATTTTCCGGTATAACTCGTTTGGAAACGCTAGCTAGCAATTGAACGTGTCGTTCTGTTGCAGGTCGTAAAATAGGTTGTGTGGGTTTTTTAAGCCACCACAAGACACAGCTGCATGTCGTAAACTTACTTAAGCTAAATCGGTTACAGGTAGAATTGAGCATAAAATTATCATAAAGGATTTTCCAGAAGTAATAAAAGGCGCACTTGCTTAACAGAATTTGTGGTCAGATTAACGTTTAATTTACATGTAAGTACTTGTTTACGCCGGCCGTTTTCCTGTCGATTTGTTTCTGCCTGACGGTTAAATGCCGCCGCCACGGCAATTGTGAACAGGCTCTAAAAGTGTGACTCGATGGTGCCGTGTGAGTGTGGGTACTGGGTATCATGGGTACCCGTTGGACTTGTACCCGCACTTTCACGGCACTATTCGAGTTCGGGTTTTTTTTCTTCATTGTGTGAAAACCGGCAGCAACAAGCAACAAGTGCAACAGATGAAAGAATAAGGAAGAAATTAAAGTTTAATAGATTTGTGAAACAAGTGAAAAATAAAGAACCAGTTTATGAAATTAAGCTTAAAATTGTAAAATTTGAAGAAACAAAATTAAAAAAAAAAGGAGAAAGAAAACCTGTAAAACTTAAACATTGTAAAATTTGAAAAATTAAAAGAAAGTTAATAAAAGAAAAACGTAAAGTAGAGAAGCATAAAAAATATTTAATTTGTAAAAAAAGGAGTTTGTCAATTGAAAAGATTGAAAGAAAAAAGAAAGCAGAAAAAGAAATAAAACCTAGAAATATCACAAAAATAAAAAGAGAAAGTGTTTTTAGTTTTTTTCCTTTCCCCCAAAAGAAAGCTAAAGGGCGAGATCACCCAGACGACATCATACAGGGTTCAACACCAGAGCCACAGGTATTGTACCACGACAACATTTGGTCCTTCTCCACGAAACCAGAAAGGAGTATTGAAGGTACGTACGTGAAATTTCATTTATATTTGGAAAATATCTGCGTTATTGTGGCTCAGTTCGAAGTTACGTCCATTTAAACCCGAAATTTTTAATTACACCGCCATTTTTTGTCGCCCTTTTTATAAAAATTCGCGCCATTTTTGCTGTTTAGTAGCCATCTTTTTTTCTTGATTCTACTGGCGCAAATGTCAAGGAGCCATCTTTTTTCATGTTTTCTTCGTGATCTTAAAGAAATAAGGAAAAGCAGCCATCTTTAAGACTTTCAATTGTTCATGTTGTTATGAATTTTTTGTCCAGCTGAACTTTTTTATACCTCAAAATTTGAGACTCCTTTAAGATTCATATTGGATTTTCTCCTGTACACAATTTTTCCAAATCGTCAAGACTTGTTGCCCTAATTGGTTTTTGTTTAAATAAATTTTTCGATTTTGTTAAATTTATGGCGATTCGTTGGTAGATAATAAAAATAAAAGTCAAAATTTTTCGTTCCAACGCATTGTTTTTGGAAACATTGATATAATTCAACAAATTTTTTGGTAAATCTTTGTGGCATTTTTTAACCTGTGGCAAATTTGTGGTCATTTGTGGACTCCTTAGGATTTCAAGACGAAAATTTGTCAGCGTTTCTTAAAGCTGCTGTACTTTAGCTCCTGTTTAAATACCACGATATTTTTTGACGGTTTTAAAGAAATTTTTCATTGGTTATTTGATTTGTTGCTGCTTGAATCTTAAATTTAATTGAAAATACGTATGCTGGAAGCCTTTTTATTGTTTTTTGTAAAACATTTTGAATTTTTTGGTGAAAATTATCAAACTTTTCACAAGTTTAACGCCATTTAAAGCCACTCATCGATTTTTTTTACAAATTCCTACCGATTTTTTGGAACTTTGATCCTGGATTTGTGGTTCTGGGACTAATTTGTGGTGCAATTTTGTGCTGGGAATTTAATTTGCATCGAGTCTGCTGGGTTTTCAACAATTTTACCCATTTTTAATTGCACAATACTACACTTTTCGACATTTTACTAAGTTTTTTTTTTGGTTTTTAACTACAACTTCGTTTTTAAAGTTAAATTTTTGCAAATTTGCCAAGTCTTTTTTAACTTTTTCACTAAACTCGCTTGCTGATTTAAACTTTCATCATTTAACCAAGTTTGTTGCTCTTCTACTGAAGATTGGGTTTTTTAACAAAACTTGCACCATTTTACCAAGTTTTTTGTCTCTTAAACGAAAACTTCTTTCGCTTAATAAAACTTTCATTATTTTACCAAGTTTGTTGGCGCTTTTACTACAGATTGTTTTTCTTCAACAAAACTTGCACAGTTTTACCAAGTTTCGAATTTTGGGCTATTATTATCAATTTCAACTATAATTTCACTACAACTTAAATAAAAGGCCAACAAAATGTCGAATGTAGACAAATTTAACGAGGCAGCTGATGAAATGGTCAGATTCGAGTCTCGGCTCAAGGATGAAGATTTTTCCTCATACACATTAGAGGCCCTAGAGTTTGAAAAAACAGAGTTAACTAAATTGTGGACAAAATTTAAAGGTTTATATGACAGTTGTTCAAGTGAACCACTGGAAAAGAAAAAAGAAATGGTGGCGGTTCACACTAAATATAATTTAATCTATAAAATCAATGTTAAATGCATAAATCTAATTGCAAAGGCAAAAAGAAAGTTAACGAGGGAAGAATCTTCAGAGTCTAGTACAGTGGTTCCCAAACATGGGACTTCATTACCGATTCAAGCGTGTGAAGTTGAGGTTTTCGATGGCACTTATTCGCAGTGGCCCACCTTTAGGGACTTGTTTACCGCAATCTATATAAATAATGAGCGTTTAGATCCTGTGGCTAAATTATGCTGCCTTTTCCAAAAGACAACTGGTGATGCCCGTGCAGTAAATGCAAATATTAGCATTACTGCAGAAAATTTTGAAGTGGCTTGGGAGAATTTAAGAACCCAATATGAAAATAGACGCGTATTATTTAACGAACAGATGACAGCGTTATACGCGTTGCCTCCATGCCAGGGCGAGTCCGCGACTGAAATTAAAGGGCTCCAAAGGGGGGTGAATAATATTATGTCAATTTTGAAGTTGTACAAAATCGATGTTGAGGCGTGGGAACCACTGTTTGTTTTTCATTGCTCAATTAGGCTTCCGGTGTTATCGTTAAATCTGTGGGAACAGTCGGTGAAAAATAAAAAAGATATTCCCAAGTGGAGCGAGTTTAACGAGTTTTTAACCGATAGATATCAGGCCCTAGAGAGTGTTGGTAAAATGCGTGCCAGTAGTTCCCAAACCTTTGGCCAAACAAATAATACAAGTACCAATAAACCCAAACAATTTAAAACACATCATACTAAAGTTGATATTGCTCAATGCAAATTATGTAAGGAAAATCATGCCATAAGCAAATGCCGTAAATTTTTAAATATGGATAATAAAAATCGTGCTGAAACATTGAGAAAATTTAATTATTGTTTTAATTGTTTGAAAACTGGTCATATGTTTGCTGATTGTCCGAATTCTACTGGTTGCTCAAAATGCAGTAGAAAACACCACACTCTTTTACACAAAGAATTCATAAAAAAGGGAGGCCAAAGAAACCAATCGAATAATGTGTCTCAGGGAAATAATGCGGCTCGTGATAACATTCCGTCGACTTCTGCTCAATCTAGAATACAGTCCATTCCGAATACAAGTTCGTCTAATGTTGTTCAAAGTCATTATCACTCTGTGGCCAAAAAGGTTATGCTTGGTACTGCGTGGGTTAATATTGTTTATAAAGGTGCTAGTTGTAAAGTAAGAGCCTTAATTGACCCATGTTCTGAAGAAAGTTTTATTTCACGAAAAATTCAGAAATTATTAAAACTGCCAACCGTGCCTGTGTCAGCTGATGTAACAGGTCTGGGCTGTGAAGTTGTCAGTAAAATTGAAAAAATGACAACTTTTTCTATATTTTCAATAGTAAACCCAAATCTTTCTATTGAAATTGATGCGTTAGTGGTACCTCAAGTAACTATAGATACCCCAACGCAAAGTTTTAATCCTACTGCACTGATGAATCTACCAAATTTGAAATTTGCTGATCCGAAGTTTTACGAAAGCGGTCCCATTGATATGCTTTTAGGCGGTGAATCATATCCAGCGATTTTGTGTAAGGGAGTTCAGCATGGTATTTTTAATTCATTAGTTGCTCAGGAAACAATATTTGGCTGGACTGTAACTGGCCCTACGAAACCGCTGCGTCCAGTTAGTAGATCTTTTGTCACTAAAGTTGCGATTGATGATCAATTGTCAAAATTTTGGGAGCTTGAAGAAGTTTCTCGTAAGCCTGTAATCTCGGAAGGAGATAAGTTATGTGAGGAGATTTTTCGGTCCACTACTTTGAGAAATACAGAAGGGAGATACGTAGTTGATTTGCCCTTCAAAGCTGATTTTTCATCTCTTGGCCCGAATAGACACATAGCTCTAAGTCAGTTTCTTAGAAACGAAAAATCTTTGCTGAAAAAGCCTGAAAATAAGGCTCTGTATGATGAGGTTGTAAAAGAATATTTAACTTTGGCACATATGGAAAAAATTGAAAATCCTGTAGTTGGCCCGAGTTATTATTTGCCACATCATGGCGTTTTTAAGCCTGAAAGTACCACAACGAAATTGAGAGTGGTCTTTAATGCTTCAAGCATTACATCCAGTGGGACAAGTCTGAATGACATTTTGCACGTTGGGCCCGTGCTTCAAAAAGATTTAGTTTTTTTGATTTTAAAATGGCGATTTTATGAATTCGTTTTTAATGCGGACATTTCAAAAATGTACCGACAAATTTTAATTAACCCTGAACACGCTCGTTTTCAACGAATTATTTTCCGTGGATCTCCTGACGAAGAAGTGCAGGATTATCAGTTGAAAACTGTTACCTTTGGCGTTAATTGCGCTCCTTATTTGGCTCTCAGAACGTTGTTGCAGCTGGCTGATGATGAGGAACGTAATTTTCCATGTGGTGCTAAAATTCTACGAGAGTGCATGTATGTAGATGACGCTTTAGTAGGTGCGCACAGTTTAGAAGTCATTTTAAGGGCCCGTAATCAGCTGATTGAAATATTGAAATCAGCTGGATTTGATTTACGAAAATGGACTTCAAATTCAAAAGAAATTTTAGATGGGTTGCCCGCGGATCATTTGTTAAATGAAAATTTCTTATGTTTTGACGAGGAAAGCAACGCAAAAACTCTGGGAGTTCGATGGAATGCGTCGGCTGATTACTTTTATTTTACAACGGAAAAAATTCCACTTAAATCTTTTTATACTAAGAGGGAAGTTCTTTCTACAATTGCAAGACTTTTTGATCCCGCTGGTTGGTTAGCTCCAGTAATTATCACCGCAAAAATTTTGATGCAGCAAATGTGGCTCGATAAAATTGACTGGGATGAGAAAATTAAGCCAGCGGCTTTACAAAATTGGCAGTCTTTTGTTTCTCAATATAATGATATTGATACAATTACAATTCCACGTTGGATTCAATATTCTCCAAATGCTCATATTGAATTTCATGGCTTTTGTGACGCATCAGAATTAGCGTATGCTGCTGCTTTATACGCAAGGGTTCAAATTGGTGAAAAAATTTTTTCAAATCTGTTGACTTCGAAATCAAAAGTCGCCCCAATTAAAAAACCGTCGATCCCTCGCTTAGAATTATGTGGTGCTGTACTTTTAGCAAAATTGGTTGATAGTATTATGCCCCAATTCAATTTGAAAGAATCTTCGCTCTATTTTTGGTCTGATTCAACGATTGTGTTAGCCTGGTTGAAAAAACCTCCATGTAGCTGGAAAACGTTTGTGGCTAATAGAGTTGCCACAATTTTGGAAAAAGTTGGTAACAAAAAATGGGCCCATGTAATTTCTCAGGATAATCCCGCCGATCTAGCAACCCGGGGGCTGATCCCATCGGAGTTGAAATCTTGCAAACTGTGGTGGCATGGTCCTGAGTGGCTCAAATTACAAAAATCTGCGTGGCCGGCGTTACCCTCTGATTATGAAACGACAGAAGAAATGAAAGGTATTCAGGTTCATGTTGCTAGATCGTCTGAAAATGAAGATATTTTAGATCGCTTTTCGAGTTTGCCCAAAGCTATTTACGTAATTGCGTACATTTTTCGCTTTTTTAATAATGCTCGTTTAAAAACTCGCAAAAATATTCATTCTGTAAGGCTCTCTGCTGAGGAGTTAAGATTTGTAAGGAATCGTCTTTTTTCGTTGTCCCAGCAGATATATTTTCCTAAAGATTATAATTGCTTGGCTGAAAATAGGAAAATTGAATCTAGTAGCCCTTTGTTGACGCTTACGCCGTTTTTAGATGAAAAGAAAATTATTCGTGCCAATGGTCGTCTTACTTCTGCATCCAGTCTCTCGTACTCTGAAAAATATCCCATAATTTTGGCCTATCGCAGCAGATTAGCTCGCCTGTACGTCGATTTTGCCCACAAAATGACTCATCATGGCGGTTTACGGTTGGTCCATAGTGTGATTCGACACGAGTGCTGGATTATTAAAGTCAAAAATCTGATTAAAACCTGCGTAAATAACTGCAAAGAATGCATTCTACACAAAAAAAACGCGTCAAGGACAAATCATGGCTGCTTTGCCCGACGAAAGAACAACTTTGAGTCGCCCATTTGCAAACACAGGCGTCGATTTCGCTGGCCCCTTTGAAATAAAAAGTTTCACCGGTCGTTACTCAAGAATAAGTAAAGGTTACGTGTGTCTCTTTGTTTGTTTCGCTACAAAGGCAATCCACCTCGAAGCAGTCAGCGATTTATCAACTCCAGTATTTTTAGCAGCTTTCGCTCGTTCTGTAGCCCGTCGCGGTTGCCCAAATTGTGTCTACTCCGACAACGGCAGAAATTTTGTTGGCGCAGCAAAAGAGATTGATTCAAACTTCGAGAAATGCGTAAAACAGCTTCGCGATCACGCCGTTTTAAAATATGAACCTCAGCGTTTACGGTGGCACTTTATTCCCGCTGCAGCTCCACACATGGGTGGACTATGGGAAGCAGGAGTGAAAAGTTTTAAAACGCATTTTAAAAAAATGGCTGGTCAATTGAAATATACATTTGAGGAGTTTTCTACCCTGTTAGCAACGATAGAATCATGCCTTAACTCTCGTCCACTTGGCCCCTTGTCTGAAAACGTCGAAGATTTGTCTGCGCTTACTCCAGGTCATTTCCTAATAGGTTCGGCGATACTTACTCCGGCTGAACCCGAAGAACTCACATCCGCCGTTAGTCTTCTAAATCGTTGGCGAAAAATAAAGGCAATGCAACACGAAATATGTCGGCGCTGGAAGGATGAATATTTAAAAGAATTGCATAAACGCAATAAATGGAAAACGCCCCAAATAGACCTGCAAGAAAACGACCTTGTCGCCCTTAGAAACGAACCTCTTTGCCCCACTGATTGGCGTCTAGGTCGTATCGTTAAAACATATCATGGCTCGGACAAAAGAGTTCGAGTGGTTGACATTAAAACTCAAAATGGAGTTATTAAACGTCCAATACATAAGTTGGTTCGTTTGCCCTGTAGATCGGAATCCCAGTAACTTCCCTTTATTTAGCCCACATTGTCTTCTGTCACATATCTTTCTTTGCCCATTTACTAAAGTCCTTATTTTGCAGATAAAGATGTTTAACCCACGATACGTGTGTCCGGTCTGCGGTCGTTTACACGCTATTCGACAGTGCACCAGATTTTTGTCGATGACTGTGGAACGGCGTTTGCAAGTAGTAGCCGACAAGCTACTCTGCTTGAGTTGCTTGGGGCAGTCGCACCAAGTCGGCGGCTGTCGAAGCATCGATAGATGTAAGAGGTGCTTTGAACGGCATAACTCCATGTTGCACCCTTTGGAACCGCATCACTTGTGGTTCAAAATGACGGCGTTAGTACGCCTTTACCCACGTACTCATGGCCGATCTGCGTTAGTGAGAGCAGTGATTGACCCGAATTCAGCTCGGTCGTCCATTGTCGCCAGTGAGGCGGAGAGATTGGGGTGCCGCATCATGAACAACCGCACCACAATCCGTTTATGTCACCGAAATAATGACACATTGAACATCAGTGTTCTCTGCGCTGTGGAGGAAATCAGCGTTCCCCGTACTCCGTCTCACAAGATAGATTACTATTGGCGAGGCAACACGGAGGTTGTTCAAAACCGAAACGCCGATCCTATGTGGTTTGCACGAGCGCCGTACTATATAGTTTTGGGAGCAGATGTGGTTGCTCTACTCCTCAAAGGTTGCGCTTCTGGTAGACCGGGTCAAACATATATACAGGAGACCATCTTTGGAACAGCTTATTTTGGGGAAGCGGTCAAGGGCACCCAATATGAGATCCGGTAAGGAGATCGAAGTCTTAGTCATGCCCTTTTGGCTCACGTAGTTTTTTTTGTTTGAATCAACATTTGTTATTTTTTAATAATTATAATCATTTCTTTTTCTTTGGCTCAAAGAGCACGTATTAATGAATTGTATACTCACTTTTGTATATATTTTACCTTGTAATAGCTGTGTTTTCGACTTAACTATATCCGTTAACCTTTTAAAAAAAAAAAAAAAACCCAAAGTGCATAAAACCGTTTTTCAGACGGGAACTAACATATTACTTTTTGTATGCACGTTGACTTACAACGTGGATAATTATCAACGTTCAAAACTCCACGTTTATACATTTTCACACCTAGCGTTACTACCTAAAGGTTTTTTTTTTTGACGTACGTTTGATTATATCGGAACTATCATGAACACTTACTATTGAACAAATTTTATACTCCAATCGGTTTATCGTAGATTTGCTATAAATACTTAACCTTGAGAGGCATAAGTGAAAATACAGCTAATATATTTTATTTTTTTTATAATATATTTTATTTTTTTTTATAATATATTTTATTTTTTTTTGTAATATATTTTATTTTTTTTGTAATATATTTTCTTTGTAATATTTTTCTCTTTTTCCTTTTCTTCTTCCTTTGGTTTAGTTGCTGTTGCTAGGGGGAACATGCTGCCCCTCGTTGCACTGTTAGTGCAAGGAGGGCGGTATGTTTACGCCGGCCGTTTTCCTGTCGATTTGTTTCTGCCTGACGGTTAAATGCCGCCGCCACGGCAATTGTGAACAGGCTCTAAAAGTGTGACTCGATGGTGCCGTGTGAGTGTGGGTACTGGGTATCATGGGTACCCGTTGGACTTGTACCCGCACTTTCACGGCACTATTCGAGTTCGGGTTTTTTTTCTTCATTGTGTGAAAACCGGCAGCAACAAGCAACAAGTGCAACAGATGAAAGAATAAGGAAGAAATTAAAGTTTAATAGATTTGTGAAACAAGTGAAAAATAAAGAACCAGTTTATGAAATTAAGCTTAAAATTGTAAAATTTGAAGAAACAAAATTAAAAAAAAAAGGAGAAAGAAAACCTGTAAAACTTAAACATTGTAAAATTTGAAAAATTAAAAGAAAGTTAATAAAAGAAAAACGTAAAGTAAAGAAGCATAAAAAATATTTAATTTGTAAAAAAAAGGAGTTTGTCAATTGAAAAGATTGAAAGAAAAAAGAAAGCAGAAAAAGAAATAAAACCTAGAAATATCACAAAAATAAAAAGAGAAAGTGTTTTTAGTTTTTTTCCTTTCCCCCAAAAGAAAGCTAAAGGGCGAGATCACCCAGACGATATCATACAGGGTTCAACACCAGAGCCACAGGTATTGTACCACGACAACAGTACTTTATGGGCAGTTTTGACAACAAAATCGGTTACAGGTAGAATTGAGCATAAAATTATCATAAAGGATTTTCCAGAAGTAATAAAAGGCGCACTTGCTTAACAGAATTTGTAGTCAGATTAACGTTTAATTTACATGTAAGTACTTTATGGGCAGTTTTGACAACAAAATCGGTTACAGGTAGCAAAAGAGACTTCAAACAGTAATTTTTTTTATTTTCTTTTCTATTGCTAAGTTAAATTAATTTTTTCATTTACATATGTTCTGACTAAATAAATTTCTAAAGAGAAAAAATAAATAAAATAATAAAAATAAATAAAATAAATAAAAAATAATAAAATAAAGTGCCAAAAATGGTGATTTTTTAAAATGTTTGTATGGGGAACCCCCCAGGGGAGTTCCAGGGGGTGTGCCACTGGCATGGGTGGATCGGCCCTCCAAAGTTAGTGGGGGTCGGTCATACATTTGGACTCGATTGGGGCACTCTAAATGGGTCAAAGTGGGATTTTTCAAAACTTGACCCTACGGGACAAAAGTCAACAGTTGGGGGGTAGTAGAATTCGTTTTAGAGGTATGGTTCCTTCGGCAAGGTTATTTTGATCCCTAGAATACGATTTTCACTGAGCGATGGGCGATTATTAAATCGACCCGCGCTACTATATATGTAAGAATATTTTTTGTTGGTGTTTATTGGAAATGGCACGTTAGCAGAATTTCGCATGATTCACGTGTTTTTTTATCCTCCACTACTTTCAATACTCAATTAGTCTTTCATTATTTTCTTTTAATTCAAGTTTCTTCTATTAAAAGTTTAAAATTTTTCATTTAGTATCACACTCACCAAGATGCGAAGCAGAAGCCTTGTGATTGGTAGTTCATAACCTTACCCATTCACCTAAATCATAATAATAAAAACGGGTTTATAAAGTTTCTTAAAGTATATTTAGACTGGACAGAAACTAGTACACACAGATAAAAAGTTAGTAAAAAAATTTGTAAACAGTTTCTAATCGCACTTTACTATTTTTATATTGATTTTAGTACAATTTTTTTAGTAATCATTTTTGCTATTCTCTTATTACAAATTACGGATTTTTTTACTAATTCTCGCTGCTGATTTCAGCAAAACAAATTACTTATTTTTCAAAACCGAGTGCCAAATTTAGCAGAAAAATATAACAATTAAAAACAAAAAATTTTTTCGCATGAAAAAGCCTGTGTAATAGGATGTCTATGACAGAGGAAGAAACTCCTTACCAAATTTTAGCTTCCTAACTCCATCCGTTTGAACAGGCCATTGGAAAGGACATTTTCCCCCCTTTTCAGCCCTCATTACCACGTTCCTATCCAACATTACAAAAAGCACCTTGTCGGTAAGTTAGCCCATATCGCAAGGAACATAATTTTAAATTTCAGTTTTCTAGCCAAAGGGGTGTGGGAAGTAGACCGTACCGCAAAAAAAAGTTCGCCGTACACCCTCCAATATAATGTATTATTGCAAGGCAATTTCAAAAAAAAACTTTTTTTTTTTTGCTGAACGTAGGGGTCGCCTTTTTACATTTTTCGTTATAGCTTCGGCATTTAAAGTTGGATTTTAAAGTGTGATATATCGATTTTTTTTTGCCCCGAGGAGACCAGTGTTTTGCTATAAAGAAAATGCAATGAAAAAAAGAATTTAAAAAGGCGACCCCTACGTTCGGTAACCAATATATAAAAAAAATTTCTACTGGGTTGATCGAAAAACTTTGTTAGCAAAAGTTTAATGATTTTTTGCGAGCTTTAATTTTCTGACATTAGGGTCGTACATTTGGGTTGTAGCAACTGAGATCTGGTGGGTAAATACTAGAACGGGATAATTGAGGTCAATGCACCGGACCTTAGAGGAGAACACTGGCCTCCTCGAGAGAAAAACATCGATGTATCATACTTTAAGATCCGATTGTAAATGCCGAATATATAACGAAAAATGTAAAATGGCGACCCCTACGTTCGGCAAAAAAAAATTTTTTTTAAACTTCCTTGCAAAAATACTTCATATTGGAGGGTGTACGGCGCACATTTTTTTTTGCCTGTAAGGTGGTACGCTCTAGTGGGCAGGCTTACAAGGGGGATACTCTTACCCCCTTTGCCTCTCCAGGTAGGAAATACCAAAAATCCTGGCTTAGGCTAAAATTCGATAAGAGCCGAAGCAGAACAAGTATCGAAAAAGGAAAAACCACGTGTGCACTCAAAACTTAATAAAGATTTTGATAGTCGAACAATACATATGAATGAATATAAATACAAGGTACCCCAAAATAGGTTTTAGACAAAAAGTGTTTCGGTAAAAATTTCCATCCGAAAATCTAACATTTGTATTTAGTTCTTTCGAAAGAAATGAGAAACAACTTTAAAAAAAAGAAAAAGCGGTAGTTTTCAACTCAACGATTTTTTTTTCATTCAAAAAACTAAATTTTAAAAAGGAGGTAATAATTTGTAACGTTTTTATAATGTGTCTTTTAGCTCTCCTGGAAATCGTATGTTTTTAAAATAAGTACTTTTGTCTTTTAAATTTGGAATTTGAAAAAATTACATTTGTGTTCCAAGCTCTTTTGTACCAAAATCAACAAATCTGTGTCTCATCCCTGATACATACATATTGTGGACAACTCTACATAATTTTGTACAACAACTCTACATAAAATCCAGCTACAACAAAAACAAACAATCAAGAGGCGGCAGTAAAGGCACATTATACGAGTTGATTATTGTTGCTGAAACTTACTCTCATACATTTATTGTTGAAAACATACAGCGGCCAAAAAAAAAGTGTACAGAAGCAAAAGCCATCGAGGCATTTCAATATTTTTTTCAATTCATACTCAGCATTCGTGTACGGAATTCTTTCGAGTTGGCAGCAACTTTTTTTTGTCGTCTTCTTGCTAGTTGCTGCTGTTGCCAACTTAAAACTACTAACTGGCTAGTGCTACTTGTTTTCTTTGTTAGTTAGCTCGGTTGGTCATTTAGTGTAAAAGTTTAGTAAAAGGTCTTTTGAAAAATTTTCAAACTGTGACCAAAAACGCGCGCGCAATTTCTGTTAAATGCTTTTAAGTGTTTACTTGAACGTACGTATAAACGATGTTTTTCCCCCGTTTTTTGTTGAATTTTGATGATATTCTATATTCGTTATGATATTTTTGTGCAAAGAGGATCCTCTTTTTCTTCTATAACAACAACATTATATGATCAAATCGATCTGGTTTGGTGTATGAAACACAGTTATTGAATGTGACCAATTTTATGGCATGTTTTTTTTGAAGGCTAAAAGAAAAATTTAAGTAAAAAAAGCCGGTCATAATTACAAGATTTTTACAGGAAAAAAAAACGTTAAATTAATGTTTTGTGAATATGTCTCGAAAATAATGATAAAGTCAAGGTGTTTTTTGTAAATGAGTGTTTTTAAAAATGTTGAAACCATTGCAAAGCAAAATAAAAAGGAAATATTAAAATGAAAGTGAAATTATAAAGTTGTGGATAATTACTAAAATTTTGCAAAAAAAGAATAATATAATGAAATACAAAAAAATATAGAAAATATTTTATAAAAGAAAAATTAAAAAATGTTGCTAAATCTTAAATGATAAAAAAAAATCTAAAATTAATCTTTAAAAATAAAAGTTAAGACGTAAAAATATTTTGAAGTGTTATTAAATATTCAAAACGTTTTCAAAAAGGGTACAACTTCTGATTAAATCTCTTCTTTAGCATTTTAAATGATTATGCATGGTACTTGGTATAAAGGACCACAATTGGCACATCCGCACTCACATACCGAGTATCATCAATACCGTTCATATCCTTCATTTGTTGTTACACCATATCATGAGAGCTCTTCGGCTGCCTGTTTAGCTAATACTACTGCTCCAAGCGCCCCTAGTGCTCCGATATTGGTGGAAGGTTCATTTACAAGTGTTAATGCATCGAATCATTTAACTGTTTTAAGTCCTACAATAAAGATTGAACAAAACTATAGTGAACCTTTGAATGGTGTTGAGGATTATGCTCTCAATGGTTTGGATTGTTCTGGTGTAGACAACGGTACATTTAAGGTAAGTCAAAATAATGCTTATGTGTGTATTGTAAGAACATTCTCGAATTGAATTAGACATATTAAACTCTTAGGACACATTTTCAATGCACAATTGTTGTTTGATTTGTTTTTGAGTTTTAGAAAACAGGCAGACCTGTTGTCTTCAACTAAATCCTAAAATCATACCCAATTTGTTTAACTGGAGGCATTTTCTTGCCCTCAATTTTTGGAAGTGGAATGTAATTTAAAAACTAATTATTTGATAAACTATTTTTTTTTATTATTTCCTTCTTTTTAATCGATTTTTTAAAAGGACAGTTTTCGAATTATTCGGGAAACCGTTTTGTCGTATCAAATAATTCGACATTTTCAAATATTTTAAGAGTTAAAATATTAAAAAACTTTTTTGTTGTTTTTTTTTGATGTTTTTTCTTTGATATTTTAAATGTTTAATAACGTTACTAGATGAGAAAAAGAAATTCTCATTGAGTTTGTAATTAAACTTAAAAAATATTTCTAGAAATTCTAAAAACGTCGTCCCCTGACAATTTCCTTAGGCAAGACTGAAATCCGGATAGGGACATGCCTACAACAGATTATTTTTCACAATTTGGTAAATACATAAATTTAGGGATCTGAGCACATTTGCTTCCTTTAATTAGTTTTCGTGTATTTGTTTAATAATTATAAAAAAATATTAAGTTTTTGTCCCCTTCTCGTTCACCATGTCGTACATCTGTGGACGCTTGGCAAAAGAACTATTTTTTTTAACAAAAAATTTCAAGGTTTTTTTTAACTGACTTCTCTTCAGAATTCAAAATTTTTTTGTATGAATTATCATATGAATAAAAAATATATATTACTGATAGGGGGAAATACAGGGTTTTTTTTAAGCAATTACTTCACAAATCTAGTCTGCTTGGAAGTAGACTAGAAATTTAATTTTTTAATTTTCATTTACATTTCATGCTATTCTACCAGCCAATTGGTAAATTTGGAGTTAAAAGCCATTCCTAAGCCCAAAGTAATTACTTCGAAGTAATTGCTAAATTTTATTCATATGACCCATTAAGGCAGCTTTCCTATAAACTTTGTTGATTTCTTAAAATTCATATTTGGTTGATAAGTTTTGTAGGAAAGATCTTAAAGTGTCGTTATGAAGAATATCACTATTTCTATGTTTTTTTTATTTGGACTAAAATGGAAGAAAGAAATGGTTTGAGAAAACTACAACACTAAAATTTTAAAAAACGCATAAAATCTGACTAAAATATTTTAGTTCAAACGGCTGTAACTTTGAATATACTTCGAATTTCGTTCTGAAATTTTATTATGATGTTTTTGAGGAGAGTTTTATCGATAAATGTAAAAAATAACGATTGATTTAAGGTACTCACCCAGGTCGTCCCCTTAACCCTCTAATGCTCTTTGTTCTGATTACGATAACTACCCTTGGGAAAACAGGTGTCAGTTGTGACGCGATCACGTGTCCCGTGACTGGCGAAAACAGGACCGGTCACAAAGGACCTGTCCCATGACTAGTGAAAACATGGCCGGGCTGAAAGAGCCTAATCGGTGGTCTCTCCCTTAACCGGTTAAAACAGCACTGGTCTCAAAGTGCCGGTCCTGTGACTGGTGAAAAGAGCACCGGTCGAAAAGTACCTGTCCCGTGACAGGTGAAAATGGGACTGAACCAGGACATCCAAGTGGTACAAATATTAGGGTTGTAAATAATTCGGGTGTTTATTTTGATCTATTAAACGATCAAAATAATTTTGATCGAACGATTATATGATTAATTCTAAAATTATTGGATTAATACTTAACGTGTTGAGCAGGCGCTTAGTAAGCAAATAATTCACCAGATTGTTGTACAACTGTTGCGGAACTGTTGTATATGTAGTGGGGCGCACTGGTGAGAACATGTTAGTATTTCAGGAAACTTAAGTACCGAAAAATGTCTGACCTGGGGACTAAACTATACTTTTCTAAAGACAAATTGTGAGCTAAATCCAAATCTGGCGTCTGTGAAAAACCATAGCTTTTTTTATCGAAATATTCCAAATTGTATTTTCCTTTAAAATGCTTTTTGAAATTTTTAGAAAGCTTTTTTATTTTGGGAAATATTGTCCGTTAAAATTTTCTATTACAGCATTTTTTTTACAATTTTGCTTTTAAACTACCCAATAAACATCGAAAAACTAAAAACGCAAGTGCTTTAAAAATTGCATGAATTAAACTTCTTTGAAAGCCATTTGTTTCAGTTAAAATCAAGTTCACAAATTGAGTTAGCTTTTTGGAAATTCTGTTTGCATTTTCTGTGGGCAATAAATAACCAAATATAAATAAATTAAAACTTCATAAAAATCAGGTATTTGACTAAACTAAAACAAATAGGATTTGTAGAATTTTAATCTTGCTAAAAATATATTGCGAATAAAAAAACTTAAATCGAAATTAATACTTAATAGGGCAAGGAATTCCATGCAAATGCATGTTTTTTTCGATAGTCCAAAACTAATGTGAACTTAAAATTTATGCGAATCATTAAATTTAGAACAGTCCTGTGACATGTTCTTTTAGGTAAATCATGTGACAGGTTCTTCTCAGTCAATTATGTGACAGGTTCATGTAGGTACTCCTAGGACAAGCGCATGTAAAAGTTACAGGTCCTATTTATGTAAAAAAGGGCCCCAAAGACCAGTCACGTGACGTGTCCGGTGACCGGTTCCTTTTCCCACAGGGTAATATTAAATTTTAATTAATCGATTTATTTAGGCGATATAGATCAATAGAGGTTGAAGACGATTCAAGAAATCTAATTGTAAAATAATTTAAAATTTTACTAAAGGGATCTTCAACAGGGACGCTACAAAAGTAGAAAGACAGGGACAACAAACGACGCCATATTTCTTGCCGCTCTTTTGACATTTCTCTTCAGTAAGGTTTGC
The DNA here is from genome assembly GCA_949987735.1 of Leucophora obtusa. Taxonomy (NCBI): domain Eukaryota; kingdom Metazoa; phylum Arthropoda; class Insecta; order Diptera; family Anthomyiidae; genus Leucophora; species Leucophora obtusa. The sequence goes on along the minus strand of OX465295.1, from coordinate 288,411,788 downwards.
CATTTCATGATGGAAAGATATACGAGCCAACAACGAGTCGAAATTATTAAAATTTACTACCGACATTCGGAGTCAGTGACCTCAAGGTTAAGAGCGCTACGTCCAATTTATGGTCGTCATAATGAATGGCTTCGTCAATAAACAAAATATGCGTTATTGGTCAGACAGCAATCCACACGTACTCTATGAGTGTGGTTAAAAATAAAATAAAACCGCACAAAACCGGAAAAATTACGGTTTGGTGCGGTTTATGGGCCGGCGGCGTCATTGGGCCGTCCTTCTTCCGTGATGGTCAAGACCGGCACGTTACTGTGAATGGGAATCGCTACCGTTCAATGATAACCGAATATTTTTGGCCCCAATTGGATTATATGGACTTGGAGGACATGTGGTTCCAACAGGACGGCGCCACAAGCCACACAGCGAATGTCACAATCAATTTATTGCAAACCAAGTTTGGAGAACGTGTTATCTCACGAAATGGTCCAGTCGATTGGCCGCCTCGGTCGATTGACGCCGTTGGACTATTTCTTGTGGGGCTACGTCAAATCTATGGTCTATGCCAACAAGCCAGCGACGATTGATGAACTTCGTACGAGTATCGGCCGATTTGTGCTTGCAAACCGTCTAAAATTGGGTTCAGCGTCTGGACTTCTGCAAGCGTGCCCGTGGTGGCCATGCAAAAGAGATCGATTTCCATACATAATGGCATCGAACGTACTTTCACAGGAATAAAGAATTTCATTGATATCCAAAACCGTTTTTATTTTATTTAAAAAAACTTTTGTAGCGCTCTTATTGAAGAACCCTTTATAAATAACACTATCAGTAAAATAAATATACATATCGAAAATTTTTGATCTAGTGTTGTTGTTTCTGAAATTATGGCGATTTTCGCTTTTTTTAAATAAATAAGTTTTGAGGAAATTAGTTTTGCTTACTACTAATCTGTGTTTATTTTCAAAAAATCCCTCGGCTAGTTTTTAGTTAGAGAGATATACGTAAGATATATCCCGACGTTATACTGTGAGTCCTGGAGCAAAAGTAGTAACTCATTTTACTAAACCCAGAAAACAGATTCGGTGCTGACAACCCCATTTGTTGCCAATCGAATGGTTCAGTTGCATCAAATGAATTTTACGGTTGTGGCTACCGAATTATTGTTAATACAACTGAAATTCCGTTGTCACAGTCAAATTAGTCCTGTCTCAATTGGGTTTCTGTTCCCACAACTGAAAAATTCAGCTACCACAACCGAACCATGCGATTGGCTACAAATACGGTTATCAGAACTGAATCTGTTTTCTGGGTGTAGTAGAGACTCTAAGCTAGCTTTGTTATTATCGGTAATGTATGCCAGATCATAAATGGATTTTTGACGATTTTTCAAATAATTTTTTCTGTTTTAAGAAGTTAATTTTTTTCAAATTTATGACATTTTCCCTTTACATCCTTCTCGCAACAAAATTGTTCGTTATACAAAAAAGTTTGAAGGTAAAAAAGTAGGTATTTTCTATCGATAAAATATCACTTGTTTAATAAAAAATTGTTATTTAGCCAAAAATGATTGAAGATCTGAAGACCGCTTCTTGGCGGCCTTGGGCATGTTTCGAGTCACTCCAAAACTACTTGGGTAAATTTCTTATATGTACCACAAAATAATAATTTTGAACCATTTGTTTACCTATTAGTTTCACTGAAACAATGCAGAGACGGTTTCAAAAGATTAAATTTAAATGTGTTTTTTGAAATTTTAGTTTTGTCTCTACTACATTTACAGTGAATTTAGACTGAGAAAAAACTATTATTTTATGTATCTGACTTTCGACAATTAAAAACTAGCACTAGCCAAAAACTAGGTAGCTTTTGCTTAATCTAAATACTGTAATGCAATAGTGTTTCTAATTATTCGAGCTAGGTGAGAGCTGGCAAAACTATGACTTGCGTGTCAGTAGTGGCACGCGAGTGGATTTTAGGTGGCACGCGACGTTTTGCTAAATATTTTCAAAACTTTAAACTATCAGAAGACCAGCAAAAAATTCAGTTGAAGGTTAAATTTCGTTACAAAAATGTGTGATTTAACTCCATAATGGTGAAATTCTTCATAGAGCTTGTAAAATGTCTTTTAAAATAATTAAAACTCTGCATTTAAACCATTTTTCGTTTACAGAAATATGGTTAATATAGAACTCGTAAATTCGATTATCAGAAAATTCTGGGAAAATTTCTAAAATTCTAGATTGAAAGAAGTTTAAATGTTTCGATGGGAAAATGCCTCATAATCGGAGAGATAAAAAGTACCACACAATTGCACAAAAATCGAAAACAACTTGTAATAAAATTGGTCCCCGCTCCTCATGTCCTCGACCCCCCGGAAATGAAGTGAGCCTATGCTTGCAGCCTCCTTCACGGAAATATGCAATAATGGAATACCCAACATGGCCGTCGGGCACGTTCTTCCAATCCCCGTAATGCCAGTTTACCCCAGCCGACACCACCTCTTTAGATTATCCCTTGCCGTTGACTTCTCAGCCTTTGGCCACCATGCTAGGGCAGTATAAGTGATCATAGGTTTAACAATGGTTTCGAATGACCCCTTTTTTCCCTTCTTGGTTACGGAGTCGAGATGATCATTCCACGTAAGGGATTTATCTAGAGTCACCCCTAAACCTCTGTATCAAAATTTCAATTTTATATTAATTCGATTGTTCTTTGGAACTCCCTACCATTAAATATTAAATCTATTAGCAACGCTCAGCAGTTTAATAAAGAAATTTTTAACCTCTATACGTTAAATTGATTTTGTCTCTAAAATAAATTTATTTTATTTTTTTTTATTTTGCTTGACCTATTAAAAATTTTATTTCTGATAATATTCTAATAATTGTGCCCTATATATTAAACTTTCTCAATAATTAACATTGTAAAAATCCTTTACTATAATTATAAGATTAAATATCTTGTTGTATTGGAAACAAATAAATAAATAAATACAAATATTTCACACTATCCGACAAGCCTATCGTTTTTTCCCCAACAACAGGTTAGGTCAGGTTGACCCTTCTTCTCCTTGTGAACCTTTTTCCCGACACCATGAGTGAGTAAAGTTCAGAGCCTGCTGCATACGATCAGAGATGGTCCTGTCATCCCAGCCGACAACGGAGATGACAAGATCATCGGCGTAGCCATAGGTCCTGAAGCCAAGGTCGTTCAGACCCTCAAGCAACTCACCAATGACCAGTGTCCATAGTAAAGACGACAGTACACCGCCCTGAGGACATCCTCTGGTCGCATTCACGGTCCTACTAGTAGAACCTATATCGAACGTGCTTTCCCTTGAGTTGAGCATCTCCAATGTCCAATTTATAATCCATTTATCGCCCATTTCACTCTGTCCTCTCGAAAAACGGCATCAGTTAGGCGTACATACCTCTCCGTCAGTTAAGGGATTCTTTCAATCACAACAGACCTGCGGGAGGCTACAAAGCCTGGGAAGTGCCTGTCTAAAAATAGGTCACAAGTTTAATCAAGAGATCCAGTGTAACAACCGTCGGGTCTCCTGAGAGTACAAATACCATTCGTGTGATCCTGTGAAAGGGCCTTCTGAAGTCGCGCAGCTACCGGAAGATCTAAGATCTTCTCACACTAGCTGCGCCACGTGGACTCGCCTGGTTTGTTGACATTGGTGCTTACCCACGTTGTGTGATGAGCATTGGCGTCACAGCAGAGGATTCAACTCAGACCCCTCATTCGCCAATATTCCAAAAAGGCCGAGACCTCAACGGTTGGTGCCGCGTCGCTGTCGCCAGGCAAATAAGCAGCGGCCAACATCACCTCGTGGTCCCCAGCCAAGGAAGGCACTTTTGCCCAGATCGCAACCAGGTCTCCCAATATAAACTCTGAAATTGAAAGAAATGTTAGGTTGCTCCTCACAAAGATGGCCGCTCTAGGCCTACTGTGTTTGGAACCACACACATTACTATTTCATTTCCAAATTTTTAGTTCAATACCCTTAAAATTACATGTAAGCAGTATGTAATGTCAACAAATTTACCCTAAACTCGATACACAATCAACGAGCATATAATTAAAAGAGGTACCAACTCACCCAACCCCTGGTAAATCACTCTCTTCATAATTTGTATCGAAAAATGTTACCATATGAATTACACATATCTGTAAAGGCTATCATTTTTCGATACAAAATGTTAATGAAAACCGCCTGACACAATAGCGGAAACAAATAACCTTAGTGGTTAGAGTTTTTGCCTGACAGTCATAAGATTCGCTGATCAATTCGTGTCAGCTTTCATTTTTTTTGTAATTTTTATTAAACATCTATTTATAGAACTATTGATGTTCATTTCTCTCAGCATTACATGTAAGCAGTATTTCATAGCAACAAATTTTGTTAAAAATAGACACACAACAGCTGCCATAATAAATGTATACATTAAAGCATTAAAAGTCAAAGCGATGTCGTAGTCTAATGGCTAGAGGGTTTTCCTGACAATCGTGAGGTACGGTGATCAATTTGTGTCAGCCGATATTGTTTTTATTAATTTTATCCTTTTTTAAATTTATATTTAACATCTATTTATAGAACAGTTGATAAGTTGATAACTACCCTACGGGAAATTTTAACAAACTGTCACCGAACTGGCCCCTTTATATGAAATAGACTGGTTACTTTTACATGGCGTTGTCATAGGAGGGGGAAATTGACCCCTTGTGACGTGTCACAAGACAAATCCCAGGACAGGTCCCTGAAATTTGTTTTTTATGAGAGTTCAGTAACCTGTCCTAGGATTTGTCTTGTGACATGTCACAAGGGGTCAATTTCCCCCTCCTATGACAACGCCATGTAAAATTGACCAGTATATTTCATATAAAGGGGCCAGTTCGTTGACAGTTTGTTAAAATTTCCCGTAGGGTACTTACAGGTAATATCAGTGTAATGACTTTCATCCAATAACATCACTGTCTTAAAATAAGTAGTTCAATAATTAAAAGGTAACTAGTAAACACTTAAAATTTCAATACCAGAAACTCATTACATGGTAATAAAAGGGTAGTTCTACAACTAGTACCAAAGTGGGAGTTTGGTGACAATTTCCCCCATCTCTATGACATTTGCATGTTAAATTCTACATTTGTTTATATACAGAGGCGGTATAACACGTACTAGTTGCCTCATTCCAATAAACGGAATGAGGCAACTAGTACTAGTTTTTTAGTAAAATCAAATATAAATTTAGTTCTTCGCAACATTTTGCTTGTTATTTTTATAGTAAAAATAAATTAACTTTAAGTTGATTTTACAGTTTCTGATAGTCAATTATTGATGGTCAAAAACAAATTAAAAAATTGTTAAATTAAATGAAGATGTGAGTAAACCGCTTTTTAACTGAATTTTATTCGTTTTAATATTTGTATTTTTAGTTTATTTTACCTTCAAAATAATTTGTGTGTACAGTTTCTTTTGACGCTCACAATATATCGCAGTATTTTAAGTAACCCGCTCATGAACTAAATTTAAACAAACATAAAACGATGGATGTTCTTCGTTCGATTGGAGATCATATATTAATTATCAAATTTTCCTTTAAATATGATCATAAAGTATTTACAAGTAAATAGAAATTTATTAATTTTAGTTCGAGGCCTATTTCCTTATTATGAATAAACATATTTAATACTTACTTTTTTTTCCAAAAACTGCTATTTTTCTTCATCAGGATACTCTCCTGACAAATACTTCACAGAGTTTTTGATTTCAAAAATCTCTACACTTTCCGGAATGAAAATACCTTCCTTTCGGGGATTTTCCAGGTCCCCTTCATCAGGAAAGTAGTGGCATTACTGCAGTAAAAATACATAAAGTCCCTCAAATAAAAAAACCAACTTCTTGAACATTTTATTTTAATCTCTTCAACATTTTTAGTGTCATAGGAAGAACTATATCACAAATTCCATGTGATTTAAAAAAAAAATTACCTCGTCTCTCGATTTTCTTCATACTTTGCATACAGATAATCTATGGAACAATTTGGAAATGCATATTAATTACAGTATCAGTTGCAGCTGTCTATATGACGTTAAAACAACACTGTACTAAAATACATTATAAAATGCCCTGTGGCAAGTCGCTACAATATATGAGCAAGCTGCCGGTTCTTGAACGTAAAAAACATACGTCAGTTTGGAAACTTTTGCTAAGGAGGAGACACGGAGGAAATTGGAAGATAAACAAATATTTAAAAATAGTATGTTTGTATATGTTGATCGCTTCTGAGTAAAAAAATAGCAAAAAGCTGAATAGAAAAAAATTAAAAACAACGAATTTATTACATTGAATTCAAAGCCTTACTTGGGTGAGATGGTTAAGCTGTCTCACTTAAGTATAGTTCCGAGCATATGTGCGATTCCTATAGCTGTCGGTTGTTGAAAAAATTATAATATAGAGACAATCTGACAATTAACGTATAAACAATTAATACAATTTAATGGAAAATCACTGATAAAGCCTGTCCATTAGACCGTACCCCATAAAAAAGTTCGTCGTACACCGTCAAATCTAAATTATTTCTGCAAGGAGGTTTCGATTTTTTTTCCTAGAACGTAGGGGTCACCTTTTTAAATTTTTCGTTATATCTTTGGCATTTACATTCGGATCGTAAAGTATGATACATCGATGTTTTTCTCTCGAGGGGATCAATGTTTTGCTGTAAGAACCATTGACCTCAAGTATCCCGCTCTGGTATTTACCCACCAGATCTCGGTGCCTACAACTCTTATGTACGATGCTAATGTCAGAAAATTAAAGCTCGCAAAAAATCAATTAACTTTTGCTAAGGAAGTTTTTCGATAGTTCAAGCAGAAAGTTTTTTTTAATTTTTTTTGTTGCCGAACGTAGGCGTCGCCTTCTTAAATTTTTCTTCATTGTATTTTTTCTTTACAGCATAACATTGTCCTCCTCGGGACAAAAAAATCAATATATCACACTTTAAGATCCGACTGTAAATGCCGAAGATAACGAAAATTTGAGAAAGGAGACCCAACGTTCGGCAAAAAAATTTCGAAATTGCTTTTCAAAAATATTTTGTATTCGAAGGTCCATACAAAAAGGCAGAAAATTAATGTGTTTATAATTTTTAGAGATTTGTCTGAATTTGAACACCCACAGTTTCCATTGCTCTTCACGAATTATAATAATTCAAAAACCTGTTTGATGGTACAGTCGTCTGCATTTGTATTTAGTTAGTTTCAAAAATAGTTTTTGTTCACAAATGCACTTCTAGGGCAAATGCACTTTTTGAATGAATTTTTCAATTTGTATTCCCATTTTATTTTTTTAATTAATTTATTAGCATTTATGCTATCTCAATTGGTTTTCTATGCAAAACTGAAAAACTTGGCTACCACAACCGGACAATTCGATAGCCTACAAATGCGGTTGTCAAAAATAATCTGTTTTCTGGGTGCAGCTTTGGAGCGCCATATATTTTAGACTGCTTATTGGGCCATTTTGCCCTGAAAGATCAAAAATATGCACTTAAAATATGCAGTAAAAAATGAAAAATATGCGCTGAAATATGCACTGAAACCCAAAACTACGCACTAAAAATTAAAAAATAAACACTTGAAACCAAAAAAATCCTTTTTAAATTTACAGATTTTCAAATATCACATCTCTATAGCTTTGCTTAAAAACAGGGTTGGCAGGCAATACCGCTAAAATACCGTTATCGATTCAAAACCCTTTCAACTGGCTACCGTTGCCCCTAAAATACCGTTACCGAAATACCCGGAATACCGTTATCCTTACCGATACCGAAATAAATGAAATATCAATACCCTCAAAATACCGTTACCGAAACAAATGAAATATTGTTATCCCTAAAATACCGTTGCAGTTATTTTTAATTTTCTGCTTTTGGTAATTTCACGTGGTTATTGAGTATTTTTTGTACATTAAGTTGATAAATTGGTTCGTTTGGTTTTTGTAAAAAAAAATTAGGGGAAGCATCGAAATAACTGACTACCGTTACCCTTAAAATACCGTTACCGATATAACTGAAATACCGTTAACCACACTCAAAAAAAAAGTCAGTAAAGTCAGCAAAAAATGTTGCTGTGTCAGCAAATTTTTAGTCAGGAGCGTGCTTGCCAAAAAGTTGGTAATTTCAGCAAAAGGTTTGCTGAAAATCAGCGAGCTGATTTTTACCAAAAAAATAGTAATCTTCAGCAAAAGTTTTGCTAACATTTAGTCGACTGCAAATGAAAAAAATCCTTGCTAAAATCACTAAACTTTTTGCTGAATATTAGTACACTAAAAAAAACTCAAAAATCTTGTAGCGAAATTTTACTTTAGTTAATTTATTTGCTGAAAATTTAAATATAGAATATGTGTAGAGTTGTTTTTCTTTTTTTGTCATTTCCGTTTCCAGACAAGCTGCGACATCTACATCTTGTCTATCTGGTTGTCGTCCACGCTATGCATGCGGTTATCAGTACAATTTTTGTAGCAAAATAAATTAGTAAAACATTAGTTCAAAATTAGTTTAGTGCTAAAAAAATATAACTAAATTTTTTGCTGAAAACGGAATTTCAGCAAAAAAAATTGCTGAAAACTAGTACACTTGATATACAAGAAGTTTTACTAATTTTTCTACTAACTTATTTTTTTGAGTGCATAAAAAACCATAACCGAAGTAACCCAAATATCGTTATCTTTAAGATACCGTTAACGAAATAACTCTAATACCCTAACGATAACCGCATTCGTTTCGGTTACCATCCATGCTTAAAAATTAAATTCAATATAAATGTGTAAAAACACTCTCAAAACAATTCCGTTGTGGCAACCGAAGTTTTTGCCAAATAAATTAGTTTAGTTACCAGAGCGTATGAGTGTTATAAAGAGACCGATATAATTAAGTATAAAGTATACGCACTAGTTACAAATAAAAATTGCTACAATTTTGGATCAGTCGTAATTTAAAAGATTAACCCACAATTTAACATTTGCATAAGCTGAAGATTTGCAGCAATGGCCTTGCAACTCTCTCAATATTTTTTATTTGAAAAAATATTATGCGGCTTGGAACAGGAGCGAACTCCGACTGGTCAATCAGGGATGGAAAAGGCTTATTTATTCGTAATGTAAGTAACTAAAAAATAGCTTCCTCTTTGGCTCGTTAAAAAAAAATTAAAATTAAATATTTAGATATTAGCAAATATTGGCACAAATTGCGAAAAAAAAACATTTGCAAAAAGCGAAATTTTTCCAACAATATATTCGTTTGCAGAATGTCGATCGCTGATTAACTCTTTTAATTAATTTTCTGTACCATAAAGCCTTTTCGAATTCCGCCGTTATTTTGCAATTTTTAAGTGCGGTTTTTTTAAATATATAACCTAGGGATTAAATTTTTTGTGCCATAAAGTCTTTTTTCAAATTCCGCTATTATTTTGTAATTCTTTACGTGTTTTTTTTTTTAATTTATAATCTAGGGGCTATAATACACATTTCATACAACAAAGTTTGGTGGCTAGTTGCAAAAAATATCGCGAAAAATAAAATTTGCAAAAAGGATAAATTTTTTCATTCAATATATTTGTTTGCAGAATGTAAATCACTGATTAAGTTTTTTAATTAATTTTTTGTACCATAAAGCCTTTTTTCGCTTTCCGCGATTATTTTGCAATTTTTTAAGTGTGATTTTTTTAAATTTATAATCTAGGGTCTATAGTACCAATTTTATATACAAAAGTTTGGTGCTTAGTTTGCAAAAAAAAAAATAAATCGCGAAAAAAATATTTGCAATAGGAAACTTTTTGAGTCATTGTATTCATTTGCAGACTGTTGATCGCTGATTGAGTTTTTTAACTTTAGTCTTTTTCGCGTTCCTCTATTATTTTGCAATTTTTTAAGTGCAGTTTTTTAAATTTATAATCTACGGAGTATAATGCCCATTTCATAAAAAAAGTTTGGTGGTTAGTTGCAAAAAAAGAAAATTTTGACATCGTTTGCAGAATGTAAATCTTTTAATTAATTTTTTCCACCCAAAAGTCTTTTTTCGCATTCCGATATTATTTTGCAATTTTTTACGTATGGTTTTTTAAAATTCATAATCTAGGGCTATAATACTGTTGGAATAATTCCATAGTATAGTTCCATTCTTGATTTTTATACCTAAATTATTATTTTCCATCCTTGGTTACAATCGATGTTTTGAGTCATACAAAGACCGCACATAATGAACCTGCAAACATTTAAAAGATACCTTCCAAGAAGATATTAAAGCGATATCTTCTATTTGTCATTTGAATGAAAATAATCAAGTAGTATTTACTTTGAAATTGTCTTCCTTTTATCACTTGGAAGATAATTCGGCGATATTTGTAAAAAAATAATTCAAAAATTTTATCTTTTGTCATAACTTTTTATAACAATATTGCGGCAATATCACCTTTGTATCATTTGGATGCTAAAGCAAATTTGTTTGAAATCTTTTATCAATTTGGAAAAACTTAAAACTAAATTTGTACAAAAACAATAAAAAGATATATAGGAAATAAACTCGTGAAAAGTTAAGATTCGGCTGAGATGAAATCAAGATAATTTATAAGTTGGTCAATGGATTATGTCTGCAGATATTGTTTTTCAGGCTTAAATTTAATAATGAAAAAATTAAATCGTTTCTTTTTTATTGTACCGGGAGTTTATTTAGCGATATCCCTTTTATCTTCCATATGAGTTATTGCTTTCATATTGCCTGGAAGTATTGTTTTAGTGTAACAGTTGTTTCCGACGGAGGAAACTTCCGGAATACGAAATTGATATTTCCGGCAATAAATTTTTTCTTCCTGGCGATATGTTCGGAGAATCTTCTTCGTATTGGCATGTTTGCTGGGTGATATTAGTTTGAGTATGTTCCTGTTCCAAGGCACATAATAGAACAAATGCTTTCTCAGTGATAGAGAGTCCCCCAATCCCTTTATTATGTATACTCTTTGTTTGCAGCTTTAAATAAAGTTATTTAAAATTATTTTGAAATTTTGTATAAAAGATAAAATAAGTTATAAAAGATATAAAACTTTTATATATTAGACGTGCCATACCAACGGTTTAGCTAAAAAAAGCACACCCTATGAGCAGTGTTGCCAGAAATAGGGGATAACCCCTACAATAGTTTTTTTTTTGGTTTCAAAATAGCATCGTGGGATAAAGGGACAGATATTTTTAAGTTAATATTAATTTCCAAAATACAGTTAATTTAACCTGTTCCCAAGAAATAAGCACATTTTGACAGATAATGTACATAAATTTCTGGTGGTATGAAATGCCGCTTTTTGATTGATGGTATAATTTTGTTTGTGGATTTTAATACTGACCGACAATACTGACAGTTATGCGAGGTCAGTACAAAATTTTCTCAGCCTGACATACAGATGGCGGTATAAATAGCAAAAAGCTTTATATAATGGAAACTTCCATTCGTCATATGAACACATTTTAAATTTCATTTCGATCTGTCAACTCATTCGTATAGTCACAGGTGTTCCAAAAAGGCACTTCAGTGATTTTCTTATAATTTGAAAATTAGAAATTCGTGGCGTGGTTAATTATTTACATAAGAAAGGAATTAAGTTGTGGCAACCGAATTCGATTCCAATTCGGTTGAGACAACCGCATTATCGGAATTTCGAACTATCCAAGTAGTGCTACGTATTCTAAAAAAAATTCGGAAAACTATAAAATGTTCGTCTATGTCTTGGTTGACTTCTATGTCTTGATTAAGTATTCCAGTAGCTAAGCCTTAAAGTATGTGGGCTTAAACAAATTTGTAGTTTAAATACAAAACATAATTTTTGATCAATTTATGAATACGTTTCAAATATGTATTTTGTCGTTGAAGATATGAGAACCGTTATTAAATTTAATTGAAAAAATTTTAAATACATATTTAGTATACATTGAAACTGCCAGTTTCATACTTTTTAAAGTTTTCTAAAGAGTGCTAATTATTAGTATTTTATAACAATTTAACGGAATTTGAAAAATGCTAAAAGTTTGACTACTCCAATGGAGTTTTTTTTTCATTTTTAATTCAGAACTAATTCTGTGTTTTAAGTGTAATAAATAAATAAATTCTTAGTAGTAGTATTCTTTATTTTCATAATTTTAAGCAATATACAGTGGGGAGCATTATTGAGTACATGTCAGCACTTGAGGAAACTTACAAATGCAGGCATAAAAATATCGGACAAGTGGACTAAAGTATACTTTTCAGAAAGCAAAAGGTTCGCTTAATCTAAATCTGGCCTCAGAAATGACGTTCCATATCAGACTTTCGAGCTATATAAATGGGAAAAACTTTACTTTTCTTCAAAATATTTCGAATCGTATGTTTCCTCGAAAAATATTTTTAACAAGATTTGTAACGGCATCTGAATATACTACTCTTTCTCTTTAAAATAGTTTTTGAATTCTTTTGATAACATATTTTTTTACGGATATATCGTTTTTTGAAATTTGGGTCTTTTATTTTTTTTTACAATTTTACTTTGAAATTGCGGTGAAGGCCCAAATTTCAATAAACGATATATCCGTAAAAAAATATGTTATCAAAAGAATTCAAAAATCATTTTAAAGAGGAAGAGTAGTATACTCAGATGCCGTTACGAATCTTGTTAAAAATATTTTTCAAGAAAATATACGATTCGAAATATTTTGAAGAAAAGTTAAGTTTTTCCCATTTATATAGTTCTAAAGTCTGATAAGGAAGGTCATTTCTGAGGCCAGATTTAGATTAAGCGAACCTTTTGCTTTCAGAAAAGTATACTTTAGTCACCTTGACTGATATTTTTATGTCTGCACTTGTAAATTTCCTCAAGTACTGACATGTACTCAATAATGCTCCCCACTGTATATATTATTTTACATGTTTTGAAGTATTTAATAATATAACATTTTAAATTATAAAAATAAATTATAAATATATTGTTCATACGGCTATGACATAACGTCGCCTGCCGATTTATAATTTTCAAATATATTTTGATATTTGAAAATTATTTTGCTTATAAAAATTTCTAAAAAGTTTTCTATGGCTTCGGAAAATTTTAGCACGATGTGACGAGTAACATTTTTTCGTTTTGAAGAAAATATTCGATGAATATTGTCCTGCTCAAATATCACTGCATGATACAGAAAAAAATAATGGAGATCTGACCATAAGTCCCATATATTGCGGACATGCTAATTATAGTGGCGTACTCATTTGTCATTCCAAAGTATAGATTTTCCTCGAAATATCTTTAAAGTTTAGTGGTTCTCCATTTAGTTTTTTATATACAAAAATTTTCAAATGCAATAAATTTTTTGTGGTGAAATGTAGGCGCAGGACATGCAGTCATATTTAGGGATAATATCTGATGCACAAAACTTGATATTGAAACCACTGTTTGCGTTTTATGTGGATTTTTGCAGTTTTTTATTGTTTTAACCAATTGATGTAAAATCGGCTTTGATAAATGTTATGCCTTAGTATAGAATTTATTTAGTAAGGTTACTATCGTACTACAGAAATTATAAAACTAATTTAAGTAAAAGCTAAACAAAATTTGTAGTGCTTTTTTGGGGTTTTTTGGGGGGGCGCTTGTATCGAAGCTTATTGCCTTTGGTGTGGGTAATGACTTCGCTCGTTTTATTTCGAGCTTTCTCAGAGATCGCACTATTCGTGTTGTTATAGATGGGATCTCATCCGACGAGTTTCAGCTTAATTCAGGGGTACCGCAGGGTTCTGTTCTTTCTCCTTCCCTATTTCTTATCTTTCTTAATGATCTTCTTGGTCAAACTTTCAACCCTATCTACTCTTTCGCAGATGACAGCAACATTTGTCATTCATTTTCCTTCGATCGTAGGCCAAGCCCTGAGGAGATTGGGGGCAAAAGGCACATTATGAGTGACACACTCAATCGTGACCTCTCTGCAATCTCTGAGTGGGGTCATGCGAACAAGGTGGATTTTAATGCGCGTAAGACCCAATGTTGTATGTTGACCCATAGGGCTGTGGGGTCAACACTGCCATCTGTACATATGGGTGATATCGATATTGAGGAATCGGATACTCTTGATGTTCTGGGCATGAAAATTCAGTGTGATGTCCGATGGAATAAGCATGTTTTTCAGGTGTCGAAAGAAGCATTCAAGTGTCTAGGTTTTTTACGTTGGTGCAAGAAGTACTTCACTCCATCCGATTTACTCACTATTTATACCACCTATATCCGACCGAAGATGGAATACAACTCCCATATATGGGCAGGAGCTTCGAAGTCTATTTTGGAGCTTCTGGACCGTGTGCAAAGGAGGGCGTCGGCGCTTATCAATGACAGTAGAGTATCCAGCTCTATTGACTCATTGGAGCATCGTCGGAATGTGGGTTGTGTAACCCTGTTCTATCGATATTACCATGGGAAGTTCTCTGCTGAGATAAGTAAACTTATCCCCAAAGCCCAGGTTTTTATTCGTAATACTCGCTTATCAAGTAGAGTCCATCCGTTTGTTGTCGATTGTCCAGCGGATCGCACGACGCATTACAGAGAGAATTCGTTTATCAGTCGCACCAGCCGTATGTGGAATAAACTCCCCGCAGAGGTCTTCCCTGTTACTTACAATGTTGAGAAATTTAAATCAAATATTCACAAACACTACTCCCTCTTTCCTCCTCCCCATAACCTATTTTCCTAATACCAACACAATGCACTGCGTTAGTAGGGGGCATCCCCTGAGTGTTGGTCTAACACATAAAAAAAAAAAAAATATAAATGTTAACGGCACGCCGACTATACAATACCCTACACCAGTCTGGTTAAAAGCACTAATGTTTGGATCCGAAATTCGAATGGGTTAAAATGGGGCTTGTGTCAAAATTTTCTATAATGTGAGTCAGCGCATCAAATTTCATTAAAATATCTTAATATTTGCGACCTGCAGTTTGTAACCAAGCTAATTTTGGGGGGACCCTTATATGGGCACTAGGTCTAAACATTGACCGATGTTCACCAAAATCAATAGGCTTCGTCCTTGGGCCAACATAGGTCTGTGTACCAAATTTCATCAAAATATCTTAATATTTGCGACCTGCTGTGTATAAAGAATATAATTTTGGGGGGACCCTTATATGGGCACTAGGTCTAAACATGGACCGCTGTTAACTAAAATCAATAGGCTTTGTCCTTGGGCTGATATAGGTCGGTGTACCAAATTTCATCAAAATATCTTAATATTTGCGACCTGCAGCGTATAAAAAATATAATTTTGGGAGGACCCTTATATGGGCACTGGGTCTAAACATGGACCGATTTTAACCAGAATCAATAGGCTTCGTCCTTGGGCCGACATAAGTCGGTGTACCAAGTTTGATCAAAATATCTTAATATTTCCGACCTGTAGAGTGCGCACAAGAATGCATGGACAGACAGACAGATGGACGGACAGACGGACATCGTTAAATCGAAATAAAAACGAGTTAAAAGGTTAAAGTCGGGCATGCCGACTATACAATACCCTACACCAGTCTGGTTAAAAGTCAACTAATGTTTGGATCCGAAATTCGAATGGGTTAAAATGGGACTTGTGTCAAAATTTTCTATAATATAAGTCAGCGAACCAAATTTCATTAAAATATCTTAATATTTGCGACCTGCAGTTTGTAACCAAGCCAATTTTGGGGGGACCCTTATATGGGCACTAGGTCTAAACATGGACCGCTGTTAACCAAAATCAATAGGCTTCGTCCTTGGGCTGATATTGGTCGGTCTACCAAATTTCATCAAAATATCTTAATAGTTGCGACCTGCAGCGTATAAACAATATAATTTTGGGGGACCCTTATATGGGAACTAGGTCTAAACATGGACCGGTGTTAACGAAAATCAATAGGCTTCGTTCTTGGGGCAACATAGGTCTGTGTACCAAATTTCATCAAAATGTCTTAATATTTGCGACCGGCAGCGTATAAACAATATAATTTTGGGGAAACCGTTATATGGGCGCTAGGTCTAAACATGGACCGCTGTTAACCAAACTCAATAGGATTCGTCCTTGGGCTGATATAGGTCGGTATACGAAATTTCATCAAAATATCTTAATATTTACGATCTGCAGCGTATAAACAATACAATTTTGGGGGGACCATTATATGGGCACTAGGTCTAAACATGGACCGACTTTAACCAAAATCAATAGGCGTCGTCCTTGGGCTGACATAAGTCGGTGTACCAAGCTTCATCAAAATATCTTAATATTTGCGACCTGTAGAGTGGCACAAGGATGCATGGACAGACAGACGGACGGACGCACAGACGGACATCGTTAAATCGAAATAAAAAAAATTCTGAGCCGATCGGTATACTATAAGGTGGGTCTAGGACCAATATTTTTTGGTATTACAAACATCAGCACAAACTTATAATACCCTGATCACATAGTGGTGTAGGGTATAACAATTTACATAAGGTGTTAACTTAAATTTTAGATCCCTAAAGTATACTATAAATTTTGCTTAGTTTTTACTGAAATTAGTATTATAATTTCTTTAGTACGATAATAGCCTTAGTAAATAGGTATACTTATTGCAATAATTTTTGAAAATGGATAACCTAATTTTTTGAAATTTTTCATTAGCATTAGTTGATTAATGCTATTGCCAAAAAATTTCATTACCATTTAATGCTACTGAAATTTTCTGGCATTAGAATGTGTCCTACTAATGCAAAATGGCCTGTATCTTGAAAATTAAACGAGATAGAGCAAAGCGGACACAATTTTTGCAAGTTTCAATGAATGCTCGCGCTCCTATTATTCACATGAGGTAGGTCCGAGAGCGATTCCCAGGAATCAATTTTTATGAAACAGCCACAAGGTGACACATTTTTCATTTATAGGATAATAGAAATTAATGCACTAAGATAATAAGAATTTCGTTCCCGTTTCATTTCGTTTAAGTGTTTCAATTTCACTCGTTCCCCATTCCATTCCATATGGTTCCGATTTGCAACAATGTTCCAATCCATTGTCGGAGTGTGTTATTTTGTTTTATCATGTTAATTATTAAAAACAAAAATTAAAAATGTCACCCTGTTTCTGTTGTGGAAAATGGATCCCTCGGGAGCTCTCTTTAACCTGGTTTATTTGTATTATAGTAGTGTATTATACTCCACCAGAGCAAACATTTTGTTCGTTTACGTTGGCAATTATTTATAATGCTCGTCAATGATTACGAAATATGTACAGTGACGTTTACTAATGCCAATTCTTTCTTATAATTGAGGCATTAGTAATCGTAATGAATTTTGGCATTATTAATGAAATCGATATATTTCAAATAGGGTATTCAATCGATTAATTGTTTTTCGATTAATCGAACAATTTTTCTTAAAAATTGTTCGAATAATTTTAATTGTCCAAATTTCGAATAACGAATAATTCGAATAATTTCATACGATTAATCGATTAATCGAAATTGGTAGAAAATTACAAAAATGTTTAAAAAATATAAATATTTTATTAAAGTAAATCTGTAAATTAAAAATTTTTTTCAAAAATTGTGATAAATAATTTGCTGTTTGCTTATACCTATCCGGATTTCATTCTGCCCTAAGAAAATAATTAAGGGACAACCTTTTAGAATTTCTAGAAATATTTGTTAAATTCAACTCAATGAGAATTTCATGTTCTAAGTAGAAGGGTTAATAAACATCTTCATAACCAAAGAAAAAATAGAAACAACATAAAATTATCGCAGTTTGTGACTTATCTAGTAAAGTAGTGGTATCTATTTATGTATAATAAATTTTTAATTATTTTTTACGACTTTTTAAATGTTTATATTAAATGAAAGCATTAATATTTATTGTAATTAATGATTATTAGAATTATTAATTGTAATGAATGCTCAATGTAATAAAGCTTGTTTAGTGAGCACTCTGAATTAATAAAATAAAGGGATGGAGATACAGAAACGTAGAGGGAAAATAAATTCTCAACAAAATTCGTCACTACATTTACGTTTTTATTTATTCAATGCATACGAAAGAGATACAAATTAATGTACGGGGTCATATATTCTTCTTTCGGGTGTGGTTCTCCCCAATTTGGATACTATTTTAATATGTGAAAGCGGAGACAGAAAAAATAAAAATATTGACAAAATCTGATCTCAATTATTACATTTTTTTTATTTTTATAAATTTCAGAAGAGTTACTGAATTTATTTTTGTTCCTTTATTTAAATAAAATTATTAAAAACAGAAGTGTATGTAGATTATTTTACATAAATTTTTTTCGATTAATCGATTAATTTTAAAATTTTGTTCAATTAAGCGGTTAAGAAAAAAACCCAAATAATTATTTGCACGATTAATCGATTAAAATAAAAAGCCGATTAATCGAATACCATAATTTCAAAGCATTAGCTTTAGTCGAAATAATGATAATGCCAAAAATTTCATTAGTATTAGTTTCAATCGAATACATTTGATCTTCAATCGAATACATTCAATCTTTTGAAATATTTTGCTTCTTTACTAAGGCATAACATTTATCAAGCTCGATAAACTGTAAAAATCCAAATAAAACACGAACAGTGGTTTCACTATCAAGTTTTGTAAATCAAATGTAAACCCTAAATATAACTACAGGTCTATGCCTACATTTCACCACAAACAATTAATGTTGATTGATTTAAAAATTTTTGTATATAAAAAACTAAATGGAATACCATTAAATTTTAAAAACATTTCGCTGAAAATCTGTACCGTATATAGAAAAATAAAGTACGCCATTGTAATCAGCATGTCCCAAATATACAGAATTAATCGTCATAACCCTACTAATTTTTAAAAGTTGAGATTTTCTTAGCATATGTGTTCAATATAATTTCAAATATTCAGCCAGGAAACTGCTTCGGTGCTTTTAACCGAATTTGTACTGAAAAACTCGGTTATGGTAGCATTTGAGTGAACTGGACCATTTCATTAGCAACAGACTGGGTTGTCAGTAGTATCCGATCAAACAGTTCGGCCAAAAAGTGATATTTTGTCGATTTTCTGTTATTTGAAAGCATTAGAGAGAAACTTTCGTACTGCTAAAATATTTGTTGAGCCGATCTACGTAATTCGATTTTGAGTGTTAAATTTAAGGAAAACTCAGTAGTTTAGCCATAAGTTTACTGTTCGGCTGCCGAACTTTTTTCAATTTGGCCAAACTTTCGGTGGCCCAATAGTTAATTTTTTGCTTAACCTCGGACTTTTCTTTAAATTTGACCCTCAAAATGCATTCTAATCGGCCCAACAAACATTTTTCCATAAGAAAAATTTGTCCATAATGTTTCAACATACCAAATACCGACCAAATACATTTGTTGGCCGAACTGTTCCGTCGTATACAAGTTGCCAGTACCTAATCAGTTTTTTGGGTATTTGTTCTATTATCAGCTGGAACATCAGTACATGTAACTTCATAGATACATACCATATAATCACACAGATAAAAGTAGTTTGTAAATACAATTAAATGTTTTGTAAATAAAATTAAACTTTTAATTAAAATTGAGACTAGAATTGATTTTGTATATAACCTAAGGGTTTTGAATTCCTTATAACTTTTTTATTATAATTTTTTTTTTTATTTATTTTATATTATAAAATGGAATAGTACACAATTGAACAACGTGCCCAAATCGTTTCCGCCAAAAAGCAGAAGTAAATCATGATTTTATTCATAATTTAATTATGAGCGACGAAGCCCATTTCCAATTAAATAGGTTCTATAGCTACAATGCACAATTCTAGTAATTTTTATTCCGATTCTTTGTTTGCACAAAATATTCCATTTTGCAAATTTGGGAGTGTTCAAAAATTTTTTCTCACAATTTCTAAACCGCTGGACCAACAAATTCGACAATTTTTAACACCAAACTGCTAACAAAAAACAATTTTAATAAAAATAAGCAATTGATAGTGCGTCTTTGTGCCGTGACGTTGTTCAGATAGACACATGTTTCGAAAGGCAATCAAATTAAAATCCGAACAACATTTGCAAAACCCTTTGAGGGTTTTGTTTTAGCAAAAGTGTACTTTTATTTCGTATTAGAAATATTGAGGCTTACCGCGATGATCTATTTGCAAGACCTGCTAAAACCGCAGGATCTCTATTTGTTAAATATACTGCAAGAAGCTTATGGGGACAAATCAGAATAAATATATGTATTTAGGCCCTGTTTATGTATCACGAAAGTTATCTAATCGATAAAAATTGGCAATTACTTTCGTTAAAAATACAATGGATAAACAAATTTCCTTTACTTTGTTTCTGTGTAGATGATTTTCGTAATACATAAACTAGGGCTTAATTTACAGTCACTTAAATTTCTTGTTTCTCCTAAAGTAAGCTTTTTCATCAACAGTTTTTTATCTTAAAAAATTAAAAAATTCAAAAGTTTTAATTAGGGATGTGCGATTAATCGATTAATCAAACTTACTGATTAATCAAAATCTTGATTAATCGATTGTTCAACAATTTTGATTAATCAAAAACATGATTAATCGATTAATCAGTTATTTCGATTATTCAAAATAATGAATAATTCATTAATCATTGTTTTGATTAATCAAATTTATGAATAATTATATAATATCTTGTTTTTCTTCGTTGAAGGCGCCTTTTAACGCCAGTTTATTTTAGAAACAGAAAATTTAAGAATGTACATTGGTAATGTCTGACCAGTGAGCAAACTATCTTTCCGATTTTCTTTATTTAGAGCTTTATAAAGCATCGCCACAAAACAAAGACAAAATTGCCGTCATTTTTTATTTTCAAAAATTTTTTCAATGTTATTTAAAATTCATATATTTAGTTAGAATATTCTTCTACCTCAAGTCCAAATTCTAATATGATATTGTCATATTAGATTTTTATTTGTTGTTTCAAAAAGGGTTGATCATTTTCATGATAGACAATACAATTGTTTCGTAGACATCACTCTACTCTTCAGTTGTCCGCTAAGAAAATGATAACTTTCCTACTCAAACCGAGACATTACATAAGGTACAAAAAACCAGCGGGATGAGAATTTTGTACTTTCGTATATGAACTGTCTGATTTGGTAAAACCAGTTATAAATCAACTCCTTTTTGAAAGCAACAATTACATAAAAGTACCCTTTGGTTCATATACGAAAGTACAAAATTCTCATCCCGTTGGTTTTTTGTACCTTATGTAATGTCTCGGTTTGAGTAGGAAAGTTATCATTTTCTTAGCGGACAACTGAAGAGTAGATGATGTCTACGAAACAATTGTATTGTCTATCATGAAAATGATCAACCCTTTTTGAAACAACAAATAAAAATCTAATATGACAATATCATATTAGAATTTGGACTTGAGGTAGAAGAATATTCTAACTAAATATATGAAAATATAGAAAGTCCGAAAAAACAATTTTTGTATTTTTTAATGCAAAAATTAAAATAATTGTTATTTAAAATTATTCAAGTTTTGATTAATCAAAATTCAAATTAATCGATTATTCATAATTCTGATTAATCAAATTTTCAATTAATCGATTAGCTGATTAATCAAAGTTCTGATTAATCATACTGTTGGATTAACCGATTAATCGCACATCCTTAATTTTAATGCATAAGTTAGGGTGGAAATAATATTGTAAAATATCGAGTTATGCCTAATATATACAACCATTCAGGATTTTTATAAAAACCCCATAAATAAATACAATTTCTATGGGAACCAGAGAGCTTAAGAAATTTGTGCTCGAGTCCCCTAGCCCCCCTAGTTATATGCCTGTAAATAGCCAATAAACACAATTTTTGAAATTTAAATATCCATATTGTTGATTTTAATTAATTTTTTAATTTAAAAACTCTCTTTAAATAGAGAATATATCGTCATATAAAATTGAAAATTTTCAATTACAAATTACATGTAATTGAAAGTGATTTCAATTACAAATTTCAATTATATTTAGAATTAGAAAATGTTTGTTGTTAAAATTTTGCAAAACAAATTGGCTGGAATAGGCGTGGCCAAGCATAAAAATAATACGTCATGTTGGGTTGATCACTAACACGCGCTTTTTGCCATTATTTCTTTTCCCAATAAAATTACATGTAGTGTGTAACTGTTTATAAAAAAGTTACTTTTTTTCGAAAGGCTTAAGTGACTTGTTTGGTGTATAAATTTTTAGTCGTGTAAAATTTTGCAGGGATGTTTATTTTGATACGGTGCATCATAATCAATTAAAAAGTCGATTTTGAATTTTTTGTAACTTACGGCTTTTTTGATTTCATATGACGATATATTTGTTATAATTTAATTTTATTTGAAGTTATATTTTTAGCTAAACAGAAAAAACACTAAAAAATGTAACACACTAAATAATTTAACACGGAGCCTCTTCGTGGCCAAAAATATTTGCAATCGCCCTCAATAGATTTTTTTGATACAATTTTTACAAGTAAATTACAAGTAAAGTCAATAGAGACAATCTGACAATAATAATATAAACAATAATACAATTTCATGGAAGATCACTGATGAAGCCTGTCCATAAAAAGGCAGAAACTAGATCTAGTCTGATTTGCAAATTTAATGTGTTTATAACTTTTGAAGAAGGTTTATTCTTTTTCTTAACCTCAAACCTAATAAATTAGAATTAATAAAAATACATATTAATGACAATATTAATTGTATTTGGTCTATACGACACGTTTGAAAAAACAACACTTTACTATAAAAAATGAAAATGCCCTGTTGGCTGTCCGTCTCCAATATACACAAATGGCCTGCACTTGTACATACAAACCATACGTCAATGTGGCAATATTTGTGAAAAGGTGACACGGAGGAAATAAGAAGATAAACAGAGAAAATCTGAAGTAGAATGTTTGTATATGTCTGTTTGATCAATGGCCTTGCAACTCTCTCAATAATTTTTATTTGAAAAAATATTATGCGGCTTGGAACAGGAACAAACTCCGACTGGTTAATCAGGGATGTAAAAGGCTCACTTAATCGGGCTCTTATACCAAAAAATGTTAGATCGCTCTGACATATTTAAAAATGTAAGTAACTAAAAAATAGCTTTCCTTTGGCTCGTTAAAAAACATAAAAATTAAATATTTAGATATAAGCAAATATTAGCACAAATTGCGAAAAAAAAACATTGCAAAAAGCGAAATTTTTGCAACAATATATTCGCTTGCAGAATGTCGATCGCTGATTACCTCTTTTAATTAATTTTCTGTACCTTTTTCGAATTCCGCCGTTATTTTGCAATTTTTAAGTGCGGTTTTTTTAAATATGTAACCTAGAGATTAAATTTTTGTACCATAAAGTCTTTTTTCAAATTCCGCTATTATTTTGCAATTCTTTACGTGCGTTTTTTTTTTTCAATTTATAATCTAGGGGCTATAATTTACATTTCAGACAACAAAGTTTAGGGGCTAGTTGCAAAAAAAATCGCGAAAAATAAAATTTGCAAAAAGGAAAATTTTTGCATCAATATATTTGTTTTCAGAATCTAAATCGCTGATTGCGTTTCCTAATTAATTTTTTGTACCACAAAGTCTCTTTTCGCGTTCCGCTTTTGTTTTGCAATTTTTAAGTACGTTTCTTTTTAATTTATAATCTAGGGACTATAATACAAATTTCATACAACAAAGTTTGGTGGCTAGTTGCAAAAAAAAAATAAATAAAATTTGCAAAAATGATAAATTTTTTCATCAATATATTTGTTTGCAGAATGTAAATTGCTGATTAAGTTTTTTAATTAATTTTTTGTACCATAAAGCCTTTTTTCGCTATCCGCGATTATTTTGCAATTTTTTAAGTGTGGTTTTTTTAAATTTATAATCTAGGGTCTATAGTACCAATTTTATACACAAAAGCTTGGTTTTTTAATTACTTTTTTCTACCATAAAGTCTTTTTTCGCGTTCCTCTATTATTTTGCAATTTTTTTAGTGCGGTTTTTTAAATTTATAATCTACGGAGTATAATGCCCATTTCATAAAAAAAGTTTGGTGGTTAGTTGCAAAAAAAGAAAATTTTGGCATCGTTTGCAGAATGTAAATCTTTTAATTAATTTTTTTAACCCCAAAGCCTTTTTTCGTATTCCGATATTATTTTGCAATTTTTTACGTATGGATTGTTTAAAACTCATAATCTAGGGCTATAATACTGTTGGAATAGTATAATTCCATAGTATAGTTCCATTCTTGATTTTTATAAGTAAATTATTATTTTCCATCCCTGGTTACAATCGATGTTTTGAGTCATACAAAGAGCGCACATAATGACTCTGCAAATAGAATGACCAAGAAGATATTTCATTTGAATGAAAATAATCAAGTAGTTTTACTCTGAAATTGTCTTCCTTTTATCACTTCGAAGATAATTCGACGATATTTGGAAAAAAGTAATTCAAAAATTTTATCTTTTGTCATAACTTTTTATGACAATATTTCGGCAATATCATCCTTGTATCATTTGGAAGATAAAGCAAATTTGTTTGAAATCTTTTATCAATTTCGAAAAAATTAAAACTAAATTTGTATAAAAACAATCAAAAGATATATAGGAAATAAACTCGTGAAAAGTTAAGATTAATTGCGCGGGAAAAATCGGTTAAGATGAAATCAAAATAATTTATAAGCTGGTCATGGATTATGTCAGATATTGTTTTTCAGGCTTAAATTTAATAATGAAAAAATTAAATGGTTTTTTTATTGTACCGGGAGTTTATTTAGCGATATCCCTTTTATCTTCCATATGAATTATTGCTTTCATATTGCCTGGAAGTATTGTTTTAGTGTAACAGTTGTTTCCGACGGAGGAAACTTCCGGAATACGAAATTGATATTGCCGGCAATAAATGTTTTCTTCCTGGCGATATGTTCGGAGAATCTTCTTCGTATTCCCATTTTTGCTGGGTGATATTGGTTTGAGTATGTTCCTGTTCCAAGGCACATAATAGAACAAATGCTTTCTCAGTGATAGAGAGTCCCCCAATCTCTTTATTATGTATACTCTTTGGTTTGATCACTTCTGAAATTATTCATATAGAGACAATAGCTGTGTTTGTGCGGCATTCCTATCAATGATATCTCGAACAATTTTGACAGTAGAAAGCCGGAATACGTTGAAAAACTGTCAAAATCGTTCTTGAAAACACTGATAGAGAGTCACACAAATACAGCTATTCTGACAATAAAAATATAAACAATAATACAATTTAGTGGAAGATCACTGATGAAGCCTGAATAAAAATATATTTGAAAAAATTCGATAAGACCAGCAATACAGAATACGTATTTTTTGTTGTTGTTTTTTCTTAGATATTTTAAATGTTTAATAACGATCCTAGATGAGAACAAGAAATTCTCATTGAGTTTGTAATTTAACTTAACAAATATTTGCAGAAATTCTAAAAACGTCGTCCCCTGACGATTTCCTTAGGTTAGAATGAAATTCGGATAGGGACATGCCTAAAACGGATTACTTTTCAAAATTTGTTAAATACGGTTGGGATTTTAGCACATTTAATTCCTTTAATTCAAAAAAAGTTATAACCGATTTTGTAACGACACTTCCCAGTGTAGAAACGGTAATGACATATCATTATTTTTTGGACTACCAGTAATGACACCCACTTACCTTCTGTATTATTTTAAAACATATAATAATGAGTTACGGATAATTACTTATTTTTATCATTATTTCAAATAGAAAATAATTTTTTAGATTTTTTTTAAAATTTTTTGAAATCTATTTTTAGACTCAATATTTTTTAAACACTGGTAAGGATATATGTAACCACATATTTTTTGATTTTTTGTATGTTGGCGAGTAAGCTTACTTGTGTGCAGCAGGTCAATTGTGTTTTATCTATTAAATATTACATGTCGATATAGCTCAGATGGTAGAGCTGTTGACTGGCAATCTGAAGACCAGGTTCGATTCCCGCACCAGCAAATTTTATTAAAAAAAAAAATTCAATAAAAAATATTTTTTTTTATAAAATTTATTTTTTAGAAAATCTAATTTTAGACTCATTATTTTTATCAGTACTGGTAAGGACATAGGTAACGATATATTTTTTGATTTTTCGTATGCTGGTGTGTAACGACAACTCATTATTTTTCGCGACATCGCCATATAAAGGTAATAAGAAATGTAATAGCAAAAGTAACTAGTTACCATTACCAAGTATGTAGTTACATAACCACATATCTGGTAATGATTTTCTACACTGGGTTTATGGAATTTTTACGTTTTGCCAACTTTCGTGACGTCATATTTTGGAGTTGAAAATTGTTTGACATACGAAAGCTCAAGTTTTGTTTAAGTCTAGTACAGTTGGAACAGTTATGGAGAAACCATGAAATACCCGTAGATAGGGTATTTAATCACAAAATTGTTCGTATAATTTAAAATGTTAAAATTTCGAATAATGAATAATTTGCATAATTTAATGCGATTAAAAATTAAATTGCAAAAATGTTTAAAAAATATATATTTTTATTATGAAGATTATCCGTTATTCGAAGTTTGGAAATTCTAATTGTCCAAGAAATCCAAAACTGATTTAAAAATTGTGCAAAATAATTTGTTGTAGACCTATCTGGATTTGATTCTTGCCTAAGGAATTCATCATGGGATGACTTTTCAGAATTTTCAGAAATATTTGTTAGGTTGATTTACAAACTTAATGAGTATTTCCTGTTTTCATCTAGCGTTATTAAATGTTTTAGATAACAAAGTTAAAATTTAAAAAAAAAAAACAAAAAACTGTCACAATTTGCTTCGGCATTTCCCAAAATACTAACCATTGATATATCTAGTTACATCTATTTATATGTAAACAATTTTGAAATTATTTCTTTAAGATTTCATAAATTTGATATTGCTGTTAGCATGTGATGTGATTCGGCTTTATAAAGGGTGAATTAAAAGACAAATAACTTATGTTTTTTTAACATATCCAGAAGATTGTTTAAAGTATAATTTAAAAAAGTAAAGCAAAGGAATTTACAAATAAGTTTTTAACAAAATTATAAACGAAATAATTTGTACTACATACAAGCATTTCGTAGGCCAACTACAATGCATACGAAAGACACAAAAGATAAAATATGAGCTATTCTTATTTAACTCACTTAAATCTCGCTAATCCAGGCTTAAATTGATTTTAATTTAGTAGTTTTGAGGTTAAGATTTTAAGACTAAAGCCCAAATTAGTTTGGAAGTATCGTAAAAAAAGTAACGTATCATTCTCATAATGAATAAAAAGAGTATAAAAAATAAAAATATTGTATTTTTTATCTTTTTCTTGGGCATAGAATTAAATGTCAAGTAATAAAATAGAAAATTTCTATTTTCAACAGAACTTTTTTACGATTTTACTTGACAACAGTTTCAATGCATAGAAAAAAGATAAAAATATATTTCTATATTATTTTAACACATTGAATTGATTACAGATACGTTTTTTTACTTTACGATCAGACTAATGAAGCCTTAAAGCACCGTAAGTTGTTTTTCACGTAGAAAAATTTCACTCAAACTTTAAAGGCCTTAAATAATAAATTAAATTCTAAAAATGAAAGTATTTTTTATGTAATTAGAAAACATACATGGGAATTTTTCATTACCATTGAATTTTCATTACCATTAGTTCATACTAATGACAATGAAAAAAATTCCATTACCGTTTAATGGTAATGAAATATTTTTCATTAGAAAAATCATTACTAATGGTAATGAAATTACACTAATGTATAAAAAAACTAATTACAATTGATTAAAAACCATTTGTTTACAAAAAAATTTAGACAAATGAAAACGAATAACTGGTTTGGCCAGGGAAGTTATAAACCATAATTTAAGGAGAATCTATTTAATTCCGTTAAACTTTACCTGGATTCAAATAACAATGGAATGGAAAGTAATATTTAATTTCAAATGAGCATGAGCCTGAATGAGCATATTCCATCTTCGATTTCAGCGAGTTTTCTCCATTTTTACATTTTTCTGTCAATGGCAATTATTTTTTTTAATTTATTCATTATCAATGGTAATGAAATTTAAAATCATTGTCATTAATCAATGAAATTAAATTTTAGAATCATTACCATTAATTAAAAAAATGGTAATGAAAATAATTTCATTACAATTGATATCAATGTAATGGTAATGAAATCATCAATTAATTAGACCACCTAATTAATTAGTCCCATGTATGTTAGAAACCCACGATCACAATAAACACAAAATGTCACTTTTTGACAAGAAAAATAATAGTCTTGTATATTAAATTTGCGTGAAAACAAAGTCTACACAATTTTCCCGTGAAACTCATTGTCGTGAAAAATTAGATTTTTATATGGAGTATAACAGATTTTTCACGTAAAACTCAAACAACTTACGGTGCTTAACTTTAAAATATTAATATAGTGTACTCAATTAGTCTAGTCATAGTGTAATCAATTAATGCAACAGTGCGTATGATCAACATCACATTTATCATACGCACCGTTCTTAAAACTGATTTTAGAACAAAATTAAGGAATATTTTCTTCTAAACGAAGCCGAGTAGCACACTAAAACTTTCTAAGTCGATAGAAAAACATCAGCATGCTTTTTTCATAATTAAAAAAAAAAAGAAAAGAAAACATATTTGACAGATAGTTATAAATTTAAATGGTTTTAATAATCATATGTCATTTTTAATACGTATTTTAACCTCAAATTATAATCGCATAAATTAATAACAGCAATAAATTACTATAACTAATAAAACATTAAACTGCTTATTGTCTGCTGCCACTTAAAAGCTGTCTTTATTTGCATTAATTTTAATTGTTATTATCACAAATATTAATCAAACTCATTTAAATTGGTTCAGACGAAACGTCTGAAGGCCGACATACCAACACATAATTTAAAATTAATTTAAAATAAGAAAAAAAAAACAAAAAATATACATAACAACTAACAATATTCGGAAAGCAAAAAACTACATACGAAAAATCTTAAATCGTTAACGAATCAAAATGACACATATAAAACCACAATAATCAGTTTTGTATCAACTTGTATGTATGTTTGACTGCAGCAAAAAAAAAGGGCGTTATCAAAACAATTTAAATTATAGCAGCAGTAGCAGCAACAACATAACAAGTTTTTTCGTGTTTCGGCAAAAACAAAACATAAAACAACAAATAAAAAGTTTGCACAAAAAAATGGTAGACAATCAAGAATGTATCAACCATAACAGAAAAAAATGAAAACAAACACGCCCACTATACAATGGAATTTTTGAATAGGAATTTTACCAAAAAAAGAATTGAATTACTCTTAGAAGTGCTTTTTTGGTTTATATTAAAGAGTGGTGTTTGGTTAAGAGAACTTTTTTTTTAAACACACTCAATTGTATTTTGAGTGCAAATTGTTTGAATTTTCACAAAAAGCTTTTTTCCTGTGAGAAAAAGCTTAGCATAAGCTTTTAAAGGAATTGCATTAAGATTTACGAAAAGGATTGTGTCCTTGCTATTGTATAAATGTGTATATATAAGACACAGGGTGTCAACAATATATTTATTTTTGTTCAGGAAAAAGTATCGCTTTGTTGCATTAGTATAAGAAAAGAGATTAATATAAATGCTAAATATTTCTATTATGTCAATTTGGGTTTTTATACACTCAAAAAAATAAGTTAGTAGAAAAATTAGTAAAACGTCTTGTATGTCAATTCATCCAGCAATTGTTTTTTCTGAAATTCCGTTTTCAGCAAAAATTTTAGTTATATTTTTTTAGCACTAAACTAATTTTGAACTAATGTTTTACTAATTTATTTTGCTACAAAAATTGTGCTGATAACCACATTCATAGCGTGGACGAAAACCAGATAGACAAGATGTAGATGTCTGGAAACGGAAATGAAAAAAAAGAAAAAAAAACTCTACACATATTCTATATTTAAATTTTTAGCAAATAAATTAACTAAAGTAAAATTTCGCTACAAGTTTTTTGAGTTTTTTTTCAGTCTACATACTAATATTCAGCAAAAAGTTTAGTGATTTTAGCAAAAAATTTTTTCTTTTGCAGTCGACTAAGTGTTAGCAAAACTTTTGCTGAAGGTTACTATTTTTTTGGTAAAAATCAGCTCGCTGATTTTCAGCAAACCTTTTGCTGAAATTACCAACTTTTTTGCAACCACGCCCCTGACTAAAAATTTGCTGATACAGCAACATTTTTTTCTGACTTTACTGACTTTTTTTTGAGTGTACAAATATATTTAGTATCTTTTTTTTTGTCGATGTTACATGAAACTTGAAAAAACTTTAGTTTTATAAAATTAAAGTAGAACCAATAACTTATTTTTCACTGAATTTTTGGGCTAATTAATACGTATCTTAAATTTTTAGAGGACTTGGGGTTGGCTTTTTAGAATATGTATGTTCTAAACTTAAATATCCGTTGAATGTGATCATACCAGCGGTGCTGTAATGATAGCGGTCATGTGTTTCTGAGTAGTTTAGAAATACACCGTAAGTTTTTACTTAAATCTTAAAATACTTGTAAAGATTTATAAAAAAAAATCGAAAAAAAGGTAAAGCTGTTTTTATGATACCTTGGAAACACATAGCTGGCTTTGTCAATGCAGCGATAAGAAAAGCTTTATTGGTTTTGGTTGTATACAAGCAAATGATACGAAATTTCCCAAGGAGGTTATTTAAGCAGATGCTAACAATCAGGATCCTCTGTTAAACAGTTTTTGATTTTTATATGGGTTTTTAACACAGGATTAGGATTTTTAAATACCCGATGTTTTTGAACTCCCGGAAATCGGGAGTTTTTCGAACATTCCCGAGATTTCACGGCAATATTGAAATAATTTTTTACTCAGATTTTAACAACAAAAACTACATTTTTACCATCTGAATGAAGCTCTACTAAAGAGGCAGTACATAAAAAGGACACGAAAAACATTGTGCATGAATTTTTGCAAAAACTTACTTTTGGAAAAAATTCACGAGATAAAATAATGTGGAAAAACATTGCCAAAGTGGAAAAATGTTGAAAAAATTAAAAAAAAAATGTGTTTGCTGGACAAATCCACACACATACAGAGAACAGATTCGTTGTGGTAACCGAATTTCTTGCCAACCGAATTTTGGTAGTTACATGTACTATCTAGAGCAGGGATCGGCAAACGCATACAACCCTAGTTTTGTGCTTGTATGAATGAGATGTAACTTTCCCTCTCTCAATGCACTAAAAGAAATTCCTGCATAATTTTCTCATACCCATTTATGTGCAATTAGAATATAAAAATAAAATAACACATAATAGAAAATAATTAAAAAATTAAATTTTGAAAGAAAAACACGTTTCAGAATTCTTGGCAAAGTTGCAGTTAAAAATTTTAATTTTATTGTGCTATTCAACATGGCGACAAAGGTATATATAATCAAACTCGGTTCAAAGATGGCGAAACACAACGATTGTCCTTTTTTCAACAAAAAATAACCTATTTTCATTTCACTTCTATTTTCTTGCCAATATCCCAGCAAAAACTTGGTAATGGCTGGTCATTACTACATGCATTACTTATATCTCATATATCCTTACCTTTTGAATTACTTTTAAACTGAATGTAATGAGTTACCGATAATTATACCCCACACATTACTATTTCACAATAGCTGAAACCAATAATATATGTTCTAAATCATTAAAAACCATAACTATGGCGTAGCTTAGTGTTTAGCGTTTTTGCATGACAGACATGAGGATCGCTGATCAACTCGTGTTAGCTTCCATTGCTTTTTTTTTTTTGTAATTTATATTAAACATATATTTATAGAAATGTTGATGTTCATTAAGCAGTATTTAATAACAAGTTTTATTGAAAAATATAACAGCTGCCACAATAAATGTGTACACACCTTAAAGCATTAAAAATCATAGTGATGTCGTAGTCTAATGGTTAGAGTGTTTGCCTGACAATCGTGGGGTACGCTGATCAATACTTGTCAGCTACTATTGGTTTTTAAATTTTTATATTTTTTAAAATTTATATTCAACATCTATTTATAGAACAGTTGATAAACTACTTACAGGTAACATCAGTGTAATGACTTTCCTCCAATGACATCACCATGTTAAAATAAGTAGTTTAGTAATTAAAAGGTAACTAGTGAACACTTAAGATTTCAATACCTAAAACTCATTACATGGTAATGAAAGGTTTTGCTGGGATGTTAAACTTCCGCTGGAGTTGTATTATTTGGTTCCTTTTTTTCGTCTACCTGTGGGTCGAATTTAGATGAAAAGGTTAAAGGGCTGAAATAAAAGAAAAAAATAACATATTTAATAGTATTCCCTTAAATAAATATAATTTATATTATAAAACAAACCTCTGTTATTTTATTTTTTAAATACAATTTTAACTGCGAAATGTTAATGTCCAGCATACCTCCGTTTTCTTTTGCATTCCTTTGCTGACTAACAGAAACAAGAGAAAACATGCTCGTATCATATTATTTTATTTACTAGAACTTTCCTAACAAGCGCCATATTATTATACCCTACACCACTATGTGGTCAGGGTATTATAAGTTTGTGCTGATGTTTGTAACACCAAAAAATATTGGTCCTAGACCCACCTTATAGTATACAGATCGGCTGAGAATTTTTTTTATTTCGATTTAACGATTGGTCCTAGACCCACCTTATAGTATACCGATCGGCTCAGAATTTTTTTTATTTCGATTTAACGATGTCCGTCCGTCCGTCTGTCTGTCCATGCATTTTTGTGCGCACTCTACAGGTCGCAAATATTAAGATATTTTGATGAAATTTGGTACATAGACCTATGTTGGCCCAAGGACGAAGCCTATTGATGTTGGTGAACATCGGTCCATGTTTAGAACTAGTGCCCATATAAGGGTCCCCCCAAAATTGGCTTGGTTACAAACTGCAGGTCGCAAATATTAAGACATTTTAATGAAATTTGGTTCGCTGACTCACATTATAGAAAATTTTGACACAAGTCCCATTTTAACCCATTCGAATTTCGGACCCAAACATTAGTTGGCTTTTAACCAGACTGGTGTAGGGTATTGTATAGTCGGCATGCCCGACTTTAACTTTTTTACTCGTTTTTTTTTGTATTGGTATGCGTCATCAGTGATGACATATTAAAATACACTTCCCAGGTGAAAATGTTCATATATATATTTGGCAACATAAATGGGTTCATATATGGGTTCGGATCCGAAATTTGAGGGTATATGGCCATATATGGAGATATATGAATGTTCATATAAAATTTTTTTTAGTTTTTAATACAAATATTGCTTTTTTTATTCAAATTAAATGCACCCAGAAAACAGTCTCAGTTGTGGCCACCGAATTCGTGCGGTTACGACAACTATCTTTATATTAAATTATATTTTTCGTCGTGAAAGCCAATATTCGGTTGTCTTATTCAATATTATGTTCCACATAAATATTATTATGTTCCACAAAATTTTATTAAAATTAAAAAAACTTTTTTGGAATTTTCTGGTATTGAACCCGGCCATTCAGGTTAATAGTTCACACTCTTACCCATTGCACCACAACTACTTTTAATTTTCTTAGCCATATTTACTGTTTATACATATTAATATTTTATTTTAATTAAAAAAAAAAAACATAAATTTTTGTCTTGTCCGGGATTTGAACTCGGAAATTCGGCGTACTAGGCCAACTCTCTACCGACTACACCACAAACACTTATTAATTTTGAAGTCTAATTTTGAATTTATATGTTTTGCTTGGAAAATATAGTAAAAAATTCGTTTACCAATACCAATCAATAGTTGTGTGTGTTATCAATACAATCCACAATTCGGTTGGTTCTACAGATACTCGACTTTATGGTCATATTTGATTAGGATACCGGTATTTGTAGTTACCACTTTCGAATATTGAAATTTTTTTAATAAAGGTTATAGGTAGGTACCACCAATTTTCTTGTATATACACTAGTTGTAACATTTTGCTTAGTTGTAACATTTTGGCAAAAACGTAGTTTAACATAACTCGAGAACCACTTGTCCGATTTTGATGAAACGAATTTAGAAAAATTTAGAATTACAATTTCTTTAATCCGTTCATATAACGTTTTCCTATATGTGCAACACTTTCGAAGTTAAAAATGAATGTATGAAAGGAAAAAAGTATTTTTTGCCTAAAAATTTAAATATTTTTTTTTAAAAATTCATAAAAAATCCAAAATGGAAAAAAGTGCCAAAACTAATTACTTTCGCGTAAAGTCACATAACTCATGAGCAAAAAAAGGCATAGATCATGAAAATCGATGCACGCGTTTCTCATTTATTCACAATTAGGTAAATGTATGAATTTCAAAAATTTGCTCCAGATATGCACAACATTATTTGGAGAAAACATTGACACTCACAAGCCGAACTCTCTCATATTTTTCTACTGTACTAAAAGAGAAATATTGATGTGGCAACACTGGTTCTGTAATGTTTACATAAAACATGCATTGTCATTATACTTCTTCTCTTTCTCACACTGGTTCTGTGATTTTTGTCATTCAACAAGTGCCGACGAACGCGAACAGTAAAAGTGATTTTTCTCCAGTTTTATAAAAGTGAACAAAAGAGAACAGAATATGGAACTGTGCAAGCCAGATATAAATAGCTTTTGCTACTGCTGTGGTCAATATGTCTTAACACATAAAAAAAGGGGAAATTTCAGTACTGATTTTGTTCAAACATACGAGATGTACTTCAACCAAAATGTTATAGTGAACGAAAATTGGGTACCAAATATAGTGTGTAAAAGCTGCTACAACCGTGTAATGGATTGGAAAAATAGAAGACGTGAAAGTATGCCATTCGGTATCCCTATGACTTGGACTAATCCTGGCGAAGGTCACAATCCATTGAATTGCTATGCATGTGCGAATAAAGGAGCCGCAAAAAGGATAAGAAAATCGTATAATTACGTTGGTGTTGCAAGTGCCGCAACACCATTGCCTCATTCGGACCACATTCCTGTGCCAAAAGCTTCTAGCCCAGATATTTTCTCTTCTACGACTGCTCCGACATATCATGCACGTGATGATTCCCCATATGAGCCTTCAGTATCCAATGAGCCAATTTTAATAAATCAAAATAAGCTTGATTCAATTGTTGCCAAGTTGGAATTAACACAGCATAAATCGGAAGAGCTGGCTTCCATTTTGAAATCAAACAATTTGTTGGCACCCGGTGTGAAAGTCACAGCTTATCGAAGTCGTCAGGCAACACTCCAAAGTTTATTCCTTGTGAATGATGAAAAAACTTCTGCATATTGCCCGGATGTAGAAAAATTGATGGACGCAATGGAAATAAAATATGAAGCAGATGACTGGAGATTATTTATTGACAGTTCAAAACTCAGCTTGAAGGCGGTTTTACTGCATAAGACCAATAAAAAACCTTCAGTTCCAATCGCCTACAGTACAGAAACGAAAGAAACATATGATGCACTGGAAAATATTTTAAAAATGGTTAACTACGCCAAACATATGTGGCGCATATGCTGCGATTTAAAAGTTGTAGCAATGCTTTGCGGTCTTCAAAGCGGCTATATAAAATATATGTGCTTTTTGTGCGATTGGGACACACGATTTTCCGGTGACCAATATGCATGCCACGGATGGAAACTTAGAGAGCACAGCAGGTTACAAACGGCCAATATTATTCGTGAGCCTCTAGTGCCGAAGGAGAAGATATTGCTGCCTCCACTGCATATTAAACTTGGAATTGTTAAGAATTTTATCAAAACTGTCGCCAAAAGAGATGAAGTTTTCTTGTGTTTGAAACTAATTTACCCGAGACTCAGCGAAAGTAAAATTGAAGAAGGTAAGTTATAATATCACATTCATTTCCCATGATTTTCCGTCTTAACAAATTAATTTTTTCCAATCAGGCGTACTAAATGGTCCAGATATACGAAAGCTGATTAAAAGTGACGCATTCAACAATATTTTGATTGACGCTGAATTGAATGCATGGCAGGCATTCAAAGAAGTAATAGAAGGCTTGTTGGGAAAGCATCGTTCTAACAACTACGATGTTTCTGTCGCAAGGATGTTAAGAGCATTCTCGGAAATTGGTGTCCACATGTCCTTGAAAATCCATTATTTACATCATCATCTGGACTACTTCAGCAAACAATTGGCTACCGAATCTGATGAACAAGGTGAACGCTATCATCAAGTTGCTATGCCATTTGAAATGAGGTAATACTGATTTTTTATTTTTTCAAACTCATTTTAATAAAACAAAAACTTACAGATATAGAGGCAAAAAGTCGCCGAGTGCAATAATTGCGGAAATTTGCTGGTGGAGTAAGTTAGTGTGGCAAGACAAGGATGATCTTGATGATAAAGAATTTTCAGGAGATGCAGAAGGGCCAACAGTGGAGTCACACATTGACATTATGTGTGGTTCAGAAACTGATGATAGCGATGAATGCGATGCCACTAGTCCCGAACAACCACCATCGAAAAAGTCTAGGCAATATTTATTAAAATAAATAAAAATAAATAAATAAAATAAAAATAAAAAATTATAAAAATGTTTACTTAATTTTTTCAGTAGTTTATGGCCAGAAGTCTGGAGTTATTGGGGAAAATTTATGAAAAAGGCGATAAATGACACTTTTTTGAATAAAAACAAATATCAATATTCTTGTCAAAATGGGATACCTTCACTTAATTGTAAATAAAAGCAGAACGCGTTAAATTTTGTTTATAGGTTATGTGACTTTACATGAAATTAATAACACTTGATCCTTTTTTCCGTTTTGGATTTTTTATGAATTTAAAAAAAAAATTTAAATTTTTAGGCAAAAAAATATTTTTTTTTCTCCACAAATTTATTTTTACCGGCAAAACTGTTGATTATAAAGAAAAACGTTATATGAACGGATTAAAGAAATTGTAATTCTAAATTTTTCTAAATTTGTTTCATCAAAATCGGACAAGTGGTTCTCGAGTTATGTTAAACTACGTTTTTGCCAAAATGTTACAACTAAGCGAAAAAACATCAAGATAAGGAAAAAATTTAAAAGGTCATAACATGGTCATGACACATACGAACGCCAAACCCTTTGAGGGTTTTACTATACTGACCTAGTACCATCACCCTGACTTGGAATTTCTCACCCCCAGATTGGCTGTTGTACTGTGTAATTTGTTAAAAGGATTGTTTATTAATTCATTTTCCCTATTTTTATTACCTAGTAAAATATTTTTGGTGTAGTATTCACTTATAGGCAACTGCAAATAAAATAACGTCCTGGCAAATTCATTTTAATGGTTTTGATCGAATTCCAACCAATCTTTTTCCTGGGTGTGTAAATATTATAATTCTATTCATACGTTACTGATGAATTTGTACATTTGAATGAAATTGAGAAATTATGAAATTTTTAATGGACATAAACATTTTACTTCAAGTTTAGAAAATATTTTATGACTGATTTTTAATTATTTAATGATTGTTTATACACTAATAGAAAAAAGTGTGTAAAAATTTTAGTTAAAGCTACTAAAAATTATTTCAAAATGAAAAACTGCTAAATTATCAGAGTAGTTTTGCTAAATATAAATAAGATAGGAACAGCAAAAATAAAACTGTTTAATATATTTACAAAATTTGAGTTATAATTGAGCTAAATTTCAGTGATTAGAAAATAAAATTAAATTGTACTTAGTAGTAGACAAAAAAACATCACATAAAATTTAAAATTTTTAAAGTTCCTTTATCGTTTTTTGTTTTTAATGGAAA
This sequence comes from Leucophora obtusa, assembly GCA_949987735.1. NCBI lineage: Eukaryota > Metazoa > Arthropoda > Insecta > Diptera > Anthomyiidae > Leucophora > Leucophora obtusa. The sequence continues at coordinate 288,373,837 of OX465295.1, read as the reverse complement.
TACAAATCTAGCCTTCTGAAATCAACAGTTTAATATTTTTAGCAAATATTTCTGTTGATTTTATAAACTGCTATTTGCATTGAACAAAATTTAACAAAAATTTTTTTAGATACAACAGTTTGTTTTAGCAATTTTTAGTTTACTAATATTTTGCAAAATTTTCTGCAACATTTTCAATTGTATTTCAAAATGTTATTTCAAAAGTTATCAATTGTTTTTCTGATTTATCAATTGTATTTCAGAAATAACCAATTGAATTTCAGTTTACTCAATTGTATTGTAGAAGTTATAAATTGTTTTTCAGATTTACCAATTGTATTTCAGAAATAATCAATTTATTTCCAGTTTTATAATTGCTTTTCCGAAATTATCAATTCATTTTCATATTTATCAATTGTATATCAGAAACTACCAATTGTATTTCAGAAATTATAAATTGTATTTCAGAAACTGAAAATTGTATTTCAGAAATTTATTAATTGTTTTTCAGAAATTCGCAGTTGCATTTAGAAATTATCAAATGTATTTTACAAATAATCAATTGTATTTCTAAAACTGGCAACTGTATTTTAGAAATTGCTAATTGTATTTAAGAAATTATCAAATGTATTGTATTTCAATATTTTTTGAATCCGCTCACGTAGTTACCCCCATGATAAAAAAAAACTTAAAACATTACCCATATATGGAATAATATATGAATTCATATATGAAGATATATGGAATATATGAACCAATAATTGCAGTCTATTATCATATATGGATTCATACATTTGAGTGTATTTACCCATATATGCTTCCATACATAACATATATGTTCATATATGATCATACATTAAACCATATATGATCATACATGAAACCATATATGACAATATATGAACATATATGAACATTTTCACCTGGGTTACTAGAAATTTTCTAATTTGTATTGGTCGGCAAACTCACAAATACACACTTCACCATCAAGCACCATCAATCACTATACACTAGCGCCCCTATCGTTTTCTTTTAAAAACACAAATATTAAAAAAGTTACCGATAAATTATCTGATAACATTGTCAAAATCATTTATAAAAAAAATTGCTAAATATCAGGACGAAAAATTAGTTCAAGTACAGCAGAAATATGTTTTGTGGTAAAATTGGATAACTAACAACTTTAGCTAAACAACGGATTTAAACGAAATCAACAGGAAAAATTAGTTCAACTGAATTAGAACGCGTTTAACAGACTTTTGTACTAACTTTTTTTATGAGTGCACTGAATTAGAAAACATTATATTGGGAAACCCAACCGAATTAACATTTTCGGTAGATACAACCGAATTTATGTCTGAATTCCTACCGAATTATTTTTAATTTGTGTATTAAAAAATATTAACATGAATGAATTAAATTAAATAAATACATACATACAACACATCTCTATATTATATTTTATTATGAAAAATCTTCAGTTAAAATGGCCAGAATTTTTATTTTTAATCTGATATTCATCCTGAGCGTTTTTTTTTTTCATAATCTAAAATAAAAAAAAATTAGTAAGCAATTCAGTATGTAATTTCTTTAAAAAAACATTTAATTTACCATAAATTGTTGTAAAGAAATAAATCATTCAGTCATTATACAGCTTAAATGATGATTTTAATTTTAATATTTACAGTATTTGACTTTTTTTAAAAAGGCTTCCAAAATTTAGAATTATTTACAATATTTTTTTTATTACTGACGTTTGAAAATTTATATAACCAATGTATCGGTTACGATTTCCAAAATTGTTTAAATTTTTGTTCTTTTTATCAGTTGTGGTCACCAATACTGTTTCAACAATTTTATTTTGGGTGTTATAAGTGAAAATCGATGTATTTAGCGTGTTTTTATCACCTGGATTTAGAATTTTTCATACAAAAAATGGATTTATTAAATCCAAAAAAAAGCTGGATTTAATAAATCCACAATAAAAGCACAAATATATGAAACAGCCTATTAATTTAATGTCAGAAAAAAATACGAATAAAAATTAAAAGAGAAACAAAAAAATTGAAAAACTAACAAATAAAAGGTTTTTCTTAATTTTTTTTTTATGAAATATGTTTAGAAAAAAAACTACACCTAACCAAATACATATTTTTCATCTTGGACATGGAGAAATAGCTCAAATAGAAATGGCAATTTTTCACTCTACAGTAAGTAATTTAATTAAATCCAATTAGTGAATATTAAATATTGCAAAAGAATTTTTCAATTGTGTAAAAATATAAATTGAAGTGATAAAACTGAAAAGGCAGACTGTTTATCGCTGTTTTATGTAAAATATAATTATAAATTAAAAGTTAAAGTTAAAGTAGAATCCTTCATCATCGAATTCGGTATTAAAAATTAGGGTGAAAGAAGTGTCGGAAAGAAAATTTTTTTTAAAATAGGAAAAATCTAACCTCATCTGTTGAGCACTTTTAGAAATACTTTTTGGATTTATTAAATCCAAGTGATTAGAAAAAACGGCTATTATAAACATTGGTTAATGTGGCCAACATTCAATACAAAATTGCTAGTAAAGAACTAATAAAAACAAAAGATGTTGCAGTTTGATTATTACAGCCAAATTTTAATTTCAAAATCTGACTAATGGCAAAAACTGTACTACAAAGAATTTTTGAAATAATTGGCACTATCGAATAGATGTAAAACATTTTATTTTGGCCATAATTGGTTGGAAAGCCCGAATTTTGTTGAAAAAATAATATTTAATCAGTTGTATTTTCTAATTTTCTCTTATTAACGAAAACTTTTTATTAACACAATTGATATTATTAAATTACTCATAAAATTATATTATAGTGCACTCTAATAAAAATTCATGTAACCTAACCGGATTTATAGTAGCATCATTCCAAAGGGGACCGGTACTAAAGTTATAACTTTTTGAATTTTTTTGCAAATATCACATTTTACATGCCCTAGCCAAAACGGACATAAAAAAATATTAAGAATCGCAAACTTAGTTTTTCGCTGCTGTTAAAAAAGTTCCCGCACCAAAAGGGTTGAAATTTGGTCTATATTGTTTTAGTTTAATTAAAATATTTCTCCGAAGTTTTAAACAAATGAGATTAAAACGATTCGTATTAAAAGCTATTTACGGTAAAAATTACGAAACCTTTTTGGAGGGCCTTTGGATATATTTTTTGTCGTTTACAATAATTCTTGTTGTAATAATTCGTTATGTAAATTAAGCAAAACCCCGAGCAAAAAATTATTTTTAGAAATTGCGTTTGGTGCGGAAGGTTTTTTCGCCAAAATGACCAGCAAACACGATTTTTATTATTAATTTAGTATTGCCTATTACATGATGATAGGTAAAATTTTTGTTAAAAATGAGTCATAACCCTAACCGGTACAGTCATCGGAAAAAGGTCTCTGGATTTGGACAAAATTCGGTTTGTAGATTCTCATAACTATCACGAAATTTACTGTTTTTAAATTTTTGTAAAATTCATCTCATTTCGCTTTTTCGCTTTTTTTAGTAGACTTTTTTCAGTAAATTTGTGAAAAATACATGATGTTCAAATGATCACAACTATTGAACGCCTTATCCGATTGTTATAAAATTTTTACCGACTAATGATTGTATAATCTACAAAAATACATTTTTGAATGCAAAAAGGATAATACAATTTGAAAAATATCCTTAATTTGCAAATATCTCAAAAAACCTACCTTTAATTTTCTTTAAATTATTGAAGCATACACTAAAAAAAAAAGTTAGTATAAAAATTAGTAAAACGGTTTCCAATTTTATTATACTAGTATTATACTAATTTTTAGTATAAAGTTGTTTTTTAGTAAAATAATTTGGTATTCTCATTTTACAAATTACAGAATTTTTTACTAATTTGAGTTGCTAAATCTACAAATTTAATTTTACTAAATTTTGAAACCCGATTAGCTAAAATTAGCAAAAAAAATTACTAATCTTTTTTATTTTGAAAGTTTAAATTTTTTTTTTTTTGAAAATATACATAACCTGATAGAAATTTTTGTTGCAATATGATAAGACCAAGTTGTTTTTAAGCGTTTTTTTCCATTTATAATAAAAATAGATTTGTTCTCTATGTTTATATTTCCACGTTTTTTTTTGCTTTTTTCGAATATTTCTTTGCTATAAATACAATTAGTTTTTGCATTTTTTTCAATATGTATTTTTATCATCCATATTCGTCCACTCGGTGAAAAAAAAGAGTTATCATATTGATGAAACTGCTTCATAAATCGTTCATCGGCAATAAATATGACGAAGCGTTTCATAAAGCGGGTGATGTTTTTTATACGAAAATTGATGCCAAAACGTCTTTCAAATTAGTTCGTATTAACCGATAGTTCGTCTTAACCAAGTTTAGCTTAAAAGAATTTTACTGTAAATGGTACAATTGTTTTCTATTCTAAAGCTGCCTACACACGAAGGAACATTCGTCACAAAATGCCCTTCGTGTATAGCGACATATAGAAAATCAAGCATGCTGGACGGCTGTATGAATTTGATCATGTAGTGTCTAATTTGACAGCTTGTCAAACATGGCAGATTTGACAAACACGCTTTACAGTGTAATGGAAAAATTCATCAAACATTAGGGAATTTTACATTTTTAATTAGTTTTTTTGTAACAAAAAAGGGATAACGTTAATAAATGAACTAAAAAATGCAAAAACAGAAAAAAAAAAATTAAATTCGAAGAAAAAAAATTATTGACATAAGCGGCCTTTATACGATCAAGCATGCTGTCCAGCTTGTTTGACAAACAAATGTTTTTTGGAATACACGGACAAGCATGCTGTAAAACTTTACTTCAAAACCACAAAATCAACACAGCGGATGATAATGACGAAATTATTTTTATTAATTTTTTTCTTGGAATTTCATTTTTGAATTTGTGTTTTTGCATTTTTTAGTTTATTTATTAACGCTATCCCTTTCTTGTCACAAAATAACTTATTAAAAATGTAAAATTCTCCAATGCTTGATGATTTTTTTCAATAGACGGTAAAGCGTGTTTGTCAAACTTGCCGAAAAATCAAAAAATTTTGTTTTTTGTCCAACATGCTTGACAAACCGTCAAATTAGACATTACATGGTCAAATTCGTGTTATCAAAATTTTTTGATATTTTGTGTTTCCAAACTCAATTTTCCACCGTGTGTATCGATGTTACTGTTTTTGCTGTTTTAGTTCATTGAGAGCAGTCGTACTGGGGGGTGCTTTTGTAATTGCGCATTATGGCGACAATTACAAATAATGAAAACTGCATTAATTTTACAAATTAATATAAAAATTTATAGACAATTAAGAAAATAATTCTTAAATATAAATTGTAACAAAATATTGACCAGTTTTCCTTTAAACATATATAATACTTATAAAAAACTGCAAATTGCACGCGTGCTAACCCGGTGTATTTAAATGCAATAAATTATATAATTTGAAATGTCAAAACCATTGCAGAAAAACGTCAAAATGATATCAATTGCAAAGTGGTGGAGAACACTTGACCATTTCATGGATAAGAAATATCATAGATTTTTCTTCGAAAAATACCAAATTTTATGAAACATTAATTTTACCGACAAATAATAAAAAACTCAACACTTTTCCATTCTTTTTTTAAAAAATTGTTTGTTGTTTTTCTATTACAAAATTAAAATGAAAACTAAAAGTGACATTTGATCTCTGGCATCACTGCAAGAGCCGATTGCATGTCAGCGATATGATGTTTATATTAATTTTATTGTGCATAGACTAATAGCGTCAGAAAATTACAATTTTATTAAAATTTTTAAATTATTAAGAAAAACATTTAATTCTGTAATAAAATTAATAAGAAAGGGATAAAAATTTTCTATGACTAAAAAAAATAATGAAATGAACGATTGAACGAAAAGAACGAATAATGGTGAACGATGTCATATCGTTCAATGAACTGAACCGTTCAAATGAACTAGTTCGTTCATGAACACACAACTCTTAGCACGAGGTTTTTCTAACAAAAACATTCGGTAGTGTTTTAATAGTTAAAAAAACAAAGTGAATTAAAATAATAACTTGTAAAAATCAATAACAATGGTTCCTATTGGACCAGTACATGGTGGTCATCCTGGGGTACATGCTCCACAACCTGTGCCCACCGCATCCAGTGATCCTAATACTCTTCAAACATCATCTTCGACCTGAACAACATCCTCATCTTCAAATAAATCGTCTCTATCCGTAAAAACTAATTATACTTTAAAGTTTTCTTTGGCTGGTCATACCAAGGCAGTATCAACTGTTTTCACCCAATGGGGAATTGTTGTCGAGTTCATGTGAGTACCAGAAGTGGGAAAAGAAATAATTTCGAAATTTTATGAATTGACCTGCCTCTGCCGTTCATTTCAATCGTGATGGTTCGTTAATTGTCTCTTCTAGCTATGATGGCTTATGTCGTATTTGGGATATAATATAGTCAGCGGTCAGTGTTTGAAGACTAATAGATGATGACAACCCGCCTGTAAGTTTTGTAAAATTCTCCCCCAATTGCAAGTATATATTGGCGGCTACTTTGGATAATACTTTGAAATTATGGGACTATTGGAAAGGAAAATGTTTAAAAACCTACACTGGACATAAAAATGAAAAATATTGTATTTTTGCAAATTTTTTAGTAACTGGAGGAAAGGTTAGTTAAAGGCAAGAATTTTTTTATCTATACATTTGTTTTAAGTATTTGTAATATTTTTTAGTGGATTGTTTCCGGCAGTGAAGATAATATGGTTTACATCTGGAATCTACAATCGAAAGAGGTGGTCCAGAAATTACATGGTCACACCGACACTATTGTGTACTGCTTGTCATCCAACAGAGAATATTATTGCTTCGGCGGCTTTGGAAAATGACAAAACCATAAAATTATGGAAAATGACAAAACCATAGGATTATGGAAAAGCGATACATAATTTTACAATTACATATGGCTATCCCAATATTGGTACCATACGTGAATTGTTATTTAAAAAGGTTTTGCTCGTATCAATGGCAAAAAATCACCCATTATTTGTTTGGAAGATATTATTCATGAGATATTTACAGTGGGTACAAATGTTCAAGCTGTTAGTGAATTTATGTGTGCATTTTTAGTAAGTTTATTATCTTTATATTAATTTATATGTAGCAAAAATTAACTTCTATTTTGTTATCTACAGTTTTGTAGCCCACGTGAAGCTTGGAAGAATAAAGTGTCGGTATCCTTTAAGCGTGGAGGCGAATACGGCGATCGTGGTAATAGTATCAATTATTTAATAGCACGCATTTTTTAAATATATTTTTGTAAAATTTGACACTGTTACTTATAAACTAGAAAGTATTTTAGAGGCTTTGACATGTCTTTTTCATATTTATGTGGTTTTTCATTTTAAATATCCGATTGAATGTAAACATGTATGGCTCTTCAATCACATATTTTTGGAATCAATTTTCCTAAAGACAAGTTATCAACAGCAATCCTTAGCCTGACATCTAAAAAATATAAATGAAGAGAATAATTTATAAATTTTACTCCTATGTTAGTTAATTTGATAATTTCACATTTTAAGTCGTTTGAAACATGTTCTTTTTCGCTGTTTTCGAATCAATTTATTAATTAAAGGAAATAACATTTGCTTACTTTTGTTAACTTTGAAACTCTTAATTTCTAATTATAATCTTTACAGCTGAGTTTCATACTGAAGACTTTAACTTCACTATTAAACAAAAGAAAATGTCAAGAAATTTGTGTACAAAACAACAAAAAATTATGGATTGACTAAAAGTAAACTCAAAAACCTACACGGTGGTTTTCATACTGAAGGTATTTGAGTTAACCATTAGTTATTTAATTTGTTATTTCGTATATAATTTTTGACATTTTATCTTTCAATATCGTTAAGTTCAAGTTAAATTTAAATATAAAACCGAGCGTAATAGATAAATAATAAAATGTACCTACATTAATTTGGAATAAATTTTTTAATACTTTGATGGTGGGTCTCGTACTGTAAGTTTAACTTTAACTTAACTATAAACAAAAGAAAATTTCAAAAAAATGTACACAAAACAACAACAAATTTTTGGGTAACTATTAACTAAAGTTTAAGCCTGCAGTATGAGACCCACCGTTAAAAGTGAATACTTATAAAAATTTGCATTAAATGAATGTGTGACTTTTTTTTAAATACTTATATATATTAATACTCCAAAAATTAGTTTAAATGTGAATATCAATTTGATATTGATCTCAAAAGCCTATTATTTAGTACATAGATTTATAATAAATCTTTTTATCTTTTTATATACATACATTCAATGTTTCATTTATCTAAAAGTTATTTAAATTTTAAAACTTTACTTATAATTAAATCGTATTTAAAATTACATTTCATTTTATAACTAAAAAGAAATAAATGTTTGTTTAAAAAACTTTACTATTCGTAAGCATTTTTTATGGATTTTGTTTTAGATTTTTTGGAAATAAAATACAGTATGCATACTAATATTTAGTATAAGTACTATTTTATTTCCATTTTAAATTTACAGAAATTTTACTAATATATAGTAAAATTACTAATTTTTGCTTCTAAATGAATTTCACTAATATTTAGTAAGAAATTTGGCTAATTTTAGCAAATTGATTTCCATTATGAATATACTAAAATTATACTAAATTTTAGTAACTATTACAAATTTTTTCCACAACTTTGACTTTACTAATAATTACAGACACATTTTGCTAAAATTAGCTAATCGGTCTGCTGGCCTAATATTAGTTAATTTTTCTGTAATATTACAGTTTTTTCTGTAACTTTTACAGACTTTTTTATTTGAGTGTATAAATCAATATTTCAGCTACAGATTGTGAAAATTTCAAATTGGAACGCCAATGGGTTCGAAAGAAAAACGTTATTTTTTAACAAAGTTTTATGAATTTTCATAAAGAAACATAACACTTCATGACAAAATATTGACTTTTAAAAATTAATAGAGCTCTGACCATCAATTCTATATATGTATTTTGAATATGCTGATTACAATGGCGTACTTTATTTTTCGATCTATGTTACATATTTTCAGCGAAATGCCTTTAAAGTTTAGCGGTTTTCTATTTAGTTTTTTATATACAAAAATTTTCAAATTTAATCAATATAAATTTTTTGTGGTGAAATGTAGGCACAGGACCTGTATTCATATTTAGGCTTAAAATCTGATGCATAAAACTTGATATTAAAACCACTGTTCGCGTTTTATATGGATTTTTACGGTTTTTTAAGGTTTTAGCCATTGAATCGCTGAAAGCAAAATCGGCCTTAATAAATGATATGGCTTAGTAAAGAAGTAATTAAAAGGAAATATTTCAACAAAAACAAAATGTATTCATCTATAGCGGCTTATACGTTATATGGCAGCATAGCTTTCCAAGTTGTCCCCAAAGCCCAACTTTTAGTATAATATGGGGTGACCTCTAAAAACTGTTTTTGCAAAATTTCAAGCAAAACAGTTTCCCTTTGCAAAAGTTATCGCAATAAATACATTTTTTACTAAGTGTCTTTAGTACGATACTACCCTTAGTAGATTAACCTTAGTTAGTCACAAAAATTATAAATGCTTAGTGACAACATATTTTCAGTGTAAATACATTTTTAAAATAAACATTTTGGTTTTCTTTTTTATATTAAACATAATCTATTCAATTATAAATAATGAAAAAAAATGGAAAACAATCATGTTTCATGTAAGATCATAAATACTCGTAAGAGGGTTTTCATATATAATTATTTATGTTACAACATATGTATTTTCTCTTTTCCAGCAGCATGTGAAATGAAATTAGAAAATATGAAAATTCAAGCTTCTTAGTATGAAAATTCAAAATTCCAGGAGCCCGAAATTCTTTTACTTAATTCGGTTATTGCTGCTTTTGATTTGCATCAAAAGAGTTTTCTGTCAAACAATGTACAATATAAGATCTATTTTTTAGAGACGTCCATTTAAAAACCTTTGGTTCCAAAAACCTTTTTTCTTAAAATGGTACACCAATATTCCGAATTCCTGTTCTCATGAAAGAAAGGTTGGTAACAACTATTCCTACAGAAATTCAAATTGTGGTGACTTTCACCGAAATAAATTTTAGAGTCCGCGTTTTTTATATAAAAATATAATATTAATATAAAAAAAATTCGCTCTTCATCTGCGGTATTTTGTGAATCTTGACTTGTGTTTTTGGAAAAAAAAAGTGTACTCAGAAAAGACTTTGAAACATCAGGTATTTTCATATTAAAAATTCTCCAAACCCTAAAGTTTTTAACAGAAAAAGTCCTTTAAGCTGATTTTTTTTAAATGTTTTGAAATTGTATATTTATATTTTAACCCCTCAATTCATAGATGTTTTGTAAAATTATAGCAGGTTTACAAAACGTCATTTTCATACAAAATTTGTTCATTAAACGTCCTATAATTTTACAAAGCGTTTATGAATTTTGGGGGTAATATTTTAACTGTATTTTAATTAAAAAATATATAAATTAAAAACAACGTTTTTTTTTAATTGGAAATGGTGTAGGGCATTTGAAATTTTTATTGTAGCTAACAGAAAAAGTTAATTTTCGTAACCGAACGTTTAATGATGTCAACCGCTACTGCATTCAATTTAAAGATAGTTGTCGTAACCACCACAATTCGATTGTCAACAAATTCGGTTAGTACAACGAATCTGTTTTCTGGGTGCAGCCTCTTACTTTTCTATTATAAAACGTAGTCTTTTAGCAAGGGCATGTTGGTCGAGGAAACTCCCTACAAAGCACTCATGACCCCTACACACAGAGAATTTTGCTCGAAGAGTGTTAATGAAATTTTTCGTTAAACTACACACAGAAAATAAATTGGTTGGAGTTCTATCAGAACCAACGAAATTGTTTCGATATTCAGTAATTTTAATTGCAATTATTTAAAATTCATCATTAGAAAAGTTAAATTTATTTGTGAACAGAAAATATATACGATGAACCAAAACACTGTCACGTTATCCAAAATATTGGCTTTTCTATCCAAAATTGAAAAAATACTAACTCCTATATTACCTTCAATACCAACAACCACCAATTTATCGAAGATTTAGTCATTTGAATAAAATATCGGCAGCAAAAATCAAGTATCAGTTGTGTTTCAATAAAATCGATCACTCTATCCAAAGTATAAGTTTTTCCAATCAATTTAAAAAAAAATTTCAACTATAGTAGCTTTAAGCATTAATTTTCATTATTTTGGTAATTATAATAATATATTGAAACTAGGAATAGAAATTTTATTTATCGCAATAAAATTTTGGAATGTATCATATTTTTTCGTTTCATACATATTCATACACCCAGAAAACAGATTCAGTTCTGATAACCGCATTTGTAGCCAATCGCATGGTTCAGTTGTGGTCGCCGAATTTTCAACAGAAAACCAATTGTAGCAACAGAAAACCAATTGAGATTGGACTAATTTGACTGTGGCAACGGAATTTCAGTTGTATCAAGAATAATTCGGTAGCCGCAACCGACAAATCCATTTGATGCAACTGAACCATTCGATTGGCAACATATGGGGTTGTCAGAACCGAATCTGTTTTCTGGGTGTATTTAAATTCGATGATAGACAACAACTAAATTCGGTTGATGAAACCATATTGGAATGTGATTGCCAAATATTTTGGGTATTGCAACTGAAATTCAGTTGTATAAACCGAATTTTGTTGTGATAACCAATATTCAGTTGCACCAACCTATTTTAGTAGATGTAACAGAATTTCAGTTGGAAAATGGCATATTTTTTCTCTGTGTGTAAGTATCTGTGGCGCCGGGGGTGGAGACACAGCCTTATAGACTTAGAGATCTGAGTTCAAACCTCAACCAAGACATTATATTTTTTTTAATAATTTTTTTTATTGATTCAAATTAAAAGACACAATTGATTTTCTGTTGTTAATATAATTTTATTCAAAAACAAAATATTCAACCTAAAGAAATTTAAATTTGAAATTTTACAAAAAAATTATATTGAGTTTAGCCTAGAGGAAAAGTAATGGGCTGACAAACGGGAGGTTCTATCCCGGTTCGCGATATATTTTTTCTTTTTATTCAAATTAAAAGACACAATTGATTTAATGTTGTTGATATAATTTTATTTATAGACAAAATATTCAAAACTGAAGAAATTCAAATCTGAAATTTGATTAAAAAAATTTAAATAGAGCTTAGCTTAAAGGAAAAGCAATAAGCTGACACGATGAAGGTAGCCGGTTCAATCCCAGTTAGCGACATAAAAAATTTTAATTTTTAAATAAATTTTGTGGAACGTGTTATTCTATTTATAGAATTTATAATCCACAAACATTAAAGTAATCTATTAACACAACAAAAATTCAAAAATTGTAAATAAATTTCGGTAATTACAACGGTATTAAAAATAAATAAAAGTGATTGTACCTGGAACTACAAAAAATCTGTTGGCGAAAAATTCGGTTGGAACTACGAATCTTTTTTCTGTGTGTATGAAGTTTTCTTCACAAAGTAAATGAAAATTTTCTTAAAATTGATGAAAAAGCTTCATATATTTTATGAATCTATGTAGTTTAAAAAAAAATTTCCATTAAGTTAAATAAACTTTTAGGCCCGTTTACTGAATGTTCTGTTAGCTACTAACTGGGACTTTAACTGACACATTGGTTGTTGTTTCTCATATAAAATTTGGATTTAACTGTTGGCTAAATTTTAACTGGACATTCAGTAATCGGGCCTTAATAAATAAAATGTATTCTTAACTTACAAGTATTCTTAACTGCAGTTTCAAAAACATTTTAGATTTTAGTTATGACCAGGGAAGACAGAAAAAAGCAATATCCGGTATGTTTAAAGCAGTGCTGTTCAAAAGTAAAAATATAGTTGTGTTGGTGAGAAAATGAGAATTTCACTGTAAGAAATATTGTATGGGTTAATAGAATCTGTATGAATTTAGTTTTTTTATTAAAAATATGAAAATGTTTTGTGTAAAAAGTGAAGTACTATCGGAAAATATAAACAAATACTACACGGTTTTAAAGAAATAAAAATAAACAAAAATACAATTTTTGAAAGAAAAAAAAAAAAAAATAAATAACTTCTTACATTCTATGTAAAACAAAAGGTTTTAGATTTTTTTTAATCAATATCAATAATTTTATTGTATTTACATATTTATAAAATAACTTTAATCTGCATTAATAATCATAAAATATTTGTCGTACATTGTTTTTAATTTTTTTTTTCAGTACATTAAAAAAAAATCAACATACATCCGTTCTAGGGTTTGGGGTTCGGGAATTCCCGGGAAATCCCGGGAAAAGTTTGCCGGGAATATCCGGGAAAATAATATATTTTTACCGGGAAAACGGGAAATTTTAAAAATGTTAAATTTTTTAAATTGTTTTTGTTTGGTTTTTTTAATTTTAGTCATAAAAAACATTTTAAATACCAAAACAAAAATGTCATTGTTAAAATCTTTTAAAAGGGAATCAATTTATTTGACACAAAAAAAATCTTTGCCAAGTAATTAGGAGCATTTCAACTAATAAAGATTTTTCGCATAACTTATTCAAAATTTGAGTAGTAAAACCTAAAAACTTGGTAAAATGTTTAAAAGAAATATGAAAAAAAGTTTTGTTTCTTACAAATAATCGCCCTTACTATCTAAATTTTTCAAATGTATATTTTAGTTAAAGTCGACTTTAGTTAAAATATTTGGTGGCAGTATACCTTGACTTGGTTTATTTTTGGAGCATTCTGATTGGTTAATTTGTTTTCAACCAATCAAAATGTTTGAAAATATATACATATTTGTAAGGTTTTCATACACAAAATGAACAAAACCGTATGATTAAAAATAAAGTCGACTTTAAATTTAAAATTCTCCTTTATAAATATTAAGGGCCAATAATTTTATAAGTAAAGTTTTCATTAATAAATGTGATATTTTCAAGTAAGTTTACTTTATTTTAATACACCTGCTTTCAAACTAATATATTCTTTTATATTAAAGAATAAAATGTCAGAAGTATGGAAATACTTCACAAAAAACGACAATGCAGCGCAGTGCAATATTTGCCCTAAAAGACTAATGGTTAACGAAGGTATCTAAATCTGGTTATCCGACATCTAAATTTGGTTCACTTGAAGAAAACAACAACAAGAATAACGTTCCAGCTAAAATTAGAAAAGTACCCAAAGAAAAAAGTATAAAAAAGTATAAGCTTAATAGGCATTGAACGTTTTATGGTAGGGCAAACATTTTCTGAAATGGTATCCAAATTAGCCGCATTCGAAGAAATGTCAATCCGCACCATAACTAGATCTTCGTTTATTCGAGAAAGTTTTTATAATAAAAACCTGGCATTGCAAAAAAATGAAACCGTTGTAAAGTACATTATATTAAATTACTACAATCATGTAAAAGATATCATGATAAAAGTATTATCGAGCAATATTTCTAACAATAGGAGATTTACTATAATCTTAGATGAATGGATAAGAATATCACAAAAGAGATATTTGGACATATGTATGTATAAACGGAAATAAGTTATTTTATATTTTGTGGTTGGCATTGGCGGACTTAGGGCGCTCTGGACTGCGTTGTGCCCACCCCAGAATTATAAAAATTTTACCTATAATTCTTGCATCTATGATTTTTATGGCAAAAAGTATCACAATATTATTTTTTTTTAAATATATGTACTGGTTTCCTAGGAAGATAATTTGTTGGAATCAAAGGGTCTGTTTTATAGTCAGAACTTAGATCGATTTGTGTATTAAATATTTCTAAAATAAGAAATGTTATTTGAAAACTTCTTACTTACCCATGTAAAAAAAGTATTTTGTGGCTTACGTATTATACATGATTTTATCCGAAAAATGAGAACATCTTACTGTATCATATTATATCTAAATTGGTTTAATAAGATCTAAATTTATACAATTGGATAATTATTTGATACAATTATATATACTTTGATTGATTAAGATATAGTTTTATACAATTTGATCCGAATTTTGTCTCCGCTCAAATGTATCAAATTATATATAATGTAATACAAATGTATCCAATTAGATACACTTGTATATAAAAATATGTAATTATATGTGGCATATGTAGTGACATATAGATAGATATATAATTGGATATTATCATATATTGCACTATATAAAGTGTAATATGAAGGAAGATTTATTTATATATTTAATATACAACGTTATACAATGTAATATAATTTTGTATGAATACATATTTTGCAATATATTACCACAAGCAATTTTATAAAGTCATATAAATCTATATCAAAACTTTTTTACTTGGGTAAGGAATATTGAAGAAACAAATCGATCTTAGTTCTGATTATAGAACTGGCTCTAAGAGGTTTTGTTTAAGAAAAATTTTTAGAATCACAGAGTTATTCAATATGCAACTGAAGGCATTTGATTTGAAAATGGGAAAAGCATTTTTAATAGGAAAATATAGCATAATATTTTTTGGTGAGATAAATATCTTAGATATAATAGTTTTTTAAGGAATAATTAATAATAATATCTAGCAAGGGAGGTACTGCAAACTAAACACTACTATTTTGATGAAATTTCAATATGTTGTAGAAACAAAAATGTTAAGATGAACATCCCACGTTTTTTGATCACCTCGGTAATTTAAGTGGTCAAAATATGCGGTTAGAATGTGTTCGTCAGAGGTGGAGGAAAATATGAAACAGTTTAATCTTATATTTATTTTCTCTATCAAATATCCAAATTTCATACTATTCTGAGCGACTAACATTTCCTGCACGAGGTTTTCTTGAGAAAAATGGATGCATTTTACAGAATTTTCTATAAAAACATGGGGTTATAATGGGGGCTTTGCCCACCCCAGAAAAATGGTCTAGGTATGCCTATGGGGGTTGGTTTATATATCAGGAAGATGTAATGCTGATGAAATAAGAAGAATTGTAGAATTAAGACTAGAAGGGTTTTATTTGTCTTTGGAAAATAACATTGTGGATTCTCACTACACAGACTGAATTTGTACTGAAATAGTGTTTTTTTTAACAAAAATTATTTATCTTTCCTAATTTTATTCTATCGGGATATACATTAATTGCATCAAAGGAATTAAATATGCTAAAAATCCCAAACGTATTTAACAAATTGTGAAAAATAATCCGCTGCAGGCATGTCCCTATCCGGATTTCATTCTTGCCTAAGGAAATCGTCAGGGGACGACGTTTTTAGAATTTCTGGAAATATTTGTTAAGTTAAATTACAAACTCAATGAGAATTTTTTGTTCTCATTTAGGAGCGTTATTAAACATTTAAAAATATCAAAGAAAAAACAAAAACAACAACAGAAAATTTTCCACAATTTGCTTTGTCATCTTCCAATGTACTACTCTGTTGTTTTGACAGATCTAGCAATCTAGTGACATCCATTCATGTAGAAACAACAATAGAGAACAATGTTTTCTAAAGTGTCAGTAACCTTTAAATTTGCACAAGCACTTGCATATTAGTTTTCTAATTTTATTCTATCGGGATATACATTAATTGCATCAAAGGAATTAAATATGCTAAAAATCCCAAACGTATTTAACAAATTGTGAAAAATAATCCGCTGCAGGCATGTCCCTATCCGGATTTCATTCTTGCCTAAGGAAATCGTCAGGGCACGACGTTTTTAGAATTTCTGGAAATATTTGTTAAGTTAAATTACAAACTCAATGAAAATTTTTTGTTCTCGTCTAGGAGCGTTATTAAACATTTAAAAATATCAAAGAAAAAACAAAAACAACAACAGAAAATTTCCACAATTTGCTTTGCAATCTTCCAATGTACTACTCTGTTGTTTTGACAGATCTAGCAATGTAGTGACATCCATCGACGATTTCCTTAGGCAAGAATGAAATCCGGATAGGGACATGCCTGCAGCGGATTATTTTTCACAATTTGTTAAATACGTTTGGGATTTTTAGCATATTTAATTCCTTTGATGCAAAAATTATTTATATAGGTGGTTTTCTTTAACAATTTTGTTCAAAAATATTTCCTGGGATTTTTTTATTCCCGTTTGCCGGAAAATAAAAAAGTCCGGGAAATCCCAAACCCTAATCCGTACTCATGTTCATTCGTCGCTGCTTCAGTGACGACTAAAAGCAAGAGCGTAAAGGTATAGTTAGTTTGTACGTAACGTGCCGTGACGAATCAGCTGATTTGTTTTTGTTCTATGAAAAAGCATTTGAGTCGTTAGTTTGTCTGTAACGTAACGTGCCGTGCCGGATGAACCTGTTGAAAAAAGAATTTTTGTTCTCCGTTAGGTGACACCAAGTTGACAGCTAAGATTTTGAGATCTGCGACGAATGGCTTAAACCAACTAAGCCGAGGCGCAGTCAAATTTTTGTCACCACCGCCGAAGAAAAATTTTTTTACACGATAAAACTCTAAAAATAATAATTTTTTTCTAAATTTTATTATTTTTTATCGTTTGTATGTGTCAACTTAAAGTAGGCTAGCCGATCAGCTTTTGGCTCACAGCCAGCTTTAATCCGCCGCTGCAATTTTTTATTTAGCCTTCGGCTCAGATCTCTCTAAGAAAAACAATATTAAACAGATGATACGTTGTTACGGAAAAGACTAACTACACAAAAGAGCCCTTCGCCACGGCACGTTACAGAAACGTCATGGAACGCAAAGACTAATGGAGCCTTAAGAATACATGGAAATTGAGCAGGACAATTGTCCAATGAAATAATGAACAGCACTGGTTTAAAGGAAAAAAATATTGTAAAAAAGCAAGAAAAAAGCAACAGTAAAAAAAATTTGGAAAAAAAAGTTTTTTTTTTGAAAAAAAATTCAAAGTTAAGAGAAAAAATATTTTTTTGTGAACCAAAAATTCTTAAAAAAAGCAATTCAAAGCTCAAAAATCTTAAGAAAAAGCTATTTTAAAGCTAAAAAATGGAAAATCCAAAAAATGCAAAAAGAAGCAAATATTGAGTAAAACAAACAATAAAGAGCATAAAAAGCAAAAACAACAATTTAGTCTTCTCTGGTTATGCCAATAAAACTGGCCCTAAATATTAGGCTTTTTTTAATCATTGGATTTAATATATTTTATTGAAGAATTCACATTTTGTTTTTAAATTTTCAAAATTTTGAATTTTTATGAAAATCTAACACTTATTCGCGAATATAATGTGAAAGAAAAAATTTAAATTTTGCGAAAAATAAATTTCTGGTATTAAATTAAGCTAAATCCGAATCGCACTAGGAGAACATTGATTTACCAAGAGATCAACTATACATACCCCTTATTCATCTTGCGAAAAATATAATTTAAATAACATACAGTTACTGCCTGTTTTTATAAAAAGAATCAGAGGAATTCGCTAAAACATTTGTGTGAAAAAACATACTTAAAAAGATTTATCTTTAAAAATTTTTAGCCGCATTTGTTTTACATAGAAATCATAATAAACTTGTGCAAAATTTTGAAAGAAAAATGTTTTTAAATTAAGGTTTTTCACACATATTTGTTAACGAATTCGTCTGATTCTTTTTATAAAAACACCCAGCCAAATCTAAATTTCACGGTTCGTTGTAATTCCAAAATCTGTGTGTATCAGACACAGAGTTGAATAGACCCAGCTGAGATACCTTAAGATTTAAGGTTCAAAGCAAAAAAGACTAATAAAAAAAAGGATAAAAATAGCATTGTTAGATTTCGTTGATGTTAGTCTAAGTTGAGTTGTTAACATAATACATGGGACTAATTAATTAGGTGGGCTAATTAATTGATGATTTCATTACCATTGATTGATATCAATTGTAATGAAATTATTTTCATTACCATTTTTTAATTAATGGTAAAGATTCTAAAATTTAATTTCATTGATTAATGACAATGATTTTGAATTTCATTACCATTGATAATGAATAAATTAAAACGAGTAAAAAGGTTAAAGTCGGGCATGCCGACTATACAATACCCTACACCAGTCTGGTGTATTATTTGGATCCGAAATTCGAATGGGTTAAAATGGGGCTTATGTCAAAATTTTCTATAATGTGAGTCAGCGCACCAAATTTCATTAAAATATCGTAATATTTGCGACCTGCAGTTTGTAACCAAGCCAATTTTGGGGGGACCCTTATATGGGCACTAGTTCTAAACATGGACCGATGTTCACCAAAATCAATAGGCTTCGTCCTTGGGCCAACATAGGTCTATGTACCAAATTTCATCAAAATAGCTTATTATTTGCGACCTGCAGCGTATAAACAATATAATTTTGGGGGGACCCTTATATGGGCACTAGTTCTAAACATGGACCGATGTTCACCAAAATCAATAGGCTGCGTTATTGGGCCAATATAGGTCTGTGTATCAAATTTCATCAAAATATCTTAATATTTGCGACCTGCAGCGTATAAACATTATAATTTTGGTAGGACCCTTATATGGGCACTAGGTCTAAACATGGACCGATGTTTACCAAAATCAATAGGCTGCGTTATTGGCCCAATGTAGGTCCGTGTACCAAATTTCATCAAAATATCTTAATATTTACGACCTGCAGCGTATAAACAGTATAATTTTGATAGGACCCTTATATGGGCACTAGGTCTAAACATGGACCGATGTTCACCAAAATCAATAAGCTGCATTATTGGCCCAATATAGGTCTGTGTACCAAATTTCATCAAAATATCTTAATATTTGCGACCTGCAGCATATAAACAGTATAATTTTGATAGGACCCTTATATGGGCACTAGGTCTAAACATGGACCGATGTTCACCAAAATCAATAGGCTGTGTTATTGGGCCAATATAGGTCTGTGTACCAAATTTCGTCAAAATATCTTAATATTTACGATCTGCAGCGTATAAACAGTATAATTTTGGTAGGACCCTTATATGGGCACTAGGTCTAAACATGGACCGATGTTCACCAAAATCAATAGGCTGCATTATTGGGCCAATATAGGTCTGTGTACCAAATTTCATCAAAATATCTTAATATTTACGACCTGCAGCATATAAAGAGTATAATTTTGGTAGGACCCTTATATGGGCACTAGGTCTAAACATGGACTGATGTTCAAAAAAATCAAACTTGTTCGTCCTTGGGCCAACATAGGTCTGCGTACCAAATTTCATCAAAATATCTTAATAGGTGCGACCTGTAGAGTGCGCACAAGATTGCATGGACAGACAGACAGACAGACGGACGGACGGACGGACGGACGGACAGACGGACATCGTTAAATCGAAATAAAAAAAAAATCTGAACCGATCGGTATACTATAAGGTGGGTCTACGACCAATATTTTTTGGTGTTACAAACATCAGCACAAACTTATAATACCCTGACCACATAGTGGTGTAGGGTATAAAAAATAATTGCCATTGACAGAAAAACGTAAAAATGGAGTAAAATTCGCGGTGCAAGCTAGGAAGAAATTATGTGAAGTTTATACTGCCTTTCTGAACTTATGCTGAGGATGGTTTCCTCGCTTTCGTTCTGGAAATTTTAATGTGCAAGATGCACCACATACTGGTCGTCCAATCACTACTGATGACGACAAAATAAAGGCATTAATCGAAACTAACCGGTGTATGACAACTCGAGAGATAGCAGAGAAGCTCGACATATCGAATTCAACAGTTTACTTGCACTTACAGCAGCTTGTTTACGTAAACAAACTGGATGTTTGGGTTCCTCACGATTAAAACGAAATCCACGTCACCAAACGCATTAACATATGCGACTCTTTGCTAAATCGTAACCAAAACGACCCATTTCTAAAAAGAATTATAACGGGTGATGAAAAATGGATAGTTTACGATAACGTAGTCCAAAAACGATCATGGACCAATCAAAATGAGCCCCCACAATCGACATCCAAAGCCAATATTCACAAAAAGAAGATTATGCTTACTGTGTGGTGGGATTGCAAGGGTATAGTCTACCTTGACCTGCTTCCAAGAAACCAAACTATTGATTCGAATGTCTACTGTCGTCAACTATCGAAATTGAACTAAGTAATCAAGAACGCCAGATCCCACACCTCTTTGATAACCCGTCAAAAATTAACAGAGCTCAATTGGGAACTGATGCCACATCCACCATATAGCCCTGACCATATAGCACCATCAGACTACCATTTGTTTTGCTCCCTTCAAAACCACTTGAATGGTAAAACTTCCAATTCCGATCAGGCTGTTAAAAATGAGTTGGATCAGTTTTTGCATTATGTTTTAGTTTATGCATTTTTAACAAAAGTAATGACAAAAAATCATTACACAGTTGAAGTCATGCTGGCATATATATACGAAAAAGTTTGTAAAATGTATTCATTTTTGTTAAAAGCGTTACTTTAGTTAATGTTTAGCTTCACTACTTATATAAGCTATTTAAGTTAAAAAACCGTACGAGTTACTGGTTACGGAGTTTACATTTGGCCTATAAAATTGGTCACAAATTTTATGTACTAACCAAAAATTGGTCGGGTTGTTATAAATTTTTTAAAACAGGTGATAGTGCGTTGATACATATCGAAATATAGAAGCCATGCATTAGAAATTAGTTTGATATCACATTTTTTGATGTCACCCAAATAATATATAAAAGAATAACGTGACTGACTGACTGACTCACAGACTCAACATCGCCCAGCCCAAACCGCTGAAGCTAGAATGTTGAAATTTGGTATGTGGGTTTAGAAATCCCCTAAGATGGAACTTTTTCAAATTCCTACCGGAACGGACAAAAAGGCAAAAGTTTCCCCCTTGACGGCCTGCCAAAATCCCTTTGTCTAGAAAGCTCAAATATAAAATATGTGTTCCTTGCAGTATGGGCTAACTTATCTGTAAAGTACTTTTTGGAATTTTGTACAGAGACGTTGTAAAACTGGAGTGTGAATGTTTCTCTTCTGTGGCGGACAGCCACTAAGACGGAATTTTTGTAAATTCCTACAGGGAGGGGCGAAAAAGGGACAAATATCCCCCTAGACGGTCTGCCCAAAATATTTTCTAAACTTTAAGAATAAAAGTAATATGCATATATATTGACAGAATAATTTTGTCGCTACTTTTATATTGCACTCAGATAAAAAAAGTTAGTAAAAAAATTTGTAAATACACTCAAAAAAAAAATCAGTAAAGTCAGCAAAAAATGATGCTGTGTCAGCAAATTTTAAGTCAGGAGCGTGCTTGCAAAACAGTTGGTAATTTCAGCAAAAGGTGTTTGCTGAAAATCAGCGAGCTGATTTTTCCAAAAAAATAGTAATCTCAGCAAAAGTTTTGCTAGCAGTTAGTCGATTGCAAATGAAAAGAATCCTTGCTAAAATCACTATACTTTTTGCTGAATATTAGTAGACTGAAAAAAACTCAAAAAAATTTAAGAGAAATTTTACTTTAGTTTTTTTTTGTAATAATTTTTGCTATTTTCTTATTACAAATTACTGATTTTTATACCCTACACCACCATGTGGTCAGGGTATTATAAGTTTGTGCTGATGTTTGTAACACCAAAAAATATTGGTCCTAGACCCACCTTATAGTATACCCAGGGACAAAGCCTATTGACTTTGGTGAACATCGGTCCATGTTTAGACCTAGTGCCCATATAAGGGTCCTATCAAAATTGGCTTGGTTACAAACTGCAGGTCGCAAATATTAAGATATTTTAATGAAATTTGGTGCGCTGACTCACATTATAGAAAATTTTGACGCAAGCCCCATATTAACCCATTCGAAATTCGGATCCAAACATTAGTTGGCTTTTACCCAGACTGGTGTAGGGTATTGTATAGTCGGCATGCCCGACTTTAACCTTTTTACTCGTTATTTATACTAATTTGTTATACTAAAATTATTGATATTTAGTAAATTTTTTAACTGATTTTAGCAAATCGATTTTGAATTGCAGTTTACAACAATTTTGCTAAAATTTATTAGCGGCTACTAATGTCTTCTGCTAATTTTGTTGTACTGCAGATCAGCAGACATGTGTTCCTAAAATTAGCAAAAAAATAACCCTGTGCTCAAAACAGTTAAATTTCGCTTAACAATAGCATTTACAGACTTTTTTGGTTGAGTGTGGTTAAAAGTAAATTTTTGGTGAAAATCTGATTTTCCTCGAAATCCGCTGCAATCAATCCGCTGCCCCCGCCAAATGAAAAGGAGTAGGTTTGTAATATTTGTTAGTTTTAATTAGGAAGGTACATATACTTAACAAATCCATTTAGTGTAATATTTAATTTTTTCAATTTTGTTTAAAAAAATTTTCACAAATTTCAAATTGAAGTTTTGAGAACTACGTTAAAATATACGGGCCTTATTTGGCATTGAATTTTAATGGGTTAACGATATCCTAAATGAAAGAAATTTTTAATATGCCTATTAATGAATTCAGAGAACATATGTAGAACTGGTATTCTCATAAATAATTTTTTAATCGTTTAAATTGTAGCCTCAAAACTAGTTATTTATTGGTAGCCAGCTGAACATTAGTAGCCTGGGAGTTTTGCTATAGTTTGGCTATTTTCCAGCCTACCATCAGCTCTGATATATTATGTAAAAGCTAATTTAATGTTGTTTCCGATTTGTTTATTAAAATTTACAATAAGATTAGAAAAAGGAATATTTCTAGGGGATGCGATGATCGACAAAATAATGACCACTCTGGTCTCCACACACATACAAAATAAATTTGTTGGAAATCCATTACCGCGGCCATTGTTTTACCTCTGCAACAACATTTTAATTATAATTACAGAAAAACAGTTGTATTAGAAAAATATTGGTTTTATTAACCAAACATTTTAAACTTTACTATTAATAGGTCCCAACAGCTACAAAAATCTGTCCCCCCAACCAATTTGAAGAAATATAAAAATTTATAATTTTATTTGGTAGTGGTAACTATCAGCAATGCTGAAAATTTAATATTTTCCCTCATAAATTAGCAATATGCATTATTTGTCAGTTGCACCAACCAAAGTTTTAAAATGTTCTCTATTAGTACCTTACTAATTGTTTTCTACTAACTGATGGTTGCATGTTCTGAATTGAAAAAAGCTCAATCAGTTGTGTTATAGATTTTTGGTTGCGATACCCAAATTAAAACCACAAAAAATCCATTCTAAAACTTTTGGTCATCATAACCAAAAATAAACAATCACAATCGAAAGATATTTGCATTTGTTTCAGTTGTCAAAAAATTCAAAATATAAATCCAAATTAATAACAAAAATTAAAGAAAAACAATTTAAAACTCTTTTTTTTATTATAATGGTACAAATTTGAAATTTTTGGCATTGTTTGAAATTTGGGCAATGCAGTAAACTAAAGGTATGTAAAAATCTTTCCTTTGTACATTCTAAATTTACTTATTTTAAATGTTTATAATTTTAGGACTTAAAAGTTGATGTAAAGCTAGTGTGCAAAATACCCTTCTTTGTGAAGTTCCTTGCAAAAAATAAAAGTTTACTAATAAAAGTTTATTACCAGATAAAGTTTACTAATAAAAATTCTACCAATATGAGGTAATTGTTTATATTTTAAAAAGTATTTATACGGTATACTCCTCAGCAAATAAATAAATATCTCACACTCTTAATTTTTCTTTATATTCTATTTTTTTTTTCTTCTTTTTTTGCCGTTCTATATAAAGTCTAACTCTTTCTTTATATTTTCTACTTATGAATTAATAATAAAAAATTAAAAAAAAAAATGGAAACAGTGTTTTATTTAATTCGGTTGGGGTTTCTAAAAATATTCGGTTGGATCTACTGAATACTAAATTCGTTCAGGTAGTACAAAAGTGATTCGGTTGTATCAACTGTTTTACAATCACTGTGCAGAAAATTATTACCAAATATGTGGTTATGTAACTACACACTTGGTAATGGTAACTAGTTACTTTTGTTATTACATTTCTTATTACCTTTATATGGCGATGTCGCGAAAAATAATGAGTTATGGTTACACACCAGCATACGAAAAATCAAAAAATATATCGTTACTTATGTGCTTACCAGTACTGACAAAAATAATGGGTCTAAAGATCTAAAAATGAAAAAAAAAATAAATTATATAAAAAAATATTTTTTATTGCATTTTTTTTTTAAATAAAATTTCCTGGTGCGGGAATTGAACCTGGGTCTGCAGATTGCCAGTCAATAGCTCTACCATCTGAGCTATATCGACATGTAATATTTAATAGATAAAAACATAATTGACCTGCTGCACACAAGTAAGCTTACTCGCCAACATACAAAAAATCAAAAAATATGTGGTTACATATATCCTTACCAGTGTTTAAAAAATATTGAGTCTAAAAATAGATTTCAAAAAATTTTTTTAAAAATCTAGAAAATTATTTTCTATTTAAAATAATGATAAAAATAAGTCATTATCAGTAACTCATTACTATATGTTTTAAAATAATGCAGAAGGTAAGTGGATGTCATTACTGGTAGTCCAAAAAATAATGATATGTCATTACCGTTTCTACACTGGGATGTACTATCACAGTAGACATAACTGCAGATTTCGATAACTGCAGCCGAATAATGTGATAGTACATGGGACTACCAAATTTCGGTTGGCAACAAATTCGGTTGTCACAACGAATCTGTTCTCTGTGTGCACCTTTATTAACCAAAAAATTTTGATTCTTAAAAGAAGTTCTCTACTTGACACTAGAATTATAGGGTGGACCTAATATACATATAGGGATGCCTAATATATTTTTAAAATTTTACCCCTCAAGTATGTTCTTTTTGGTGAAAAAATTTCCTTCCAATTTTCTTAGATTTTTAAAAAAATATTAGGAGGTCGTTCCGGCCTTTTTTTTAATTATATTTTTTTACGTTACCCCTTATTTATGTGCCTTTTGGATAAGAAATATAATAGTTTTGTCAACTTTCTTAGATTTTTAAAAAAATATTTAGAAATCTCGGCATGGCATTTTTTGCAAATATTTTTTTTTCATTTAATAATATTTTTGAAATGTTAATATAGTAAAGTTTTTAAATATTTAGTTCTAATTTGCTTATAATTTAAAAAAATTATTTATAAATCTCGCAATCGCTTTTAATCTCTATATATAAAAGAATAATGTGACTGAATGACTGACTGACTGACCGACTCAACATCGCCCAGCCCAAACCGCTGAAGCTAGGAAGTTGAAATTTGGTATGTAGGTTCCTCTTTCGGCGTAGACGTCCGCTAAGACGGGATTTTTGGAAATTCCTACCGGAACGGGCAAAATGGGGAAAAGTCTCCCCCTTGGCGGCCTGCCAAAACCCCTTTGGCTAGAAAGCTGAAATTTAAGATATGTGTTCCTTGGAGTATGGGCTAACTTTTCTGGAAAGTACTTTCTGGAATTTTGGACTTAGACGTTGTAAAAATGGGGGTTAAAAAGGGGAAAAAGGCCCCCCTCGACGGCCTGCCCAAACCGCTGGAGGTAGGACGTTGGAATTTGGTATAAAGGTTCCTCCACTATCGTAGACATCCACCAAGACGGGAGTTTTGGAAATTTTTACAGGGACGGGCAAAAAGGGGAAAAAGTCTCCCCCTTGACGGCCTGCTCAAACTGCTGGAGCTATGAAGTTGAAATTTGGTATGTAGGTTCCTCGACCTGTGTAGACATCCGCTGAGACGGCATTTTTGGAAATTCTTATCGGGAGGGGCAAAAAGGGGACAAAAAAAGTACCGTTTTCCAAAAAAGTAGCTTTTTCCAAAAAAGTACCTTTTCCCAAAAAAAGTACCTTTTTCCCAAAAAAGTACCTTTTTCCAAAAAAAGTACCTTTTTCCAAAAAAAGTACATTTTTCCAAAAAAAAGTACCTTTTTCCAAAAAAAGTACCTTTTTCCAAAAAAAGTACCTTTTTCCAAAAAAAAGTACCTTTTTCGAAAAAAAAGTACCTTTTTCCAAAAAAAGTACCTTTTTCCAAAAAAAAAGTACCTTTTTCCAAAAAAAAAGTACCTTTTTCCAAAAAAAGTACCTTTTTCCAAAAAAAGTACCTTTTTCCAAAAAAAGTACCTTCTTCCAAAAAAAGTACCTTTTTCCAAAAAAGTACCTTTTTCCAAAAAAAGTACCTTTTTCCAAAAAAAGTACCTTTTTCCAAAAAAAGTACCTTTTTTCAAAAAAAGGACCTTTTTCCAAAAAAAGTACGTTTTTCCAAGAAAAAGTACCTTTTTCCAAAAAACGTACCTTTTTCCAAAAAAAGTACCTTTTTCAAAAAAAGTACCTTTTTCCAAAAAGTGTACCTTTTTCTAAAAAAATGTACCTTTTCCAAAAAAAAAGTACCTTTTCCGAAAAAAGTAACTTTTCCCAAAAAACATACATTTTTCCAAAAAAATACCTTTTTCAAAAAAAGTACCTTTTTCAAAAAAAGTACCTTTTTCAAAAAAAGTACCTTTTCCAAAAAAAAGTACCTTTTCCCAAAAAAAGTACCTTTTTCTAAAAAAATGTTCCTTTTCCCAAAAAACATAAATTTTTCCAGTAAAAAATACCTTTTTCAAAAAAAGTACCTTTTCCAAAAAAAAATTCCTTTTCCCAAAAAAAGTACCTTTTTCTAAAAAAATGTTCTTTTTCCAAAAGAAGTACCTTTTCCAAAAAAAGTACCTTTTTCCAAAATACATACAATTTTCCAAAAAAAAATACCTTTTTAAAAAAAAATACCTTTTAAAAAAAATACCTTTTCTAAAAAAAGTACAAATAAAGTACTTTGTAAAAAAAAAATATCTTTTTCCAAAAAATTTCGTTTTTCCAAAAAGTACCATTTAAAATAATATATGTATAATTTCAAAAAAACTACTTTTTATCCTCCCCCCACGGATATCTCCACTAAAACAAGGTTTCTTGATATTCGGCATAGACGTGCGCTAAGACGGGATTTTTGGAAATTCCTACCGGAACGGGCAAAAAGGGGAAAAGTCTCCCAATAAACAGTCTCACAAATTGGAAAAGTGCCTGCCCAAACCCCTGGAGGTAAGAAGTTGAAATTTGGTATAAAGGTTCCTCCACTGTAGTAGACATCGACTAATTCCCTATAGGATATCCCAAAAGCAAATTCGGAATGTGAGTTCTTCTTTCTGTGTAGGCGTCCGCTTAGGCGGAATTTTTGAAATTCCTATCGGGAGGGGAAATAAGGGGAAAAGTCTTCTCCTTGACGTCCTGCCCAATCCCTTTTGGCCAACCTAAAATTTTAAATATGTATTCCTTGGAGTAGGACTAACTCCCCGGTAACGTAATTTTTCTATTTTGGAACAGGAACATACACTCAAAAAAAAAAGTCAGCAAAAAATGTTGCTGTGTCAGCAAATTTTTAGTCAGGAGCGTGCTTGCAAAAAAGTTGGTAATTTCAGCAAAAGGTTTGCTGAAAATCAGCGAGCTGATTTTTACCAAAAAAATAGTAATCTTCAGCAAAAGTTTTGCTAACTCTTAGTCGACTGCAAATGAAAAAAAATCCTTGCTAAAATCACTAAACTTTTTGCTGAATATTAGTAGACTGAAAAAAACTCAAAAAATTGGTAGCGAAATTTTACTTTAGTTAATTTATTTGCTGAAATTTTAAATGTAGAATATGTGTAGAGTTGTTTTTCTTTTTTTGTCATTTCCGTTTCCAGACAAGCTGCGACATCTACATCTTGTCTATCTGGTTGTCGTCCACGCTATGACTGCGGTTATCAGCACAATTTTTGTAGCAAAATAAATTAGTAAAACATTAGTTCAAAATTAGTTTAGTGCTAAAAGAATATAACAAAAATTTTTGTTGAAAACGGAATTTCAGCAAAAAAATTGCTGAAAACTAGTACACTTGATATACAAGACGTTTTATTAATTTTTCTACTAACTTATTTTTTTGAGTGTAGTAAAAATGGTGGTTGAAAAGGAAAAATGTCCCTACTAACGGCCTGCCCAAACCGCTAAGGCAATGCAGTTGAAATTTGGTATGAATGTTCCTCATCCATCGCAGATAGCCGCGAAGATGGAATTTTTGTAAATTCCTAAAGGGAGGGGCAAAAAGAAGAAAAGCCTCACCTTGGGGGCCGGTAAAAACCCCTTCGGCTAGAAACCTGAAGATTAAAATGTGGGTCCCTGGAGTAAGGGCTAACTTATTAGAAAGACACTTTTTTGAATTTTGGACAGGGTCGTTATAAAATGGGGGCTCAAAAAGGGAAAGTGGCCCCTTAACGACCTGTCCAAACTGCTGGAACTAGGAAGCTGAAATTCGGTACTTAGGTTCCTCTTCCAGCCTAATTCCAACCGGGAGGGACAAAAAAAGAAAAAGTGTCCCCCTTGACAGCCTGCTCAAACTGCTGCAACTAGGAAGCTGAAATTCCCTGTCGATGGATTTTCGGAAATTCCTATCGAGAGGGGCACAAATAGTAAAAGTTTGCTAGAAACCTGAAATGTAAAACATATGTTACTTGGAGTATGGGCTCACTTACCGGAAAGGTGCTTTTTGGACAGGGACATTGCAAAAATGGGGATTAATGAAGCGAAAAGTGCCGCTTAAAGTCCTGCCCAAACCGCTGGAGGTAGGAAGTTGAAATTTGGTATTAAAGTTCTTCCTCTATTGTAGAGATTTTTGGAAATTTCCACAGGTAGGGTCAAAAACAGGAAAAGTCTCCCCCTTAACGGCCTGGCAAAACTGCTGGATCTAGGGAGCTTAAATTCGGTATTTGGGTTCCTTCTCCAACGTAGACGTCCCCTAAGACGGTATTTTTGGAAATTCATACCGGGAGGGGTAAAAAGGGAAAAAACTTCCCCCTTGATAGCCTGGCCAAACTGCTGGATATAGAGACCTAAAATTATTAACGCAGACGTCCTCTAAGACGGAATTTTTGTAAATTCCTACCGGGAGGGGTAAAAACGGAATAATTCTCCCCCTTGATGGCCTAACCGAACCCTTCGGCTAGAAACCTGTAATATATAATATGTTTTCCTTGGAGTATGGGCTAATTTATCGACAAGGCATCTCTAGGACTTTGGACAGGAACGTGGTAAAAATGGTGGTTCAAAAGGGGAAAATTGCCCCCCTCTTAACGTCTGCGTCTTTAGCTAGAAACCTAAAACTTAAAGAACAAGTGTATATGGAACACTAAAATTAAGAAACTAAATAGGAAACGAGTGGAATTGAAACACTACACAAGTGGAATGAAATGGATATAAACGTTGAACGAGTGGAATTGAAATTATAGACAATGCAAATGGATTGGAAGAGGGAATTACCTGTTCAAACACTATCCACGGAATATGAAACTTATGTAGCATTGAAACATACTCTCAAAAAAGTTAAACAAATTTTCTGAAAGAGAAAAAACCTTAGAAAAGGAATCGAACTTATATATTCCGATATTTAAACTTCATGTAACGAAGCACCGGTGGAAGAAACCGACGCAGTAAATTTTCCAACTGAATTTGTGAATTTACTTGAATTGCCAGGTCTACCTTTACATAAACTGGAATTAAAAAAAAACTTTAAGGCACGCTAACAACCCTGCTTTACGTTATTTATTTTCATTCAAAACACAAATGAACAAAACTACTTACGGGTCTATCTACCTAAGTTCGCACTTTACCAAATTATCTTAACATACACACGTATATTGCAATTTATTATGGATTCATTACTAACAATCCACTTTCATGAGAAAAAGTGATAAAATATTTATTTATTTATTTTAAACCCATTGTTGTGCAGAATTATTTATTTGTGGTGACTGGGTGAAGGCTTTTACTATATAAAATCTGTACTTTAAATAAAAAGCGAATTTAAAAAAAATTGTCAGGGGGGCGCAGCCCCCCCTCCCCTAAACTTTAAGGCACGCTAACAACGTAGCGGGCTGCTCCCGCTAGTTTATATATATAAATTTTTTTTATATTTTAACTAAGATTTATTTAACTGCGATCGCGCCACTTCTGAATAATTTTTTATAAATCCAAGAAAACTAAAATATTTAGAAGCTTAATGATATTCACATTTCGAAAATATTATTAACCCTTATTCTCCTAGCGTTGTCACACGATGATACAACTTCAAGAATCTATTTGATATAACAGCGCAGTAAAATGTATAAGATAGTTTGGCTTTAACCATAAATAAAGAAATATTACATTATAATTACCAGGTTGCCACACATTTATTTCAAAATCTTAATGTTGGATTTTTTAAAAAGCTTAGAAAAAACAAAAATTTAAAAAAAGGAACCCAAAAATTGTGTATCGATTTTTTTTGAAAAAAAATCTTGAGAATTTAAGTAGATCTTAATTTGGAAAACAAATAAAAATTATAATTTCGTATAATGTTAGCTATATTTGTTAGCACGATTCGATTTTAGTTGCAAACATCTCCTCTAGAGGGCATGGTTCGATATTAAAAAATGTACAAAAATATTGTTTGGGTACAGATCTTTGGCCATAACAATTGTCGTTGGAAAATTCTAACGATTTCTTAAATCAGAAGAATATGGGTTTAGTAAAAAAGAATTTTTTGAAAAACAGACACGACCTCCAAATAATTTTTTAAAAATCTTACAAAATTGTCACAATTTATTTTTAATCAAAAGGAATGTAATTGATGGAAAACAAAAAGAAAATATTGTAAGAATTTAAAAGCGCTCTGTGGAGACCTGTAAATAATTTTTTAAATATCCAAAAAAAATTGCCAAAAATTTTTTGTTAAAAAACAAAAGCATATTTCTATTGTAATAGCATATTTCTTTACTTTTTCTGTGCGCCCCTAATATACATACAACATATGTCCGAAATTTGTCGGTTATAATTCTTTTATAATTGTGCTTGTAAAAGAAATGGTGTAAATATTTTTCTATTTTTTTCTATTGGCAAACAGTAACAAAAAATAATTGACACTACTTCATATAAGAAAAAAATAATAAAATATGTTGGGAGCAAAAAACGCTGCCAACATTAGCAGCAGCCACATTTATCCTTTCCAGCATTTCTTTTTGTTTCGCTTTAGTATATTTTTTTGCTTTCTTACCAATAAAAATGTATGTTAGAAGCACAATTTTCGCTTTTCTTTTGGTTTGTAAGGAAAAAATAATATTGGCGCGCTGTTTTTTTTTTGTGCAATTTCTTTGTAAGAAGAAGAATATATGTTTGTGTGTTTGTAAACACATACTCGTACATACACTTACAAATAAACAAGAAAATATGCAGACAATATTATGCTGCACAACTTTTAAATACGCTACTTAACAGGATTAACAAATTATTATATTAAGTTCCCAGCAAGAAAATTGGAATTCATGCTGTACAAACCACTTCTTTTATTGCTTCAATAGTAGCCGTTATATTTGTGCAGGTTTTTTAGAAGTAATTCTGAACAAATTCAAAGAAATCACTTCTTTCGTTGCTTTCAAAGCATCCGTTGGTATATTTTTACTATCCCGTGTAAAAAAGTTTAGATCTGATCAGAAATGTTTGTATCTAAATAGATATGATTGAATCTAATTAGATCCTGTACCAGATCTCATCAAATATGATCACATATGGCATATGTGATAATACCTTATGGCAAGATTTGATCAGATCTAGTGCCAAATCTGTTCAAATCTGAAGTGATCTGCACAATTGCGCCAGATATGCCTAGATTTGGTAAGATCTACTGTGATCTGGCCAGATATACCTAGAGCTGATCAGATCTACTGAGATCTGGCCTAGATCTGATCAGATCTACTGAGGTCTTGGCAGATCTGATCTTTTTTACACGGGCTAATAGAAAAAATATTGAAAATAGCATATTATTTTTACTAAATATTAGTAAAATAGGACCATCAGAAATAAAACCGTTAGCATCAGCAAAAAATTTTGCTTAATAATTAGTAGACTAAAAAGTCTCAAATCGAGTTTATATTTTTATTTTATTTTAAGGCACATAAAAATCTAGCCTTCTAAAATCAGTAGCATATTTTAGCAAATATTTCTGCTGATTTGAGTAGGATATACTGCTGTTTACATTCAACTAAATTTAGCTTGAAAATAGCAAAAACGTTGTTGATATAAAAGTTTGTTAGTGCTATTTTTATTCTACTAATATTTAGAAAAATTTGCTACCTTTCAATTAACTAAAAATTAACTCAATTCTAACTTAAATTCAGTAAATTTAACAGTTTTGTTTTCGCTTTTCTTATTTTACTACACTTAAAAGTAGAAAAATCCGTCAAACCGGTTTCAAATCGATTTGACTAATTTTTAACAAAACTTTAGATGAAACACTGATTGAAGTAAAGATTTTAGTTATCTTCATTTAACACAATACTAGAGATGGGCGCGTGAGTGAATTTTGACTCATGATCACGCACGCTCACGAAAGAATAATAATAATCACTCAAGACTCACGCACGAACATTTTTTTATAATCACGCTTACTCACGCTCACGTGATACTCACGATAAATATGAAATTTGTTTTTATCCATGGATGGTAACCGAAACGATGAGGTTATCGGTAAGGGTAACGCTATTTTAGATTATTTCGGTAACGGTGTTTTAAGGGTAACGCTATTTAATTTATTTCGGTATCGGTATTTTAAGGATAACGGTATTTCAGCTATTTTGGTATTTCGGTTATTTCGGTAACGGTATTTTAGGGGTAACGGTAGTCAGTTGAAAGGGTTTTGAATCGATACCGGTATTTTAGCGGTATTGCCTGCCAACCCTATTCTTATCTTAATTATTTAAGGAAACTTTCTTTATTGAATATAAAAATTTAACTAATATGCAAGTGCTTGTGCAAATATAAATATTACGGACACTCTAGAAAAACTTTTATTTTCTATTGTTCATTATACTTGAATGGATGTCACTACATTGCTAGATCTGTCAAAACAACAGATTAGTATATTGGAAGATGACAAAGCAAATTGTGTTCTTTTTTTTTTGTGTTTTGTTTGATATTTTAAATTTTTAGAAACGCTCCTAGACGCAAAGAAGAAATTTTCATTGAGTTTGCACTTTAACCTAACAAATATTTATAGAAATACTTACCAAAAACAACGCCACCTGACGATTGCTTTATTCAAGAATAAAATTTGGATAGGGACATGCTTTTAACAAATTTTTTTCATAATTTGTTAATTAGCTTTTGGGATTTTAGCGTATTTACCCAGGAAAAAAAGTGAGGAAAAAGAAGTAGTAAAAACATAACAACAGTTGAATAGGGAGTTGTGAAAATTTGTGGTTTTCACTGATGAATTTAACATTGGCTTGTCATAGGAGGGAAGTTGTTCTTTTTTGAAACAAATTATGTATATTTGAACCAATGTAAAGGAAGTTCTTTTTCACTTGTTTTTATTTTAATTTAATTAAAAAAAAAATCGTCATGCATCGTGTGGGGTTTGAACCCACACTCGTTGGCATTTCAAGCAGACGCTCTACCCTCTATGCTATGGCTTGTTATAACTGATAGCTGACTTTTAGCAGTCTTGTTCAGTAAATTGTTTTTATCTCCATTTCTTTCATTTTTATTAACAAAAATATATAACATATTGGAAAATATGTAAAGTTGTTTTTTTAAAGTGTTTTTTTTATAAAAATAATACACTCATAGAAAGAAATAAAGCTGTAAAAATAAGAGAAAAAGCTAAATTAGGAAATGGATTGGAACGGGGAACGAACGGAATTGAAATATTAGACAATGGGAACGAAATGCAGTGGAATGGTGATCGAAAGGAAATGGATCGGCCAGCGACTGGTATTGAAATACTAAAATTGGGAAGCGAAATGAAGTGGAATGGAGAACTAGTGTAATTGAAACATGTGATAACAGGAACGAAAATGAATGTACTTTAAACCGCTGGTATTTGGTAATTGAAATTTTGCATGTGACTCTACCTTTAACATTGACATCCACTGAGGCGGGATTATATAACATATATTTGGAAACGAACCACCTTTAATTACCTGTGCAAGCCCTCTAAGCCAGAAATCTGATACTTAGATTTGGAACATACTCTGAAAAAAGGTTAAACAAATTTATTAAAGGAGAAAAAACCTTAGAAAAGGAATGCAATTTATATATTCCGATATTTTAAACTGCCGGTAACGAAGCATTGGGCTTGCAAGTTATCTATTGATAAATTGGTGGAAGAAACCATTGGTTTCCAACATTCCCACTGAATTTGTGAATTCACTTGAATTGCCAGGTTTACTTGTACATGAACTGGAATTCTATAAACTATAAGGCACCCCAGTGTAGAAACAGTAATGATATATCATTATTTTTTGCACTAAAATTAATTGCATGGACTTACTTTCTGCATTATTTCAAATTATAGAATAATGAGTGACTAATAACTAGTTACTTTTTCCATTATTTCAAAACAAAAAATAATGTGTTATCAATAATGACCTATTTTTATCGTTATTTCAAATATAAAGTAATAGCATATATTTTTTTGTAAAGTTTTTTTAATTCTATTTTTAGACTCAATATTTTTTCAACACTGGCAATATTTTTTCATTTAAATCAGCCGAATATGTATATTAAAACAATTGAAAATAAGTTAAAAAAGACTATCCACTTTTCGTTTAAAACAATTGAATTTTGTCGTTTATTTTTAGTTGTTAATTAATTAACTGACAAAGTCAGAAAATATAATAGATTTCTCGTTTATTTTAAAATTGATTATATTATAACAACTGATTATTTTTAACAGAAAATTTTGACTGAATATTTTAACTTATACCGAAAGTCCGTATTTTATGTATTTATTTTATTTATTTATTTATTTATATATTTATTGAATGACTGATAGAAAAAGTTAAAAAATATATTTCTTTGCAATTTTACTACTTATTCAATTGAAAGAACTTTACCGATTTACTTTTCTAGTAACTATTGAACTTTTATGGTAAAGTTATTGTGAGTGTAAGGACATATGTATGTAGCCACATATTTTTTTAATTTTTGTAAAGCTGATTTGTGCGCAAGAGGTCAGTTACGTTTTTATCTATCAAATATTACATGTCGAGATAACTCAGATGGTAGAGCTCTTGACAGGCAATCTGGAGTCCCAGGTTCGATTCCCACGCCAGTAAATTTTGTTAAAAAAATTTTATAATAAAAAAAAATATTTTTTTTATAAAAGTTATTTTTTTTAAATCTATTTTTAGACTCATTATTTTTGTCAATACTGGTAAACACATAGGAAATGATATATTCTTTGCTTTTTCGTATGCTGATGTGTAACCATAACTCATTATTTTGCGCGATATCGCTTTAAAAAAGTAATAAGATATGTAATAAGAAAAGTAACTAGTTACCATTAGCGGGTATGTACTTACATAACCACATATCTGGTAATTATTTTCTATACTGGGACGCTACGCAACGTAGCTGGCGTTAACCGATAGTTATTCATATTTTAACCGAAAAAAAAAATTTAACAAAATTATACAAAATTTAGTCTCAAATCACTTAAAAACATAAGAAAACTAATAACTGCAAATATATTTATAGTATTTTTATTATTACACTCAAATAAAAAAGTTTGTAAAAAAATTTGTAAACAATTTCCAATCGCACTATACTATTTTTATACTGATTATTAGTACAATTTTTATTTTTAGTAATCATTTTTGCTATTCTCTTATTACAAATTACGGATTTTTTTACTAATTTTCGCTGCTGATTTCAGAAAAACATTTTACTAATTTTTTGAAACCGAGTGCTAAATTTAGCAGAAAAATATACTAATTTAAAAATATTTTTTTTTTTTTTGATTTTTTACAATTCTTGTTTAGTTTATATTTGTTACTATTGATATATTCTTAGTTTAGAAATAACACCCAGAAAATTTTATTGCATCTCCAATGCATAAAACGGCAATAACTGGAGAACCGTTTGCAATTTTGACTCCAAATTTCAAGTACAATGAAGTAATTATACGCTTGTTACAATCGAAAGAAATAATTTTTTTTTAGATTTTACGGTTTTTTTATTTTTTAGTACAATTTTTTGCTAATTTCAGCAGACTGATTTTAAATTACAGTTTACAGAAATTTTCTGAAATTTAGTAGCTGCAACTAATTATTTATACTAATTTCATTGTACTACAATTATGATATTTAGTAAGTTTTTTAACTGATTTTAGCAAATCGATTTTGAATTGCATTTTACATAAATTTTACTAAAATTTAGTAGCGGCTACTAATTTTTTCTACTAATTTTATTGTACTACAGATCAGTGACATGTGTTGCTAAAATTAGCAAAAAAATACCGCTGGCCTCAAAACAGTTAAATTTCCCGTAATAACAGCAACAATTTCAGTAGCCATTACAGACTTTTTTGGTTGAGTGTACGCATTTTAATAAAAGCGTCATAACCTACTTTTTTCAGTGGCAGTGCCACACTCTTTGTCTTATATAATTAAAACCTTTATAGAAAATTTTGACAATTTTTTAATAAATTTTTAATTGTATGCAACCAATTTTTGCAGAACTGATTGAATTAAAATATAATTGAATAATTAAATAAATTTCAAATTTTAATTGGTTTTAAGTCAGAAATTCAGTAAAAATTTTGATCCATTTAGCTACAAAATTAACTGGTTTGAAACTGGAAATTCGGTTAAAGTTTTAATAAAATTGATTAAAATCCAGAAATTCAGTAAAAATTTTGATCCATTTAGCTAAAACATTAACTGGTTTGAAACTGGAAATTCGGTTAAAGTTTTAATAAAATTGATTATAATCCTAGTTTAATTTTTTTTAAGTGAGTTTTGCTTATATATATCTGTTGAAGATTTAATTGCTATTGCTAAAACTTTACTTAGTTGAAAAATGTTATGACTTTGGATTAAATTTTAATTGATGCATTTAAAACTTTAATTTAAAAAAAATTTCAACTTATTTTTTTTTGTATAACGATTTTCTAAATTGTACCGAATTTAATTAAGATTTTGATTGTATTTACAAATATTTTAATTGAAACTCGATTATAGTTTTTTCTATGTAAATTAGTTTGTTTGTTCCGTTTGTTGCTGGGTGAATTGAATTTTTTAATAATTTGTAACAATTACGAGTACTACGCTGAACTTTTGGTTCAATAAATACTCAGTTTAAAGAATTTTCGGTTCAACGTGCAGGCATTTTGAAATATTAGCTTAATTGGATCTTATTTAAGCTTTCATACTCAATTTGAAATTTTATTGTATAAGTAATTCAAGGGCTGCTTGTTAAAGTTTTTTATTTGTCTTCAATACCTTATAACTTTGAATGAAGGAAAAAAGTTGTTTGCTTATATGTACATATATATAATTCTACTAACTCCCAAATATTAAATAAAAGTAGTACAGAGTATTATTAAGTCGACTATAGATACTAATTTTATTTTTCATATGCTCAATATTATATATATTTTTAATGTTGTGCACAATTTTTTCTCGTAATATATTTCAGACAAAAGCATTTTATATACTCCCAACAAAATATTGGTAATGACACCTCATTACTATCTGCATTACCAAAAATGATATATCATTACCTTCTGCATTATTTTATAATATAAAATAATGACTTTCTAATAACGGCCTATTGTATTCATTGTTTCTAAATATAAAGTAATGACTTATTCGTAATAGTTTAAATAAGTACTTTTTACACAGTTAAATTTTATACATTTTTATTTATTATACATATGTAAATATGTTTTTTGTTTAAATTTTTATGACGAGTCCTAAAATTACACACTAGAGAAAACTTAAATCTTTCTGAATGTATTTCCTTAAGCTAATAGTATTTGCTTACTTTTTTGAATCAAGTAAGCAATCGGATAACCACTTTTAATTCAACTTTTTGTAAGTATGTGTGTAACCACTTATTATTTAAAATCTCATAACTACTTATTTCTCATTTTTTCGTAAGCGAGCGGGTAAGCGTGACTACTTATAAAAACGACCACGCCAAACAAAAATAATGAGTTTAGACGCCAAAAAATAAGTTGTGCGGAGCTATGAATTTCTATTATATAACCACTTATTTGGTAATGAAAGATTTTGCTGGGCTATTGCCAGGATGTTTGTATGTTGTTGTTCAAGATATGTACTTGCAATTCTTTATACCTTCTGTCTGTTTTGACTATTATTATCACTGTACTTGTATTTGTGGTTTTATTACTATGTTTTCCTTTTTTTTTTGTTTATCATAATTTAAGGCTTTTATTATCATTGTATTTATAGATCAAAAATTTTTATATCACAAATTTTATCAAAGATCACAAAAAAACACGACTGTTTTTTAGTTCATGTCTTTTGATATTTATTTTTTTTTTTTTTTTAAATCCCTGTGGAATTTGTGATAGAGAAAATTATGAAATTTATTATTTCAAATTTGGATTCCTGTTACAAATCGTGTGAAAATTGAATTCTATATGTTTGTTATTTTGTTTTCTTTATAAAAATTCACTACATGGTTTTTATTACCCGTTTTACTCCCTCAACAATAAAAACCAATTGCTTTAGAAGATTGTAGCAAAAAACTTATATACATATTTATAAGAAGAACCATATAGAAAAAAAATATATATTTTGAGAATGTACTATGATACCAACTATAGGTACAAGCACCAAATATAAATTTTTAGAAGAAAAAAATATGTTCAAACATTAAAAAACAAAAAAAAAGAAGTGAAAAACGATTTTAAACAGCGACTTTCGCACGAGAATTATTTATCGAAAATATAAATAATAAGGGCCAGCTTTATTCATATATTTAATTAGAACTAAGAACGAATTTTTTATTAAATCTTACTTAAATAAGAAAGTTTCAAACAAAAATTTCTACTTCAGAGATATTTGAGAAACAAATCGGCTCTGACTATAAAACTGCCCAGTGTAGAAAATCATTACCAGATATGTGATTATGTAACTATATACCTGGTAATGGTAACTAGTTACTTTTCTTATTAGAATTCTTATTACCTCTGTATGAAGATGTCGCGAAAAATAATGAGTTATACTTACACACCAGCATATGAAAAATCTAAAAATATGTCATTACCTATATACTTACCAGTAATGACAAAAAGAATGAGTCTAAAAATAGATTTTCAAAAATTTAAATTTTATAAAAAAAAAATATTTTTTTAT
The DNA here is from genome assembly GCA_949987735.1 of Leucophora obtusa. NCBI lineage: Eukaryota > Metazoa > Arthropoda > Insecta > Diptera > Anthomyiidae > Leucophora > Leucophora obtusa. The sequence goes on along the minus strand of OX465295.1, from coordinate 288,333,592 downwards.
TGTAAAATTTTTTTTAATAAAATTTTCTGGTACGGGAGCCTGGGACTCCAGCATGCCAGTCAATAGCTCTACCATCTGAGCTATATCGACATGTAATGTTTGATAGATAAAAACATAATTGACCTGCTGCACACAAGTCAGCTTACTCGCCAACATACAAAAAATCAAAAAATATGTGGTTACATATGTATATCGTTACCAGTGTTGAAAAATATTGAGTCAAAAATAGATTTCAAAAAAATCTAGAAAATTATTTTCTACTTGAAATAATGATAAAAATAAGTCATTATCAGTAACTCATTATTATATGTTTTAAAATAATGCAGAAGGTAAGTGGGTGTCATTACTGGTAGTCCAAAAAATAATGATATTTCATTACCATTTCTACACTGGGTGGTTCTAAGAATAATGTTAAAAGATTGAAATAAAAAAAAACTTCTATTCATTTACTAACAGAGCTGCTAATCAAATGGATCGAATGTGCTTAGACAGTTCCAAAGAAAAGTCTCAACAAATTCTTTTGCTGCAACTGAATTATTCTGTTGGCACCATATTCGGTTAACAGCGACAATATGTTTTTTTAATAAAAATTAATAAAAACGAGTAAAAAGGTTAAAGTCGGGCACGCCGACTATACAATACCCTACACCAGTCTGGTTAAAAGCCAACTAATGCTTGGATCCGAAATTCGAATGGGTTAAAATGCGATTTGTGTCAAAATTTTCTATAATGTGAGTCAGCGAACCAAATTTCATTAAAATATCTTAATATTTGCGACCTCCAGTTTGTAACCAAGCCAATTTTGGGGGGACCCTTATATGGGCACTAGGTCTAAACATGGACCGGTGTTAACCAAAATCAATAGGCTTCGTGCTTGGGCTGATATAGGTCGGTATACCAAATTTCATCATAATCTCTTAATATTTGCGACCTGCAGTTTGTAACCAAGCCAATTTTGGGGGGACCCTTATATGGGCACTAGGTCTAAACATCGACCGATGTTCAGCAAAATCAATAGGCGTCGTCCTTGGGACGACATAAGTCGGTGTACCAAGTTTCATCAAAATATCTTAATATTTGCGACCTGTAGAGTGCGCACAAGAATGCATGGACAGACAGACGGACGGACGGACGGACAGACGGACATCGTTAAATCGAAATAAAAAAAAAATTCTGAACCGATCGGTATACTATAAGGTGGGTGTAGGACCAATATTTTTTGGTGTTACAAACATCAGCACAAACTTATAATACCCTGACCACATAGTGGTGTAGGGTATAAAAACCTGCTCTTCGGCAAGTATTTATGAACAGTACAATACAAGCGTATGAGTAATAATTCTTGCTATTTAATATCAATCATATGCTTGTGGAAACCTTCAATTTAAGGCAGTTTAACCCTTAAATGCACTATCTCTTCAATTTTAACCATTTTTTTATATTTGATATCTAAAGGCGTGTACATTTCAAGCAAACTACCAAAAAAAATATTTTTAAAATAAAGGTGATTTTTATTGAAAAATATGGTTTTTTGCCACATAGCTGAATTGTAATTATTATAACACGTATGAAAAAATACAAAAAATTTATATATAAACTATAATTTATATATTTATTGTAGCCAAAATGAATTTTATTGCGAGAATACCACTTTAAATATTGAAACTAAGATTTTTAAATATAACACTTTTTCAATGAGTGTTATTTTTGTTCGGTTTAAGATCCAATATGATAAATTCCAAATAGAATTTACAATTTATTTTACAACAAATAGAGAAAAAACTTATGAAAAAAACTTTCCTAGAACCAATGATTGACAGTTAATGCATTTTCAAGTGTTACCAATTTCACTATCATCAGATTGTCTTTATGGGGTTCTCTCTAGGCTATAATGTAGAATTTAGTTTTTGTATATTTGTGACAGCGCATAGAGAAAGGGACCTAAGGGTAAGGGGACCTTAGGTCCCTTTCTATTTTGCGCGTCACATATGTTAACTTTCAAAAAAAAAAACACTTTGAGAAGTAAACTCAAACATTTTTACTTATTCATTTCATACTAATACAACGAAAAGCACATGTTTTTAACAAAGCTATTATTTTTCTCCATTTTATAGTTCTTACTTTGATTGAAACTCCTTCAATGGCAAAGCAATGTATTCGTGCTTTTTAACATTCAAGCTTTTTAATTCTATTTATAGTGATTAGAACGAAAGCAAAGAACTTTTTCACGATTATTTGTTTTTTCTGTATTACACCCTAACCCATCATGCCGTATAAATGACTAACATGTTGTAATTGTCTGTGGGTATTTAAAAAAAAACGCCTGTTTTAGATTTTTCACAAATATACAGAGCAAAACCAAGATTTTTTCTCTAACTGTTTAAAAACTATGTACAGAAGAGGTCCCCAATGCCCAAAAATTCAGTTTTGTGCATCAAGTGGGGTTTTTTTTTTATTAAAAACTGGTATGTTGCTAAATGGCTACAACATGCATTTAGGGGTTTAAATTTTTTTAGCTCTAGCCGGCTTACGCTTTTTTGCAATGACATTTATACCATGTCTTCGAGACGAAAAGTAAACAGTAAATTTTAGTAGGTTTGAGGTTAAGAAGAAGAATAAACCTTCCTCAAAAGTTATAAACACATTAAATTTGCAAGTCAGACTAGATCTAGTTTCTGCCTTTTTATGGACAGGCTTCATCAGTGATCTTCCATTAAATTGTATTATTGTTTATATTTTTATTGTCAGATTGTCTCTATATGAATAATTTCAGAAGTGATCAAACAGACATATACAAACATTCTACTTCAGATTCTCTCTGTTTATCTTCTTATTTCCTCCGTGTCACCTTTTCACAAATATTGCCACATTGACGTATGGTTTGTACTTACAAGTGCAGGCAATTTGTGTATATTGGAAACGGACAGCCAACAGGGCATTGTTTATTTTTTATAGTATAGTGTTGTTTTTTCAAACGCTTCGTATAGACCAAACACAATTAATATTGTCATTAATATGTATTTTTATTAATTCTAATTTAGTAGGTTTGAGGTTAAGAAGAAGAATAAACCTTCCTCATAAGTTATAAACACATTAAATTTGCAAGTCAGACTAGATCTAGTTTCTGCCTTTTTATGGACAGGCTTCATCAGTGATCTTCCATTAAATTGTATTATTGTTTATATTTTTATTGTCAGATTGTCTCTATATGAATAATTTCAGAAGTGATCAAACAGACATATACAAACATTCTACTTCAGATTCTCTCTGTTTATCTTCTTATTTCCTCCGTGTCACCTTTTCACAAATATTGCCACATTGACGTATGGTTTGTACAAAATTTTGCAGCATTTTCTAAAATATTTTAGCCCTCAAAATGCTCGTTCTTTGGGAACTTTTTTGTTGTTCTTGAAAAAGTACTTAAATGAGGATTGTTCTTCAAAAAATTCTCATAAAATTTCATTGTTGACATCCGAACATGCTTTCAGAAAACTGATTTGGTGCTTACAACAGAATTTGCAGCCAATCGAATGGTTAGGCTGTGGTATACGAATTTTTCAGTTGTAATTTTAGGAAAACATTAATTGAAATTCAGAATACACCAGCTGTAATTCAGAATACATAAATTGAATATCAAGAAACATTAAATGAGATAAAGAAAAAAGTATTCCTGGTTTATTTTAATAATGATATGAAGCCAATTTTTTATCTCCCAGTTATAAATTTTAAGTAAAACTTATAATTTATAAATGATTTTGCGGAGCTCTTAGCGAACCCCTTACGATGCTGCTATGGTCCCCTAGGAATTATTTAGACCCAAAAATAAGCTCTTTTTCTGATTAACATGGGTCAAGGCCTATTTATGTCGTTTAGGAGCCGTCTATTTTTAGAACTATTACCCGCATAAAGGTCCCCCCAAAAACAAGCTCATATGTTTGCTCGCACGCTAAAAAAAAAAGGCGGTAGCTGCGAACTGTCTAGACTACACTCTCAAAAATGTTTGTAAATTTACTACTATAAAATAGGTAAAATTTTGTTTAATTTTAGGAAAATTCGGGAAAAAACTAAACAAAAAAATGCGTAAACTTTTTTTACACGCACTTCAATACACAATAATACACACACAAATTATTTTTATATATTATGTGTTTGCAAATAAACACATTATGCGTAAAATTATTATACTTTGTGAAATAAAATTTTTATGCACAAAGTTGGTAAATATACTAATATATAATAGTAATAAATACTCTGACATTTCAAATGGGAAAAAATAAAATTTTTTTAAAATATTAAAAAAAAAGGTAAAACGGATTATTTTTTGTCAATTACTAAAATTTTAGAAACAAATTTTTTATGGAAATAGCAATATAAGAATGAAATTGTTTTTGATAATTATTGTTGACTAAAACTCTTTTTAAAATTGGTTTTAGTACAATAGTTATAACAAATTCTTATTACAGCAATTTTATACAAATAGCTTAGATCTCAAAACGACTAATTTCGACATAATGATTATGCGAGAATGACACGGATGTTATTGTTATTAAAATATGTGCTAAAAATTAATTTGTTGTCTTATTTTGAAAAATTTTTTTTGGTGATTTAATTTTAAGCACAGCTGTGGTAGATATATGCATTTTTACGTATTTTCTGTGGATTTTTACGCATTTTGTGCATACATTTACACACACTTTCAATGTAAAATTACACATTATTTGTGCACCATCTTAAACATAATGTGCGTATTTTTTTTTTGGATTACACAAATAGGGTAAATTTAGCCAATTTATAGTAGGAGTACAATAAGTTGGGTAAATTTCAACAGAACATAATTAGAGTCTGGATTAAGGTTTATAAGCTTAAATAAAACTCAAATCTTTTTCATTCTATTTTCAAAACAGTTTCTACCTTTACCGTTTCATACTTTTTCTATATTTTTCACAAAGGTTTTACAAAAATTTGCATATTTTATGATTTTTTTCTTTAACAAATTTTGAAACATTTGTCTCAAAAAACAGTTACATAATGCAAGTAATTTTTAAATTGTTACCCAGAAAACAGATTCGGACTTACAACCGAATTTACTGCAAATCAGCGTTGCCAATCTAGCGATTTTATGGCTAGATTTAGCCATTTTTGAGCACGTTTAGCCGGAAAAAAATTGATTTAGCCATTAGCCATTATTTTAGCCAATTTTAGGAAATGTTTAGCCATTTTTCGCTTTTCTAAAAACTATAATTTTTATCTGTGAATTTATAGCAAAATTGATAAATTTTGTGCAATCTGCCAAACAAAATTGAAGGTACAAATTTCAAGAACTTACTTTGATTTAAAAAATGACGGAATAAAAATAAAGTTCTACACCTTGAAAAAGTTCGTTTGAAGAAAAACTGTTTTTTAATAATGCCAAAATCCAAAAATTGTAAATTGTTTCGATTTCACGCGAAAAAAGATGTTATACACTGAGAAAATTATCTGCATGATATTAATGAATTTTTGCATTAAAATAACGAAGTTTCACTGGAACTCGTCCATTGAAACTTTACATTGAATTAATGGAATTTTTCATAAAATGTTGTAAAAAATTTCATATCATTTATTAAAACTTTAAAAAAACCTACACTCAATGAAAAAGTTTCATTAAAACTGAATTCATAAAATATATGAAGCTTTTTCATCATATTTACGAATTTTTTCATTTACTTTGTGAAGAAAACTTCATTAGTTTACCGAAAAATTTCATTAAAACTCGTCCATCAAAATTCTCTCTGTGTAGTCCATATAAAAAAACTATTTTTCAATATTTTCTTTTTACGCAAATTAAATATATAAGACTATTATTTTTCTTGTCAAAAAGTCACATTTTGTGTTTGCTGTGATTGTGTCTTTCAAATAAAATACAAAATAATAAATTTTTATAATTTTTAGAAATTAACTTTTAAAGCCTTTTAATTTCGAGTGAAATTTTTTCGCGTAAAAACTAACTTACGGTGCTTAGAAAATAAATTTTCACCATAATGAGTTTCATACGAAAATTGTTTAGACTTTTTTTATGCAAATTTAATATACAAGACTATTATTTTTCCGGTATAAAAGTGACATTTTTAAAATGTTAGCTTTAAAATTTAAATTACGATTTGAGGCCTTTAAAGTTCGGGTGAAATTTTTCCACATGACTAAATTTATCCGTTACAGGAAAGTGTCCACTTATGGCAGGTAGTAGAAATTAATTTTTGATACGAAAAAATTACTATATTTTTTATAAAATTATTATAAAATGTTTGTATAAATTTCAAAGTCAACTAACTAATAAGTTGGAAGACTTGAACTATAGTAGCCCCACATGAATTGAACTCAATTTCAAAAATTCAATAAAATCAATTTCAAAAATTCAAAAAAATCTTAAAAATTGCTTGCTAATGAGAGGTCTAAATTCTTTCAAAAATACAAAAAAAATGTGCGTTTTTAAATGAATACCTACCTAGTCAGATAAATACAGACGGAAAAGCGGTGGCAAAGCACTTTAAAAGGTGGTACAAGTACTGGCAAAAAGTGCTTTCCCATTCCAAAAATGATAACATCATTAGACAAAAGGACTGGCTATTCAAAAAGCGCCGGAAAAGCACTGGAGGAACAAAATTTTTGAACGTTGGCAAAACGCTGGCAAAACCAATAAATAGATGGTCTGCAAATATATTTTGCCGTCAGATTGGCAGACGATTGATCTACCCACTGAGCTAACGAGACATATAATGCTTGGTGGCTAAACACATAAATGAGTGATAACAACTGGACAACTACTGGCAGTGCTAAAATGCTAGTACTGGCAAACAATTTTTTGTAACTAATATGCCAGCGTTGGGATAGCAAAAAAAAGTTGGCCTGGAAGAAGCTTTCCCGCAAACAAAAAAATTGTTTTTAAAAAAACAAAAAAAAATTTTAAATTAAAAAAATCCAAAAAAAATTTTTTGCTTGCAACCGGATTTGAACTCGGAACCTTCTGACTACAAACCTTTTTTAGCGAACCATCAGCATTTTTATAAAATCATTGGTCTACCAGTGAATCGATTTTTGTACCACTGGTAGCATTGGCTAGGTAGCACTGGATAACCACTGGTTGCAAACCTTGACATATCACTCTAAGCCAATTCTTTGCCAGTGGTTTCTTTTATAAACCACAGAAATTTTTGTAAAACAAATACTGGCAAAACGCTTTTTGCTAAGGTTGGCAAAACGTCCCAAATGAGTGCTCTGCCAGTCATTTATTTTAAACACCGTGGTTACCCAGTGGTATGGCAGTGCTTGATTTTTTGTACCGCTGGCGATTTCTGACTGGGCAAAGAAAAGATCGTCTACTTTTAGAAAATTTTTGGTACTCTGTAATTTTGATTTAAAGAGCTACTGCGCTTAAATTGTCTGCAAAAAAGGGGTGTCCGCTAACGGGAATGACCATTGTTGATAGCTTTCACTATATTTAATAATATTAGAACAAAATCGCGAGATTCTTCTTAAAAAATTGTTTAGCCATTTTTTAGCTTTATTTAAGTCATTTTTTCCTACAAATTTATCCATTTTTGCTAACCAAGTTCTGGCAACACTGCTGCCAGCGGAACTTCGGTTTTTACAACAGAGTTTTTCATTTCTGACTGCCGAATTATTGTTATGGCAATATAAATTATATTGCCATTATCAAATGGGGGGCAATGCCCACCATCAGGTATCGGAATCATCGGCGGGCTAGACCAGTGCCCACATTTTTCAGCATTAACAGAAGGAGATAACATTGGAATAGAATAAAAACGAGTAAAAAGGCAAAAGTCGGGCATGCCGACTATACAATACCCTACACCAGTCTGGTTAAAAGCCAACTAATGTTTGGATCCGAAATTCGAATGGGTTAAAATGGGACTTGTGTTAAAATCATACATGGGCATTTTTCATTACCATTAGTTCATACTAATGACAATGAAAAAAATTTCATTACCATTTAATGGTAATGAAAGAAATATTTTTCATTAGAAAAATCAATACTAATGGTAATGAAATTACACTAATGTATAAAAAAACTAATTACAATTGATTAAAAACTATTTGTTTACAAACAAATTCAGACAAATGAAAACGAACAACGGGTTATGGCACATGTGGCAAATGTGGCCACATGTGGCGCATTTAGAAAAATTTTTCAAAAAAGGTACCATTTATGAAAAAGCACAATTTTTCACAAAAAAAGTACCATTTTTGGGAAAAGGTGAAATTTTACAAAAAAAGTACAATTTTTGTAAAAAATTACCAAAAAAAATTTAAATTTTTCCAAAATGAAATTTTTCAAAAAATTTTAAATTTTTCAAAAAATTTTAAATTTTTCAAAAAAAATTAAATTTTTCAAAAAAAGTACAATTTTTAAAAAAAAATACAATTTAAAAAAAAAATTGACCTTTTTGAAAAAGTACAATTTTTGAAAAAAAGTTCAATTTTTGAAAAAAAAGTACAATTTTTCAAATAAAGTGCAATTTAGTTAGGTGGAATTTGTTTTCACTAAAGGAGATTTATGGGTGTATTAACACCCAAAAGGCAAAAATTTTAACCGTTTTGCTCTATCTCGGTTAGTTTTCGAGATATAGGCGAAAACCCAAATAAACGTCCTTTTCCTTCTAGCATTAGTAGTTTATGAGATATTTGAATTTTTAAAATCTAGTTGAGTTAGGTAAAATTTTATTATACGTTTATTTGGGTTTTCGCCTAATCTCTAATTTTACTTTTTATTTGAAAAATTGCACTTTGTTTGAAAAATTTTACCCTTGGAAAAATATTTTTTTATTAATTCTTTTTTTGAACATTGAAAATTTTTTGAAAAATTCAACTTTTTTTAAAAGATTATACTTTTTTTACAAAATAATCCTTATTACTTACTTTTACTTTTTTTTTGAAAATTTAAAATTTTTTTTTAAAATTGTACTTCTTTGAAAATTTTAAAAATTTTAAAAGAAATTTTAATTTTTTTCGAAAAATTGCAATTTTTTTCAAAAATTGTACTTTTTCGAAAAATTGAAATTTTTTTCAAAAATTGTACTTTTTTGAAAAATTGATATCCCAGCAAACAAAGATGATCATTAATGACTTAGAAATGAGCTCCAAAAACATAAACATTTTTCCACTATTTCTTATGAAAGTGGAAAAAGAGTCCAAAAGAGCCCCCTGTGTACTCAGAAATGACTCAGAAAAAAGAACGTATAAAATCAAAATTTTCTTCATAAATTTAAATAATTTTGGAATCTTCTTTGAGTCAGAAAAATGTACCCTCATTTTGAGAGAGCTTTTTAGATTGTAGAGACAACTTTTTGGATTGTTTTCTGAGGGTTCATATTTTTTACCAAAAAAAGGTTATTTTCAAAAAAACAATAATCATTTCTATGAGCCATTTAAAAATCGTATTTATGAGCGCTCCGATATTGCTGGCAGGGATATTTTTCAAAAATTGTACTTTTTTTAAAAAATTGCAATATTTTTCAAAATTTGTCCTTTTATTCAAAAATTTTATTTTTATTTAAAATTTAAAATCATTGTCATTAATCAATGATATTAAATTTTCGAATCATTACCATTAATTAAAAAAATGGTAATGAAAATAATTTCATTACAATTGATATGAATGCAATGGTAATGAAATCATCAATTAATTAGTCCACCTAATTAATTAGTCCCATGTATGGTTAAAATTTACTATAAAATAATAAAAGAAGAGAAAATCGTAAATAAAGCCCATATGGGCGATAGGTCCAAATATGGACCGATTCCATCTGGAATCTATCGGCTTTGTTCTCGGGACCATGTAAGTCAGCGATCCAAATTTCATTAAAATATCTCAATATTTGCGTCCTGCAGTTTATAAAAAATATAATTTTGGGGGGACCCTTATATGGGCACTAAGTCTAAACATGGACCGATGTTAACCAAAATCAATAGTCTTCGTCCTTGGGCCGACATAAGTCGGTGTACCAAATTTATGAAAATATCTTAACATTTGCGACCTGTAGAGTGGGCACAAGAATGCAGGACAGACAGACGGACGGACTGACATCTTTAAATCGAAATAAAACGTGATTCTTAGTCGATCGGTATAATATAAGGTAGGTCTAGGTCCAACATTTTTTGGTGTTACAAACATCAGCACAAACTTATTATACCCTGACCACGTACTGGTGTAGGGTATAAATATGAAACATTCTATTGAAAAATAAATTTTCTCCTCTGATTGGAGAAACTTGTTGGCTGTGATTAACAAAATTCCACTTAGTGACACTTTTCGCTGTGCGGTCCGTGGCGTATCTCATTACAAGGCGAAGTTACGAGTTAAAGCCTGTAGAGGACTGCTGGTTCGTTTCCCGGTAACGGTATATACTTGGTGACAACGTAAATTACTTTGGTCAATTGACGCATGAACTAACCACTAACACGTTTTGGATGGGGCGAAACTTTGGCATTCCGGCAGTTACCTTCCCAGTGTATAAACGGTAATGACATATCATTATTTTTTGGAGTACCAGTAATGACACCCACTTACCTTCTGCATTATTTTAAAACATATAATAATGAGTTACTGATAATGACTTATTTTTATCATTATTTCAAATAGAAAATACTTCTTTAGATTTTTTTATAAATTTTTTGAAATCTATTTTTAGACTCAATATTTTTTAAACACTGGTAAGGATATATGTAACCACATATTTTTAGATTTTTTGTATGTTGGGGAGTAAGCTTACTTGTGTGCAGCAGGTCAATTATGTTTTTATCTATTAAATATTACATGTCGATATAGCTCAGATGGTAGAGCTGTTGACTGGCAATCTGTAGACCCAGGTTCGATGTCCGCACCAGCAAATTTTATTAAAAAAAATACAATAAAAAATATTTTTTTTTATATAAATTATTTATTTGAAAATCTATTTTTAGACTCATTATTTTTGTCAGTACTGGTAAGCACTTAGGTAACGATATATTTTTTGATTTTTCGTATGCTGGTGTGTAACGACAACTCATTATTTTTCGCGACATCGCCATATAAAGGTAATAAGAAATGTAATAACAAAAGTAAGTAGTTACCATTACCAAGTATGTAGTTACATAACCACATATCTGGTAATGATTTTCTACACTGGGTTGTGTCTGTTAAAATTTTCAATAAAAATTTTTTTTGGTCTTCTTCTTTTTCTTTCTGTAAACAAGTATTTTAGGAAACAATTTTTAATAACACCGAATGTGTCAAAGGATTATCATAGAAGTTTTCAATTTCTATTATTTAGCACCATAAAAAGAACTTTACTACCAACTTCATCATCCCTGATAAGGAAATATCACTCTTTTACTCTAAAATTCAAAGATCAGCTTGTAGAATAATTTACACTGCATAAGCACACGTTCTTATGTATGTTCTGTTTACAATCGATTCTTTTGTATGTTGCTTACGAACTTGTGGTAGAAGAAACTGTTATGGAATAGATTGAGACATAACCCTTTACAAAAAATGTTGCTGGGTAGCTCTAAACAGGCATTTCTTTGTTTATTTGGATAGCTTAACTCTAAAAAAATATAACATCAAGTCACATTTTATTATATATTTCACTTTAGTTTAGTTTTCTATATCAACATTTGCCTAAAACACTGTGTTATTTTTAATGTCCTTTAAACCATACATAAAAAAACCCGCTGTAAAGGACAAAAAAACTGACGTCGTCAAATATGTTGCTGTTGTTAGCTCCTCTTAAAGACGTTGGTATTACAATGGTCACATATTACTGCTACTACTGGTGCAATGGCAACATCTTACTACAAGAACAGCATTTCAGTTATTGCAAAATGTACAAACATCTTACACATATCGTATGTATGTGGAAAAGGAAACAACTCATACTAGTTATATTGCTATCGCTAGTACTACCAGCTAGGTTATGGTAGCTGTATACACTACATCCTAGCAACTAAACACACTAAGGTCTACTTATACTTAAAGGACCTTAACTTTTTTCTAAAAAGGATAAAAACATCTATACAATAGAAGAATATAGAAGAAAAAAAAAAACAACACAGGAAAACCCCACAATATTCTAAGGAAAGCAAGTAGAAAAAACGACAACATATAGAAATAGAATACATTTCAAAGATGTTGCTGCTGTTGGAAAAAAATACGCTAAAAACGTATAAAAGAAAATCAATCTCTTCCTATTTTTTTATGTTTGTATGCTACATGCACATTACTGATGCTGATATTTTTTTCTTCATTTCATGGCGTTTATTTTTTTTATATTTATTTTTTTCACTGCTACTACTGTTACTAATAAAGACGGTACATGAATTTGAGTTTAATATTTGGACAACTTTTGTCTTTTGCGGCGTTATTTGAAAAGCATAATGGGGTAGTTCCACAAGAATAGACAAAAATTGGAAGTTTCAGCAATAATATAAAATTAAGGGTGATGCGCCTAAATAACCCAGTGCTTTCGGCTTAGTGTGGGGAACAAGCCGGCTCACAGCAAGAAACCTATAGAGCTGGGTATCCATGAACTTTCAAGCTACAAGTATAACCAGCAACAAGGAATGCCTATTGCAAAACAATATAGGATATGCAATATTCAGATCAAAGAGGAAGCTTTAAGCGAACTACACCTCTTGTGGCAGGTTCGGACTCTGAAGGTTCGAAATCCCCAAGTTTGGGGATTATTATTGAGCGACAAATGACCTTTCTTATATAGATTAATATCCACCGCAATAAATTGCGAATATAAACTCTGATGCAACAATTCCAAAAGGGTAGGACAGATATCGTTTTGATCCAGAAAACTTGCATTAACGACATGAGTTACCAATTTTTATATGCACAGACTGAAAACCTGCACAAAAACCTGAACTGTCCACGAAAGATGCTACGATGCTCAATCCCGGGCAAGAAATTGTTCTTGGCAACTATTTGTTTACCATCTGACTCAGAGTCAGTGCAACCTTTGTCAAAACTTCAGGGTAAGGAAATTCTTATTGGTTGCGATAAAAGGTCTCACCACATTACTGCTAAAAGCGAAGGGTGCATTGTTTGAATTTTTTAATGCCAGTAACCTCTTTAACTTTATTATTTCTTCAGCACATATATTGGACGGGGTTCAAGAGAGGAATGCCTCGAACGCACATTCTGTTTTGGATCATCCGTATAAATTGTTTAAACTAGCACAGACAATTATGGTTGAAAAACAAGGCTAGACTAAACTGGTCTAATTTCATGATTATTCTACCAAACCGTCTTAACACTCCTGAAGCCTATTTCTAGCAGAGGAATGATATTGACAGGGAAATAGACTTGCTAACGAAATCCCGACTAAATCATTTCTCCTCGGGAAAAACACGACTAACCGAACAAGTGAATAATCTAGGGAAAAATATATTTAATAAAGCATTTCGTAAAATAAATTGAGAATACTGAGACGACTACCATTGGAAGCTCAGGGATTACAGTGGAAAGATTCGAATGGCAAAGCGCAACTCCTGCAAACTTTTCTGTTAACAGATAGACATCGTCAATGTCACCTTTAGGATTGAGAAATTCTTATCGATGACACATACGAAGCTCTAAATCCTTATCCTTTTCGGCAAATGGCAGACTCGTTTGGAAAATATTTAAGGATACTGATGGAAACCCACTTTCTTGTTAAAAACTCTGGAACACTCTTATTATAATTGAATTCTACTCTATGGAGAAGAGGCTCTACTGCAGGTGCCTGGAGAGTGCACAGAGACTTGCCGAACTATGCATCACTGGTGTACTACATAGTACGCCTACTGCTGCGCTGGATGTAATCCTGGATTTACAACCGATTGATCTGGTAGCAGACCCTTTAACTTCTTCACGGATGGTTCTAAGGTGGAGGAGGAAGTTGGGTATCGAGGAGTCATATAAACTTCCCGATAACTGTAGTATTTTTCAGGCGGAAGTACTAGGAGCCAAAGTGGCTGCTGACCTTGCAAATTAACCTTAAATATTTGGTTCTTACGTTACACACTCTACATTGAAAGTCATGAGGCTATTAGGGCGACCTCTAATCTGGTGTACTCATCGATTGCCCAAGAGTGCAAGGAATCTTTAGGTAGGCTCGGTACCAACAGAGAAGTACACATCTACTGGGTCCGGGGCCACCGGGGCATAGATGAGATTGCTAACGGATTGGCGAAACGGGGGGTCCATTTGTCTGACGAAAAGGCTTTGATATTCGTATGCCACTTCGGTACTTTAAACGAGCTGTAGATTCCACTTAAGTGGGCAGGTCTGAGGCGGTATGAGGAAACATCGAAACATGCAGAGTGTCGAGAATTATGATTCGGTTGTCTCAATCGAAATCAGTTGTGTCAATTAAGTGCCGAATTACGAGGTTGCGACAACCGGATCAATTCAGTTTATGAGAACCAATGCGTCAAAATATGTGAAACAACAAGTTGGACCCAATGTGTAATAATATATTGCATCCAATGTCGAATAGAAAGTTGGCCAAAGGGTATCCAGCATGCTTGACAAAATGGCGGACGATAGGTTGGGCCAAATATAAAACAAAAAGAAGTAAGTTGGACCGAAACATTAGCATTAACATAACCAGTGGCATGGTTCAAAAAGGTGTAAAAACCTTTTGTCCTTTTAAGGCGGTAGTTGGTGATAGGGTATTTCCTGCTCTTTTGAAACAGAGCATATCGTTGGCTGACGTAAATCAAAAGTTGTGTTAATACCAAAGGCAAGCTTTACAAGCCCAGAAGCTTACCGACCCATAGACCTTTTGGAAACTATTGAGCAAATGACATGGTTAAAGATAAATCCCTGGCGATCTGCATAGATTCAATGTAAATTGTTCTTCATGTGGACACGTTGAGAGATCGTTTATTCTACATATGTATACTCTGACTATATTTCTTAATAGAGATGGAACTTTTAATAATGTCTCGATCGAAATGTTTATCCGGTCCCAGACTAGTTTTACATTGACCCGACTGTTGCAGACTGTATCGTAGTTTATAAATGAAATCGATAGATTAACTATTTGATCAATGGCGTATGTTTTAGTGCGCCCTTCTTTCACCTTCCAAGGTTTTAGCCAATGAGGGTTTCCAAACTGTTTGCTATGCAGTTGATGTGTATCGTCGACGCGTTACTCTTAAAGGGAACAAATCCATGATAACTCAGTAGAAGGTCTTCAAAAGCACCCGAATTGTCATACAACTTGGCTAGGCCGAGGGACTTAACATGAACCGGGACAAAACCAGGATATGCCTTTTCACTCGGAAAATGAGTCTCACTGCCCAGAAATAGTTTGGAGTCCACAGCTATTCTACACGAGGCCCACGCTGGGTGACCTAAGTGATCCTGGACTTGCTGTGTTGTTTCCATTTTTTCCATTTTTTATAATCAAGAAATTTTACGTTTTCAACGAAACGTGGCAACATATCAATTTCTTTAATTCTATAAAATGTTACAACCTATACATACATCAATATTAGTTAATGAAAACCAAGATCCACACAAATTCTCCTATTTCACTCATTTCACCACGGATACCAAAAAAAAAACCAAAAACTCAAAGATCCCACGGCCGGCAACATAGTCTCGTGAGCGAGGTCTGCTAAGTAGCCCAAACAACACCACAAAGGCAAAGATTCTAATCTTGAATTCAGTTTTTTAATTATTGCAAATGAGTTTTGTACATCCTTATATTCTATGGTTCTTGGTCAGACCTACCTTAACTCATGTGGCAGTAGTATGGTGGACACTAATCAGAACAAAGTGCAGTATTAAGCCACTTCAAGAAATACAACGCCATGGTGTTTAAAAATCAGCGATACCATCTGAACCACATCTACCAGGGCATTGGTAAGGCGGCATGTGCCAAGGCTTAATGCAAGTGGTCAGCGAATTCGTGGCAATCGGAAAACCAACCACCAGAAGACTTTGTAAGAGTTACCGTGCCAATATTAATATTATTATTATATTATACTGAAAATATTATTACAGTAACTGACTGTATTTTAATTAAAAAGTTATCCGTAGATTTATTTTTAAATGACTATTCAGTTAAATTGAAAAGAAATATATTTTTCAACTGTTTTTGTCTTTTATTTAAGAAACAAATTACATAGAAATAAGGATTTTCTGTTACAGTTAATATTTTCATTTAAAAAAAAGTTCAGTTTAATAAACTAAATATCATTTATTCTTACGGATTTTGTAGTTAATTTTTTGAAAGTTATAAAAACGAAAGAAATGAAAAATCAATACTTTTTATAGGGATTTTGTAGTTAATTTGTTAAGTTTAGAAATAAATGAAAAGTTCTTTTGATTTAAATGAAAAGTTAGTAGACCGGTTTTCAAGTGATTTTTCATTTATTTTAAATTACATTTTCAGTTAATTTAAACTACAAACTATTTTGAGTGTAGAATTGAATTGTGATTGAATCTAGCAAGGTTCGAACTTTGTTAAATCAGCCGGAACTTGGGAGGAGAATAAGTATTCCTAACGAACATTAAACGCTGATAGCACACCTATTCCGAATATTCAATACGACCACAGTAACTTTTTGGACCTACGGGGAGGATAACGAGAAATTATAATACCACGTTCGTAGCTGTCTGACCTTTGTCATGATTAGAGTTCAACACTCATCTGATGATAAAATACAACTTTGGGTGGCTTCATAGGAATGGGCTGGAGAAGACTGAGGAATGTCGTCAGCAGGACGGAGTCCTTGTAATATAAATGGGCGGGAATAACCGCGATATGATAGCGCACATTGAGCAGACTTTTGTGATTCAATATATGTCCTACTTTTTCGACATAAGTCGTCTGTCAAGATTATCTTCACTTCCAATTCCTCTTTTTTAACCAACTAAAATTTTTTCAAAAAATATGAAATCCCAGAAAAATTTTAAGTTCTCAAGAACTGGTTTTATAAAAACTTCCCAGTGTATAATTAGAGTTCAAAGTACTTATAAAGGAGCTTAGACCTTCTTATTAATTAACCTGTTGCTTTTTTGGAAATGGGATAGAGAAAAGGTGAAAGGTGGTAAAAGATGAAGGTCTTCAAATATTACAACAATGTATTTCATTTCCATTCTTATTTTCCCAAATTAATCTTACAGTCGCTGGGTACCGAACCAGCAACTTTATGTGTAACAGTCCAATAAGCTAACCACAGCACCATATATTTAGAATTTTCTGAATTATTTATGAGTCATTTATAAATCACTTTTGAGTAATATTGAAACAATTTTTTTTAATTTTTCAAATAGGCTTATAAATTTCTTATTCTAAAACTCGATCACTCTGAATCCCAGCAAAAAACCTGCTTCGCTGGATGCAGCTTTGTAAGGGAATAAATAAAATTAATCCCTTACAAAGCTGCTTACGGAAGGCATGATTTTTCCATACAAAGGGCCCGCTTGGAAGCACGTTGTTTTGTGAGAAAAAGCGCATTATTCGCTGCTGAAAAATTGCAGTAAATTCGTGTTTTTCGTAAGTGCATTTAACCGCAAATAAATTCATGCCCTTTTTTTTTGGAAAAAGTGCTTTTTTTGCTGCTGAAAAGATGCAATAAATTCATGATTTTCATTAAGCGCATTTAAACCTGACTTTTTATGAAAATAAATACATTCATTTGCCGACTTCAAAATGCAGACTGACTTATGTTTATGTGGCGTCTATACATTAAACTCTACTAAAGAAGGGTAAAACACGATTGAGATGACTCAGATTTCGTGCGCATTAATCTTTGGATAACTTACATTTTAGCACTATAATTTTTTAAATAACTTGCTTACGATTTGCTTCGTTTAAGGCAGTTTTGCAGGGTATACAATCAAATTGCAAAATTTTTTGTGTATTGTATACGTATAAAGTGGCGCAACTCTGTAAAGCAGAATTTGTAGCGCGTTTTTAAGCGCTTCGTATTTTTACTGCTTCCAAAATACTAAAAAATTTTTGCTGGGATGCTTCTTCCTTAAAACGCCTTCTACTGTCTGTTCTAATATTAATGTTTTTTCTACGAATTGTACCAAAAGTAAGCGCTTTTATAGCTTCAGAGTAGTACCAGTTGCCCTAGAATCAGTTCTGAAATTAGTTCCGTAACTAATACTTACATTAAAGTTTCGTGGAACGAGTTCTGAAACTAGTTCATTGAAATCGGTTCTAATGCAATAATTGGAAGAACTTGTGATTTCAAACATTTTGCTGGGAATTGCTGTCATTAAAACAATTCAGAATGAATACGAATCATACAAGGATTTGATGTATTTTAGGATTCTAAGAAACTTTTATGATGGCAATTGAAATTTTTTTAACATTTACTAAGAATATGATACCGATTTCGAGAAATTGCATATAAACACACATTTCAAGTTAGGTAGTTTTCATCCACTAAATTTCTCTATCAAAAATTTTCAAAATTCCAAACTTAAGATATTTTTATTATTGGAAATAAAGCTTACATGTTAAATAACTCGATTTTTTTAAACTCAAATTTAATAAAAACAATTTCGTACACCCACTTTGCTATGAAAGGTTCACATCTTAAAAGCCCTGCTTGCAGCTGCTTTCAAGTAGTGAAAAAATATAAAAATCCAGCTACAAAAACAACAACAAAAACTACTATAAATGAAAAAAAATAAAAAAATAGTAATAATAGTAGTCGTCGAGCAGTGGAAATAAAAAATAATAAGAAGGGAAAAAAACACATAAAAATCCCCACTACAAAACATTCACAACATATAGAGCCTCGAAAAAGTAAAAAAAAAAAATATATAATAAAAAAAGAAACGTAACGCTTCGTTTACTGATGCCTTTTAAAAACTCCAGTTGTTTCTAGCATACGTAGCCAAGATGTTCATATATTGGTGGAGATGGCTGGTATAGTACAAAAGAAAATAGCGCGCGATATACATATATGTATCTTAAACTAAAAATAAAAATATATTTAACAAAATAATAATACTAATAATAATATTTCAAAAAATTTAATGCAAAGCAACCAAAGTGCAATATAATAATAAAGCAACTAATATAAATTGTTTAAAGAATATAATAACGTCTCATCATACAAATACCAACTAATCTATAAATAAAACCTAATAATAAGAGTGTCAATACAATATGAAAACGATACATCATATAAACATAAATCCAATTAATTAAAGTGTCTTAATACTGAATTCCTTTTAATTTTGCTGCTAAAAGAAATAGCTCATACTACCACATTGTCTCAAGCCATTAATATCGGAATAACTTTAACTACAACCATATGCTGCAGTGTTAACAATTTAAATAAATAATTTATACAAAAGTGTGCATGCAATTCAGTCAAAAGTAGTAAACAAACAAAAATCATACGGGAGCGTATGAGTGATATTTTATACAAACAAAATAAATGTTATTGTTGGCAAATGCCAGAATTAAGTTTTTCCATTATTAATTCTATAATCCTTGTTATGAGTTCTTTGAAAGAGTGTAGAAAATATAGTTTAAGAGCTATAGACACAGTGGTTATCCAAGTTATGAATTCACGTTCCTCTCAAATACAGTCATCGTTAGATTTTTGATTAAGTAAATATGTACATATGTTTTTTAGGGTCGATCCAATTAAGTTCTTTCTGCAATTTCGGTTTGTGTAGGTGTATACAAGTTGTGGATAGTTGTTAATACCTTTGAACGGTTTCAGCTAAATCGGACATTCTTTGTGACTTGCGCTTTTATTTAAAAATCTTGTAGTTTCGAAGAAAGTGTAATTTTCTTTCATATATAAATTTTTGTATTAGTCACATTCTACATTAAAAGCAGTGTTGCATTTTGTTTTTCATAATAAAAATACACCGAAACAAATTGTTGCTAAGTAATTGGCAGCATTTCAACTACCCAGTTTAGAGAATCATTATCAGATATGTGGTTATAACTAGCTGCCCAGTGTAGAAACCGTAATGAATTATAAATTTTTTTTTTGACAACAAGTAATGACACCGACTCACTTTCTGCATTTTTTTTAACATATAATATTAAGTAAATTACCAATAACTAGTTACTTTTTCCCATATTTTAAAACAAAACATAATGCGTAATGTTCTAGATCTTTTTGTAACTTTTTTTGAAAACCTATTTTTAGACTCAATATTTTTTTCAATACTGATAACGATATATGAATACTTCAGTTGCCAAATCGATTAACTCCACTTTCTGAATTTTATAAAATTTTAATTTGAAAACACTTTATTGACTCCTAACTGTATAATATTCAAAATAAATTTCTGTGATAAAACATTAACACTACTAAATAAAAAAAATTTATAATTTAACAGGAATTCTAAAAAACAATAGCCGTGTTTTCTAATCACTTGGATTTAATAAATCCAAAAAGTATTTCTAAAAGTGCTCAACAGATGGGGTTAGATTCTCCCTATTTTAAAAAGAATTTCTGTCCGACACTTCTTTCACCCTAATTTTTAATACTGAATTCGATGATGAAGGATTTTACTTTAACTTTTAATTTTTAATTATATTTTATATAAAACAGCGATAAACAGTCTGCCTTTTGAGTTTTATCACTTCAATTTATATTTTTACACAATTGAAAATTCCATTGCAATATTTAATATTCACTAATTGGATTTAATTAAATTACTTACTGTAGAGTGAAAAATTGCCATTTCTATTTCAGCTATTTCTCCACTTCCAAGATTAAAAATGTGTATTTGGTGAGGTGTAGGTTTTTTTTCTAAACATATTTCTTAAAAAAAATTAAATAAAAACCTTTTATTTATTAGTTTTTAAATTTTTTTGTTTCTCTTTTAATTTTTATTCGTATTTTTTTCTGACATTAAATTAATAGGATTTTTCATATATTTGTGCTTTTATTGTAGATTTATTAAATCCAGCTTTTTTTTGGATTTAATAAATCCACTTTTTGTATGAAAAATTCTAAATCCAGGTGATTAAAAAACACGCTAAATATTCTCATTGAGTTAATCGAGTTTCTTTATGGAGCTAGTCGATTTGGCAACTGAAGCATTCATATGTAACCACCTGTTTTTAATTTGTGGTACTTAGGTGTGTAAGAAAAATTGTGTGCAGCAGGTCAACAGCAGCTCTATCGAATATAGCATGTGGAGATAGCTGAGATGGTAGAGCTATCGACTGGTAATCTACAGTCGAACTGTGGGCAAGAAACTCCAAATTTTGGTAAAAAGTACGGCTAAACTGCAGTTTATGGGGTTTCCTCAAAAAAATCTAAAAAAAAAAATACCCCCTCTGGAATTAAAAAAGAAAAAAACCGAAATTAATTTTGGGAGGTGCTCGGCCACGGGAGGCCCGTGGGGGCAAAAAACGGGGGGACATAGTTACATGTAAGTGTGGGTACTCAAATTAAAGAAAATTATCTCACGATTTCAAAAACATTATTTTTTTTATCCATAAAACGTAGCCCTAACTAGAGCCATTTTAGTCCCTTAAGACTGAAATTGATGAAATTTTTTTGTATGGTAAACTGATAGAAAATGTCCCCATAAATTCAAAAGCTATTTTCATTTTTCAATAATCGATAAAGGGATTAAAAATCTAGATATTTACATTAAAAAAAAATTTGGAAAATTTAGGATTTTGAAGAAAACCTATATTTTTGAGGTAAAATTAATAATTTTGTTACTTTTTTCGTAAATACTTAACAGGTTTCTATTTTTTTAGAGAACTAATTTCAGTTTTGTAATTTGAGATTATTTTTGGAACAAATTATTGTTTATTTATGATTTTTTTATTGTATCATTAGGCGTATTCGTTTACTTACTACAAGTTACTACATTTACTACAGCTGGAAAAATTCAATACAAAAAGCACACAAAACTTTCCAATTGTAGTAAAAATAGTAAGAATTTCGAGTAAACGAACAAACTGATTATAAAATAAAAAATGTCACAAACTTAAAAAACTTATGTAAATGAATGTTATTTTAATTTGACTCAAGATCATAAATTAATATCACTTTCTGTTTAAATTATCTTCAAATCAAAGAAAGATGATACAATTTTTACAAGTAAATTACAAAGAATAAAAACTATTGAAAAAATTCGATAAGACCAGCAAGGCAGAATGCGTATTTTCGGCTTTCGTTACAAAGCCATCATCAGTGCCTTTCGCCTTTGAGTGGGTTAATATTTTGATAATCGTCTACTTATATGAATGTTGAAAGCAAATCGACCCAGCAAAAAATTTTCAAAATAGGGAATCGAGTTGGGAATCAGGTATTTTTGGTAGAACGCCTTCCCAATTGGATTACCAACTTGTTTCTTTTAACAAGGCGTGAGACTAAATGCAATCGATTCTTTGGAATCGCAATGGTAGCTAGTTACTATTTTTCTTACAGAACACCTTTGATTTTTAGTAAAAGAAGGTGTTCTAATAATAAAAAGAATAAGCGAGTTTCTAAAAATAGATATTCTCAAAATAGAATTTACGAATCAAATTTTAAAATAAATAAAAAAAACTTGCATATGTGTTTCGTTGGGATTTGATCCCTGGCTTCCTGCGTGTCAGGCGGATACTCTTCCACTGAGCCACCGTCTTGCATGATAATTTATAGCTTAAATCAGATTTTATTTTTTTATAATTACTTTATACTTTTTAGCACAAGCTTGTTTTTTTGAGAAAAGAGGTAGTTCTTTAGAATTTATATATAAGGCCTTACAATACACCTTGCAAATTACAGAAAAGGGAAGCGAATATTAAAATCGCTTTATGGTTATGGTTAAACTAATAGAATTCGACTTATACTAAATTAGACAAATACTAAATAGCATATCAGGTTTAGTGTATATTTATTATATTAGCTGTACTTCCACTCTTACTTATCAACATTAAATAAATAAAATATAATAAAATAAAATAAATCAAATAAATTAAACTAAATAAAATGAAATAAATTAAATAAATAAATTAAATAAATCAAATAAAATAAATAAATT
Source organism: Leucophora obtusa (assembly GCA_949987735.1). Classification (NCBI taxonomy): domain Eukaryota; kingdom Metazoa; phylum Arthropoda; class Insecta; order Diptera; family Anthomyiidae; genus Leucophora; species Leucophora obtusa. The sequence continues at coordinate 288,310,569 of OX465295.1, read as the reverse complement.
AAATAAATTTTAATGAATTAAATAAATTAAATAAATCAAATAAATTCAATAAATTAAATAAATTAGATAAATTAAATAAATTAAATGAAAAAATTAAATTAAATAAACTAAATAAATAAAATAAATTAAATGAATTATATAAATTAAATAAATTAAATAAATAAAATAAATCAAATAAATTAAATAAATTAAATAAATTAAACAAATTAAATAAATTAAATAAGTTAATAAATTAAATAAATTAAATAAATATTATTAAATAATTTATTAAATAAATTATTAAATAAATTATTAAATAATTTATTAAATAAATTATTAAATAAATTATTGAATAAATTAAATACATTAAATAAATAGATTAAATAAATTAATAAATTAAATAAATAAATTAAAAAATTTCAATTGTCCTAACAACAATATCTGAATGTTTTTATGTGGAAATTTCGAAAGGAAAAGTTCCCAGAATCAGAGGGTTTTTCGATAGAAAAGGTTCCCAAAACCTTAAAATTGTATATAAACCATTTTTAATGGAAAAAGTAGTCAGAATGTGAACGTTTTTCTATGGCAGAAATAAATCAGATATTAGCAAAGAGAAAACATATTACACTCACTAACGTTTGTCGGTAGAATCTACTGAAAATGTCAGTTAAAACAAAGATATATGCAGTTAAAAAGGCGACAAAGGTATTTACATTTAAAATAACTAAAAATTGTGTTATTTTTACCTCCTGAAAAATAACTAACAAATTAACTGAGAAATTTTTACTAAAAAAATTTCAAAACAACTGACGAAATCGGTAAAAACTGCTGTTTTTTATAGTCAAATGTTTTTGTTTATAAAAGTTATATTTTAATAAAAAAACTATTTTTTTTCTTTCGATTACAAAAATAGCACAAAAAAATATTACAAAAACTCGAAGTAAAAATTCCAAACCGTTCTCCAGTTTTTATGCTTTATGCATTGGAGATACAATACAAGTTTCTGATTTTTATTTGCAAACTAGAAATATAAATACAATAATAACAAAATATATATACAATAATAACAAATATAAACTAAACAAGAATTTTTAAATAAAAAAAATCAACGACATTTTTTATTTTTTAATTAACTACCAAAAATAACTGTTTGCTGTAAAATTACTGTTTTGATAGTTGTTTATTATGATATTAAAAATAACTGCTTTAAACAACTGTTACAAAATTACAGTACTTTTCGTTAGTTGTTATCTTAAATAACCGTCATAAAAGTTGTTTTGAATTTTTCTGTAGAAAAACAACTGTAATTTCCGTTAAATATAACAACTACTGATTACTATACAAACAACTGTCAAACTTTTTTGAGTGTAGCCAATGGATTGGTTCGGTGTACTAGTGGAAGATTTCGTTTGTATCTATCAGAAAATTAGTTTTTAGAATGTAATTTCCCTACGGGAAATTTTAACAAACTGTCACCGAACTGGCCCCTTTATATGGAATAGACTGGTCACTTTTACATGGCGTTGTCATAGGACTCCTTGTGACATGTCACAAGACAAATCCCAGGACAGGTCCCTGAACTTTGTTTTTTATGAGAGTTCAGTAACCTGTCCTAGGATTTGTCTAGTGACATGTCACAAGGGGTCAATTTCCCCCTCCTATGACAACGCCATGTAAAAGTGACCAGTCTATTTCATATAAAGGGGCCAGTTCGGTGACAGTTTGTTAAAATTTCCAATAGGGTTATTTCCGAGAACGGAAATTCGCTGTCCTAAACAAAAATTCGGTAGTATTATCCGAAAAAATTTGTTGCAGCAACTGAACCATTATATTGGCATTATAATTGTTTTTTTTTGGTTATATTTTAAAAAATTTGTACTGATTTCAAGTCAGAAAAAAATGGTATGTATCAAATGAAAAAATATGGGGTTTTGTTGGCCTTTTTAAACTACTTTTCCAAAAGATTTGTTTTGGACGTTTTGCAAAATACAAAGCAATAAATTAAAATTAATCGATTAACTGACAAAATTGCAAAAGACAATAGATTTTCCTTTTATTTTAATTCTCAATATAATAACTTAAAAGAAATTTTAGTAATTTTTTATATTTTGTTTTGAATAACTGCTAAGAAAAATTAAAAAATATATTTCTTTGTAATGTTACTATTTATTTAATCGAAAACAACTTTTCGGGTTTACTTTTTTAATTACCATTGAACATTTATTTACTCTTCATGCAGTGATTGTGTATATCAAAAATAATATTTGTGATAAAGCGCAAATTTATTGGGAAGAAATGGGAAATAGTCCTTTAAATATTAAAATGCCGTATTAGCACAAAATTTTTAAAATAATTTTTTCACTGTTATGTTTAAAACTAAATAACTTCTCTTTTCAAAATGGGAACTACTTCTTAATTTGTTGTTTTACTACCAAAATGTAAACGGTTACTTTCTAAGATCAAATAATTTAAAAAGTAAATTATTAATTTTTGAAAACTTTTGTTAGTAAATAATTATATTTGAATGACTTTAATGCCTTGTTTGTTTTGATTTTTAGAATTGATTACAATACCTCTTGCTTTTTTTACGATCTTGTTAGAATGTGTTTGGTAATGCAGTAAAGAAATTTGGCAATGAGATTTGTAAGCGGTTATATGGCAATGCCTTGTTAAGGTAATGGGTAATTTTTTCCTGGGGAGTTTGTTATCAACAACTCAACTTAGACTAACATCAACGAAATTTAACAATGCTATTTTTATCCCTTTGTTATTATTACTCTTTTTTGCTTTGAACCTTAATTCTTAAGATATCTCAGCTGATTCTATTCAACTCTGTGTATGATAAACACAGATGTTTGAATTACAACGAACCTTTAAATTTAAATGTATGTTATTAAATTATATTTTTGCACCGTGTCAATGTGTTTAAGATGAATGGGGGAAAAGTTTTTAGTTGATCTGTTATTTTAAGTAAATGAATATTATTTTAATTTGACTCAAGATTGTATCATCTTTCTTTGATTTGAAGATAATTTAAACAGAAAGTGATATTAATTTATGATCTTGAGTCAAATTAAAATAACATTCATTTACTTAAAATAACAGATCAACTAAAAACTTTTCCCCCATTCATCTTAAAAAACTTATAATATGTGAGTATATATGTTGTCATGAATAGCCATATATAATTATATGTTTCTTATGTGGTACCTTATATAACCATATATTTTTATATATTGTCTTTTATAAAATTAGATATCAACCATATATGCTATACATAATGAGATATGACAGATCTGTTGTCATATATAATTATAAATGATCATATATAACATAATATATGATCACATATGGTGGCATATAAGCCATATATTTTGAGATATAGTAATATGTGCCCTGTTATAAAAATTTTTTGGTTGTATGATGTAAGATATTTTTATATATGATTATATATTACATTAAATGATATAAGATATGATTATATATGATTCGATATATATGGTGCAAGATTAACAATATAATTTTAGATATGGTTATATATGGTCCCACGTCAGTAATATTTTCTATGTGTTTAATATATAATTATATATAGTCACATATTACCTGAGAGACCCTACTATCGAATCCCAGCTCGGGCACAAAATTTTTTTTTTTTTTACTTTTTTAACTCAATTTAATTTACTTGTAAATATTCTTTTAAAACATCTTAAAAAAATTGACCCATTTACTGCCAACAGCACCTGAAAGTTATGTTTACTGCAACTTGGAATTAATAATATTTTAATATGTTATTATATATTGTCATATATAACCCCACACATAATTGTATATGTGACTGAGGTACTATTATCGAATCCCAGCTCGGGCACAAAAAAAAATTTTTTTTTTTACTTTTTTTAACTCAACTTGATTTACTTATAAACATTTTTTTTACAGATCTTAAAAAGGTTAAACCATTTTGTGTCAACAGCATCTGCAAATTATGTTTTCAATTAATAGTATTTTAAATATATAATTAGATATCGTAATATATAATAATTTCGTTAAAGTTTTTTTTCTTCCAGAGCAAAATGGTTTTTTTTTTGTAATATTTGTGCATACAATTTTGGCAATATTTTGATTTTTGTACTCCTACTTTTAATATAAACAAAACAATTTGTGAAAAAGTGTTGGATAAGAGTATTTTTTCCAAAGGATTGCTAAGCTTATATATGTCACACCTTATTTAAAATACATTTATATTACCTTTTAAATAACATGTATATTGCTCTTATCCCATTATTAATTTCGCAAATACAGACTGTTGATTTAGATTTTTGAGCCATATAAATCGGTGCCTTGACCCTTCAACAAACATTTTTTTTATCTTATTCACCAAAAAATTTCCGTCAGTGGAAAACATTTAAAATTTTTGTTTTTTTGAAAGAATGTTATTAATTTATTTTTTCTAAGTCATCTATATATATAAATTTATATAATTATATATAACTCAGTAACACGAACAATGTTGTCTCATATAGTCAGTCATGTTATATAGCAGTGTTTGGCTGAGTGAGTTAAGTGGCCGACTACAATGCCAGCAACCTGAGTTCAAATCCTGCCGACGGCATTTTTTTTTTTAATGAAATAAATATTTTTTAAATAATAAGTGTTTTTTTTTTTAATTTTTTGTGTTATTTTTTTAAATTTTTTAAAATTTAAATATTTCCAAATATATCATAAGATAAATTTTGATCTCAAATTATCCAATTCGATCTGCCAAAATTAGCTTATCCGTTTGCATCTAATTGGATGTAAATTAATCCCATGAAATATTTTGGGATCTATCAGGATCTTAATTTGATATTATTGGATATTATTGGATCTCCCAATTTTGAGATCTATTTGGATCTTATTTAATTCTGTAATATATTTGAGGGATCTGAGTGGATATTACTGGATACCCCAATTTTGAGATGAACTTGGATAAGATCATATGTCGATCTATATCAAATGAGATATGACTACATATGCTAGATATAATGTTTTTTTGATCGGGTTACTTTTTTTATTGATTATTTATTTTTATTTTATTAACTTTTATTTGTACATATGTGACGCGCAAAATAGAAAGGGACCTAAGGATAGAAAGGGACCTAAGGTCAGGAGAGCATGAATGTTTTGTGGACAACATTCGATGCTCAGATGTTTTCCACAAAAAAAAAAAAAATTGATTTTTTTACCCTAGGTCCCTTTCTCTATGCGCTGTCAAATATATTCCTTTTTTATTTTTATAACGTTTTTGACATTTCCCTGAACTCGACTTGAACCCGCAATCACCAGAATGTAAACATACCGTGTTACCGATTAATCTAAATAGCCAAAACTTTGGACTTTTATATTTAAATAATTTCAGTTTGCAACCCTAGCGTTCATTACTGGAACATATATCTATTTTAGTAATTAGCAAATTCAAAACCCTTATAAAAATTATAGCATACTTTACGGGTTAGTTGAAAATATATAATGAAAAAATTCATTAAATTAATGAATTTTTCATTAATTCAATGAAATTTTTTTATTAAATAAATGAATTCAGATTAATGAAATCCATTCATTAATAGTAAGAACGAAAATTCTATCAGTGTACTAAAAAAAAGTATATGACTTTTGATATTATATATAATTATATCCGAAAAACGAGAACATCTAATTGTATCAAATTGGTAGCAATATTATAAAAATTCAATTTTATGGACTATCTAAAATGCTAGTCGGCACCCTAAGTACTATCCAATAAATTTTTAATTATTTTCCCGTATTCAGCTCTGTAGTAAGCATCGCTTGAGCGCTATTACTTTAACGTATTTGAAATGACATACCCAGCGGGACACTTTAAAACATGCATTTCATACAAAAACACCAAAAATGTTGGTATTTGTTTTATGGTAACATAATTAATTTCACTTGTGAGTGAAGGTTCTCCTAGTATAAATGTCCTTTTGTTTTGTATTCTCAATCACAAAAAACTTGCAACGCATTTGGAGTTCAAGTTTGGGAGAGTTCCATTGTTAGTCAAATTATTTAAAACTTCAATACGGAAAATTAAGACCAATTGAAACTACTTCGTACATATTTCTACTAGTCAAAGTGTAGGCACTTTCAGACCGGTCCTGTTTTGACCAATCACGGGAAAGGTCCTTTGAGATTATTTGTACCTAGTTTTAGGCATGTCCCATTTTCACCAGCCACGCGGTTTGTTCTTTTAGACCGGTCCTGTGTAGACCTGTAACAGGTCCATTTAGACCGGTGCTATTTACACCGATCAGTGCACGGGTCCTCGCATTCAACTGATCCCTCTTATCCACAGGACAGTTTCTGTTTTTAACTGTAGTTACAGTTAGTTTTCTATGGCCAATTACAACAGTTATTTAAAAGAACATCAACTAACGGATAGTACTGTATTTCGGAACAGTTGTTTAAAGTAAATATTGTTACGAAATTGGATTCGTACAATATAGAAAATTCTGGAATTTTATAAGAAAAATATCCAGAAAAATTGGATTTATTAAACCCGTCAATAGCACTACATTTAAATTTAATGAATAATGTTAAGTGGTTGGGTGCTCTGCAATGAAGAGCATAAATATTATAATTTAAGTAACAATGGAATTTTCTACCATGTTCTATATACAACCACGTCCGTTAAACTATAAAAAGGCTGCCACTTGACATTTAGTTAGTCGCGCATTAGCCTTTGTTTAATCAGTTGCATATTAGACTTTGTGTAGTGAGCTGTGCACCAGCGTTTGTAGAGTTGTGTGTGTTTCGCTGTTGTATGTTAATAAATAAAGTGTTAAGTAAATAAGCTTAATTTTCAACAAAAGAGTGTGTGGTTATTTAAAGGAAATAAACCAACCCTTCTGAAAAGTAAAAACGTAACAATATTATAATAAATAACTACCAAAACAGTATTTTTCAGTAAATACCCTGCAGGAAATCAATGGTCAGTTGGAACTTGAGCACCCGTTCAGTGAACAGTAACCGGACATAAGACGGGTCTGAAAGTACCTATACAATCAACAGTCGCATAACTGCTGAAAACAGGACTGGTCTCAAAGTATCCATCCCATTAGTAGTGAAAGGACCTAACTATCTGAAAATAGCTGTCCCACGACAGGTTAAAACGGGGCTGAACCAGGACATATTCAATTGGTACAAATATTATAGTTGCCAATTATTCGGATTATTATTTCGATCGATTAAGTAAACGATGAAAACATCTTCTCTTGCTTTCAACTTTTCCACTATTTTAAAAGAATATATAAAATTTAATAATTCAAAAATAACTTTATCGTTTTTGTAAGTAAGTTTATTAGGCTCTTAGCCTTCAAATAAAAAGCATTATATGTATAAGCAGTTCAACATGGCAATGTAGTCGCGATATTTGTTAATGAAGTCTAATTTTTTCAGAATATCATAATTTCCGAGAAGAGGGGGTTTTGGTATTTCTCGTAAACCAATGAAGATAGGCAATTGAAATTTGGCACATAGCTTCGTTTTATGACGAGAAAAAAAAACCCAAGAATTTTTGGCTATTTGATAGTTTAAGGGGTAAAACGGAGATGAGGAGTTTCAAAAAATCGCTTCTCGAACGCCATTTAGAAATATGTATATAATATGTTATATATTTTTTCTAATTTGTGGACTCTTAACAAGAATCTTAAGTCTAAATATCGATATATCCGCAAACAAAAAGTCGGTAGTGAAAGGGTTAAATACCCATGTAGTCCAATTTAATTAAGAACGAAAGAATTAATTAATTCCGTCGATATTTTTATGCTGTTTTTGTTTAGAATAACTTCCCGTGTAAAAAAAATTATATATAATCATATGTGGCATATATTACAATATATAATTGGACATGTCGTTATGTATATCCATATATAATTATATATGACGTCTTTTTCCAAAATTTCTACTTATATTATGCCATATATAATTTCATCTAATTATATACCGGCCTTTATAATAATCGATATGGTATATATGATTATATATAACATAGCATGGCTGATCTTATTGCATATATAGTTGTATATAGATCTATATCTTAATATATATGGTGGCATTTTAGCAATATATAATTATATATGGTATCATTTAAACAATATATAACTATATATGGTGTCAGTTAAACTAGATATTATCATATATGGTGGCATTTAAACCATATATTATCATATACGGTAGCATTTAAACAATATATGCTCATATATGGGACCTCATGAACTACATTTTTAATACAGTTCCAGATATGATAATATATGCTACTATATATAGTGCAATATGTATTGATATTTGATGTCATTTAAACAATATATTACCATATATGGTGGTATTTAAACCATATATTATGATATATGGCGCCATTTCAACAATATATGGTCATATATGGTATCTCATGAACAACATTTTTTATACAGTTCAAGATATGATAATATATGCTACTATATATTGTATAGTACCATATACTTTGATATATCGTATCATTTAAACAACATACATGTATGGTACCATTTAAACAATATATTTTCATATATGGTACCATTTAAAAAAAAAATTATCCGAAAAATGGTGGATCGTACTGCAGTAATTTAGATCTACCTTAAATCTAATATGATTGAATACGATCCGAAAAATGAGTTTATCTAATTATATAAAATTGGATGTGACATAATGATAATCAAGAAGTAATTTCAATAGAATGGACAATTTAATGCAATCTGAGCGGTATCTGAATGAATTATTTTTGTCTAATGGTATCAAATAAAATATAACTTTTTGTATTAAATCTAATTTTATATAATTAGATTAACCCATTTTTTCTATCTGCCATTTTTCGGATCAAATTCTATCTAAGTTTATCCCCAAATATATTGCTGAATCTAATTCGATCTGCCATTTTTCGGATCAAATTAGATCTAAGTTTATACACAAATATATTGCTGGATCTAATTTGATCTGCCACTTTTTCGGATCAAATTAGATCTAAGTTTATCCACAAATATATTGCTGGATCTAATTCGATCTGCCAAAATTGAGATCAAATTAGATTTAAGTTTATCCACAAATATATAGCTGGATCTAATTCGATCTGCCATTTTTCGGATCAAATTAGATCTAAATTTATCCGCAAATATATAGCTGGATCCGCCATTTTTCGGATCAAATTAGATCTAGGTTTATCCCCAAAGATATCATTGGACCTCCCAATTTTGAGATATAACTTGATCTTAGTTCACACCCATATATACAATGGGATCTTATACGATATGATTGGATACACCCAATTTTGAGATCTAATTGGATCAGCTAGATATTACAGCAGATCTTAAACAATATCAAATTGGATATAATTAGATATTGCGCGTGATAATTTTTTTTTACTCGGGTTTATATTCATTATTCTTTTATAATTTAAGACTTTTCAGTTAGTTTGAGAATTTTTTCTTTGTTCCCACATATCGTAAAAAAAAAATAAATGAATGTTCCGTAATACAAATTTTTATTCTGAATTTTAACCGATAATTTCTATGATATACTGAAAAATATTGCACAAAATATATTTATATACAATTTTTTAGAACCGGTTACATCCGAATGTATTTCAGAACAGGTAATTTTACCACCGGTTCCATGAAACCGGTTCTAGAATTAATTCCCGAAAATCAAAATACAAGTGTTCACTGACCCAGAATCAGTTCTATAACCAGTTCTAAAATCGGTTCTAAAGCAACCTGTTCTAGTTTGGGGAATAAGAACCTAGTGATTTTGGGTCAAATTCCATACAAAAAGAACCGGTTGTAGAATATAAACTAGAACTTATGTTAATGCAGTATAAGGTGTTCTACAACCAGTTGGTTTGATTTTACTTTTTAATTGGGATTAAATTTAACAAAATAGGTATAGAACATTTTTACTTAAAAATCCCGGGATTCAGTAGTCATTGTTATCTGATGAACCCGGGATTTCAGGATTTCGGAAATTGCATCCGTAATTATACGTTGAACGTTGCTTTTATTTCTTTTAGAGGTGACACGTTCTTTTGAGTCAGTCCTGTGACAAGTTGTCACAAGTCACAGAGGCAATTGACCCCCTCTTAGGGGACAGGGACCGCTCCCTGTCTCCAAGGGCCGTCACATCACGTGTCCGGTTACCACTTGCTTTTTCCACTGGGCAGTTTTTATTGTTAGTTGTTTAAAAAATAAAATATCCCTTTGAGTTTTTTTTTAATTCTTATTTGGTTAATATTTGTTATTATTGATATATGTGACCTTCTCCGAGAAAAGGGACCTAGTGTGTGAAAATGAAGTTTTAAATTAAACATTAAAATTTTAATGTTTTTCTCATTTTTATCGATTTTCCCAAGTTTTTGACACACTAGGTCCCTTTTCTCGGAGAAGGTCAAATATTCTTAATTTGCAACTAAAAAAAAATCAGAAAAAATTAAATGGAGAACCACTTGGGATTTTTACTTCAAATTTAAAGTCGGATAAAGAAATTACAATTTTTTTTTGTAATCGATAAGAAATTGCTGCTCTCTTGTGAGCTAGCTCATTTCTTTGCTTGCTCGTTAGCTGGCTAATATTGTGAGAAACTCAATCTATGTACACACAGAATATAAATTGGTTGGAATTCCATCGGAACCAACGAAATTTTTTCTAACCAATATTGAAAAAATACTAACTTCTACATTACAAAAATCAAGTATTAGTTGTGTTTCAATAAAATCGATCACTCTATCCAAAGTATTAGTTTTACCAATCAATTTAAAATTTTTATTTTCAACTTTAGTAGATTTCCATCATTTTGGTAATTATAATAATATCCCTACGGGGAATGAGGAGTCAATTGCCCTCCAAGGACCTATCCCGTGACCGGTCAACCGAAGGCATATTACTAAATTAGTACAAATATGAACAAAAGAAAATGAATTAATTTTCTAAGTATTTTCTGATCGGTTATTTTTACTGTTGCTTTTAAAAAAACTTGACCGATACCGAAATAAAAAACAAAATTCGCGGCATATTTTTAAAAATAATTTTTATTTATTTTACTCTTTTATTTATTTTTAATTTTATTTTTTCACGATTTGCTTATTTTAGCTCTTATTTTAAATTTCTATAATGTTTTGTTAAGAAATTTTAAGTTTTGTATTTTCAGCGTTTTTTGAATGTTAAAGCTGTTTTAGTTTTAACAATTGGTATTTCATTTAACTTTTATTTTTAACTTAAGGAGAATTTTTTAAATTTTTATGTATATTATCAGAGGTTTTGATGTAATTTTCTAATTTTTAATTGATTTTTAAATTTAATTATGGCCAACGCAAAAGACAAGTCAACTGCCATTAAGGGACCTATCCCACGACCGGTCAATCGGGGGCATATTCAAGGCACTTTCACCATATTTGTGTGTGTGTTAATGTTGTTTTCTTTTCTATTTTTTTTTTCTTTTCCATGTTTTTTTATTTGCTGTGTGTGTGTTTGTTTTTTCTTTCTCTTTTTTATTTGAACAGAAACGAAAAACATATAACTTAACCATCAGCCAGCCATCACGCATAAGCAACATTAGCTCAGACGGTAGAGCGTTTGCCTTACAAGTAGAAGGTTGTGTTATCGAGCCCTACTTCGACGCCAAGTAGATTATTTTTAATTCTTAATTTTTTATTAGTTTATTTGAAAAGCTATTTTTAGACACACCACCTTACTGCCACAATGTGTCTAAACTGTGGCAATTGGTCATTTCCAATGACAACGCCATGTTAAAGTGATATGTCTCTTTCAAACAAAAACACCGATCAACGACCGGTCTCCGCCCCCTTGGGACCTATCCTGCGTGTCATCTGGGACCGGTCCCTTTCCCCGTAGGGATATTAAGACTAGGAACAGAAATTTTATTTATCATAATAAAATTTTGGAATGTGTCATATATTTGCATATTTAAATGCATATTTAAATTCGAAGTAAGACAACATCTAAATGTAAGTATCTGTGGCGCTGGGGGTAGAGACACAGCCTTATAGCCTTGGAGATCTGAGTTCAAACCTCAACCAAGGCATTATATTTTTTTTAAATAATTTTTTTATTGAATCAAATTAAAAGACACAACTAATTTTCTGTTGTTAATATAATTTTATTCAAAAACAAAATATTCAAAATTTCAAGCTAAAGAAATTCAAATTTTAAATTAGACTAAAAAAAATTATATCGTGTTTAGCCTAGAGGTAGAGCAATGGGCTGACAAATGGGAGGTCGCCGGTTCTATCCCTGTTCGCGATATACATTTTTAAAAATTTTTTTTTTTATTCAAATTAAAAGACACAACTGATTTTTTGTTGTTGATATAATTTTATTTATAGACAATATATTCAAACCTGAAGAAATTCAAATTTGAAATTTGATTAAAAAAATTCAAATAGAACTTAGCTTAGAGGAAAAGCAATGGGCTGACAAGTGAAGAGTCGCCGGTTCTATCCCAGTTAGCGAAATAAAAAAAATTTTAATTTTTTAATAAATTTTGTGGAACGTGTTATTCTATTTAAAGAATTTATAATCCACAAATATTAAAGTAATCTATTAACACAGCAAAAATCAAAAATTGTAAATAAATTTCGGTAATAACAACGGTATTCAAACTAAATAAAAGTGATTGTACCTGGAACTACAAAAATTCGGTTGGCGAAAAATCCGGTTGGAACTACGAATCTGTTTTCTGTGTATAGTCTCCCAGCTTTTTGAATAAAATAAATTAAATTCTAGCTCACTGATAAACACAATTTAAGTTCTTTGAGAACACCTAAACATCATAAACAATTTAATACATCATAAACTAATTTTAATTAATATTACTGCAACAATAGTTCCTATAAAAAAGTGCAAAATTGAATTTAATCCAAAATCAAAATATAAAAAATACCAAAGTAACAAAAGTTCCTAAATATTAAAACAAATCTACAAAAAAATTATAAAACCATTTATTATCGTTATTTAACACTAAACCAACATATCAATTTAAATACAAAAAAAAAAATAATAAAATATCTAAAACAGTCATCAACAGACAAATAAAATCTAAATAAAATGCCAATGCATCATGTAAAAAATTGAAAATAAAATCAAAGTAACGAAAAAAATTCAACAAAAAACAAGTAAAAGCAATGCAATCCAATGCATGCACGTTCAAGGTTGTTTAGTGTCAACAAAATAAATATATAGAAAATAAAACCGACCAAAAAAATATAAAACACAATTTAGACCTTCATAAAAACGACTGGGTTTGTTGGCTATAAAAAACCTAAATTTTCTATACCAGAAAAAACTGATCATAAAAAGCCAAAAAAAAAACAATAAAAAAAAACAATATATAAAATAAATAAGTGGAATAACCAGGCTAAAAACTAGTTCAAATATATGAAACATAAAAAAAATGAACTGTGTATGAGTAAAAAAGTAAAATGGGTTGGCAAAAAAAAAACAACAACATAATCTAACAAAAAATAAACTTAGAAAAGAAAAAGTAACAAACCGGAAGCGGAAGTGTGCAAAAGTTTTTCACAAGTTAGAAAAACACCCCATAACAGGAAAAAAACTAATAGCTTAAAAAAAATGCAACAACAATAAAACCCTAGTAGCAAACACAATGTTTTTTTTTTATAGAAAATACCAAAAAAGTTTTGGAAAATTATATTTTTTACGCGGTCTACAAATGTTACAATTTTTTTTATTTATTTGCAATCAAATAAGTGAAAGTGTTTTAGTAGTTTTAAAAGTATTTAAAGCCGTAAAAGTTTAAAAAAAAAATTCCGCCTTACAAAAACAATGATGTCACCTTCTTCTCAATCACATTCTAATTCTTCAAATTCTTGTTTAATAAACACTACTAAAATGTCTTTAAAGTCTGCAAAAACCTGTAACAACAATTCCTTTTCAATAGCTGCTACTTCAGCAGCTTCACCCTTTCTTATGCCTGCTGAATTTTACAAAAGTCTATTTGCTTCGGCCGTCTTACACCATAATAATTTAAATGACACACATCATAATCACCATCATCATCAGCAGCATGCACATGATGCAAGTAGCCGCACGCATACCCATTTACAGGCCTCACGTTATATTAAACAATCTGCTACACCAGCTGTTGCAAGTTCTACGCCGTTTTCTTGTTCTTCAAATACCACTACTACTACTACATCGCATTTTCCACGCAATTTATTATTTTCATCATCGGCAGCTGCTGTAGCTGCTATGGCAGAATCTGCCAAACGTTCTCATTCAAATGAGAAGGTAATTATGCGTTTAACTAAAATATTTTAGTTGATAAACTCAGTGATTTTTACCTTTTACGAAAAAATCAACAATAATTTATAATGCATCGAAAAACGTTGAAAGTTTAAGAATCTATATTATAGAATTTAATATAGTTTCTCGATTTAAAAAAGGCTAGAAATATATTTATTAGGGTGTTGGAAAAACTGAACATTTTCGATCTGGTTCGTATGTGGAAAATTTTTTCCTAACTGAGCATATAACACATGCAAAATTTTATTTTAATCAGATGAGATCTTGAGTCACCAGTAACTCTTGTTATTTCGTATACTTAGTTCTACCTGAAGTCCAAATTCTAATATGATATTTTCATATTAGATTTTATTTGTTGTTTTCTTATTGCAGAAAGCTGATAAGTTGGGGTAAAACAATTGTATTATCTATCATTAAAATGTTCAATCTTTTTGAAACAACAGCAAAAATCAGGGTTGGCAGGCAATGCCGCTAAAATACCGTTATCGATTCAAAACCCTTTCAACTGACTACCGTTACCCCTAAAATACAGTTACTGAAATAACCGAAATACCGTTATTCTTAAAATACCGTTATCGAAATAACTAAAAAACCGTTATCCTTAAAATACCGATAGCGAAATAACTGAAATATCGATACCCTTAAAATAGCGTTACCGAAATAAATGAAATACCGTTACCCCTAAAATACCGTTACCGTTATTTTTAATTTTCCGCTTTTGGTAATTACACGTGGGTATTGAGTATTTTTCGTACTTTAAGTTGGTAAATTGGTTTTGCTCTTTTGTTTTCTCTCTCTTTTTCTCTTTTGTTTTTTGTAAAAAAAATTGCGGGATGCATCGAAATAACTAACTACCGTTATCCCTAAAATAGCGTTACTGAAATATCTGAAATATCGCTAACCTTAAAATACCCTTACCGAAATAATCAAAATACCGTTATCCTTAAAATACCGTTACCGAAATAACTAAAAAACCGTTATCCTTAAAATACCGATACCGAAATAAATGAAATAGCGTTACCCTTAAAATACCGTTACCGAAATAATATAAAATAGTGTTACCCTTACCGATAACCGCATCGTTTCGGTTACCATCCATGAAAAAAATCTAATATAGTAGTTTTGATTTAACTGCCTTTTTCTTCAGTGCACTTTTTCTATAACTGCACAAAATTTTGGTTTCGTTTTTATTTTACAAAATTATGTACGCAATTGCCTTCTTTAAGAGCACTTTTTGTACCTGCACATTTAAGATAAATGCCTTATATTTTTGGCAGTTGTACATTATTTTCATAAAATAATGTACAATAAATTCACCGTTAGCTGCCTCTTGTGGTTTGCTTTATTTTGCAATTCTAGGGTTCGCCATTTTATATTTTTCGTTATATCTTTGGCATTTACGGTTGGATCTTAAAGTGTGATACATCGATGTTTTTCCCTCGAGGAGAGCAATGTTTTTATCTAAGGACCATTAACCTCAATTATCCCATTTCAGTATTTACCCACCAAATCTCAGTTGCTACCACCATAATGTACAACCGTAATGTAATTTTCTGACAAAAAAATCTGGCAAAAAATCATTAAACCTTTGTTAAGGAAGTTTTTCGATAAATCCAGCAGAATTTTTTTTTTGGGTGTCGAACGCAGGGGTCGCCTTTTTAAATTTTTTTCATTGGATTTTTTCTTTAGAGCAAAACACTGGTCTCCTCGAAGCAAAAAAATCAATATATCACACTTTAAAATCCTTCTTTAAAAAACTATAACTAAAAATTATAGCAAAATACTTTATATTTGACGGTGTACCGCGCACTTTTTTTGCCTGTAAGATGGCACGGCCTAGTGTACACACATACATGTAAAGAAAATGTGATGGTTTTTATAAAAGCAACCGTCACCGCCGTCATCGTCTTTTGCGTTTCTTTTTTTATATGCACTGCTCTCTAAATGTATCCCTCAATTCATAAACGCTTTGTAAAGTTATAGGAAGTTTACAAAACAAAATTTTCATACAAAATTTGTTCAATAAACCTCCTATAATTTTACAAAGCTTTTATGAATTTAGGGGTTAAAGTTTATTTTCAGCGATAGCAATTTAGTGCTTTTCGCACCAAATTTGGTGCTTTTTGATGTACCAAAACGCGAAAAATATTATTCTAACGCGTAACTGAAAAAAGCGCTAAATTGGTGGTTTTTAAAATTTTATTTAGCGCGTTTTGTGCTCTTTATACATGTATTGTTGTTATAACAATATCAAGAAATATATCAACATTGGCTTTTACTTCAATAACGATAGATTAAAAAGAAAAAGGAAAAGTTGTAAATGCCAAACAGTGCTTTTGGCGCTAGTTGTAGTATTTTTTGATGTGCCAAACGCGAAAAGTTTTAATTTTGCACGTTACACCTTTAACACAAATTTGGCAAAATCTTAGATATAGAAAAAATTTTGTGGCCAGTTTTTTATAGTCCGAACTAGTAACGAATTTTTTCGATTTCATTCCTTAAACTGTAAACAGTAAACCGATGAAGTTTTCTTCACAAAGTAAATGAAAAATTTCTTAAATTTAATGAAAAGGCTTCATATATTTTATGAATCTAGTTTTAATGAAACTTTTTCCTTGAGTCTATGAAACCTTTAATAATTAAATGAAATTATTCATAACATTTTATGTAAAATTTCATTAATTCAATAAAAAGTTTCAATGAACGAGTTCCAATGAAACATCATTGGTTTTATGCAAAAATTAATTAATATAATGTAGATATTTCTTTCGGTGTATGTGAAACACGAAAAGTTATTTTTATAGGCCTTAAAAACTGTTGAGTGCTTCTTAACCCGTTTTTAAATAGAAATTTACGCGTTTTTACCCTTTTTTGTAACTTTTTTTCGCTTTTTGCTTTAAAAAATTTGGCATCTCTGTTTATTTTATTTCTCTGCGTTTTCTCTCATACTCACATATTTTCATTCTCACACTCTCTTCAATGTTGCCATATTTTTAAAAGATAATCGCATTATTGGCTAATGTTCAGAGATGGAAAATTTGAAACGAATGAAATTTTATTATGAAAAATCTTTCAGCCTTACTATCAATATTTTCCAAACGTATATTTAAGTTAAAGTTGACTTTAATTAAAATATTGGGTGGCAGTATGCCTTGACTTGGGTTATTTTTGGAGCATTCTGATTGGTTAATTTATTTGCAACCAATCAAAATGTTTGAAAATACAAATATTTTTGTAGGGTTTTCATACACAAAATGAACAAAACCGTATGATTAAAAATTAAGTCGACTTTAAATTTAAAATACTTCTTTATAGTAAGGGCCCTTGTTTTTTATATTTATTGTTAGTTTCGAACTCATCATTTTTATTTAATGATCTTTATCGAAGGTAAAATGGAAAACAACATCGCAGCGGAATCCGCAGCTGTACACAGAGAGAATTTTGCTGGACGAGTTTTAATGAAATTTTTCAGTGAACGAATTAAGTTTTCTTCAGAAAGTAAATGAAAAAATTCATAAATGTGATGAAAAATCTTCATATATTTCACGAATCTAATTTTAATGAAACTTTTTCATTGAGTGTGTGAGAGTTTTAATAAATGAAATTTTTTACAACATTTTATGAAAAATTCCATTAATTCAATGAAAAGTTTCAATGGACGAGTTCCAGTGCAACTTCGTTATTTTTATGCAAAAATTCATTGATATCATGCAGATAATTCTCTCAGTGTAGCCTCAAGATTTTATCTATTCTCTATATTGGGTTTGTACTGATATACACTGCACAAGAAACAGCTGTGAAATCAACTAAAATCCATATTAAATTGATGAATGGGTGGTCACTAGGGCAAGGAATTTCATGCACTTAAAAATGGAAAATATGCGCCTAAAATATGCAGTTAAAAAAGAAAAATATGCACTAAAAATATAAGAAATATGCACTAAAAACTATTATTTTTCCAAAAATAATGCACTTTAAAACTTAAAAATGTATTTAAGTTAGTTATTTTGCAAATAGAACTCGAAGATTTCCCATAGGTCAATAAGGTTTTATTTATTTTATTTGAATCAAAATATGAAAACGTATCAATTTTTATATTTTTTTACAAAATAAAAAATGCTACTAAAAATGAAAAATGTGCACAAATATGCATTAAAAAGGCACCAAATATGGATTTAAAGCCGAAATATGCAAAAACATGCATTTATGTCAAAATATGCAAAAATATGCAACTACAAATCGATGCCATTTTGTTCTAAATTTTATGATTCGGATAAATGTTTAGTCCATATTAGTTTTGGACTATCGAGAAAAAACATGCATTTGTATGGAATTCCTTGCCCTAGTGATCACTATACAACTAACAAAACCTGTCCGTCAATTTAACGCATTGTTTAGTAGATTTATATTTTGACGTTTAACTATTTTATGTGGTATTATTTTGACAAAATTTCGTCAAATGTATTAACAAAAATTAGTTGTCTTAACAATTATATTTAATTAAATTGCATAATGATTTTGTTGTTTTACCATTGCATTTTATTAAATTCAACAATGCATTTTATTTAAGTAATTAATTTTTTATCGATTTATTATTAATTTTTAGACTTATATTTCATTATTTTTTATATTTCACCAATTTCAAATTTTTTAAGCAATATACATACAACGTCTTTTTTATAATGAATATATAAAAATATAAAAAATAATGAAATGTAAAATTGAAATTATAATATTTTATTAAAACACATGTACCATTTTATATACAAAAACATATAACTTTATTCAAATTAATAATTCAAATACATTATATAACATTCATTAATAGTTGGCCAAAGGTGAAAAACGAATTCTTTTAACGTTGGTTTGTCATAGGAGAGAAGGTGTTTATGCTACTTTAAGTCTGCTTTGCACGTCATAAAAATGAGTGCTTGGATGTTCTTTTTTATATAGGAAAGAAATTCATTTTTGTTACTATCTAAGGAGAGATGAAAAGTAACTTCTTGAGAATGCATTAAAATATATATTTAAGAAGTGATATTTATGACTTTTGAATGCATTCCCAAGAAGTTACTTTTCATCTCTTCTTAGATAGTAAAAAAATGAATTGCTTTGCTATATAAAAAAGAACATCCAAGCACTCATTTTCATGACGTGCAAAGCAGACTTAAAGTAGCATAAACACCTTCTCTCCTATGACAAGCCAATGTTAAAACGAGTAAAAAGGTTAAAGTCGGGCATGCCGACTATACAATACCCTACACCAGTCTGGTTAAAAGCCAACTAATGTTTGGATCCGAAATTCTAATGGGTTAAAATGGAGCTTGTGTCAAAATTTTCTATAATGTGAGTCAGCGCACCAAATTTCATTAAAATATCTTAATATTTGCGACCTGCAGTTTGTAACCAAGCCAATTTTGGGGGGACCCTTATATGGGCACTAGGTCTAAACATGGACCGATGTTCACCAAAATCAATAGGCTGCGTTATTGGGCCAACATAGGTCTGTGTACCAAATTTCATCAAAATATCTTAATATTTGCGACCTGCAGCGTATAAACAGTGTAATTTTGGTAGGAACCTTATATGGGCACTAGGTCTAAATATGGACCGATATTCACCAAAATCAATAGGCTGCGTTATTGGGCCAATATAGGTCTGTGTTACCAAGTTTCATCAAAATATCTTAATATTTGCGACCTGTAGAGTGCGCACAAGAATGCATGGACAGACAGACAGACGGACGGACAGACGGACATCGTTAAATCGAAATAAAAAAAATTTTGAGCCGATCGGTATAGTATAAGGTGGGTCTAGGACTAATATTTTTTGGTGTTACCAACATCAGCACAAACTTATAATACCCTGACCACCATGCGCGGTTCCAGCAATTAATATAAGGGGAAAAATCATACGCCTCAGTGGCCAACTCAATGTATTTGTCTAATTAATGCATTGGTAAAATTAATTAATGCATTGGTAAAACAACAAAATCATTATGTAATTTAATTAAATATAATTGTTAAGACAACTAATTTTTGTTAATATATTTGACGATATTTTGTCAAAATAATACCACATAAAATAGTTAAACGTCAAAATATAAATCTACTAAGCAATGCGTTAAATTGATGGACAGGTTTTGTTAGTTGTATAGTGATTACCCATTCATCAATTTAATATGGATTTTAGTAGAGTTCACAGCTGTTTTTGGTTCAGTGTACAAACTTCAGGTCGCAAATATTAAGATATTTTAATGAAATTTGGTTCGCTGACTCACATGATCCCGAGAACAAAGCCGATAGATTCTAGATAGGATCGGTCCATATTTGGACTTATCGCCCATATGGGCTATATTTACGATTTTCTCTTTTTTTTATAATTTTATAGAAAATTTTGACACAAGTCCCATTTTAACCCATTCGAATTTCGGATTCAAACATTAGTTGGCTTTTAACCAGACTGGTGTAGGGTACTGTACAGTCGGCATGCCCGACTTTAACCTTTTTACTCGTTTTTTGCTGGGTTTATAAGAGATTTCCTCACGGGCTATGTTTGGTCAATAATTAGGTTTATTTGTAAACAAAAATTAATTTATTGTTCAACATTTCACTTCCCGGCAAAATCTCAGCAATGGATTCTCATTACTAATATCTAAATAATAACCAGTCGAATTAGGGTCTGCTGCATAGATTTCAGGGTCAAAACTCGATATTTTTATTCGACAAGTTCGTTTTTGTAAGTAGTTCTCCATGAAAAAACGCACAAAATGTGTGCACCGCTGCATTACAAAAACATAAGAAATAAGTGGTTGCCAAAATATGTAGTTGTTTGTATACTGATAAGCAGTTAGGAAATAAATGGTTACAAGTTGTTAAATAGTAAGGCTTAGGTACTCGTATACTTATTAGTAATAAAAAAAATAAGTAGTTACCAATATCACATTATTTTTGTTATTAAGTAAGTAGTTGCGTGTAAGCTAGACTACTTATAAAAACTACTTTGTCTAACAAAAATAACTAATAATGACGCCGAATTATAAGCAGTTAAAAATTTTAGTTCCATTCATTTGCTGGATTGATTTATTCAAACTTCTTCAGGAGCGTAAATTTTTTTAAAATCTGGAGACAAATATAAATTAAATTTATTTATAATTTTCAGTAAAATAAATACTATATCTCGGTTCAACTTAAAAAAAAAAGAAGATAAACAGAGAGAATCTGAAGTAGAATGTTTGTATATGTCTGTTTGATCACTTCTGAAATTATTCATATAGAGACAATCTGACAATAAAAATATAAACAATAATACAATTTAATGGAAGATCACTGATGAAGCCTGTCCATAAAAAGGCAGAAACTAGATCTAGTCTGATTTGCAAATTTAATGTGTTTATAACTTTTGAGGAAGGTTTATTTTTCTTCTTAACCTCAAACCTACTAAATTAGAATTAATAAAAATACATATTAATGACAATATTAATTGTATTTGGTCTATACGACGCGTTTGAAAAAACAACACTATACTATAAAAAATAAACAATGCCCTGTTGGCTGTCCGTCTCCAATATACACAAATTGCCTGCACTTGTACGTACAAACCATACGTCAATGTGGCAATATTTGTGAAAAGGTGACACGGAGGAAATAAGAAGATAAACAGAGAGAATCTGAAGTAGAATGTTTGTATATGTCTGTTTGATCACTTCTGAAATTATTCATATAGAAACAATCTGACAATAAAAATATAAATAATAATACAATTTAATGGAAGATCACTGATGAAGCCTGTCCATAAAAAGGCAGAAACTAGATCTAGTCTGATTTGCAAATTTAATGTGTTTATAACTTTTGAGGAAGGTTTATTCTTCTTCTTAACCTCAAACCTACTAAATTAGAATGAATAAAAATACATATTAATGACAATATTAATTGTATTTGGTCTATACGACGCGTTTGAAAAAACAACACTATACTAAAACTTTTTGTTATATCGTCAAAATTCTATTCTGCATGATTTATTTATAATTACGAAACTGGACATCATTACACAGAATTTTTAATAAATATATAATGAACTAAATGTTTACTTTGTTTTTAACAATTTCAGAAACCTTCAAATTATATATGGCCCAATACAAACATCGAAAGTGTAGCCAATAATAATACGATCACCGAAAACACACATATAACTAACCCAGCTACCCCACCAACACCACCGCCAGATACTCATAATAATAATTTAGAACAAACACAAAAATCATACTCTAACTCCCTTAAACCAATCGAAGACACAGAGTTAATTGAAATACCACCTCCACTTCCACCCGCACAACAACAACAACAACTAGAAGCAACTCAGTCACACAAATCAATCAAACATAAACAAATAACTTCGTCCTCATCATCATCTTTGGCAGAGAATCACCTTGGTAACAGCTCAACAATGCCTATAGGTGGTGTACAAGGACAAAATCCTACACAGGGTTTGGTGCATTGGATGAGTGCTGTTATGGCTGAACATATGACTGGCCAAACACATCATGATCCCACAGGAGTGGGTATGCACTATATGTGGAATGGTAATATGGATGTAAGTACGAATAATACCAGCTAAACTACCATTTGTTATTGTTTTTTTCACAAGGTTTTGAAAATTTTTAATTTTTTCGAAAAAAAAATCTGTTGTTTGAAACTTTTTTTCTCACTTTTTTAAGTTAACAACCTTTGTGTAGAAATTTGTTGTTTTCTTTAAATTTTTTATTCTTTTTATTATTATTTTGTTTTTTTTATTCTTTGTAAGTTATTAATTTAACAAAAGTTTGTTGTTTGCTTTGTCCAGTTGGTTAAATATTCCTTGTTAGTTAAGGATGCAAGTCTTTAATTGTTTTTCAAAATCCAATTTCTTATGTTTGTTCATTATAATTTTGCGCGAACGTAAAATTGAAGAAAAATGAAGTGTTGGCTAAGAAGCAGTGAAGAGTAAATTAAAAAATTATTATATAAAAAGTTTTCCATTAAAAAAAAAATTTAAAGAAAGCAAGCGTGCAAGAGTAAAATTTCAGTTTTGAAGGATTTTAAATATGGAAAAAGCTATTTTTTAAAATGTCATGAGAGCTATTGGATTTTTTTGGAATAATTGGTTAGAAAATATATGAGAATCTGAAAGTTTTTCTCATACAAAAAAACTTGCACAAATAGAAGAAAAAGCTACTAAAAATTAGTTAAAAGTGCTCTGCGGAAAAAAACTGATGACATCACCAGAATCTGTTAGCTGTGTATCAGGAAAATAAAAACAACAAGAAAAAATTTTTTATATTTTAGTTATAATTTAGTTTATTTCAAATGAAAATTTATAGTGTTAAAATCAGCAAAAAAAATTAGCTCAATATTAGTAGACAAAAAATAAAAAACTGTTATTTATGCAAAATTTTAGTTTTTTTATATTCAAGTTAAATTTAGTTGAATGCAAATAATAGTCTTTCCTGCTAAAATCAGAAAAGATATAGCCAAAAGAAAAAATAGTCTGCTGGTTTCAGAAGTGTTGGCTTTCAAAAAAAATTTTAAAAAACTGTAAAATAAAACATTTTTTTGTGATATACTCATATTCATCAATTCTTTTTTGTTGATTTTTCTATTTTAGATTAACTAAAATTTAGCTTAAATATAACTAAAATTTCTCTAAAGCTCATTTACAGAAAGATGAAGAAGAAACAGGGTTGGCAGGCAATAACGCTCAAATACTGTTATCTATTCAAAACCCTTTTAACTAACTACCGTTACCCCTAAAATACCGAAATAATGGAAATACCGTTATTCTTAAAATACCCATAACGAAATAACTGAAATACCGGTATCCTTAAAATACCAATACCGTAATAAATGAAATATCGATACCCTTAAAATGCCGATGAGTGTGGCTACTTGAAGTTTAGTCAATTGCGGACTACAGAATGTATGTTTTTGTAATCAGAAGAGCCAGATTTAACTAAGACATGAACAATATATTTTTAAGTTAGAATGTTTCCGCTTCTGAATCCTACACTGACAGAATTATCCTTTATGATATAATTTCATAGAATTTTTTCGTAGAATCAATGAAGAATTTCATTGTTTATATAATATTTAATTAATATTATGAAATTTTCATAACTTTTTTTTCATAAAATTTTATAATTTCATTTAAAAAATTCATTGAATTTCATAAATTAGATCTTCATATGATTAATGAAAATATTCTTTATATATATGAAATTGTTCAATAGTATTTACTTTTTTAATTTTTTTTATAAAATACCCAGTGTAGAAACGGTAATGACATATCATTATTTTTTGGAGTACCAGTAATGACACCCACTTACCTTCTGCATTATTTTAAAAAATATAATAACGAGTTACTGATAATAACTTATTTTTATCATTATTTCAAATAGAAAATAATTTTTTAGATTTTTTTGAAAATTTTTTGAAATCTATTTTTAGACTCAATATTTTTTAAACACTGGTAAGGATATATGTAACCACATATTTTTTGATTTTTTGTATGTTGGCGAGTAAGCTTACTTGTGTGCAGCAGGTCAATTATGTTTTTATCTATTAAATATTACATGTCGATATAGCTCAGATGGTAGAGCAATTGACTGGCAATCTGTAGACCGAGGTTCGATTCCCGCACCAGCAAATTTTATTTAAAAAAAAAAATACAATAAAAAATATTTTTTTTTATATAATTTATTTTTTTGAAAATCTATTTTTAGACTCATTATTTTTGTCAGTACTGGTAAGCACATAGGTAACGATATATTTTTTTAATTTTTCTTATGGTGGTGTGTAACGACAACTCATTATTTTTCGCGACATCGCCATATAAAGGTAATAAGAAATGTAATAACAAAAGTAACTAGTTACCATTACCAAGTATGTAGTTACATAGCCACATATCTGGTAATGATTTTCTACACTGGGTATCGTCATTCCATTAATTTTTAAAAATTTTCATACAATTATAATTTTATATTAAACATTTAGGGTGGGTGCGAACTGGCTAAATTCAGGTTTCCAAATTTCTATGAATTTTGAAAAAGTTTTAAAAAAATTTTCAAGGAAATTTTAAACCCATTTGTATTTAGTTTCGAATTTATTTAGCCACCTCGCACAGGGCCTTAATCCTCAAATACAATAGTTTTATATAACCATAAGGCCAAGTTTTAGTGATGTGCATTAATTTTCATATTATTTATTTCTTATTAATTTTTAATTTTTTACGCTTTTTGAATTTTCTAAATACTTTTTATTTAGCAACGATAACAACCAACTATAATAAATAATAATAAATGAAATTGCTTCATAGATTTTATGAAGCTCTTCATTGGCTGAATGATTTATTCATTGGAGCAGTGGAATATTCATTTTATGAAGAGTTTCATTAATTTCATAAACTTTTCATAAACATTGACTTTAATGAAACCTGCTTCATAGATTCTATAAAAAGTTTCAATGGACGAGTTCCAGTGAAAATTTTCATTGAAACTACGAAGAAATTCATTACTGAAATGATGAAAATTCTCTCAGTCTACTGATTGTTATCTGCTTTTTAAAAGTAATTATCATACTATGATGCGCATTGTTCTTATTCGTAAATTTTGGGAAATTTTAATAACAATACACTTTTTCTCCAAAATGGTCCAAAATGGGTTAACGTTTCCCAAAAAAAAAATCGATTTCTTCTATTTGGGAGCATTTCCAATAAAACTGGGGGTGTAATGAATGAAAATCTACAAATCGTTAATTTAAGGGCGCTGAAAATAGAAATATGTTTTACAAGGGGAAAATTCCTTTTTTGGCTTTTTTAAAATACCCCAGCAAAAACATGGTAATGACAGGTCATTTCCATACGGATTACCAACTAATGATAGGACATTACATTTTGCATTACTTTAAAATACAAATTAATGACTTACCGATAATAAGTTATAAAAGTTTTGTGAGTAACTACTAATTTGTTAACTATGGGTAACTCGTTATTCGCACTTTTTTTGTAAGCGAGAGGGTACTGAACACCCATGAATTTTTGGACATCGCGAACAAAAGTAATGTTGCGAGTAAATAGCCTGGTAAGTAGTGAAAACCTTTGTGTGCTACTTACTCGCTTAATTACTCGGTAATGTCTGTTTTTGCTGGGACTGTCAATAGAATGACAATTTAGACTGCATTATCTTTCTAACAAGGTATACAAATCCAAAATCAATTAGAAAATACTTAAGTAATTACAATTCACCCAGTTCTAGGGTTAAAATATGATAACTAGGGCAAGGAACTCGATAGTCCAAAACTAATATGGACTAAATATTTATCCGAATCATCAAGTTTAGAACAAAGAGGCATCGATTTGTAGTTGCATATTTTTGCATATTATGAAAAAATTCATGTTTTTGCACATTTCGACTTTAAATGCATATTTGTTGCCTTTTTAATGCATATTTGTGCATATTTATCATTTTTAGGATAAAATGTTCCTTTGTAAAAAAATATTTGTAAAAAAATATAAAAAATTGATATGTTTTCGTATTTTATTCAATCAAAATATTTTTTTTTTTATTATTTTTAAAAATAAACATTTTTAAAAACCTTCCCAGCAAACATGGCATTACGAAGACGATTCCCCAATCGTATTGTCAGGATGAAAAATTTTATTCCGGCAACAATCATCTTCGTATTGCGTTAGATACCCCATTCGGTAGAAAATGTGAGCCGAAAGCAACATGAAAGCAATTCTCCTGGAAGATAAATTGGAAATACTATAAATATTGTGAAAATATCATTTGGATAATCCCCCGGGAGATAAATATACAATTTTGTATTTTCCTTTAATATTTAAAACTTAATATTTACTTCAAAAAATCGGTTGCAGAATAGCTACTTTTCATTCACAACCCCTTCTACTGTCGATTCTAACACCGATTCTTTTTGTTTGAAATTGTCCCAAAAGCAACCCCTTCTATAGCTCCAAAGTGGAACCGGTTGCTCTAGACTCAGTTCTGGAACTAGTTCTGGAACTGATTCTATGTCACCCACACCTTCCATATGGGATCCCAGGAACTAGTTCCATGGAATCGGTTGCAATGGAACCAGTTGCAGAATGGGTGTCGTTGGCTACCGATTGTAAAAAATTTTCCTGGGTACTAACAATTTTGGCCTCTTTGGCTTTATTTTTCCTTTGCATCATCTTATGTAGAATTCCCAAAAAAAAACAGATAAGTGAGTTTTATGTTTTATTTGGTGTAATCAAGGTTTATTTACCTTAGTTTAAAATACATGTTCTTGTTTTCTTAACCAACTGCGAAGGCTTTTAAATTTGGCTGATTCCAGCAAATTTGTCGAAATTTTGTTTCAAATTCTTTTTTAATTTATTTAAATTGACATTAAATTTTTACAATTTATTTGTTTTTCTTCCGGAAGAAATAAAAAAGACGATGTGTTCAGAAACTACTTTTATATTTTTTTATGAAGAGGATATTGCCGTAATATTTTCTTGTCGACATTTCTTCCAAATGTTTATTGGATTATTGACCTAAACTCAGGGAATTTTGTAGGTAAAATCAACTGCAAATGACAGTTAAAATAACTGCATTTGCAGTTAAAAAGTTGTAGACTACATTTGCACTTAAATCAACTGCGATATGAAGTTATTTTTAACTGTTAAAAATCAACTGACACATGTAGTAAAAACAACTACAAATGCAATTATTTCTGCTTAAAAAAATAAAAGTCAAAAAATAACTTTTATTTTTGCTGGAGAAAAGAAAAGTCAAAAAATAACTTTTATTTTTGCTAAAAAAAATAAAAGTAAAAAAAAAACTTTTATTTTTGCTCAAAAAAATAAGAGTCAAAAAATAAATTTTATTTCTACTCGAAAAAATAAAAGTCAAAAATAACTTTTAATTTGTTTGAAAAAATAAAAGTCAAAAAATAACTTTTATTTTTGCTCAAAAAAATAAAAGTCAAAAAATAACTTTTTTATTCTGACTTTTATGATAAAAGTCATAACCGTTACAGTCCCTGAACAAAATTATTATTTTAAAGATTATTGATTTAATAAAACCAAATTTATATAAATACTCCTAACTTAACTTTATTCTATAATAAATTGAGAAATCTAAATTTACACTTAATATCACTTTTACTGTTCACTATTAAGAAATTGTTCTAGATGTCCGTCTGTGAGGGATGACATTATTGTTTCGCTTCCTTTTTTCCAGGTAGAAAGGGATGAAGATATAAAGAAAATAAATACAATATTTTTTAATATTCCCGTAAATAAAATTATATTTTATTTTATAAAACTTATCTTATTATTTTAATAGCTTAATAAAATATCTAACCTTTTCCGTATTACGCGTCTTGACTCTTTAGCGTTGTATTATAACTAGGTTTTTCGGATCCCGCAATCCCGGGAATTTTGTGCGGGATTTCCCGGGATTTTTTTTATTCTTTTACAGAAGTTTTAGCTAATATTATTGCAATTTTGGAAGCTTTATTTAAATTTAGAGCATTATTTTTTTGAAATTAATTTGATCAAAAAATATTTAAAATTAAAAAAGTACGATTTAAAAATTAATAAACTGAATTAGGCCAAATTGTCTTTAGATGCCAGTTGAATTTGGTTTAGTTAAACCGAAAAAATTTTATCAGCCATTACCAAGTTTACCAACAAAAATACTTGTATGTACTTTATAAATTTTTTTTTCTTTAAAATGATCTTTGTTCAAATAAAGAAATATTTATATAGGCTGGTTTACACTATATTTTCGGAAAAATTCTGCAACCTTGCGTATATGTTTTGCATGTGTACTAAAGCAAAATCGTACCGAAAATCTTATAGTGTAAACCAGCCTTATTCAACATTCCAACATCATTATTTCAGTTCCAAATACCTCCAAAAAACTAGACATTAAAATTAAAAAATTTGTAATGTTTTCATATTTTTAATTGACAAGTATTTGCAGTTTCTTTTATTTAAAATAACTTAATTTTAATTTCAATTGTTATTCCTTTATTTCAATTGTATTTTTTAAATATTATTTGTTTTCAAAATAATCCATCAGAGGGGCAATTCTGTAACTTTTTAACGACGAAATTTGGAAATTAAATTGACAAGTTTTCATAGTAAACTGACAACTTAACTACCGAATTTTGTCGTTAAAGAGTTAGAGAATCCCACTACAGATGCTTTTTAAAATTATTTTGGATTTTTTATATGTTAATTTAAAATGCAACTAACTACGAAAATTAAATAATTTATTTTTAACTAGCTGTGGCATAAAAAATGTCTATTCAAGAAAACCAATTAAAGTTAAGAAACTATTTAATAATGTTGTGGTGTCTTTTTATGATACGATTTAGGCGAATTTGCCTAAAAATTTGTGTGAAAAATACTCACTTTTTATAAAAATAATTCCAGACGGATACTTTTGAAAATCTCCATAGAAAGATATATATAAAATATCTAGAAATAGAAATTTTTGGATTTCATATTTAAGAAATATTTTAGCAACAAATCGATCTTATTTCTGACTATAAAACTGGTCGGACACAATACTGCACCCATTAACAATTGCAATATATTCTGAAAAAGGGATGAAGATAAAATACCCGTGTCTTTAATTTTTTCTATATCAATTGGTTTAACCGTTTAAACCGCGAATTATTATCTAATTAATATATTTCTAAGAGTTTTTTAAAATTAAGACGGCCTTTCATATAAATATATTACCTAAATATTAATTCACGATTTAAATTGTTAAACGAATTGATACAGAAAAGGTGGAAGACATGGATATTTTATAGTTAGCCATTCTTTCGGAATATATTATGTGCATTTTTTTTTTTTAAGAGAAGCAACACTCAGGATAGAGAAGAAGTTAAAGGTGGTGAAAGATGAAGGGCTTCAAATATGGCAACACTGTAATTGCGCGAGGTGTTGAATTTTTTTTAGAACAGTTGTTGCGCGCCATCTGTCGGTGAGTTGGCGAACTTTGTTGAAGCTTTTTAGTTCATAGCCCTGTTATATTATTTTACTTCGGTGGGGTTAAGTGCTATGAGAACACCGACGGAGGACGCTGCGATATGTATGAGGGATAGAAAAAACTCATACATATTACTATTTTTCATAAATCGATGTTGCCTTGGTTGGGGCTCGAACCCGCAACCTCACGTGTAACAGTCCAACGCGCTAACCATTACACCACGGCGCCCATGGGTACAACCAAAAGATGAACTTTGTCGCACGGTGCTTTAACAGTAATCGAGTTTTTCAAGTGCAACATATGTCGAATTTATATATTTTCTAACGAGCGGGAATTCCCGGGATCCCGGGAAATTCTGAAAAAAATCCCGCTGTCCCGGGAAATGAAAAAGTCCGGGAAAAGAAAAACCCTAATTATGACTAAGACATATTCTTTCACTAGAAATTTCTAAACAAGCGCTTCGTACACACACTCGTCCGCTTCGTACACACGCACACTTGAAAATTTAAGTATTTGTAACTAAATTCAAAATAACTGCATAACCTACCATGTAGTAGTTTTTGTAGTTTGTTTAAAAAAATAACTGTAAAAACATTGAAAAATTTTGCTCTAAGTAAATTAACTGCAATTGTAGATAAAATAACTACAACTGCATTACTACACAAATAATTGTCATGAAGTAACTGTAGAAATTTTCTGAGTGTATGGCAAAGCTTCGAGCTCTGTATCTATTTGCGAAATAACTAACTTACATATATTTTTATTTTTAAAGTGCATAATTTTTGCAAAAATATTTTTTTAATGCAGGGATGCGCAAAATTGATTTGTCTGTACTGAAAAAAAAATTGAGCGAATTAAAAAATATGTCTTTTACATATTTGTCAATCTCCATATTTTTATACAATCGTAATGACATTTTCTGCAACCTATTTTTATAGATTTTAAACAAACTATGGAAATAAGCATAATGTCTTTTAGTAACATATTCCCTAGATTCCTGAAAAGTTTTATAACGTAAAAGGCATTGCATGATATCAAAATCATTTTTCACCATATATTTTCTGAATGTCGTAATTAATTTTTTTCAATGCACATGAAAAAAATATCAAAACACCCGTTAAGCATGTGCACTCGTCGCTGTCTCAGTGACGACTAAATTAAAGAGCATAAGAATATGTGTGAGGTAGTAATTTCACAATTGTGCTCAGGGCTGCCAGATGATTTTGATGAAAAATCGGCACTTTTTCCCAAAAAAATCGGCATTTTCGGCACTTTGATTTTAAAAAATCGGCAAAAAATCGGCACTTTAAAAAATACTCATTTATGTAATATTTAGGTTACTTTACATAAAAAATATGCGAAAAACACATTTCGTGTAAAATAATATGTTTTAAGTTTAACAATTAAATAAAAATAAAGGCTTAAGAGATAAATGAAATGATAATTATAAAAATGTTAGTTGTATATTTATGAATATTTTTATGATACATATTCAGATATTATCTGACCAATACTATGTACATAAATTAATTTTTCAGCTTTTAAAAATAGTTCTTCTCCGAAATTAAGGTACCCGTACACCTTGAAATATTATGCAAATTTTAATCACTGCATTTATTTTATTTCGTTTAAATATTCACATTTTGTTTTTTAATTTCCAAAATTTAATATATTTTTCAAAATCTAATACTTATTCGCTAATATAATGTGAAAGAAAATAATTAAATTTTGTAAAAATGTGAACACCGGGATTGAATTAAACTAAATCCAAAATAGATTTATAAATAAAATAAATCCGTTTTGGATTTAGCTTAATTTAATTCCAGAAATTGCGTTTTAGAAAAATTAAAATTTTTTCTTTCACATTATATTAGCGAATAAGTGTAGAATTTGGATAAAAATATTAAATTTTGAAAATTAAAAAACAAAGTGTGGAGTTTCTAACAAAATAAAATAAATCTATAAATAAATCCAGTGATTAAAAAAAGGCCTATTATTACTAGGGCTCGTATATTCATGCATTTATAACCGTGTTTTATGTACATAAGACGTATGTATGATTGAAATCGAAAAATATTCACATAAATTTTAAAAATATGCATTTAAATTTTTAAAAATATGCATTTATTATTGATTTTTCCAACGTTTTTGATATTATCAATTCAGTTTAAATATTACATATTTGTCTTTAAAAGTAGTTTAAATATGGAAAATTGCCATTAATCATCGTCAGAAATTGATTTATGTTTGATGCTTTTGTATTCTGGATCAAAAAAATTTTTAAAAATATTTAGAAATCAGAATAGAATATTGTTCTACCTAAAGTGCAAATCGTAACATGATATTTAGAAATTTTAAAAATATTTTTTTGTATAGTGTATAGGCAAATACACAGTTTTAAAGTAAATACAAAAAAGTATGCTAAAAAATATTCGTTTTTAGCAAATAATGCAAAAAATTATGTATTTATACCACAATATGCAACAAACTAATTTAAAAACATGCATTTTCAGCAAAATATGAAAAAAACAAGCATTAGCAAATCGATGCCATTTTGCTGAAAATTTGTTGATCGCATTCTTTTTCAGCTAACGATAACAAACATGAATTTACATGAACTTTCGAAATGTCAAATATAGAATTATTTTCTTATTTATTAATGCATTGTAAATCACCAAAAATTAAAATTTCGTGTTTTTTGAGTTTTAACAAAAAATCGGCATTTTTCGACCAAAAATCGGCAAATCGGCATTTTGCATATTTTTTAATAAAAAATCGGCAAAATGCCGAAAAATCGGCAATTCTGGCAGCCCTGATTGTGCTACGAAACGCGCACCACTATTTTAATGCATATTTTTTATATTTTTAATGCATATTTGTCTTCTTTAGCCGCATTTTTTATGCGCATATTTTCGATTTTTAAGTGCATGAAATTCCTTGCCCTAGTGATAAACAGAGAAGACAGAAAAAAAGCAAAAAAATATTGTAAAAAAATCAAGAAAAAAGCAAAAAGAAAAAAACTTGGAAAAAGATTAGTTTTAAAAAAAAAAAATCTAAAAAAAAGCATTTCAAAGCTCAAAAATCTTAAGAAAAAGCTATTTTAAAGCTAAAAAACGGAAAATCCAAAAAAAGGAAAAATAAGCTAATATGAGTAAACCAAGCAATAAAAAGCTAAAATACCAATTTTGTCTTCTCTGGTGATAACTTATGAGAGTCTGAACAAATTAAATATGTTTTTCCAAAACTTGTAGTGTTAAACTCTAGTTTTATTTCTAAGATCTAAAAATTTTCAGATATAAATTTTTCTCTCTCTTGGATTATGCTAACCAGACCAAGGTGTGACCAAAGATGGGATTTTTTTTTAATTTGTAAAACTCTAATTTTGAGTTTTTAAAATTTTGTTCAACAAAATATAAGTGCTGAATGTATAGAGTTTTCACTGCACCTAAGACAATAATTCTACTGAAAATTACACATATGCCTCTTTGAACTTAGTAGTGCCTACGTTCCAAATTTGAAAATTTTAGAGAAAAGTGTAATTTAGATACCCAGCAAAAAAAGTTATTTTAAAAGCACTCCGAAGAGCATCAACTGATTGTGAAGTCGTTACAATTTAGCTCTAACACTGATTTATTTTACACGTGATATAGTTCAGTAGTTCAATTTTAGCATTTTGTTAGTAATTTAAAAGTGATGTACATTATGTTAATACGAGTAGCGTATGGTTTTTAGGTATACATTTTCATCACATCAATACGAGTACATATTGTTTGCATTTTTAGAGTGATTCTGAAGTACTCTTTATAATATCCCTACGGGAAATTTTAACAAACTGTCACCGAACTGGCCCCTTTATATGAAATAGACTGGTCACTTTTACATGGCGTTGTCATAGGAGGGGGAAATTGACCCCTTGTGACATGTCGCAAGACAAATCCTAGGACAGGTTACTGAACTCTCATAAAACACAAAGTTCAGGGACCTGTCCTGGGATTTGTCTTGTGACATGTCACAAGGGGTCAATTTCCCCCTCCTATGACAACGCCATGTAAAGGTAACCAGTCTGGTTTTCGAGAAACCGGTCATTTTTAAAATCGGGAGAGAAAGAAATAACGCCATTTTTATAACTTCGGATACACTGGTGGCGCCATCTTCCGGGTAATAACAGAAATATATTATATTTTAACAATAAAATGTATAAAATTTAAAAAACGAGTTTTTAAGAACTCGTTTTTTAAATTTGTAATTTTAGTTGTAAATAATTTTAAAAATTAGCACTCAAAATTAGTTAAAGTACTGAGGATTTTTAGTATTGTGTTAAATGAAGATAACTTAAATCTTTTTTTAAATCAGTGTTTCAACTAAAAATTTGTTAAAAATTAGTCAAATCGATTTGGAATCCGTTTGACAAATATTTTACTGACGTATTATTTTAAGTGTAGTTAAGTGGTCTTTGATACATTATTGGCCTGGAAAATCTGTAATACCTTGAATATTTTCCAACCGATTTTTAATTTGTATAACTATTCAGAAAGATAATTATCTATAGATTGCAATTATTTAGAGTAAAAAGCAGGGACCGTAGCGGTTATTACTTTTATCATAAAAGTTAGAATAAAAAATTTATTTTTTGACTTTTATTTTTTTGAGCAAAAATAAAAGTTATTTTTTGACTTTTATTTTTTTAAGCTGAAATAAAAGTTATTTTTTGACTTTTCTTTTTTTGAGCAAAAATAAAAGTCAAAAGTTCGCGCAATTTTATTTTTTTGTGTTTTATTTTTTTGATAAAAAATAAGTGATACTATTTCGACAAAAAACCCATTAAAATATTAAAATCTTGACAAATACATATCAAACACATAAAAATATGAGAAATCCCTATAAAAATGAGCTCCATGAGAAATTTTAATTGCCAATTATTTAAAAAAAAAAAATTTTACTCTTGCTCAAAAAATAAAGGTCAAAATATAACTGTTATTTTTTGCTTGAAAAAATAAAAGTCAAAAAATTATTTTTATTTCTGCTCGAAAAAATAAAAGTCAAAAATTAACTTTTATTTTTGCTGGAAAAAATAAAAGTCAAAAAATAACTTATTTTCTGCTCGAAAAAATAACGGTAAAAAAACAGCTTTTATTTTTGCTCAAAAAAATAAAAGTCAAAAATTTAAAAAGCAAGCATTTTTTGGATGACTAGGCCACAAGGGTCATTATGATGTGCTTGAATCAGTTCTCCGATATTTGGTTTTATGTGCTTTTTTTGTTTAAAAGTTCAAAAATAACTGTTTTTTTTCGGTCCCTGGTAAAAAGATGTTCTCAATAAAAAACTTCAGAAATATGATTTTTTCGTCTTATAAACATTAACCAAGTTTTTAATTGGTTTCCGGTGCTAATTTTCTTTAGCGAATCGCCACCAAATTTTATATCAGTAATTGCAAACGAAAATAATTTGCACAATCGGAACTGTTTAAAATTCACTTTAATTTTTTTTAACACTTCTACACTCATAAGCAAAAAAGGCTACTAAAAATTAGTCAAAAATTACCATGCCGACATAAACTAGCAGATTTTTTTTGCTAGATACTACTTAGGAAAGTAAGAACAGCAAAAATTATACTGTTAGATTTACAGAATTTTAGTTACATTTTAGTTAACTTTTACTTAACTAAAAATTACAAATTATTTATACAGTCAAATCTATAGAAAATTTAGCAAAATATTATTAGATTAAGGGTGGGTGCGAACTGGCTAAATAAAATCTAAACTAAATTCAGGTTTACAAATTTCTATGAAATTTAAAAAAGTTTTCAAAAAAATATTCAGAGATATTTAAAACCCTTTTATCAATTTGTGTTTAGTTTAGAATTTATTTAGCCACCCCCCACAGGGCCTAAAAATAACAAACACAAGCTGTTATATCTACAAAATTTTTGTTATTTTTAAATTAAATTTAGTTGAATGTAAATAGTATCCTATGGTGCTAAAATCAACAAAAATATTTGCTAAAAAAAAATAGTAAACTGCTGTTTTCACTTTGAAAATTTATTTTAGTCTAGTAATTATTTATTAAAATTTTTTGGTGATTTAAACAGGTTAATTTGTTACTTTCTGTTAACTAAAATGTAACTCAAATATAACTCAAATTCTGTATATTTACGAGTTTTATTTTTGTTGGTTCTATCCTACTAATCTTTAGAAAAATAATCTGCTAATTTCAGCAGTTTTTTTTCTGCAAGGTTATTTTTAACTAATTTTTAGTATTGTCAGGTAAACTTTTTACAGATTTTTTTTTATTAGTGTAGTGTAGAGCTGTCAGTAGACAATCTGGCGGCCTGGGTTCGATTCACATCACAAACATATTTTTTTACAAAATACTAATAACAAATTGTTTTTCTATTTTTAGACCAACTATTTTGATTTTAAGTGTATGGAATAAATTTATCCCATAACACTAACTGCTCGGTCTGACTGCTGTAAAGTGCTACTTTTTGCTAAAAGCATACGTATACTTAACCTTGTAGGGTGAGACTGAAAAACTAAAAACTTTTTACTCGCAGCTCAGCAAAAAAACGCCGCATCTTTTTTATTCCTTGTAGAGATTAACATGATAATAATGGTCACTAAACTTACTCTCTTTCCTTTCCATTTTTTTTTAATGTTTACATTTTTTCTTCAGTTTCCTTGACACCTTAGAACCCATGCCAAACTTAAATTTAAAAAAAATTGTCAGAATTTTTTCTCAGTTCGCATTTTAGTCTCTTAGATATTAAAAATGTGGCAAGAGTATCCTTAAGTTACCCCTTTTAAAAATGTTCTCAGCTTAAAATTTGTAAACAAGTTTTTCTTAAGGAATTGCTTTGTAGGTCGTTGTCTTTCTTTTCCTTAAAACAACAACACCAACAACTACAATAGTGAGAAAAGGATTGAGGTTGATAGATTTTTGTTTCCACCACAATATTTTCTTCTTGCTTATACTAATTCCATTTTTTTCTGCAGGTCGTTGTTGTAAATATATAAAGATTGATGGTTTCCAAGGACATTACATATTTTTCTTTTGTTGTTTTTGTATATACTTTTTTATTGTATTCTACACTTCTAATAAATTTACAAATTCTAGTTTGAAGATATTTTATGGATTCATCTTGCTCACAAATAACTTCCATATTAAAGACTTATTTTGGACTGTTGCAATCAGTAAGAGAGGGTGGTTAATTGTGTTATCCTTTATTTTTTAAAAAAGTACAGTTAATTAAATTCTTTTTCTGTATAAAGGCATAATGAAGTTTTGTTTCTTGTTATATTTCTTGCCTTTTTCATATTGTTTAAGGTTATTGTATTGGAAGATGTTTAAAAAAAAAAAAATAGAAAATTTGTGAAGGGAATTTCTATAAAGTTAAAAATAGAAATAAAGGTTAAAAATTAATTTATTGCTTAACAAGAGCTTCAAGAATGAAATAATGTGTAAACTGAAAACTATTCTCCCCATATAGAATTTGGTTTCCGTGACTGAAAAATTGTAATATTCACAATTTTATTCGGAGTAATATGTAAACATTTTTACATATTACATTGAGCCAGTTTTATAATCAGAATTAAGAATGATTTTGTTTGAAAATTTCTAACTTAAACAAAATTTTAGATATAACCCATTCTTCGTTCTGGCTACAAGGGTAATAACTGGCCGATAGTAATTTTAAGGTTTTAGATATAGTAAACAGCTAAAAGAAATTATTGTCGGGCACTGCGACTATATGGTTCCCTACACCACAGTATACTCAAAAAAGTTTGACAGTCACTACGTGACGGTTGTTTTTATAGTAATATTAGTTGTTGTTTTTAACTGAAGTTAGAGTTATTTTTCTATAGAAAATACAAAACAACTAATAGTACAGTTATTTAAGAAAAGAGTTAACGAAAAGTACTGTAATTTCACAACAGTTGCTTAAAGCAGTTGTTTTTAATATCATAATAAACAACTACAAAGTAGTATTTTTACAGAACAATTATGTTTGTTAAATTTTAAAAAAATAAAAAATCTCGTTGAGTTTTTGAAAATCGTTTTCCGTTTATACGAGTATTTGTTATTACTGATACATTCTTAGTTTGCAAATAAAAATCTAATGAAAATTTTCTTTCTATATGTATGTGAAATAGTTTAATAATAGGGGAAGTGCGACACACTTGATCCGGAAAAAGTTGAAGCCGAATATCTTCTAAACTACCCAGGAAAATTTTCTGTTCCAAAGAATCGGTTGTAGAATAGCTACTTTTCATTCACAACCCCTTCTACTGTCGATTCTAACACCGATTCTTTTTGTTTGAAATTTTCCCAACCCCTTTTATAGCCCCAAAGTGGAACCGGTTGCTCTAGAATCAGTTCTGGAACTAGTTCTGAAACTGATTCTACGTCACCCACACCTTCCATATGTGATCCCAGGAACTGGTTCCGGAACCAGTTCCATGGAATCGGTTGCAGTGGAACCAGTTGTAGAATGGGTGTGGTTGGCTACCGATTGTAAAAAATTTTCCTGGGTATTCAATATATTTTTTTTGTTTTAATTTTTTTTTAAGATTTTTGAAATAGGTATCTTCTGTGCTGATAAAAATATTCTGGGTTTATAACATTTTGAGTAATAATTAAAAATATAAATCGCAATAAAAGGACCAAGTGTGTTAAACCATGAATACACTCGATCCCTATATGTGACAGCGCATAGAGAAAGGGACCTAAGGGTAAAAAAATCAATTTTTTTTTTTTGTGGACAACATCTGAGCATCGAATGAGACCGATCCCATGCTCTCCTGACCTTAGGTCCCTTTCTATCCTTAGGTCCCTTTATATTTTTCGCGTCACATATGTAACACACATGATACCGGGGATCAAGTGGGTTTACTAAGGCATTTGATCAAATGTATACAAGAAAAAAGTATTTATTAAAATTAATACGTCAGATTTAAATAATTCAGTTAAAGCGTTTTATTTCTAAAAAAAAATAAAAGTGCTAATTTTTACTATATCTTTACTTATTTGCGGCATTTAGTCCCTATATTGGCTATAAACGTCGTATGATAATAGCTGTCTTTTCGAATTAACTATATCCGTAAACTTATAAAAAATCTCAAAGTGCATAAAAACGCATTTAAGGCGAAAACTAAAACATTACTTTTCGTATGCACGTTAACTTTCAACACAGATAATTATCAATGTTGAAAACTCAACGTTTATTCATTTTCACATCTAACGTAACTTATTCGCGTTACTTCCTAAAAACTTTGGCTGATGTACGTTCGATTATAACATAAAAATTATAAACATAACCTGTTTAAAATTTTAGCTAAACTGCAGTTTATGGGGTTTCGTCAAAAAAATATAAAAAAATATGACCCCCTCTGGAATTAAAAAAGAAAAAGACCGAAATTAATTTTGGGAGAGGCTCGGCCCGTGGGGGGCAAAAAACGGGGGGGACATAGTAACATGTAAGTGTGGGTATTCAAATTAAAGGAAATTGTCTCACGATTTCAAAAATGTTATTTTTTTTAATCCATAAAACGTAGCCCTAACTAGAGCCATTTTAGTCAATTAAGAGGGGGGACTCAAAATTATGAAATTTTTTTGTATGGTAAAATGGTACTGAAATGAAAGAAAATGTCCCCCCCACGACTTCAAAAACTATTTTTTTTTTTTTTCAATAATCGATAAACGCATTAAAAATTTAGACATTTACATAAAACAAAATAAAACTTTTTTTTTGAAAAATCGCGCGATTTTTATAAAAAAAATTTTCCCTGGGGCGCAATAACAGTATATCATTTCTGAAATGGCATTTTCCATCAAAAAGTTTCATTTTTATATCATCTAAAAAGTTTGGTAAACCTAACATTAAAAAAATATTTTGCCTGTGGCGCACTTCAACTATATCAGTTCTGAAATTGTATTTCTCATCAACAAAAAGTTGACCCTTTTTGTCATTTCCACTTCCAACTGCCTTTTATGATCCAAATTTTGAAAATAAACAACAAAAAATGGACATTTACAGGGTTTTACCCAAGGACCGGAAATTTTATTTTTTGGTTTTTATCAAATATAATTATCGTAAAAGTATTAAAATAAAAATTCAAACGTACAAAAAAATAAAAAGAAAGAACTATTTAATTAAAAATACCCCTCATGATGAAAATAAAAAACTTATTCTGTTTTAATTTTCATAATAAAAAAAATAAAATAAATTGATGAAAAAAAAGAAGCTTTTTTTGTGGTGTTATAAAAAAAAATGGTTTCAACAATTTGAAAAATAAAATATATATATGTATAAATATATTTTTTTTAAATTTTCTTTTTTTTCCAAAATTCGTTTTTGCAAATCTTTTTTCCGCGACATTTTTTTGCGATTTGTTTTTTGCAACTAGCCACCGAACTTTGTCTTATGAATTCGGTACTATGGTCTCTAGATTACATATTTAACAAAACCGCACCTAAAAAATTGCAAAATATTGGCGGAACGCAAAAAACACTTTATGGTACAAAAATTGTATTAAAAAACGTCAGCGGTTTTCATTCTGCAAACAAATATACTGATGTAAGAATTTTCCCTTTTGCAAATTTTTTTCCCGTGACTTATTTTCGCGATTTTTTTTCAATTATCCACCAAACTTTATTGTATAAAGTGGGTATTATATTCTCTAGCTTAAATATTTAAAAAAAACCGCACCTAAAAAATTGAAAATTTTGGCGGAACGCGACAGAAGACTTTATGGTAAAACGAGTAAAAAGGTTAAAGTCGGGCATGCCGACTATATAATACCCTACACCAGTCTGACTTAAAGCAAACTAATATTTGGATCTGAAATTTGAATGGGTTAAAACGGACTTGTGTCAAAATTTTCTATAAAATCATAAAAGAAGAGAAAATTTAAATATAGCCCATATGGGCGATAGGTGCAAATATG
Source organism: Leucophora obtusa (assembly GCA_949987735.1). Lineage (NCBI taxonomy): Eukaryota > Metazoa > Arthropoda > Insecta > Diptera > Anthomyiidae > Leucophora > Leucophora obtusa. Next base: position 288,269,284 of record OX465295.1, on the reverse strand, counting down.
GACCGATCGTATCTAGAATCAAAGGCTTTTTCCTTGGGACCATGTAAGTCAGCGAACCAAATTTCATTGAAATATCTTCGTATTTGCGACCTGCACCGTGTAACCAAGCCAATTTTGGGGTTCCCCTTATATGGGCACTAGGTCTAAACATGGACCCATTTCAACCAAAATCAATAGGCGTAGTCCTTGGGCCAACATAGGTCTGTGTACCAAATTTCATTGAAATATCTTCGTATTTGCGATCTGCAGCGTGTAAAAAAAATTTTGGGGGGTACCCTTATATGGGCGCTAGGTCTAAACATGGATCGATTTCAACAAAAATCAATAGTCTTTGCGCCGACGTCAGTCGTTGTACCAAAATCGTCAAAATATCTTAATAATTTAATAATATATTTGCGACCTGTAGAGTGCGCACAAAAATGCATGGACAGACAGACGGAAGGACGGACATCGTTAAATCGAAATAAGAAGAAATTCTGATCCGATCAGTATACTACAAGGTGGGTCTAGGACCAATATTTTTTGGTGTTACAAACATCAGCACAAACTTATAATACCCTCTCCACGTAGTGGTGTATCAGCGATTTTCATTCTGCAAACAAATATACTGATGTAAGAATTTTCCTTTTTGCAAATTTTTTTCCGTGACTTATTTTCGCGATTGTTTTTTTCAATTATCCACCAAACTTTGTTGTATGAGATGTGTATTATAGTCTCTAGATTACATAGTTAACAAAGCCGCACCTAAAAAATTGAAAAAATTTGGCAGAACGCTAAAAAAGACTTTATGGTAAAAAAATTGAATTAAAAAACCTTATCAGCGATTTTCATTCTGCAAACAAATATACCGATGTAAGAATTTTCCTTTTTATAAATTTTTTTCCGCGACTTTTTTCGCGATTTTTTTGTTTTATTGCAATTAGTCACCGATTATAAATTTAAAAAACCCGCACTTAAAAAATTGCAAAATAATCGCGGAACGCGAACAATATGTTAATCCCAGGAATAAAATCACTTTTTTTCTATAGAAATGTTGATAAATTAAATTTTTTTCATGTATTTGTAATAATAATTAAATTAATATAAAATAATAATAATAATAAAACTAATAATAATATTAATAATAAAAATAAAAAGATAAATAATTTAATAAAATTTAATCTTATTCACATTAGATCCTTTTATATCTATTTTTACACTTAATTAATTGTAGCTGATGAAGTGTTTAAGTTGTGCAAATTTTCAAATACCTTTCATCCTTCCTATTTATCGCCTCTATTTTTTGCCGCTCCTTTTTTGGCGTTATTAGGTTCAGCTGTTGATTTCGCTGCTGGTTTATTTTTGGCTTTGGAAAGAAATCGTATTGAGAAGAAGCAGTAAACTTTTTCAACTCTTTCAAGAACCATTCTCTTTTGCATTTGAGCTTTCTTGCCAGAGATTCGTACAGACACCCAGGCTTTCATCCTTGGCATCAAGCGACTCATCTCATCTCGCTTATAAAACTGAGTTACTAAATAGAGCTTCAGTTTCGCAATCTAAAGATTTTCTCTTCTTTAACAACAAATGTGTCAGCTAAAGTTCCAGTTAGTAGCTAACTGGACATTCAGTAATCGGACCTAAGAGTTTTTAAATATTTTTTCGACACCATTACCATTTTTAATTAAAAATTTAATGGATATGATTAAACTTTTAATTGAAAATTAATTTGAAATCGAATAAAATTTTAATTGATATTTTATTGGCAATAATTTTTTCTGTATATAATTTTATGAAACTTTTTAATTAATTGAATTCTTTCAGTAGATATTTTTTTGTATGTCCGTAAAATATGCTACAACTTTATTAGGCTTTTTGAATTTGCTAAATACTTTTCCAGTAACTCAAGCTATGGTCGCAGTATTCGCTCCGGCATAGCACCGATAACAGCCAACTACAAGGTGGCGCAAAAGTTGTCACCCGATGTTCTTTGAATGTATTTTTTTTAATAAATGAAAAACTTTAGTTTTGCCTTTGGATTGTGTTCATTTGATGTCAAAATTTTTTTTTCATTAAGTAGAAAAAATTATATTGGCCAAGTGGCCGCCACCAGAATTGATGAACATACGGCCCTGATTTATTGCATTTTCCATCACTCTTGCCAGAACTTCCGCAGATAGGTTCCCGCATTCCTGACGGATATTCTCTTGGAGGTTTTCAAGAGTCTGAGGCTTGTTGACACAGACTCGTGACTTCACGAAACCCCACAAAAAGAAGTCTAGAACAGTTGTAGGTCGTGCAGTATGCGCCGTTGCTTTATCCTGTTGGAACCACATATTTTCCAGTCCGAATTCGTCCAGTTGAGGTAGGAGAAGTTCGTTGAGTCTAGCGCTCGCCGTTCACAGTAGTTATTTAGCCCGCGGCGCTTTGGAAAAATAAGGTCTGATGACGCCTCCAGCCCAAAAATCACACCATACAGTAACTTTGAGGGGCTTGAGATGCAATGGCTTTTCATGTGTTATACGCGTATTTTAGATGCCCCAGAAGCGATAATTCTGCTTATTTACGAATCCACAGAGATGGAAATGGGTTCGTCGCTCATGATGATTTTCGATGAAAAGTTGTCTTCCCCGTCGTCAACAATTATTCCTCGTTCTTGAGGAGTCTGGCGATTCATGTCTTATTAACGCGTATTTTGTATCTGTTTACTTCACAAATGTCAAAGCATAACTGACATCTACCGGCATTTGCAAAAATTATAGCATCTTCCTATAGGGTGATAACTTTTGCGCCATCTTGTATAACAAATAATAATAAATTAAATTGCTTCATAAATTCTATTAAGCTTTTCACCGGCTGAATGATTAATTCGTTGGTGGATTGATCTACTATATATATTTTATGAAGAGTTTCATTGATTTGAATTTAATGAAACCTGTTTCACAGATTCTGTGAAAAGTTTCAGTCGACGAGTTCCAGTGACAACTTTCAATGAGATATGATATAAAGAAATTCATTAATGAAATTAAGATAATTCTCTTAGTGTAGTAACTTTTTCCATTGTTTCAAAACAAAAAACAATGAGTTACCAGTATTGACTTATTTTGTTCATTATTTTAAATAGAAAGTAATGTTCCAGATTTTTCTATAAATTTGTTTGAAAATCTATTTTTAGACTAAATATGTTTTCCTCTCTGGCAAGAACATATATAACCACATATTTTTTTATTTTTTGTATGCTGGCTCGTAATAGCTTACTCGACTATCAGTAGCCCCAAGATCGATACAAGGCACGAGAAAATTCAATCAAAAGAATTTAACAAAAAAAAAATTTATCATCATTATTCATTATTTTTGTCAATACTGTTTATCATATGTGACAGCGCATAGAGAAAGGGACCAAGGGTAAAAAAATCAATTTTTTTTTTTGTGGACAACATCTGGGCATCGAATGAGACCGATCCCATGCTCTCCTGACCTTAGGTCCCTTCCTATTTTGCGCGTCACATATAGGTAACGACATATTTATTTGTATGCTCATTATTTTGCACGACTTCGCCATATAAAGTAATAAGAAATGTGATTGTCATTGTCAGATATGTAGTAATATAAACACATATTTGGTAATGATTTTCTACACAGGGATCTAGAGTTCATTTAGATCTGCCAGTCCACCACAGAAGACATCACTTGGTAGCTTTTTTAGTTTCGTGGCCAAATTAATGTGGACTGCAGTTTAGTGATGGTAGTTCGGTTACTTTTCAATTCTCGATAATACTTGATAAAAAAAATAGCGCGTTGGACTGTTACACATAAGGTTGAATGTTCGATCAATAACGACAACGTCAATTTGGAAAAATAATATATATGAGTTTTCTATCCCTCATGCATATCGCAACGTCCTCCACCAGGTGTTCCCTTAGCACTTAACCCCACCGAAGTAAAATAACATAACAAGGCTACGAACTTAAAAGCTTCAACAAAGTTTTCCAACTTTTCATCAGATGGCGGGCAACAACTGTTCTAAGATTCAGCATCTCGCGCAATTACAGTGTTGCCATATTTAAAGACCCTTCAATCTTTCACCCCTTTAATTTCTGTTCTATCCCTTTTCCAAAGAATTAATTGGACGAATTTAATGCGCGTTGCTTCACTTTACATAAAAAAATTAAAAGAATTTAATTTTTTCTCCCAATTTTTCACAATGTATAAATTTTTCACAATGAATTAACCCTTAAATGTAGCCATTTGGCAACATACCTGTTTTTAATAAAAAAAAAACCCGCTTGATACACAAAACTGCATTTTTGGGCGCCTTCTGTACACAGTGTTCTTATAGTTTAGCGCAGAATTTTTAAACAGTTAGAGAAAAAAATCTTGGTTTTGCTCTGTATATTTGTGAAAAATCTAAAACGCGTTTTTTTTACAAAAAGTGTAATGTAGTTGATCTTTTATTTCCTAAATGAATGTTTTTTCAGTTTGACTCTAGATCTTAAATTAATATCACTTTCTGTTTAAATTATTTTTCAAATTAAAGAAAGATGATACAATTTTCACAAGTGAATTACAAAGAATAAAAAATTTTTGAAAGAATTCAATAAGGTTAGGAAGACAGAATATGTATTTTCGGCCATTATCACTGTCGTTTTTTTTTTCATACAAGTTAAAATAATCACAATGTAGTTATTTGGAAAAAAACATATTTTTCATTAAAAAACACATTTTTTTTAAATAAATTTTTTTTGGTATTTTTCTTGAAATGTACACGTCTTTAGAAATTACATATAAAAAATGGTTAAGAATGGAGAGATCATGCATTTAATGGTTAAAAATTGTATAAAAATAATAAATTAAATTTACTCTTTATTTTAGTCAATACATGAATTTACAATTGTTTTTAGTTCAGTAATTTTTCTAATTCAAAAATATAAATAAAAAAATCTAATTAAAATCAAAATTTGAAAAAATGGCCATCATATCAGAATTTTTTTCAAATAGATTTCAAGTGCGATTTATTTATTCTTTGATTAATAATTTTATTGTATTTTATTCTATTTGTTTTATTTTAATCTTAATGTAATAAAAAATATTAATTAATAACTCTTTTTAATTTAAGAAGTTTTTCAGGAACCGGTGATTTGAGATAGGTCTATTATTTACCAGTTTTTTGAGTCAGTTCTGTGATTGGGTTTTTGGCGTTAGTTCTGTAGGAGGTTATTTTGAGTAAGTCTTGGAACAGGTTCTTTGTGGCTTTCTTGTGATAGTTTCGTTGTGGCAGTCTTGCTTCTGTCCTGGGACTGGTTCTTTTGGGTCAGTCCAGTGACTCGTCGCATGGGGACGAATCACCTAGGACATGCCCATGTAAAATTTACCGGAACCGGTCAAAGGACCGTTCCCTGTGACATATTTCGGTGACCTGAGCCTTTTCCCATAGGGTATTGTTTGTACCAATGTCATCGGATAAATAAATAAATTGGAAGATATGAGATTGTTTGCAACACAGAAATTAAAAAAAAAAAAAACTAACAAAATCCCACGCATTGTTGAGTCCTTCATTTACATAAATGTCTTTGATTGGAAATACAAAATTTTGCACATTTCATATTCATACTTGACATTATATAATGTAGCATATTTTTAGGATACTTTAAATGAATTTCAAATAAATTTAAATCTTTAAGAATAAAAACCAAAAACCACCATATGTATAGAAAAACCAATATGCATTTTTTTTTTTAAATTATACAATTAAATAAATTTGTTAACGAAATTTTCTAACATTTTAATGAATAACAATAAAAAAAACAGCTAACCTCAAACCACAACTAAAAAAAAAAAAAGAAAAAAAGAAAGAGGAAATGAAAAAGTATAATAAAAAACAAATACTATTGCAAATCTAGCATTTGATGGTTACAATTTAATATATTTTTTACAAATTTTCAAAAACAAAATATATAAAAACGGACAAAAAATACACAGCTTAAAAAATCAATATAACCAGACAGAGGAAAAAATGCGATAAAATTTTTTTTAAAAAAGTAAAATAAAAAATCATGAAAAAAATTTAGAAAAAGGTTAACAAAATTGACAAAGTAAGAGTACAACCAAAAAAAATCAAGAAAAACATTTTTTTCATCGTACCAAAAAACTGAACGAATATACAAAAAAAATGCAGTTTGTGAATAAAAGCTAAATGTGGAAAAAAGTACGAAGAACAAAAAAAAAAAAAGATTGGTTTGTAAACGTTCTCTATGTACAGATGTTAAAAAAATCGGAATAAGGGAACAACAAAGTGGTAGTGTGGTGGTAAAGATAGAAAAAATTACAAGGTTTGAGGATTTGAAATAAAAAAATCATATAGAAAAAACTGCAAACATCATAATGTTAAGGATAATAATCATGATGATGCTCTATGTTCTACTACAGCAATGACTATTACTACTGCTATTGCATATTATAGATACAATAAAACAGAGTTGTAAAGAATGATTTAAATATTTAAATTTCATTTAACTTAATTGTCAGAAACCTATTGAAGAAATGAAGCCACAGTACCTACTAACAGCCTTAATATTCCAATTTATACGAAAAGAAAGTCAAAGTTTGAAATGCTAACAAAATCGTCTGTATACTGATGATACCCGTTTGGCACCATTTTTTTGTGGCGGTTCAACAAATACACAACTTAAAAAAATGCTGATTCAAACTACTATTATTCCGATGCTGATACCCAATGTTGGGCTCCATTAAACCCAAACACAGTATAGATGACAAGCACGTAACATCCATCTGAGCGTGGTCACCCCCAAGGATTTTTTCGGATCCCTAGGTTGGGCTCCATTTAACTTGGAACATCAAAGTAACAAAGTACAATTACTTAGCTACCCTAGAGTCATATAATTTATTGCAAACCTAAAGCTACTTTTAAGCCAAAAATTATTCAAAATCGTGTTCATTAAATAATTCCTTTCGATCTCTGTGTATAACACTGCTTGTTGGAGTTTTGTTGTCTTTGTACACTGTGTGTAAGTTGGTGTTTTATTATTTTTATGTGTGTGTACGTGCTGCATAGAAGGCTTTTCGAACGCATACTCAATTTTTTTAAGTAATTTTTTTTCTATTTTTTTTACTTTCTTTCTTAATGACTGCGGCTGAGAAGCCCACCCAAAGCATCAATTGAAACGCGAACTTATGTCCAATGTTGGCAAAAAAAAAAAATAACGAAAGACACGAAATATTTCCTAATACTTTTTTTCTACAGCTTCAAACAATATTTCTACTTGCGACCACATTGGATTACAAAGTATTCTAGGTTTGTTGTGATTCTCGTAACAATAAAATTAGAAAGTCTGTAAAAAGATTTTTTATTTCTTAAGACAATGACCTAAACTACAGAAATAATTAATATCAAAATTGCAATTGACTTTTGACAATTGACTTTTCCCAATTTTGCATCTATATTCAATGAAGTTAATTTTTTTATTTTATTTGATTTTTTTCCAGCATGCTCCGAAATCAAAAAACCACTAGTTGACTAATGGTAATGACAAAAGACTCTCATAATTTGTCCTACTAATTCTAATGAAGTCGCAGTAATGCCGTAAAAACTAATTACAATTGACAAAAATAAAATAATTTTTTTTTACAAAAAAAAGGGGATGTTTAAATTACTTTACATTCGGTGTTTTATAAAAATGGCTCCCTTGGGAGTTCTCCGAGCCTTTGCCTAGAGAGATGATGCCCTTTTTAAAAAATCTCCATTTTACAAAATGACCTATATCTCGAAAACTAAGCGAGATAGCGCAAAAGGGATAAATTTTTTGTAAGCTCGGCAGTGACCATGCTCCTATTGTTCAGATGGGGTAGGTTAGAGAGCGATCCCGTGGAATCTGTTTTCTTAAGTTCTGAATATAAAATTTCTTCACAGACATTAAAAAAATTGTGGAATTGGAGCCACTTAAAAAAAATTCAGACATATGAGCAAAAACTAACCTATCTCAGATATTTTTAGTGTTTCTGAAAATTACCTAAAAGAAATTCTGGTGTTTTAATTTTTTATTCCATCAGTCGGTCATAAATTTTTTCTCCTCTAGGAGCACCCTTGGGACAGTTAGAGTGGTGGGAGAAAATTTTTTAAAAATGTAATTTGTATGGGAGCGCCTTGACCGAGTAGTGGTAGGGGGTAGGTATATTCAGAAAAAATATTTGTAGGGACAAATTAATGGGGATCGGTCTTATACTTCACCACTCTAGCGGCGACTCCTGGGAAGTTGCGGGGATTTTTGTTTATTTTTATCCCCTCATCACCGCTTTTGACTCCGATGAGGAGCCATTTGCCCCCACCCCACCTCCCTCATTTTTTGGTTCATGCATTTTTTTTTTCGAATCTCACAAAATTAGGGGTTCTTGCGTATTGCAATCGAAAAATCGTGCACTATCCCACACCTATTATTCATATATGTCCATTAGAGTGGTCCAAAAAAACACTAAGGTTGGAATTCGCGATCTCCACAATGTTGCCCCTATTCCTTAATGTCTAAAAACTTTCTGTGCTAAGTTTCAGCTAAATCCGCTTTTATTTATAGGTAGCAGGAAAAATTATCTTTTAAGAATTAGTAATTTATCTCTAGAGTACCCAGTATGCCAAAAGAGTCGAGCTTGTATCGAAACTGAATCATTTTCTCGTAAAATTAAATCGATATCGAGTTCGATATAATACAAAGAATGATGTATTCCTATGTAGCTTGCAAGGTGATGTAGATCCGAAAAATTGTTGATTTGTAGATTCGATATTTCATCGAAACAACGAATATTTTTCGAGGAAAAATATGATAATAAAACGGAAAAAAAAATATTTTTATTTTCTTTTTTAACCTTTCTCTTTGTTTATTTTTTTATTTCTCTTTAATATAATTTTCTTCAATTTGAATTTAAATTCAAAGCAATTTTGTTTTGTTCCAACACCAGCCACGATTCGAACCAACGTCCTTTGGTTTAGAAGTCCATTGCCTTACCCCTTGAGCCAAACCGTAATGATATATATAGTTTCATAAACATATTTTTATAATTCAAATTGTTGTTATTTTTTATAAACTTCATATTACCCAACAAACATGAATGTAAAAGCTAAAAGAAATGTCCTAGGTGTAAGAACGAATATGCTGTTATTTTCCAATTTTTCGTAAATAAATTTAATGCTTAATACAGAAAGGCCCTAACTCGACTTAGAGTAATTTATACAAAAAGTAGGATTGACTTTAAATTTAATTATTTCTTAACTTGTACGCTATTATTTAAAAAATTTTTTTTTAATCTAGTCTTAATTAAAAAAAATTAAGTATCTTTTAAGTAATTCGCGATTATTTTAAAAATTATACAAAAAAGTACTTTAGTTACAATTTCCAAATTTTTCGAAAAGATTCAAAAAGTAAAAATCTAACTTGTTTATGCCTTGCTTGCGCAAATTTATCAAATCTGATCTTTATTTTAATAAAAGATTATGAATCAGCAAACGAAATTTAAAAAAAGTTGTGGTTTATAAATTATTCGTGGTTTTTGAAAATTAAAAAAAAAACTCAAGTTTTTTGAGGTATCTTCCTAATTATCTGTAAACGGTGTTACCGAAAACTCCAGTTTGTTATACTTTTGCAATTTACTAACCAAGGGCCTTCATTATATATAACACTGATTTTAATTTTAAAAAGGATGTTACAAGATATACTTGCGAATTAACTTAAAATTTGACGTTTTTAATATTCCGCTATTATTTAGCTTGCTATAATTTTATTGCTACCAGAAACCCTATCTCAAATAATAAGACATTGCGTAAATATATATTAATGCAAAAAAGAAATTTTCATGGGGGTAAATATAAGAAAAACATCCTGATCAAAATTGAACATTTTTGGTAGGAAATTTAGAAATTTCGCGAGATCCGCGACTCCGATTTGAATTTTGATTTCATATTATTAAAAATATATTCGATTTGATATGTCACGATTATAATAATTACCCGGTGAAAATTGTCCATATATGAACATTTATGGTTCAACCATATATGTATGGATCCGAAAAATGAGGTACCACCTAAGTATATGTTCATATATGTCCATACATGCGAACGTTGCTGTGCTTTATTATAAGGTTGTACGATAGCTATAAATGAATGTATGACATTCAAATTAGGCGCTACATATGTTCCTTTTTTTATTCATGGTATTAAATATAATTCCATATTTATCCAAATATGAGTTCTTTTTACATATGTGACGCGCAAAATAGAAAGGGACCTAAGGATAGAAAGGGACCTTAGGTCAGGAGAGCATGGGATCGGTCTCACTCGATACTCAGATGTTGTCCACACAAAAAAAAAATTGATTTTTTTACCCTTAGGTCCCTTTCTCTATGCGCTGTCACATATATGGAAAAATGTATTCTTCGAAATATGTTCGTATACAAGTCCTTTTTGCATAAATTGAATAACATATACTTTCATATTTGTCCATATATGAATGCCATTTCCATATATGAAATAAGAGATGCTTCCATATATGACTGTATATGAAATTATTTCCATATATGGAATCACATATACTTCCATATATGTTCATATAAAATCCATATATGTTCATAAAAAATCCATATTTGTTCATATGTGTCCATACATAAACCATATATGAACATGTTTGAGCGTATATGAGCATTTTTCACCGGGTATATTTCCATTATTTTTAATTAATAAAAACATATAGAACAAATACAACCTCGAAAATTCAACTGCGATATGCAACCTCTAAACAAACTTTTTTTGGTGATTTTTTTATCAGACTATATTTTTTTTTCATAGTGGCATATTTTTAGGGTTGTGAAGCGTGAGAATTTCAAATTTTTTTTTTTTTTTTTTGACGATTCTAATGTCCATATTTGAACAGATGTTCATATATTAATGTTTCACTTGCCAAATCGATTAACTCCATAAAGAAAAATGAGTGAGTTTCAATGAGAAAAATGATAAAATAGTAAATATTGTTGTTTAAATTTTTATTGTTGTTTAAATTTTTTAAACCGATAATTCGGTTGCGGCAACCGAATTCAGTTTTGGCAACCGATAATTCGAGTTGCCGCAACCGAATTATCGGTTTAAAAAATTTAAACAACAATAAAAATTTAAACAACAATATTTACTATTTTATCATTTTTCTCATTGAAACTCACTCATTTTTCTTTATGGAGTTAATCGATTTGGCAAGTGAAACATTAATATATGAACATCTGTTCAAATATGGACATTAGAATCGTCAAATTCGTTTGGGAAAAATTCGATTGTCACAACGGAATTGTTTTGAGAATGTACTTACAACATATTTTGGAATTTCCGCAAGCTCGAAATCCATTTTAGATCTATGGTGTCTAGGGCAAAGTTGCTTATAATTCTCCGTAGAATCATTTCCCCCTTTAAGATTTTTAATTTTTTTTTTGCATCCATACAAATTGACTGACTGACTGACTCAACATCGCCCAGCCCAAACCGCTGAAGCTAGGAAGTTGAAATTTGATATGTAGGTTCCTCTTTCGGCGTAGACGTCCGCTAAGACGGGATTTTTGGTAATTCCTACCGGAACGGGCAAAAAGGGGAAAAGTCTCCCCCTTGACGGCCTGCCAAAACCCCTTTGGCTAAAAAGCTGAAATTTAAGATATGTGTTCCTTGGAGTAGGGGCTAACTCTTCTGAAAAGTACTTTCTAGAATTCTGGACAGAGACGTTGTAAAAATGGGGGTTAAAAAGGGGAAGAAAGCCCCGCTTGACAACCTGCCCAAACCGCTGGAGGTAGGAAGTTGAAATTTAGTATAAAGGTTCCTCCACTATCGTAGACATCCACCAAGACGGAATTTTGGAAATTTTTACAGGGAGGGGCAAAAAGGGGAAAAAGTCTCCCCCTTGACGGCCTGCTCAAACTGCTGGAGCTTTGAAGTTGAAATTTGGTATGTAGGTTCCTCGACCGGTGTAGCCGTCCGTTGAGACGGCATTTTTGGAAATTCTTTTCGGGAAGGGCAAAAAGGGGATTAAAAAAGTACTTTTTCCCAAAAAAGTACCTTTTCCAAAAAAAGTACCTTTTTCCAAAAAAAGTACCTTTTTCCAAAAAAAGTACCTTTTTCCAAAAAAAAGTACCTTTTTCCAAAAAAGTACCTTTTTCAAAAAAAAGTACCTTTTTCCAAAAAAAGTACCTTTTTTCAAAAAAAGTACCCTTTTCCAATAAAAAGTACCTTTTTCCAAAAAAAGTACCTTTTCCAAAAAAAGTACCTTTTCCAAAAAAAGTACCCTTTTCCAAAAAAAAGTACCTTTTTCCAAAAAAAGTACCTTTTTCCAAAAAAAGTATCTTTTTCCAAAAAATGTACCTTTTTCCAAAAAAAGTACCTTTTTCCAAAAAAGTACCTTTTTCCAAAAAAAAGTACCTTCTTCCAAAAAAAGTACCTTTTTCCAAAAAAAGTACCTTTTTCCAAAAAAAGTACCTTTTTCCAAAAAAGTACCTTTTCCAAAAAAAAGTACCTTTTTCCAAAAAAAAACTAAATTTTTTCAAAAAAGTACCTTTTTCCAAAAAAAAGTACCTTTTTCCAAAATAAGTATCTTTTTCCAAAAAAAGTACCTTTTTCCAAAAAAAATACCTTTTTCAAAAAAAGTACAAATAAAGTACTTTGTAAAAAAAGTATCTTTTTCCAAAAAAATTTCGCTTTTTCCAAAAAGTACCATTTAAAAAAATATAATTTCAAAAAAATTACGTTTTTTCCTCCCCCCACGGATATCTCCACTAAAACAAGGTATCTTGATATTCGGCATAGACACGCGCTAAGACGGGATTTTTGGAAATTCCTACCGGAACGGGCAAAAAGGGGAAAAGTCTCCCCATAAACAGTCTCACAAATTGGAGACCCAAACCCCTGGAGGTAAGAAGTTGAAATTTGGTATAAAGGTTCCTCCACTGTAGTAGACATCGGCTAAGTTTGTATTTTTGGAAATACCCAAAAGAAAATTCGGTATTTGAGTTCCCCCTTCTGTGTAGGCATCCGCTTAGACGGAATTTTTGAAATTCCTATCGGGAGGGGAAATAAGGGGAAAAGTCTCCTGCTTGACGGCCTGCCCAATCCCTTTTGGCCAACCTAAACTTTTAAATATGTATTCCTTGGAGTAGAACTAACTCACCGGCAACGTAATTTTTTTATTTTGGAACAGGAACATAGTAAAAATGGTGGTTGAAAGGGATAAATCTCCCCAATAACGGCCTGCCCAAACCGCTGAGGCAATGAAGTTGAAATTTGGTATGAATGTTCCTCATCCATCGCAGATAGCCGCGAAGATGGAATTTTTGTAAATTCCTAAAGGGAGGGGCAAAAAGAAGAAAAGATTCCCCTTGGTGGCCTGGAAAAACCCCTTCGGCTAGAAACCTGAAATTTAAAATGTGGGTCCCTGGAGTAAGGGGTAACTTATTAGAAAGATACTTTTTTGCATTTTGGACAGGGTCGTTATAAAATGGGGGCTCAAAAAGGGAAAGTGGCCCCTTAACGACCTGTCCAAACTGCTGGAACTAGGAAGCTGAAATTCGGTACTTAGGTTCCTCTTCCAGCCTAATTCCAACCGGGAGGGACAAAAAAGAAAAAGTGTCCCACTTGACAGCCTCCTCAAACTGCTGGAACTAAGAAGCTGAAATTCCCTGTCGATGGATTTTCGGAAATTCCTACCGAGAGGGGCACAAATAGTAAAAGTTGGCTAGAAACCTGAAATGTAAAACATATGTTACTTGGAGTATGGGCTTACTTACCGGGAAGGTGCTTCTTGGACAGGGACATTCCAAAAATGGGGATTAGTGAAGCGAAATGTGCCGCTTAAAGGCCTGCCCAAACCGCTGGAGGTAGGAAGTTGAAATTTGGTATTAAAGTTCCTCCTCTATTGTAGACATCCGCTAAGTCTACCCCTTAACGGCCTGGCCAAACTGCTGGATGTAGGGAGCTTAAATTCGGTATTTTCCAGGTATTTTGTCCTTCTCCAACGTAGACGTCCCCTAAGACGGTATTTTTGGAAATTCATAGCGGGAGGGGTAAAAAGGGAAAAAACTTTACCCTTGATGGCCTGGCCAAACTGCTGGATATAGAGACCTAAAATTATGTATGTAGTAGGTTCCTCCTCCAACGCAGTAAATTTTCCAACTGAATTTGTGAATTTACTTGAATTGCCAGGTCTACCTTTACATAAACTGGAATTAAAAAAAAAAACTTTAAGGCACGCTAACAACGTAGCGGGCTTTGCCCGCTATTTTTAATATTATAAAATGATTTCCAACCCTGCTTTACGTTATTTATTATCATTCAAAACACAAATGAACAAAACTACTTACGGGTCTATCTTCCTAAATTCGCACTTTACCAAATTATCTTAACGTACACACGTATATTGCAATTTATTATGGATTCATTACGAACAATCCCACTTTCATGAGAAAAAGTGATCAAATATTTATTTATTTTAAACCCATTGTTGTGCAGAATTATTTATTTGTGGTGGCTGGTGAAGGCTTTTATTATAAAAACTGTACTTTAAATAAAAAGCGAATTTAAAAAAAGTTGTCGGGGGGGCTGCGCCCCCCCCCCCTAAACTTTAAGGCACGCTTACAACGTAGCGGGCTGCGCCCGCTAGTAATAAATAAAAATGTATAAAATTTACGAGTAAGTCATTATATTATATTTAGAAACAATGAATATAATAGGCCGTTATTAGGAAGTCATTATTTTATATAATAAAATAATGCAAAAGGTAATGATATATAATTTTTGGTAATGCAGATAGTAATAAGGTGTCATTACCAATATTTTGCTGGGTAACTACGTTCTTCCATATCCTTTCGCGATCATACGTGTCTTCGTGATGAAATAAGGGGCCGCCAACATATTGAAAAGGTCCTCATTCTGTCTAATCTGTGAATTTTTACAAGTATTCGTGTATTTAAATTTTTTTAAATCTTTATTTTTACCTGGTTAGCATTGCTACTCAATTAAATTTTTACCATGAGGCAAAATCTTAATGAACCGTGGGAGCAAGTTTCTTCTCTGGATATAATTGAGCCAAATTTGGGCAGTTTTTGATGCATACTCAGCAAATTTTGAGCCATTAAACATTTCTTTAATGTTTATAACATTAAGGATAACAGCCAATCCATCAGTTTTTCGGGCCACATTTCAAAGTTGATGAGGTATATTAGATTTCATTTAAGACTTTGCTATCAATCATTGTAAGAAAATATTCATATTTAATAACAACAACTTTTCCATTCTTCATTTCAATAACAGAAGGATTCAGGTCACCAATTTGATCTTTTATATCGGTTACTGTAGCTTTGATTACTTTTGAAGACTCCTTTGCCTCTTGTTATATTGTAATATCGGACGGCAAAAATTAAGTGATGATGGGCGAGGACTTTTACAACGCTTTTGCATCTGTAATCGTTTGTGCATTTGTAGCTTTGTTTGTAAGCACTTCTACCGGATGATCCATCACAAACCCACTTATTAATCAATGTGAATCTGGAAGTAATTCTGCCTCCCGTTCAGGCAAACTTTGAATAAAGCGTCACGCAGTATAATCTATTAAGTCTTGAATTCCATCAAGTCTACCGATACTTCAGGTACTTTTACATGAGGCGGCACTGCTTCTCCTTTAGCAGATGTAATTTTTTGTATCCAGGAATAATATTAACATTATGGTCCTTTAAAAAGCTTTGTAAAATACAATGTAATATTTTTCCTTTGATAATCCCAAGTCCATTAACAAAGCTAAGGCCTCTTTTAATAATTGTTAGGTAAAGCATTTGTTGGCGCTGGAATACTATTCTTTATTCTGCGCAGTCGCACTGGGTTGCCACTACTTTTGGAACGTCCAACCTTATGTTTTCTTACACTTTTGCGTACTTAATTGCTAACGCTTCCGACACTATGGATATCGCTTCTGTAGCCTCCTAAAACTTCAGTTTTCTTTTGAACGACGAACACTCCTCTATAGATTTTGTAGGTCTTTCTCTGATTCGGCCACTAGATGTATTAGTTTTCAAATATGGTAAATTCATTTAGCCAGGGTGAATTCTTTTTCATGAATTGTTCTTTGTACGATTAAAGACTTGCCATTTTCTCTTAATAAACATATAAATTACGTGAAGTTTAGTTTTAAGATCTACTTTTTCTTCATTTTCTCTTAAAACAGCCGAATTAAAGGCATTTTCATCTTCCGAACTTCTGAATAACTCAAACAACTTTGAATTTTGTAAATATATTATCGCATGTCATTCCTTTTACTTTTTCAACAAAAAGTTCTCTGAATTGAATTTTCTAGAGTGTTCAAAACTTTATAGAGTTCTTAGCTGGTCGTTCTTGACCACACAAAGATTTCTTCTAGTCAATTTTTGTTTCTTTTTTAGTTCATAGAACCCTTAACCAAACTGAACAACCATCATCCATCCTTTTTAGGTTATATGGATGTGAATGTGTGAGTATTTGTTAAGGTGGCATCATTTTTCTACTTTCTACTAAAATAGTACTAGTACGACATGACCGACTACTACTAACTACGATGTATTCAAACAGAATCGGTGTATAAAACACATTTCGCGCTTTGTACAAAACTTGAAATTTTCAAAATAGGTTTGGTCTTGCCAAAGGGGTTATACGAAAAAAAAGGATACAAAAATACATTCACACACATAAACGCAAGCTGCAAAAAAATGTGTAAAGAAAAAATTGTAAAAAAATGAAAAAATTGTTTTGAATTTTTTTTCTTTGTAAATACACCAAACACCCATCCTCCCACAAACAATGTGACTGACTGTGTCTTCTTTTTTAGTCCTATTGTATAGGTTTGGAGCATTGAATTTCACAATTTTTTCCGCTCTTTCTCTCTTTCTGTATGTTGTTTTTAAGTTGTTTTGCCTTTTTTTTAGCTGATGCTAAATTTAGAGTTTGAGGAAAAAAAGGTAGTTTTGACAGGGCTTTAAATGCAATTGTATTAGTGTATATATGTGTGTAAGGACTGTTTTTTTTTTCTTCCTTGCTGCCTTTTAATCGCAAAGTGTGAGTTTTCAAACCTTAACCATGGTCAAGTTCTCTCTAACCCTTTCCTATGACTTTTCTCTCGAGGGTACCGTGCGTTTCTATAACAAAACACCCAACAACAACAACAACAAAGCAGCATCATGGTATAAAACAACATTCATGTTCATGTTAATTATACCACTGTTGTCCTTTTACTTCCTATTTCCGGTTTTTCTATGTATCTTAATTTTATTTAAATTCAAACTCTTTACAAATGTTCTGGTAACTTTAAAATAAAACATTTGTTCTGAGTCCTTAACCACTTATAAAAATAAATTTCCGTTTATTTTAGAATACTAATACACCAATTTACCAGTTCCATTTCAGTTATATTTTTATAAAAAAAAGACTTCTAGTTTATTTGTATTATTTTGCAATATTTCCTTTTTTTACTATGTGAATATGATTTTGTTTTTTCTAAATTGGTTTAGGTTATTGGTTTTCATATGCCACCATTTTTTCATTTGATTTTTTATTTCCATATTTTTTATAGTTTGTTGATATAGAAAAAAAATCAACTTAAAATTTGTTTACCATCCTACCACCTTTTATTTTTTTTTGTTCGCTATTTAAACATCTGAACTTAGATGACCGCCAAATGTCAGTACATTTTTTCTTTATTCTGATTTTTTACTCAATAGATTTTTTTTTTTTTTCAGATATTTATATTTTCTGTTATTTTTATACATTTCTAGGTTATTCGTTTTATGGTACACAAACATATTTTTATATCAATCAAATTTTGACTTTGTTTAAAGAAACAACGGTATAAATAAGAATGTGCCACTTACAATGATTTAGCCCTTTAACTTTTAAATATGTTTATGGGAAATATGAAAAAATGTACCTTTTTTCAAATTTCATATTTAAGAAGATAGAACTAACAAATAGACTCTATTTTTATATGGATGCAATATACTCATGCATTACCTTCCCAAGAAATTTTTCTGTTATTCACTTCTAAATGAAAAGAATAGCTTCTTTTCCTTTGTAACCCCTACTGCAGTCAATTCTAACAGCGATGATTTTTTTTTTTAATTTGTCCCAAAAGCAACCGGTTTCCAGAGTAAAACCGATTGCCCTAGAATCATGTTCTGTAACTAGTTCTAGAACTTTTTCTCCGTCGGTCATATCTTATATATAAGACCCACGGAACGGTTTCTGGAACCAGTTCCATGAAATCAGTTCTAGTTGAACCAGTTGGTAACCGATTGTAAAATTTTTTCCTAGATTGTAATGATATTTCTTTACCTTCCCATTAAAATTTTTTTATGCATTATTCAAAAATGACAAGTAAGAACTTGCCGATCACCGATTACATATTGCATGATTTGTAAACGTAAAATAATGATTAAAACATTTTTGGAATTTTATTGTGCCTAAAGTATTTGAGTATCTCATTACTTTGTATTCTTATAAGCAACAAGGTAATTTTCTGTTCCAAAGAATCTATTATAGAATAGCTACTTTTCCTTTGTAACCCCTTCTACTGCCAATTCTAACGCTTGAAATAGTTCCAAAAGCAACCGTTTCTCTAGACCCCAAAGTGGAACCGGTTGCCCTCGAAACAGTTCTGGAACTAGTTTTATAACTTCTAGAACCAGTTCCAGAAATGATTCTTCGTCAGTTCTAGCTTATTTATAAGATCCGCGGAACGGGTTTCGAGACCAGTTCCATGAAATCGGAATTGATGTTGTTCCCAACAGATTGTAAAAGGCTTCTTTCTGCCTTTTTCTAAGGCCAGACTTCATCAGTGATTTTTCATTGTTTATATCTCTTTGTCAGATTGCCTCTACCCACAAAAATATATTGTTCAACTTTTTTCAATTAAAACGATTTGTTAAATTATTTCAAAAGTTTTCAATTAAAAATGAATCCAATAGATTAAATAATTGCTCAAAACTGCAATTTGCTTGACATTTTTTTTTTGTTCTATCGCTCAAAAGCATTTCGTAAAACAAGAGAAAAACATCAGCATATTGTTGTTGTTTTTCGTTTGTTTTATTTATGTAGTTGTTTTTATAAATGTTTATGTATTAGTAACTGACATTTTAAATTATTTTTTATAAAATTTTATAAATTCTCGTTAAGTTTGTTATTTTTTTTAGTTAAATATTTTAGTTTTGCCATATTAAATCTAAATATTTATTTATTCTAAAACATTATTGTAAAATAATAATATAATTTTTGAAATTTTGTTTAAAAAATTTAAAATTTTTTTAAACAAAAAATCGTAAAAAATAAATTAAAAATTATCTTAAATAAAATATATTTTAAATTCTTGTAGTTTATTTAACCTTCTTTTCAATTTTAACTGCACAATTTTCTTGAGCTAAAGGTTTTGTTTTTTATATATAAAAAGTTTTTTATTTCGCTACTCCAATGTGTAGCATCTTCAGGAAATAACAATTAAAGTTTATATATAAAAAGTTTTTATTTCAATATTTCGCTACTCCAATGTGTAGCATCTTCAGGAAATAACAATTAAAGTTTTAAATTGTTATTTCCTGAAGATGCTACACATTGGAATAGCGAAACATTGAAATAAAAAACTTTTTATATATAAAAAACAAAACCTTAAGCTCAAGAAAATTGTGCAGTTAAAATATATTTTATTTAGTAAATGAATGTTATTTTAGTTTGACTCAAGATCATAAATTAATATCACTTTCTGTTTAAATTATTTATTTAGTTTTCAAAAAAAATTTTGACAGAGTCCTTATGCTTCAGAAAAAAAAAGAAAATTAATTTCTGCGAGAGAATTTTTCACATAAGTATAAATAAATCTATCAACTGAATGAAAATTGCATGCAGGTTTTATATTAATGAAATTCAAGCTAAAAATAAAGAAATATATTTTTTTATAGTTGGCATGGTAACTACCACTTTATCCAGCTGATTATGGTCTTATTTAGAATTTATACAATATTGATGAATTTTTAATTCAATGGATTAATTTTTAATCAAATGCAAATAATGTGTTATTTAGAACAATATTTATAAAATTTTAATCCAATTAATTTTTAATCAAACTGAAATAAAAAAACAATAAAAATCCCAATCAAATGTATCACTATTTTATTGAAAATTTATTCAATGAAAGAGCTACAAATTTTTAATTGAATGAACAATTTTCGTGATTGGAGAAATCTCAACTATAAAAATAATGGAATATGCGGTTTTCATGGTAGAAATTGGTTTTTATTTTTTTGTGTGTATATAGGATCATTTTTCAATAGTTATTATGGTGATTTAAGTGGTTAAAGTCAAAATTTGAGTTTAACCACTTAAAACACTTTGAATTTAACCATATAAATTACCATGACGCGTCAATGATACGTCAAAAGTGTGTATGAGAAAAATGCTAGCCACATTATTATCTGCAAGACCTTTACTTTAAGAATTATAGCTCAAACAAACTTTTGAACTAATTTTAGTCCATTTTTAGGGCTAAAAGCCACGAATGACTAGCCTGCTTTAATCCGCGAGGATCAATTTTCGCGGTGATATTTTTTGCGCCCAATCCATCGGAAAGTGCGTGGGGAGGTGAAAAAAACACTTTTGCACATATGGCTGCTCTATTGAGCGCCACTCTCTATATATAAAAGAATAACGTGACTGACTGACTGATTGACTGACTCAACATCACCCAGCCCAAACCGCTTGAGGAAAGAAGGAAATTTGGTATGTAGGTTCCTCTTTCGGCGCAAACATCTGCTAAGACGGGATTTTTGGAAATTCCTACCGGAACGGGCAAAAAGGGGAAAAGTCTCCCCCTGGGCGGTCTGCCAAAACCCCTTTGGCTAGAAAGCTGAAATTTAAGATATGTGTTCCTTGGAGTATGGGCTAACTTTTCTGGAAAGTACTTTCTGGAATTATGGACAGGGACGTTGTAAAACTGGGGGTTAAAAAGGGAAAAAAGGCCCCCCTTGACGGCCTGCGCAAACCGCTGGAGGTAGGAAGTATTTGGTATAAAGGTTCCTCCACTATCGTAGACATCCACCAAGACGGGATTTTTGGAAATTTTTACAGGGAGGGGCAAAAAGGGGAAAAAGTCTCCCCCTTGACGGCCTGATCAAACTGCTGGAGCTATGAAGTTAAGGTGGCATTTTTGGAAATTCTTATCGGGAGGGGCAAAAAGGGGATAAAAAGTACCTTTTTCCAAAAAAAATTCCTTTTTCCAAAAAAAGTACCTTTTTCCTAAAAAAATTGCTTTTTCCAAAAAAACTACCTTTTTCCAAAAAAGCACCTTTTTCCAAAAAAAAGTACCTTTTTCAAAAAGGTACCTTTTTCTAAAAAAATTTAATTTTTCAAAAAAAAGTACCTTTTCCAAAAAAAGTACCCTTTTCCAAAAAACATACATTTTTCCAAAAAAATACCTTTTTCAAAAAAAGTACTTTGTAAAAACAAAGTATCTTTTTCCAAAAAATTTCGCTTTTTCCAAAAAGTACCATTTAAAAAGTATAATTTCAAAAAAGTACTTTTTTTCCTCCCCCCACGGATATCTCCACTAAACCAAGGTTTCTTGATATTCGGCATAGACGTGCGCTAAGACGGGATTTTTGGAAATTCCTATCGGAACGGGCAAAAAGGGGAAAAGTCTCCCCATAAACAGTCTCACAAATTGGAAAAGTGCCTGCCCAAACCCCTGGAGGTAAGAAGTTGAAATTTGGTATAAAGATTCCTCCACTGTAGTAGACATCGACTAAGTTTGTATTTTTGGAATTCCGTACAGGATATCCCAAAATAAAATACGGTATGTGAGTTCCTCCTTCTGTGTAGGCATCCGCTTAGACGGAATTTTTGAAATTCCTATCGGCAGGGGAAATAAGGGGAAAAGTCTCCTCCTTGACGGCCTGCCCAATCCCTTTTGGCCAACCTTAAATTGTAAATATGTATTCCTTGGAGTAGGACTAACTCACCGGCAACGTAATTTTTCAATTTTGGAACAGGAACATAGTAAAAATGGTCGTTGAAAGGGAAAATGTCCCCAATAACGGCCTGCCCAAACCGCTGAAGCAATGAAGTTGAAATTTGGTATGAATGTTCCTCATCCATCGCAGATAGCCGCGAAGATGGAATTTTTGTAAATTCCTAAAGGGAGGGGCAAAAAGAAGAATAGTCTCCCCTTGCTGGCCTGTAAAAACCCCTTCGGCTAGAAACCTGAAATTTAAAATGTGGGTCCCTGGAGTAAGGGCAAACTTATTAGAAAAATAGTATTTTAAATTTTGGACAGGGTCGTTATAAAATAGTGGCTCAAAAAGGGAAAGTGGCCCCTTAACCACCTGTCCAAACTGCTGGAACTAGGAAGCTGAAATTCGGTACTTAGGTTTCTCTTCCGGCCTAATTCCAACCGGGAGGGACAAAAAAAGAAAAAGAGTCCCACTTGACAGCCGGCTCAAACTGCTGGAACAAGGAAGCTGAAATTCCCTGTCGATGGATTTTCGGAAATTCCTACCCAGAGGGGCACAAATAGTAAAAGTTGGCTAGAAACCTGAAATGTAAAACATATGTTACTTGGACTATGAGCTCACTTACCGGGAAGGTGCTTTTTGGACAGGGACATTGCAAAAATGGGGATTAATGAAGCGAAAAGTGCCGCTTAAAGGCCTGCCCAAACCGCTGGAGGTAGGAGGTTGAAATTTGGTATTAAAGTTCCTCCTCTATTGTAGACATCCGCTAAGATGAGATTTTTGGAAATTTCCACAGGTAGGGTCAAACACAGGAAAAGTCTCCCCCTTAACGGCCTGGCCAAACTGCTGGAACTAGGGAGCTTAAATTCGGTATTTGGGTTCCTTCTCCAACGTTGACGTCCCCTAAGATGGTATTTTTGGAAATTCATGCCGGAAGGGATAAAAAGGGAAAAAGCTTCCCCTTGACGGCCTGGCCAAACTGCTGGCTATAGAGACCTAAAATTATGTATGTAGTAGGTTCCTCCTCCAACGCAGACGTCCTCTAAGACGGAATTTTTGGAAATTCCTACCGGGAGGGGTAAAAACGGAATAATTCTCCCCCTTGATGGCCTAACCGAACCCTTCGGCTAGATACCTGTTATTTATAATATGTTTTCCTTGGAGTACGGGCTAACTTATCGACAAGGCATTTCTAGGACTTTGGACAGGAATGTGGTAAAAATGGTGGTACAAAAGGGGAAAATTGCCCCCACCCACCTTAACGTCTGCATGTTCAGCTAGCAACCTAAAATTTAAAGAACAAGCGTATATGGAACACCAAAATTAAGAAACTAAATAGGAAACGAGTGGAATTGAAATACTACACAAGTGGAACGAAATGGATATAAACGCTGAACGAATGGAATTGAAATTATAGACAATGGAAATGGATTGGGTGAGGGAATGGAATGGACTATAGAACGAAATGGAATGAGGAGAGCGAGGACATATAATGGGGAATGAGTGGAATTGAAACACTACAGTTAAAAGAGGAATGGAACGGAGCAAGTGCAAAGAAATGGAATGGAAATAGAAGCGACTGATATCAATATCGATACACAAGACAGTAGGAACGAAATGGAATGAAACGGGGAACGAGTGGAATTGGAATAACAGATAATGGGAACGAAATGCAATGGAATGGTAAACGAAATGGAATCTTGAAAGGAGTTGCATTGGAACGCTAAAATTGTTAAACAGAATGGAATGGAACTTGAATGACTCAAACTGCCGGAGTTTGGTACATAGTATAATATAGTAGCTTTACTCATTTTCTGTCATTTGAAAAATTTAAGTAGTATTTGTAATTTTACTTGTACGTATGGTTCTTAAT
Organism: Leucophora obtusa; assembly: GCA_949987735.1. Classification (NCBI taxonomy): domain Eukaryota; kingdom Metazoa; phylum Arthropoda; class Insecta; order Diptera; family Anthomyiidae; genus Leucophora; species Leucophora obtusa. The sequence continues at coordinate 288,245,397 of OX465295.1, read as the reverse complement.
ACCACTACAACTACATGAGATAGGGACAAGCTCTCAATTTTTTAATGAGTGGGGCTACTATAGTATACTATGGTTTGGTACTTGAAATTTCGTATGCGATTGAAGCAAGATTATATATATTTGGGATTTTTACTGAAAGGAATAAAAAGGGGTGAAGAACTCCTTTAATTACCTGCTCAAACACTATCCACGGAATATGAAACTTATGTAGCATTGAAACATACTCTCCAAAAAGTTAAACAAATTTTATAAAAGAGAAAAAAACCTTAGAAAAGGAATGGAACTTCTATATTCTGATATTTAAACTACAGGTAACGAAGCACCGGTGGAAGAAACTGACGCAGTAAATTTTCCAACTGAATTTGTGAATTTACTTGAATTTCCAGGTCTACCTTTGCATAAACTGGAATTAAAAAAAAAACTTTAAGACACGCTAACAACGTAGCGGGCTTTGCCCGCTATTTTTAATGTTATAAAATGCTTTCCAACCCTGCTTTAGGTTATTTATTTTCATTCAAAACACAAATGAACATTACTAACAATCCACTTTCATGAGAAAAAGTGATCAAATATTAATTTATTTTAAACACATTGTTGTGCAGAAATATTTATTTGTGGTGGCTGGGTGAAGGCTTTTATTATAAAAACTGTACTTTAAATAAAAAAGCGAATTTAAAACAATTGTGGGGGGCGCAGCCCAACCAACCACGAATACGAACTATCTACGCTGATGGTTGAACAACAGACAATTAGTTGTTACATGCTCACGTGTTGGTATACTAAATGATTTATTTATAAAAAATTAAGAGGCAAAAAATATTGTTTGTATTTAAACATTACAACAAATTTACCTTAACAATTATTTTACCTTAACAACAAATATTGTATTTTATTTTATCTAAAAGAAATTTAATTCTAAACTTTAAGGCACGCTAACGTATCGGGCTGGGCCCGCTAGTTCTGTATAAGCACGAAATTAACTCTTAAACACATTTTAAGTTCTGACTTGTTTCTGGCATTGAATCTAAATTTTAAACTTTGATATCTTCAGGGACTTATTGTATAATTTCATGACAAATATTTTTCCGGAACATTTTAATCATCTAACTCTTTAATTTACCGGACGTTTATATCCCTTTTTAAAAAGGGACAAAAAAGTCTCTTTAATTGAAGAGTTAGAGGATTAGAATGTTCCACAAAAATATTTGTCATGATTGGCGCTCAAATGTCCCTAGAATTATAGGAGGAAAATATGTTAATCTTCAATTTTGGATGTAGGATGTGTTCAGCATGCTTATGTAAAACACTACGAGGAATATTTCTGTGGAACATTTTAACCCTCTTACTCTTCAACTTACGGGTCTTTTTTGTCCCTTTTTAAGACGCGGCCAAAAAAGTTCCTTTAATTGAGGGTTAAATAGTTCCAGAAAAATGTACCTCGTAGTGTTAAACTTAAGTTCACTGTAGACATCCAATACCTAAAATGGAAGATTCGCATGGTTTCCTAGTGAATATATAATAAGTCTATAACTCAGAATCAGTTTTTGGCCTTTCTGTCATGGAATGGACGAAATATTTAAAAAAAAACCTTTTTTTGGTTTTAATGTTTGCCTTTTCATTGTGTAAACAACAGCTATTAACTTAATCATCAGAAGCTTCTAGTTTATGAGTTATAGACGGATAAATACATGACACTTTTTTAGGGTAATTTTGAGGACATAAATGTAAACGACCTGGCCGGTTTACACTTTTACACATATGGGTGCTCTTATGTTCGGGTAGATAAATATCACTAAAACCCGATCTCGTCCCTTCATATTTCGTTCACTGTGTTTAGATTTTAATTTCACTCGTTCTTCATTCCATTCCACTTCATTCCATTTGTTTAGTGTTTCAATTCCACTCATTCGCCGATCCATTCCATTTAAAAATTTTAGTTTCACTCGTTTTCCGTTCCATAAACAACAATAATATTAAAGGTTTAACTTCCATACTTTAACAGTAAAGGCGTGTTCGTTTACTTACCACAGTTACTACAGCTGGAAAAATTCAATACAAAAAGTAAACAAAACTTTCCAATTGTAGCAAAACTAGAAAGAAATTCGAGTAAACGAATACACTAATTGTGAAAAGTTTGCTCAGATGAAGAAAAAAGTTTTTATGGAAAAAGAAAAATTTCGCATTCTGCAAAAATGAAAAAAAAATATGACCCGATCTGGAATTAAAAAAGATGTTCTAAGATTCAACACTTCGCGCAATTACTGTGTTGCCATATTCGAAGCCCTTCATCTTTCAGCACCTCTCATATCTTCTCTGTCCCCTTTCAAAAGAAAGCAACACGTTAATTAATAGGACGAATTTCCTGAGTGGTGGTTTCATCTTTTTAAAAAAAGTAAAAAAAAATGTTATCGTAAGTGTGGATACTAAATGAAATGAAATTTTCTCAGGATTGCAAGAATGAGTTTTTTTATGATCCATAAAACTTAGTTCCATGTAGACCCATTTTAAATATATTTTGGTTACAAAAATCGGGGATGTGGCGGGAAACTTATATGTGTATTCAAAAGTAGCGTCGAAGGCAAAAAAAATTTTTAACGGGAAAAATACACCCTTTCGCAAATTAGCTAAAGTTGGAGCAGTGTTTTTCTCCAGAATGGCCACTATCTGATTCATGAATATAATTTGATATGTTTCGTGTTTAAAATGGCTTTCATCGGGTATCATCATTTAAGCTCAATAGAATCAAGTTCAGATAGGATATTTCTATGCACTGATAGAATAATGATTTTTTGCATTAAAGAATGAATTTTCACGGGAACTCGTCCATTGAAATTTTTAATTAAATTATAGCAGTTTTGCATAAAATTAAATGAAACATTTCGATGTATTTATATAAGTATGTGGAGCGCATAGTTCGGAGACATAGCCAAAAATGTGCCCAAACTATGCTATATATTAGTCAAAAATGTGTTTATACTATGCGCTAGACCTAGGAAGAGTTTGAGGAAAGTCCCCAAACTAACCAAATGTCTTCATACTAAACTGTGGATCGAAAAAATGTCCCCGTAGCATGCGCTTAACTACCCAGCAAAAAAAGTGATGCCGAAGTAGTCAAAGCACTACAATTGATGATCTAGATGTACTTCTTTTTATACCCTACACCACTACGTGATCATTATACCCTACACCACTACATGGTCAGGGTATTATACGTTTCTGCTGATGTTTGTAACACCAAAAAATATTGGTCCTAGACCCACCTTATAGTATACCGATCGGCTCAGAATTTTTTTTTATTTCGATTTAACGATGTCCGTCCGTCCGTCCGTCTGTCTGTCTGTCCATGCATTTTTGTGTGCACTCTACAGGTCGAAAATATTAAGATATTTTGATGAAACTTGGTACACCGACGACGTCTATTGATTTTGGTGAACATCGGTCAATGTTTAGACCTAGTGCCCATATAAGGGTCCTACCAAAATTATACTGTTTATACGCTGCAGGTCGCAAATATTAAGATATTTTGATGAAAGTTGGTGCACAGACCTATACTGGCCCAATAACGTAGTCTATTGATTTTGGTGAACATCGGTCCATGTTTAGACCTAGTGCCCATATAAGGGTCCTACCAAAATTATATTGTTTATACGCTGCAGGTCGCATATATTAAGATATTTTGATGAAATTTGGTACACAGACCTATGTTGGCCCAAGGACGAAGCCTATTGATTTTGATGAATATCGCTCTATGTTTAGACCTAGTGCCCATATAAGGGTCCCCCCAAAATTGGCTTGGTTACAAACTGCAGGTCGCAAATATTAAGATATTTTAATGAAATTTGGTGCGCTGACTCACATTATAGAAAATTTTGACACAAGCCCAATTTTAACCCATTCGAATTTCGGATACAAACATTAGTTGGGTTTTAACCAGAGTGGTGTAGGGTATTGTATAGTCGGCATGCCCGACTTTAACCTTTTTACTCGTTTAATATAAACAATAATGATTTTAACATTGAGTTGTCATAGTAGAGGAGTACTTCCACTTCAACATTTTTTCAGTACTTTTTGAATAAGTGCAAAGGAAGCTCTTTTTCACCAAATAAAAGTTTAAAAAAAATTCTTCGCAAAAAAATTATATTTTTTTTTATTTTGCAAAAGTTTTTTTATTGGCTCTACCGGGTATCGAACTTGCGACCTCACGATTGCTAGTCTAGCGCTCTACCGCTGAGCTATTCTTTGATATGAAAGTTGACTGACATAAAAACACCACTTTGTTACAGCGAGATATTGTTCCTTATTCTCTTCAATAAAAGTAGTTATTAAACAAGTGTAAAAGGTGCACTCCAATTCAACATTGGAGTGTACCATTTCTCACCATTTTTTTTGTACATATATATGTACATATTTTTAAAAATGTAAAAATTAAAAAAATATTGAATTTAAACAAATTAATTATAAATATTAAAAAAACAATAGAATCCCAGCCAGCAATTTCGGAGCGCTCATAAATAAGATTTTTAAATAGCTCATAGAAATGATTATTGTTTTTTTGAAAACACTCTTTTTTTGGTAGAAAATATTAACCCTCAGAAAACAACCGAAAAAGTTGTCTCTACAATCTAAAAAGCTGTCTTAAAACGAGGGTTCATTTTTCGCACTCACAGAAGATTCCAAAATTATTTAAATTTATGAAGAAAATTTCGATTTTATACGTTCTTTTTTCTGAGTCATTTCTGAGTACACAGGGGGCTCTTTTGGACGGACCACTTTCATAGGAAAAAGTGGAAAAATGTTTGTTTTTGGAGCTCATTTCTGAGTCGTTAATTATCATCTTTGTTTGCTGGGATAAAAAAAAATAAAAAATATTGATCCCGCCGGGAATCGAACACGGGACCCTCTGCCAAATGATACCAAAATCACTTTTTACGATCACTTTTAGAGCAATTACTCTTTAGAAGCAATACTTAAGTTATTTTTTGGATGTTGTTCAGAAATAATTCTAAAAAAGCTGTAAAAATATACGAACGGATACTTTTGGGAGCAATTGAAGAAGTGATTTTATGAAGTTGTTCAGAATAACTTCTAAAAAAGCAGTAAAAATACACTAACGGATACTTATGAAGCATTCAAAGAATTAGATTGTAAAGCATTACTTACAATTTTTTTTTTTTGCTGCATATTCGCACCCATAATAACATCCAGTTTTATAGTAAACTCTTAAGTTTTTTTATTTAGGTTACCTAAGTGAATTTTTTAAAATATTTTAAGTACTGTTTTGCGTTATAATGGTTAAAGCTATTTAAAATATCGTTATAAAATCTATGAAAATTTTACTAGAATCCACAGTAGGGCGTATTCGAAATATGTTGGAAATAGTTCAGCCATTTTTCATTGGCTAGGCGGATTCAGATCAAAATTCACACGCCCATAAAAAACGTAATTTTGAGCTAAAGTTTTGACGGCCAACCCCCAGACGTACCGGGAGCTACGCTACTGGATTCCAATGTAGGCCACCTCGAGGATGTTACATTTTGAAAGCTTGCCATTTTTTCATTTATGAACCAATTTCAAAAAACGTCTAAATATCAACCGATTCCCTCCAATTTTTGAACATTTTGAATTTTTTTGAATATATTAAGCTTTTATTTTGCAATAGAATATTTGCTAATGATCGTATTGTAATGAAATTTTAGGCTATAGTGGACCTTACTATTCTATGTATTAAAATAAAACAAAATTTCGAGATAAGATGAAAAAAATCCACAATTCCCAAAAAACTGTACAAAATTTTCAAAAATGGGATTTTTACTCTTCTTGCTGTCTTGTCCATAGAGTGATGACAAAAGTTGACAAATACAGTCATATTAGCACCATATTGGGTATCTTTGTAGGCTTTTAATTTTTAAACTCCATTGGTGCACTCAGAGAAAAAAAGTGTTAAAATGGAAAATTGAATAAAAAATGCTCGAATTCGGGGGAAGAAAACTTAACAAGTGGAGAATATTTTTTCGATTAGGTACATTTAAAAGAAATATGCTTTCAGAAATACATAAATACCATATATGTTCTTAAACAAACTTTTAATCTGGAGGCAAATGAGTCTGAGAATGAGAAGTTTAACGACGTGCCTTTTTAAGCGTGAAAAAGATATTGAATTGAAATTTCTTTGTAAAATAAAACACTTAGTTGTAAGTTATATTTGCATTTTCTTACGATTTGGCTTTGCCATTGGCAAAAAACCAGACTAGGTTACTACAAAATTGAAAAATTAAATTTTCAAATGCGAATAACTTTTATATTTTAAGAGATATCCCACATATGCAAACATGTTTATTGTAGGGCTTTACTAGCAGATTACAAAAATAAAACGTTTTTGAAAATTAGATCAAAAATCAAAAATGGCAAGCTTTAAAAATTTTCACATCCTCGAGGTGCCCTACTTTGGAGTCCAGCAGCGTAGCTCTCGGTGGGTCTGGGAGATCGGCCGTCAAAACTTTAACTCAGAATTATGTTTACTCAGCCCATAAAAAATGGCTGAATTATTTCCAAAATATTTCTAAAAAGCCCTACTGTAGAATCGTACTAAAATCCTAAAAAGGACGTTAAATAAGTGAGACTTTAGACTTTACTTACCCCCCGTTTCCACATGCAAGTAAATGGTTGCAAGTTGAGAATACGTATTATCAGCGAAAATTTTGAAAATGACCAAAAAACATGAAAATTTTACATGTGTCCACACTACTTGCTGCAAGTTCATTTTTAAAATGTCGTCGAAGGTATAGGTTGTCACTAAATAGCACTCCAGTATTGCCAAGTATTCAATATTCTAACAAAGCTGGGAACAAATTTGTTCTTAACAATTTTTTTTTTCAAAAACTTTTAAAATTGATATTTTAAATTACCATTAAGATATGCCGTTGTGTTCTTTTTTACTTTTTTTACAAATAAATACAAAATCAGTTGCATTACAACTTTTACTTTACCAAATACTAGTAAATTAATAGAAAACATTACCAGGCAACACTGTTTTCTTTATTCTGTCATTTCACTTGCCGCAAGTATCAAAAATCCACTGTTTTCAAAATTTACTTGCAAGTTGAGCCGCAAGTCGTATAAGTGTGATAGTATTAGTCAAAAAGTGTGAGTGTATTGCGTTTTTCGAACTTGCACTTGCATGTGGAAACGGGGGGTTAGTCAGAACTAAAAATGATTTTTGTCTTAAATATTACCTGAATAAGATATTTTCCTTGAAAATTTCTTATGTAAGTGCAATTTTAGAAAAAATTCGTTTTTATTTCTAATTATAAAATTGGACATAAGTCTATGTTTATTGATTAAAAAAATATGTGTTATTTTTTATAAAATCAATGTTTGTATATTTATCATATTTCGAAGATTTTAAACAACATGTTATCTGTTCTTTTTCAACTTTTTGCTTGATATTCTCTACTATCTACTATTTTTTCTTTTCTTTTTCTTTTGCAAACAAAATATTTCAATTGCAAAGCAATATGAACAACATGCTAAAGAAATAGGAGATCATAATTTTTGGCCCCCAACACCCCCAACGACAATACGCAATACAATGAACAATAAACATGGATATGAGGTACATACTATACAACCATTTAGTTTAGTAACTTAACAACCATATAATAATGTATAATTTTATTATTTTAATTTTTTTTGTTGGTGTTGTTGTTATAAAATTTGTTATAAATTGTACACCCATACAATATTTTGGTTACGAAAAGAATTAAAAAGAAGTGTGATAAATATCCTTTTGAATACATAAAATGCTGTATTGCCAGACTTACATGCAGAGAAAAAATCAGGTTGAGCATGATTGATGATACGAAAATATCATAGTTTGATTCCTAAAAATACCATTCGATTTCCTTCTAAATCGATTGAATTAATTTTTAACTATTACCAGACACTTCATTCTTTGGAATTTATTCAATCGAATTTACTTTTAGGAAATTCAATCTATTTATCTCATACGATTTTTTCAATAAATGAATTCAATAGTTAGGAACTCTTTCGAGATAAAATTTGGGAATTCAATCAGTTATTCGATTTTGTAGCATTTGATTGAGTAATTTGTGAATGACATTCGATTGTCTTCATTCGTTTTAAAAAAATTTGTAAAATTAACTATCCAGGCATGTCATAGACTTCAATTTCACTTGAAAATGAAATTAAAAATACAAATTGCTTCTCCAGAATTAAAAGGTATTTTTGCATATTTAGACAAAATATAATAGATAAGCATAATTAATTATGAGTTAAGAATGCTTATTTAGTAATTTTATTTCAAAAAAATTTCGTTAGAGAGCATATTTAAATTTTTAACACATATTTCGTATGAAATTAATATGATTTCGTATTAAATTAATGGTTTTCGTAAATTCTAAAATGTTAATAAAAACTTCTTTGTGGTAATTTTGAGTTCCAACTGCTAAATTTTGATATAAGTTGGCATTAATTCTTAAAAAAAAGAAGATCGCCGATCAGAATTTAAAATTTTAATTTTTCAGGATTTTTTCTGATCAATCATAAAAGTATAGAATTTACCAACAAACAGCGTTTTAAATATAAATTTTCTTAAGTGAAATAGTTAAAGACACTTTAGGGAATAGATACGAAGCACTATTGGAAAGCTTTTATGAGTTTAAGCTGCTTTAAATTTCAATTCCACTATGGTTTTTGAAAGTGGAATGAAAACGTTTTTTTTTTTGCTTTACGTTTTCTGGAGAGGCTTTTAAGCCTGTAGAATACTAGATACTTACCAAAACGTTTTACTTTCAATGCAAAATTATCCTGTCAATAGCTAAAATCTGGCAACACCATAATAAAATTTCACATTTTTAACATAAACGTACTCACAAGGTTTTGATGTACAAGTGCTATTTGTTTTGTATACAGTGAGTTAAGAAAATTAATTTGGCCCAAAAATAGAATTTTCAAGAGAAAGTTTTCGTTGGATTATTTTTCACAACTTTCGACGTGGATTACTCAACAAGAATGCGTCGACTCAGTTCTTTGTATGGCGAGAAAGCACAATCAAAAACCACAGTACATCGCTGGTATAGTGAATTCAATCGTGGTCGTAGTTCGTTCGCCGACGAATTCCGTGATGGTCGTCCAAAATCGGTTGTTGTGCTACAAAATATCGATGCAGTGCGTGAACTGATAATGCAAGATCGTCATGTGACATATCGTGAGATAGAGGCATCCTTGCACATTAGTTCCAATTCAATACATTCGATTTTGCATGAACACTTAGTTGTAAAAAAAATTTGCTCTCGTTAGATAATTTATCAATGACTCAAGAAAAGGCTCGCATCGATTGGTGTAAGGGAATGATTAAAAAGTTCGACCGTTAAAAGTTCGACAAAGGCACATTCCTAGGGGGGACGGGTCACAGGTCGCCATTTTTTTCCGTCCATATAACGAAGGTTCACCCTAGTGAATACAAATACGTCTAAAGAAAATGTTAATGTATGCATAAAATAGACTTGTGTCGTTCGTGAACGAACTAGTTCAATTGAACTAGCCACTCAATTGATCGGAAGACCTAGTTCACTTCTAATCCCTCTTCTAGTAGAATCGGGATAATTTTATTTCTTTTTATACCCCCCGACTAAAAAAGATGTTATATAATCATATATCACCATATATATACGTCCATATCTAATTTGATCCGAATATTGGAATATATAATTATATCAAGCGAGATAAGCATGTTATCTCACCTGATACAATTTGATCCGAAAAATGGGTCTATCTAACTGCATATGTATTTATTTATTTATTTATTTATTTATTTATTTATTTATTTATTTATTTATTTATTTATTTATTTATTTATTTATTTATTTATTTATTTATTTATTTATTTATTTATTTATTTATTTATTTATTTATTTATTTATTTATTTATTTATTTATTTATTTATTTATTTATTTATTTATTTATTTATTTATTTATTTATTTATTTATTTATTTATTTATTTATTTATTTATTTATTTATTTATTTATTTATTTATTTATTTATTTATTTATTTATTTATTTATTTATTTATTTATTTATTTATTTATTTATTTATTTATTTATATATAATTTGATGAAGATTTTCAAAAAAAATTTTAGTAAATATTATTGAGATCACTTATTTCATTAATATTAAATACTAATGCTTTAGAACAATTTTTGCTAATAAACTTGGAAATAGCTGACAAAATAAAACATTACAAAAATTTGTCGGAACAGCTTTTTCTAGGTTAGAGTTTTGGTCTTTCTTATAAAATGTGTGTCTTTCTTATAAATTAAAAAATTAACTAATTAGAAATTTTTAAATTCAGTTTGAGGCCAATTTCCTTATTATGAATTAATATAATAAGTACTTTTTTTCAAAAAATTTTATTTTTCTTCATCAGGATACTCTCCTGACAAATACTTCACAGAGTTTTTGCTTTCAAAAAACCTCTACACTTTCAGGAATGAAAAGACGATCGTTTCGGGGATTACGCCACCACTTTCTAAAGAAAACTGATGAATGGGACCTGGAAAATCCCCGAAACGATCGTCTTTTATTCCTGAAAGTGTAGAGGTTTTTTGAAAGCAAAAACTCTGTGAAGTATTTGTCAGGAGAGTATCCGGATGAAGAAAAAAACAGTTTTTCAAAAAAGTACTTATTATGTTAATTCATAATAAGGAAATAGGCCTCGAACTGAATTAATAAATTTCTAATTAATGAATTAAAAAGGTCGAAAAAAACAATTTTTATTTTTTAAAATAAAAATTAAAAACCAACATGATAAAAAATTAACTTTCACAGTTAATTTTTTTTTACTGAAAAATAAATGAACTTAAACCATATTTATTTCAACATATGTATAATTATGTCGACCTTTAATTCCACAATGAAAAAAAATTTTTTCCCTTATTTATTTCTTTAAAATTAGTTTTAGTTTAATAAAGAGTATTTCGCCAACTATTTGAAAAATATGTGTTAAATTCAATTATAAACATTTATTTATATATCAAAGTGCTAAATTCAAAACCAGATCCACAATTTCGGAGTTTTTTTTTAAATTTTTATAGTGCCATTAAACTTTACACAATTTTGTATAATTAGATATCATGTCAGATAAATTTATAGATAAAATTAATACAATTTTATATTAACTTTGTTATAACAGCCCGAGGACGACGCATATTGTTGAAATCGGTCCATATTTAGACCTAGTGCCCATATTGGGGTCCCCCCAAAATTATATTGTTTATACGCTGCAGGTCGCAAATATTAAGATATATATATACACGGACCTATGTCGGTCCAAGGACGAAGCCTATTGATTTTGGTTAACACCGGTCCATGTTTAGACCTAGTACCCATATAAGGGTCCCCCAAAGTTATCTTGGTTACACGCTGCAGTTCGCAAATATTAAGATATTTTAACGGAATTTGGTTTGCTGACTCACATGATCCAGAGAAAAAAGCCAATAGATTCTAGATAGAATCGGTCCATATTTGGACCTATCGCCCATATGGGCTATATTTACGATTTTCTCTTCTTTTATAATTTTATAGAAAATTTTGACACAAGTCCCATTTTAACCCATTCCAATTTCGGATCCAAACATTAGTTGGCTCTTAACCAGACTGGTGCAGGGTATTGTATAGTCGGCATGCCCGACTTTAACCTTTTTAGTCGTTTTTAATTAAAAATATTTTCTGCACTAAACATTTGTGGTTTTTTCTTAAAATTCTTAATTTGTCTGATATTTTATATCTTTGTTAACTAAAAGACGAGCTATATGAATTAGCTACCTTTTCAAAATTGCCAAGCGAACGATCTGAAAAATTGTTTTGTGAAAGATTGAACGTTAAAGAATTATTGAACTAGAAGAGCGATCTAGTTTCTTACAACAAATTTAACTAGAAAGACAAAAAAGAACGAAGTAGAATGCCCAAGTCTTGTATAAAACCAACCGTCCCCGGAGCCGCAGTCGCTTAATTTGTTTTTTTTTTTCACCGCAGTCGCAAGGTTGTATCTCTGTACATATTTATGAGTTATGATAAATTTCCGATATCCATATTCAAAAAGAAATAATTTCAGAAAGTATACAATGGATAAGGATGGGATAAGGTTTACTTAAGGCACTTTAATGACTTCAAAATTAAAACGTACTGAAAATGCTTAACTAAGAGTCGAAATTTCTGTTGGCTGGGTATGGAGAAAGAATACAGCAAATACTAGACATAAAAGTGTAAAAAAGTAACTTAAAAATGTTGAAAGAAATAAAAAACCTCATCGTCTAGTTGAGACACTTTTTTAGTGCATAAACCATGAGGAACACAAAAAAAGCTACCATTAGGGGGAATTCCAGCGCTTTTTATGTGCAGTGTTTTTTTTTCTTTATTGTTTCTATGTTATTTTTTCTAAGTTTATGTTTTGTTGATATTATTTTTTTTAGATTTTATTCTAACAATATAAACCTAGGTCATGTTCATGTTTTTATATGTTTTTTTTTTGTTTTTTTTTTTTTTGCTGTTTGGCTAAATTGATTTTATATAGAAAAAAATATGCGATTTTTTTGTAATATTTTCATTTTTTTATATAAAGAAATAACAAAATTTTTAACCTATTTCCGTTGCACTTTGATTGTGTTGACTTCATTTTTGTAATAAATGGATTTATTTTACAAAACATTTTATAAAGCAATATTTGTTTTTTTTTTATATTTGCTTAAAACTTTAATATCATGCGACTATTAGTTATTTTTAGGTTATGTTAGTTTAGGTTATGTTTGATGAGGTTTTGACAATATAAATTTATTTAGATGGTAATAGTATATAAGCTATTAGTCTGAAACAAATAAAGTTGAAGTGGAAAATTTTTAATATTTCTTAATTTTTTAATTTAGATGATTTTTTCGCAATAAACTCAACATTGTGTACCCTACCCCACCCACCACGTAGATATGGTATACTGAGTTAGGACTGATGTTTGTAAGACTAAAAAATACTTGACCTAGACCCAGATTTTATTATTGCGATCGACTCAGGATCACATTTTGATTCGATTTGCAGATGTTCAGCTGATAGTCTGTCTGTCTGTCTGTTTTTTTAATGTAAATATTCAATAAGATTCCTTGAGAGTATATATCGCATTCTTGCCGAATTCGATATCAGTCTGTAGCCTGTAGCATTGCACCTACCTGCCTGTATTTAGATATCTAGACTACAAATTATGTATATTATTATTGCCAAAAACTCGCAAAATTATCGCAATATACAAAATTTTCATTCGCTTTGTATCAATGTAACTTCGTCAGATGATCGATAAACACCATCCGAAGTTAACTGTGGAGAGATACACGTTATCACTACCCGCCATCAAATATTTTTCCAAGTGATTCAAATTTGATATTTTATATTATTTGTTACAATTTAAAGTTCTATCGGGCTTAAAAAAATACCCTACATGAGCGATAGAAAAATCACACATATTATCTTTTCCAAATTGATTTTGCGGTCGCTGAGTATAGACCGGAAACTTATGCGCTAAACATTACACTACAGCGCCCAGGTGGTGTAATAATAGTTGTTGTTTTTCAATTAAACCTTTTTAGGTACACTCACAATATTTTTCCTTAAAATCAAACGAATATATACATTAGAACAATTGAAAATAAGTTAAAAAAGGACTACTCACTTTTCGTTTCAAACAATTGTATTTTGTCGTTTATTTTTAATTGTTAATTAATTAACTGGAAAAGTAGGTAAAAATAGTAGATTTTTCGTTTGTTTTAAAATTAATTGTATTCTAACAACTGATAATTTTTAACAGAAAATTTTGATTGTTGCGCGCCATATAGTGGAAAGTTGGCGTACTTTTTTTTGGCTTTTATTTAAGTTCATAGCCCTGTAACGTTATTTTACTTCGGAGGGGTTAGGTTAGGTTGAATGGTAGCCTGCCACACTGATAAAATTTTCGTTCATAGTATTAATGAATCAATTTAATTACAATGGATTCATTTACTTAATGAAAAAATTCATTAACTGTATGAAAATTCATTGTTGCTGTGAATTTTTTCATTCAATTTTTTTAATTGTTTCATAATTTCATAAAAAAATTCACTAAATTAGTGAAAATTTTTAAAAATTTTTAAATAAAAAATTTAACTTATAAATTATTAAATTTCAGATAAAATTTGTCTCTTTTTATTATACCCTACCCTACCTTACCCTACATTATAATAAGTTTGTGCTGATGTTTGTAACAACAAAAAATATTAGACGTACAGTGTAGGTCCTACACAGACCTTTTAGTATACCGACCGACTTAAAATCACTTTTTGATTCGATTTGATGATGTCTGTCAGTCCGTTTGTCTGCCGTGTGCGACTCTACAGGTCGCAAATATTAAGATACTTTGATGAAATTGGTACACCGACTTATATCGGCCCAAGGACACAGCTTTTTATTTTGGTTAAACCCGATTCATGTTTAGATTAATGAAATTTGGCGTTTTTGTAACTTTCGGTTATTACATTCAATTTTCGCTACAAGTCCATTTCAACCAATTGTAATTTCGGATGCAAACTGTAACATGAGATATTTCATAATTTAAATAAAAACAATATGAAGTGAATGCAATAATGAAATAAATGCAAATTTTCATTAAAATTGATTTAATGAAACATGTTTCATTGATTCAATGAAACTGTTCTTTAGGGCTTTCCAATGAAAAATTCATTGAATTAATGAACAAATTCATTAGTACAATGCACAAAATTCTCTTAGTGCAGAACAAATTATTTTTCTAATTGATGTTGATGTCGCTGAATATCGAACCCGCAACCTTCTGTGTTATTAGGTGTTTACTTTTAGCTTTGCTAACTCACATCCAGCATGTCGTCGGCTTGCCTGCAAAAAATTATTATTTGTCGTTTCAAAAAAGGTTGATAATTTTCCTGATAGACAATACAATTGTTTCGTAGCCATCACGCTAACTCTTCAGTTGTCCGCAATAAGAAAATGATAGCTTTACTAAACCAACCGAGACATTACATAAAATACAAAAAATCAACGGGACGAGAATTTTGAACTTTCGTATATGAACTGCCTGATTTGGTAAAACCAGCCTTTTTTGAAACAACAAATAAAAATCTAATATGACAATATGATATTAGAATTTGGACTCAGTGTTCGTTGTTAACTAGCCTACACAAGACGGAATTATTACTGTGCTCTCTGTTTCATTTTGCTTAAAATTTAATAATTATCAAATATTTATTTTATTACTGATACTAAATACTTAACGCCATCAAAATGAATGATCCACCGGATGATTGGAAAAATAAAAAACCGCCTATAATACCAGAAAAATCTAAAATGCTTTCAATTATATCCCCCGGTCCAAAATATTTGATAATGAGTCGTATTAATAGTGATAAAACTCTTTCGGAAGTGTCACCTTTCCTTATTAAAAAAGTAATTGACAATACCTGTTCAGGGGAAGTCGAAATGTGTAAAAAACTATTAAATGGAACTCTTCTTATTAAAACAAAAAATTATATACAGGCTAGAAGCCTCATTCAATTAAAAAATCTTACTCCAACTATAGAAGTCAACTTATGTGAACATCAAACCCTTAATTATTCAAAAGGTGTGATTTATTCAAATGACCTCCGCGGCATAGCAGAGGACGAACTTCTTAACGAACTGAAAACACAAAACGTATGTAACATAAACAAAATTTTAAAAAAAGTAAACAATATACTAATAGAAACTGGTTTGATAATTGTCACATTCGCCACTACCTCACTCCCGTCTGAGCTATCAATTGGCTATGAGAAAGTAAAAATTAGACCTTACATACCTCTCCCCATGAAATGTAAAGAATGCCATCGCTATGGACATCTAGCAAAGTTTTGTAAAAACAATAAAATCTGTTTCAATTGTTCATACGACTACCATCTTAATGATGATACAGAAATCTGCTCAAACACTCAAGAATGTATAAACTGCAAAGAAAATAAAAACACAAACAAAAACCATTCGGCTAAAGACAAAACATGCCCTATATTCTTGAAGGAGAAAGAGATACAATCAATAATTACTCTGGAGAAAACAAATAGAAAAACAGCCATAAAAAAATACAATGATCGTAATCACTCTGCTACAATGTCTTACTCTTCTGTAATAAAATCTACCAACAACACCACCCAAATCTCACAAGTACAACAACCATCATCATATAATAAAGACCATCTAAATATTCCACAAAATATCGATAAAATTAATATTACTTCATTCACAAATAAAACAATTACAACCCGAGAAAAAACAAATTATTCTGATGTCATGTCTGATGCTGAAACATCAGACACTGGAAGTATATCATCACAAAATACTACCAATACAAAAGATAGTAAAAATTCTCCTAAAATTTTACCTAAAAACACCTCTAAAAGAACAAGAAATCAACTTAAAAAGAATCCTGGCAATATAACAAAGCGTACTAAAAAAACCTAAAAATTCTTCAAAATGTATAATAAAATTAGTTCACAGCAACACATTAAAATATATCTTCACTTAAACTTTTCCTTTCTTTCTTTTTTATAATATATGACATTAAATATACTACAGTGGAATATAAACGGATTTAGTAATAACTACAGTGAACTGCAACTTTTAATAAAATTATACTCTCCAAAAATAATATCACTACAAGAAACACATATACATAGTTTAACAAATATTCCAATTCCGATAAATTACGTTCTTTTCTCGCTTAACACTTCCAATACTAGATATGGTGGTGTTGCCATACTTATTCACAAATCTCTACAACATAAGAAAATCGAAGTTAACAATGATTTCGATACCATATGTATAGAAATATTTTCAAAACTAAAATTCAAAATCGTATCTTCCTATATTCCCCCAAACCAAACATTCTCTGGACAAAATCTTTGTAACGTTTTTGATAATATCGTCCCTCCAATTATGATTACCGGGGACTTTAATTCCTCTCACAGAATCTGGGGTTCAGCTTCTTCTAATAGAAGAGGTAATTTATTGGCAAATTACATAAACAACAATAACTTAGTATTATTAAATGACGCATCGCCAACACATTTCAACACACACCGTACTTTTTCACACATAGATTTATCCTTTTGCTCACCTTCGCTTTTCATACATACTGAATGGAAAGCAGAAAAAACACTACATGGAAGTGATCACTTTCCCATTATAGTTTCCTTATTCCACCAAGATCCTGAAACTTTTCCCAGTTTCAGACCAAAATACAAAACAGACCAGGCAAATTGGAGCTCATTTCAAAACCTATGCTTATCTTTCGAATCCCAACGTCCAATAAGCAGCAATATAAACAAGGAAACAGCCAATATATGTAAAATTATACGCCAATCTGCCAATATTTCTATACCCCAAACTCACCCAGCATCTCAAAATAAGGTTCCTTGGTGGAACTCAAATCTTGAGGCTCTAAAAAGAAACAAGAACAAATCATGGATTTTATATAAAAGGAACATGACGACTACAAACCTAATTATTTACAAAAAAGACAATGCGTTGCTAAAACGAGAAATAAAGATTGCTAAAAGACAATCTATTTACAACTTTACATCCACCATAAACCCATCATCTTCATCTGAAAAAATTTGGAAAAATATACGATCGTTCACAGGTTACAAAAATTCTCAAAGTATTCATGGAATAACTACACCTACTATGGTTAATGAACTTATAACTAATAAAAACGCTATAGCCACAGAATTAGCCAAGTTTTGGTCCAATAATTCTTCCGATTTTAATTTTGCAACTGAATTCCTACTACATAAACAAAGAATCTTACAAACCCCCCTTACACTCAGCCCCAGTCCTGAAGCCCTCAAAATAGAATCCGCTATCAACATGCTTGACCTGAACACTGTTTTGAGTAGTCTTAAAGGTAAAACACCCGGAATGGATCGGATTTCATATCCAATGATCAAAAATCTGCCGATCATAATGAAACAAAGATTATTACAACTCTACAACCAAGTATGGAACTCGCATATTCCGCAACAGTTCAAAATTAGTATTACCATACCAATTCATAAACACGGATCGGATAAAACGTCTCTCAATTCCTACCGTCCTATATCTCTAAACTCTTGTCTATCCAAAGTGCTAGACAAAATCGTTGCAAACAGATTATGGTGGTTTGTAAATACCTACAAACTATTAGACAAAAGACAATTTGGTTTTACTAAAGGAAAATCTACAATCGATAGTCTACTATACGTCGACCATCAAATTGTGAGTTCACTTTCTCTACGGAAACACTCCACCATAATTTCCTTGGACTTCCAAAAAGCATTCGACAGAATTGGATTACATACCATCATAGATCAACTAATCATCTGGAAAATGGGTCCCAATATAATTAATTATGTAACTAATTTCATGGCTACCCGAAAATTTGTAGTAAGAATTGGATCCTATAGCTCCAAAATCTTCCCACTTTTTAATGGAATCCCGCAAGGATCACCAATCTCTGTGATTTTGTTTTTAATAGCCTACAACAAATTATGCCACGTATTTTCACTTCATCGAGAAATTGATTTCACATCCTATGCCGACGACTTTAATTTAATTATAAATTCGAACAAAAATAAAAATCCTGTCATAAATCTCAACCCTTTATTTGAGGATATTATCGAATGGAGTAATTACTCTGGAGCTATTTTATCTACAACAAAATGTAAATATATTCATATATGTCGGAAAAGAAACTGTAATTGCGTAATCATATCTAACCAAATAAAGCTTATTGAAGCAACAAATATGCGGTTATTAGGTCTTCATATAAACAAAAGATATAGTTGGCTTGCACATATCAATAACCTAGTTAAATCTCTTAATCAACAATTAAACATAATAAAATGTCTATCCACTCATAAGTTTAACTGCAGCACTAAAATTTTAATCCAAATCACCAAAGCTCTTATTTTATCCAAAATTAATTACGGCCTGCCCATATACGGATATGCCCCGAAATCTTCAATTGGAAAGCTAAATAAACAACTTAACTCTGCCATCAGATTCTCTTTAGGAGCTTTTCGTACCACTCGTACAAAAAACCTTTACGCCGAGGCTGATATCTTACCACTTGAAAGTCAGAGGGATATCCTTACAACAAAACAATACCGATCATTCTTGGACAAAAACTCTCCACTTAACAAAATTATGGTGAAATTAAAAAGTGCAAAAAGGACACCCAGAATATTATCTACTATCAACAGAATAAAAAATAATTGCGATGAACTCAACATTCCAATTAAAACACAACAAACTAAAATTGAACATCTCCCACCATGGCTCTTCAAAAGTAACAGCATCGACTTATCCCTACATAAATTCGCAAAAAACAACCACAATCCGCATCAATTCTACACTCTCTTCAGAAATCTACAACAACAATTGAATAACTATAACCTCATATATACAGATGGTTCTAAAACTATTACCAATGTGGGATATAGTATTACAACCGAAAACAACATCATCCATTTAGGTAACTTACCACAACACAGTTCAATACTCACTGCCGAACTAATCGCTATAGCTAAAGCTATTGAATATATTAAAAACAAAAGAGGAAGTTTTGTAGTATGCACAGACTCACTCTCATCTCTTAGATTTATATCTAATATTTCTAACAACAATATTTACACTACCCAAATTCGAAATATCCTAATAAAACGATACCCAGAAATAAAATTAATATGGGTTCCAAGCCACTGCAACATCACAGGAAATGAATACGCTGATACAGCAGCTAAAAGCTCTTCAAGAGCACCCTTGATTACCACAGAAAACTATAACCCTAAAGATATATCTAGATATATATCATTTCATTACAAACAAAAAGATAATACATACCAAATGACATCTGACTGGTATAAAAAAATAAACAACAACAATTATGGAGTCGTAAAGAGCATTAACATAAACTCAAAAACAAATAGACTTGATCTTGTCAAAATCGTAAGACTCCGACTTGGTCATACCAGAATTACACACGGGTGCCTATTGAAACCCACAAATACATATCCATGTAATTGTAACATCTCCTACCCAACTAATCCTTCACATCTTCTTTCAGAGTGTCCCCTTTTCATCACCCAAAGGTCACAATTCTTTGGAAATAACGATCCAATAAAACTTCTCTCAGATCCAACCGATGAAAACATAACAGCAATCATTAAATACTTGAAATCTACTAACTTATATAATTTAATTTAATACAACCGAAAAACTTATTGAACTAATCTTATTATATATTTATATGTACATATAGTTTAACAAGAGCTGAAGGCCTAAGTCGCTATTGCTCATCCATCCAATTAGCTTATAATTTTAATTATATGTTAATTTTTTATAAATAAATAAATAAAAATAGAATTTGGACTTGAGGTAGAAGAATATTCTAACTAAATATATGAAAATATAGAAAGTCCGAAAAAACAATTTATGTATTTTTAATGCAAAAATTAAAGTAATTGTTGAATAATCTTTTAAGATATTTTATTGGCATCATATGCGGCCCTATGTTCCACTGGGAATTAAAGGATTAAATATATATATCATATGCCTTAATAATTCACGACCTCATTTACTAAAATTATCATTAAGGCATATGATGTCAATAAAATATCTTAAAAGGTTATTTTTTAACAGTTTATTCGCTCTCCTCAAAATCTATTAAAAAACAATTAGGACTTCTTGCAGGTAAGCCGACGATGTGTTTTATTCTTTTATTTATTGCCGTTAATCTGGCTATAGTGTTTGACAAACTTGTAGTCACGTACGAACCAAAAACATTCATTTCTAAAAAAACTATACTTATCGTGTAGAACCTTCTTTATCGTTTTTCTCGATACTGACTTTTAGGCATATGGATCAAGCCAAGCTAACGAGTTGTTTTCGATGGAGCAGATGTGCCATAATATTTATCAAGCTTTTCCTTAGTTTTTCCGTGCAATAACAATGCTTATAACCTCTTTGGCGCTTTTATTTTTTTGCCATTCCAAATTCTCCCTCTCCTCAGCTCTTTTTATGGTTCCGGAAATCTTCTAATATTTTTCCATTCACTCGATCTTTCTTCACCATTGTTTGTCAATGTGTAATTTGTTGTCAAATTTCAAATTTTCCGCAACAATTTCGACAATAACGTAACAACCGCAATATCCTCTCTATGTTCTATGTCTTATTGGCCCGTGAATGTTTTGTGTTTTCGCCACAATTGTACTCATAGCGCTAAGTTTATTTCCAAGGCTTACAGAGGCATTTTCCTCCTCCTTGAACACTCTTCCATACTCCTCACTTATGTTTGGCTTTCACTAATTTATTTAGCTGCTCCTGCTATTTCACTTTCATGTGGTTGTTTTTATCTGTACTGTTGACTTCAAAACCAGCCAAGGTATCTACTGGAGTAGAAGTATTCTAGTTACGTATTAATGATGACTGGTAACCTGCTTTCACACAGCCCAAAGCCACCGAAGTTAGTGTTTAATTAAATACCAACATTACAAAATATTGCAAGAGTTTTTTGGAACATGTATTTTTTTTTCTCTCCTTCAAACTTCAACCTTTGTCTTTCTGTCTGTCCGTATACGAAGGTATTTTTATGAAATTTGATACACCGACTGTAGTTAAAATCAGTACATGTATAGACCTAGTACCTAAATAAACTTTACGAAATATTTGCTCCTATGCTTGTTCACCCGCTACAGGACGCAAATATTAAGATATCCAGAAATTCTAAAAACATCGTCCCCTGGCAAGAATGAAATCCGGATAGGGACATGCCTCCAACAGATTATTTTTCACAATTTGTAAAATACTTTTGAGGTTTTAGCACATTTAATTCCTTTAATGCAATTAATGTATTTCCCGATAAAAATAAATAAAAAATAAAGATATTTTATTGAAATTTGAGACGCACGTATGAGCCCAAGGACAAAGCCTTTATTTTACATAGCATCGGTTCATGTTTTGACCTAGTCCCATATGGATTTCATTTCTGATTTTCCCTTGAATACACCTAATCTGACGCAAAATTAAAATTTACGACCGATTTCCTTATTTTTTACTATTTTATAAACAAATTTTTATATAACTTTTTTTAATCATTTGTTTGTTCGTTTTAACCAAAATATAAACATGTTTTCAATTATAATTTATCCTTGCAAGCTGCAACTTAATAAGATTTCTCTTATTATTTGTACTGTTAAATTATACTTATTTTAATTAACTGTTAACCATAAAACTAATGTTTATTTTTAATTTAAAATATTTGTATTTTATATTTTCAGGCTAAAATGAATGACCACCATAACAATTTACAAAAAGGTAAATTTTATATACGAGTATTTAACAATTAATCTTATAACATTATTAATAATAAACAAAGAAAAATACCTAACTGAAATTCTTTGAAGTTTTAAATAGAATTGAACTTTTAATTCATTTAGTGGGTATTAAATTATACTAACACATTATATAGGAAAAAGAAGCAGCTGTCTCCTGTTAAGTTGCATTTACACTTGCATCGAAATCCCGAGATTTTGATATTCACCGCTCTGAGACAAAATTAAATTCTCAATAAAGCGCACATTGTTAGCTCTAATAAATACAAATTGATTATTTTGTTTTCAAAGAAAACAAAACGAATCTACTTGTGACAGTAATAAAGCGCAGACCAGGCTTGCCAGATACTTTTTTTCGTTGTCCCCAAATAAAACATTTTTAAAAAGGTAGTAGAGCTTATTTAATATGCTTACAATGAACATTATCCGCACAAAAACTACAATTAAATATACAAAATAGCACTAACAATTACTGCTTTTTAAAAATTCTTGGATTGCTTTTGTATAAATGCCTACACTAATAGAAAAAAGTCCGTAAAAAATTTAGTTAAAACTACTAAAAATTAGATCAAAATGATGCTGCAGAAAAAACTGCTAAAATTAGCAGATTATTTTTGCTATATATTTGTAAAAATAAAATTGTTAAATGTACAGAATTTTAGGCAAAAAAATTTCATCATTTTCAGTGGTCCCTCTTAAGGGACTAAAATGGCTCTAGTTAGGGTTACGTGTTATGGATGAAAAAAATTAAATTTTTGGAATCGTGAGACAATTTTCTTTAATTTGAGTACCACTTATATGTTACTATGTTCCCCTGACTGGCCTTCCGGGTCCGAGCTCTCCCAAAATTAATTTCGGTTTTTTTCTTTTTTAATTCCAGAGGGAGTCATATTTTTTTTCTGACGAAACCCCATAAACTGCAGTTTTGCCGACTTTTATCTATAATCGACATGATGTTTTTTTGTATAAACAATATTTCAGATTCTGAGACATTAATCATATAAAACTCTCTGGCAAAAAGGATTTATAAAAAAACCTGCAAATTAATACAGAAAATCCATAAAAGCGTGTATTTGTTACTTACTTTCTTATGTGAACAAACTTGACTGATGTTTTCTGAAAACTATACAAAGTTAATATAATCTTCAAAATTTATGAAAGTTATTTAAATATCCCCAAAAAATCCCCAAACATTTCTTAAATCCCCAAAAAAATCTCCTGTCCCCAACTGAAAAATTTTGTCCCCAAGACCAACAAAAAATCCCCAAATTTGGGGACAAAACCCCAAGTCTGGCCAGCCTGGCGCAGACGTACATTGTGATAACTCTCTCTAAGTTTGTGTAAATTAAAATCAATAACATTTGTTACTGTAAAGGACAATAATCTTACATTCTTTGTGTTAAACTAACAACAAAAATTTTAATTTAATTTAAAATTTTACTTGTTTTAAAAAGTAAAAAACAAAGGGATTAACGATCTGCTTTATTAATTCTCTGCTTATTAGCAGAATGGATAGTGGCAGCAACATGACTGATGATGATGCCTCTGCCTGGCAAACAGTAGCAGCCAAATACCCCACAAAACGACGATTAGCAAATTCACCAAAAATATTTAAACACAAAAACAAAACATGAAAAAATATTGATCTACCAAGTACTACTAGCAACATCAATGATATATCCAGATTTAGTAATATCAATGGTTTGCCTAATACTAGCAGCAATTCGTTTGCAGCCCCCGACCAAGATGATGATGATAATGACAATGATCATTATATTAGATATAATGAAAACAACGAAGAAGTTACTGAAATTAAACCACCTCCAATTATAATTCCAAATGTCTCTGATATTAAAAAAATGGTAAATAAATTTTCAAAAGTAGTAAATATCGATAATTTTTCTTATAAATCTATGCGGAATGGTCAGATAAAATTGATAATTAACGATACAGGGTGTTAGTTAAACATATGGACGACAAAACAATAAATTTTCATACATATCAACTTAAGCAAAAAAAGGCTTATAGAGTGGTCATTAAAAATTTACATTTTTCAACGCCCACACAGAGAGAATTTTGATGGGCGAGTTTTAATGAAACTTTTTTATTGTAAACTAATGAAGTTTTCTTCACAAAGTAAATGAAAAATTTCATAAATATGATGAAAAAGCTTCATATATTTTATGAATCTAGTTATAATGAAACTTTTTCATTCTGTGTATGAAAGTTTTAATAAATGAAATGAAATTTTTTACTGCATTTTAGGAAAAATTCCATTAATTCAATAAAAAGTTTCAATGGACGAGTTTCAATGAAATTCAAAGATATGGATATCAGGTGCGAAATATAGTTAATATAAAAAGTAAGGTATCCAAACAGCCCATGACGATGTTTTTCGAGGGTTTGTGAAATAAATCATATCTGTAATGCAATTGTTAAAATTGAGCCCACCTTACCTCCAGTCTAGATTAGCAATAAATATCTTAGCAATAAGTTAAGTACGTCGGCAGAATAACGGCATAAAATTGCTTATAGCCGAGCTTATGTTAAGGGTATGAGAACACGTAATTATGTTAACTCATAATTTGCAATAATTCAACGAAGAAGGTTATGCGACACTTACAGTAAATACCCTTGTAAAAATCCAAAACCGATAAATTTTTTTGTTTTTTATTTATAATTAGTTGAATTGTATTTAATTCTTCTTAATTTAATTGGTTTTTTGGTTTTTCTTGCTTTATTTTCTCTTATTTTATTAGTTTGACATTTCATCTCAGCAATATGTCGGGAATAATTGTTAACGAAGATTCGTTAACAATTATTGCGACATATATTGCCAGCAATAAATATGTACGCAGTTTGGGGGGTCTACACTGGAGATAACATAATTTTGACATTTGCTGCAATATACATATGTATGTCAACATATTTATTGCTAGTCTAGACTGGGGGTTAAAGATAAATGAAATTATACAATGCTATAGATGTCAAGAGTTTGGACACTCTAAAACATATTGTAGAAAATCATTTAATTGTGTAAAATGGGATTTAATACACCCTACTGACAATTGCCCCAAACCTGAAAACACCCCCCCCCCCCTCAGTGTGTTAATTGCCTACAACATCATACCACAAACTATAAAGGATGTCGAATATATAGAGATCTCTTGAAAAGAAAACATAATTATTGTAGATATAATACAAACAGTTCCAGAACGAATTATGAATTCAATTCTGAGAACTTTCAATCATTTAATAATAATTCCTCAAACAACCGTTTCGAAAATAACCAGTTTTCATATGCCCACACAGTCAAAAATAACAACAACCTACAGGAACAAAATATACTTAAAACCTTAGAAACATTTATGCAAAAACAGAATGAATTAACAAATAAACTTCTAAGTATGATGCAATTAATTATTATTGGCATTACCAACCATACTAGAGGGACAGAAATCTTAATTAAAACCAACTATATTGATTTACTTATGTAGGTTTGAGGTTAAGAAGAAGAATAAATATTTTCTCAAAGTTATAGACACATTATTAATTTGCAAATCAGACTAGATCTACCCTACGGGAAATTTTAACAAACTGTCATCGAACTGGCCCCTTTATATGAAATAGACTGGTCACTTTTACATGGCGTTGTCATAGGAGGGGGAAATTGGCCCCTTATGACATGTCACAAGACAAATCCCAGGACAGGTCCCTGAACTTTGTTTTGTATGAGAGTTCAGTAACCTGTCCTAGGATTTGTCTTGTGACATGTCACAAGGGGTCAATTTCCGCTCCTATGACAACGCCATGTAAAAGTGACCAGTTTATTTCATATAAAGAGGCCAGTTCGGTGACAGTTTGTTAAAATTTCCCGTAGGGTAGTTTCTGCCTTTTTTTATGGACAGGCTTCATCAGTGATTTTCCACTAAATTGTATTATTGTTTATATTTTATTGTCAGATTGTCTCTATATGATAATTTACTCTCAGAAGTGATCAAACAGACACACAAACATTCTACTTTAGATTTTTTATTTATCTTCTTATCTCCTCTTTCACAAATGTTGCCACACTGACGTATGATTTTTACTTTACAAGTGCAGGCAATTTGTGTATATCGGAGACGGACTGCCAGCAGGGCATTTTCATTTTTCCAATAAAGTGTTGTTTTTTCAAACGCGTCATATAGACCAAATGCAATATAGACCAATAAAATTGATTTACTTTTATTCTCCGAGAATCACTTCACCACCCGTAGTTATTTGAAAATCGATGGTTACATACCAACGATCCAGATAATAAAACGCATGCTGGATCAGGCATTTTAATAAAATCATCTATAAATATGATGCTTTAAATGGATTTCAACAAAATTATCTTCAAGCGACATGTAAATATTAAACTTAAATGCAATAACGGTGACTTAATTGTGTCTTCGATATATTTTCCTCCTCGACATACCGTTAGGTGTTAAGATTACGAAGATTTCTTCAACACACTTGGCGCACGGTTCATTGCTGGTGGTGACTACAACGCCACACATCCGTGGTAGGGTTCAAGATTGATAAATCCCAAAGGAACCGAACTTTACAAATGTTTAAACAAAAAAAAAACTTTTCAGTCTTATCAACTTGATCACCAACACATTGGCCTAGTGATCCTCGAAAAATTCCAGATTTATTAGACTTCATTGTTTATAGTGGCATTCCTAGACAGAAACTGGAAATTAGAAGCAGTGATGAACTAAGTTCAGATCACACCCTAGTCCTTGTAAATCTCAAAGCTCAAGTCCACTTGAAAGCTCCTAAGTATCACGTCTTGTCATCAAACACAAATGTTCCAACAATACTTGGATAATAATATAAACTTAAATATAAGTCTCGAAACCGAATTTGAACTAGATGAAGCAGTTGAAAACTTTACAAATGAAATTCATAACGCAGCCCATATTGCAACACTAATGTTAAATGAATTATCACAATAATACTTTTCAAACTTTGACATTTCTTTGGAAATTCAACAATTTAAATATAAGAGGGAAAAGAATATTACGAAAAAGGTGGAAGTTAAGCAGTTATTTAATAAAGCTGCGAAAAATCTAAAAGCAATGCTGTTGGAACATAAAAACGTCAAAATTCATTGAGGAAATAAATAACTCAAGATATGATGAGCACCTTCTCTGGAAAGCTACAAAGCTTATTAAAAGGCCAACAAAAAGAAATATTCTTTTAAAAAAACCTGATGGTTCATGGTGTAGAACTGATAAAGATATCGCAGAAGCGTTTGCAATTCATTTTAAAAACACATTCGTACCATTTTGTTTTGATTCAACAACTCAGCAAGAGGAAATTTCTAATTTCTCAAACTGCCCTTTACAAATAGACCTACCCATTAAATTTTTTACACCAAATGAAATCAAAAATGAGATAAAAATGTTGAACAAAAAGAAAAGTCAAGGATACGACCTCATTAATGCAAATGTTGTTAGCAAGTTAATTCACAAGTGCATAGAATTCTTAACCCTTATCTTTAACTCGATATTACGGCCAAACAATTTCGCATCACAGTGGAAATGCGCGGAAATCATTATGGTACTTAAACCTAACAAAGCTGACAATCAGTTAACATCATTTAGACCAATAAGTTTACTTGTTGTATTCTGTTGAGAAAATTTTTTTGCCAAGACTATCACAAGTGTTGGAAAATAGAAATATAATTCCCGAACATCAATTTGGCTTTAGGCACAAACACGGCACCCCTAAACAGATTCACAGGATTGTTAATGTTATAACCGATGCTTTGGAGAAAAAAGATACTGTTCTGTGGTATTTCTCGATATACAACAAGCTTTTGATAGAGTATGGCATATGGGGCTACTCTACAAAATCAAAAAATTTTTGCTTGCACCTTATTATCTATTTTTTTAAAAGTTATTTATCTAATAGAAATTTTTATGTACAAGTAAATGAGCAATTTTATTTAAATAAAAACCGTGCGTATTAGTTTCCAACATTTTGATCTTGCAAACAGGATAGACAGCTGTTTCAGAGGACGTTACTCTCCCTCATCAGTATCCGCGCAGTATAAATAAAAAATAAAAACATCGAACTAGAGGCAGAATAATATCTGCCCTCTCTAGTAAATACATTCTGTAAAAATATTGCGTCTATAAGACTTTTGTTATTGTTTTTCCACAGTGGTGGATATCGAAATCTCGAGATTTCAATGTAGATGTAAACGCAACTTTAGTGATTTCACGAAATCTATACAGAGAAAATATTATGACAACAGAATTTCTCCCGAGTAGAATGATTTGGCTGAAGAATTGTAATATAAAGCTTTAACTGAAATTCTATTGTATTAACCAAAATTCTGTTGCCACAAACAAACCATTCCGTTGTCAAAAAATGTTATTGTTACAATGAGTGTATTTTCTCTTTGTAGTAGAGATATTTATCTTCAATTTATTGTAGTAAATATAAATTATGTGAAAAAAATATTTATAATATATTTTCACATCAAGAGAAGCGAGCAAGTTGTCCGAAGGATTAAAACTCTAGTAAAAACTGCTGAAGATATGTACAATGAATGAAATGACAACTTTCCTAAATGTGTCACATCAATACAAAAAACGTAAATTTACCTACACTCATACAAATAAGTCCGTAAAAATAGCAGAAAGAGTTACTAAAAATTAGTTAAAAATGATGCTGCAGAAAAAACTGCTAATATTAGCAGAATCAGTTTGCTAAATATTAATAAAATGACAACAGCAAAAAAAACTGTTAAATTTACAGAATTTTAGTAATATTTGAGCTGAATTTTTGTTAATTGAAAATAACAATTTAACTTGCTGAAATCAGCAAAAAAATTGTTAAATTTTAGTAGAATGAAAGTAGCAAAAAAAACTGTTAAATCTACAAAATTTTTGCTAAAATTTTCTGAAATCAACAAAACTTTTGCAGATTACTAGTGGACTGGAAAAAAGTGAAAAAGGAACAAATCAAATGAAAATTAATAAATAAAAATAAATGTGTATTTAAAAATATACTTGTGACCAGTTTATTCAATGTGTCAATTAATTGAAATTTTTTCAATTGGCATTGTTCAATGCCTAAATGCCCATTTATAATTGATGAAAGAAGTATTTGTTGAATGTTATTTTAGTTTGACTCAAGATCATAAATTAATATCACTTTCTGTTTAAAATTATTTTCAAATCAAAAAAAGATGATACAATTTTTACAAGTAAATTACCAAGAATAAAAATTATTGAAAGAATTCGATAAGACCAGCAAGGCAGAATGCGCATTTTCGGCTTTCGCTACAAAGCCATCATCAGGGCCTTTCGCCTTTGAGTGGGTTAATATTTTGATAATCGTCTACTTATGTGACTGTTGAAAGCAAATCGAATTTGTTATCAACAACTCAACTTAGAGTAACATCAACGAAATTTAACAATGCTATTTTTATCCTTTTGTTATTATTACTCTTTTTTGCTTTGAACCTTAATTCTTAAGATATCTCAGCTGATTCTGATTCTATTCAACTCTGTGTATGATAAGCACAGATTTTTGAATTACAACGAACCGTTAAATTTAAATGTATGTTATTAAATTATATTTTTGCACCGTGTCAATGTGTTTAAGATGAATGGGGGAAATGTTTTAGTTGATCT
Organism: Leucophora obtusa; assembly: GCA_949987735.1. Classification (NCBI taxonomy): domain Eukaryota; kingdom Metazoa; phylum Arthropoda; class Insecta; order Diptera; family Anthomyiidae; genus Leucophora; species Leucophora obtusa. The sequence continues at coordinate 288,215,251 of OX465295.1, read as the reverse complement.
GTTATTTAAATAAATGTTATTTTAGTTTGACTCAAGATCACAAATTAATATCACTTTCTGTTTAAAATTCTTTTCAAATCAAAGAAGTATTTGTTTTCATGTTTTAATAAAAGAATAAATTAAGAAAAAAAAATTAAAAATTCGCGTATTTCTTATATTTTTTTATATTACAATGCTTTTTCTTCAATTATGTGTACATTTCATTACCATTGTTTTCATCAATGCTAATTGAAAAAAATTTCATTGGCATTGAATGGTGATGAAATTTGTTGGCATTGACATTGAGATAAAGTAATGCTAATTATATTTCAATGTCAATGAAAATTTCCCAAGAATGATTTTTGGTAAAAGTGGTAATATTTATAGACAATAATAGGGGTTTTTATATAAACTCGTATTTTACTCGTAAACGGTGTAAACCTGGTATGTTTATGAGTTTAATGTCAAACTCCATACATAAAAAATATGGGTTATATTTATACAAGGTTTACAAGGCATTTACGAGTTTATATGAAAACCCCTAATATGTTCACCATAACAAAATGTATTTCAGAGACCCTTCTTTTGATTTTTCATTGTTTGATGATCGGATATGTACTTCCGAATTTATTTGAGTTTCCATTTTCACCTCTAAAGCTCCACCCACAGGAAATAAGGTGTGGCCGATTAAAAATAACGTATTTTTTAAATAAGTTTAAAAAGTACAATATTGGGGGAAAAAATTATGGTCATCCCCGTAAACTCCACTTGCTCCCCAGAAACACTTTTAATCACAATTTTCATATTAAAATGGTTCGTCCAAAATAATCCTTGATCTTTGAAAATTAATGTATTACGATAAATAGAAACTTTTCTCATAAATTTTAATAATTTAGATATTTTATGAGTAGGACAAATTTTCAACCATTTCAATTTAGCTTTATTTAAAATTTTGCATTATTTTTGTCTAGTTGAAAATATGCAGTAATTTTTATGAGTCATTTAACATTCTGTTTATAAGCGCTCCAAAATTGGTGGTTCAGTTTACAAAAAATTTGTAAAATTAGCAAATCTTCTGTTAAAAATTAGTAACTAAAATTCAGAAAAATACTGTAAAGTTAGCAAATTTATTGTTAAAAATTAGTAACTAAATTCAGCAAAAAAAAATAGCAAAAAAGTTTGTAAGTTAGTAATGTGGAGGTAGCAAAAAAATTAACTAAAAATTCAATTTTAACTAAAAATTAGTTAAAAATTTGTTAAGTTGAAGTACTAACAGTTTTACTAACTTTTCTACAAACTTTTTTCTATGAGTGTATGTATTTACATTAGGGTGACCTTCGTTATATGAACGAAAAAAAGGCGACCTGTGACGAATGATAAATTATAAGCACACTCAAAATAATATGTCTGTTGGCTGAACAAGAAAAGTTGTTACTTTAAAAAATTTTATTTCTGATTTTTGGCTTAAAATAAAACTTGTTGATTTTAAAACATTTTTTTTTAAATTCAACATTGGTCACAACAACAAAAAACTTATAATTAACAAATCTAAATTTAAGTAAAAAATTAGTAAAACTACAATTTTATTTTAATTATACTAAGTCGTAAAATTTGTTAAAATTTAGGGTCTCGAGACCCTCCTCGTGTCTAGTCCATATCATCTAAGGGATGTAAGGACACTCCAAAGGAGTAAACATTTTGTCCGTTTTGCTCTATCTCATTTAGTTTTTGAGAAGTGGACAATTTTTGTTAAAATTTTCCGAGGGTTTAAGTCCCCACCTAGGTCTCCTTTTTGATAGAGATAACCTTTTCTCAGGGACGTTATACGTTATACGTTCGGTATAATCGAAAATTTCATCAATTTTTATCTATCTCTCTTAGCTTTCGAGATATGGTCCATTTTAGAAAATCGAGAGGGGAAAAATGGCGCCATCTTTAAAACTTCGGATACACTGGTAGCGTCATTTACTGGGTAATAGCAAAAGGATGAAAATAATATATTTTTTTTTATATATTTATTTTAACAATAAATTGAGTAAAATTTATCAAATGGGTTCCTAAAAATTAAATATAAATAAACACTCAAAATTAGTTACAGTACTGAGGATTTTTAGTATTGTATTAAATCAAAATAACTGAAATCTTTGTTTAAATCAGTGTCTGAACTAAAAATTTGTTCAAAATTAGTCAAATCGATTTGAAACTTGTTTGACAGATTTTTTTGGCTGACGTATTATTTTAAGAATTTCAGTTTCATTATATAACCACTTATTTGGTAATGAAAGATTTTGTTGGGTTTGTATACTCAGCCGGCTAGTATCTTCATTTAAATATTTCCAAAACAAACAAAAAAAAAATGAAAACTCCAACTAGATTCTTAACTGTCTTTATCGATACTAATCTTAATTCTACTAGTATAGTTGTTATTAACATCAACCTCTTCCTAGTCATTGTTTAACACTGATATCATCTACAGAAACCAAGGAAGAATGAAATGAACTCCTGTGATTTAATCTTTGCAAAAATCTTAAACTAAACTTAACAAGCTAAATTCTAAGGTAGTGGTTTTTTTTTATTTTAGTTATTTATTTTCTTATAACATCGGGGAGGTCTTATGTGTTGGCTGTCATTGAGTGTGTGTGTGTATTTTTTGTTTTTCTTTAATGAAAATTTTGTTCAGTTTAGTAGTTTGCATTTTTCTTTGTTTCTGGAATTTATGTTAACAAGTTGTAATCATGTTGTTGGTTGTCTCGTTTAATTTAATTTAACCACAATTGAGTCCATAGTGTAGAAGTACTATATACTCGTGGGTACTCGTATCATATGTACTGAAATATATTTATATTTGGGAGCTTTTCAACTTCTTACTGTAGTTAGTGTCTACTAAGGAGATTGATAAGGTCAAGTGTTATATTTGGTTATTTTGAAATTTAAATCGTTGAAAAGGAGAAATTCTAACACACTCTTTTTAAAACAAGTTAACTATAAGGCATGAGACATGACACAAGAAAGGTCTTCCAGGGGTGAAATCTGAAAATTCCGGTGAGTCTCATTTTTTGTGGTTAGATATGCGTTTCAAACGAGAACGTTTTACTATTTTCATTGATTTACTAGTTAGATCTATTAAATTTCTTAATCTTAATTCCTAATTTGTCTTCAAAGCAAATATTCAAGAAAAAAAAACACAAATGAAATATTTTTTGACGCCCCTTTTTAAATTCTAAATTTAAGTTTGGGCATTAAAAAAAATCTCCTTTTTAACACATTCAAAATTTCGTTAAGTATTTCGAATTTGATTATGGGAAAAATACCAAAAAAATTTTTTTTAGGATATTAGAATATTTATTATTCGCCACCCGAGTTTGTAGTTGGCCTTCGCAGTTTTTTTTTTACACAAATTTTTGCACAATATTGAAACGTTTGGTAATGCTGAAAATATTATGGAAAAAATATTTTCAAAAATTCCATAGAGAAATTTTATTCCACCTCAGCATCACCCCGTCTGAAATAAGCACTTTTCTTTTTGCGTTTTTATTTGTTCTAGATATGTGGCCAAAATATGTTTAATAGCCACTATATTTCATCAAAATAATAAAAAAAAATTAGTTTTAAGTACATTTATAATACAAAACAAAAAATATTTTGTTTTAAACTAAATGATGCTGTGCTGGTCCAAAATTACTCTTCAAAAATATTTTCCCATAATAAGCACAGAAATATCAAGCCTTTGAGCCCTAGAATGTCCAAAATTAAAGAAAAATTAAAAAAGAAATACACTACAAAGGCCGACTACAAATGCAGGACAACATACTGCACTTTTGTTGCAATAATTTTTTATAGAGGCTTATCGTTGCTCGTTGTCGTATCTTTTTTTTACGGTTGCAGATTGATAAGCAGTGATTTTTGGAAATGTTTAAGGGTGTGTTACCACTACTACTACGAACATACTCAGCTGCCGTAGGGATATAGAAAGGACAGCATCATAAAAATCTTGGTCAGTTGTTAGCAGCCGTGAACTGACCACAAGGTTATTTCTACTAATCTGTCTTTCTAGCTCTTAAAGACTTATCCTGACAAGGACGTTTGAGGTCCTGCAGGTATCCTGCGAATATCCTTCGAGGTCTTTTGAATGTCCTTGATGTCCTGCGAATATTTTTCGAGCTCCTCTGAATATTCTCCGAGGTCCTTTGAATATCCTGTCAAGGTCCTTGAGCATAATTCTCATCCAGGAAGTGCGCCGTTCGTAGGACACATCCTGCCACATCCTTTTAATATCCTCCGAGGGTCCTTGAATTATTTTTATCCAGGAAGCGTGTCATTCGTAGGTCACTTCCCGACACATTCTTTGAATATCCCTCGAGTAATCTCCCACATCCTTCGAGTATCCTCCGAAGTTCCTTGAACATCATTTGCATCCAGGAAGCGTGCTGGTCGTAGGTCACTTCCTGATACATCCCTTGAATAAACTTTGAGTAATTTGCGAAGGTCCTTGAATACAATGTTCAGCTAGGAAGCGTGCCATGCTGACGAATGACCTGGAATCACCGTGAATCCATCCTCCTCTTTTCCTTCCATAAACTTAAGCTTAGGTGTTCTTATAATAAAATATAAGTGAAATTAAAAACAGCTGTTTTCTAAAGGCTTTATTTTTATTTGCACTGAAAAAAATTCAAAATTTATCTATTCTTGTTCGAGGCCAATTATTTCCTTATTATAAAATAAAATATAATAATAAGTACTTATTTTCAAAAACTCTGTCATTTTTCTGCATCAAAATATTCTCCTAACAAAGACGCAGAGTTCTTGCTTTCAAAATAAGCTACACCTTCAGGAATAAAAAGACGATTATTTCGAAAAAAAATTTCGAAAAATTAAAAATTTTTTTGTGCTTTTTTAGGCTACTAATTATTTAACAAAATTTTTTGTTGATTTTAGCAGGTTAAGTTGTTATTTTCTATTAACAAAATTTAGCACAAATATAACTAAAATTCTCTATACTTAAGAAGAGTTTCATTTGTGCTATTCCTTTTTTTATTCCAAAGATCAATACATGGCATAAACATTTGAAAGTGATTTCGGGCATATGGCCACCACGACTGTTCTTGACGAAGGGCATTCTGGACGTCCAATTCTGGGCCACTTTTTCGAGCATTTCTGGACGTATGTCTCGATATAAACCAGTGACTTCACGTGGCTCCATAGGAAATAATCGAGAGGTATCAAATCGCATGACCTTGGAGGGCAACTGACCAACCATTTCTCAAAATCAACTTATAGCCAAATTTTGATTTCAATAAGTCCTGTTGAAACCACATCTCGCCCAGATCAATGTCATCCATATTTTCAAACAAAAAGTCATTGATCATGGTGTGGTAAGGATCTCCATTGATAGTAACGCGGGCTCCGGGTTCATTTTCGAAGAAATAAGGTACAATGATGCCACCAGCATGTAAACCGCACCAAACGGTGCATTTTTCTGAATGTACTGGAGCCTGTGGGGTTTGTTGTGGATTAGTTTCACTCTACATGCGGCAATTTTTCGTTTATTATCAAGCCCGTTAAGTCAAAAATGACATTCAACCAAGTTCAGAAAAGTGGGCCCTCCTTTCTTAGATTGGTGATAGGGCTGCTATCCTTGTGTTCAATCCCATGTTGCAGTCATGCTTCAGCAAACGTTCATTCATCATTTACCTACTTTCCTGAGACGCCAAATTTTCCGTGGCCATTCAGGCTACATGACTGAACTTCTTCTCACTCTAGCTAGCTTTCAGCGGGTGCTGGAAAGCCATTGCCAGGGAAATACTTGGTCTCGGACCGGAAGTTATGAGCTGCTTGAACAGTCATACAAAGGAATCATTTCTGGTCACTCCCAAGTGAATGACAATCAGAAACTTTCCGCACTACGTGCACCTCTGATGAAAGTCCCAATTCCCAAATTCTCAACTAAAATATAATATGGCAATATCTTATTAGAATTTGGACTTAAGGTAGAAAAATATTCGAACTAAATATAGAAAGCCCAAAAAAACTATTTTTGTATTTTTTATTGCAAAATTAAAATAATTGTAAAATTTCTTTAGTTTAAACAATTTTAAAGGCCCAAATAAAAAAAAAACATATGTATTTGTAAAAAAATTTCCTACAAAAAATATGAAATTAAAAAAACAATTGTTGTAAAAATTCAAAACAATTGTTGAAACAAAAGCATGGCTGTCTTATTCAAAATATTTATTCAGTTTAATTTAATTTTATTGGTTTCCAAAACAACAAGATTTACAATCTTATGATTATAGTAATGGATTTTTACAATGTTTAGTTAAAAAATGTATGAAGGGATATGTTTAGATAAAAATATTTAATAACATATTAATAATAATAAAACAATAATAATAACATTAAAAACAATAATAATAAGAATAAAAACAAAATTTTCATTTGAGCAAGCAAAAAAATAAATAAATAAATGACATAAATATTTCAGACACCAGAGCAAATAAATTTATTAAAGTATCATTTAACTATAAAATTCAAAAAGTTTTTTCTTAAAATGCAAATGCTCATTTAAGAGTTGTTTACAGCCGCTAGGAAAACGCAAATAGCATTAATTTCACAGTACAAAACGAAAAGAAATTACGATGTTCTGACAATGGATTCTGGTAGAGGAGACCAAAAAAAATTAAAGATGTGCCGGCGTTTTGAAAGATCATATCGGAATTTTATTTTGTCGTTACCCTTAAAATATCGATACCGAAATAAACGAAATATCGATACCCTTAAAATACCGAAATAAATGAAATTCCGTTATCCCTGAAATACCGTTACCGTTATTTTTTAATTTCCTACTTTTGGTAATTGCACGTGATTATGGAGTAATTTTCGTACAATAAGTTGATAAATTGGTTTTGTTTTTATTCTCGTTTGCTTTTTGTAAAAAAGTTTGGGGTGTACACCGAAATAACTGACTACCGTTAACCTCAAAATACCGTTACCGAAATAACTAAAATACCGTTAACCTTAAAATAACGTTACCGAAATAACTAAAATACCGCTAACCTTAAAATATCGATACAAAAATAAAAGATATAGCGTTACCCTTAAAATACCGTTACCGAAATAATCTAAAATAGCGTTACCCTTACCAATAACCGTATCGTTTCGGTTACCATCCATGGTTCTTTACATCTGAGGTGTATTGTGTGTTCAGCAACTTTGTAGAAAATATTAAGGCAAATATTTTTGTGGAACATATTAATCCCCCAACTCCCACATAAAACCGTTATTTTTGGTTCTATTCTAACAAATCGTAAAAACACCCCAAAGAGGGGAGAGCGGGGATGAAATGTTCTACAAAAATGTTGGCCATAAAATTTTACTACATATGTCAGAACACACCAAAGCCCAAAACATGATGCTACAAAAATCACCCAATTGTCCAGATATGAACAGATCCTGGAACTAGAACTAATCAGACCTGCACATAAAACGTATCACATATGCCAAATCATATATGATCACATCTGGCTGCAGATCTAATTACATTTAATGTTATCTAAATAGATATAATCTAGTGTTTTTTACACGTACTAGATATAATTATATATAACAAAATTACAAGAACAATGGAGTCTAATAAGCCAGCCATTACCCAGCTGCCTGCATTACCAATAATGATATATTATTACCTTTTGCATTATTATGTAATATAAAATAATGACTTCCTAATAACGGCCTATTGCAGTCATTGCTTTTATATATAAAATAATGACTTACTCACAATAGTTTAAATAAGTACTTTTTACAAAGTTAAATTTTATACATTTATATTTATTACTTGTAAATATGTTTTGTGTTAAAATTTTTGTGACGAGTTCTAAAATTACACACTAGCAAAAACTTTAATTTCTCTAAATGTATTTCCTGAAGCTAATAGTATTTGTGTAACTCCTTATTTTTAAGAATCAAGTAAGCAGTCGGATAACTACTTATAATTCAACTTTTTGTAAGGATGTTTGTAACCACTTATTATTCAGAATCTCATAACTACTTACTTCTCATTTTTTCGTAAGTGAGCGGGTAAGCATGACTACTTATAAAAACGACCACGCCAGACAAAAATAATGAGTTTATACGCCAAAAAATAAGTTGTGCGGAGCTATGAATTTCTATTATATAACCACTTACTTGGTAATGAAAGATTTTGCTGGGTATGTGTAGCAGTATACAGCTGAGTTAAGCGGTCGATTGTACCCTAGCAGATCTTGTTCGAATCGTACCGAGAGCATTGTTTTGTTTTTTTTTAGAGATTGGTACTTATTTGATTTTGGTTTAAAATGTTTTTATACAATTTTTTATTTATTAATGTATGTTCTTTGTCAGATTTGAGAGCATACAACTAAACTACAGAGAAGAAAAATTTTAAAAATTCCGTGTCCCGCTACCGACCTATGCCTTTGTGGGTTAATATTTGATGATGATCTATTGATTTTGAATTTAAACAAATAAACACATGTAAGCAACTCAGTTAGACTAACATCAACGAAATTTTTAACAATGCTATTTTTATCCGCTGTTATTATTGTTTTTGCTTTGAACTTTAATTCCTAAAGTCCCGAGTAAAAAAAGTTAGATGTTATAAAATACAAACGTATATTTTTTAGGTATAGCCTCAACTACAATTTGATCCGAAAAGTGGTGGATCGTACTGTATTAATTTAGATACACCTTGGATCTAACATAATGAAATACGATCCGAAAAATGGGTTTATCTTACTATATATAACACTATGCGACAGTCAAAATCGGGATGGGATGTAACCAACGGGAAATGTTATATCGGTCAAAAACAAGTTATACGTGTCCCGGCGTTTCGCTGGGTCACCCCTAGGAATCGAGATATACCTTTTTTTGACATAACTCGAGAACCACTAGTCCGATTTTGCTCAAACAATTTTAAAAAAATTAAAAATTACAATTCCTTTAATCTGTTCATATAACGTTTTTCTATATACTCAACAGTTTTGCCGGTAAAAATAAATGTTTGTTACCGCTACCATAAAAATCAATAACCTTTTGTTTATTACTTTTTTTTAATATTTTAGGCAAAAAATATTTTTTTCTTCATACATTTATTTTTACCGGCAAAACTGTTGAGTATATAGAAAAACGTTATATGAACAGATTAAAGGAATTGTAATTTTTAATTTTTTTAAAATTGTTTGAGCAAAATCGGACTAGTGGTTCTCGAGTTATGTCAAAAAAAGGTATATCTCGATTCCTAGGGGTGACCCAGCGAAACGCCGGGACACGTATAACTTCGTTTTTACCGATATAACTTTCCCCGGTAGTTTGAACCCTTCCCGATCACTGACCCCTACCATTTGTCTCACAGTGTAATTAGATTTAGTTCAATAAAGTTAAATTTTATTTGATACCATTAGACAAAAATGCTTCATTGAAAGTTTGCTCATATTGCATTAAATCGTCCATTCTATTGAAATTAGTTTTTGATTGGCATTATGTCACATCCAATTCTATATAATTATATAAATCCATTTTGGAATCGTATTTCATCATATTAGATCCACAGTGCATATAAATGAATACAGCATGATCCACCATTTTTCGGATCAAATTTTGTTTTGGGCAACAGCAGAAAAAGATATGATTGCGTATTGAACCTCATAAATTTTTTTTAATATGGGTATCATATTTATAATATCCCGAGTATAAAAGTTTTGAAATAACCACATCATTTTTTGTGTAATTACACCCAGAAAAAAAATTCAGTGCTGACAACCCCATTTGTTGCCAATCGAATAGTTCAGTTGCATCAAATGAATTTGTCGTTTGCGGTTACCGAATTATTCTTGATACAACTGAAATTCCGTTGTCACAGTCAAATTAGTCTTGTCTCAATTGGTTTTCTGTTGCCACAACTGAAAAATTCGGCTACCACAACCGAACCATGCGATTGACTACAAATGGGGTTATCAGAACTGAATCTGTTTTCTGGGTGTATAAATGTTTTTATGTGGGACCATATGAAACACTATTGCGCCTTATGTAACTACATATAATTATATCTGGTAGTGTAAAATTACACATATTTCTATCAAATTTATATGGTTATATCGGGTCAAAACTCGGATCTAAAAGTATTTAATTATATTTTTAAAATTAGTTAATTTTTCAATTCTGAATTAAAAATTCGATGAATTAATTCACAAATCACCATATATTGAAAGGAATTAATTCATATTTGTTTTCGTTCGATTTATTTTGTTACGAATCAATTAATTTGCTTTAGTTCTTTTTAATAAATCAAATGAATTAATTCACTGGTGAATACGTTCAATTTTATAAATCCAACGGAAAAAAGTGAATTAATTCCTTATTGAATTATATCACCGCTGAATTCGTTCAATTTCATTTTCGTTCAGTGAATTAAAAAAAAATAAAATTACGTTCAGTGAATTAAAAAATAAATAAAATTACGTTCAGTGAATTAAAAAAAAAAAAATAATTTCTCTGAATTAAAAAAAACAGAAAATACGTTCATTGAACTCAAAGCCTGTTTTCTGCCGTTCAGTAGAAGAAAACATTTATTTACAAATAAAATTTACAACTAAGCAATTTTATAGCATTTGCTAGTAAAAATAAACAAATTACATATATATTAAGTGTTAGAGAAACCCTATGTACTTTATCAACCTAGATGATTACAAAATAAAGCCTTTTACTATTAAAAATAAAAACTTTACAAATATAGATTAATTTGGAAAAAATACAACTTTTAATTTTTCAAACTTATGCTTCCCAGTAATATGTAGATGCTTGCTTAAGACGTATTCATTTATGCGTTTTTACAATACAATGTTTTCTTCTACTGAACAGCAGAAAACAGGCTTTGAATTCAGCGAACGTAACGCTGTTTTTCAATTAAGTGAATGTATTTTTCTTTTTCAATTCAGTGAACGTATTTTTTTTTTCTTTTTTAATTCACTGAACGTAATTTAATTTTTTTTTATTCACTAAACGTAATTTTTTTTTTTTTAATTCAGTGAACGTAATTTTATTTTTTTTTTTAATTCACTGAACGAAAATGAAATTGAATGAATTCTGTGGTGAATTAATTCAGTAAGGAATTAATTCACTTCTTTTTCCGTTCGATTTATAAAATTAAACGCGTTCACCAGTGAATTAATTCATTTGATTTAATAAAGAGAACTATTGCATTGGAATTAATTCTTTGAATTTATTGTTTAATGAACGCGTTCAGCTGAACGAATTCAGTGAATTACTTAAGAAAAGGAATTCATTCAATTCTAGAGACAATTGAATTCGATTAGTAGTGAATTCATTCAAAAAAGAATTAATTCTTCAAAGCTCTGGTTCTAATCTGATACAACTCGATCTGCCTTTTTTCAGATCAATTTAAATCTTAGTAAGTCCCAAATATATTGCTGGATCTTATTAGATCTGCCATTTTTCGGACAAAATTATAAATAAGTTTATTCCCAATTTTGAGATATAAGTTCATCTTAGTTCATCTACATTGGGATAAAATAGGATCTAATACGATATTATTGGATACACCCAAATTTGAGATCTAATGGGATCAGCTACATATTGTATATGTTAAAAAATATCAAATTGGATAACTGTATTTTGTTGACGCAGATAGATAGTTAGACATTTTGTAAACGAGATAAATTTTTTTCTTTACTCTCTTATTAACCCAGCCAACAAATTTAAATTTATTCCAATTTATGGCAGGTTCAAAATATGTACATCATTATTTTTCCATTTTCGTTTGCATAACTGGTTAAATATCCTGTTCTGAATTTCACATTGAATTATTAATTTCAATTCTATTCCGTCTAGACAAAATTTATTACAACCACCTTCTTCTTCTTTATCTTACCACAAATAAATGTACATAAATAATGATAATTTTCTCTTTCGATACAAGAAAAAAAAATTGCAGACAAAATTCCTTTTATATTGCAGAGACGAAAAAATTATCACAGGCACATTCCAGCTGTCAATCAAATTGTTTATTGTAAAACCATAACTAAACAATAATTTTTGTAAGTTTAATTAAAACACCAATCAAATGAAATAATTTTGCCGATACACGTACATAACGTGTCAGGTTTTGAGTAATTTTTGGCATTGAGACAAAACACAACACCGTCACCACCACCACCACAGCCACAGCTGCCATATTGCCACAAAATACAAAAAAGAAGCCGCCTTCTTAAGTGGTCCGACAAATACTTGAGACTGGCAATCCATAATAAGATCAAAACACTAACAAACCATACATGGGTGCTCAATAGGTGGCGCCACCATTTATACCGACTATTGCTAATATCTCTGACACACTTTACTACTACTCCAAAGCAACACTAAACATTTAAACAAACTTATGTTGGCAATACCATGATTTAATTTCATTTTTTTTTTTTTTTTTGTGCAACCAAAACAAGTAACATCATTATTAATTGTAAAATACATGTTTTTCCTTCATTCTTTACTTTTAGGTCATTTTATAGAAGACAATCGTTTGGACCATCATGCTGTAACACCACAAGGTAAGTTAAGTTATTTTTTCGTTGCAACCAAAGATAAAGAAGTAGTTAGATGATGACGACTTTAAACTATTTCAAATATGTTACAATAATATCATAAAACATTTAGTTAATTTCTAATATCATTATCTTGATGATCGCGAAGAGACCGTATATGGTAACCTTGAGTACCGATACAAGTTAACTGTCATTACTAGCATTACTTCTTAGTTTTACAGTTGAATTTAAAATTAGTGTTTTGTTGTTTTATTGTTTTCTCTTTTTGTCTCCATATAGGTGGCAGTATCTTGGGTGCTACAGGTGCAGGTCATCATGGTAATCATGTTGGTCATCATGGTTCGGCGTCAGCTGCTGCTTTACTTGTTGTTCCTCAACCAATAAATGCAACAAAAATTGGTTCATCTTTAGGTGGATCGGGCGGTGGAGCAGGTGGTGGTACAGGACGAAAATATCAGTGTAAAATGTGCCCTCAGGTAAGCGGGTTTCTTTAATGTTGTATTTTTTTAAGTGTTTTTTTTTGGTAACATGTAGTAAGTTCAATATATTTAAGTAAATGAAAATAAGTAAATTACAAAACTTTCAGTAACTTTCACAGCAACAAAAAACATGTTATAAATAAAAACAAGTAGAATAAATGGAACGAGGTAGTGAAAACAACTGATATTAGCTTTAAATTACGAACATTTCAGTAACTTTTTCAGCAACAAAAATCATATTATAAATGTAAAAAAAAAAACTAGTAGAATCAACGGAACATCAATTAAAATAATACAAAAAAAATATCAGTAACTTTATTAGCAAACTAAAACACGTATTTTATGAAATAATGAAATCAAGTGGAATCGACGGAACATCACGGTAAAATAAGTGACATTTGCTTTAAATTAGAACCATTTTTAAAATAAGTATTGTATTTATTTAAAAAAAATAAAACGGATATTGTAAATGAAAACAAGTAGAATCAACTAAACATCGCAGTTCAAATAACTGATATTTGCTTTAAATTTAAAAAATATCATAAATTTCCTCAGCAATAAAAACTGTATAATAAATAAAAGAAGTAGAATCGATGGAGCATAACTGATATTTGCTTTAAAATTACGAAAATATCAGTAACTTTCTCACCATCAAAAACCGTATTACAAATGAAAACAAGTGGAATCAACGGAACATCTATTAATATAATAAAAAAATGTCAGTAAACGTATTTTAAATTACATCAAGTTCAATCAACGGAACACCACGGTAATAATAAGTGATATTTGCTTTAAATAAGAACAATTTTTGTAAATTTCTTAGTAACAGAAACCGTATTAAAATAAGTATTTATTAAAAACAACTAACATTTTTTTTCAAATTACAAAAATATCAGTAACTTTTTCATCAACAAAAACCGTATTATAAATGAAAACAAGTAGAATCAACGGACCATCAAAGTAAAAATAACTTATTTGTGCTTTAAAATTACAAAAATATCTCAGCAACAACCGTAGATTTTATATGCATTTACTAGTATCTTCCAATAAATAATTAAGTTTTAAATAAATAAACTAAAGCCAATTCAAATATCATCTCTTGATTTCTCAAAATTTCACAAAAAAACACCCTCTATAAAATCAAGGATAATCTAAAATGTATGTAACTTTCAATGTAAATGTGATTTAAAAGACTTATAACCAGATTTTGATTACAAAGCAAACGAACACTATACAAAATGGACGAAATTATAGAAAACTACTACTAGTAGTTGTAAAACACACATACCTCCATGCAATGGAAGGAACAAATTGCACCAATACGATACGTTGTGGCTACACTAACAAATTTACTAACTTGACTACTATAGACTTAAATACATGAATTTTACATACTACACATGCATTACGTAAATTTACGTAATTCACACACATACGAGTACACCAACCTACATACACATCCATGTTATCTGAGATAGTTGAGGCAATGTAGCACCTACTAACAAAGTAAAAACAAATAGGAAGGCAAAGTGCTAAAACAATTTCATATACAAAACTGAATGGACTATAAGCAGAGTTTTAAACAACTATTTCTTGATCGATAAGATTTTGTATGTGACAGGTCTATAATTATATAATTCTGAATCAATCTTATTGTGAATTTTTGTATTTTTCACTTATTCAAAATAAAGTTTATTAAGTGCCTTTAGTCTTTAAAAGAAAGATCCCACCCGGTGCTTATAAAAACCTGGGTACTAGTTGACGGCAGAAAGCTAATTAAACTTTGTTCACAAATAAAGCCCAAATTATTTGAATGTCAATGTCAATGTGACGAATCAGCTGATTCAACCTGCTTAATGATAAACACATAGTGCTGAGTACTGGACGTAAACTTACAACTCGCTTACTTCGAGTACTCGCCACTATGTGTGGGACAATTCTATTGAAATAGAATTTCTCTCTAGTTTTACGTGAGAGTGAAAAACAGCTGTTTTAGTTGCATATCAGTGATGGGAATTGTACCATTGGCCCTTACTATAAAAGAGTATTTTAAATTTAAAGTCGACTTTATTTTTAATCATACGGTTTTGTTCCAAGTCAAGGCATACTGCCACCCAATATTTTAACTAAAATCGACTTTAACTAAAATATACGTTTGGAAAATATTGATAGTAAGGTTGATTATGTTTCGAAATAATACTGAATTTAGACTGAGCAAAAACCAGGTGGTTTTTATACAAAACTAAATTACAAAAGCCAAGTCATTTACACTGGTTATTTGTTTTTTCTTTGTCACATCATTTTTTTATTAAACACTTTTCTTTATAATTTTAGGGTTAAATTAAATTTGAAAAATTATTAACACATTTGAAAATACATAACAATCAGGCACCCGATATTAATACTTTTAAAACGTTTTATTTTGTTTTTTCCTCAATAAAAAAAAATCACTTGTGTACAAATGAATTTATTTTTCTTGATGGATATTTTGTTTTCATCAATTTTTTTATTTTTTGTTTTCTTTTCGAAAACAAAATTTTAAAAATATCCGTACTGATATTTTCAGGAAAGTTGAGAATTATTTTTATTTTGTACTGAGGAAAAAACAAAAAAAAAAACGTTTTTTTTGTATTGAGGAAAAAACAAAATAAAACGTTTTAAAACTTTTTTTTTTAGTTTTTTCTGATTACAATTACATATAAATTTTGTAAAAATTCTTAAAACAACATTCACAGACACATTTCTGCATCCAATAGTTATTAAAAAGTAATAAAAATTTCAGCCGAAAAGACTTCTACAAAGCATGATAGGCTGAATAATTTTGTGCAAAAGACAAACTGTGGTCATTAAAACCATAGGATTTGTGAGCAACTAACCACAAAAACTGCACTTAAAAAATTTAAAAATAATGGCGGAATGCGAAAAAAGGCTTTATGGTACAAAATTTTAATTTTGATATTTAATCAGCGATTAACATTCTGCAAGCAAATATATTGATGCAAAACTATTCCTTTTTGCAAACATTTTTGTCGTGATTTTTTGTTTTTGCAATCTAACTAGCTAATTTTGGTATAGGATATATGTATTATAGTCCCTAGATTATGGATTTTAAAGAACCCCACTTAAAAAATTGCAAACTAATGTCGGAACGCGAAAAAAAACTTTATGGTACAACAAATGAATTAAAAATTCTTATCAGAAATTTACATTCTGCAAACAAATACACTGATGCAAAAAATTTTCTTTTCGGAAAATTTTTTTCGCGAATTTTTTTTTGCAAACTAACCACCAAACTTTGATATGAGAATATTGGTCTTATAGTCCTAAGATTATGAATTTTAAAAATCCGCACTTAAAAAATGGCAAAAAAATCGCGGAACGCGAAAAAAAGCTTTGTGGTACAAAAAATAAATTAAAAAACTCAGTCAGCGATTTACATTCTGCAAACGAATATGTTGATGCAGAAATTTTCCTTTTTGCAAAATTTATTTTTCGCGAAATTTTTTGCGTAAGAACTACCAAACTTTGGCATAAGATATGGGTATCATAGTCCCAAATTAATGAATTTTAAAAAACCGCACCCAAAATTTTTTAAACTTAATCAGCGATTAACATTCTGCTATACATATGTTACATACATATACATATGTATATTGATGCAAAACTATTCCTTTTTGGAAAATTTTTTTTCCCATTTTTTTTTGTTTTTGCAATCTAACCAGATAATTTTGGTATAGGATATAGGTATTATAGTCCCTAGGTTGTGAGTTAAAAAAAACCGCGCTTAAAAATTTGCAAAATAATGGCGGAACGCGAAAAAAAGCTTTATGGTACAAAAAATAAATTAAAAAACTCAGTCAGCGATTTACATTCTTCAAATGAGTATGTTGATGGAAAAATTTTCCTTTTTGCTAAATTTTTTTTCGCGAAACTTTTTGCATACTAACCACCAAACTTCGGCATAAGATATGGGAATTATTGTCCTAAGGTTAAAAATTTTAAAAAACCGCACTCAAAAAATTGCAAAATATTGGCGGAATGCGAAAAAAGCCTTTATGATACAAAAAAATAGTTAAGAAACCTAATCAGCAATTTATATTCTGCAAAAGAATACATTAATGGAAAAAAATTTTTTTTTGCAAATTTTTTTTGGCAATTTTTTTTTTGCGAACTAATTACCAAACTTTGGTATGAGATATGGGTATTATGGTCCCTAGGTTATAAATTTTAAAAATCTGCACTTAAAAAATTGCGAATTAATGGCGGAATGCGAAAAAGGTTTCATGGTGCAAAAATTTAATTAGAAAACATATACAGCGATTTCATTCCGAAAATGAATAATATTAGTGCAAAATGCTGGTCAATTGGCAAACATTTTAGCAAAAAAAAAAATATTTGCAATATATGTTTGTATGTACCGCTCAACAGTTCACTCTAGGATATTATATGATTTTCTACAGATTTGAAACCAAAAACCATAATAGTATCTCCACCATAAAAATAAAACAACAATTTTAAAATTCTATTCATATTTTTGTACTTAGTACAAAGATGAAAAACAAAAAAAAACGTTTTTTAAAACGTTTTAAAAAGTTTTATTTTTTTATCAATTTTTTTATCTTTGATATTTATACCTAAAGATATTTTTCGAATTTCAACTTGAGGGATATTTTTGTTTTAAAGTACATTTGAAATTTTTTGTTTTCGATTGAGAAATAAAAACATTTTAAACTTTAGTGATATTTATTTTTGATAAAAACAAAAAAAAAAGCGTTTTCTGGTGCCTGATAACAATACACAATTTTAAACTTAAACTGAAATATTTAAAAAAAATTAAAAAATATGTATGTCAACTGATCAAAGTAATTTTTAATTGTTAATTTGTCTCTATATGAAAAACTTTTTGTGTATTGCCATGACCGGGGATTAAACCGGCAGCCCTCTGCACAGGCTATGACTCGTAGCATCACCTCTTAACAAGTTACACCACGGTCGGCATAGCGCTGAGTGTGGCTAATTGAAGTTTTTTCAATCACAGCCTATACAATGTATGTTTTGTAATCAGAAGAGCCAGAATTAACTAATACTTGAACAATTTATTTTTCAATTAGAATGTTTCCTCTCTTAATCCTATTGTTTTTTCGCCTTTTTCACAAGTAATTATCACATTATGATGCGCTTTTTTCACATTCACCAAATTTCATCAAAATATCTTAATATTTGCGACCTGTAGAGTGCGCAGACGGACAGACAGACATCGTTAAATCGAAATAAAAAAACTTCTGAGCCGATCGGTAACGTGGGTCTAAGACCAATATTTTTTGGTGTTACAAACATCAGCACAAACTTATAAAACCCTCTCCACGTAGTGGTGTAGGGTATAATAAAAAGACGTTTCAATTAATTCCAAACATACAAAGAAAGAGAGCAGAGTGTTCAGACTATGCTCATTATAAAGTGTTGCCAAATTGATAAAAAAAAAATTATTTCTGGAGTTGATTTATAGGAAGAAAAATTCTTTAGTAATTAATTCTAATATTAATTACGATTATCCTATGCGACGGTTACAAACACTTAGCTATAAAAAAAATATATAATTTTTTTAATTTCTCCATAATTTTCATTTTCTTGTAGATATCAATTGACAGATTTTGATTAAAAATAAGTAGATTTTTTTCCTGTGTAGTTCCGTTTTACGTAGAATTGTCCAAAAATAAAAAATATATATAATTTTTTCTAGAGCTGATTTATAGGAAAAAGAATTTT
Organism: Leucophora obtusa; assembly: GCA_949987735.1. NCBI lineage: Eukaryota > Metazoa > Arthropoda > Insecta > Diptera > Anthomyiidae > Leucophora > Leucophora obtusa. Next base: position 288,196,437 of record OX465295.1, on the reverse strand, counting down.
TTCCATTTGTCCATAATTGTCAATCTCTTGTAAACAACAAACAACAAAACTTGCTGATCAAACTTGAATATTTTTATATGAAATTTTCAAATGACGCCAAATCCGCGACTCTGATTATAATTTGGATTTCATATGCGTAATGTACACCTAAAAAATATTAGATTTGATAAGTCGCGATCATAATAATTATACCCGAGTAAAAAAGTTTTGATATAATCACATATTATTTTATCTAATTGTATATAGTAACTTATAGTTACATATGTTCACATATGCTTTTAAATTCAAGCATATATACTTTTATATAGTCATATATTAGATATTTTTTCCTCAAAGGTTTTAATATGGAGACATATGTGATTTTATATTATTACATACTGGCCTACATATATATGTATGTGCTATATATAAGTACATAAAGTAACATATAAAAGATCTAATTACATATACGTTTATATATAATTTAGTATGACACTATACATAATAATATAAAACTATGTGGATCCATATAAAAAATATTTTATAATTTGTGTTAGTTATGATAATATATTGACGAATATGAACCCATATATAACTTATAACGTTCTTTATAAAATCATCTATAATTATATATCATCCCACATAGGCAATTTTTTCAAAGTGATTTTATATAAAAATATATAAGGTCCATATAAAACCGTATTATATTATATTTGGTTCCATGTTATCAATGATTTTGAACTAGTTTGAGATTTAGTAATTACTAGGGATTGGCGCGTGACACGAAATGTTCGTGAGTCACGTTATTCACACGTGAGTAATAATTACTATACTTAAGTGATTCGTGCGTGAGCGTGAGGAAGAATAACCCGTGCATGATTCGTGTGTGAGTTTATTTTTTGCATCATATGTTTTTAGTAATTTTTACTGTTTTGCGTGAGAATTTTCTGATTGTAAGTTTTTAATATACTCATGTGTGCTGAGTAAGAAACGAAATGCTCGTGCGTGAGTAATTTCCCTACGGGAAATTTTAACAAACTGTCACCGAACTGGCCCCTTTATATGAAATAGACTGGTCACTTTTACATGGCGTTGTCATAGGAGGTGGAAATTGACGCTTTGTGACATATCATAAGACAAATCCTAGGACAGGTTACTGAACTCTCATAAAAAAACAAAGTTCAGGGACCTGTCCTGGGATTTATCTTGTGACATGAACTTTGTTTTTTATGAGAGTTCAGTAACCTGTCTTAGGATTTGTCTTGTGACATTTCACAAGGGGTCAATTTCCACCTCCTATGACAACGCCATTTAAAAGTGACCAGTCTATATCATATAAAGGGGCCAGTTCGGTGACAGTTTGTTAAAATTTCCCGTAGGGTAATTACACATGCAATAAGATAATTACATGTAATTGTAATTGAAAAAAACTCAACTACAATTACACATTATTTGTAATTGCAATTCAAAAAGGAACAATTACAATTACAAGTAATTGAACATTTTTTTTTATTTAAAAAAATAATTTTTGTATATTGTTAGATATGGTCCTATATAATATGATAAAAAGTATAAGGTTAATATTTAGATATAATTGTATCAAACTATGTCCACTTTTATAACATTTTATATAATTTTATACAAAAAGATATAATTTGATGTAATTGGATGAGGACAAAATTCGGATACAAATATGTACCAAATTGTATACAATTGTATACAATTCGATACAATATGATACAATGAGACGTTCTCATTTTTCGGATATAATTATATCTAATTACATAAAAGATTATATATAACTAAATATAACTTTATATGGCTCCATATAATTTTTTTTTACTTGGGTATTTAATTTTCTTTTTTTTTTTGTTATTTTAAATTACTAAATATTTAATAGTAACACGGACTCTTAACAAAACTTATTTTGAGATTTGTTTTTATCAGACCATATTTATTTTCATATAGTGTCATATTTGCATGTGTGAGAATTTTCAATAACAAACCCAAGGGGTATTCCAAAACAAAACAAAAAGTCCCAGACTTTTCTTAGGAATAGACACGTAAGTCTATTAAAGCCCTGATTATAACAAATATGGATGCAGTATGTAAGTGAACACATGAATGTTAGAGAATATTGAAGGCTTTAGGACCATACTATACAACAACTACGTTCACAACAACACCAGAAACACATGAAGAAGTAGTAGAACCAACAAAATTTAAAAGTGTTTTTTTTTTTAATTTACAAATGAATACCCCCAACATTTTGTGTTTCCAGAATATGAACGAACCCACACATATGAGGCATTCCACACCAAATATCCAGCTAGTAAAACATACATATGTCATATTAATGTGAAATTTTCGGTGTTTATAGGTCTGTCAGAGCTGTAAATTAATCTTTCTTTTTTTATTTCAATTCATTACGAATTAGCTAAATTTTGAATTAATTCTTTTCACCAAGGAAACGAATTGAATGAAATTTGAATCAATTTTAATGAATTTGGCAAAAATTAATTGCAATTCATTTCCAATTCAAACGAATTTGTCAAAATGAATTGCAATTCATTTTCCATTTAAATGAATTGAATTGATTTTTAATTAATTCAAATGAATTAAAAATTAATTGCAATCAATCAAAGTAAACATAGTGTTTGGAGCTTATTTCTTCAAGTATTACTTATTTTGGTTTTGACATACTCTGAACGATAAAAACACATTTAATATTCAAGAAGCAATTGATAATTTCATTAATTTTTCTAATTAATTTGAATTAATTCAAATGAATTGGAAATAAATTGCAATTAATTTTGTCTAAATCATTTGAATTGAAAATGAATTGCAATTCATTTTGCAAATTCTTTTGAATTGGAAATGAATTGCCATTCATTTTCGCCAAATTAATGTGAATTGATTCAAATTTCATTCAATTCGTGATTTTTGTGAAATGAATTAGTTCAAAATTTTGCTAATTCAATGCATGAATGATTCGCGAATAAATTAAAAATAGAATGATTCATTGTTTTTTTTGCTTTTTTACAAAGTGGGCTAGGTAGGTGTGTTCAAATGTTAAAAAAATTAAAAAGTATTTTTAGTAAACAATTTGTTAAATTTTTTTTTAATAAGCCAAGAGCCTAAAATTAATCACAATCTATAGAATTTTTCACGGGCTATTTTCTAAATGAAAAAGAAAGTTAAAATTTTCAGAACAAGGTCTGGATATGGATGTTTTGTGCTTTTGTGAAAAACTCAATTGACCAAAAAACACTCTACTTATTTATCTTTTAAATATTTAAAAAAAAATCTCCATATAATTTTCTATTAAAAAATTGGAGATGTGTTCGGCTTAGTTGTCGACAAAATTTACAATGTACAAATGTAGTTGTACCGTATTTTGGGAAATTTGTGCATGGGTGCGTATGAGTAATATATATGTGGTATAATGTTAGCGATAATAAATGTAATTCTTTCAAAAATTGTGCGGAATATCCCTCTAAAAATTTTTAAAACTAAAGGGTGGTGCACCCATAATGTACGAAGTTAATTGTGAGTCACACCTTAACGTCAAGTTTTTTGCCCAACTTAATTTGATATTTCCTTGTTTCTGTGTTTGACAAATTCAACCATGGAGAGTTACACAATTGAGCAGCGCGTTAAGATTTTTGAAGTGTTTTACGAAAATGGGCGTTCAAAGCAAAATGCATTTCGTGCACTTCACTGCTCAGCATAATCGACCTAATGTGTCCACAATCGGGAGAATTGTGCGCAAACTTCAGCAAACCGGGTCTGTAGCAAATGTGAAAACACCTGTGCATGCTCGCCCAGTTCGTTCTGCCGAAGACATTGCTGTTGTTCGCGATAGTGTGGCAGAAGAGCCGTCAACCTCGACTCGTCGTCGTGCTCAACAATTGAACATCTCACGAGCATCACTGATGCGAATTTTGAATAAAGATTTGAATTTACACGCCTATAAGGTTCAATGGACTCAAGAGCTGAATGGTTGGTTGAACAGATAGTTCAGCGATGAGGCACACCTTCACCTTCGTGGATTTGTTAACAAGCAGAATTGCCGCATTTGGGCATATGAGAATCCACGAGTGATTGTTGAAAAGGCGATGCATCCACAAAGAGTGACTGTTTAGTGCGGTTTATGGGCTGGTGGCGTCATCGGGCCGAACTTCTTCGAAAATGAGGTAGGCCAAGCAGTTTCCGTGAATTGTGTTCGCTGTCGCGAGATGATAACGGACTTATTGTGGCCAGAAATTTCGGATATGGACTTGAACGATATGTGCTTCCAACAGGATGGTGCCACTTGCCACACAGCCAACGAAACTATGGCTCTTTTGCGCGAGAAATTCAATGGCCGTGTTATTTTCAAAAGTACCAAGGTATATGACATTCTCTACTGACCTAAAAACGTGGTGAAAATAAAAAAAAATTAATTGTTAGGACTTGGAATAAAAAACACCGAATATAATTTATTATACTGAGGGTATTCATAGTTCATGCTATTTTAAGTACACTCATAGAAATAAATCTGTAAAAATAGCAGAAAAATTTATTAAAAATTAGTTAAAAATGATGCTGAAGAATAAGCGTGGCTAAGTCAATTTTTTTTAAAAAATTTTAACAAAAAACATTTTTTAATTCTAAATGTAATTGAATTTTCTAATTGAAAATTTTCAATTACAATTATTGTACCTACATGAAATGTAATTGAGTTTTTTTAATTTCAATTACATTTATTTGTAATTGTAATTGAAAATTTTCAATTACAAACACAGTACAACACGTGATTTTGGGACTCAATTCTGAGAATTGCACGACCCAAAAATAAGAACTTCTGCATCATTCGTTTTGTAAAGTTGGCTTCATTAAAAGTTTAATGGCCATAATATGAATCGGTAATGGAATATGAATCGGAATTTTTATTTTTGTGCAAAATAAAGTTTATGAAGACAAAAAAACAGCATATTTGTGGATTCGTAATCCAGTTATTGAGCAAAAAAGGTGAAAAATGGGGGAAAATGGTTAAAAAAATAGGCATTTTTGCGATTTTTAAGGCACTGGATGGACTTTTTTCGGATAGGATTGTTCAGCATTTTTTCTCCTATTTAATATCTACAACTTTGCTTCAGACACAAAAGAGATATTCCGTACGGTATACCGAGATATAACCGTGTTAAAATATAGAAAAAGTGCTAAATTTTCTCGAAAACTAAGTCGAACACAATTTTTTTCTTAACAATAGAAAATTATCTGCAGTTATTTATAAAAATATTTAAAAAATAAAAAAGAATAGGGTGTTATTTGATGGTTTAATTTTTTCATAAAAGCACGAAAAATCCAAATTCAGAACTTGTGAAAATTCAATTTTTTAAATAGCCAGTGAAAAACTCTATAGATTGTGTTTCTCATGGCATATTTCAAAAAATTTGACCACACCTACCTAGCCCACTTCGCAAAAAAGTAAAAAAAAACCAATACGGATTCTTTTTTCTCCTACACAGACCTATTCCTACCGAAAATTTGACATTTTCATACGATATATGTTTTACGGTAGCGGGTCATTTGGTTGGGGAAAGCCACATATGCACTACAACATACCCTGTTAACAAAAGTTAGAGTAGTGGAAGGAGATGTGTGGGTAATTAAAAATAAGATGAACAAAATTTTTAACTATGGGCTAGAAAATACAGGGATTATTTGGTATTTTCTATATTTTGTTGTTGTTGTTGTTGCCGCATATTTTTAACATTGGTCGAAAAAAACAGGCATATGCATGCAGGTTTGCATAAATGGTGAAGCATTTATGCAAAATTCAGTAGGAGCAGGAAGATGAACTGAATGAGGGTAACACAGGAAAAAAAGTCTAGGGACAGTGCGTGTATTTAACAACAAATGAATAGTAACAGTAGAAAATGGACATGGATCTTTACTCCAATCCATACGTATGTACATAAACTTATTAACACACCAAAAATGTTGAAATGAAAGCAATGAAAAGCAAAATCGGAAATGAGTCTAACAAAAAAAAACCAATGTGTAGACAAAATACTATACGAAAGCAATAACAAATTTTAAACTCTGAGTTTTTAACAAATTTTGTAACCAAAATAGAGAAAAAATGTTAATGGTAGAATGCTTGGATTTGTTTTTCGGCCAGGCACAAAACCATTTTACTCACAGAACAAAAAACTACGACACATTTCATGCATTCACTACTCGCATTTTATTCTTCAGTTGGTAAAATATATAAAAGTATAGGGAATATTTGAATGCATAAATGGTATTTGTATTATACTCGTACTAAAATTGCTTTAAAAAAACTTTCAAAAACTGTTTAAAAAAAAAACCCAGCAAAGTTGTACATTTCATAAAAGAATCTGTTGTCAAAGCATTTCTTGTTCTTTGAAATTTGTTCCAATATCTTTTTCATCACAGTTTGTTGCAAAACCAACCGAACCTGTTCTATAAAAATTTTCAAATATTAAGGGTCATATGCATAATCAGTTTTAAAATTTATAAGAGAATTATAAAATAAATTTTCCATACAAATTTCATTTTATAAAAGTGTTATAAGGTTTTCAAGTTATTATGCATTGGCACTTAAATATTTTATTTATATATAATACCTATGTATATACTACAAACTTATGTAATAAATATCGTCCAATTATCTTCAGTATTTTGACCTATATTTTGATTACAACAGCCATTTATTTTGCATGGACTAACATAAGAACGTTTTGACGGGCATCGCTTAATCGACTCGGCAAGTAAATCGTATAGTATCAGGCGCAGGCACGTAGTTCCAATGATTTGACAAATTTTCATACGTAACACAATACGTTGAAAATTGCAATGTTTTTTAAAAAATTTATTGCATGAATATTAATTTCTTTGTTGAGATCAAATAGGAAGTGCCCATAGAATCTACTTAAAATTACAGTTAAAACAAAGGTATATGCAGTTAAAAAGGCGACAAAGGTATTTACGTTTAAAATAACTAAAACTTTTAAATGTTGAAAAATAACTATCAAATACATTAAAAATAACTGCCAATGCCGTAAAATGCACTACCAAATTTTTACTACAAAAATCTAAAAACAACTGACAAAACGGGTAAAAACTACTGTTTTTACAGTTAATTCTTTTGGTATAAAGTATATATAAAGTATATTTTAATAAAAAAAAACAATTTTTTTTATTTCAAAAATATGTAAAATTACTTCAGCTTATTTAAAATTTTAAGTAGAAATTCGAAACCGTTCTCTAGTTATAATGCTTTCATGCATTGGAGATAAAATACAAGTTTCTGATTGTTATTTGCAAACTAGGAATATATCAATAATAACAAATATGAACTAAACAAGAATTTTTAAAATTCAAGGAAATTCACCGAAATTTTTTATTTTTTTATATACATAACTGACAAAAACAACTGTTTACTGTAAAATTACTGTTTTGGTAGTATTATGATATTAAAAATAACTGCTTTACTTACTGCATTAAAGGAATTAAATGTGCTAAAATCCCAAAACTTATTTCGCAAATTGTGAAAAAATATCTGTTCAAGTCATGTCCTTACGTACTTTTCTTTGGTTGTTTTCTTAAATAACCGTCATAATATTTTTCTGTAGAAAAACCGATAGAAATTACTGTTAAAAACAACAACTACTAATTACTATACAAACAACTGTCATATAGTAACTGTCAAACTTTTTTGAGTGTACAAACACTTGAAAATGTTTTTCGTTACTGAGATAATTATCTTCATGATATTAATGAATTTTGGCATAAAAATAATGAAGTTTCACTGGAACTCGGCCATTGAAACTTTTCGTTGAACTAATGAAATTTTTCATAAAATAATGTGAAAAATTTCATTTTAATTATTAAAGGTTTCATACACTCAATGAAAAAGTTTCATTAAAACTGGATTCATAAAATATATGAAGCTTTTTCATTAAATTTAGGAAATTTTTCATTTACTTTGTGAAGAAAACTTCATTAGTTTACTGAAAATTTTCAGTAAAATTCCCTCTGTGTACGAAAAATGCAGTTAAAAAGGCGACAAAGTTATTCACTTTTAACATAAGTAACTAAAATAACTAAATTGGCTCAATAGAAAAATTAATTAAATTTAACAAAATATTTTCCTTTTTTATGAGAGAATTTCCCTCTCTTTTGAGCAAATTTCCCTGATTTCAAAGCAAATTTGTCTGCAAACTGAGAGAATTTCTTTGATTTCAAAACAAATTTGACCTATTTCAAAGCAAATTTGAGCAAATTTGCCATACCGAATCTGCACATACAAAAACCAAGAGAAAGGTTTTTGCAGCGTAAGCGGGATCGATATGATACAAATGTTTTGTCCGTCCCCAACTCGAGATATACGCAGCAAAATTTTTTTGAAGCGGTTACCTAAGGATATATTCCATTGAACCGGTTCTAGAACTGATTTGCATAGGTCAAAATGTAAGGTTTCACGGTCCTAGAACCAGAAAAAGAACTTATTTATTTTCGATCAAAGTCAAAAATAACCGGTTGTGGAATATATGTAAATTATAACCTACACAGAAAAAACAGTAGGCACCAACAATAGGAATTTGTAAAAGCAATCACATTTTCTTTTAAATTGAAATTTTTTTCCCAGAAATTTTTTTGTTTCAAATATTTGTAAATCATTTGTAAATTGTTATCTTTCATATAAAAATTGTTTAAAAATAAAAACTCAAAGTTACAAAAAAAATAAAAATTTTTTTGGATTTACAAATTTTTTTGTTGGTGCCTTTTCAAAAAGTTTTTTTTTGTATTTACAAATTTGGTAAGAAAAGGGTGATTAAAAAGTAAATTAGAATTTTGAAAATTCTTTCTGTATATGTGACGCGCAAAATAGAAAGGGACCTAAGGATAGAAAGGGACCTAAGGTCAGGAGAGCATGGGATCGGTCTCATTCGATGCTCAGATGTTGTCCAAAAAAAAAAAAAAAATAATTTTTTTTTCCCTTAGGTCCCTTTCTCTATGCGCTGTCACATATGCTAATGCGTTATATGGCGTTCTGCAACCAGCTCTTTGGCTCTTACCTTTTTAATGGACAGGCCACTTTATGAAATGGAATTTTTCATTAAAAATTTCCGAGTATGGAAGACTTCACCAGGGTCCATTTTGAAATAGCCGAAATTTTTGTCGATCTTTCTCTATCTCCCTTAGTTTTTGAGATGTGACCTATTTTAAAAAAATCGAGAGTGAAATAAATAGCACCACCTTTAATACTTCGGATTTACTTGGGGCGCCATCTACCGGGTAATAGCAAACAATAAATTGTTGTAAAATTTAATAATTGTGTTCTAAAAATATGTTATAAATAATTTTGAAACTTAACACTCAATATTAAATTATATGAGGACTTTTAGTATTTATTGTAATAAATAAAAATAACAGAATTCTTTGTTTAAATCATTGTTTTAGTTAAAAATTCATTAAAAATTAGTTAAGTCGATTTTAAAACCGTCTTACAGTTTTTTTACTGACTTTCTATTTGAACTTCAGAACAGGTTCAGATAAAAAATATCGGGTTCTTTGTCTTAGAAGCAGAAAATTTGGTTAGATTACATTATAACTTTTTGCTTGATTCAAATTTCCAAATTCAGGTTGAAAGGAACTCTTTTAAGGAATTTTTTATAATGGAATAATCTTAAAAAATTTTTCACATTCGTAAAAAAAATTTATATAAAAATCACTCAAGTTGAATTATTTGTCTTTTGATTTTTTTTATTTCATAAAACCCGATTAAAAAAGTAGTTCAATTTTTTCTTCATCATACAAGAGAATAATATTGATACGATATATTTTTATTTGTAGCGAAGCAGCTGGTATAGAGATTAGAGTGGATCGCAATTAATAATCTCATTATATTTAATATAATCTAATAATAAAAATAAAATTTCTTGTAATAAAAATCGAAGTTAACGCTTATCCTCTGCGTTCACATTTTTAAACCAATTTTTAGACAGTATTTTTTTGGATAATATCCTGAAAGCGAATCGCTCCACAGACCGAATACAAAAGTAGAACATTTTTATTTTAATCTTCTTTTTATCTTTGGGAAGCACTTTATTCAGAAATGGAAAATAATTATTGAATTGCGCTACTATGTCAATAAAAGTTAGAATTATTGCAAATTTGAAGGTTTTAGCTTAGTACAAATTTTATGGATCCTTTTTGCATTTAATTTTAAAAGGGTTAAAAGAAAGACAATACCGGTATTCAGTGTTTGGTGCGTTTTAGGTTGCAACTGGATGTTATTGCAATAATTTTTTTATTGACAGTAAGCGGTATTTTAAACAACTTTGCAATGCTAGATGTAAATCAGGTAACAGCTGATATACAGAATTATTCGTCGTGAAAATTAACAAAAAGGTGTTTGATTATTTTGTGAAATTGTTTTAAAATGCTTATGAAAAATTACTGACTTCTCTTAAAAACTTACCTCAGAGCTTCGAAGAATTAATTCCCTAATTCCCTTTTTTTGAACTGAATTTATATTTTGGGAATGAATTCCCTGACCAAACTTAAGGAATTGAATGAATTCCTTTTTTTTCATTCGATTTGTATTAAAGGAATTCATTCATTTTTTTCTAATGCCTTCATAAAATTTTATGAATTCATTCAACAAGGATTTCATTCAATTCTAGTTAATTAAACTTTTGGTAAAGGAATTCATTCAATTCTAGTTAATTCAACTTTTGGTAAAGGAATTCATTCAATTCTAGTTAATTCAACTTTTGGTCAAGGAATTCATTCAATTCTAGTTAATTCAACTTTTGGCTAAGGAATTCATTCAACTGTGCACTGAATTCAACTTTTGATCAAGGAATTCATTCAATTCTAGTTAATTCAACTTTTGGTCAAGGAATTCATTCAGTTCTAGTTAAGTCAACTTTTGGTCAAGGAATTCATTGAAGTTCAACTTTTGGTCAAGCAATTCATTCAATTCTACTTAATTCAACTTTTAGTCAAGGAATTCATTCAATTCTAGTTAATTCAACTTTTAGCCAAGGAATTAAATTTATTTCGTTTAATTCCCTAGGAATTGAAACTTAATTCAGGGAATTAAACGAAAAAAATTTAATTCCTTAGGGAATTAAACGAAATAAATTTAATTCCTTGACTAAAAGTTGAATTAACTAGAATTGAATGAATTCCTTGACTAAAAGTTGAATTAACTAGAATTGACCAAAAGTTAAACTTGAATGAATTCCTTGACCAAAAGTTGATTTAACTAGAATTGAATGAATTCCTTGACCAAAAGTTGAATTAACTAGAATTGAATGAATTCCTTGATCAAAAGTTGAATTAAGTGCACAGTTGAATGAATTCCTTAGCCAAAAGTTGAATTAACTAGAATTGAATGAATTCCTTGACTTCAAATTGATTTAAATAGTGTTGAATGAATTCTTTAGTGAATGAATTATTTAATTTTAATTCTTTACGCTTTGGTCAGGGAATTCATTCTATAAATTTGAATTCTTTGAATTCATTCACAGGAATTAATTCCTGCTTATATCTTATTGATCAAATCATTCCTTGAATTAAAGAATTGAATTAAATTTTTGGGAATTCATTCCAAAAAGGAATTAATTCTTTAAAGGTCTGACTTACCTCTATGTTTTCTGCCTCCTCCAAATAATCCAGAACAATTTTTATTTCATCTGGCGTCCACTTTTTGTTGGGTTTTTGTCTTTTTAATTTTTTATTTAGAGTTGTCGGCTCCATAACTTTAATTTTGTTTGACGATTCTAAATTATTGTTTACAAATGACAGCTGTTCAAGTATCAGTGATGCAAACGCAATACACGTAGCAAAAAGAGCTATACAGTTTTAGTATTGCGCAAAAGCAATGATGTCACAATTGCAATTCTGTGTATTTTGATGCTTGATTTCAAACAAAAGCAACAATTGATTTCAAACAAAAGCTTCAAACCCTGAACTCCGCTAATATTTTTTTACCTGAACTACCGCAGTAAAATAAAACACACTTAGCAATAAAAAAAAGTCAGCTTCATCGAATACAAAATTTTGCATCTCATCTTTAATACAGCTTTTTTTTATACAAAAAAGTCAGATTTTCACAGCCTTAGGAAAAGGATATCCGATATGTCTAAAATTTTACACGTATCTTTTTAACCCCATTGCAAACGATCCCTTATTTAAGTGAAGTCGAACCTCAAAGTTGTTCAACATCGTTTCGCTCTAATAGAGAGTTTTATAAACTCAGCGAATTATGTCGGTAAAATTAACTGCAATTGAATTAACTAAAATTACAGTTATTTTTAATTTAAATTGTAGTTGAAATAACTGCATTATTCGTTAACTTTAAATGCAATTGCAATGTAGACTTTTTTAACTGCAATTGCAGTTAATTTTATCAACATGATTCTCTTAGTTTATGTGATGAGGGTATAAGTATATCAGATTATTTCTCCGTTTGCATCATATAAAAGTATAAGCCTAAGACAAAATAAAGTATATTTATTCGTGATCCTTAGAAAGTTTTAAGCCGACGAGAAAATTTCGACGTGAAAATAGTTTTTTCTCACCTGGATATTGCTTTTGTATTTACATTTTTTATACCCACACCACTATGTGGTCACGGTATTATAAGTTTGTGCTGATGTTTGTAACACCAAAAAATATTGGTCGTAGACCCACCTTATAGTATACCGATCGGTTCAGAATTTTTTTTTATTTCGATTTAACGATGTCCGTCTGTCCGTCCGTCCGTCCGTTCGTCTGTCTGTCTGTCCATGCAATCTTGTGCGCACTCTACAGGTCGCAACTATGAAGATATTTTGATGAAATTTAGTACGCAGACCTATGTTGGCCCAAGGACGAACAAGTTTGATTTTTTTGAACATCGGTCCATGTTTAGACCTAGTGCCCATACAAGGGTCCTACCAAAATTATACTTTTTATATGCTGCAGGTCGTAAATATTAAGATATTTTGATGAAATTTGGTACACAGACCTATATTGGCCCAATAATGCAGCCTATTGATTTTGGTGAACATCGGTCCATGTTTAGACCTAGTGCCCATATAAGGGTCCTACCAAAATTATACTCTTTATATGCTGCAGGTCGTAAATATTAAGATATTTTGATGAAATTTGGTACACATACCTATATTGGCCTAATAATGCAGCCTATTGATTTTGGTGAACATCGGTCCATGTTTAGACCTAGTGCCCATATAAGGGTCCTATCAAAATTATACTGTTTATACGCTGCATCTCGTAAATATTAAGATATTTTGATGAAATTTGGTACACAGACCTACATTGGGCCAATAACGCAGCCTATTGATTTTGGTGAACATCGGTCCATGTTTAGACCTAGTGCCCATATAAGGGTCCTACCAAAATTATAATGTTTATACGCTGCAGGTCGCAAATATTAAGATATTTTGATGAAATTTGATACACAGACCTATATTGGCCCAATAACGCAGCCTATTAATTTTGGTGAACATCGGTCTATGTTTAGACCTAGTGCCCATATAAGGGTCCTACCAAAATTATACTGTTTATACGCTGCAGGTCGCAAATATTAAGATATTTTGATGAAATTTGGTACATAGACCTATGTTGGCCCAAGGACGAAGCCTATTGATTTTGGTGAACATCGGTCCATGTTTAGAACTAGTGCCCATATAAGGGTCCCCCCAAAATTATATTGTTTATACGCTGCAGGTCGCAAATATTAAGCTATTTTGATGAAATTTGGTACATAGACCTATGTTGGCCCAAGGACGAAGCCTATTGATTTTGGTGAACATCGGTCCATGTTTAGAACTAGTGCCCATATAAGGGTCCCCCCAAAATTGGCTTGGTTACAAACTGCAGGTCGCAAATATTAAGATATTTTAATGAAATTTGGCGCACTGACTCACATTATAGAAAATTTTGACATAAGCCCCATTTTAACCCATTCGAATTTCGTATCCAAACAATACACCAGACTGGTGTAGGGTATTGTATAGTCGGCATGACCGACTTTAACCTTTTTACTCGTTTTTTAATATATTTTGAATCATATTCCTGGAAGTAGATCAAATTTCCGTAAGGAAAATTTCCATTAATTTCAGGAAATATGGTGAAATATATAATAATATGTGTAATAAAAAGTGGATCTGGGTCTAATATATAATGATGTGATATAAAAAATATCATCACGAAGTTATTATACTTAGGCGCCGATCTAGGGAAAGATTTTGCGATGGAAAGTTGGAGCATTTTAATTAACTTATTATTCCCAGGAAAATTTTTTGCAATCGGTAGCCAACCACACCCATTCTACAACTGGTTCCACTGCAACCAATTCCATGGAACTGGTTCCGGAACCAGTTCCTGGGATCCTATATGGAAGGTGTGGGTGACGTAGAATCAGTTCCAGAACTAGTTCTAGAACTGATTCCAGAGCAACCGGTTTCACTTTGGAGCTATAGAAGGGGTTGCTTTTGCGACAATTTCAAACAAAAAGAATCGGTGTTAGAATCGACAGTAGAAGGGGTTGTGAATGAAAAGTAGCTATTCTACAGCCGATTCTTTGGAACAGAAAATTTTCCTGGGTTATTTAGTCCATTTTTATATATTTACTACTATTGGATTTTCCGTAGCCCTTATCCTGCAATTTTGCCTATTAACGGACCCATTTAATTGGAAATGGGCTTCGTCGCTCATAATTAAATTATGAATAAAATCGTGATTTTCTTCTGCTTTTGGCCGGAAACGATTTGGGCATGTTGTTCAATTGTGTACTGTTCCATTTTAAATTCCCCAAGTCTTGTTTACAAAATACTGAAAAAATAATTGTAATAAAAAAGTTATAAGGAATTCAAACCCTTTAGGTACTTTTGGGCCCCCGATCAAAAAAACATTATACATATATAGCATATGTAGTCATATCTCATTTGATATAGATCGACATTTAACCTTATCCAAGTTCATCTCAAAATTGTGGTATCCAGTAATATCAAATAAGATCCCTCAAATATATTACAGAATGAAATTAGATCCAAATATATCTCAAAATTGCGAGATCAAATAATATCCAATAATATAAAATTGAGATCCTGATAGATCCCAAAATATACCATGGGATTAATTTACATCCAATTAGATGCAAATGGATAGGCTAATTTTGGCAGATCGAATTGGATAATTTGAGATCAAAATTTATCCTATGATACATTTGGAATTACTTAAATTTTAATAAAATTTTAAAAATAACACAAAAAATAAAAAAAAAAATATTTATTTATTAAAAAAATATTTATTTCATAAAAAAAACTCCGTCGGCAGGATTCGAACCCAGATTTCTGGAGTTGTAGTCGGTCACTTAACTCCCTCAGCCACATACTGCTATACAAAATGACTGAATATATCAGACAACATTGTTCGTGTCATTGCGTTATATACATGACTTAGAAAAAATAAATTAATAAAATTATTGCAAAAAAACAAAAATTAAAAAACTTAAAAGTTTTTCACTCACTTTTGGCGAAGAAGATAAAAAAATGTTTGTTGGAGGGCCACGATTTATATGGGTCAAAAGTCTAAATATCAACAGTCTGTATTTGCGAAATTAATAATGGGATAAGAACAATATACATGTTATTGAAAATGTAATATAAATGTCTTTTAAATAAAGTATGACATGTATAAACTTAGCAATCCTTTGGAAAAAAATACTCTTATCCAACATTTTTTCACAAGATATTTTGTATTAAAAGTAGGAGTAAAAAAATAAGAATATTGCCAAAATTTTATGCAGAAATATTACAAAAAAAAAAAAATTCACTCTGGCAGAACTCAAATTCAGAACTTTAACGAAATTATTATACATTACGATATCTATGCAATTATATATTTAAATACTATTAATTTTAAACATAATTTGCAGATGCTGTTCACAAAAAATGGTATAATTTTTTTAAGATCTCCTGACTAAAAAAGATGTTCTATAATCATATATCACCATATATAAACCCATATATAGAAAAAATTTTCCTACCCAAGTAAAAAAAATTATATGGAGCCATATAAAGTTATATTTAGTTATATATAATCTTTTATGTAATTAGATATAATTATATCCGAAAAATGAGAACGTCTTATTGTATCATATTGTATTGAATTGTATACAATTGTACACAATTTGGTACAATTTGATACAATTTTATCCAATTCGATACAATTGTATCCGAATTTTGTCCTCATCCAATTACATCAAATTATATCTTTTTGTATAAAATTATATAAAATGTTATAAAAGTGGACATAGTTTGATACAATTATATCTAAATATTGACCATATACTTTTTATCCTATTATATAGGACCATATATAACAGTATACAAAAATTATTTTTTTAAATAAAAGAAAATTTTCAATTAATTGTAATTGTTCTTTTTTGAATTGCAATTACAAATAATACGTAACTGTAGATGAGTTTTTTTCAATTAGAATTACATGTAATTGTGTAATTGCATGTGCAATTAATTACAAAATGTAATGATTAACCCCAGGTCTGCTGGAGATATTATAATTTCGATAAATCTTCCATTACTTTCATCCAGATTTATCATGGCAGTGCAGTTAGTTTAGTAATTTTAAAATAAATTTAACAATACTGAAATTTTAAAGTTAATAGGATTCTGATATACAACCAAGATATAATAAATCAGTTAAGTGTACGTTATAGTATAGAGAATTTCGTATTAAAGCTTCAGTGTTGTTAATGTTATAGGTGCGTAAGCCATTTTTGAATAATGCTCCTAAACAACAACAAATTACTCACGCATGAGCATTTCGTTTCTTACTCAGCACACATGAGTATATTAAAAACTTACAATCAGAAAATTCTTATGCAAAACACCAAAAATTACTAAAAACATATGATGCAAAAAATAAACTCACACACGAATCATGCATGGGTTATTCTTACTCACGCTCACGCACGAATCACTTAAGTATAGTAATTATTACTCATGATCACGTGTGAATAACGTGACTCACGAACATTTCGTGTCACGCGCCAATAGCTATTAATTACTAAATCTAAAACTAGTTCAAAATCATTGATAACATGGAACCAAATATAATATAATAGGCCTATGTGGGATGATATAAAATTATAGATGATTTTATAAAGAACGTTATAAGTTATATATACCCAGTAACAAAAAATACTAGTTCAGAACCAGTTATGTACTAGTTTAATTAAACCAGGCAACTATTACGAGTTCTACCGCCTCTCCATACAAACAACTGTAGAATTTAACATGAAGATGTCATAGGGATAGGGGCAATTGTCGCCAAACACCCACTTTGGTACTAGTTGTATAACAAGTTTGGAAATTACAATTTAAGGACGAAAAATAGGGAGTGAAACTGGTACTAATGTGACACTCGCGGAACCAGTTCCGAAGTGACTCTTTGGAAATAGTACTGTACCAGTTGGTTCCTATCTGAATTATATAGATAAAAAAAGGTTTTTCCTTTGATAAAATGCAGATTAGACCGATAGTTTCCTCTTACTGAGATAATTATATCCATGTACCAAATGATATTTAAAATATTTTTTGTTTATGATTTCTAATGATAATAAAACATTTTAGTGTTTATTTGCAAACTCAGAATGTATAACATATTACAAATAAAGGTAACCAAAACTATTATTCC
The DNA here is from genome assembly GCA_949987735.1 of Leucophora obtusa. Classification (NCBI taxonomy): domain Eukaryota; kingdom Metazoa; phylum Arthropoda; class Insecta; order Diptera; family Anthomyiidae; genus Leucophora; species Leucophora obtusa. The sequence continues at coordinate 288,178,707 of OX465295.1, read as the reverse complement.
AAAACTCGTATTTAAATTCAATCTTTTGAAACAGTCTCTGCACAGTTTCAATAAAACTATTAGGGATACAAATTGTTAAAGGAAGAATAGAAGCTAAACTGGTACTCATAAGAAATTTACTAAACTAGTTCTTGATTGAGTCTTTGGCACCAGTATTGTACCAGTTGATTTACTCCTCAATTCAATTCACAATAAAAAATTTTAAGCGCTTATTTACAAATTCTTATTTTTTATTGAATATAATGCAAAAAAAAAAAAAATAATTTCAAATCTCATGTTTTAATTCAGGTAATTTTTTTAAAAGTCTCTACATAGCTCGTATTTAACTAGTACACAACTGGTTCAAAATGATTATTTTGAGAACTAGTTATGGAATTACTAGTCAAAACACTAGTACGTTTTAGAACTAGGTCGACCATTTGCTACTGGGTAGGTTCATATTCGTCAATATGTAATCATAACTAACACAAATTATAAAATATTTTTTATAGTTTTATATTATTATGTATAGTGTTATACTGAATTATATATAAACGTATATGTAATTATATCTGTAATATGTTACTTTATGTACTTATATATAGCACATGCAATTATATGTAGGCCAGTATGTAATAATATAAAATCACATATGTCTCCATATTAAAACCTTTGAGGAAACAGTATCTAATATATTACTATATAAAAGTATATATGCTTCAATTTAAAAGCATATGTGGCCATATGTAACTATAAGTTATATAAAATAATATATGATTATAGCAAAACTTTTTTACTCGGGTAATAAACTTGGAAATAGCTGATAAAATAAAACATTACAAAAATTTGTCGGAATAGCTTTTTCTAGGTTAGAGTTTTGGTCTTTCTTATAAAATGTGTCTTTCTTATAAAATAAAAAAATTAACTTCCACAATTAATTTTTTTTCACGGAAAAATAAATGAACTTAAACCATATTTATTTCAACATATGTTTGTCTAATTTTTATTTTTAAATTTAAAAGTAAAAATAATTATTTCAAACTTTAATTCCACAATGAAAAAACAAAATTGTTTCTTTTTTATTTCTCTACAATTATTTTTACTTTAATAAAGAGTATTTTGCCAACTATTTGAAAAATATATGTAAAATTCAATTATAAACTTCACAATTTCCTTGAGCTTAAGGCTTGTTTTTTAAATATAAAAAGTTTTTTATTTTTGATATTTCGCTACTCCATTGTGAAGCATCTTCAGGATGATCCAGATCCACAATTTGTGAGTTTTTTTTTTAATTTTTATAGTGCAATTAAACTTTATAAAATTTTGTATAATTAGATATCATGTCAGATATAATTACATATAAAATTAATACAATTATTAACTTTGTTTTATATTTTAATATAAGATTGCCCAGGTAGAAAATTACAAAGGGGCCAGCACTGACAACGCACCGAAATGGGTGGTATTAGTGCTTGTTAACAGTAATTTCCCAACGCCCAAATGATAACACCGTCCCACGGTGGTGCCAATGATTTACAAAGAACTGAGAAAGCACCCAGAAACATAAAACTCAAATGCTCTCCCAACTCCCAAATGAAAAAATTAAAGTGCTTCCCTGGCACCCAAATGATAACACTGATCTATTTAATTCTTTGCAAAGTACTGAGATGGCACCAAGAAATACAAAAATCAAGTGTTTTCTCTGCCAGCAAATTATGAGCCCTCATCACTGAAGAATTTCAAATTACTCTAAAAACAGATGATTCTTGGAGTTATTGTATTGTGGAGTTAAAAATTATTTAAATATTCTCTCGCTTCTTTTTCATGATTATATATAATGTCATATCAAACATATTTATAAAAGCAAAGTTTTAATATAAATGTATATGGTTATATAAAGCCACGCATATAAACATTTATTATTATATCAAATCATATAAGATTATATGAAAACTTTTTTAGTCGGGCTGTAATAAAATATTTATAAGTAAATTAAATTTTTTTTGTGCTCGAGGTGGGATTCGATACTAGGGACTCAATCACATATATAATTATGTGTGGGGTTATATATGGCAATATATAAATTCATATTAAAATATTATTAATCCCAAGATGCGGTAAACATAACTTTCAGGTGCTGTTGGCAGAAAATGGGTTAATTTTTATAAGATCTGTAAAATAAATATTTACAAGTAAATTAAATTGAGGTAAAAAAGTAAAAAAAAAAAATGTTTGTGCCCGCGCTGGGATTCGATAGTAGGGTCTCTAGAAGAAAAATTATTGATGTGGGACCATATATAATCATACCTTAAATTATATTGTTCATCTTGCACCATATATAGAATAATATATAACTATATCTTAGAGCATTTAATATAATATATAATCATATATAAAAAAATCTTACATCATACAACCAAAAAATGTTTATATGAGGACATATATCATTATATCTCAAAATATATGGCTTATATGCCACCATATGTGATCATATATTATGTTTTATATGATCATTTATTATTACATATGACAATAGATCTGTCATATCTCATTATGTATAGCATATATGGTTGGTATCTAATTTTATAAAAGACAATATATAAAAATATATGGTTATATAAGGTACAACATAAGAAACATATAATTATTTATGGCTACCCGAATAAAAAAAATTATATATAATCATATGTGGCATATATTACAATATATAATTAGACATGTCATTATGTATATCCATATAATTATATATGACGTCTTTTTCCAAAATTTTTCCTTATATTATGCCATATATAATTTCATCTCATTAGATATCGGCCTTTATAATATTATATATGGTATATATGATTATATTATTATATATTACATAGCATGATCTTATTGCATATATAGTTGTATATAGAGCTATATCTTAATATATATGGCGGCATATAGTACCATATACTTTGATATATCGTATCATTTAAACAACCCGAGTAAAAATAGTTACATATAGTCATATATGTGATTAAGTTATATCTGTATAAATATACAGTTTCATCCGAAGAATGGACCGATATATTTTTATCAATTGTTTGTCAATTTTTATCTAAATGTATCAGTTTAGATCTGACCTCATTAAATTATGTGTTAATCAGATGAAATTGTATCAGATTTTTGACCTGATACAATTTTATCGGTTCGATCGTAATTGGTTCAATTTTATATAAATAAAATATAATTGTATCCGAAATTTACCTTATGCAATTGTATCAAAGTTTTAAACTGATATCAGGTCGAAATTGAGATATAACTATATAATTTTGCATACAAATATATCTATTTGGACCTAAACTGATACCATGTGATATAAACCAATAAAATTGTATCAGGTCAAAAATCTGCTGCAATTAGATAAAAACTGATAAACAACTGATACAATTTTATCGCGCCATTTTTCGGATCAAATGGTACATGGATCACTCTAAGTTATATATTACCATATAAAGCTCCAAATTATTTTTTTATAAGGGAACATATAGTATATACGGTGCCATTTAAACAATATACTGTCATATATGATGCCATTTAAACAATATATGGTCATATATGGTAACTCATCAGCAACTACAATATTAACTGTATTTCAGAAGCTATTAACTGTATTTCAGAAATTTTAAATGTATTTGAGAAATTATCAAATGTATTACAGAAATTATTAATAGTATTTCAGAAATAATCAAATCTATTTCAGAACTTGTTGATTGTATTTCATAATTAATAGAGAAAAATTTCTGAAATACATTTCATAATTTCTGAAATACAATTGATAATTTCTGAAATACAGTTTGATAATTTCTGAAACACAGTTGTGAATTTCGAAAATACAATTAATAATTACTAAAATACAATTGATAAAACTGAAATTCAATTGACTAGTTCTGAAATACAATTCATAAATCTGAAAAATAATTGATAAGTTCTGAAATACAATTGATAAAAGTGAAATTCAATTGATTATTTCTGAAATACAATTGATAAATCTTAAAAACAATTGATACAATTAGAAATTGTGTAGACCGTTAAAAAGATGTAAATAAAATTATTTTTTTTAAAAAATTCAATTTAAAAAAAAATATAATTTTATAAAAACATTTATAGAAAATAAAATTATAATTTTATAAAAAGAAATTCTTTTTATAAAAAAAAAAATGCATAGCCGTGAACGGTATCGAACTCGAGACCTTCTGAGTTTAAACCTTATTTTAACAAAATATTGTAATTTTTATAAAATCAGTGCTCTGCCAGTGTATTATTTTTTGAACTGTTGTCAATATCTATCTGGGATCTTATTTAATCCCAAATAAATGGAGATCTTACGTAGTACCCAAATATAATGCGGGATCTAATTTTATCTGTCATTTTTCTGGATAGTTTTAGATGTCAATCCCCAAATATATTGCTGTTTCTAATTCGATCTGCCATTTTAATACCGAAATAAATTGCTGGATCTAATTCGATCTGCAATTTATGGGATAAATTAAGATCCTACCAAATCCCCAAATATATCACTGGATTTAATTCGATCTGCAATTTATCTGAAAAGTTAAGATCTTACGCAATCCCGAAATATATTTCTGGATCTAATTTGATCTGTTATTTTTTGGATAAATTTAGATCTTACTTAATCCCCAAATATATTGCTGGATCTAATTCCATCTGCCATTTTTCGGATCAATTTAGATCTAAGTTTATCCCCAAATATATTGCTGGATCTAATTCGATCTGCCACTTTTTCGGATCAAATTAGATCTATATTGCTAGATCTAATTCGATCTGCAAAAATTAAGATCAAATTTGATTTAAGTTTATCCACAAATATATAGCTCTATCTAATTCGATCCGCCATTTTTCGGATCAAATTAGATCTAAGTTTATCCACAAATATATAACTGGATATAATTCGGTCCGCCATTTTTCGTTTCAAATTAGATCTAGGTTTATCCCCAAAGACATCATTGGACCTCCCAATTTTGAGATATAACTTGATCTTAGTTTATCCCCATAAACGATAACGATAATACGATATCATTGGATACACCCAATTTTGAGATCTAATTGGATCAGCTAGATATTACAGCAGATCTTAAACAATATCAAATTGGATATGATTAGATATTGCGCGAGATCAATTTTTTTTACTCGGATATTCATGACAACATATATATTCACATATTATAAGATAAAACAAGATATAACTATATATGAATTTTTTTGATCGGGCCACCATGTATTATATTTTATTTGTTGTATCAAAAATGTTATTCACTTTCATAATAGACGATATTTTTTTGAATTTCATTTGATATTTTTTTTAACTGTATTTTTTTCTGAATTTCAATTGTTATTTCTGAATTTTAAAAAATATTTTCCAGATTTCAAATGCAAAATCTGAACATTAGTGAATATTTTCTGAGTTTCAAATCCAAATTCTTAAATTTTAAATAAAAATTCTTGAATTTTAAATAAAAATTTCAAGTTTCGATTGATATTTTCTGAATTACATTTGCAAAAGTTGTAGTTTTGTTATTTCTTCTTAAGTTTTTTCAAAAAATAAAGAATATTTCATAGATTTTTGTTTAGTTCTTCTAAAATTCAACTACTATTGTCAAATTTTATTTAATTAAAAATTTCCCAATTTTCTTAACCATGCCATTTAAAAAAATATATAGTTGTTTATTTGTACACACAGAAAAAAGAATTTTATAATCAAGCAGAAGCAATTTTAAATTAAATAAAAATAGCTTCGAAATCAAACTAATATGGGGTTTCTATAAGGCGTTCGTTGTCACACGAATGAGTGACTATAGGTGACTACCACCTAAGTTTCTTTTATTTTTAATTTAAATATGTTTCTACTTATTTTTAAAATGACAAAACAAAATTTAAAATAGTGACATATGAATTTATGTACGCATAAGTTTATTTTAACTAGAATAGTATTTAATTTAATAATATACATACTTAATTTAAAAATGTTAATAAGTGAATTAATTTTCAGAAAGCATAACATGGATTGTAGTTAAAGATTCCTGAATTTCATTTCCAATAATATTTTCTGAATTTTAAATAATATTATCTGAATTTAAAATGGAAACTCAAAATTTTAATTGATGTTTTCTTCATTTCAAATGAAAATTGTGAATTTCCATTGATGTTTTCTAAATTTCAAACGGAAATTCTGAATTTTAATCAATATTTTCTGAATTACAATTCATATTTTCTTAGTTGCAATTGTAAAACTTGTAAATACTGTCATTTAAACATAGATCTAGAACTATTTTTTTCTAGACTAGATAATTGAAATGTAATGTATACGATTAGGGTCACTTAAAAAATGGCATTGATATTATTCATATAACTTTCATATATTAACCCTTATTTGACATTGACATTATTCTGAAATGCATACACTATACATATTTATAAAAACAAGCAAGGGATTTAATTTCAAAATAAACCCATTTTAAAAATAATGTTTAATATCAATTACTAAATTTGATTTTTTCTACCACCCATTTAGAATCACACGCATATTAATTTTTATATAAAAGCTTTAACAAAATCACCGTTAAAATTCATATTAATTTCATAATTTAATAAGACATCTGTTATTTTGAAATCATGTTATACCATCTAGAAAAATCTTAAAATTTCTCAACGTAGCTGTGACACCTGTTACTCTGACATAAAGCACACGAAACCTTAAAAAATTTATCATCAGTTTTGTTATGAGAATTTATAGAACAAAATGATAGTAATACGTAAAATATTGAAGACTAATCAATTGGAAAATTTGTCTCAATTTCAATAACAATATACACAATACAGTTCATGTTATCTTTCTCAATTTCTTAACGGGGCATGCAGAATTTTAATAAACGCTATAAAAACAAAAACAAACGAAATGCAATATTGGTGCCACTTTGTAAAAGACTGTCTGTCAGTTAAATTTGTTTATATTTTGGGGGAATACCTTTGTTATAAATGTGTGATAAAAATATGTATAAAGTTTATATTGGTACCTACACATAGAAAAAAATTTGATAATTTTAAACTAAAATTTTAAACTGCTACTTTAACTAAAATCGGCTTTAACAATTTGAATACCATAAAATATACCCAACCTATTGGTTTTTGCTACCCAAATAACTCTAAAATATTACACATTTTTTCTTTGTGTGTATTTAAATAAAGACTCCTTTTCTGGCATGTGTTTTCGTTATGCCCTGTTTTTGATTTTATCATGTCGCCTATTATTTTTTTTAATATTGTACGCAATATAAGACACATAGTCCTACCTATGAATTCCCACGCATTGTTATTAATAATTAAATAATACTGACATTTTTTTATACCTACATCATGAAGGACATTTATTGAGAGGAGCGATGATGTTAAGTAATATAAAAAATATTTATATTGCAGCGCAGGATTGTTCTATGATTAATCCTATTAAATCTTATAAATCGTTGGTGTTGGGTTTAATTGGCAGTCACATGTATTGAAAAATCAATTGCTTCTCATATCATGGAAAATTTTCAATTTCTTTTGAAAATATTCGTAAGTTTTATTTTTTTTTTACTGCACACACATTTGCATAATAATGCCTAAATAGAAGTTTAAAAAAAATGCTTAGATAAGTCATTTATAGAAATTTTGAAATCTAAGAGAGGTCTGTTAAATACACGTTCAAAAATAATTTGTAGTGCAGTTTTCAAAAAAGCTAAACGTTTTGGGAAGGCTTAAATTAAAACGATCCTAACTCGATTTTTTATTTCTTCAAACTGTGAATATGTGTGAATGAAATTTTTTAATGACAAGTGCATTCAATAAATAAATTTTAGATTCAAATTTATTCATATTTTATTAAGTTTTTTCCTGCTCCTCTAAACAAATAAGAAATAGAGTTAGAGGCTCCCAGCAAAACTTTGGTAATGGGTGCGATATACTCACGCATTACCTTGTAATGATACCTCGTTACCTTCTGCATTATTTCAGACCAAAAAGTAATGACTTACCAATCACTGATTACGTAATGCATGATTTATAAACGGAAAGTAATGACTAGAATATTTTTGAAAATCTATTTTTAGACACATTACTTTGTGTTTTTTTGTAAGCATGGGTGTAAGGTATATATTTTTCGACATTACAAATGAAAATACGAAGCACAACAATACATTTACTTTTTAAGCAATCAAATGTTATATGTGTCGATAGCTTAGGTGGTAGAGTTCTCTGCTAACATGCATGGATCCCAGGTTCGAATCCCAGCGTGACCACGTTTATATATTTAATAAAAAAATATTTGTAATAAATTTTTTTTTAATAAAAATTTTTTTTTACGAAAATCTATTTTTATACCCATTACTTTTCGCATCCTCGTAACCACATAAGTAACCAATTACTTTATCACTTCCTCCTCATACATTACTTTGGGGCTCATCGCCTGTAAAATTCATCAGTGAAGTAAGGTATAAAGTAATGCATCGGCCCCTATGGCAACACATTACTTTACACATTATTTGGTAATGTGTGGTTTTGCTGGGCTGTTTACACAAAAGCAACAGTTCCTAAATATTTGTTATTAAAAATTCAAGAGATCTTACATAATATTTAAAACATAACACAGTACAACCCTGCACAAAATTACAGTATTCTGACATTGGATTCTGGCGGAGGAGACCAAAAAAAAATCACATCAGAATTTTATTTTAGGGGGGGGGGGGGGGGGAGGGTTAAAGTTACCCTCTTTGGCCTTTCCGTACAGCATATCGGTATATGAAATCATGTGTTATTTACATCTTAGGTGTACGGTATGTTCAGCAACTTTGTAGGCAAATATTTTTGTGGAACATATTCACCCTCTAACTCCTCCACTAATGGTAATTTTTGGCTCTAGCAAACAGTAAAAAATACCCCTAAAAAGGGGGAGGGCGTGTATGAAATTTTCTACAAAAATTTTGGCCATAAAATTTTACTACATACTATGTCAGAACACACCAAAGCCCAAAACTTAATACAAACAGCAAAAACCAGTCAAATTCAGGATTGCCCATTAAGTGTTAATTTATTTATTATATAGTGTTAGTACAAAAAAGTTTTTCAAAAATTAATTTTTCGGTGTTGATGTACATAAAAAAATTATTTTATAAATGAATGTTTTTTAGTCTGACTCTAGATCATAAACATAACATAACAGATTTTTGAAATATTTACAACAAACCGTTAAATTTAAATGTATGTTATTTAAATTATATTTTGCACCGTGTCATGTTGAATGAGGGGTATGTATTAACAATTCACTTTCCGTTTCGCTTTTGGCAATTCGACACCATTATCTATCAATGTCCAACACAAATCTGTTATAAGATACAAAATGGTCTTGCCTTTATAGCGTTCTTCAATAGGAACACATACATATCTGATGAAAATGTTCTCCATGTTTTTCAGAATCCGTTGACAACTGAAATCCAAAGAAGTCAATATGTGAGTTTAAAAAGTGGATATTCGCTGACATTTGAAATCTGCTAGCACAGTGTTGGTGTATGTTTGAGCAGAAGAAGATCAGCATTTGCCTAGAGCACTTGATATAATTTAATGTTTTTCCATGCAGTCAGTTCGTTTGGGGAAAGCATAAGATCGAATTCAGCATTTTGCATAAGCTTTCTTATACAATGGCCAACAAAAACACCTGTTGGATTGAAGACAAAACAAACTCATTTGCAAAATGTTACCAACATTTTTTTACTACAAACTATGTACCTTCTGTAATCTTTGCTTTACTAAGTTGTGGAAAAAGTGACTTCAAAAACTCGAAAGCTTGCCCATTTTTATAAAAATTTTATACAAAATTCTTAATCACTCCAAGTTTTATATATATCGGTGGCAGAAGAATTTGTTCTGTTGATACCAAGGGTGGCTGGATGATGTTGAGTTCGCCTAAAATTTTTTTTGCATAATGGTTGCCACACCATCTACTATCACATTTGCATAAAAAGCATGGATACTTTACATATCCACACTGCATTCTAGAGAGAAATGGAACTACTTTTAAATTGCAATATGCACGCCATTTATGCTCTGCGTATGTCAGTACGTCCAAGATACATTTTATAGAATCATAAGACTCTTTCATGTTGACATAATACGCAATTGGAATTGGGTTTTTGGAGTTGCCATAAAATGAAAGTACAGCTTTAACACTTTTCTTTGAAGAGTCAATAAAAATACGCCAATCGGCTGGGTTGTACTCTATGTTCATTTAATTAATTAAGCCTACAATGTCATTACAATAAACAAATGTGAGCGATTTGTTTACAGTAAATTATGGCAGAATGTATGATGGCACGTTCTGAAACTCGAAACTTTGACTTCAGGCTCGAGCAAATGAAGGATTTTCAAGTCGGCTGCTAATATTTCTGCACTATGTTTTGATAGTCCCAATTTTCTCACCAAAGCATTTCATTGCTCTTGTAAAATTCATTTTGGGCTTGATGTTGCTTCGAATTGTACGAAATTAGAGATGACGATTTCGGTTTCGATGCTTGGTCCTCAACGTAGACTTGGACTGCGAACAGGTTGTTCAGGTACCGCAAGCACATCCGAATGTGGCACTGAAAGCAAAGCTGATGGCATGGCCTTATATACAAAGGTCTTTCGATTATGCCTATTTAATTTTTTTCAAGCATCTCACAGACTTCAATTTCACTTGAAAGTGAAATTGAAAACGTAAATTGCTTCTCCAAAAGTAAATAGTGTTTTTGCATATTTAGACCAAATACAATAGACAGACATAATTAATTATAAGTTAAGAATGCTGTTTTTAGTAATATAACTTCCAAAAAAATTTGCACATTTAAAGATTTAACAGACATGTCATATGAAATTAATATGATTTTGAAGTACAATTTCCTAACGTTGTAATTTTGCTTCTTAAGGTCTTTTGCGTTTTCGTAATTTCTAAAATGTTAAACAAAATATTTTTTTTTTGGTTATTTTGTATTCCAAAAAGCGTTTAAATTGTAATTTTTTTAAAGTGAAATAGTTGAAGACACTTTAGGGAATACATACGAAGCACAATTGAAAAGTCTTATGAGTTAAAGCTGCTCTAAATATCACTTTCACTTTGATTTTTGAAAGTTTTACGTTTTCTGGAGAAGCTTTTAACATTTTAAGTACACGATGAAAAAAACGGCCTGTCCCAAACATATTTTTGCTGGTAATACATATATATGTTTGGAGAAATTGTTAAACATATTCGCCGTGTTTTTACTAGAAACAATATATATTTGCATGCAAATATATTATGTTTGCAAGCAAATATATTATGTTTGCCTGTAAATATATAATGTTTGGATGAAATGAAATGACGCTATCGACAAATATTATATGTTTGGTAGCAAACATATAATATGTGTGTCATAAACAAATTATGTTTCCATGCAAATACTATATATAAATAATATATTTAGTTATAAAGCAATTATTAATACATATATGCCAAACAATAGGCGTATTTATTCTACTCTCCAAAATTCTCTATATTTTAAGGGAAAAACCTTAAAAGTAAAATTAATACATCTACTGTTTGGCGATTATTTAATAACTAAATATATTATAAATCACATTGCATTTTACATCTAATACAAATCTTTCATTGAAAAACAGTAACTGCAATCTCTTCATTTATTTTTTATTTATTTTTATTAACAAATATTAATTAAAAACTCTTATAAGTTAATACTTTAATATACACAATTAAATATTTTTTTTTTTTTTTTAACAAAATTTTATGTTTTATTTATACTAATTTATTTTATTTTTTACATCTTTCACAATAAAATTAATAAATAAAGGAAAAATATCACTAAATTTTATGACTAGATGCAGTCTAGCTAAACTTAACGATTATTATCAACTACAAAAGTTATAATGACTACATACAACTTTATATGTATCAAGAATGGAAATTCGCCGTTTTTCCAAATATATGTTAATTGTATCCCACAAATGTAATTATTATTAAGTTAAAAATGCAGAAATATGTATTCTTGGATGACAAAATATGACTTATTTACAAACAAACCCATGTTTACCGGGAAATATATGTATACACGCAAAGTAAAAACATGGTTGGGATAATCATACTCTAAGAGCATCATATATTTTTGGGTTTATGATTGCAACAATCATTTTGGCACAATTATACTCTTACCTAATTTTTATCATAATATGGTCAATAAATTATCACACTATGATTGTAAAATTCTCCCAATATTATCATATTATAGTCCTGCATATTATCATATTATTGTCCTATAATCCGTATAGAATTCTCCCAGTATTTTGCTGAAGCTGAATTAAAATTTCACGATACATCCAAAAATCATCATAATATTTCCCTTATGATCATAATATTTTCTTGCTGATCATAACATTTTCCCAGTGATCATATTATAGTCCTGTCGAAAATTTTGTGATCACTTAGAATAATATTATGATCACTAGGAACATATTATTATTTTTGTGCACTCTTTACATTTTCTTCAATTTTGTACATTTCTTCAATTTGATTTTCGTACAAAACTAAAAGCTGTAACGCTCCTTATTATGGACGATCTTCAACAATAATTTTTCTACTTGAGTACAAAAATTAAAAAAAAAACACTTTTTTTATCACTTTTTACTTATTTTATAACACTGAGCACTTTAAAGTAAAATCTAATTTGAAGGTTCTTGATTAAACCGAATTCTTTCTTCTACAAACAATATCATTATTAAAATTAAAATGAATATAAGTAAGTTGTTTTCTATTTTTTGTTTTGTTTATTATGTATTATTTTCTTTGATTGCGTCTTACAACTTCTTTTCACAAAATCTGAAACAAGAATGACGCTAACTGATCAATGACGCTCATAAAAAGATATACCGACCATCTTATAGTTGTCGAGACCATACCAAGTAAACATGATATCTCTCAGTACAAACAATAATATGATTGTAATTCGAAGGGAGGAATATGGTTGTACGGATAATATATGATTATAACCGAGAGAAAAATATGATAAGCGAAAAAGGAGAGATTTTAACTACAAAATGATTAAAGACGACCATATAACTTGTAATATGATTGCAACAACCATGTATGGCAGTGGGGATCATAGTTTTGTAGCCGTGATCATATTGCAACCATATCTTTTCTCTGCGTGTAGTAACTATAAAAGCAATATAATTGGAAGCATATGTGGAGACTTCCCCAATTTCATGTTTTTGTATTTATAAAATAATTTTAGAATTTAATCATTTTTATTGTTATTCTGAAGTCAATAATTTTCATGTCAACTTTTCAATTATAAAATAAAAGAAGATAACCGTTAAATTTAAATATAGAAATATTATAATCAGTAACTAATCCCATAGAGACTCCAAATACATATATGGCAGTTTGCAAATATAATATAATTACCTCCAAACAAAAACGTCTTTTTCCTCCGTGTACCACTATAAAGATTGTAGCGTTGTAGCAATTTCGGCAGATATATTTTGGCACCCATGGCTCATTTGGAAAAACTTCCAGTTCAAAATAAAGTTTATATATATCATCTACTATACTAGCTGTATTTTCGACTTAACTATATCCGTTAACTTTCAAAATAGCACAGAGTGCATAAAAAAGTTTTTTAGACGAAAAATAACATATTACTTATCGTATGCACGTTAACTTACAACGTGGATAATTATCAACGTTGAAAACTCAACGTTTATACATTTTCACACCTAGCGTAACTTCTTCGCGTTACTACCTAAAAAGTTTTGCTGACGCACGTTCGATTATGCCGAAACTATCATAAATACTCACTATTTAAAAAAACTTGATACTCCAATCAGTTTAACGTAGATTTGCTATAAATACTTAACGTTGATAGGTATGAACGAAAATACAGCTACTATTGAAAAATTAAACCTTTTATTTCTTAAGGGTATGCTTGCCGCAGACTTAGCAAAAGCAGTCAAGTTTTCCCAAATAGTCAGGCATTTTTATTCTTACAAATTTCCTTGTGGGACAATTAAAAAACGAAAAGGATTTATGGCAATTTTGGGTGGCAAAAAGATAATGACAATATGAATGAAGAAGAACATAAGTAACAAAACTGAAGATATAGTGACAGATACAAAAATATTCAGTAGTTGAGTATCAAATCTTCTGGTCAGGGATGGAAAATATACCTTAATGGGCAATCTGGAACTTGACTGCTTTTAGCTATTACTGTAAAATTTTGTGGCCAACATTTTTGTGGAACATTTCATACCCGTCTTCCCCCTTTTTAGGGGTATTTTTTACGATTTGTTAGAATAGAGACAAAAATTACCATTATTCGGGGGAGTTAGAGGGTTAATATGTTAATATTTGCCTTAATATTTTCTGCAAAGTTGCTGAACATACCCTACACCTCAAATGTAAAGGACACATAGTTTCATATACCGATGTGCTGCACGAACAGGCCAAAGGGGGGAAATTATAGCACCCCTCTAAAATAAAATTCCGCTGTGATCTTTCAAAACGCTGACGAACTGGAAAAAGTTCGAAATTGTTGTACAGTGTTTTTAGTAGTTTTAACTAAAAATTTCTACAGATTGTTGTTATTAGTACAAAAATATACAAATTCAATTGATATTTATGACATCATTTTGTATTCGTAGGAAAAGTCAAAAACTTTTATTAAAATGTAGAGATTCTCCTCTTTCATTTGATACTCATGTCAAGATCATAGAAATTGTAAAATTACTAGAAAAAGGATTGCCAAAAGGCAATCCTTTGAAAATATAAAGTCCTTTTAAAAGGACATCTGATGGGTCATTAAAATCTGAGTACACAGTTTTACTATACACAGTCTCTTCTCTGACGTCTATATCGACTTTTCCATGTGTGAGAGTGACCAGTGCACTTCATTATTCTTCGAAATAAAGTTTCGTAAATTGGATCGATAAAATTTGAATGGAATTTTTGTATTTTATAGTGAATAACACTAACATTCTCCACATAAAAGTAATGTCTGAGCCTCAAACACACTAATCTCCTGAAGCCATATCTTTTCTTCACCGTTTTGAATCTCATACATTTTTCGTAAAATTTGTTATTTCGAAACTTTTTTGAAAATCTATTTTCTAAACCAATCGTGTAGAAAAATATTTATTTTTAAAGTCCTTTATTATTAAAAAACCCCAATATGTTCCTTTCACTCTTAATAAATTTAGGTGCCTATTCCTAGTTGTGACTGACATAAGAGTGTTTTTTAGACCGAAAGTCACAACTTTCCATGCAAAACAACAACTAAAGTCAAAAAATTATAATTTTATTTGTCAATCTTATGATCATGTCGATACCAGGTTTTAATTATTTTGAAGTTTTCATAAAAAAAGTGTGATAAATATAGTTTATTGTGACTTTGCAACATCAAACACAGGGGGAATACAGTCACAACTAAGAGTCACAGACTTTTTGTAGGAATAGGCACGTTAATGGTAGTTTTAGAGAGCTAAAACCATTTTAGAGAATTGCCATATCTCAGTTTGAAGAAAAATAGCCTTATAGCACTTTCAACATAAACCATTGATATAATTATAACCGATTTTTTTTCACACAGAAAATGTTGCTTTTTCCCTAATTTTTCATAATTTGTCATGTTTATTCAAGGGTGAAAAAAATGCATAATTAAAATAAAAAATTAATGCAAAACTTATGCATGACTTAGTATTTGTTCCTATTAAAAAATTAATGAACATTAATTACTTTGCTTCAAATACGTGTACAGAAAAAAAAACACAATTTGAATTTAAAATGATTAAACATTGAAAAAGTTAAAATAATAAAATCAAATCAACTCTAAGGTTTAATTTAACAAAATGTGAAAAAAACGAATTAATAAAACAAAGGGTTTTATATAATAGAAACTATGTTGTGTGTAGTATTATATAAAAACTCATACTTCAAAATTGTTTATACATACATACCTACAAATAAATGTGTATGTATAAGTGCATTGTATTTTTTTTTTTTTTTTTGTAATTTATATACATTAAATACATAAGCTTATGTAATCTATGGTAGTTTAATTGTATGTTGGCTACTTGTGTATAATGTGTGTGTGCGTAAGTGTGAGTGGGCATTTACATCTGTGTGTGTGTGTGAATGTGTTTGTTTTTATTTTTTGTTTACAATACTTGTGTGTATGCGAATAAAAAATGCGTATTAAATTAAAAATATCCGCCTAGTTTTTTAAAATTTTTATTTTGTTTTTTAGAATTCACAAATAGTGGGCCCAAAAAGTTGACTTTTTTCCTCGAACTTATAAATTTGAAGTTTATGTGTTTATGTTGTTGTTGGGCTTCTGATTTCACCATCGATTGTATGTTACTGTTGATATACAATTTAGCAAAATGTACACAATTATTTTAAATATATATACTCGTATACTATATGTTTTATTGTTTATTTTAATTTTTAACAACAATTGTTATCTTTAACCAATGCTCATTGTATGGGTTTATGTAGGACAGCATGTTATTTTCAAACAGTTAGCGAAATAACACAAAGTGGTTTGTTTTATATGCATATAAAAATGTTAAAATTTATCGGGAAATCTAAATGCTATAAACATAAAAAGTTATTCAACAATTATTTTAATTTTTGCATTAAAAAATACAAAAATTGTTTTCTCGGACTTTCGATATATATTTAGTTAGAATATTCTTCCACCTCAAGTCCAAATTCTAACTAAATATATGACAAAAAAAAGTTATTTGTATAAAAACAGAAATTATTTTAAGATTCCTAGTAGCTTCTTAAAATATCCTTTAACATTTTTAAAATTCTATAGACATCAAAAAGAGTGTTGTGGTGGAAAAATTTTTTTATATGTAAAAACTAAATTTTTGTGGTGAAAAAAATATTTTGTTGGAAACAAAATGTTGTGGTGAACAAAATTTGAGATTAATGTAAAACATTATTCACCTATATGCCTTTACAGTTTTACTCACAAATTTTTAATCGGTCAATCAATTTTGCTCATTTCCAATACTCGTTTTCACCGAGCAAACCCAATTGCTTCTTCGTGTAGCACACAAAGCAAAAACAACAAAAATAATTTTGTTGTTGCTTTGTATTTAATTCGTAAATTTTGAGGCATATTTTATTGCATTTGAAGACACTAAGTTAAGAAAAAGGTTTTTATAATACAAAAGTACAGGGTTGCGCAAAAATAACCTTCCGATGTTTTTTGGCTGTAATTTAAAAAAAAAATGAAAAACTTTGATTCTTCTTGTGGATTATTTTTATTTGGTCTTTTAATTTTTTTTACATCAAGTCGAGAATATGACGTCATGTAAATGGCCGCCGCCACAGTTGATTGTCATTTGAGCCCTTTTTATGGCATTTTCGAAGAAAAAAGGTCCGATGGCTCCTCCAGCGAAAACAGCACACCATACAGTGACTTTGAGCGGGTGTAATGGCTCTTCGTGGGTTACACGCGGATTTTCAGTGCCCCAGAAGCGTAAATTTTGCTTATTTACGTACCTGCTAAGATGGAAATGGGCCTCATCACTCATGATTGGTGATGAATGAAAAAATGGGCTCAAATGACAATCAACTGTGGCGGCGGCCATTTACATGACATCATATTCTCGACTTGATGTAAAAAAAAAATGAAAAGACCAAATAAAAATAATCCACAAGAAGAATCAAAGTTTTTCATTTTTTTTTTTAAATTACAGCCAAAAAACATCGGAAGGTTATTTTTGCGCCACCCTGTATAATGATTTACGCTAACAATAAGTGCATTCAGAGCTTTAAAGAATTAATTCCTTTTTGGAATGAATTCCCAAAAATTTAATTCAATTCTTTAATTCATAGAATGAATTCATCAATAAGACATAAGCAGGAATTAATTCCTGTGAATAAATTCAAAGAATTCAAATTTATAGAATGAATGCCCTGACCAAAGCGTAAAGAATTAAAAATAAAGAATTCATTCACTAAAGAATTCATTCAATACTATTTAATTCAATTTGAAGTCAAGGAATTCATTCAATTCTAGTTAATTCAACTTTTAGCTAAGGAATTCATTCAACTGTGCACTTAATTCAACTTTTGATCAAGGAATTCATTCAATTCTAGTTAATTCATGTTTTGGTCAAGGAATTCATTCAATTCTATTTAATTCAACTTTTGGTCAAGGAATTCATTCAATTCTAGTTAATTCAACTTTTAGTCAAGGAATTCATTCAATTCAAGGAATTAAATTTAATTAAATTAAATTAGTCAAGGAATTAAATTTATTTCGTTTAATTCCATAAGGAATTAAATTTTTTCGTTTAATTCCCTAGGAATTAAATTTTTTTTGTTTAATTCCCTAGGAATTGAAAACTTAAATTTTTTTGTTTAATTCCCTAGGAATTGAAAACTTAATTAAGGGAATTAAACGAAAAAAATTTAATTCCTTAGGGAATTAAACGAAATAAATTTAATTCCTTGACTAAAAGTTGAATTAACTAGAATTGAATGAATTCCTTGACTTAAAGTTGAATTAACTAGAATTGAATGAATTCCTTGACCAAAAGTTGAATTAACTTGAATGAATTCCTTGACCAAAAGTTGAATTAACTTGAATTAATTCCTTGACCAAAAGTTGAATTAACTAGAATTGAATGAATTCCTTGACCAAAAGTTGAATTAACTCGAATTGAATGAATTCCTTGACCAAAAGATGAATTAACTAGAATTGAATGAATTCCTTTACCAAAAGTTGAATTAACTAGAATTGAATGAATTCCTTGCTGAATGAATTCATAAAATTTTATGAAGGCATTAGAAAAAAATGAATGAATTCCTTTAATATAAATCGAATGAAAAAAAAGGAATTCATTCAATTCCTTAAGTTTGGTCAGGGAATTCATTCCCAAAATATAAATTCAGTTCAAAAAAATGGAATTAGGGAATTAATTCTTCGAAGCTCTGAGTGCATTGTATGTGGTTAAATTTGGAAAAGGTGGCAACAGTTGTCAATAAGGCAACTCTTGGTAATGATTATCGATATAGAATGTTATTGAAATTTTTCACATTTCCTGAAAGTTAAATATTGGGAAAGAAAATTGTAAACATGTGGCAAAAATAAAATCATAATTTTGATTGAAAAATCTTTAAGTGTTTGATTTCAAAAGTCATGTTTTTAGTGTAATATAATCAAAGTCATATAATTTTTGTATATTATAATTATTTCGCAAACTGTAAATGTATTTTATTAAATGGGCATGGTGTGTTTTGTTAAAATAACAAATAAAAATCATAAAAATATAAAACAAAAATATATTTAGTATAAACGGATACACATTTAAATCTATTAATGTACATAAATATGTGCATGAATTTATGTAAATATAATTTTGCATGTTTGTACATACTATTTATTAATACACTAATAGAAAAAAGACTGTAAAAAAGTGAGTAAAAATGTCTAATATAATCTGTTTGCTAAATATTAGTACGTTCAAAGCTGTAAGAGCAAATCTGTCTAATTTACAAAGGCAAATATTACTATTTGGAGTTAAAATTTAGTTCTTTTTAAAAGACAATTTACTCCGCCGAAATCAGCAGAAAAAAATTGTTGAATATTAGTAGACTAAAAACATAACAAAGTCTACTAATAAATGTTCAGAAAATATTTTTGCTTATTTTAAACAAAAATTTACTTAAATATAACTAATTTTGTTTTATAGATATTACAGTTTATTTTTGCTGTGCTTAATCTACTAATACGATATTAAAGCAGTTTGTAATTAACAAATATAACTAAAATTTTGTATAGTTGACAGCTTTATTTTTGTTGTTTCTATCTTACTAATATTTAGCAAACTGATTGAACTTTTTTAGCAGTTTTTTCTCCAGGACTAATTTTAGTAGATTTTTTCTGCTTTTTATACAGATATATTTCAATGAGTGTAGTTGAATGTATATATTGCAATTTTATATGAATGGAGGTGTCCTATTGCAAAGAAAAATTATCACTGTTTGTGGCTTTTATGACACATGATGATAGAAAACCATAAAATGATAAACAATCTGCAATAATCATTTGAGATCGGCATTACTGATTACCACTTTTATACAAATGCATATTTCTAGTAAATAATATTGAATTTTCACTATTCCCGTAATCTCTTTTAAACCACATGGTGGTTAATCCCAACTTAAAACTGGATTTAAAACCAGATTCCCCCTACCAAGAAGTCCAGTTTCATAACCGGATTTTGTGCAAATCCATTTTTGTAATTATAATGTCCCAGCATTCAGCAAACTTATAGTAGAAAAATTTGCAAGATATGGCATCACTTTGTGAAAAAATGTAAGCGAATTCTACCAATAATTTTATTTATGTTAGAAAATTTGAAAATATAAAATTTAATTTTTCATTAAAAATGATGTTAAGTGCAGAATGCAGTTTTCTTATTTTATCTAAAGGAAAAGAAAAAAATTATAAATTAAAGCGAATACACAACTATTCTTTTTTTCACAGTGGTAATAAATGTTACACTCCACGAGCAAATTAATAGCTTTTTAGAAACATATTCAATTTTAGATAATTTTTTTATTTCATTTTGTTTACCAAATGTTGTGGTTATGAAATCGAATTCAGCTGTCAAATTTTATAATGTAAACGGGTTGATTTCAAATTGGATTTAATTCTATTTTAAACAAGATTTCGGAGAAGTGTAATTTCAATATAAATTTAAAGAGAAATATATAAAATATGTTTCCGAGTTATTGAACATTTAAATTAAATTTAATTGTTTGATTTAAAGTGGACTTTTACTGCATGTATTATTCATTGTACGAGTATTTCATATTTCTGCATAAACATTCGAAGGGAACATACCTTACGGGGAATGAGGGGTCAATTTTCAACAAGTTCTCGGGGATTCTAGTAAGTAAACACAAGTATCTCCGAGTACGTTCAAACCCTACACACAAGCTGGCTTACTTTAACCAGGGTATGGGAACAGTAGTGTTTAGTTTCAAGTAACTTCCTTGTTAGATATTAACTAATTATTCCTTTAAAAAACGATTAAATCTTAGATATTTATATATTCTATAGTTTCCTATGAAAAATCCTTTTCCATTTTCCTTTAAAATCCCAGCAAAATCTTTCATTACCAAAAAAGTGGTTATATAATAGGAATTCATTGCTCCACACAACTTATTTTTTGGCGTCTAAACTCATTATTTTTGTTGGGCGTGGTCGTTTTTATAAGCACTCACGCTTACCCGCTCGCTTACGAAAAAATGAGAGGTAAGTAGTTATGAGATTTTAAATAATAAGTGGTTACACACCTGCTTACAAAAAGTTGAATTATAAGTGGTTATCCGATTGATTACTTAATTCTTAAAAATAAGGAGTTACACCAATACTATTGTCTTAAAGAAATACATTCAGAAGTTTTTCTGTGTGTAATTTTATGACTCGTCATAAAAATTTAAATATAAAACATATTATAAATAAAAATGTATAAAATTTAACTGTGTAAACAGTACTTATTTAAACTATTACGAGTAAGTCATTATTTTATATTTAAAAACAATTACTACAATAGGGCGTTATTAGGAAGTCATTATTTTATATTATAAAATAATGCAAAAGGTAATGATATATAATTTTTGGTAATGCAGATAGTAATGAGGCGTCATTACCAATATTTTGCTAGGATGCCTTCAGATGCTTATTGAATAACTCTGTGATTCTAATAATTTTTCTTCAAAAAAAAACTCTTAGGGCCAGTTTTATAATCAGAACTAAGATCGATCTTAGTTCTAACTATAAAACTTACCATTAGATTCCAAAAAATTATCTTCCTAGGAAACCAATAGACATTTTTCCAACCAAAAACAAGGGATTTATTGATATTTAAAAACGACAATAATATTGTGATACTTTTTGCCATCAAAATCATAGCTACAAGAATTTTATGTACGTTTTCAAAATTCTGGGGTGGGCAAAAAGCAGTCTCCAAACCGGAGACTGCTTTCTTTTTCTAGTGAACATAGTAGAAAATTGGTGATATCTGTTACATTTATTAAAAAATTGTCAATATTCGAAAGTGATGACTACAAATACGGGTATCCTAATCAAATATGCCCTTAAATTAGAGTTTCAGTAGAACCAACCGAATTGTGGATTGTATTGATAACAGACGCAACTAATGATTGATATTGCTAAACGAATTTTATACTGTATTTGTGCTCCTAACTAAAGCATATAAATTAAAAATTAGACACTAAAATTAATAAAATACAAAAAATTATGTTTTTTTAACTAAAATAAAAAATTAATATGTTTAAAGAACAAATATTGCAAAGAAAATCAAAATTAGTTGTAGAGGAATGGGCCGGGTTTAATACCTGAAAATTAAATTAAAAAAATTTTATTTGAAATAAAATTTTGTGGAACATAATAATGTTTATGTGGAATATAATGTGGAATTAAATATAACTGAATATTGGATTTCACGACTAAAAATATATTTAAATACAAAGATGGTTGTTGCAATATCACCAAGTCGATTGGCAACAAATTTTGTAGCCACAACTGGGACTGCTTTTTGGGTGTATGCATAAGTTTTGAAATTTCCAAAATCGTCTCAAACCTGGGACTGGGCTGAAATACGATACATTGTACGAAAAGTGGAACAAAATCCAAGTGAAAGTGCAGTTAAAATATCCGGAACATTTGCTGGCACTAACGTTGACACCTGAGCACTATGACAAAATTTAAATCATTAGTGTTTCTGTTAATAAAGAAGTCCATCTATATTATTATTTTTTTGCTGGGTAGTTGTAGACCCAGATCTAAATCGGTCCTGAAGGAATACCCGAATGTAGAAGATAAATTATAAGCTAGCTAATGCAATATAAGTTGTTTTGTAACCAGTTCTTAGGATTGTACCTTTTTAATGGGACGATACATATATTCTCAGCAAAAACAAATAGATGCCGAAGCAGTAGAAAAAGCACTACAATTGATGATCTAGATGTACTTCTTTTTTAACGTAAACACTAATGATTTTAACATTGAGTTGTCATAAGAAAGGAGTACTCCCTCTTCCAAATTTTGTTCAGTACTTTATGGAAAAGTGCAAAGGAAACTCTTTTTCACCAATTAAAAGTTAAAAATTAATTAATTATAAATATTAAAACTAAAAAATAAATTTAAAAAAATTAAAAAAAACAAAAAATATCGGTCCCTCCAGGAATCGAACCCGCGATCATGTGTTTAGAAATACCAAAATCACTTTTTAGGATCACTTTTAGAGCAGTTATGATTTAGAAGCAATACTTTATTCATTTTTTTGGATGTCGTTCAGAGGTAATTCTAAAAAGGCTGTAAAAATATCGAAACGGATACTTTGGAAGTAAATAAAGAAGTGATTTTTTGAAGTTGTTCAGAATTACTTCTAAAAAACCGTTAAAATACACTAACAGATGCTTGTAAGGCAGTGAAAGCAGTTGTTTGTAAAGCATTACTTCCAATTTTGTTGCTGAGTTGCTATTTCGTTTGTAGCTAAACGAAATATAGAATTCAAATCAAATAACCCTTTCCTGCATAACAAAATGAGTCGACTAAAGCGATAATCGTCTCTAACTTCAAAGAGCGATCAACCCTAATCAGATACCCCTCCCTTTGAATGGCGTTTATGTTGATCGGTTTTGGCATTTAAAAGTTATAGCATAATTTTCAAATGCCGAATATAGTTAATAATTTAAAATAAACACTGAGTTTTATTTTTTGTATAGAAATAAACTTTTACTAATGGTGTTTGAGACTCATCTACATGAACTTAAAGTACAGTATGAATAATTAATATTCGTACGATATTGAATAGACTATATTAATATTAGTAACGATATTGCGAAAAAATAAAACACAAACTTTTGTATTTTTATATGTGTTGTTTAAAAGTTCAACTACCAATAACTACTTGAAAAATGTGAATTAGCATGGATCGGAATCTGACTTTGAAGAAATTTTACTTAATAATTTTGGAAATTTTCAACCAAATCGGAATTGATCTTTGACTTGCGCTTTACATCTAACGATTTGAAATTTTCTTACAAATTCGACAGCTTCTTCTGATTTCTAATTAAAATTAATTAACTAGCAAACAATGGTTTGTAGATTCAATTCACATAAATTCAAACATAAATAAATTTCTAAATTAAATTCTTCACCATTTAATTAAATATTTTCTGCCGAATATTATTAGTCCCCATTGTATAATTGCAAATAAAAATAGAAATAAAAAACAATTTTTTAATTAATATTAAAAATAGGCTAAAAAGTCTAAAAAAAAGTTTGCATTAACATGCGCTTTTATGCGCATATCATGTTTCGATGTTGTCTCTATGCGGGTTTTAGTTACTTTTTTCACTTTTTTTTGTTTTGTTTTGCCACAGAACCTTTTTCCAAAACCCCTCCGATTTGTATCATGTTGCAACTAACAAAAGTTGTTTTGTATATATTTAAATGTAGGTGTTTGTCTAAAAAAAAGTTTATAAAAAATAATATGGTCAAGCCACAAATTGCTCATCAATGCACACACAAATAACCCATCATCGGCTATATGCTCATATACAAACATACAAAGAGTTGAAAAAAAAATTTAAAAAAAAGTTAACACACAAATGCATAAAAAGGACTCATTCTAATTAATTTTATTGTATGCAAGTGTGAGTTCGAATGTGTGTGGTGTGTATGTATGTATTAATGCCATATTTAGAGTAACTAAAGTATGGTGTGCTTTTAGGGATAAACACTATAATCAAATAATGTTATGTAAAAAATAGATTTATTTTTTATATAAATTTACATATTAGCAGAAATTTAAAAACCTTTGGTGTAATCTGTATAAGGTTGACACTTTTTCTCCTAAGGATCACAATTCCTGAGATACTGCTATTCCAAAAGTTGAAGAAGTCCCATTATACATAGCACACTAAGGTGAACTGAATTACTTTTCTAACAAGGCATAAAATCCAAAATAAGTTGGAAAATATTTTAGGTATCTGCAATTCACCTCGACCATTATTGGGTTGAAAAAGAATAAATGATGTAAACGGTAAAAATATTAAACTAGACAAAATTAGTTAAAAATTACCCTGCTGAAATTAGCAGATTATTATTGCTATATATTGGTAAGATAGGAACAGCAAAAATAAAACTGTAAAATATACATAACTTCAGTTATATTTGAGTGACATTTTTGTTAATAGAAAATGACAACTTAACCTGATAAAATCAGAAAAAAAAATTTCTAAATATTTAGTAGCCTAAAAAATCACAAAAAAAATTAAAATATTCCAAGATTTTTTTTTTTTTTCTTTTAATAGGAATAAAAATTTACTCTTTTGAAAACCGCAGTTTACATTATTTTAAGCAAATATTTCTGCTGATTTTGGAAGGATATACTGCTATTTGCATTTAACTAAATTTAATTTAAAAATAAAGAAAATTTTGTAAATATAACAGTTTGCTATTTTTCATCTACTAATACTTAGCAAAATTTTCTGCACATTTTACGGTACAATTTGTCATTAACTAAAAGTTAACTGAAATATAACTTAAATTCTCTAAATTTAACAGTTTTATTTTTGTTGTTCTTATTTTACTAGTATTTAGCAAAAAAATCTGCAAATTCCAGCAGTTTTTTTCTGCAAGGTTATTTTTCAATTTCAACAAAATATCTTGCTAAAGTGCAGTTTATTGGGTTTCGTCAAAAAAAATAAATAAAAAATATATTCCCCTCTAGAATTAAAAAAGAAAAAAACCGAAATTAATTTTGGGAGGGTCTCGGACCAGGGTGGGGGCAAAAAACGGGGGAACATAGTAACATATATGTTTGGGTACTAGGGTTTGGGATTTCCCGGACTTTTTTATTTCCCGGGAAACGGGAATGAAAAAATTTGATTCCCGGGATTCCCGGGAATCCCGGGAAATATTTTTGAACAAAATTGTTAATGAAAACCACCTATATAAGTAATTTTTGTTAAAAAAAACACTATTTCAGTACAAATGCAGTCTGTGTAGTGAGATTTCAAAGTAAAAAATATCAGAATGTTGAACATTTGATTTCACATAAATTACTCGCAGCACTACCAAATGAATTGCATGATTCCAGCAGGCACCTACTACTGGACTGTCGGAAACAAACCGTTTCATCACACTTGGCCCATTAGATATGGTGGCCACAATGTTATTTTCCAAAGACAAATAAAACTCTTCTAGTCTTATTTCTACAATTCTTCTTATTTCATCAGTATTACATCTTCCTGATATATAAACCAACCCCAGGTTATAAAATGAATTATTTCCATTTATACATTTATATATTCTTGTACATTCATCTAAGATTATAGTAAATCTCCTATTGTTAGAAATATTGCTCGATATTTCTTTCATCATGATATCTTTTACATGATTGTAGTAATTTAATATAATGTTCTTTACATCGGTTTCATTTTTTTGCAATGCCAGGTTTTTATTATAAAAACTTTCTCGAATAAACGAAGATCTAGTTATGGTGCGGATTGACTGCAGCTAATTTGGAAGCCATTTCAGGAAATGTTTTCCCTACCATAAAACCTTTAATGCCTATTGACCTTACACTTTTTTCTTCAGGTACTTTGCTAATTTTAGCTGAAACGTTATTATTGTTGTTTTCTTCAAGAGAAGTTGCATGACTATCAATTTTTTTTTTTTTTGTGAACCAAATTTAGATGTCGGATAACCAAATTTAGATACCACCGTTAACCATTAGTCTTCTCTTTTCACATTTATTAATGAAAACGTTACTTATAAAATTATTGACCCTTAATATAAAGGCGTATTTTAAATTTAAAGTCGACTTTATTTTTAATCAAACTGTTTTGATCATTTTGTGTATGAAAACCTTACAAAAATATTTATATTTTCAAATGTTTTGATTGGTTGAAAATAAATTAACCAATCAGAATGCTCCAAAAATAAACCAAGTCAAGGTATACTGCCACCCAATATTTTAACTAAAGTCGACTTTACCTAAATTATACATTTGAAAAATTTAGATAGTAAGGGCGATTATTTGTAAGAAACAAAGCTTTTTTTCATATTTCTTTTAAACATTTTACCAAGTTTTTAGGTTTTACTACTTAAATTTTGAATAAGTTATGCGAAAAATCTTTATTAGTTGAAATGCTCCTTATTACTTGGCAAAGATTTTATTTGTGTGTCAAATAAATGTATTCCCTTTTAAAAGATTTTAACAATGACATTTTTGTTTTGGTATTTAAAATGTTTTTTATGACTAAAATTAAAAAATCCTATTCGAAACAAAAACAATTTAAAAAATTTAATATTTTTAAAATTTCCCGTTTTCCCGGGAAAAATATATTATTTTCCCGGGAATTCCCGGCAAACTTTTCCCGGGATTTCCCGGGAATTCCAGCCCGGGAATTCCCGAACCCCAAACCCTATTGGGTACTCAAATTAAAGGAAATAGTCCCGCGATTCCAAAACGGCTATTCTTTTTTCATCCATAAAACGTAGCCCTAACGAGAGCCATTTTAGTCCCTTATTATTTTTTTTTTTTCAATAATCTATAAACGAATTAAAAATTTAGACATTTAAAAAAATAAAAATTGAGAGATTTTACAAAAATAATTTTACCTGCGGCTCAATTAAACTATATCAGTTCTGAAATTGCATTTAACATCAATTAAAAGTGTATTACCCAGTATAGAAAATCATTACCATATATGTGGTTATGTAACTACATACTTGGTAATGGTAACTACTTACTTTTGTTATTACATTTCTTATTACCTTAATATGGCGATGTCGCGAAAAATAATGAGTTGTCGTTACACACCAACATACGAAAAATCAAAAAATATATCGTTACCTATGTGCTGACCAGTACTGACAAAAATAATGAGTCTAAACTAAGATTTAAAAAAAAATTAATTATATAAAAAAAAATATTTTTTATTGTATTTTTTTTTTTAAATAAAATTTGCTGGTGCGGGAATCGAACCTGGGTCTACAGATTGCAAGTCAACAGCTCTACCATCTGAGCTATATCGACATGTAATATTTAATAGATAAAAACACAATTGACCTGCTGCACACAAGCAAGCTTACTCGCCAACATACAAAAAATCAAAAAATATGTGGTTACATATATCCTTACCAGTGATTAAAAAATATTGAGTCTAAAAATAGATTTCAAAAAATTTTCAATAAAATCTAAAAAATTATTTTCTATATGAAATAATGATAAAAATAAGTCATTATCAGTAATTCATTATTATATGTTTTAAAATAATACAGAAGGTAAGTGGGTGTCATTACTGTTACTCCAAAAAATAATGATATGTCATTACCGTTTCTACACTGGGTACTTTTGTGATTTCCATTTACAACTGCCTTTTATGTTCCAAATTTTCAAAATAACCAACAACAAATGGCCATATACAGGGTTTTACTAAAACCAAAATAACGGGATTTTAGACTTTTTTAATTTTTCGAAGGTCTAATATTTAACAAAATGCCTCCAATTCGATTCACGCCCAACGGATTAGTAAAAAACCTCATTTTTGTAATCGTGAGAAAGTCTTCTATAACTTGAGTACCACTTTCGTTCATATTCATTTTTTCGACCCCCCCCCCCCCCGCCCCCTCCTACTGGTCGTAAAATTGCTCTACTTAGTAAGGGCTAGGTTTTATGGATAGAAAAAAGATTACATTTTTGGAACCGTGAGATAATTTCCTTTAATTTGAGTCTCCACACTTACATGTTACTCTGTCGCCCCGTTTTTTGCCACCCACGGGCCTCCCGGGCCCCAGCCCCACCCAAAATTAATTCCAGTTTTTTTTAATTCTAGAGGAGGTCATATTTTTTTTGCAGTTTTGCCAAATATAGTTTCAAGAAACGCATAGAAAATAAAATATTGAATCAATTAATTGATTGAACTGAAAATAATGTTGAAATAAAAACCAAATATACGGAGATGTTCTAAAATACGGATCCACATAAACTTGCTTGATTTTATATAAAATTGCGGGTTGTTGCTGATGAAAATCACAATGCTTGTGTGTGGATTCATTTTTTAGAAGATCCCTGATAAATTAAGTGTATTAATCCGCGGCTCATTTAAATTGCGTAAAAGAATTATCGGCACACCAATTTCTAATTGCAAAACTTAAGTTGGGGTTCCAGGCAAATCAAATGAAATTAAAAAGCCAATTGGTTATTTCATCTGGATCCATGACACAATTAATACTCTTGTGTGTTTTTTTATATTTTGAATTTTAATATTAATTGATTGGTATAATTATCAGCAATATTGGGTTGTACACTTGAGCCGAGACAACCATTTTTAAATGTTTGGTTGCATGTGAATTGACACGCCCCTTTGTTCTATGTAGCCCAT
Source organism: Leucophora obtusa (assembly GCA_949987735.1). NCBI lineage: Eukaryota > Metazoa > Arthropoda > Insecta > Diptera > Anthomyiidae > Leucophora > Leucophora obtusa. Next base: position 288,149,174 of record OX465295.1, on the reverse strand, counting down.
ATTTAATACAGTGTTTAGGGAGGTTGTTATTGAGCATTTGTGAGAAAATACTCAACAGCAGCCGAGTCATGAACACTAACAATGATAAATTACATGAGAGGTGGCACGCTCCTGAATACTATATTGCCACACTGATAGAATTTTCGTTCATACTATTAATTAATCTATTTCATTAATCTGAATTCATTGATTTAATGAAAATGATCATTGAATTAATGAAAATTTCATTAATTTAATGAATTTTTTCATTATATATTTTCAACTAACCCGTAAGATATGCTATAATTTTTATAAGGGTTTTGAATTTTCTAATTACTAAAATAGATATATGTTCCAGTAATGAACGCTAGGGTTGCAAACTGAAATTATTTAAATATAAAAGTCCAAATAATGACATCACTTTGTTTTGGCTATTTAGATCAATCGGTAACGCGATAGTGTTTACATTCTGGTGATAGCGGGTTCAAGTCGAGTTCAGGGAGATGTCATTATAAAAACAAAAAAGTAATATATGTATGTATAAATAAAAATTAATAAAATAAAAATAAAAAATAAAAAAAGTAACGCAAAAAAAATATATTTTTTTCAATTAGTTTTCATTTAATGAATACGTTTCATTGATTTAATGAACGCATTCTTTGTGGACGTTTCAATGAAAAAATCATTGGATTAATGAACAAATTCATTAATACTATGCACAAAATTCTATCAGTGCATATTTAAAAGAGTGTTCAAAGATATCTTATAATATGTTGTGCTAAATTCTGTTGGAATAGGGTTGATAGGAGCCGAGTTGAAGAATTGTTAAATTTAAATAGGGGGTGTTACATTCCATCGTGTCCTATCTTGCCCCTAGTCGAGAAATTGGTTAAAAATATTGTTATAGAACTTGGTCCCAAAATTTCATCGGATACGTTAGACAGAAGTCCCGTCAAAACATTTGAAAATATTGGGTTGTTTGGGAGGTGCCACAGCCATTACACCAAATTGTATGCATAAATAGTATATAAAGTTGTTGTGCTGGGGCCAAATTTTATTAAATACATTTAAAATCAGCCGATGCACGTCATCTTCAAATTTTGGGTTGTATAGGAGCTGCCACCCCCCCTCGTCTAATCCTTCCTATACTCAAGATAATGCTTAAAAACTTTATTGTAGAATATGGTGCCAAGTTTTGACCGAATCCTAATTTAAGCATTTTCAAAAAATGTTTTAATAAAAAATAAATTAACTGTATAAAACATTACACGCAGAAAAAAGACATTGTTGGATATATTTACAGACAATTATATATATGTTTATAAACTACTATACTTATGTTTGAGGTGTGTTTCCAATTATTTTATTTTTATCGTTATAATACGTATGTCTCCAGGCAAACACTGTAATGTTTGAATGTTAGTCATATTTTCCCACTTAAACAAAAATATATTTGCATTTTTATTTTATCATTATTATATTTGTGGAGTGCAAATATAATAATGATAAATATATATATGTTTGCCTGCAAACATTTATATATTTGCGGGTAGATGAATTTCATATGATTCAAACATACATATTTTTACAGGCAAAAATATTATATTTGCTGCCAAACATATTATATTAAAAAAACGGCAAATATATTTTGACAGTTCTTCCAAACATATATATATCACCAGCAAATATGTTTCATGCAGGGCGATTTTTTTCAGCGTGTAGTTTTTACCAATTTACTCGGCAGTTTTAAAATTTTTTCTAGTAAAAATTTGTCAGTTATTTTAAGAAATTTTTTAGTTATTTTTAATGTATATTTTAATTATTTTACAGCAGTTGAAATGTAGTTACGTGTAACATTTTTATTTATTTTTTAATATAAATATTTTTGTCGCCTTTCTGACTGCATATATTTTTATATTAGCTGTCATTTTCATTAGATTCTACTGACAAACTTTTTAGAGTGTATAATAATTAATAATAAAATTCCATATACTTTCTGAGTACAGTGTTGGAATGTGTGTAGACGTGTGTGCATGTGTGTGCATATATATTTATGCGTGTGTGTGTTGTTGAGTATGGGCCAATTTTTATAAAGCAGAGGCCGTAGTTTTGGAACCCGGTTTCAGTGTGCAATTTTCCGTTTGTTTTGTTTTTGTAAATCCATTTACAATTGAAGTGCTCTCGTTTTTATTTTTAGTTTTATATTCTGCCAACACTTAGGCCTCTACAAAACTTAAACCATCATTTTTAAAAAGCGTTTTTTTAATGCATATGTATTAAGTATGCGTACGTATGTGTATGACTGTGTATTTAGTAGTCCTACACAAACAGTTTCGTAAAAAAAAGAGAACTAAAAAAATATACTACACTTTAACATGTTTTCCAGTTATTTTACGTGTTTTTTTAGTTGTTTTAGTCTATTTTTTAATTTTTTTTTAGTTATTTTTATGTGTAATTTGTTTTATTATTGTTCACAACTACACATGCACAAAACTGACACATACATTTAAACTCACACAGGCACACACACACACATAAGAATGTTCAGTTGCATTTCATAACCATTGAGTTAATCAGCCTTACAATGCATTTTCAATAGATATGCGATGCACTTGTTTGCATCTATTATTGCACTTTATTCAATGTTGTTGTTGTTGTTGTTGTTATTGCTGCTGTAGTTTATTTCATTTTTTTCAAAGAGGTGTGTGTGTGTGTGCGTGGTGCATCATCGTTCAAAAATTGTGTCCTTTTTTTGAAATTTTGTTAAAAATATGAAATTTTTATATTTTAACAAACAGTAGGTGTGGCTAGTTCAAAGATATTACAAGCACTACTATTACTACATTCATTTGTACCAACTACATACATTACATTTATACATTAGTATAGTTTTAACCAAGTTTTTTTTGGCTGGCTGGTTGGTTGGTTGGATTACACACATAAAAAAAGCCGACGCATATTTCAACATTCAGAATTTCAACAAATCTACTATTCATTATACGTATTGAAATGTGAGTACAATTTTAAAGTTTAATACTTAATTTTAAATTTAATCATTATTTATAGTAAGATATTAATAATGAGATAGTGATGGGAGGGGCTAAATGGTAACATTGTTTTCCTGGTGAAGTTTTTACAATTACTTTCAATTGTCTGTAAATGCAAAGTTGTCACTTGTCACAAGAAATTTCTTTCATCGAATTTTTTCATTAAAATTAATAACAAACACGGAAAAAAAATCAAATTATTCGGTTTGAACTAAAAAAAATAGTTAAAAATCACCTTGCAGAAAAAACTGCTAAAATTAGCGGAAAATTTTTGCTAAATTTTAGTAGATAGGAACAGTAAAAATAAAAACGTTTATTATACAGAATTTAAGTTACTCGAAAATAACAACTTAACCCTCTAAAATCAACAAAAAATTTTGCCAAATAATTAGTAGACTAAAAAATCACAAAAAAAAGACTAACATTTTCAAAGTTTTTCTTTCGATTTTTTTTTAATTCAAATAAAAATCTATCCTTTTGAAATCCGCAGTTTACTATTTTTTAGCAAATATTTCCGTTGATTTTAACTTAAAAATACAAAAGTTTTTTAGGTATGACGGTTTGCTTTTGCTATTTTTTTAGTCTACTAATATTAAGAAAATTTTAAATTATAGTAAATTTTGTGATTTATAATTAACTAAAAGTTAGCTCAAATATAACCAAAATTTTGTAAATTTAACAGTTTTATATTTCCTGTTCTGACTTTACTAGTATTTAGCAGAAACAATTTTGCTAATTTCAGCTGTTTTTTTGCAAGGTAATTTCTAACCAATTTTTAGTAGTTTTTTTGCTATTTTTACAAGTTTATTTCTATTGTATACCAGTAATTTTGAAGTTTTCTCAACTAATATAAAAATAATTTAAATCGTTAAAATTTATCTTTTAATAACAAAAACTTTTCATTTTTATCCGAAATTTGGTCACTGAGAGTAAAATTTGCTGTAAAAGCAAAAAATTCGTTTACACCATAAAATAAAAGAACAGTTAAGGACATTTCAGACATTACCAAGTAATTAAGCGAGTAAGTAGAACGCAAAAGTTTTCACTGGTTACCAGGCTATTTACTTGCAACATTACTTTTGTTCGCGATATCCAAAAATTCATGGGTGGTCATTACCGTCTCGCTTACAAAAAAAGTGAGAATAATGAGTTACCCATAGTGAAAGAAAAATTAGTTACTCACAAAGATAGAATAAATGGTTACTCAGAAAGTACACGCAGAGAAAGGATATGGTTGCAAAATTATCACAGCTACCAAACTATGGTCACTACTGCCATATATATTTGTTGCAATCAAATTATTAATGTATTAATCATACTTTACAAATAATATGGTCGTCTATAATCATTTTATAGTTAAAACCTCCTCCTCATATTATTTCTCTCGTCTAGAATCATATTTTATCTGGACAATCATATTCTTCTCTTCGAATTGCAATCATATTATTATCTGAGTTGAGAGAGATCATATTCACAATCATTAGTATAGTTTCGACAACCATGAGATGATCAGTATATTTTTTAAGAGCGTCATCTATCAGTTAGCGTCAGTCTTGTTTAAGATTTTGTGAAAAGAAGTTGTAAAAAGCACTAAAATAAATAATATAATATATATGTATAAAAAAAATTATTAAAAAATATAAAAATATTTTATTGGTATTCATTTTAATAGCGACATTGTTTTTGGAAGTCTAGAGGGATATAGATTGTCAAGCAATTCTAAAATAAAATTATTGTTTATTATGCAATAACATGTTTAGTGCTATAAATTAAGTGAAAAAAGTAATTAATTTTTTTAAATTTTTGTACTCACGTAGCAAAAAGATTGTTGCAGATCGTCTATAATAACAAGTGTGATAGATTTTAGTTTTGTACGAAAACAAAATTGAAAAAAATGCAAAATTTAGAAAAAAAAATTTAAGTGCACGACGAAATGATTATAATATTTTCGTACTGATTATATTATATTCCTGATGATCATAATATGATCCAAATTGATTACAAAATTTTCTTCATTATCATAATATGATCATTAGGAAAATATTATGATCATTAGGAACATAATATGATCACTGAGAACATGTTATGATCATTTCGGATGCATTGTAAAATTGTATTTTTAACAATATTTTTCTACACGCTGTTATCAGATGTTTCCATAATTTATTTTTAGTTATATATAAGTGATAACTAAAATTAATTTAAATTATTTAAGTTTGTAAATTAGTCATTGAATAAATAAATGTACTATTTTGAATAAAACAAATCGTGCACAGCTTTTTCACTCACCTTCAAGAGAATGCTGGGAAAAAATTATAGGGATCATAGTATGATATACAGGACTATAATATGATAATATTGGGATCAGTTTGGAATCATATAGTAATCATGTAGTAAATAAGGGATCATATTATGATAGAAAAAGATATTTCATAATATGATTGTCGCAATCATAAACCCAAAAATATATGATGCTCTTCGAATATGGTCATCCCGACCATATTTTTTCTTTGCGTGTACACCCAGAAAACAGATTCAGTTCTGATAACCGCATTTGTAGCCAATCGCATGGTTCAGTTGTGGTAGCAGAATTTTTAAGTTGTGGCAACAGAAAACCAATTGAGACAGGATTAATTTGACTGTGGCAACGGAATCTCAGTTGCATCAAGAATAATTCGTTAGCCGCAACGGAAAATTCATTTGATGCAACTGAACCATTCGATTGGCAACAAATGCGGTTGTCAGAACTGAATCTGTATTCTGGGTGTAGGATGTCAGTGGTTACCCTACATTTTGAAATAGTTGGTCATATTGGCAATATAACTTTTTACCTTGGAAAATTTCCTATTTAATTTAAGACAAATTAATATTGGGTTGTTCGATAATTAACGGTCTAAAATAGAATGTTTGTACATATATGTCTGATCAGTTCTGAAAGTATTAATATAGAGACAATCTGACAACAAAAATATAGACAATAATACAATTTAATGGAAAATCAGTGATGAAGCCTGTCCATAGAAAAAGGCAGAAACTGTATCTAGTCTGATTTGCAAATTTAATGTGTTTATAACTTTTGAGGAAAATCTTTATTTTTCTTCTTAACCTCAAACCTACTAAATCAGAATTAATAAAAATACATATTAATTACATTATTAATTGTATTTGGTCTATACGACGCGTTTGAAAAAACAACACTTCACTACAAATTTATTTATATTAACAACAAAACATTAATCAATGACATATTGACCATTTTGTTGGATGACCTTTTGCCATCTTTCGGTATGTTGAAAAATTCCACGTTCGAAGAAGTCTTTGTTTTCAGAAGCGAAAAACTGTTCCAACTCATTTTTAACAGCCTGATCGGAATCGAAAGTTTTAGCATTCAAATAGTTTTGCAGGGGGCGAAACAAATTGTAATCTGATGGTACTAAGTCAGGGCTATATGGTGGATGTGGCATCAGTTCCCAATTGACCTCTGTTAATTTTTGCCGGGTTATCAAAGAGGTTATCATGATGGCGATTGGCCAAATCAGGGCATTTTTTCTTGATTTCTTCGTTCAATTTCGATAGTTGACGACAGTAGACATTCGAATCAATAGTTTGGTTTCTTGGAAGCAGGTCAAAGTAGGATATTCCCTTGCAATCCTACCACACAGAAAGCATAATCTTCTTTTGGTGAATATTGGCTTTGGATGTCGATTGTGGATTTTCTTTTTGCTTGGTCCATGATAATTTTCGGACTACGTTATCGTAAGCAATCCATTTTTCATCACCCGTTATGATCCTTTTTAGAAATTGGTGGTTTTGGTTACGATTCACCAAAGAGTCACATATGTTAACGCGTTTGGTGAGGTGGATTTCCTTTAATTCGTGAGGAACCCAAACAACCAGTTTGTTTACGTAACCAAGCTGTTGTAAGTGCAATTAAATGGTTGAATTCGATATGTCGAGCTTCTCTACTATCTCTCGAGTTGTCATACGCTGGTTAGTTTCGATTAACGCCTTTTTTTGTCGTCATCAGTTGTGGTTAGACGACCAGTTTGTGGTGCATCTTGCACATTAAAATAGTGTATATTAATGTAAGCCACGCAATCACTACTACATGTAATATGTAGTTCACGTCATCTATGAAAAAAAACGACATTAATTATCGAACAACCCAATAAATAAAATATTATGATAAAAAAGACTAAATCGGTACTTATTTAATCAATTACTACAACATTTCCAATTGTATTTCAGAAGTTATAAATTGTATTTCACATTTATCAATTGTATTTCAGAAATAATCAATTGATTTTCAGCTTTATCAATTGTATTTCAGAAATCATCAATTGTATTTCAGAAATTATCAATTGTATTTCAGAAATTATCAATTGTATTTCAGAAACAATCAAATGTATTTCAGAATTTATTTCCCCCATTCATAAAATGATAATTTCTGAATTACAATTGGAAATGGTGTAGTAAGTGATTACTTTTCAAGAATATATAAGTACTTCTATAACTTATTATCAGTAAGTCATTATTTTATATTTTAAAGTAATGCAAAAGGTAATGACCTATCATTACTTAGTAATGACCTATCATTACCATCCCAGTGTAGAAACGGTAATGACATATCATTATTTTTTGGACTACCAGTAATGACACCCACTTACCTTCTGCATTATTTTAAAACATATAATAATGAGTTACTGATAATGACTTATTTTTATCATTATTTCAAATAGGAAATAAATTTCTAGATTTTTTTGAAATCTATGTTTAGACTCAATATTTTTTAAACACTGGTAAGGATATATGTAACCACATATTTTTTGATTTTTTGTACGTTGGCGAGTAGCTTCCCAGCAAAACCTTTCATTACCATGTAATGAGTTTTAGGTATTGAAATCTTAAGTGTTCACTAGTTACCTTTTAATTACTAAACTACTTATTTTAACATGGTGATGTCATTGGAGGAAAGTCATTACACTGATGTTACCTGTGAGTAGTTTATCAGCTGTTCTATAAATAGATGTTGAATATAGATTTAAAAAAAATATAAAAATTTAAAAACCAATAGGAGCTGACACGTATTGATCAGCGTACCCCACGATTGTCAGGCAAACACTCTAACCATTAGACCACGACATCACTATGATTTTTAATGCTTTAACTTATGGACACATTTATTGTGGCAACTGTTATACATATCTATTTTTCACAAAACTTGTTGTTATTAAATACTGCTTAATGAACATCAACATTTCTATAAATAGATGTTTAATATAAATTACAAAAAAAAACAACAATGGAAGCTAACACGAGTTGAGCAGCGATCCTCATGTCTGTCAGGCAAAAACGATAACCACTAGGCTACGCCATAGTTATGGTTTTTAATGATTTAGAACATATATTATTGGTTTCAGCTATTGCGAAATAGTAATGTGTGGGGTATAATTATCGGTAACTCATTACATTCAGTTTAAAAGTAATTCAACGGGTAATGAGATATGAGATCTAAGTAATGCATGTAGTAATGGCCAGTCATTACCAAGGTTTTGCTGGGTTACTTGTGTACAGCAGGTCAATTATGTTTTTATCTATTAAATATTATATGTCGATTTAGCTCAGATGGTAGAGCTATTGGCTGGCAATCTGTAGACCCAGGTTCGATTCCCGCACCAGCAAATTTTATTAAAAAATATTTTTTTTTTTATATAAATTATTTTTTTGCAAATCTATTTTTAGACTCATTATTTTTGTCAGTACTGGTAAGCACATAGGTAAAGATATATTTTTTGATTTTTCGTATGCTGGTGTGTCACCATAACTTATTATTTTTCGCGACATCGCCATATAAAGGTAATAAGAAATGTAATAACAAAAGTAACTAGTTAACATTACCAAGTATGTAGTTACATAACCACATATCTGGTAATGATTTTATACACTGGGTGGTAGTCCAAAAAATAATGATATGTCATTACCGTTTCCACACTGGGTAGTAATCCATATGGTAATGACCTGTCATTGCCATGTTTTTGCTGGGATGTTTACGAAAAAACGACTATTTCGACTTGACCGCTTTCAATTAGCATCAATCTTCCCTATCAGCAAAATACAAACGGGCGAAGGCAAGGCACTTCAACAGGTGGCAAAAATTACTTTCTCAATGCTAAAATGATAACATCATTAGAGAAATTTTCAAACAAAATTTTCAACTTTGGCATAATATTGGTGGTCTGGAAAAAGATTTTTTCTTAAATAAATTTTAAAAATTTAGGCCCTTAAATTGGTAGACTAGAGCTCCCGTAAATAAGTTAACGAGACATGTTATACCGGGTGACTAAAAGCATAAGTGAATGAAACAGCTGGATAGCAACTAGTTGCGCAAAAGTGCTAGCACTGGCAAAAAGTTTGTTCGAACTAAACAGATAAAAATATGGCCAAATTTAAGTGACAAAAATAATTGTTTAAATTTTTATATCCATTTCCACAACATTTTAACCCTTTGACCACCAATGGTTGATATATGTCCCATTTTTATTTTTCGTTATATTTTCCTCATTTTCCAACCGATTTTTTTAAACTGACTTGTATTAATACAGGAGAGTTATTGTTTTCAGATTATACCAAATAATTGGCCCCAAATATACTTAGCGCCTAATTAATTGACCCCAACTTCTGAAAAATAAGTTTTTTTGTTCATCTTTTTTTGATGTCATTTATTCAGATGTTATTGGTTTTGCAAGACCAAAATTTTGTTATATCATGGACCTGTGCTTCTTTTTTTCAGAAATACCAAAACATTGGGAATATTTTTGTTTTCTTGCCTACAGTGCGCAAATTCAGCATGGGACATATGCTTTAAGCAGTTCTATAACTTCATCATCTGCTGCATAAAATCGACGGTGATTATATCTTTTCTTCTTGCAGTTATATATTACAATGTGAAACATTTTCAAATTTTGCTCTCACCCTTGGAGAAATCAATTCTTTCCTAAATGGGCATTAAACAAGAAAGGATAATCTCCCCAGTTAAGTGATAATATAAATTTTGACAAAAAATGACGAAGAATATATTTTTTTTTTTAATTTTCAGTAGAAATAAAAAGAAAAGCTTTTTTTAAAATGTAGAAATTTTCCTCTTTCATTTGATCATTTGATTTGATCAGCATCATGGAATGTACAAAATTTCCTTAAAAAAGAGTTTGTCAAAAACCATGCGCTGAAAATTTAAAGTCCTTTTTAAGGACTACTAAAGTGATCATGAAAAATTGATAACGCAATTTTAACAAACGTGGTTTCTTCTTTCACTTGTTAATCGATTTTTCCAAATGAGCAAAATTATTTTGAAAAAACGTTAGAACACTCGACTTTAAGCACAAAACGCGATATGCAAACTACTTCGCATGATAAGAAAAACAAAAAAAAAAATAGTAATCGACACTCTATGTAAAACAACAACAAAACCAAAAATGCAAAGGGTTTTTCAACAGGGACGCTACAAAAGTAGAAAGACAGGGATAGCAAACGACGCCATATTTCTTACCGCTCTTTTGACATTTCTCTTCAGTAAGGTTTGCCATTTCATGATGGAAAGATATACGAGCCAACAACGAGTCGAAATTGTTAAAATTTACTACCGAAATTCGGAGTCAGTGGCCTCAACGTTAAATCGCTTCGTCCAATTTATGGTCGTCATAATCGTCCTAGCAGATCAACAATTGAGCGTCTAGTGGAAAAATTTTAATCCACAGGCACAGTACAAAATGTTCCCGTGCCAGTGAGACTTGAAAATGATTCGGATTTTCATCGAAAAATCATCTTCAGCGAATGTCTTCGTCAATAAACAAAATATGCATTATTGGTCAGACAGCAATCCACACGTTCTCCATGAGTCATCATTGCATCCCGAAAAAATTACGGTTTGGTGCGGTTTATGGTCCGGCGGCGTCATTGGGCCGTACTTCTTCCGTGATGATCAAGACCGGCACGTTACTGTGAATGCGAATCGCTACCGTTCAATGATAACCGAATATTTTTGGCCCCTATTGGATGATATGGACTTGGAGGACACGTGGTTCCAACAGGACGGCGCCACAAGCCACACAGCGAATGTCATAATCAATTTATTGCAAACCAAGTTTGGAGAACGTGTTATCTCACGAAATGGTCCAGTCGATTGGCCACCTTGGTCGTGCGATTTGACGCCGTTTGACTATTTCCTGTGGGGCTACGTCAAATCTATGGTCTATGCCAACAAGCCAGCGACGATTGATGAACTTCGTACGAATATCGTACGTGAAATTGCAGCAGTATCGGCCGATTTATGCTTGAAAACCGTCGAAAATTGGGTTCAGCGTCTGAACTTCTGTAAGCGTGCCCGTGGTGGCCATGCAAAAGAGATCGATTTCCACACATAATGGCATCGAATAAAGAATTTCATTGATATACAAAACCGATTTTGTTTTATTTAAAAAAACTTTTGTAGCGCTCTTATTGAAAAACCCTTTATTTCTTCAAAAACTATAACAAAACACATTATACTCGATACGTGCAGAGTAAGATAGTTGTTCACAAATTTTTATCGTTGACGACCAATGGGATATATATGTTCCACGAATATTTTCGATGAAGGAGTTGAAAAAAAATATTTTTGACGACACTTTTGTTTAGAAATGTTGGGTCGATTAGCACGAATACGAAAAAAAATACAAATTTTCCAGTAGCTTATGTTCGGTCGTCAAAGGGTTAAATTAAATTAATGAAATATTTTGTTGCTGTGATAAGTTTCCAAGTTTTTTTTTTATTTAACTTGTTTATTAAAAATCAAGAAACGTTTTCTTTGCTGACTCGGTCATTATCGTAAATTCGAGCAAGTGAACTCAGGGGTATGGCATCACCAAAAACAAAAGTTATAACGACATCGTTATCACTAGATGGCACTTTGGCCAAAAAATTGACAATTTTCTTTTTTTTTTAAATTGAAATAATAACAAACCAAAAATCGAATAAAAAACAGGAATTCTCAAATTTTTTTATTTGAACATATTTTGCGCTTGTTTTTTTTTCTTATTTTGCGCAGTTTTGAGAAATTTTTGAGTTTTTAAATGTAGGCGCAGCTGATAATAAAGTGATACTAAATAGTTGCTCAGGTGATACTAAATTTCAGCGCCCCCTACCGGCGAGTAGTGTAAGTTTTAATTTCCTATCTCTATAATTAATAGTCTCTGAGTGAACTAGTTCGTTCAAATCTTTTTTTTTTTTGTTCTGTGATTGAACTGCGTGTCAAGAACTAGTTTGTTCATTTCACAAATTTTCTTACGCACTATTCATCCCCTACATATTATTTCGAAGTTAAAACTAAAAACAAAAAAAATTTCTTATACGTTTTGTATGAAGCGCAAAGATTCGTTGGGCTACTGACTAAATTTCGCCAGAATAGTTCATGACGCAATTTTCACAGTTCTATTATTAACTCTCATTATTTATTTTTAAGCTACACATGAGGAACATTCGTCACGATGCCACACAACAACAAAATCTTAAACGAAACATCAGGGGCGTTATTATGTAATTTGATTCGAAACGCCAATGCTTTCGAACAGAATTTTTACATTGAAAATTAAGTAATAAAAAATAGTTTTTATTGGGGGAAAATATTGAAAACGTGTATGCTATAGTCTAATAAAAGTGAAATGTCAAAAAAAGTTTGACTTTCAACAACGGATATCTTTTTACAAGAGTTTTAAAATTTCCGAATTTGAGCGATATTTTTCGAATCCGCATAACCCCCAAGTTTTGTTTGTTTGACGAACTGATCACATGAAATATGCCAGGAAGAAAATCAAATTAATTAATTTGTTAATTGTTAATTTTTGATATCATCGGCTTGCCTGCAAGAAGTCCTATGTGTTTTTTAATAGATTTTCAGGAGAGCGAAAAAACTGTTAAAAAATAACCTTTTAAGATATTTTATTGACATCATATGCCTTAATGATGATTTTAATAAATGAGGTCGTGAATTATTAAGGCAAAATATCTTAAAATGCTATATTTTAACAGTTTTTTCACTCTCCTGAAAATCTATTAAAAAACACATAGGACTTCTTGCAGGCAAGCCGACGATATGCTGCTGTTTTTTTAGTTTTATTTTTTTAGCTATCACATTTTATGTCCCATAATTTTCGAAAATTTTTATATTAATTTATAAAATGAATGCAGTTTTCATTATTTGTAATTGTCGCCATTTTCGTCTCTTTTATTTTATTTACGGCGCAATTACAAGAGCTCCTCACAACACGACTGCTCTCAATGAACCAACGCAGCAAAAACAGTAACATCGATACACACGATGGAAGATTGAGTTTGGAAATAAAAAATTTTCAAAAAATTTTGATAACACGAATGTCAACACGATACATTGATACACGAAGGAACATTCGTCAAAAAATGGGCATTTTCTGATGAATGTTCCTTAGTGTGTAGGCAGCTTTAGGGTTGCAACATTTTAACAAGAGAAGTCTGTTTTAAAGTACTCCGGCTGCTCTTTAATGCCAGGTATCGCGTTGGTTTAACAATTTTCTGCAGTATCTTTTAGTTTAATTATAATCAATCGCCAATGCACTGTGGGCAAATATCGCTGTGTTTTGGCCACAAGTACAATTCAGTTAAGGGAAAATATTTTTATTAGAGCGACTCACGTTATAGCGACAGAAAAAAAGTAAAAAAATTGCACCCCTCAAAATAAACCTTGGTTTATTTTATGATGATTCCCAAAATATTTCGATCTCACGAGCTGGACCATTTTTAAAAAAGGTATTTTTTTTAGTGTTTGTAAGAATTTTACATTTTATCTGAAGACAACATACTCAATATGGGTATCATATGAAAGGTTTTTTTTGAGGCACGTCCAGCGGTATATCTAACATGTTCAAGGATATCCAGACATGACCTATTTTCGAGCACATTCTATAAAAAAAACAACAAATTTTTGACTCTTTTGTACTGAGATGTTTGTGATTGAAATGTAAACTTACATATAAGACAGCCAGACAATTTTAGCATACTTTTCATCATACTTGTGTGAAGAAAATATAAACACTTGTGTGATAATGTGAACGGCGCTTTAATAGCACGTTATATATTTTGAGTAACTTAGTAAAAATACAGTGCCACGTTACGACACGTTCACATTACATTTACGTTCTAGTAACGAGCCATATTTCCATAGTTGTATTTTTACGTAGAAAAGCAATTACAGTTAAAAACAACAATTACTGATTAGTACATACAAAAACTTGTCATGTTGTAAGTATCAAAGTTTTTTTGGGTGTAAAAATACGAAACATTTCGCACCCTAAATACGAAAGTGACACAACTCATTTTTTTTTTTTTTTAATAGAAGCAACACTAAGGAAATTCTTCCTATTAATTAACGTGTTGCTTCCTTTGGAAAGGGGATAGAGAAGAAGTGAAGGGTGGTAAAAGATGAAAGGATTCAAATATGGCAACACTATAATTGCGCGAGATGTTGAATTTTAGAACAGTTGTTGCGCGCCATCTGATGGTGAGTTGGCGAACTTTGTTGAAGCTTTTTAGTTCATAGCCCTGTTATATTATTTTACTTCGGTGGGGTTAAGTGCTATGGGAACACCGAAGTAGGACGCTGCGATATGTATGAGGGATAGAAAAAACTCATACATATACCATATTTCATAAATTTATGTTGCCTTGGTTGGGGCTTGAACCCGCAACCTCACGTGTAACAGTCCAACGCGCTAACCATTATTCCACAGCGCCCACAAGTTTTCAAATTTATTGTGTTTTCGATTGTCAAATCCCATACAAATTTTAAATCGAAAACTTAACCCTCTAACCGGCAAGCCCGCCTCCAGGCGGGGTATATTAAATTGACCAGAAATTTGCCAAAAGAGTATTTTATAATAAGAAATTATGCTTTTTCAACAGAAAACAAAATTTGCTAAATTTTTTGTGAACAATTTTTTTGTATACAATGCACGGTTTGGAAGCGAGAAAGTGTCAAAGATAAAATTTCGTAAAATTTCAAAAATTAAATATTTTAAAACAACCAAAATTTTCAAAAATCCTAAAAACATATTTAAAGCGACTAAAACAATTGATAATGACCATAAAGTAAGATTGAAGCTTAAGCTATTCAAAAAATTCCTTACTTTGGTCCAAGGACACGCAGGATTCCATAAGGATACCTTTAAAGGACATCGCCTTAACTTGAAAACGAATGGACGGATTTTTCTGAAATTTGGTAACGAAAAAAAATTTTGTAGAAGAACTTATTGTTTATTTTTCGTGAGGAACACGTGGTATAAATTTCATTGCAAAAAAGCTTAGGCCGGTTAGAGGGTTAAAAAAACGAAGTCTTTTAGTTTTGGGTTCAGTATGAATGAGGCTTTATATTTAAAAAAAAGTTTAGTTCCATTATGAAAAAAGTCCATTTTGAAGAAGGTGTTGCTATACTTTTTCAATTTTATATTAGGGGTTTTCATATAAACTGATAACGAGTAGAATACGAGTTTATATGAAAACCCTATTATGTTTGTGGAAATAAATTAAAATTTTGAGTTATGACCCTTTAACTTAAACCGAAAAGGCACATAATAAAATAACACAGTCAACTGAACACAAAGTTTATCACTTTTTACAGTAAAAGCGGCAAATCTCAAAATAACACTCTTTATATGTTACAAGAGTAATCACTTGTTCTTGAGCACATTGACGCAACTAAAAATAGTTCTCTTTAGTTGATTTCTGCACGATCAACGCAATTAACATAAAAACAGTCATATATGACTGTTATAACGCGATTTTTAACTTAAAGAAGATACACCTAGAAAACAGATTCGTTGTTATAACCGAATTTGTTGCCAATCGAATTGGGGCGGTTACAGCAACTACTATCAAATTTAATGCTGTATTTGATCGGCATTATTGAATGATTCGCGTTATAAAATTGTATTACTTTCAGTTGAGAGTACTAATTTTAACTAAAAATAGTTCAGTACCTCCAACTGAATTTTAATATACATATCTTACAACATTTCCAATTAAAATATTTAATTTATTTTTTGAAATTTTTACTTATTCATAAACAAAAAATACAAGTTACAATTTAAAAAACCAACCAATAGACAAAGTTTTCAAATAAAATATACTTTAAAATATGTAGTATGTTCTCAACAAAGACTCCATAAATGCTGTGGACCTTTCTAAAAACAAAATCAGAACCTAATATTGATTCTAAGGACTTTTCTGAGGAAAAAATCAGCTCGCTGATTTTCAACAAAGACTCCATAAATGCTGTGGACCTTTCTAAAAAACCAAATCAGAACCTAATATTGATTCTAAGGATTTTTCTGAGGAAAAAATCAACTCGCTGATTTTCAGCAAACCTCCTTTTGCTAAAACTACCAACTTATTGGCAAGCACGCTCCTGAATAAAAATTTGATGACACAGCAACATTTTGTGCTGACTTTACTGATTTTTTTCTTTTTTGAGTGTATGAAAGAAATGTTGTTTTAGATATGTTTGTGGATTTTCCCACCAAAAAAGAGTTAACCGTTTATCGGCCCAAGGAAGCACTAATTAAAAAAGTAAGAGTTTTCGTAAAATTTTTCAAGAAATGTTGATTGCAGAAAAATTAACAGACTTTAAAAATATTTTTTATTTTATTTTTTTTCTTAAATAAAATTTCCTGGTGCGGGAATCGAACCTGGGTCTACAGATTGCCAATCAATGGCTCTACCATCTGAGCTAATATTTGAAATAATGATAAAAATAAGTTATTTATCAGTAACTCATTATTATATGTTTTAAAATAATGCAGAAGTTAAGTGGGTGTCATTACTGGTACTCCAAAAAATAATGATATGTCATTACCGTTTCTACACTGGGAAGGATATAAAATATCAGACTAATTAAGAATTTTAAGAAAAAAAGAAAAATGTTTAGTGTAGAAAATATTTTTAATTAATAAAAAGAAATAAAATTATTCCCGGCCGAAGGTAATAAAATGAACGATTGAACTAGAAGAGCGATTAGAAGTGAACTAGATCTTTCGATCAATTGAGTCACTAGTTCAATTGAACTATGTAAATCGTTCACGAACGACACAAGTCTACTTTTGAGTATATTTTGTTTTGACTAAGAACCGAATATCTTTTCCGATTACATAAGTAACACACATTCAACAGAAAGAGTTATTCAATAAATAAAATATAGAATTGGCACCGATGCCTAACCGATCTTTTATCTATGTGTGATAAATTAAAGGAAATTTTTGAAGCAGTTAGAGATGTGTGCTGTAAATTCATTTATAGAAAAAAGTCAATTTTGGAAAATTTTAAGTTATGCCACTTTTGTAATTAGGATTCGATTTGTTTGCACATTATTTTAATCAACCATTTGATTTTGCTGATTTTCTTAAGGCATATTTCCAAAAAACTTAAATCGAACTCGATTAAAGTAAAGGTACATAAACTTTGCGTAAAAAGTTGCTGTTCGAGAAGTCGAAAAGTTTACAAAAATGGTACATATATGATTTCGTGTCTATAAGTGCCTCAAGTTTTCAATTACATTGTCGAGTACAATATTTAGAGCTGTATATTTTTGTTTTATTGTACTTTTTAATATTATATTTGCCAATATACCGTCTGATTCCAAAAAAAGAACCTTTTCAATTTCTTGAGTCTGATATAATGAGCACATTTTAAGTATTTAAATTTAGTGCTAAACACTTGTTCAAGCAACAATTTGCACACTCTTTCTTTCGCTCGCTTAAAGGTAAAATCAGGCAACAAAATTGCAACCATATGCTTTTTTAACAGAATTTTCAACAAAATTTCAATGTCAAAGTGTTTTCTTGTACTTAAAAAAATATTTTTTTTTTAAATGAAACAGTTTAGCAGAGCAAAGTTTTTATGCCTCGGATAACATTTTTTTTTTTTTTATAGTTAAAACATGGTATGTTAACCATCTTTTTACACTTGCAGCACATGTTTGTGTATGTGGCAACACATAAAGAAAAAACGAGTATTTTTCAAAAGAAGTTGGCGTTGTAAGCAATATTTTTGCTGTATTTTTTATTGTGTTTGCACTAGTTACACGTATGTAAAATTGCTAGTTTTTGTGGAAAAATGTATAGTAAGTAAAAAAGTAGTGAGAAAAAACATTCTTACTTTGTTTCCTTTGTATACCCACAACCAACATTTTTTGTCCTTTTGTAGAAAACATAAATGTGAAAAGAGGCCTGCTGAGCATGAAATGCTTTTTGAATGACAGATAGAAAATGTTGGGAATTTTCTATATGAAAAGGTGAAAAAATATTACTATTACTACAGCCACTGCTTGCTTGCATCGTAATAGTAAAAGGAGTCAGCAGTTACGAGGGTGGTCCCAGAAGTACCCGACCTGATGTAAAGATGGTGGCAGTAGTTTGAAAAATATTACTTTGGTGAAAAGTGTCAATTTTATAAAACATCATATGTTTTAAGTTTGAAGGGGCACGTTGTTTAGTATTTTTTTTTGTCCTTCAATAGTCAACGATCTCAGCGAATTTGCAAAGGAGAAAAATAAAGCGTTGTTTCGTCAAGACAATGCACCAGTTCACGCATCCACTATTCCGATGGCTAAAATCAATGAATTAAAATACGGATTACTTCATCACGCACCTTATTCTCCAGATTTAGCTCTAATTTTTAGGAGCTAGACAGTTCTTACTATAAACAGGGTATCGAATCTATTGAAAATCACTGGGGAAACGATATCGAGCTAAAAGGAGAAATAAAGAAAATGTTTCCTAAATTTGTTGTGTTTTCTTTGTTAGGTCAAGTTTTTCTGGGACCGCCTCCGTATGTGTAAACAATATCAAAGAGGATGAAAAATATTTTTAGAGTATGACAGGTTAGGTTGAGCTGGCCATAGGCCCCGCACACAACAATTGTGTCCCTACCAGATACACAAGCCGGTTCATTCTGTCGGCTGGCGGCAGCTAATGGCTAAAATGGTGGGCACCGATTGATTTTTAGAGTTGAGCCGCAAACGCATTGGTGGTTGCTGGCTAAAAAAAGGTGTCGACTGCCGGCGGCTAATCGGCTTACATCGGCTAAAAGAAAAATTTTCAAAGAATTTCAACATGCAGAAAAATGTACTGCAAAAATATGGAACGAAATTAAAATCGAATAAATTCGGTAGTGGAATTAATTTAATTTTTATCTAAAATCAATATCATAGATAACAGATGTACAAATGAAGCGTTTGCTTATTTTCTTCAAAACGTCATATGTCCCTTATTGAAGATTAGTCCTCGATATTTGTTTTTTTTTTTTTTTAAAGGGAAGCAACACTCAGGAAATTCTTCCCATTAATTAACGTGTTGCTTCCTTTGGAAAGGGGATAGAGAAGAAGTGAAAGGTGGTGAAAGATGAAGGGCTTCAAATATGGCAACACTGTAATTGCGCGAGATGTTGAATTTTAGAACAGTTCCTGAGCGCCATCTGATGGTGAGTTGGCGAACTTTGTTGAAGCTTTTTAGTTCATAGCCCTATTACATAATTTTACTACGGTGGGGTTAAGTGCTATGGGAACACCGAAGGAGGACGCTGCGATATGTATGAGGGATAGAAAAAACTCATACATATACCATATTTCATAAATTTATGTTGCCTTGGTTGGGGCTCGAACCCGCAACCTTACGTGTAACTTTTTTAACTAATTAATGGTTTCCATTAGAACGGAGTTGTAGAAATTCGTACAAGGGTTGCAAAAGATTTATTTTTTTGACAGAAAAATATAATTGAAAATAAAAATACATAATTTACCGCAAAAACGCAAAATTAAATAGAATGAAATGTAAAACAACAAGAATTAATGCAAAATCAATTGAATTGATGAAGAATTGTGACGAAAGAAATACAACCATATTCTTATTTTGCTTTCCTTTTTTTCTAAACGTCAACAAATGTCGACGGTCGATTGTCCCCGAATTTAAATTAATCGCGACGAATTTTGCTATCATCGGTCGACAATCGACCCAGTTGTGATTTAACTCTAATTCAAATCAATTCGGTTGGAAAAAAATCAACGAAATTTTTATGAGAGTGTTCACTGATAGAATTTTGTTCATTAATCCAATGATTTTTGTTATTGGAAAGTCCCCAAAGAACGGGTTCATTAAATCAATGAAACGTATTCATTAAAAAATTTTAATTTAAAAATATTTTTTTCTTTTGTGTTACTTTTTTATTATTTTTTTAATTTTTATTTTTACATGTATTTCTTTTTTGTTTTTGACATCTCCCAGAACTCGACTTGAACCCGCAATCACCAGAATGCAAACATTACCGCGTTACCGATTGATCTAAATAGCTAAAACAAAATGATATTATTGTTTGGACTTCTGTATTTAAATAATTGCAGTATGCGACCCTAGCGTTCATTATTGGAACATACATATATGTATTTCAGAAATTAGCAAATTAAAACCCTTAAAAAATTGTAGCATACTCGTATCTAATGGGTTAATTGAAAATATATAATGAATAAATTTATTAAATTAATGAATTTTTCATAAATTGAATGAAAATTTTTCATTAAATCAATGAATTCAGATTAATGAAATCGATTCATTAATAGTACGGACGAAAATTCTATCAGTGCACAGTGGGCCAGAATCACCAAATTTTGGTCAAAACTAAGTATAATATTGAGTATATCAGACTAAAAGATATCACAAAGGGAGGTTTGATTGTTGCTGATCACGAATTTGAAATAAAAAATATAAAATTCATAATGGCGGTTCCAAGATGGCGGCCATTCATTTTTAGTTTTTAATATATTGGACTTAAAATAATCAATTATATAGGTCTAGGATCCGCTGATTAAAAATCTGAAATTAAAATTTTGAAATTCGAAATGGAGGATCCAATATGCCGACAAACAATTTTTTCATTAAATTTCTTATCTAGTCTGATTTACTTCAAATTTCCACCAGGGGAAGTTTTGGATAGCAAATTACGAATCTGAAATCAAATTTTAAAAATTCAACATTGCGGATCCAATATGGCGGCCATAAATTTAAAATTGTTATGTATTGGAAAATAAATTACAATGTACAAAAAAAGGCTCTGATGACAACTGATTCTGGCAGAGGGACCACAGAAAAATATAAGTGTATCGGCGTTTTAAAAGTTTTCGTCTGTCCCTATTCCATTTTAGGTATAAGGTATGTTCAGCAAACTTATGGAAAACACTACGGGGACATTTTTGTGGAATAATTTAACCCTCTAACTATACAATTAAAGGGTCTTTGTTGACCCTTTTTAAAAACTGTCAAAAAAGACCCATAAGTTGAAGAGTTAGAGGATTAAAATGTTCCGCAAAAATATTTGTCATGAAATTCTACTATAACACTCTGAAGACATCAAAGTTGAAAATTTAACTTCAATGCCAGCAATAAGTCAAAACTTAAAATGTGATTACCCGTGTAGAAAAGATCATATCTGGCCAGATCTCAGTAGATCTTACCACATCTAATTAGATCTCAAAATTGGGTACAAATTTGAGATCTAATTAGATCTGATCAGATCTAGGCATATCTGGCGCAATTGTCCAGATCACTTTAGATTTGAACAGATTTGGCACTAGATCTGATCAGATCTTGCCATAAGGTATTATCACATATGCCATATCTGAACATATTTGATGAGATCTGGTACACGATCTAATTAAATTCAATCTTATCTATTTAGATCCAAAAGGATCTGATCAGATCTAAACTTTTTTACACGGGTAAGGGTTAATTTCGTACTTATTCATAATTGGCGCTCAAATGTCTCACAAACCTGGTCAGGAAACCAGAACCTTCATTTAAGGTAATTTTTAGTGATATTTTTAGTTTTTACTAAAACTCTGGAATGCTGGAAATCAGCGAGATCTGAAGGTACTTTTTCAGTTAAAGGGCAAAATCTCGAAATTTTATCAACAGTCGCAAACGGTCGCAAAAACCTAGATAGAAGACATCTTAGGGAACACATTGGCATTCAAGTTTTTCAAATATCTCTTGGAACATTTTGAAGTTTTTTTTTTGGAAAATTTATGATTTTTTAAAAAAGCCACTTTTTGCGTAAATACTTAACAGGTTTCTAGTTTTTTTTTTTTTTTTTGGTAACTAGTGTCAGTTTTATAATTTGAGATTGTTTTTGGAACAAATTATTGTTTATTTATGATTTTTTTTACTGTAAATTATAAAATAAAAAATGTCACAAAATTAAAAAACTTTGACTTTGAACTCTCGCCAACTAACAACGAGTAATCACAATGATACAATATTTCACTCACAAAATATTCAATAAACCTAGATTTAGAATATACGAACATATTTTCCCTTTGCCTGAATTGTACTTTTGGCCAAAAAACGGCGATCCTGGCCCACAGTGCAGTTTTCAAATGCTGAAAAAAAACTCCGTAGTTTTCTCTTGTTTCAAAAACATGGAAATGAAAGATTTTACTATGGACAGGCTGGCCAGACTTGGAATTTTGTCCCCAAATTTGTGAATTTTTTGTTTGTCTTTTGACAAAAGTTTTCATTTGGGGACAGGGGATTTAAAAAATGTGCTGGGGAATTTTTTGGGATATATAAAATCTTTGGCAAATGAGTGTTATTTTTGTTCGGTATTAAGAAAAAAAACTAGAACCAATGGTTGACAATTAATGCATTTTCAATTGCAACCAAGAACTATCATCAGATTCTCTTTATGGTGTTCTCTCTAGGTTAGAATGTAGATTTTAGTGTTTATATTTACGTTAACTCCAAACTGAAAAAGTTTAGAGAAGTAAACTCAAACATTTTTGCTTATTTTTTCATATTACAAAGACAATAACATGTTTTTAACAAAGCTATTTTTCTCTATGTTGTCATAGACACACATGTCAAATGACACTTTTTTACATTTCAAAAATGTGGGGTCATTTTGACCCCATGCGCCTATAAGGGTTAATTTCTAATTTTTTATTACTATGTATAAAATTTGGTGTTAACAGAGTTATTTGGCCAACTTTTACCAAATTCCGCTAGAAACAACACATTGTTTTGTTGTACTTCCAGGAAAAATCGAAAAATTTCAAAAATTTCACCTTTGACCTTGGTAAAGAAAGGGTTAACTTGTCGGAGTTTTAAAAAATTTTCGGAAAAAAATCTCTTGTATCAAAAATTTAAACTATTATCAAAATTATTGGCCAAAATCACGCCACCACTGTTAAGTTAAACGAGGGATATGTGTAATTTTCAGTAAAATTATTCTCTAAAGTGTATTTAACAAACCCCTATGAGTTGACCACTTTTTTTATATTTTGTTGAACAAAGTTTTAAAAAACTCAAAAATAGTGTTTTGCAAATTTATAAAAAAAAACAAATCCCATCTTTGGCCATACCTTCGACTAGGTTATCATAAACCAAAAAAGACAAAAATTTTTATGTGAATATTTGTTGATCTTAGAAATGAAGCTAGAGTATAACATTGTAAATTTTTTAAAGAAATATTTTATTTTTTACGATTTTCATAATTTATATCATTTTAACCCTACAATGGTCTGAGGAAATTGCAATTACTAAAATATTTTCCAACCGATTTTGGATTTTTATACATTACCAGAAAGATAATTCAGTCTAGATTATGATTCTATTTACATTTTCCAAAAATATGGTTATTAAAAAGCCAGTATTTTAAAAGAAAGCCAAAAAAGTGATTTCTTCGCCTTGTAAATCGTATTTCAAACTTCAGGGCCGATGCGGCACGTGTTCTCGTTATCCGATCACCAGAAGTGTTACTCACAAATATTTTCATATATATTTGACATTCATAACTAAAGCAAAGCACAAAACTCTGGTTATAAGTTAGCAGATGATTGTATGGTACAGGGCAATAATCCCAGCAAGCTTAACTTAAATGGAACAAAATTTTTTATAAAAACTAAATTGGAGAGGTTTGGAAAAGTATAAATTATTCTAGATTAAACTTTCTGCAAGTTTGACCATAATCGGACAAATATTTTCTATTGAAACATTTTGTTACCGTGAGGGTCCAAAAAGTACAATTTTTTTCTCTGGTTGGTACAAAACCTAAAAAGTGATTTACCATCCTGTTTCATGAGGTCTCAAATTAACCTTTTGTGATTTAAACTTCCCGGGCGAATATTTCAGAAAATGTGATTTTTAAAATTGCTGATCCTTTTTGTCTTTATTCACATGTAGCATGGTGAAGAACGTGCTCGTTTCCGAGTTACTGAGAAAAATTAAAAGTAAAAACCAAATTTCAAACCCGAGTAAAAACGATTGTACATAATAACACAGTACCACACTAAAAATGCATCGGGCATGCGACATATTAATTCTGATAGATTTTAGGATGAGTATCACGAATGTGAACACCAAATTTTAATATTAGCTCTAGTTTTTGAAATATTCGCAAATTTAACTTTTAGCAAAAAGTCAGTTTTTTTGTTAGAATTTCTTATTTATTGATATACCTGACTAAACTATGGATAATTTTTAATATGGTTTAAAAGTATAGACTTTGGGCTTTTAGAACCATACCAACTTATTTTTGTTAGATAAAGGATCTAGAATATAATTGCAATTCAAATGAAAACTTCACTTACTTTGCTATTTTGCAAATCAAGTAAAATCCCTTAATCGGATTTGCAAAGTCTTAACACATGACGTAAATTCATATTCCACTAAACTCTTTTGGTCAAAAAATCACAATTTTTGCATCAACATTTTCCGAAAATTCAATCTAAAACACGAATTTTATCGCCAATTTTCAAAAATGTATATTTTTGTTAAAGTCGATTTCATTTAAAATTTTGGGTGGCAGTATTCTTTGACTTGGTTTATTTTTGAAGTATTCTGATTGGTTAATTTATTTTCAATCAATCAAAATATTTGAAAATATAGATATTTTTGTAGGGTTTTCATACACAGAATGAACAAAACCGTATGTTTAGAAATAAAATCAATTAAATTTAAAATGATCTTTTATAGTAATATGCATATTTTAAAATCGTTATTTTTTAGGAATTTGCACTTAAATTATCCAAAATTTTGTTGAAATTGATTAGAAAATATGTGTGCTACATATTTCAATGGTTTTTACTGAGTTTTTTAATTTCTGATTCGTCACAGACTCCTTAATTTTTAGGTATTAAAAAACTCTATATTTTTCAGCTTCAGCCAATTTTTACTTAAAATTAAAACATAAAGTGTGAAATTTTTTTGATAAATTAAGTAACATGAGATGTTTACTAATGGTATAAATTAAAAAATGGATATTCCTTTCATCGCAGAATAATTACCAGGTCTCCTGGATCCTTGGGGGTTATATTCAACGGACTGTCGAGTTAAATCATTCGCTGGCTTTCTCATTGTGTATCCTAGCCAACTAAATTTACGCAACCGGATATTCATACTCAAAGGAATTTGATTGGTTAGGTTCCAGAAATCCCGATTTGATATCGTGACAGGCCAGAATATCCTATGTATACGCCTGAGGCAGCGGTTTACAAAAGCTTGCATACCACTCATTTCATGACTCGAAATATTCCAGGTTTCACAGTCATACAGAAGCACAGATTTTACGTTGCTATTAAAAACCTTGATCTTTGTGTGATTTGAGATATTTTGCGATCTCCAGAATTTATTAAGCATGCCGTATGCTTGCTTTGCCTTGCAAAGTCTATTCTGTATATCTTCTTTGCTGCCCGCTCTTTTAGAAACTATACTCCCCAGATAACAAAAGATTTCAACATCATCAATGGTTTCGCCCGAAAGCTGGAAGTTTGTGTTGCATGAAGAATTTATTCGCATTGATTTAGTTTTGTTGATGTTAATTTGTAAGCCCGCTTTGGCCGCACGTGTAGCAAAGGCTTGAATCTTAGATTGCATGCTAGAGAAGCGGTGGGATAGAAGACAGACGTCATCTGCATAATCAATATCATCTAACCTATCATGAAGGCCCCACGAAATACCATGATGCATATCCATACAGTGGTTCATAACTACATCAAGTACTATATTAAACAGTAGTGGAGACAAAACACAGCCTTGACGAACACCTACGCTTACTCTGATAGGTTTCCTTGCTGAACCCTCATGGAGTATGGAAAAAAGGCGTTGTGGTATAGCTCCTTAATGAGATTAATTATCTTCTCGGGAACTCCTTTGCATCTTAGAGCTTCCCATATCGCATTGTGTTGTAATGTGTCAAATGCACGTTTGAAGTCAACGAAGACTAAGTAAAGGGGTGAGCGCCATTCAACCGACTGTTACACAATTATCCTCAAGCTGTTGATGTGATCAATACATGACTTGTGTGGGCTAAAGCCCCCTTGTTCTCGTCTAAGCTGTGGTTCGATAATGGATGAAATGCGATTGTGCAGGATGTGGGCTATGATTTTATTTACGATATTTAAAAGAGTGATACCCCTCCAGTTGGAGCAATCTTGCAAGTCTCCTTTTTTGGAAATTTAATTATAATGCCTTCCTTGAAATCATCAGGAATTTTCTCATTTAACCAAAAATTTTAAATTAAGGGTTTTAGTAACGTCGCTGTTTGGATGCTATTTTCAGAATCTCGGAAGGTATTCCATCAGGGCCTGCAGATTAACCGGACTTCAGACGTTCAATTGTAGCTGTTATTTCTTCGGATGAGGGTGTTGCGATGTTTACATCATTTCGCACGTTACTTATATGATGCATTGACTCGCAATCACATATTGTTGTAGCTTCAGTCGGATTGACCGACAACAGTTTAGAGTAATACTTCTCCCACAACTCCAACTGTTGATCTTTGGCATAGATCAATTCGCCCTGATCATTCCTCAGGGGTTTAATATTGTGGTGGTTATGACCGGAAATCTCCTTCGTGATACGGTACAGGTCTTTGGATCGACCCGTTTCACTGGCTATTTGTGCATCTTTAGCTAAATTATCAGCCCACTTTCGCTTATCTCCCCTTGCACTTTACGTTTAACTTTTCGGTTCTCCTCTTGATATTTACGTTGTTCGTCTTGCTTAGATTGTGGAGTTTTAGCATCATTAACTTTAGTTTTTGCTTGCTTTGTAGATTCTATTGTTTGCCATGTATTATCGGATATCCAGGGCTTGTTGGTTTTTCTAGCATATCCTATTACACTCTCAGTCGTCTCAATAAATGTTGACTTTAAATCCTTCCAATATACATCCATATTCTGATGGGCAGAAATTGAAAGAGTAATTGCCCTTTTCCTCAAAGCATTGGAAAACTTAAGACAGACCTCTGGGTTGTTCAATTTTCGTAGATCAAATCTTCTTCTGCTGAGGGCTGACTTGCGTTTTACCGCTTTTAACTTAAATCGGATTTCAGCTACCATCAGGTGATGCTCACTACCAACATCAGCGCCTCTCTTGTTCCTCACGTCCTGAAGTGACCCCCTCCACATCCTGATTATCGCAAAATGGTCGATCTGATTTTCGGTTATATGATCCGGGGACACCCAAGTAACTTTGTGGATATTCTTGTGGGCGAATAACGTGCCGCCCAAAACCAAGTTAAAATTATCGCATAGTTCAACAAGCCTTTCTCCGTTGTATGTCATGCGGCCGATGCCATGCTTGCCCATCACGCTCTCTCTGCTTGTGTTGTCACTACCAACCTGCGCGTTGAAGTCACCCATTAGCATTTTAATATCACCATGACTGATACTGTTAATCACATTTGTCAACTTACTATAAAAGCTGTCTTTTTCTTCAGTTTCAGCGCCTTCCGTTGGAGCATTGCATTGAATGCAGCTTAGGTTTCTTGCACGTGTTCTAAACCTTGCTACAATTATTCTGTCAGTGTGTGGTTGCCATTCAATGAGAGCGTTCTTTGCCTCTTTCGAGAAAAGAAAACCAACAACACTTGCTCTAGGTTGACCGGATGCTTTGCCAGAATAAACTAATGTTAAACCGGTAGATGTTATATGTTCACCGCTATCTGGCCAACGTACCTCGCTCAATCCCATAATAAGCATGTTGTAGTTGTTGAACTCATTCTCAATTTGCGCGAGCTTAGTAGTCTCTAGCATACTGCGAACGTTCCAAGATCCAAATCGTGTCCTTTTTTTCATTCCAATAGTCGTCAACGGGGGGTTCGAATTATTATTGATATTATCATTTACATTTGCATATGTTTCAGTAATCATTTTAACTTCGGGGAGAATAAGTGATTGGCCTATAGCTCTCCTAGGCTGGTGCTGGGGCTGCCAGCTATGCCACCAGCCTGGCTTGGTGAAAGTCAGTAGCAAACTTAGCAAAAATGCCTACTTCCCGAGACGTCACTATATTTTTTTTAAGTGACCATTCGGACATGCTAAAGACCGTCGCTCGTATTTGCTTCCATCTCAGCAGAGGTGGTCCCCTGGGTGTACCACGAGGAGGCCACTGCCGTAGCAATGGGATCAGCACGCTGACCTACGAGTCGACTTGGAGTGACTTACTAAGGATAGTGGGAACACTTTACCTTATACTTGTCAATTTTAAGGATGACAAGTCTTACTAAGGAACGCTTTAACCAGTTTGCCTTACACACTCCCATACTCCCCAAATGCATATATAGGGAATATTATCGCAGCTGCCAAAACGTGCGATATATCAAATTAAAGGGCATGTTTCATCCTCTTAAAATTTTGCAAAGAATAGTGCTGATTCTTTTAATTTTGCATTTTTTTGCAAAAAGTTTATTACAAAATTTAATTTTTCTGCAAATACGGTTTTGCAAATATTTCTTAAACTATAGCTAACTTTAAAATTCTAGTGCCATATTTGTGATCTGCGTCCCAAAGTCTATTATAAATAATGTGTCACAATCCCGAAGCTTCAAAATTTTCTTATTTTGTTGTACTGTGTAACCAGAGAAGAGAAAATTTCTGTTTTTGCTTTTTATACTTTTTATTGCTTTTATTGCCTTTTTTGGACTAATCGTTTTTAGCTTTAAAATAGCTTTTTCTTAAGATTTTTATTTTTTAAATTGCTTTTTTAAGACTTTTTGCCCAAAAATATTTATTTGACTTACAAAAAATATTTTTTCTCTTAACTTTGAAATTTTTTTAAAACTGTTGTTTTTCCAAGTTTTTTTATTTTTGCTCTTTTCTTGCTTTTTTTACAATATTTTTTTGCTTTAAACACATCGGATTTTGCTTTTTTATGTCTTCTCTGGTGATTACAATCAGCAATGTGATTCACGCTAAAAATTCTTGGTTTTACTGACCAACATAATTTTAAATGAAAACATAAATTACATAACTACGATGCAATAAAAAATTTATTTCAATATTAAACTTAAATTTTAGGAAACTTCAAATACTTTCTCAATAAATACGTGAAAAATCAGAAATGCACACATTATTTAAAATAGCACATGCAATCATCATCGTCATCAGCAGCAGTATAATTATAATGTTGACAACCCAAAATTGAGCTTCTACCTACTATTATTTTTAATATTATTTTTTATACATTAACGCAAAATTTTTTTATAAATTTCCTGCATATGGACGACGAATGGATGAATAGATGGATAGCTTGATAGATAGATAGATGGATGGATGGATGGATTAACATTCATACTAGAGGCTACGGTCAGAACCGGTCGACCGGGTAGACCGAAAGACCGAAAGACCGGGTAGACCGGGTTTCAAAACCGGTCGACCGGTCTTTACGGTCTACCCGGTCTTTACGGTCTAGACCGGTCGACCGGACGACCGGTCGACCGGGTAGACCGGTCTACCCGGTCAGACCGGGTTTTAATACTATTTACAAAAGGCAGGTTTTTGGTACTTTTTAGCATAATATACTACAAAATATAAAAATTGCTTAAATTATGTAAATTTTATATAAAAAAATCGAAAATTTTTAAAAATTTATAAAAATCAATAAATTTTTTAAAAAATTGATAAATTTTTAAAAAATTGACGAATTTTTAAAAAATTTACAAATTTTTAAAAAATTTACAAATTTTTGAAAAATTGATAGATTTTTGAAAAATTGATAAATTTTTGAAAAATTGATAAATTTTTGAAAAATTGATAAATTTTTGAAAAATTGATAAATTTTTGAAAAATTGATAAATTTTTGAAAAATTGATAAATTTTTTAAAAATCGATAAATTTTTGAAAAATCAGCAAAATTTTGAAAAATCGATTAAATTTTGAAAAATCGATAAAATTTTTAAAAATCGATAAAAATTTAAAAAAATCGATAAATTTTTAAAAAATCGATAAATTTTTGAAAAATCGATATATTGAAAAATTTTACAAAAAACCGATAAACTTTCAAAAATACCAATAAATTTTATAAAAATTGATAAATTTGTAAAAATCAATTCATTCATGGATATATTTATAATAATGTATAACAAAATAATGCGTATTTCGTATTATATTTATATGAGAGACCCACGGTCTTTTTCGGTCCCATGTACGGCGTTTTTTTGTTCGGGGTCGTTATAGGCTAAAATTTTGCAGAAATAATCTAGACGTAATTCTGACTTAGAACTGTAAACTTTTTTTCAATGTGTGGAACAAAAATATTCCGGAACTGGTTCTTGAATTCAGAAAGTCCTGCACTTTGCATACATTTATATGAAAATGCCACGGTCTTTTTCGGTCCCATGTACGGCGTTTTTTTGTTTGGGGTCGTTATGGGCTAAAATTTTGCAGAAATAATCTAGACGTAATTCTGACTTAGAACTGTAAACTTTTTTTCAATGTGTGGAGCAAAAATATTCCGAAACTGGTTCTTGAATTCAGAAAGTCCTGCACTTTGCATACATTTATATGAAAATGCCACGGTCTTTTTCGGTCCCATGTACGGCGTTTTTTTGTTTGGGGTCGTTATGGGCTAAAATTTTGCAGAAATAATCTAGACGTAATTCTGACTTAGAACTGTAAACTTTTTTTCAATGTGTGGAGCAAAAATATTCCGAAACTGGTTCTTGAATTCAGAAAGTCCTGCACTTTGCATACATTTATATGAAAATGCCACGGTCTTTTTCGGTCCCATGTAC